>CM062297.1:830463546-833138083 GCA_031216915.1 Pictodentalium vernedei | reverse complement strand
TCGAGCTCCCACAGGGAGCCCATATATGAACCCTGGGACTTGGCTTTAACAAACTTGAATCTTACCCCCCTAAGGATGCTGCATAAAAAAATATCAAAAGCATTCATCTGCTGGATCTGAAGAAGATTTTTAAAGAATATTCCCTCATATTGAACTAAGTTAATAATTCGGCGCTCCCACAGGGAGCCCATATATGAACCCTGGGACTTGGCTTTAACAAACTTGAATCTCTCCCTCCCCCCCCCCCCCCCCTCCCCCCCAAGAATGCTGCACACCAAGTATCAAAACATTCCGACTGCTGGATCTGAAGAAGAAGATTTTTAAAGAAAATTCCTCATTTTGAACTAAGTTACAATTCGAGCTCCCACAGTGAGCCCAAATATGGACCCAGGGACATGGCTTGAACAAACTTGAAACTTATCCCCCTAAGGATGCTGCATAAAAAATATCAAAAGCATTCATCTGCTGGATCTGAAGAAAATTTTTAAAGAAAAATTCCTCATTTTGAAGTAAGATGTCATTCAGACTCCCATAGTGAGCCCAAATATGAACCAAAGGACTTGGCTTGAACAAACTTGAATCTCACCCCTCTAAGGTTGCTGCATGCCAAATATCAAACACTCTGACTGCTGAATCTGAAGAAGAAGATTTTTAAAGAAAATTCCTCATTTTGAACTAAGTTATCATTCGGGCTGCCACAGTGAGCCCAAATATGGACTAGGGACATGGCTTGAACAAATTTGAATCTTATCCCCCCTAAGGATGCTGCCATACCAAATATCAAAATATTCCGACTGCTGGATCTGAAGAAGGGGCGCGGTGGCTCAGTTGGTAGAGGTGCAGGCTGCAAGCCGAGAGGTCCTCGGTTTCAAATCCCACCTGCGGCAACCGCGTTGTGTCCTTGGCAAGACACTTCACCCCGATTGCCTACATGGGGGCACGATGACGCTGTGTACTGAGGCGTACTGCACGTCGATGGTGCGCATGTCTTCAACCAATCTAACCCTGACTGTGCTGCGGTGCAGAGTTCAGAGTTACGATGTTGGAGAGCTGACAGCTGCTCGTCGTTGCTCGGTGGTTCTCTCCGGGTACTCCGGCTTCCTCCACCCGTAAAACTGTCACGGTCACGATTAGTCGTTGTGCATAAGTATGTGACCTTAAACACCAATATATAAATAAATATATGGATCTGAAGAAGAAGATTTTTAAAGAAAATTCCTCATTTTGACTAAGTTATAATTCGGGCTATCACAGTGAGCCCAAATATGAACCCAGGGACTTGGCTTGAACAAACTTGAATTTCACCCACGTAAGCATGTTGCATACCCCAATATCAAAAGATTCTGGCCTGTTGGATCTTGAGAAGAAGATTTTCAAAGAAATTTGCCTGAAATGCACTAAGTTCAAATTTGGGCTCCTATACTGAGCCCAAATATAAACCCAGGGGGGGCCGATTTGAACAAACTTGAATCAGATCCACCCCACAATGTTACATACCAAATATCAAAAGATTCTGCCTGCTGGATCTGGAGAAGAAGATTTTTAAAGAAATTTGCCTGAAATGCACTAAGTTCGAATTCGGGTTTCTACAGTGAGTCCCAAATATGAATCCAGGGAGCCGATTTAAACAAACTTGAATCAGATCCACCCCACAATGTTGCATACCAAATATCAAAAGATTCTGCCTGCTGGATTTGGAGAAGAAGATTTTTAAAGAAATTTTGCCTGAAATGCACTAAGTTTCGAATTCGAGCTTCTATAGTGAGCCCAAATATGAATCCACGGGGCCGATTTGAACAAACTTGAATCGATTCACCCCACAATGTTGCATACCAAATATCAAAAGATTCTGCCTGCTGGATCTGGAGAAGAAGATTTTTTAAGAAATTTGCCTGAAATGCACCAAGTTCAAAATCGGGCTCATATACTGAGCCCAAATATGAACCCCGGAGGTCGATTTGAACAAACTTGAATCAGATCCACCCTACAATGTTGCGTACCAAATATCAAAAGATTCTGCCTGCTGGATCTGGAGAAGAAGATTTTTTAATGTTATTCCCATTGCCTACAGTGTTAAAAAGTGCTGACTCAGCACTTTTTCAAAAGTCCCAAAACTAAAGGGTAGAGAAACAAAGTTCAAAAAGCATTGTGAAAAAGGATTAAATTAATGCCAATATTATTTGAAACCGGTGTGTACAGCTTCAACAGACCTTGCTCGAAATGAAAAAAGAAATGAAGTTTTAACAGAGTGCTTGTAGAATGAAAGGTAGAACCCTTGAAAAGCAGAACTTTAACCGAAAACTTTAAGCTGGGAATACTAAATAAAATTGGATTGGCAAAATAGGGTTAAATATTTCCTAAAACCGATAAAAGAAATCACTGATGTAAATGCAATCACTAAGTTTGTATTGACCATGCAAGAATTAGAGTAAGAAAGTATGTGGCAAAGTCTAATTTCAAATACAAGGAAAGTAAGTCTGAAAACCTTTTTATAAGGGAGTTAAAATCATGCCGATATTAATGAAAATCAGTATAGAAATGTTCAGTAGATAGTAGACATTGTCCCAAATAAGAAACAATGACATTCGACTAACTGTTTGAAGAATTAAAGGTGTAATGTTAAAACATCCCCCTCAAAAAAAAACTTTAACCAAAAACTTTAACCTGGAAGGTGTAAGTTAAATTGCTATACAGAAAAGGGTTAAATATTTCCCCAAATAACATGAAACATAAAAAAACATAATGAGAATGATACAATCAATAGTAATATTAATTAAAAGAAAACAAAAAATTTTAAGCTTGACTAAAAAACTTTAACCACAAACTTTAACCAAAACTCCAAATGTTAACAGAACGGACACCAAAGTCATGACTAAACAGGGGAAAAAAAAAAAACCACTTGAAACCTTCAGTACAAAAAATTTAAAACACAAACATTAACGAAAAAACTCTAAATGTTAACAGATGGACAGACGGACATTCTTACACGTTCTTACTTGTGGGGTTTTTCCCATGTTAAACCCTAACCCCACAAGGTAAAAAAATTAACCCCACAGTGCAAAAAATAATCCCACAAGTGGCCACCGTACTAACCCAACCCCACAACTACCACTGACCCTATTGTAAACCCCACAATCTACCTCTGCTAAGCCCAGACAGATGGACGGATGGATGGATGGACAAAGGTCATGACTATAGCCCTTACTGTAAACAGTCGGGCTAATTACTGTAAACAGTCGGGCTAATAATGAATAAAAATGTGCCTCTAACTCAAACCAAATACTGATCAACCAAAATACAAATACCACACACAGTTTTTTAAGTTTCATGGATCAACCCTCAAAAGGCTAAATTCTGACTTTGGTCGCAGTTTGCTACAAAAAAACAAGTGCCCTAACATGCAGTCTTTAGGTAAAGAAAAATAAATGGCTTGGTTCAGATTCCATGTAGTAGAACAAGAGGCCCCAAGGGACCTCAATCGCTCACTGGCCAAAGTGGTTCAAAGAAGTATTTGGGGTTACATTCAGTTAGACCATGCTTCATCAACACTACAAAGGAATGAAGGAAGTCATGAGAGGCAAATTTTATGGAAACACACTAAGGAATGGATTTGAACAAACCTGAATCTAACATGCCCCCTGCCAACCCCCACCCTCCCCACCTCTGCCCATAGAGCCCAAATATGAAGCCAAGGACTCAAATTGAGAATAAACTTGAATCTGATCCCCCTTGAGATGTCATATACCAAATAGGAAAGAATTCTGACTTGTGGATATGAAGAAGGTTTTTAAAGAAATCATCTCACATTGCACTGAGTTAAACTTTGGGCTCAAATAGGGAGCCAAAATATTAACCCAGGGTCCTGATTTGAACAAACTTGAATCTGACCCACCTGGAGATGTTGTATTCCGAATATGAAAGGATTCTGATTGGTGGATCTGAAGAAGATTTTAAAAGAAATTCCCTCATATTGCACTTAGTTGAAATTCAGGCTCCCATAGGGAACCCAAATATTAACCGAGAAACTTGATTTGAACAAACTTGAATCTACCCCCCTAGAGATGATGCATACCAAATATAAGAGGATTCTGACTGGTGAATCTGAAGAAGATTTTTAAAGAATATTCCACGTATTGCAAAAAGTTAAAATTTGGACTCCCACAGGGAGCCCAAATATTAACCCAGCGACTCAATTTGAACAAACTGGAATCTGCCCCCCTATAGATATTGTATACTAAACATGAAAGGATTCTAACTGGTGGATCTGAAGAAGAAAATTTTTAAAGAAATTTCCTCAAATTGCACCAAGTTAAACTTTGGGCTCCAATAGAGAGCCCAAATATTAACTCAGGGACCCGATTTGAACAAACTTGAATCTGACCCCCCTAGAGATGTTGTATACCAAATATGGCAGCATTCTGACTGGTGGACTCTGAAGAAGAAGATTTTTAAAGAAATGTCCTCATATTTCAGTAAGTTAAAATTTGGGCTCCTACAGGGAGCCCAATTAGTAACCCAGGACTGGATTTGAACAAACTTGAATCTAACCCCCCTACAGATGTTGTATACCAAACATGAAAGGATTCTGACTGGTGGATCTGAAGATGATTTTTAAAGAAATTTCCTCAAATTGCACCAAGTTAACCTTTGGGGCTCCAACAGAAAGCCCAAATCTTAACCCAGGGACTTGATTTGAACAAACCTGAATTTGACTCCTCCCCCCCCCCCTTCCCACCCCCCCCCCAGAGATGTTGTATAACAAATGTGAAAAGATTCTGACTGGTGGATCTAAAGAAGATTTTTTTGAATTTTTGAAAAAAATTATGGGTGCTATCAGGGTTATGCCCCTTCTGGTGCCCCCCTGTGGGTGTGGCAAGTTGATTTGTCACATGCTATCTTTTTATAACAAAACTTCAAAAATAACACGAGCACCGCGTAGCGGGGACAATATACGCACGTTTTGTATTTTTGAAGGGTTGGGGTAAGGATGGGGGTGAGGGTGAAAATTGTTTGGACCAACCCCATATTCGAACTTGACCTGTATTTTGTTGTTGATTAAACAACTAACCAAGTTTGGAACCAATCGGAAAACAAATAATAAAAGTTATCATCTGGAAACCAAATATCTGAAGCATTCCATGTCCAACAGTTAGGCCATACTAAAGTTATAATCCGGAAAACACAAAATGCATAAATTCAAGATGAATAACTCTGGAAAGGTACATGCCGATTTTGGCCAAAAGTGAACCTGAGCTGTGCTTTGTGGTCATAAACAAAATCTGAGAATTTGAAACAAATTAGTCAAGGCAAACTAAAGTTATCATCCAGAAACCACATAATTCACAAATTTGCAATCATTCAAGGGGAATAACTATGGAACGGTACATGCGATTATGGCCAAAGGTGAACTTGAGCTGTGCTCTGTAGGCAAAAACAAATCTGAGAATTTGAAAAACACCAGTCAAGGCAAACTAAAGTTATCATCCGGAAACCACAAAATCCACAAATTTGCAATCATTCAAGAGGAATAACTCTGGAAAGGTAGATGCGATTGTGGTCAAAAGTGAACTTCAGCTGTATTTTGTGGTCAAAAACAAAAAAACTGAAAATTTGCAAATAAATCGGTCAAGGCAAACTAAAGTTATCGTCCGGGAAATGAAAAGTTGGGCTAAATTCCCATAAATAAAGGGCCATAACTCTACTGCAAATGGGCTGCTAGAAACGGAAATCGAACCCATCCTGTATTTTTGTCATACTAAATCCACATGCCAAATTAACTCAGCTCAATCCATTACAACTAAAGTTATCGTCCGGAAACGAAATGTGTCCCTGGACGGATGGACAGACGGGTGGAGAGACCATTCACATAATACATCCCGTTTTTCAAACGGGTGTATAAAATCAACATTTGAAAATTTGGTGTCAATCTGTCAAGGCGTTCGGCTTTAAATGAACGGAATCCATTTTTTTTTCTCAAAAATTGTGGATTCAAAAGGCCATAACTCTGCAGCGGATGGACTGAGAAACACCAATATCGAACTTGACCTGTATTTTATTTGCTACAAACAACATCTGGAAGTTTGATGTCGATCTGTCAAGGCGTTCGACTTTAAATGAACGGAAACCAATTTTTTTAGAAAAATTGTGTTTTCAAAGGGCCATACAGTTAAAACTAGAAGTACTGTCATGAAATGCGCACAAATAGCACGTTGATATGCGCGTTAATGTGCGCGTTATGGCCCAATTAAAGCTATCATATTCTGTACATATGGCCTGTGCACAGGCTATGTTTCAGCCAATGGACCTCCGGGTAACCCGGAGGTCCATTGGCAGAAACATTGCATGTGCATATGAGCAACCAGGAGAACCTACCGTGCTTTTGGCGTCAAGGCGTTCGACTTTAAATGAACAGAAACCAATTTTTTTAGAAAAATTATGTTTCAAAGGGCGATAACTCTGCAGCAGATGGACTGAGAAACACCAATATCGAACTTGACCTGTATTTTAATGCTAAAAAGAACTTCTGAAAGTTTGATGTCGATCTGTCAAGGCGTTCGACTTTAAATGAACGGAAACCAATTTTTTTAGAAAAATTGTGTTTTCAAAGGGCCATAACTCTGCAGTGGATGGACTGAGAAACACCAATATCGAACTTGACCTGTATTTTATTGCTAAAAACAACTTCTGAAAGTTTGATGTCGATCCGTCAAGGCGTTCGACTTTAAATGAACGGAAACCAATTTTTTTAGAAAAATTGTGTTTTCAAAGGGCCATACAGTTAAAACTAGAAGTACTGTCATGAAATGCGCACAAATAGCACGTTGATATGCGCGTTAATGTGCGCGTTATGGCCCAGTTAAAGCTATCATATTCTGTACATATGGCCTGTGCACAGGCTATGTTTCAGCCAATGGACCTCCGGGTAACCCGGAGGTCCATTGGCAGAAACATTGCATGTGCATATGAGCAACCAGGAGAACCTACCGTGCTTTGGATGCCATTCGATATGGCAATTGCACGCAATTCCAACGCGCAATTAAGCCTAGATAAGCGCACTACTCGTGACAGGACTTCTAGTTTTATCTGTATCTCTGCGGCATGTGGACTGAAAAACACCAATATCGAACTTGACCTGTATTTTAATGCTAAAAACAACTTCTGAAATTTTGATGTCGTTCCGTCATTTTTCCGTTTTTTAAACGGGCGTATAAAAATTAAATGGTTCATGTCTGATATTTTACCCATGTTATTAAAACTGATAAATTTGTCTCTGGAGTAAAACAAGGCTTTGCAATGCTTTAGCACTGCAAAGCCTTCTTGCACTCAAGGGATGGAATAAAACACCATCATGCTATTCTGTAGATTATGAGGCCTAAATTTAGCAAACCAAGAACATGAACTTTTTTGATGACAAAGAAATAATTACAAAAATAAAAAATAAAATAAACAAGAGGCCCGAAGGAGCCTTAATCGCTCACCGGCCAAAGTGGTTCAAAGAAGTATTTGGCGGTCACATTCAGTTAGACATGGTTCATCAACACAACAAAGGAATGAAGTCATGAGAGACAAATTTTATGGAACTAGGGCCATGGCTTGAACAAACTTGAATCTTACCCCCTAAGGATGTTGCATACCAAATATCAAAAGCATTCATCTGCTGGATCTGAAGAAGATGATTTTTAAAGAAAATTCCTCATTTTGAACTAAGTTAATTTTTAAAGAAAATTCCTCATTTTGAACTAAGTTATCATTTGGGCTTCCACAGTGAGCCCAAATATGAACCCCGGGTCTTGGCTTGAACAAACTCGAATCTCACCCCCTAAGGATGCTGCATGCCAAATATCAAAACATTCTGACTGCTGAATCTGAAGAAGAAGAATTTTTAAGAAAAGTTAAAAAATTTATAGTAATTTATATATTTTTTATACTTACCAATGACCCAGACTTAGCTGGTGCTAACTCCAACAAAACCAGGGCCAAACACAAATTTTGCCCCCCAATCCCCAAAATTTGCATCCAAAACAAAAAGAAATCATGTCCTAAAGGACCTCCATACTACGCCTCTACTGCGCATGCGCAGTGACGCAGTCGTCCCGAAATTGGCGCCAATTATCATTCTTACTGGCAGTGCCTGGTCAGCGCTATGTACTCAGCGGGGAGGCAAGAGTTCCCAACTCCAGGGAGGGCCATCCCCGTCTGGGTCATTGGTAAGTATAAAAAATATATAAATTACTATAAATTTTTTAACATTTTTATACTGTACCAATGACCCAGACTTAGCTGAATAGTAAACAGGCTGGAGGGCCTAGGACATAGAGGAAAATCCAATAAGCTCAACTATATAGTAAAGAGGTAACCCCTTAAGGAGAAAAGGAGTATTAGGCTTTACATGTATCTTTCTTATTTAATATTAAATTAGAAAGATACACTACCCTTAATAATTGAGCAAAATAACATTCATGTTCTCTATTAACATCCAGTATAACCCTTATACTAATTATTTTTAAAGCAAGCCAATAAATAAAGTAGTTGAGAGAATTGAGACTCTTTATAATCATTTAAAAGTGTCCGAGTATTGTATATTAAAGCCCGTTTGACACTTGACATATACAAATGCTTCACACCGAGCTACACTTTAAAAATAAGACATGAATGAATTTAAACATTAATATTACACTTTAAAACCATCCCGGAAGCGACTCAGAAATACTGACTTGGAGGAGGCATTCCCTTGCTTTTCACTATAAAGCAGGTGACCTAAGGGAACACCCCCCCCCCCCCCCCTTCCCCTTGCCCTGGGTCAAATAGCCCAGAGCGAAGAGGGCAGCCGGACGGAGTCACTGCCGGAACAGAAAGCCTGCATAACTATAGTTGCAACTGTTTAGTGGACGACATTCTGAGCAACAGATAACGGACCTAAACAATGCAGGTCTCCAGAAATGGACTCAATATTTCTGAGATAAAAATTCGTGAATGTGGATGGCTGAGACCAATAAGCAGCCTTCATTAAATCTGTAATAGCAACACTATTAGCATAAGCCCAGGAAGTAGAAAGAGCTCTTACTTCATGAGCAGAAATCTTAAGCACAGACTGCTGAGAAGAAGATAAATCTTCATAAGCAGTACGGATAGTTAACTGAATCCATCTAGCAATAGAATGGACTGAAATGTCCTTTCTATTAGGCATCAAAGACAGAAAGAAACGTTTCCGTCCCTTTTTGATAAACTGAGATCTCTGTTTATAGATACGTAGTGCTCTAACAGGACAGAGTAAAGGCCTACGCCCGTCTGAAGACGGAAGAGCCTTAATAACAATAGGTTCCGGATATTTATTAGGAGCCTGATTCTTAGCTAAAAAACCCACATTAGTAGTGAAGGTGATAGTGTTCCCAACACTACGATAATGAGAATCATCCACCGATAGTGCATGAAGCTCACTGACTCTTCTGGCAGAAGAGAAAGCTAAGAGAAAAGCTGTCTTATAAGATAAGAATTTGAAATCTACTGTCCCAAGAGGTTCAAATGGCTTTTCCTTCAATTTAAGGAGAACCCAAGCTAAATTCCACTTAGGAATTAATCTAAGAGTTCTGGGTCTATTTATCGAAAAGTTTCTAACCAACTTCGATAAAGAGACATTAGATCCAATTTGTAAACTATCATGATGTGCATAGGTATCAGATAACATAGATCTATAACCCTTTATAGTAACAGGCTGCAGTTTGATTTCGTCAAACAAGTATACTAGAAAGTTTGCAATGTCTGGTATAGAGGGATCAAATATATCTACAGAATGATCCCTACACCAACGACGAAAAACCTTCCACTTAGCCACATAGTTTAGCGAAGAGGAGGTCCTCCTACAGTTAGAAATCGCGTCCACTGCTCGTCCTGTGAAGTGCTTGCCATACAAGAAGGACCGCACAACAGAAAAACGTGAAGGTTGAGACCTTGCGGGTTGTGATGGAGTTGGCGCGATTTCCCCTGCGAAAGAAGATCCTCTCGTGGAGGAAGCTTCCGCGGTAGGTCCCACAACAGACACCTGAGTAGATTTATCCACGGTCTCTGTGGCGACAGAGATGCTACCAACAGAATCTTGCATTGAGATTGTTTTATCTTTAGCAATACTTGCTGAATTAACGGCGCTGGAGGATACGCATATCCTATCATTCCGTCCCAAGGGATCGACAGAGCGTCTACTGCAAATGCTCTTGGATCCGGACACGGAGACACATACGTCTGCAACTGATTGTTGAGATGTGTCGCAAATAAGTCTATCATTGGCCGTTCCCATTGGTAGCAAATCTGATTGAATACTTGTTTGTTGAGAGTCCACTCCGACGGCAACAAGCGACCCTTTCGTGAAAGGGAGTCTGCTAGCACATTCAGACGCCCCGGTATGTGACGGACCGAAAGAAGAACGTGATGTTCTAACGCAAACAGAAGGATTCTTTCCGTTTGATTGAACAACGGAACTGAATGAGTGCCTCCCTGATTCCGTATATACGCCACTACTGTCGTATTGTCGGATAGAATTTGGACATGAGCATCGTGAATAATGTCCATCCAGTGACGTAACGCAAGCCAAATTGACATCATTTCCTTGATGTTTATGTGCTTGCACAGGAATTGCGGATCCCAAAGACCCTGGCATCTCGAATCCGTTGGGATTAATGATGCACCCCAACCTGTTTGACTGGCATCCGTCATAACGGTAAAACTCGGATCCGGCAACTGCAGCGGAACTCCTTGAGTTAACCACTGAATGTTTGCCCAAGTCTGAATCTCTTGTTTCACTTGATCTGACAAGAGAACGTCTACATCGAGCGAATGAATTTTCACACTCCAATTCTGAGTCAGGAAAATTTGAAGAGGACGTGTGCGTAGCCGCCCCATCGGAATGAGATCCGCGGCGGCTCCGCACAGACCTATCAGTCTCATAAATTCTCTCGCCGTGACTTTGTCTGCGTGCAGACAATAGCGAGCGTAACAACTGACTAATTTCGCTCTGGTTAACGGCAGACGAACGAGATTGTTGTGCGTCTCGAAGCTCATTCCCAGATGAGTGAATGACTTGGACGGCACCAGATCCGACTTCTCCTCGTTTACTATAAAACCGAGACGTCCGAGCAATAGAAGAAGATTCTGAACATCGTTCTGAAGCGTTAACTCGTTGCCGTACCTCTGAAGAATGTCGTCCAGGTAGGCCGACGTTACCGCAGATGAATGAGCTCGGAAGTAGATCATTACCGAGTTCATTACCCGAGTGAAAGCCCAGGGTGCTAGATTCAATCCGAAGCACATCGCCCGGAATTGATACACCACTCCTAGGACTGCGAAGCGTAGATACTTTCGGAATGTCGGATGTACCATGACGTGAAAGTACGCATCTTTGAGATCTATGCTCGTTGCATAATCGTTCACCCGAATACTCGCTCTGACCGATCGAATCGTCTCCATATAAAACTTCGGAGCGACAATCAGCTTGTTTATCCAGCTCAAATCTATGACTGGACGGAACGAGCCGTCTGGTTTCGGAACCAGAAACAGATGGCTGTAGAATCCCAGAGATTCCTGGTTTTCTACGACCTCTACCGCGTTCTTCATTAAAAGAGACTGCATCACTGATAACAGAGCGTCTCTTTTCTGTGGATTTGACGGAAGATGAGTCCACTTTGGACTTCGAGTTAATGGAGGCTTTCGTTTGAAGGATATCTTTAGACCTTCCGAAGTCACACCTCTCACCCAAGGGTCGTCCGTAATCGACGCCCACTCTTGTGAAAAACTCGACAACCTTCCGCCAACCGGAACGCGATAGAGGTTTAAGCCATCACCTCCTGGACCTGCGAGGCCTGCGGTAGGAGAAACCACGTCTTCCACGACCCGCACCTCGCCTCGTCGACCTCGGGGCGTCCGACCGATTGTCCCGGCCTGAAGGACGTCCCGAACGAGAGTCGCTATCCTGACGGTCTCTCGAATAAGACCAAGAGGACGCACCGGAACCTCTATAGGAACCTCTCTTGGGCGCATTAGACCCAGAAGTGCCTGTCTTATTCGTGTCTGCTGTATCCGACTTTTTAGGAGCCGATCTGAACAACAGAGAATAATTAGCTTTCTTTTTAATTTTATCATAAATAGCGGAAAGCTTGCCGTCAAAGAGAAGTTCTCCTGAGACCGAAGCGACTCTAAGAGAGTTCTTCACCTTAGAATCCACTAGTGTGGATGTAGCTAGGGCTGCGTCACGACTAACCAACTCCAGATTTGCCACTGAAAGGGCGGAGTTACACGTGGAATAAGCTACTGCCCTTGAAAGAAGTCTTAAAGAGGATTGTATATCCTGAAACTCTTCCCCTTGAAGGTGCAGTGATAACGCCTTAGTAAGGTGATCTGCGTAAGATAAGGCATCTAAATTGGCTCTGTTAGACGCAATAGCTGTTTCCAACACCGCGGTTGGAATAGAAGCTGACGACGGTAATGATAGCTCTAAGTCTTCCGCCTCGTCGTCCATACGCAGAGGAACTCTCGGTATACCCTGTCCTGCCGTATCGAATTTATTCCTTGCATTAATGAAAGGCAGGTTAAGAGTATTAGCGGACAAGAAACCTGCTTTCCCCGTCCTGGAAGCAAGTTTAAATATAGCGTCGTTCAATAATTCAAATGTTCTTGCAACATTATTGGACTCCGACGGAAACTCGGGAGCGATGTCCCTGAACCGCTCAAAAAATTCAGAGTCCAATGACGCTATAATTCTCTTGTCCGGAAGCGCAGCAGTCTGGCCCGACGGAACAACTTGAGGGAGAAAGTGCCGGATGAAGTCCACGGCAGCTTTATGTTGTTCCGAAAGGGATAGCTCCAAGTCATCCGTATCCCTTTCACCATCCGGTCGGACCTCCCGATGTTCCCGGTCGTCCGCCCCCGATGCTTCGGCGGAGCGTACCGACCCAGCGCCGTCGGATAATTCTCGATCCGACACCGTTTCTGTCGGCTGCTGGGAAGCTGCGATAAGCTGTGCTATCTGCACAAGAATGTCCGACGTCGAGACCTGCGGAGGCGCAGTCTTTCGCTGCTTCGCCGAGGGCAGCTCCGCATCAGATGGCTCCCGCATACTTTTCCTATGCGAATGTCCGGAGTCCATCGGTCTCGAATCCCTGGCTGCCGGATGGTGTGACCTGGTCGCCGAAGAATCCTTCATCGGCGAAGCTGGTAAAATATCGGCGGTCACGCAGCCAAGGTGCGGTCGTGTGCGCTGATGAGAAGAGGAAGCCTTAACAGTCTCTGCGGACTGCTTATACAACGGAGCGTCCCGAGCGACAGACGTATGCTCCGCTAAAGACACATTTTGTACCACAACATCTGGTCCCAGATGTTGTTGTACGAGAGAGGGACCTCTCTCGCTCGCGGCCCGGCTGGACCTGGACGAGCTAGGAACCGGACTAAAAGGCTTCCTCCGTTCTCGCTTACTATCCGCCGTCACTGGGTGTGCATCTATTATGTTTATAGTGCTCGCATCACCCAAAATTTCCTCTTGGACCGCATCGGACGAACCCGGCTGCCGAACCATTCGGTGAATGGACGCTACACCGGGCGAGCTAGCGGACGACATTTGTCTAATCTCCATGAGCACTTTTGCCGCTAGCTCTGAATTCATTTGTGACGACGGACGCACACTTGAAGAAGATAACATGGAAACATCACCCTGTTCTGGTTCCTCTGAAATAGAAACTGAGAGAGTAGAGTGACCTTGTGGAGAAAGAGCCGGCATCGCTCTTTCTCCAGAAACAACATATCGTGACACACGTTTCCAATGTTTCTCATCCCAATGTTCACATATAGGACAGGGATTAATGCGAGAACACTGACTACAATTAATACAATGATCATGAAAGTCAGAGGAAGATTTCTTCCTATTACAATTTGAACAATGTCCCTTCATTGTGAAAGAACAACAATAAGTCCTAGTTACTCGCAAAAACCCCTGACACAAAGATACATAATAACATGATCCATTAATAAATGAAAAAACAATTGCAAAACAAAATAATTTTGAAAAAATATTTTTTCAGAGAAGCCCAAGTTGCTGAAAAGTAACGTTGAGCCCCGATGGATCCAATGGCAAAGTGTGGTCAAAAATTTTAAATTTATATAAAATAATTAATGAGACACTTTCAGATAATATAAATGTATCTTATAATGAGATAAACTACCACAAAGGCAAACAGCCCCCCTCAAAAAAGGCTGTTGCCAAAGAAAACAAACAGTGTAAACACACTAGAAAACATGACTCCAGGCACTGAAAAAACTGGCCCGGAATCAGTCATCAATTACACTCTATCTGATGCAAAACAGAGACTCCCAGGGGAGAATCTGTAGAACATCAGATGGAAGATGCAGAACACAAACGTTATACACCCATGGGTGAAAACGTAACTATGGGGAAAATAACAGAAAACATTCTGTAACCAAGCAACTCTCCCAGGAAATTTTAGAAATGAAATTTCTCAAAAATATGCCAAAAGCATGGGAGAATTGCCAGGGGGGACTTTAGAAGGCTAGGGGAGAGGAAACACTGAATAAGCAGTGCAACAATTAGCAAGAATGACAACAAGAGGCCCATGCCTCGAAAATAGGCAACTTAACATAATTTCATCAAAAAATTTTAAGTACAGCCCTGATTATTTTTTGCCACTTCTTTTTCCTCTCCTCCTTCTATCCTCCTTAGAATCACATTTTCTCCAAAAATTACGTGTCTGGCATCCTTTAAACTGAGATTTACAAGCACAAAGATCAGTGAGATGTTGACTGATGAAGGGCCAAACAGAGAATGATAATTGGCGCCAATTTCGGGACGACTGCGTCACTGCGCATGCGCAGTAGAGGCGTAGTATGGAGGTCCTTTAGGACATGATTTCTTTTTGTTTTGGATGCAAATTTTGGGGATTGGGGGGCAAAATTTGTGTTTGGCCCTGGTTTTGTTGGTGTTTGCACCAGCTAAGTCTGGGTCATTGGTACAGTATAAAAATTTCCTCATTTCGAACTAAGTTACAATTCAAGCTCCCACAGTGAGCCCAAATATGAACCTAGCGACATGGCTTGAACAAACTTGAATTCCCCCCCCCCCTCCCCCCCCCCCCCCCCCCAAGGATGCTGCATACCAAATATCAAAAGCATTCATCTGCTGGATCTTGAGAAGACTTTTTAAAGAAATTTGCCTGAAATGCACTAAGTTCAAATTTGGCTTCTAAACTGAGCCCAAATATGAACCCAGGGGTACGATTTGAACAAACTTGAATCAGATCCTCCCCACAATGTTGCATACCAAATATCAAAAGATTCTGCCTGCTGGATCTGGAGAAGAAGATTTTTTAAGAAATTTGCTTGAAATGCACGAAGTTCGAATTCAAGCTTTTATAGTGAGCTCAAATATGAATCCAGCGGGCCGATTTGAACAAACTTGAATCAGATCCACCCCACAATGTTGCATACCAAATATCAAAAGATTCTGCCTGCTGGATCTGGAGAAGAAGATTTTTAAAGAAATTTGCCTGAAATGCACTAAGTTCAAATTTGGGCTTCTATACTGAGCCCAAATATGAATCCAGGGGGTCGATTTGAACAAACTTGAATCAGATCCACCCCACAATGTTGCATACCAAATATCAAAAGATTCTACCAACTGGATCTGGAGAAAAAGAATTTTTAAGAAATTTGCCTGAAAGGCACTAAGTTCGAATTCAAGCTTTTATAGTGAGCCCAAATATGAATCCAGGGGGCCGATTTGAACAAATTTGAATCAGATCCACCCCACAATGTTGCATACCAAATATCAAAAGATTCTGCCTGCTAGATCTTGAGAAGATTTTTTAAGAAATTTGCCTGAAATGCACTAAGTTCGAATTCGGGCTTCTATACTGAGCCCAAATATGAATCCAGGGGGCCGATTTGAACAAACTTGAATCAGATCCACCCCACAATGTTGCATACCAAATATCAAAAGATTCTGGTTGCTGGATCTGGAGAAGAAGATTTTTTAAGAAATTTGCCTGAAATGCACTAAGTTCGAATTCGTGCTTCTATACTGAGCCCAAATGTCAATCCAGGGGGCCGATTTGAACAAACTTGAATCAGATCCACCCCACAATGTTGCATACCAAATATCAGAAGATTCTGCCTGCTGGATCTGGAGAAGAAGATTTTTGTTAAGAAATTTGCCTGAAATGCACTAAGTTCGAATTTGGGCTTCCATAGTGGGCCCAAATATGAATCCAGGGGGCCGATTTGAACAAACTTGAATAAGACCCATACCAAGATGCTGCATACCAGGTATCAAAAGATTCTGCCCACTGGTTCTGGAGAAGAAGATTTTTTAATAATTTTTCTATAATTCATACGGTGCTATCAGAGTTATGCCCCCTATGAAGCCCCAAGTGGGCATGTCCATTTCATTTGAACAAACTTGAATTGACATAGGGTAATAAACATCCATGCCAAGTTTCGAGCAAATCGACCTAGCAGTTTCAGAGGAGAAGTCGTTTGAAAAATGTTCACGAGGACAGACGGCAAGTGATAAGTTGAGCTCCCTTCGGTGAGCTAAAAACTGCCTGCCCGCATGCAACTTTACAAAAATGGCCTGAGAAACAGAAGATCTACTTTGTGGGCCCTTATTTTTTTCAAAAGTGTAATCTGCTATTTGTGTTAAATGAAGGGTTGAAATGTATCACCTGTTTTTGTGGTGCACATGTATTTGAAGTATGGTTCATATGTATCTTCAACTATAATTTTAAATGTAAACAACAATTTTATATGCTTATAAAAAGATTTGGGTCGGGCAAGAAAATTAGGATCAGTCGGAAAAAATTAACCCTTTTTCTTTCCATCAATATTTGGTAAGCTTACAAGTTAGACTCTAAGTACCTTGCCAGCTATTTCCAGACAAGTCTTAACTGCCAAAATAGGCAGTCAAGACTTGTCTGGAAACAACTGCCAAGGTACTTAGATTGTAAACTGTCAGCATTGGGAATAAAGTCCTTCATAGGTTAACCCTTTATCCAACGTAATGGCCAAAATCGGCCTGCACTATTCACAAAATTCACTATTTAATGTTCATTATTTTTTCATTTTTTGTCGCAAAAATATTGCTTATGACCCATCTTTGGAACAAGCTTCTTGAGCTTGTTCCAATGAGGGGTCGTAACCTATGTTTTTGACACAAAAAATGAAAAAAATAGTTATTCAAGAATTTTGTTTGCAACTGCCCTCTGACTTGTGTGTTAGGATGCCTGGTGTCTTGTGACACCTGGTTGGAATGGGCTTAGACAGCTCTTTTTAACAGGATGTCAGGCTACAGCTTTTCATCAGAAAATGAACAATACACAAAGTGCCCACCATCCCAGGCCTGGCATTCTTAAAAATGCAGGAGGGCTAAAAATTACTCCCCTCGCATGGCCTAGGCAAGCGATTAGCTCTCCTCATGCTTACAAAAGCTAAACGTGGCAAAATGAAGTTTTACTATTGATGAATTCTGCCTTGTGAGCTTTGTACATTTTATTTGGTGCTGCTAACAAGGTAGTCTCTGAGAGACGACTACACTACCCCTCCAACACCTCCAGTCCTTGACAAGGCCCAGAGGTGTGGAAGGGGTAGTGTGGCTGTCTTACTGAGACCACTAACATAGCAGAGATTTGAAAAATGTGGGTTTTGAAAATAGACGATTATGGTAATCTAAATCATTATATTTCTAAAGCCAGGAGTGCTAGTTTTGGCCCTCCTCAATTTTTTTAATGCGAGCAGTAGGCCAGTAGCCAGGCCTGCCATCCTGTCAAAAGCTTCAGTTAAATTTTATCACTTAAAACAGTAAACTCACTTGGTTTGTTTTAAATTCTTCTACTAATGCATTCATAATGTTCGTAAAATCTTGATAGCTACCATTCCAAACTGATGACCCACAGCTATGCAACAAAGTGTATAAAACTGTTTTTGCTCTTTCCCATCCTGCAACAAAATCATCAGCATCATTTTATCTCTTCGTCAACATAATTTAACTTGTTCACTGCTAAATAACTAAAATTATTATTTATTTATTGGTCAAATATTTTTGCACAATGGCTATTCATGACCACAGCATGAGTATCAACTCAAGACTAGGGGTGAGCTTTAATAAGTCATATCGCCCATTTTAGAGAGGGTTTGCACCTCCCAAGCGCTGGCGACTGGGTCCTATTTTACCAGTAAAACAGAGCCTGCTTACCGCAGTGAACAGGCACTGCTTCACTTCCCGGGTTCCCGCGGTGTTAAATAGCGAAAAGGTAATTACCTCCCTCTGGATTGGATTGTTTTATATTACTCGGACCAGCTGTGTAACACAAAAATTTATCATCCATGAACCATGACATGTTTCATACTAAACAGACATGAAAACTGTAAACTTCTTTGGTCAAATTGACCAATGAAAATTGCCCTACTATCCACCAAATGGAAGTTTCCAAAGTAAATTGTCATTTGCAAATAAAACAGAGGCTATCACTGGGTATCTCAGTAAACATATAATTCTGCTCCCCAACTGAACAGGTTGATATATGGGAAACAGAACATTCCATTTCTGGTTGCAAACGTGTTAAGAGATTTCAAACATAATCGTTACTTCATAAATTTTGAGCCAACTATTCTGAAGTACACTGGCATGGCGGGGGTTCGAACTCACGCCGAGAGAGTTTCCTTCGGCACCAACCGCCTAGCGAAACTATACTGAACCACGCACACCACTCGGCCACCGACAGACCCCGTGGTTCAGTATAGTTTCGCTAGGCGGTTGGTGCCGAAGGAAACTCTTTCGGCATGGGTTCGAACCCCCGCCATGCCAATGTAAACAAAACCATCGTCCTTTCTTAATTCTATGGCATCCGAGAAATTTGAAAAAGACAAGTACTGTCGCTCATTTCTTCTGAGGTGCAGTTCATAGAATTAAGTGCTTAGATGCAACTATCTGATGAATAATTATTCTGAAGTAGATATTACTTTGGTTGTAGAATGACTGACAAATCTATCACTTTCAGAAAACCATGCTGCCAATGTGACATGAACCTATTTATGTCAGCCCAGAAGGCATAAATACTGCAGCTGGAAAATTTCTTCTTTCGGGGATTGATGTATGATGTTCACTAATCCTGCACATTATCCTCAGTGACAATGACCAGCTCAGTTGAGGCTCATGACTGCTACAAAAGTGTTGGTAGCTAATACTAAGATTCATGCTGAGTTTTTCGTTGATTAATGCACACTGCAACACGAGCTGTTGTTTTAGGTTTATTTTTCTGATACACAATATACATACTTATGCAAGTTGCTTATGTCCTATAAATAACTTACTGGATAAGTCTCCTATTCCACTAAAATAGATCACCATTATTGTTAGATCTTCCTTTGAACCAGTCAGATACTGCCAATAGATTTACGAACACCATAAATTGATTGAATAATTCATTTTAACCCGTGGCACTCTGGTAGTGCAACAGAATTTTCTCCAATCACTCTGTTTTTATCTTGTTTATCTATGAATTTAACCAAATATACCTTGTTTGACAGAGCTCACTGAGCTCTGTCAAACAAGGTATATTTGGTTAAATATCAAACTGCATTATGGGAAATATCTGCTGCTGGAAACTTTGCCATTTTGACAGCAGTGTGCAGAGGGTTAATAATCTCCTATATGGCAAACTACTTAACATGGCCAGATGGCATTTTGAATATCTACAACTACAACAATGGAGACAGTAAAGTTTAATAGTGCAATATTTTTATGCCAGCTATCAGTAGTAGTGCACTATTTAATCTGGTAAATAGATTCACATTTTGCAAAAGGAAATATCCATTGCTACAAAACTTTGACAATTTACAATTTGATAGTTATGAATGAAAACACTCTTAATTTCAAATAAGTTATAAGAACAAGAGGTGCCCATCGAAGATGCAGGCATCGAGTTGCAGTGGCAATTGACAATGTTGCATGTCCATAACCCGGTTATCAATCATATCTCGGCTGTCAAATCTGAAACCTCTGTTCAAGTTATAATGCAAACAAGCTCAGAATTTGGAAAAAATTATTTAATTGAGGCCCATAACTCTGTGACAAAAAATCAGGCCAGGCCAGTTTTCGAACTCATTGAAGATATCATTGTAAAACACCTGTATGGAAAATATTAGTCAAATCAGAGTATGCTTGTTCAAGTTATTGCGCTAATGAGCTCAAAATTCATAAAAATGGACTAATTAATGCCCATAACTCTGAAACAAAAAACCGAGCCAGACCAGTTTTCGAGCTTGTTGAGATATTATTGTGAAAGACCTGTATGGCAAATATTAGTCAAATCAGAGAACGTTTGTTCAAGTTATTGTGCTAACTAGCTCAAAATTCATAAAAATTGTCTAATTAAGGCCCATAACTCTGTAACGAAAAATCAAGCCGGGCCAGTTTTCAAACTCACATGAGATGTTATTGCAAAAGACCTGTATGGCAAATATTAGTCAAATCAGCAAACGTTTTGTTCAAGTTATTGTGCTAACATGCTCAAAATTCTTTAAAATTGACTAATTAAGGCCTACAACTCAGTAAAGAAAATTGGACAGGGCCAGTTTTCAAACCATAGGTCATAACTCAGGCAAAAAAAAAAGTAAGATCAAAACTATAATCGCAGGTGCACAGGCTCCCATGGTGGTGAACATCTGTACCCAGTTTCAAAAGAATCGACCCATAAACACCTGAGAAAATCTCTGGACAAATTTCTAGGTCTGGCTTTCAAATCGAAAAGGGACATAATTCTGGCAAAAATAATATGACCGAAACTATAATCGCAGGTGCACAGGTTCCAATGGTGGTGAACATTCATACCAAGTTTCGAGCAGATTAGTCCATAAACATCTGAGAAAATCTCCGAACAGAATTATGTCTATGGATGGATGTACAGATGGACTGACAGACAGACGGACAAACAAGGTGATTCCAGTAAACTCCCCCCCCCCCACAACTTGTTGCAGGGGGGGGGGAGGGGGGGGATAATAAAATACTAGGAGAAACCAGGAGCATGCACTGCTTGAATAAAATAAAGGTTGAGATAAAGCCCTCTCGGATCTGAAAAAAAAATTCAAGAAATTTGAATTGATTTTCTATAATTATAGAGAGCATGTAGCCATTTTCAGGGTGTTAGAGGCGAGAGACAAGGAAAAGTATACAAAATTACCATGATAATTTTTGAGGATCGCTTCAGCTAACACTGTTGGTGTGTGTTCTTGTATCAGTTTTAATCTGCCATCTTTCCCTTGCAAAATTCCTCCCAGACAGTCATAAGCATCCATGACTAAGCCCGTCTCCATAGCACTGTCACTACTGAAAACAGATAATTAATGTATGGTCTCTAAAATTCAGTAAACTTTAATTGCTGAGGATACCATGAAAAAAACTGCACAATAAATAACAACAAAATATACAGAGGAGCCCACTTAACTGGATATCTCTTAAATGAATAATCCTGTTAATTGAGTATAATTTCCCAATACAAAACCATTCACCATACCTCCAGTACAAATTTGACCTGTACATTGAATATAGGTTATAGAGTAAACTCCTGTTAATTGAATAAATATCTTGTAACCGGTTGAGAAATTACCCTGACTCGCCCCAGTTTTCCTTTGTTTATGGACCTATTTGGCCTCAGTACATCCAATACAGGCATTTAATCTATTATATCCATTTGACAGAGCTCATGGAGCTCTGTCAAACAAGATAAAATAGAATAAATGCTAAGTTTATCTCTAGAATACATGAAAGTGATACAATCCCTGTTAATTGAATACTCCTGTTAATTGAATAACTGTCATTGGCAAAGTGGCTATTCAATTAACAAGGTTCCACTGTACCATATTTCCAGAACAGGATATATCATATTTGCACTTCGACATGATAATTGGGACACTCTGTACTAACAAACTTATAGTTGGACTGACAGTATCTTACCATTATATCAATTACCAAAATATCAATTCCCTTTAAATCAATTACCAAAATACCACTTACAATTAAAACTAGAAGTCCTGTCATGAAATGCACACAAATAGCACTTAGGTTTATCTGCCTTGAAAAACTGCCGGATTTCTCACTGGACATACTGTAAAACGTGGATCCTGAATAAATAAATAATTTCCTCCCGCCTTGTATACACTTTCTTGAAAGAAAGAGCTACTAATACTTCCATTTGCTCTCATAGTTAGACTGCAAATAAACTGTTATTTTCTTAAGGGAATGTCGGGTAGACAGCCAATCTGGCTATGTCATTCCTACGGTGTGCCTATTTCTGTAACACAAGATTATGTGAATTGTACTGTAAACCATTTTTGCATACCGTGAATAAAGAATTATCTATCTAGCATGTCAATTTGCTCATTAATCTATGCATTATGACCATAGTAAAACTATCAAATTCTGTACATATGGCCTGTGCACAAGCAATGTTTCAGCCAATGGACCTCCAGGTAACCCGGAAGTCCATTGGCAGAAACATTGCCTGTGTTTGCTATGAGTAACCAGGAGAACTTGCCTTGCTTTGGATGCCATTCGATATGGCAATTGTGTGCAATTCCTGCAATTAAGCCTAGATAAGCACACAGTTCATGACAGGACTTCTAGTTTTAACTGTACCACTTTATGAACACTGATTGATGAAGCGTTAATTGATCTAAATGAGATTTCTGGAGAGCTAATTACTCATCAAAACTGATTAAAATGGGATGTTGCAACAGAAGAAACAATACAGTCAGAGTTTAGAATACACATGATGTATATATTTCAGCTGAGACTTGTCAGTGCAGATAGATACACTTTTATGGGATCTCAATAGGTCATTTTACACATAATGGGCAAAACAAATAGAAACAAACTAAATCAACAATAATATTCTACCCTGCAAAAAGGTTGCACATATGTGAATGTAAAGAAGAAAGACTAGTTGAAAAGACTCCAAAACCCCAATATCACCACAATACATAAACAAGAGGGGGTGTCAATCCCCATCAGCTCAGCAATGCATGCCATGCAATAAACCTAGGCTTATTACAATTCAAGCACATCAGGTTCACACTTCCCCAAAGTTGTCTGCATCCCTTCAAACTTTCAAAATATATAAATCTTTTTTATTCAGTTAATGGGTTAATGCATATTTTTACCTGGGTGAGTAACCTCTATAGTTCATCACGATGAAATCATTCAACAGGATGCTTGTATTTCTCAACCTGGACTTACCTGGAGAAACAGCCACAGCATACTGGTGGAAGCCTCCACTCATGTACATGTATAGCATAAGAGGTCAAAAATATTCTCAGTTCACACTTACAAAAAAGTCTAACATCGCATTAAAAAACTCCCTAAATCTGCGAAAAATGTTCTTTCAAGGGTTAATGTTGACTTTCTTTTATGCATGTAACACATGTATGAAATATAAAAGCCACTGAATACCGGTGGAAGCCTCCACTCATGTACATGTATAGCATAAGAGGTCAAAAATATTCTCAGTTCACACTTACAAAAAAGTCTAACATCGCATTAAAAAACTCCCTAAATCTGCGAAAAATGTTCTTTCAAGGGTTAATGTTGACTTTCTTTTATGCATGTAACACATATATGAAATATAAAAGCCACTTCAAACCGGTGGTAGCCTTCACTCATGTACATGTACAGCACAACAGGTTAGACATTTTCTAAGTCCATACTTACAAAAAAGTCTAACACTGCAAAAATAAAAAAAATAACACTGGGTAAGACCTAAAAAAGTTAAAAATCTGTTTCACAGGCCCTCCCGCATGGTCATTTTGGCTGCCGCATGCTCTCTTTTTATAACCAATGCAAATTTAAAAAAATAAAAATTATATGCTTTATGTCTGATATTTTACCTAAGTTAATAAAATTGATACATTTGTCCTTTGAGTGCAAGAAGGCTTTACAATGCTTTAGCTTTAGATTCTGACTGGTGGATCTGAAGCAGATTTTTAAAGAATATTAAATGTATTGCACCAAGTTAAAATTCAGGCTCCAATAGAGAGCCCAAATATTAACCCAGGGACTCAATTTGAGGAAACTTGAATCTGACCCTCCTAGAGATGTTGTATACGAAATATGAAAAGATTCTGATCACTGGATCTGAAGAAGATTTCTTTGTATTTTATGGGTGCTATCAGAGTTATACCCCTTGTGCACTCTAACAGTTAACTGCTAAAATAAAGCCTAAAAGTATATGCTCACCCAGTACCATCAACTTCTGATGTCAGAACTTCGTTGAAGAATGGTATTAGCTGTAACATGTCTTCACTACCTGCCTAGAAAGTTAAGAAAAACACATATAAATATGTTACTTTGCACTTCATCAAATCATTTTGAATAAATAAATGTATATTTATACATTAAAACTTTACATGCTAACCAGACCATAGACATATTGAAATTTCTCAGATGGCACAATGACGTGTATGCTTATGTCACAACAGGTTAACGGGGGAGGTTCTGAGGGTCGTTAATGGTTCCAGGAAGTATTAGGGTTATAGGTCCTCTGAGTTTCAATCTCTTACATTCACTAAGTGAACGTTTTACCAAAAGGTGGAATCATAATAAGATATGTATTTAACAAATTGCCAAATGTATCAGCCAAATCTAGCAAGAAGTAAACTCCATCATTGATTTCTATATGTTATTTGTCAGTTTTTCCTTGAGAAACAAAGCTTGTGATCCCCTCACTGGAACTACATGTGGCTTAATGAGCCATGTTTTTGAAGCAAAAATGAATTTTTTCAATTATTAAAGAGTGAAAGAGAGAATTTTGAACGTCTTGCCTACTAGTTGTGTTAGTTAAAGGATTAATAATTTGAAGGCTTATTTTACATTCTTAGGATCATCAGGGATGGATCTTCTACATTTTTTAGGAGTCTAATTTTCTTAAACAGATGCAGAGGATACATCCTTTTTCTATCAATCATGCAGATATACAGATGGGGTTTCTGAAATCACAAATTAAAAGTTATATCAACACTATAAACATACCATGGGGCCTGGGCTGACAATACATCCATTTAATCATATCAGTTCAAAAACAGTACCAGCACACTATCTCAGAATTGTTAAACTGATGTATAAGGTAAACATGAGTCTGTGCACTTATATTTTTTCGACTAACGTACAATTCACTACCTCATCTAATGTATATATCTGTTCCAACATACATCAAACCTGACCTCTGAATTTGAAAAACGTAGGTCCCCCAAGAATTCATTTGGGATGCATGATTTTTACCACAGGCTTTATTTTTCATTTTTATAGGTTAAACTACAGTTGTTACTGTCCCAGATGGGCCTGTTCGACAGTTCATACCCCCTGCTGCCCCCACCGGCTTGATTATTCTAAGATGAAAAGGGGCATAATTCTGGCAAAGCATAATAAAAACTCTAATCGCAGATGTACAGGTTCCTAAAGAAGTAAACATCCATACAAAGTTTCAAAGGATTTGACCCCTAAACATCTGAGAAAATCTCCGGACAAAATTCTAGGCCTGCTTTTTCAAGTCAAAAAAGGGCATAATTCTGGCAAAAATAATCTGATCTGAACTATAATCGCAGGTGCACAGTTTCCCATGGTGATGAACATTCATACCAAGTTTCAAGCAGATTGGTCCATAAATGTCTGAGAAAATCTCTGGACAAAATTATGTCCACGGACAGATGGACAAACAAGGCAATTCCAGTATACCCCCCCCCCCCACAACTGGTTGCGGGGGTATAATTAATCCTTTACTCACTGCACACAATAAAATGTTTTGTTATTTTAATTATTTTTTATCTTCCAAAATTTTCAAACAATTTCTGCAAAACCACATAATGTGACAGACAATGGAATGAGATTGTTCTACAGAGTTCCCACTGATATTAGAAAATCAAATTTAAGCACTATTTACGCACTTTTCAAGGACTCTGACTAGGATTCTCAAGGACTGTTACAATTTTGATATGAACTTTCAAAGACACATAGTAACACAAAGGATTTCAGTCCCGAAGACCTGATCTCTGGAAAACCCAGATAGCTGGATTTAGATCGTTTCTTTAGTTCAACAATGAGCCATCCGCAATGCTGCACTCAAGGGACAATATACAGATCAAATAAATGTGATTCTTGACTGGTTTTGTGACATTTTGTGTATGTGGAGAGGGTTATCCTAAGACTTATTTTCTCGGAGGTTATGGGTAAACTGAATTTAAAAACTTTTCAAGGGGAGTGATGGAAAATCAAGTACTTTTCAAGGCTAAAAACAATTTCAAGCACTTTTCAAGGAAGGGGCCAAAATTCAAGGACTTTTCATTTGAGTGGGAACCCTGTTCTAATGAGGGGTCACATGAAATGCTTTTTGAATTTAAAAAAAAAAGTTTTTGTCAACTGCACAATTTGTAAATTATGTGGGTGGATGTGACCAATTCATTAGGTGAAGGGTTAACTCTTTTTTAACTGATTGAGTGCTTGAAGCCACTATCATGGCTCTATATCTGTTTGCTCAGCAGTTGAAAAAAGAATGTTTATTTGAAATTGCTTTTGTTATAATTTATTGGAGAGTGCCTTTTGGCACTCTCCAATAAATTCTAACAAATCAATTATTTATTGAAAAAATCTAGATATACTATGGCAGGGTTCATACACTTTTCAGAGAATCAAATTCCTGACTTTTCCAAAACTTTTCAAAAGAATTCCATGACTTGGTTAGTTCACAACCAAACAGAAAAGCTTATTTTTTTGCATAATTTTTGTGCAAGTTGCACATAATTTTTACACAAAATCAATCCCTTTTAAACCTTGTTAAGAATTCCATGACTTTTCCGAAACTTTAACCCTTCCAGCCCATTTTCCAAACTTTTCAAAGCCCTTGAATTTTTTTTGAAAATTCCATGACTTTTCCAGGATTCCATGACCAGTACGAACCCTGCTATGGGTCTCCTTGCTTGTAGCAATAAAATGTGTGATAAAAATACATTACAAATCGCATTTGCACAATAATTTAGCACTCTACCAGTTAACTCAGGTATTCAAATATTTTTGAGTGAAGCAAAAGTTGGTGGTCCATGAGTAAACAATTAACACCCAACTGGGCAGGAGGATCAGTAATAATTTAATCAAATAGCCCAACAGGGATGTAGTTTTAGATTTAGTGTTCAAACAACAATAAAATTCTGGAGTCGACTAGTCAAATTATTATTATTATTTATTAGGGTTTAACGACACTTTAACTGCCAAGGTCATATCGTGTCAGTGACAGTTTTACTGGGGGAAGGAAGCCGGGATACCCGGAGAGAACCACCGAGCAATGATGAGCAGCTGCCAGCTCTCTAACAGACTAGTCAAAAACAAAAGTAAAGTTAACTAGAGGCTGTGTGCCAAATGTTCTTGCTTTTGGTGAAAGCCTTAGGTACCAAAAACACATTGAGTTATACTCAACGACCATGTATTCAAACTGCAGGGCATCCCTGACAAGGGAGAGGTGGCAGTACAGGACACGTATACCATTTGATATTTGATAATGCTTTGTAAATCAGATTGTTGTTTCCTTTTAATTTTGTGAAAAAGTTTATTTTCTTCATCTATTTTTGTTTATTGTGTATATGAAAGTTTATGTTTTTTAATAAAAAAAAATTTAAAAAAAAAGAAAAAAAAGTTAAATAGAGGTGTGACTGACCCATATGGGCCTGTCCAGATAGGCTTTATATCACTAAGACGTTTTCAAACTCCACTTGATATTTATTTTTAAATAAACTTTGAAATGCACATCTAACTCTGTGCTCATTAAAAATCAATCACATGTATTTAGTTAATAAGCTGTGTTCTTGTGTTTTGTTTGAAATTTTGGACAAATCAGCCAATGGACTATTCGCACCAGATTATTTTTGGACGATGTCAGTCTGGACACAAAAATGATTCTTCCCTATCACCCCATATTAAATACAAAATGATTTAAATGACTACTTGTAGGATTTGTTTCTTCATTTTCCCTTTTGAAGCAAATTAACTCATATTACAAGATGAACTGACTGGTAACCATTAAAAGCAGGCCTGGCATTCTTTAGGAGTACAGGAGTGCTGCACGCCTAGAAAAAATTGAGGAGAGCAATTTTTTGCACCCCTTGATTTTCTGGAATGTTGCATTGATTCATAATAATTCATGACCCATTCTGTGTCACATTTTAATACATTTTGAGTGTAGAAGACAGCCACATAAGAATTGAATTCAACATTTTGAATAATGAGAATATGTATGTGCCAGTTTTACGACTATGTAGCTGAATGTAATCCAATTTTTCAGTCACAATAGTAATTAATACTTGAAGTAAATATACAGTACATAGAGAGTGTATTGTCAATAAATCACCTGTGGAGTGATTTCTCTCAATAAATGCTATTTTGATGCAAAGCGTAATTAGCATAAGCAAAGTTTCAGCCAATGGACCTCCGGGGTAAACCCGGAGGTCTATTGACTGAAACTTGGCTTGTGCTTCTTATGTTTCTGTATAAAATTTGAGAGTAGTACCTTGGGTGATACCTCCACTCCATGGGTGATTGGCTGACAGTCCACCCTCCACGTACTTTAACCAAAATAACACACAAGTATATGTATTGAAAATTCCAGGTGCAATTGCACTCCCAAACAATCTGAGGAGGGCAATTGTTTTGCACTTCCTGATTTTCTAGACTGCCAGACCTGTAAAAGACTGTAAAAGATCTATGGACATGTGCTACAGTTTTGACCAGTCTATAACAATTATGTGACATCATTGTACACTGACCTATTTTTAATTCCAGGAATTTTCTGGGATTGTGTTTTCTCATTGGAGGTTAACCCACAAATCTACACTTTTTTGCTGGAACTTCTCCTTTTCTTTGGATTATAAGGCCTTATATATTAAGGTTAGTACATGACTTTTATGAGTTTTTCTTCGAATCTCGGTCATTAATCAGAGTTTCCAAGAGCTGTATCACACCTCTGTTTATTATGCCCAAGATGCTCTGGTAACCAATGCTGATGAATGAGCAGTTAATAAGGAAAGAAAACTAAGTTATGTCATGACAACTTAAACTGTATTCACAGTAACAGTCACCTTGACCTCTTGACCTTTTGTTCTCAAAAGCTGTCGCAAACATCTACCCCTGATAGGCAATCCATGTATCACATGTGAGAGTATATCCAAGGAAACTATTAACTGGTAGAGTGCTAAGTTATTTTTGGTTGTCAGAATTTGTTTGCATGTCATTGCCTTGTTACAATTCATGGGAGAGTGCCCACAGGCACTCCCCCATGAATTGTAACAAGGCAAGTTCATGGTGATTAAATTATTTAATTTCGAAGATAAAATGAAGCAAATCCACAGAATATGAAGCCTTTAAGATGCGGTACCTGCACTTCAAATAAAGCCCAAATATGGGCTTCCAGCACTCTACCAGTTAAAGTTATTTCAAAGACACTGAAATTGTATTTACTTTAGATGACCATGACCTTTAGCTTTCTGATCTCAAACATCAACCCTTTTAGGCCATCTATGCAAGAAGAATGATTGTTGTAGGGCTAAGAAAACCACAGGTATTGCATGGATTAACTGCAATTGTATTTATAGCAAAAATAACCTTCACCTTTGATCTACAGACACAAATGCCAATACCAAACATCTACCCATTATGTCTATGAAGTCTGAGGTTTGAACACAGATACTTAACTTATTGCATGGAAACAGAAATTCTGCTTGTAGTAACAGTGACCTCGACCTCCAACCTAATAATAATAATAATAATATACACATTTATATAGTGCCAAAATTATAGTTCAAAAGATACACAACCATATTTTAAGGCACTGTACATGTTACTGAACTCATGTAAATATACAAATGGAATATATACAGTATCTTACAGTCCACAACATCAATTATAGGCTTTTTGAAACAGGTATGTTTTGAGATCTTTCTTGAAAAGGTTGACATTTGACAGTCTTTTTAGGTGTTCTGGTAAATTATTCCACAAGTGAGGGCCAGCAAATGAGAATGACCTATCTCCAAATGTCTTACACCTATGTTTGGAACATGTAGCAGCATTTTACCATCGGACCTCAGATTTTTTGTATGACCCCAAAAGCAATCGTAAACACTGACCTGTGATAGGCAACCTGTGTATGAAGAATGAGCGATTGTCCTGAAATGAACAGCTCAGATTCACAAACAGACAGATGGATGCACTGAAAGATGGATGAACAGTGACTTCTCTGTACCCCTTATTACATAAAGGGTGGAGACTTACAACAATAAATAAAGCTCAGACATCAATAAAACAAGGACTGGATTTTAATTTATCTACTGAACTAGAAAGGGACACTATTTGTGGCAGACCACACAGTGACCCATGGACTACAAATCTACTTGCTATATACTCAAGCTCCAACTGAACTAACAAGAAGGCGTATAAGTGGACAACCACCCAATAAGTCCACATGCCATACCCCAGATGAGTATGTTGAATAATGTTACAAACTCCGACTGTGATGAACAAGACTGCTCAACAACACATTTTTCATACGGTGGAGCCCACTTAACTGGATATCTCTTAACTGAATAACCCTCTTTTGAATATAATTTCCCAACACAAAACCATTTACCATACCTCCAGCACAAATTTGACCTGTTAACTGAATATAGGTTATAGGGTAAACTCCTGTTAATTGGATAAAAAACCTTGTAACCTGTCGAGAAATTACCCTGACTCTCTCCAGTTTTCCTTTGTTAAAAGACCTATTTAGCCTTAGTACATCCAATAGTCAATTAATCTATTATAGCTTGTTTGACAGAGCTCATGGAGCTCTGTCAAACAAGATATAATAGAATAAATGCTAAGTTTATCTTTAGAATATAGGAAAGTGACACAATCCCTGTTAATTGAATACTCCTGTTAATTGAATAATTTTCAATGGCAAAAGGGGCTATTCAATTAACAGGTTACCACAGTATATGTTACCAAATTACCTTTTTATATTAAAACTACAGGCTCTGAAGAGTCTGTAATCACTCACCTGGCAGAACTACATATAAAAATGTGATTTCCCATAGGCTTTCCATGGTAACTATGAGCTGCAATTGAGGCCATGTTTGCAACATTACATCAATATTACATGAGGATCACTGCTAGAAGGTGTCCCAGTCCTTAATCATGTGAAGGTTCAAAATAGTTGACTTTGTAGTTTCAGAGGAGAAGAGTTTTCAAAACTGACCAATCAGAATCAAAGAATGCTTCTGGTGGCCACGTTTTTCATCCAACAGGAATAAAATGAGTAACAGTTGTAGAGAACCTCTCATAGACCGTGCCTGCAAAGTTTGGTTCACACTGGCTCAATAGTTTCAGGGAAGAAGATCAAAATGTGATTTCCTATAGGGTTTTTATAGTAACTATAAGCTGCAATTGCAGCCATAATTGCAACCAATGAAGATTAAAAGAGGATCATTGGTAGAGGGTGTTCCAGTCAATAGTCACATTAAGTTTCAAAACATTTGGCCTTGTAGTTTCAAAATCCACACATTTATGAATTCTGTTTCAACAAAAAAATCAGTAAAAGAAGGTTAAATATTTTGAAAAGTACAATTTTTTCAGATAGTATTCTCTTTCAAATAGCTTTGGATAGGTAAAGGGTTACAGGAAACAAAACATTTTATTCAAATAATTAGTCATATCTTAAATGATATCATAATTGACTGGTCAGCTCTACATGATGGGAAAACAAAATAAACAAAACTTCCATGCTTTCCAAACACCTGTCATCAATCAGTATTCCTGATAAGTAACTTGAGAGTAATACATGTATTAACATAATTACAGCTGCACTTGTTTACATGTATACACAATATTTTTTTTTTTTCTCAGTTCTCAGTGGAGAAAACTGGAACCAACCCATATCAGATTCTCGAAAAAACAAGTATCTTGCTGACAGTACCAATCTTCATGCAGCAGGAGAGGCATTGGGTTAAGCATCAGAATATAGCCTCTGGCGGCCACATTTTTCCATCCTCTCAAAGACCATTCCTGTCAAATTTTGGTTCACATCGGCTCGGTAGTTCCAGAGAAGAAGAAAATGTGATTTCCCACAGGGTTTCTGTGGTAACTATAAGCCACAACTAAGTACATGTTTGCAACCCAATCAACATTCAATGAGGATCATTGGTGGAGGGGGTTCCAGTTATTGACCATGTGAAGTTTCAAAACATTTGGCCTTGTGGTTTCAGAGGGAAGATTTTTTCAAAATCCATCAATCAGAATCAGAGATGGTGGCCATATTTTCCAACCAACAGGAACAAAAAGTGGATCATTTGTAGAGGGCCTCCGAGTAAATGAAAGTGTCAATGACACTGTAGCTCAACTTGTGAAGACATGTACACATATCGTATGTGACACAGCAATGACAAACATCTAGGTAATGACCTGATAACAAAGGTACATGTAAAGTATTGTAACGGTCTGTACATAAATGCTGACTGTAGCCTGTAACAAATGTGTAGGTAAAGTATTGTAAAGGTGGGCGACAGTTAGATGCTAAACTAGAAAAGAAATCTTTGAGTCCCAGAGTGGGTCTGAATGAACCCAAAAATATTTGTTCTAATAGCACAGTGATAACAAAGGCACCCCAAAACACTCGTTCCTGTCACAAGGTGATAACAAAGGTACCCCAAGAAGTTTCGTGAAGACCAGTTCATAATTACAGACTCTAGCCCGAGCCATATTCACATGTGCACTTACTGTGTATAAGTAGCACTGAACAAATCAAAGTTCATCTAATTTGCATAATTTCTGCACGAGAAGAAAACCTGTATTACATGTGATGTATTCCATGTTACTAAACATTCCTACAAAAATTTATTCAAATCAGAACTTTCATGCAGAAGTTCTGTACAAACAACTGATTGCACTAACTTTGGTACAAAAAGGTTGCTGGCGGCCATCTTGAATTTTGGACCGCACCCCAAAACACTCGTTCTCGTCCCACGGTGATAACAAAGGTACCCAAGACGTTTCGTAAAGATCGGTTCATAAATACGGCCTCTAGCCTGAGCCGTATAGAAGTTGTGTACAAAAAACTGATTGGACCTAATTTCGGTACAAAATGGCCACTGGCAGCCATCTTGAATTTTGGACCCCACCCAGAAACACTCATTCTCATCCAAAGGTGATAACAAAGGTACCCAAGAAGTTTCGTGAAGATCGGTTCATAAATACAGACTCTAGCCAGAGCCGTATGAACTTTGATTTGTTTCATACAAAAGTTCTGTACAAAAAACTGACTGCACCAATTTTGGTACAAAATGGCCGCCAGTAGCCATCTTGAATTTCAGACTGCACCCAAAAACACTTGTTCTCGTCCCAATGTGATAACAAAGGTGCTCAAGAAGTTTTGTAAAGATCAGATCATAAATATGGCCTCTAGCCCAAGCCGTATTGGCATTTGCAGTTAAAGTGCTGAAAGTAACATTAAGTAGATCAAAGTTAGTCTAATTGGCATAATTTATGCACGAGAAAAAAACACGTATTATATGTGATGTATCCCATAGTACTAAACATTCACACAGAAAATTATTCAAATCAGCGCTTCATATGGAAGTTCTGCGCAAAAATCTGATTGCACCTAAGTTTGGTACAAAATGGCTGCCAGCGGCCGTCTTAAATTTCGGACCGGACCCCAAAACACTCGTTCTCATCTCACGGTGATAACAAAGGTACCGCAGGAGGTTTCGTAAAGATTGGTTCATAAATACGGCCTCTAGCCCGAGCCATGTGTACGACACGACGGGCGGATGGACAGACGGATGACAGGCCATGGCAATACCTCAAATTGGGCTTCGCCAAACTTGAGCTAAAAATGCTTCTGGCAGCCATGTTTTTTGATGCATGGTAACAAAATGAGGAACGTTTGTAGAGGACCTGCCATAGACTATCCCTGCCAGGTTGGGTTCACATCAGCTCAGTAGTTCCAGAGAAGAAGAAGGAAATGTGATTTCCCAAAGGGTTTCTATAGCAACTATAAGCTGCAATTGCAGCCATGTTTGCAACCCAATCAACATTAAATGAGGATCATTGGTAGAGGATGTCCCAGTCATCAACCATGAAAGGTTTCAAAACATTTGGCCCTGTGGTTTCAGAGGAGAAGATTTTTCAAAATCCACCAATCAGAATCAAAAAATGCATCTGGCAGCCATGTTTTTCGATGCGCGGTAACAAAAATGAGGAGCACTTGTAGAAGACCTCCCATAGACTACCCTGCCAGGTTTGGTGAATGTCGGCTCAGTAGTTCCTGAGAAGAAGATAAAAATGTGATTTCCCATAGGGTTTCTATAGTAAATATAAGCTGCAATTGCGGCCATGTTTACAACCCGATCAACATCAAATGAGGACCATTGGTAGAGGGGGTTCCAGTCATCATTTATGTGAAGTATCAAAACATTTGGCCAGGCAGTTTCAGAGGAGAAGATTTCTGAAAATACACCAACCAGAATCAAAGAATGCCTCTGGCGGCCACGTTTTCAAACCCATGAGGACCATTTGTAGAGGACCTCCTGTAGACTATCCCTGCCCGGTTTGGTTCACGTCGGTTCAGTAGTTCCAGAGAAGAAGATGAAAATGTTATTTCCCATAGTGTTTCTATAGTAACTGTAAGCTGCAATTGTGGCCATGTTTGTAACCTGATCAACATTAAATGAGGATCGTTGGTAGAGGGGGGTCCCAGTCATAATTTATGTGAAGTTTCAAAACATTTGGCCTTGTGGTTTCCGAGAAGATTTTTGAAAATCCACCAACCAGAATCAAAGAATGCCTCTGGAAGCCATGTTTTTCATTGGACGGGAACAAAATGAGGATTGTTTGTAAAGGACCTCCCATTCCTGCCAAGTTTGTTTCACACCAGCTCAGCAGTTACAGAGAAGAAGGTGAAAAGTTTGTGGACGCCGGACGACAGATGATGGACAACAGATGATAGACGTCGACGGACGACAAGTGATGTGAAAAGCTCACCTGGCCTAGGAGAAAAATTTACAAAATTCCTAACTTACAACTTTACATATATACAGACACATTTGTGGTGGATGCAATTATCGTGATCAATACCATCGTTCCCAGGCTTTGTATTTCGTGACAATAAAAGAAGGGGAATGAAACGATTGTTCACATTAAATGTGAAGCCATATAATGGTTAGAAACTTCATAAGGTGACCAAATAATTCTCAAGAGACAGACCAGACTACTGGAAAAAATAATTACTTCCATTCCTGATGTATAATCACTAATGCATAAATTTGTAACAGCTCTATTACAATACTATGATCACAAAAATGGACAGAGAATTTTGACTAGATCATGATTTGGTTCAAATTATCTTTCTGCTCTTTTGTCGATGTCATCTTTCGTTTTTCTCTCCACATCACTATAGAATCTCACATGTGGCAAAAGAAATGCAAGTACATTGATTCTAAGATGCTATTTTCATTTGTTTTTCTTGATTTGGTCTTCCTTTCACAATATTGTACAGCTGTATGACAAAATTCGTAGTACATCATTTTTTTCCAATTTGACCAATTTTATTTTGACGAAAAATGAAAAATGAAAAATGAAAGTGTCAATGACACTGTAGCTCAACTTGTCAAGACAAAGACATGTACATGTATAGTATGTGACACAGCAATGACAAACATCTAGGTAATGACCTAATAACAAAGGTACATATAAAGTATTGTAACGGTCTGTACATAAATACTGACCATTGCCTGTAACAAAGGTATAGGTAAAGTATTGTAAAGGTGGGTGACAGTCAGATGCTAAACTAGAAAAAAATCTTTTGAGTCCCAGAGTGGGTCTGACTGAACCCCAAAATATTTGTTCTCATAGCACAGTGATAACAAAGGCACCCCAAAACACACTCATTCCTGTCTCAAAGGTACCCAAGAAGTTTCGTGAAGATCAGTTCACAAATATGAGCTGTGTAGAAGTTGTGACAAAAAACTGATTGGACCTAATTTCGGTACAAAATGGCCACTGGCAGCCATCTTGAATTCTGGACTGCACCCAGAAACACTCATTCTCGTCCCAAGGAGATAACAAAGGTACCCAAGAAGTTTTGTGAAGATCGGTTCATAAATACAGCCTCTAGCCCCAGCCGTATTGACATGTGCACTTACAGTGTATAAGTAGCACTGAATAAATCAAAGTTCATCTAATTTGCATAATTTCTGAACAAGAAAAAAACCTGTACTATATGTGATGTATTCCATGTTACTAAACATTCATACAAAAATATATTCAAATCAGAACTTTCATACAGAAGTTCTGCACAAAAGACTGATTGCACTAATTTTGGTACAAAATGGCTGCTGGTGGCCATCTTGAATTTTGGACCACACCCAAAAACACTCGTTCTCATCCCACGGTGATAACAAAGGTACCCAAGAAGTTTCGTAAAGATCGGTTCATAAATACGGCTTCTAGCCTGAGCCGTATATAGAAGTTGTGTACAAAAAACTGATTAGACCTAATTTCGGTACAAAATGGCCACTGGCAGCCATCTTGAATTTTGAACCGCACCCAGAAACACTCGTTCTCGTCCCAAGGTGATAACAAAGGTACCCAAGACGTTTCGTGAAGATCGGTTCATAAATACAGACTCTAGCCCGAGCCGTATTGACATGTGTACTTACTGTGTGTAAGTAGCACTGAAAAAATCAAAGTTCATCTAATTTGCATAATTTCTGCACGAGAAAAAAACCCGTATTATATGTGATGTATCCCATGGTACTAAACATTCACACAAAAAATTATTCAAATCAGCGCTTTCATATGAAAGTTCTGTGCAAAAATCTGATTGCACCAAATTTTGTACAAAATGGCTGCCATCGGCCATCTTGAATTTCAGACCGGACCCAAAAACACTTGTTCTCGTCCCACGGTGATAACAAAGGTACCCAAGGAATTTCGTAAAGATCGGTTCATAAATACAGCCTCTAGCCCGAGCCATATTGGCATTTGCACTTACAGTGCTGAAAGTTAACACCAAAAAACATCAAAGTTAGTCTAATTTGCATAATTTACGCACGAGAAAAAAACCCGTATTATATGTGATGTATCCCATGGTACTAAACATTCATACAAAAAATTATTCAAATCATAGCTTTCATATGTAAGTTCTGTACAAAAAGTTAAAAAATTTATAGTAATTTATATATTTTTTATACTTACCAATGACCCAGACATAGCTGCTGGTGCTAACTCTTAAAATATAGGGCCAAACACAAATTTTGCCCCCCAATCCCCAAAATTTGCATCTAAAACTAAAGAAAACATGTCCCGAGAGGCCCTCCACACTTCGCCCCTACTGCGCATGCGCAGTGTCAAGGACGTTCCGAAATTGGCGCCATTTATCATTCTAATAACCAGTGCCTGGTAAGCGCTATGTACTCAGCGGGGAGGCAAGAGTTCCCAACTCCTGGGAGGGCCATCCCCGTCTGGGTCATTGGTAAGTATAAAAAATATATAAATTACTATAAATTTTTTAACATTTTTATACTGTACCAATGACCCAGACATAGCTGAATAGTAAAAAGGCTGGAGGGCCAAGGACATAGAGCAAAATGGAATACGCTCAATAAAATAAAATAGAGTCATCCCCTGTAGGGCAAAGAAGTAATAGGCCTTACATGTATCTTTCTTATTTATGATAAATTAGAAAGATACAACACCTTCCAAAAATTGAGCTTCATACATCCATGTACTCTATTAATATCCAATAATCCTTATACTAATAATTTTTAAAGTAAGCCAATAATAAAGTAAGTCTAGAGAATAGAGACTCTTATACTCCTAAAAGTGTGTGAGAATTGCATAATCATGTCCGTTGACATATGCAATATTCAAAAGCTATACTTTAAAAACTAAGACTTGAATGAATTTTATAAACTTAAACTTCTCACTAAACAACCATCCCAATAACAGCTCAGAATTACTAACTCCGGAGGAGGTATCCCCTTGTTTTCATAGTAAAAACAGGTGACCCAAGGGAACACCCTCCCCCCCCCCCTTTTTCTTGCCCTGGGTCAAATAGCCCAGAGCGAAGAGGGCAGCCGAACGGAGACACTGCCGAAACAGACAGCCTACCTAGCTATAGTAGCAACTGTTAAGTGAATGACATTCTGAGCAGTAGATAATAGACCTAACAATATAGGCCTCCAGAAATGGACTCGATATTTCTGAGATAAAATTCATGAATGGATGGCTGAGCGCAATGAGCAGCCTTCAAAAATCTATAATAGAACACTATTAATGTAAGCCCAAGAAGTAGAAGAACTCTTACTTCATGAGCCGAAATCTTAAGCACAACTGCTAAGCCAATGATATACCATAAGCAGTACGCTAGTTAATAGAATCCATTAACAATAAAATGGAGCGTAACGTCCTTCTACTAGACATCAAAGACAGAAGAAGCTTACGCCCTTGTAATAAACAGATATCTGTTTATAAATACATAAACTGTACCCGGAAAGAGTAAAGGCCTATGCCCATACGAAGACGGAAGGACCTTAAAATAATAGGTTCCGGATAATAGGAGCCTAACTCTTATGCAACAATCCAACCTAAATAGTAACGGAAGTATTGATTCCGAAACTATGAAAGTGAAAATCATCCATCGATAGTGCATGAAACTCACTGACTCTACAGTAAAAGAGAAACCAACAGAATTACTGTCTAAAAGGTCAGAATTTGAAAACTACTGTTTCCAGAGGCTCAAATGATCACTTAGCTAAATAAGAACCTGAAGTTAAAATCCGTATAGGAATTTAATCTAAAGATTCTAAGTCTATTTATCAAAAAGTTACTAACTGACTTAGATAAAGAGACAAAAGACTCAATTGTAAACTATCGTAGAGTGCATAGGTATGAGGTAACATAAACCTATAACCTAAATAACAACAGGCTGCAGTAGATCTTGTGAAACAAGTATACTAAAAAATAGCAATGAGTAGTATGGAGGGATCAACCATATGAACATAATGATCCCTACACCACGACGGAAGAGCCTCCACTTTAGTCGCATAGAATAGCGAAGAAGAGGATCTCCTATAGTAAGAAATCGCGTCCAAAGCTCGTCCAGTATAGTGCTTACAATGCAATACGGACCACACAACGGAATACATGAAGGTTGCGACCTTGCTGGTTGTGATAAAGATGACACGATTTACCAGTGAAAAAAGATCCTCACATAGAGGAAGATTTCACGTTAAGATCCACAGTAGACAAGAGAGTAAATTACTCATGATCTCTGTGAAGATAGAGATGCTATCAACAGAAATGTATTGTGGTTGTTTATCTTAGCAATACCTGCTAAAAAGAACAGCGCTGGAGGATACGCGTATCCTATCATTCTGTCCTATAGATCAATAGAGCGTTAACAGTATTAGCTCAGAGATCTGGACAAGCCAACACATACGTCTGCAATTGATTAGCCAGCTGTGTCATAAATAAAACATCATTGGGCGCTCCCATAGATAGCAAATCTGATTGAATACTTGTTTGTTGAGAGTCCATTCTGACAGCAACAAGCGACCCGTAAGAGAACGGGAGTGCGATAAAACAATCAGACGACCCAGAATATGACGGACCAAAACTGAACTTGGTGTACTATAACCAACAGACGGATTCTTTCCATTAAATTGAATAACGGAAACGAAAGAGTGCCTCCCTGGTTCCGGAGATACGCCACTACTGTCGAATTAAAGGACAGGAATTTGGGCATGCGTTTCTGAATAATGTTCATGCAATGACATAAAGCAAGCCTAAAAAACATTATTCCGCGGAAGTTAACTGATAGCTAAAAGACTGCGGAACCCAAAGACCCTGGCACTTCGAATCCGTAGGGATCAGTATATATCCCAATCTGTTTGACTGGCAACCGTCATAACAGCCACACTTGGGTCCGGCAACTGCGGCGGCACTCTCTGAGTCAACCACCGAATGTTTGCCCCAGTCTGAATCTCTTGTAACACTAGATAGACAAGAGAATGTATAAATCAAGCAATTCATGGATTGCCGGAAAGTTGCCGTCGAAGAGAAGCTCCTCCGAGAACGAAGCGACTCTGAGAGAGTTCTTAACCTACTATCCACGCGTGGATGTAGCTAGGGCTGCATCACGTCTAACCAACTCCAATCAGCCACTGAAGGGCGGAGTTATACGTGAACAAACTACTGCCCTCAAAAGAAATTACATTGAGAATAATATCCCGTAAATCTTTTCTTGAAGACGTAATGATAACGCCTCAGTAAGGCGGATTACGTATAATAAAGCGTCTAAGTTAAGTCTAATATACATAATGTCGTTCCCAACATTGAGATTGGAAAAGACATAAACGGTGAAAAAGAATATATGCAGTCTTTAATCACACCGTCTAGACGCATATGAACTCTCGGTATGCCCTGCTCTGCCAAAATAAACTATATGTAAAAAAAGATAAAATGGCAGAAATGAGCCACGCGGACAAGAAACTAAACTATCATGCTTAGTAGACGTCTTGTATATATATATAAATATATAGCGTCGAAAAATAAAACACATGTTGTAATGACAATATTGGACTGCGTCGGTAAGTCAGGGACAAAGTCCCTGTACCGATCGAAAAATCCGAGTCCAATGACGCTATAAGTCTCTTATCCAAGATCGCAGCAATGAAGTCCGAAAAATAATCACTGGAAGAAATGCCAGAAGATATGAAAGGCATCTTCCGATACTACTAAAGGGAAAACTCGAAATCTTTCGAATCCCTTTCGCCATCCTGTCGGACCCTATAAAGCGTTCGGTCGTCCGTAGCTTGATGCAACCGCGGACCGCACCGACCCAGCGCCGTCGGATAATTCCTGATTCGACCGAGAAACCGTCAATTGCTGGGATGCTGCGAAACAACTGTGCTAACTCGGATAGCACGTCCGTCACTGAGGCCTGAGGAGCAGCGGTCTTACGATGCATTGCCGCAGGAAGCTCCGAGATCGTTACCCCGTGCATACTTCCAATATGCGAGCGAACGGAGTGTATAGGCCTCGTGTCCCTTGGCTACCGGATGGCGCGACCTATTCGCTGTGGAATCACTGAATGCCGAAACTGATCGGATACTCGAGGTCACGTAGCCAATGTGCGGTCGTGTGCCCTGCTGTGAGGATGAGGAAGCATTAAAGACAGTCTCTCGGACTGTCAATATAACGGAGCGTCCCGAGCAACGGACATATGCTCCGAATGTAAAATATCTGAACCACAACATGCGGTCCCCTATGTTGTTGGCTTCCTCCGATCTGTCCTCAATCTGCCGTCACTGGGTGAGTACTAAAGTAATTAAAGTGCTCGCATCACCCAAATCTCCTTCCTAGACCGCAACGGACGAACCCGGCAGCCGAACCATTCGATGAATGTACGCTACACCGGGTGAGCTAGCGAATGTCACTCCGTAAGCGATAGACATATTCCATGAGCACTTATTGCCGCTAACTCTTCATTAACTATGACGACAGAGGCACACTTTTGAAAGACATCTCCATAACTCTTCGAACAAGAAACCAGAAATGCTTGGATAGCAAGCATAAAATAATAATATATATAGCGTCGTTCAATAATTCGAAAGTTTGTGTGACATTATTGGACTATGTCGGAACTGAGGGACGATGTCCCTGAACCGAACCAAAAATTTCTAAGTCCACCGACGCTATCAGTTTCTTATCCGGCATCGCAGCATATGTTGTTCCGAAAGGGAAAGCTTGAAATCCACCGAATCCCTTTCGGTATCCCGTCGGACCGGATGAAACTTTCGGACGTCCGTACCCGCTTCCGCGGAGCGTCCCAACCCAGCATCGTCGGATAAAATATATGCGACAGATTCAGTTGATGCTGGGATGCTGCGATAAACTGTGCTATTAAGGAAAGCACGTCCGTTCCCGAGGCCTGTGCAGTAGCGGACTTACGATGCATTGCCGCTGGAAGCTCCGTGTACGTTGACTCCCGCATACTTCCTATGCGAACGTCCGGAGTCTGCAGGCCTCGAGTCCCCGGCTACCGACCCAGCGCTGTCGGATAATTCTCGATCCGACACCGTTTCTGTCGGCTGCTGGGATGCTGCGATATGCTGTGCTATGTGCACAAGAATGTCCGGCGTCGAGACCTGCGGAGGCGCAGTCTATCGCTGCTTCGCCGAGGGCAGCTCCGCATCAGATGGCTCCCGCATACTTTTCCTATGCGAACGTCCGGAGTCCATCGGTCTCGAATCCCTGGCTGCCGGATGGTGTGACCTGGTCGCCGAAGAATCCTTGATCGGCGAAGCTGGTAATATATCGGCGGTCACGCAGCCAAGGTGCGGTCGTGTGCGCTGACGAGAAGAGGAAGCCTTAGCAGTCTCAGCGGACTGCCTATACAACGGAGCGTCCCGAGCGACGGACGTATGCTCCGCTAACGACACATTTGTACCACAACATCTGGGGCCAGATGTTGTTGAACGAGAGAGGGGCCTCTCTCGCTTGCCGTCCGGATGGACCAGAACGAGCTATGAACCGGACTAAAAGGCTTCCTCCGTTCTCCCTCCGATCCGCCGTCACTGGGTGTGCATTAAGTTAATTTTATAGTGCTCGCATCACCCCAAAATTCCTTCTAGACCGCAACGGACGAACCCGGCTGCCGAACCATTCGGTGAATGGACGCTACACCGGGCGAGCTAGCGGACGTCAAAGGCCGTCGAACCTACTAGGGTCCTCTTAGGCAATTGGCGTATTACATGAGCACTTTTCCGCTAGCCCTTCATTAATTGTGACGACGGAGGCACACTGTTGGAAGACATCACAGATACATCACCCTAATCTTGATCGTCTGAAATAGAAATTGATAAAGTAGAGTGACCCTGCGGGGAAAGGACCGGAGTGTCCAAATCCCCAACAACATACCGTGACATACGCTTCCCATATTGTCATCGAAATCATACGATACAGAACCGGAGTTAATGCGAGTACACTGACCACATATAGAATGATAATAAGGTCAGAGGAATACTTCCTCTTAAAACAATTGATCAATATCCTTTCAATGTGAAAAGAAAACAAGTCCTGGTACTCGCACTAACCCCTGGCAATCAAAATACATAATAATAATATGATCCATTAATATAGAAAAAATAATTGAAATCAAAATATTTTGAAAAAAATTTTTTTCAGAACAGCCCAAGTTTCTGAAAAGTAACATTGAGCCCCAATGGATCCCAAGCCTAAGTGTGGACAAAAATTTTAAAAATATTTTAAACAATTTATTCAACACTTACGAACAATAATAATGTATCTAGTTATGATTAAAATAACATCAAGATATTATTTTCAAGAAATCCCCCCCCCCTCACACAGAGGGCTGTTGTAAATGTAAACAATGAGTGTAAAAACACTAAAATAAGACTCCAGGCACCCAGGCCCGGAATCAGTTACCAAAAATACACTATCTGATGCAAAACAGAGACTTCCAGGGAAGAAACTGCAGAACATCAGATGGTAGATGCAGAACACAATGCCTAACCACCCGTAGGTGAAGACGTAAACATGGGGAAAAGAACAGAATTCATTCTGTTATTCAGCTAAAACTCCCAAGAAATTTTAGTAATAATAATTACAGAAACTATGCCAAAAGCATGGGAGAATAGCAAGAGGGGACTTAAAGGAAAGGGAGAGAGGAAAACACTGAAAAATCAGTGTAACTAAATAACCAGAATGACAACAAAGTGGCTGCTGCCTCGAAAATAGGTAACTTAACATAATTTCATTAAAAAATTTTAAGTTACAGCCCTGATAATATTCTGTCACACATTTTAATGTATCTAGTTATGATTAAAATAACATCAAGATATTATTTTCAAGAAATCCCCCCCCCCCCTCACACAGAGGGCTGTTGTAAATGTAAACAATGAGTGTAAAAACACTAAAATAAGACTCCAGGCACCCAGGCCCGAAATCAGTTACCAAAAATACACCATCTGATGCAAAACAGAGACTTCCAGGGAAGAAACTGCAGAACATCAGATGGTAGATGCAGAACACAACGCCTAACCACCCGTAGGTGAAGACGTAAACATGGGGAAAGAACAGAATTCATTCTGTTATTCAGCTAAACTCCCAAGAAATTTTAGTAATAATAATTACAGAAATTATGCCAAAAGCATGGGAGAATAGCAAGGGGGAACTTAAAGGACAGGGAGAGAGGAAAAACACTTGTAAAAACAGTGTAACTAAATAATCAGAATGACAACAAAATGGCTGCTGCCTTGAAAATAGGTAACTTAACATAATTTCATTAAAAAATTTTAAGTTACAGCCCTGATAATATTCTGTCACACATTCTTTTCCTCTCCTCCTTTTCTATCCTCCTTAGAATCACCATTTCACTAATATTTATGTGTCTGGCATCATTTAAACTGAGATTTAAAAGCACAAAGATCAGTCAGATGTTAACTGATGAAGGGCCAAACTTAGAATGATAAATGGCGCCAATTTCGGAACGTCCTTGACACTGCGCATGCGCAGTAGGGGCGAAGTGTGGAGGGCCTCTCGGGACATGTTTTCTTTAGTTTTAGATGCAAATTTTGGGGATTGGGGGGCAAAATTTGTGTTTGGCCCTATATTTTAAGAGTTAGCACCAGCAGCTATGTCTGGGTCATTGGTACAGTATAAAAATACAGATTTCTGCATCGTCGGTACAAAATGGCGGCTGACAGCCATCTTGAATTTCGGACCAAACCCAAAAACACTTGTTCTCGTCCCACGGTCATAACAAAGGTACCCAAGAAGTTTCGTAAAGATCGGTTCATAAATACGGCCTCTAGCCCGAGCCGTATCCAATTGTTGACAGACGGACAGACGGCCAGACAGACGACGGGCCATGGCATAAGCTCAAATTTGGCTTCGCCAAAGATGCGCTAACAAAAGACTCAAAATGTTTTCTGTCCCACATTTTGTTTTCAAAATAGACATGTAAAACCATATATTAAACACCAATTCCTCAAATATATATTTTGACAGCATTTATTTCTCAGGTTAGAGGATGATCCTCCAGGCACAGTTTGAAAAGTACTCTTTTATCTTGTCCCGGAAGTTTTTGATTTGAATCTTTCCCTTCTCACATCACCAGATTATTCCGTTCTTCCATACCTTTTAATTGCTCATAACAATGCATCTGCAAATACAGTGCAACCCTGTTAATCGAATTGCCATTTTGCCAGTGAAAATTATTCAGTATAATAGGAGTATTCAGATAACAGGTTTATTCAGTTAAGAAATATTTAATTAAGGGGGCTCCACTACATTGTAAAGTTCTTTCGTGTTCTGTTCTATGCTTTTTTCCATATTGTTTCCGACTTTATATACAGTACAGCCACCGTGGACTGGTCGTAATCCATGTGTGGGCTTACCAGTGATGTACCAGGTGCTTCAATAATTAAATCTTTGTTGATTATTCCAATAAATAGTGTTTGGTATCTAATATACCAGTGGAAAAAAGAAAGAAAAGTTTTTTTCTGTGGTAAATATTTCAAATGTGTTATGGATGATTATTTCATTGTTTGGATATTGATGTTATTTCTTCATTACTGATTAAATTTTGACGAGTTTTGTTGTCTTAACTTATTTTTGGTCATCCAAATTTGTCCACGTCTTTGCCTTTTCACAATTTATGGGAGAGTGCCTAGTGGCACACTCTCTTAAATTGTAACAAGGCAAATCCTCACAGACAAAATAATTTCAATTCAAAAATTATATGACGCACATCCATAGAATATGAAGCCATTAAGTAGCAGCACCTGCACTTCAGAATAAAGCCCAAATATGGGCTTCCAGCATGCTACCAGTTAACACAGACACCGTTTGCATGAGAAACATTCAAATGTGGGTACCCTACGCCATTAGCTGGTGTTCCCATGCCAGGCTTCAGTCGCTGCCCTAACTCTCCCTACCACTGACCCCATCAAGTTATTTATAGTCCTTTATGGGATGTTATTCCACTCCTGAAGAAGGGCCTGTGTGAGCTGAGCGACATTGTTTGGGACGTTGACATGCTTCTTGACACTCCTGTCCAGCTCATCTCACAAATGCTCGATTGGGGACAAATCTGGACTGTAGGGTGGCCAATCGAGAACTGGGACATTGTTTTGGTTCAGGAAGTCACGACAAACCCTAGCAACGTGCGGCCTCACATTATCCTACTGCAATGTACGTGCATGGTTAAGTGGAAGGATGTGAGGCATGACGACCTGATTCCAATATCTTACGGATGACCACAAGAGATGTTTTCACGCCATCAGAAATCCCCCCTCCCCCCCCCCCCCCCCACAAATCTGTCGTTTTCCTTAAAGCACGTGTCAGAATATCACTCACCTCGATGTCGATAGCAATGATGTTGTCCATTTGACCTGTAAAGCATGAACCAAGACTCGTCAGTAAATAACACCCGTCTCCAGTGGTCAAAGTGAAACCGATTTGTTGCATGTGCCTGCAGCCATTGCAGTTGACGTTGCCTGGGTATAAGTCGCGGACCAACATAGGGATGTTGTGGCCTTAAATTGAACTCCCCCAACCGTTTCCTAACTGTTCTTGGACACACTCGGAAACCATGAGTGCCTACAACCTGACTCGCAGTCTCCGTCGCCATCTGACATCGGTTACAGGGATATGAGAGATGTATGCCTCTATCTTGACGAAGCGATGTAACATGCGGAAATCCGCTCTGGGTATGGTCAGTTAATCTTCCTGTGGCTCTGAGCCGCCCAACTAAATGAGCTATAGTTGACTCATGGACCACAGATTGCTGGGCAACATGACGTTACGCCCTCCATAATTAGAGAAATAGTCCTACCCCTATACAACAGTTTGCAGCATTTTGCTTATCAATCGAGTTGAAATGAAATGTTGTGCAATCCATGTGTACTGTTCAAAACTTCAATTTGGTATGGTTTTCAAGCCCATAGCAAGTGGGAGTGCCCCATTTCATGGCTGGATCCACGCTTTGACGAAAAATTTGTTGATAGCATGCAGCGTCGCACATGGTCATGATTGACTGAATTTAGACAGTACAGATAAAACTAGAAGTCCTGTCACGAACTGTGCACTTATCTAGGCTTAACCCTTTACCCAACGAATCGGCCGCATCCGCCCACGTAATATGCAAATTCAGTAGTTGAAAAAATATTATTTTTCAAAAACTTTCAACAAAACCATATCATGTGACCCCGCGTTGGAACGAGCTCGTCGAGCTCATTCCAACGAGAGGTCACATGATATGGTTTTATTGAAATTTTCTGAAAAATTCGAAAAAATTATATTTAAAATAATAAATTTTGATATCGTCTGCGTTGGGTAAAGGGTTAATTGTGTGTAGGAATTGCGCACAATTGCGATATCGAATGGTATACAAAGCACAGCAGGTTCTCCTGGTTACTCATACCAAACACAGGCAATGTTTCTGCTAAAGAACCTCTGGGTTACCTGGAGGTCCATTGGCTGAAACACTGCTTGTGCACAGGCCATATGTACAGAATTTGATAGCCTTACTGTGGTCATAATTAACACGCAGATCGGCGTGCCATTTGTGCGCATTTCATGACAGGACTTCTAGTTTTAACTGTATACTGAGGTAGCTAAGTGTCAAATTTTACTACATTTGGTCTACAGCTAAAAAAAATTAAATTACCAAAACTGAACTTGTGTTTCTTTTTTGCATCAGTATATTATTGCATCTGTGGAAATATTGCCCACCCATGGAAAGTTACCAGTCCACAGCAGCTGTACTGCATAAAGGCACAGTTTGAAGCTGACCATGAAGGGAAATTCTTGGGTCTCCTGCTTAGGAAATCAATTTAAGTTTCATTATTTTCTCTGTGAATTACTGACTTTCTCGCATCCAAACATTATAAATATCAAATATATATTTTCCATTCTGTATTTATTGAACATTAGGAAAATGCAGCAACACTTTCAGTCAGTCCAACTATATTTTAAATCCTCTGATGAATGGTAGAAAGGTTTCATTTTGATATGAGGCTGTGAATACTTCCTTCATAAAAGTTTAGAGTGATTTCCAAAACACACAGTTGCATTTATGTTTGATTCAAGATTTCAAACCTCCCTTGTTTTATTTCAAAACACATAGTTTTTCTAAGTGATTATGAAATTCTAAATCATACTTATCAGCAGACATTCTCTATCTGGAATGCTTTTTTAGAATATCAAGATTAGGGCCCTGTGAATCACACATTTTCAATTTGAATCAATTCTTGAATTTGAATCGAGCCTCGAATCAAATCAGAGGCGTCTTGAAGATGACCGATGACGGTTGGTGGGTGCTATAAATGTGATTTGTCACGACTGTGATGAATCAAGCCCCGACTGATAAAATAATCCAACTACATCATTGAGGATATAGTTGGAATATTACCCTGTCAGGATAATAGTTCACTGTCGACATTGCTTCTAGCCTCTAAACTTTATATTTGCATTTAATCCTTTACCTAACATGAAAAGCAGACGACACTTCTAAACAAAATTCTTGAAAAACTAATTGTTTTCATTTTTTGTTTCAAAGACATGGGTTATGACCCCTCATTGGAACGAGCTTGATGAGCTTGTTCCAAAGAGGGGTCATAACCTATGCTTTTGAGACGAAAAATGAAAAAATAATGAAAATTAATTGGCGATTTTGGTGAACAGCACTGACCGTTATGTTGGGTAAAGGGTTAACAGTGGTAGGGACTAGTGATAATGGAATTAGCAAGGTTGGTGGCATGAGTTCTTATGTTATTTAAGTTAATGTAGCAGAAGTTACATTCTGTCTTTTATTTAAGCATTATTTATGTACAATTTGCATCTGAACCATACATTTTGTGAGATGGCAAAGTGGACTGATACCAAGATATATTCATGTGAAGACGATTCGAGAGGAGACTAATCAAGCAGCCAATTTCGAATTGAACCAAATAGCAAATTAAGATTCAAAATTGAATCGAATCGCAAAGCTTTGCAGGACCCTAATCAAGATTATTGTACAGTAGAATCCTCTTAATTGAATATCCATTTTGCCAGTGAAAATTATTCAATTAACAGGAGTATACAATTAACAGGCATATGGTCAGTTTCCTGTGTTCTGGAGGTAAACTGAGCATTTATTTTATTTTATCTCGTTTGACAGAGCTCATAGAGCTCTGTCAAATCAAACAAGATATAATAGAATAAATGCCTGTATTGAATGTAGTGAGGCCAAAAAGGTTGATAAATAAGGGGAATTTGGAGTGTGTCACAGTAACTTTTTTGACATATTACAAAAATTTATATACAATTAACAGGAGTTTACTCTATAACTGATATGCAATTAACAGATCAAATTTGTACTGAAGGTATGGTAAATGATTTTGTGTTTGAAAATGATATTCAATTAACAGGGATATACAATTAAGAGATATCCATTTAAGTGGGCTCCACTGTATTTACATGTCTAACACCTATTGCACATGTTTATCAAAATTCTTTAATACATGAAAATGTTTGTGAAAATGAACTTTCAAACATGTGTCAATTGTTTGGGAAAAATACAATGTGCTATTAATTTTGTCATGGAGCTATATATAGGATATCTCGACGCATGACGTGTGCAAGGTAAGTGGGTAAGACCTGATCACGATCGAACTAATATAAATACTACTTTTGTGATCACAGTACTGCATATACAATTTTCAGAAAGCTAATTTGGTAAACGCTCAAAATAAAATTACTCACAAGTTGTTTATCTGTACTGAAGCATGCCAATAAACTGAGAGCTATAGACTTATAGATAAACGGTGGACAATCTTCTGGCACTTTAGCTAAAAAGTAAAATAATAGCAAAACAGTTAGTTACAAGCAAATTTCCAAGACAAGGCTAACAAGGTGCAATGCCACTGGTATGCCCTGCCAAGGGTTTCTAAGTTGAAAAAATAGGCCGATGAAATCATCAGATGTGTACCCATACGCCCAACTAGTAGAAAGCTGTATGAAGGAGGGCCACCCCGGATGCCGACATTATGTACACCATACATGGTATGGGTACATATTGAAATGGATTGGAGGAGTGCCTAATTTGATGGATAAAGGGTTAATATCTCTGGATCAAATTATTAGATTTACATAAAAAACTATACAGCACATCAGTAACCTGAATACATATAAAGTAACCTGATAATCGGATTAATATTTTTTGAGTTATCGCATGCTGAAGAAATGGATTGGAGAAGTTCTCAATTTGAAGGATAAAGGGTTAATATCACAGAATCAAATTATCAGATTTACACTAAACTCTATACAGCTTGGCACATCAGTAACCTGAACATATATATGAAGTAACATGACAATCAGATTAATATTTTTTTATTAGTTATCTCATGCCAAAGGGATTGGAGGAATTTTCAATTTGAAGGATAAAGGGTTAATATCTCAGGATCAAATTATCAGATTCACACCAAAAACTATACAGCTCAGCACATCAGTAACCTGAACACAAATATAAAGTAACTTGACAATCCAAGCAATATTTTTCAAGTTATCGAATGCCAAAGGGATTGGAGGAATTTTCAATTTGAAGGATAAAGGGTTAATTTCTCAGGATCAAATCATCAGATTTACACCAATGAAAGTGTCAATGACACTGTAGCTTAACTTGTGTGTTGTGTTTGATGAAAAGGATAATGTTCAATGTTTATGAAAGGATTATGAAATAAGACAAGAATTGTGATAATTTGGAATATGTTCATTTCTGTTCCCTGTGTGCTATGTTTATGATAAAAATAATATGAGGTGTACACTGTACGAAAGAGCTGAGGGGTGGGTTAATATGTCCTCACAGTTAATGTATGTGGCCCTCACAGTTAACGTATATCAACAAAAGTTACCAAGTTACAGTGAAATTATTCCAAAGCGAGTCATCCTATCAAGTTACATTAAAATCCCCTCATAAATATGGCCTGTAGACTGTGCTAAAGGTTTTCGGGCTTCGGGCCCCTGTAGCCGTCAGTTTCCCAATTGCGTCCAAAGGGGACATTCTCATCTAGACATTATATGAAGTCAATCTACCAAGTTACAATGAAATCCCTTAATAAATGTGACCTGTAGACTGTGCTAAAGGTTTTTGGGCTTTGGGCTCTGGCAGCCATCATGGTTGAATGATCACAACCAAAAGGGGACATTCTCATCTTGACACTATTTGGAGTCATCCTACCAAGCTACAATGAAATCCCTTCATAATTATGACCTGTAGACTGTTCTAAAGGTTTTCGGGCTTTGGGCCCCTGAAGCCATCACAGTTGCCCAATCAGGTCCAAAAGTGGACGTTCTCATCTAGACATTATATGAAGTCAACCTACCAAGTTACAATGAAATCCCTTCATAAATATGACCTGTAGACTGTGCTAAAGGTTTTCGGGCTTTGGGCTCGGGCAGCCATCATGGTTGAATGATCGCAACCAAAGGGGACAATCTCATCTGGGCATCATCTGGAGTGATCCTGCGAAGTTACAATGAAATCCCTTCATAAATATGACCCGTAGACTGTGCTCAAGGTTTTCGAGCTTCGGGCACCTGTAGCCATCACAGCTGACCAATCACAACCAAAAGGGGATGTCATCATCTAGGCATTATATGGAGTCAACCTAACAGGTTACAATGAAATCCTTCTATAAATATAATCTTTTGCCTATGCTAAAGGTTTTTGGGCTCGGGCACCCATCAAAGCTGAATGATCACGGTCAAAATGGGACGTTCTCATCTAGACATTATTTGGAGTCATCCTACCAAGTTACAATGAAATCCCTTCATAAATATGACCTGTAGACAGTGCAAAAGGTTTTCGGGCTTTGGGCACCTTTAGCCATCAAAGTTGCCCAATCATGTCCAAAAGGGGATGTTCTCATCTAGACATTATATGAAGTTAACCTACCAAGTTACAATGAAATCCCTTCATAAATATGACCTGTAGACTGTGCTAGATGTTTTTGGGCTTCAGGCTCGGCAAGCCATCATGGCTGAATGATCGAAACCATAGGGGACAATCTCATCTGGGCATCATCTGGAGTGATCCAAGAAGTTACAATGAAATCCCTTCATAAATATGACCTGTAGACTGTGCTCAAGGTTTTCGGGCTTTGGGCACTAGTAGCCATCACAACTGACCAATCACGACCAAAAGGGGATGTCATCATCTAGGCATTACATGGAGTCAACCTAACAGGTTACAATGAAATCCTTCCATAAATATGACCTTTTGCCTATGCTAAAGGTTTTTGGGCTCGGGCACCCATCAAGGCTGCACGATCACGATCAAAATGGGACATTCTCATCTAGACATTATTTGGAGTCATCCTACCAAGTTACAATGAAATCCCTTCATAAATATGACCTCTAGACTGTGCTAATGGTTTTGGGGCTTTGGGCCCCTGTAGCCGTCACAGTTGCCCAATCATGCCCAAAAGGTGACTATCACGACCAAAAGGGGATGTCATCATCTAGGCATTATATGGAGTCAACCTTACAGGTTACAATGAAATCCTTCTATAAATATAACCTTTTGCCTATGCTAAAGGTTTTGGGGCTCGGGCACCCATCAAGGCTGAATGATCATGGCCAAAATGGGACGTTCTCGTCTAGACATTATTCGGAGTCATCCTACCAAGTTACAATGAAATCCCCTCATAAATATGACCTGTAGACTGTGCTAAAGGCTTTCGGGCTTCGGGCACCTTTAGCCGTCACAGTAGCCCAATCATGTCCAAAAGGGGACGTTCTCATCTAGACATTATATGAAGTTAACCTACCAAGTTACAATGAAATCCCTTCATAAATATGACCTGTAGACTGTGCTAAATGTTTTCGGGCTTCGGGCTCGGCAAGCCATCATGGCTGAATGATCGCAACCATAGGGGACAATCTCATCTGGGCATCATCTGGAGTGATCCTAAGAAGTTACAATGGAATCCCTTCATAAATATGACCTGTAGACTGTGCTCAAGGTTTTCGGGCTTCGGGCACTAGTAGCCATCACAAATGACCAATCACGACCAAAAGGGGATGTCATCATCTAGGCATTACATGGAGTCAACCTAACAGGTTACAATGAAATCCTTCCATAAATATGACCTTTTGCCTATGCTAAAGATTTTGGGGCTCGGGCACCCATCAAGGCTGCATGATCGTGATCAAAATGGGACATTCTCATCTAGACATTATTTGGAGTCATCCTACCAAGTTACAATGAAATCCCTTCATAAATATGACCTCTAGACTGTGCTAAAGGTTTTGGGGCTTTGGGCCCCTGTAGCCGTCACAGTTGCCCAATCATGCCCAAAAGGTGACTTTCTCATCTAGACATTGTATGTAGTCAACCCACCATGTTACAATGAAATTCCTCAATAAATATGACCTGTAGACTGTGGTAAAGGTTTTCGGGTTTTGGGCTCAGGCAGTCGTCACGGTTGGCAGATCATGCCCAAATGGGGAAGTCCTCATCTAGACATCATAAGGAGTCATCCTACCAAGTTACAATGAAATCCCTCCACATTAAACATGACCTGCAGACTGTGCTAAAAGTTTTTGGGTTTCGGGCTTGGGCAGCCATTACGGTTGATAGATCATGCCCAAAAGGGGACGTTCTCTTCTAGGCATTATACAGAGGCATCCTACCAAGTTATAATGAAATCCCTTCATAAATACGTCCTGTAGACTGTGCTAATGGTTTTCGGGTTTTGGGCTCGGCAGCCATACCGGTTGCCCGATCGCGACCAAAAGGGGACGTTCTCATCTAGACATGACCCCAAACCTGCATATGAAATTTCGTGACGATCAGACAAGAACTGCGGGGTGTAGCCCGTGCTAAAGGAAAATGTGAACAGACGTCACACACAGACTCACAGACTAACAGACTCACAAACTCACAGACTAACAGACTTCCACACGCGTGATGGCAATAGCTTATCTTGACTATGTCAAGTTAAGCTAAAAACTATACAGCTCAGCAAATCCGTAACCTGAACACAACTATAAAGTAACTAGACAATCCAAACAATATTTTTCAAGTTATCGAATGCCAAAGGGAATGGAGGACTTTTCAATTTGAAGGATAAAGGGTTAATATCTCAGGATCAAATTATCAGATTTACATCAAAAACTATACAGCTCGGCACATCAGTAACCTGAACACAAATATACAGTAACTTGACAATCCAAGCAATATTTTTCAAGTTATCGAATGCCAAAGGGATTGGAGGAATTTTCAATTTGAAGGATAAAGGGTTAATATCTCAGGATCAAAATAACAGATTTACACCAAAAACTATACAGCTCGGAACATCAGTAACCTGAAGATATATATAAAGTAACATGACAATTGGATTGATATTTTTTGAGTTATCTCATGCCAAAGAGATTGGAAGAATTCTCAATTTGAAGGATAAAGAGTTAATATCTCAGGATCAAATTATCAGATTTACACCAAAAACTATACAGCTTGGCACATCAGTAACCTGAACACAAATATAAAGTAACTTGACAATCCAAGCAATATTTTTCAAGTTATCGAATGCCAAAGAAATGGATACGGACGCCGGATGGACAGACAGATGGACAGACAAAGGATGGACGAATGACAGATGGCCACCCCGGATGCCGGCATTATGTGTATCATACATAGTATGGGTACACATAAAAAGTGGAAAAATGCCCATAACCCTAGACAAAAAAATGGACAAAACCTGTTACTTGTGAATATCATTTCCCCCATGGGGATCTATCAGCATACCAAAGATCATTTAAATTCAACATTAAATGACTGCAATATGAAGGTCCAAAGATGTTACGGATGGACGGATGGATGGCCGGATGAATGGATGGACCCCATTGCTATATCCCTCGCAAACTTCATTTTGGCGGGGGATAATTAGAGCTGGGAGTTTTTTTGGTTCTGTTTCCTTTCTTGTGGAAAACCGGAAAACTGAACTGCAAGACACAACAAAAAATGGCTGTACGCAGGGACCGACCTGGGCATGCGCCAGTGCGTATTTGGTTCTGAAACATCAGGACCTGGCTCTTAAATCTCAGAAATAGGCTTCTCAGTTGGCGCATAACTTCTCAGATCATATTTTGATATTCTTTCGATGGATAATCGAGAGAGACACTCTTACATGTATTATATATATGATTATCATTTATCATTGTTGTAGAGTGCTTAAGTTAATACTTCAAGTCTTAATTACCAAGCATTAATCTTCACTGTGGTTTCTGATCAAGTCTTGGCTGCCTAAATAGGCAGCCAAGACTTGATCAGAAACCACACTGAAGATTAATGTTTGCTATAGTGTACTAAATGAAAATGATGCGGGCTATTACATCCTTGCAGTGTGTGTTACAAACAGCAGTGTGACTCCGTAAATTGAAATCTGGCGCATGAATTGAAAAAATAGGCTACGAGGCTAGAGCGTATTTTAAATAGTCCTGATTGGTCCCTGTAATATGGAATCCATGCATAATGTACCTTGAACATTACTGTTATAATGAAAGCGATATAAGATTATGATTGGATCACATCACTCTTTAATTCACCAATGGGCTGAGTTTCATAAATAAAATATTGGGGAATCAAGACCATATCACAAAAAACAAACAAAACATCCTATCTCAGAATCATTCTTCTCTCGCATTCTTTTTCTAACAGGTGAGATTCTGCAGTGTGTGGATAGAAACGCAGAAACAAAATTTAGATTTTAGAATGTGACCCAGTCGTGACCTGATCAAAATTCACTTTTCACTTTTGTTATCACATTACTGTACCAGTAAATCCGAACATGTTTACAAGCATAGAAAGCACAGTTTTATTCTGTTTGTGCATAAAATGATCAAACTCTCATGCTGGGAGGGAACTGGACTAGTGAGCACTATGGACCTCTCATCACTCAGTCTATCAGGCATAGGGGTGAGTATATCCTGTTCTGATTTTCACATTTTATCCCTTGTTGGGGGCACGGTGGCATTGTGGTAACCGGTTCTTGTCAGATCACTGAAGTTAAGCAACGTTGAGCAAGGTTAGTCCTCGGATGGGTGACCATCTGAGCGATTGATTCGGACTCCCGCATTGTGTCCTTGGGCAAGGCACTTAACCACGATTGTGTCCACATAGGGGCACAATGACGCCGTGTACTAAGGCGCACTGCAAATCGATGGTGTGCATGTCTTCAACCAATCTACAGTTAAAATTAGAAGTCCTGTCACGAACTGTGTGCTTATCCAGGCTTAATTGCGCGTAGGAATTGCACGTAATTGCCATATCGAATGGCATCCAAAGCACGACAGGTTCTCCTGGTTACTTATAGAAAACACAGGCAAAGTTTCTGCCAATGGACCTCCGGGTTACCCGGAGGTCCATTGGCTGAAACATTGCTTGTGCACAGGCCATATGTACAGAATTTGATAGTCTTACTATGGTCATAACGCGTAGATTAACGTGCAGATCGGTGGCAGGACTTCTAGTTTTAACTGTAACCCTGCCTGTGCTGCAGTGTGGAGTTACGATGATGGGGAGCTGGCAGCTGCTCGTCGTTGCTCGGTGGTTCTCACCGGGTACTCCAGCTTCCTCCACCCTTAAAACTGTCACGGTTATGATTAGCCATTGTGCATAAGTATTTGACCTTAAACACCAATAAATAAATATAAATAATCCCTTGTTGACTTGTCCGGTGGACAAGTTAATAAGGGAGAAAATGTGAAAATCAGAACACAACATGGATTAAATGAACTTTATTCATTTGTTACCCTGATTTATGGGTTTTTTTTTACTCAATTGGCTTAGCAACTGATCCCCTAGAACCTCTAAGAATGATCAAATGGAAGTTAGGTTGAACCCAATGGAGACACTTACAGACAGGGCTTTTGTCATGAGTGGTGTCATCCAAAGTATTGCAGATTTTTTCCAAGTTAAAGCTGAGTTAAGGAGCTGTCCGACACAAGGTGACCCTGGCTGTCAAAAGCATCATTAAACCCCAATAAACAAGAGCACCACGGGGCGATGGCATCATTACAGTTAAAACTAGAAGTCCTGTCACGAATAGTGCACTTATCTAGGCTTAATTGATCGCAATTGTCATATCGAATGGCATCCAAAGCACGGCAGGTTCTCCTGGTTACTCATAGCAAATGCATGCAATGTTTCTGCCAATGGACCTCCGGGTTACCCGGAGGTCCATTGGCTGAAACATTGCCTGTGCACAGGCCATATGTACAGAATATGATAGCTTTAATTGGGTCATAACGCGCACATTAACGCACATATCAACGCGCTATTTGTGCACATTTCATGACAGGACTTCTAGTTTTAACTGTATATGGCGGTTTAATATAAATTCAGTCATTTTACATTGCAACATATCCCTTACACATTTCAAATGCATCTTAATGTACTACGAGAACTAGAGCTGAAACGGTTGAGGGGTTTTCTTGATCGATTAATCACATGGATTAACCTTGGTTAACCAATTAATTACTTGTCCAAATAGATATCTGAATAATAGCCATACTGTTGATGATTTACAGCATGAACCCTTTACCCAACAAACAAAAACGACTAGGCCAAAATACAATGAAAGTGTCATTGACACTGTAGCTTAACTTGATTTTGTGTTGTGTTTGATGAAAAGGATAATGTTCAATGTTTATGAAAGGATTATGAAATAAGACAAGAATTGTGATAATTGGGACTATGTTAATTTCTGTTTCCTGTATGCTATGTTTTCAATAAAAACAATATGAGATGTAGACTGTATTAAAGAATTGAGGGGTGGGTTAATGTGGCTCTCACAGTTACATGTAATGTATGTGGCCCTCACAGTTAATGTATGTCAGCCAAAGTTATCAAGTTACATTAAAATTATTCCAAAACCAGTCATCCTATCAAGTTACAATGAAATCCCTTCATAAATACGGCCTGCAGACTGTGCTAAAGGTTTTTGGGCTTCGGGACTGTGTAGCGATCATGGTTGATGGATCACAACAAAAAGGGGACATCCTCATCTAGACATCATACAGTGTCATCCTATCAAGTTACAATGAAATCCCTCCATATTAAATATGACATGTAGACTGTGCTAAAAGTTTTGGGGTTTCGGGCAAGGCAGCCACCACAGTTGACAGATCATGATCAAAAGGGGACATTCTCATTTAGATATTATATAGAGTCATCCTACCAAGTTACAATGAAATCCATTCATAAATACGACCTGTAGACTGTGCTTAAGGTTTTCGGGTTTTGGGCTCGGGCAGCCATCATAGTTGACCGATCATGACCAAAAGGGGATGTCTTCATCTGGACATTATACTGAGTCATCCTACCATGTTACAATGAAATCCCTTCATAAATGCGACCTGTAGTCTGTGCTAAAGGTTTTCGGGTTTTGGGCGCAGACAGCCATCATGGCTGAATGATCGCGACCAAAACGGGACATTCCCATCTAGACATTATCTGAAGTCATCCTACCAAGTTACGAATTAAATCCCTTCATAAATATGACCTGTTTATTTGTTTATTTATTGGTGTTTAAGGTCATGTACTAATACACAATGGCTAATCATGACCGTGACAGTTTTACGGGTGGAGGAAGGCGGAGTACCCGGAGAGAACCACCGAGCAACGATGAGCAGCTGCCAGCTCCCCAACATCGTAACTCCGCACTGCAGCACAGGCAGGGTTAGATTGGTTGAATACATGCGTACCATCGATGTGCAGAATGCCTTAGTACACGCCGTCATCATGCCCCATGTGGACAATCTGGGTTAAGTGCCTTGCCCAAGGACACAACATGGGAGTCCGAATTGATCGCTCAGATGGTCACCCATCCAATGATTAACCGGGCTCGACGTTGCTTAACTTCGGTGATCTGATGAGAAGCGGTTACCGCAATGCCACAGTGCCCCCAAATATGACCTGTAGACTGTGCTAAAGGTTTTCGGGCTTCCAGCGCCTGTAGCCATCACAGTTGACTAATTGCAACCAAAAGGGGACATTCTCATCTAGACATTACATGGAGTCACCCTACCAAGTTACAATGAAATCCCTCCATAAATACGACCTGTGGACTGTGCTAAAGGTTTTCGGGTTTTGGGCTCGGGCAGTCATCACGGTTGACAGATCGTGATCATCAAATGGGGAAGTTCTAATCTAGACATCATACGGAGTCATCGTACCAAGTTACAATGAAATCCCTCTATATTAAATATGATCTGTAGACTGTGCTAAAAGTTTTGGGGTTTCGGGCAAGGCAGCCACCACAGTTGACAGATCATGATCAAAAGGAGACGTTCTCATCTCGTTATTATACAGAGTCATCCTACCAAGTTACCATGAAATCCGGTCATAAATATGATCTGTAGACTGTGCTAAAGGTTTTGGGGGGTTGGGCTCAGGCAGCCATTGCGGTTGACCGATTGCAATCAAAAGGGGACGTTTTCATCTGGATATGACCTCAAACCTGCTTATGAAATTTCGTGACAAGCGGACAAGAACTACAGGGTGTAGCCTGTGCTAAAGGAAAATGTGAACAGACGCACACGTGATGGCAATAGCTTATCTTGACTTTGTCAAGTTAAGCTAAAAATCTCCATTAAAATTCATTATGTTTTCAATTTTTGAAAAGTTTTGAGCTTGTTCCAATGAGGGTTCATAAGCTAGGTTTTTGAGACAAAAATTAAATTTTTTTAGTAATTCATGAATTTATTTTGCAGGTATCCCAATTGTCCGCTACCTGCAATGGGTAAAGGGTTAAAAATTACTGCTTCGAGCTACTGATACAGCATGATGATCATGCAAGTAAACAAGTATGTCAGCAAGTGACTTTCATGCTTTACTCTGTCTCATATAATTGATGTGAGTCAGTGTGACAATTTTTGCCTGTTTTGGAGCAAGTATGTTCCTTTGTTGACCCATATAATACAGTAGTTCAAAAGAAAAGATTAATCGAACAATTACTTTTTGGCTCGATCAAGATGTTGATTATTGATTAATCGATGAATCGGTTAACCATTTCAGCTCAAATGAGAACTAGAAACAAGGGATGCATTAGTCATTTGTTTTTGGAGTTATTGCTCGGACATGACAGCCATGTTGGATTTGCCAGAATGCTGGTTATTGAAAGGAACATACCTACAATCAATAGTAATGACACCAGAAAAAAATAGGGATCCATTGGTCAGGGTTTGTACACTCAAAGTTGGTTGAAATTCCAGTACTCTGTACAACTACCTCAGCTTGTGATAACAAATGCAAAAACCATACAGAAATATACTGCACAGGTCTTCAAAATTCACTAAGAAACAATTTCTATTTATCATATTTATTAGAGTTTGTTTGGGGTGGTAAATTAGTGTGGACGTACATGTACATGTATTATATATATGATTATCATTTATTATTGTTGTAGAGTGCTTAAGTTAATACTTCAAGTCTTAATTACCAAGCATTAATCTTCACTGTGGTTTCTGATCAAGTCTTGGCTGCCTAAATAGGCAGCCAAGACTTGATCAGAAACCACAGTGAAGATTAATGTTTGCTATAGTGTACTAAATGAAAATGATGAGAGCTATTACATACTTGCAGTGTGTGTTACAAACATCAGTGTGACTCCGTAAATTGAAATCTAGCGCATGAATTGGAAAAATAGGCTCCGAGGCTAAAGCGTATTTTAAATAGTTCTGATCTGTCCCTGCTTGTCTGTCACTTGGAAAGTTAAATTTATGTAGCCGTCAAGTTGATATTTATAACATTGATTGATTTCAATTTGCATATTAATATGATCTCACCAGAAATGAATAATTGTAAACATGGGTCAAGTCACTGGTGTTATGTTATCTTTCTCAACAATTATTGTTCAAGCTTTCTCAGTTTCCCATTGAGAGCATGTGGGTACTTTTCTAGCAGGGATGGGTAGAATTTTACAGTACAGACACCGTGGAAAAGTTGCTGACATCTGAACAATTTGAATTTCTCAAGTTTGAGCTTCAAAAGCATCAGGAAGCAATATATATATATATACGTACATGTGCCTTTCGCATGTGTTAATTGGTAAAGACTTTGGCAGTCACAGTGTGACACCAGTGACTAGTCAGAATGATTTATACTCAGTTCAGAATTTGTTCCGAGTTAAAAGACACATGTACAAGTTGCTAAACATTGCTTTTATATAACAATTGACAGTATTTTAATTTTCATCAATGTTGTTGTTAATGAGTTGTGAATTAATTCATTTGGGAAATTGTGAATGGACTTCAATGGAGTCTTGTGAGATTAATTAATTAGAAAATAAATTAAACCTGTCTGAGAGAAAAAAAATATTCAAATTTGTCAATGCCACAATTGTTTCATTCGCATTCCCCCTGAACAATCATCCTCAAATACAGAATAATTTTGAATATTCAATAGTTTAATTGTTTACTATTAATAATATTACAGTATTAATAGTAGACAATTTCAGTCTATCTGATCAGCTACTGTGCTACATGTACTCTTGTCTACTTGACATAGCAGACAAGAGTACATGTACATTTGTAGCACAGTAGCTGATAGATAGACTGAAATCCACAGAACGGGAGACGGTTCAAATAAGCATTCAGCTTTCTTCCGAATCCCCTACTACAACAAGTTAGTTTGATATGTTATGTGTTAATTGTATTCACAGAAATTTATGTACAAATATTCAATCCGTTTACACTTGTTTGCATGTATACAGTAAACTTGTCTTTTTTCCAATAAATATCGTTTAACCCTTTACCCAATGCAGACGATATCAAAATTTATTGTTTTAAATATCATTTTTAAAATTTTTTCAAACAATTTCAACAAAACCATATCATGTGACCCCTCTACGAGCTCGACGTTTCAAAAAATAATATTTTTTCAGCTGCTGAATTTGCATATTATGCGGGCAATTCGTTGGTTAAGGCAGGCCTGGAAATAAGTGGTCAGTTACGGACAGTGACCTCCACAAAATGTCGTTGTGACCGGTGCTACCGGAGACGTCCAGGCTCCACAGGTGCAGAGATGTTCAGCATTCATTTTCAAAGAAATTGTCGCATTGGAGTCCCGTTGTTATGTTTTTAGAAAAAAAAAGTGATTTGCGGACTGAAGACATCCCCGTCGTGCAATTTAATGTTATAAAAGTTAAGTGTTATTTCTATAAAATTGAACGCAGGTAGGCCCTAATATTTTGTATATCATAACAACGTTAGCCCAACATAATTTACATGGGTTTTGCCCTAGTTAATGTTTGATTTGGAAGCCAAAAAATATGACCAACCCGGGTTACTGTATGACCGATCCGATCATTATAGAGCCGGTCATTATGACCGGTGCACCAAAAAAAATTATTTCCAGGCCTGGTAAAGGGTTAAACTAAATCCATAGAACAGATTATTATCAATTAAGTCATTTTGTTAATCTAATTTGTAGTGCTATCTACTACATTCACTATTACTGATAGTATATGTACTACTATCACTGATACAAAATGCAAGAAACATTGCAGCTTCATTAATAATTTGTACAGCTTGGCTAACTTCTGGCTAATGACTTATTGAACAAGAAATACTGGTGTGATTTCATGAATTTATTATTCATTATGATGTAATACATACAGTTAAAACTAGAAGTCCTGTCATGAAATGCACACAAATAGCACATCGATGTGCGTGTTAATCTACACATTATGACCATAGTAAGGCTATCAAATTCTGTACATATGGCCTGGAGGTCCATTGTCAGAAACATTGCCTGTGTTTGCTATGAGTAACCAAGAGAACCTGCTGTGCTTTGGATGCCATTTGATATGGCAATTGCATGCAATTCTTACGTGCAATATTAACCTTGGTTAACCCATTAATCACTTGTCGAAATATATATCTGAATAATTGCCATACCATTGATGATTTCAGCATGAATCCTTTTCCCAATGTAACAAACAAAACCGACTAGGCCTATATATAAAAATCTCCATTCAAATTTATTATGTTTTCAATAAGGGGTCATCAGCTATGTTTTTAAGACAAAAAAGGAAACTTTTTAGTAATGCATAAATTTATTTTGCAAGTATCATCTGCTACTCGCAATGGGTAAAGGGTTAAGAATGACCATTTTCAGCAACTGATACGGTATGATGATCATGCAAGTAAACAATGTCAATGTCAGCAAGTAATTTGCATGCTTTTCTCTGTCTCATATACAGAACGTGGAGAGTGTATTATCACTAAATCACCCGCAGAGTTAATCGATTGATCGGTTAACCAATTCAGCTCTACAACTTTTGAGAATGAGATAAAAAAAAACCCTGATAAGTCTCAAGTATTTGGGGTTGAACCAGCCAAACAATACATCTTCAAAATAAAGCCTCCTGGGAACACTCCAGTAAAAACTAACCTGCTCTTATTAATCTTTTCAAGAAAGTGAATCAAACTGAACTAACCTGTTCTTATTAATCTTTTCAAGAAAGTGAATCCAACTGCATCATAAATTTCTCTTCTTCTCTGAGCATCACACTGATCAGATTTAACTGCCTTAGCAACCTAAAATCATAATAAAAATGAAGCAAATTTTAATATGTAGACACTTAAATTTTTTCACCAAAATAAGCAGGCTATGTCTAGAGCTGTTTGATTGTAAAATTTTGCTTTGGTTTTGGTGTCGGTTGTGAGAAAATAGTTGTGTCTAGGTTCTGGTTTTGATTTTTGAAACTAAAAGGCTTTCCAGGGAGTCCCGGATATGGAACTGTGATGTGGTGTTACATGTATATTGCGATATACAGCACAAGCAAAATTCCTTTCTTGTGTGGATCTCCCCTGCTCCCACACTTCTTTTTGTGGTCAAGATGATTTTGCAATTAAAGCAATGCAAACGACAATGCCAGGTGTAACTGTCAATCACATTGTGTTTCCTCCCCATGCACATAATGTCACACTCACACTCATTTCTGAAAAAAACCTGGTCGTAATTTTCAGTCAAGTACATATAATCACACATGTTCTGAGCATCTGAATGGAAGTTATAACAGTTGAACTGAGTTAGAATCAATGGAAATTTTGCCCACTCATTGACAATAAACAAGGTTAGCCAACAGAGCAATGTACAGTTAAAACTCGAAGTGCTGTCACGAACTGTGTGCTTATCTAGGCTTAATTGCACATAGGAATTGCACGCAACTGCCATACTGAATGGCATCCAAAGCACGGCCGGTTCTCCCGGTTACTCATAGAGAATACAGACAATGTTTCGGCCAATGGACCTCCGGGTTACCCGGAGGTCCATTGGCTGAAACATTGCTTGTGTACAGGCCATACATGTATATACAAGATTTGATAGCCTTACTATGGTCATAACGCACAGATTAGCGTGCAGATCGACGTGCTATTTGTGCGCATTTCATGACAGGACTTCTAGTTTTAACTGTATCACCAATGTGTTAACAAGAGCAGTTTGGCACATGTGATTGCAGAGTGGAATCGAATGATGATCCCGGCCTAGAGTGTATTCTGAAACTATCAATTTACTTTCACTCCTTGCATGCTGGTTGCTACTGAGATAGATAAGTATACTTTGGGCACATTTAATCAAATTTCCCCCCTGCAAATTGAATGGAATTTTTGTTTTTGCACCAATAATTACTTGAGTTAAATTTAGATGAATTTTTCATCAAATCTACTCATGATCAGCAGGTTAAGAGTTGATGGAGGTCTGCATAATGAACTTTGTGCCTCGATTCAAGTGGTTGAAATGGAGAATCACAATGTAAGTACGGAAACTGAAAGTAGGTTTTTTTTTTCGGACAAGTACAGTTGTGACTTCCAGCTTTTTTTCTGACGAGTTGATTTTTTGGTTAACCAGGCAGCTCCAGGTGGACCAGCTATGTCAGGGCTTAAAGTTATAAATAACATCCATTTTATTATATTCTTCTAGTGGTCCCCAACAACTGAACAAGCCAGGCCTTTTTTGGTGGGTGATCGCCGCACGCTCAAGTACCTGCACAAAATCAAAACAAGTGCAATCCAATCACCTGCCATCCAAGTTCAACAACTGTCAAAGACATACTTGGACATAGCTAGTTCACAATCCCCAACATTTTATCACCAAAATTACCTTGAGTATCCTTTCAGGTTGCTCATGGCCTTCTTTTGATGAGGGAGGAAAAGGGAAACCTGACACAGGATTTGTTGGGCGACATTCAAAATCTGAAGGTCACATCGGGTTTCCTTGCAGCTGTTAATTTCACTCCTCATGTACCTGGAGACAATGATGAACGATATACTTGTCCTCATTCTCTTGATGCAATGATGACACTCACCACCCTCAAGGAGCTATAGCAAAAATTTACCCTCACTGCTTTGGATGTTATTGGTAAGGCTTCCTTGATGGGACCACCCCTTAACACACAGATTGAGTAAAAAATGACTGGAACTTCCCAAGATATTAAGTCTGATGTTCAGCAGTTAGATAAAATGATGCTCATTCCATGCAAGTAACTAGTATTAACTAGCTTCCCCACCAATATTAGTTTTCCCATTCCCACCTCCTTTCCCTGGTTTCCCAATGTGGTACCACCACCCCAAATATCTACCCCTACTGCAGCAGTCGGACCACAGACATAAGCTCCAGTTTTTCCTACCCTACCCGCCACTCCTGCAGCCCCACAGTCTCAGACTCTGCATTTCAAAGTGTCCTGGATGTGCTCTCGCCCACAACGGAGCTCAATGCCAGACAACCCATGGATGAAACCCCCCTCATATACCCAAATATTTGACATATGATGGTATAACTAATTGGCGAGTTTTCAACACTAAATCTTTCCATTATTCTCAATACGAAACCTGGACAGATGAGGAATGCAAAATGTATTTCAATCATTAAGCACTGACCTTCCCCTTATCAAGGAAGTGAGAATTAACACAGCTGGTAAAGAACTATCAATGAAACATAGAATTATTGCCCAGCCCGAATGACTTTGGAGACAAATGACTAGCACCTACCAATCTAGGTCACCCCAATTAAGGACGACATGCTTTTAGGCTTAGATTTCCTGCAAAAGCAGAATGTTCTCACTGATCTTGCACACAACACATTGACCATTGTCTCAGACATTTTACAAATGCAACCCATCCCCAATGGTTTGGATGCCCAAGTAGTAGTTCAACCAAATCTGTGACGAGAGTGTCCGAGAGACTGATGTGAATTGGACAGAACCATGCCTCCGACTGCCCACTCCGAAGGCAGCCCACCAACTGTAGCATTAGTGAATCCCAAAAATAGATGTGTCACACTGTGGGACTGTTATCGGGCAAGCTATTGAGGCCACTAAGTGTGACCCCCTTCCCCACTTTGGATACTGATAATAAAGGATGCTCATCCACAATGGAACATCAACCCCACACCAACCTCCCAGACCATTTGAAAAATTTGTATGAAAAATCAAAAACAATTTAGATCCATCTGAAGTTGAGGTCCTAAATGAATTACTGGTAAATATCAAGATGTTTTTTTCTAAACATGAATGTGACCTCGGAAACTTCAAAGACATTAACCATTTACCAAACATAATGGCCAAAACTGGCCAGTGCTATTCACAAAAATCGCCAATTAATTTTCATTATTTTTTTTATTTTTTGTTTCAAAAATACAGGTTATGACCCCTCTTTGGAATGAGCTCCTCAAGCTCATTCCAATGAGGGGTCATAACCTATGTTTTTGAGACAAAAAATTAGTTATTCAAGAATTTTGTTTGCAAGTGTCGTCTGCTTTTCATGTTAGGTAAAGGGTTACCCTCTGCTCACTGATGGCGAAATATCAAAATTTCAAACAGCAAATTTTCCCATAAGGCAACCAGGAATTTGACCATCTCTCATCAAACAAGACTGACTGGTAAAATTTCATGATGCCCTATAGGAAAAATATTTAGATTGAAGTATTGCAATTTTGACATCAGAGTGCAGAGGGTTAAACATACAATAGATACAGGACAGACCAAATCGATAAAATTACGGATGCATCAGACTCTGACATGCTTTGTCAGTGAAGAGAAATCTCATTTGCAGCCCATGCTGGAGGCTGATGTCATTCACCCCACTACAGTTAAAACTTAGAAGTCCTGTCATGAACTGTGAGTTTATCTAGGCTTAATTGCGAATAATTGCGAATAGGAATTGCACACAATTGCCATATCAAATGGAATCCAAAGCACAGCAGCTGGCAGGTTCTCCTGGTTACTCATAGCAAACACAGGCAATGTTTCTGCCAATGGACCTCCAGGTTACATGGAGATCCATTGGCTGAAACCTTGCTTGTGCACAGGCCATAAGTACAAAATTTGATAGCCTTTCTATAGATCGACGTGCTATTTGTGCACATATCATGACAGGCCTTCTAGTTTTAGATGTACTACTGAGTGTGCAGCTGCCCCCGTCTTGATCAGAGAGCACTATGCTGGAGTCCGCTGGTGTTTAGACTTTAAGGGACTCAACTGTTACAGTCAAAGATAACTTTCCACTGCTCTTAGTTGAAGACTGACTGGATGCCCTAGCCGGCAACATGACATCTGGTTTTCAAAATTGGATGCAAACCAAGCTTACAGTTAAAACTAGAAGTCCTGTCACAAACTGTGTGCTTATCTAGGCTTAATTACGCATGGGAATTGCCATAATGAATGGCATCCAAAGCACGGCAGGTTCTCCTGGTTACTCATAGAAAACACAGGCAATGTTTCTGCCAGTGGACCTCTGGATTACCCGGAGGTCCATTAGCTGAAACAGTGCTTGTGAACAGGCCATAAGTACAGAATTTGATAGCCTTACTATGGTCATAATGCACAGATTAACGCGCAGATCGATGTGCTATTTGTGCACATTTCATGACAGGACTTCTAGTTTTAACTGTATTGGCAGATACAGATTGACGAAAATGATAAAAAAAAAAAGACAGCACTCATAACCAAATATGGTTTGTTTGAATTTAACAGAATGGGGTATGGCTTGTCTAATGCACCTGCTTGTTACTCAAGAGTTATGGACCTGGTCCTTCAGGGGTTCAAATTGGGAAATAACTTTGGCTTTCCTAGATGATATAATTGTTCTGAGTAAAACATTTAAAGATCGTATCTTCAACCCTGATGAGGTATTGCAATGGTTCCAGCATTACCAACTAAAATTAAAGCCTCAGAAATGTCTATTGTTCCAAAAACATATCAAATTTCTCAGTCGCCATAATAATCTCCCCACAGAGGATAGAGATAGGCAATGATGCATCTTTGGTGGTACAAAATTGGCCACGGTCACAGACGACATGTGATGTAGAATGATTCCTTGGTTTAGCAAATTACAATCGGGCCTTTATAAAAAATTATGGCCATTTAGCTGCCCCTTTGAACAGACATACTGGTAAGAATGTTTTCGAATGGGAGGAAGAAGAGAGTGCCTTTCAGGATACCAAATATGCCGGCTTAAAGCCTTCCCAAACCTTTTGGTTTTCCCCAACTATGATGAACCCTTCATTTTAGACACCCATGCCTCTGGTCACACCATATGCGCAGAGCTTATTCAGGTTCTGGGAGGGTAGGAGAAAGTGGTGGGTTATGGAAGTTTTGTGTTGAGCCCTGAACAAAGAAAAGATTGTACAACATGTAAGGAACTTCTGGCCATGATACGTTTTACTCAGCAATTCCGTCACTTACTACTGGGTAGGCATTTTACTGTCTGTACAGATCACAGTAGCCTGAAATGGCTTCTGAAGTTCAAAAATCCCCAAGGTCAGATAGCCTGTTGGCTAGAAGAGTTGACTCAGTACCATTTCACTATTCAACACCACAACAGTTCAAAACACACCAATGCAGACACCCTATCATGCCTCCCCGATGACCAAACTTGTACACACTATTCAGTCAGTATACCACTCTCAAAACTCCCTTGTGGGGGATGCAAGTATTGCACTAGAGAAGATAGAAATTGGGGTAATTTCTTTACTGAAGTTGACAATGTAATTCCATAGGGAGGAACAGCTGTAGGAAAATCAAGTACAGAAAAACCTGTTTTGAGAGACTACTGTCATGAGCCAAATGGGTATGGATTTGGATAGTATGTCATTTTGTGGCCTGGTGGGAACGGAAATTAATAGACAGAAAGAATTCTGAGTTTGGCATTGTGCCCGCCCAGGTTAACGTCCAAGCAACCCAAACCGATTCAAACCATACTGGATTTGAAACACAAGGTGATACAGATAGTGATATTATGACTGAACAGAGGGCAGATCCAGATCTTATTCACTTGATACCGTGGTTGGTGTCACAGGAGGAGCCAGAAGAGGCAGAGCTTTTTCTAGCTGGTCCTGTGGCAAAGACCTACTGGATGAACAGATTGAAGTTTCGTGTTGATAATCAATTAGAGCTGAAACGGTTAGTAAATTTTGTAACAGATAGCTGTTTGCTATTATTCGAATAATTACTGATTAACCACCACATTTAAGTCAAAGTTAATTTGAAGAAGGGTATCAGTTGTTTTTCTACTGTAAACAAGTGACTACCAGTACACAGCAGATTCAGAATTTCATATTAACCCTTTACCTAACGTAACGGCCAAAACCGGCCAGCGCTATTCTCAAAAATCGCCAATTAATTTTCATTATTTTTTCATTTTTTGTCTCAAAAACATAGGTTATGACCCCTCGTTGGAACGAGCTCGTTCCAACGAGGGGTCATAACCTATGTTTTTGCGACAAAAAATGAAAAAAATTAGTTATTCAAGAATTTTTTTTGCAAGTGTCGTCTGCTTTTCATGTTAGGTAAAGGGTTAAGATACCCCTGTCTTTATTCACTTTAACACCCATGTTAACTGGATAATACAACTGGTATAAATGTAAATTAAAACTAATTTGGCAAAGTCCAAGTTGAATATTTTTTACCTATAAAAAGGCTGTATAAATTACCGAACAGCTGTACTGGTGTACTCATTGCTTATTTATTACTGATATTCATGTGATTTTCCAGAATTAAATAAACTTACAAATATATAAAACGTGTTGTTTTTAATTTGATCGCAACACTAAGTATCAAAACAGTATAAACTTTACCTAATAATAATAATAATAATAATAATAATAATAATAATAATAATAATAATAATAATAATAATATTAATAATAATAATATTAATAATAATAATAATAACACTTTGGCCAGCCGTTGATTTGTCGCGGTTCTCAGACGAGAAGGCCTTGGTTACCCCTGTACTCCCAACTGCCTCCCTATTCCCATGCTTCTCCTCTCCTCCCAACACTCGGAGATGAACTGCTTGATGACATCCCTTGCCCCATTCTTCCCAATCTCTCTGATTAGCATATTAACCCTCTCCTTTGAGTCTCCCCCTAACCACATGTCCTTCATTCTCCCATTCCACTTCCCCAATATAAACCCAGTGAATCTTATTCTCTTGGACTGGTACTTTGGGCATTCCAGAAGAAAGTGTTCCAAGGTCTCCACCATGACCAAATTACACATCTGGCACTCCTTTTCACTGTTTTTCCCAATTTTTCCCCTCAGCTCCAGGGACCGCGACCTCAGCTTGAATAACAATGACCCCCCAAAGGTGCCATCAAGGTACTCTTCAAAATCTGGCTTCTCTTTATCATGCAGGCCACCCAAAGACCTCTTTGATTTGACCCCCTCTCACCAATTATGGTTACAATCCTCCATGACCCTTTCTCTTGACGATTTTTTTACCCTGGTTTGCCCCAACGTCCAGGTCCGAGATATGCAATGAGTAGTTCTCAACTAGCTCCCTTACTTGGACCATCCACCCCGTCTTGATATTTGAGTTGAAAATTCTCAGGAACATTACTTTACACCATCGGCTGTCGGGGAGATTTACCAAATAATTAAGATAACCAAGTTTCAACAGGTCTATCCTGTCCTTGATCCTCATCCACCCAAGCTCACCCCTGATTGCTTCTAGCGCTGCGGCATTACTCGACCCCGTTATCCATCAACCTGCAGTATTTCCAAGCTCTTTACGGCCATCTGGTTTAGGGGTACCACTTCCGTATACTGTAAGTTATACTTGACAGACACACCATTTCCCAAATGGTTTTCCCCACGAAAAGCTTATTGAAACTGTTTCTTCCTACAAGTTTTATTTGGTTAAGGATTCACTTCCCCTTCCGAATCAATTTATTTGTGTGGTTTCGGTAGATGCCTCTTCCTGTAATGTTTATATTTACCACCAAATACTCGTAATCACCTGTCTCTCCTACACTGAGAAGTTTGCTGCTACCTTCCGGAATGCAGAACTCACCCACTCTCCACCTTCAAGTGTGGACCACTTTGCGGCCCACAGGTATAACTTTGCTCTTGCTTTCATTAAATTCGAGTCTCCAACAATTCCCAGCATTTTCGCTAGCCCCTCTTTGCTTTCTGACACTAGCACCATATCGTCTACAAAAAATAGCCCTGGGATCTTCAAGTCCTTAACTGCTACCCCCCCATCGCTATGCAGGAGTTCATCTCCTAAACCTTTGATGTACAATGCAAACAGAATTGGCGAAAGGATACACCCCTGTTTTAGGCCTATCTCCATAGGCACATGTTTTGTTGTAATGTTTCCCAGGCTAAGTTCACTCTGTACGTCTTTATATAATGCTTTCATAATTCCAACAAACTACCCTCCTAAGCCCAGAGCCTCCAGCTTGCGCCACATACCCTCCTTCCATACTCTATCATATGCCTTTTTGACATCCAAAAAGGCCATAAACATCTTTTTCTTTTTTGCTTTCGCAGATTTTATCATTTGGGATAGCGTGAAAAGATGGTCAGTAACTCTTCTTCCCTTGCTGAAGCCATTCTGGATTTCTCCCAAAAAAAACCTTCTCTTCAATCACCTCCTCTTGTCTTCCATACAGGACTTTACAGAAAACTTTTCCAATGTTGCTACTGACCGAGATCCCTAGATAATTATCCAAAACGTCTTTTCCCCCCTTTTTGTGAATAAATGTCACTTTGCTTTCTCTCCACTCCTTTGGGACCTCTTGATTTTCTATGACTAGATTGAATAGGGCAGGTTGGCTTTCCACGAATTCCTCTCCCCCCTTTTTGATAAACTTGTTAGGAATTTCATCCACGCCTCCTGCTTTTCCATCCCTTAATTTTGAGATCACTTTTTTCACCTCCTCCGTTTTAATTTTGCTGTACACGAAGTTCGATAGGTTTTCTTCGACCCGATCCAGACACTCAGGTGGGCTTCCCATGCCCCATCGCTTATCGTTTACTTTTTCCAAGTGCTTGACTAGTTCTAATTCAACTTGATCTTGCTTGTCTGTAACTCTGCCATCTACTTGTCATTCTTATTGTCTTAATAAGACTGCTATTTCGCACTCTCTGATTATCGTTTTTAATCTTAGTTACGTTATTTCGTGCTTGTCGGTATTCTTCCTTTGCTACTGTGGCCTCGTTGCTTTCTGCCCCCTTAAGTTTTCTACTTCTCCTGTATGCAGCACATTTAGCTTTTCTACCCTTTATGGCCCTTTTTAGTTCTTCATTCACTCTGTACCCAAGTTCCTGTGTTGGCACCCTGATCTTTCCTACACTTTCCTTCCCTGCCTCCACTAGGCTCGCTACTATGGCGTCGGCCATCTTCTGGACACTGCCCCCCTTGGGTATGGTTGCAAGATTTGGTTTCAGTTTGTCATTGAACTTCGCCCAGTCAGCATCCTTTTTGAGTCCCCAAATCTCCTTAAAGCTTCCTTTACTTTTTACTAGGTTTTTGGCCCTGATCGTCACTGTAATCAAGTTGTGATCACTATCACCTCCATTATACCCTCTACCCTTATATATCCAGCTTAATACCGGGTATGTACATTTTGAGATTTCCCAATGTCATAAATTGATGGCATGTTACTATCCAATGAGACAATGGGGATTTAAATTATTTGACACCTGACTGAAAAACGCAGTTTGATTAGCTGAATTCCTTTACTACAATCAATCACATCACCGTAGTAGGAAATGAAATCTTTTACTACTGGATTGGGCAACACAGGCTTCAGGAAAAATTTATACTAACACTGCCTCATATTACAAGTGTAACTACCTCACAGAACCTGCCTATTTATAATTAACAGGCTTTTCTTGAAACACCATTTGCAATGAAACTGTTCAAAACTAGAAGCCACTGTGTTTTGACAATGTTGGCACTCAAACATGTGACTGAAGAAACAAAACAATACAGCTTATGAATACATGTATGTAATCAGGACGCTCTGGTTGAAATAACTGTGACCCCTTAATGAAAACAAAACATCAATGGCTACAGACTTACAACTCAGTTTGCTGAATACTGATTAAACATATAATAACTGGACTTCAGTTCTTGATTGTTTAATGCCAACACAAACAACATTAGGTATGTTTTGAAACACTTTTATTTGAATACTTTTCTTTCTTATTTACCCACTCGCCACGCTTCGGAGTTCAAAAGGTTTTGAATCTATTTCACTCAAACTTACCACATTTCTTGGGGATGGACCTACAAGTAAATGAAAGGGCACACTTTCACATATTTGGGGACACCTGTAAAAGGTGTAAAATTGGGATAAACTAAAGGCCTGGGTGGATCAATTCACCAAGTGGGTTAAATGTATCCCCTTGCCCAACCAAACTGCAGAATTGACCGCCTCATCAGCTGTTAAGGATGTGTTAAAAAAAATGTTTGTTTGCTTATTCCTTACCTACTCGGCAAAATTATCCCTACTCAAAAAATGTTATTGCCAGTTTCTAGAAACTATTTTTTTGTCAAAAAGTTGATATTAACTGGTGTGTCCATTACATATTTTCCTATACATGTAAAATTGAGATTAAATCTAATTTGATGACTAAACAAATGTTATAAAAATTGTGTTCATGTTGATAAACAGTATGCAATGTCCAAATGAAAGACATTTTTTCTCTATTTGTTAATTTGTTATCAGCCCTGGGAATTAGAAAATTTTGTCTGGGCAAAAATGTGTATCAATTTGATGAGTTCCAATGCACTGTATGCAACAAAATTGCCTTGGAAAACTGAAAATGCCTAGGCATTGCAGGTTGCCTAGGCTAATTCACAGGGCTGTGTTATTCACTATAGAATTTTGTGTAATTTTGTAACATGCATTGTTATCATGTGTGTATAGAGCTTATGGATGGAGTTCTGTGTCGTACATGAAGACGTTTCACTGTATGTCCTCAAGATTTATTCTCTAGTCGCAATAGTGAAATTAAAGGGAAAACAACTAATAATCTATTAAGTTAGTTTAAACAATATTTTATTCATGAGAAAATATGATGCATACATACAGTATAATAAAAAACAAGATGATTGTCATACAGAGTGCACAATACAATGGTATGCATTAAAGTAGCGAGTCATTTATCATTTATCATTTATTAGTGTTTAAGGTCACATATTTCTGCACAATGGCTAATCATGGCCGCGACAGTTTTACGGGTGGAGGAAGCCGGAGTACCCGGAGAGAACCACCGAGCAACGGCGAGCAACTGTCAGCTCCCCAACATACCAACTCCACACAAGCAGAGTTAGCATTGGTTGAAGACAGGTGCACCATCGGCGTGCAGTACGCCTTAGTACACAACGTCACCGTGCCCCCACGTAGGCAATGGGAGTGAAGTGTCTTGCCCAAGGACACAACGCGGTTGCCGCAGGTGGGATTCGAACCGAGGACCTCTCGGCTTGCAGCCTGCACCTCTACCTACTGAACCACAAGTAGCGAGTCAAGGACGAGATTTGTTGAAAGGATTCAGCAGTAAGCTTTTAGCTTGTATAAGCCGTCTCCTTTGGATTACTGACGAGATTTAAATGGTAGCATCAGGCACTAAGTAAAATATTGTTTAAACATGAGAACCAGAGAGATTAAGGAGAGACATAGAGAGAGCAGGAAAATAAGATGGGAAAAGAAACAGGAACTTAACCCTTTACCGTACAAGTGTAGCTGATGACACTTGAAGAATAATTCATTAAATAACTGGAAATTTCCAATGACCGTCCCAACTCATGACACCCCACCGTAATGAGCTTATCGAAATCGTTCCAATGAGGGGTCATAAGCCATGTTCCCGAGACAAAAATTGAAAATATAAAAGGATTTAAATAGTGATTTTCATGGATATCACTGACCGTTACATTGGGCAAAGGGATAACTAGGAAACATGGGGACAACCTGAATTCAGCGTTCACTACCAAAGGATATTCAATAGGGCAGCCTCGATGAAAATATGGGTAATGGTGTGACAAGTAACACCAGAAAAGTTGATAAGTGCACTGTTACTTATCAAAGCGTCCACTCAGCATGATGAAGTCCTGCACGGCTCTAAAAACAGTAAGGTTATCATCATTATTCAATCGTTCGGATCCAAATAGTAGGGCGGGGGGCTCAAGAGTAAATGACAATGCATTGATTGTGGAATTACGAGCATCGTCATAGATTGGGCAGTGTACGAGAAAGTGCTCAGTAGATTCGTGATCCCCACACTGGCAACGTGGAGATGGTGAGAGATGGTTATCGTATAAGTGGGCGTTGATATTACTGCAATGCAGGCGTAACCTGCAGTGATAAATTTGTGCAGCACGGGATTTGGCTCCATAATAAAAAACTGGTGGTCGCAAGTTCGCACTATTTATAAATGTCTTGAAGTTTATGAGTGAAAAATATTCTCTTACTGAGGGGGGTAATCTATTCCACTGGTCAGTAACCTCCGGGATAAACGAGAACTTATATAAGTTGGTGTGACAAAAGGGAACACAGTGGTTGTTTTCCGATCGGAGATTGTAGCTTTGGGTAATACATGTAGATGAAATAATTGGTGGCACCTTAGTGGATATATAAGAGGGTGTTAATTTGTGATACATCTTAAAAAATTGGATAAGCTTGTGCTTTCGACGTCTTTCTTCCAATAAAGCCCATTGAGTTTCTGTGTAGAGAAGGTCTTTACTGCAGCTCACAGTGACACCAGTAACTATTCTTGCTGCAGCTACTTGTATTTTCTCCAGGTCAGCTGCTTGAGTTGCTGAGCAGTTGTCCCAGACAGAGTCAGCGTATTCCAAAAGAGGTCGGACAAATGCAAAGTATATCTTTTCAAGGACTTTCTGGTCAAGTGTAAACTTATGGGCCCTGAGCATGTCAATCCGTGTCCAGGCTTTAGCGCACACATGATCGATATGGTCGTTCCATGTACAACCTTTATTCAGAATTACACCCAGATGCTTGTGACTACTCACCTCGAAAATTTGAGTTCCGCTTAAATATATAGGTGGGTGCACCGGAATGTTACTTTTATGTGATATGATCATGGATTCCGTTTTAAGGGGATTGAACTCAACGAGCCAAGTTTTAGCCCAGTGTTCAACTGTGGCTAGATCACGATTTAGTATGATGGCACCTTGGTCAGGATTCTCAATTATAAGATAAAGGGATGTATCATCCGCGAATAAACGTATACTGCTAAGTAGGTTTTCAGTAATATCGTTGATGTAAATTAGGAATAACAGGGGACCCTGTGGAACACCAGACGTTATTGGTTTCCAAGGAGATGCCTCAGAGGCTACAAGGACGCGCTGGCACCTATCAGAAAGATAGGATTTTACGAAACAAAGTAAGTCGCCAGATATTCCTATTCTCTCAAGCTTGTGAATAAGACCAACATGCCAAACTTTATCAAATGCCTTGCTAACATCACAAAAAACGACTCTTACTTCTTTCCCTTCGTCAAGAGCATGACAAAATTCATCATAGAGGTCTGTCAGTTGTAGGACCGTTGAGTCACCTGGAGTGAAACCAGATTGAAACAGGCTTAGTATATTGTTATCACATAAAAAATGCCATAATCGCTTGAAAATACATTTTTCAAATAGTTTACCAGTACAGCTAAGCAAAGATATTGGGCGATAGTTAGTAACTATATTAGACGGATTCTTTTTCAACACCGGGGTCACATTGGCTTTTTTCCATAACTTTGGAAAGTAGCAGTTGTCTAATAACCTGTTGAAGAGGGCTGTAAGTGGGTCACACAATGAGTGTTTACATTCTTTTAGAAGCCTCGGACTTATAAGATCTGTACCAGACGCCTTCGATACCTTGATACTCTTGATTGCTTCATACACTTCCTTGCTTTCAAGTGTTATCTTGTCAAGCGATTGTAGGGCAGGCAGGGGTGAATCAGGCAAGGAAGCATTAGTGTCATCCAATGTCGAAATGGAACAGAAGTAATCATTGAACACTTCCGCCTTTTCAAGATTGGTTGAATAGAGTTTGTTTAGGTGATTTATAGTCGGGATTCCAGGGACATGTTTACAGATGTTTTTAATGTTTTCCACCACACTGACGAGGGTGTTTCCGAACAACTTAGTTCTGATTGGACTTTCGATATGTATGTAGATTTAGCTTTCCTAACAGCTGATACGACATCATTTCGTTTGTGCTTATATCTCGCCCAGTTGTGTAGTTGACCAGAGCACTTTGCTCTACGGTATAATCGTGTTCTTTGCCTAATCAATAACCGAATTTGATTATGCATCCATTTAGGCTGGTTAGCCCTGGAGGTTATCAGTTTGTTGGGAATAAATTTAGATGTCGTTTCAAGTAATTAATCGGTGAAGGTGGATACTATAGTGTCCGGGCATGAATGAGCAAGCAGTCTTTCCCAGTCTACGTCATTGTATGCCATGTTCAAACCGTCAAAGTTTCCCTCTGCTTACAACCATATGCGTCTCTTAAAGTTTTTAGGCTTTTCTTTCCTGAATTCAATGGCAATATAAATTGGACAATGATAGCAAATCATGTCAGGTGCAAGTGGTTCTAGGGCTTCACATTCGAGTACATGTACAGTATTACTAACAGCAAATAGGTCAATCAGAGTTGCAGATGATTCGGTAAAGCATGTTGGCTCTTCCACAAGCTGTCTAAGATTAAAATAATTACTTAGTTCCTGGAAGCGACCCTTGGGAGAACCATATTGGTTGTCGTTAAAATCACCAGTAATAATTATATCTGAAATTAAGGTATCTTTGGCTTTGTCAATAGATGCCGTAATTTTATCCCAAACATCTGAGGGACTATTGGGTGGGTGGTAAAATACAGCTAGCAGGAGCGACTTACCATGGGTCATGAACACTTCAGCCCAGATGCACTCAATGTCATTCACCTCAAGATCAGTTCTGTGCCGAAAGCACAAGCCGTCCTTCACGTAGATGGCAACCCCCCTCCCCTCGACAAACGGTTATACCGTACGGGTTCTTGGAAGCCGTCGATCACAATACCTGGTGTTAGGTCCGAGCAGTGAAGCCAAGTCTCAGTAAATGCTAAGATATCATTAGAGAATGATTCATATTGAATTATGTCTAATTTAGGCTTCAGACTTTGGATGTTCAGATGGAAGATTTTTAATGCATCGATTAAGTTCATTATACACACCCTTTTTAAGTGCGTTATAGTAAATAAATACAAATATTTTCCCCACCTGCCAACCCAAATTTCAACACCTGGGTAGGGAACAGGCAAACAAAGATATTTTTAATACCAGCCTAATGAATCTTCTCTAGTTTTGGGTGCCGACACCCAATATTCAAGGACCAAGAAACAAATTTTGAAAGCAAGTTATTTTCACACATTTGTGAAGCCCGACACATCCTTAAAACCTGTACCACTGCCTACAGACCTTCAGCAAATGGACAGGTCAAAAGATATAATAGAACATTAATGGATGTCATCCGTTGTTTTGTGGCCTGCAAACAGTTGACTTGGGATGTCCATTTAGCTCAATTAGCGAGAGCCCTATGGTCAGCTGTTAACCAGCATACTGGTTCTACTCCAAATAAGATGATGCTAGGGAGGGAAGTAAACCATCCCTCTGATCTGGTTTTTGGTCCTGCATCCCCAAACCCTTCTATCTCAGATGTTCCCGAATATGTCCAAACATTAACCAATTTCATTCAGGTGGCCCATGAAATTGTTCGATCAACCCAAAAATGTCAACAAAAGATCATGAAGAAGTACTATGACCATCATATACAGATAAACCCTGACAAAGGTGATATTGTGTATATTTTGTGTCAGGGAAATAAATGTGGTGAAACTAAAAAGTAGAGCTGAAACAGTTAACAGATTAATCGATTAACCAATGATCAACATCTTGACTGATCAAAAAAATAATTGATCGATTAACCGTTACTTTTGAACTATTGTATTATATACATGTTGGTTAACAAAGGAACAAACTTGCTCCAAAACAGGCCCCATTGTCACACTGACTCACATCAATTATACGAGACAGAGTAAAGAATGCAAGTTACGTGCTGACAAACTTATTCACATGCATACATCAGTAACTGGAAATGGTCATTCTTAACCCTTTACCCAATGCAGCTGAAAGACGGTACTTGCAAAATAAATTCTTAAATTACTAAAAAAAATTCAATTTTTGTCTCAAAACATAGTTTATGACCCCTCATTGGGGGGCTCGTCCCAATGAGAGGTCATAAGCTATGTTTTCGAGACAAAAATTGAAAACATAATAAAATTTGAATGGAGACTTTTCTATATAGCGCTGGCCAGTCTTTCCCATTATGTTAGGTAAAGAGTTAATATGCTGTAATTCATCAACGGTACAGCAATTATTCAGCTACCTATTAGAGTAAGTGATTAATTGGTTAACCAAGGTTAATCCATGTGATTAATCGATCAAGAAAACCTTTTAACTGTTTCAGCTCTACTAAAAAGTTAAATCCTGTGGGGAAAGGTCCTGGAGTAATCTTGAAGAAAATAAACTCATATATACATGTTATGTACATATATATAAAATTCAGTTATACAACAAAGTAGTTACAGTAAACCACAGGGTATATTTTGTTTTCTCCCCCTCCAGAAAACATTGATTAGCAATTGGAATAAACTGATTTGTAGTTTTAGACCAAGCTTAGTTAATTTTCAGTTTATTGTTATCCAACCCATTTCACACCTGAATTTAATTTCTCCTTCCATAACAGTTTGCTGTAGCAAATTTCATGGGCTTAACATTGACTATGGCATTATAATGCAGGTCAACATGCATTCTTTTTATGGGTTTGCATCACTGACACACTGACAAGACAGTAAGTTTGCTTACCTCGAGTTACTTATTCCCTTGAATCAATTATTGTCACTCGTTTGTGACTGAAACTTTGAAGTTTCATTTCATACACATGCACAGTTGTTGTATTTATGTTGGATTTTCCTGAACATGCTCACGTTCAGAAAATCTAAAATAAATACAACAACCGTGCATGCATACAGCGCAAATTGTTTCTAGAAGGGTTACGGTTATGGTATGAAAAACTAATGACACTGATATAATGAAGGATTGAGGCAGGGACTGGACATGATGACCTACATGTAGAAAGTGCAATGTGCCTTAGTGGGATAACCAAATAAATTGTCCCTGCGCTGGTGGTTCTGTAATAACAATCTTAGCGATTAAAGAGAATGTCTGACAGTCATACTGGCAGAAATCTTAGAAAGACTTTGTATGGCAGAGTGAGAATCATTTTTAAATATTGGTTCATGACCAGGAGATATTGCTTTGCAAACGGCGTTCAAAACCAAACAACAGATACCCTGAATCATGACAAAATGAAAATTTGCAAAGATCGAGACTTGCCCCCTTAGATTATCACACATAAATCCTGTACCCAGAAAACTGGAAACTTAAGGGCACAATATTACATGCTGGGACATCCGGGACCTGGATGACCCAACATTCCTTTGGGATGTATGCAACCTTGCAGAACCTGAGGTGTGTTCTCCCCTTAAAAGAAAAGAACAGTCTACACCATTGGGAGATTTGATACAATTCCCTAATCTCCCAACATCCCAAACTGCCTCCCCGTTGAGGAAGAAAACTTCAAATTTCACATCATGCCACTACATGTACCATGATGGTAGCTGCTGCCTGCACCATGGCGGGAGTAAATGTGGTGCCGTCGGTTCTACCAAATCTCATTTCGTCCTCTCCCTCTATCCCAAGCCCAAAGGCTGCCAGTTCACCTCCTACCCCAAGCTAACCCAAACTTCCTGGTGGGGTTGAATGCACCCCACCCTGTCCAAAGGAATCACAAAAGACCCCAGGTGTTAGACAGTCCTGTCCACCTAGTCTTATGTCCCTAAAGTTGACCCCAGTAGGCCAAGGATGAGGTAGAAGCAAACCTCTAATAGCTGGAGCAGTGGAGTCCCGGAACCGCACTAAAAAGCAACAGCACAGTTTGCCGCATCCTGCTGCTGCTGCCAAAAGCCCTCACCCTTCTGCCGCCTCTTCCAATAGGGCCAAGGCTAAAAGTAAAGCCCACAGGTGTGCCCTCCCAGAGTGTAAAATGCCTTTGCATCGGCATTGTGAGGATGCTAATCTTCCCCAGTTCTTCAGAGAACCAGACAGAAATGACCCCAACAGACCAGCTGAGAGCTCTGACTTGACTGGCCGTAGCACATGACACTAACCTCAACAGATTGGGCATTTAGTGAACAGGAATGCTGACATCTCCACAAACTGTGACCTGTCCTCTGTTGCAGTCACCTCTATGACTGTGCTGTGTCGGCATCAGTGGTGGCCAATTCCCCAGGAGTTTCACAGATCCCCCCTCAACTCCCCTGTAGGGCTTACTCATTGTAGAGCCCCTATGTATAAATTTGTTGGCCACCTTGGCACCCCGTAGCCGCCCTGATTTTGGTGTCCCGAGTGCCCCTCGCCCACCACCAACTACCCAACTTGTCCCTTCACCAGTACCTGCTACCACCCTTATCCCTTTCCCTGGGCCAGTCACTAGTCATGCCCTATGTCCAGTAATCCCATCCTAGGGCCCTGCGAAGCTTCGAGTATTCGATTCGATGTCGACATCGCTTTGTATTCATATATCGATCTCGAATAGTTTGCCGATTCGTTAGTCAAACGAAGCTTTGAGGAAAACGAATCAGTGTTCAACAATGTACATTTTGAGTTTTTAGAACGGGAAATTAAACGTTCATTTTGTGACTTTTGCAAATTGGAGCTGTTTGAACTTGTAACCTGTTCACGCCCCATCTATACAACCGAAATATCCAGCTATGGGCCTAAGGCCCGCTCCCAGTCCCAGAATCTTCTAACACAATAATGGGGGCATGTCGCCTGGAGCGCTCCCATTATTATGTTAGAAAACTGTGTGAGGAAAACCTCTGTAGTTTCTTTGCATTGTTCGGCGTTGGTACTTGGAAGTTGGAATGAAGTAAAAGCAATTTGTGTGAATGAGCACTGCATCAATATTCGAGTTAACTAATGTAGAAACTAACACAGTTTCGACTGAAATCTACAAGACCCGAATCCTGATAATACAAAAACAACCTAACATTACAATAATGAGGTTCCTATAAGATGTACATGTATTTAGCCACGCTAACGTATGTGAAGTTAGTGGCTGTATCCGACTTCAACCCATGGGAATTAATGTGCCACTTGTATTACATTTGTGCTCTTAATTCTCATGTTTCAATTTAGTGGTTTGTCTCAAATGTCTCTGGGCAGTAACACCTTAATTTCTGTCCATATTTACATGTATGTCTTGAATTTATTGTCGCACCAAGTGAACATCTGAATAGCCATTCAACAAGAAAGAAAATTAGTCAAGTTATGTCAACGATCTCCTCTCGCAGTGCTTTCTGGACATTTCTGCACAAGATAATGCCAGTTATAGTTATTTCTCGAGTTTATCCCGATTCGTTTCGAGATTTGTTTCGAAGTCGACATCAGTCCCGATTCGATTCAAGATTGGATTCGAACATAAATTTCCCGATTCGCATGGCCCTATCCCATCCTCCACACCCGAACCTACACATACCAAAAGAAACCGTTTCAAAAGAGAGTTACCTGCTCCGGTCTCCCCTCTCCTATAGTAGCCTGCATGTCGTTGAGGGAGGCAAAGAACACCGTCCCTTCTTTTCCCCTGGAAGCCTGTTTGTCTCCCACAGTGGCATTGCATAGTCCTCCTGGCATCTCTGTTCCCATTTATGCTGTCAACACCATCCAATTTCCCATCATACCACTTGCCCAGACTACACCATCCAATCCATGCTTGATCCCACTCATTTGGGACAAATCCACACAATGGATGCCCTCTTCCATGTGGATCGAATCCAGAACCTCACCCATTCCGACGTCACGGCCACAGAATTTCAAAATTTGATCCCATCCCAATCCCCAGAGACCCCAGTTACAGTGATAGGTGGTGTCGCAGTGTATTGTGACCCAGCGACCTTTCCTACGACAGCTGACCCCAACCCATACATCGGTACTGCTGTGGGATTCCGCCCAAAACATTCGAGTGATATCTCGGCAAAACCAATAGAAGGGGTGGTAGATAAATTGCTGCCTTTTGCCCAGATCTTGGGGAGGTCGGGTTAGATCGCACTGTCCATATCCACCAAGATAACTTCCTGGAGAAGGTCGTGCAACTAGCCACTCCAGAAAAACCCCTCCTCTTTCACCTTTGAGGCCCAGATGCAGACCGACCATCAATGGATGTATATGCTTGGGGCCTCCAAATCGTCAGTCACCGCTGTGGCTCCACCAAAAAATACCTTTACATTGTTTCTGCGGCCACGCTGATGTAGTAGCTGACTGGACCCAGTGGTTCAGTCACTGATATTTCAGTGTGGGGTCCCAGGTCAAGGTGTTTACCACCCGCCACGTGTTATTCTCCTGAAATATTATTTTGTTATCAGGTCTGGTACGAATACGTTAGCAGACTTCCAGGAAACATTGGTGCCTGCTGTCAACTCTGTGACTTGTGAGTTGTCTGCACTCCTACTAAATACCGAATGCCAGTGATGGCCATCGAAGGCCACTCTAAAAATACCTACTGCGGAACTTAAAAGCATGATTGAAATCGGACAACCCTAAATTAGCCTAGGATGGATGTTAATAACGCTGGTTTTAGTAAATTGGGGGGTATTTTGGGGAAAAAAGGTTCTCAAATTCGATCTCCACTTACACCCCACTAGTTGAAAACCGATGGCCACTTAATTAATACTGTTTCAATGAAATTGCAGTTAATTCAGTCTTCTGGTGCATGAATATTACTGTTGTCTAAATCTAAAGCATTTATGATTCTAATACAAGTCACCCTTTAAAACTAGGCAAGACGCTAACAATAGCATCCTTATCTGATGTCACTGTACAAACTATACATGTACCAATCAGGGCTTCAATCTGAAAAGACCGGTTTTTCATCACAATGTCAGGTGGTGATCGGTAAGTTATCGCCATTTAAAAACATTTTTATCTGCTTTATGTAAAATAAATGGATTTAGAACCCAGCCAGTAGTCTAGATCAGACTTCAGGAGACTGAATTAGCTGGAACTGAGTGATCAGTGTCATTTAAAACAGTTTGATGAAGTGGCCATCAGTAACAACTTTCCTCAGCTGATAGAGTATGAGCAGAGATTGAAATTTGAAAACAATTTCTTTTTGAAAAAAACAACTAATTTAAGAATGAGTGTTATAAACGTTCACTCTACGATAAATAAAGATTGTTTGACTTCAAAAATGCTTTAAAAGCAACAGTTTTAGTTATATCGGGTGGTCGTTGCTGTCAATCAGTAGCGGTCAGTGGCCATACAGAACAGTCGCCATGGGCTGTTCGTAATCCACGCATGGACAGTGATGTCCACAAATGCGTTTACCAGGTAATAAAAATCATCATCCGCAAAATTTTAATTAATGAAGCACCAGGTTGTATGATTATTCCTGTAATTTGTGTTTGGAATCTAATGTTATTGCATCTGTGGAAATATTGCCCACCCATGGAAAGTGACCAGTAGCAATAACCATCATCGCTTGGGGGCGCTTCCTGTCCGATTTTGGAAACTCGGCGAATGACGTCACAAGGCACTGTTTTTGCAGGGGGCTATTTTAAAACAATCTGACAAAAGTAATTACAAGATTTTCAGGGCTAAATTTAGCTGGGGTTGATTCTGATTGGATTGAATTATATAAAACGCAATTTCATGGCGCCCAGAGACAAAGAAAAACAACACTAAGTACTTGGGGAAAATTTGCGAATATTCAAACATTGCCGCTTCGTCATGCTTCATCAAAATAATATGCAGCAATTATTGAATAAATATATACTAAACTCATTTCAAAAAGAAAATTGAAAGCCGCACAACGGACTCTGTATGATATTCAGCATTTAATTTAGTAATGGGGAGGTAACTCTGCAGTCAAGCTTGGTTCCGATGCTGGGAAATTCCCGCAAAAATTCCAAGCTGGCCGATAGCAGATCGAGAGTTCGAAATGTAGGTAAGTGGTTAAAACTGAAAATTATCTTTTCCTACACCTTTTTAATGGCATTCACAATGTTTTCGAACGAGTTTCAACAGACTGACTTAGTTGATTTTAATATTTGAAAAGTCATTCTGTCTTTATTTTTCTTGAAATGGCATTTTTTGAAAATGTGAACAAATGATTTTTTTGCCACTCCAGTTCAATCACAGTAAATCAAAAATTCAAAGTCAAAGCATGGTTCATCTTTTACAGTTTATGCTTCATGTAGATTTGTAAATCCTCAGAAGTCCTAATCACAGGTACTTGACGTATTTTCTGATTTTATCAATTTTAATAAAATATATACAATGTATTATATTATCAATACTAAAAAAAGTAAAGGTATGACACTTCGCAGATTGAAATTTTCAACAAAATCTAAAATAGCGAATTCCTCATCGATATCGCTCATTTAACAACAAAATGTCATGTAATTCATGGAGCCCCTGAGATTTCGAGCCCAAGATTGACAAAATTTTACTTTTATTCGCATTTTTTTCACTTTTTATCGACTGAATCGAGAGAGTTGGCTATCCATGCCAGCTGTTATCTGGTAACTGAACAATGAATGCTGCGCCGCACGTTCTTTAGTCGTCTACTTTTAGACACAAATGCGGGAAATTCAAAAGTCTGTTAATGCTTCACTCAATACAACACAAAACAACTTAACTTCAATAAAAACATTTTAATCGATCGAAAAACGATGTCAAAAGCAACAATGATGGTGTCATGGTAACATGTCATATACAGATACTTAAAATTAACATTACTAGTCATGCTATTGATATTTTAAAGTGCCATCCACATGCAAACTGCAAAAAATTCTCAAGTTAATCTGATACCCCGAATCAGAAATTCATTTAGTTTCTATTGTCATAGTTTCTATCATTACACCATAAATACATTTAGTTTACATGGGAAGAAAAATTGGAGGGGGCGGCAAGAGGTTTTCTCCCTTAACACCCCACCCCCAACCCTGCCCCACCCCTCTTGTATTAAATTCGTACAGTGATATTTCTAAAACTCTTGGGCAGAGATTATCTATCCCACAACTTATTTTAGCTAGCACAATATTTCTTGGATGTTGTAAGTTTTACACGCTCACTTTTAGTATGTGACCTTAAGCACCAATAAATAAATAAATAAATTAAATTATATTTTTTTATATTTACCACTGGTTTTTTGTCATTTTTACCATGGGGATTTTTTGTTCTATGGGAGTTTTGGTGCTGTGGGGCATTTTGTACCATGGGCATCAGTCCATGGGGCATAATTTTTTCAGCCACCATGCCACACCCCTTTTGTCACGTGGGCTTCGACAGGAATGCAACCCTTATAGAGTGCTGCCATAATCCTTTACCTAATACAAGAGAGAGAGGGGCAAATCTTGCTATACTTTTCCTGAATAACTGAAGAATTCCATTATTTCCTTTCAAATCAGAGCTTATGACCAATACTGGAAAAAAACTGATGCGCACCTTCCAATGAGGGACCATAAGGACTGTTTTATGAAACAAAACTGAAAATATATAAAAGTTTGAATGATGAATAGCACATGTTGCATTTTTAAGTCAATTTTATTGTTTCATATTTTCTGCATGTATTCTGCATGCACCATTGTTTGGGAAGGGTCCAAGAAACAAACATTTTGATCCAAACTGTTCCAACCTGTGGAGAAATTCCTGAAATATACATGTACATGTAAGTTGACACTATTTAATATAATGCTTGTTTAATTATTCACACCAATAACAATTCATCCGGGATCCGGAAAAAAAAACTCAAGGAAAAAAAAAAACCCTACCGTACCAAAAATGACAGGAAAATGAAAATGAAAGTGTCAATGACACTGTACCTCAACTTGACAAACTTGAACTTGTTAAATTATAAATGAAATGGAAAAATTGAAGATCATTAGTACCAATGTTATTTGATGAAATTTCAACATAACAGCATTGTGTGTGCACAACGTCAGAGTAATCCATGCATTTTTAAATGTAAACTGTAAGACTGGCTAAGGGAAGAATGTTGATACACAAATGCAGTACATGTATGTTTAGAGGTTATTGTAAATGGCAGCTTTTTTTCACAGAAATGAATGCTAATCAATAGCTCTTATCTAAAGGTCTTGCCTAATGAGCACACCAAGTTCAAAAACAATCCAATGATAAATGTGACCTGCAGGCCATGTCAAAGAATATTGATGCACAAATGCAATAAATTCAAAGATTGTTGCTAACAGCAACAGTTTTTGGTGGAAATGAAAAGAAAATCAATAGCTATCTTTGTCATCCTGCATAAGCTTACAAAGTTTCAAAACAACCTGATAATGAATGTGCCCTCGGAGGCATGACAAAGGAAGATGTTTATGCACAAATGCACTAAGTAGAAGGTCATTGCTTGTGGCAATGGTTTTTTATGGAAATTCATAAATATACCCTGCAGAGAGTGCAAAAGGGAAAAGTTGATGCACAAATGCAGTAAGTTCAAAGGCAGGTGATAACGACAATAATTTTTTATGGAAATGAAAAAGAGCAATAGTTCACATATAGAGGTCACCCCGAACACACATACCAAGTTTCAAAGTGATCCAATCATCTATGTGCCCTAAAGGGTGTGTTAAAGGGAAATATTGAGGTCTGACTAATCTAAGTTCAAAGGTCAGCGGCAACATTTTTTGACAGAAATGGAAGAAAATCGACAGCTCCCATATAGATGTCACCCCCACACAAGCACACCGAGTTTGCAAGAGATCCAATCATAAATGTGCCCTGCGGGGTGTGTCAAAGGGAAATATTGATGCTTAACTGCACTAAGTTTTTTTATTAAGTTCATCGAAGGTCATTGCCATTGGCAACATTTTTTGCCGAAAATCGATAGCTCCCATCTAGAGGTAAGCCCAAACAAGCATACAAAGTTTCAAACCGATCTGATCATAAATGTGCCCTTTATGGCATGCCAAAGGAATATATTGATGCCTGACTAATCTAAGTTCAAAGATCACTGCCAGCGGCAACATATTTTGAAGGACGGAAATGGAAGAAAATCAATAGCTCCCATCTAGAGGTCACCCTAAACAAGCATGCAAGGTTTCAAAGCAATCCGATCATAAATGTGTCCTGTAGGGTGTGCCAAAGGGAAATATTGAGGTCTTCTGACTAAACTAAGTTCTAAGAATGTTGGCAGTGACAACATTTTTTGACGGAAATTGAAGAAAATCGATAGCTCCCATCTAGAGGTCACTCCAAACAAGCATACCAAGTTTCAAACCGATCCAATCATAAATGTGCCCTGTAGGATGTGCCAAAGGGAAATATTGTGGTCTGACTGAACTAAGTTCTAAGAACGTTGGCTGCGGCAACATTTTTTTATGGAAATTGAAGAAAACGATAGCTCCAACCTAGAAGTTTTCCCTAAACAAGCATGCCAGGTTTCAAAGCAATCCGATCATAAATGTGTCCTGTAGGGTGTGCCAAAGGGAAATACTGAGGTCTTCTGACTAAACTAAGTTCTAAGAACGTTGGCTGCGGCAACATTTTTTGATGGAAATTGAAGAAAACGATAGCTCCCATCTAGAAGTTTACCCTAAACAAGCATGCCAGGTTTCAAAGCAATCCGATCATAAATGTGTCCTGTAGGGTGTGCCAAAGGGAAATATTGAGGTCTTCTGACTGAACTAAGTTCTATGAATGTTGGCCGCGACAACATTTTTTGACGGAAATTGAAGAAAATCGATAGCTCCCATCTAGAGGTCACCCCAAACAAGCATACCAAGTTTCAAAGCGATCCAATCATAAATGTGCCCTGTAGGGTGTTCTAAAGGGAAATATTGAGGTCTGACTAAACTAAGTTCTAAGAACGTTGGCCGTGGCAACATTTTTTGACGGAAATTGAAGAAAATCGATAGCTCCCATCTAGAGGTCACCCCGAAGAAGCATACCAAGTTTCAAAGTGATCTGATCATAAATGCGACCTGTGAGGTGTGCCAAAGAAAATTGTGGACGTACGTACCAACGTACTCACATACTAACGTACGTACGTACGCCGCCGGATGAGAAGTGATGGCAATAGCTCAGCTTGACTTTGTCAAGTTGAGCTAAAAACCCTACCTTTTTTTATATATTGTATATTTTTATATACAATATTTAAATATTGTATATTTTTATGTTATAAACCCCTACCGAACCTGGTCATTGACCTGATTCCAAATGCATCCATATTAGTATGGTTTTATCGGGTCTTCTCTAGTTTGATATCTTATCATGCAAATAAGATCCATTTTTCCGAGTACTAGACTATTAAAAAAGGTTCAGCATAATTGTAACCTACATGTACAACCATGCAAGTATGGATGCCATCGGAACCATGTCAGTGACCTGATCCCAAATGATTCTATATCAGTATGGTTTTATTCAGATACAAAATTTTTCTCCGAAGGATAGACATTTTGATTACATTTTAATTACATTTATTATGTAATACATTGTGTTGGATTTAAGGTGAAAAAGCATATTTTTTTACTTCTGTGTGATGTATGTTTTGATTCTATATGCAAGGAATAAATTCTGAAATGTGGAAAGATCTTTTCTATTGTTTTACCTATAGGTATATTTTTATACCAACACCTTCAAAAAAGGTAGGGCCTGTTTCCTACCCTTGTCATTTTTGTTAGAGTTTTTTTTGAGGGTTTTTTCCCAGCATTCATTACTTATTCCAATTCATTCACAATTCAACATCAGAGGCATTTCATTCCACACTAGACTCAAAGGAACTCACTCTGACATCTAAATGTACAGCAACTTACAAAACTAGTTGCAAATGTAAACATGTGAAATTCCTTCTATGTAATGTCTTTCTGATATGGTTCCTCCTCATTAATGCCACCATTCCCTGAGACTTAAGTCTTAGAAAGCTCTTAATTATCACCTGTACTTACCAATTTTATTATTGTCATAATCTGGCATTAACCCTTTACCCAACGTAACAACCAAAACCGGCCAGTGCTATTCTCAAAAATTGCTCATTAATTTTAATTATTTTTTCATTTTTTTGTCTCAAAAACATAGGTTATGACCCCTCGTCGAGCTCGTTCCAATGAGGGGTCATAACCTATGTTTTTGAGACAAAAAATGAAAAAAATAGTTATTCAAGAATTTTTTTTGCAAGTGTCGTCTGCTTTTCATGTTAGGTAAAGGGTTAAAAAGAAAGAGAGAAACAATCATTCTCAATATCTTATAATTATTTATTTTAAGTGGTAGCCAAAAAAATGTTCATGAACATTCAAATCTGGGAAAAATGTCCATGGACATGATGCCTATTTAATAAATAATAGCTGTGAACCATACATGTATAATCACAAATTATTATAGAAGCTGGAAAAATGAACTGAATACTTTAAACCATGTTTTCATTCAAAATGATATGAACAGCTTTTATTATTTGTGTAAAGCTTTCTAAGAAAGGATTTTAGGTATGGATAGATTAGGACTACAGATTAAAAATAAGATACTGGATAGTTAACCCTTAAAAATTTTGATCTCATTTTCTCCCTATTACTAATACCATTTGAAGCTTAACACCATTTCTTTGGAAGCCGTAAATGATGTCAAGGATTGGAATTATCAACAAGGGAAATATGAAATGGAAATATAAATTTTATAGTAAATTTCCTTTCTTATTATACCTACCGTAATTGTTTACTACTGGCTTGCACTACAGTGGAAGACCCTAACTCAGATAAAATACTCTCTATTTTAATCTTTCCCAAGAGATGTGGGAAAGAAAAGTGGTGTGAAAAACACCACGAAAAAATAAGCCAAAACTGGGCAGAGCGTCATCGGCGCACGACCAGTATGGGCCGCTCTTCCCTTAGTACAAATCCACGACTTCCGTTAACCAATGCGCAGTGCATCATCAATTCATCATTCTTTGAGTCCGCCAACATGGGAGTTTATGTGATCAGCGGGGAGTAAGGATTCTTACCCAAATAAGAAGACGGGAGGGTCTCCATGTAAACAATTGCGGTAGGTATAATAAGAAAGGAAATTTACTATAAAATTTATATTTCTTATCAACCTACCTTACAATTGTTTGGTGAAGTGCGAAGAAAGAGGGCCCGTAGGACAAAGGTTCTCTGTCGGCTCCTGCAACTGTTGCTGATAAAAGGAGAAAGTAGCATCCTCATGGCAGAAAAAAAACCGATTGGTAATACAATCACCAGTAGCTAGACGAGCGGAAGCTGCACGAATAGCAAGAAATAGAAATCCATCGAGAAATGGATGCAGGAGAGATCTGGCATGTGAGAAAACGTATACAGGATAAAGGAGCGAAACCCCCCCCCCCCCTCCCCCCCAAGTAGAGCAGCACCCAAGAAAGTGTCCATCTTGGAGTAAACTGCAAAGTCCTAGGCCTTTTCAAGAAAAAGAGCTGAACAAGCTTGGAGAGGCAAGGATGAGTGTCGAAACAATGTGGCACCACATATGAAAAAGGTCTCCAAAGCATGGACTTGTACCCATTGCTGGAGACCCCCAGAAACAAACATATACCAGAAACTCCGCAAGCGGTGTGATCGAAGGAATGACAGAAGCAAGAGTGATCGCACACCATCGACAGAAGAATCTTCTACTTAGCCACAGAGGCTAAACGAGTGGAGTGAGTGCCTCCTTGAAGAAGAAAAGCAACTCCACTGCTTGTCTCTAAAAACCACTATGGAGGAGACAGAACCCGATAAAGATATGCACGCAGGCACAATGAAGTCGGGTCAACTTGAAACCTCCCCGGGCGACTTTGGCAAAGAAAGACGCGACGTAGAGAGAGACATGCCGGAACCGCCGCTAACAGAGAGCGGAGCAGATTGATCCACACCCATCGAGGCGACAGGGGTGTGATCGAAAGGATTCGACAACTTCAGGTTCATATCTGGGCTAGAACCTGAGGCAGAATCAGAACCGGCAGGAAGGCGTAGCTGACAAGACCGTCCCAAAGGAGGGCCTGAGCGTCCACGGCAAAAGACAAAGCATCTGTACACAGGGACACAAAAGTGTCCACGGTCCACCTGATGGTTCCAACGAGTCGCAAAGAGATCGATGGAACACCGCCATGTGGAGCATCCACTTGGAGGAAAAGAACCTGCCCCGTCAGGACAGGGAGTCGGCTAGGACGTTCAGACGACCGGAAAAGTGACGAACAACCACCCCGGCATTGACATCCTGAGCGAGCAGTAGAAGATCCCGAGCCAATTCGTACATTGGAACCGAGAGCATGCCGCCCTGGTTCCGAATGAAGCAACCACTGTCGAATTGTCGACCAACAGAAGGACCTGACGATTCGACAGGTGAGGGATCCACTGCCTGAATCTCAGAAGAAGAGCAAGAAGCTCCTTCTGATTGATGTGTAGAGATGCCCGATCCTGATCCCACATCCCGTGAAGTGAAAGACCTAGAGGATCCAACGTCGCACCCCATCCGAGATTGCTGGCATCTGCCGCCAGAATGTGATCGGACGTGGGTATGTCCAACGGGACACCCTGCGTGATCCACTGAACATTCGTCCAGTGGAGAAGGTGAGGGTGAAGAGATTCTGGTAAATGACGCATCAGATCCAGAGAATCGACATTCGGCCTCCCACAACTGAGCAGAAAGTGTTGGAGAGGTCTGACATGCAGCCAACCTAGAGGAATGAGATCCGTCACCGAGCCGCAGAGACTGAGCAGCCGGAGAATACCCCGTGCTGTCGCGGATGTGGAGTGGGACAGAGTCAGAGCAAAAGCTGAGAGAATCACAGCCCTGGCCTGGGGAACCGCCACCGTATTGAACTGAGTGCAGAAGGCCATCCCCAGATGACAAAACGATGGAGAAGGGACCAGATCCGACTTCTCCTCGTTGACTCTGAATCCTAGCAACGTGAGTAAGCTCAGCAGAGTGTCGACATCCAACTCCAGTAAGGCAGCATTGGAATGCCTCTGGAGGATATCGTCTAGATATGCTGAAGTAGTCACCCTGGACTGTGTGCGATGGAAGGCTATCACATGCGACATCAGTCGGGTGAAGGTCCAAGGAGCCAGGTTGAGGCTGAAAGGCATGGCCTTCAACTGGTAAACTCGCCCCAGAAAAGCGAACCTGAGATACTTCTGCGACACCCGATGAATCGGAACGTGAAAGTAAGCGTCTCGCAGGTCGATGCTGGAAGCGAAATCTCCCTGGTGAATGGAACAGCAGCCCGACCTGAAAGTCTCCATGCTGAACTTAGGAGCAATCCTGGTTCAGGATACTCTGATAGATAACCGGTCGGAGTCGGCCGTCCTTCTTCGGCACCAAGAACAGGCAGGAATAAAACCCCACTGACTGAATGTTCTTGACAACCTCGAATGCCCTCTTGGCCAGAAGATTGTCTATCTCCATGGAAAAAGCTCCCGGCGTGAAACGTCTGAAGGAACTGTGGTTGGAAGAGGCACTCTGCACAGAGTGGGGTGCCTTCAGAAGGATATTCGCAGCCCGGACAGAACAACATCTAACACCCAAGGATCGGATGTGATGGTGGCCCAACAGTCTGCAAACTCTGCTATCAGATAATCCTTCCTCCAACCTGGGACGAATCGAGGTCAGGACCTTCAGTTCGAGCCCCGATGAGGCCCACGAGAGGAGAAACCACCTCCTCTACTGAATGAAGAATCCTGAGACTTCCCTCCAGTCTGCCGACGCTTACCCTTACCCAGTGAGTAAGAAGTAGAAGCGGTGGCAGAAGGATCAGCCCTTTGCTTCGCAGAGGAAGCAGCAGGGCACTTGTTAGGGTTTGAACGGTCCCTGCCTCCCCTAGAAGGCTGATCAAGCTGACGAAGCAGCAGCTGATTTTTGGAATGATGTAGGCAGGCCTGGTATTCTCAAAAATGTAGGAGGGCTAAAAATCGCTCCCCTTGCATGGCCTTGGGGAGCGATTAGCTCTCTTTAAGCTTACAAAAGCTAAAAGTGGCAAAATGATTTACTATTAATGAATTGTGCCTTGTGGGCTTTGTACATTTTATTTAGTGTTGCTAGCAAGGTAGTCTCTGTGAGACGGCTACACTGCCCCTCCCACACCTCCGGGCCTCGGTAAGGCCCGGAGGTGTGGGAGGGGCAGTGTGGCCGTCTTACAGAGACCACTCACATGGCAGCGATCTGAAAAGGTGTGTGCTTTAGGAATAAGCTGTTATGGTAATCGTCAATTTCTAAGGCCAGGAGGGCTAGTTTTCGCCCTCCTTAACTTTTTTAAGGCGAGCAATAGGCGAGCGAATAAATCGCTCTCCTGAAAATGCCAGGCCTGTGTAGGACGTCATCCCGGACCGTCGACACGGAACCCATGGAACAGAAGCAGACCCGCCAAAGAAGCAGATCGAAGAGCAGCGCGATGCCCCCAGGAAAGGATCGGCCTGTGTCCAGCACAGAGTCCCTTCAAACTAGTTCCAAAATAGCCGTGTCACAGGCATGCGTGTGCGTAAGATGCATGAGCGCCTTGGACAGCACATGCAAGGGAGCCTGTAGATCGTCAAACCTATCTGGAGGCAGATAGGCAGCTAAGGCAGAGACGACGTGATCGGAGAGAGAAAGCATACCCAGCATTTCTTTCGATAAGCACAACATGGACTCTAGAGACGTCATAGGAATGATGGCAGACTTGGGCTTGGAAAGCCCGAGGGAATTGGAGTCCTGATCCAAAACCGTCAAAGTCTGGCAGACTGACAGATTGGCGAAATCGTAGTAACGATAATGCACAGGAGGCAAAAATGTGTCAACCCTGGTGAAGAACGGAGCCTTCATAGCCTTGGAACTCAGCTTAGAGTCCAAGGCTGAAAATGCTTCAACCACCTGGCATGGTCGACGATGCCCAGAAGCAGGTTGACACTGTCGGCTGGTTTGATGGTTGGAAATCCGGAAGGAACACAAACACAAAGTCAAGAGCTGCCCCCAAGTCAGAAGACTGCAGGCTCTCGGCATCAAAGATGTCTGACTCCTCCCGGAGTCGGAAGACACATACATGTAGCCCATCGTGGGTAAACCAGCCAACGCCTCCCATGGTGTAGGCACCAGGGGGATCAGAAAGCAGCCTGTTTCCAATCCTGGGAGGCGGCACCATAGGGGGCACCTGGAAACCACTCGCCTGACCCTCTTAACCAGTGAAGGGTCATGATCCTCCAATACACCCGAAGTGGGGCGACGGGTGGCAGCCAAAACATCTGAGGGCAGATGTGTATAGGGGTACGACAAACCCCGAGGATCAACATAGCGGGAACTCAGGAGAGTTGCTGTGGACCTCGGCGGGGCAGAAGGTCCAGGCTGCACGGAAGGCGTTGGTCCCACAAGACTGGCCGTGTGAACTGAATGAGTGGACGGAAAACACCAATGACAAAACTGTGGTACTCGACGGCGCAGAGACCACAGTAGAGGGTCTGGCCGACAGCCACTTCCAACTTCGCCGAGTTGAAGCCAGGGAAGGCTGAGGCCGATACCCCCACGTCTACACTACCAGACACCGCTGCAGACCACTGCAGGTATAAAACTGCTGTGTTCAACGACTGAGAGGACACAGCAGGGGGTTCAGTCGGCAGCCACATCCGACTTCGCCGAGTTGAAGTCGGGGAAGGCTGGGGCCGATACCCCACAACCACATTGCAGACATCCCTGCAGACCCTTGCAGGGATAAGCCGAGGCCGGCTAAAAACGGTGCCCGATGACGTTGTAGACGGAACAGCAGTAGCAGCAGATACGACGGGAGCTGTTGGAACTGGCGGAAAAGGGGAGAGAGTCACCTAGCTCGGTCTCCAAAGGAGGAGTCACAACCCTAGTGACAGCCTCAGATGTCGATTGGAGAGGGCACATAGTCCCGGAACCAGGCATCTCTTCACCAGAAATCCAACAGCTCCCGCAGTATCCACCATGGTAAAAAAAAAATGCACATCCCCCTACCAAAGGGGAATAACTCTCCCCAGATGTGGTCGAGTTGGGAGGCCCCGAAACGACAGCGCTCCCCACCCCTGTGGGTGTGGGAGGAGCTGAACACCCCCCACGGAGGGGGTATAACTCACACCAGACGTGGTCGAGTCGGGAGGCCCCAAAACGACACCATTCCACACATCCGCATGTGCGGAAGAAACAGCCATGAGAACGCACCAGGGCGAGGGCAAAAGGAATTGTCCTAAATGAACCGAACTGGAAATAACAGAGGTGAGAACAGTAGAAGAAAAAGGTGAACTCAACAGATACAGAAAGTAGATGAACACCCTCAACTACAAGAGAAGGTGGCAGAAAAAAAAACGGTGGGTACACAACAGAACCCAGGTGGTCGACAGGGACAGAAAAAACAGAAATTCAGCCCTCAACAGAGTGAAGAAATCCTGTCCAGACAGTCCCTCATTGAGACATTGACACCTAACTCCAATAACAAATTAAATTTATCAACCGAATAATATGCAAATTAGCAGTTGAAAAAATTATATTTTTCAAAACATTTCAACAAAACCATATCATGTGACCCCTCATTGGAACAAGCTCATTGAGCTTGTTCCAATGAGGGGGTCACACGATACAGTTAAAACTAGAAGTCCTGTCACGAATAGTGCGCTTATGTAGGCTTAATTGCGCGTTGGAATTGTGCGCAATTGCCATATCGAATGGCACCCAGAGCATGGCAGGTTCTCCTGGTTACTCATAGCAAACACATGCAATGTTTCTGCCAATGGACCTCCGGGTTACCCGGAGGTCCATTGGCTGAAACATTGCTTGTGCGCAGGCCATATGGACAGAATTTGATAGCTTTACTTGGGCCATAACGCGTACATTAATGCGCATATCAACGTGCTATTTGTGCGCATGTCATGACAGGACTTCTAGTTTTAACTGTATGTGTTTGTTGAAATTTTTTGAACAATTTTAAAAAATGATATTTAAAATAATAAATTTTGATATCGTCTGTGTTGGGTAAAGGGTTGGTACTGGTGGAGTACTGGAAGCCCATATTTGTGCTTTACGCTAAAGTGCAGGTACATGTACTGCAACTCAAAGGCTTCAAACTATGTGGATGTGCTGCATATTATCTTTGAATCTAAATTATTCAGTCTGTATGAATTTTCCGTGTTACAATTTACAGGCAATCTCCCCTAAATTGTAACATGGCAAAGACTTTTGAACAAATTTTGATGACTAAAAATAATTCCGTACAGTCATTTTACCGATATCGAATCTTTACCAAATGCGGGTCACTTCAACTTTAATCACGTCGCAAAAATCGAAAGGTAACACAAAGTAACAAAACTTTGAATCAAAAGTTTCATTAATATTTTACTCTTTAAATGATAAAGTTACAGTGTTATCTGGCATCTGCATATTATGTTATTTAGTTGGAAATCATTAGCAACCTGTCTAGTTTTAAAATTTCGTGTATGGGAATTCCCCATTCTATTTTTTTCACTCTTCGATAACAGGGTCATTCCATCGGACCGAGACTTACTTTTCAGCTGAAAGCATCGCCATTTCATTCACCTTTTAGCAGGAGGAAAAGTACATATTTATCTGCATTCTATTTTTCACGATGAATTTAGTTTTGCTTGCGTTTAATTTTACCTATTTCGAATCGGCAAAATCCACACTTGATCAATAAGAAACAACTCGAGATTGATTGTTTTTTCCGAACTTTTCTCGGTCAACTAGAACAACTGCGTAAATCAAAGAGACGTGAACTGTATCTGGGCGACTCTGTTGAGTATGTTGTGTCAGTATTTGCAACTGCTCTGTCAAACTGACAAATTACGTGGGGTGGGGATTGGTTGCAATGGCAGAATTCCATAAGGTGAAGAATAATTGTGTAAATGGTGGAGGGGGAGGATAGGGTGGGGATTTGAGTGATTCCTAGGCTGCACAACCCCAAACTTTTCTGAATGTGATCAAGTTACCCTGCTATTACCTGTGCCACCACCTCTCCACTTGTGGTCAAGGGAAGAGTTGGGGGGTCATAGGCAAAACTCCAGTTATCTTGGCCAATATTATATGGTCACATTTAAAATTAGTGGTAGCGTGACCTGGGCATCCCCCCCCCCCCCCCCCCCACACACACACACATGCGCCAGACTGGGATGCTCTTAAGTCATCCAGATCACTGCCGTCATGGCGGTGGAACCAGTTTGTGGGGACTTTTTGTCATTTTTTTCTTTTTGGGTGGTGTGTGGAGGAATAACATTGTTTCCTGCAATTTTGCCCCCCAACCCCCCCCCCCCCCCCCCCGCCACGAGAGAGAGAGAAGAGAGAGAGGGTTATGGGAGACCGGCCATGGTACGAAAATTAAATTACATGTCTCCTGACCCAGGGATTCCATCAGCGGGGCAGGGGGGCCTTTTTAGGGCATCTTTCCCCTAAATTCAATTTACTGCATCATTTTATTTGTTCACACTGCTGTAGATGAGTTGGCAATGGTTCTACATCTTTGTTGCCTGCCTGTTCAGGCAGCCAGCAATGATGTAGAACCATTGCCAACTCATATACAGCTATACAGATAATTTTGAGCTTTAGGATTTCAAAAATGTACTTGTAGTCCCCCCCCCCCCCCCCCATCCACCCCGCCCTCGCCTTAGCAGAGGCTCCAAGGAGTTAAGTGAGGCATCAAGGAGACATAATTACATTACAATGTTTCACCCACTGGAAAGAGTTAACAGTTTCACTCCTGGAGATTTTGAGGGGTTTATTTCATCCACATACAAAATTACTGTTAGGGAAAGTTCCTAAGATGTGAAAAGGGGTGAGCTAATTAAAATTTGAAATCTGCTACCACGCGACAGCAGATTTCGAATTTTAAATTACTCGTCCCTTTGCTATCACAATCTAGAAAAATATTGGTTGATTTGTCACCACATGTTGAGTTTGAAGCATTCCTCAACATCTGAGTGGCTCGTTGAAACCACTACCCTGTGTATACAGGTGTTCAGAGATAGAAGGCATCAGGGGCTAGGAACCAGGGGAGGGGTGGGGGGGGGGGGGGGGGACGTGCCCCTCCAACTTTCCTCCATGGGTATATGTATGGGTAATATGAATAAATATGGACTAATGATAGATTTTATGCCAAATATTTTGTTCATAAAAGATTATTATTATAATTTCCTGGAGAATGCCTTACTAGTAAGGCATTCTCCAGGAAATTGTAATAATATAATATTTATGAACAAAGTTGTGGGTTTTAACCACGTACATGTATAACGTATGTAGTATTGGAGGAAAAAGCCACTATTGTGGTAAATTCCAGCTGTATTGGTATGTATGTGCTAATGCCCTCCCAAGTCCAATATGCCTCCTACGCCCCTGGAAGGAATGTCAAGTTGATCAGAGGCCCAAATTCTCTTTTACACACACCATGTCTATGCATGGGTAAACCATATTTATCCTTCCTAGCACAGCCCATGCAAATGTTCCCATTGCCAAGTTGGACCAGCAGGTCGTAGAAGCCTATTCGACTTGAAAGAGCCTTTTATTGATTAACAGTATGCCTATATTGGTCCAAATTCCTGCAGAATTCCTTGTGGCATTCGCCAGGAATTTGTAGCAATATTACAATATTAGATATATTTTTTCATAGCTAAAGTGAACGGTATTTGTAAATGTTTATTTACTTGTTACTTATTATTTCAACTAGATAATCATGGATGAAAGTTGAGGATGCACCTGCCCCCTCCCCCCACACGGGTCACTGGGGCTCATCGACACAAAATATTCAGAAAAAGCAAGCAGATGTGTCTCCTGTTGCACCAGAAACAAAATATTTAATGTGCTAATCCGTTCCCAGTGGTTAGTACTGGTTGCACGAATATTTAGTCCTTGGAACGTCAACGCTCATTGTCCTTGCCTAATTTCGTTTTAAAATACTCCGAAGTTGAAATCCATGTTATCCAACGCACGGAAGAGAAAACTGGCCAACGATTTCACTCAGCATGTGAAAGAACATAACTCTGTTTCAAACTATGGCATTTAAAACAAAAAATTCCAGCAATTAAGTTCAATTTACGAAAAGATTTGTGGCGATTCGAATATCATAAATTGGTTCGAAAATGGTAAAATGGGTAGGTCCGACGATTTCCTTATCCATAAAATATAACATTCAGAATAATTTCCATTTTTTATCACATGATTTGGGATACTTTTCTGAATTGAAACAGCATAGAAAAGTTATTGGTGGAGAACATTTTCAAAACGAAATCGGATATAGTCTGAAAGTGGTTCGATACCGGTAAAATGACTGTACTGGGAGCGGGTCTTTTTGGCCTCGGGAACATTTGGCCTCGGGAACATTCGGCCTGGGAACATTCGGCCTCCGTTTTCAACAAGAGAGACTAAGAGAGATGTAGTTATATCATTCTCTTTATATTTCTCCGATGCTTCCTCTAACTTCTTGGATACCTTTGGACAAGCAAGTAAGCGAGCAAGATTGATATTGGACTCGAATGACTGAAAAGGGGATGATGTGGGATTAAAATCCCTTGCGCGACCCGAATAACTTTGGTTTATAATTTTATTTCCTTATGAATACTGAAATCGCAGTTTGTTGGTTGTTTTAGAAAAACAGAAAAAGAAACCCAAACAGTCGCTGATTTGGGATTAGCCCCAGCATGTTATCCATAACGGTTATACAAAAAGGAAAAAATCCACCGATATGTGTTTCTGAAAGCTGAAGCAATTAATGAAATGAAAGGTTTCAGCGCGCAGAAGGCGCACAGGGACGATGTGGGATTTAAATCCCCTGAGACCCGAACAAATTTATTTGCTTACGAATCCACGAAAGTTTTTTTAAAGCTGGAAGTCATCCATCAATCTACAAGGGAGAGAGATATAGTTACAGTCTACATAAAAAGCTTTAAGTGTTCAAAGGAACTGTAAAAACAGTATATATGATCGCCTAATCAAGTGCGATTAAATCAATCAAGCTTCAGTCGTACTGTAAAAACGCTGTATGAGTATCTCATCAGAGGCCAGAACTTTGATCACTACTTCAGAAGAACTTATAAAAACAAACTTTTAAAGCTGAGTTGTGCCAAACAACACCCAAGAAGAAGTATATTATTTTGGGTTTGCATGTCGGCATTGGAGCACACATATTGTCATTCTGTTATTCAATACAGTGGATTTTACACAATGGATTTTATATTTCATTATTCATTATGGATCGGTCTCGTGCTCAATATATTTCGACTTTAGGAATAAAGGTACATGTAGGTCATATATATTATTCTTTAAAAAAAATATTCTGGAAAAACCCCTAATATACAAAAAAACACAACAAAATGAACTAAAAAAATATTTTTTAAAGTTATTTTTCAACTCCCAAACTCAGAAATGTTTTACCAAAAGTGGGAACATTCGGCCTCAAAAGTGGGAACATTCGGCCTCGACTGAGGCCGAATGTTCTCAGAAAAATACCTGGGCTGGGGCCGAATGTTCCCGAGGCCGAAAAGACCCGGACGCACTCACAGGTACTCGGCACAAGCTGAGAACTCGAAAAAATGACATTTAATAAGGATTTTTGGATCGACTCTCTTCACCCCCCTTAATAGACTAATATATAGAACAAGGTAAACAACATTGAAATCCTCGACAAACCAACCGACCTTCGTTTCATTCATCTCAAATCTTAACCACGTGGTGTTTTACCAAATACCCGGTGTCATTTGAAAGGTGAGACAATAAGCTTTACGCTGATGTATAACTTGGCCGTCGGGTGTTCTGGGCTTATTCATAATTACTTGGAATTTCGGGATAAAACACGAAAATCATCAGGTCGACATCGATTGCGTTCAAGTGAATAAGTAGGACATCACCTGAACTGCGAATAGTAGCCAATGGGAGAGCGTTGATGTATGAGTGCGTGCTAGGCTTTATTCATGGCTGGCCTGGAAAAATCTCTGTCAATGTTATTCGGAGAATAATGTAAATCTGAGACTTGTGACCATGGTGTGTGAATTAAATTCAATTCACGATCAAAACTGAGCACCACGAAACATGCCATTTAAGAATATGCTTCAATCGGAACATGAAACCTTCAGGTTTGATCGTAAATCAGGCAGTTCAGGTGATGTCCTACTTATTCACTTGAACGCAATCGATGTCGACCTGATGATTTTCGTGTTTTATCCCGAAATTCCAAGTAATTATGAATAAGCCCAGAACACCCAACGGCCAAGTTATACATCAGCGTAAAGCTTATTGTCTCACCTTTCAAATGACACCGGGTATTTGGTAAAACACCATGTAGTTAAGATTTGAGAGGAATGAAAAGAAGGTCGGTTGGTTTGTCGAGGATTTCAATGTTGTTTACCTTGTTCTATATATAATATTAGTCTATTAAGGGGGGTGAAGAGAGTCGATCCAAAAATCCTTATTAAATGTCATTTTTTCGAGTTCTCAGCTTGTGCCGAGTACCTGTGGACGCACTGTAATCTACCAGTTACGTAGGACCCGTTGACTTCATATATTTTTCGCGTTCTATACATCACAAACTTCACATTGATGCATAATTTGTGTGTATTTAATTTGAATTTACGGAATATCACAGGTGGGAATTTCAAAGTTTAACCCTTTACCCAACGTAACGTCCAAAACCAGCCAGCGCTATTCTAAAAAATCGCCAATTAATTTTCATTATTTTTTCATTTTTTGTTTCAAAAACATAGGTTATGACCCCTCGTTGGAACGAGCTCGTCGAGCTCGTTCCAACGAGGGGTCATAACCTATGTTTTTGCGACAAAAAATGAAAAAAATTAGTTATTCAAGAATTTTTTTTGCAAGTGTCGTCTGCTTTTCATGTTAGGTAAATGGTTAAAGTAAACAAATTTCCCTTTCTTATATACTATAGCACCGAAAATGGGTAGTCATCACGAACAATTTGGGCTAAGTCGATATTTACCACTAATAAAGCAGCAAATTTTTCATTGTCAGAACTGTTTCGCTTTAATATATGTAAACACTTGTAGAGATTTTCTTCTGTACTTTCGTCCATTCCTGGTGAGTCCGATTATTTTATTTTTGTCTGGAAACGTTTAACAGACGAAATAATCCTTTTCCATCGGTGCGTTTTAACGTTTTCTCGTACTTTTCCTTGGGTGCGTTTTCATGCTTCCTCGGAGAGATCTCGGTTCAGGATCAATCGACCTTGAGTCGATTCGTCCTGAGTCGATTCGGCCGAGTCAATTCGGCCTTTGTTTAGGCCGAATTGACTCACTTATTAGGCCGAATCGGCTCACTTTGTGGAAAATATTTAATAATAAAAAACAACTTACCTTTTATGCGATGAATGAAAAATCCACCAAAATTTACAGAAAACAAAACTGAATACATCCAAGGTACGAAATGAAATAAAAAAACGAATTGGAAGTAAATGATCCAATTACCAGGTCGGGATAATAGGAAAGTGAGAGTAATTTAATGAAAGTTTCCTAGACATCTGTGTATACTCAATGACAATTATTTTCGATTTTAATACATCTTCTTGTTTCCACTCGGTTATGAGAAAATGTATTAAAATCGAAACTAATAGACAGTTACCAGGTCGGGATAATAAGAAAGTGAGAGTAATTTAATGAAAATTTTCTAGAAATCTGTGTACCCAATGAAAATTATTTTCGATTTTAATACATCTTCCTGTTTCCACTCGGTTATGAGAAAATGTATTAAAATCGAAACTAATAGACAGTTACCAGGTCGGGATAATAAGAAAGTGAGAGTAATTTAATACATCTTCTTCTTTACATTCTGTATTTATTGTTATTTGTTGCTTTTATTGCTGTTTTAAGTATATGTGTGCGATATGGAATAAATTACAAATAAAAGTTCAAGTGTTTGTTGTTTTTGTCCCAACATGGTCTAAAGTAAAATCCCATTCAACTTACCTTGGGGCTAAATCGACCCGGGCTGTATCGACTCAGGCCGAATCGACCCAAGGGTGATTCGACCCGGGGTCGAATCGATTGAAGGCCGAATTGACCCGATACCGAGAGCTCCAGGCTACGTTTTCGTGGCCATCCGAGAATACTAGTGTTATTCTGCATATGCGCAGACAAGGCAGAATGAGATTCGTGTGGTTTTATTCAAATGGGCGTATTCTGGAATACTCTGCGGAATGCATTCTGTTAATTATGGAAGCGTACTCGGGACATGGTAAAAAAAACAAACACTCTGACTTTTGGAGCTCAGAAATACTGAGTTCCCCAAGTCAGAATTCCGAGTTTACAAACTCAGAATTCTGAGTTCTAAAGTCAGAATTAAGGGTTTATTTTTTTTTACCTGAGGAAGCTTATTCGGGAGATAGTAAGAATAAAATAAACTCCGAATTCTGACTATTAACTCTTTAAATGCTGCTTGCAGATTTTCCTGCCAAGACAGAATTTATCTTGCCACTGCAATATGTGTAAATTTGGGCATATTTAATCCAATTTTTTCCCTGTAAATTGAATGGATTTTTTTTGTACCAATTGATGATTTCTTGAGTTGAATGTAAAAGACATTTTCGGAAGGTTCAGTAGGTAGAGATGCAGGCTGCAAACCGAGAGGTCCTCGGTTCGAATCCCACCTGCGAGAACTGAGTTTTGTCCCTCGGCGAGACACTTAATCCCAGTTGCCCACGCGGGGGCACTGTGTCATTGTGTACTAAGGCCTTCTGCACGTCGATGGTGCACTTGTCTTCAACCAATGCTAACCCTGCTTGTGTGGAGTTAGTACGTTGGGGAATCTGACAGTTGCTCGGTGGTTCTCTCCGGGTACTCCGGATTCCTCCACCCGTAAAACTGCCCGACACGAGGTGACCCTGGCTTTCGAAAGTATCGTTAAACCCCAATAAACAAATAAATAAATAAACGAGGTCACCCTGGCTGTCGAAAGTATCGTTAAACCCCAATAAATAAATAAATAAATAAATAAATAAATAAATAAATAAATAAATAAATTTTTCATAAAATCTAGTCATGGCTGTTTTACAGCAGCCATGACCAGATTTAATGGAAAATACCTGGAAAATACTCAGCAGGTTGAGTTAGCTGCAGATATTTCCGCTGAGGATACAGCACAATAGAAATAACTGCAGCGCTTATGTGCAATGATGGGATATTTTCAGATCGTAAATGAATTTTGAATTGACTCTCTGTGTCTTTAGTACTATAGCATGTACCTAAACGTCCCTCGTTACCCGGACGTTTGGGGAAGCAGTAAAATTCCCATAGGAACCTGACTTTGGGTGTGGGGGGGGGGGGGGGAGGGGCGGGGAGCAAATTTTTTTCTGTGCAGAATGCACCATTCTGAACTGCATCTGGCAAGTGGTGTACGGACTGCGTATATAGTATGCTATGGCATGTAGAGTGATATATACGCACACAGGGCAATGGGTATATAGTGGAGGAGGGTGCGCGGTGGCTCAGTAGGTGGAGGTGCAGGCTGCAAGCCGAGAAGTCCTCGGCTCGAATCCCACCTGCGGCAAATGCGTTGTGTCCATGGGCAAGACTCTTCATCTCCATTGCCAATGTGGGACACGGTGGCGTTGTGTACTTAGGTGTACTGCACGCCGATGGTGCACTTGTCTTCAACCAATGATAACCCTGCTTGTGTGGAGTTAGTATGTGCTGACAGTTGCTCGCCGTTGCTCGGTGGTTCTCTCCGGGTACTCCGACGTCCTCCACCCGTAAAACTGTGCGACACGAGGTGAGCCTGGCTGTCAAAAGTGTCATTAGAACCCAATAAATAAATGAATAAATAATATAGTAGGAGTATGTGATGGAAAAGCGATGGGGAAGGTGAGATTTTTGTTGAAAGTTTTCCCTCGAAACGGTTGACGTTGCTACTAACGTCGGGACGTCATGATGCGTATTCAACGTAAGAGAAACGATGACCTCTGTTGTTCACTGTCCATCTGACATGACGTTATTTGGGTAGGGTGTGTTGGGCTTCTATTTATTTATTTATTGGTGTTTAAGGTCACATGTTTCTGCACAATGGCTTATCATGATCACGAGAGTTTTATGGGTGGAGGAAGCCGGAGTATCCGGAGAGCACCACCGAGCAACGACAAGAAACTGTCAGCGCCCCAGCATATCAACTCCACACAAGCAGGGTTAGCATTGGTTGAAGACAAGGGCACCACCGACGTGCAGTACGTCTTAGTACATAACGCCACCGTGCCTCCACGTGGGCAATGGGGGTGAAGTGTCTTGCCCAAGGATACAACGTGGTTGCCGCCGGTGGGATTCGAACCGAGGACTTCTCGGCTTGCAACCGGCACCTCTACCTACTTAGCCATCGCGCCCCTGTGTCAGGCTTCTCGTACGGGAGTGATATCATAGTATAGTAGGGGCACTATATACCCCATGTAGATCCCCTGTTAGTCCTGGGTACTACTAATCGACTTGATGCTTCATATTATCCATGACTGGTATAGATAGCACGTAATGCTAGTCCTGGCAGAATTTTGCATGTGGGATGGGGTAATGCATGGTTGTTTAGTGCGTTAGAATAGGATGTGTTGTATGTACCCCAGCTGGTTCAATGTTAGCCCCTGGTATTATTATCATCCAATATCCATCTAGGACGGTGTGTTAGCCCACAGATGGTATAGGTTGTACGTAATGCTTGGTCAAGCAGTAGAGTGGGGTGGGGGAGGGGGCAATGCATGATTGTCTGGTGCAGTAGTACAGGGTGTATTGTCTGTACCTCAGTTGGTCTACTGTTAGTATTTGGTACTACTAGCCCGAAGGTTTGTACTACCCCGTGGGTAGTTCGGAATGCTAGGTCATGCAGTGTTGTGGGGTGTGTGATTGGTTTCTAGTTTCGTAGTAGAGGATGGATGATGACATTCTAAGACTTGGCCAAGAGAAGAGGTAAAGATCTGAGATAGTTAGCAAGTCTGTAGTAATCTTACAAGTCAGTAATGGCACAAGGTTGGTAGAACACTATAGTAATGGTGACTACAATAGAGGATATTCATGGGACAGATAGTTGAAGACTTGGTGGAATCAGGTGGGAAGACCATATGGGGCTGTTTTAGAGCTTTAAATTCCACTAAGAGAGACTCCATTTTTGAGAAACGTCTGTGGTTACAGGATCTCTTTTTTGTGGTATGTGTATATGTGTTGCATGTATTTTTGTACATTGTGCATTAGCACATAAGCACATCTCGGAGTCACCAAAGACTCTTTTCTTATACGTATGGTGCCCTAACATGCACTAGGTCAAGGGAATGTAAAAACCAATGCAGGCGTAGATGAATGGAGCAATTTGGTTGCACCTGTTAATGATCTGACCGAGGGCAGAGTTGGTAGAAGACTATACTATTGGGTGACTACCGAAGAAGTTGACAATAGGACAGATGATGGTGACTATGAGTAAGTCAACAGTAGTGGTCCAAGACCTATGAAAGCCATGGGGTGATCTGGAAGCCGATCGGGTGTTAGGAGCAATAGGTGGTTGATGGGATATGTTGGTGGGCTAGTGTGCTAGTGCACATCACATGCTGCACATAGAGATATGCTGGATGTGCCAATATGTGCTTTATGTTCTAATGCACAACACCTGCATCACAGGGGGCCATGTGGCGAAAAAGGGATTCTGTAACCACAGACGTTTTCCAAAACGGATTCTCACAGTGGGATTACATAAGTGGAATTCCAGGCTCCGAAACAGCTCCTGGTGGTCTTACCGTCGGCTTCCACCGTGTCTTCAACTATATGTCCTATGATTAGCCCCTATTGTATTCACCATTACTATAGTGTTCTGCCAGCCTTGTACCATTACTACAAACTTGTGACATTACTACAGACTTGCTAACTATCTCAGATCACGACCTCTTCCATCGGCCAAGTCCTAGAATGTCAAAACAACATCCATACTCTGCTACGAAACCCGAAACCAAGCATACACCACACACACCCCACTGCATTATCTAGCATTCCAAACCATCCACGGGAAACTACAAACTATTGTGCGGTTTTATAGTACTACGGGATAACAGTAGACGCATGGGATATACAGACCGTAAATCCGATACTATCGTCTAAACTTACTTTGTAATACCGCGTAACCTAGCATTACACACTACCTACACCAACCCCGACGGTAAAATAAATTCAGTGGGTTAGTAGTACCAAATACTAACAGTAGACTAACTATATACTACCGCACAAGACAACCATGCATTACCCCACCTACTCCACTCTACTGCTTGACTTACATCGCCCTAGATAGATAGTAGTACCAAAAGCTAACAACGAACCAGCAGGAGTACAGACCACATACCCTATACTATCGCATCTGACAACTATGCATTACTCTCACCCAACGTCACAATACTAGCCACACAAGCATTACGTACTACCAAAACCAGTCATGGGATAATATGAAGCATTAGGTTGATTAGGAGTACCATGAGCTAACGGGACCAACAGGGGGATATAATGCCTATACTATACTACGATATCGCTCCCGTACGAGAAGCCCGACCACCCTTACGTCATATTAGATTGTATAGTGGACAACAACAGCGGTCAACGTTTCAATGACGTCGAGTGCGCATCATTACGACTTCATAGCAACGTCATCCTTTTCGCGGGGAAAGCTTTCAACAACAAGAGGCCCGGGGGGGGGGGGCTGAGGGCGCTCACCTGACATGGTAGTCTAAATATCAAACCAGGGACTTGACTTGAATAAGCTGCATACGCCCCTCCTAAGAAAAGCATATACCAACTAGATGAAGCGATTGTGCCCTCACAATACCCAGGATTTTCCTTCTATTTTTAGTTCCTGCACTTTTACGTCCCAAAATTGAGATAAACGCATTAAAAGCAGATTTTTTTTTATTTTTGTTCAGAAATTTTTGAAGTCCCAAACAAAATATTTTCAGCCTAAATTTTTTTTTTCTTCTTAAAATTGACCAAAACGCATAAAAAAAACAAAAAAAAATAATTTCCGGATTTTGGTTAAAAATTTTCTAAGTACCACCCAGAATTTTCAGTGTAAAAGTTTTTTTTTTTTTTTGTCTTAACTGAAACGCATAAAAAAACCAAAAAAAAAAAATTTCCGGATTTTGGTCCAAAATTTTCTAAGTCCCACCCGGACACCCAAATTTTCAGTGTAAAAAAAAAAAAAAATTTTGTCTTAAAATTGACTGAAACGCATAAAAAAAAACAAAAAAAAAAAAAAATTCCAGATTTTGGTCCAAAATTTCTAAGTCCGGAACGGGGCCCCAAATTTTCAGCCTAAATATGAACCCAGGGACTTGGCTTGAACAAAACTTGAATCTCACCCCCCCCCCCCCCGAGGATGCTGCACACCAAATATCAAGATTCTCATTGGTAGACCTGAAGAAGAAGATTTTAAAACAATATTCCTCATACTGCATTAATTTAAACATTTGGGCTCCCACAGAGAGCCCAAATATGGACCCAGGGAATTGATTTCAATAAACATGTGAAACAATCTTCCAAAGATGTTATATGTGAAATTTGAAAGCTTGAAATTTGAAAGCTTTTGGAGCGGTGGTTTGGGAGAAAAAGTAGTCTTACATGTTTTTCCCATTACACACAGTGTTAAAAAATGCTGACTCTGTACTTTTTCAAAGTCCCCAAAAAGTACCACCATGATAAAACCGATAGCAATGTTTTTGGACCATTCCATTCCGTTGGTCCTAAGGAAGATTCTCACCAAATAAGAATTCTCAGTGCCGTGTAGTTTTGGAGATATGGGCGTTTTAATTTTTTTCTATCTTTAGCCCCTCCGGTTCCCATGGGGGCGACGGGAAAAAAAATGTGGGCATAAATTAAGTACTTATGACCTAATAAGCCCTCATATCAAATTTGGTTCAAATCTGCCTCTCGGTTTGGAAAATAGAAATTTTGGGAGGTGCCAAAAATTCTTGCTTCTCCCATAACAACGGCAAATATAGCCCCACAAACTTCTCTTGACCAAATCTGAGTCTACACCTCAAAAGGAAGCTGCACACCTAATATCAAGTCTCTGCTACTGCTGGTTCACGAGAAGAAGATTTTTAAGATTTAGGCATACTTTTTGGGCGTGGCCTTACTAAGGGGCGAGGCAATTTGATTTGAACAAAATCAAATTGCGATGTCATAACAAACTATTATCTCAAATATCAATTAAATTGGTTCAGAGGTTTGGGAGGAGAAGGCGCAAACACTATGTTCACGGACGACGAACGAGAGACGACGGACGGTGAATGATCACGAAAGCTCTCCTGATTGAAAGTCAGACGAGCTAAAAAGCTCGCCCTCCTCATCTCCTTTCCATAACATACCCCTACTATATATGCAGCTTGGAATGGTGTCGAGAGTTTTGCTCAGAAAACATTTGCACTCCCCAAAGTCCGGTTTCTATGGGAATTTACCACCGCCTGCTCCCCAAAAGTCGGGGTACAACTGTCTTATTTCCAGTTGCATAGCCAGAGTGTGTGTGTGTGGGGGGGGGGGGGGGGGGGGGGGGGGGGGCGACACACCCACCATCCCCAAAATACTGAGTGATCCCCCCCCCAGTGATGTGACCTAATTATTGATGCCTTCACAACTTACAAATTATGGACACATTCGGACTCAGAGTCTGGGAATATCAATTTTTTTCCAAGGGGAGCCCGCCCCCCCCCCCGCCCCAACGAGGGGGCAGTCCCCTTCTTGTGCTCTCCTTACATCTCGCCGCTGGGTAATACTCTTGCCTCCCCCCCCCCCCTAACTTTGATATCCTGGCTACGCGTCTGCTTATTTCGCGCCATCGCAAGGCCGAAACAGTATTTCTTTATTTTGATATATTTCTTCCTTTGGCCTATTCGTATTTTGGGAGGGGACAGTAGTTACCCTAAGTCCCTTTGGTGATGAACTGAACAACTTTTGTTTGGTTGATGGTGTGATCTAGGCCCACGTCTAAAAAACCGAAACATTTCCGTGATGGCCAACAACCAAAAGGACAAGTCCATTGGAGGTATGTGTTCGGAATTCAAAACACCATCACTGATCAAAAGGTGCTTTCTGACCTTGTGTTTTAAAGAGTAATTAGGCCTAAACGGCTTCAAAATTTAACCTAGAGAGTACATGTAGGCCTATTTTTATCCCTCTTGCACAATCACATAAAGATATAGACAAAACCCGAGAAAGGTTGCCTACATAGGTCAAATGGCAATAGATATGAAAAAGCGGTGAAGCTGTCTTATAAGTGGGGATTAAGTAAATAGCCCATCCAAAAGAACGCAAGTTACAAGGGAAATCGGCTATCTTCAATCAGCCCCATAAAGTAGTTGTTAAAATGGGGATTGTTGACCTGTGTTCACAAATTATGAAATCCGAACACTCCCCCCCCCCCACGCGCCCCAACCCCCCCAACCCCCAAATGGACTTGTCCTTATGGTTGTTGGCCATCATGGCATTGTTTCGGGTGTTAAGACATGGGGCCTCATAGGCGCCGCCGGGTGGGATGGGAGATTGTGGGGGAGTCAGGCTGAGAACGAACCCTTTTTGTTTTTTTCTTCTTCTCAAAAACGAAGAATGATAATAAATAACCAAAAGTCCACCAGAGAGCTCCTTTTAATACTAACTTTAAAAATTTTACCAGGGAACATATCTCGCCCCCTCCAGTATTGTTATTGCATTCCTGAGATTAGGTACCCGTTCCTGTTCCACATCCTGTTCCTGAGAAAATTAGGTGATGCTCGAAAACTGAACTTGCGCCGTTTCACCAAGAACTACCGTTACATGAAATTCATGGACATTTACTGTGACAGTTTTATTTTAAAATAATTATATACCCACTAAGCCCACTCAAAACCGACAATTCCATTAGGAAAAACGTATAATTAATTTATTTGAGGTTAGATTCTGTATTTGAAGTCAGGTTCGGTCAGATTCGGTATATAGGGAGACCCTCCGAGAATACTAGTGTTATTCTGCATGTACCTAGATAAGGCAGAATGAGATTCGTGTGGTTTTATTCAAATGGACGTATTCTGGAATACTATTCGGAATGCATTCTGTTAATTTCGGAAGCGTATTCGGGACATGGTAAGAAAATAAAATACACTCAGAATGCTGACTTTTGGAACTCAGAATTCTGAGTTCCCAAGTCAGAATTCTGAGCTTACAAAATCAGAATTCTGAGTTCTAAAGTCAGAATTCAGAGATTACAAACTCAGAATTCTGGGTTCCAAAGTCAGAATTCTGAGTTCTAAAGTCAGAATTATGAGTTCTCAAGTCAGAATTATGAGTTTACTTTTTTTACCTACGGGAAGCGTATTCGGGTCATGGTAAGAAAAAAAACCTCAGAATTCTCACTTTAGAACTCAGAATTCTGAGTTTGTAATCTCAGAATTCTGACTTCAGAACTCAGAATTCTGACTTTGGAACTCAGTGCTTTATCCACCTCATGAGGAGGAATAAACGTTATTCTGAACATGCGCATTGCATTAAAAGTTTTGCACTTGTTTTCAGTGGTAGCGTATTAGTGCCAACCTGTCTCCAGTTATTTATCTGTTATAACAGATTAAAAACTTTTATAACAGATTCATAATTTGTTTTAAGAGATTAGAAATGTGTTATAACCAACTAATAATGTATTTTAACAGTTTTTATTCAGTTGTAATGCTGAATACATTTTTTTTGTTTTGTGTAACGCTCTGCAGTGACGCCGACTTAATGTGCCCCATTTAAGACGCATCGCACTCATGCCTTTAAGAATGCTTGACGCAGGCTATGAGCGCTTCCTGCAGACTCCTTGAGGTACTGAGAAGGCAGTGAAAGTGAGAGTACTGGTGCGAAACTATTGGGTAAAGAGTACTGACTTTTATTTTGTGGTTCTTTGTTTTTTTTAACCCTTTACCCAACGTAACGGCCAAAACCGGCCAGCGCTATTCTCAAAAATCGCCAATTAATTTTCACTATTTTTTTCATTTTTTGTCTCAAAAACATAGGTTATGACCCCTCGTTGGAACGAGCTCGACGAGCTCGTTCCAACGAGGGGTCATAACCTATGTTTTTGAGACAAAAAATGAAAAAAATTAGTTATTCAAGAATTTTTTTTGCAAGTGTCGTCTGCTTTTCACGTTAGGTAAAGGATTAAATTGTTCGTATGTTTTGATGTCTGAATAAAATATATTCATCTGTAAAGTTGCCTCGCAATAGAAGAAAACGTTACATTTTGGTGGCAGAGCCGGGATTGCAGTGGAAATAAAAGTGCGCATGTGGGTGAACATTGATTTTATTGTGCAACGTATTTTCCTGATACTGAAGTGGATCAACGCTCCAGTTATAAAGGTGAAAACAGAGTTTCATTTAGAATTGTATCAGAAAACGTTGAACAGTTTGAACTGGCACCTTCAGTTTTAGAAACTTCACAAGTGACATCGACGCCTTGTAGGTATGCCGAAAGAGACAGCGAGCATAGATTGAAAAAATGAGTTGCAAGACTTGCTTCGCGAAGGTGAGATTTTGGAAGATAAACTCTTGAAACAAATTAGAGACAGGGATAATTTGCATCCTACAGCGATGCGAGGAGTGGCATCTTGTGGTTCTTCAGTGTGCATGCCATTGGCACCCTGTGTGGAAGAGAGTTCTCAAATCAAAACAGTGTTGGGTTTCTGAATGCACCCGATGAGAACAGTGCGTTGTGGAATGCGTCGGGTGGTACAAGGAATGCGTCTCAGCAGACTATAGATGAGCATAGCTTTACAAAGACATCGCGTACAGACGATGCACCACAGAGAACGCCATGTCGATCAGGACATGCATCACCACAGACAACTGTGGAATCTCAGTGTGCGAACAGAGACGCAGTATGCAGTCAATTCAGCTGAGGGGGGTAAGCCGAGAATGAGTCCAGCAACGTATGATGGCATGGCAATATGGAAGGACTTATCAGGTTCAGTTTGAATTGATTTCAGACCTAAATGACAGGAAAATGCAACTAAAGCCATGTATCTAGCAGCAAGCTTAAGAGGACCTGCTCAGTCTGTACTTAGTGATATTGACTCAACGAAGCGTAAGATTACAATGAAATAATTACATCACTACAACATTGGTTCGGATCTGAAAATCAGACAGAGGTTTTCAAAGTCCAGTTGAAAAATAGAACTAGACGACAGGGAGAAACTTTTCCAGAGCTGGCGCAGGCCGTTCGTAGAGTAACTAAAGAAGCATTCCCAGGAATCTCATCTGAATTGCAGGAAATGCTGGGAAGAGATTATTTCCTAGATTTTGTATCAGACTCGGATATAAGATGGAAACGGCACCAGTCGCTCCCGAAATCTCTGGATGAAGCAACAAGAATTGCTGTACAACTTGAAGCATTTAAAATTGCTGAAAACCAAAAATCGCTGGGTGGAAAGGCTAGAACTGTCGACGTTTTAGGGATTAATCTTCCATCCTCAGAGAATGTAAGTGAACCATCTACATTCATGCTTGAAATCGACAACCTAGAAGGATTAATTAATGAGATTGGAAATGCTGTAACCACATTATCAAACGCCATAAGGCCTCAGTTAGATAGAATTGCAGGACCAAACTGTGTGAACGGAGGCGGCAACCTTCGAGATAAAAGGGGCGACCAAGCAAAGACATCCGTGTCAGCAATGTCAAGACGCGATATTAAATATTGGGTTTGTGGTGAATTGGGACACCTTAGAAACTATTGTCAAAGCAAAGGTCGTACCACTATAAGCAACATTTCCTCAAATCGAACTGGTCACTAACAAGAAGGCTAATATGTGAAAGGCAAGGTGCAGGATGTGAAGGTAAACTTCCTCATTGACTCTGGTTCTATGGTGTCTACTATATCGAAAGGTGTATTTAATTCTATTGCACTTCACAAACATCCAAAACTGCAGGAATCTAACTTCGTAATGAGGTGCGCCAATGGCAAACCAATGCAAGTTTTAGGAAAGGCTGTATTACCATTGAGTATAGGTTCAGTACACTTCAACAGTAACATTTGGGTAGCACAGATTGACGGAGAAGGCATAATTGGTTATGACTTCTTCCATGACCACGGAGTGTTCCAGATGTTAAAAAATGAGAGCTAGTTGTTAGTAATCATTCAGCACCCATGGAAGCAAATCAGTAGTAAGGCATGCGCTTTTCGATTGGTTCGGAGGTGGTTCAACCACCTCCGGATAGGGAAGTCGAAAGAGGTCATGGGGAGAGGCGAAGGTGACAAAGGTGTGGTCACATTTTTTAAAAAAATAAATTTAATAATTGTAATAATTTTAATTGCTATGACGTAGTCCGTCTGACAAGGGAAAGGAGTTATCAACTAATTTTAATTATGACGTCATACCTCTCGTCCTCTTAATGTTGAGCAGTGATATGACGTAGTTACCCCCCCCCCCCCCCTCTTAAATTTTAATTGCTATGACGTAGTCCGCCTAATAATTGAAAGGTGGTAGCATATCTGTAAACAATACTAAACAGGAGAGGGTTATCGAATGTATTTCAGAGGAGATGATCCTTTTGGAAAGATTTTGGGATTCGATTGAACGATATACAAAGGACATGCGACATCAGCAAATGTGGTGGAAATTTCTTTCTGTCAGCAGCATTTTGGTGAACGTGGATGTGGTCTCTGGAAGTTATGTGAATGATGGCACACATCCCATGATCTACTCTTTCTTTCCGGACGTTTCTCTGGGTTACAAGATCACAGAGCGACCACAAACTCTAGTCTATCTGCTTATGATGACCCATACTTTATACAGTATTACCACAGAATTAACAGATCAAAATGGAGAGTTGTCAGATCTTCGCAGTGTACGGGCAATGATAAGATTTCACTTAAGAGAAATTAAAAAAATAAATAAAAATATATATGTTATATTTTTTATTAAAAAGAAAAAAAAAGAAACAAAAAAAATTTTATAACATAATTTTTTGGCACAATAGGAAATTGAATTAAAAAATTAACAAATTTCTTTTTTTTTTAATTCAAATCAATTTATATATATAATAGTTAATAAAAAAAAATAAATAAATTAAATACAAATTTTTTTTAACAAAAATTAAATATAACAAATAATGATGAGATATAAAATACAAAACGTAAACATATCCGAAGGTCAAGCGAGGAGAAAGACAAACTTCGTAGAGCATTAGAATATCGAGGTGAAGCTGTGAGATTGAAATTAAGTCATCAAGACTTGAGTAATGGACGCAACAAAATCGCCTGGACCAAAACACAAATTAATAGAATAGCCAAAGTGCATCGTAATCAAAATGGATTGACCATGAGCCTGAGTCCTGCACAATTGAGATATAATTTGAAAATGAATTGGTGGGATTGGCCACCAAGGCATTACCCATTCTCACCAAAACCATGTTGCTGGTTTTGGGTATAGGAGCTCTGTCAGGATTGGCCAGTTCTGGTGCATAGAAAATAAGCGGAAACGGAATGTTTCTGAAGAGAGGAGGAGTTATGTGTCGAATTGAAATGGATGGTAAAGGATTGTATCGGAAACGCGCGAAAGGTAGCAATGTATTTCAAGTTCACGGAAACAGTCTCTATCTGAAGAGAGGAAAGAATTTGATCAACAGGCGAGGACTATTATTAAGTCAGAATTCGCCTTTTAACTGGTAAAGTGCTGAGTTTTTTCTGACTACAAATCAAAGCTCATCTTATACTGCTCTATTACATTTAATTGGATAGTGCCTTATAGGCACTATCCAATTAAATGTCAGAGAGCAAGGTATTGTATAAAAAATCTGATACATATCAGAGACAATAAAGGCTTCCTCGGGCAGAATGTAGCTACAGATAGTTATTGCCTGCCACTTTTAGACTAAATTATTTTAGTAAAGCCCAAAAATAGGGCTTCCAGCACTCTACCAGTTAAAACGTGTCCATTCTCAGTTTGTTATTATGAGACATTGTTTTTGAAAAAAGAAGAGAAATAACTTAGACACAATATTACAATATTTTTTTTTATATATTAAATATGAACGAAGAAGAAAAAATAAAATAAAATAAGCAAAATGGAATTAAGAAGACTAGTGGCAATGTACAGTACGTGGAGAGTGGACTGTAACTAAATCACCCGCGGAGTGGAGTTATCACCCAAGCTATAACTTCAAATTTTGTACATATCGACAAAAAACACAAGCAATGTTTCAGCCAATGGACCTTCGGGTTTAACCCGGAGGTCCATTGGCTGAAACTTTGCTTGTGCTGGTTAGGGTTTGCAACAAATTTGCAATTGTTGCTTGGGTGGAATCTCCACTCTGCGGATGATTTAGTGATAATACACTCTCCACGTACTGTACATCCAAACTTACCGGCTGTATTACTAACGACACCTCCTTTGAAAGATAGAGGCAATGTGTTTCACATCGATCAGATCAGTAAAGTTCAAAATTATTTCATGATGCAAACTTTGGAAAGAGACAGATGTCAATCGCTCAACAAGAAGTATACGCAAATGACTAAATTGGTATTGGTAAATGGACTGGATCTGACTCACATCACTGTATCCATGGGTATGGGTGCTGCTGGAATGGGTCTCCTATAGACTGTGGTGAGCTATGTTGGCGCCAGAAGGCGTTGCTCTCGCGACAGGATTCTTGAGCACGGTTGGAAAATTCATGAGAAAAAATTATCGTTGAAGTCTGAGAAACACGAAAAGATCAAAGTGTTGGCCGACGCGAAAATCAATTCCATAAGTGACATGATATTCACTTTTCTGTAGGATTTCCGATGGGGAGTATCGCTACATTTTTGCGGAAAAGGATAAAGTTGACACATTGAAAGAAGGTATAAGAATAAAATATTGTCAGATTCTCAAACAGGAGATGAAACATAACCTGATAGGAAAAAATCGAGAAGAAGCCAGGGTATCTTTTTCTTAAACTCTTGGGAAAAATAAAGATCCAGTGACAGATTTAAAATAAAACATAATGATATTATATAAAATGATAAAAAAAAAATTAATAAAAACAAAATAAAATTAACAAAACCAAAAAAATGTAGAGTGTAAAATGTAAGAAATCTACCGATATGGATAACTTGCAAAAATTGAAAACTAAAAATAATAGGCAGATGCTTCGCGGCGCCTGTAAAGTGTGTGGTTCAACTAAAACACAATTCATCGAAAGAGGTAGAAGAACGGTCAACAGGCTCATCAATAATCTTCCCTTCGAAAAGCATCTGCCAGGACATCAATTTACGGGGCCAGACACGAATGGAACAAGAGATTGAATAAAGATCTGATTCCAAAATCGTGGAGCAAACCCATCAGTAAAGTGGATCGAGCTTCCTACAGTCACGATCTCACGATCATTCCAACATGAAGACTCGAGTGTACAACAAGAACAGGTTGACAGATTTAAAATATATAGTCAGTCCCACGATCAGAGAGAAATTCAAACGTTCTCTCTTCGCCAAGCTCATCGGCACAAAAATGTTGATGTGATCAGATCGATCTTCTCCATACGACACTTCAATACCATTTTCGTTTTGATACCCATGCCTAGCATCCAACAAAATAAATTGAACACGCTAGATTTTATCTCGTTCAAGAAATTTTTAGTATGAAACTTTTTCATACTCTGAATGTCAAACATTTTGAAAAATCCCTTGATGCCTTGCTCTAGTTCCATGGGAGTGCGCAGCAGTTGCTTGTATATGACTTTATCTAAGACTTCTTCAACAAAGAACTTCCAAAACTATTCGAGTAGTGTTCCGACAACCAGTTAATGTTAAATACCAATAAAAACAAAAATGTATCTTATGAAACCCAGGCAACAAACGTTACAAAAATAGTAATTTGCAAGAAGCTGCATGTATCTCATTAACAACCAATCAATTAGTAAGATAGGGGCTATCGAACCTGAAAAACCACTGAAATTTCTTGGAGTAAATATCGATGATCGCTTGCCCCACAAGGCTCACATATCCCAGATTTACCTAAAAATACCTCGCGTAAATTATAGTCTGAATATAGCAAAAATACTCTCTCCCATGGTGCCGTTAAAACTCTCCATTTTGCTTTAATTCACAGTCATTTGACGCATGGAATCCAGATTTGGGGTAAGTCCATAGCAGTGAGGAAGTTAGAAATTATACAAAAACGTTTGCTGCGCATAATTAATAACAAACCATATAATGCTCACATAGAACCTCTTTTTAAAAAAGACAAAAAAAAAAAAAAAAAAAAAAATTAAAGTCGAGGACTTGTTCAAACTTCATGCTTCCCTGTTTGTTTTTGATGGGCGCAACGGAAAATTACCGATATCTTTTAATTATATATTCAGCAATGTGGAACATACTTCAAGTATGACGACATGACAGTCTGGTCTCATAAAAACAGAAAAAAAATCGAACCAAATCAGAAGAAATCTCCCATTGGATACATTCCCTAGAATTTGGAACTCATTAGACAGCACAATTCGTGATATTAGTAACAGACATTTATTATAAATTCAGCTAAATAGTATTGGGCCCTCCCCAACGGCGATCTTTAATTGGTGAGTATTTCAGGTGGAGAAGTTAGGAAATCATGAGAGAAGGGCCAAGCAGCGGATGGTAATTGCTAGACCATCCAACGTAAATAGGGTATAACGATTTTGAGTTCATGCTGCATTGGTTAAAAGCGCGTAGCCTACACATGGAATAGGGGTGACGCCAAAATGTTTCTGACAAGGCGCCTGTGGCCTCGACAGTGTGTGTGTGTGTGGGAGGGGGGGGAGGGATAACTCCAACCTCCTGCCTCTGGCGTCACCCCGTGCACGGAAGTAAGAGAGATGATGCGTGTTGCTTAAATAGTATTAAATGGAAAAGGTTTTCCAATGGTGACCTTCATGCGAAGGAATATAGAGTAGTCTTCTAACTTACTGGCACAAAAATGACTCTAGGCAGATGGAAAGACAGGCAAAACTATAAACTAAAACAGTATTTGGCCACAAAATAACAATGGTCTTAAGTTAGGGTAAGCAAAAAGAACAAAAATGAAAAAAAATCTAAAACAAATCTGAAATTTCCGTGTTCTATCACAAAGTTGCCATGCGATATAAATACGCTATGGCAGGAAGTTCCTCTTCTTTCGTTAATTTCACAAGAAGCAGAAGAGCTCAGCGCCTGATATTTGCAGAAAAATTATAATCTGCGGCATGTACGCAAAAATGCCACCACGTGAATTACTTCAAAGTGAAAGAAGCAAGTCTATCTTTGACATACGTTTCATAAAGTAGCTCGATAAAACAAAACTAACTCCTAATCACTGTGTTGTTGCACATAGATCATCCTGCGCAATGTTATCTGCTCGAAACTGACTAATCCCTTTTGCAGAGCTGGAATTTGAGTGATATTTTAATACCCAAGCACCCCAAACTATAGAGAGTTAAATTGCTAATTCACGCAACCTTTGTGATACCCAGCTGACAACAGTCTGCCGTCAAGTGTTCATTTATGTTTACATATCACTTTGAATAGGTTTGGCATGTTTGTTTGCTGGGGTTTATCTGCACCTTGGCCAATATTCACATGTGCCAATATGCTGCATGCGCTGTACGCACACTGTGCACTTGCACACAAACACATATCAACATATCCAACATGTGCCTGTGTGGAGCATATGATGTGACAACATTGTGCACTACCAGATAGACACATCTGGAAAGTCGTAACATAGGTGGCACATGGTAGAGGCAGGTAAAAGCACAGGATCCCGAAGGAATCCGAACTAGATAAATAGCTCTTGCATTGTCGATTTAAATGCATGGAATCAAATCATTTAAATATATTACTTGAGTGTGTGCAACTCAACAACGCAAAAGGGTCAGCCAGCCTTAATACAGCTTTTATCGCAGAACTGATAATTAGTGCAACTGAAGATTGCAAATTCCCCAATGTATTCTGTGGACGACTCTTAAAATGTCCCAACGTTCTAGGTATTTGATCAGATAAACAGGCTAGTTGTTCTCGTACCTTAATTGTTTGTGACTGATCATTTTTATTAAATCGAGTAATGACTGCTTTGCGGCAGACAGCACTGGATTTGATAAACATATCTGAAATATTGAAAGATGAATCCAGTGTTCCGTTACCAGATTTTAATTAAGACGTTTAATATCATTAATAGGCCAAGTCTGTTGCCTTTTAAACAGAAAGAAATATTCACCTTTGACATAATTGAACAACTGAAGATTGCTTATTTCCCCATCCGTTCTGAGGAGGACTGTACGAGTCTTGAAATGGCCCAGGGTTTTTTATATGACAACTTAAGTCGTTGAATGTCACCAATTTTTCTTCAAACCGTGTCATGGCTGTTGAATGGCAGACATGGCCAGATTTGATGAAAAATATCTGGAATATTGAGAGCTGAGTTACTTGAATTGATAATTTCACCAGTGATTTCATAAAGTGTAGATTTAAATGCATGGAATCAAATCATATAAATAAATTACTTGAGTGTGTGTAACTCAACAACACCAAAGGGTCAGCCAGCCTTAATGCAGTTTTTATTGCAGACCTGATAATTTGTGCAACTGGAGATTGGTAATTCCCCAAGGTATTCTGTGGACGGATGTAGCCTGCAGGAGTGTTAAAATGTCCCAACGTTCAACATACTTATCAGATAAGTGCCCGAAAGGATAATTGATTTCGTAACTTAACTATCTGTAATTGATAATGTTCATCAAATCGAGTCACAGCTGCTTTGCAGCAGGCATGGCTGGATTTGATAAACATATCTGAAATATTGAAAAGATGAGTCCAGTGTTCCGTTAGCAGAATGGATATTTTCACCGGTAACTTCATGTATTGGATTTTAATTAAGACATTTAATATCCTTAATAGTCCAAGTTTGTTGCCGGTTAAACAGAAAGAAATATTCACGTTTTACACAACTGAACAATTGAAGATTGCTAATTTCCCTATCCGTTTTGTGGAGGAATGTACGAGTGTTAAAATGGCCCAATGTTTTTTTATGCGACAACTTTAGTCGTTGTATTTCACCAATGTTCAATTTTTCACCAAACCGGGTCATGGCTGCTGAATGGCAGACATGCCCAGATTTGATGAAGAATATCTGGAATATTGAGAGTTGATTTCTGTGTTCTGTAATTTGAACTGATATTCTCACCAGTGATTTTTTGCATTGTAGATTTAAATGCAGGGAATCAAATCTTGTAAATAAAAAAAACTTGAGTGTGTGTAACTCAACAACACAAACGGGTCAGCCAGCCTTAATGCAGTTTTTATTGTTGACCTGATAAATAGTGCAACTGAAGATTGCTAATTCCCCAATATATTCTGTGGATGACTGTACTTATCAGATAAGTGCCTGAAAGGCTAATTGTTTTCATAACTTAACTGTTTGAAATTGACCATGTTCATCAAATCGGCTCATGGCTGCGTTGCAGCAGACATTACCGGGTAGGAAAACATATCCGAAATTCTGAAAGAAGAGTCCAGTGTTCCGTTATCAGAATGGATATATTCACCATTTGTTGTAATAAATTAATATTATTGCGATATCATTCCATGTGAAAGTACACCAAATCCAAATCCCATAACAATCTTCTGAACAACCTAATTTAAAACATATACCCACCCGAATTACCGCGTGACATCAATTGCAAGTAGAGTGATGTCGCGCTCAGTATGTATATGTATATTTTTAACTGTTTTTATATATGTACAGGGTTATTGTGTTCCCAAGCTGACCTCAAATTATGGATTCATATTGCAACAGTCTATGACTAAAAATGATACTGAAGTACTGATAGTCCCTCATGTACACTTCATTAACACATGTGTTTTTTATCTGTCCTCCACTCAACTCATATGATTTAGGAAATATCCTTATACTTTTCCAGCGGAAGAGCAGGTGGTACAGTAATGACATATGGCGGGTAATATTGCACTCGACGAGGTGCAGGTGGAACCAGAGAATGACTTTTGTCAGCTCTACAATGAGAAAGTATGTTCGTCCCCAGAAAATGAATCTCCGTTTAAACACCACTCAAATGAGTGTAAATACTTTACGCCTGGAGAATTTCAGTCTATGACTAGTAAAATAAACTCAGAATTTTCTTTGTTCCATCTTAACTGTCAAAGCTTAAAAGCTCACTGGGATTCCTTTCAGAACCTGCTATATAATTTACAAACAAACAAATTTTTTTGACATAATTGGACACACAGAAATATTTCAAATTCCCCCACAAAACTCGTTTACTCTGGAAGGTTATGCGTCAATTATTAAATGTATGAGACCCGAAAATGATGATGGTCGAGGGGGAGTTGGGCTATATATAAAAGAGGGGATATCCTATAAAGTTCGAAGTGATATTACAATTTTCATTCCACACGTTGAATCTCTATTCAAAGAAGTTGAAGATAAACACAACTCTATAATAAATGGCGACATATATACACCAAACACTCCACCCAATGCCGACATAAACCCCCTCATATCAAAATTAGGTGAAAATAATGGATGGTCTGGATGCCGAAAACAAAAAAGTTTATATCATGGGGGATCTGAACCTGGACCTTTTAAAAGCAACTATACATCCCAAGACAGAATTTGTCGATCTCATGTTTAGTCAAGGAGTTTTGCCTCATATAACCAAACCAACGAGAGTAAATAGGCGTTCAGCTAGTCTGATAGACCACATATTTTTAAATAATGTTTCACAAACAACAATGCCGGGTAACTGATGTATCAGATCATTTTGGCGTTTTGTACATTGAAGAATCTACCAAGTCATATGATACACCACGATTTACCATAAAACGAATCATAAACGCAGAAAGAATATATGAATTTAAAGAATTACTCTCAGAAAGTAATTTTTACCCTGTTTTGCTTTCGAACGGTCCCAATGAATCATCTGAAACATTTTTAAACATCTATATGTTTACGATAAGGCATTGCCCCTGAAGCGTGTCCGCCAGAACAATAAATTTATTAAAAAACAACCTTGGATGACAAAGGGACTTGTCATATCCTCTATTAACAAAGAAAAATTCTACAAAAGAAAACTTAAAAACCCTAATGAACATAATTCCCGAAATTACAAAAACTACTGTAAAATTTTTATCAAAGTTAAGAAACAATGTAAATCAATTTATTATAGGGATATCTTGAATGAAAATAGGAACAATAGGCGAAGAACATGGCAGATCTTAAACGATGCTATCAACAAAGGAAACGTGAAAGCAGATTGCCCACTTTCTTTATCCAGGGCGGTACAGAAATAAGCGAAGCCCAGGGCATTGCAAGAGAATTCAATAGTTTTTTTTGTCAACGTTGGTAGAACCATATCCGACCAGATCCAGAAAACGAATAAATCGTACTTAAACTACATGAATGGTACTATTTCCAATAAATTTATCTTTTACCTACAAATCCAGTAGAAGTTAATCAAATTGTAAACAGAATGAAAGCAAAATCGTCGAAAGATTGCGATAGTATCACAACCAGTCTTCTAAAACAAACGATAAATGAGATATTGGTCCCTATTACCCTCATAATCAATAATGCCTTTACCGAGGGCAAAGTACCAGATAGAATGAAAATAGCAAATGTCGTACCCATATTCAGATCAGGCGACGAGCACAGCTTCACAAACTACAGGCCCGTTAGTATCGTTTCAGCCTTTTCAAAAGTAATGGAAAAGCTCATGGATATAAGACTTTTCTCGATAGGTTTAAAATCTTGTATCCTTATCAGTACGGATTTCGTAAACGTCATAGCACCATTCACCCAGTCTTCCAACTCCTCAAAAGCACCTCTACGGAAAACAATAAACGGGAAAAGAATAGTACACTGGCACTATTCCTGGACCTGTCTAAAGCATTCGACTCGATAAATCATGAAATACTATTGGCCAAACTCGAACCCTACGGCATCAGAGGACTAGCCAACAATTGGTTTAGAAACTACTTGTCCGACAGATTTTAATATGTTCTGTGTGGCGAACAAAAATCTGATTTTGCCAGGCAGAGTTGTGGTGTCCCGCAAGGCTCGATCTCGGGTCCCGCTTTATTTCTTCTATATATAAATGATATAAGGAATTCAACCTCTCTTTATCTCTTGCCGTTCGTCGATGACACTACAGTACACTGCTCTGGTTTCAACAGTAATTCAATAACACCTTATTTTAACGACGAACTTCAACTAGAACTATCACTGAAGGTGATTAATACCCCCGCTTTGGGTTTTTAGAGGAATGCACTTCTGATCATGTAGGCGAAGGCCATAAGGAAATTGATTGATAAATGTAGGAGGAGTTTTGCACACAAGAATTTCATGTAGAAACCCATATTAAATCAAAGTTCAGGAGAGATAACCTGGTTAAAACTGTCGCAGATCAAAAATTTTGGAATATGCGCATGTTCACTTTGTAGTGATGATGTTTGAAGGGTTTCTTCAAAATCGGTTCTTTAATGTAGGAGGAGTTGCGCACACAAGAGTTTGTTCGGACGGAAAGACGTACGCTTCTTCGAAGCAGGGGTATAAAAATTATTCGAATGGTGCTCTGTGAACCAGTTGATGCTGAATGCTGAAAAACCCTCATACATTATACTTCATCCAACAAAAGGAAGGAATACTGATTCCCGTCATGAGGTTAAAATAAATAACCAAGTTATTAAGAAGGTCGGAGACAATTAAACAGAAAAATCCTTAAAGTCTTTAAGAATAAACCTTGATGAACATTTATCTTACAAAGCTCACATATCCCGAATAAGCTCGAAAATAGCGCGAGCAAACTATAGTCTCAATAAAATAAAAAATATCTTCCCCCATCGAGTCCTGAGGACATTGTATTTCGCCTGCTTCACAACCATTTAATATATGGAGTCATAACATGGGGAGCTCGAAAGCATTTAATAAATTAGCTATTATGTAGAAGCGTTCATTACGAATTATCAATAACAAAAAATACAACTCTCATACTGATCCCCTATTCAGGACAGATGAAATCCTCAAAGTTGACGATTTGTTTAAAGTACATGCATTGCTGTTCATGTGTGACCGACACAAAGGCCAATTACCTTTTTCTTTTAATGATATGTTCAGCGTAAATGATAATTCATCAGGTAGAACCACTAGGCAGTCTGGACTTCCATACAAAGAAAAAAACACGAAACCCTACCCTAGACAAACTTCCATTATACACGTTCCCGAAATTGGGGAATGCTCTAGACGTCACTGTTCGAACTATTAACAGAACCGCATTTAGACGCAAATTAACCTCCGAGTTTATTTCTTCCTACTCCAATTGTGTCCGGTGTAATAACCCCTACTGTCCAGAATGTACATAATACATATCCATATTCTTGCCAAGAAGAACTTAGGAAGACTATTTCTATACACACGAGTCATGCTCTGTGTCCCATTCTGTTATCCTCGCCCTGTTCAAGCTGCAAATCTTTCGATTTGTTCCGTGAATATGCATCAATAATTTATGTGTCATGCCAACTGTCACACCGTGAGGTACCGAATGGCGAGCCGATCCAGTTTAAACTGAAATGGGCTGATTCACCGCTATTTGCGCCCCACTGTGTGCCAGCCGATGTGGACCTCCCTTTAACGCATTTGTATCATTCCCAGATCTGTACTATAGTTTATGACGGGATCTGTTGTTATTGGATGCTACACTGAACTGTGTTAACAATACATTAAGCAGGTCGTTTCGAGATTATGGTAATACTGAGGCACCAATCGTCCGCTGGAATCTGTAACTAATTATTTCCCCCTTACTTATTTTCTATACGAGAACAAATTATTGGCAAAAGAATATGAACACCCACCCCACATTTGGGATTAGCTTAATTGCTTTTAAGTCCGATCACTTCATCAAAATCTGTTGCGATTTTTACTTTCCAATGGAGTGTCAGGTAGACAGCCAATCTGGCTATGTCACTTCCCACGGTATGGTGAATACATTATCTGTAAAACATTTATCTGTAAAAACGTTTTTATATGTATACCGTAAATAAAGAATCTGAATCTGATACAAATCGAGGGTTTTTGGAAAATTGTAGCCAGTAAAAGTACCCTTGTTCGATAGAATATCACCTGCCAGTCCTATAGCACTACATGTACTGTTAATAGTCCAAGATGGGGGCTTCGCCTAGTCCGTTTCGGTAATTTTGTGTTGTTTTTTGGTGATTTGGGTAAATATCGTATTGTTCGTGGTAATTATATCACTACGTTAAATCGAACACGCTCATAGAACACACCTCCACTATACTGGAAGCCTTTCAGGCTCGTTGTAACCACTTTCCATCAAAGATGGCGGTGTACATATGTGAAAACCGAGGATTCCAAAGGAAACCGAACTAGTAAAACAATTGTCGGGTCCATTTGGGTAATTAGATATACTCCCGTTAAATCCAACACAACCTCAGAACACACCTCCGTCCTATTAGAGGATTTTGGGTTAAATAGCAACAACTTGCCATCATAGAAACCAAGATGGCGGCCTCCAATATTCAAAGTGGACGATGGAAATACGCATCACCCTACACAACAGGCACTGAGCATGCATACTGACACCACGTATCACTAAGGTAAAGAAGCCACAATATGGCCGCTCACGCGGCATACCATGATAACCCAACAAGGCGTTTCTGGGTCACGTGACTGTGGCGTCACATGAGATCCACTGATGAGATCCAAACAGGCATTCCTCATACCCGAAGATTCCCTTACCTTTCGTTGGTTTGAAAAGCCTGGATTAGGCGAAACTAGTTACTCCCTGTGGATATTGCTTCTGGGCGAGTGATTAAGGACTTCACGTATTACCAACGCCAGTGTTAGAAAAGACCTTGTACAGGACAAGGCTTCAGATGCTAGAAAAAACCATGACTTTATGGTCAATACCCAGCAATCTCTGGCCCCCAGGAGCCTATCTCACACCAAATTGAAACCCATAACCTTGAGCCCAAGAGGCGAATATAATCTCCCCCTCCTGAGATGGGCATGACTAATATTGTTTCCACACAAAACCCAATTAGTAATGAAAAGATTGACCTGTCTCCCAACAAGCCTCAACGGTCCATACACCTTTCACGCTCCTCCAGGGAGATACTCAAAAGTGACCACTCCAATGGTGAAGTATCAAGTCCCTCGCATATTAAGGGCAACTTGAACCCGATTCCAAGTATCTCCGAACAAGATGACGCCCCCTCAACGTCGGTTACTACCACCCTTAACCAGCTACAACATGGCACCCCAATTAACAATACGATCCTCCATGATCTCACACTCTCACCCGTTCACATAAGAACCGCCTCGTATTTGTGACCCCTCACCCTCAACGTCAACTCATGAACCGACAGTAATACAAGACATCCCGTCCCAAAAGATTGAATGGTCCCCTATGTTCTCACCGGCTGAAACGCATTCCAGCCTGGAAAACCCTAATTTCGTCATCCATGAGAGCATAGTTCCCCATGACCACGCCCCACGGACCACCCCCCCCCCCCTTAACTCACAAGTTGACACAGACACATACCCAATTTATGACAGTAACACCTTGCCCACCCAAACCCCAATAGCGCATCACATCATTGATTTGTCCTCCGACAATACCCAACCATCAATACACTTTTCAAACTCCTCCAGTGGGATTCCCAAGAATACCCCTCAGAACGACACCACTGCGAACCACCCTACAATGATAGTCGAAACCCAAACCCGTAAACATACCGCCTGGTTTGATCTATCGCTACTACAGCGCCCAAGAATTGTTTGACCCAACAGCATATACGCAAAACCACATCTACCCAATTAGGGGTCCTCCCAAATAAGCGAAAGTGTCCCTCCCACCAAACAGTCCGCGATGTTGTGTTGAAAAGATGTTCCTGCGACATTTGAAACACCAAGTAGAACCCCTCTTTCTGCTTTGCTACTCTCAGTCCCACAAAGGGATTCCCTCCCAAATATACCCAGAGTATCATCTCCGCCGTAGATTAACTGGCCATTTGATGCCTCCATCCACCCTATATATGAAACAAACCCCTCCAAGGGCGCATCAACAGTTCCCTTTCTCCCAGTACCCTAAGAAGTAGGAGGGACCCGACCCTCCTCGCGAGTATTGAATCCTGTCATCATTTTAGGGAAAGATGCTCCCATGACATGAGAGCAACGCCTGTCCCTTCCAGGTTATAACAGATCCACCCCTCCCTTTTCGCTAACCTCTGTCCCACAAAGGGACCCTTTCCCGACACACCCGAGTAGCTCCAAAATCCCCGATTTAGCGACAATCGGATGCCTCCAGTCCCTATATGCGCCCCCACCCGAAGATTTCTGTCTAGTTTCGAGTGCTTCACCACCTCCTATTCTAATCTGAGTCTAAACACTGAACAGTTTGGAAAATTCTCATCCAAATGCTGCATGTGGAAGGTAGGTACCTATTAGATGCAGACCTTGTGCCAGGAAATGTTTGCAATTTTCATAAAAGATTCTTCCCAAACTTCTCTGTCAGATAAGATAAGATAAAGTTTTTTGCACGACCAAAAATAAAATGGTATGGCATACATAAAACACACAAACAATTAAAATAGGCAATGGGTTAACCATGCGACACATATTATAGCGACTATATCAGTCCTATTGGTGGAGAAAACGCACAATTATTCGCCTCTTGGGCTCAGGGTTATGGGTTTCAATTTGGGTGCGTAACTGTTAGAAAGGCTCCCGGAGGTCAGGAGCTTGCTGAGTATTGTCCAAAAGGTCACAGATGTTCAACTCGAGATCTTGAAATAATATCTCGGGATATCGAGATAATATCTTGTTTACAAACGAATTACACGCGAGGAGCTACTTATCAGATAAATGTTTACACAAACAAGATAATCCTCTTAACTGAGTACTTTGAAAATATCTCGAACAATATTAACCCAAACACATTGTATATTTCGGAAACAGGAACGAGATTTTTGAATTTGAATTTTTTAATTTTAATTTTAATATTTAAATCACTGGCAGAGTAGCTTGTTTACGTCACAGATATCATGGGGGAGACGCCATCTTGTCATCCGCCATCTTGGGCACCAATGGGCTTTGGGTACAGGGAGGGGGAGCCCTCCCACTTTATGTATTATGGTAGCCACGTCACAGATATCATGGGGGAAGCCGCCATCTTGTCATCCGCCATCTTGGGTCCCAATAGGCTTTGAGTACAGGGAGGGAGGGGGAGCTCTCCCACTTTGTGTATTATGGTAGCCACGTCACAGATATCATGGGGGAAAGCCGCCATCTTTGACCGCCATCTTGGGCACAAAAAGGGCGCGTATGGCCTAAAGGGGCTCTGGGCATGGAGAGGGCCAAACAGCTTTTGGGCACAGGGAGGGTGCCTAAGGGGTTCTGGGCACGGGAGGGTGAAGGTGGCCTAACGGGCTTAGGCACGGGGAGGGTGAGGGGAGTCTAAAAGGGTCTGGGCGTTTTGGGCGTAAATGACCTCGAGGTCCGGGTAAACCTACATGAAAAGGCCATCTCCTACTACTCGTTTCTTATTACGTGTGAAAAGGCTAACCAATACTTTGCTTATTATGTAGATGTTCTTTCAATGGAAACCAGTTTCACATCAGCCTTCGGCTACTGATTACGTTGGTGGGTGCTTGTTGAGAAAAGAAAAATTCTAATCAGACCTATCACATGTTTGTGTACATGTATAAACTGCTTTTGCACATTAAGCAAGTTATCCTCCACAGGTGAATGATCAACTTGTATATAGCTAATAAGAAATGTAAAGCATTCACCATGCTGGAGGACATGGGGGACATCCAGGCAATTGTTCCCTCCCCAGTGACGTAGCTATGGGGGTGCCTGTGGGTTTCTGTTACCCCTAAGGCCTGTCCAAGCACCCCAAATTTTGAAATCTATGTCACTTTTTCTGAACTGTCTCCAAGTCTACAGCTTTGGGCTTACCAACTACTTGAATACAAGATAAGACCTTATGTAATTTGCAAACAAAACACAGAACCGTACTTATGACATTAAGACCACATTGACGAGGAACTCAAGCAGGGCTTCAGTTTGATAAACCACACTTAATGTAAAGGGTGTATCGGGGTCAGTTGGCCTTGTTTGAACGCCAGACAAAGCACATTGAATGGAAGCGTTCCTGATATTGACGATGTGAAGTGTATCAGATACAATGAAACGTCAATAAGACATCACTGTCCAGATGAATTTATTTATTTATTATTAGGGTTTTACGACACTTTAATAGCCAGGGTCATATCGTGTCGGTGACAGTTTTACAGGTGGAGGAAGCCGGATTTCCCGGAGAGAACCACCGAGGAACGACGAGCAGCTGCCAGCTCCCCTACATCGTAACTCCGCACTGTAGGGTTAAATTGATTGAAGACATGGGCACCATTGATGTGTAGTACACGGCGTCGTCGTGCCACCATGAATGACAGTCATTCAATCTGCAAACTTTTCCCATAATACAAATAGGAATTTAACCAATTTAGTCTTGTTTGACAGAGCTCATTGAGCTCTATAAAACACGGCTGAATTACTTAGATACCGAGCAGGGCTTATATTTCGACGAGAATCCGAGAATCGATTCGCACATAGATTCGCGCAGTAAAACCGGCGAGAATCCATGTAGATTCTCGCTGCACCTCTGCTAGGATTCGCGTGAAAAAAAAAATTGAGTCAATTTAACCCTTTAACTAACACAGCGGAAACAAATTAACCAATAGAAGGCTAACATGACCTGAAATATCCTGACACTCTGTCAATAAAACCTTACAAATATGGCTGTCATTGGAACCGGCTCATTGAGCCGGTTCCAACGACAGCCATATCTGTAAGATTTTATTGGTAAATATTGTTCATTTAATTATTTTATCATTTATTTATTATTTATTGTTTAAAAATTATCAAATTTAGTTTTAAAAATTAAAAAGGTGTGTTGGGTAAAAGGTTAACAGGTGTTATCAGTATACATCAGTGGTTCAACCATGGTGGCGTCATGGGATCCTGGGACACTCATAGTAGGTATGGATTCTCGCAACCATTTTCAAGAGAATCCAAATGGATTCTCACAAATTTAGACGAAATATAAGCCCTGCCGAGTGGCATTATGGAAAAATATAGTGCTGAATAACAGCCACCCCCAGATTTTAATGGGACCCCTTCCACAGAAAAAAAAAAATCGGCTCCACCTCTGGCTCTCCCATTTTGTTTACAAACAAATTACACGCGAAGAAATTTTCGCAAAATATAGGGCAAAAGAATGACGCTTCAAAATTGCATGCACAACTTTTACACCACGGGTAATTAATCTGATAATTCTTCCACTCAAAGACACATAAATTCACAATGTTAATCACCAAAATCGGAATTGTAATAACCCTTTACCTAACATGAAAAGCAGACGACACTTGCAAAAAAAAATTCTTGAGTAACTAATTTTTTTCATTTTTTCTCTCAAAAACATAGGTTGTGACCCCTCGTTGGAACGGGCTCGACGAGCTCGTTCCAACGAGGGGTCATAACCTATGTTTTTGAGACAAAAATTGAAAAAAATAATAAAAATTAATTAGCGATTTTTGAGAATAGCGCTGGCCGGTTTTTGCCGTTACGTTGGGTAAAGGGTTAAGAAACTCAAACCCAGTGATGTGATGAGCATTTCGTCGGGTGGGTGAAAGGGTGGGGTCGCGAAAATAGAAGAGGGCCCCACAGACTGATATATATCACTGATGGCGCATGATGTGCCTTTGTGGTCTGGTAGGAAAGCAATGCACAAAACTACTTTTGGACCTAACACACCTCTTCACTAGAAAAATGCACATTTGAGAGTATATTTAACAAATTTAACAAATGTGCACATTTCTCGACTTCAAAGGCCGTAGAAGATTTTCTGGAAGTGGTAGCATGGTGTAAAAAATATGTTGGTAAAGATGGCCCTCTCCCCCTCTCTCTCACTGAACTATTTTCTAGAAAATGTTGGGGATGCACCCCCGTGCCCCTCGATTCCCACGCCCCTTCTCAAACTTTAGTATGTTTTGAGATACTCCACACGTGTTTTTTTTAAAACAAATAATGATCATTAGGGGATAGCATCAGTTTATACTTGGATATCAAAAGAAAATAGCTTGTGTCGATTTAGTCTATTGTCATAAAGTAAATTAATTTTACTCGTCGCAATTATTAAATTCACTTGACTTATTTTTTCTGAATGGTATAATTCTTTATTACACGCCCGTTCTACAAAAAATCACCATCTACAGCAACACAAAAGCATGCGGAAAATATGGAGCCCTGTAGGTAACAGGTTCCACTGTTATTTTATTTCGTTTTAACGAAATAATATTTCGAAATAACGAAATAATATTTCGAAATTGTTTTTTCGTTCTAACGAAACAATTATGTCGTTTTAATATTTCGTTTTAACGAAATATTATTTCGAAATAACGAAATAATATTTCGTTTTAACGAAATAATATTTCGAAATAGGGAAATAATATTTCATTTAACGAAATAAGTATCTGTAGCGGTAAGCAGATCCAGATTACACTGCCTCGCTATTTTTTGATTACAAATTCTGCATACTAAGCTAGTGACACGGTGACGTATTCTATACTCATTAAAATAAATGACTTCGCTTTATTGACGAATAAATTTAGTCGTATTCTTTTGGCACTCGCCAATCAATTGACGTTATGATTTTTTTGTTTTTAGCGAGATGTGTATGAAGGAAAATTCCCGGTCTTTTTTTCGTGCTATTCCGTATATATCACAGAGTGGTTTATCGGTGCAGAAAAAACTGAAGTGGCGGAATGTCCACGGGTGCGCCCCCCCCCCCCCCATAGCTTGTCATCCCTTCCCTCCTAAAAACATTTTGATTGCATGCCCGATACCGATAGGCTATCAATGGCAGACAAAAGTAGAAATGGAAAACAGAGAACGACATTATAAGATGCATAGGTGTACGGCCATGGGGGACCTGGGGTGGGGGGGGGGGGGGTGGTGGGGGCGCCGAATTTCTTGGCTGACTCAGGGCGTATTGTAGTCGTTAAAACCCCAAATAAATAAATAAGTAAATAAATACACTACGCCCTGAGTCAGCCGAGAAATGTTGGCGCGCCTTTTAAAAAATATGTGTCTCTGCAACTGCTACTTTCTACCAAGCTGTCTGTCGCCAACACTTTCGAATGCAGGCACATCAAGCTTTAACAACACCCGCTCGAAAACCCATGAGTCATCGTCGATATGCTTCTGGTGAACAAAACCCTACCGACGTTTGACTATGATTGTCACAGAGTATTACAAAAATGGCCTGCCAAAAATCACAAAACGGAGCCGATAACGGAAGAGCATGAGAAAGGAGGTACTGAAAATATTCCTCCACAGACATATCGCGAAAACTGGAAAGATTGTAAAGTCAATTGATTTGCGAGTGTCTCAAGAGAATATGACCTAATTCATTCCATAATAAAGTGAAGTCATTAATTTTAATGACTAAAATTCATATTTTGTTGGCATTCATAACTTTGTTACTAAACTAAATAAGCAGCATTTGCAATCAAAAAGTGGCGAGGCGCTCTTAGCTGAACCAGTAAAACACCACAAACGGCTACAGATATTTATTTCGTTAAAACGAAATAATTATTAAAACGAAATAATATTTCGTTTAAAAAACATAATTATTTCGTTAAAACGAAATAAATAAGTTAGTACCTGGGGCGATGGAGGATGCAGCCATGTCATAAAATGCTGTGTTCGACCTATTTTCCCCATGAATCAGCATGAATAATTGTTCACTTCCATTATTTGAGGTAGAAAAATTATTGTGAACAATCAGACTTAGGAAAATGACGCCTTTTAAACACTCGTTTTGAATTTTTTCCCCAACTTTATTGGCGAACGTCACTTTATCATAGGTGTACTGACATTTTTTTAGAAGGGCTGAAGATTTTGACCGAAAAGTGATGCTGCAGGTATTACTGAGGCACGTGGATGAGTGAGGGCTGGCGCCCCTCTCCCGCAGGTCCGAAGCCAGCCGTATTTAAAAATCTGACATAGGAGAGGGAGTAGAGGGAAGGACTTTTGTGTGTGCCGAAGGCATACTCGAGGTGTCCAACACCGAGGTGCGAGAGTGTATGGTAGGAGATGTCCCCCTCCTCTTGTTGGGGATTGGGGGCCTCCCTAGAGAAATTGTTTTAAGTCTGAGGCCCCGAGAACAATTTTAGAGCCTCCGGGTGCCTCAGTCCTAACTTGTGCAGTTGCTGATTTTAGTCAATAACTTTAATAATATATTGTTTGATTTTTCAATGAAGCTGTTTGCTTTCGATTCATTCAAATTCAATAATTATTTTCCGACAGAATGTGAAAATTTCCGACAGAAATGTTCAAAGGCGCCCCCCCCCCCCCTCCCCACAATCCCAACAGCATGCTCTCTCGGGAAATGTTTTTGTTAGGCCTGTGTAAGTAGTAAGGGAAGGCACTTTGGCGAAAAAATGTAACACCGAAATCTCCTGAGACATTGGTTCGTCAGAGAAAATTTAAAATCGTGTGTACTATGGCGTAAAATTTTAACACTGAAAAGTCCCATGGGGTTTTGAATTGGCATATAAAATGTAAAACTTGTGCTATGGCGTAAAAATTTTACACTAAAAATTCCCATAGACATTTTTTTTCGCCAGAGTGCCATTGTGTTAAAGGCACTTTGGCGATCAACTATCGTTCGGGATAACTCATTGAAGGCGGCTGCACGAGTGTTTCGGTGGAATCAGACGCGTAGCGACTAACCAGATATTTATTTATTTATTTATTTATTTATTTATTGGGGTTTAAAGACACTTTCGACAGCCAGGGTCACCTCGTGTCGGACAGTTTTACGGGTGGAGGAAGCCAGAGCACCCAGAGATAGCCACCGGTAACGGCGAACAACTGCCAGACTCCCCAACGTACCGTGACGACTAATCAGATGCGTGCGCAATAACATTCTTCTAACACTTTAGCCGGTTTCTACGCGTAGTGTATCTTACATATTTCTCAGTGTCTGTATTGTATTGGGTAACGCTAAAAACACATTACAACTGCAGTACAGATACCTGGATATTTTAAGAACACGGTTAGTTCCAGTTAAGTCTATTGTTCTGAAATAAATTGCTTTTTACTCATTGTAATTATCGGCTTTTCTTGAACTCTTCTTCCCGTGGAGTATCATTCTGTGAAGGATAATAATACCAACACGGGCTTTTCGGTCAGATAATGGTCGAGGGCCATATCCTGGGTCAAGTGTTTTCGAAAGTGGTACAATTGAAAGTGTGAACAGTTTGATGGATGCATGTAGCCCATCGAAGACAACAGGAGGGATGTTCCAACTTTCAGTGGAAACTCGAAATAAACAATAAAATAATACCAGCCCAGGCTTTTCGGTCAGATAATGGTCGAGGGCTATATCCTGGGTCGAGTTTTTGAGAAAGAAGTAAAATTGAAAGTGTGAACAGTTTGATGGATGAACTAGCCCATCGATGACAACAGCAGGAATGTTCCAACTTTCAGTGGAAACTCGAGATAAAAAGTAGGTAGGGTCAGGTTAAATGTTTGTATTTGAACAATAACCAACATATTATTGAAAGGACTACCCGTTCATTCTTCTAGGAAAGAATGGACTGTCATTCTTAAAAATAATGCACACTTACTGTTTGCGGCATTCATTCTTTCAGATGACAGCGAAGGTGAAACAAAGAGTTACCGACAGTGGGTTTTTAAATGCAATGAATGACAGTTTCAGGCGGTGTCGCACCCAACGCAGGCCCCGACCCTTAAATCATATTAATTTTCTTTTGTGTGTACGCAGGTGGAAACGATCAAGTTCTTCACCTATTTTTTCATTGAACAGCGCATTCGCATTGTAATCTTCACATTTATTTTTTGACGTGACAAGCAGCCCTGTGTGTAGCATTGTCGGTCGGTCGGGTCGGTCTGTCGGTCCAGTCGGTCGGTTTGAAAACAAACAGAAAAGCGGTTCATTTTACCAAAATATACAAAATTCCAATAACAATGCACACTAGGATGGTGATCTTGGTGTCTTTACCTAGGTTTTGGGGGTCTAGGAGTTGAATGGAATCATTAAAAACTGCGTGAAATGTTATAGAAGTTCAGTATTGTAAAATATCCTTCGTATTTTTTTCGTTTGTTACCAAATATATCACAGATAAGAGCGGGTGAGTAGAAACTTTGCTCAAATGGTCCTTATATTTTCCAAGCCGTCAACCAATATTACTTTGTACACTAAGATGAGCTCGAACGCAGGAAAGTCCATCATTTCATTGCTCCCCGCGTGGGTCCGGCGGATATAAATAGACCCACCTCTGGTAGCCAGGTTGTTAACGCATTGCAGTGGTAGCCTGGAAGCCGCACTATCCCCAAATCATCTGGCGGTTGCGTTTGTAAATTCTGCGCTATTGGTTGGTAGGTTTTTCGGGACAATCAAGGATGTGACCAAGTAATTACCTAAGTATTAGAACAAAGACCGTCATGATGTGGCCTTGTCAGCAGAAACGACATTAAACCTAAATCAATCATTCATTCACACATAAATGAGTTACAGCAATTGTCATAGGGATGCCCCCAAAGGGGTCGTGCGCCTCTAACAGTGAGCTACATGATAGATGAATACATAATAACCTTTCGAAAAGTCTAACTTCTCTTTTTTCTTTCAGGTCTACAATTGAGCCTTATGAGAAGGAGATAAACCATGGGCGAGTGATCGATCTCATTGATTTTATTTCAGCCAAAAATACAGTAATAAATGTGAGAAAATACTATTTGCATGTTCTAACTTTTATTTCTTTATCTTTTCAGGTGCTTAATTAATGATGGGTGCAAGTAATATAAGTCAGTTTACTAGTATTTGTCCCACACACTAAAAACTGAAGAGTTAAAAACTACACTTGAAGTGCTGTATTTAACACTTACTAAGTGCTGAACTAGCACTTTGTTCAAGTGTAGATATCCCAGAACTTGACAGGTGTTGACAATAATACCACTTGACAAGTGTAATGTCGCGACACTTAAAAGGAAACAACGCAGATGACGCGGATCAGACTCGAACTCTTGAGCCTGATCCGCGTCATCTGCGTTGTGTTCTTTTAATTATGTACCCACCAAGCGCAAATCAAATTATGGACGATTCTGGAAGAACCACCAATGCTAGACACATGGGAAGTGCCATCCATTCAAGTTTCAGATGTCTGACGATTGTAATGTCTAAGTGCTTAAAGCATTGCACTTTGAGTGTTAAAATCAAACCCTAAGAGTTAGAATGGGTTTAACACCTTGAAAGTGTCAGTTTTAACACTTTAGTTTTTAGAGTGCATCTGCAAAAAAAAGTTGTAGTTTCGAGTAGCGATGCTGTTGAAATTCGCCAGAAGGGAGCAAATGGAATAGACACTGCCAGTATTCAAAGAGGCGATAATGTTAGTGTGGAGGCCGGTGCTAGAGTACACGGGGGCTGTCGGAAATGTTATATCAATCAAAAAGATATAAAATGTTATGTTGCAAAGACAGGTGAATGTTCTCGACCTGCTAAGAGAAGCACTAGGCAGTCAAGTGGTGATTTTCAAAGCAAAACAGATTGTATTTTCTTTGGCCGTAAGGTTGAACTAGACAAGGGGTGCTTCAGGTATGTTAAGACTGACATGTTCGTGGCTACAATTTTAGAGTGCCGGAAACCCGCACGGATGATTGGGGACTTATCGTTAAAGGTAGAGTATTGATTGAGTATTATTTACATGATCTACATTCTGCAGGTGGTTTATATCATCATTCCTGTAGTGGGAATTTTCGATCTTTTCTTGGTGTGCCCTCACAGTTTCAGACTTCACATGAGACCAAGCGTCGAAGGGTGGGTCGACCCAAGAATGAGGATCAAGAAGAAGCGTTCCTGAAAATGTGTTCCTATTTAGAGCCGAATGACGAAGAACAATTAATTGTTTCGTCTTTGAGAAACACCATGGAAGGGTTTCTTTCTTGTTCTGATTCCACTCCGTTTGGCAATCAGTACTTGAAAACCCAGCTCAAAAATCGATACGGAGACACTATTCATTTTTTCTGAAGGGGAAGGCTTGGAGGATATAGTAACAATGAGAGAACAACCTTCGTGCATTCTAAGATCTTTCATGCAGAAAAGTCGGGAAGGTGATGAAGAGTCACAGAAAAAATCTATAATTGAAACAGCAGCTAGGTTGATTAAAAGTGACATTAAATCTAATATTCTATCTGTGACAAACCAGTATCCAAGTACCCAGACACTTAAGCTTGATTCTGCCATTTCTTACATTCCTGATACTCTGCAGACATTACTGAATATGCTGTTTGATGGAACGGACACTAAACGAAAGGTTGCTGCAATAGGTCAAGCAATAATCCAAGGTGTGCGTCCGAGAGCCATTCTTGTGCCATTGCAAACTGGACTCGCTGTGCAAACCCACCATTTGTATCGTTCTAAATTCATAATAGATGTTCTCCATGAGTTGGGATTCTGTTCCTCGTACGGAGAAGTTCTCAGATTTGAGAAGAATGCTGCTGACTGTGTTGACCCTGATATACTAGGAGGGAATGAAGACCTGTCGGAGAGCTCAGTCCTCTTTGCAGGTGATAATGTTGATCATAATATTATCACAATTGATGGCAAAGGGACTTTCCATGGAATGGGTATTATAGCAGCTGTGACACCAGGACATCCGACAGACCGTCTCATTTCGAGAAGACATATCTCAGAGCTTAAGACTTCAAACAAGACCAAGATTCATATTCTGGAGTATAAGTTCGCGAATCATGCATGTCGTGAGATAGTTTTCAAGGAGCTCACCAGATTTTTCGATTCTGATAGGAGGATTGACATTCTATGGGGGTATCTTTTCACTTTAAACAGGAAACCCCAAATTGGCAAGGCATGATGCACATTCGTCATCAGGGTACCCAGCATCCTGGACAATCTTCAGTCACCTTCTTACCTATGATTGATATGTACTCAGAGGATAAGACTTGCATTCTGTCAACATTGGACTTCATTAACAATCTTACGAAGAAACGGAATATTTCTGCCATAGTAACATTTGATCAGCATCTGTATTGGGAAGCAGCTGAAATAATCATCGATGCGCCACAGAATAGCCCAATGAAAGAAATCGTACTTTTGTTGGGTTGTTTCTACACATTTATGAACATTCTCGGTACTATAGGAACACTTATGGAAGGGACAGGCCTGAACAATATCATAGAATCAGTATATGGAGAAAACGCTATCGTACACATGATATCCGGAAAATCTGCACAGAGATCATTCCGAGGCCATCTCCTTGTAGATAAATGCCTCTACATCATGCTTGTATCTAAAATGGTCAATCCAGATTCGGCAGATCTATTGGAGAAAGCCGAACAGCTGTACTCCCCACTGCTGGTCGGAGAAATAACATTGAAAAGTGCTTCCTGCTCAGATACAATAACCAAACTTGAGGCTGAGATTTCAAAGATATGTAAGAAATGAACTGTGCATCAGGTCTGAGACAAGTCAGTTGTAGGTCAACTATCAGCAGATGATTGGAATAGCAAGATCGTTGATTAAGGCAGATCGCACAGGTGCGTGGTTGATGCATTTGCAAGCAGCAGCAGACTGCCTTCCAGTATTCCGGCTGCTGGTCATTTTAATTACCTGCGATCCACATACTATTACCTCCAAAAAATGAGTTAACTCGAAGTTTACCTCAACTCACCACCTTGCCAAAGAGATGCGAGGTAAGGGGTTCAAGGCCAAGACCTACCATAGCTTCTTCCGGTGGAGCGGACAGAACGACTGGACGCCAGGCCGCATGGGCCAGAGTTCAGCCTCCGTGTCATCATCTGGGGTGAGGTCTGCACTGTGTGTACGTGACACTACCCGACGTTCAAACCGTGGTCCTACCAAGGGTGCTCCCTGTCGGTGAGCAATTTGAGTGTGCCCTTGCTGAAGTAACCTACTACCCTCTTTAGCTCGAGGTTAGGCAACAATAATATTATATTCGCGTCAGGGATGAGAATAGTGACTCAGTTGAGCGGAAGATAAAGATGTCAGATGGCTATTACAATGTATGCGAGCTAAATGATGAAGTGTTTTGTCCGGTTGGGGCTATACTGGTTCTTCACAAACCTTCGGGTCGTCTGCGACTCAAGAGAGATAAGTCTCTGAGACTGGGACCTTGGAATTTACAGCAAACAAAATCCCTCGGGGAGGGAAGCAGTTGATGGGAGGTGTGTTACCTGAACTTGCGGCCCACTGTGAGCTCTACGTTCATCTGTCAGAAGTCAGCACCATGGACAATGTTCACAACGGGCTACCCAGCACACTACTCAGAATAGTACCTGTAACAAATGAAAAATGTGCCAGTGGCAGAATGGTAGCTTTCTCTCATTTGCAATTCAAAAGGCTTGTCACAGGTCCTACAGGCAATGTTACAGTTCACGTTTTAGATTGCATGGGTGGTCCTATTGAATTGCAGCACCAATCCGTAACATTACATATTTGAAATATACCTGTTCCTACGGAACAACAGCGACAGCTGCAACAAGTGTAAAAACATGGTGAATAGCGGAGGACCAGGAGCACACGAGGCATTGCCTTGCGGGAACCTTCCGCTGTCTGATCTCGGGGACACGAAGGGCTTTGGAGAACGACGGGCACATTGTATGTATTTCAGCTCTCCGAGGGGCTATACAAGAGAAAAGAGCTGCCCGTTGTTGTTCCTTCGGAACAGGAACAACCGCAACAAGCTACATTTACCAAGCTGCGTGGTTTGAACATGGAAGGCCCAGCCCCATGGAGGAGCTACGAACTTATCCGAGTGACTCCAGCCAGTGATCTCTGTATAGGCAGCCTGTTCTCGGGATCTCTTTTGCTGCTGGGGCAAGCTCCAAAGTGCCGAGTGTCTTCGTTCCATTTCTGGTAGGCACGCAATCCCTGGGAGTACTGCTGGTTGGGTACCCGTTCGAAGATAACCTCAACTTTGGTGATCTTGGGGTTATAAAAGACACCAGGCTTCCTACCAAAAGCAGCACCAGCGGTAGCAGGGTCCTCGAACAGCAGCAGGACCCCTTTCATGCTCCGTGCGGCAACACTGAGGTTGATGTTCCACAGAGAGTCGTTCTTGTCTTTGGTCATTTTGCGATGGCGAAGGACGCGGTGATATAGGATGGCGAGACGACCAGCATACTGGCTGCGGACTAGGCGAGAAAGTTCGGATTGGGTGACCATTTCATAATCCAGGCTGATATTATCAACGGTGTAACTGGCAGTGGCATCGCCTGTGGCCAGGACCACTCGACTGTAATCATTGAATGTCAGCTCGTACTCGAGCCGATCCACAAGCGCACTCTGGTAGAAAGGCATATGAGCTTCCAGGAGTCCCGCGGGATGAGAATGACTGCCATAGGCATCAGCGATAGCCTAGTCTACAACAACAATTCCAACCTTATCTTCTGCGTCGTGCCGCAGCTTAGCATTTCTTTTTGCGAAGGTATCAGTGCCCTGGTAGTGCGCATTTTTGCGCTAGGAGGCTGTCTTCCAGAGGTCGAGGTAACAGTAGTACACGTCTGCATCGTCGACCGACATCACCTCGTTCCCACTGATCTTGATTGCCATTTTCTTGACGATGGCACGGCCAAGATTCTGATTGAGTTCAGGGTGACTGCAAAAGCTAGGCGCACTGTACCCCGTACGATAAGGTCGTGGGACCCGAGGTTTGGGAACAGGATATTGAGCTATTGGTTCGGGCCATTCGTACTAGGGTTGTGCGTGATCACAACCGACTACCGAACTCCCTTTACCCCAAGAGCCTCTCGTAGTCTGCGGTGTGGATTGAACTTGCGTCTATATTGGTTTGAAGATATGTTGAATATAAAGAACATATCTCGGATCAATCTTCAATACAATGGCAGACTTTGACCTCGACGAGTTCGGAAGACGACAAGAGGATGGTGATGCAACAGAGTTGCATGATGAAACTAGTTTTACCCGGGCCCCTTCGGATGTTCCTTTGGAACAGGAACAAGAGACGGGCGTTAAAATATCTTCATTGCAGCATGGACTCTTGGGGGAGGCTGTCAATGGCAACTACCAGAATCCGTCTGAGGAAGGGATGGTGCCCTATCTACGTGACTATTCCAAGTTTGAGCTCGACCAAAATGGGCAGCTGAGGCTGAAGGCCCATCCAAATATCGACATTGTTAGTAAATCGGGACCACCCTATGCTCTCTCAACAATTGCCGGAAACCGTGGCGGTGGTGAGATCATCCGGAATGAACTGGGGTTTACGGACTGTACTCGAGGGGGAAAAACGCTTAAGCCTAGGGTGCTTGAAGCACTACGGGTCAATGACAATGAGTTGGATGAGCCAGCTGCTAGGATCGGATCGTATACTACAGAACTGCGAGACTTGGGACAGGTGGCTGATGTTGTGTTAAGTTCGATCAAAACGTGGTGGAAAGTCTTACTGACGAGGAAGAAACTGCACTTAAAACCTTACATGACCCTCCACTTGATACCGTGGGATTGGAGTACAGCATCAGAGCGCTCCGCGGAATCGACAAGGTAAAGCAGACCACCCGAGGTGAGTTAACGAACAACTTGGCCAGACTACCCGAGCTGGATGAGCACATCGCGTTGGAAAAAAGAAAGCTCGATGAAACTGAAGATGATCAGTTTAGTAAGCGCCTGATAGCAGAACGCTTGCGCAACCTGGAATATGAACGAGCTTCCCATCTAGAGGCGGCCGCAACGAATAGAGAGGCTCTTCGATCTCAAGTCAACCGAAACAGAGAAGCGATCAATCGGATACTCAATGAGGACACGACGCTCGCTGAGCGCATTCGCACCCTCTTCCGGGAACAAGGGATTACGATCGCATCTATCCTCACAGCGATTGGAATGGCAATCTCGACCCTAGTACTTGCGCTGACCTGCGGGAGTGGAAGTACCCCGCTCCCGCTCCGCCACCATCTGATAAGGATGGCCTCAAAGAGTGGATGAAAAATCACCTACATGCTCTTGTGCGCATTCTGGCCAAGATAGCTGGGAAGGTGGCGGCTGCGCTACCTGGAATTATAGGCTCTATTATTTCATGGCTGCTCAAGCTACTAACAAAAACTGTAGGCTTGCTGGCCGAAAACCTGTAGGCAGTGGGCCTTGCTGTAGGAGGCCAGCTTCTTATGATGGCTCGTCAGTGGGTATCATCGAAGAAACCAAAGCGCGAGTAAGCCAACTGTAACCCCACCCACAATAACGGCAGTTTACTCGTCTTCATGCTGGCGTGCTGCCGCAACTCTTGATACCGCCGACTCAGCAGCCCCGCTACGGGTTCCCGCTTCCACAGTAGGCGCATCAATAGCCGCCGGCCGGCCTGACGGCTTGACCAGTCCCGTCTCTCCCGCCCGTAGACACGACGGGTGGGGTTGGTGCAGTGTTTATGTTTGTATTTAATCCCAGGGTCTGGGCGGTTGTGGCAATAACGATCTCATTGTTATACCTCACGAGCCCGGAGGCCATGTGAAAGGGCACCTAGTAGAGGCCTCGACCGAATACATAATCTGTTTTTGACTTGGCGTGAGACAACACGCCTTGGTAGCGTTTAATTCCACTCTACAAGTCCACTGGGCGCGTAATGGCATCTTCCACATTCGCCTCAAACTGTCTTTGGACATCGAATGCTGTACCCGTTCCGAGGATTGATGAACGGATCTGAGCATGGGACCCGATTATTGCCCAGACGTATGTCCTAATGGACTCATTGATTCTTTCGACCCCTGCCCCTGTAAACGCGTTTGCCTCGTCAACTGTAAACGTAGTAAAATCTGCATGCCTGATAAAGTCTGCATGAGTATGCCTGTGCCCTGAGCGTTCGGTGCATGCGACCGTGTGGTCGTATCTTTGACTCGGCGGATGTAATGTCAGGGGATAGCTGTAGTATGCTACGACTTGGTATAAAATGCCAAACCCGTCATTATAATCGCCTTTTTCTCTCCAGTCTGTATCAGGCGACACACCGAATTCATTTGATAGTCTTTCATAAGCGTGTCTATCTAGACCATGCATGATCCTGGGGTAGGGCAACTTTCATTTTGGCTAAGATCCTCCGTGTCTGGTAGTAGAAATGAAATAGCCAGAAACCTCTAGCGAACACGTCTGTGGTTTGGTTCAGGTGGTTGGTAGCTGAGACCCCGCACCCTGTCGAGGCACACCATACAGCGAAGTTCACCTGGTCTTGCCAGAAGGACATGGGCGTTCTCCACCATTGCTTGATGACTGCCCCAGAATTTATATCTGGGTGTTTATATTTTGAGAAGATGTCCAAGTGATTGGTTTCAAATTCTTGGTCTCTAAGCTATGTGGTGGTGGTAAAGCCACATGCATTTCGTTGATATCACTTAGTTTTTGTGCTTGTAGAATCCGCCAGCCTTATATCTAGCATCGTAATGGAAGGCTTTTGGGTCTTCTGTCATTGTGAACATTATACTAATATTTTCCAGCGTTATGTCAGTTGAGCGGGAAAATATTGTCTGTGAATATGTGACAGTATACTTATATGAAATGGGCTATAGTTTCAACTCTTGTGTAGAGACCACAGTTAGTGGTGACGTATATAGTTTTCTGTGTGAATTATGTTGAGAACAAGTCTGTCTGACTATCGAGAAGCTTATATTGTTTATGTGTGGAATAAATATCTCTAACGTTTTTCCATTTATAGAATTATCAATCCAGTATCCTGACAAATATTCAAATAAGTGGGTTACTGATTTGTACCAATGGGACGGAGTGGTGTTGTCTCGTGATTGACAAGGTTTGGTCTTTCATGTCGCTCACCTCTTCTATCTTACAAATATTAGTATATTGCTATGATTGATACTCATGGGCTTAGTATCGCGCCTCTTGTATTGGTGTAGATTAAAAAAAAAGAAAAAAAAAGTGAATTTCCGACACTTCATAGTTACGATGGCAGTACATCATGTATGTACAGCTTCGGATAACAGGTTCCCATAGGCCCCTGATATAGAAATATATAAAATAAAATAAAAATACAGGGTTATCTATGGTTTTTCCTGGGCGGCTACGTAACGCTACATTTCTTGTTGTTTCATGATTTGGATCAAACATGTGTGCTTTGCACATCGTGCCTGTGGCAAAGGACTTTCTTAATGTACAAATAGATTTGAGAGCGTCACTCAATGTCGCCATCGCTTGTCGACAAACTGCTGTGTCATGTGTTATTTATTTGGGAGGGGCACAGACACACATTTTGTTGCGTTCTGTTCGAATCGGTCGCTTGTACAATATGTGATCTAAAAACCCACTAAAACCTCTCGTCTATAGAAATCGTACGGCAACGTAGAAGCGCTATGTGTTGTTGTGATAGTAATCTGTTTAAACAAATTAGTAATCCGTTTAAACAGATTACTTAATCCGTTTAAAGACCCATCAAAAGAAGCCCAATGAGATTTCCACTCACAGCCCAGGCGATTGATCATCACTGATTCGTGATAGTAGGACACCCTCTGATCGCTTAGTTATTAAATGTCGTAGAGCAGTTCCCGGGGAGACAGCGGGGAGCTGCTCGATAATGAACTCCGAACGACTCGATGCCATCGAGCCGATGATTAATCTACAAGTGACCCCCAGCGAGAGACTCCCTGAACGATTCTTAGATTCGTCTGTGTTATAATGCTCACCAAGACAGTAATCACTGGGTGTCCCGCAATTACAGTTCACTGATCACCGATCATTCGGAAGAGTGGGGAGGATTAGGGGCGGAGAGGGATTCTCTGGGAAGGGGAAGTACGACCGAGTATAGAAGGCCCATCAGGAGAGGCCTCAACGAGGTCTCAACTCACAGCCCTTGTGGCCCTGAGGCCTCAACTCATAGCCGCGATGTCCGCGTCTGGGGGAATTGATCAGAAGTGATCGCCTTATTGAATTAGTGATCAGTCTTATGACGACTGGAGGGCTTTGCGCCGAGGCCTCATCTCATAGCCTATAGCCCTCAAAGCCATGTGGACTGTGCGGTGAGACCTCACTACGTCACACACTATATCGTCATAATATACCACGTGACAAACAACCAATCAGATCCGTGTAAGTAATCTGTTTAAACGGATTACTAGTCCGTCTACAACGATTACTAAGCTGTTTAAACGGATTACTAATCACGGAGTGTCCCACAATCACGGATCAGTGATGCCCAATCGGCAGGGCTGTAAGTGGAGTCCTCATTGAGGCATATTTTTTGATGGGCCTTTATACTCATTTGATATTCTGCGATGTCGGCAACCCTATCTTAGAAGCCCTTGCGTTCACCCTCCATTTCAAGGGGGACCCGATGTCCGGTATTTGACCCGAGGACCCTGCCCCAGCAGCCCTGTCAAGAGCGACATTGTCGCCTTTCCTCTTCTTCCAGAAGCCTTTCACAGCCCCATTCCTCCCAACTCCAGTCAGCCCTTCAATCCATCAGTGACCCGGCGACTTTTCCCGGAGCCATAGCGCCACCTACATGCCTTTCCGTTCTGATGGGCCTCTTATACACTTATGGGGTCCTTTTATAGCGGCAATCCTATCTCAGAAGCCCTTGCACTCCCACCATCCATTCTAAGAGCCGCATCGTCGTCACTACCCTCTTCCAAAACCTCTCTCCGGCCCTAATCTTCCCCACTATACCCTACGTCCTCACCCAATCAGTGACCCGACGATCTTATCCGTCCCAGAAGCTTTAGTATCCCCTACTTGCGCTTTTGATCCACTAACCCTTCGCCAGCACCCTGATCACGAGCAACAGGGTCAATCTTTTTCTTCTAGAAGCTCTGGCCTCCCCGAGCTCGAAGCGTCGCTCAACGGTCCAGCCACTGATGATCAGAGGGGGTCAATGAGAATCACTGATCGTTAGGTACTTGGTGATCGGTGATCCATGATCGCAGGACACCTGGTGATCTCTTAGTGATATTATATCCCAGATGGGTAAAAGAGTGTTCGAAGAGTCATTCTCCTTGCTCATGTCGTTTGAGAAAAGTCCTGAGGTAACATATGGGATTGCGGGCATCGCAGAATATCATATGAGTAGAAATGCCGATCGAAAAGGCCACAATGAGGTTTCCACTCACAGTCCTGGCGATTGTGGGACGCTCTGTGGTCGCTTAGTTAGCATTAAAAGTTGTAGAGCAATACCCTAGAGAGAGACTCCTCGAACGACTCTTGCAAATGAGTAAACAGGAAGCTCTCTCGAGAAGGGACTCTTCGAACGACTCGATGCCATCGAGCTGGCGAGTAATCGAGTTGTGATCCCAGCGAGTGACTCCCTGAACGATTCTTCGATTCATCTAAGTTATAATGCTCACCAAGTAATCACTGGGTGTACCGCAACTACAGATCACTGATAAACAACCATTAGAGTGGGGGAGGTTTAGGGCCCGGGAGGGTTCTGGAAGAAGGGTAAGTGCGACTGAGTATAGGATGCCCTTCAGGAGGTCTCAGCGCAAAGCCCTCATAGCCGCAATGTCCACATCTGGGGGAATTGATCAGCAGTGATCCCCTGCTATATTGTCATAACAGATCACATGACAATCAACCAATCAATTCAGTGAAGATATTCTGTTTAAACGGATTACTAGTCTGTTTAAACGGATTGCTAATCTGTTTAAATGGATTACTTATCTGTTTAAACGGATTATGTAATCTGTTTAATCGGATTACTAATCTGTTTAAACGGATTACTAATCTGTTTAAACAGATTACTAGTCTGTTTAAACGGATTGCTAATCTGTTTAAATGGATTAAGTAGTCTGTTTAAATTGATTACTAATCTTTTTAAACGGATTACTAATCTGTTTAAACGGATTAATAATTTTTTTAAATGAATTACTAATCTGTTTAAACATATTACTATCACGCTACGTTTCCGTAAATCGTGCTCACTAGTAGTATAGTACGAGTGAGGGCTACATGTCCCCTCTTATGATGCTCGATGCTCGAAGCCAGTCAAGCTGTTCTGCGCATGCGCGTGACGTCATGGTCACGTGACTTATGGGGCGGCCATCTTGTTCACTATGCGCATGCGTGGGCGCCATATTGGATGTTGTGCGCATGCTTCGCGACCAGTGCGGATGTATCGACGCCATCTTGTAATAGAATGCGCGTGCATAGCATGCATAATCACTAATTTTAGATTTTGTTGCCACGCGACGACGCCATCTTGTGAACGAGTGCTCCTGTGTAGGACGCCATTTTATAATCTATTTAGGTTAGAGTGGATGACACCATTTAAAGGTTGCATGAACTCAGTGAATAGAATGGATGACCGAGAACGATGACATTAACATAATTAAGTTAGAGTGGATGACCGTGTTGAAAAGGATGTACTCGAGCGTTAAAGGACAGGTATGTATATTTTTGAAATTCTCTGAATAGAATGCCTTTCTTGGCACAATCAAGGGAATACGTGAGTGGAAATCAATAGAGTTATTATTCGGGTGCTATTCTAAAAATAAAGCTGAGCAACTGTTTGAACGTAAGAACTTAACCATTGATCATATATCAGATCTACCACATGCATATTACCGATCGTTTCAGCAATACATAGATTTAATTTTTGTTTTTTTTTAAATTGAATGATGCCAAAAGCGACCGAGAAATCTGTGACGACAGCGCTTCATACGACGGGATTCATTTACCCTCCTCCCCACAGAGTGAAAGTGATACTCGAAGAGAGGATGAATTCAGCGATGAACAAGTTAAAAATCCCTCGAGTAAAATGTGACATAAAGACAGTTAGCACGGAACTTTTGAGATTCCACGAGAAGAGCGGTTACAAACATCTGAATAATAGAATTCAGGTTGGTGATCTTGATACCGGGAAAGCCTATGCTATAAAACATTGTGAAGTGAAATCTATGCCTAATGGAGAGGAAGTTCCACTCGTTCAGTGTTATCGCGAAACTGGTCCTAAGACTGTAAGCCAATTATTTTTACACGCTAGATGCGCCGAACAAATCAGTAAGGCTACACACTTCATATATACGGGTATGAATAAAGCCAAGAAGAATCAAGATGCTCATAATTTCGAGTTTCTGAGATTAATTGACTGCCATGAGGACGAACTGTACGACGGTGTTAAATTAGCACTCCCTTTAGTAACTGAGCCACGACTGAATAGTTTTAAGGGGAATTCGTCTGATGATGATGATGGTGATATGTTAATTGTCGAGTGTGATGAGATCAAACAGACTCTAGCTGTTGTGCATGATCTCGACTGAAATATCAGCTGCTATTTATCTAAATATAGGTCTACGTTCGTCGGAGTTTGATTCAAAAGGAAAATAATAAATATATATGAGTCAGAAGGCTTTAGACGTGAGTAGGTGATAATTGAGAATACGAGCTCACCTGTACATGTACGTGTACACGTACATATACATTTCCATAGGATTTAGTGTTAAATTGTGTACATGTACAAAGATTTTAACGGTTTTTTGGGGTGAGCTCGAATTTTTTTAACACTGAATTGAATCCTAGGTGCGCGTAGTTTTACGTACACGTTCATGTACCGTTTTGATTGAAATCTGCAGACGAGTTTTCCCCATAGGGTCCAGTGTTAAATTGCGAGCAAAAAACCATTTTGAGAGTTTGAGCTCATCGTCTTCGTCGATTCTAATGATCCGCGTCCGTACACGATTTAACACTGAAACCCTATGGGGAGCGTGAAATTGCGAGCAGAAAAACGTTTTGAGAGTTCGAGCTCACCATCTTGCCGATTCTGACGATCCGTGTCTGCACGCGATTTTAACGCTAAAACCCCACAGTGATCGTCAGATTGCGAGCAAAAAAACGTTTTGAGAGTTCGAACTCAATATCGTCTTTTCCCGATTCTAATGATCGGTGATTTCATATTCTCAATCCCATAGGATTCAGTGTTAAAATCATGTACGGATCTCGTCCGTACACGATTTTAACGGTGAGCTCGTATTCTCAACCCCATAGGATTCAGTGTTAAAATCGTGTACGGTTCGTACACGATTTTAACACTGAATCCTATGGGGTGGAGAGGAAACTCGCTTGCGGATTTTTAGCTCTGAAATTGCTGTCACGTTTTTGATTGATATATATATAGAGAGGAGAAAAAAAAAATATATAAATAGTTATTTAGAAAAATAAAATATATCAAATCGAATAGATAATAAAAAAAAATACGTAAATCATGAGCGCTTCCCAGATGATTAGAGCGAGGTTTCTTTTAAACATGCTGATGAGAGCATACGCAATCTGCGTGAACGAACAACTACGTCCCATCTTGTTAGAACGATGCGTCGGATGTCAGGATCATCTAGACTTCGATCACGAGGATCATTCGTGTCTGATGATGGAAAGGGAAGATATGGTCGTCATGTATTTCGAACCGGCATTCGAACGCGTTAAATTGAACGATGTGATCATGTTTTGGAAGAGATTAGTCTTCTGTAAGAATCGAGACAGGCCCACAGATTCAGAAGAACTGAAATTGGCGTGTAGAAGTTTGACTTTAGAAGACAAGGGATGCATCAAGAAATTTTTGCTGAACGAAGCATACGTCTAAGTTTTGTTTTTCGTTGATATAAAAAATAAATTACACCTGCTGTGAGCCGGACCGTGATACAGACCCGTGTAATGATCGTGGTCTCTGACCTTCCTATTTTCCTTCGAATTCTCGTCGAACGATTGTCTGCATATGTGACATTCGGTGGCTCTGTTATTTTCGTCCTGCTGCTCGCGTGATGATCATTTCTGCCGGAGTTTTGAATTTGTCGTATAACATTTGAAGTTTCCATTCTAACTCTTCCACGAACCTTTGAGCCACATCGTCATCTTCGCACTGTTTTGTGTAGGTGAAGGGACCCATGTCGTGTTGCGAGTCGAAAGCGCATTTCACGTAAATGCAATAGCCCGAAGGTATGTGTTTTTGATATCTTTCGACGTAACTTTGAAGAGCGTTGGGTTGACAGGAACTCATTTTTGCGGTGAAACATTCGAAATCGGCGTACACGACGAATGGTACTTTTAACCTTCTGTTGTGATTTTCAAACTTCATGATGGTGTTGGGTTTGGGCATTTCGATGGCGACACCTTGATTTTCGTTGCAATATTCCTGATGTTTAGCCAACGAGTCTTCGCTGTGAAACACGTTCATGCAATTGTAACATAAAGATATCTTTCCATTATGATTATTATTTTGTTTCGACAGTAATCGACTCGGATGTTTAACCCAACAATAATGACGATTGTCACCATTCGAAATCAATAATGAAATAATCGTCTTTTCTCTTCCGAGATACGAAGTCAGTCTGAGAGGATGAATCTTGCATTTTTCATCGTCGTATCCCAAGGCGTTCACCGTGGGATTTTGAGCCTCAAAACGTTCGATGTGTTTTAACTGCGTTGGAAAAGTCACTCCGGTCCAATCGAGATTTTTAGAAGTTTCCTCAGACTGAGAAACTCTATCGGAGTTTATTTTGACAGGGTATAAAGCGGATGTGACTGCCCATTTAAAACACTGATCATCGTTGTTTTTCACGTTGATCACGGCGTATTTCTTAGCGAGGAAATACGGTAATTTCATGTAGGAAGACCCTTTCAACAAATCGTTTTTAGTTATGTGAATTTCGAGTTTCAACATCTCATCGAACGTCCAATTACTACCTTCATTTTGATAATTCGCGAGAGACGTCAACATCTTGTCTTTCATCTTTTCGAAAACATCCGATAGATCTGAACCTCGAAATATGGGTTCGACATTAGATCTGAAATATGCATTTTTCACGATGCTCTCGCCGGACTTCACGTCGATTTTATTCATCACGCAATGGAGTATCATCTTAATTTTTAGTCCCACCTTCATGTATTTGCGAAAGAAATCCAATACCTTTTTCTTCACCCGTTCCATGAACAATTTCGGATCGATTTTCTTCAACAGGGGAACCACGTCGAAAGTTTTAAAAATGCCTTTGATCGCACTCTCCTGTTCCACAGACTTCAACTGAAATAGTTCAGCGGTGAGTCGCGCTAGATATTCTTCTCCTTTCCCTTCATCTATTGCTCGTTGAAGTTCGCTCGATATATCTCGTTTGCCTAGAATCTGAGGTGCATCACTCGTTTTCGTTTTTCTTTTCTTTGGAAACTTGAAGTTCTTCTTCAATGGCTTTTCATTTAGTCATCTTCTTATTTTTCACAATTGAAACCTTTTCGGTTTTTTTCGACGTCAGCATTTCGATTTCTTTTACTATCTTTTTCTTCTTCTTCTCATTTTTCACATCCGATGCATTTTTTGACATCGTTGCTATCGGCATTTTGTTTGCCTTTCCATCGTTTCGCAAATGTTTCTGTATGACTTCAATCATTTTTGATTTAGTTCTATGATTTCTGAAATGTGAAATTTTTAATAGTTTACAAATTTCGTTTAACTGAGGTACGGTTTTCTCATTTAAATTTTCCAATTTTTTTTATCTATTTGTTTCATTTTGTAAGAATATATTTTTTTTTTGAATTTTGTATTAAATAATTTGTTAAAAAAAGTTTTGCTTTTTTACTCTATATATATGATAGAAAAAAAAAAGAAGTTAAATTTCAAAATTCATTTTTTTTAATACAAAATTTAAAATAAACATTATTTGTAAGAATTCATAAAAAAACAAATAATTGATCATGACAACAACACCTAAAAGATGCGGATTGAAATTGAAACGAGACGAAAGGTATGAGAAATCCAGTTTTAATATCTATACATTACAACCACATGATCCCATCGAATTGAATGAGGTCGAGATGGTAGACTTAGAGCGCTACTACCACAAATATCGAATGTGTTTGAAAGTGGATGAAGCCGCGCTCGATTTGTTTTACGAGTACCAAAGCGAACTGTTGATTAATATCATCATCGCCGAAGACAGAGAATTCGACAGGGGTGATTTATTGTTGTCCTATGGAGGTTACATATATCCAGTAATCTCACCCGAACTCGTGAAGAAATCGGGTGGTGAGAGTGCATTCGCCTATGAAAAAAAACTCAAAAGAGTAAAGATGAACATTCACACTATTTTCGTATGTGGAAAAATGACGAATGTCAACTTGCTAATAATGGACTTGGAAATATAAACAATAGAGAGATTGAAATTAAAAAAATTTAAACTTTTTATATATATAAAGAGAAAAAAAACTTTTACTAAAAAAAATTTTACATTAAAGAAAATTAAAAATTAAAAAAAACAAACTTTTTTATATATATATATATATAAAGAGCAAAAAAAAAAAATAACAAACTTTTTTTTTAACAAATTATTATTTAAATACAAAATTTAAAATAGACATTATTGCAAGAAATTGAAATTGAAACGAGTCGAAACGTATAAGAAATTCGGTCATAAAATCTATAGATTACAACGACACGATCCCATCGAATTGAACGATGTCGAGACGAAGAGCTTAGAGCACAAATACAAGAAATATAAGATGCCTCTGAAATTGAACGAAGCCGCGCTCGATTTGATTTACGAGTAACAAAGCGATCTGCAGAACATCGTCATCACCGAAGATAGAGAATTTGACAAGGACGATTTGTCGTTGCCCTATGGAAATTACATATTTCCAAACATCTCATTCGAACTCGTGAAGAAATTGGGTGGTGAGAGCGAGTTGACCGATGTAAAAAAACTCAAAAGAGTAAAGATAAACATTCAACACGTTTTCGAAAAAGGAGTAGACACGAGCGTCAACATGCTAATAACGGACTTGGAAATATAAACAATAGAGTGATTGATTTTTAGCGAAGAAAAAATGAAAAAAAAAAAAAAAGTAATGAGATCTCATTTACTTTTTTTTTTTTTGTTTTCCTTCTTCTTCACTATCATCATGATATATTATAATAACGTTTCCTTTTCTCTCAAATTTCTGTGTCGATTCTTCTTCTTTTTCTTTTTTTCTTTTTCTTTGTGATGTGATACGTTCATGGTAACATTTTTGTTTATCCGAATCATAATTATGAACGAATGTTGTGCATCTCTTAATAACACTCGCTTCAGAAGGTAGTGGTGACCGTGGAAAGCATCGTCTCATTCCCAACCGTATATCCCACGCTTTATCTATCTCTTTCCTTAGATATCCATCATTAGCGTCTAACCATTTTTTTATTTCTTCGCTCTCTGCTCGCGATGTTCATCATTATCGTCAAATTCATCCAGGTGATAAATTTGTTTCTCCACCTTTTCACCCATTTTAAATATATTATTTTATACTTTCTATGACTTTATATATTTTATATAATTTTATATTTATAATAACATATTCAAAATCGGTATGTTCTTAAATGGCGAATTCTCACCGAGCAACAAACCCTTGCCGAATTGCTTGACGTTCCGTCCACTCTTCAGATACAGACCGTTTCCTCTCAGAGAGTTGCCACCTCTAACGGGTTCTAGATACAATCCTTTACCGCTGTCGTCTACGTGAACGCGACACACGGCTCCTCCCTTCTTCAAAAACAGTCCGCTGCCACCCATTAATTTCTCAACTCCCGAACTAGCGAGTCCCGTGAGAGCTCCCACGCCGAGAGTCTTTCCGAGAAAGGGTAGCACCTTTGCGGTGAAGGGTAATGCTTTGGCGGCGATTCCTGCCAATAGCGGTAGGAAACCGCCTTTCATTCTCAAATTGTATCTCAATTGAGCGGGACTCAATCTCACCGCCAACCCTCTTCCATCGCGAATCGCTTTCTCCATCCTTTTGATTTGACTTCTGGTCCAGGCAATCGAATCCTGTCCGCCTCTCGTCAGATCTTCGTGAGTGAATTTGAATCTCATCGCCTCGCCTCGAGTTGTTAACGCTCTCTTAAGTTTCTTCCTCTGTCCTGCGGATATGTTCACGTTTTTAACCACGTATTGTGTCATAATTCTGTTTGGTTTTTTTTTAAGTATATTTACTTCAATTGTTTCTTGTTTAATAATTATATTAAAATAATTTTGTAAAAAATTAATATTACCGTTTATTTTATTTTTGTTATCTATATATATATAATATTTTTTTTTTTTTTTGCTTTTTATATTTCTCTTATGTGAAATCGTATCGTCACTCTCTCTCCGCGAAGATCTAACAGTTCACCATTTTGATCCGTCAACGTGGTTTTGAAACTATACAACGTGTCTAAAATCACTGTAGATAAACTAAATTTCGAGGTCGCTCCACAATCTTATAATCCGGTGACACGTTTGGAAAAAAGGAATAGATCGTCGGCTGAGCGCTACCATTCACGTAGCTTCCGGCAATCACGTCCACGTTCACCAGAATGCTATTGACATCGAGAATGTCGACCGTATTTTCAGATGCCGCATGGCCTCGGTACATCTTTCGATCGGAATCCCAACATCTTGCCTATAGAATCGTCCGTGTTGAAATCCACACGAAAATTATCTTCCAAATCCAACATCGTCTGTAAGGTATTAGGATTGGGAGCGAGTCTGATCTTGTTGCTTCCCTTTCCATCCGTCTTCATTTGCGTCTGAATGTAATGGTTCAAATCGTCTATGTCGTAACTCCCTTTGGGAATTCGAATCTCCAACCAATCCACTCCATCGGAATACTTGAACGAGTTATTCTTTTCGGTGACGTTGGGAAAGGAATAATAAGTCTCCAGATTCACCAACGCCATCTCGTAACTTTTCTCTCTGTTCAATTCGATGGAAGGTTCGAATTTCGTAGCGAATTGAGTTGAATCGCCACTCACCACGATTTGAATGGATTGTTTCGCAGCCGTATTCTCGGCTATCCGTTCTAACAATTTTCCATGTTTGAACATTATATCTTAATTTTATTTATTTTTTTTTCATTCAAAACTAATTATTTGAAGATTTATTATTTTTCTAATTTTTTTCATTTTCACGCTCTATCTTATTATTATCACCATCGGGAACATAAAACTTGTTGAATCCGCACTGATATTTTCCGCGATTAAATTCGCTCGTCACATCGATCACGACGAGATTGTAAAGTCCACCATCCCAAACCCTCTTGCAGAATCTCCTGAATTCGACACCGCTCATGTCGTTTGCGACGCGATCGGCGTAGATGTGATTGAGATTCTTGAGATCTTGGCGAAAGAGACACAGAAAATTAGCGTTCTCCCTTATCGTCTGTCTGGGCAATCGAACATAATTCTGCGACAGGTAGAAACAGTCCACGTTGCTGTGTTGACCCCTAACGTAATACGATTTGCATCGGTTCTGTCTCTCCAAAAGCAGATAGTCGAAAATCATGAGATTCTTATCTTACGATTTCAGTTCCCTAGGATCTGGAACGTCGCTAGCATTCTCATAAAATCGACACTCGACGTTCGAAGATGCATTTCTCTTCATCAGCTCCGTCGCCGCACCGTCCAAAATGGTCAAGAGCGGAGCTCCACACTTGTCGAATTCCTCCCTACTGTCAAAGATTCTGGCTATGACGTCCTTGGGCAATCTGCGATCCATGCACTCTCGAAGCAATCTGTATTTTGGTTGAAACAAGCTCTTGCCAAACACGAACAATCCAACCAGTCGGGTCGGGACAACAGATTCATCAACAGATTGGTCTTTCCACAATTCGATTTTCCCACTATCAAACCTCTTATGCTCTTGGGAAAGTACTCGTTATTCGACCTCTTGGTCGCGGTGTCGTTCCAAGACATATCTTTAATGTTCATCTTTTGTTTTATTTTTTTTTTTTGTCTGTTATTTTAGATTCTTTTCAAACACAAATTTTTTTTATGTTTTTTTCAAACTCCGTTTTTAATGTTGTTATTATTATTTTGTTTATATTGCACCGTCGCTAGTTCTCTTCAATCCGGATCCACTCGTCATTTTGGCTAAATCTTGTATGGGCACCACGACATCCTCAAAATCTTTCCAACTTTTCGACATTCGCTCTAATGCAGCTCGCTTCGCCGGTGGACTGATCAACTTGTCGATCAACGCATCAGCTGCCCTCTTGCCAGCCACAGAAGCTATCCTACCACTGGCTTCGGAAGCGGCTTTCTTACCAGCATCCAAAGCCGTCTTCTTACCGACCTCAAACGTGGTCGATGCGAGTTTTCTACCCGCATTGCTCGTGAACGCTCGCATTATAGAATCGACGATGCCAGAACCGCCTTGAACGTAAGTCCTGACGTATGCCCTGTTCTTTATCACCAACATATTTTATTTTTATGATATATTTTGTGTTTTTTTCACTGGTAAATCGTTTTGTCGTTTTTTAAATACTTTTATTATTCTAGTGTAAGAATTTACTGTTTTATTTTTGTTTGTTTGTTTGTTTGTTTGTTTCTCTCTCTCTACTTATTATTATATTCACATCAATCCTTCAATTCGTTCATCAGCCTTTTATCCTGGTTTTTATTCAAAACCTTCTGTCTCAACAATTCGTCAGATATGGCAACTATCTGATTATCTAATCCTGTGTTACCAGCCCGTCTGCTCCCCATCAACAAACTCAATCTATGAGACAGAGCGTTGGGATCGCTTGGAAGAAAAGTAGTGGTTTTCACCCCTTTGCCGGTCATCGATTCGACGAACTTCTTGTTCGCATTCCATATGGGCTTCACTATTTTCGTCCACTTGTAACCTCTGTTGGCTTTGGGTCTCGTCTCTCTGGCATCGTTATTTCTATTCATGGCGTGGGTCTGGACTAGAATGTTGGCATAATTGTGGAAATCCTGTTCCGTGTAATCTCCGGGCTTATCGAAAAGGAGCAATCTCTGCAGACCATCGGTTACTTTATATTTATTCAAACCCACGATCAATTCATCATCGTCCATTTCCACTTCAGTGTCGCCCACGAATTTTCTACTGCTCGAATCCTCGCGAATTCCATACAACAGATCTCGCTTACCGCCACCATCATCATCGGACGATGCGATGCTATCAGTGGTGATAGTCGAAGCCGTATCATCGCTCTCACTCACGTCGGTTTCGATTCTCGTGGGAACGTAATCCGGTGTAGATTGAACGGAATACCAATTTCCAAAACTAGAAGGCAACGAACCCATTCTCAAAGAACTCTCCTTTATGGGTCTCAATTCTTCGACTATCTCCTTCCTGCTTCGCTCTTGACCCTCCGTCACGGGTTTAAATATTTTTGTGGCTTCGCGTGTGAGTTCCATCTCACCGAGACGTCTGCTCCTATCAGCAGCCTGAATCGCCTACTTAGCACTTAAATACTCGGCTAAAATTCGATCTCGGCGTCTAGGATCCATCTGGAAAAACATCTTTCGTTTTAATTGTTTTTATTTATTTTTCAAAATTAAATGTTTAATTATATTTTTTTATATTTTATGTTTTAAGTATTAAAATCTCTTTCCGTCTTAATATAATATTTGAAAAATATTCACATCTCAAACTCACTGTGTTAATTGAAGTTAAAAAAAAAAAACGTTTTAAACAGTACATGACAAACCAGTTTCTGATGTAACGCATTTTGACAGTGGTGTTCAAATTTTTGTCAAAAGATCTTCATTCATTCACACATCAATTCATCGAGTGTCGAATTAAGAGAAAATCCTTTTTTTGATGACTGTTAGACAGTTCCAACACACAATGGAAAACTGATTTTAACAAATCTCTCTCTCCGATTGCTATCGTGAATATATTAAAAATTTTACCACTCGAAACCTAACTGAGCGGAAAATGCGTTTTAAACATTCCGATAAGTGTTTCTTGACTTTATTCAAGGAACGCTTAACAGTCAACCTCATTTCTCATAGTGGAGGAATTCTCAAAAAAAACCCAAAACTCAATTTTTATCCATCCCATCAACAGAAAACATCAATGTCTATAATACAGACTATATATTCACAATCGACTCTTTTTGAACAAAACACCTCAATTACGATAACGTGTGTTAGTTGCTTACTTCAGGAAGTCGTGACTGGGTTTGCAAATTTCCAACACACAGACAGTCTTTGTTCAGATCGAGTTTTATTACGAGAATCGAGCGATCCGATCGCTCGATCAGCTGAGTGTTTTTTTTGAGAATTTTCTCATAGTGGAGGAATTCTAAAAAAAACCCCCAAAACTCAATTTTTATCCATCCCATCAACAGAAAACATCAATGTCTATAATACAGACTATATATTCACAATCGACTCTTTTTGAACAAAACACCTCAATTACGATAACGTGTGTTAGTTGCTTACTTCAGGAAGACGTGACTGGGTTTGCAAATTTCCAACCACATAAAATCCGCAAGCGAGTTTCCTCTCCCCCCATAGGATTCAGTGTTAAAATCGTGTATGAACCATCCACGATTTTAACACTGAATCCTATGGGGTTGAGAATACGAGCTCACCGTTAAAATCGTGTTCGGACGAGATCCGTACACGATTTTAACACTGAATCCTATGGGATTGAGAATACGAGCTCACCGATCGTTAGAATCGGGAAAAGATGATATTGAGTTCGAACTCTCAAAACGTTTTTTTGCTCGCAATCTGACGATCACCGTGGGGTTTTAGCGTTAAAATCGCGTGTGGACACGGATTGTCAGAATCGGCAAGATGGTGAGCTCGAACTCTCAAAACGTTTTTCTGCTCGCAATTTCACGCTCCCCATAGGGTTTCAGTGTTAAATCGTGTACGGACGCGGATCGTTAGAATCGACGAAGACGATGAGCTCGAACTCTCAAAACGGTTTTTTGCTCGCAATTTAACACTGGACCCTATGGGGAAAACTCGTCTGCAGATTTCAATCAATATGGTACATGAACGTGTACGTAAAACTACGCGCACCTAGGATTCAATTCAGTGTTAAAAAAATTCGAGCTCACCCAAAAAAACCGTTAAAATCTTTGTACATGTACACAATTTAACTCTAAATCCTATGGAAATGTACATGTACGTGTACTCGTACATGTACAGGTGAGCTTGTATTCACAATTATCACCTACTGACGTGTACGGAGGAAGGTTGATATCCAAACATGCCGAAGGTATCATCGAAGTCGAGCAAGAAATCGCAAGGAACTTATGAATCGAAGGAATCCAACAGTGGCATAACTGACATTTTAAAGTTGAGTTTGAATGAACTGAAAGAGCTCGCTAATAGAGATTTTCGTGATTTTGAAAAGAAAGTGAGCGTATCGGATTTACCTCAGAAAGTTCCGTTGTGAATATGTTAAACTGTACCAACAATCATGAGAAATGGTGATCCAGTGACACGTGTGCTGCTACAGACTGAATTCACTAATGATCATGACACTTACGTTACGCTCTTTCCTGAACGTTTTAAGCAATCAATACACGAGTCTACTCACCTGGTATTTTTCGGACAGGTTCAGACTAAATCCGGCCATCTCGCAAACGATGTAAAGTTCTTTAATGCTAAGACCACAGAGCTTCGAGTTTTCGGTCAGGATAACGATACTAACGTTGTAGAGATCGGAACTGTTACCAATGGAACGCAAGGACTGGATTTAGAGAATCTCGACCACCTCTCTGCCTAACATGAGACAGTGTTTTCATCACGTGAAAAGTACCAGATGGACGATCCACATCTTTTATCGGCGTATTCATCAGATACAGAGCACCTTCCTCTCAGCCAAGACCCTTCTACATCTAAGGATAATCTGACACATGAGAACGACCCCTTGACTGTACAAACGACATGTGCCACGAACGGGAACTGTGATCAGCTTGACAGTTTTCCGAGCTATTGTCAAACCTGTGGTTCCTGCAGTTGTTACGGACACATTCTTAAGAAGAGAGTGTATTGTACTGGTTGCGGCAACTTCCTGTCTCGGTTAGTTGCCTAAAAAACTCATGTTTGTGCCATCTATTAGTATGAACATCTGAATAGACCTATGTTATAACCATTGTATAATAAAGGTATATATTAAAGCTAGCGAAACTTGTTTTTATACTTAGTTTTGTGAAAATAACTGGAACAACTTTTTTTCTTTTTCTTTCCAAAACATAGCCTCTGACTCTTCAATGAAACAAGCTCAGCGTCGAGCTCCTTCCATTGAGAGGTCGTAAGCTATGTTTAGTAGGAAAAAATAAAAAATAAAAAGATACCATTTGGTCTAACTAACTGAACGTATCAGTTTCTGCTCGAAAACATAATTTATGTCTCCTTGCTGGGACGAGTTCGTTGAGCTCGTTCCAATGAGAGGCCATAAGCTATGTTTTAGGAGTAGAAGAGAGAAAAGAAAATTGAAAAACACGATACTATTTGGTTCGAAATAAATGAACTTTCCGATTTCTGCTTCGAAAACATAATTATCACACCTCGCTGGAACGCGTTCATTGAGATTCTTCCAATGAGAGGTCATATGCTATATTTAGGAGAAGAAGGGAAAAAAATTGAAAACAGGATACTATTTGGTTCGAAATAAATGAACTTTCCCATTTCATTTATGACACCTCGCTGGAACCAGCTCTATAAACTGATTTCAATCAGGGGTTAAAAGCTATTTTTTTGAATGCGCTTCTGGAATACACGTTTTCAATTTAGTACACAGCCCACGACAGACTTGTAATCGGATATACAGCTACCTCTACCCGGGTGCATCCCCCGACATGAACAGTCTGTGGGCACCAGTATCACTCCGATCACACTGGAAACTTCGAAGGGGGGTATCTTGACATTGTTTATGCACGTCACTCAACTTTTACAGTACTCGTGTATTTTGTCCCGCTATTCTTCGTCCGTCACCCGATGAAGGCTCTGTAATCCTAAAGCTTGTGAATAGATTACTACTAAGATACGGCTTCAAAGGTGTTAAAAAAAGAGCAGAATATATTTTCTTCCAACCACACTAAAAGTTTCAATTGTTTTCAAATGTTGTAAACACCGCCGGAAAGGGAAAGGTATGTTGAAGGCTATGTATTTAGTATAAAACCAGTTGCATCCTGAGACAGAACCTCATAACAAAATGTACCCATTTACAAGCAACACGTCAATTGCCATCTCCGGCGCCACGTGCTCAGGCAAGACTACATGGCTATTTCGACTATTGCAACACAAAGATGACATGTTCAGCGATCCGCCGGAGAGAGTTTTGTATTGTTACGGAATATACCAGCCTCTCTATGACAGAATGGCTCGAGAACTCCCGTTCGTCGCCTTCCACGAGGGACTGCCTAGTGAAAACGAACTGTCGGACATATCAGATTCTAGAAAATGCAACATCGTGGTCCTGGACGACCTAATGGATGCCGTTACCTCGTCTAAGGATATGGAAGATTTATTCGTGAAAGGAATGCATCATCGCAATCTCACTGTCATATATCTCAATCAAAACCAGTTCAATAAAGGCAGATATGGTCGAACTATTAACCTGAACACCCACATAAATGTTTTGATGAAAAACCCGAGGGATGTGTCTCAGCTGCAGGCCCTGTCCAGGCAAGCCTTTTTGGGCAAAAGTCAGTTTATCCTACAAGCTTTCAGGGATGCGACAGCGAGACCTTATGACTATATCGTTTTGGACCTAGCTCCCGAATCCAACGACGCGTATCAAGTCAGGAGTGACATATTTCCAGCCGAGGACACGATTATTTACCAGAGTGTATAAAATAAGCAACGTTCGCGGACTTTCTGTCATAACTATGTATGCCCTCGCATTGCAGAGATGAAGACAACGGTGTTGTTATCGGATGAAAGACATAAGCATTTGTTAGCACTGCCAGATAAAAAATGCCTGCCAACTAGCACTGTATCGCAATCATCACAAACCGAGGATTTAGAACAGGAAATATTGACACAGTTGCCAGGATCCTTATGCCGGAGAGCAGAGGTTCTGCTGCTATACCTGAAAGATCTTGTCAGCTGGAACGAGCGGAAAGAAGTCATCATATCGCACCGTCTTATAGAGGGATCCAATATATTGGAATTGATCAGAGGTCAATTGGAAGGCTTGAAGGACGTGGATCTTAAAGGACAAGCAGAGTTTTCCAGGGTAGTTCTGGACAGCAACGAACCGTCAGAAATACTCTATCACAAACTTCAAATAGGCGAAGGTGTTGGAGAACGACCCCTCCACCGCCAGGAATCCCACGAAAGCGTCACACTGTTTCCACGAAGAAGAATGCCAAGTGGTTAAAATTATCAAATACGAGGACTATCTCACGGAAATATATTACAACCCAGCCCACACTGCTGCCTATGCAGGTACTGACAAGTTATACAGAATTGTGCGTAAAGAGGGTCGTTTCGTTCTCGGCAGAAAGAAGATAAGAGAATGGCTTTCCAAACAAGAGAGTTATTCGGTACACAAGGAGGAGAAGACAAAATTTACGAGAAGGAAGGTAGTAGTGCCCTCTGTGGACTTTCAATGGGACGTTGACACCGCCTACATGGAGAAATACGGAGAAGAATACAATGGTTACCTGTATTTCACTTTGGCAATAGACATTATGTCCAAATTCGTATGGACTGTTCCACTGAGAACAAAGACGGGCAAGGAAATGGTAAATGCCTTTAAAGCCATTTTTTCTGGAGGTAGAATACCACAGAAAATTCGCTCGGACCCTGGAACAGAGTACGTTAATGCACCATTTAAGCATTATCTCACAACTAAGGGAGTTGATCACTTTATTACAAACAACATAGGAAAAGCAAACCATGCCGAGCGCGCAATTAAAACTATAAAAATGCGTTTGACTCGTTATATGACTCATAAACAAACGCACAGTTGGGTAGACGTTCTTCCGGCTGTGACAAATAGTTACAACGAAACTTATCATAAGACAATTAAGAGACGTCCGAAGAGCGTCAAACCTTCAGACTCCATTGCCCTGTGGAAATTGCTCTATAATAAACACTCAACTAAGCCTAGAATTTTGAAGTATAATTTTAAGATTGGAGATCTTGTTAGGATATCCTTTCTGAGAAGACAGTTTCAGTGGGAATATGACGAGCGTTGGACGCGCGAACTGTTCTTGATCACCGAACGTTTCATGAGGCAAGGCATACCACAATACAAGTTGAAAGATTATTCGGGAGAAATCATCACAGGTGCTTTCTATCAAAATCAGCTGAGCAAGGCATACGAGCAAGACGTGTATCTGGTTGACAGTGATAAAATCCAGAAAGAGGAGTGGAAGAAAGGAATTCTTGGTCAGTTGGAGAGGTTGGCCGAGCCCAAAATATGATAGTTGGATACAGGAGGATGATCTCGATTCTATAAATAAAAAGTCATCCACGAATGCACATTCATAACCTAGGTGAGGCTCTTCCCGTGAAGAACATCATGAGAGTGAGGAATCATTTGGCATTATTCGACCTACTGCTGAAGACCACCGATCAACAGCGGAGGGTAATTTTGAAAACGCTGTCAGGAGAGCAGCTACATGCCTTAACGGAAGCTATATATAACGTGAATCAGGGCATCTGTGCACTCGGCAAGAAAGATAAAAAGATATTATACGGCTACAGAGAAGTCATTCGACGTTTAGTCTCAGAACAGAGTACGCAGACCCAACGACGCAGGCTACTGGTTAAACACCGAGACATACTACCATTTCTCCTGAAACCCGTTCTGAAAAGGTTGAGATGCACTGCGAGCACTACATGACCATAAGAAGCGACCAGAGCTTGAAATATTGGACAGAAAACAGACCCCATAACTTCCGAATTCATCTGAACTCGCCGCTGAAATTGGAAGGATCCTGGATGGTGGCAATAGCAGATATCTATGCAACTATGAAGTATCCTAAAAAAAAACTCAAAAGAAGAGCTCACCTCTACGTAATGAGTGACATATGTACCGATTCGATCGTAGGAGGTGCATTGGAACCATTATTACGAGTGATCTACCCAACCACGAACGGACGATGGGTGCACACATTCACGAGGCCGCAATATGTTCCGGTCAAAGTCAAAGAAATCTACGACCTCGAATTCTATATAAAAGACGAAGGAAATGCTCCGGCTTCATTTCTGACTGAACCATTGTCGATTACGTTACATTTCAAGCGCTATCCATTTTATTTTTGAAACGAACATGGGCAGACTATATGTACCAAACACACAGAAATGGTTGAGATTTTACAGCAATATTGCAAGCGGATGGGAAAATCCTTACCTACACCACTGGCAGGCCAGAGTTCACCAACGTGGCGGAGGGATAGGAGGAGGCAGTGAATCCAATTTCTTAGTCCCCATTGAGATGTACTCTACCGAACAACCACCCCCAAAACCAACCAAGCCAGACATCGACTTTACGATAGTTTCACCTTCGCAACAGGATGTGGAAAGGGCAAAGAGTCAACTCGAGCGAGAAGGTATAAAAGTGGGTAGGAAGCGAAAAAATGACAGTAGTGAGAAGACAGTTCGAAAGAGACAGACGAAAAGGAAGCCGGATATTTGGGGATCACAACCACAATAATAATGTCAATTCTAAATAAGGAGACATTTAGAGAGGCGCAGCCATCTCAACTGAGTCTGTTTGAACTACCACCACATCAGACCGCCGTCGAGGGCATCCATAGGGAGATCGGCAGCGACGGAATGTCACCCATAGAATTTCGTATATCGGGACAGAATGCTTTGGAATACCTGGACTTGAAACGTTGCAGGCTGCACGTGAAGGCTAAAATCACCGCAAACGACGACACTGCAATTGCCAAGGATGAAAGCGTTGGGCCTGTGAATCTTTTCATGCAATCGCTATTCGATTAAGTCGACGTTTTTCTCTCTGGAAAGCAGGTGTCTTCCAACACTAACAATTATCAATACAAGAGCATCCTGCTGACACTGCTGAACTATGGAAATGGGGCCAAATCCACCCAACTGAGGTCACAGTTGTTCTACGAAGACACGCGGAGGTCGATGGATAGCGCTAATATCAAGGGAACAAACTTAGGCCTGTATGAACGGCACAAGATAGCTGCAGAGAGCGCGACCATCGACATGTGCGGACCTATTCTTCACGACCTATTTTTACAAGACCGTTACATGCTGAACCAGGTTGATGTGGTAGTGAGAATGTACAGAACGAAGCCCAGCTTCTGCCTCATGTCCTCTGAATCGGCACCGAACTATAAAGTCGACATAGAAGATATAGTGTTAGAAACCTGTTAAGTGAAAGTCAATCCAGCTGTTATATTTGCCCATGCGCAAACCCTGGAAACTATAACGGCCAAGTATCCCTACACTAAGACGGAGGTCAAGATGATGTCAGTAGCGAGTGGCTCAGGCTCGTTCACCCGGGAAAACATATTTCAAGGCGTATCTCCCTCCAGAGTTATCATAGGTTTCGTCTCAAGTGCAGCCGTACTGGGTTCCTACACGAAGAATCCCTACAACTTCCAGAATTTCGACATAAGACAAATCGGTTTGACTAGAGATGGAGTGTCCATAGGGAGATCGGCAGCGACGAAAATGAATTTCACGGCGACGGCTGGACACACCTTTGTGAGCCCGTACGTAGACATGCTAGAATTGGCCGGATTGTGGTCCAAGAATGAAGACAACGGAATATCCCCAGATGAATTCGAAGAAGACTCTGCGCTCTTCTGCTACGATCTAGAGCCAAACTTTAACCTGGGTGCCACTTACCTGCAGCTACTTAAGCAAGGAAACATCCGTCTCGAGGTTCAATTCGGACGAGCCCTCACTGAAACCGTTTCTTGCATCGTGTACAGTGAGAGGCCGGACTTATTTCAGATCGACAGACAGAGAAACGTAATCACGGAATGAACACTCTTCAGTTGGAATGCTGCATTGACTGCGACCCCGTACTTTCGAAATGCGTGGAGGGCGTGTTTCCTGCGGACGGAATTCCCATTGCCAAGAGTAAACGAGGCCTTATAGTCAACACAGACCCCAGAGGAAGCCCCGGTGTGCATTGGTTAGCTATATTCTTCGACAAGGACGATCAAGTGGAATTCTTTGACAGCTACGGGCGTACTCCGGGCTCGTACAGTCCCAATATTGGCTCCTACCTCGAGCGACAATGAAAATCGATTTCCCACAATTCTTCACGTTTGCAGAGTTCGGAGAGCAAAGTGTGCGGACAATACTGTTTACTCTATTTGCTGTCGAAATGCAGAGGTCACTCCTTGACCGACTTTTTCTCGATATTCAGTGACAATTCTCGCGTGAACGACTCATTTGTGTATCAATTTGTAAATCATATTTATCCAATGTGTGTATGAATTAAATATATATATATGCCAGAATCGTCTCATTTATTTTTACAAGAATTTTCCAAAAGTCTTGGATGGGTGGATAGTTATCAATCGCTACTTCATTTACTTGTATAAAAGAAAATATTACCTTTTTTTTTTCTTCTTTTTTTTTTTTTAATTTACGTTATTGCTTCGAAAACATAGCTTATAGCACCTCATTGGAAAGAGACCTTTGACCCTGTTTCATTGAAGGGTCATAAGCTATGTTTTGGAAACAAACAAAAAAATCGACACTCACTTAGGAGTTTTGGATTCGAAAACATAGCTCTTGATCTCTCATTGGAACGAGCTCATTGAGCCCGTTTCATTGAAGGTTCATGAGCAATGCTAAAATTTGAAAACGTATTCAGTTATTTAGGAGAATTATTTCTGATTATCATCTTTTTTTTTCGAAAAGATAGCTCATGACCCCTCATTGGAATGAGCTCTTTGATCCTGTTTCATTGAAGGGTCATTAGCTATGTTTCGAGAAAAAAAATCAAAACTTATTCAGGAGTTTTGGATTCACAAATATAGCTCCCGATCTGTCATTGGAACGAGCTCATTGAGCTTGTTTCATTGGAGGTTTATGAGCTATGTTGTGCAAACACAAAAAAAAAAAATTGAAAACGTATTCAGTTATTTATGAGAATTAATTGCTTTTTGTCATCTTATTCTATTTTTTTTTTTTTTTGGGCTTCGAAAATATAGCTTGTGACCTCTCATTGGAACGAGCTCGTAGAACCCATTCCAATGAGAGGGCACAAAGTATGTTTTCGAAACGAAACAAAAAAAAAAAGAAAAGAATTTAAAACATTTTTTCCCACTTTTTTAGCAGAAAATGTTGTTTGCCGATCGTGTGAGATGACTCACCTTCTCGCGGGCCGGAAAGGGGTCTCTCATGACCGGGAAGCTGATGTTCTCTGCGGAATGTGCACACGTTGGGTAAATGGGCCTGGCAAGCTGTAGTTGTAAATCAGAATATAGGACTGTCGTGGCCTAGGTTATCTAGTTCTCCCAGTAACTGAAAGCTACAACACTCTGTTAGGGCACAAACTATTAACCGATCTCATTCAAATATTTATATATATATATGTGGAGCTTGATACCACATGGCACTTCCCTTTTCCATATCCAAGATGGCGACGATGCAAGCACATCCGCAGTGCATCCAAGATGGTCGCTTGCAATGGGCAGATTCAAGATGGCGATGGCTCATGCGCATATATTCCAAGATGGTCGCCAAGCATGTGCACAGATTCCAAAATGGTCACCGCACATGTGCACATAATCCAAAATGGCCCCTGCGCATGTGCAGATAATCCAAAATAGCCGCCGCACATGCGCATAGAATCCAAGGCAATAGCGGAGTTGTTGGCAGATCATATGTTGATGGCGTGTACAATGTTTGCTGTGTGCACTCTATTTGGTTTTCATTATCTATTTTCCTTGACTCACATGTTAAAGAAAAAAGACAATGGTATGAGCCCTCGAACCACGTCACGGTAAGAGTGCGTCTCGAGGGTGGGCGGGGGTGGAGGTGGTGATCTAATTGCATTGTGTTCTTCTTCTTCTTCTTCTTCTTGCCTCTCTAAATCAAGCATAGCAAAATAGTTTAAGCCAATTTACTGATCTGTTTTATTATCTGCATGTGGACATAACGTGATGTCTAATGGTACTGTATGTATTCCATCGTTTAGGACTCTCCGTTTACAGTAGTAGTATGAGAAACCGGTGCGCTCTTGTCTGTATGAAAATATGGTGTTTTGTTTTGTTCTGAAACCTCTGTTTATTCCGCGTTCAGGCTTTCCAGTCCTTAGTACATAGCGAAATGTAGTCATTGGGGCTCTCACACTTCCCTTATTTATGCCTTTTGAACTAAATTTGTACTGGTTGGTTTTTTTCATGTATTTTTTTATTTTTTGACAGTAAACCATTTGCCTTCCTCACTAATTTCCGTGCAATTATGTTAGTGGCAGATGACCTGACTGTTACAGACATGCGTACGATATATGTCTTGGAACAAAGGCCTATCATTTCATCTCCCAAAAATTCTAATTTAAATAGTCCGGGCGTTCGCTTGTCATAGTTTCCATGTTTTTGACAACAGGTTCGTGGAAACCAACGTAGTTGAGAATCTGCTTCCATTTCCTCATCAGTGCATAATCCTTGTAGAGATTTTTCATAAGACTCTCTCATGTCAGGTTTGATGATATCATTGAGACACTGACCTGAACAGGCAAAATAAGCTGAATCCGCGTCCATTTCCAAGTATTCAAAATCGTCACGATCTACATACATGTCAAGAAAATCATAATAAAATTCTAACATTCTTAGTTTCGCATACTGTAAGATGAAATATCCTAGCTGGATTGGAAGATCCAGTTTGATTTTTTTCTTTGCCATTTCAACCTCATAATATTGTTCCTCTGGGTCCAGGCACTCAAGTTTACGAAAACGTGGTTCATTAACCTTCAAACAATGTTTGGTGTTCTCCCTGAACGTAACAAATTGTTCTGTGCTTTAATTTGTTCATAATGAGCGATCCATACGCAGCGTTACCAATAACTTTCATTGTATCACCAAGAATATTAGTTGCAGTGTTTCTATCAGCTGCCCTCCTAGCATTTGTGACGTCGTTCACAAAACTACTGAAACAGCGCTGCTGTTGAAATTCGACCACTTGATGAATTTTAGTAACTTCCATTCCATGTTTAATGTACCATTGTAAAAGAGGTGTAGCTAATAAAATTTGTTTAGCTTTCATCCCACCGACTAACAAACGCCGTGGATGGGTTGATAATTTATGCTGATCGACATGTTGTTGCATGTGCGTTCCTATTGCGTGATAGGGCACATCTGTGGTACAAAACAATGGCGACATCTCTTTGAAATACTGGTAGGGTGTCATATTCGGATGTGAGAAATAACCTGACCATTTATCTGGAACCTGTATATCCACTTCAACCATTCCAAACAGATCACCACCTACCACACCCTGGAGTATATGTGCTTCGGTGACTTTTCCACGATGTTTTCGGTAGAACACTGGTCTAGTGGCGTTAAAGAAGTCGAATATTTGTGGGTTTTGTCGGCAATATTCTCTAAATTCACATTCGTAAATCTCCACAACTGAACAACCCTTACTTTCCAGGTATTCTGTAATTTCCTGTGTCTTTTTAAATTTCTGATCGCGGGTATCCAGCCATTTTTTGTCTTTGATTCTTCTAGTGACTGCACATGTATGTCCGTGCCAATAACAACCGTGGAACTGATAGCAGGTGGGTTGTACATCATTGTTACTCGGTGGACAATACCCATCCACTAGATATTTACCAACCCGTATTTCAGAACCGTGATTCTGTTTATGCAGAATTCCTGTCCCCTCAGTCTGTATCAGCCAATTCATCCAGTGGAATGCCATCATGAAGTTATCTTGTAGTTCTGGCACAAAGTTATTTTCAGCACACCTCCGTACAAACGAGCCTACTGGGAGAGGTTTTCCAATTGAGTGCAAGTAAAGTGCGTTCGCGTCAAAACCCAATATAGATTGGCACTGATGTTTATCCCGTATACGAGTAACACCTGCATTGTGATGTCGGGTGAAGATGATACTAGGTCCTCCCACCAAATTCTTTTTAATTGTGTTGTAGAGATCGGCATTTCTCTTATCCAAGAGCGCAAAGTTTGCTCGATTGTCCTTGGCGCATCGGAAAAACAACTGTCTTGCAATCCCTGGTACACTTATCGACGTCTTGAATACATCCAAACCTCTTTCAAAGTAAAATTTTTGAAGGCGTTCCACTGCAGTCACAAATGGTTCGACATCTAAATTATTGTACCATTTTAAAAAGTCTTCAAAAGTAGACATATTATTTCTTTCCCAGGTTTATTGACAATACTGATACTCGTCTTCACTTATGTTGACTCCCTTCAGCGTGCTATAAAAGGCTTCGTGTGATGGTAAAGTCGTGCTATTTAGTTTCTTTAAATCATCAAACCATTCATAAGGAAACAAACCCTTATGCTGCTCTAGGTGATAGGCTTTAAGGAATTTTGAATATGAAGACCCGGCCGCTAAAAACTGTGATATATCAATAAAGTTCAGCTGATCTGCAGCTATGCACATGTAGGAATTCTCTTTTTTAACAACAAAAGTATTCTGTTGCTGGTGCATGTTGAGGTATTTGGCAAGATTCTTTTTAATCAAATTCAGGTCATACTTGACAGAATTGTATCCGAGTACTGGGAGTTGCGTCATATATTCGGTAAATTTAGCACTGAGTTCCTTTAATTTTTTCCATTCTGTTGCTTCACTTTCGTTGTCTGGGAGACTCTTTTTCTTTTCCTCCAGTTCTTTGATGCGACTTTCGAGCTCTTCTAAAGCCCAACCCCATTTTGTCATTGCCAACTCTCTAACTGCCGAAGATATTTCTTGCATGGCTGTAACAGTGTATTGAACTAATTTATCTTCGTTTGTTTCGACAATGCAAAATGGGTCTGTATATCCAGGTACGTTGCTATAGATGGACACGCTGACTGGTATGTGTTTATGACTCCAATGCAGGTGATGGGTGGGGCGTTCATCAATCTTCTGAAGCATGGCTTCAAAATCATAACAAACAAACCAAGGAAACATTCTATCTTCATTTGGTACAACGATGCTGCATTGCTCGAGTTTTTCGAAAACTGTGTCCTGTAATTTGTAGAATCCACCAGGATACATATATACACTCTGTTTCTCGCATATCCTCTGGTGTCTATGGAGATTATATGCGTTCTCGAAGTGCTGGTCACATGTTTTGCACTCGAATTTTCTTGCATAGGTTGGAAAGCTTCTAATGTATGACATATGGCCCCCATAAATATTTACATACATACTTTGTTTGTAGAGTCCCCTCGATTTATATACGGAGTGGGCGCGACCATCTTCTCCTAAACTGTATGCTTCTAAATTCAACTTGAATAACTTTTCAAAGAATGGAAACTCTTCATATGTCACTCCCTCAAATTTCGTAAATTTTTTGACAAAACCCTTCCACTGTCTGTAAAAACGTTTAGCAGGTCTTTCTACGGATTGAATATGATAGCCGTTTTTTAAAGCCAGGCAACGGAAAGCGCACAAGTAATCGGAATACGGTTTACCGGTGTGACGATTAACAACAAGAGGGTAGATGCTGCGATTATTCAAGAGATGAGCTGGAAGCTGACCTACTCCTACCGGGTAATGACTGCTTGCCACATCAAACTGAACGTTTGTCACCAACACGGGAACCCATTTAGTATCAGGGCGGCTGCGTAGCAGTTCTGTAGTTATGTCCATCTCTTCCAGGCGGAGCTTGAATCGCTTCAAGTCCACTCTTTTTGAAATAAACATTGGCACTTCCAATACAGCATTGTTTGAAAATGGCGTATTATAACGATACTGTTCAGTTTCTCTGTTTTGTAATATCACACCAAACATTAGGTTTAGGCGAAATGCGTGCTGTTGTTGCCCAAAAATATCTCCAGCAAAACGAACAATCTGTTGTATGGTGACGTCATTGCCTACTGGATAATTAAAAACACTGTGCACTGGTCCCAGGCGATGAGACTCTAAAATAATTGGCGAATTCGCTTCATAAACCTGTTTCAGCTGCTCATCAACTGTTCCGTCTGCATGCTCCCAGGGTGCTGGATTTTCTCCCCACGGTGTAGCCTGGATGCGCCCTCCTATTTGGTAGTGTCTGTTCATACCATGAAGATAAAGGTCGTGCCTATTGTTAAACATTTCCACGCAGCGACGGCAGTGAAATAAGGTAGGATTGCGATCCAGTTTAGCTTTCTTAGGAGATACTGGTGATCGACTATCAGATGCTCGTTTTCTCGTTTTCGATACAGTGCACTGTTTAGGCTGTAACTCGTGGACAGCACTATGTCGATTTAACCCGCTCGCTGACAAACATCGTTTACCACATTCTTTACAATCAAAATGTAGACTCTCATTGTTACACGTTTTCCCATGTCGAATTTTGTTAGTGAGGTAGTGAAATTGTTTCTGACATTTCTCACACGAAAATTTTGCGCTCTGATGATTAGCTTTTACGTGCCAATTTAGAGAAGTTTTCAATTTGAATGATTTCGAGCAGTGATCGCAAATGAATGAGGTTTCTATACACCCATTGTTTGAAGTCGAAGGTTCCTTTATTGCTGAATCCCCTCTTGTCACCTGAAACGAGATGAATAAGAAACTAAGTACCTAGTGAATATGGAATCTGCACATTTTTAAAACACAAATTTATCCCCTAAAACAAACAAACAAACAATATATAAAAAAGGGCTTAGTGACGATTTATTTGCTCCAAAACAACCAGATTACATATTTTTACATCTACATTAAAAAATTTCCTGGGGAAGCCCCCCCCCCCCCCCCCCCCCCCCATTAAAATTAACTTACTACGCCCCTGGTCAACCATGCTTGTACGGTTTAATCAATCAATTAAATACAGACTTACCGACAGTGGTACACCATTCAGATTATTTATTTCTCTGTGCAATGCCTCGTAATCAACCCACGACTCTTTGCTATCAAATACCGCTCCACACTGTTCACATACGAACTGTTGAGTAGCATCCATACTGAAACATAAAGAGATTAATCGAGGAATTATCATGATGGGGAAATTTACTGAAGGGTTAAACGGCAATCTAAAACTACACATTGATTATACTTTAAATAAAATTACCTAAATGTTTAAATACTTCACTCACATGTATGTGTTCCTTTCAGCAGACTGAAGTTTTCTTCGCACTGTTATAATAAGAGAATGCGCTATTATTGCTTAAACTGTATTCTGTTTCAACTGAACCAAACATTAATCCATGAAAGGGTCTTATTCAAATATATATATATATATATATATAAACGGAGCGCGACGATTTTTAATTTGTTCGTGTTTGCAGTGTTCAAATTAAATCCCTCTCTCAAAATAAACCACTGAGTTAGTAGAGGCGTAGTAGGGTTCGACCCGGAAAAAATTTGATACAAGCTGATTTTGGTGTCATTCGACGCAGAATTTATTTCGGAACAACATATCCAAAATCCGCAAAAATCCGCCTTGTGGAAAATTTTTCATGTCAGATTTCCCGTCAGGGGGTTGTTCGTGAAGGGGGAAAATTGTGTTCCCGGGGTTTCGACCGTTTATATGTCACAGATTGAGTTTTATATATTATTTTGTGTCGCAGGCGACCAGATACAAATGTTAATTATATTGAGAGGCAATTGCCTGATGAAATCCTCACACTTTTTATGAGGAAAAAGGGTTAATAACCCCCAAAATCACATTTTTTTCTCAAATTTTCACTCCCGATTTAAGATACTTCTGCACAGAATACAAAACTAGAAATGGTTCTTTGATCGATGTTTTCGCATACAATGAGGTGCAGATAATGTTGACTGGTCCAATATAATAACAGGAATTTAACTACATGATGAGGTCTAACAAGACATTTGTTGGTGTTCACGGTTATTCATTGTCGCCGATTTCCTCCCCGATCTCAATCGGCTCGGCATTGAAGCAATTCTCACCCCGACAGTCTCCACAGGCAGACAAGCATTAGAGCGCATTCTTTCTACAAGAACATATGTTTGTTCCGCATGGCTTTTTGGATGTCATTTTGCATTTGCAGCGGATAACTTTGAGAAGAGCCTCAGGCGCTGCGCCCAGGTCAGTCATCACAGGTATCAACTCATTACCACGACTTTCCCAGCCCCACTCCTCAGGATCTAGGGCATCGTTATCCAATAGTTTCCAAACCATTATTTGTTGGTGAACTCGCAGGCTGTGAAAATGTGCTGCACGCTCAGTCGGGGGAAGTTTTTGTGGTTCAATTCCCGATTTGCTGGAAGTGACCATTGTCATAAATTTTGAATATCTCAAACCATTCAAAGTGTCTGAATGTTTGCCAGAGTACAACATAACGAACAGTTCAGTCCCCATTTTCCCAACCTCTGTCTGAGAAATGGTACTGTCGTGCATTGCTTCTGATATATTTTGAATAGGCAATGACTTCTCTAACTTCTTGAGAAGCAACGTTTTCCCGTGCCCAAACGTTGCTGATGTGACATCACACCCACTCCATGCATGAATGAAGAGGAGGTTCTTCTGAGTTGTTTCTCCAATCTTCTCTACTATATCTGCGATTTTCCATGCATCTCCACCCCTGTGTGACTTCCGTGCTTCTGACTGGAAATAGATATCAGACCAAGTACGATCCCAATGGTATACGGGCATAACTAGTACATCAGTATCATCTGCAACAATGACAACTGTTTTTCCCTCGGACGAAAGTTGAACTGCATTGTCAACAATGTTAGTGTCAGCATCTCCAGAACTGCATTCGACAATATGCCCAGCCTCTCTCAGTGATGTGGAAAGCATTTTTATAAACTGCATTTTATTATTTCCATTCGATAAGAACAGTTCCTGATTTTTGTGGGCAGTCGTGTTGTTCGTCAAACGGATATCAGCACAAACGTGGAGAGCTCTTCTTCTCTGCTCCTGAGTCTTGGTTGTTGGTCGTTGACCATAACCATCGAAGACAATTCGACAATTCTGCCCATATTTCTTCGTCACGTATCCAACATACTGGTTTGCCACTTCCAAGTAAGTGGTGTTTGTCTTCCATTTAACTCTGTGGAGGAGAGCGCCCCCGTCAAGCAAGTACAGACCATCAGATGGTGGTTTAGTAAGGGATAAGCCATCAGTTGTTGCAGTTGCTAGGTCCGCCTTGTTTGCTTTTCTGAGGAAAACATCTTTGAAGAGGACTGTTGGCATTACAGTTAGTTCATACGCAAAGAACTGTACCATGTCTTGCTCTCTCTGGGCAATAGCAACCAGTCTAGTAAACAAAGTTGAGGGGTCAATTGTCACCCTCTGGTCATCTAGCTTCAACCCGGGGGTGAGGTGAGCTAGGGTACGGATTGGATCACTTCGTTCGATAGTGGCCTCGGAAACAATAGCGTTGTCTAATCTAGAGTGTATCTCTGCCCCTACAGACTCAGTGATATCGCAGTTGATACCATCTCCCTCGGAAGCTAACAAACTAGATGACAGAGAACGCAATCGTTCGTTTCCATCGAACGGGTTGTGTGTGTCAAACCACTCTAGTATTCTGGCCATGTCTAAGTTGTCTCGTTTTCGTCGAGATGTGCCCATATCTACATGCTGTTCGCTGGTATTGGGCTTTAGGTCGGTCAACGTTGTCATGGCTCCATGTATCTCTGCGCATTTATGCATCGTGTAAATCCACTCCTGTCGTACAGATTCCGTCACGCCACGACCTCGCGTCAACCCACCCCGACTTTTAATTGAACGCATAAGAACTTGCTCAATAACAAAATCACTAGAGAGGCCTGCCCAAATCCTAGAACTTCGACGTATAGCATGAAAGCCGTCACAGTAGAATCTCTCATACAACCAAGGATGTTTTTCTGGTAGTTCAAGCATCATTTGCAGATAGACTCTGCAACTCTTGGCATAGTGTACATGCCCTGTTGCGGCGAAGAGGTTCAGCATTCTACCAACAGCAATTGGATGGAGATTCCAATCGCCAAGACGTTCTCCACGGATGAACATTTTCAGTACCTGAATATATTCTAGATATTGTACCCATAGCTTAGCGGTGCGTGATTCTCTTGACAGTTTGGCTTTGTAGTTGTCAAGGCAAGTGTTCACCGTCACGAGAGCTGATGAGCTGCTAACATCAGAAAGGGTGACCGCGCCTTCAAGCACACCTTTGTATAACTCCTTCACACCATCTAAGTCCCTCAGGTTTATCTGTACACTCTCAACAGTGGGTGGGCTCATCGGAGGAGAAACATTCGCGCTCATTTCGGATGTGGTTATGGCACCCAATAATTTATTCGTCAGTGCAGCTTCTACTAGGACAAATTCCTGCCCTTAATACAGAACCGCCTGGAAAATGACATCGGGAAATTGGTAAAAATGGCCACCACCCCATCCTCAGTTGAGACGCTATGAAAAATTTTCCCCAAGGCGGATTTTAGCGGATTTTGGATATGTTGTTCCCAGATAAATTCCGCATCGAATGACACCGAAATCAGTTTGTATCAATTTTTTTCCAGGTAACACCACTTTTTTTAGTTCAACGCCTGTACTAAGTATGAAAACGATGCATGCATGCTATTCACTCATGTGGTAGATCTGACCTACAATCAACGCATACAGATCCTCTATTCAAAAGTTTGCTGAGCTTTATTCTAACAATAAACATACTTCATAGTAAATGCTGCAGTATCAGTAATCTAACAGTTTATCTAACAATCAGTCCATTAAATTCCACTCACGTACGCCCTTTTCAACACGGTCATCCACTCTAACTTAATTATGTTAATGTCCTCGTTCTCGGTCATCCATTCTATTCACTGAGTTCATGCAACCTTTAAATGGTGTCATCCACTCTAACCTAAATAGATTATAAAATGGCGTCCTACACAGGAGCACTCGTTCACAAGATGGCGTCGTCGCGTGGCAACAAAATCTAAAATTAGTGATTACGCACGCTACGCACGCGCATTTCATTACAAGATGGCGTCGATACATGCGCACTGGTCGCGAAGCATGCGCACAACATCCAATATGGCGCCCACGCATGCGCATAGTGAACAAGATGGCCGCCCCCATGAGTCACGTGACCATGACGCCACGCGCATGCGCAGAACAGCTTGACTGGCTTCGAGCATCGAGCATCATAAGAGGGTAGCCCTCACTCGTACTATACTACTACTCTCACTGGTTTGGAATTTAAGTATATCCTCAGTGGAGTTATGCTATCACCATTCACAGCAGATGGTTATCTCTCGGTGTTTCTTATTTCTAAAAGCTTAAATAGGAAAATATCTTTCAGTCGGGCTGTCGGATTAGTCTATTAAAGGATAGTTAAAACACACTCCAACACTCAGTTTAACCTGGTAAGTCAGTATTATCTTGTCAAAATTTTGAGATGGAAACAGGAAGTCACCATGATATTGCACAACCCCAGTGGTAAACATATAAGGCTTATTTTCAAGACTTTTTATCGGAGTGGTTGAAGCGGTTACGGATCGGGGCATGTACAAATATTTCTATCCCCCTAGTTGCGCATGCGTGAAAAACAGAGCTATCTTCATTGTCCAATTTACTACAGAGGTCAATGGGAGAAAGTAATAAAACTTCATTTTTCATCCATATTTGCTTTTCAATAAAATTCGCGTACACATGGTCAAGTAGTTCAGGGCATCCTCTTTAAAGTGATGTTTAATACTTATTGCTAGACAAAATTCTTCATGTTTCCATTTTTGTTTTAAATATCTTATTTTATCTGTGTGCATTTCCTTATGAATTTATGAAAAAAGGCTGACTATGGTAGCTTTAAAGTTAAAAATATATATTAACCATCAATAGCATGCATTCCGCGTACATCATTCGGAATAAAGTAAACTATAAATTATTTGATTCTATAAAAATATTTCAATTATGGTTTTGTTTTAATGTTTCCATTTCACTTTGAAAATAGTGATTTTTATATTTATGCGATTTCAACGGACGATTCTCCACGGCTAATATTGACTTCACTGACGTGAATGAAAGGAATTGAAAGCTCCATTATTTCTATTGACTCGTTAATATAAGTGTAAAATTTTGCATTGAACACAATGTATGTGATTTTAACAATTTAGAATTAATAACTTTGCTGACGGTGTACAGGTTTAGAACAATTAGGTTAACTTGAAGTTGACAGCTAATTGGAAAAACTTTGATGTGGGTGTTGTTTTTTTTAACAATAACTCAATGTCAGGTTTCTAATTATCATAAAACCAGCAGATCTTCATAGGTGATTTTTTTTCTGTATATCTTTTTGTATCACTGTAAGTGTTTACTTTTTTCTCTTGCTATTTCTATCTGCATTTTTCCGCTAAAAACGAATATTTAAGTCATTTAAGTTATTCAAGTCAATACAATTAAATTTAAATCTCTAATAACCTAAAAAATAAATTTTAGAATTATTTACAAATATAAACAATGGATAAACAAAGTCAAATTCAGGTAAACAGTTCTGTCTTTAATTCTGGCACTCTAAGCAACAGTGGAAATTCCACTAACACTGACATGGCATCGATGATGTCTGGCTTCCAGAAAGAAATAGCCAGAATGAATGACACAATAGAGAGTTTGCGGTCAGAGCTTCAAGCCCAGAAGCGGCAGGCAGATAAAGAAAAGACTAAATTGAGAAGGGAATTGGAAAAGGCAATTCTTACATCCAAACCAGGTAAGGAGGACCATGCTCCTCCTCCAGCTCCTGAGTGACCATTGACGCCGCTACAGAATGAGAAGACCTGCGTCCGCCGGCTCACTGGCGGGGATATCTGAAATAGATTCAGATCTAATTACCCCCAGCCATTAAAAGCATAAGAAATCTCAGCAAAGTTTCTGTTGATGGACCACCGAGTTAATTAGTATTTTTGATTTCTCAACAAAAATATTAGTAAGCCGCACTTTTGTGGCTTATATAGTGTTGGGTAACTGACTCACTCAACATTATAGTAGTGCGCCGTTCAGGTTTATTACAGAGGCGTAGCCATGGGGTCCTTGGAGGGCCAAGGCCCCTTAAAATACCCCCCCAGCATGATCCAATGCAAGTTTCACATAATGTAAAGCCCACAAAATAGTGCTACACATGCTACAATGTTTTCGACCTTACAGCACTGGATTTTGCAAAATGTTCTTGGGGGAGGCCTTGTCATAACTAGGACCCTCGGGCCATTATACTAGCCTTCCACTTTCCGGGAGAAAACTGGAAGGATGGGTAACGACAAGAGAGAGTTCTAGTTAGGACTAGGGGAGAACAATCATCATTGTTTGTCGCCGCCCCCCCCCAACAAAAAATGATTTGGCTCCCAATTATAGAATCCTGGCTGTTGCAGGCATCCTCAAACACCCCCGCCCCGCCCCGCCACCACGCCACGTACCACTCCATCAGTGTCCAAAAACGTGCTACAACAGTATTTTGTTGTTTTGTAAATACGTGTAAAAATATGTATGCTCTTTATAAAAAGTTGTTTATTTCCCATTTTACTACAACTTGTACGTTTTTTTTTTCTAAATGATAAATTTCAGTGCAAGCTAACTATCGTTCTTGTTGTTAATATATGAAGAGAATACGAAAAAAGGTTGCCTTTCTTACCTCGCATTTGCAGAGGAAATCATTCACTTTTGAGGCCAAATATATTTTTGAGCAACTTCAGCACCCACACACACTCACATGATTCTAGGGTGCCAATTTTTAGGGCAGCCAAAGTTGTAATGTTGCACTGTGAAAATCGATTGATTTTTTCGGACGATGTTCATATTTGGGGGGGGGGGGGGGGGGGGCAACACAAACTTGCCCGAAAAAAATGAAACTGCCCTAAAAAATCCCTTTTTCGGGCTATAAAATTGTTCTCAAATGTATTTTACTCTACTATTGCAAACCAAGAATTCAAAAATTAAAATGTGAAGAACGCCACCCCACCCCTCCCACTCCCAGTCCTCACATCCCCTTATTTGAGATTTGCGTGTGCTTTTGGAAGACAGTTGTTTGTAAATATTTACTAATTTGTTGTGTTTAAGTTTTTGAATTTTAATAATAAAAACATTTCACATCAAATTTTAGTCTTTGCTTTTCATTTTGTACATTTACAGTTCTGCAGATGACGCGACCGACAGCCAACTGTAAAGTTGTGAATTGCATTCAATTCCAAACATACAAGTATACCGAGATATGAATACGATGTGCAGATAACGAATGGTCGCCGACTATTGGTAATCACATTTCGTTTTCATATTCCAATGTGCTTGCGGAGGAAATCATTCACTTTTGAGGCCAAATATATTTTTGAGCAAGTACAGCACCCACACACACTCACATGATTCTAGGGTGCCAATTTTTAGGGCAGCCAAAGTTGTAAAGTTGCACTGTGAAAATCGATTGATTTTTTCGGGCGATGTTCATATTGGGGGGGGGGGGGGGGGGCACAAACTTGCTCGAAAAAAATGAAACTGCCCTAAAAAAATCCTTTTTTCGGGCTATAAAATTGTTCTCAAATGCATTTTATTCTACTGTTGCAAACCAAGAATGCTTTTGGAAGATAATTGTTTGTAAATATTTACTTATTTGTTGTGTTTAAGTTTTTGAATTTTATTAATAAAAACATTTCACATCAAATTTTAGTCTTTGCTTTTCATTTTGTACATTTACAGTTCTGCAGATAACGCGACCGACAGCCAACTGTGAAGCTGTGAATTGCATTCAATTCCAAACATACAAGTATACCGAGATATGAATACGATGTGCAGGTAACGAATGGTCGCCGACTATTGGTAATCACATTTCGTTTTCATATTCCAATGTGCTTGTGCGATCGAGACGACTGTAAATTAATTACTTCATCTATGGTACACAGCGAGGTGCGAAGCTTTTTAATTATTACCCGTGCAGTCAAGTGTGAAAAAATAGGGGCGACAACTCGAAATTTAATGTCTGACTCAGGCAATAGAAATAGTTCAGTATGGAGAGATTTGCTGACTGTATCTCGGGTCGTGACACCAACTGCAAGGAGAAGTATCGATTCCACGTACATCTCAAAAAGCCTGCATTAAGGCACTATCTCTGATCTGAGCGCGGTGACTCTGTAGGTAGAGGTGCAGGCTGCAAACCGAGAGGTCTTCGGTTCGAATCCCACCTGCGGCAACCGCCTTGTGTCCTTGGGCAAAACACTTCATCTCCATTGCCCGCGTGGGGGCACGGTGGCGTTGTGTACTAAGGCGTACTGCTCGATGGTGCACTTGTCTTCAACCCATGCTAACCCTGTTTGTGTCGAGTTAGTATGTTGGGGAGCTGACAGTTGCACGCCGTTGCTCGGTGGTTCTCTCCGGTTACTCCGGCTTCCTCCACCCGTAAAACTGTCAAGGTCATGATTAGCCATTGTGCATAAATATGTGACCTTAAACACCAATAAATAAATAAATAACTACCTCTGATGCTTCTCAGTAAGTGGAGATGTCCTCGTATAGGAGTAATTAGATCCTCCGGAGCCGAGGTATCCGGTGGGAGCACTGTGAAGAGAGATGAGTTGGCCATGAAGAATTAAATAGCTCCCAACGGAAGGGGGCTTTTGTCTATGAGAAGCCTGGGCCGTCCCTTGTGACTCTCTGGGGTGGCTCATTCTTTATCTATGTGGTGTTGGGTAGAAAGTGAATATACGCTGGTGCCCCAAGTGGTATGATGGTGCCGGATCGGCGAGGGTGGTGGTCCGTCCCGCGGGGTCCACAAAATGTCCGTCCCCCCACCCTGCTGCCTGAACTATGATGTATAATGTATAAGTAATATTAAAACCCTTTGAACTGAATGAATTTTTGAACCACAACCATTTGAACTATTTTTTTTACCAATAGGGAAGGAGAATACCCTCGAGTGTAAATGTAAAAACACGGAATCCAAATTTTACGAAATCGGATAAGAATCCCACTTACGGAATGCCTTATTTAGCTTGTCTATATGTATATGTGTTATACAAGCTTTATATGTAAATAAATTGTTTTGTACCGACATTCCGTACCAGTAATTACATAACCCGCTTATTTGTATTTACACCCCTTTTTATCTAAGAAGCTACGAGCACCTCGAGGAATGCGATCGAGGAACTCGGGTCAGGTATAAGTTCACTCTGGTTTCAGGGCACACTCTAAGGGAGTGCGAAGGAATTTGGGCAATCTTTACCCTCCCCGACACAACTAATATTTATTGTTCAGTGGGCACCACAAGCACCCCCCCCCCCCCCCCCGGTTATCAGGATCATTCCTAAACGGTAAAATTAAAGGGTTAAAATGCGGAATGGTACAAGACAGTTTAAAAGCATTGCACAACCCCAGTAGTAAACATATAAGGCTTATTTTCAAGACTTTTTATCGGAGTGGTTGAAGCGGTTACGGATCGGGGGAGAGTTTTGCAGACTGTACCTCGTGTCGTGACCCCAACTGCAAGGAGGAGTATCGATTCCATGTACCTCTCAAAAAGCCTGCATTAAGGCACTACCTCTGATGGGAGCGCGGTGGCTCTGTAGGTAGAGGTGCAGGCTGCAAACCGAGAGGTTTTCGGTTCGAATCCCACCTGCGGCAACCGCCTTGTGTCCTTGGGCAAGACACTTCATCTCCATTGCCCGCGTGGGGGCACGGTGGCGTTGTGTACTAAGGCGTACTGCACGCCGATGGTGCACTTGTCTTCAACCCATGCTAACCCTGCATGTGTGGAGTTAGTATGTTGGGGAGCTGACAGTTGCACGCCGTTGCTCGGTGGTTCTCTCCAGGTACTCCGGTTTCCTCCAACCGTAAAACTGTCAAGGACATGATTGGCCATTGTGCATAAATATGTGACCTTAAACACCAATAAATAAATAAATATCTACCTCTGATGCTTCTCAGTAAGTGGAGATGTCCTCGTATAGGAGTAATTAGATCCTCCGGAGCCGAGGTATCCGGTGGGAGCACTGTGAAGAGAGATGAGTTGGCCGTGAAGAATTAAATAGCTCCCAACGGAAGGGGGCTTTTGTCTATGAGAAGCCTGGGCCGTCCCTTGTGACTCTCTGGGGTGGCTCATTCTTTATCTATGTGGTGTTGGGTAGAAAGTGAATATACGCTGGTGCCCCAAGTGGTATGATGGTGCCGGATCGGCGAGGGTGGTGGTCCGTCCCGCGGGGTCCACAAAATGTCCGTCCCCCCACCCTGCTGCCTGAACTATGATGTATAATGTATAAGTAATATTAAAACCCTTTGAACTGAATGAATTTTTGAACCACAACCATTTGAACTATTTTTTTACCAATAGGGAAGGAGAATACCCTCGAGTGTAAATGTAAAAACACGGATTCCAAATTTTACGAAATCGGATAAGAATCCCACTTACGGAATGCCTTATTTAGCTTGTCTATATGTATATGTGTTATACAAGCTTTATATGTAAATAAATTGTTTTGTACCGACATTCCGTACCAGTAATTACATAACCCGCTTATTTGTATTTACACCCCTTTTTATCTAAGAAGCTACGAGCACCTCGAGGAATACGATCGAGGAACTCGGGTCAGGTATAAGTTCACTCTGGTTTCAGGGCACACTCTAAGGGAGTGCGAAGGAATTTGGGCAATCTTTACCCCCCCCCCCCCCGACACAACTAATATTTATTGTTCAGTGGGCTCCCCAAAGCAACCCCCTTGGTAATTGGCGAGGCTACCAGGATCATTCATAAACGGTAAAATTAAAGGGTTAAAAGGCAGAATGGTACAAGACAGTTTAAAAGCATTTTAGTTTAATTTTTTCTCCTAAATTTTTCCTACCACTAAAGTGACAAAGTTAGGTTCGAAGTAGTGATTTATTTGTTTCAGTTAAGGTAATCGAGGCCCAATTTTAAATTGTAGAATTGCTTAAGGTATAAAAATATGGAATCAGAAATGACCCTCGATCAGTTGATTACAGCCGGGGAACGGTTAGGTTACACCGGGGTGAGTTACAAAAATTTGTAAGGGAGGAGCAGAAGAGGTTGACCAAAGAGGCCGCAGCTCGGTTAGAAAGGCAGGTGGCATTGAAACGGGAAGAGACTGCAATAAAAGCAGCCGAACGTGACAAAGAAGTTGATAGGGCTGAAAAGCAAGCCAAAGTTGAGAGTGAGAGGGCTGAAAAGCAAGCCAAAATTGAGAGGGAGAGGGCTGAAAAGCAAGCCGAGATTCGGAGAGTGCTGAGAGGCAGGCCGAAATTGAGAGAGAAAGGGCTGAGAGGGAAAATGCACTGAGAACAACTGACCATGAGCGAGAGTTAGAGCTTTTTCGAGCGAGATCTCAATTACCCTGAAGTAAGTGGTAGCAGAAATTGAGAACTGTTAGAGGTTGTTAAGTAGCGGGGGAGGCCGCGGACAAGCGTAGAGCCAAAATTATGGAAGAGTAGAATAACTGGTGATATTGAACTTAGGCAGGCACGCGGTGGTTACCAGTATTGCTTAGAGTTAAGGCAGACAGTGAAATAATGTGTGGTAGCAGAAATTGAGAACAGTTAGAGGCTGTTAAGTAGCGTTGATAAACCGGTATAGGTTGTTAAATGGTGTTGATAGACTGATTAAGGTCCGTATCAGAGACTGGACTGTGTTTAAGGACCTTCCCATGGGTCCATGTGAAAGGAACAATTCAAAAGACAGTACGACAGGAAGAAAATGCGAGCGGAGAACGAGAAGGGATGCAGAGGTAAAACAACGCCGGGGCGGACACTGTGAACTGTAAATATATTATTGTGTTGTGAAAATGTATTTATTCAAGGACATGGTTGTAAGAAAGGTATTTTATTTTGTATGTAAATAAATTGTTTTGTACCGTCATTCCGTATCAGTAATTACACAACCCGCTTATTTGTATTTACACCCCTTTTATCAAAAAAGCTACGAGCACCTCGAGGAACTCGGGTCAGGTATAAGTTCACTCTGGTTTCAGGGTACACTCTGAAATTGCGATGGAACTTGGGCGATCTTGACCCTCCCCGACACAACTAATATTTATTGTTCAGTGGGAACCCCAAAGCAACCCCCTTGATAATGAGGCTAAGAGGGATAGTAAATTTGATATCATTGAGGAATTTCCTCATGGCCTCATACGACAAAAAAAGAGATTCTCCAGAAGGCATCCTCGATAGGTATCCTCAAATAATACAATACCAGGTCATAGGTATCCTCAAATACTGAAATGAGGCTAAGAGTCGAATGTGCGAGTCACTCGTTCGAGTAAATACTCTATGGCTTATTTCCTCGATGGGATTCGAGTCGTTCGAGCATATATCAGTAACTACTCGATAGATTCTTGGCTTTTGGAATGATATAGGATTTCATGGAGGTTGTCTATTTGTTGGCTATAATCCAAAGGGGCCCATCAGCACTATAGCATTACGTGCTACTGTTAAAATCCATGGTATGGCGGTCCTAAAAGGGATTCTTGAAGAATCCATATCAAATAAAGTGGATTTTGGAGATTTGGAGGGATTGTCGTTTTTTTGTGGTAATTAGATTTACTCTTATTCAATGGAACTTACCTCGGGGCCACCTCGGTACTATAGCACTACGTGCTAAGCCGATAAGACGAGGAATGCATGGCCGTTTCGGTAGTTTTGGGTGGATTTTGATGATTTGGAGAGATTGTCGGGTTGTTTGTGGTAATTCTACGAATCGGATATTACTCTTGTACAAAGGAACGTACCCTCCGAAATACCCCTGTCTTGTTGTAGGCCTTAGCATAGCAACCACGTGCTGCCATAGAAACCAAGATGGCGGCATCCAGTATACAAAAAGGGCGACGGAAACACGTATCAACCCAACACGCGCTGCGCATGCGTATTAGGACCACATGCCACTACGGAGATGACGTCACAAGATGGCCGCTCACGTGGGTTACCATGATAACACAACACGGCACCACTGCGTCACGTGATATGACGTCAGGTACTAGGTCCTCCACTAGGTCCCCCCAATTTGGGACGATCCACCCCTCTTCTACTACTCACACGCGTGGATTTTGACTTTTCTACGACGACCATAATGTATGTGCAGAAACAACAGTCAAGTCGACAAACATGATTACCTTGGCTGACTTATTCTCTGCCCCCCCTCCCACCCAGCCTCAATATTGTTTTTGGCAATGCCCTGTCAAATGTGATGTACTATTAAAAACTATGAATTCCGATAACTTATGAAGATATGAAGTTGGCAAATTTCACGTGAATGCTACAACCACATTTTCTCGCGAATCACTGATTACTCTCAAGTTTGGGGTTGAAGAGGAGAAAAAGATGTGCCATTTACCATTAAGAAAAATATGTGATATTCCCTTTGCTATAAATATCAGCCCAGTATTCACCAGATTTTCGTTTTAATTTGCCCCCATCCCCCTCAAAGTTAACGAGAGAAGACACAATTCATTTCAAACAATGCGTCAATCTGATTTTCCGAAAAAGGCCAACCACGTGGACAATTAAGAAACGCGACAGGTTAGCGATTCCACATATATACACTGGAAAGGGTTGTTTCCGTGTAGTGCTTTTTAGGGATCTGTTCTTCAAATATCGCTACAAGTGGTTAGGGCATTGGACTTCAAACCGAAAGGTCCATGTTTTGATTCCGACCAGCGGTAACTACGTTGTGTCCTTGGGCAAGGCACTTAATCCCGATTGCCCACGCGGGTCACGGTGACACTGTGTACTAAGACGTGCTGCACGTCGATGGTGCACTTGCCTTGTATGCTAACCCTGCTTGTGTGGGGTTAGTATGTTGGGGAGTCTGACAGTTGCATGCACGGTTATTCTCTCCGGGTTTGCCGACCTTCTCCACCCGTAAAACTATTTTTAAGTGTCATTAAACCTAAATAAATAAATAAATAAATAAATAAATAAATAAATAAATAAATAAATAAATAACGTATACATTTTTACTCCAACACACAATGTTTCACAATCACTGACGTCACCAAAATAATCGGTAAGTTGATGCTTCAGATAGATATGATATATCTCGCGTGAAAATGCGTAAGAAATACAAGTTAAGATTCAGTCAATAGACCCTGTGGGTAAATAGCTGTCTCATAAAGTAATACAAATAATAATACAAATGTTAATACAAATTAAGTCATCCAGAGAAGTTTTTATGACTTATAGTGATCGTCAGTCTTTTTTTGCTAAGGCAAGATTTAGGGTTCTTATCCTTCTCCGATTTCTACAAAAGGAGAAACACTAAAAGACACACACTTATTTAAAATTCTCAGGGCTGCTTTCTAGTTTTGATTCTATGCATTTAACCAAAACAGCCCCCAAGTTAGGCGTTTTCGAAAACTTTCAATTTCAACTCGCGTATGCAACTTTCGTTCTCCAAATTTTGGAAATGTGTTCTCCAACAAAAACTATGTCTAGAATGTGGTACCGACCTGGGTAATTCGCAACGGTTATGGCCGATTTTGCGTATCACATTATTGACGTCGATGAAATTAAATTAAATGCCGCTCAATTTAAAAAAAAAAATTAGTATGTTTTAGAGCTAAAGATATGTGCTTTTCAGTTTTTAGATTTATCGCCTTTTTTAGGTTTTAACGTCACTTTAATGGATAATTTTCATTGCTGATTTTCTAACACACATAGCTCTCTATTAATAATACATACAGCTGTGGCTGCCTCGATCCGCCGTGACGTCATACTCACGTGATACGCATGTGCGGCGGCCATCTTGGATGTTGTGCGCATGCGCGTGACGTCATAGTCATGTGACGTACGTTGCAACATATTGCTGCAGTGCGCATGCGTGAGCGCCATCTTGGATGTGGTGCCCGTACGTGGGCGCCATCTTGGATGTTGTGCGCATGCGTGAGCGCCATTCAGAATGTTGTACGCATGCGTGGGCACCATCTCGGATGCTGTGCGCATACCTGGGCGCCATCTTGGAAGTTTGCGCATGTGTGGGCACCATCTCGGACACAGTGCGCATGTGTCGGCGTCATCTTGGACAGTGCGTGCGTCCTCGATGCTTTGCGCATACATTACTTTAACAAGAGAGTGGATCACCGACTTTTCAAAACTAACACACTTTAAAGTTATTGGTTGCATAAATTATACTCTCTATAGTTTGGATGACCTACTGGTGATATGTATGTACGCTATGTAAATGGGACGGTGACATCCGGATGGGAGGTTTATTAGAACGAAGCTTAGCAACAGTTTGAACATAAGAACTTATCCACTGATCTAATGTCGGATCTACCAGATAAGTATTACTGATCGTTTCAATAGGATAAAGATTTTTTTAAAATTAAATGAAGCCGAAAGCAATGAAGAAATCTGTGACAGCATCTCCAACGACGGGCTTCAGTTGTCGTCCTCCCCACACAGTGAAAGTGATACTGGAGGAGAGAATGAACTCAGCTATGAAGAAGCTAAAGATCCCCCGAGTAAAAGAAGACGTACAGGCAGTGGGCCTGGAACTTCTGAGATTCCACGAGACGGTTACAAATATCTGACCAATAGAATTCAGTTTGCTGATCTTGATACTGAGAAAGCTTGTGTTATCCAACATTACGAATTAAAAGCTATGCCTAACGGAGAGGAAGTTCCACTTGTTGAGTGTTACGTGAAACTGGTCCGAAGACTGTAAGCCAATTATTCGTACCCGCTAGATTCGCTGAACAAATCACCAAGGCCACACATTTCCAAAATATGGGTATGATTAAAACCAAGAGAAATTAAGATGCTCATGATGATAATTTTGAGTTTCTGAGATTAATTGACTGCCATGAGGACGAACTGTACGACGGTGTTAAATTAGCGCTACCTTTAGTAACTGAGCCACGACTGAATAGTTTTCGGCCTCTTTTCAGCATTTATCTTTCGAAATGTTTAAAATATAATCACAATAGACAACAGACTTGAATGCCAAAACTTCGTTTCCCCCCGAAAACAGCGTTGGGACGCCCTCACAGCGTTGCCCGTCTTTCGATGGATGCCTTCTAAAAATTGGCTTTTCAATTTAAAAAAATCTAACTAAAGTTAATTTCTTTCGAACAAGCATTTTATTCAGTTCAATTTAATTCTGTTGCTAAGGCATTGTAAGTAGGTGATAATTGCCGATTTAAGGACAGATTTTACAAAAACAGTACACGTACATGTACGTGTACCGCCATAGGGATTCAGTGTTAAATCGTGTACAAAGTGTAAAAAAATGTCGTTTTTTCATGGTATCCCAGAATCGGCAATTGTTTTTGAGGCTCTCAGATCGCACTTTTGACGTTCAAACATCCGTTGGCGAACGAGTGAAATTCGAAACATCGCGCGGAAGGGAAAATATGTATGAAATTTGAAGAAAATGTAAATTTAAAAATTTTTCTCAACGTTCCCATCGCGGATCAGACTTTCGATCTATCGTTGGTGAACGCAAGCAAAAAACGCATTGCCGGTTCTAGGACAGAATCAAAAATGCGGTTTGCCGGTTCTGTGACACTGACGTTCGTCAACGGCTGTTTGATCGGTCGAGGGTGCGATCCGATCGGTGAAACCTATTTGCCGATTCTAGGACAGGGAAAATCGATCTCAAAACGTTTTCTCTACGTTCGCTAACGGCGTGAAGTGGGTGTAAAGTGAAGTTACTCGTCGAGGATTTTTAAATTTTTTTTTTAAATCCGATTTCGGCCTTTCGGTACATCAAAAAATGCGGTTTGCCGGTTCTGGGACACCATCACGTTCGCGATCGCGTTTCGAACGGTCGAGGGTGCGATCCGATCGGCAAAAACGATTTGCCGATTCGCCTTGCGAGTTTTGTGAGGTGAATCGTAATAGAATCGGTTTTGTCGAGAGGAAGTAAAAAAGTGATTGATATATATAGGAGAGAGAAATAAAATATAAATAAATAGTTATTTAAAAAAAAAAATATCGAATCGAAATAGATAATAAAATATACGTAAATCATGAACAATTCCCAGATTTTGAGAGCAAGGTTTCTTTTAAAAATGCTGATGAGAGCCTACGCATTCTGTGTGAACGAAGAACTAGGTCGCCTCTTGTTAGAATGATGCGTCAGGTGTCGGGATTATCTAGACTTCGATCATGAGGATCATTCATGTCTGACGATGGGAAGGGAAGATATGGTCATCAAGTATTTCGAACCGGCGTTCGAATGTGTTCGAATCGACGACGTGATCAAGTTTTGGAAGAGATTAGTCTTCTGTAGCGGGTGAGATAAGCCCACCAATTCGGAAGAAATGAAATTGGCGCGTAGAAGTCTGACTTTAGAAGACAAGGGATGCGTCATGAAATTATTGCTGAAGGAACCATACGTCTAAGTTTTCTCGTTGATATAAATAAGGGAGAATAGAAAATAAAAATAAATACACACATAAATTTTTTATTTAATATTAGAAAGAAAAAAACACAAAAAATGAGAACCAGAAATAAATTGTATCCGCCATTAGATGAGGATGAGAAGCTGAACGGCGTTTTGCCAACTGCGCCGTCACCAAAAGAAAAAGAAAGAGGAGAGAGGTATCGTATCGATCAAATTAGTAGAATCCAATTGTATCTGACTCTAGAGAGAGATTCTCGTCATTCTCTCAAGAAGAAGTATTCGCGCCTCCTGAAACTCGTCAACGCGGTCGACGCGACACTCATCACGATTTCCATGGGTTTACACTCGGCCGGCATTGGATTGTTGTCGACCGCGGTCGGTATTCCGATCGTGTTGACCATAGAAGGAGTGGTTCTCGCCGCCGGATTGTTTAGCATGCTCGGAAACTTTTTGAGTAGGAAATTATATCTGAAGGCAAGGACGGAAACATGAAAAGAATTTTGTCTTGGCTGACGCCAAGATCGACACGATATCTGAAATGATCTCGATGGCATTGAAAGACAGTAGGATATCGGATGGAAATACTTCACGATATTGGGTGAGAAAACGAAATACAATGCTATGAAAGAAGTCGTAGGAATCAAGACTCGTCATATCATCAAGGAAGAGATGAAGGATTCTCTTGTGGAAAAGGGGAGGAAAGAGGCCAGGGAGGAATTCGGTAAGTTGATAGAACTCAAGAGCAGCGATTAAAAAAAAATATATATATAATAAGAACAGAATTTTTAAAAAAGAAAATATTAAATTTATATATAAAATCAAAAATAAATACGAAATTAATTTAAATAACTCTCAAAAATGTATTGCGTAAAGTGTAAGAGAGTTACTGAGACAGGTAATTCTCGAGAAGTACGAACTAAAAACGACAGACAGATGCTTCGCGGAATTTGCAATGTGAGTGGTTCGATCAAGACTTGATTCGTCAAAAAAAAACACCACGAGCAAAGGTAAAGGCATCATGAATAAAATGATCAAAAATCTACCTTTCGAAATGCATCTGCCGGGTCACAGTTTCACTGGACCCGGAACGAAATTGAACAGGAGACTCAATGCCGATCTGACTCCTAAATCGTGGGGCAAACCCGTGAATAGGGTGGATGTGGCCACGTATGATCACGATCTGTGCTAAGCCGGACATCCTACCACCAAGACTAGCATCGACATCTGCGATAAAAACATGTTGGAGAAATTGAGAGGTATATCGAATCCGACCAGGAGAGAGAAGATAGAACATTCGCTGGTCGGCAATCTGATCGGTGCAAAACGTCGATTCAGATGGGGCGTTTAAATAAAAAAGCACATTGGAAAAGAAGAAGAAACGATTATTGACGAGCGAATTGGCCGAGGAGTTACACAAACCTACCGAGCATAAATTTCAAAAGAGAAGGGTGTTCGTGAAGGATCTGGATGACATTTGGTCCGCCGACTTGGTCGACATGAGATCGTTTTCGAGGTGGAACGAAGGCGTCAAACATCTATTGATGGTCATCGACGTGTTTTCCAAATACGGTTGGATCAGAGCTTTGAAGAATAAATCGGGACCTTGCGTCGCCGAGGCTCTGAAGAGCGTGTTCGACTCGTCTTCTCGAAAACTGAATAAATTATGGGTGGACAAGGGAAAGGAATTCTACAACAAGCACGTTCATCAATTAGTCGACCTCTACTCGATCGAAAACGAAGAGAAAGTTAGTGTAGTGGAACGTTGGAATCGAACGATGAAGGAAAATATGTACAGATACTTCACAGCGAATTCGACTAAGAAATACATATATGCTCTGAATGGTCTGGTCAAAGATTACAACAACACGCGACATAGATCGATCACGATGACTCCTACGGAAGCTAGCGATCCTCGAAGTGAAAAACTGGTCTACGCGAATCTATATCCTGAGAGATCTCAGATCAGGAAGAAGTCTAGAACGCCGAAATTTGCAGTCAATTGCAGAAGACGAAGTTTTAATAAAGTAAACACAATTTTTATTTACTCTCTTTAACATTTTCTTGTTTACATATATATAAAAGAGAGAAAAAATAATAATAAAAAATAATTAAAACTAATTTTAGATAAAAAAGCAAGCTAATTAATAAACAAAAAACAAAAAAACTCTTCAAAAATGGCAAATATCCTAGATATCGCACAAAGCAGAGAGAAAGATGAAAGTATTCATGAATACGAGGTTCACGAATACGAACCAATAACTGGAACGAGTTTGAACAATGCGGGAGAAATAAGAATCAACATCGAAACCCAAGATCTATTCGTTCATCCTAGCGAGAGTTACATAGTGGTGCAGGTGGTGCAGGGACCGACTACGCCGACGATGACACGGTTACTCTAGCCAATAATGGCATCATGCATCTATTCAGTAATATAAAATACTTGCTATCCGGAAAAGAGATAGAAGCTGTGTTTCATACTGGTTAGGCCACCACGATGTTCGGACTCTTAACGTATCAGGATGATTTTTCGAAATCCAGAGGACTTAATCAGTTGTGGATGAAAGACACCGTCGGCCCAGCTAGCGCCGGCGCCTCCGCAATATTCGACTACGTCATCAAGACGTCCAGACCTAAAGGAACGTTTTCATTCAGGATACCTTTGAAACACATCTTCAGATTCGCAGACGATTACAACAAGATCATGTATGGATTCAAACACAATCTGACATTGATTCGAAAGGGAAACGACGACGCGATAGTGAGACTCACCGTGACCGATGCATGTAAGATAACTCTACACAAGATATCTTGGTTCATTCGGCACGTGCAGCCTTCAATCGTGGAAAAAACGTGTCTCTACAAGATCATAAAATCCAAGAGTAAATTACCCGTGGAATTTAGAATGAGACAGAGCGACACAGCTAGCACTCCACTCTCCACGAATCACTTCGATTGGAGATTGACCGTGAAATCCACTTCCAAGAGACCGCGTTTCATCAAGGTCGCGTTTCAGACCAATAGGGATGGGTCTCAGGAAAAGAATGCGTCGCTATTCGATCACTGCAATTTGAGAAACATGCAAGTGTTTCTGAATGCCACAAGATATCAAGCGGTCGATTATAATGTGTTGTTTGACAAGAATGATTTCTGCAGACTGTACGGCAATGCCGCAGATTTTAGAAAAAAGTATCATGGTCTAGACGAATTGATGAGCCACCCTAATATATCTCCACAAGTCGATGTATCCCATGTTCGTATTCGACGTTAGTAAACAGAGCGAACGACTCAAGAGTAGCATCTTAGACATTCAGATCAAGATGCAATTCGATAGGAACATGCCGAGAAAAACCGAAGCCTTCACTCTGGTCCTGTCGGATAGAGAATTACAATTCGAATTGGATGGAAGTAAGATGTCGATCATTCGATGAGAGACGTGTGTGAAAAAAAAAAAATAAGAAAAAAAATAAAAAGTAATGAGTCATTATTAAAAAAAACAAAAAAAACAAAAAAAGTAATGAGATCTAGAGAGATTGAACATCTTTCTAAATCTCATTACTTTTTTTTGTTTTTGTTTTTAATAATCACTCATTATTTTTTAATTAATTATTTCCACACGTTCACTGTTTGTTCAGAGGATCTAGTTCAATCAGTATGCTCACCACGGAAGTGGCGGCTTCGGGATTATTGATTTTCGTAACGAAATTAATCCTGTCTCCGTCATTCAGTTTGAGAGGTGTGCCGTACGTGCTAACATTCGAGTGTCAATTCTTGGTCTTTTCGATGCTGTATCTCTTTTCGCTCTCTACTCCGTTCACCGTGAGATTGACGTCTGCTCTGTTATTCAAATCCATGGAAGTCAGACTCATTTGAATGATTTCACCTCCCAATGACAGGGATATCCCACCTGACCATGTTGCGATCCACTACCTCTGTTTCCGAAAGATCACTCGGCTTTTCCCTCTTCTAACGCATTGCTCTCCTCAGCCCACACGGTGATCAATTGCCTAGCATATTTGATTTTCTCCACCACCAAAATCAGGGTGCAGGCGTCCGTCATGTTCACAGGGGCCAGTAGATTCGTGAGCGCATGTCCGCCCATGTCTAGTTTACCTTCCATGATGTCGCACTTTCTCCAGACTGAGTTGTTGTCCACGTACTTCCTGCTGACACGTTGGAATCAAATTCAGGATCGTGAACGAGACCGAATAAATTGTGACCATTCCTGCAGATCCGATTTCATTTCTCGTCTGTCAGACTTTCTCTGTTTCAGATCTACGTAGTGTTTAGTCACCACGTCCTTGGGATTTGTGGGAGTGGCCACGTTCGTTACTTTGTTAGAATTGGCGTTCAGTTTCGATTGCATCATTTTCTGAATGTATCTATTTCTCAGATGTTTGCTGAATCGCGCATGAGAGTCGTCTGTGTATTTCTTGGTCGCAGCATCAGTGGAATCTATGGGATTCACGACGTTCACCAAGCGTTTAGATTTCAGATTGAGATTGTCAGTCATGGCTTTATCCACGTACTTATCTAGCATGATTCATTCGAAATCCACGTTCCCCCTGTCGACGTATTTTTTAGTCGCTGCATCTGCGAGATCTATCGGCTCGGGAAGATTGTAGAGCTTCTTATCGTTCATGTTCAAAGGTTCCTCTTGAGGTTCGTATCTCTGAACGTAACGTTCATCCAAGTTGGCAACGTCGTAACCATCGCCGACTTTGAATTGACTTTCGTCATCACTTCTACCAAAATTTATCGACTGGCATGTTGTTTTGAGGTTTTTTGGTTTAAAAAATATATTTCAAATGCAGTTTATTAAAAATGAATTATTTCAACAATTTTTTTTTTTCGTTTTTATTCGATTAAATTTTTTTAAATAATTTTTTTACCTTTATATATACTATAAAAAAATCTCTCTATAATGTAAATCATTGAGAATGTCTTGAAACCGATCTCCTTCAGACCATCTCTTGAGAACGCAGAGACACAGGTGACTGCAAAACAATTGATCTGGCGATTGCACTCATTCCGTGTTGTAACAAACCATCAATTCATCGAAATAGTTCTTTATTTCTTTTGGTGGCGAGATTCTGTAGCTGTCGAAATAAATTTCTTCTTCTTCCCATTCTTTAACCACGCCACCCAGTGAGTGCCTTCACCCGATAAATCGTCTAGATTTAAAATTCTATATTCCGATTGTCGAGGTCTTCTCTTCAGCAAAGCGTCTCTGGAAAACATGCCTAGAAAATCTTTGATTTTCAAATCTTTCGCTGCATTCGACAGATCGATGCTGGATAGGAGTTCGTTAGGTAAGATGACACCTTCTGCAGATATCTCTATTTTCTTATTAACAAATGTGTATATTTTTTTTTTTTATAATTCACTAAAATGACGTTATTTTTTATATTTTTTTCTTTTTCTTTTTTAAACTTACTCTCTCGATGTCTCTATTGACTTCCATAATCTTGAATCCGTCTAATTCCTCTTGATTTTCTGCAATCCTATCGTCCTTAATCATATCTGGAATCCTATCTGGAATCCTATCATTCATAATCATATCCAAAGTCCAATGTCCGAGTGCCAAAGTGCTTATTTTATCATCTAACACGAATCTCTTATCGTCGTCGGCCGTCAGTGAAATATTGTTGACTATTTCGGTATACACATCGTGATTGTCGCTTAGAATCGATTTCATAGTCTTATACACTGGACCACTTCTGATCAGACAATCTTTATACTCTCGAAAAGAGATATTTTTCTGCACCACGCATGTTTTAACCCCTTTGCACTTCTTGATCTCTTCACCTTCTAGATGATAAGCATATAGTTTGGGTCTCAAACATACGAATTCGATGATTTGTTTACTGCCGCTCTCATCCTTAAATTTACCCAACACCTTGTTATCATTCGATTGAATGTTGGTGATCAACGGGATAATTGCTCATGTCCAACCATGCGGCCACATCCGGAGATATATCTTGGTAGACGTCTTTCTTCTCTATCTCATAAACTAAATTGTCCATGTCTGTGACCAGTAGTTTGGCTTTCTCACCAAATTTCTGTTTGACATAATCATAGTGAAACTCGTACATCAATCGCTTGCTGATATCTAAGATGATCGGTCTGAGATAATATGGTTTGTCAAACTTCATGTGCGTCTTTTACATGTGAATGGCCACTAGATCTTCGTCGAATATGGTTCGGTGTTTGTAACTGGGTTTCACCACTATTTTTTTTAGCTCTTTTCTCAGACGTGACGAGTCGAACGTCGGTTCTCTTCCTGATGTTTTCCATCAATTTACCGTACACACAGCTGCTCATGAGTTTGAAGAAATCTTTTTCGAAATCGTTCTTGGCTCGAATTCTGAGATTCGTGTTGAGATCAATGTATTTTTTCATCCAAGGCTCTTCATCAAATCGAATGACTCAATGTATGTCGACTAATTTCATCCCATAATCAATGTATTGTTTAAAATTCTCGCTGTGGACGACATACTTACGTTTGTTAAATAAATTGGGAATGCGTTTTTCCTCGTCTCCTTTCGATTGGTTCCATTCGTTCGAGAGCCAGTGGATAATTGTTGTGTAGATTGTGTAATTCTTGTGAATAGTTCAAATCGACTTCTAAAATGCAAGGATAGTCTGTCCATTTTTGCATCTCTTCCGATTCCGTCACCCATTTGAAATTTCCAATCGGTAAAGGACGACTAATGGCCCAACCATACAGATTATTAGCATCCCAATACTGTATGTATTTATTCGATCATTTTTAATCGAAAACTTCTTTCATGTAGGGATTGTTAGCTTCAGAATATCTGTGGGAGATCAGAGATCATCGAGACGCCACCTCTCGCAGCCTTTTTGAACATGAGCAACATGTCCATGTTGGATAATAATTCCAATTGGACTTCGGTGGTCTTCAACAGAGTGTCCCATGCCTGACCAGGTGCGCTGAAATACCAAGCCGGATCCAGATCATAATTTCGACGACAGACGTCTCGAAAATTTTCGAACCTGTCTGCCAAGAGCAGAATGTTGGTCTTCAGATAGAGATCGTGATAATCTCTCATGGTTTTCATATCGATTGCTTTACACACGTTTTTAGCATGTTTGTAATTCTCGTCAGAAATGTCTGATTCGTATAATTTCGAATAAAAATCTTCTTTCAAAGGTAGTGCGGTGTCGTCGAATCTCTTTAGATCGTTCATGTAATCGTAAGGATAGACTCCTTTCCTCAACATGACATCTACTCATTCTCCGAAATGTTCGCTCGTGATTTTAAATTTATCCTTGCTCATGTTATTGACTAATTTTTCCAGAGGGGTCGACATGAATTTAAAACTGTCGATGAAAGTATGCCTCTACAAATGGATTTTGTTTTTTCTTCCAATGTCTCTCCATCGATTACTCTTTTCTTCTCCATGAGCTTCCATTTTGTGATGGAAATGTATCTTTCTTCGCTGTTCATGAAGCAATTTAATTCTTCACGGGAGGTGCCAAATTTTTTCAGGAACAGATGACTGTCATAACCCGAGAGATTGTGAAATATCACCAGATAGAAAACAGCGTCTCGATATTTTAAATTACACTTGCTGTGAGCCAGACCGCGATACAGACCTGTGTAATGATCATGGTCTCTAACCTTCTTATTTTCCTTCGAATTCTCGTCGAACGATTGTCTGCATATGTGACATTTGGTGGCTCTGTTATTTTCGTCCTGCTGCTATCACGTGATGATCATTTTTGCCGGAGTTTGGAATTTATCATACAACATTTGAATTTTCGATTCTAACTCTTCCACGAACCTTTGAGACACGTCATCATCTTCGCACCATTTCGTGTAGGTGATAGGACCCATGTCGTGTTGCGAGTCGAAAGCACATTTCACGTAAATACAATAGCCCAAAGGCATGTGTTTTTGATATCTTTCGATGTAACTTTGAAGAGCGTCAGGTTGGCAGGTACTCATTTGAAGCATTCAAAATCTGCATACACGATGAATGGTACTTTTAACCTTCTATTGTGATTTTCAAAGTTCACGATGGTGTTGGGTTTAGGCATTTCGACGGCGACACCTTGATTTTCGTTGTAATATTCCTGATGTTTCGCTAACGATTTTTTGCTGTGAAACACGTTCATGCAGTTGCAACATAAACATGTCTTATGTTCATGTTTATTATTTTGTTTCGATAGTAATCAGCTCGGATGTTTAACCCAACAATAATGACGACTGTCACCATTCGAAATCAATAATAAAATAATCATCTTTTCTCTTTCGAGATATGAAGTCTGTCTGAGAGGACAGATCATTTGTTTTTCATTGTCGTATCCCAAGAAATTCACTGCTACGGTGGGATTTTGAGCCTCGAAACGTTCGATGTGTTTTAACTGCGTTGGACAAGTCACTCCGGTCCAATCAAGACTTTTAGAAGACTCCTCGTAATGAGAAACTCTCTCGGGATGGATTTTGATGGGGTATAAAGTGGAGGTGACTGTCCATTTAAAACACTGATCATCTTTATTTCTCACGTTGACCACAGAGTGTTCTTTAACTAAGAAATACGGTAATTCCATGTAGGAAGATGCTTTCAATGAATCGTTTTTAGTTATATGAATTTCGAGTTTCAACACCTCTTTGAACATCCACTTACTACCTTCATGTTAATAATTTGTGAGAGACGTCAACATCTTGTCTTTCATCATTTCAAAAATGTTTGATAAATCTGAACCTCAAAATACGGGTTCGACATTAGATCTGAAATATGCATTTTTCACGATGCTCTCGCTGGAATTCACGTCGATTTTATTCATCATGCAATGGAGTATCATCTTAATTTTTTGTCCCACGTTCATGTGTTCGCGAAACAAATCCAATACTTTTTTCTTCACCCATTCCATGAACAATTTCGGATCGACTTTCTTGAATGGGGGAACCACGTCGAAAGTTTTAAAAATGCCTTTGATCACACTCTCCCGTTCTACAGGATTTGATTGGAAGGCTTCCATAATGACTCATGCTACATATTCTTCTCCTTTCCCTTCATCGATTGCTCATCGAATTTTGTTCGATATATCTCATTTGTCTAGATTCTGAACTGCATCACTCGTTTTCGTTTTAATTTTTTTTCTTTTGAAACTTGAAGTTCTTCGATGGCTTTTCATTTAGTCATCTTCTTATTTTTCACAACCGAAACGTTTTGTTTTTGTCAATGTTGGCATTTCGATTCCTTTTACTATCTTTTTCTTCTTCTCATTTTTCACAACTGAAGCATTTTTGACGTTGTTGCTATTGACATTTCATTTGCCTTTCCATAGAGCAATCTACGTATCTCCTCACGCACGATCTTTCTAATTTCATCACGCTCCACGTTTCGTTTTCAATCATGAGGCGTTACTGTCATTGGCTTATTTTTTTTCACAATTCGAGTCTGTTTAAGTTTGTCCACTTTCAATCTTTCGATTTTTTTCTTTCCATCGTTTCGCAAATGATATTCCTGTATGACTTCAATTTTTTTTATTTGGTTCTATGATTTCTGAAATGTGGAATGTTTAATTCTCTACACATCTCATTTAACTGAGGTACGGTTTTCTCATTTAAATTTTCCATTTTTTTATTTGTTTGCTTCATTTGTAAGAATATTTTTTTTTTAAATTTTGTATTTAAATAATAATTTGTTAAAAAGTTTTAAAATAGTCTTTATATATATGTAAAAAAAAAAAAAAATTTCACATTAAAGAAAATTAAAATTAAAACTTTTTTGTATATATATATATAAAGAGAAAAAAAACAAAACTTTTTTTTAATAAATTATTATTTAAACATAAAATTCAAAAGAACAAAAAAAAATTCATCGATTTTTATGTTCCTTAACATGAAAAAAATTGAATTAATACGTGAAAAAAGGACGTTAAATTTAAACTTTTTATTTATATATAAAGAGAAAAAACTTTTACAAAAAAAAATATTTCACATTAAAGAAAATTAAAAATTAAAAAAAAAACTTTTTATATATATAGAGAGTAAAAAAAACAAAAACTTTTTAACAAATTATTATATAAACACAAATTCAAAAATATATATTATTTGCAATAATTCATAAAACAAAAAAACAAATAATCGATCATGACAACAACACCTAAAAGATGCGAATTGAAATTGAAACGAATCGAAACGTGTAAGAAATTCGGTTATAAAATTTATAGATTACAACGACACGACACCATCGAATTGAACGAGGTCGAGACGAAGGGCTTAGAGCACAAACACGACAAATATATCATGCCTTCGAAAGTGGACGAAGCCACGCTCGATTTGTTTTACGAGTACCAAAGCGATCTACAGAAAATCGTCATTGCAACAAGGATGATTTGTCATTGCCCTATGGAAGTTACATATATCCAAAAATCTCTCTCAAACTCGTGAACAAATCGGGTTGTGAGAGCACGTTCATCGATGTAAAAAAACTCAAAAAAGTAAAGAAAAACATTCAACACATTTTCAAAAAATGAGAAGACATGACCATCAACATGCTAATAATGGACTTGGAAATATAAACAATAGAAAGACTGATTTTTAGGAAGAAGAAGGAAAAAAAAAGTAATGAGATCTAGAGAGGTTGATCATCTCTAGATCTCATTACTTTTTTTGCTTTTTTCTTTGTTTGATTCTTCTTCTTCTTCACTATCGCCCATATATATTATAATAACGTTTCCTTTTTTCTCAAATTTTGACGTCGATTCTTCTTTTCTTTTTTTTTGTGATATATTACGTTTTTATAAGAACACATTTGTTTATCTGTATCATAATGAACAAATGTGGTTCATCTCTTGGTAACACTCACATCATTACCATTCTCTTCAGAAGGTAGTGGTGGCGGTCGAAAACGTCTCATTCTTTTAAATGTCAACCATCTATCCGATCTTTTTTTAACTCCTTTTTCAGTTCTTTCCTAAGATATCCATCATTAGCATCTAATTGTTTTTCCACATCTTTTTCCCACACTATCCGCAATATTCATCATTAGTGTCTAATCGTTTTTCCACATCTTTTTTGCACTCTATCTCGCGATATTCATCATTAACCACCTTTTTATCCATTTTATATTAATTTTTATACTTTCTATGATTTATATTTTTGTATTTTATATAATTATATAATTTTTTTTACATTATAATAACATACTCAAAATTGGTATATTCTTAAATGGCGAATTCTCACCAAACAACAAATCCTTACCAAGTCACTCAATGTTCTGTCCACTCTTCAGATAGAGACCATTTCGACTCAAAGAGTTGCCACCTCTAACGGGTTCTAGATACAATCCTTCACCATTGTCGTCCACGTGGACACGACACACAGCTCCTCCCTTTTTCAAAAACAGTCCACTGCCACCCATTAATTTCTCAACTGCCGAACTCGTGAGTCCTGAGAGAGCTCCCACGCCGAGAGTCTTTCCGAGAAAGGGTAATGCTTTTGCGGCAAAGGGTAATGCTTTTGCGGTGATTCCTGCCAATAGCGGTAGGAAACCACCTTTCATTCTCAAATTGTATTTCAATTGAGCGGGACTCAATCTCGCCGTCAACCCTCTTCCATCATGAATCGCTTTCTCCATCCTTTTGCTTTGACTTCTGGTCCAGGCGATCGAATCCTGACCACCACTCTCCAGATTTTCGTGAGTGAATTTGAATCTCACCGCCTCGCCTCAAGTTGTTAATGCTCTCTTAAGTTTCTTTCTCTGTCCTGCGGATATGTTCACGTTTTTTAACCACGTATTGTGTCATAATTCTTTTTTTAAATATATTTTGTTCAATTGTTTTTTTTTGTTTTAATGATAATTATATATATTAAATAATTTTTGTAAATTAATATTGCGTTTATTTTATTTTCTTATTTATATATATACACAATATATATTTTTTTGCTTTTTATATTTCTCTTATGTGAAATCGTATAGTCACCCTCTCTCCATGAAGATCTAACAGTTCACCATTTTGATCCGTCAACATGGTTTTCAGACTATACATGTCTAAAATCACGGGTAGATAAACTAAATTTCGAGGTCGTTCCACGATTTTATAACCTGGCGACACGTTTGGAAAGAAGGAATAGACTGTCGGTTGAGCACTACCATTCACATAGCTTCCAGCAATCACGTCCATGTTCACCAGAATGCTATTGACTGCAAGAATGTCAACCATATTTTTAGATTCCGTGTGGCCTCGATACATCTTTCGATTGAATCCCAGTATCTTGCCTACAGAATCATTCGGGTTGAAATCCACTCGAAAATTATCTTCCAAATCCAACATCGTCTGTAAGGTATTAGGGTTGGGAGCGAGTCTGATCTTGTTGCTTCCATTTCCATCCGTCTTCATTCGTGTCTGAATGTAATTGTTCAAATTGTCTATGTTGTAACTTCTTTTGGGAATTTGAATCTCCAACCAATCCACTCTGTCGAAATAGTTGAACGAGTTATTTTTTTCGGTGACGTTGGGAAACGAATAATAAGTCTCCAGATTCACCAACGCCATCTCGTATCTTTTCTCTCTATTCAATTGGATGGAAGGTTCGAATTTCGTCGCAAATCGAGTCAAATCGCCACTCGCCACGATTTGAATGGATTGTTTTGCAGCTGTAATCTCGGCTATCTGTCCTAACAATTCTCCTTGTTCGAACATTATATTTTTAATTTTTATTTTTATTTCTTCAAAACTAAATTATTTGATGATTTATTATTTTCTAATTTTTGTTTTCTCTCTTTATCTTATTATCATCAGAAACATAAAACTTGTCGAATCCACACTGATATTTTCTGCGTTTAAATTTGCTAGTCAAATCGATCATGACAAAATTGTAAAGTCCTCCATCCCAAATCCTCTTGCAGAATCTCCTGAATTCCGCCACGCTCATGTCGTTTGCGACGTGATCACCGTAGATGTGATTGAGATTCTTGAGATCCTGGCAAAAGAGACACAGTAAATTAGTGTTCTCCCTTATCGCCTGTCTGGGCAATCAAAAATAATTCTGCGACAGGTAAAAGCAGTCCACGTTGCTATGACAACTCCCAATGTAATACGATTCGCATCAGTTCTGTCTCTCCAAAAGCAGATCGTCGAAAATCATGAGATTCTTATCTTCCGATTTCAATTCTCTAGGATCCGGAACGTCGCTAGTGTTCTCATAAAATCGACACTCGACGTTCGAAGATGCATTTCTCTTCATCAATTCCATCGCCGCACCGTCCAAAATTGTCGAAAGAAAAGCTTCATGTTTGTCGAATTCCTCCCTACTGTCAAAGATTCTGGCTATGACGTCCTTGAGCAATCTACGATCCATGCACTCTCGAAGCAATCTGTATTTGGGTTGAAACAAGCTCTTGCCAAACATGAATAATCTGTCGTAATCCAACCAGTTGGGTTGCGACAACAGATTCATCAACAGATTGGTTTTTCCACAATTCGATTTCCCCACTATCAAGCCTCTTATGCTTTTGGGAAAGAACTTGTTATTCGACCTCTTGGTCGCAGCGTCGTTCCAAGACATATCTTTAATGTTCATCTTTGTTTATTTTTTTGTTATTTTTAGATTTTTTCAAACAAATTTTTTTATGTTTTTTCAAACTCAGTTTTTATGTTTTTTCAAACTCAGTTTTTTATAAATATTATTATTTATTTATATTACACCGTCGCGAGTTCTCTTCAATCCAGATCCACTCGTCATTTTGGCTAAATCTTGTTTGGGTACCACTGCTTCCTTATAATCTTTCCAACTTTTCGGCGATCATTCTAACGTAGCTCGCTTCGCCGGCAGACTGATCAACTTGTCGATCAATGTGTCGGCTGCCCTCTTGCCAGCCACAGAAGCTATCCTACCACTAGCTTCAGAAGCGGCTTTCTTACCACCATCCAAAGCCATCTTCTTACTGACCTCAAACGCGGTCAATGCGAGTTTTCTACCTGCATCGCTTGTGAACGCTCACATTATAGAATCGACGATGCTAGAACCGCCTTGAACATAAGTTCTAATGTATCCCCTGTTCTTTACCACCAACATATTAATATTTTATAATATATTTTGTTTTTTTTCACTGGTAATTCGTTTGTTGTTTAAATACTTTTTATTATTTTCTAGTGTAAAATTTACTGTTTTATTTTATATATTTTTTGTTTGTTTGTTCTCTCTACTTATTATATATATATCAATCCTTCAATGCGTTCATCAGCCTTTTATAATCGTGTTTATTCAAACCCTTCTTCCTCAACAATTTATCGCATATGCTCACTATCTCATTATCTAACCCAGTATTACCAGCGTGTCTACTTGCCATCAACAATCTCAATCTCTGCGACAGAGCGTTAGAATCGCTTGGAAGAAAAGTGGTTCTCACCCCTTTGCCAGTCACCGATTCGACGAATTTCTTATTCATATCCCATATGGGTTTCCCCACCTTCGTCCACTTGTAACCTCTATTGGCTTTGGGTCTCGTTTCTCTGGCATCGTTATTTCTCTTCATGGCGTGGGTCTGAACTAGAATGTCACCGTAATTGTCAAAATCCCAACCCGTGTAATCTCCAAGCTTGTCAAAAGGAGAAATTTGTGTTAATTCGTACCTATTCGAACCGACGATTAAATTATCTCATCCTCTTGCACTTCGGTGTCACCTACAAAAGTTCTACCATCAGAATCCTTATAAATTCCACACAACAGATCTCTCTTACCACCATACTTGGACGACACAAAGCTATCAGTGGTGATAGTCGAAGCCGCATCATCGCTTTCACTCACGTCGGTTTCGATTCTCACGGGAACTTAATCCGATGATGATCTTTGAAATGAAAACCCTCCTGTAAAACTGCCGGGCAACGAACCCGTTCTCAAAGAACTTTCTTTTATGGGCTTCAATTCATCAACAATCTCTTTCTTACTTCGTTCCTGAACCTCCGTTATGGGTTTAAATAATTTTGTGGTTTAGCATCTTAATTCCATATCTCCAAGTCGCCTGCTTCTGTCAGAGGATTGGAAGCTTTTCTTGAGTCGTTGATATTCGTTGAGAAGCTGATCTCTCCGCTTGGAATCTGTGATGTGTAAAAACATTTTTTCGTTTTCTAAAATTATTAATATTTCCTTTAGAGTATGCTAACGTGAGTTATTTTATTATTCTCACAATTAAATGTATAAATATTTTTATGTTTTGTGTTTTAAGTAAATAAAAATCTTCTGTCTTTAATATAATAACTAAAACCAGTTAAGGAAAAACATTTTACAAAATAAAACCTTGATAAATGCGTTTTTGCCCTCGAACGTGTTAAAGATCACATCAACAGTTATTTGCAACAATGAGAAACTTAGAGTTAGTCTCAAATAAACATCTATAAATACAACGTTTTAAAAGTGTTAAATCATACAGGTAGTTATTTTCCTCACATTTGAAGTCATTCTCAAAATAATACTCTTAGAATACCTCGTAATATTTTGGTTAAAACCACGTTAGTACTCGCACGTTGAGCAACAGTATTTCTTTTATATTTTTACATGGAAATCGTTTCAGTCAAATAACAAGAGTTGAAAAATGTTTTTAAAAAAATTCTCTGCCGAGAATGTTTTTGCAAAAATAAAAATATAGGAAAAATAATACTCCATGAATATCTCATAATATTTTGGTTAAAACCGCATTAGTACTCGCACGTTGAGCAACGGTATTTCTTCTATTTTTTTACATGGAAATCGTTTCAGTCAAAAAACAAGAGTTGAAAAATCTTTTTAAAAAAATTCTATTTTTTTGCAAAAAAAAAAAATATAAAAAAATAATACTCCATGAATATCTTGTAATATTTTGGTTAAAACCGCGTTAGTACTTGCATGTTGAGCAACTGTATTTCTTCTATATTTTTACATGGAAATCGTTTTAGTCAAAACACAAGAGTTGAAAAATCTTTTTAAAGAAATTCTCTGGCGAGAATTTTTTTGCAAAAAAAAGAAATATGGAAAAAATAATACTCCTAGAATATCTCGTAATATTTGGGTTAAAACCGCGTTAGTACTCGCATGTAGAGCAACGGTATTTCTTCTATATTTTGACATGGGAATCGTTTCAGTCGAAAAAGCAATAGTTAAACAACACAATTTCTGATTAATACATAACACACTTAGAGTCATTCACGGAATAAAACCATTGATAAAATGCATCGCCCTCGGCGATTATTCTCACCTCCATATCACCAAAGAACAAAATACTGTTTGAAGTAAACAAAAACAATTTATCATCAAAAGAACAAAATACTGTTTGAAGTAAACAGATGCACTTTTGTGAATAGGAACAATTTAGAAGTGTGTCTCGTCAAAAGGTGTTTTATTGATGTCTCTTGAACCGAGACATGAGTCAATTAAAATTTCAATTTACCTCTTAAAACCCATCTAAGTGGAAAGCAATTTTACCATTTGATTTTTATTTACATAGAGTGCAATATTGAAAACTCATCAAAACTGATTCTATTACGATTCACCTCACAAAACTCGCGAGGTAAATCGGCAAATCGTTTTCGCCGATCGGATCGCACCCTCGACTGTTCTAAACGCGATCGCGAACGTGGTGGTGTCCCAGAACACCAAACCGCATTTTTTGATGTACCGGAGGCCGAAATCGGTTTAAAAAAATAAATAAAAAAATCCTCGACGAGTAACTTCACTTTACACCCACTTCACGCCGTTGGCGAAAGTAGAGAAAACGTTTTGAGATTGATTTTCCCTGTCCTAGATTCGGCAAATAGGTTTCACCGATCGGATCGCACCCTCGACTCTTCAAACAGCCGTTGACGAACGTCGGTGTCCCAGAACCAACAAACCGCATTTTTGATGCTGTCCTAGAACCAACAAAGCATTTTTTGCTTGCGTTCACCAACGATAGATCGATGGTCTGATCCGCTATGGGAACGTTGAGAAAAATTTTTAAATTTACATTTTCTTCAAATTTCATACATTTTTTCCCTTCAGAGCGATGTTTCGAATTTCACTCGTTCGCCAACAGATGTTTGAACGTCAAAAGTGCGATCTGAGAGCCTCAAACACAATTGCCGATTCTGGGACACCATGAAAAAACGACATTTTTTACACTCTGTACACAATTTAACACTGAATCCCTATGGCGGTACACGTACATGTACGTGTACGTGTACAGTTTTTGTAAAATCTGTCCTTAAATCGGCAATTGTCGCCTACTATTGTATGTATGGAAGTCTGTTAACTGTTTATAAAAAATAGTCTGTTTAGCCAATCATTACGAAATACCGACAGAGATTGGTGACTGACTCTTATTAACGTACTCGTCACATGTATGTTAGAGTCCAGTAAATGGATATTAAATTTGATAGGGTGGAAAGACGTTTAATTTTCGTATCTGTATAGAGATGTTTGTTGAGAATATTTTCTGAAAAATTTTGGTCGAGATTCTTTTCCCAGAGGTCATTTGGCCACAGTCTAATAGTCGTTTCTGCTATGTGTTTCTATAATTTTCAAGCCCAGTTACAAAGTACCAGTAGTATATTTCCCATTGAATGTTACTTGGTTTTAACTCTTTAGAATATCCGGTGCTGCATCTATACGACAGTTGAAGCAGCAGTATGGAATTAGGTGTGTTTCTTGCCCAAACCTGATGTTTCAGGGATTTTTTCAATTTGAAAAACAAAAGTGGAGTTCATTTCTCATAATAATCGTGGTCGGAGGCGTCATTCTGTGCCCATCTCCTTGTAACGGCGTTTGCCGGTTCGTGCTCATTTGTATTGCAGTAGCTCTGGCAGGACTAACGTTCTGCGAATGTATCCATTTCTGAGAATTACACGCAGCACTTCATTTGACAACTATCAACAAAAAGAACACATTTTATCGCCAACCAAATCTGCGAGGGGAACCCGTGTTACTATGTATTTATTTATTATTTATTGGTGTTTAAGGTCACATACTTATGCACAATGGCTAATCGTGACCGTGACAGTTTTACGGGTGGGGGAAGCCGGAGTACCCGGAGAGAACCACCGAGCAACGACGAGCAGCTGTCAGCTCTCCAACATCGTAACTCTGAACTCTGCACCACAGCACAGGCAGGGTTAGATTGGTTGAAGACATGCGCACCATCGACGTGCAGTACGCCTCAGTACACAGCGTCATCGTGCCCCCGTGTAGGCAATCGGGGTGAAGTGTCTTGCCCAAGGACACAACGCGGTTGCCGCAGGTGGGATTCGAACCGAGGACCTCTCGCCTTGCAGCCTGCACCTCTACCAACTGAGCCACCGCGCCCCCGTGTTACTATGTCGTCCCCTGAGTTTCAATGTGTTCTATGTGCCTACTGGCACATAGAACACATTGGAACTCAGAGGACGATTTTTAGCAATCGCTAGCGATTCAAATTGTAATTGCGGTGTACGATTTGTAGAATATTCCAGTGAAATTTCACTTCTTTATAAAACTAGCCCGTCACAGATTTCCGTTCCGCACAGATGTGCGGAACAGATTTTCATTTTCTGCGTGGTTTAGTGTTGCTGTAGATGGGGAATTCATAGAACAAACGTGTAATAAATGTTTGTTTGTTTATTGAGGTTTAAACTACACTTCCAACAGCTAGGGTATTATCGTGCCGAAGAGTTTTACGGGTGGGGGAAGCCAGAGTACGAGAACTACCTAGTAGCAGCGAGCAACAGTCTGCCTCTGCAACTTACTACCCCGGGATAACAGCGTTAGCAACGGTTGAAGGCAAGTACACCATCGACGTGCAATACGCCTTTGTACATATCGGCACGTGTCCCCACATGGGCAATTGGAATTAAGTGTCTTGACATGCATATGGTACGGATCAGAACGGGACATTTTTTGTCTTGAAAACATAGGTTATGACCCCTCATTGGAACGAACTCGTCGTTTTTGGTGCAAACAATAGTTATTCAAGAATTTTGTTTGTTAGTGCCGTCTGCTTTTCGTGTTAGAAAAAGGGTTAAAGTCCAATACTGTGACCAATGACCCGCCCAGCCATAAATAAAAATGTATAGTCTGCCAAAACTGTCCACAAAAATTGTCATTCAAATATTATTATCTCATTATTTTTTTGTCTTCAAAATATAGCGTATGACTCCACATTGGAACGAACTCTTTCCACGAAGGGGGTTGTAGGTTATGTTTTTCCGGCAAAAATTGAAATTTAATTTTAGATCTATTTGTTCGTGTCGACTTGTGTTAGGTAAAGTGTTTACAAGATAATATTTCCAGTACATATCACATGGCGCAATCAACAAACTAATGATTAAAATGTGAGATTTTTTCGCGACACATTACCTCTCTGCAATGTATTGTGCAAAAGCATTTTCTTGTGCATAATTTGGCACAATGCATGGGGTGGTGTTGTGAGCATTAATGTTTATACGGCAGATGTCGAAGCAATATTTCTGAAATGTGTGTACCGTTGTTGTTGACATTTAGCCGTTATTTCTCGCCTGTTGCTCGACAGCTGCAGGGCTAAATGGGATAAGTCTCACAAGCGGTTTAGATAGAGTAATTTGCCGAAAAAAACCACTCACGTAGTGTGGATTTACCCTCCTGATCTCTAAATAATTGGGATTTCTGAAACGTCAGCGAAAAACGTCGCCAGTCAAACTGCCCAACACCTCCCATTGAGATGGCGTCAAATCAATTAACACAATACACTCTACAAACCCATGACATTTAATGGCGTGAAAGCTGTTATGCTGTGACTGTAATCGCCGCGTAACAGCTTTCACTTCATCAAACGTCAAACTAATAACACTGTATCAAATTTTCAATCTGGACACTTGTTTTTTATCAATAATAACTAAAATATGTTGTAAATATTCACTGTACATACAGTACGTGGAGAGTGGATTGTAACTAAATCACCCGCGGAGTGGAGTTATCACCCAAGCTATAACTTTCAAATTGTGTACATATCGATAAAAAACACAAGCAATATTTCGGCCAATGGACCTTCGGGTTTAACCCGGAGGTCCATTGGCTGAAACTTCGCTGGTGCTGGTTATGCTTTGCAAAAAAATGCAATTATTCCTCGGGTGGAATCTCCAATATGTGGGTGATTTAGTGATAATACACTCTCCACGTACTGTAGCCACGTACAATTTGCACATCATCAATATATTTATTTTTCACAGGCATCAAAGTATACTCTGTAACTCTTTGATTCCTTTGTACGTAATATAACGTACGAAATCAAACAGCGCGTTGATACTTTATGGTGATTTGTTTTGCTATTATTTTTCGATTGTTTAAAGTTTTAACCTCAAGCTCCCATTTTCTCCGGAATAGTGGTCAGTGACAACCGTTGAGTCAAATGTTATCGCAGCTTAAATAGCAATATAGGCCTAACTGGTTGAGTGCTGGAAGCCACAATCAGGGCTTTAAAAAATGAGGATACCAGAGCAAAAGCCAACACTTTCCTTGCTAATATTTCACATTCAGTTAAACACAAATAATATTTTGTTTATATAAATTTGTTTTAAATTTGTTTTACTACAAATTATTGGAGAGTGCCCGCAGGCAGACTCCAATAATTGAGAGTACCCGCAGGCACGCTCCAATAATTTGTAATAAAACAGTTTTAAATTACAAATTCAGACCACCCAAAATAATCTAGCTCTCAACCAAATAATCACTAATGTGAAAAATATCTTATTTGAACTTTCCAACATTTGGCGTCGCATTTTCCAGAGGCACTCTCCAATAATTTGTAATAAAACAAGTTTTGATTTACAAATTCAGACCACCAAAAATAATCTAGCTCTCAACCAGATAATCCCTAATGAGAAAAAATTCTTGTTATTTGTACTTTCCAACGTTTGACGTCGCATTTTGATAAACGTTGAAGAAACTGAATTCCCAGTGACGTTTGAACGTCAAGATAATTAAAGTCTCAAAGGGTTAAAAATTGATTGACGACTGCTAGTCGTCGGGAACTTCAAAACCTTCGAAGATTTTTGTTGTTGTTGTTGTTGAGAGCTGTTTATTCATAGCAACGCCCTTCCTCCCCCAAGGTAGCGACAGTGGGGACACTCTTCTATATGTTACCAATGAGTGAAGAAAAAATAAGTTTCCGAGTGCTCTCGAAAATGAAACTTATGGATGGATAACGTGTTTGGGTTGGTAAGAAATGAACTGTATTCATGTTAAAATAGCGGTTAACAATACATTTAGTATCACCAGAAGGACACAATTCAAATGCTTTTACCTAGATTCTCGTGAAAACCTATTCCTGAATTCATTGAACCACATTCTGATGCTGGCGGTCCAAACGTAATTTTTTTTCTAAAAAAGGAGCATGTCATTAATATATTCGTGCCGTATGTCTAATATGAAATTATTTCTTCTTGCAGAGTTCAGAAATGGCATTGAACAGTAACATTAAACAACTTCCTAAATTATTCCAACTTCGGGTCAGTGTTTATCCTGTTTTCAGAATTCGACGATGCATGTCGAAGCGCTTGGTAACGGACCGACCAGCTCTGGGACATTCACTAAAGGAGTGTCATCCATCAATTTTCCCTTCAAGATCCTGGCTTGTCTCTGCAAAAGGCTTGAGAGGCCTGCAGCTTGCATGCAATGTGGGAAACGATATTTTACTTCTTGACATGGAAGACTCTGTTCCAGCGAATCAAAAAGCAACGATAAGAGATATATACGTTGATGCGCTGACCAAGAAAATGATGAAGGATATGAAAGTGTACGTTCGCCTTAATGAAATTGAATCATTCAAAGAAGTATTAGAGGACCTGAGAGCATTCACTAATCCACACGTGTCCGGTTTTGTATTGCCAAAATTAAAGACAGTCAGTGATCTGAATATATATAATTCACTCGTGAGCGAAAATGAGCAGAAAGCAGGTTTAACTGGCCACATGAAGTTTGTACCAATATTAGAGACAATAGATGCGTTCTTTAATATCTGCCCTATTGCAGGTGGATGCCCAAGAAACGTTGCTCTCATAATTGGCTCTGCGGATTTTTCAGCCGAACTCCTCTGTGCAGACAACTCGGTCACAACAGAAGCATTGCAGTCTGCAACCGTAATGGCAGCACGAAAAAACAAAGTCGAACCTATCGCTGGACCGTATCTAAAAATTGATGACCATATTGGATTTGAACAGTTCTGCATTAACATGAAAAAGAATGGCTTTACTGGTTGTGCTACACTAACACCAGATCAAACACATATTGCAAATATTGTGTTTGCTTTCAGTCAAACGGAAATAAAATTGGCCAAAGCCGTCGTCGATATGGCTAAAACCAAAACGCAGAGTAATTCAATATCCACTACACGGCAAACAGTATACCATAGCAGAGAGGTAATCGGACCTCCACACCAAAGGTCAGCGAGAGAAACACTCGCACGTCATCAACTAATAAGCAAAAAGTTTCAAAATTCACTAATGTCAACACCAACAGTGATTCCAGTTCTACGCAACCAACATAACATACGTGATTATTTAAAGATAGGAAACACATTACAATCAGAAGAAGTTACTTTCAGTGAAGGCTTGAAAGTGTTTTGGGACGCGAGCTTCTTCGATTTCTCGTGCAAAGTAGGCACCAGAAATAACCATGGAATAGATGTGAAGCACCTTTCAGTCAGTTTTTTGGTAAGCATGTGCATGGGGCTGTCAGTATCTCACTTCAGCGAGCCTGCCATTGTTCATCTAGGGTTTTATGACGCTTTTCAACACCGTTCAGTAGACTACGGAGACACTTTCAGGAGTACAGTGCATATCGATGAGGCTTTCGATACACGAGGGAATAATACCATAGTTTATTCTTCACACAGGATGATTAATGCAAAAGATGAAATTATCTTTTCAGCTAAGAAACGAACAAAGTTTGATCAGTTAGGAAATGAAGCAAGAGAAAAAATCCATCATATGAACGCAAGAAAAAAAAGCAGTGACATGAACGGAACAGAACTACTGGGACCAGAGCTCACACCGCTGCGCCGAAGTGTTTTTGAAATACAACTCAGCAGTAACTCTGCAAAGGACTATCACCACTACTCATCATTATACGAAGGACAGGTTTTAGTACATAACCTCGTAAAATCATTTTCAGAATCTGAGACAACAATGCTCATGCGTCTCATGAAACTTACTAACAACCATCATTACAGGAGACAATGTTATGAATCAACAAACATATTGGTTGCAGGGCCATTTGTTGTGGCAGCCATGATAAATAATTTCGCCAAGGATTTTCCAAATGTATTATATGAAGATATAACTGAATGTACTAATATGAACAAAGTACTGATAGGAGAAAGCATAACAACCTTAACTCACCTGCTTGACACAAAAACGATTCAAGGCAAACATTCCGAGTTTCATGAACTCACATTGAAACATTTGGCCATTAAAAACGTAGACCCTGAAGTATTGTCTGAAACTGAAATACCACTTAGGCTGTTATCAGATCGAGATTTGACCAAACCAAAAGAATACGAGAAAATATGTTTGGAATCGTGTCCCATTTTGTATCGAAAAATTGCCTGCCAAGCAATTCGCAGAGTGATAATTGTCAAACCCTCTTGACGTTTTGGTTCCTGAACAGGCCCATTCAAAGTACTTAAGAGGCCTGATGTGAAAAAAACATAGTAATCTTAGTAAATCCTCTTAGGTCTAATATGACAGGGTTTTTTTCTTTTAATTATCAATCTACTTTATTTATGATCAGTAAAGTGTGTTTTAAGTAGAGAAGTCAATTTAGAAACCTCGAAACGTATTTTATTCTCGTAGTAAATCCTCTTAGGTCTAATACTAATATAACAGGGTTTTGTCTTTTAATTATCATCCTACATAATTTATGATCAGTAAAGTGTGATTTAAATAGAGAAGTCAATTTAGAAACCTTAAAACGTATTTTCTTCTCCTGTAAACCATTATGCATAGAGGTTATTACCACCATGTGGGTTTTCCAGATGGCGTACTGAAGACGAGACCACGTCTCTAGATCATATATCGACGAGTCCTTTAGGACGAGTCGATATATGAACCAGAGACGAGGTCAAGACTTCAATAGACCATGTCGGAAACCCCTTGTGGTAATAGCCAATTTATTCCTTTCTTGACTTGTTCGCATGTATTATCACAATCATTTAGTGGGTATAAATTGATTTTTTATGAATGGAGGTCATGACGTCATGGAATTACGTTCTGGAGCTGTGTATGACGTAATCCCCATTCATTGTTCCGCTTGTACTATAACCACCAAAGTTTATATACAGTAATGTTTCAGCTGTGTGTTTCTTTGTTTTATTTTACAAGTTTAATGCATGGTATGTACATATAAAATAGCATCATGGCAAAAAATGATTTAGCCTAATTTATTTTGCTAAGTTGGTGATTTATTTATTACTTAATTACTGTTATCAAAACGTGGCCTCAGCATGTGTGATCAGTTTTCTGAGTACAGGTAAAAACGCTCTCCTTCAGAATCGAATCATAACACGCGTGGGTGCTACCCTCAATGCAGATTTTGATTTTGTATGGATGTTTTTACTTGTATTGGTTGATATACGTTCTTACTGAAAGACTATTAAGATGAAAAAGATTTTCTCAACGAAGAAACATGTAGTGGAATCAATTGATAAATTAATAAATTGAGGAATTGAGGCTTTATTTATAATGGATTGGCTGAGGTTCAAACTCACGCCGAGAGATTTTCCTCAGGCATCAGAAAATAAATGTAGGTTTTCTGTTTTGTTTTGTTTTAAAATTTCTGAACTTTATTTCCCCCTTTCCCATTTCTATCACAAGATGTAGATCTAGCCTCTAAACTACTCGCCCGTGACTAGAACCCTGGTGCAGATAGGAAAGCACCACACGATATTGTATTTGAATGTTCATTCCATTCCTGACCAAAGGCCGAGTCATATCAGATATATACAATATACCGATAGTAGCTTGGGGTAGCAAATGTTCACCAACAGTGGTGAACATTTGGTACACTAAGCTACTTTGGGTGTATTTTATTTATACCATGATCGTCATATTAATAAGAGTTTAAATGTTAAATAAATCAATATTCACAAGTGCGAATCTGTTTTTGCGTACATGAGCACCGGTGGGCGGTACGATTGCTGGCAATTTTATCGCCGAAACAAAATAGAAAACAAAACGCGCAAATTACTAGCCTTTTTCATTTTAATAACATAATAACATACTATTTCGAGTTATGGATGCTTTATTAACAAGAGACAACGTATGTTTGTTAATTTTTGGTATCTTATGAGATAAACTTATTTAAAAACGTAATAAATAATTACCGGTTTCCTTTCTATTCTTCACGAAGCGACAAGTGATAAATTTAGACAAGTTTGCATTCAAGGCAAGGGCACTAAAGGTCAAGTTGGATGTAATTCCACTGTAGGTGTAAATTTCAACTACTGAAATCCCATTGTTGGCGTGTTCACCACGGTTGGTGTGTAAAGCTATAATTTATGTCATAAGCGTTTTATGTATAGAAAAGTAGGTAATCATGGTATACAATTCGATCTTCTAGTAGTAGAAAGGTCTTATCGTTGAGGAGCATATCTTACCTGAGTTCAACAACACGCCATCCGCAATGCCATGGCATCGCAGACAGCGTCCTGCTGCATCAAGGGACGATATCCTGCCCAATAAATACACAGAACAACACGCACATGTGAATGGGTTAATCGATATGGCACGAGTGCCAGCGTGGAAGGATAATACGAGAGGCCACAGGCCTAGAGTTTATGCGCGTATAACTGGCACCAATCCCCGCCTCCACTACGCACGGATAACTGACAGCCACCCCTGACGCCAGTCCGTGCAAATAATTGGCACCACTGTTTCACGAGAAGAAATTGCATTTGATTAACCCTCTATTGCTTATTTCCATTTCCTTATTCGAAATTAGTTATCAACAAGGTTTTTTGATGTCACATCCATCACTTCTACCCGGTTCCTTATTCGACGTTATTTATGAACTGATAAAATCGGTTGATAACAAATCTCGAATAAGGAACTGGGAATAAGTAACGCTTGCGACGTCAGTTAATAATGAGGAAAATATACAGTTTAAATTTATATATTCCGCTATTAGTGTGTGATCGCTCCAATATCATTTCTCCACATACAACTTCTAATTTTTTCAAATGTGTACTTATGTATAATGTGAGATGGGGGAAAAAGGCACATGAAATACTCATTGCATTATTTTTTGGCACCTTTTGCCCTCCCCTAAATGACTGTAAATATACTTTGGCGGGCTCATAACCACAATTTTCTTATTGTTATCCATGAAACTTGAAACATCTATCGAAATAGAACTTTCACCACATGATTAGGGGTGTAAGGGGGCAGAACAATGATCACGCTGTTATCCCAAGAAATAATCTGCGCCAATTAGCAAGACTGTCCGAGGGTAGAGATGTCTGAGTTATTTCTCAGAAGACTGATGGTTGATAGTTGCTGTTATGCCATTTCTACATCCGGTGAATTACAAAACGGCCCTTTTTAGAGCCACCATGGTCTCAAAAAGACTTTCTTTATACACAATATGTCGCCACATATTCATTCATTCATTTTTAAAAAGTGGCTAGTCTCATATTTTAGTTATTTTTTTGTGTTTAATCTAAAGTCAAGGACAAATAATTGGATTTTTTCCAATTATTTGTACGTTGTGTTTGGTGGTTCATGGCCGGTGGTTGTATAAACTACTGACGTCCCCCTGATTAAACACAAAGAAAGTGAAAAATTTATTTGATTTTTTATTGGGGAATTTAGTAATACATCCTGTTACCTAAAATGACGCTCTGAGTAAAAAATCCATGGCAACTGTCAGTCAATTGTTTCGAGTTGAGTGACAGTTATGGGTAAGACTTTCTTCTTTCTGTTGGGCCCACGCCACCACTGACTGACATGCTAGAGGGAAGAAATATCACCAAAGAAGTATTTCACACACTTTTCCCCCCATTGGTTAGAATTAGGCGATTGAAAAATTGAAATGAAAAAAGTATAAAAGGGTGGAGACAGATAAGAGTGCCTCACACTTGCTTTTTAATTATCAAGACCGCAAGAGGTGCTTTCCAAAGTTGAAAGATGAAGAGGTCATTAGTGGACTACAATAGCGATACAGAAGATGTTGTAAACAATAAGAAACAGAGGTTGACTGAATATGGTGAGAATACCAATTCTGTACATTCCATACAGAAATTGTATTCTATTCACCCTCAGTTATTGTGGCAATCCAGAAAATTTCACTCACAATCACATGTGTGTGAAGGGACTTTGAATCAATTCAATGTCAACAATCCATTTGAGTTTCTAAGTAAAATGTTTGATTCATTGATGGAAGATGTAAAAGAGAAATGTAGTATTCAAGACAACGACCCCATGAGGATATCCATCCACCATCCAGGGCTTGAGGTAGGTATTTTTATTTCTTTCAACAAATCTCCATCAGTCAATGGCAGAACAGTATTAGATGAATTGAAAAAGCTATTCGATCAAATGTGAATTTGAATATTCACGATGGGCAATTATCTTTAGAAATAACACACACCTTCCCACCACAAGGGTCTGGGAGAAATGCATCCATTTCCTTTAGTGCTGTTGGTAGAATGGTTAAAAGTAAACAGAGTATTACTGAAATAAAAAATGTCAATGATTCTATATGTTTTGCACGGGTGGTTGTAGTAGGGAGGTGCCACGTCGATAAAGATAAGTCAGAAGTTTGGCAAAAGAAATGGAACAAAATAAAAAGATCTAATAGACCAACACAAGAGCAAGAAGCCAAAATATTGATGAATAAAACAGGCCTTGAGTACACTAAACCTTGTGGATATGACGAATATTGTAAAATGCAAGGGGTACTCTCCCCAGAGTATGTAATTAAAATTCACCCACAATTTGCCAAAGAAAAGTTCTTATTTGAACCACCACAAACATCAAAAGAGAGTAAAGTTATTCATATCTACCACCATGACCGTCATTTTGACACCATCACAAAAATTACAAGGTTTTTAGGATGTAGTTACTATTGTGAATATTGCAATGTAGGGTATAATAGCAGAGAATGGCACAAATGCCCCCAAAGGATGTGTTTGCTATTCTCCGCTGTCGTGTACACCTGAACATTCTGTTCATTGTTACACTTGTAATAGGGATTTTGTAAGTTCATCTTGTTATCAAAACCACACAACTCTATTACAGAACCAAGAAAAAACAATCTGTCAGTTAGTCAAGAAATGTCTATAATGTAACATGCAAATATATTCAGGGAGCAGAGAACACATTTGTGATGGTTTTAAAAAATGTAAATATTGTCATCAATTAGTCAAAACTGAACATTTTCCTCATTTGGCAAACACAAAATCATATCAAAACTACATTGGACCTTATTTAGATGGAAAATTGTACATGCCTGACTCTATGTCTCCCACAGTCAGGGAAGATTTTATTAAATGGTAAAATAAAAAATTTACTAGTAATGCTACTTTCAATTTTGCCAAAGAAATGGACATGTACTGTAAGTCTGATGTGGATATATTACATAGAGGGTGTGGGGGAATTCAGAAAACAATTTCTTGAATGCGATGCGATAGATCATTTCAGGGAGGCTGTAACTTTAGCTGATGCCTGTAATAAAGCTTGGCGCAAAAATTCAATGCCAGAAAACAAAGTTGGCCTCATTTCAGATATAGGTTATCCTACTGTCATTAGATATTCCATAAAAGCCATTAGATACTTACAGCTATTAGCACAAAAAGAAAGCATACACATACGACATGCACTAAAAGGTGGAGAGATTAAAATTGGAAATTATTATATAGATGGTTTTCACAAAGAGACAAATACAATCTATGAATTTTATGGGTGTATGTGGCATGGGTGTGAAACTTGCTATCCTGACAGATATGAGAAAAATCCAATCAATTCACAATTCTATCAATCTCTGTTCAACAAAATCCAATCATGCATAAAACATTTCAAATCATTGGGGTATAATATACAAGTGGTGTGGGAACACGAATTTGATCATCTGTGCAAATCAGATCCTGAAGTTCAAACCTCTTCAGATACATTTTTCCCACACATGGACTCAATTAAACAATGAGAAGCTTTATTTGGCGAGAGAACAAATGACATTAAATTACACTACAAAATTGACGAAAACACAGACACAGAAATCAAATACATAGATATCTGTTCACTTTACCCATATGTGAACAAGCACAGAGAATATCCAGTGGGACATCCAGATATACTCACAAAGGAAAACATAGACACTAATGAAATAAGCCACTACAGAGGACTCATTAAATATAAGGTTTTACCACCTCAAAATCTTTTTTGCCAGTTTTACCTATTCATTGTAATACAAAAATGACATTTACACTTTGTAAAATGTGTGCAGAACACGAATTAGATCACTGTAAACACACACCAGAACAACGTGCACTTGTAGGTACATAGATATCTGTTGAATTTGGATTTGGGGTACACTCTTCTTGACACTTATCAGATTTGGCATTGGGATGATTGGTCTTCAGAGATTTACAAATATTATGTGAACAAATATTTAAAAATGAAACAAGAAGCTAGTGGGTTTCCAGATTGAGTGAAAACAGAAACAGACAAAAAAAATTTTAAAAAAGATTATGCACAAATTGAAAATATCTATTTAGAAAATGTTGAAAAAAAACCAGGAAAAAGGTCATTTGCTAAAACCATGTTAAATTGTCTCTGGGGAAAAATACACAAAACAATATAAAAACTAAAACAAAATACATAAATTCTACAGAACAAAGACAAACTTGTGAAGAATGTGGAATTTTTTGACCATGATCAGTTTGTTTTAGTAAACTACATTGGCACTACAGATGTTTACAATCCACACAATTCAGCCAATGTTGCTGTTGCTTCATTTGTCACAGCCTATGCACGTATGGAATTATACAAAGTTTTAGAACAATTAGGAACGCAGGTGTTGAATTTTGACACAGACAGTTGTATTTACACACATAAACCATCACTCTGGAATCCAAAAATTGTAAATAGTAGATTAGGGCAGTGGACAGATGAACATCCAGGGGCAAAAATCATAGAGTTTGTTGGTTTAGGTCCAAAAACTTATGGATACAAATATATTAAAGATGGAGAAATACACACCACAAGTAAAGTTAAGGGTATCACATTAGATTACATGACATCACAAAAAGTTAATTTTGATTCCATGATTGTGCACAAGACAGAGAGAATTACAAATTAAACATTGAATATACACACAGAATTAAACGTAACAAAAATAGACAAGTCACAAGTGAAACAAAAAGTAAAACATTCAGATCTGTTTACATAACACGTTTTGTTGTTGGTAAATATGACACACTACCCTATGGGTATAAGGTATAAATACTACTCAGATTTCTCATTTTGACTTTGAGCAGGGAACCGGCAAGATGTCTCTACAACTTGACACCGCATTCCCTAAGTATTTATCAGAATTAAGAAGACTTTCGAGTTTTAGTATGACTACAAATCCTATTTTACAACCCAAGAATGAAGATTTAGCTAAAGCTGGAGTTTTCTATGTAGGAGATGGTAAAGTAAAATGTTTTGTATGTGGACAAGGTTTACATAATTGGGAAGAAAGGGATATTCCTTTACAAGAACATGTTAAGTGGTCACCAAATTGTTCTTATATTCAATTGATAAGAAAGTGTCAATTATATAATCCACCATCATGTATGAAAACACCTCCAGATAAAATATTATCAGTGATGGATTATGGATTCACTTTAAATCAAATATTTTCAACAATGACAAAATATAAATCTCTGAATGATTTTCCAGATTCTAAATCTGTATTTGTACTCATGGTACTAGATGATCAAAGTACATAATTTAGTACCATGATTGCAAGAATAGCTGCAAGACAATTCAAAACTAAGTTAAACAAATTGTTTATCAATGGTTTTGAATATGATTCCCCTGACTGTCCTGATGTACAAAGTACATGGTGTAATGTAATACCTGGTGCACAAAGTACATCAGAACAGATAAAAGAATCATCAGTTTGATTTCAACTATGGAACCAGTAAGACATATCTTAGAAAACAATATCACACGTAAGGCATTATTATATGCATTTCAATTGATCACTCCTGGCTATCTAAGAATAACAAAAGATGTTATTCAAAATCAATTGGGAAAAGATGAAATGTATGGGGAATTCTGTAGTGCATTACAAATCATGAATGCTTTTACAAAAATAATTTACAAAATATTGGACAAGAGTTAAGTGGGATTTTATTATTTATGATGAACAAATCATTAATTACTTGTATAGACAATGTGTACCACAAATAGATAGAAGAATAGATTCTTCAGAAACTTTATTTGAATTAAAAGCGCCCTTAAAACGAAAACCCACTCACAGAATTGAAGAAGCTATGAAAACAGAAAGTAAATAAGTTAGTGTTTTGACAACACTTTCTCACAAAAATCATGGCATCAAGTGAATGTTTATTGTTTCAACACCCTTGTAGTATCTTTATTTCGGGGCCTAGTGGTTCAGAATAACTCTTAAAAAGAAAAAAAAACAAATTTTAAATCAAAAAGGTGTTTTTTACCATTACTTGGTTTACTTGTGCCAGCTATTGGAGTTGCAACAAATCTTGTAAATAAATCAGTGAGTAAAATATGAAAAAGATGGCTATTGTACCTTATCACATCTTAGAAGAAATGCAACGTTTTAGAAATGAAAAATCTCAAAGACCAAGATTACCACGTAATCCTCAAATTACTAATACATCACAGATGCAGTATGAATTATCATCTGTGTTTGGAAATTCAGAGTTATCAGAAAGTGAGAAAGAACGAAAGTATGGGGAAACTTTACAAAAATTTCAATTGTCATATAAGAAGGCATTACAACCATCACTGGTTATGTCTGAACCAGATCGAAAATCAATGTTTTTACGAGATCGTATTATGGAAAGTGTCCCTGTCACAATGAGACATAAAGCAAATTCATTATTATGTGCTTTATCATCTCATCCACACATGAGTTGGGATGATCAGGGTGTTTTAAGTTATGATGGAGAACCCATAAAAGGTTCAAATATCACCGATTTAGTCAATGATGTTCTTAGACATCGAAAAGGTTTTAAACCGACTGGCTGGGTAATGTTCAATCGTGGTTTAAAAGCTATAAATATCCTTTAAAATTTTGCTGGAAATCATGAAGGTTCGTTGTGGATGAACAGAGATCAGGTTTCAAACATCAAAGTTCTCCAGAAGATACTTGGTTAGAACGTTCTCTATCAATATCTCCAAAACATAAAATAGAGATAGGAAAGAGACCACATCGAGGTGGAGAAACACCAAAATCAACACCCAAACGTAGATTGTCAAAACGTAGAATTTCTGAAAAATGGGACGTTTATTGAATGATTTATTAACTGAAATATATTACAATACAAAACATCCTGCTGGTTATGCGGGTATACAAAAATTATACAAAGCAGCTCATAGAAAAGATAAATCCATTACAGTTGATCAAGTGAAAAAATGGTTGAAAGGAGAAAGAACTTACACTTTACACAAGCCCATTCGTAAAACATTTGCAAGATGAAAGACTATAGTGGGTGGAATTGACCATCAACAGCAAATTGATTTAGCGGATTTCGAAAGTTTATAATCTTACAATGACCGATTTCGTTATTAGTTTGTGTTATGGGTGTATTTTCAAAATCTGCATGGGTTTTACCCATTCACAATAAATCAGGAGAAACATTAACAAAATCTTTTCAGAGAATTCTGAAAACTTCCTGGACGTAAACCATTATCATTACAATCAGATAAAGGTTCTGAATTTAAAAATAAAAATGTGCAAAATTTTTTTAAAGAAACAAAAAATTCGTTTTTTCACAACAGAAAATCCTGAAACAAAAGCTGGTATTGTTGAACGTTTTCAGCGCACATTGAAAACACGAATGTGGGACTATTTTACACACAAACGTACATTAAGAAATATTGATGTGTTACAAAATTTAGTTGATGGATACAATCACAGCTTCCATCATAGTATCCAGAGAACTCCTGCAACTATATCAATAGAAAATGAAATAGAAGTAACTCAAAATTTGTATGGTAAAAAATTTAAAGAAAAAAAAATTAAAGTTGGCGATACAGTACATATTAACAAAACCAAACAGACATTTGAAAAGGGGTATTTACCAAATTGTTCAAAAGAATTATTTAGAATCACCCATTTAAAACAGACACACCCACCGACTTATAAACTTGAAGATATGGGTGGTGAAAATATACAGGGGTAATTTTATCCACAAGAAATTCAAAGTGTAAAAGATGATAAAAAATATATCATTGATTCGGTTCTCGTACAACGTCCAAGACGTGTTGGTAAGAAACTCATCAAGGAACTTAAAGTACATTGGGAAGGGAATCCAACACACTTCTCTAACAACTGTAAAATACCCCTGCAGTTCGCACATACCCCACTGCCATCCATTGGCTAACCACCACCATACCTCATATCACATTGTCTGTACACCCCTGTATGCATCCAATGGTACGAAAAGCCCAAGTAAAAAATATCGGCGGGAAGCTCATAGTCTGGTAGGCAATCAGGGATGCAGACGGAGAAGCAATCAGCCCAGAAGCATGGAAGGCAGGTCGACAGGCGACCTGGCAGGTAGGTGGACAGGGAGTGAGGATGATAGACAGTCATGCAAGTTGGTTGGCACACAAGGATACACTCAAGAAAATGGGAAGGCTAGGAGGCAGGCAGTCACGCTGGTAGGCACGTGGGTTGCTAGACAGCGAGCGAGGTAGGGTGACATGCCAAGATCAGCAAACCAGGTATGCCGGCTGGCAGATGGGCTGAACGCCAAACAGACAGACAGGCAAACAGTGCAAAATGTCTAACACTGTCAGACAGACAGGCTTGGAGACAGGAAGATCGGCTGATCGGTGTGCGAGTGGGTAGTATGGCTGGAAGGGCAGACAAGAAGTGCATGTAGGATGCCATGTAGGTTAGTAGGCAAACAAGGAAGGGATGTAGTTGAGCAGTAGGTGCTTAATTAGGTAGCAATGTCGGAAAGAAGGCGGGGAGGCCAGGTCAGGTCAGTGTTTTAAGATGAATTAGCAGAGTGGTAGGTAGTATGGAAAGCATGCAACAGAATGACATGCAGGCAGACCATGGCAAAAGACGAGGTAACAGACAGGAAGTCTGTATAGCAGGTAGGACGGCTGTCAAGCAGGTGAGCTGACAGACAAGATGGTACCCAATAGGCATCCACAAGGCAGGCAGGAAGGTAGGCGGACTATCTGGCAGCCAGTCTGACTGGTAAGCAGACAGCCAAACTGCTAGCTACACAGACAGATAGGCTGGATGGTGGGTAGTCGGGGGACGACAGACAGAGGAAAGCGGGAAGGCAGCCCGCCATTCAGCCTGATGGGTAGACAGTGAAGATGACAATTAGCCACACACACACACACACACACACACACACACACACACACACACACACACACACACACACACACACACACACACACACACACAGTCTTGTTTTCCCTACATACCGAGGTACCCCATTGTCTGTCCTTTGTGTGGACTAACGGTTTCAACCTCGTTTTGCCGGTACAGTTGCAGAATGGTAGTGGCGTGGTAATTAATTGCAAAAAGCCTCGTTGTAGACTGCATACTTTTATGCCTGATCATAAAGAGGAATTTTCCTCCGAACAAACGAAAAATCATTATCAGATCCGTAACCCCCTCCATTGTGATTCACCAAACATTATTTACCTTATCACTTGTAAGCGATGTCGGAAACAGTATGTTGGTCAAAGTCAAAATCCTTTCCGAGAACGTGCTACTAGACACAAACAGGATATAAAACATAATGCTGATGCCCCAGTAGCACAACATTTTAACCTTCCTGGCCATTCTTTGGACGATTTCGAAATCCATCCTATTGAACAACCACCAATTAAAGACACATTAGAAGAAACGGATGAATTTAGAAAAAAACGTGAAGCTTTTTGGATCAATACGCTTCAAACCCTCTGGCCATTTGGTATGAACATATCAGAGGGCGAATGCGAAAGGAGGTCCATCATTCCTTTCACTTTAACGTACAACAGAATGAATATCGAAATAGCAAAAATGTTAAAAGATGAATTCAATTTTACCAATGCTAAATTAAATGAACCTTTGAATCTTCGACCTGTCATCACCTATAAGAAAAACAAAAGCTTGCGTAACATCCTTGTAAGGACTAAATTAGAGCCCATCAATGAATAACATCAATTATTGCCAGTCAGTTTAACCAGTTCCTAAGCTCATCACTTAGTTTAAATCAATTTTATGTACTTTTTTGTTACGTTTGAAACCCATCAGGGTTCAGTAAATGAAAACAATTTTTCAGCGGCATATTAAAAGAAAAAAACGTTTCAGTAGGAAATGTCTGTGCCAGTGCGATTTTTTAACCTCAAACACACACACACACACACACACACACACACACACACACACACACACACACACACACACACACACACACACACACACACACACACACACACACACACACACACACACACACACACAGAGTCTTGTCTACCCTACATACCGAGGTACCCCATTGTTTGTCCTTTGTGTGGACTAACGGTTTCTACCTCGTTTTGCCGGTACAGTTCTGGGAAAACAACAGAGGTAAAGGTTTTCTTTTGTCTTTTGTACCTCGGTAAGGTGAAACAAGCAAACACTTTTGTCTAGTTACCTCGTCAAGTTGGCAAGACAAACCCACACACACACACACACACACACACACACACACACACACACACACACACACACACACACACACACACACACACACACACACACACACACACACACACACACACACACACACACACACTTAATTGCAAAAAGCCTCGTTGTAGACTGCATACTTTTATGCCTGATCAGAAAGAGAAATTTTCCTCCGAACAAACGAAAAATCATTATCAGATCCGTAACCCCCTCCATTGTGATTCACCAAACATTATTTACCTTATCACTTGTAAGCGATGTCGGAAGCAGTATGTTGGTCAAAGTCAAAATCCTTTTCGAGAGCGTGCTACTAGACACAAACAGGATATAAAACATAATGCTGATGCCCCAGTAGCACAACATTTTAACCTTCCTGGCCATTCTTTGGACGATTTCGAAATCTATCCTATTGAACAACCACCAATTAAAGACACATTAAAAGAAACGGATGAATTTAGAAAAAAGCGTGAAGCTTTTTGGATCAATACGCTTCAAACCCTCTGGCCATTTGGTATTTCACTTTAACGTACAACAGAATGAATATCGAAATAGCAAAAATGTTAAAAGATGAATTCAATTTTACCAATGCTAAATTAAATGAACCTTTGAATCCTCGACCTGTCATCGCCTATAAGAAAAACAAAAGCTTGCGTAACATCCTTGTAAGGACTAAATTAGAGCCCATCAATGAATAACATCAATTTTTGCCAGTCAGTTTAACCAGTTCCTAAGCTCATCACTTAGTTTAAATCAATTTTATGTAATTTTTTGTCATGTTTGAAGCCCATCAGGGTTCAGTAGATGAATTTTTCGGCGGCATATTAAAAGAAAAAAACGTTTCAGTAGGAAATGTCTGTGCCAGTGCGATTTTTTAACCTCAAACACACACATGCGAGTGCCAGAGTTCATATATGCCCAAAATCAAAATAGGTTCCAATTTCAACCATGTTTATTTATTTCCTAAATAAAATTATTTATTTATTTATTTATTTATTTATTTATTTATTTATTTATTTAATTTATTTATTTATTTACCCTGTATTTTATTTTTAATTTTTCATTATTTATTTATTTTCACTGTATTTTATCTTTAATTTTTCATACCTTTCACACAATGTAGAGGTTCAGAAGCTAAAACACACAATTTCTACATTATGTAAAATATTTTCCGTCATAAACCTCCGTCGGGGGATATTCATTCCAACTGGTAACATTCGTGAGGCATCATAATCTTTGGCGTTATTTTTTATTTATTTCTCCAGTCTCAATATATTTTATAAAACCATTTTTCATATTATTTTCACACACTTCTGAAGCCAGTAAAGCAAACCGCTCCGATTGGTTATACTTAAATCAAAGCCAACCAATAGGGCTTCATGGGGTCAGTAAAGCAAACCACTCACTGACTGATTAAAAATCAGTGAAAGCCAGTCAATAGGGCTTCATCTAATTTGTTTGGACGACACAAACTGAGTTGTGAAAACAAACTTTGGACACTCAGGTTGAAAAGAATTATCTTGATGAGTGACATTTGTCAGCTTGTCACCGAGTTTAATTATGTACTGAGCTGTGAAAAACACCCCAGCCCACATATGGATATATACCAGGCATGTCCTCCCCAAGTTGGAATCATTTTCCTCAAAGTCTCCTTGAAGAAGCAAAAACAAGCGAAACGCGTCAAGACAGACGGATTATTTTCTACCTTTGCTGAAGACTGCAACCAATCCAGGTATCTTCTTTAATAGGTAATATCTAATTTTCCAATTTTATTTATTTCATCACTTTCATATTTTATTTATACTTATTTCAACTACTTTCTTTAACAATGGCAAGAAAAGGGCAGAGGCATCAGAGGCAGAGAGTTGCCCAGTCCGGAACTGGCCAGGAACAATCGTTCCAGGCTTATTCTAGGCTGGTTAAGGCTTTGTTTCAGGTGCTTCAATGTTTGCACCACATTGGGCTATTAGAGCACCATTTGGCAAATCGGGATTTCCCGAAACAGCTGGAGAAGAAAGTGGATGAGTTAGGTGGCTTTCTAAAGCCAGCTCTTCCCACCCCACACATTTTTTCTGTTTTTCGACAGATTAGTGTGGGATGGGCCAATCAAACGTTAAATGCTTTAGTTGAGCATTATAAGGTAAATTTAAACCAGTTGAAGTCTAAGATAACCTTGGCTATGCGACCACCTCCTGGACTCGAAAAAATAGACTTCAACAGCGCTTCGGCGCGTGCCTTGATCTGGGCTAAAAAGAACTTTAAAAATAAGTTGACAGATAAGACGATTTCGGCCTATGAGTCTTACATTTCGGAACTTCGCCCAGCGTCTGGAGTAAGGAACAATACTGGAGGGAGCAAGCAAACTCCGGCCCGTGTTGTCCCTCTACCCCAACGCGAAAAGCATAATAAGAAAAGATCAAGGCAAAGCACTTCTCCATCTTCTTTTCCTTCTTCTTCTTCTTCTTTCTCTCAGAGTAAGCGCCTCAATTTGCAAACATCTCCGGTCCATATTGTGACTGAAGATGCTCGCAAATTGAGTAACGCTGTCTCGCCTCGTCTTGTTCCTCTACCTCCTACTCCTCCTCAGCCTTTCTTCTCTGGTTCTCCTAGTGCTCTCACTAGAACTCCTCCTCCTTCTGTTTCTTCTCCTGCTTCTGTTGCTTCTCCTGCTTCTGTTTCTTCTCCCCCTTCTCCTGCCTCTAGTGTGGTTCAACCAGGTATATCGTACTCAGAGAAAGTCAAATCACCGAGCCGCGACTCGGGCCGCTCATTTGATTCTAAATTCTCCCAGTTTCGGCATAAAAGCGGAGTTAATTTTGACAAAAGGAATTGGCGCCTCCCCGATGTTTGTAAAAACATCCTTATGATTGGAAGTTCAAATTTAGGACGCATTGATCGAAATCCACATCCGGACATCCAGGTGGAGTGTTACCCCAGCGCCAAATTCAATCATCTGCGCTCTATGTTTAAAGGGCACAGGGGCCAGTCCAGTCCCCAAAAAATATTATTAAATATTGGCGTGAATTCTCGAAACGATAATTCTGATCTCGTAGTTAAGCAGTTGCGGAATATGCTTAGCGATATCAGGGTCAAGTTTAGATCAGCAAAAATTTATTTCGCTGAACTAAACGTTTCGCAAAAACTCCCTCAGGCTGAGAGGAGAACCCTGACCATCATCAACGAAACCATTCGGAAAGTGAAGGACGTTAACGTTATACCTAAAATTGATGACGCGAAGTTTGATGTTGCTCAGGATTTAATCCATTGGACCACGAGAACCGCCAATATTATGTACGATCATTGGTTGAACCACCTAAATTTAAACTAAGTAAAGGCAAAGGTAACAGCCGCCTAACAGATGTGGGATTAGGAACTAATGTGGTTAACCTGTCTGGCACCAATGACCTAACAACCCAAGAGAAATCGCTTTTAGATCGCGGTTTAACTTTTGTACCAGCACCAAAGCCTAAAACTGATAACCAAACAAATTTACCATCATACAACTGTAATTTTCTTAGGCAAATGAAATTAGCCGACCGCTTTAGAGACTCCAGCGGTCGGAAACTTCCTTTTACAGAATCATCTGGTTGGTCACCTCCAGATAGTGAAGTAGATCCCGAAATTATTGAGGCTAGCAAACGAATCATCCAAAAGGTGTTCAGCATGAACATACTCTCCGATAAAGACAATTTAACAGCCGGTGAACGGAGAGCCCTCACGAAACTTCGAAAAAATAAGAAATTAGTAATTAAACCAGCCGACAAAGGTGGGTCGGTAGTTGTTCTATCTCGGGATAATTATATAAAGGAAGCCATGAGACAACTCAGCAATACTAAACATTATAAGAAAATAGATTCACTTATTTGGCCTAGTAATATCGAAAAATTCAATAAGATCTTAAAATTTCTCCTCGACGAAGGTCACATTACCAAAAAACAATTGAAATATTTAACAGCTAAGCTCAGTGCTCAAACAAGACAATTTTATATCCTACCAAAGATCCACAAGGACCGTTCTTCATGGACGGATGACTTAACTCCACCCGGGAGGCCAATTGTATCAGATTGTAATTCGGAATCTTATGCGATCTCGGAATTAATTGATTATCATCTTAAACCTATAGCAAATAGACATCCGAGCTATCTAAAAAACACACAGGATTTCCTGTCACAAATTTCGAAATTGAAAATATCAAAAAATGCAATTCTGGCTACTTTGGATATCGACAGTATGTATACGAACATTGATATTGATAAAGGTGTTAAATCAGTTAAAAATGCATTTGAAAAATATCCGGATGCAAAACGCCCGGATGAACAAATTTTGGATCTTTTAGAGCTGAGCTTAAAAGGTAATGACTTTCAATTCAATGGAGAATATTTTCTACAAATAATGGGTTGTCCTATGGGTAAAAGATTCAGTCCTAATTTTGCAAGCATTTATGTAGCGGAATGGGAGGAAAATGCCTTAAGCAAATGTGCAAAGCATCCTCTCGTATATCTCAGATATTTAGATGACATTTTTATTATTTGGGAACATTCAAAAGAAGATTTTGATGAATTTTTAGAAATTTTGAATAATCACGATCCAAATATTAAATTGAAAGCTACTATCAGCGAAAATTCTGTTGATTTTCTCGATGTAACCGTGTATAAAGGCAAGCAATTTCAGGCGTCCGGTCATTTAGATTATAAAGTATATTTTAAACCAACTGATTCACATCAATTGTTGCACACTAAATCATTTCATCCTCAACATACATTTAAAGGTATCATCAAATCACAGCTCATTCGTTTCCACCGCAATTCAAGTGATAAGGTAAATTTCAATGAGGCTTGTTCTACTCTATTTGGCGCCCTCAGATCGAGAGGGTACTCGCTGCGCCTTTTGCGTAGCCTGAAATCCCAAACCTTGAAAAAGCTCGAAAGTCCAGCTGAAACTACCGATTTCGAACCACTGAAGATTGAACACAACAGACCGTTGCAAAATAGTAGTGGCGCGGTATTTAATTGCAGAAAGCCTCGTTGTAGACTGCATACTTTTATGCCTGATCAGAAAGAGGAATTTTCCTCCGAACAAACGAAAAATCATTATCAGATCCGTAACCCCCTCCATTGTGATTCACCAAACATTATTTACCTTATCACTTGTAAGCGATGTCGGAAACAGTATGTTGGTCAAAGTCAAAATCCTTTTCGAGAACGTGCTACTAGACACAAACAGGATATAAAACATAATGCTGATGCCCCAGTAGCACAACATTTTAACCTTCCTGGCCATTCTTTGGACGATTTCGAAATCCACCCAATTGAACAACCACCAATTAAAGACACATTAGAAGAAACGGATGAATTTAGAAAAAAACGTGAAGCTTTTTGGATCAATACGCTTCAAACCCTCTGGCCATTTGGTATGAACATATCAGAGGGCGAATGCGGAAGGAGGTCCATCATTCCTTTCACTTTAACGTACAACAGAATGAATATCGAAATAGCAAAAATGTTAAAAGATGAATTCAATTTTACCAATGCTAAATTAAAGGAACCTTTGAATCTTCGACCTGTCATCGCCTATAAGAAAAACAAAAGCTTGCGTAACATCCTTGTAAGGACTAAATTAGAGCCCATCAGTGAATAACATCGATTATTGCCAGTCAGTTTAACCAGTTCCTAAGCTCATCACTTAGTTTAAATCAATTTTGTGTAATTTTTTGTAATTTTTTGTCATGTTTGAAACCCATCGGGGTTCAGTAAATGAAAACAATTTTTCGGGGGCATATTAAAAGAAAAAAACGTTTCAGTAGGAAATGTCTGTGCCAGTGCGATTTTTTAACCTCAAACACACACACACACACACACACACACACATACACACACACACACACACACACACACACACACACACACACACACACACACACACACACACACACACACACACACACACACACACACACACACACACACACACACACACACACACACACACACACACACAGAGTCTTGTCTACCCTACATACCGAGGTACCCCATTGTTTGTCCTTTGTGTGGACTAACGGTTTCTACCTCGTTTTGCCGGTACAGTTCTGGGAAAACAACAGAGGTAAAGGTTTTCTTTTGTCTTTTGTACCTCGGTAAGGTGAAACAAGCAAACACTTTTGTCTAGTTACCTCGTCAAGTTGGCAAGACAAACCCACACACACACACACACACACACACACACACACACACACACACACACACACACACACACACACACACACACACACACACACACACACACACACACACACACACACTTAATTGCAAAAAGCCTCGTTGTAGACTGCATACATTTATGCCTGATCAGAAAGAGGAATTTTCCTCCGAACAAACGAAAAATCATTATCAGGTCCGTAACCCCCTCCATTGTAATTCACCAAACATTATTTACCTTATCACATGTAAACGCTGTCGGAAACAGTATGTTGATCAAAGTCAAAATCCTTTCCGAGAACGTGCTACTAGACACAAACAGGATATAAAACATACTGCTGATGCCCCAGTAGCACATCATTTTAACCTTCCTGGCCATTCTTTGGACGATTTCGAAATCCATCCTATTGAACAACCACCAATTAAAGATACATTAGAAGAAACGGATGAATTTAGAAAAAAACGTGAAGCTTTTTGGATCAATACACTTCTAACCCTCTGGCCATTTGGTATGAACATAGCAGAGGGAGAATGGGAACGGAGGTCCATCTTTCCTTTCACTTTAACATACAACAGAATGAATATCGAAATAGCAAAAATGTTAAAAGATGAATACAATTTAACCGATGCTAAATTAAATGAACCTTTGAATCTTCGACCTGTCATCGCCTATAAGAAAAACAAAAGCTTGCGTAACATCCTTGTAAGGACTAAATTAGAGCCCATCAATGAATAACATAAATTTTTGCCAGTCAGTTTAACCAGTTCCTAAGCTCATCACTTAGTTTAAATCAATTTTATGTACTTTTTTGTCATGTTTGAAACCAATCAGGGTTCAGTAAATGAAAACAATTTGATGGCGGAAATGGAGGGTTGACCTTAAATTCGGTGGAAGCTTTTTGCACTCTTTCGGGTGATTAGTGCCTTGTTTTCAAGGGAAGGATGGCGTGGTGCTATTAGTACCTATGTTACAAGTATGTTACAAGTTATGTGGCTTTCTGCTTAGAGGTTTGGAATGTTTTTTTATAGACTTGTCGGCCTGATGTTGTGAGTGATTGTTACTCTCTTATCCTCGTTATATCACAAAAACTGAAAATACTGATCTAATAATTCCCTGGTAAAGGTCCATAGTGCCTTTCCTATACAAGTGGATTACGTCAGAAAGGTACACAGATATACTGTTTTCTATATGTTTTCGTCTGTTTGAAATTTTATTAACATTTTGAAAAACAATGTTAAAAAAAACACTTATATTCATTTATTCTTGCTGTTGCTGTAGTTAAATTCGCAACAAGTTCGCTCTGAGTGTATGCTGCAAGGAGTTCGCTATTGTTGCCTAATCATCTCACAACAGTGTCTTTTGTTGAGACCTCTATTGTCGTATCCAGTCGCACTTCCTCACTTGTTTACCGTGAGCGAAACTGTTTATGAATGACTTGAGTAGCGTTACTACAGCCGTTAATGACATTACTATTGCTGCTACTATCTTACGTCGTGTGTCTAGTCTGTGCTTTATTGAGTACTTAGAGAGTATTGAGAGTATTAATTATGGCCTCATCTGCGCCCACTACACCGCGTCTGGATAAGCGTAACCTCTCAATGGATTCTAGTGCTTTATCTGCCGAGCTGGAGGCAAAGAGATTTAAGGAAAGATCACTTTCTGAGTCCATCATCAAAAGTATGGAAGGTGAAATGGCATCGCTGTCAAGCAGTGATTTTGAGGTTCCTCATTCGGTGACTGCAGAGGACGCCCATACTGAGCAAGGCAACCAGCCCATAGGGGCATCTACGCCATCAGCGCCTCCGCCGTCTGGCTATGCAGTTAATATGTTTGTGACTGCTCTGAAGGATTCTTCTGTGCAGAAAATGCTTGGACATCTTGTTGAGCAAGCAGTCCGATCAGCAATCAGTGCCACAATGTGCCAATACGAGGATCGGTTCAGGGACATGGAGAGTCAATTAATTGAAAAGGATAAACTTATTTCCAAATTGGATGATGATCTCGATGATCTGAGACAATATGGCATGCGGAATTCGCTAAGAATAACGGGGGTTCCGGAATCAAATAGCGCGTCAGAGTCAACAGACAATCGCATCCTTGATTTAGCAAATGCTATGGGTGTCCCACTAAAACTCGAAGAAATAGAGCGAAGTCATCGTTCAGGCCCACCAAATAGTGACAGATCACGTCCTATTCTCGTGAAATTTGCCACATATCGCTCAAGGGACAAATTTTACAGAGGGAGACGCAAACTCAAGGGTTCCCCAATGCACAGAGTGTACATTAACGAACATTTAACACGTAAACGGTCCGATATCGCAAGAAAATCTCGCGTCATGGTGAGAGAAAAGAAAATTTCCGGATCATGGACCCACGACGGGGTAATATTTGTTAAACTGTTCGATGACTCCGTGCATAGGATTACAAAAATGAACGAATTGTTAAAAATAGAAGACAATTATAGAGCCGTGATGACAATTGCGACTTAATTATACCCCCTAAGTCTGTGTTGAGGGATGTTATGTCATAAGTTAATGTGTAATTATAGCTCTATTGTCTGGCATATCATCAAAATTAAATTGTAATTTGATTTTCCTGAATGCTCTTTTTGTTCTGCTGTATCCAGTCTGGCAGACTACACCGAGTTCTCCTAGGCTGGATACAGCTGAATTGAAAGGAATCCAAAAAATAATAAATTTATGAAAGCAAAGGCTCCCACTTAATAAGAAGGATGTTTACTGTTCATAAACGGAAATAGTCTGTATAGGACAGACTAACTAACTGGTAAAACAGGTGTCATTCTGCACTCCTTTATCATATTTCTAGCTTTGTTAAATATAGTGCAACGAATTTTGAGCACTGATGAATTTCTGATCGCAGTTGAGCATTTAATATGCTTCCAAGCTTTACGAGTATACTATTTACTACTATTGACCGAGTTGTAGACCAAGGTGTAAATAGTCGATTGTTTTTTGACACGTGACCACAACGATGTGTGAATATCAGTAGTAGTTATTTTTACCATTTTAAATCAACCAATAGCAAGCAGAGTTTTTTTCCCACGGTGTTTGTGTTCATTCTCTCATTGTGTGTATTTCGTGCGTCAAACACAAAAGCTTGCAACATTCTGAACACATTGCTGTCTTGTTATAACTTTCAGCGGTATTGACTTATATTATCAATCAATTCCATAGTTGTATGCTACTTTGGTAGCGAAACTTGTTAGGTCGTGCTACATTTAAGGATAACATTGTGGAACTAAATTAGGTTGGATTCTGCTCAATCAGCGAATCCTGCTGAGGTTTAGTGGATAAGAAATGTTTTTTTTTTTTTTTTTTTTCTTTTTTCTTGTTTTCTTTTTCTTTTTTGTGCAAGATTTTCCCTTAACTAATTAACCCAATGTTAGGTCAGGTAAGGAGGATACATATTACGGGTAGTCCCATTGTGGGGAGGGGAGGAAGTGCCCATCGACTAAGGGAGAAGCACATACTTGTCTTTTGCCTCATCGAGCTCTCCCTCTCATCTATTGCGAGATTCAGTTAGCTCATACCAAATTTTTGGCAAGTGATTTGTGTTTTAAATTCTTATTTGCTTTTCTACATTTGACATGTCACTTTAAGTGCGTCACCCTTGTAGACTTCTCTTCACATTAATTCGCTGTTGATGATCTGTACAATTACTTTGGGGCGTTGATTTGAATTTCTTGAAGTAATTGCTGCACTTACCCGAGCTAGTTCTAGGTTGTCTAGAGATCGCGATGCGCTATCTTTGTCTTCGTATGAGCCCCCTCGAAGGTCGTCTTGTCAGGGGCAGTACGCACTAAGGCAGGCTTCTTCCATGTAAAGTAATTTTCTATGAATTAATTTCAGTAATCACTGTGCCGTTTTTCGCCCTTTCGAGGTACAGTTAATCAATGATTCCTAGTATTTTGACAGAAAATTCTGTTTAGATGTTAAGCCCCTATCTGACGTGTCAAAATTAGTGCTAACTCAGTCTCAAAAAGCTAGGCTCTGTGACATTTGTAATGTTTCTCCTGCGTGCCAGCGTGCATGATTATCAAAATATACAAGCGCACAAGTTAAGATTTCACAATACTCAGGTGTGCGTGTGTTTGTCACCAGGTCACTCTGTGTGTGTGTGTGTGTGTGCGTGTGTGTATGTATCTGAGTATCTGTGAGTGCGTGTGTTGAGGCGTGTCTGTGTACGCATGAGAGGGTGGATCTGCCTTCCATTAAGTGTGGGGATGTAGACAATAGTGATTAGTCCTTCCAGTGATCTGCTTTTGTTTTGTCTAGGTCCCCTTAACCTACAACTGCCCCGTTGTTATCTAACCTGATCTTGTATGGATAATATGTGTACCGGTGGAAAATGAATTATCTATCAACATCAATATGTTTACTGAAAAATGTGTGTAAATACTCATCTACATGCATGTTAATACGCTCTTGTATATACGTTAGGGTATATAAGCATGTAGTGTGTGTATGTGTGTGTCTCTGTGTGTGTGTGTGTGTGTGTGTGTGTGTGTGTGTACGTGTGTGTGTGTGTGTGTGTGTGTGTGTGTACGTGTGTGTGTGTGTGTGTGTGTGTGTGTGTGTGTGTGTGTGTGTGTGTGTGTGTGTGTGTGTGAGGGTGTGTGTGTGTGAGTGTGTGTGAGAGGGTGTGTGTGTGTGTGAGCGAGTGTGCATACTTATCTTTACAAGAACATGAATATAAGCTATTAGCTCTATTTCATCTGGTTAATTAATTAGTATTATAAGAATGAAATCCTACTGTAGTGGCAATGCTTGAGACTCAAATAAAGGGACCCAAGCAGTGACGGTGACGTGTTATATTGCAACATCCTGTTGTAACATGTGTTTTTTCTTGTGTGTATATATGTTTTATTTTAGCTCTTTACTTATTTCCACTCTTGCTTGGCAGTTAAGCATTGTAATCGGACGGTCTCTTGTGATCTCCGTTTCATACGATTTAAGTTAGAGGCCCGGTTACTTTTACTGCCTACAGTCTACAGTGCTTTGAGGTCTTCTGTGAGACCTTGCCAATATGAACAATAATGGTGTGGCCTACCAAGCCAGTTCCATTGTTGTCCATCTTGACATGATTTCACGAAGCTGCTCCTATGTAAATCACTTAAACGTCAATGCCTGTGTTCTTTATCTTCACAATAGCCATGTCAGGTAACATGCTACAAAGCTATTTCGAATATTTGTAATTCTTCCTTGCTCGCACAATTAGCGGCATAAACAGTTAGTTTATGATTAATATGCACCCCTTCTTCATTATACTTGCAATGTAATATATGAATACGGAGGAGTTGCAAAATCCACCACCATTGAAGCATAAATAATATTCTTCACTTTACCTTTGTTCTTCACTCCGTACTCACTTTTTCCTATTCTTTCTTCTTGCTAAATATCTTACCTGCCAGACAGATGATGATTTCTCAATTGAAAATAGTCTCAGAAATTGAATTTATTGCTGGTGCTGTCCGAGCAAACCATGTGGCCACTCATTATGCAACACTTGTTTGTCGAATTACATAATGTGTTGTATAGAAGTTTATCGAGCCCGGATAGGCACCTTTTTAGGTTCGATGTCTACTCGTACAGCGAGGAACCGCCTCTCTTTGAGACAATCTGTTTGTATCATAAATTACTTGATCCTGTGTCATCGTGGTGTGGATCGTTATCTGAGCCTGAGCCTGTGTACATTTTTCTTTTTTTTTCTCCAATCCGACTTCGCCGTTAACTTCATACCTTTTGAGGCACAATATGTTAATGATTCAGTTATGAATTGCGCGCAACTGACCGTCTTTATTGTCAGGAAATCCTTCGCCTACTTGAGACAATTGTTAAGTTTGAGGGGGAGATTGCTGAGCTGAAGGGAAAACTTGGTAGGGCGGGGCTGTCTGGAGTTACGCCTGTGAAAGTGGCTTTCCGAGAAGGATGGAAGGTTGTCGGTGGTTCCAAGAGGAAACATGGGGGTAGAACCTTTGATGTGAATGAGGTAGGTGATGAGGTGGGGGCTGCTAGAAAAGTACGTAGGACAGATGAGGGGGGCCCAGGCCGGAGCAATGCTGTAAAGCGTTTGGCGTGGACTATCAAAAGTGGTAGGAAAGGGGGGCCAGAGAAGCAGGTAGATAGGGGTGTAAAGTCCAAAGGCAGTGGGGAGTGCAGCACCAGAAACAGATTTGATGTGCTCGATTCGGAAGAGACAGAGGGGGAGATGGAGGTAGTTGCAACAGATAGTAGCTTGGGGTCTAGGCCAGGAAAAAGGAGGAGGGATCCGGGGGAAGACCAGGGGAGTAGTCCAGGTAGCTCAGGGCCTGGAAAGAGACGGAGGGACAAGGATAGGAGTAATCCTAGGTCAAAGATACCGATACCGATATTGATTCCGAGTGGGGCTGTTGGAGAGGAAGAGGACGCTGTAAACAATAGGAGACTAGAGGAGATAAATAGGGCGAGGTCCAAAAGTAAGTTGGTGGTTGCGGGAAGTAGCATAGTTCGGGGGATCGACAAGGTTGTCTGTGGTCCGGACAGTAAAAATAGAACAGTTCTGTGCTTTCCGGGGGCTAAAGTGGAGGACCTGAGGGATAGAGTGGACGGTATTGTAGCTGGGTCGGGGCCTGATCCGGTAGTGGTATTACATGTGGGGTCCAATAACATCAGGGAGAGGAAATCAGTTCGTTTGGTGGACACATACAAGGACCTAATTAGTAAGCTACTTAGCAGGAATGCTCGGATCATCGTTTCAGGGGTGCTCCCCGTTATGGGTGGTGGGAATGAGAGGAACTCGCGGATTATGGCACTAAACGAGGAGCTGGGAGAGCACTGCAAAGACTTGGGAGTACATTTCATTGACCACTGGGATTCATTCTGGGGACAAGGAGAGTTGTATGGGCGAGACGGATTGCATTTAAGTAGGATGGGTACAGACCTGTTGGGCCAAAAAATCTTACAGGTGGCTGGGCCTTTTTTGGAGAAAAGGGGGGTAGGGGACCACAGCCGGTAACCCAGAGTGGCACAAATGCTGGGAACATAGGAAGAACAACAAACATGCACAATACAGGGACATACCAGGGTTATAATAATGTGCCAGTGATGACAAAAAAACAAAGATTCATTAAGTTTGGGTACTGCAACATCCAGGGTCTGCACAAGAAAGTAAGCGAAATATCAACAATGATGGACGAAGGAGACTTTGATATAATGGGTCTAAGTGAGACGTGGATACGACGGGATGAGCGGGTTGATCAGATGAAGGGTTGCGTGTGGATAGGAGCTGGGCGAACTGAGGGTCAGAAACGGGGTGGGGGTGTTGGCATCTACGCTAAAGAGGAATTACAGCCCTCATTGATTACAGATCTCACAGAAGCAAGGACTCAGATTCCAGTATCCAACGAAATAGTCTGGGCAAAAATCAAGTTAGGAAGCAGGAGTGTTGCCGTTGGTGTTGTATACTTAGCAGTGGAGGGAAGTAAGCCCGAGTGGAATGATTCAATATATACAACTCTTAGATCGAATATCACAGAGCTTGGGAGCAGAGGGTTCAGTATTGTCCTAATGGGGGACTTCAATGGGCACATCGGGGATAAGGAGGAGGGCATACAGGGAGGTGATGGGAAAATTAACACGAATGGGAGGAAGATGTTGGACCTATCAAAAGAGCTTGGTTTAAAGATCCTGAACAGGGATGCGAAATGTAAGGGTAAATGGACCTGGGAGAGGAACGATAAGAAAACAATAATTGATTATATACTCACTGACATTAGCATATGGAGGGAGGTTATAGATGTAGAAATAGATGACGAGGGAAAAAATGACTTGGGTAGTGATCACAACCTGATAACAGTTAAGATTATGGGCAAAAAGACGAATAGAGACAGAAATACCTTCAAGGAAGTTTGGGGACTAAAACAAGGAGTCGACTGGAAGCAGTTTCGGGAAAAACTAAAACCAAATCTTGAATGTATACCTAGGGATGCAAATGTCCAGAGTATTTCAGATGGCATAGTGAATAGCCTAACAGAGGCAGGGAAGGAGTGTATAGGAAGGGTGAGGGTCCCAACGAGAGAGCTTGGATACAGGGTTAACGAGGGACTGAAAAAGGCTATAAAAGAAAGGAAGGTAAAATGCGCTGCTTACAGAAGAAGTAGGAAGCTTAAAGGGGTGGATAACAATGACACGAGACTAATGAAAGGAGAATATGAACTGGCACGGAAAAAGGTGAATGAGATAAAGGATAATAATAGGAAGGAGCGCAATTGCAGTCTTGCCAGAACAATAAAGAAAACGGGGGGTTCGAGCTCAAACGTATTTTGGAACTGGGTAAATAAACGGGGGAAAAGTAGTGTGCAGAGTATCAAAGTGGATGGGGAAAGTACAGAAGATAAAGGCCGTATCGCTTCAGAGTTAGTCAAGCACTGGGAAAAGATAAACGATAGGCGATGGGGCAGTGGGTCCCCACCAAAAAGAAATACACTGGTGGAGGAGAACCTATCCAATCGTGTATGTAGCGAAATAACGGCAGAAGAAGTGCGGAACGTGGTCTCGAAATTAAAAAATGGTAAAGCGGGAGGGACTGATGAAATTCCGAACGAATTCCTCAAAAATGGAGGGGAGGCACTTATTGAAGTCCTGACAAACCTCTTCAACCTGGCTCTGCGAAAGCAAGAGGTCCCCAGAGAGTGGAGGGAAAGTAAGGTGTCGTTCATACACAAAAAGGGGGATAAGGAAGTTCTAGATAACTATAGGGGGATATCAGTTAGTAGTAACATCGGAAAAGTATTCTGTAAGGTCATATACGGTAGACTAGAGGAAGTTATAGAAGAGAAAGGTTTTTTAGGAGAAATTCAAAATGGTTTCAGGAAAGGACGAAGAGTCACTGATCACCTATTTACACTCACCCAACTGATAGAATCAACAAAGGCTGAAAAGAAAAAGATGTTTCTGGCATTTCTAGATGTGAAAAAAGCGTACGACCGAGTGTGGAGGGAAGGTATGTGGCGAAAGCTCGAGGGCATCGGACTGAGGGGTGACTTTGTGGGAATCATGAAAGCACTGTATACAGATGTGCAAAGCCAACTCAGTCTAGGGAGTATCACTACAAAACGAGTCCCTATGGATATAGGCCTCAAGCAGGGGTGTATCTTTTCACCGATTTTGTTTGCATTGTATGTTAAAGATTTAGGGGACGAACTATTTCAGAGTGCGGAGGGGGTAAATGTTGGAGACATAAAGATACCAGGCTTATTCTTTGCGGACGACATGGTGTTAATGTCTAGAACTGAACAGGGGCTAGAGAAACTGCTGGAAATTGTTGGTAGATATGGGAACACTTGGCGGCTCGAACTAAATGAAAATAAAAGCAAGGTAATACCCGTTGGACGCAAGGTAGATATGACGAAGAGATGGAGAGTGGGGGAGTTCTCAATCCCCGAAGGGGAAAGCAAACAAATCACTGTAGGAGAAACGGGAGAGTATGAGTATCTAGGGGTAAGCATAAATATAACGGGAAGAGGGGTGTACAGAAATTACTCAGCCAAACTGATTCTGAAGGGGAAAAGAATTCTGAACCAACTAAAACTTTTAGGGAAAAATAGTTTCAATAAGGTCTTTGTGGGGAAAACACTGTGGGAGAGGGTGGGTTTACCAAGTATAACGTATGGCACGGACGTGATTCCATTAAACCAAACCGTTATTAAGAAGTTGGAAAGTACTCAGAATGATGCCGGCAGATGGATAACAGGGTCGAGTAATGCTGCAGCTTTGGAAGCAGTAAGGGGGGAGCTTGGGTGGATGAAAATCAAGGACAGGGTAGATTTGGGAAAACTGTGTTACTTTAACTACTTGAGAAACCTGCCTGACAACCGGTGGTGTAAATTGATGCTCGATACCATTTGGAATTCTAATATAGAAACGGGGTGGTCAAAACATGTGAGGGAACTAATGGACAATTACTCTATAGAGGTCACAAACATAGAAGTAGGAATGAAAGAAGGCAAAAGGTTTGTCAAAGAGAGAGTCATGGAAGACTGCAATCGAAACTGGCGAGCAGGGGTTAGCGTGAAAAGATCACTGCAGGGGTTACAATATAAAGAAAAGCCAGCTTTTGAGAAGTACCTAGATGGCACCTTTGGAGGGTCACTGCTGTTCAAACTGAGATCAAGATCACTGGAGCTTCGGGGAAAAATTGGGAGAGATGGGGAAAAGGGATGCCAAATGTGCCACTCTGGAGTAGTGGAGACCCTGGAACATTTTCTCTTGGAATGCCCACAGTATATACCTCATAGAATAAAATTTACTGGAAGAATAATGCAGAAGTGGGGTGAAGAAACAAAGGATAGATGGCTGAAGGGGGACACGAGGGAGAGGGTAGGAATGCTTATTGAAGAAATTGAAAAAGAGGAAGTGAGGGACACTATTAAGCAGTTTATATCTGAATGCTGGGAGGAGAGGAGGGGAAGAGGGGGTGGGGTGCAGGGGGAATGATGGCCTTCTCTTATGAGGACCGCGACGAATCAGCGGCTGGCCAAAGAGTTATTATTATTATTATCGTGTCAAGGTTTCTCCTACTCTGTGGAGACATTCACCCGAACCCTGGTCCAAACTCTAATGATTCAAGTACCACAACACAGGAGCTAAAAATCTGGCATATTAATATACAAAGCCTCAAACCCAAAATGGACATATTGCAGTACGAATGCCAAAACTACGACATTCTGGCTTTTACTGAAACCTGGCTTCGTGATGAAGATCAGTCCTCAGACATACTGATAAGTGGGTTTCAAGAGCCAGTGAGAAACGATCGGAAGACTCGAGGGGGTGGGGTCGCAATTTATATCGCCGTTAACTTCATACCTTTTGAGGCACAATATGTTAATGATTCAGTTATGAATTGCGCGCAACTGACCGTCTTTATCGTGTCAAGGCTTCTCCTACTCTGTGGAGACATTCACCCGAACCCTGGTCCAAACTCTAATGATTCAAGTACCACAACACAGGAGCTAAAAATCTGGCATATTAATATACAAAGCCTCAAACCCAAAATGGACATATTGCAGTACGAATGCCAAAACTACGACATTCTGGCTTTTACTGAAACCTGGCTTCGTGATGAAGATCAGTCCTCAGACATACTGATAAGTGGGTTTCAAGAGCCAGTGAGAAACGATCGGAAGACTGTCCAATCATCTTAGTTATAAAACACTCTAAACAATCGCGGACTACTTTCAAAAGAAAAATCTGGCTCTACAATCAAGCAAACTATTCCACCTTGAATGATGAGCTTTCCTGTTTCGATTGGGAGTCACATTTCGAAAATAGTCCAATAGTCTCTGTTGCTTCAACTCTTTCGGAAATTCTACTTAATATTGCATCCAAACATATTCCTACAAAGGAGGTGACTATTCGCCCAGAACAACCTAAATGGATGCATAACAATATCAGGCTTCTAATACGTCAGAGGCAGAGGTTATATCGCATCGCAAAAAATAACAAGTCGTTAAATGCCTGGCAAAAATACAAAATGAAAAGAAATGAGGTTGTATCAGCCGTGCGTAACGCAAAAGCGAAATACTTTTCAAGGGTACAGTCAGATCTTAAAAATAATAATAATATGTCGCCATCCGAGGGGTGGAAAACGCTTAAAACGCTCATTGGAACTAGCAAAGCGAGTGCTATACCCCCAATAGTTTTCTCTGATAACGTGTACTCGTCCAATGTTGATAAGGTAGAATTATTTAATGATTTTTTAGCTCTATATCATCGGTTGATGATGTCCGAGCTCAACTGCCCCCGCCCCCAAAAGAACCACCCAAAACTATAGATAAAATCACTCTCCAAGTTAGTGACATTTGGGAGGCGATGTCATCTATAAAAATATCAAAGGCGTCAGGTCCTGATTTCATCAGCCCAAGGCTCCTTAAAGAATGTAAGCCATCACTGTGCGAACCACTAACTAGTCTATTCAACTTGTTTTTGAAAAATGCCCATTTTCCCTGCGAATGGAAAAAGGCCAACGTCCTTCCCGTATTAAAGAAACAGCCGTCCAACATGGTAACTAACTATCGACCAATATCACTCCTTAGTTGTATAGGTAAAGTGTTTGAAAAGTGTGTCTTTAAACAACTTTGGGATTTCCTTACGCAAAATAATGTTCTTAACCAATACCAATCTGGCTTCACACCAGGTGATTCAACAGTACTTCAGCTTACAGACATGTATGATGAGTTTTGTAAGGCTTTCGACGAAGGCAAAGAAGTACGGGTTGTATTTTGTGATGTTAGCAAGGCCTTCGATAAGGTTTGGCATAAAGGTCTGCTTTATAAATTAAGGAAAATAGGTATTAAAGGCGATCCATTACTGTTTTTAGAGTCCTATCTCTCCGACAGATCCCAGAGAGTAGTGCTAGGTGCTGAGGCCTCATCTTGGAAGCGCATAACCGCAGGGGTTCCTCAAGGATCGATACTAGGACCTCTTTTATTTTTAATTTATATCAATGATATAACGGAAGATTTACTGAGTTGTATACGTTTATTTGCTGATGACACATCTTTGTACTTGATAGTTGAAAATCCTGATCTTGCTGCTAAGATCCTAAATGAAGACCTCGAGAGAATTCAACAGTGGGCTTCAACTTGGCTAGTTGAGTTCAATCCGCAAAAAACAGAAACTATGTTAATATCCAGATAGCTTATACCATCCAATCACCCACCCCTTGCTTATGGTCATTCCCAAATAACTGAAGTCAAATTTCATAAACACTTGGACAATCACATAAAACATATCTGTACTAAAGCATGGTCTCGCATTGATATGTTGCGCAAACACAGATTTGACCTTGAACGCTGTGTTCTTGAAAAAATTTATTTTGCGTATATTAGGCCACTACTTGAATATGCCGACGTTGTTTGGGACAATTGTACTGAAACTGAAGTTGACGAATTAGAGAAAATCCAAATTGCGACTGCAAGAATTGTCACTGGGGCAACGGTGAGCGCAAGTAAGTCAAGTTTATACACTGAGACTCGTTGGGAACCATTACAAGAACGCCGAAGGAAGCATAAACTAATCCAATATTTCAAAATGTTCCATCGTATGGCCCCATCGTATATCTCCAACAAAATTCCTCCAACTCTCTCCATTTTAAATCCATCAATGCATCTACGTTCCGACCAAACTCATCGAGTTCCGTTCTGCAGGACAACACTTTATCAGTCCTCTTTTATTCCCAAAGTGACGGATCAGTGGAACAACCTTCCGTTGTCTGTACGCGAAAATCCCTCCATTCACAATTTTAAAACTTTTCTGAATCAGGAGCACTTTCGACCACCGCGCTATTTTGGTACTGCAAAATCTCGCAAAGCCCAAATTTGCCATTGTAGATTACGCCTCCAATGCAGTAATTTGAATTACCATCTATACAACAATCACTTAGCCCTTACCCCTTTCTGTGTTTGTGGAGATCTCGAAACCACTGAGCATTACCTTCTGCACTGTCCCGTGTTTACTAGTGTGCGAAGCAACACAATTGAACGATTACCTATTGATGCAGATACCACTAGTCTTCTATGTGGTTCTGAACACCTAACGGAAGAGGGGAATTATGAAATATTTGAAGCAGTTCACAAATTTATCCTCTTTTCCAATCGATTCAATTAATATTTGCTGAAACGCAAACTCAGGCTTAAGCCCCGTTAACAGTTTAATAGTCCACACCAGATGGTCACCAAGAATGCCGTGAAACAACGTTATTTACTGACAAGAACTCGTCATCGCTGTCTTGTAAGTCTGAGACATTAGTTAATAATTAATTATTATACTTTTACCATTCTGGCAACCCTGTACATTCTCTTCTTTCCATTCTCGTCCTTATTATTTTAGCTCTTGTCTCTTATTTTTCGATTTTTCCTTTTAGTTTAAACGCTAAACATTGATTATCGGAATAGTCTGACTACCTATCTGCGCTTAAATTCGAACACATGTCTGCCGCGGGGAAATGATATATTATAAGCCGATGGCTTACATTCAAATCCCCAGCTTCTTTTAACAGTTGCCATGCTTCAGCTTGTATTACTATATGTCTATACCATTTGTCAATTTTTATTTTTGTAGCTGTTATGCATATGTCTGTAGTCTATTTACAAATAAAATATCGTTTAAACTAAACAATTTTTCGGCGGCATATTAAAAGAAAAAAACGTTTCAGTAGGAAATGTCTTTGCCAGTGCGATTTTTTAACCCCAAACACACACAGGCGAGTGCCAGAGTTCATATATGCCCCAAAACAAAATAGGTTCCAATTTCAATCATGTGTATGTATTTCTTAAATAAAATTATTATTTATTTATTTGTATATTTATTTATTGATTATTTTTTATTAATTTTTATTTATTTATTTATTCATTTGGTTCATTCATTTATTTAAATTATTATTATTTTTATTTTATTTTTAATTTTTCATACCTTTCACACAATGTAGAGGTTCAGAAGGTAAAACACACAATTTCTACGTGGTGTAAACTATTTTCCATCATGAACCTCCGTCGGGGGATATTCATTCCAACTGATAACATTCGTGAGGCATCATGATCTTTGGCGTTATTTTTTCATTTATTTCTTTAGTCTCAATATATTTTATCAAACCATTTTTCCATATTATTTTCACATACTTCTGAAGCCAGTAAAGCCAACCGCTCCCGATTGGTTTTACTTAAATCAAAGCCAACCAATAGGGCTTCATGGGGTCAGTAAAGCAAACCACTCACTGACTGATTAAAACTCAATGGAAGCCAATCAATAGGACTTCATCTAATTTGTTTGGACGACACAAACTGAGTTGTGAAAAACAAACTTGGGACATCTCAGATTGAAAAGAATTAATTAGATGAGTGACATTCGTCAGCTTGTTACCGAGTTTAATTATGTACTGAGCTGTGAAAAACACCCCCAGCCCACATATGGATATATACCATGCATGCCCTCCCATTTGATATAAATGAACATTTGAATAAAGATTTAACAGCCCTTTTAAGGGCTTGAGGGTGTGTGTCAGTGATTTTTTTTTTTTTTTTTTTTTTTTGGGGGGGGGGGGGGTTGGGGTGGGGTGGAGGAGGTCATTTGGGATTCCCGAAGGATAACCAGATACCTCAAAATCACATACGGCATCCTATCTCCCAGAAGGCTTGATGGATGACTCCCGGTTTCTTAAAACTAAACTGTTGGAGCTTTCTCCACTTCTTTTTTGTAACCGCTATGGTCATAGACCGGGGCCGCTACCAAACCGGCGTTGCTGTTTGGTTTTCTTTTCTCTTCTTCCCTTAAACTTGCCATCGCGCAACATTACATTCTGGCTCGCCACCATGGTGGGACTCAAACCTCTACCATCGCCGAACTGGAACCGAACAGAGCTCGCTCTCTAATAGTTTTAAAGGCGTTGGGGGATTGAGTATTGACCTCCTAACACTCCAGCTTAAACTGCCGGGTATTCTAACCGCGTGCATAACCCCCTCAGACTCCATTTTGGGCAATAGGAAAGCTAGGCCTGTGTGATCCAAGGAAAAAAAAAAAATAAGGTTAACCGGGTCGCAAGGGATTTGTAAATCCCACATCGTCCCTGCGCGCCTTCGGCGCGCTAAAACCTTTCATTCATTCTTTCATTCATTCATTCAAAATTGAAAGGGACGGACGGAAAAGGACGGAAAAGTGTAAATTAAAAACCGAATTGCTCTAATTTCCAGCTCTCTATCTTTTCTACCTCCTCTATCTCATCAGACACACGACCAAACTGAATGACAAACTATGAGGGATTGAAACAATCCTCAAGCAAAGATGTGCAGAAAACCTAACAAGACCAAGGCAAGGATTGAAACAATCTTGCCAGCAAACAGCCCTTTTAAGGGCTTTTTTTTTTTTTTTTTTTTTTTTTTTTTTGTGGGGGTGGGGGGGGGGTGGGGTGGAGGTCATTTGGAATTCCCGAAGGATAACCAGATACCTCAAATCACATACGGCATCCTATCTCCCAGAAGGCTTGATGGATGACTCCCGGTTTTTTCCAACTAAACTGTTGGAGCTTTCTCCATTCCTTTTTTGTAACCGCTATGGTCATATACCGGGGCCGCTACCAAACCGGCGTTGCTGTTTGGTTTTCTTTTTTCTTTTTCCCTTAAAATTGCCATCGCACAACATTATATTCTGGCTCGCCACCATGGTGGGACTCAAACCTCTACCATCGCCAAACTGGAACCGAATAGAGCCCACTCTCCAATAGTCTTAATGGCGTTGAGGGTTTGGTCTTTGACAATCTATCACTCCAATGCAAACTGCCAGGAATTCTAACCGCGTGCATACCCCTTCAGACCCCATTTGAGGCAATAGGAAAGCTAGGCCTGTGTGATCCAAGATCCAAGTGAAATAAAATAAGGCTAACCGGGTCGCAAGGGATTTGTAAATCCCACATCGTCCCTGCGCGCCTTCGGCGCGCTAAAACCTTTCATTCATTCAAAATTGGAATCATTTTCCGCAAAGTCTCTTTGAAAAAGCCAAACCAAGCGAAACGCGTCGAGACAGACGGATTATTTTCTACCTTTGCTGAAGACTACAACCAATCCAGGTATCTTCTTTAATAGGTAATATCTAATTTTCCAATTTTATTTATTTCATCACTTTTATATTTTATTTATACTTAATTCAGGTACTTTCTTTAACAATGGCACGAAAAGGGCAGAGGCATCAGAGGCAGAGAGTTGCCCAGTCCGGAACTGGCCAGGAACAATCGTTCCAGGCTTATTCTAGACTGGCCAAGGCTTTGTTTCAGGTGCTTCAATGTTTGCACCACATTGGGCTATTAGAGCACCATTTGGCAAATCGGGATTTCCCGAAACAGCTGGAGAAGAAAGTAAATGAGTTAGGTGGCTTTTTAAAGCCAGCTCTTCCCATCCCACACATTTTTTCTGTTTTTCGACAGATTAGTGTGGGATGGGCCAATCAAACGTTAAATGCTTTAGTTGAGCATTATAAGATAAATTTAAACCAGTTGAAGTCTAAGATAACTTTGGCTATGCGACCACCTCCTGGGCTCGAAAAAATAGACTTCAACAGTGCTTCGGCGCGTGCCTAGATCTGGGCTAAAAAGAACTTTAAAAATAAGTTGACAGATAAGACGATTTCGGCCTATGAGTCTTACATTTCGGAACTTCGCCCAGCGTCTGGAGTAACGAACAATACGGGAGGGAGCAAGCAAACTCCGGCCCGTGTTGTCCCTCTACCCCAACGCGAAAAGCAAAATAAGAAAAGATCAAGGCAAAGCACTTCTCCCTCTTCTTTTCCTTCTACTTCTTCTTTCTCTCAGAGTAAGCGCCTCAATTTGCAAACATCTCCGGTCCATATTGTGACTGAAGATGCTCGCAAATTGAGTAACTCTGTCTCTCCTCGTCTTGCTCCTCTACCTCCTACTCCTCCTCAGCCTTTCTTCTCTGGTTCTCCTAGTGCTCTCACTAGAACTCCTCCTCCTCCTTCTGTTTCTTCTCCTGCATCTGTTTCCTCTCCTGCTTCTGTTTCTTCTCCTGCCTCTAGTGTGGTTCAACGAGGTATATCGTACTCGGAGAAAGTGAAATCACCGAGCCGCAACTAGGGTCGCTCATTTGATTCTAAATTCTCCCAGTTTCGGCATGAAAGCGGAGTTAATTTTGACAAAGGAATTGGCGCCTCCCCGATGTTTGTAAAAACATCCTTATGATTGGAAGTTCAAATTTAGGACGCATTGATCGAAATCCCCATCCGGACATCCAGGTGGAGTGTTACCCCGGCGTCAAATTCAATCATCTGCGCTCTATGTTTAAAGGGCACAGGGGCCAGTCCAGTCCCCCAAAAATATTATTAAATATTGGCGTGAATTCTCGAAACGATAATTCTGATCTCGTAGTTAAGTAGTTGCGGAATATGCTTAGCGATATCAGGGTCAAGTTTAGATCAGCAAAAATTTATTTCGCTGAACTAAACTTTTCTCAAAAACTCCCTCAGACTGAGAGGAGAACCCTGAGCATCATCAACGAAACCATTCGGAAAGTGAAGGACGTTAACGTTATACCAAAAATTGATGACGCGAAGTTTGATGTTGCTCAGGATTTAATCCATTGGACCACGAGAACCGCCAATATTATGTACGATCACTGGTTGAACCACCTATATTTAAACTAAGTAAAGGCAAAGGTAACAGCCGCTTAACAGATGTGGGATTAGGAACTAATGTGGTTAACCTGTCTGGCACCAATGACCTAACAACCCAAGAGAAATCGCTTTTAGATCGCGGTTTAACTTTTGTACCAGCACCAAAGCCTAAAACTGATAACCAAACAAATTTACCATCATACAACTGTAATTTTCTTAGACAAATGAAATTAGCCGACCGCTTTAAACTCCAGCGGTCGGAAACTTCCTTTTACAGAATCATCTGGTTGGTCACCTCCAGATAGTGAAGTAGAAAGCTCGAGGGCATCGGACTGGGGGGTGACTTTGTGGGAATCATGAAAGCACTGTATACAGATGTGCAAAGCCAACTCAGTCTAGGGAGTATCACTACAAAACGAGTCCCTATGGATATAGGCCTCAAGCAGGGGTGTATCTTTTCACCGATTTTGTTTGCATTGTATGTTAAAGATTTAGGGGACGAAGTAATTCAGAGTGCGGAGGGGGTAAATGTTGGAGACATAAAGATACCAGGCTTATTCTTTGCGGACGACATGGTGTTAATGTCTAGAACTGAACAGGGGCTAGAGAAACTGCTGGAAATTGTTGGTAGATATGGGAACACTTGGCGGCTCGAACTAAATGAAAATAAAAGCAAGGTAATACCCGTTGGACGCAAGGTAGATATGACGAAGAGATGGAGAGTGGGGGAGTTCTCAATCCCCGAAGGGGAAAGCAAACAAATCACTGTAGGAGAAACGGGAGAGTATGAGTATCTAGGGGTAAGCATAAATATAACGGGAAGAGGGGTGTACAGAAATTACTCAGCCAAACTGATTCTGAAGGGGAAAAGAATTCTGAACCAACTAAAACTTTTAGGGAAAAATAGTTTCAATAAGGTCTTTGGGGGGAAAACACTGTGGGAGAGGGTGGGTTTACCAAGTATAACGTACGTAGGAGAGGAGGGGAAGAGGGGGTGGGGTGCAGGGGGAATGATGGCATTCTCTTATGAGGACCGCGACAAATCAGCGGCTGGCCAAAGAGTTATTATTATTATCCCGAAATTATTGAGGCTAGCAAACGAATCATCAAAAAGGTGTTCAGCATGAACATACTCTCCGATAAAGACAATTTAACAGCTGGTGAACAGAGAGCCCTCACGAAACTTCGAAAAAATAAGAAATTAGTAATTAAACCAGCCGACAAAGGTGGGTCGGTAGTTGTTCTATCTCGGGATAATTATATAATAATAATAATAACTCTTTGGCCAGCCGCTGATTTGTCGCGGTCCTCATAAGAGAAGGCCATCATTCCCCCTGCACCCCACCCCCTCTTCCCCTCCTCTCCTCCCAGCATTCAGATATAAACTGCTTAATAGTGTCCCTCACTTCCTCTTTTTCAATTTCTTCAATAAGCATTCCTACCCTCTCCCTCGTGTCCCCCTTCAGCCATCTATCCTTTGTTTCTTCACCCCACTTCTGCATTATTCTTCCAGTAAATTTTATTCTATGAGGTATATACTGTGGGCATTCCAAGAGAAAGGAAGCCATGAGACAACTCAGCAATACTAAACATTATAAGAAAATAGATTCACTTATTTGGCCTAGTAATATCGAAAAATTCAATAAGATCTTAAAATTTCTCCTCGACGAAGGTCACATTACCAAAAAAACAATTGAAATATTTAACAGCTAAGCTCAGTGCTCAAACAAGACAATTTTATATCCTTCCAAAGATCCACAAGGACCGTTCTTCATGGACGGATGACTTAACTCCACCCGGGAGGCCAATTGTATCAGATTGTAATTCGGAATCTTATGCGATCTCGGAATTAATTGATTATCATCTGAAACCTACAGCAAATAGACATCCGAGCTATCTAAAAAATACACAGGATTTCCTGTCAAAAATTTCGAAATTGAAAATATCAAAAAATGCAATTCTGGCTACTTTGGATATCGACAGTATGTATACGAACATTGATGTTGATAAAGGTGTTAAATCAGTTAAAAATGCATTTGAAAAATATCCGGATGCGAAACGCCCGGATGAACAAATTTTGGATCTTTTAGAGCTGAGCTTAAAAGGTAAAGACTTTCAATTCAATGGAGAATATTTTCTACAAATAATGGGTTGTCCTATGGGTAAAAGATGCAGTCCTAATTTTGCAAGCATTTATGTACGGAATGGGAGGAAAATGCCTTAAGCAAATGTGCAAAGCATCCTCTCGTATATCTCAGATATTTAGATGACATTTTTATTATTTGGGAACATTCAAAAGAAGATTTTGATGAATTTTTAGAAATTTTGAACAATCACGATCCAAATATTAAATTGAAAGCTACTATCAGTGAAAATTCTGTTGATTTTCTCGATGTGACCGTGTATAAAGGCAAGCAATTTCAGCCGTCCGGTCATTTAGATTATAAAGTATATTTTAAACCAACTGATTCACATCAATTGTTGCACACAAAATCATTTCATCCTCAACATACATTTAAAGGTATCATCAAATCACAGCTCATTCGTTCCCACCGCAATTCAAGTGATAAGGTAAATTTCAATGAGGCTTGTTCTACTCTATTTGGCGCCCTCAGATCGAGAGGGTACTCGCTGCGCCTTTTGCGTAGCCAGAAATCCCAAATCCTGAAAAAGCTCGAAAGTCCAGCTGAAACTACCGATTTCGAACCACTGAAGATTGAACACAACAGACAAAATAGTAGTGGCGCGGTATTTAATTGCAAAAAGCCTCGATGTAGACTGCATACTTTTATGCCTGATCAGAAAGAGGAATTTTCCTCCGAACAAACGAAAAATCATTATCAGATCCGTAACCCCCTCCATTGTGATTCACCAAACATTATTTACCTTATCACTTGTAAGCGATGTCGGAAACAGTATGTTGGTCAAAGTCAAAATCCTTTCCGAGAACGTGCTACTAGACACAAACAGGATATAAAACATAATGCTGATGCCCCAGTAGCACAACATTTTAACCTTCCTGGCCATTCTTTGGACGATTTCGAAATCCATCCTATTGAGCAACCACCAATTAAAGACACATTAGAAGAAACGGATGAATTTAGAAAAAAACGTGAAGCTTTTTGGATCAATACGCTTCAAACCCTCTGGCCATTTGGTATGAACATATCAGAGGGCGAATGCGAAAGGAGGTCCATCATTCCTTTCACTTTAACGTACAATAGAATGAATATCGAAATAGCAAAAATGTCAAAAGATGAATTCAATTTTACCAATGCTAAATTAAATGAACCTTTGAATCTTCGACCTGTCATCGCCTATAAGAAAAACAAAACCTTGCGTAACATCCTTGTAAGGACTAAATTAGAGCCCACCAATGAATAACATCAATTTTTGCCAGTCAGTTTAACCAGTTTCTAAGCTCATCACTTAGTTTAAACCAATTTTATGTACTTTTTTGTCATGTTTGAAACCAATCAGGGTTCAGTAAATGAAAACAATTTTTCGGCGGCATATTAAAAGAAAAAAAAACGTGTTTTTTAACCTAAAACACACACACACACACACACACAGTCTTGTTTTCCCTACATACCGAGGTACCCCATTGTCTGTCCTTTGTGTGGACTAACGGTTTCAACCTCGTTTTGCCGGTACAGTTCTGGGAAAACAACCGAGGTAAAGGGTTTCTTTTGTCTTTTGTACCTCGGTAAGGCGAAACACGCAAACTCTTTTGTCTAGTTACCTCGTCAAGTTGGTAAGACAAACGCACACACACACACACACACACACACACACACACACACACACACACACACACACACACACACACACACACACACACACACACACACACACACACACACACACACACACACACACACACACACACACACACACACACACACACACACATCTTTGTCTACCCCACATACCGAGGTACCCCATTGTTTGTCCTTTGTGTGGACTAACGGTTTCTACCTCGTTTTGGAAAAACAGAAGAGGTAAAGGGTTTCTTTTGTCTTTTGTACCTCGGTAAGACAAAACACGCAAACTATTTTGTCTAGTTACCTCGTCAAGTTGGTAAGACACCCCCCCCCCCCCCCCCCCACACACACACAAACACACACTTAATTGCAAAGAGCCTCGTTGTAGACTGCATACTTTTATGTCTGATCAGAAAGAGGAATTTTCCTCCGAACAAACGAAAAATCATTATCAGATCCGTAACCCCCTCCATTGTAATTCACCAAACATTATTTACCTTATCACATGTAAGGGCTGTCGGAAACAGTATGTTGGTCAAAGTCAAAATCCTTTCCGAGAACGTGCTACTAGACACAAACAGGACATAAAACATAATGCTGATGCCCCAGTAGCACATCATTTTAACCTTCCTGGCCATTCTTTGGACGATTTCGAAATCCATCCTATTGAACAACCACCAATTAAAGATACATTAGAAGAAACGGATGAATTTAGAAAAAAACGTGAAGCTTTTTGGATCAATACGCTTCTAACCCTCTGGACATTTGGTATGAACATAGCAGAGGGAGAATGCGAACGGAGGTCCATCATTCCTTTCACTTTAACATACAACAGAATGAATATCGAAATAGCCAAAATGTTAAAAGATGAATACAATTTAACCGATGCTAAATTAAATGAACCTTTGAATCTTCGACCTGTCATCGCCTATAAGAAATACAAAAGCTTGCGTATTATCCTTGTAAGGACTAAATTAGAGCCCATCAATGAATAATAATAATAACTCTTTGGCCAGCCGCTGATTCGTCGCGGTCCTCATAAGAGAAGGCCATCATTCCCCCTGCACCCCACCCCCTCTTCCCCTCCTCTCCTCCCAGCATTCAGATATAAACTGCTTAATAGTGTCCCTCACTTCCTCTTTTTCAGTTTCTTCAATAAGCATTCCTACCCTCTCCCTCGTGTCCCCCTTCAGCCATCTATCCTTTGTTTCTTCACCCCACTTCTGCATTATTCTTCCAGTAAATTTTATTCTATGAGGTATATACTGTGGGCATTCCAAAAGAAAATGTTCCAGGGTCTCCACTACTCCAGAGTGGCACATTTGGCATCCCTTTTCCCCATCTCTCCCAATTTTTCCCCGAAGCTCCAGTGATCTTGATCTCAGTTTGAACAGCAGTGACCCTCCAAAGGTGCCATCTAGGTACTTCTCAAAAGCTGGCTTTTCTTTATATTGTAACCCCTGCAGTGATCTTTTCACGCTAACCCCTGCTCGCCAGTTTCGATTGCAGTCTTCCATGACTCTCTCTTTGACAAACCTTTTGCCTTCTTTCATTCCTACTTCTATGTTTGTGACCTCTATAGAGTAATTGTCCATTAGTTCCCTCACATGTTTTGACCACCCCGTTTCTATATTAGAATTCCAAATGGTATCGAGCATCAATTTACACCACCGGTTGTCAGGCAGGTTTCTCAAGTAGTTAAAGTAACACAGTTTTCCCAAATCTACCCTGTCCTTGATTTTCATCCACCCAAGCTCCCCCCTTACTGCTTCCAAAGCTGCAGCATTACTCGACCCTGTTATCCATCTGCCGGCATCATTCTGAGTACTTTCCAACTTCTTAATAACGGTTTGGTTTAATGGAATCACGTCCGTGCCATACGTTATACTTGGTAAACCCACCCTCTCCCACAGTGTTTTCCCCACAAAGACCTTATTGAAACTATTTTTCCCTAAAAGTTTTAGTTGGTTCAGAATTCTTTTCCCCTTCAGAATCAGTTTGGCTGAGTAATTTCTGTACACCCCTCTTCCCGTTATATTTATGCTTACCCCTAGATACTCATACTCTCCCGTTTCTCCTACAGTGATTTGTTTGCTTTCCCCTTCGGGGATTGAGAACTCCCCCACTCTCCATCTCTTCGTCATATCTACCTTGCGTCCAACGGGTATTACCTTGCTTTTATTTTCATTTAGTTCGAGCCGCCAAGTGTTCCCATATCTACCAACAATTTCCAGCAGTTTCTCTAGCCCCTGTTCAGTTCTAGACATTAACACCATGTCGTCCGCAAAGAATAAGCCTGGTATCTTTATGTCTCCAACATTTACCCCCTCCGCACTCTGAAATAGTTCGTCCCCTAAATCTTTAACATACAATGCAAACAAAATCGGTGAAAAGATACACCCCTGCTTGAGGCCTATATCCATAGGGACTCGTTTTGTAGTGATACTCCCTAGACTGAGTTGGCTTTGCACATCTGTATACAGTGCTTTCATGATTCCCACAAAGTCACCCCCCAGTCCGATGCCCTCGAGCTTTCGCCACATACCTTCCCTCCACACTCGGTCGTACGCTTTTTTCACATCTAGAAATGCCAGAAACATCTTTTTCTTTTCAGCCTTTGTTGATTCTATCAGTTGGGTGAGTGTAAATAGGTGATCAGTGACTCTTCGTCCTTTCCTGAAACCATTTTGAATTTCTCCTAAAAAACCTTTCTCTTCTATAACTTCCTCTAGTCTACCGTATATGACCTTACAGAATACTTTTCCGATGTTACTACTAACTGATATCCCCCTATAGTTATCTAGAACTTCCTTATCCCCCTTTTTGTGTATGAACGACACCTTACTTTCCCTCCACTCTCTGGGGACCTCTTGCTTTCGCAGAGCCAGGTTGAAAAGGTTTGTCAGGACTTCAATAAGTGCCTCCCCTCCATTTTTGAGGAATTCGTTCGGAATTTCATCAGTCCCTCCCGCTTTACCATTTTTTAATTTCGAGACCACGTTCCGCACTTCTTCTGCCGTTATTTCGCTACATACACGATTGGATAGGTTCTCCTCCACCAGTGTATTTCTTTTTGGTGGGGACCCACTGCCCCATCGCCTATCGTTTATCTTTTCCCAGTGCTTGACTAACTTTGAGGCGATACGGCCTTTATCTTCTGTACTTTCCCCATCCACTTTGATACTCTGCACACTACTTTTCCCCCGTTTATTTACCCAGTTCCAAAATACGTTTGAGCTCGAACCCCCCGTTTTCTTTATTGTTCTGGCAAGACTGCAATTGCGCTCCTTCCTATTATTATCCTTTATCTCATTCACCTTTTTCCGTGCCAGTTCATATTCTCCTTTCATTAGTCTCGTGTCATTGTTATCCACCCCTTTAAGCTTCCTACTTCTTCTGTAAGCAGCGCATTTTACCTTCCTTTCTTTTATAGCCTTTTTCAGTCCCTCGTTAACCCTGTATCCAAGCTCTCTCGTTGGGACCCTCACCCTTCCTATACACTCCTTCCCTGCCTCTGTTAGGCTATTTACTATGCCATCTGAAATACTCTGGACATTTGCATCCCTAGGTATACATTCAAGATTTGGTTTTAGTTTTTCCCGAAACTGCTTCCAGTCGACTCCTTGTTTTAGTCCCCAAACTTCCTTGAAGGTATTTCTGTCTCTATTCGTCTTTTTGCCCATAATCTTAACTGTTATCAGGTTGTGATCACTACCCAAGTCATTTTTTCCCTCGTCATCTATTTCTACATCTATAACCTCCCTCCATATGCTAATGTCAGTGAGTATATAATCAATTATTGTTTTCTTATCGTTCCTCTCCCAGGTCCATTTACCCTTACATTTCGCATCCCTGTTCAGGATCTTTAAACCAAGCTCTTTTGATAGGTCCAACATCTTCCTCCCATTCGTGTTAATTTTCCCATCACCTCCCTGTATGCCCTCCTCCTTATCCCCGATGTGCCCATTGAAGTCCCCCATTAGGACAATACTGAACCCTCTGCTCCCAAGCTCTGTGATATTCGATCTAAGAGTTGTATATATTGAATCATTCCACTCGGGCTTACTTCCCTCCACTGCTAAGTATACAACACCAACGGCAACACTCCTGCTTCCTAACTTGATTTTTGCCCAGACTATTTCGTTGGATACTGGAATCTGAGTCCTTGCTTCTGTGAGATCTGTAATCAATGAGGGCTGTAATTCCTCTTTAGCGTAGATGCCAACACCCCCACCCCGTTTCTGACCCTCAGTTCGCCCAGCTCCTATCCACACGCAACCCTTCATCTGATCAACCCGCTCATCCCGTCGTATCCACGTCTCACTTAGACCCATTATATCAAAGTCTCCTTCGTCCATCATTGTTGATATTTCGCTTACTTTCTTGTGCAGACCCTGGATGTTGCAGTACCCAAACTTAATGAATCTTTGTTTTTTTGTCATCACTGGCACATTATTATAACCCTGGTATGTCCCTGTATTGTGCATGTTTGTTGTTCTTCCTATGTTCCCAGCATTTGTGCCACTCTGGGTTACCGGCTGTGGTCCCCTACCCCCCTTTTCTCCAAAAAAGGCCCAGCCACCTGTAAGATTTTTTGGCCCAACAGGTCTGTACCCATCCTACTTAAATGCAATCCGTCTCGCCCATACAACTCTCCTTGTCCCCAGAATGAATCCCAGTGGTCAATGAAATGTACTCCCAAGTCTTTGCAGTGCTCTCCCAGCTCCTCGTTTAGTGCCATAATCCGCGAGTTCCTCTCATTCCCACCACCCATAACGGGGAGCACCCCTGAAACGATGATCCGAGCATTCCTGCTAAGTAGCTTACTAATTAGGTCCTTGTATGTGTCCACCAAACGAACTGATTTCCTCTCCCTGATGTTATTGGACCCCACATGTAATACCACTACCGGATCAGGCCCCGACCCAGCTACAATACCGTCCACTCTATCCCTCAGATCCTCCACTTTAGCCCCCGGAAAGCACAGAACTGTTCTATTTTTACTGTCCGGACCACAGACAACCTTGTCGATCCCCCGAACTATGCTACTTCCCGCAACCACCAACTTACTTTTGGACCTCGCCCTATTTATCTCCTCTAGTCTCCTATTGTTTACAGCGTCCTCTTCCTCTCCAACAGCCCCACTCGGAATCAATATCGGTATCGGTATCTTTGACCTAGGATTACTCCTATCCTTGTCCCTCCGTCTCTTTCCAGGCCCTGAGCTACCTGGACTACTCCCCTGGTCTTCCCCCGGATCCCTCCTCCTTTTTCCTGGCCTAGACCCCAAGCTACTATCTGTTGCAACTACCTCCATCTCCCCCTCTGTCTCTTCCGAATCGAGCACATCAAATCTGTTTCTGGTGCTGCACTCCCCACTGCCTTTGGACTTTACACCCCTATCTACCTGCTTCTCTGGCCCCCCTTTCCTACCACTTTTGATAGTCCACGCCAAACGCTTTACAGCATTGCTCCGGCCTGGGCCCCCCTCATCTGTCCTACGTACTTTTCTAGCAGCCCCCACCTCATCACCTACCTCATTCACATCAAAGGTTCTACCCCCATGTTTCCTCTTGGAACCACCGACAACCTTCCATCCTTCTCGGAAAGCCACTTTCACAGGCGTAACTCCAGACAGCCCCGCCCTACCAAGTTTTCCCTTCAGCTCAGCAATCTCCCCCTCAAACTTAACAATTGTCTCAAGTAGGCGGAGGATTTCCTGACAGTTTGCACATACCTCTCCACATCCCACCGAGCGACAGTCCCCATACATCATAGAACACTGTTTACAAACTTCAAGCCCAATATCGCCATCGGTGGCCCCACCAACCCGGCTCCGACCGACACCCCCAGTGACCTCTGTCTGCACACCAATACTTACCCCGTTGGCACCGTTGACCTGGACCGCGATATTACACGAATTAACCTCCATACTTACCTCCGTCTGAACAGACTTGCTCGCCATCATCAAGACAAAATTACGCGATCGGACAGGGAAAACTGTACACACGCGACAAAAGGCAACACGACGAACCGTTCGACAACTTAGCGCTCACGGTTTTATTTAAGACCTCCTAACTTTGTCCCAGTTACTATACTAAACTAACTCCCCACAAATTTGAATAAAATAACCTGAAAATGAAATATATATGATTAGTAAACAATAAAAATACTTAATTTCGATTCGTAACCAAGGAGACTTCTTCTGTGTACTTGCGGATCGAGGTACCACTCCTTTAACATCAATTTTTGCCAGTCAGTTTAACCAGTTCCTAAGCTCATCACTTAGTTTAAATCAATTTTATGTACTTTTTTGTCATGTTTGAAACCCATCAGGGTTCAGTAAATGAAAACAATTTTTCAGCGGTATATTAAAAGAAAAAAACGTTTCAGTAGGAAATGTCTGTGCCAGTGCGATTTTTTTAACCTCACACACAGGCGAGTGCCAGAGTTCATATATGCTCCAAAACAAAATAGGTTCCAATATCAACCATGTTTATTTATTTCCTAAATAAAATTATTATTAGTATTATTTATTTATTTATTTATTTATTTATTTATTTATTTATTTATTTATTTATTTATTTATTTTATTTTTGATTTTTCATACCTTTCACACAATGTAGAGGTTCAGAAGGTAAAACACACAATTTCTGCATTATGTAAAATATTTTCCGTCATAACCCTCCGTCGGGGGATATCCATTCCAACGGATAACATTCGTGAGGTATCATAATCTTTGGCGTTATTTTTTATTTATTTCTTCAGTCTCAAAATATCTTATAAAAACCATTTTTCATATTATTTTCACACACTTCTGAAGTCAGTAAAGAAAACCGTTCCCGATTGGTCATACTTAAATCAAAGCCAACCAATAGGGCTTCATGGGGTCAGTAAAGCAGACCACTCACTGACTGATTTAAGATGAATGAAAGCCAATCAATAGGGTTTCATCTAATTTGTTTGGACGACACAAACTGAGTTGTGAAAAACAAACTTGGGAGATCTCAGATTGAAAAGAATTATCTAGATGAGTGATATTTGTCAGCTTGTCACGTGTACTGAGCTGTGAAAAACACCCCAGACCACATATGGATATATACCAGGCATGCCCTCCCAAAGTTCGGCGCGCTAAAACCATTCATTCATTCATTCATTCATTCATTCATTCATTCATTCATTCATTCATTCATTCATTCATTCATTCATTCATTCATTCATTCATTCAAGTTGGAATCATTTTCCTCAAAGTCACATTGAAGAAGCTAAAACAAGCGAAACGCGTCGAGACAGACGGATTATTTACAGTTGGAGAAGAAAGTAGATGAGTTAGGTGGCTTTCTAAAGCCTGCTCTTCCCACCCCACATATATTTTTTCTGTTTTTCGACAGATTAGTGTGGGATGGGCCAATGAAACGTTAAATGCTTTAATTGAGTATTATAAGATAAATTTAAACCAGTTGAAGTCTAAGATAACTTTGGCTATGCGACCACCTCCTGGACTCGAAAAGATAGACTTAGTTTAAACATTATTTATTTCCAAGTTGCATTATTATACAATAATACATAGAATACATATTTGTGGATTCAACAAAAAGCTAAAAGCTTATGTTAAGCTGTTTCCACACTATAAATATATTTCACATTTTTGGCAAATGTGGCGACGTTTTACAGTCAACTTAGTTTAAACAGTATTTATTACAAAAAAAAAAACAAAAAAAACAAACCATAACAGATACATTTCAAACATTAATGTGAATTCGGCAGTAAGCTGAAAGCTTATACAAGGCCGAAAAATAGACTTCAACAGCGCTTCGAAAAGAGCAAGGCAAAGTACTTCTCTCTCTTCTTTTCCTTCTATTTCTCCTGATTTCTCCTGCTTTCTCTCAGAGTACGCGCCTCAATTTGCAAACATCTCCGGTCCATATTGTGACTAGAGATGCTCGCAGATTGAGTAACGCTGTCTCGCCTCGTCTTGCTCCTCTAGGACACATTGATCGAACTCCCCAACCGGGCATCCAGGTGGAGTGTTACCCCGGCGCCAAATTCAATCATTTTCGCTCTAGGTTTAAAGGGCACAGGGGCCAGTCCAGTCCCCAAAAAATATTATTAAATATTGGCGTGAATTCTCGGAATGATAATTCTGATCTCGTAGTTAAGCAGTTGCGGAATATGCTTAGCGATATCAGGGTCAAGTTTAGATCAGCAAAAATTTATTTCGCTGAACTAAACTGAAGCAAAAACTCCCTCAGACTGAAAGGAGAACCCTGAGCATCATCAACGAAACCATTCGGAAAGTGAAAAATGGCTCTGCTACCCAAAAAGATGCTATCCCCCATTACCCGTTTCCCCATCCTGCTAAGATGCACCTCGTCACGACCGAACATGCTCGCGTTGCCGCAAAACGTGTCCCAATGGTCGATAAAGGGTATTCCCAGGTCAACACTGTAGTCCTCCAACTGCTCATTCAGTGCCAAATCCTTGAGTTCCGTTCGGCTCCACTCTCAAGGACTGGAAGGACCCCGGATACGACAACTCTTGCATTCCTACTTAGCAGTTTGCCGACTAGACCTCTGTACGTCTCCATCAAACTTACTGCCCTTCTCTCCCCGATATTGTTGGCCCAACATGGACCACAACTACCGAATCGGATCCTAACCCTGCCACAATACCATCTACCTGGTCCCTCAAATCCTCCACCTTCGCCCTAGAAAGCACACGACTGTTCGATTCGAACTATCGGGACCACAAACCACATTGTCACCCCCAAGTACAATGCTACTCCCTGCTACAACCAATTTTCCTCTTCTGTCACCAGTTCTTACAACATCTCCACCTCCTCTCGTTTTGCATGTCTCAGGCCGCCTCTTTCTCTTCACCGCCCTCCTTACCACATCTGTCCTAGCAACATCAATAACCATCTCACTTCCCTCAATGCCCACCTCACTCTCATCCTTAATTGATGAAAAATCAAAAAACATCTAAAGAAGTAATGCTCACGCGTGCAAAAGATCATATGGCATCAGTGGGTATAAAAAGACAGAAACGAGAACCGAAACATCAGTCTGAGGTTCGTTCTCATAGAGGCAAGACACGAAAAAGACAATCTCATCCAAAACGAAATTCAAGACCACTTGATATATGTGATTAAATCTTGATGTTACATGGATCTTGCGACCATTTTTGTAGTGGTTTGGACCAGGATAAAGTATCACCAACATCGAGTGGTATAGAAAATATTGGTGAAATTGAGCAGTTTCCTATTGCACCTTTAAACAATTCTTCACCAATAGAATTTTTAATTCCTAGACAAACAACCAAGTGGTTAGATCACACTTGAACGTCAATTTAAAATAAATTAGAAAAGAAGATGGGAGTGTATTGGGTGGAGATACAAATATTACTCCTATCAATAATTTTTTTCACAGCACGTTTAGTAAAATTGATCTTACACTGAACGGTAGTCTTATAACCACCAATACAGACATATATCCTTATCGAGGATTTTTTGAGAATTCTCTTAGTTATTCAAGAGATTTGGAAAAAAGCATTTGGCTGGCAGTGAGATGTTGTATGTAGATAGTCCTGGATACCACACAGCAATAGCTAAAAATGGTGATAACAAAGGTTTGCTTCAGCGTAACAAATTAATTGCAGACAGTAAATCTGTACAACTAAGAGGAAAATTACATTTAGATCTATTTGTGCAAGACAAAGATTTACCAAAGGGTGTGGAAATGAGAATAGAAATTCATCGTTCTCCAATTAAATTTTGTCTGGTTGGTGATGGAAATGGAAAAACAGAAATTCAAAAAGCCATATTCAGAATACCGGCATTGGATTTATTTCCTAAATTTGCAAATGATCTTAATGCGCAAATAGATCAAACAAAATATAAAATCCCCAAAAGATGTGTAGAAATGAAAACATTTACCATTGGAAGTGGTCTTTGATCAAAATTAGAAGACCACCTGTTTCATAAACAGATGCCAAAACGATTAATTCTTGGTTTAGTTTCGAATAAAGATATGAATGGAGATATTGGCACAACTCAATTTAATTTTCAACATTTCAATTTGAACAAGTTGGAAATCGCAATAGATGGACATTCCATTAAAGCACGTCCCTTCGAACCAAATTTCGAAGGTGGACTTTATCTAAATTAATATTTATCATTATTTCAAGCGATTGGGTAATTTGGACAAAATCAAACATTTAATGTATGTATGCTGGATTATGCAAAATGATATACCCTTTGGGGGATTGATTTGACACCTGATCAATCAAGTAGTGGACCATTAGCTCATCCTATAAAGTCTGACAACCTTCGAATATGTCTCTTAGGTGATTTCAATGCCAAACATCAGGTTTTCGGATGCAATAAAACGGAGCCCAATGGCGACGCTCTCTTCAATATCATCGAACAATTTGATCTTTTTGTATTAAATAACGACCACGACATTACTCACGTCAGTAACAACACCCTCCACCAATCCGACATCCTTGACCTAATTATAACCAGTAAATCACTAACTAATCAAATGCAAGACATATATGTGGGGGACGATGATTTAGGTAGCGACCACCTGCCTGTTCATGCTACATTACACGGTTGCAGCGGACCCGCAAGATACCCCACAATGAGGAGGAGGAATCTATCCAAAATTGACTGGGACCTCTTCAGAAAAATAATTCAGGTTAAAATAAACAAAAACGACCCAATGAATACCTGCGAGCTCGAGCAAGCATGTACCAATCTCAGTGAAGTCATTAACAACACTCTTGATGAGATTTGTCCCAAACAGACAGTTAAACCGCGGGCCAACAGAATAACTGAAACCACACTCCAAATAATAAAACAAAAAAGAAAGGCCTTCCATGCATACAAATCAGAAAAACTTCCAACTAAAAAGGTCGAACTTAAAGCCGTGTATAATCGCCTCCACGGCGAAGTTAAAAAAGCAATAGCAAACGACAATCGCGTGAGATGGAAAAAAGCAACGGAAAATCTAAATGGACTCAGGGAGACTAAAAAGTTTTGGGATACTTTTAAAACCCTTACTGGACAAAAACATAAAGACGCCAACAGTAAGGCACTAAAGATCAACGATGGAACTATGGCCCTGGATGACAAGGCGAAGGCTAGCGCCTTTGCTGAGCTCCTTAAGAAATATCATCGTCCACATGAGGGCGATAGGTTTGATGACGAGTTCAAAGAAAAAGTAAACAAATTTGTTCAAGACAACAAGACAACGTTTAACGATGCCAACTTCAGCCAAACGCCCGAGGACGGGGATGGCCATGAACTCACGGAACCGATAAGCAAAGAAGAAGTGGCTAACACAATTAAAAAATGTAAGTCTTCTTCTTCCCCAGGAGGGGACGAGGTCTCATACAAAATCCTGAAACAATGTCCCAACACTTTTTTCGGTAGACTCACTAACCTCCTAAACTGCTGTCTCTCTAGTGGATACTTCCCAAAATGTTGGAAAGTAGCTACAGGAGTCATGATACCCAAACCCGACAAGGATTTGAGCAACCCAGCTAATTACCGCCCAATCAGCCTACTCAGCTGTATTGGAAACATTTTCGAACGGATTCTCACGACTAGACTCCGCAGCCATCTCGAATCAATCAGCTTTTTCAACAAGTGGCAAAGGGCATACAGGAGCCAAAGAGAGGGAATAGAGCATGTTTATAGACTGGTAGATTATATGAAAACGGCGTTCAGTCAAAATGAAATAGGAACCGCGCTATTACTCGACGTAGAAAAAGCGTTTGACTCTGTCTGGCACAATGGCATGAGATACAAACTAGCTAAAATGGGGCTACCTATCAAAATTCTAAGGATCATATCATCATTTTTATCTGATCGAAAAATCAAAGTGAGAGTCAACCGCGAAGTGTCAGCCGAGGTAAAACTCGAAGCGGGCACTCCACAGGGTTCGGTCCTCAGCCCGCTTCTATTTATAATATATGTGAATGACATTGACAAACTAGGGAAGAACCATGTTGAGCTATCTCAATTCTCAGACGACAAAGGAATGTGGACGGCCAGTAAGTCTGGAAACATAATACAAAACCGCCTGCAGGATACCATCCGCGACCTGCAAGACTGGTGCGCTCTGTGGCGCATCAAGCTAAATGCCACGAAAACACAAAGAATCACATTCTATAAAAAACAAAGGAAAAAGCCTGTCCCTAATATTGAGCTTAAGCTTTACGATCATAAACTTGAAGCTAGTAATGAGGCAAAGTTTCTGGGATTCAACCTGGATAGCAGTCTCAATCTAAACAATCACATAAACTCAGTCACCGTCAAAGCCACTAAACGCATCAATTTCCTGAAAATGATCAGAGGTAAAAATTGGGGAGCCAATAAAGAAATTCTCCTCAATCTTTACAAATCATATATACGCCCAGTACTAGAGTATGGGGCCATAATAACAAGTGACCTGAATAAAACCAACATTGAAAAACTACAACGGGTCCAAAATCATGCCTTGCGCGTGGCTCTGCGCAAGCCCACGTGGACATCGATAAAACAACTTCACGAGATAGCAAAAATAGACACTATAGCAATGCGCTTAAAAGATCTTCAAAGCAAAACTCTAAATAGACTTCAAGACAGCGAATTAATAATAGAACTCAATGCGCATCGCGTCCTCAATAGGAAAACTAAATAATCTGGGGCATGTCTATCGAAAGGGTTAAAGATTACATCATTGTGATGGGGTGAGCCAGTTATTCTGTGACCTAAATTTAGAACTGGCTGCGGGTGACACGATACGCACGAAAGCTTGCCTCTGTTACCAGTGGGAGTTGCAAACAGCGAGGAAAATCTCCACCTGCTGCCGGGTCTCCCCTCCTTGAGATATAAATCTCGGGGAAAAAATGCTGGCTTCCCCATCCAAAAGGACGGAAAAGGTGTAAATTAAAAACCGAATTGCTCTAATTTCCAGCTCTCTATCTTTTCTCCCTCCTCTATCTCATCAGACACACGACCAAACTGAATGACATACTATGAGGGATTGAAACAATCCTCAAGCAAAGATGTGCAGAAAACCTAACAAGACCAAGGCAAGGATTGAAACAATCTTGCCAGCAAACAGCCCTTTTAAGGGCTTTTTTTTTTTTTTTTTTTTTTTTTTTGGGGAGGGGGGGGGGGGGTGGAGGTCATTTGGAATTCCCGAAGGATAACCAGATACCTCAAAATCACACACGGCATCCTATCTCCCAGAAGGCTTGATGGATGACTCCCGGTTTTTTTCAACTAAACTGTTGGAGCTTTCTCCATTCCTTTTTTGTAACCGCTATGGTCATATACCGGGGCCGCTACCAAACCGGCGTTGCTGTTTGGTTTTCTTTTTTCCTTTTCCCTTAAAATTGCCATCGCACAACATTATATTCTGGCTCGCCACCATGGTGGGACTCAAACCTCTACCATCGCCAAGCTGGAACCGAATAGAGCCCACTCTCCAATAGTCTTAATGGCTTTGAGGGTTTGGTCTTTGACAATCTATCACTCCAATGCAAACTGCCAGGAATTCTAACCGCGTGCATACCCCTTCAGACCCCATTTGAGGCAATAGGAAAGCTAGGCCTGTGTGATCCAAGATCCAAGTGAAATAAAATAAGGCTAACCGGGTCGCAAGGGATTTGTAAATCCCACATCGTCCCTGCGCGCCTTCGGCGCGCTAAAACCTTTCATTCATTCATTCATGTCTCCAGTTTGCTCAAGCTCTTCCGGAGGTGATCAACGTTGTTGTCTGTGCAGAATTTGATAGTGAGATAGAAATCAACAAATTCAGAGAAGTGATATTTGACTATTAACAATATAATGTGAATAAATGTGAACATTGCAAGATGTGTGAAGAAAAATACAAACATTATTTCAAGAATGTGTCATGATAGAATTGATAAAATCCATTAAACAGAAAAATGAAGAATGTCGATCCAACACAACAACATTATTAGATATATACATTACAGAATGTTTAGAGAAACTGTGTCCAGTGACTATACTACATAATCTACACAAGATAGCATGAATGTTGTGCTCGTATAGACTATGAAATAGACTGACACAAAAGACAAAAGAATTAGTTAAAGGAGACTCGTCATATTATACAGTATATCTTGATTAACAACTACTTAACAGCCCTTTTCAGTGCTAAGAAGAGATGTTGGAAACCACTCAGCTACAATATATACTGAACAATTCTCTAAGGTTATCATCATTGAATGGAAAAGTGTGTTCAAGAAACTTATTACCAAAACAAAAGCTTAAACATAGAAAAGCTTATATTGTGAACACAGATTCAAGAGAACCAGGAGAAGGTCGCTATTTGATCGTCGGTCTGAATAGGTACGAAATGAGTGACGGATTGTATTGGGTGGTGATATATTTCAAAGACAATCAGTCAGCCATCTATTTTGATTCCTATGGCTTACCACCAATAGATACAATTATAATTTTAAAATCTATTTTTGCCTCCAAAGGGGGCACTCTGAGTACAAAAATGGGCACTTAAGGTACAAGCCCCTATGGAGAATCCTATGTTAATTTTGTACCTCAAGTGCCCATATTGCGGTATGGGGAAATCAGTGTAAAATGCTTGTACCCAGAGTGCCCGCCTTTACTACTGAGGTGGGCAGTTGTCCTGGCTGCCAGTTCGACTGGAAGCAGTTGTCGGGCTGTGCATATTTGGATTGTGGCAGTTTTCCGGGGAGCAGTGGTCCTAAAACACGCTAAAAGACTTGAATGACCCCTTCACACCCAAGCACACGTTGTTTAATCAAACTCTTGAATCAAACTTAGATCCATTGTGTAAGCGATTTACCGGACTGATCCGAAAACAAAGCATTTGGGGCTTCATATTAATCGGCGAGTGTTGTTACCATCTGCTGCAGAGGTCCGGTGCGCTTAATAACATGCATGTGTCATTTAAAGAAAGTAATCGTGAATCAGTAAAGTTGTCCACCAATGTGAATGTGTACAAATTCCGGACGATGAGGTACATTGTCATCCAGTGATAGCAATGTTGTGAAATGAAGAAATTGTTTTTTCTAGAGGAATTCCGAAGAACAAATATTCCACTGCATATTTTAAATCTATTGAATAAAGGCATAAGCTTATAGCGATTAAGTACTAATTGAAGCCCCTGTTTGAGCAGAATCGAAAACATTGGCGTTAATAGGTTGCTTAAATTGATAATCACTGGTTTTCCTTCACATAACAGTTACAGGCAGCTTGACAACTCCTGTATTTTTAAAAGCTTATGTGCAGTAGGGTAGAATGGCCGATACGAGCGCACCAAATTTTCGGCACAGATCGTACCTCACCAAAAACTTAGTTTTTTAGGGCAATTCGCGTTCATCACGATCGAAATTCATCGACTTGTTCGATGCGACACGTTCACATTCACATCGTCACGTCTACGGTTTTTTCAGTCGTGGACGTAGACGAGGCGTGGTGTGTTCGACGTTTCAATTTCTCTAAACAACGTGGATCCGACTAAAATTTCGAGGAATTTTAACAAACTCTATAAAATTCCCTCTCTTAAAAATTCACTTTTAGGTGCGCTCGTAAATCTGACAACAACCATTCTCGGGGAAAACACCCACCTTTTCGCAGAGGTAACACGGACCCGCCATTTTAGGTGAATTTTTTCGACAGAATACCACCAAAAAGACACCACCAGTGCGGATGGAAGACTAGCGATCTAACGTTGATTCCCGCGGAAAAACGGAGTCCGAATCGAGGGGCGAATTTATCGGTGCGCCCGAACCAGCCATCGATGACATAGAGAGGTTTTTCGCAAGGAGAGATAGCTCCTGGAGTCTAAACGCGTGAGGTGCGCCCACTCCGGTCCGCGATTATGTAGATATTATGAGTTGTGAGACGAATGATAAAAAATTGTTTTTTAAAATATATATATAAACAACATTAAAAAAAAATAAGAATACAAAAGATATATATATAATACAACATTCCAAAAAATAAATAAGAATACAAAAAAAATAACTGTTTTTTATTAAAAAAAACAAAAAAAAATAATAATAATAAATAAATAAAAAAAATGTTTCTACACAACGTAAGTAAGGAGAAAATTCAGGCACAGGACAGGGGCGACCAAGTTGTTCAGACCCATCACCGAGGTTCAAGAACGAGCCAGGAAAGAGATCGTTGAGGAATTGAGACCCATAAAAGAAGGTTCTCTGAGGATGGGTTCGCACCCAGGTAGTTCTGCGCCGAGAACTCCGACTCGTTACACTCCGGAGAGAATCGAGACCGATCCGAGTAGCGTCGGTAGTTTTACGCCAAAAAGTTTGTCCGAATAAACTCCGGAGAGAATCGAGACCGATGCGAGTAACGTTGATAGTAGCGATGCTTCGAGCATTTTTAGCATTAAATCTGATGATGGTAGTGGAATCGTGAAAGATCCGATGTACGGATTTCGTGACTATCGCGATAAAACTTTCGTGGTTGACATGGAAGTATCGCTTGAAGGTCGCTATTTGATCGTCGGTCTGAATAGGTACGAAATGACTGACGGATTGTATACTCTGCTGTCTCACCAGAGACCCGACGATAACACCGAGGAGGATTACAAAAATTATGGAGACATTCTGTTTCATGAAGAAGAACAACGATCCGAAAGAGACGAGACCTAAGGATAGGAGAGGTTACAAGTGGAAGAACGCGGTGGGACCCATATGGAAGGTGAACGAGTATTTTGTGAAATCGACGACTGGAAAGGGAATGACCGATATTTCTTCCGCGCGATCTCCGTGCCTTGTCGGAGAGAATGAGATTGTTGATGGCAAGCAGAGAGGTTGGTAACACCAGAGTGGATAACGAGATAGTGAGTGTGTGCGACGAATTGTTGAGGCAGAAGGTCTTGACTAAGAAGGATTATCAAAAGGTGATGAATTGTTTGAAATAATAAAATAGTAAGAGAAAAGAAAAAAACCCAAAAATATTAGGTAAATAAAAAAAAAAATATATATATATTTAAAAAAAAAAAATAATAATAATTAAAAAAAATCTTAGTGATAAATAACAGGGGATACGCTAGATCTTACGTCTATGGCGGATCGGGCATCGTGGATTCGATGATGCGATTTTTAACTCGTAAATTCAGTTTAACTCGTACCTAACCAAAAACTTAGTTTTTTAGGGCAATTTGCGTTCATCACGATCGAAATCCATCGACTTGTTCGATGCGACACGCTCACATTCACATCATCACGTTTACGGTTTTTTCAGTGGTGGACGTAGACGACGCGTGGTGTGTTCGACGTTTCAATTTCTCTAAACAACATGGATCCGACTAAAATTTCGAGGAATTTTAACAAACTCTATAAAATTCCCTCTCTTAAAAATTCACTTTTAGGTGCGCTCGTAAATCTGACAACAACCGTTCTCAGGGAAAACCCCCACCTTTTCGCAGAGGTAACATGGACCCGCCATTTTAGGTGATTTTTTTCGACAGAATACCACCAAAAAGACACCACAGGTGCGGATGGAAGACTAGCGATCTAACGTCGATTCCCGCGGAAAAACGGAGTCCGAATCGATGGGCGAATTTATCGGTGTGCCCGAACCAGCCATCGATGACATAGAGAGGTTTTTGGCAAGGAGAGATAGCTCCTGGATTCTAAACGCGTGAGGTGCGCCCACTCCGGTCCGCGATTATGTAGATATTATGAGTTGTGAGACGAATGATAAAAAATTGTTTTTTAAAATATATATATATAAACAACATTAAAAAAAAATAAGAATACAAAAGATATATATATATAATACAACATTCAAAAAAAATAAATAAGAATACAAAAAAAAAATAACTGTTTTTTATTAAAAAAATAAAATAGAAAAAATAATAATAAATAAATAAAAAAAAATGTTTCTACACAACGTAAGTAAGGAGAAAATTCAGTCGCAGGACAGGGGCGACCAAGTTGTTCAGACCCATCACCGAGGTTCAAGAACGAGCCAGGAAAGAGATCGTCGAGGAATTGAGACCCATAAAAGAAGGTTCTCTGAGGATGGGTTCGCACCCAGGTAGTTCTGCGCCGAGAACTCCGTCTCGTTACACTCCGGAGAGAATCGAGACCGATCCGCCAAAAAGTTTGTCCGAATACACTCCGGAGAGAATCGAGACCGATGCGAGTAACGTTGATAGTAGCAACGCTTCGAGCATTTCGAGCATCAGCATTTAAATCTGATGATGGTAGTGGAATCGTGAAAGATCCGATGTACGGATTTCGTGACTATCGCGATAAAACTTTCGTGGTTGACATGGAAGTATCGCTTGAAGGTCGCTATTTGATCGTCGGTCTGAATAGGTACGAAATGACTGACGGATTGTATACTCTGCTGTCTCACCAGAGACCCGACGATAACACCGAGGAGGATTACAAAAATTATGGAGACATTCTGTTTCATGAAGAAGAACAACGATCCTAAAGAGACGAGACATAAGGATAGGAGAGGTTACAAGTGGAAGAACGCGGTGGGACCCATATGGAAGGTGAACGAGTATTTCGTGAAATCGACGACTGGAAAGGGAATGACCGATATTTCTTCCGCGCGATCTCCGTGCCTTGTCGGAGAGAATGAGATTGTTGATGGCAAGCAGAGAGGTTGGTAACACCAGAGTGGATAACGAGATAGTGAGTGTGTGCGACAAATTGTTGAGGCAGAAGGTCTTGACTAAGAAGGATTATCAAAAGTTGATGAATTGTTTGAAATAATAAAATAGTAAGAGAAAAGAAAAAAAATATTAGGTAAATAAAAAAAAATATATATATATTTAAAAAAAAAAAAAATAATAATTAAAAAAAAATCTTAGTGATAAATAACATGGGATACGCTAGATCTTACGTCCACGGCGGATCGGGCATCGTGGATTCGATGATGCGATTTTTAACTCGTAAATCCAGTTTAACTCGTACCTCACCAAAACCTTAGTTTTTTAGGGCAATTCGCGTTCATCACGATCGAAATCCATCGAGGGGATAAATAACAGGGGATACGCTAGATCTTACGTCTACGGCGGATCGGGCATCGTGGATTCGATGATGCGATTTTGAACTCGTAAATTCAACGGCGACGCCGTGAAACAGATCGCGTCGAGCACTCTCAAAATCGTAAAGAAAACAGCGATCGACGCGGGTAAGAAAGCTACGACCGAAGTGAGCGGTCGAATAGCTTCGGAAGCCGGCAAGAGAGGTGCCGACGCGTTTATTAATAAATTGACAACTCCACAACCTGCCAAAGGATCGAGAATCGAACCGAAAAGTTGGGGAGACTTCTATGATGATGTTGTACCGATACAAGAATTAGCTAAAATGACGAAAGTATAGGGATTGAAAGTGATTTATAAATAATAAAAAAAACTGTTATATATATGTATAAAAATAGAAATTAAAACTAGACTTTATGATTCTGGAGAATCATGGTTTTTCCCGATGAGATTCCATGATTTTTCATGACCCCATAGTGTCTGATGAATTGTTTTTAATTGTCTCACTGAAGTTCCTTCATTGATGTTATGAGAAAGGTGAGTATAGTAGTCTCAAATGACTCAGTTTGAATAAAAAAATGTTTAGGTTAAAACCATCATTAACGGTGGAGTGGGTTAATATCAGTATCGTCGTCCGACAAGTTACTAACCGACAAAAGGAGTTATGTTTGTTTGACACATATCCACTGAGTGCTGTGTCTATTTGAAAATGGTCCATTTTACCTCAAATGTATCCAAAATATTGATGTCTGGCAGCTTGTAGAGGGGTAACAAGTGCTAACAGGAATATTTATTCATGCAACTTGTAATTTCATACCAAAAACTGCGAATGGCCATTTTTACTTAAAATCTACAAGATGTTTTCAGAGAAATCCAGGGAGAACATGAATTTTAAGCTTTTGATGGGTATCATTGTTTATCCAGCACCAAAACGGGTTAAGGTTTGTTTTTGTGAATACGCTTATTACTTACAAAAAAAATTCTTAGTGAATTCTACTTCCACTTATGTTGACTTCTCCTCTTAACTTTGGATGCTGCGGGTACGCAAACACAGCCCATTTTATCAAAAGTTTGATGTTTGAGAACCTGAATAGGGTTAACAAATGCTTACTGGAATATTTTGTACATGCAGTTTGTAATGTCACACTAAGATCTGAGAATGGCCTATATTTCTTGAAAATCTACGTGAAGTTTTTAGAGAAATCCTCGGATAACATGAATTTTTAACCTTTTGAGGGATATCTCTCTGAAACCATCTCTAAACGGGTTAATGCCTGGTTTTATGAATACCTTCATTACTTACAAAAATGAGCCTCGGGGAATTCCACTTCCACTGAAAGAGGTTATGTTTATCTCGCAGGTACACATTGGGTGCAATGGGTGCCCCAAAACAGTCCATTTTCACAACATTTCTATGCTTTGCAGCCTCTAGAGGATTAACAAACGCTTACCGGAATATTTTGTCCATGCAACTTGTAATGTCACTCGAAGGCCGGAAAATGGTCAATTTTTCTTGAATACTTACTAGATGTTTTGGAGAAATCCACAGAAAATGGGAATTTTAAGCTTTTAAGGGGTACATCTCCTTAACCAGTCGGAAATGGGTTAAGACATCGATTTTTGAATACCCTTATTACTTACTAAAATTTTTCCCTATCAGTTTTGCGTCCGGTAAAAAAAGTTATGTTTCTCTGTGGCATTCCCATTTGTTGTTGTTGGTGTCCAAAAACAGACTATTTTTTCAAAATGTTGACATTTAGCAGCCCATGGAGGGGTAACAAATGCCTACCGGAATATTTTATCTATGCAACCGGTAATGTGACACCAAGACCTATCAATGGCCATTTTCTGTTGAAAACTTACAAGATGTTTGTTAAGAAATCCAGGAAAAGGATGATTTTTTAAGCTTTTGATGGGTATCGTTATTAACCACCCCAAAAGAGGTTAACGCTTGGTTTTTTGAACACCCTTTTTACTTACAAAAATGGCCCTCAGTGATTTCCACTTCCAAGAAAGATTATGTGTATCTCTCGGGTATACATTGCGTGCTCTGCATGTCTGAAAACAGCCCATTTCAACAAAATTTTGATGCTTGGCAGCCTGTAGAGAGTTAATAAACGCTCATCGGAATATTTTGTCCATGCATCTTGTAATGTCACACAAACACCTGTGAATAGTCAATTTTTCTTGAAAACCTACAAGATGTTTTTAGAGAAATCTACAGAAAATGGGAATTTTAAGCTTCTAAGGGGTATCTCTTTTTATCCGGCCAAAAATGGGTTAAGACTTCGACTTTTGAATACCCTTACTACTTGCAAAAATGTTTCCGTATAAATTTTGCGCTCTATAAAAGGAGGTACTTTTTTTGTGGCGTGCCTATTGGGTGCTGTTGCTGTCCAAAAACAGTCCATTTTATCACAATTTTGACTTTGAGCAGCCCGGGGAGGGTTAACAAATGCTCAACGGAGTATTTTCTCCATGCAACTTGTATTGTCACACCAGGACCTGCGAGTGGCCATTTTTTATTGAAAATCTACAAGACGCATTTGAAGAAATCCACAGAAAACATTATTTTTTTTAGCTTTTGAGGGGTATTGCAGTTTAATCAGCCCAAAACGGGTTAACGCTTTGGTTTCTTGAATACCCTTATTACTTACAAAAATGATCCACTGTGAATCCCACTTCCAATAAATGAAGTTATGATTATCTCTCGTATATCGTCTGGATGCTTTAGGAGCCCGAAAACAGCCCATTTCATCAAAATTTCGATGTTTGGCAGCCTGTGGAGTGTTACCATATGCATCACCTAATATCTCTTGTATATGAATGGTCGTGTCACAGATAGGTCTAATAATGATGAATGTTTAAAGAAAATCTACAAGACGTGTTCTGAGAAAGTGCCTATAAACCCCAATTTTGGCAGTTTTTTTCCAATTCTGACGAAATAAGGGTTAAATCGAAAATTCCGCTTTTGGTACATTTTTAGATTTTGTGCCCGTTTATGAGTGTGCAAAATTTCGTGAAAATTGGTTCGAAAATGGCTTCTGAATCATATGGACAAAATGTGTGGACCCCCTCCCCCCCAAACCTCCCTCCCCCACCCCCCCCCCCCCCAAAAAAAAATCATCCGTAGAATAACAAGAGTCTTTTCCAGAGGGAAAAGCCTAAATAGAAAAAAATAGAAAAAAAAAATTCAAAACATAGTAAAAACAGACTGGAGAAAAAAAAAAATGAATATCAAAGACATGTCTTGGAATGACGTGATGACCAAGAGGTCAAAAGACGAGTTCTTTCCCAAGAGCATAAGAGGTCTGATAGTAGGAAAATCGAATTGCAGAAAGACCAATCTCTTGATGAATCTATTGTTGCGACCTGGTTGGTTGGATTACGACAGATTATTCATTTTCAGGAAGAGTCTCTTTCAATTGGAATACAGATTGCTTTGAGAGTGCATGATGCGTAAATTACCCAAGGATGTTATGTCGAGAATCTTTGACAGACGAGACGAATTCGAAGGACACGAGACTTCGAATATATTGGAAGGAGTGGCGAGAGAATTGACCAAGAGAAACGTTGAGTGTTCGAACGTGGAATGTCAATTTTACGAGATTACCGACGACGTTCCCAATCCCAGGCAGTTGAACATGGAGAATGAGAATCGCATGGTCCTCGACGATCTACCGTTGGAGTGACAGAATCGATGCGAATCATATTACGTTTGAGGACTTCACAGCAACGTGGATTGTTTCTATTTGTCTCAGAGTTATTTTCTACTACCCAGACAGATGATAAGGGAGAATGCTAATTTTCTGTGTCTCCTTCGTCAGGATCTCAAGACTCTCAATCACATCTACAGAGATCATATGGTCAATGGCATGAGCAGGGAAGAATTCAGGAGATTTTGTAAGAATGTGTGGCACAAATGACTTCACAATTTCGTGGTGATCAATTTGACTAGCGAATTTAACAACGGAAAATATCGAAGCGGATTCGACGATTTTTTTATATTCCCGGTTATAATAGAAAAGAAAATAAAAAAATATCAATAAAATATAAAAAAATAGTTAAATAATAATAATAACAAAATGTCAGAACATCACCTATTAGAACAGATAGTCGAGAGTACGGCTGGGAAACAATCCTTTCATATCATAGTGAGTCACGACATGACTTGATTCACGACTAAATTCGAACCTTCCATTGAATTGAAGAAGGAAAAGAGATATGAGATGGCGTTGGTTAATCTCGAGACTTACTATTCGTTTCCCAACGTCACCAAAAAGAATAACGTGTTCAAGTATTCCAACGGTGTGGATTTGTCCGAGATACGAATTCCCAAAGGAAGTTACGACATAGACGATCTGAACCATCACATCCAGACGAGACTGAAGACCGATGGTCACAGAAGCAAGATGATAAGACTCTCTTCCAATACGAGTAATCTACAGACGATATTAGACTTGGGAGATAATTTTCGAGTAGATTTTAATGCAGAAGATTCGGTCGACAAGATGTTGGGATTCGATCGAAAGATATATCGAGGTCATGTTGCATCCGAAAATATGGTTGACATTCTCGCGGTCAATAGCATTTTAGTGAATGTCAATGTGATCTCGGGAAGGTACGTTGATGGTAGCGCTCAGTCTACAATCTATTCATTTTTTCCGGATGTTTCTCCGGGTTACAAGATTCGTTCATTTGTTTGGTGATGAGATGAATAGATATGTTGTTATTAAAAAAAACGTATTAGATATAAAAGAGAAAAAAAAATATAAAAGAAATAATACTAAAAACAAAATAATAGAAAAAAAAATAATAAGAATAGAAATTTTTTTTATATAATAATAAAAATTATGAGTAAAATGAACGAATCCAAGGAATTGACAGTTTGGTTTGTTTGAAGCACGTTGTGTATAGCTTATGCGATCTATGTGAAAGAAAAAGTTCCTTGCATCATGCGCAAAAGATGTCTTGGTTGTCGAGAGGAGAGAAAATTTAATTGCATTGATCATTGGTGTCTCACAATGGAATGGGAAGACATCGTCACCATGTATTTCATGCCTGTATTGGAATACGTCCGATACGACGATGTGATCGAATGTTTGAATCAATTAGTGTTTGACATCAGAAAACCCAAGCCCACTAAATCGGAAGAGTTGAAGTTAGCACGTTGAGGTCTCAACAATGAAGACAGAGGATGCGTTTTTGAATATTTGTGGGAAAGGGGAGTCCACAAATTTTCTGACAGGAATCGCATTTTTTATGAATTCCTTTTTTAAGAGAAGAAAACATTAAAAAAAAAATTCCATTAAATAGTAATTGTTTTTTTTTCATTTAACAAAAAAAATGAAAAATTTTTTTTTGTTTTTTTTCATTTTTTATATATTTATATAAGAAATAAAAAACAAAAAAAACCCCTTATAATATTCACAATAATAAAAAAAAAAACTTACAATATAATAAGAATAGAATTTTTTTTATATAATAATAAAAAATATGACGAACAATTTCATGGAATCAAGAGCTTGGTTTCTTCAAAGAGCGCTGTGCAGAGCTTACATGATCTGCATGAACAAACAACTTCCTCACATCTCGAACGAAAGATACCTCAGTTGTCGAGAGGAGAAAGATTTTAATCACATTGATCATTCGTGTCTTACTTTGGAATGGAAAGATACTGTCATCACATAATTTGTGCTTGCATTGGAATACGTCCAATGCAACGACGTGATTGAATGCTGGAAGCAATCTGTGGTTGACTTCGGAGAACCCGAGCACACTAAATCAGAAGAGCCGAAGTTAGCACATCGAGATCTCACCATCGAAGACAGAGGATGCATTTTGAAATATTTGTTGAAAAAACGGAAGACCACCACCACAATCGTGTTTTTATTAATTCCTTGTTTAAGGGAAGAAAACATTAAAAAAATTGTTTTCGTTAAATAAAGAGGTGAAAATAAAAGAAATACATAAAAAATAATAATAGATATAAATAAAATAAAATGAAAATGGAACATCTAAGTAAAAACATCTATCCATCGTTAGAGAAGGTGGAGCCCACGGCACCTCTTCTACCACCAAAAAGTAGTGGCAACGAGGCACAGAGGCTTTGAATCGAACAAATCAATATCATTCAATCGTATCTGATGTGTGAGAGAGATTCTCGCTGTTCGCTCAATAAGAAATATTCGAGATTAGAGAAATTTGTGAGTGGTGTGGATTTGACTCTCATCACAGTCTATACAGGTTTGAACGTTGCCAGAATTAGTCTATTGTCAGCTGGCGGTGTTACTCTTCCAGTAATTTTGGACGTAGAAGGATTGGCATTGACTGCCGGATTCGTCAGTATGATCGGAAAATTTCTCGCTAAGAAATTATCTGTGAAGGCCAGGAAGCACGAAAACATCAGCATTTTAGCTGATGCAAAGTTCGACACCGTGTCGGATAAGATCTCTATGGCATTGAAAGATGGTAGGATTTCAGACAGTGAATTCGCCGACATATTGAACGAAAAAACAAAATATGAAGTCATGAAAGCGAATATAAAAGTCAAGAGTCATCAGATTCTCAAGGAAGAAATGAAGGATTCTCTTGTGGAAAAAGGTAGGGAAGAAGCAAGACAACTGTTTCATAAATTATTGAATCCCAAAAAGATTCCAGAAGCAATCGATTGAAAAAAATGTACATATATATAAAAGAAAAAAAAATTATAGATAAATTGAAATAAAAAAAAATAAATTAAAATATATATTAAAAAACAAAATACAAAATGTATTGCGTCAAATGCAAGAGAGTTACCGATATGGTTAATGTTAAAAAAGTACTGACAAAAAATAAAAGTCCCATGCTTTGTGGAACATGTAAAATGTGTTGTTCGACCAAGACACACTTCGTCAAATGTGGTGCCAGTCTGACAAATAAATTGATTAATAATCTACCCGTTGAAATGCATCTGCCAGGACATCAATTCATGGGACCCGGCATGAAATTAAATAAGAGATTGAATTGGGATCTGACACCTAAATCTTGGAGCAAACCCATCAATAGGGTGGATTCAGCCACTTACGCACACGATATGCTAAACATCCTGACGTTGAGAATCGTAATCGAATTTGTGATAAAGACATGTTGACGACGTTGAAAAATATACCAAATCCCACTAGGAGAGAGAGACTCGAACGTTCGTTGGTCGGTAAAGTTATCGGTACCAAACGTCGATTCAGATGGGGTCATAAAAAAAATGTGGAGAACAAATTATTAACGAATGCATTGGAAAATGAACTACACAAGCCTGTCATGTGTAAATGTCGAAGGAGAAGGGTGTTCGTGAAGGGTCTGGATCAGATTTGGTCGGCCGATCTGGTCGACATGAAATCGCATTCGAGACAGAACAAGGGCATTAAATACATACTGACGGTCATCGACGTGTTTTCGAAATATGGATGGATGAGACCTATGAAGAATACATTGGGAGCTTGCGTGGCCGAGTCTCTGAAGAGCATATTCGCATCGTCTTCTCGAAAACCGGATAAATTGTGGGTGGACAAGGGGAAGGAATTTTACAACAGTCACGTTCATCCATTGATCGACCTCTATTCCGTCGAAAATGAAGGGAAAGCTAATGTGATCGAACCACGAAGGAAAAATGTACAGTATTTCAGGCTAATAAGACCAAGAAATATATAGATGTTCTAGACGAATTGGTCGAAGAATACAACAACACACGACACAGATCGATCAAGATGACTCCCGTGGAAGCTAGCGATCCTCGAAATGAAAAACGCATCTTTACTAATCTCTATCCCGAAAGGACCAAGATCAAGTAGGAGTCCAAATCACCGAAATTTGCAGTCGGCGATTGATTGAGAATCACTTCTTATAAGTCACTCTTCGCAAAAGGTTCCACTCCTCGATGGACCGAGGAAATCTTTAAGATCATTAGAATATTTTACACAGTGAAAGTACGTCTCTACAAGATCATAGCATCGAACAGTAAATTACCGGTGGGATTTAGAATGAGACAGTGTGACACGGCTAGTATTCCACCATCTAGCAATCACTTTGATTGGAGATTGACCATGAAATCTGCTTTGGAAAGACCGTGATTCATCGTAGTGGCATTTCAAACCAATAGAGATGGGTCTCAATAGAAAAATCCTTCCCTGTTCGATCATTGTAACTTGAGAAACATACAGGTACTTCTAAATGCCACGAGATATCCGGCCATCGATTACAATGCCTCTTTCGATAAGAACGATTTTTGCAGACTATACGGCGACGATTTCAGGAAGAAATATCATCGACTGGATGAATTGATGGGTAATCCTAACATCGCTCCCACCGAATCCAAATCGATGTATCCCTTGTTCGTATTCGACGTTAGTAAACAGAGCGAGCGACTCAAGAGTAGCCTCTTAGACATTCAGATCAAGATGCAATTCGATAAGAATGTGCCGAGGAGAAGTGAGGCTTTTGCCCTAGTCCTGTCTGATAGAGAGTTATAATTCGAATCGGACGGACAAAAAATGTCCATCGTTCGATGAAATAATAATTTAAATTTTTTTTAAAAATACCAAAAAAAGTAATAAATAAAATACTAAATGTATGCGTAAAAAAAAAGAAAAAATTATTATGAATAGTTCAATAAAATCCATTAAAATCTCACCATAAATTGTTTACAAATTCTTCATACAATATAAAAATGAAACATTTGAAAGAGTGGATTCAAATCGAAGAACGTGGAACCGAAATGGGATGGAATAGTCAAGATTTTTATAATTATCATTTGAGGGAAAAGGAAGAATTCGATCTCATAAAATCGTCCAAAGAAAAAATTATTAAAGATACGATTTTAATTTGTAAAATATGTAAAGATCTTCAGATATCGATTCAGTCTCAACAAACAAGATCGGGTGACGAACCTACTACAGCATTTGCTAAATGTATAAATTGCAATTACAGATGGGTGGAAAATTAAATGTTTATTGAATAAAATACCAAAAAAACTAGACTTTATGATTCTGGAGAATCATGGCTTTTCCAGATGAGTTTCCATGATTTTTCTTGACCCCAGACTGTCTGATGAATTGTTTTTAACATTCTCACTGAAGTTCCGTTATTGATGTTATGAGAAAGGTGAGTATAGTAGTCTCAAATGATTCAGTTTGATAAAAAAAATGTTTAGGTAAAAACCATCATTAACTAGACTTTATGATTCTGGTGAATCATGGCTTTTCCAGATGAGGTTCCATGATTTGAAAATGGTTCATTTATTCTCAAAGGTATCATAAACATTGATGTCTGGCAGCTTGTAGAGGGTTAACAAGTGCTAACGGGAATATTTTTCCATGTAACTTGTAATGTCACACCAAGAACTGTGAATGGCCATTTCTTCTTTAAAATCTACCAGATGTTTTCAGAGAAATCCAGGGAGAACATGAATTTTAAGCTTTTGATGGGTACCATTGTTCATCCAGCCCAAAACGGGTTAAGTGTTGTTTTTTGTATACTCTTATTACTTCCAAAAATAAACTCAGTGAATTCTACTTTCACTTATGTTGACCCTTCTCTCAACTTTTTGTGCAGTGGGTACGCTAACACAGCCCATTTTATCAATATTTTGATGTTTGAGAACCTGCATAGGGTTAACAAATCCTTACTGGAATATTTTGTACATGCAACTTGTAATGTCACACTAAGATCTGGGAATGGCCATTTTTTCTTGAAAATCTACGAGTTGTTCTTAAAGAAATCCTCAGATAATATGAATGTTTAAAATTTTGAGGGGTATCGCTCGGTAACAAGGCCCAAACGGGTTAATGCTTGGTTTTGTGAATACCTTCATTACTTACAAAAATGATCCTCAGTGAATTTTATTTCCAATGAAGGAGGTTATGTTTATCTCGCAGGTACACGTTTGGTGTTATGTGTGCCCAAGAACAGCCCATCTTCTCAAAATGTCTATGCTTGGCAGTCTCTGGAGGGTTAACAAATGCTTACCGAAATATTTTGTCCATACAGCTTGTAATGTCACTCCAAGACCTGCGAATGGTCAATTTTTCTTGAAATTGTTTTTGGAGAAATCCACAGAAAACTGAAATTTTAAGCTTTTAATGGGTATATCTCCTTAACTAGTCAAAAATGGGTTAATACCTCGATTTTTGAATACCCTTGCTACTTATAAAAATGTTTCCCTGTCAATTTTGAGTCCGGTAAAAGAAGTTATGTTTCTCTGTGGCATTCCCATTTGATGTTGTTGTGTCCAAAAACAGACTATTTTGTCAACATTTTAACATTTAGCAGCCTGTGGAGGGTTAACAGTTGCTTACCGGAATAATTTATCTATGCAACTGGTACACCATGACCTATTAATTGCCATTTTCTCTTGAAAACCCTACAAGATGTTTGTGAAGAAATCCAGGGAAAACATGATTTTTTAAGCCTTTGATGATTATCACTATTGACCACCACAAAAGGGGTTAACGCTTGATTTTTGAATACCCTTATTACTTACAAAAATGGTCGTCGGTGAATTCCCCTTCCAACAAAGGAAATTATGTTTATTTCTCGGGTATACATTGGGTGCTGTGCGTGTCTGAAAACAGCCCATTTCAACAACATTACGATGCTTGGCAGCCTGTAGAGGGTTAATAAACACTCACCGGAATATTTTGTCCATGCAACTTGTAACGTCACATAAAGACCTGCAAGTAGTCAATTTTTCTTGAAGGCCCACAAGATTTTTTTTAGAGAAATCCACAGAAAATGGGAATTTTAAGATATTAAGGGGCCTCTCTCTTTAGCCTGTTCAAAATGGGTTAAGACTTCGACTTTTCAATACCCTTACTATTTACAAAAATGTTTCCGAATAGATTTTGCGCTCGATAAAAGAAGGCACTTTTCTTTGTGGCGTACCCATTGGTTGCTGCTGGCATCAAAAACGGGCTATTTTAACACAATTGTGACATTTAGCAGCCCGTGGAGGGTTAACAAATGCTCACAGGAGTATTTTGTCCATGCAACTGGGAGACCTGGGAGTGACAAATTTTTCTTGAAAATCTACAAGACTCGTTTAGAGAAATCCACGGAAAACATGAATTTGTAGCTTTATGGGGGTATTACTGTTTAACCAGCCCAAAACGGGTTAACGCTTGGGTTTTGGAACACCCTCATTAATTACAAAAATGATCCTCGGTGAATTCCACTTCCAATAAAGGAAGTCTTGTTTATCTCTCGTGTATCGTTTGGGAGCTGTGGGGGACAGAAACCGGCCCATTTCATCACAATTTCGATGTTTGGCAGCCTGCGGAGGGTTACTATATGCATAGCCAAATATGTCTTTCGTGTGAATGGTCGTATCACAGGCAGGTCTGGCAATGATGAATATTTAAAAAAAATCTACAGGACGTGTTTCGAGAAAGTGCCGATAAACCCCAATTCTGGCGGTCTTTTGCCAATTCTGACGAATTAAGGGTTAAATCGAAAATTCCGCTTGTGTACATTTTTAGATTTTTTATCCCTCTGTAAGTGTGCAAAATTTTGTGAAAATCGATCCGGAAATGGCTTCTGAATCGTACAGACAAAATGTGTGGAAAAAAAAAATAATCCGTAGAATAACAAGAGTCTTTTCCAGAGGGAAAAGCCTAAATATAAATGGATTTTGAGACAGGTTATTCTCTCTCAAAATCCAATTATATTTTTTTGGGGAGTTGTCTCCTCTGCATCACAAAAAGGGATTATTTTCAATTTTTTTTGTCCTCACTGTTTGTTCAGAGGATTGAGTTCAATCAAAAGAGAGACCGCTGAAGTGGCGGCTTGGGGATTATTGGTTTTCGTTTTGAAATTGATCCTATCCCCCATCTGCACCTTGAGAGGCATACCGAAGACGTTAGTGTTTTCAACTCTGTACCTCTTGTCGCATTCCAAACCGTTCACCACGATACTGACGACTGCTCTATCGCTCAAGTCCTTAGAAGTCAATGATATCGCCTCCCACAGGCATGGGATATCCTATCAGACCGTGCAACGGTCCCTTACCTCAGTTTCCGAAGGACCATTCGGCTTTTTCTGCATCTAATGCACCGCTCTTCTCGGCCCAGGTGGTGATCAATTGTCTGGCGTATTTTATCTTTTCCATGACAGAGATCAGATTGCTGGCATCCGTCATGTGGGTGGGATCCGGCAGATTCGTGAGTGCGTGCCTTCCCATGTCTAGTTTGCCTTCCATGATATTACCTTTTCTCCAGACTGTATTCTCTTCCAAGAACTTTCTGCTGACTGTGCTGGAATAGTATTTCGGGTCGTCGCCGAGACCGAATTGTTCGTAACCATTCATGTTGATGCCAGCCTCCATTTTTCCTCCGGGTTGTTTGTTCAGATACAAGTCGTTGACATGAGATTCCAGATAGGATTGAATATCCTGTAGGATAGAATCCTCGCAGCCTTTATTGACCGCCGTCGAGTCTTTGTCCATATCGTTGATCTGAGAGAAATTCAATATCCTGTTGAATTCCGCATCCAGATCCGATTTAATTTTTAGCTCATCAACGTCATTCTTTCTCCGTTCCAAGTCTATGTATTGTTTAGTTGCCGCATCATTGGGATTCGTGGGAACAGACAGATTAATTATCTTGTTAGAATTCGCGTTCAATTTGGACTGCATCACTTTAGGAACGTAGCGATCTCTCAGATGTTTACTGAATCTCGTGTGAGAGTCGTCTGCATATCTTTTAGTGGCGGCATTGGTCGAATCTCTAGGATCCGCTACGTTCACCATGCGTTTAGATTTCAAGTCGAGATCGTCCGTCATGGCTTTATTCACCCAATTATCTCTCTTCATCTGCTGAAAATTTTCATCTTCTCTATCAATGTATTTTTTAGTCGCAGCATCTGACTGATCGATCGGTTCAGGAAGATTGTAGATTTTCTTATTGTTTCAATTTAAAGGTTCTTGTTGAGGTTCGTATCTTTGAACGTATCGGTTGTCCAAGTTGGCAATGTCACCAACAACTTCGACTGTGGTTCTTCTTTTCTTTCTAGAGGAACCTTCATTATCGTCAGCACGACCGATTTATCGACTGTCATGTTTTGTTTTATTTTTTTGTTGTTGTTTTGTTTATTATTTAAAAATTATATTTTTTTTATTATTTTAATTAATGCAACCAAAAATGTTTTTATTTATATATCTCTCTCTATATATACATCCAGAAGAAAATGTTCTTTAATGTAAATTGTTGAGAATATCTTGAAAATGATCTCCTTCCGACCATCTCTTGAGAACGTAGAGGCATAGGTGACACTTGATCCAACGCTTGCACTCGTTCAGTGTTGTAAATAACTGACGTTAAATAGTTCCTTATTTCTATCGACGGTGAGATTCCGTAGCTATCGAAATAATAATTTTTATTCCGATTCGAAAACCACGTGACCCAATGCGTGTCCTCACCTTCGATATCATCCAGATTTAAAATTCCACATCCTGAATCATCGTCTTATTTTTCGGCAAGGCATCTCTAGAAAACACACCTCGAAAATATTTGATTTTTAAATCTTTTGCCGCTTTTGACAGATCAGTGTTGTATAGGTGTTCATTGGGTAAAACAACACCTTCTACGGATATGTGTTTTATTTTCTTATTATTCATATTATGTTTTGTTTTATTTTGTTTTTATTTATTATATTTTTTCTGTTCTTTTTTTTAAACTTATGCCATTTCGATGTCTTCAGTCGTACTCCATTCATCATCCTCTCGATTTTGTTGAAATATCGCAGAATAATGTCTGAGTGCAAAAGTGTGTAGTTTATCCTCGCATATAATTCTCTTATCGTCCTCAGCCGTCAACGCAATCTTATTGATTTCTTTGGTGTACATCTCGTGCATTTTGCTTTGAATCGCAGCCATCTTTTTATACCCAGTCGAATTTTCGAAAAGACATTCTTTATACTCTTCGAAAGCAATGCTTTTGTTCGTCACACACGCTTGAATGCCTTTACATCTCTTGATCTCTTCATCGTTGAGGAGAAAAGCATGCAATTTAGGTCTCAAACCCACGAATTCGGTGATCTGTCTTCCACCGCTCACATCTTTGAATTTACCCAACATATTTTTATTGACACCCTTTGGAATCTTAGACGGGTGATCGTTGGGATAATTACTCTTGTCGAACCATTCGTTCGCGTCTGACGTCATCATAGATGTCCCTAGTCTCTATTTCGCAAGCCAGACTGTCCATGTCGGTGAACAATAGTTTGGCTTTCGAACCGAATTTCACTTTGAAGTAATCGTAATGAAACTCATACATCAACTGCTTGCCGACGTCTAAGATGATCGCTCCGAGATAACAGGATTTGTCGAACTTCAGATGCGTCTTTTGCATGTGCAGAGTCACTAGATTTTCATCGAATATGATTCTATGTTGATAACTGGGTTTAGCGATTAATTTTCTTGAATTCTCTTTGGACGCGTTGAGTTGAACGTTAGTTCTATTCCTAATGTTTTCCATAGATTTCCCATACACACAATTGTTCATGAGTTTGAAGAAATCTTTTTCGAAGTCGCTCTCGGCCTGCATTCTTAAATTCGTGTTGAGATCGATTTATTTTTTCATCCAAGGCTCTCTTCAAATTGAATGATTCGATGCTTGTCAATCAATCTCATTCTGCGATCTATGTAATGTTTCAGATTTTCACAATAGACCACATACTTACATTTGCGATTTAAATTGGAAATGAATTTTTTGATGCCGTTCACTTCTATTCGTTCGGGAGCTAGCGGATAATAGTTGTGTGAATCATGTAACGTTTCTGGATAATCCAAATCAACCTCTAGAATACAAGGATAGTCCCTCCATTTTTCTTTTTCTTCCAATGTTTCAACCCATTTGAAATTTCCGATCGGTAAAGGATGACTCATGGCGTAACCGTACAAATTATTAGCGTCCCAAGACTGTATGTATTTACTCGGTTTTTCCGAATCAAAATCTTTTCCCATGTGATAATTATTAGCTTTGGCATATCTAGTGGAAATCATAGCGACGCCACCCCTCACAGCCTCTTAGAACATGAGCAACATGTCGATGTCCGATAATAATTCCAAACAAACGGTCGTCTTCAAGAGAGCATCTGGGTGCAGTGAAATACCAAGCCGGATCTAGTTCGTAATGTCAATGACACACTCGTCGAAAATTTTCGAACATGTCGGCCAAGAGAAGCACGTCGGTTTTCAAATAGAGGTCGTGATATTCTCTCATGGATTTCATGTCAAAGAATGTCCACACTTTTTGCGCGTGTTCGTAATCATCATCGGAAATGTGAGACTGGTATAATTTAGAATAAAAATCTTCTTTGGGAGTTAGAGCGACGTCATCGAATTTCTCGAGATTGTTCATGTAATGATAAGGATAGATGCCTTTCCTCAACATAACAACCACCAATTCTTGTCGATCGTTAAAATGTTTACTCGTGATTTTAAATTTAAATTTCTTCCTATTCAAACTGTTGACTAATTTTGCCGGACTGGTTGACATAAATTTATAACTACCGATGAAACGTATCTCTCTATGGATGGGACTCATTTTCTCAGTCAAAACATCGATGACTCCCTTTTTATCGACAACTTTACATTTAGTGAATGAAATGTATTTTTCACCGTTTTGCGCGATGCAGCTCAACTCCCCCTCACTAACACCCATATTTTTCATGAATAAGTGACTGTCATAACCTGAGAGAATGTGAAATATCACCAGATAGAATTGAGCGTCTCGAAATCTTAAATTACATTTGTTGTGAGCAGCACCGCGAAACAGACCTGTGTAGTGATCGTGATCTCTAACTTTTTTTTATTATTTTCAGACTGATTATCGAATAATTGTCTACAGATGTGACATTCGGTTGTTTCGTTGTATTCTCGCTGTTGCTCTGGCGTGATGATCATGTCTTTAGGTTTTTTAAATTTGTCGTATAATATTTGAATTTTCGATTCTAACTCTTCCACGAATCTTTGAGCCATGTCGTCGTCATCTGAACGTTTTGGTGTAGACGAATGGACCCGACTATTCTCGATCGTCAAGAGAACATTTCACATAATAACAATAGCCTGAAGGTACGTGCTTCTGATATTTTTCAGCATAACTCCTACGCTCGTCAGGCTGGCAAGAATTTATTTTCGTGGTGAAACATTCGAAATCGGCATAGACGACGAATGGCGGTTCTAATTATCTATTGTGATGACGAAAGTCCACATAAGTGTTAGGTTTAGGCATTTCGATGGCAACACCTTGCTTTTCGCTGCAATATTCCCGATGACGAATCAATGATTCTTGACAACGGAACAAATTCATGCAGTTGAGACAGAAAAATCTCTCGTGCCCATGTTTAGAAATCTACTTTGACAACAATCGACTCATTTTTTTAATCCAGCAAGAATGTTGATTGTCACCCTCTGAAATTGATAACAAATTAACAATCTTTTCTCTCTCTTTGTGCGAAGTCAGTCTGCGAGGATAGACTATTCCTTTTTTATCGTTTCCCTCGTATCCCAAGACGTTCACAGCAACGGTGGGATTTAGTTTTCCGAAATGTCCGATGTCTTTCAACTGCGGTGGGACAGACACTCCCGTCCAATCGAGATTTTTACAAGTCTCTGAGTACTTGGAAACTCTCTGAGCGTCCTTTTCTACGGGATGCAAGGCCGATGTGATCTCCCATTTGAAACACTCGTTATCATCTTCATTTTTCACATTGATCATGGCTTGTTTTTTAAATATGAAACAAGGTAATTTTATGTAGGAAGATGCTTTCAAAGGATCGTGTCTATCCACGTGAATCTCGAGATTCAATATCTCCTCGAACGTCCAATTACTTCCCTTGTTTTGAAAAGGAGCCATAGATTCCAACATCTTGTCCATCACTTTATAAACGTCGACTAATTCGTCATCTCTAAACACAATCTCGTTTTTAGATCGGAAATAGGCATTTCGTACCAGGATCTCACCCGTTTTCGCGTCGACCTTTTTCATCAGACAATACAGGATCATTCTCATTTTTAACCCTTATCTAGATGTTTTCGAAATATGTCCAACACTCTACCCTTCACCCGTTCCATGAACAATTCGGGATCAAGTTTTTTTTTACGAGACCGGGCTTCACGTCAAAAGTTTTAAACCATCCTTTGATGGCTTCGTCTCATTCTATCAAAATCAATGATGACTTCAACGCTTCGATTACGATATCCGTTATAGCATCGATACCCTTTTTTTCATTCACCGCTCTCCCGATTGCATCCATTGTTTTTTTTTCTAACGAATCGTCATTTCGAACCGCATCGCTTTTCATTTTTTTTATTATTCTCTTTCAGAACCTTCTGCCGCTCTACCACTTTTCGTTTAACGGTCGTCTTCTTCTTCTACTTCTTCTTAGTTTCCTCTGTGGTCGTTTGTTGACGTTTTGTCATTGCTGTCTTCTCATCTTTTTTTCGTGATTCCAGTTGTTTTTGTCACTACCACAGATCTTTCATCCATTCCCTTTCCGTCGAGCAAATAACCTATGCAAAACCAGATTCCCCCTCTCGAACGTCCGTTCTTCCTCGATGCTCAGATTCAATTTGTCGACCACTTCTTTAGAGACGTTCGGATATATATTACTCCCATAGATTAGCGACAGATCGTCTGCATCGAAATTTTCTATCTTTTCTGAAAGAATGGTTAATAGATCGTCATGACATTCGTACATTAATTCCAGGGCGGTCTCGTTCAATTTCAAAGGCAATGCATAATTGTCGTATTCCTCTCTCAATCCACTCGTCTTCACATCTTTAATTCGATGGCGTCGTGTGATTGTAGCCATTTAATTTTTACTACCGAACTTCGAATATCTCTCGACTCTCTTCAATTTTAATACAGATTGTTTAGCTACTGACGATATCATGCCTGATTATTTTTTAAATGATAATAATTATTAATTGTAAAAAATATTTTTTTTGTTTTTACTTCTTATTATATATGTAAAAAATAACAACTTTTTTTTACAATTTTTTTCTTTAATGACAAAAACGGTTATTAAATTTTGTGTGTTTATTTTTTTTTTAATGATAATAATTATTATATAAAAATATTTTTTTTTTTTTTTACTTTTTATTACTTTTTGTAAAAAATAACAACTTTTTTTTACATTTTTTTTTCTTTAATGACAAAAACGGTTATTAAATTTTATGATGAAAATGGAATGAAGCCGATGCCACGAAGTCGCTGAATTTATTTATACGTGACGGACGTTTTTGAAAACGTCATGACGTCACAGCGTTTTTTTCTCGATATTTTCATTCTTGGTTGGGGTTTGTGTTTGTTTCCTATAGGATTATATGTTAAAGTTAGAAAAATTAGAAAATTAGTTTAGAAAGTAATGGGAAAGAAACACAATAGGAATACAATAATCTGGTTGGTCGATAATTTTGTTATTTCATTGGTCAAACAATTTTTTATCATCCGTCTCACAACTCATAATATCTACATAATCGCGGACCGGAGCGGGCGCACCTCACGGGTTTAGACTCCACGAGCTATCTTTCTCTCCTTGCCAGAAACCTCTGTACGTCATCGACGGCTGGTTCTGACGCGCCGATTCGGAATTCCGTTTTTCCGCGGGAATGGACGTTAGATCGCCAGTCTCCATCCGCACCAGTGGTGTCATTTTGGTGGTATTCTGTCGAAAAAATGCACCTAAAATGGCGGGTCCGTGTTACCTCTGCGAAAAGGTGAGTGTTTTCCCGAGAACGGTCATTTTCAGATTTACGAGCGCACCTAAAAGTGAATTTTTAAGAGAGGGTCTTTTATAGAGTTTGTTAAAATTCCGTCGAAGTTTTAGTCGGATCCACGTTGATCATTAGAGAAATTGAAACGTCGAACACACGACACCTCGTCTACGTCCACCACTGCAAAAACCGGGAAAAAGTGACGATGTGAACGTGTCGCATCGAACAAGTCGATGGATTTCGATCGTGATGAACGCGATTTGCCCGTTTTTAGTGAGGTACGATCTGTGCCAAAAATTTGGTGCGCTCGTATCGGCCATTCTACCCTACCATGTGCTGCTGTTATGGGTATCTGTTTTGTACATAATGTTGTTAATTTCGGAAAACCAGTAGTTCGCCTACGATAAAGGGCTCTGGGTCTCTGTGGGTCGAACATCGCACATAAAAAAAACCCCCAAAAAACCAAACAAACTCTGCAGGGCGCATTCGACGACATAGAACTCCGATGCTAAATGGAGAATTAAACTTAACAATATTAAAACTCAACGTACAAATTTCACCACAAGTGTTAAAAACCGCGACTTTGACATGCAGTCACAGGGCAAGGTTCTCCCAGTAAGCACCGAGGCGAAATTCCTCGGAATTACTCTAGACCAAGGACAAAACTTCAATCAGCACACCATAAACATTGGTGCTAAAGCAGCTAAAAGAATTAATCTCCTGGGGTGCCAACGAAGCAGTTCTGCCAAAACTATACAAAGCGTTCGTGCGCCCAGAACTAGAGTACGGAGCACTCGTCCTTAATAATACTAATAAAACTAACCTGCAAAAAGTTCAAAACCACCCACTTCACGTAGCACCCCGCGAACCCTCTGATACACCCACCAAGCTCCTTGATGAAAGAGCTAAACCCGATACAATTAAGGACCGTCTACTCACCCTAGCCAACAAAAAATGGCGAGCGCCTAAAAAATAGCCAACTAATACATGAACAAAATGAGATCTGCGCCAACCGCCATAAACCTAAATAGTCGAGATAAGAATCACGTTAACTCCAATGACACTCTCTGTGGGATTGCACGGGTCGGGAGGGGGCCCGGGTCGGCCGGGCAGAGTGACCATGAACCCAAATGGATTTATGTCTACAGATCTCCACACGCCCGCCCACCCCGGGCTGGCTCCCGGCCTATCCGACCACGTAACGACTGCCCACACCTATCGCGCTCAGGCAAATCTCACCCATCGAAAACAGAATGTCCACTACACCCCCCCCCCCCCCTCAATTCGTCAACACTCATCTAACAACTAAACCGTTAATCATTGTGCTCCGATCTAACAAAGTCACCGCGAAGCGACCTGAGGTGGAAACAGGCAGTGATACACTTCTGTGAGACTATGAGAAATCATAGGCTGCCTCCACCAAGCACGGGAGAACTATGGTGAAAGTAGGTAGTGATACACTTCGGTGCGACTATGAGAAATCATATGCTGCCCACACCAGTCACAGGAGAACTATGGTGAAAACAGTTTGCAATCAGTGCGACTATGAGAAATCATAGACTGCCTTCACAAATCACCACCTCAGAACCAAGGCGGTTTTGGCACCTATTTCTGTAAAACCACGATTCACCCAAAGGGAATTATCAAGGGGTGGGGGAGACGTGTGGGGAAGGGGTATGTCTCGCCTCTCCCTTTCTAATTTGAGGAGGATTCAGACTGCACCAAAACCACTGAACGACAGGTCACATCTGCAATCCACAAACACTACCACCAATGCCACTGACGACCAATGCCACAACGACCAATGCCACTGAACAAACAAACAAACAAACAAACAAACAAACAAACAAACAAACAAACAAACAAACAAACAGTAGAGCCCGAGGCAGACTATACTTGCCCTGGACGGCCCCAACGAACCACAAACATTAAGTGGCAGACTTTACTTGCCCGAAGACTAGACTTCAGATAACAGATCACCTAAAAGACACACCAGGGTGCGCGGGTGCTCAGTTGGTAGAGGTGCAGGCTGCAAGCCGAGAGGTCCTCGGTTCGAATCCCACCTGCGGCAACCGCGTTGTGTTCTCGGGCAAGACCCTTCACCCCCATTGCCCACGTGGGGGCACGGTGACGCTGTGTACTAAGGCGTACTGCACGTCGATGGTGCACCTGTCTTCAACCAATGCTAACCCTACTTGTGTGGAGTTGGTATGTTGGGGAGCTGACAGTTGCTCGCCGTTGCTCGGTGGTTCTCTCCGGGTACTCCGGCATCCTCCACCCGTAAAACTGTCACGGTCATGGTTAGCCGTTGTGCAGAAATATGTGACCTTAAACACCAATAAATAAATAAATAAATAAATAAATAAATAAATAAATAAATAAATAAATAAATAAATAAATAAATAAAAGACACACCAGTCCTTTACAAGCACACATTTTGTTCTTCCCATTAACTATTATGGATCCAGCATAACAGCTATGGACTTTCTACCATCCTTCACTCCATCTCCGGAGGTGGTCGACCACCTCTGGGGAAGCGAGTGTTGGTCCTGCGTCCCGCTAATGACACTTTTTGTAAACGTAAACCAGGACGCACTTTTGTCCCTGCCAAATAGGTTAAAAATGCAGACCTGTCACCGAACCAGAGAAGTTTGGGTCTTCTTTGGAGGGCGCCCTGAAATGGGCTGTTGTTTTCATTTGGAATTCGATTTATCTATCCGCCGAATCCGAGAGAGTTCACCTTCACAGACATCAGCCTGAGGCAGACTATATTTGCCGATGATGGCCGCAACGACTATACAAACAAGTGATAGATTATACTTGCCTGAATATGCCTGATACACAACATCATCACCCTCGGGGAGAGGTAGCACCTCTGTAGAAAGGTCACACCCTCACACTGGTCCTCACCCGAGGAATATAATAACCGACCAAGAAAACACCATTTGAAACTAACTCTTCCTCGTCAGCTGCCATGATGATAATCTGCGAGACAACAAAATTCCAAAATACCAGAGTAGGGTCGAAATGGGCTTGCCCCTAACTTCCAAACCCAGACACCATTCACTAATAAATTGCAACTGACCAAGCTTTCATAAAGGACGTGCAAATCTAAAGCCTTGGTAGTAAGAAAACTGAACTATATAAAACTGCTTCGTTGCAGCAATCTACTCTAAAATGGACTGTACCGAGGCAAATAAACAAAGCCCAAAGTGCTACCGCTATCCCGCCCCACGCCACCCACTGGCTATTGTAGGCTGCCAATGGGCACTCTCCAATGAATTGTAGCTGATCAAATGAACAAATAAACAAAACCAAGGTGTACCCCAGCCCCCACCCACCACACTGCCTCACTGGTGCCATGGAGGTGAATCATCGATATGTTCTTAGATTTTATATCACATTATAAAACATTTTAGCCCTTGACCTGTTTATACTTTATATGCAGTGCTGTTTAGCTGTACTCCCGTGACTTGATACCGCTCAGCTGAATGAATTTATTAAATGAAACTAAGTTCTAAACCCTGAAACCATTCATTATAAATTGCACTTATTGAGCCTTCAGGAAGAAAGTGCAAATAAATAGCCTGGCAGTATTTAAAATGAACAGTATAAAACTGCCTCGTTGCAGTCTACTAGGGGCTGCCTCTGGGCACTCTCCAATGGATTGTAAAGAAGCGTATGAACAAAACCAAAAGTGCTACTGGTGCCCTGGAACTGAATCCTTGAAAAGTTCTTACATACAGTACGTGGAGAGTGGATTGTAACTAAATCACCCGCGGAGTGGAGTTACCACCCAAGCTATAACTTTCAAATTTTGTACATATCGACAGAAAATACAAACAATGTTTCAGCCAATGGACCTCCGGGTTTAACCCGGAGGTCCATTGGCTGAAACTTTGCTGGTGCTGGTTTTGCTTTGCAACAAATTTGCAATTAGCTCCACTCTGCGGGTGATTTGGTGATAATACACTCTCCACGTACTGTAACATTATGAAACACTTTAGCCTTGGACTTGACTATAGTTTCAAATGCAGTTTGGTTCAGCTGTGCCTCCCCCCACCCACATGGTTTGTTTGTTTGATGGTGGTTAACGTCACATATTTATGCACCATGGCTAATCGTGACACAACATGGAGATGAAGTGAAGTTTAGTCAATGGTTGATCTACATGTTGCCCATTTTAGAGGACTTTCACCCCAAGCATTGGTGACTGGGTCCTATTTTACTAGTAAAGGGGAACTGGTTTACCACAGTAAACAAGTGCTGCTTACTTCCCGGGGTTCCCACGGGGAGCCCACCCACATGGATATTGTTCAGTTGAATAACCTCGTTAAATGGCACTAACTCCCAAACCCTGATATTATTCACTAATAAATTGTAACTAAATAAACCTTTATGAAGAAAGTAATAATCTAAAGCTAGATAGCAGAAAAACTCAGTTGTATAAAACTGCTTCGTTACCATCAACGTGTACTGGGGATGCCACTAAGCACTATCCAGTGAATTGGAAGGAGGCAAACGAAAACGACAAAAGTGCTAACAAATCCCCAGTCCCCCCCCTCCCCCCCCCCCACACACACACACTCCCACCCACGGCTTCACTAGTAATATAGAGCTGAATCCTTGGAATGTTATTTTTTATATATTACATAGAGAAACAATCGCGCTCAGGCAGCTTATAAAAGGTCGTCTCCACGTATGACATTTACAATATAACGATATAATCGGATTAACGACACTCATACAGTTGCGTTTATATTGTTTAACATGGAAATTAACATGAGAGATGCTGTAGGAAAAAAAGAGAATATTGAATGAAAAGAGAAAGCAAGAAGCCAACCTGGGTGCAAACAAATCCAGTAACTCATCTTGTATTACTGAGAATACATGTAGACTGTAATCACAGCATACGTATAAATTTGATATGGACTGTGTTCACGCACGCACGCACACACGCATGCAATGGTTTACGTTTTAGTTGAAATATTGTTATGAAAAGTGTATATATTTTGTATATTTTGTATGTTTTGTATATTTTGTATTTAATTATATCTTTAATGATTTAAGTACAGAATTTAAGATTTTGTTTGTGTTTGATATTATTTTTTAGCTTTTGAATATGATAACCATGGAAAATGGATATTATTGGTAAAAGAGGAAATTTTTCAAATTTGCCAAAAGGTTGACGGAGCGAACTGATATGGGTTCAATATCGAGTATGAGACCCATTATTGTTAATTACAGCCTGACAACACCTTCTCATGCTCCCAAAGTTCCAGATGATCCTTTGTGGGATGTTGTTCCATTCTTGGACCAGCGTGGCACCAAATTCCTGGACACTTCTTGGTTGGACTGGACGGACTGAAATTGCAAGTTGCAACTCATTTCAGACATGTTCGATTGGATTGAGGTCAGGGTATCTTGCTGGCCAATCCATACGCTCAATCCCCTCCCTCCCTCTGTCGGCACTCCCGGACAGCATGGGCAACAAGAGGACGGACATTATCGTCCATCAGAATGAATCTATCACCCACTGCACCTGCATACAATCTGATGTGGGCATCCAGGATCTCATCAATATACCGATGTGCAGTCAATGTATCACTGTCAAGGACACAGAGCTCTGTACGGCCATCCCAGCTGATGCCGCCACAGACCATTATTGACCCTCCACCACAGCGGTCATGCTCAGCAATGTTGGCTGCATGGAATCGCTCTCCAGGTCTTCTCCATACCTAGAACGCCCATCTGTGTGTCTAGACAGTGCCTTCACTCATCTGTAAACAGGACAGGTCGCCAATCTTCTCCGGTACATCCAACGTGATGCATGGCCCATTCATATCGTGCCTGGTGGTGGTTCTGGGACAGCGGAATGCTAATACATGGTCTTCCCGATCGGAGACCACCTTCGTGCAACCTTGCCCAAATAGTCTCCGTTGAAACATTTACCCCGGATGTATTCTGAAGGTCACTGCGAAGCTGGGTTGCTGTGTCAAAGCGGTTCCTATGGGCCTGAATGATCAAAAATCGGTCTTCAGTTACAGATGTTGCCCTGTCTCTGCCACCACCATGTCGTCTGCGGTACTGCTGAAATCTTGCACAGGCTCTGGTGATCACCGTATGGTGCACACCAGGGGCTTCACCAACCTGACAACGGGTAGCCCCTTGTTCCACCATCCCAACAGCCCGCCACATTTCTGCTTCAGACAAATGTCTTCTTACATTTGCATTCGCCATATTCAACCATTAAATCACAAGGGTTTGTGTTGAAATGAAGACTGAATACCCTACACATGTCGTGTACATGTAGACAGTACACGAAAACATCATGAAAATCAAGGGATACATGCTTTCCATGACTGTCACGAAACCTCTGCCTGTCAAGAAAGCTAATGTAAACACTGGGGACCATTTCAATACCTTCCTCAATCATATCCACCAAAAATTTCGCAAATGTGTCACCAGAAAATTTCACAATTATGTGTCAAATATGTGGTGCTTAGCAAACTTTGAGTAGTATATATTTACATACATATCCATTCATACATGCATTCATGCACTCTCATGAATACACGTACTAAAAGCGCTTTAAAGCTATAATATAATCCTGGACAAGGTCAACGACTGAACGATTTTCCTCGTTGCTTAAAAATTCGAAGCCATAGAGTAAGACTGAAACATTTGGAGTAAATGATAGCTGGCCTGTGGTACGGTTACGAATATTAATGTAAAGAGGGCACATTAACAGAAAATGCTCAGTCGACTCGATCTCACCACAGAGGCTATAGGGTGAGGGTGATATATAATTAGCATGTAGATGTGAATTGAGATTACTACATCCCAAGCGCAACCGACAATGGTATATCTGGGTTGATCGACATTTTGAATTACTGAAGAACGATGGTGGCCGTCGATTATTATGATTTAAATAACTCTTAAAATTACTGTAGGAACTATTCTCTCTAACAGGTAGTGGTATTCTATTCCATAATTTAGTTACTTCCGGGATGAAAAAAGATTTGTGTAAATCAGTTCGGCAAAATGAGGTTACCGCTTGAACGAAGATTATGTGTCGTATTGCTCGCCAACACTAGGGGTGGGACCTTGCTAGCAATGTATGGGGGAGTTACGCAATGGTACATCTTAAAAAACTGCATTAGTTTGTGTTGTCCGCGCCTGTCCTGAAGGGTTTCCCAGAAGAGTTCGGAGTACAACAGGGCCTTGGTGGCACTGACAATTCCACCGGTGTCAACCCTAGCTGCAGTTACTTGAATTTTCTCTTCATTAACAATGTCTCTATCATTGCCGTTATCCCAAACCGTATCGGCATATTCCAGTAGGGGCCTTACGAATGCGAAGTAAATTTTTTCTAGAACACATCTATCAAGTATTATTTTTACTTTCGCATTAAGTCTATACGTGTCCAGGCTTTAGCGCAGATATACTCAATGGGATTAGTCCAGGTACAAGTAGTATTCATTATAACACCTAAGTGTTTGTGACTATTAGCTTCGGCAATTTGTGTATTAGAAAACAACAGGGGTGGATGAGAACGGGGATTAGTTTTCCGAGATCTGAGAATACTTTCAGTTTTTTGTGGATTGAATTCGACCAGCCATGATCTAGCCCAATTTTTTATTCTCACTAGATTGCGATTGATTACGTTAGCTGTTTGGGCAGGATAAAGAGATGTGTCGACTGCAAAGAGACGCAGGCTGCTGATCAGAGGAATAAGGGGGGAGGGATCAAGAATCGAACCTTGTGGAACTCCAGAACAGACAGCTCTCCAAAAGGAGTACTCATTTGCTATGACAATCTATTAGAGAGATATGATCTGAGAAAATCCAGTAATTCCCCCCCCCCCCCAATTCCGACCTTCTCCAACTTGTAAAGCAATCCGGCGTGCCATACTTTATCAAACGCTTTACTAACATCACAGAAGACTACTTGACCTCCTTGTCGTCATCCAGTGCATGACAAAATTCGTCGTACATATCTGTTAGTTAGAGAACTGTAGAGTCTCGAGGTGTAAAACCGGATTGAAACGAACTGAGGGTATTATTATCAGGAATTTCCATAGACGCTTAAAGGTGCATTTCTCAAATATCTTGCTTACACAGCTAATCAAAGATATAGGACGATAATTCATGACTAAGTTAGAGGGAGGTTTCTTCAGAATTGGAGATACATTAGCTTTTTTCCATGCAGTTGGGAAATAAAAGTAATTCAAAAGGATATTAAACAGGATCGATAATGGTTCACACAAAGACGTTTTACACTCTGAGTAGACGAGGGCTGAGAAGATCCGGACCAGAGGCTTTGGACGCATTTATTGCTTTCAGTGCTTCATGGACATCGCGGCAGTGGAGCGTTATATTATCAAGTATTTCATCGAATGGTGGAACAGACGCTGGCAACGAGGCTTTAGAATCATCTACGCAAGAAATAGTACAGTACCGGCTTTCTCTGTGTTCGACAACTACGTTCTGTGTTGGTGCATTACAGTTGGGATCCGTAATGAAGTATTATTTCCTATGAAAGATTTAAGGGTCTTCCACCATTGTGCTGGTGAAGTCTCTGAGCTTTTCAGCACGTTTTGGACTTTAGCTAAATGGAACGTTTTGGCCTTCCGTATCCCTGAAACAACCTCATTCCTCTTGCATCTGTATTTATACCATGCTTGAGGAAGGCCACTCCATTTGGCTGCACGATACAATCGTTTCCTTTGTCTGATAAGTAGTCTTATGTTATTATGAAACCATATGGGTTGGTTAGTTCTCGAGGTTATGTATTTATTTGGAATATACTTTGATGCCAAATGGAGTATTTTATTGGTAAAATCGGATGCAATAGTGTCCAGGTCGGGGTTATAAAAAATTCCGTCCCATTGTTCATTAACGATTGCATTATTTAGATCGGTGTAGTTTCCTAATGCATAAGCCCAGATATATCTCTTGAAAGCATCATGAGTTGATTTTGCGAAGTCAATTTCGATAACAATTGGTTTATACCGGATCATGTCTGGGAAAAAGGGATATAAAACTTCACACGACACCACGTTCACTAACTGAGACACAGCAAAGAGGTCGAGCAGCGCCGGTGAAGTTTCGGTAATGCACCATGGATCATTGACAAGCTGGGCCAGGTTAAAACATCTGGCAATTTCTAAAACTAAAAATTTGCTTCCTAGTGGCACAAGTTGTTTATCATTAAAATCACCAGTAACAATAAGATCGTCAATGTGGGTATCTTTGGCTTTTTCAATGGAGGCGGAAATAATATTCCACATTTCGGGTGGACAATTGGGTGGGCGGTAAAACAACCCAGTAGCAGTGGCTTACCATGTTTTGTGACAACTTCAGTCCAAAGACACTCTATATTTATCAACTCAAGATCGGGTCTGTGTCGGAAGGCAATGCCCTCCTTGAAATATACCGCCACATCGCCGCCCCTCGTCGGGCGGTCCTAACGTAGTGGCTCATGAAAGCTAGGCAGGAGTACATTAGATGTCGGAATGTTATCAGTTAGCCATGTCTCGGTGAGAGCCAGAATCCAAAGTCCAGCGATTCACATTTTATAATGTCTAATTTCGTTTGTACCTCTACGCTTTGTTCATTCAAATGGCATATTTTTAATATATTTACTCTCTTATTTGAGTCTGTAGGATTTGAGCCTGGGTTCAATTCAATATCGCCCGATAATAAAATTAACACCAGCAAGAGCACTGTTAGGGCGCGAATGGGGACCGAAAGAGTTAAATAAAAAAAAACCTGTCAATCACCGAGACAATTGTAGTCAAATTATAATTAAATTTTGGTTCCAATAACCATGCATTTTTGTCTATAAGCGTAACTAGACAATCGGACAAATTGAAGAATAATGTAAACATGACAGTAAAGGCAATGTACCATTGCGTAGGTTATGGGCTTGAAGGGAAGCAGAATTCTTAACGCCTTTACTGCCATGCATGTAACATAATACACACCTTATTTGATGTTTTTGGGCTTATTTTTAATGCCGTGACAGTAAACAACAGTATTGAATAAACCAATCCGAGCTCTGTAGACATCTATGTTATACATTTATGTAATACAAACGTTAACCAGTAGGGAAATTACTCGGATGGTTTTGTTGTTTACAATTTTGTGATACCGTTTCAAGTATACATACAGGATGGCAAGAGTAGTAAGTTCCGATTAAGAATGAAAGAAGTAGTAATAGTTTGTGACAGGATGTTGCAATACAAAAGAGAACATATTTACATATTTTAAACCAGTATCAAACATATATGACACTTGGTGAAGTGAATGTGTTCCGGTTGGCTGCAATGGGAGCTATTAATTTGGGCAGGTTATGCAATACTGGTCTAGACTACCATTCATATCTATGTACATAAAACCACCAGGCATCTGAATGCGAAATACAAAAGTATGTCAGACCATGTCGTATTCAATATCGCAGGTAGTCAACGCACTCCATTAATCTAAATGGGACAATATAAGTAGTGGATTAACTCCGTCAGTCTTCGGGAACACCCCAGTGAACAGACCAACCAATAAGATACCAATCCATTTATGAAATACAAAGTATGACAGAGCATGTATTTAACATCACAGGTGGACGACACACTCTGTTAATCTAATTAAAACGATGCAAACAATGAAATGACATTGTCGTGCATCAAATACACCCTAGTCAGCAGAACACTCTATAACAGATGTCATTTTGGCCCATATAATTTTCATCACTGATTCAAAAAGGTAATAACAGGGCTAATACTTTTGGGATTTATTTGTGTTGCAAGGGTTCATCGTTTACAGGGGTTTGAAAGAGCATACCAGGGCATGTCGTATTTAACATCACATGTAGTCGACACACTCCGTTAATCTAATTAGAACGATGCAAACAATGGAATGACTTGTCGTGCTTGTACTACTGGTCCGTTAACCCTTTACAGGGACATACAGAAAGTTAACATGCCAGGTATTTTTTTTATTAGGGTTTAACGACACATTAACAGCCAGGGTCATATCATGTCGGTGACAGTTCTACGGGTGGAGGAAGCCGGAGTACCCGGAGAGAACCACCGAGCAACGACGAGCAGCTGTCAGCTCTCCAACATCGTAACTCTGAACTCTGGCATCGCGGCACAGACAGGGCTAGATTGGTTGAAGACATGCGCACCATCGACGTGCAGTACGCCTTAGTACACAGCGTGATCGTGCCCCCGTGTAGGCAACCGGGGTGAAGTGTCTTGCCCAAGGACACAACGCGGGAGCGCGAATCAGTCGCTGAAATGATCACCCATCCAACTACTAACCGCGCTCGACGTTGCTTAACTTCGGTGATCTGACGAGAACCGGTTACCGCGACACCACTGCGCCCGCAATATGCTAGGTATGGTTGGCCTACTAATAGTAGACTTGAAAACTTTATATTAAGATTTGTTTTTGTCTAAAGGAAAGTTAACCCTCTACCAGGGACGAAAAAAGAAGCATATATACTAAGTGTGGATTAGACCACTAATCACAGTTTATATGTAAACGCCGTTATCTCCAGCTTTGTCCCATCCGACTGAACCCCAAGAGCTGAGACAAATGGCACAAAGCCGCTTGATAATAACCATATATCTGCACCACTTAAGCACTCTGTATTGACCATTAGGTTACACTACAGGTCCATTAACACTCCAAAATAGACAGAAAGTTAACATGCTAAATATTGTTTAATCCACTAACTACAGACTTGATCACTTCACGTTAAGATTTATGTTTGACTAAAAGAAAACTGACCCTCTACCAAGAACGAAATGGAAAATATTAATACTGGCTGTGGATTGGTCCAGTGATCGCGATTTACGATTTACGTGTATGTTCCGTCATTACCAGCTGTATTCCACCTGACCCAGCTCCAAGAGCTCAGTCAGATGGCATAAACCCACTTAGTTATCAGTAGATAACTGCACTAATTTAACAAGGTTGTACTACATGTCCATTAACCCTCAATCTGAGACATGCAGAAAGTTAACATACTAGGTATGGTTTGGTCAACTGACAGTAGACGGAAAAATTAACCCTCAACCACGAAAAAAAGATGGAAAGTATACACACTGGGTATGGATTGATCCATTGGTCACGATTTAAGTGTAAATGTAGTTAATACATGTTATGTCCCATCTGGCTCGGCTCCAAGAGGACTGCGTGCCCATTGACCCTCTACCAGCGACCCCTAAGGCACATAGGAAGTTAACATGCTAGGTATGGTATAGTCCACTAACTGCAGACTTGATCACTTTATATTAAGATTAATGTTCGACTAAAAGAAAATTAAGATAAACAAACTGCGTGTGGATTGGTCCACTGATCACGATTTCATGCATGTGGAATTATGTGGAATTATTACCAACTGTATCCCATCTGACTCAGCTCCAAGAGCTCAGTCAGATGACACAAATACATTTACACAAGGTTGCACTACAGGCTCGTTAGCCCTCTACCAGAAACACATGGAGAGTTAACATGCTAGGTATGGTTTGATCCACTAATAGCGCGCTTGGTCACTTTATGTCGAGGTTTATGTTTGACTAAACGAAGATTAAAGATGGAAAATACACACAGTAGCAGTGGCTTACCTTAGTATATATACTAAGAACGAGATGGAAGATATACATACTAGGTTTGGGATTGGTCCACTGATCACAATTTACGTCTAGACAGTTACCACAAATCTGATTGACAACCAACATTTATCTACACTGCATTTACACAAGTTTGCTCTACAGGTCCATTAAGCCCTACTAGATACATATCGAAAGTTAACAAGCTAGGTATGGTTTAGTCCACTAATAGCAGTCTTGATCACTTTATATTAAGTTTTTTGTTATGCTAAGGGAAAATTAACCTATTATTATTATTATTTATTGGTGTTTAAGGTCACATATTTCTGCACAATCGCGTTTTACGGGTGGAGGAAGCCGGAGGACCCGGAGAGAACCACCTAGCAAGGGCGAGCAACTGTCAGCTTCCCAACATACTTACTCCACACAAGCAGGGTTAGCATTGGTTGAAGACAGGTGCACCATCGACGTGCAGTACGCCTTAGTGCACAGTGTCACCGTGTCCCCACATGGGCAAGGGGGGTGAAGTGTACTGCCCAAGGGCACAACGCGGTTGCCGCAGGTGGGATTCGAAAATTAACCTACTGCCAAGACTAAACTGGAAAATATACATATCAGTGTGGATCGCTCCGCTGATAGCGATTTACATTTATATACAGTCAATCAATTTATGAAATACAAAGTATGACAGAGCATGTATTTAACATCGCAGGTAGACGACACACTCTGTTAATTGTATAGTGTATACTTCTTATAATAGTAAAATAGGTATATAGCACACCTGTGTGTAATAAGATAATAAATATCTACTGCAAGAAGCCGAGTACATGCTAGAACTGTTAGCATGATACCCATATTTAATGACATTAAATATGCAAACTATCAGTGAAATCTTCATTGTGACAGTAATGAAAGGTTGACATGTATCGTTGGATTTACACAAATAAATATCAACAGAGAAAATACTCAAGGATGTTAAGGGGTCGTCCAACCTAACTTTGGTCAATTTTTTGACATTTTTCCCAATGCCTCAGAAACAGATAAGAGAAGTAAGGAAAGGCAAATTATATATCAAAATAATGAGTAAAATGCATAGAAAAGGTACATATAATTTTTTTCAGGAAAAAAAGTGAATTTTATGATTTTGAAGAAGATTAATTTGCAAATGGCATAAGTAACGAACCGGTAAAACCACAAAATAATCGGTAATTCGAAAGCCTTGTCCTCAACATAATGATAACATACTACAGACTCGGAGAAAGCATTTTTTTGACACACACTCTGGTGGGTTTTGACGTTTGAATGTAATAACATCAACACAAATTTTTGATGTTCCGGATGTGGCCATGTTTCAACGATGTTTTTCCGGTCATGTGATTACGATGTGGTTCTTGCAGAAATACTCAATTTGGGCAATCGTAAGAATGCAAGGACGTGATCACGCCCTTTATTTGTTCGAGACAATGTATGAGCGGATTTACAAACAGGTGACAGCAAGTACTTGAGCTGTTAATGTCATAACTGCAAAATATGGTTCGAAATTCCCTCTCGTGTTTACAGGCCGTCTGTACTTTTTTGTTGACAAAAAATCTGAATTATTGCGCACTAGAAAGACAACATGAACCACTTGTAAAACAAAAAACCGAGTGTATAAAATCGGGACGATACACATAAAATAAGGCAATATTCATAACAAAGTAAGCAGAATGCTTCAGAAATCACTTTTTCACGAAGTATATTCCAAGTTACCTGGAACTATATTGAGCGTGTTAATTTCCCCCTGTCGCTGCGAAGTTATTTACTTCCTAGTAACCATGGAATTTGAAGGCGGGTATGTTTGATGTCTGCAAAGGACCGATTGAAGATGGGTTGAAAATGATGCATTCGTGCTTTTAAATAAGGTGCGCTTGGACGATGCTGAGAATTTAGTTTTTTCTTGCAACCAACCATAGTAATACAAGCGTCGATCAGTGTCTTTTATGATCGTTTTATACTGACAAATGTGACAAATCTCCTTCACCGGAAACCATTCCCCAATTTGCATATCACAATAAACATAACCGCTGTCACGGAGTGTCAGCGTGGCCGTGTGGTCAAAACCGAAGCGAATTATCGAATGCACGGTCAATATTAGCTGCAATTGGCTTTTAAATAAATGAAATATTCGCAATTTCTTCATTATTCATGCCGAGTTACTTTTTAACCAAACCACATGCGTTCAGTTTCGTTTGTCGGCATCAAACTGATATTGTTTGTGGTAATTAAATAGTACGAGAAGGCGAAGGAAGCCAAATATTTTCCATCATCTATTATTTAATTCAAATTGATAATTTCTTTTATTTTACTGAAATTCTGAACTGATAAGGTGGGTGTGTTGCGATTATTATGCCCCAGACCTGGAAGTTGGAAAATCAAAGGTGCATCTAGGGCTGTGCAGTGGTGACCCCTGTCCTCTTAATCTTAGTCTTACCCATTCATCATTACATGTACCAACATTCCCCCTTGTATCTCAACCATTGCTACTCCAGTTTGAAGGATATTTGGTTTTGTGATCGAGCATCATGGGGAAACAATGCCTGTGTAGCTGCTGTAGCATGTGTTTCTTCCCACATTTTTTCAGAGTTGTGGTACTTTTTCACTCTTTTGAGCTAGAAAATTTTGTTTATAACTAGTTGATTTGTTACAATTTGTTGCAAAGTGCCTGCTAATACCCTCAATTGTATTGCTACAGAATTTTCTGCTGAAGATTTTGTTCCTATTACTTATCAAGCAACAACCTAATGAATATTCTGTATAAAGCCACCAATCTGATGTTTGACACTTTTATCGGAGCTGTTTTGAAGGCTTATGGAACTCAAAATGTTGATTATGGCAGGACGTTTCTATTCACCCATTAATCAATAAATTAAGTGTTATAGTTGGAAGTAAGAAGCATGAAAGGTCCAGAACTAAAACTCTAAAAAAAATGTTTTGCAATGTAACATGATTTTTGCAGATACACTTATTTGGAGGTTTACCTGTCTGATAGTGTTTGGAACATGTGTGGCCAGGATCTTCAAAAAGAAAAAAGAGTTAAACTTTGAAAAAAAGGCCCGAAATGTTTTGTGTCAAATGGAGTTCACTTGTCATCTTTTGGGGATTGCTTTGTGTACTGCGTTCTTGAAAAAAATATGTGAGACCCTCTGGTTGTGCCCTTCTGATCTCAATATGTCAATAAGCCTCCTTGGGGAAAGTACATGCAATAATGGTTATGTAAGGTTGATTTGATGTGTTTTGAATAACAATGTACTTTTAAGTACATTAGATGGTTTATTGCAGTGACAGGTTACAGTTACCCTCATTTCTTCTCCAACAGATATCATGAGTGTATTGGTGTCCAAGAGTTAAACAAAGCTAATATACTTATTGATAAACCAGACAAATTTAACAATTTAATCACTATCAAATTGATGCATGGGATAAAAGGGGTTACAGTGCAAGGGGTTTGTAAATATATTTATTCAACTACAATGTATGACTTTGCAGTGCATTCTACATAGGAGAATATCATATTTTCTTTCCAAACCATTACAGTAACACATACATCTTGATATTGGGAGTCACTCTTTTGTCCTTCCATACTTCTTCTGCTGGACTCCTTCAAGTTGACCTTTGTTGAACTCCCCAAATCAAAACATAAACAAAAGAAAATGTCTGCCTTCAATCAGTGAGCACTCCACTTATAACATTTGGTCTCAATCTTCATTACTTTCATGAATTAGGAAAAGATTTCTTCGAGTATGTACTTAAATGTTTATAGAATACAGCTGTTATTTTATTTTGAGGTATTTTATTGTAAAAATTTTGTTCTCTTACTTATGCCATAGCAGACTTTCAGGTGGTGCTATTTACTCATGGCAGCAGTTCCATGGCAAATTTCAGTTTCCACATATTCTATGTTTCATTCCAAGCATTTTGGTATATAATTTATTGGGGTTATTCATTTTGGGCCTTTTTTAGACTTGAAAGAAAATTACATGAAATTTGACCAAAGTTAGGTTGGACGTCCCCTTAAACTTGGGAGAAAAAAACCTTCTTCGGTCAACAAGCCACCCAGGAACAACCAGAAATAAAAGCCTATTTGTGGCAAAAGACTCTGGAAACCTGTAGTCTGAGTTGGAAAATTGACCTCAGGGTCAGGATGCCGACCTCCATCCTTACACTTTCCGTTTTAAAATGAAGCATGTAACCGTTGTGGTGATTTGGCTAGAAATGACAGATTAACACATCAGCATAAACTGGTCACTCAGCGTGACGAACTCATAAGTCTCGTGTCTGATAACGCGGTATTCACTCGGCCGGTACATTAACTTGCTACCGTGTGTAGACATTGCTGTTAAGGCTGTAACCCCTTAACTACCGTACCCACAATACATATATTTCTCCTTATACTGCGAAACGCGAGAAAGTGAACGTATAGTGTATACTTCTTATAATAGTAAGATAGGTATATAGCACACCTGTGTGTAAAAAGATAATAAATATCTACTGCAAGAAGCCGAGTACACGCTAGATTAAAAAAGAACGGAGAAATAGTGTTGCAGCCAAAATATTAACATATTTATGTGTCAAAATTTACAGTCTACAGACCAAGGCATTGAGAAACCTGTTAGCGCTTCTCTAGAGAATCGACAATGTAACCGTCCTTAGCAGTTTCGCTTTTCCACCGACCATGCTGTTTGATACATCTCTCATTGTCACCTGCATTGGCAGCCACTGTGGCCCCACCTGCTCTCAATGAGTGTAAGCCTAAATTTAAACCATCATAAACTTCACGCAACCGTGCCAAATGCATTCTCTGGCCCTGGAGTAACTTAAAGGCTTGCTCTTATTAATGAGTGAACATTGCGATTTTGACCGGAATAAAGGCTTGAAGAAATAATCATTGCTGTGCATGTCAATATTTGCTAACTTGCAGTATCTACTGAGCATGGAGATTGGTCAAGGAATAGTATCCCCTTTGCTTTGACGGAATTGGTCAGTTTTACTTTTTCTTATAGCAATTAATATATGACCGGGGAATATCTGAATATCATTACACAAAATATCGCTTAACTCATTATAACGCAAAATCACTAAAAGGATCAAAAGCAGGTCTCTTATAATTAATAAGTCTTCTGAATGTTCATATTTAAAGCAAAGCTTTTGAACCATCTCTAATGTCACAACGTCCTTTTTCTGTTTGGGTCTGGAAGTGTGTCTTTTTGCTGTATCAATTAAACTTTAAACAAAACCGTTATCGGTAGGATCATCCATGCCATTCACTACGTGCGCCCACTTAAACTCATAAACCGCGTTCTGAATTACACTTGGAGAACAGTTATAGTCCAGCAGACTGGTATGGTAACATACAATGCCACATATTTAGGTTGTGCCGGAATTGCTTGACCTCCAAATGAAGAAATGAATGTTCGCCACCTATTAAAAGCATGAAAGTAAGTACATACAGTGTCACTCTTCGCCCGCACTAAATAAAAAGCCATTCTGCTCGCCAAGTCCTTTAAATAGGCGTGTTGTGATCCAGTTTGCTCCAGCTGATCCAATACATTCCTTTCTAAGCCAATTCCTGAAAAACAAATTCAGAATTACCATAATACTCTCAGATCAATCAAATGAAGGCCGGTCGCATGACCCCAAATATATCGTTATTGCACCTTCCCCTCTGTAACTGGTGGGCTCTAAGCATCTCAGTTTCGCCCACAAATGGAACAAAACTATTCCCCTCACATATTGCAGGCCAAAAGGGTGCAGATTTCAGAAAAGGGAGTATCAACGTGTAATTGGCCTTATCCCTTTTGATTTTCTTAATTACCTTCAAAGCCAATCTTGGCGGGGGTACAACCCAATTTATTTCCCCTGACCATTCAAACTGGAATGCAGCTACTCCAGAAGTATTAGGGCACCACCACCGGGAAATGAAATTGTCACATTTGGTGTTCTAGTGAGTAGCAAATCGGTGAAAACTATGCTTAGCCCATTTGCTATCTAACAGGCGATCACTTATTCCCCAATCGTCACTGTCACTCGACTTACTCAGAGCATCACAGTTGTATTCATGTGCCTCGGCACCCAAATAGGTGTTATTTCAATGTTTCTGCTGGAGAAATGCCAAATATGTTTACAGAAATATCCAGAAGGTGTGTTCTCTTACTTCCCCTTTTTATAATACTCAACACACTTGTGTTGTCTGTATATCACCTTACCTTCTGCCCTTCCAGGCATTGATCATGTGATCTCAAAACTCGTAACACCGCTAGGAGTTCTCGCCAAGTCGAGCTCAGTAGACGCTCATCAGCCGATCAGGTGCCAACCACCTCTGAGTCTTTCGACTCTACTATGTAACCCCCGTAACCGCTACCAGAAGCGTCACTGTGAACATTATAATTGTACTCTGTGCAACTATTAAAAGGCTCCCCATCCAACGCTTCAACATGTGCCTTCCAGAACAAGATTTCACTTTTCGCATTTGTGTCTACCAAAACCGGAGCCGTCCAGCTCGCTCCAGTCAACAGACAAGCATACAGAGCCCTTGTGTTTAGAAACACCACTGTACCCATTGTACCGATGACAGAAGCCAAATCTTTAACCAAAATAATAGATTTACAATTTTTAACTTATGTGTCAATGGAATGTAACGATGCGTGGAGCTTGTTTTTTTCGTTTTTCAGTAGCGTACATAAAACCCGTTTCGGTGTTCCTGACAATGCCAAGCCATGTTATTTCAGTTTTGGGCTCCCAATCACATTTTTCTTCAGCTCTTAAAAACCCCAAGTTAAAAAAATCCTGATGAACGGATCCCGAAATTTCTTTCGCTAAATTCAGCGTTTCGGAACCGCCTATGCCATCGTCCAAATACATAATAACCCGCTTACCGCTGTTTCTCCAGTGCTAAACTAATCACCGTGTGAGTTTAGTAAAAACATACCCAGCTGTGGAGATGCCAAAAGGGAGGACGTTAAAAACGAACATTCGCACTGATGAATTGAATGTCCTTGACAAACCTAAATATACTACTCAAAGTTTGCTAAGCACCAAATATTTGACACATCATTGTAAAGTTTGCTTGTGACATATTTGCGATATTTTTGGTGGATATGATTGGGGAATGTATTGAGATAGTCCCCAGTGTTTACATTAGCTCTCTTGACAAGCAGACTTTTCGTGACAGTCATGGAAAGCATGTACCCCTTGAGTTTCATGGTGTTTTCCTGTACTGTCTACATGCACATGACATGTGTAGGGTATTCAATCCTCTTTTCAACACAAGCCCTTGTGATTTAATGATTGAATATGGCAAATGCAAATGTAAGAAGACATTTGTCTGAAGCAGAAATGTGGTGGGCTGTAGGGATGGTGGAGCAAGGGGCTACCCATCGTCAGGTTGGTGAAGCAGCCCTTGGTATGCACAATACTGTGATCGCCAGAGCCTGGGCAAGATTTCAGCAGTATTGTACACCAGTAAGACGGTATGGTGGTGGCAGAGACAGGGCAACATCTGCAGCTGAAAACCGTTTTTTGTTCATTCAGGCCTGAAGGAACCGCTTTGCCACAGCAACTCCGCTTCGCAGTGACCTTCAGAATAAATCCGGGGTAAATGTTTCGACGCAGACTACCCGGGCATGGCTGCACGAAGGTGGTCTCCGATCGGGAAGACCATGTATTCGCATTCAGCTGTCTCAGAACCACCGCCAGGCACGATATGAATGGGCCATAGACCACGTTGGATGGACCAGAGAAGATTAGTGACCTGTCCTTTTTACAGGTCAAGGTACTGCCAAGCCCACACAGATAGGCGTTCTAGGGTATGGAGAAGACCAGGAGAGCGATTCCATGCAGCCAACATTGCTGAGCATGACCGCTATGGTGGAGGGTCAATCATGGTCTGGGGCGGCATCAGCAGGGGTGAACGTACAGAGCTCTGTGCCCTTGAACGGGGTACATTAACTGCACAGCGGTATATTGATGAGATCATGGATGTCCACGTCAGATTGTATGCAGGTGCAGTGGGTGATAGATTCATTCTGACAGACGATAATGCCCGTCTTCATGTTGCCCATGCTATCCGGGAGTACCGACAGAGCGAGGAGATTGAACGTATGGACTGGCCAGCAAGATCCACTGACCTCAATCCAATCGAACATGTCTGGAATGAGTTGCAGCTTGCAATTTCAGTCCGTCCAGTCCAACCAAGAAGTGTCCAGGAGCTTGATGCCATGCTGTTCCAAGAATGGAACAACACCCCACAAAGGACCATCTGGAACCTGAATGGGAGCATGAGAAGGCGTTGTCAAGCAGTAATTAACAATAATGGGCCCCATACTCGATATTGAACCCATATGAGTTCGCTCCGTCAACGTTTTGGCAAATTTAAAAAAAATCCTCTTCTATCTTTCTATACTATGTATGTGTGTATCCCGAGTGTCCAAAATGGGTCTGCTAGGAGTACTTTTTTATGACGGAGGTCATCGTCAGGTTTAAAAAAGTGTGTGGGATAGGGTGGGGGTATAGGGAGTCACCAAAAGTTATGACCAAATTTTTTTTTACCGATATATGTCTTTAGAGGGGGCTACTAGGGGTACGTTTTTATCAGGAATCTAATGGTGAGGTTTAAAAAAGTATCGGGATGGGAACGGGGGTGTAGAGGGGCACCAAAAATTATGACCAAAATTTTTCTCACCGATATAGGTCTTTAAGGTGTAGATGTGCACCAACAGTTATGACAAGCATGTCTTTTCACCGATATATGTCTTCATATAGGTCTTCAAAGGGTATATGTCTTCATATAGGTCTTCAAAGGGATCTACTAGGGGTACGAATATTAGTATATTAAGGGAGAATACTCTCCCCAGTCCGAGCAAAGCCGAGTAACCCTGCTAGTTTACCAATAATATCCATTTTTCATGGTTATCGTATTCAAAAGCTAAAAACTAATGTCAAACACAAACAAAATCTCAATTTCTAATTAAATATAAAATATTGACACTTTTCATAACAATATTTCAACTAAAACGTAAAACAGGTAGTTGGATATACTTGGTGCTTAGCAAACTTTTGAGTAGAATATATTTTTATGTCCGTAAACTAGAGTGTTATACTGTACAACCGTCGTGGAGTGGTCACTTGCCACGGATGGCCAATATTTCCAAGGATGCAATAATGTTCGATTCCAAACACTAATTATAGGAATAATCATCAAAAATGTATTTAATGAAGCAAGGGGGCGCGGTGACTTCGCGGTAACCGGTTCTCGTCAGATCACCGAAGTTAAGCAACGTCGAGCGCGGTTAGTGGTTGGATGGGTGGCCATTTCAGCGACTGATTCGTGCTCCCGCGTTGTGTCCTTGGGCAAGGCGCTTAACCCCGGTTGCCAACATGGGGGCACGGTGACTCTGTGTACTCAGGTGTACTGCACGTCGATGGTGCGCATGTCTTCAAACAATCTAACCCTGCCTGTGCCGCGGTGCAGAGTTCAGAGTTACGATGTTGGAGAGCTGACAGCTGCTCGTCGTTGATCGGTGGTTCTATCCGGGTACTCCGGCTTCCTCCACCCGTAAAACTGTCACTGACATGATATGACCCTGGCTGTTAATGTATCGTTAAACCCGAATACAAAAAAAAAAATTAATGAAGCACCGGGTACAACTCGGTTGTTCATTAATTAAAATGAATAAATAACAAGATTCAACGCGCCGAAGACGCATAGAGACGATGTGAGATTTGAAATCTCTTGCAACCCCAATAACTTTATTTGCTTATGAATCCACGACAGTCGGAAGCGAGAGACAATAATCTTATTTGATTTGGGTGAGCGCCCTGTTAATAGGGTACTTGAGTCAGACCCCCGAGAACCTCGAAGCCTTTCTCCTCTCTAACCAGACCAGGGGTGTAGCCAGTAATTCATGATGTGGGGTCGTCAAAAGTAAAAGTGAATGAAATCTCGGCCAAAGTCCAAGGCGGGGAAGAGCATTTGAGGGGCGCCGGGAAATGTTTGTAACTGAGAGGCCATGAGAACGATTTTAGAGCTACCTGTACGTCAGATTGTCAGGTTTCACACAGCATGAATTATTGGTTTTTAACTGGTTAATTCAAAAATATCACTCAGGATGGGTAGGACTCATTTTTTTACCATCAGAAATTCTGAGAACAGGGCTTGGTTTCTTAACCCTTCACCTAACGTAGAAAGCAGACGACACTTGCAAAAATAATTCCTGAATAACTAATTTTTTTCACTACATATCACTGATGGTCCCCCCAACTGTCGGTGAAACCCAAAACTACAACCTTCGAAATAGCTCAAACCTGAACAATGTTAGATGCCGCACTCACAGTCACCAAACCTCTTTCCTCCCCGCAACAACTAGCCTTTGGAACGAGACCCCAAGCGAAGTCAGAAACAACCCAAATCCTACAAATTTTAAATCATACCTCAATAAGGACAAACGTATTATACCAACCTTTTACGCTTGCCACAAATCATGCTTAGCCCAGATCTTACACTGCAGACTTCGTCTAGGATGTAGCAATTTGAATGACCATTTGTATACAAATCACCTATCCGAGACATACCTTTGCAGATGTGGCGTACGTGAAACAACCGAACACTTTTTATTGTTTTGTCCGCATCACAGCAATGTACGAGGTGCAACCATCGGCTCTCTAAGTATCGAAATTAATGTTGACACCCTCTTATATGGAAGTGAATTTTTCCCCCCAACAGTTAACAAAAGAATCTTTGAATCGGTCCATAGTTTTATCCTATTGACAAAAAGGTTTAAGTCTGATAATGGTTAATGGGAACCGTGCAAACGTATACATTATATAAACATGTCCTATGTGGCTCGGGGGCAGTAATTATCCCGTGTACGATCACTGCTGCTTCCTGTGCTATATATGACATTATTTTGGGGTTAGTTGAAACACTGAACTTGTCAGTGTTTCCAAATTCAGATGTAATTCATCCTGTACAGGGCACTCCATTAAGTCGCAATATAAACACGACCAGTTTTCTAAAAATGTCAACCGCCATTCCTCCCTTCCCCCACCAAGGAGTTAGCGAAGTTATGTGAGCTCCCTGATGCCCCAGAACTTTCTCCAGTCCAGACATCTTTATTTATCATGGAATATGAAAGCCAACTGGCCATCCCTGGCTGGCCTGCCCATTTCTGCACATTTCACTGATTCGCATGTAGGTGTCCTTATTAGGTTTACTGTCACTACCAACAATACAGTCCACCTATTCATACCCCAATGTTTCTCCCACCATTCAAATAGTGTTTTCATCCATAGTATCATACTTGATACTGTTCAGTTATAAAATAGGGACTCATGTGCTGGCGCAGGTTGTTTGCATGCATACGTGAATTGCGTGTGTATGTGAGGGCGCGTGTATGTACTTGTTTTGTTCTACGTATGCCTTGGGTCCCTTGTGTCTAAACGCCAAAGCTGCCTAAATGTAAACTTAATGAATTGTTATCATGGAAACAGTCCCGCATAAGCTTGAAGCTTGTTGCTGAATCCATTTCCTCCTGTGTCTGTTGTTAAGTAAGCTATACAAGTTTGTATTTTATTGTCTTTTGTACCTAGATACTACGGAAATAAATACTGTTTAAACTAATTTTTTTCATTTTTTGTCTCAAAAACATAGGTTATGACCCCTCGTTGGAACGAGCTCGACGAGCTCGTTCCAACGAGGGGTCATAACCTATGTTTTTGAGACAAAAAATGAAAAAAAATAGTGAAAATTAATTGGCGATTTTTGAGAATAGCGCTGGCCGGTTTTGGCCGTTACGTTGGGTAAAGGGTTAAATAACCAAATAATACTATAAGTTACCTTCTGTTTTTATCTTCTTTGACAAAAATTGTAATTTTTAAACATAATTTTGATTGCCGCTTTAAACCGCGTAACTCGTATTGTTGTCGATCTGGCATACTTGAAATGAATACAAGAATGATACATAAGAATTGGATTGATACAATGCTATTAAAAAAAGTAGAAGATATCCAAACTGATGTTGATATTTTTGGAAAATGGTATTGGATACGCGTTATTGGACACATCAGTTTGTTACCATGTTTAGTGTGGATCATGAATGTCACCGGCCTATGAAAACTTCGTGCTGGTTTTTCGCAGGAGCGCCGTGTTAATGTCTGTGGAGAACGTTTTGAAATTCTCATTTGTACTGGCCGAGCTTTTTCGGAGGTCTCGTCGTTCTTTGCTTTGTATAAACTCGTTCATCCATAGTTTCTGTTCGAAACGTAGCTTTTAAGTCTGAGGCATGCGAAGAATGACACGTGGCGAACATACAGACATACATTTCTTGAGTTGAACTGGGATTGTCAAGGTGTTAAACCCATTCTAACGCTTAGGGTTTGATTTTAACACTCAAAGTGCAATGCTTTAAGCACTTAGACATTACAATCGTCAGATATCTGAAACTTGAATGGATGGCACTTCCCATGTGTCTAGCATTGGTGGTTCTTCCAGAATCGTCCATAATTTGATTTGCGCTTGGTGGGTACATAAGTAAAAGGACACAACGCAGATGACGCAGATCAGGCCCGAGAGTTGGAGCCTGATCCGCGTCATCTGCGTTGTTTCCTTTTAAGTGTCGCGACATTACAATTGTCAAGTGGTATTATTGCCAACACCTGTCAAGTTCTGAGATATCTACACTTGAACAAAGTGCTAGTTCAGCACTTAGTAAGTGTTAAATACAGCACTTCAAGTGTAGTTTCTAACACTTTAGTTTTTAGCGTGTAATGAATCAAAAAATGAAATGTAACGAATTTTGAAATGTCATCGACTTCTCCATATCTGGATGGTGAAAAGGTGGATAAGAGTGTGGGTATGGGATTCCTGTTCTCTTTTGATGATCTGTCTTCAGGTAAGAATACTCTGTCACTTGATAGCATATTAGACGGAGGCCTTCATCGACAAGTACAGCCTGTCTTGGGCTCGTTAGCGATATTATCAATTTCAACCCAACTGAGAATAACGAACTTTAACAAGGCACCACCAACCAGAACATTCCTGGTTCAGGTAACAGACCTGCTTGCTCCTGTAGGGCCGGGTCCTGAATGCGCTTTAGGAGCGTTTACAAAAAAGGGTGAAGAAGAAGGGACGCTGTACCAACGCTCTCCTCCCTGGAGGTGGTTGACCACCTCTGGGTATGGAGTGAAGGATAAACGGAAGCCAGAACGGTTACCAATAATCCATAGCGGTTATTATAACTCCATGGCGGTTATTAGGGGAAAGAGAGAAGAAAGGGAAACATAAAAAAAATAGAAGAGGGAGTAAAAAGATAGACTGTCTTCTAGGTCTTGTCGAGTCTTTAGGCAAGTAGAGTCTGCCGCTTGTTTATATGTGTGAGTAGTGCCCTCCACCCCCCCCCCCCCCCCACACACACACACCACCACCCAATGGCCCTTCCTGTGTGGTTTACAGTACACGTTAGAAGCAGTCAGCATCAATGGCATATCACACCTGTACCTATATGTGCAGTTACTGCTTCCGATGTGAATTTAATTTATTGTTGGAATCCGTTTGATTATCAGAAGCAGCCAGCGACAATGGCAATCGCACTAAAAGTTGCATTTGAGCCGTCTTCATTTCTTATGAGTTTGGATGATTTCTTGTTACCTTTGTGGCCCGTTAACACCCTGAAGGTGTTCCAGACTTCTTTGGCGTACTTGGTTTTATTGAGCTTGAATGTGACTCGTTCCCAGCTATTTTGCTGTTCTGCCTGTAGCGCTTGCTTAACCTCGCCATGCAGGCGATTGTAGTTCTTTTTGAGTTCCACACGTTTAGTGGAGTCATTTTCGGATTTGAGTGCGCGGAGGGATTTTCGTTTTGTTTTGATTAATGAGAGTGTGCCCTCTGAGATTGTTCGTCTCCATGTGAACACTTCCTCTTTGGGGCAAATTTCGTCTAGGGTGGAGTTTATTATGTTACTGAGGTCGCGCATTGGGTCTTAATGTCGGTCGCGTTGGGGGGGGGGGGGGGGAGGGGTGTTGTTGGAGGTTAGCTTGGCGTCAGGAACGTCGCGGTACAGGTCCCAGTTAATGTTAGTGAGATTTCTACTGATGGTGGGGGGTTGGGGGGATATCGGAGGGGGCCGTTACCAAAGTTTACTGTGGCATGGGCCGGTAGGTGGTCACTACCTAAATCGTCATCGCAGACCCTGTGGTCGTCGGTGTGTTTACCGAGGGAATGACTGGTATTCATTAGGTCAAGAAAATCAAAGCAGTGAAGTGGGTTGCTGCTGATATAAGTTTCCGAGGTATCGTCGTTTGTGACATGTAGATTCTGTTTTTCGATAATATTAAACAGGGCATCACCGTTGGGGCTGGTGGATTTGCAGCCGCAGTATTGGTGCTAGGCGTTGAAATCTCCCAGGAAAAGTAACCAGGAGATGAATGGTTCCGCGCGCCGAAGGAGCACAGGAATTGTTTGGAGCAAGCCCCTTTCGACCCTCTCTTACTGTATATTTGAGGTTCAGCAACATGTCTTGGCGTGTTACAGGAGGAAAGTGGCCAGGTTGGGTTAATTGCGTCTGATTATTTTGCCCTTTTTCTTGTTCTTGTTATTTCGGGTGAGTACTTCTTTCATGTGTCTGTGGAAGTCCTGATTCCTGTCTTTCAAGGCCTCTAAAAGTTTCTCTAGATATGCTAGGACTCTAGTTTTATTTCCGCCTTCTTCCCAGGTGTCCTCAGTGCATTTCCTGAATTGACAGATGGAAGCGACGAAGTCAAGCTCAAGGGATCCGTAGAGGTCGATGGCGTGTTCATTCAGGAATTCTATGAATTCGGCCGATGGTATCTCTTCCAGGTTGCCTTCATCTCCCTTGTCTGAGCCAGGATTGATTGGTCCAAGTAGATAGGAGATGCATGTTTGGATTGGGTGACTTTCATCTCCTCCTCAGCTTCATCCGTCTCCTTCCCTTCCAACCTCTTCGGTGAAGATGTGAGGGTTGGCGTAGGAGGTGGGAATTTGATGGTTGACATCTTTTCCTCTTCCTGTTTCCCTGTCTCGGTGTTTGGTGGATGGTGACTTCTTTTTCTTCTTCTGTACTTCCACTGGTGTCTTGATGGTTTCGGTGGACCAGTGCGAGCAGGCCCACGAACGTTGCTACCACTCCCAGAGGCGGGCTTCATCTTGTACTTAACGGTGGGCTGGACGCTGCCATTCTCAACATGGACATCCCGGTTGAAAAGTGAGCTAGCGTCCAGCACCAGCAAAGTGACCAAGATTTTCTTTGACAAGTAATCCATTGCTAATTAGTTGCTCGCGCTCTGATGTCAGAAGTGTGAATGGATGAAATGCAGATATGAAATGTAATCACAGCCATGGGGGAAATACTAACACCCTTCAGTTGTCCACACAACAGTGAACAAACAATTTTAGAATCAGAGAAACTAAGAAGCCTTTATTAACAGGCACAGCTTATTCCTTGCAAAAGCGACGTCATCTTCTAATAGTTGAGAATTTAACAATGGGAACTTAAAACATTAATTTTCTGTTCTCTTTGATTATGCAGTGACTTAATCTGTTAGAATTGGGGGATTTAATTACAACAAAGGTGTCATTATAATTTTCAGTTTCCTTATAGATTTAGCCTATAACACTGGCAAGCAGATCAGTTATTAATGTTCTAAAATCACGCGAGTAAGCAAAAGTCAATCCACCCCAAACAGCAACTACAGAATGGCGATAGTTTCAAAACAAATGAAGCATGCCAAACCATGTGCACAAATGAATTAGAATCTATGCTTTCCAACTAAACGGAGTCAGCTTATGTAAGTATACTGCATGCAGGGCAGGGCATTTTTGTTGGTTTTTTTTTATTGCCATATTTGATTTTTCACAATGCACTCTTGGTACCTGTCATTGCTCACGCAACAGCAGAAATGGTCACAGATAATACCAAATGAGGAAGTTTGGTGCTTTTTCCTTTTTTGTTGTATCAATCTCATCTTTTTTACCAATTTGACGCAAATCTCGTGCAAAATGGCACAGAATTGTGAAGGTGTGGGGGAGGGGGGGGGGGGAATAATCACTGCAGACTGACAAAAAAGCCACATTGGGCATTCTTCATTTTACATTGATGCACTCTCTCATGGTTCCATCAGTGGCGGCGCTACGGGGGGTGGGGGGGGGATTAGGGGGCATTTGTCCCCCCAGACGAAGGCTTTGCCCCCCCCCCCCCCAGTTGCCCCCAACCATCTCGCATGCATTTCCATCCACCCTCACACACAAACACATTCAGTCACTCTCTCTCTCTCACACACACACACACACACCCCCCTCTCTTTTTTTATTCCCAATAATTTTCCATACACACTTAGCCCAAAGCCTCAGGCTAGCTGATGAACACATCCAGGCAGTAGAGATTTAAAGACTCGGATGCAGATACTTATAAGTTATAATTAAGTTATGAGCCAACAAAGGCATGTCTATCCATATCCCTTGTCTAAAAAAATTCATGGATTTCGCATTATGACAGACGGGCATTATGAGTCTCTCTCTCTCTCTCTCTCTCTCTCTCTCTCTCTCTCTCTCTCTCTCACGCACAGACCCACCAGACGCGGATCCAGGATTTTTTGAAAGGAGGACTGCTAATTACCATTACATTTAGTCGAAACTTGGACCCAAAGTCCGTAATATAATTTTTTGGTTTGGTACGTCCACAGGACGTACCAAACCAAAAAAGTATATTACGGACTTTGGGTCCAAGTTTCGACTACCTCATAACAAAGTAATGATATGATCCTTTACGTATTTGCCCCCCTTCATGGGAGTCTGCCCCCCTAGTTGCCCCCCCCCCCCCCACAAAAAAAAATTTCTGGCGCCGCCACTGGGTTCCATACTTGTTCTTGTGAACTGTGTGGATTTGACCCTTGGTGAACTTCATAAAAGGAAAACAAATACAAGAAAAATGGCAGCCCTTGTGAAATTTAGACACTCTTAACCCTTTACCCAACGTAACGGCCAAAACCGGCCAGCGCTATTCTCAAAAATCGCCAATTAATTTTCATCATTTTTTTCATTTTTTGTCTCAAAAACATAGGTTATGACCCCTCGTTGGAACGAGCTCGTCGAGCTCGTTCCAACGAGGGGTCATAACCTATGTTTTTGAGACAAAAAATGAAAAAAATTAGTTATTCAAGAATTTTTTTTGCAAGTGTCGTCTGCTTTTCATGTTAGGTAAAAGGTTAATTACAATTAGTCTTGCTGTGCGTTCTACAGTGGCTGATTTAGACCATAGTCATTATTTTTTTTATCTCAAGATAATATCTCAAGATAATATCTCAAGATCTCGAAATAATATTGAGATAAGCACATACAATTGGTGTCACCCCCTGATTATTGTCATGAATTCACTCCTGTCTCTCAAACTGTTTATTTAGTTGTCGAATCTTTTCCGATGCAACATATTCGTGTGCCCCATGACAATTACTCAAATCCACTCCTGTCACTCAGATAAGTGAATAACTTAAACACCAATCACCTTGTTGCGTATTAGTTATGAGAACCCACCAAATCTCGGTCCAGCACTAATATAAACCGAATCCCATCATCCGAGCTTGCCATCATTCCATTCATACTTCTGACTTCAGAGTGTGAACATCGTGATTACCATGGAATTACCTGCTAGACTAGAGAAAGCCGTATCAGCTCTGGGCGCCTCTTGCCCTATCTCCTGGACCATCCAGGAAATAGGCAAGAGCGTCCAACTGACTTTGGACTTCATCATTGAAGAGAAAAATACACCGCCCTCCTCGGGGAGAGGTAGTACCTTTTGTGAGAGGAACCCTCTCACACTGGTCCTCACCTGAGGGGGTTTGAAGGTGGCCCTGAAAAGAAAGAGAAACCAAAGAAGAACAGGAGGAAGAGTCCATCAACCAAGCGTAGGGACGCCTGACGCTTGAAGGCTTTCCTGGAAAAGAAGAAGGAGAGGAGTGAGGTGATGGAGGGTCGGTAGTTCCTCTCCCAGTCCCATAGGATCACCCAACCAACTACCGGCTCCCCAGCCGATTCAGTTGCATGTGGAGATTGAGGAGGAGCCGGAAGTTGCTTTTTCGTTACCTCCCGCCCCTCTCTCCCCTCTTCCTTCGCTTCCGAACAGCCCGGGCAAGGAAGACTCACCCACCCAACCAACACTGGCCGCAATAAGGCAGAAGCAATGGAACTGAGGGCGCAATGTAATCAACTCCAGGCAAAGTGCAAAGATTGTGATAAGCGCTCGGATGAAGTCTCCAGAATGGCTAGGGAACTCCATAACAAACGAAACCAGCAATAAGATCCTACAAACTCTCATCTCCATCAAGACCACCACAAGATTCTACAAACTCATCTCCATCACAACCACCTCCAAAGAAGAAGTCCGGCCGAAAACATAAAAGAGGATAAGCAGCTTCCTTCTCCATTCCTCCTTTGACACGCCCAGCCAAGCCATAATCATCTACAGTTAAAGAGGGTCGAAAGGGGCTTGTCTCACACCGTCCCTGCGCGACTTTGGAGCGCAAAACCGTTTGATCCGAGCTTGCACTTGCTGGTGTCGTGTTGGCAATCCAATCCTAAAGAGTCAACCCAGTACCCGGTACCTCCCAGTGCATACTGTAGTGTTTTTTACTCTAAAACTTAACGTTTTCTCACTTCTTTTTGTCCCAGCTCCACGCTGATGGTAGTGATTTTTACCCTAAAGCACGAAGTTTACTCACAACATTACAAGAACGCACACCAATAAATACCAAATGTTTCCTTTCAACTCCACACTGAATGGAGTGATTTTTACCATAACTCACAAAGTTTACTCACTACTTTACAAGACACACCCCCGTAAATACCAAATAGCTCCCCAACATCCACGCTGAAAGGTTTCATCCCCACAGTAAAATGAACCATCCACTCCCTTGGTGGACTTAACACCTACTTTCAACGTTGCTGACTGAGACACATCGCCTCTGACATGCTGTTATTCCACGGACACGACATACAGCATAACATTAACCCCATCCACGCGTCCATTTTGACCGCGCAAATTGACGGTGCTATAAGTTTATAAAAACCCTACACCGGCGACAGCTATAAACCCACCAGAGGATTCCCTTTCCTCTCGTTGGTTTGAAAATCCTGGATTAGGCGAAACTACTTAGTCCCTGCGGATATTGCTTCTGGGCGAGTGATTAAGGACTTCACGTATTACCCACGCCAGTGTTAGAAAATACCTTGCCCAGGACAAGGCTTCAGATGCCAGAAAAAAACGTGACTTTATGGTCAATACTCAGCAATCTCTAACCCCTAGGAGCGTGTCTCCCACTTATACACCAAATTGAAACCCATAATATTGAGCCCAAGAGGCGAATAGAATCTCCCTCTCCTGTGAATCCCAAACGTTACAAGATGGGCATGACTGACATTGTTTCCACATCAATCTCAATTAGTAATTACATTGTTAATGTAGTTATACGTTTTGGGTCCAAATACTCAATTCCCATTGGTCAGTTGAGTGAAAACGTCATGACCAAATGTAATTCATTTTCCAATGAATACATTTGGTCGAACTTTGACCCGCATTTACGGTAGAGCGTAATTCGGGTGGTGTTTGAGCGGGTTTTTAACTTTTAGCGCCTCTCGCAGTGATAACTCCGCTGCTGTTTCTTTGGTGACATTTCCCAACTGTGGCATAAAGCCCGTTACTAAACTACTCGTATCCATTTCTAAAGTTATGAAAATTAAAAATCGGAGTTGTGCGCTTTGTATTTTGTGTGAGGGTAGTTTTTCGCCGCATCGTTCGCTCGTACATGTTTTATTTCGTCTTTCTGCTTTGTTGTTTGGTAAAAAGTAGTTTAAACAGTTACGGAATGTAATTATAAGAATTGAATGCAATTTTTATAATCTTTATTGGAGTATGAACGTGTGGGAATGGGTACACATTGTATGAATCCATTCGGGAATCATACATAATTTGTACCCATTCCCACACGTTCATACTCCAATAAAGATTATAAAAATGGCATTCAATTCTTAAATGAAAAGATTGACCTGTCTCCCGACAAGTCTCAACAGTCCATACACCTTTCACGCTCCTCCAGGGAGATACTCAAAAGTGACAACTCAAATGGTGAAGTATCAAGTCCCTCGCATATTAAGAAGGACACCTTGAACCCGATTCCAAGTATCTCCGAACACGATGAAGCCCTATCAACGTCGGTTACTGCCACCCTTAACCAGTTACAACATGGCACCCCAATTAACAATACGAGCGTCCATGATCTCACACTCTCATCCGTTCACATGAGAGCCCCCTCGTTCTTGTGACCCCTCACACTTAACGTCAACTCATGAACCGACAGTAATACAAGACATCCCGTCCCATAAGATTGATTGGTCCCTTATGTTCTCACCGACTGAAACCCATTCCAACCTAGAAAACCCCAATTTCGCCATCCATGAGAGCACAGTTCCCCATGACCATGCCCCACGGATCACTCGCTCTTAACTCACAAGATGACACAGACACACACCAAGTTTATGACAGTAACATCTTGCCCACCCAAACCCCAATTGCGCATCACATCATTGATTTGTCCTCTCCGACAATACCCAACCATCAATACATTTTTCAAACTCCTCCAGTGGGACTCCCAAGAATACTCCTCAAAATGACGCCACTGCGAATCACCCTACAATGATAGTTGAAACCCAAACCCGTGAACACACCGCATGGTTTGATCTATCGCTGCCACAGCGCCCCAAAAATGTTTGGCCCAAAAGCAAATACGCAAAACCACATCTACCCAATTAGGGGTCCTCCCAAATAAGCGAAAGTGTCCCTCCCACCAATCAGTGAACCCCACGATGTTGTGTTGAAAAGATGTTCCTGTGACGTTTGAAACAAGAAGCACCCCACTTTCTGCTTTGATCCTCCCAGTCCCACAAAGTGATTCCTTCCCAAATATACCCACAGTAGCATCCCCGCCGTAGATTAACTGGCCAGTTGATGCATCCCTCCATCCTATATATCAGACAAACCCCAACCGAGGGCGCAACAACAGTTTCCTTTCTCCTAGAACCCTAAGAAGTAAGAGGGACCCTCCTCGCGAGTATTGAATCCTGTCATCATATAAGGGAAAGATGCTCCCATGACACGAGAGCAACGCCTGTCCCTACCAGGTTATAACGGATCCACCCCTCCCTTTTCGCTACTCCCTGTCCCACAAAAGGACCCTTTCCCGACACACCCGAGTAGCTCCCGATATCCCCAATTTACCGGCAATCTGGTGCTTACAGTCCCTACATGCCCCCTTCCCGGAGATTTCTGTCTAGTTTCGGGTGTTTCACCACCTTCTTTTCTAATCTGAGTTTAAACAATGAAAATTTTGGAAAATTCTCATCCAAATGCTGCATGTGGAAGGTAGGTACCTATTAAATGCAGGCCTTGTGCCCAGAAATGTTTGCAATTTTCATAAAAGATTCTTCCCAAAATTCACTGTCAGATAAGATAAGATAAAGTTTTTGCACGACCAAGAATAAAATGGTATGGCATACACAAAACACACAAAAATCAACAATGGGTTAACCATGCGACACATATTATAGCGACTATATCAGTCCTATTGGTGGAGAAATCGCATAATTATTCGCCTCTTGGGCTCAGGGTTATGGGTTTCAATTTGGGTGCGTAACTGTTAGATGTTAGAAAGGCCCCTGGGGTCAAGGGCTTGCTGGGTATTGTCCAAAAAGTCACAGATGTTCTACTCAAGATCTTGAGTATTAACTCGAGATCTTGAAATAATATCTCGAGATATTGAGATAATATCTCGAGGTAATTTCTCGAAATCTTGAAATAATATATCAAGATCCTGAGATGTTCAACTCGAGATCTTGAGATATCATCTCGAGATCTTGAGATATTATTTTGAGATCTTGAGTTATCATCTCGAGAACATATTTCGAGATCTCTAGATATTATTTCGAGATCTTGAGATAATATTTCGAGATCTTAAGATAAACATCTAAAAAATCTTGAGATGTTTATCTCGAGATCTTGAAATAACATCTCGACATCTTGAGATATTATCTCGAGATCTTAAGATATTATCTCGAGATCTTAAGATATTATCTCGAGATCTTGAGATAAAAAAGATTGACCTTGGCCTAAATCAGCCACCGTTCTGTTTCTTGCAAGAATGAGAAAAAAATTCTCCGAGTCTGTACTAAAAGGATTGAAGAATATAACTATTCAGTAAATTTAACCCTTTACCAAACATGAAAAGCAGACGACACTTGCAAAAAAATTCTTGAATAACTATTTTTTTACTTTTTTGTCTCAAAAACATAGGTTATGACCCCTCATTGGAACGAGCTCGATCCAAAGAGGGGTCATAACCTATGCTTTTGAGACAAAAAAATAATGAAAATTAAGTGGCGATTTTTGTGAATAGCGCTGGCTGGTTTTTCTCGTTACGTTGGGAAAAGGGTTAAGGTATTTTATTTTACAAAACCTGGTCTCTTACTTATGCCATAGCAGACCTTCGGGCAGTGCTTTCTGCAAGGGTAACAGTTCCATGGCAAATATCAGTTTCCTCATAACCAAAAATCTAAACCTTGTTTAGATTAGTTTAAGTTTATTTGAAGGTCCCGTGGATCGCGGGCGTTTATGTGGGCTGAGTGAGCTTCCGAGGCTGAGAGTGAGTTTGCAGCGGGAGGGGGGGGGGGGGGGGTAACAGGTTTAACACATTAAACCACATCCGAGGGTGTTTCTTTCCTGTTGTACCCTTCGCTTGTAGCGACTTGTTTAGATTAGTTTAAGTTCATTTGAAGGTTCCGGGGATCGCGGGCGTTTATGTGGGCTGGGCTTCCGAGGCTGAGAGTGAGTTTGCAGCGGGAGGGTAACAGGTTTAGCACACTAAACCACACCCGAGAGTGTTTCTTTCCTGTTGTACCCTTCGCTGGTTGCGACCTTATTTAGGTTAGTTTGAGTTCATTTGAAGGTGCCGGGGATCGCGAGCGTTTTATGTGGGCTGAGCTTCCGTGGCTGGGAATGAGATTGCATCTCCACTGGACGTTCCAGGAGCCGGCAGTTGGTTGGGTGTGCCAGTGGGACTGGGAGGGGAGCTGTCTCCAGAACCTCCACCCCCTCACTCAACTCTTTCTTCCTATTCCGGAAGGCATCCAGGCGCAGGACGCTCCTGCGCTTGGTCGAAGGGCTCTTCTTTTTTTTCTTCCTCTCACTCTTCCCAGAGCCTCCATGCCTCTTCGGGTGAGGACCAGTGGGAGAGGGGTTCCTCTCGCCAAGGGTACTACCTCTCCCCGAAGAGGGTGTGTATTCTCTTCGATGATGAAGTCCAAGGTCAGTTGGACGCTCTTGCCTTTTTCCTGGATAGTCCAGGAGATAGGACAAGAGACGCCCAGAGCTGATATTGCTTTCTCTAATCTAGCAGGTATGTCCATGCTCACGCTCTGAAGTCAGAAGTGTGATGAATCATCATCGTCAGCGAGTGCACCATCACAATGTTGTAGGCTTCGCATGTTCCACCCTCTCGCCAGTTGGTCGTTTCTTGTCATGTGTGAAAAGGCTAACTAATATTTTGCTAATTATGTAGATGTTCTTTCAATGAAAACCAGTTTTACGCCAGTCTTCGGCTACGGATTACGTTGGTCGGTGCTTGTTGAGACAAGAAAATTCTAATCAGACCTATCACATATATGTGGACATGTATGGACTGCTTTTGCACATTAAGCAAGTTATCCTCCAGAGGTAAGTGATCAACTTTTATATAGCTAATAAGAAATTTGAAGCGTTCACCATATTGGAGGACATGGGGACATCCGGGCAATTGTGCCCTCCCCAGTGACGTAACTATGGGGTTTCTGGTACCCTCGAGACCTATCCAAGCACCCCAAACTTTGAAATCTATATCACTTTTTTCTGAACTTTCTCCATGTCTACAGCTATAGGCTTACCAACGGTTTATTCCCAACTGACCGAATCCCAACAAGATTAATGTCGAAAATGGTCATCCCAACAAGCCGAATCCCAACAGGACGAATTTTATTAAAATTATTATATAACCCATTTATTTTTAGGGTTTTTCTGCAAAAATGTGTATCAGGGGGTATTTTGAAGGGAAAGAATATAAAACGACTATCAGAAATTCATAGTTTATTGTGAATGAACTCGAAAAAAATTCATCATAAAACGTTACAATGCTCAGTACAAGGGAGTAAATTTTATATAATGTGCGCTCTTTGGAAGAATTGTCAACCCTTTTTGAATGAATATTTCCATTTGCATTCTATTTACATTTTTCAAAATTGAGAAGCAAATTTTCAGTTCATGGACGGCAGGATGGCAGGAAGGACTTACACAAATCCTTGAACTGAGAATCTGGTTCTAAATTTGAAAAAAATGCAAATGAAATGCGAATGAAAATGTTAATAATAGGAATACATATTAACCCTGTCAGGGGCGACGGAGTCATAACAGACTATAGTAATAGTAAAACTAGTCCAAACTTGGATCCAAATTCCGTAATATTATTTTTGGGTTTGGTACGTCCTTTTTCTCAAAGATAACCGACATGTTTGTTCTACGATTATTGAACACAGTGTACTTCTGTAGTGATTATTGCACCATAAACTGCTAACACGGCTTACTGTCAGTCAAAGGGGAGCTTACTGTCAGACAAAGGGGTTTCAATCAACAATGGATTTGCGTATTGTTGCAACAGGCTATTATCTGAAAATATAAACATTTTTCTCACCAACCAAACTTTCCCCCAAAAAACTTATCATAAAAAATATATATATCTAACTTGAAAAGAAACGCTTGCATAATTTTGATAAAGTAAATGTGGGTACGTTTACTCTCAATAGAAGAAAGGAAAACAAAAATAACAAGAAAAGAATAAATGCATGAAAATAAAAAAAAAATAAAAAAAACACACAAAAACACACAAAACATAAGAATAAACATTTTGGTTCTTATTTCTAAATTTCTTCTTGTTGGGATTCGGCTTGTTGGGATCGGCTTGTTGGGAAATTTTATCCATTCGTCTTGTTGGGATGACACCTTACCAACTACACGAATACAAGATAAGACCTTATGTAATTTGCAAACAAAACACAGAACCGTACTTCTGACATTAAGTCCACATTGGCGTGGAACTCAAGCAGGGCTTCAATTTGATTAACCACACTTACTGAAAAGGGTGTATCGGGGTCAGATGGCCTTGTTTGAATGCCAGACAAAGCACATTGAACGGAAGCGTTCCTGATTTTGACGATGTGAAGTGTATCAGATATAATGAAACGTCCATCAGACATCACTGTCCAGAGGAATTTATTTATTAGGCTTTTCCAAACCCAGTTTGGGAAAGACTCTTGTTATTCTTCTTTTTCAAAATTTTTCTTCTCTATTTTTTATTTTTTTTTATTTTTTTAATTTTTTTTTCCTCCCTGAATTTTGTCTGTTGAACTGCTCAAAAACAAGTTGTACGATTTTGACCAAATTTGGCATACTTATGAAAAAAAAGAAAAAAACCCGGGAAGATTCGGCCTCAAAAGTCGGAAAGATTCGGCCTCGGGAGGGGCCGAATCTTCATGGACCCATAAAATCTACTGAAATGCGGTATCGTCATGTCTGTGAAAACGCGTATTTTCAAAATATTCTGCCAAAACCTTCAACATTTCACCAGTTTTCGAAAGTCTCAAAACTGTTTACAGTTATTTAGCTCCAATTTTCCACACATTTAGAGCATAATATGATACACCACAATCACCACTCAAATCTTTAAATATTAACCCCCACTGGCCAAAAATTACATTAATATAGCTTGTGTCTTCAAAATTGACCAAATTCAAGGGCAAATTTCTCTAATTGTAAGGTTGTTGTAACAATTATTTTGGTATGAATAGATGCAACGGTGATTGTGGAAGAAAGTTACTGTTTACTTTTTAATCTCAGATTTAACCCTCAAGCAAAATGAGGGCGAGAATAAGAGTGCCGTTTGAAAATGCCAAAATTGGCCAACTTTCATTGCTTTTTCTATCATTTTAGAAAGGATTAATTTCAAACACTTTTCATGTACGTATTCACAATTGACTACCGAGCTTATCTGCTGTTGTAAGTTTGGTTGTAAAGTTTAACCCTAACACATTCTGGTTGCATAAAAGTATGCACCGTCCAAAAAACTCCAATTTTTCGGAATTTGGTAAGTTTAGGTGACGATTTACTCCATTTTTAATTGACTGAGCTCTGAATGTTTCCTATAGCTGCATGCAGCAGTCAAAGTATGACAAATTTTGTTTTATATGTTATTATTAAAAGTTTAACCCTTGGCAGATTTGAGGCTTCCCATAAGGGTACTGTCGGAATAATTGTTATTTTCGCCAACTTTTACATGCAATTTCTCCGCACTGGAGCCATATTGTCTCAAAACCTTCCCCATGAGAAGATAGGGCATTCATCCAAGAATAATTTTGCTGTTATATGTTTTATTCCAAATTTAACCCTCACCCAGTTGCCAGGCCTTGAATTGGAGTACACTCAACTTGTATATTTTCATTCAAATACCAAGATTCAAGATCAGTCCATGTCTCTTTTCAGACACTCAGTCTGTAATTGTTGTTCACACATTAAGAGCATAATATGATACACTAAAATCACCAGACAAATATTTCACAATTAACCCCTATTGGCCACAAATGATATGAATATATCATTTTATATTCAAGATTTACTAACTCCAAGGGCAAATTTCTCTTAATTGCGAGGTTGTTGTAACAATTATTTTTGTATGCATAGGTGCAACAATGCTTTCAGAAGAAGGTTACTGTTTAGTTTTTAATCTCGTCTTTAACCCTCAAGCAAATGAGGGTAAGAGTACCATCCGAAAGTATTAAAATTAGCCAAACTGTGGTTGATCTTCCTGTCATTTTGGAAAGGGTTAATTCTAAACACTTTGTTTTGCTATAGGTAGAGATGCCTAATGAACAAATCCTCTGCTGTAAGTTATGCTTTGGGACTTAACACAATATAAGCTTTGGCCATGTAAAGAATAGTACTGTCAAAAAAAGAGAAGATTTTCGGTGAATTTTGCAAACATCTGTACTCATTTCCTCTAATTGCAAGGTTGTTGTAGCAATTATTTTGGAATGGATAGATGCAACAATGATTGTAGAAGAAAGTTACTGTTTAGTTTTTAATCTCAAGATTTAACCCCAAGCAAAATGAGGGCGTGAATAAGAGAACCGTGAGAGAATGACAAAATTAGCCAGCTTTGGATGCTTTTTGTCTATCATTTTGGAAATGGTTAATTTCAAACACTTTGCTTTGCTATATGTAGTCTGCATTTTCACATTGGAAAGTTGGGAAAGCCCGTAATTTGTCAAACAAATCACAGTTCTCTAGTTTATTATTAGGGTTTTACGACTCTTTGATAGCCATGGCCAAGAAAATGTTTCCCTTCATGCGATTCTCTATAACATTATCTCCCTTTAATTTGGTAAGGCTGTTTAGGCTTTTAACACTGAGAGAGATGGGAACTTCATATAAAAACTTATTTCTTTTTAATATTCGTGTATTTTTATCATCGATGTGTGCATCATTTCACAAACTACAGTTCTTTTCCTGTGGCGTAGTATAAGCAAATAAAAGCTATCTTGTTACACTTTTTTCCCCAATCAATTTGAACATTGGACTATTGTTCCCAGTAGAAACCCATTTAAAAAATAGAAAACTGCCTTTTCAGACCCTTTCGGTGATCTAGACCATTTTTATATTCATTGTATCAACAGTCTGCACATCGTTGCATAAAATACAGACACTGTTCTCTTTAATAATCTAAAAGTCTGTCAGATGTGGTTTTCCAATTTTTTTCCTTTGATGAATTAAAACTTCCAAATTGCTTAGAAAACTCCATTCTCGGATTGTACAATAGAGCAGAGATGGATGAGAAATTACATTGTAATTAAATTAATTGGTGTCGCTATTTCACACCTCATTGTCATTCATCCACGCACACCAAGTCTCAGAAATTTCACAACTCACCACCCACATTCACTGCCTTCTAAATTGGATTTCGTCTCGCAAGTTCAGTAATCTCAAGGGAGATATTTTCGCGTAAGATATTATTTTAATCAACATTGTTGGGTGTGCAGGGTCATATCGTGTCGGTGACAGTTTTATAGGTGGATGAAGCCGGAGCACAAAGGGAGAACCACAGAACAAAGACGAGCAGCTGCCAGCTCCCCAACATCGTAACTCCGCACTGCAGCACAGGCAGGGTTAGATTGGTTGAAGACAAGCGCACCATCGACGTGTAGTTACACGGCGTCATCGTGCCCCCATGTGGACAATCGGGGTGAAGTGACTTGCCCAAGGACACAACGCGGAAGTCCGATCGCTCAGACGGTCACCCATCCAAGGATTAACCGGGCTCGACTTTGCTTAACTTCGGTGATCTGACGAGAACCGGTTACTGCAACGCCACCGCGCCCCCATCCAGAGGAATAGCTGAATGACAGTCATTCAGTCTATAAACTTTTCTCATAATACAAATATGAATTTAACCAATTTAGTCTTGTTTGACAGAGATCCTCTGTAAACAAGACTGAATTGCTTTGATACCAAGTGGCATTATGGAAAAATATAGTGCTGAATAACAGCCACCCCCCCCCCCCAGATTTTAATGGGACCCCCTCCACAAAAAAAAAAAAAAAAAAAAAAGAAATCGGCTCCACCACTGGCAGTCCCATTTTGTTTACAAACAAATTACATGCGAGGAAATTTTCGCAAAATATAGGGCAAACGAATGACGCTTCAAAATTGCATGCACAACTTTTACACTACGGGTAATTATTCTGATAATTTTTCCACTCAAACACACATAAACGCACAAAGTTAAACACCAAAATCGGAACTGTATTAAGAAACTCAAACCCAGGGATGTGATGAGCATTTCGTTAGGTGGGTGAAAGGGTGGGGTAGCGAAAATAGAAGAGGGCCCCACAGATACAGACTGATATATATCACTGGCGGAATGCAATACGCTAAGCTACTTTTGGACCTAACACACCTCTTCACTAGAAAAATGCACATTTGAGGGTATATTTACCAAATTTAACAAATGTGCACATTTCTCGACTTCAAAGGCCGTAGAAGATTTTCGGGAAGTAGTAGCATGGTGTAAAAATATGTTGGTAAAGATGGCCCTCTCCCCCTCCCCCCCTCACTCTCTCAACTATTTTCTGGAAAATGTTGGGGGTGCATGCACCCCCGTGCCCCGATTACCACGCCCCTTCTCAAACTTGAGTATGTTTTGAGATACTCCACACGTGATTATTTTTAAACAAATAATCATCAGGACGGAATGGTTTCGCGCGCCGAAGGCGCGCAGAGACGATTTAGGGCAAGCCCCTTTCAACCCTCAGTGACTGTATATGATCAATTTGGTCTCATGTCAAGGCGTGTTGATGGAGACAGAGGTTCTGGTACTCAGCTGTTGTCTCCGGTTGAGGTGTTACGGGGTGTGGCTTCGTTGACTGATGTAGGTTGGACCCTCGGATGAGGACCAGTGTGGGAGGTTGGGTCCTCTCACAAAGGTTCTACCTCTCCCCGAGGGTGCATTAGTCTTAAGTTTTCGGGCAAGTATAGTCTGTCACTTCGGAGAAGATGTCGACGGCGGGCCATCACTGGCAAGTAGTCTGCCTCAGGCTTTCTAAGTCAGGTTATGGTTGGATGGTTGGACGGCTTTGGAAGCAAAGCAACAACGACCCCTTTCAGGAACCACCAGAAAGAAGACCCGAACTTCCCTGATTCGGGGACAGGCATGCATTATAATCATATTTGGTTGGGGCAAAAGATGCGCAATGTGGACGCTTACAAAAAGGGGCAGAGGCGGGACGCAGGACCAACGATCGCCTCCCTTGAAATGGTTGACCACTTTTAGGGATGGAGTGGAGGATGTTCAGGAACCATGGGGGTTACAGTTTCCATAACGGTTATAGCAAAGTATCTTCTGTGTACCAGCTAAAAAGAAGAAGAAGGCAGAATTAGTTTTCATTAGATTTTTTAAAAGATAGAAAACAAAAATAGCATACTTAGTTTTAAGCGGTCTTTTAATGTGATGTACTTTAGCTGAGTCGGTGAAGGCAACCCTTTCTGGTAGAAGGCCACAGCTAAGCTGTTAATCTGCCTGTTAGTTCGCCTTATCGTTCCTTATTTCGAGGCGAAGAACAGGCTTACACACAGAGCTATACCCGGGGGTGTTACTTTCCTGTCTTGTCCTCGTTTAAAAGTCCTAGTTTTATGAACGGCCTATTTTGGATTGTTGAGTAGCGAAGAACAGGCTTACACACAGAGCCACACCCAGAGGTGTTCCTTTCCTGTCTTGCCCTCGGTTATAAGTGCTAGTTAGTATTATCTTAAGTTTTGCCCTCAGTTATACTTCCTTTTAATTTTTAGTGACTTTAGTTGAGTTGGTGAAGGCAGCCCTTTCTGGTAGAAGGCCACAGCTGAGCTGTTAATCTGCCTGTTAGTTCACCTTCTCGTACCCTTATTATGTTTTGAGTCGAAGAACAGGCTTACACACAGAGCCACACCCTGAGGTGTTACTTTCCTGTCTTGTCCTCGGTTAAAAGTCCTAGTTTTATGATCAGCCTATTTTAGATAGTTGAGGTAGCAAGGAACAGGCTTACACACAGAGCCACACCCAGAGGTGTTACTTTCATGTCTTGCCTTCGGATATAAGTCCTAGTTACTATTTCCTTAAGTTTAGGCGTTTTGCCCTCAGTTATAAGTCCTAGTTAGTATTTCTTTAAGTTTTAACGTTTTAGGGGTTTTGTCTGCTTTCGCAAATTACCTGTAGTTCGGATATTAGTTGGCTATCTGCTAGCCGGCCATGGTTCTTCGCGGCTAGAGAGGCAAGGAGGTCTTTTATGGCGGGGATATCGGCTCTGTCGTGAATTGTTTTGATAGGTGTATCCCATGAGGCACTGAGTACGACCCTAAGCGCGTGATTTTGGACCTTCTGAAGTTTTCCCATATTAGTTTGATTGAGCTCAGTTAGGATGATTGCCCCATATTCGAGTGCTGGGCGTACAGAGGCTTTGTATAGTTTAAGTAGGGTAGACTGGTTGGCTCCTCATGAAGTTCCCTTAAACATTTTCAATAAGTTAATGCGTTTGGTCGCTTTACTGGTCATATCGTTGGTGTGTTTATTGAAGGACAGGTTTTGATCAATTGTGATGCCGAGGAATTTCGTCTCTTTGCATTCTGGGAGGACTTTATCCATTAGTTTAAGGTCAAAGTCGCGTTTGCCTGTCTTGCGAGTGAAGGTGATTCGTTGGGTTTTATTGGCATTGAGCTTTATTCTCCATTTGGCACACCATTGTTCTAGTTCTTCGAGAGCGCGTTGCAGAGGTTTTTGGAGTAGATTGGCCGTATTGTTAGAGTCCCAGAGGCCCTTATCGTCCGCGAATTGGGAGACTTGAACACGATCCTCGGAGAATTTGAGATCGTTTACATAGAAGCTGTAAAGGAGGGGACTGAGGACGGATACTTGGGGGCTACCTGCTTCTAGGGGGACACTGTCGGATATTTCATTTTTACTCTGACTTTAATATCACGATCATTTAGGAAGGAGGACAGTAATCTAAGCAATTTCATGGGGAGTTTCATTTTAGATAATTTATAGCTCATTTCATTGTGCCAAACAGAGTCAAATGCTTTTTCGACGTCTAGCAGGACTGCCGCGCATATTTGCTGGTTGTTAATCGCGGTTTTCATTTGGGTGACTAGACTAGGCGGTAGACATGCTCGATGCCTTCTTTACGGTTTCTATAGACTCTTTGCCATTTATTAAAACAACTCGTTATCTTCAAGGTGCCCCCTGAGTCGATTTGTAAGGATTCGTTCGAATACCTTGCCAATGCAGCTGAGGAGGCTGATGGACGGTAGCTGGCTGGATCGGAAGGGTCCTTGTCAGGTTTTGGTATCATGACACCAATGACTGATTTCCAACATTTAGGAAAGTAGCCATGGGTGAGGCATGCATTGTACAGTTTGTTCAGTTTTTAGATTAGGGAGTTTGGGCTTTGTTTTAGAATTTTGTAACTAACTTCATCCTCGCCTGGTGAGGAGGAATTTCTGCACGTTTTTATGGCGTTGATGATTTCGTCATTGGTGATGGGTGTGACGAGGTCATCGTCGTCATCCCCGTCTTCCGGCTCGTTATCGAATTTGGGGTCACGGTAGATGTCCGGGTGTTCATTGATGAAATCATCAATGGCATTTATGATGGTGTCATCGTTGCCCGGACCTTCATGCGGGCGATGCGTTTTTCTAAGGAGGACGGCAAAGGTGTCAGCCTTGTCTTTGTCTGTGCGCGTTAAGAGGTTTGGCTGCGCCTTTACAGCCTTTGTTTTTTTGCCCAGTTAGGATTTTGAAAGGGTCCCAGAATTTTTAGCATCCTGGACCCCGTTTAGGTTGGCTGTTGCCTTTTCCCAGTTGGCTTGTTTATTTTTGGGTATCTGAGTGGGCCATTGCCTAGTTGGATTGAGGCGTGGACCGGGAGGTGGTCGCTACCTTGGTCATCATCGCCGACCCAGTGGTCGTCGATGTGATTTATCAGGGAGTCGCTGGCGATAATCAGATCGAGGATTTCGGATGGGAATAGTGGATTGCTACTGATGTAAGTTGCTGAGTTGTCGTTCATAACCACATGTAGGTTATGTTTTTTTGTGATTTCGAGGAGGGCTTCACCGTTGGGGCTGGTTTTGTTGCAGCCAAAATACAGGTGTTTGGCATTGAAGTCGCTGAGGAAGATACAGTGTTTGTATTTCCTCATAAAAAATTCAAAGACGGTGTCAGACAAAAGTTTTGCTTGGGTCGTTATAATAACAAACAATCGCGATGTTTTTATTATCGACTGTGAATTCAGCTGCAATCACCTCAGCATCGAGGTGATCAGTTTTTATGGTTTTAGTTTTGATGTTCTGCTTTATTAGAAGAGCAACGCCACCTCCTTTTGAGATTTGTCGGTCTCTTCTAATAGTGCTGAACCCACTTAGTGAGAACTTTTTGTCGGGGTGTAGCCAACTTTCACAGATACAGACTATGTCTGTATTTTCGAAATATCGGCTCATTTGAAGTTATTTATTATTAACGCTTCTAGCGTTCCACACGGCTATTTGTAATTTATTCATGATAGGGGTTGACATTTAATCGCGGTGTTTGGATAGAGATAAGCGGCGGCTTTAATTAATATTGATGGCGGCTTTAACTATGGATTCAGAGATTTGGGTCTTGAAAAGCTGGGAAGCGGATCGGCTGACATCTCGGCAGATGTCACTTAAATTGGTGTTTACATGTTTCTCCAATACCGAGTGAAGTGCTCCTGCGATAAGGGAGCACACAGCATGAGGCATTGTCAGGCTTGGTTAGGTTTAGGTTTGTGAGTTCTATGTTTGTTTTTACCTTCTTGTAATGGGGACACCCGCGGTAGTTGCTAGGGTGATCCCCTTTGCAACTGGGGCAGGAGGGGGACTCCAATCTGCATGATTAGGTGAGGTGATTACCTCCACACATCATACAGGTTAAGGTCCGTCTGCATTTGTTGGCTATGTGTCCGAACTTCTGACACTCGTGGCACTGTATCGGGGGAGGAGTACTTCTGTATTCCTCCGCTACGTGTCGCATATTGTTGACATTTATTCCATTAGCTAAGATTTTTAATTTGGTTTCCCGATTGGAGCATATGGCTTCGATTTTCCAAGTCGACTTCCCGGTGGCCTTGGACATAAATCTTTCCCATTTACAATTCTGTAACCCTTGATTTATGAGTTCCCTGGGCGTGTCAGGGTGAACCCTGGTGATTACTACTATGAATCCAGGGGGGTTGTATCCTTTGTTGTTCTTTTGGTTGTTTTTGCCCTTATCCTGACTTGTAGCATTGGTGGAAGCGAGAGGATTCTGCTTCCCCCTGTTGTTGTTGGAGCTTTGGTTTAGATTTTTTAGCTGGTTAATATTGTTTACTACTACTTTATTTGTTTATTCAAGTTTATTTTATTACAAATTGTTGGGTGGTGCCACATACAATCTCCAATAATCTGTGATATAAGGGGCTTACATAAAATATTATTTGCATTTCACTGAAAAGGAAACATGAGCAAGAAACATGTTGACTTTTGCTGTGGCAGTCTAAGTCTTTGAAAGCCCTAATAGCGGCTTTTAGCACTCACCGAGTTAGTAATAATTTCCAATCCAGATAATAATTGTCATTCCAGGTGTATATTCTCACTATAGGTTGTTGTTCTTATATTCTCACTATAGAGTTTTGTTAGTCACTTGTTTGGGTTTTGAGCAAGAATGTTAATTTCAATAATGTTGTTAAACTTATCACTATTTTCAAGTTTGCCCACAGCCCACAGCTCTAATATAATTGCTTCGAACAGTACTGTAAATCCTGTCAAATAATTTTCAACCCAGGTGTACATCTTCACCGTGGATTTGTTTATTAGCCACTTGCGTGGGATTTGAGTAAGATATTAATTTCAGTAACGTTGTTCCCATCCATTACAGTTTTGTCCACAAAACTGTAATGGGTGGAACATCACAGCGATATAAGGCCAATAGATATATAATTCTGAGATATAGCATGCTGTGAGTAAGATTGCTTATTCTCCATTACTGTTTTGCCCTCCCCCGCGGGAACCCGGGAAGAGGAGCACATGTTTATATATAGAGGATATTCACGAAAATTTGATGAATACCGAAAATATCTCGTGAGTGGCTACAAAGAAATATGAGGATTTTCATAGACAATGACGCCGTCGCTCGTGAAGATCCTCATATTTCTTTGTAGCCACTCACGAGATATTTTCGGTATTCATCAAATTTTCGTGAATTTTCTTTTTATTTAATGCTCTACGACTACAAACTCTCCAATTTGTGGCCTTTATTTGCCATTAAGGCGCAAAATTTATGTGCCGAACCGGCGTCCATACAAAAATTACAACAACCAAACTCCAACCATTGGAATGTGTGAATATCCGCACAAAAAGTAGTCCCGTCTTATTTCTCCCCTAACTTTACGATTTACCAAGGCTGGCGAATTGAAATAATTGCAATGTGTTTCGAAGAAATAGAACAATAACAAAAAACACCACTTTCTTATTTTCAATAACATGACACGTCATTTTATTTTTTTTGAACTCAATGCACTGAAGACGTGTGAAGTTGAACTGAAGAAATTTGAAAGTGATTTCGGCTTTTCGCTGGAAGGTGAATGAGAAAGTCAAACTTTGAAACCGCTGATTTAATGAATTGATTTAGTCACTGTCACTATCAATTATTCGAATTCGTTTGTATTTGGGACTCTGGAATTCATTACTGATGTGCTGACTCGTTTAAAGTACATGTGATTCGTCATCCGAACCTACGATGAAATATCGATTTCTAAATATCATTTTGATATTTCGTTTTGCCGACCGACAGGGGAATATGACTTAATTTTTCAGCGTGAATTGATGCCTGAGCATTAAATAAATATATATATTGCATTTCTGTAAGTCAACATACTAAAGAAAGATATATCTATACATTGTCCTTTAAGAATATCCAATGGCGGCTAATGTATACATAATTCTTTGTAGGTTTCCTCACCTCGACTTATCTTTATCCTTAATAACGAACGGTGAAGATAATGGTTAGCCTGGAAAATCCGACGTTACATAATTAAGAAAGACAAAGCACGTTATTCATTCGTCAGCAATCAGTTTAACTGGCTTATTTTTATTTCCGTTTACCCGAAGTGATATGCTTCGCATGCCTCGGCTGATGGTGCAGACAGTGCCGTTGTTAGTGGTGAGGTGTTCTCTCATTGTCCTAACCCGTCAAGGGTCCAATGAAGAGGTCGCCGATCATAATGGCCATTGATGATAAGGTAAATGAAATTGGCATCGTTTGACATTGTCATCTGCGGTAACATTGCTACGTTAGAGAGGAATAATCCGTGGGTTAAAATCGCACCTCTTGGGGCATGTTGGAGAGTTATAATAAGTGCCCACGAATTGACTCGCTCATAGCGATCGTTTACGAAAAGAGTATATTTTCTCTGAGCAAATGGACCGATTAATGGGCGATGATATCGGATATGGAAATGTGTGTGTGTGTGGGGGTGGGGGGGGGGGGGGCGACGGGGGGGGGGGGGGGGGTTGGATGATTGTTGAAATAAACTTGGCTAGTTGAAGTTTATTGGAAAGCGTTAATAAGCGCTCTCCAGTATATATACAGCCTAATACAGCACTCATTCATGAACAAGCTCTTTTTGAGAAAATGCTCTCAGTGATGATGGACACTGTTTACTGATTGTTCTGCTGAATTTTTTTATGGGTTCTGCCCCCGCGGGAGCCCCGGTAAGTGAAGAAGTGCCTGTGCACTGCGGCAAACAGGCTCTGTTTTACTGCAAAATGGGACCCAGTCATCCAATGATTAGCAGATGCAAACCCTCTGTAATATGGGCAGCATTGGATTATTAACGCTCACCCCTGTTCTTGAGTTGATACTCATAGTGTGATCATGATTAGCCATTGTCCAAAAATATGTGACCTTAAACACCAATAAATAAATAAATAAATTATGGGTTCTGCGGCCACAGAAATCCTCTCACATAAACATCCACCTGTCTATATTTTGTGTACGACGCATGAATGTTTGAAAAGAAATGTATATTGCTACATTATATATTCTTATACTACACCCACTCATATATGTCATGTTTCATCACGCCCATAGCAAAATGCCTTCCCAAAATTACCCAAACCAACTCAGCTAGCTGAATATTATAAAGAAACCTGATCATGGTCTACAAAATGTTTTTTCTTTAAGGCCCGCTTTTTCACAAAATACTGACAACAGCATACAACTCGCCTTGAAAAATATCAGATTAAACATCTTTGATAAACCCCTTGGTTCCTTTCTGAGTAGTATGGCCGTCTTCCAGATTTTTGATCATGGCTAACCCATTGACGATTGAGGAGATACAGAGCAGTAGCTCATTTGATTTCATTTCCCAGTTTAACGACGCAATTACCGATAATGAAGTGTCCGACTTGAACTCTCCTTATACAATTGAGAAACGTTGTTGCGAATACTACAAGCCGGTGCGACAGGAATGACAGTCCGTAGGAAAATTAGTCCCTCTGGACTATTATTCCGCATAATTATAGTCCTAGGTCTAACATTTCAAGGAATAGTAGTCCGGCGGACTACTATTCCTAGAAATGTTAGACCTAGGACTATAATTCCGCGGAACAATAGTCCAGAGGGACTAACGTTCCTACGGACTATCATTCCTGTCACACCGGAACGCTTTAATGAAGAGATTTCAAAAATACCCAACACACTTTGTCTCTTTAACATTAACTGTCGAAGCCTTAAGGGGACGTCCAACCTAACTTTGGTCAAATTTCATGTAATTTTCTTTCAAGTCTAAAAAAGTCCCAAAATGAATAACCCCAATAAATTATATACCAAAATGCTTGGAATGAAACATAGAACATGTGGAAACTGAAATTTGCCATGGAACTGCTGCCATGTGTAAATAGCACCACCTGAAAGTCTGCTGTGGCATAAGTAAGAGAACAAAATTTTTACAATAAAATACCTCAAAATAAAATAACAGCTGTATTCTATAAACATTTAAGTACATACTCGAAGAAATCTTTTCCTAATTTATGAAAGTAATAAAGATTGAGACCAAATGTTATAAGTGGAGTGCTCACTGACTGAAGGCAGACATTTTCTTTTGTTTATGTTTTGATTTGGGGAGTTCAACAAAGGTCAACTTGAAGGAGTCCAGCAGAAGAAGTATGGAAGGACAAAAGAGTGTCTCCCAATATAGAGATGTATGTGTTACTGTAATGGTTTGGAAAGAAAATATGATATTCTCCTATGTAGAATGCACTGCAAAGTCATACATTGTAGTTGAATAAATATATTTACAAACCCCTTGCACTGTAACCCCTTTTATCCCATGCACCAATTTGATAATGATTAAATTGTTAAATTTGTCTGGTTTATCAATAAGTATCATAGCTTTGTTTAACTCTTGGACACCAATACACTCATGATATCTGTTGGAGAAGAAATAAGGGTAACTGTAACCTGTCACTGCAATAAACCATCTAATGTTCTTAAAAGTACATTGTTATTCAAAACACATCAAATCAACCTTACATAACCATTATTGCATGTACTTTCCCCAAGGAGGCTTATTGACATATTGAGATCAGAAGGGCACATCCAGAGGGTCTCACATATTTTTTTCAAGAACGCAGTACACAAAGCAATCCCAAAAAGGTGACAAGTGAGCTCCATTTGACACAAAAAATCCCAAAATCCCCTGGGGTGGGGGGGGGGGGGGGGGGTTGGGGGGGGTGGGGGACGGGGCTCGCTTCCTTGTATGACTCTACCTCCGGCACTCAAGGCATATGCCTATTTTTCTCAAAGTTTAACTCTTTTTTTCTTTTTAAAGATCCTGGCCACACATGTTCCAAACACTATCAGACAGGTAACCCTCCAAATAAGTGTATCTGCAAAAATCATGTTACATTGCAAAACATTCTTTTTAGACTTTTAGTTCTGGACCTTTCATGCTTCTTACTTCCAACTATAACACTTAATTTATCGGGTGAATAGAAAAGTCCTGCCATAATCAACATTTTGAGTTCCATAAGCCTTCAAAACAGCTCCGATAAAAGTGTCAAACATCAGATCTGTGACTTTATACAGAATATTTATTAGGTTATTGCTTGATAAGTAATAGGAACAAAATCTTCACCAGAAAATTCTGTAGCAATACAATTGAGGGTATAGCAGGCACTTTGCAACAAATTGTAACAAATCAACTGGTTATAAACAAAATTTTAAAAGAGTGAAAAAGTACCACAACTCTGAAAAAATGTGGGAAGAAACACATGCTACAGCAGTTACACAGGCATTGTTTCCCCATGATGCTCGATCACAACACCAAATATCCTTCAAATTGGGGTAGCAATGGTTGAGATACAAGGGAGAATGTTGGTACATGTAATGATGAATGGGTAAGACTAAGATTAAGAGGATAGGGCACGGCCCTACATGTAGATGCACCTTTGATTTTCCAACTTCCAGGTCTGGGGCATAATAATCGCAACACACCCACCTTATCAGCTCATAATTTCGGTAAAATAAAAGAAATTATCAATTCGAATTAATTAATAGATGATGGAAAATATTTGGCTTCCTTCGCCTTCTCGTACTATTTAATTACCACAAACAATATCAGTTTGATGCCGACAAACGAAACTGAACGCATGTGGTCTGGTTAAAAAGTAACTCGGCATGAATAATGATGAAATTGCGAATATTTCGTGTATTTCATTTGTTTAAAAGCCAATTGCAGCTAATATTGACCGTGCATTCGATAATTCGTTTCGGTTTTGACCACACGGCCACGCTGACACTCAGTGACAGCGGTTATGTTTATTGTGATATGCAAATTGGGGGATGGTTTCCTGTGAAGGAGATTTGTCACATTTGTCAGTGTAAAACGATCATAAAAGACACTGATTGACGTTTGTATTACTATGGTTGGTTGCAAGAAAAAACTAAATTCTCAGCATCGTCCAAGCGCACCTTATTTAAAAGCACGAATGCATCATTTTCAACCCATCTTCAATCGGTCCTTTGCAGACATCAACACAGTCCTTGGTAACTTACAACATCACAACATCGGGGGAAATCAACACGCTCAATATAGTTCCAGGTCACTTGGAATATACTTCGTGAAAAAGTGATTTCTGAAGCATTCTGCTTACTTTGTTATGAATATTGCCTTATTTTATGTGTATCGTCCCGATTTTATACACTCGGTTATATTTTTACAAGTGGTTCATGTTGTCTTTCTAGTGCGCAATAATTCAGATGTTTTGTCAACAAAAAAGTTCAGACGGCCTGTAAGCACGAGAGGGAATTTCGAACCATATTTTGCAGTTATGACATTAACAACTCAAGTATTTGCTGTCACCTGTTTGCAAATCCGTTCATACATTGTCTCAAACAAATAAAGGGCGTGATCACGTCCTTGCATTCTTACGATTGCCCAAATTGAGTATTTCTGCAAGAACCACATCGTAATCACATGACCGGAAAAACATCATTGAAACATGGCCACATCCGGAACATCCAAAATTTGTGTTGGTGTTATTACATTCAAACGTCAAAACCCACCAGAGTGTGTGTCAAAAAAATGCTTTCTCCGAGTCTGTAGTATGTTATCATTATATCGAGGACAAGGCATTCGAATTACCGATTATTTTGTGGTTTTACCGGTTCGTTACTTACGCCATTTGCAAATTAATCTTCTTCAAAATCCTAAAATTCACTTTTTTCCTGAAACAAATTATATGTACCTTTTCTATGCACTTTACTCATTATTTTGATATATAATTTGCCTTTCCTTACTTCTCTTATCTGTTTCTGAGGCATTGGGAAAAATGTCAAAAAATTGACCAAAGTTAGGTTGGACGAGCCCTTAATGCTAACTGGGAACCACTTCATGACCTAATATGTCACCTTCAAACCGAATCCAATATTTTGGACGTCATAGGCTTGACAGAAACATTTAACCCTTTACCTAACGTAACGGCCAAAACCGGCCAGCGCTATTCTCAAAAATCGCCAATTAATTTTCATTACTTTTTTCATTTTTTGTCTCAAAAACATAGGTTATGACCCCTCGTTGGAACGAGCTCATCGAGCTCGTTCCAACGAGGGGTCATAACCTATGTTTTTGAGACAAAAAATGAAAAAAATTAGTTATTCAAGAATTATTTTTGCAAGTGTCGTCTGCTTTTCATGTTAGGTAAAGGGTTATTGTAAAAGAAAATATTACCTACTCACTTGATGGCTACTATCCTTTGATCACACGACAGCGACATGAGCACTACGATGGCAGGGGAGGAGTAGGTCTATTTATTAAAGACACTATCCCATTTAAAATTCGCGAAGATCTCTCTGTGTTTATCCCACATGCCTTTGAATCCCTGTTCGTCGAGATCGCAACGAAAGAAAAAACAGATCATTGGAATCATTTATAGACCTAACACAACCCCTAAAGCCGACCTCGATTTATTCCTGGAAAAACTGTCAAACTTACTAGACGTGTTAGGTGATCTAAACAAGACTGTTTATCTTATGGGTGATTTTAATATCGATCTACTGGGCTTCTGCAAACACACTAAAACTGACTTGTTCACAGATACCATATTCAGTGCTGGATTCATGCCTGCTATCACGAGACCAACGCGAATCACGGATCACTCTGCCACCAAAATCGATAATATCTTCTGCAATAAAATCAAGTCACAAACGTCTGGAATAATTATCACTGATGTAAGCGATCATTTTGCAACATTTTATGTCGACAAATCAGCCAAAAGACATGTCCACACAGTACAAACTCCAAAAAGATCATTTGAGCAGGAAAACACTAACCATTTCAAATCCTTATTGTCTGCAAGCGATTTCTCTAACGTAATGAACGCATCGTGTCCACATAAAGCCTACAATACTCTACTTGACATTGTACATTCAGCCTTTGACCGCGCATTTTCAGAAAAAATTGTTAAAGTTCCCCCAAAATTTGTAAAGCGCGAACCGTGGATGACATTGGGTCTTTTAAAGTCATCATTGGAAAAATATTTATTTATTTATTGGTGTTTTAAGGTCACATATTTCTGCACAATGGCTAATCATGACCGCGACAGTTTTATGGGTGGAGGAAGCCGGAGTACCCGGAGAGAACCACTGAGCAACGGCGAGCAACTGTCAGCTCCCCAACATACTGACTCCACACAAGCAGGGTTAGCATTGGTTGAAGACTCGTACACCATCGACGTGCAGTACGCCTTAGTACACAACGTCACCGTGCCCCCACGTGGGCAATGAGGGTGAAGTGTCTTGCCCAAGGACACAACGCGGTTGCCGCAGGTGGGATTCGAACCGAGGACCTCTCGGCTTGCAGCCTGCACCTCTACCAACTGAGCCACCGCGCCCCCCCCCCCCCCATCACTGGAAAAAAACAAACTGTATGTAAATTGAGATATTTATTTATTTATTGGTGTTTAAGGTCACATATTTCTGCACAATGGCTAACCATGACCGTGACAGTTTTACGGGTGGAGGAAGCCGGAGTACCCGGAGAGAACCACCGAGCAACGGCGAGCAACTGTCAGCTCCCCAACATACCATCTCCACACAAGCAGGGTTAGCATTGGTTGAAGACAGGTGCACCATCGACGTACAGTACGCCTCTTGGCTTGCAGCCTGCGCCTCTACCAACTGAGCCACCGCGCCCCCATGTAAATTGAGATACAAAACGTACTGTACCATCTATAACAGACTAAAACGAGCTCATAAAACAGATTATTATAACACTATACTTCGAGAAAACAAACATAATATGAAAAAAACGTGGCAAATATTAGAAAAACAAAGTAATTAATAAATCAAACCCTACCCTTACCGCCCCGTCGACATCTGTCGATGATAATGTTGAAATAACTGACGCCGAAGCAATAGCTGACAAATTTAACTTATATTTCGTTAACTCTGGCAAAAAGCTTAGTGAGGCATTGCCTCCTTCTCGCCGTCTATTCTCCGAGTATATTGAGTGAAACAGTGAAGAATCATTCTTTATATTGCCAACTACTCAACACGAAGTAATTCAGTGCACTAAAAGACTAAACCCAAAAAAGAGTAGAGACCTTGACAATATGTCCTCTAAAATGGCAAAGGAAATCATAAATGAAATCGCTGAACCCTTAACACACGTAATTAACCTCTCAATCTCAACTGGCCTGGTCCCAGCGAAAATGAAAATAGCTAAAATAATACCCGTTTTTAAATCTGGCAATCAACAACTATTCAACAGCTATAGACCCATCAGCATCTTACCAACGTTCTCTAAAATACTGGAGAAATTGATGTATTCTAGATTAATACATTTCCTGGAGGATAACAAGATAATTCATCAACATCAGTTTGGTTTTTGAAAGGCACATTCAACAATACACCCGGTACTACATCTTGTCAATAGTGTCGGCGAAATGAACGATCAGCCGACAAAAGACTGTACATTAGCTTTTTTTCTAGACTTCTCCAAAGCATTTGATACCATAAATCACTCGATGTTACTTAAAAAGTTAGAAGTCTATGGAATCCGAGGGCATGCGAACACCTGGTTTAAAAATTATCTCACAGAAAGATGTCAAACGGTATCATTCCAAAACATCTGTTCAGGCTTTCAGGACATATATACAGGTGTTCCGCAGGGGTCTATTCTTGGTCCTTTTCTTTTTATTATTTATATCAACGATATTATAAATTCCACGTCTATGAAAATGTTATCGTATTCTGATGACACTTCTACTTGCACGGCTGGCAATAACCTAGAATCAATCATAGAAGTAGCTAACACCGAACTCACCAAGGTAAACAATTGGTGTATGGCGAACAAACTCGTCCCCAATGAAAGTAAGAAAAAATTTATCATCTTACATCCACAGGGTGATAGTTACACAATTGGAAGTTGGAGAATTGTGCTTAACAACTCAACCATAACTCCTATCGCAAATAATCAAGAAGAAAAATTTGTCAAATTCTTAGGAATTTTTGTGGATGAAAATCTTAACTTCAGGCACCATCTTTCGGTTGCTGTTCCAAACTTTCAAGGGCTATTTATGCCATAAATAAAGTGAAAAGAATTCTGCCACAAAAATGCTTGAGAACATTATATTACTCTTTAATCCACGGGCACATGCTGTACGGTATCCAAGTCTCGGGGCACTCATCCGCCAAAAGAGCACTCACAAAACTGCAAAAGAGAGCCATCCGAATCATATCCAACAAAAAATTCAATGTACACACCGACCCACTATTTAGAAACCGCCGTATCCTAAAGTTCACAGACTTGTATAAACTTCACGTTCAGCTGTTTATGCATGATTGGCATAATAAAATGTTACCTGAAAGTTTTGAGAATAGCTTTAAAATATACCTAAAGTCACCCGGTATGGACACTAGACAGTCAGGTAAATTGCGCACATATAAACCGAGGACCCAGTTCTCTGCTAACCTTCCCATTCATGTTTTCCCAACGACGTGGAACAATACTGAACCATCCGTTCAAAATTATCCAAGATCACTATTCAAAAAGACTATAACTGAACAATTTCTAAGTTCATATTCACTACATGTCAACTGTAACAATCCAGTATGCCCCGATTGTAGGTCGTAGCTCTGTTTATCTCATCTCATCGCTACCTCTCTCTTCAACTCAGTCATCATCTTGTTGTCCCCTGGGGCCCAATGCGTTCTTTATGCCAGCTGACACATGGAACACATTGGAACTCGGGGATGACATGCTAGAAAACACAGAATAGATCTATCACATAACGGAGAGAAGTAGTCTAATATGTCATATACAGTATGGCTATAAAATTCCCACTTTTTAGTAAACACGCTGTTGTCAGGATTGCCTCGATTGTCACGTCTGCTTCTCGTATTAATTTCTCTTCTTTCATTTTTCTCTTCTCTTCTTTTCTCTGCTTTTTTCTCCTTTTTCTTCTTCATTTTTTTAAATGGGAATGGCGGGAAGACAGCCACGAGTGGCTACGCCATCTCCCAGTGGTGCAGTCATGTAGTTCTGAAGTATGCTACCTATATGCATATTTTTGTTATTAACTGTATACATGTTGTACTACTGAATAAAATCAATCAATCAGACTACCTTATTCCAGGGTTTCTCCATGAGAGATAGAATACCGGGTGTAGTATTCAAGTCTGAGACTTGCTCAGACCCTGAACCAGAAGTGGAGGCAGAGGAGGAGGAGGGGCAGTTCCTCACTTTTTTGTCTGTCTATCGACAGTGTGAATGAACCCCTCCTCATCCACTAACTCCTGTGTTTCCCCCTCAGGATCTAAACTTAATTTCTTTCTTTTGTTGGGAGTTTTGGTGGATGTGGTGGTTCTAACCCAGTCCTCTGGTGATTTGACCTGACTGTAACCCATACCTTTCTGGGACACCAACATTTCAATGATGGCTTTGTCAGGGCAGAAAGCCTTGCTATTCAATGGATCGACAGGGTCCTGCAAACCTATCTCGTCTCTACTTTCTGATGGCTGAGCACCAAGTGTGCCCCTTGCAGCCACCTCCCGGGTAACTTTGACCCCTCCCGCTACTTCGGCGTACGTTTTTTGCCCCTTAATCTCTTTAGTAGGTGTAGTTAGGTTTTGATTTTCAGGGACCTTGTGGACCTCCGCCACTACCTGAATCTCCCTGACAGGTGAAACAGGTGTTGGTGGAGTAAAACTCCCCTTAATAAAATCCCTAATGAAAGCCTTTTTTTCCTCGAGTTTGGCGTCCTTTTCTTCTATTTTCTTAGTGAGGTGAACTATCTGTTCCCTAAGTCCTCTCAGTTCCTCCATGAACTGGGCAGGAGAGTACCCCTCACACTCTGACTTGGTATGGTTTGTCATATCGTGACCCCCACATTGGAGTTATTAACAGAAAATGGGTTAGGACTTACCTTGCTCCCTTGGGATGAAACCCTCCTTGCAGTATTCTCTTTATCCCTCCTGTCCTGCTTCCTTCTTTTATTCTCCTCCCGCCTCTTTCCCTGGGTATTTAAAGATGACTTTTTCATAAAAGATGCCATTGTATTTTCTATTCTCCTTTCGGACGATTTGAACAGTCAGTATAGACAGACAGTGTGCATTAAGTTAAACCCTTTTATACTTAAGAATATGATAAGAATGACTTTTCTTAAATTTCTCTCGCAAAATATAGGGCAAAAGAATGACGCTTCAAAATTGCATGCACAATGTTTACACAACGGGTAATTAATCTGATAATTTTTCCACTCAAAGACCCATAAACTCACAAAGTTAATCACCGAAATCGGAATTGTATTAAGAAACTCAAACCCAGGGATGTGATGAGCATTTCATTAGGTGGGTGAGAGGGTGGGGTCGCGAAAATAGAGCCTGATATATATCACTGGAGGAGCATGCGCCTTTGTGGCCTGGTAGGAAGGCAATACACAAAGCCACTTTTGGACCTAACACACCTCTTCACTAGAAAAATGCACATTTGAGGCTCTATTTACCAAATTTAACAAATGAGCACATTTCTCGACACCAAAGGCCGCAGAAGATTTTCTGGAAGTTGTAGCATGGTGTAATAATATGTTGGTAAAGATGCCCCCCCCCCCCCCCCACTCTCTCAACAATTTTCTGGAAGATGTTGGGGGTGCATGCACCCCCGTGCCCCCGATTCCAACGCCCCTTCTCAAACTTGAGTATGTTTTGAGATACTCCACACGTGATTATTTTTAAACAAATAAGCATCATTAGTGGATAGCATAAATTTATACTTGGATATCAAAAGAAAATAGCTTGTGCCGATTAAGTCTATCGTCATGAAGTAAATTAAATTAAATTAATTTAAATTGTTTAGACAATCATATACAATGATATGTTATATTAAGCCTTGAACAAACCCCAGATCACAACCTGTGCAAATGTAGTTGTAGATCCGAATTTCGTTCACACCTCGTGAGGACCTACACAGTCCAATGTGGGAGTTTCAGAAAAAATCCGGAGTCTGAAAACAGGTGTATTCATGTGAAGTGTATAATGCAATAAACTGATGTGACCCCCCCCCCCCCCCCACTCCGGCTGATTTTGTAAGTGTTTTGGGAACTTTCAAGGGAATTTCAAATCAAGGAAAGATATATTATGGTGTGATATCTATATCATGCAATAAATGTGCACGACCCCCACCCCTCGGCTCATTATGTAAGTGTTTTGGGAACTTCAAGAGAATTTCAAATCAGGGAAAAATATGTTATGGTGTGATATATATATCATGCAATAAATGGGCATGACCCCCCCCCCCCCCCCACACACATACCCCAAGAAAATTGCAATGTGCAATAAATGAGCATGAACACCCCCCCCCCCCCCCTCTCGGTTGATTATATAAGTGTTTTGGGAACATCCAGAGAATTTCAAATTAGGGAAATCAGGGAAAAGATATACTAAGTGTGATATACATATCATGCAATAAGTGGGTATAAACACCCCCCCCCCCCCCACACACCCCAAGTGAATCCCAAACCAGTGACTGTGAAAGATACATTATAGTATAATATGTATGTATATATATATCATGCAATAAATGGGTATAAACACCCCCCCCCCCCAACCCCTCCCCTCGGCTCGTTATGTAAGTGTTTGAGGAACTATATATATATATATATATAATGAATTATACCATGTAATGCAGATGAAATCAGTGAGAATCAATCTCTTTTCCAAATTTCCTGCTTACGGTACAGAATACAGAATTCGGCACTTCTGTTATGCATTTTTTAGGATGAAAGACTCTGACGCCGATGGGGATCGAACCACTGCCTTGATGAGAGTTGACTTCTGCGGCACCAATCGCCTAGCGAAACTGGACCAGCGCCATAGACCACTCGACTACCGACAAGCCCAAAAAAGGCATGCTAGCAGATCGAGCGTCCATGGAACTGGGACAGTCCACACGAAATTACTCGGTATCCCCCAGAATTAGTTTTTTACAATGAATTATACCATGTAATGCAGATGAAATCAGTGAGAATCAATCTCTTTTCCAAATTTCCTGCTTACGGTACAGAATACAGAATTCGGCACTTCTGTTATGCATTTTTTAGGATGAATGACTCTGACGCCGATGGGGATCGAACCACTGCCTTGATGAGAGTACATTTCTGCGGACCAGCACCATAGACCACTCGACTACCGACAAGCCCCAAATAAACACAAAAAAGTTTATATATATCATGCAATAAATGGGTATGAACACTCCCTCCCCATCCCTCCACTCGGCTCGTTATGTAAGTGTTTTGGGAACTTCAAAAGAAATCCATGTAAAGATGTATCCATGTTCAACAAACTTGTGAGAAGTTCCCACACCCACATCCCGTAAGGCTGATTATGTAAGTGTTTTGGGAACTTCAAGAGAATTTCAAATCAGGGAAATCAGGGAAAAGATATATTAAGGTGTGATATACATATCATGCAATAAGTGGGTATGAACACCTCCCCCCCCCCCCACTTCCAAACCCCAAGTGAATCCCAAATCAGTGACTGTGAAAGATACATTATAGTGTAATATGTGTGTATATATATATCATGCAATAAATGGGTATAAACACCCCCCCCCCCCAGCCCCTCCCCTCGGCTCGTTATGTAAGTGTTTGGGGAACTTCAAGAGAAATCCAAGTACAGCTGTATCCATGTTCAACAAACTTGTGAGAAGTTCCCACACCCACATCCCACAAGGCAAGTGTTTTGGAAGCTTAAATTTATTTCTCAGAATGCAGACTGCGTGGTGCACCATGCTGCGTGGAAAGCATAAGGTGCAGATCACATTGCATGAGGCACCACACAGTGAAATTTGCTAAATTCAGTTAAGTGCAAAATCTGATAACAGGCTAATATATCCATGTGCAGTAATCTTGTAAGATGCAACCACCCCACCCTATTAAGTAAGTATTTTATACTTCATGAAGACCAACACAAATACGTAAGATTAAGCTAATTTCATAGACCTGAGAAGAGATGTATCCGTATGAAACAAACTAGTGAGATCATCCCACATGTCCACCCAGTCAGGTAATTATATTGTGAGCTGGAAATGATTTCTCAGAATGTAGATTCTGAGAAGGTATATTTATGTATATGTATAGATGTGTATTTATTTATTTATTGTTGTTTTAAGGTCACATATTTATGCACAATGGCTTATCATGACCGTGACAGTTTTACGGGTGGAGGAAGCCGGAGGACCCGGAGAGAACCACCGAGCAACGACAAGTAGCTGCCAGCTCCCCAACATCATAACTCCGCACTGCAGCACAGGCAGGGTTAGATTGGTTGAAGACATGCGTACCATCGACGTGCAGTACGCCTTAGTACACGGCGTCATCGTGCCCCCACACGGGCAATGGAGATGAAGTGTCTTGCCCAAGGACACCACGCGGTAGCCGCAGGTGGGATTCGAACCGAGGACCTCTCGGCTTGCAGCCTGCACCTCTACCTACTGAGCCACCGCGCTCCCAGATGTGTATATATATAAGTTGATAAGTGGCCGTATAGGTCTGGTTGACATATAGAATATTTGTAGGTGTGTGATACAACATGTTGTGCGGTATGCATAAAGTTCAAATCGCACCACATGAGGCTTCACACAGTGAAGTTTGTAAAAGTCCGGATGGGAGCAAACAACTGAAGAGAGATATATCCAGGTGAAGTGATCTGGTAGGATCCACCCCACCCCACCCCATTATGTAAGTATTTTAAATCTCATGCAGACTAACATCGATTTTTAAATGATTCAGTTAAATGTAAAGATTTTGAGAACAGATGTATCCATATGCAACAAATTAGTGAGACCAACCCATACCCCCACCCCTTTTGATAATTATAATGTGAGCTTGAAATGACTTTTCAGAATGCAGATCCCGAGAACCCAACGTAACGGCCAAAACCGGCCAGCGCTATTCTCAAAAATCGCCAATTAATTTTCATTATTTTTTCATTTTTTGTCTCAAAAACATAGGTTATGACCCCTCATTGGAACGAGCTCGTCCAGCTCGCTCCAGTGAGGGGTCATAACCTATGTTTTTGAGAGAAAAAAATGAAAAAAAATAGTTATTCAAGAATTCTTTTTGCAAGTGTCCTCTGCTTTTCAGGTTAGGCGAAACTGAAATATATATAAAATTGTATTTTATTTAACAGCACTGTGCACCATGCTGTGTGGTAGGCATAAAGTGGAAACTGCACCACGTAAGGCCCAACACAGTGAAATGTGGTGAATTCAGTTAAATTGTAAGTTGTGATAAAATACATATTTAAGTACAACAATCTGGTAAGACCCTCACCCCCCCCCCCCCCCCCCCAAACCCACCCCGGTATGTGAAATATAGAAAATCTCCACGAAGACATTCACAGTCCACTTAGAATGATTCAGATAAATTCTCAAGATCTGAGACCCCCCGCCCCCCCCCCCCCAGCACAGTATGTGAAAGACAGTATTCCCTATGAAGACATTCACAGTCCACTTTGAATGATTCAGATAAATTCATAAGATATGAGAACAATTTTTATATAACAACTCTTTGGCCAGCCATTGATTCGTCGCGGTTTTCAGGTATAATAAACTAGTAGGAACCTCACACACTCCCATCACATTAGGGAAGTATTTTAGGAGATCCCGAGATCATATACATGTAGTTCTGTGTAATAATTTATGCATCGAAGTTGGTCGCTTAATTCATCCTAAAACTAAAGCTAGGGACACATACCACCGTTTATCGCATTGCGTTTGTCGGATCCGTTTATCGGATGCGTTGAACGGACGGCAACCATGCGGCAACATCTGACACATACAAGCGTCAAAAACGGCTGATTCGACAAATCATTTTGCCGTCATGAGCTCATCGAGTGAAGATGATCTACTTATTGTCCTTCTTGCTTACAATATCATCAAGAAGAGGAAATAAAGAAGATACTGGTTGTAGTGGTTAGCCGTGAGTCAAAGAACTATGAAAATAGATTGCGCTATCGAGGCTCCAAAATAAATCATAATAAATATTTCACTTACCGCACAATTCCGTCTTCAGAATTTTTTTAATTGCCTTCCATGCATTCAAACATTTTTCTGTATCGTGATACAATATGTGCCGTGTGTTGTATAGGTAGGGCCTCTTCCTCACCTCCTCAATTAGGTCCCCAACCTGTTCAGTTGATAAGTTCGTGTGAGCGCGCGGCATGGTTGCAGTGAGGGCTTCCCAGATTTTACGTCACAAAATGGAATTTCACATGCGTTTACCGGAACTGTTCATCGCAAAAATCGAGCAGTGTTCGAAAACGGCGATCAACGGATCCGATGAACGCAACCGATAATCGTTGCTGGAGGTATGTGCCATGCGCAACTGAAACCATATTGTCCGAAACCGTTTTGACGGACGCGGTGATCGGATGCGTTCAACGGATGCGATAAACGGTGGTATGTGTCCCAAGCTTTAACCAAAATGTAAGTCGAAACAAGAGTGGATGAATCGGACTGTGTACAGTATGGTCATGTGAGCACAAATATCCCGTGAAATATTTTTTACGACACATTTTAATCATTCAGTAGTAAGTGAACCTGACACAATTATATTTGACCGAAACTCTTACAGTTGGGGTTGAGTCTCTCTCGAGATGATTGACGGGGCTTTGTTTTCGGAGACTGTAGATGTTTGTCGGGAGGCGCATATGCCGTGCAGTGCCCTCGATATCGATCAACTCTGCGCATTAAGTGGAGTTTTGAGATGAGATGTGTTTGTATTAAATCTATTGGTTCCCTCCGCAGAATGTGCCTTTTGCCTGACGAGGGATTCGGCGCTGTAAGGGTGGGGGTACAGTCTGCGGAGGGCATTAATGGATGAATACTAAAATGAAAGATACTGTCACTCGAATAGGAAACTTTCCACTTCCTACCTTTTTAATACTGTCTACTGATAATAAAGATTATTCCGTTGGACGAGCATCAAGCGAATCCAGTACCATCCCGATTCGCACTATCCATTTAACGTTTCTGATGAAACAAAACACCTTTGTATTTATTGTTTTCTTATGTATTTACTTTTCTTTCCATGTTCAGCTTTATTTTAGCACAAAATGTGACTTTATAAACTTATCACAGTATTTATCTGCAAAGCATTTCGATATCCATATCTTAAAATACCTTTCCTTAAAAATATATACTTCTATTACAATAACAGCATACCCCAATGGGTGACAACATAACCACATATAGATCTAGGATTGGTCTTTTTCATGGCGGAGACTCGCGCTCGTCACTCAGTTTCGTGACAGTAGTTCTAGTAAATCTTATAAGTAACTGCGGTCTTCGTGGTCTTACCCTAATGGTTTTTATCCAGTTAATTTTAAGTGGGGATATTGAACTTAACCCGGGAACTCTAACATAATACAGATTAATGTAAGGGGACTTCGAAACAAAAAAGACTTACTCCATGCAGAGCTAGGGCACTGCGATGTTATTGGTGTGACGGAGACCATGCTGAACGTGGATGTGGATAACAAAATTCTTGACATCCCTGGATACCATAGTCTATTGCGTACAGACCGGGATGGAATGGGAGGAGGGGTAGCTGTGTATATAAAGTCAAACATTGTTTTTAAACGCCGAACCGACTTAGAACGACCTGGCTTGGAAATAATCTGGACTGAAATACAACAAAACCAAAAATATATCGTAGGTGTTATCTATAGACCACCTACTGCCAATAACATGTACTGGCATTTAATCGAAGATTCAATCCAAGCGGCCAGAACTGATATGTCACTAAAATGTATTATAATGGGTGACTTCAACGCCAACTGTCTCCTGGCACAACTTCCCAAAATCACTCATTTGGAAAACTACTTTAGTTTGAAACAAGTAATAGATTCTCCATCTCGCATTACTGACAACTCATGTAGTCTGATTGATCTTGTTATCATATCATGTAAAAATTGTGTAGAAAAATGTCTAATTATTCCACCATTCTGCAGTGATCACCACGCAACTGGGGTAGTCTTAACAACACAAACTCCTCGTAATAAACCTTATCAACGAACGGTTTGGAATTACACTGAGATGGCCTGAGAGGCCTGACTAAGTATATCATGGATACGGCTACTCAATACATGTAAAAATTGTGTAGAAAAATGTCTAATTATTCCACCATTCTGCAGTGATCACCACGCAACTGGGGTAGTCTTAACAACACAAACTCCCCGTAATAAACCTTATCAACGAACGGTTTGGAATTACACTGAGATGGCCTGAGAGGCCTGACTAAGTATATCATGGATACGGCTACTCAATACATTCCCCAAAAATCGGTTCTAGTCCGACCCATGGATAAACCCTGGATGAACTTTTCAACACGGAAAATGATGAGATCACGTGACAGGTCTCACCATAAAACGAAATTGAATAATAGGATTCAAGATTGGGCACATTTTCGACAAATCAGAAATGAAACCGTTACATTAATTAGAAAAGCAAAATCTGAGTATGACATAAAACTTGAAAATTACGTATCAACTTGCAACTTTGGTCAAAAACACTGGTGGGCTACTCTGAAAACGTTTTCGAAGGAACAGAACAATAATGATAGATTCCCTTCCCTAGAAGATTACGGTGAAGTGATCAGTGATGCAAAAGCAATATCTGGGTTACTTAATGATTATTTTATAGAACAATCAAGTTAGGTTGGTGATAAAGAGTTACCTCATTAACTTTTAGTAACTTTTCTTTAAACAAAATACAAGTCACTGAAGATGACCTTTTGTCGTGGTTCGAAAGTTATTTGGCACATTATTCCCAGTGTTTTGTCATTAATGGAGAAATGTCTGAGAGCAAAATAGTACCGGCAGGAGTACCACAGGGCTCAGTATTAGTCCCCATTCTGTTTAATGTCTATTTTAATGACATCGTTGATAATATTATGTCTAATATAAGACTGTACGCCGACGACACAACTTTGTACTTAGCAACTGAAGATGCCAAACTCCCGGCTAAATTTCTAAATGACGACCTATCGAAACTCGCCACATGGTCAGAAACGTGGCAGGTCTTATTCAATCCCCCAAAAACAGAAACACAAAATATATCAAATAAAACAAACCCTCTTGATTGCCCGAGACTGTACTTACATGGAGAGCAAAGCGAAGAAAAGATTGAGCTTAAACATTTGGGTTTAATTTTCTCTAACACTGGTTCCTGGGATGCCCATGTCGACAGTATTGTGAACAAGGTTAGCCCTATGATAAATTGCCTCAGAAGTCTAAAATACCGACTGTCCAGATCAGCTTTAGAAACACTTTACAGGTACTTCATTCTTCCGATATTTGATTATGCGGATGTAATATGGGACAACAGCAGTGACACTAAAAATAGTCTTCTTGAAAATCTACAATTAGACGCTCTACGCACAATTATCGGGGTGCCAAGAGGGATTAGTCACAATCTTATTTATAAAGAATCTGGTTTCATATCATTAAAGGAACGCAGAAAACGACACAAGATCATAACTATGTTTAAAATAATTAATAGAGATGTACGCAATTACATTCGTTTGCTACCTCCCCGACCGGTCTCTGAAGTAACCACATATCCTCTTAGAACATCCAATTTCTTACGTGAAATTTAATGTAATACACTTCGTTTCTCAAACTCGTTTCTACCATCCACCTTGAGGCTTTGGAACAACTTAGATGAGAATGCCAGGAACTCGGAATCAGCGAATACTTTGAAACAGGCTTTAGCAGCTGATGAACACGCTGTCCCTGAATACTGCAATGTCGGGGAAAGAAAAGCACAGATTATCCATTGCCAACTTCGTCTAAACTGTGGCGACTTAAATTGTCATAAGTTCGATAGATTTATTAGTGAAAATCCTGAATGTCCCTGTGGCTATCACTATGAGGACGCAAGTCATTTTATACTTTTTTGTCCTCTTAACGTTCAACATCGCCAAATGATGTTTGATAAACTGGAAAACAATGATAAAACCATCGAAGTCCTACTTCATGGTAATTCGCAAAAATCTGACTTACACAATACTTCTATTTTTAAAATTGTCCAAGAGTTCATTGTCAAAACAAAACGGTTTGAAACTGTCAGAACTTGAATTTTATGTAAATTCTAGTTGATGGATTGTAATTTTCACCACAATTCATAATTATTTTCTTGAGCTTGAAATAAAATAGACATACAAATATGTAAATAAATTCGGTAATAGAGCGCGGGGGTGGATTATCCTCTCGATACAAACTTGGAGAACATTCCTTTCGTGGATCACCGCGTTTAAGTCACAAGCATAGGGGTCTCTAACTGTACCTTGTGTTTTGTTCTCAACATAGTTAACGTTTGTCGAGTGGGGTATCTACTCCGCTGTGACCTTGAGGGAGACTGTCTTCCACTTACTGAAACCGAGCCTTCCACGTACTGTAACTGAGTTTTTCTTCACTTTTGGATGTTGGGAGAAATGCTTTGCAATATACTGTGGTTCATTACTGGAAATTAAACTTTTCCATTAGTTTAGAAATGTTACTTAGAATTATTATACAGTCACCTTAAACAAAACTGCACAAGCACCAAGCAATGTAAATTCTCGATATGTAAGGGTACGGCGTTAAGATAGGCTCAGCCTGTTCGCCAAACCCAATTTCAGAAGCATGAAGTAAAAATATTGTTTAAAAAAAATGAAGTAAATTAATTTTACTCGTCGTAATTATAGACTTCATTTGACTCATCTTTCTGTGTGGTATAATTCTTTATTACACGTCCGTTCTATGAAATCCCTATCTACAGCAACACAAAACCATGCGGAAAATATAGAGCCCTGTAGGTGACAGGTTTCACTGTTATTTTATTTCGTTTTAACGAAATAAAATTTCGAAATAACGAAATAATATTTCGAATTAACGAAATATTATTTCGTTTTAACGAAATATTATTTTGAAATAACGAAATAATATTTCGTTTTTAATATTTTCGAAATAACGAAATAATATTTCGTTTCAACGAAATAATTATTTCCTTTTAACGAAATAAGTATCTGTAGCTGTAAGCAAGGCCAGATTACACCGCCTCGATATTGTTTGATTGCAAATTCGGCATACTTAGCAAGAAACACGGTTACGTATTCCAGAAAAATATGAATTTCACTCATTAAAATAAATGATTTAACTTCATTGTTAAATAAATTTAGTCGTTTTCATTTGAAGCACTTGCCATTTAATTAATGTTATGATCTTTCTGTTTTAGCGATATGGGTAAGAAGGAATATTCCCAGTGTTTTTATTTTTCGTGCTGTTCCGTATATAATAGAGTGGTTTATCGGTACAGAAAAAAATGAAGTGGCGGAATGTCCATGAGTGCGTCCCCCCACCCTACATGGCTTGTCGTCCCCCGGTCCTAAAAAAACATTCGGACTGCAGGCCCGATACCGATAGGCTATAAATGGCTTACAAAAGTAAAAATGAAAAACAGAGAACAAAATTATAAGATGCATAGGTGTACGGCCATGGAAGCCCGAGGGGAGGGGGAGGGGTGCGATGTCGGGGAAAATCATTTTTCTTCTGGTAGTTTTCATAATATTTTGAGCCAAGCTTCATTGACCTTCCCGTAGTTTCAAACACTCAGTCTATTGTCTTCATGTAAGGGGAAACCGCCCTATAAGACCAAAATTGGAACCATTGTCCGTTATATAACTCTCTTTGCATGGTACGTCTCACAGGACGGGCCACACCCAAAAATTATATTGCGGACTTTGGGTGCTAGTTTGGACTACAATCTTATCGGAGTGAAAACGCGTCTGGTGACTTTGGATACACAGGCGTAACAATTTATTTTAAAACGTATCCCAGGAGAGCATACTCCCATACTGTTTGGGGTGGGGGGGGGTGCAAACCGCCGCTGCCTATAAACATTTCTGTCGGAAATCTTCAAATTCTGTCGAAAAATAATTGCTAAATTTTTTGGAATCGAAAGCAAACAGCTTCAGATTTTGAGATGTCAAACATTATATTGTTAACGTTATTGACTAAACTTAGCAGTTCGACAACTCACATAGATGGCGACTTCAATTGATTTGCGAGTGTTTCAAGAGAATAGGACTTAATTTATTTCACAGTGAAGTGAAGTCATTAATTTTAATGACTAACATTGATATTTTGTTGGCATACATAACTTTATTACTAAGCTGAACAAGCAGCATTTGCAATCAAAAAGTAGCGAGGCGCTCTCAGCTGAACCTGCAAAACACCACAAACGGCTACAGATATTTATTTCGTTAAAACGAAATAATTATTTCCTTAAAACGACATAATTAATTAAAAACAAAGAAAAACTTAAAATATGGGAAGATGCAGCCATGTTCACGCCCGTCACAATTAGTATAACAAGTCTAAAAATAACATTGCAGTAAAGCCGCCGTGGAATAATAAAAATCCACGGGTAGTCAGTGTTGTCCACGGATGCTTTTCTCTATCAATAAACAGTAGTTTCCAGCAAACATTCAATGAAACAATATTTGAAACAGATGGCGATTCAATTGTTTTATGACGGGAATTCACTGTTAACGTACGCGTGGAAATAATGCACACGCGTGGATTTTGATCTTTCTACAACGACCATAATGTACGTGCAGAAATACAGTCAAAACTAGAAGTCCTGTCATGAACTGTGTGCTTATCTAGGCTTAATTGCGCGTAGTAATTGCGCGCAATTGCCATATCGAATGGCATCCAAAGCACGGCAGGTTCACCTAGTTACTCATAGAAAACACAGGCAATGTTTCTGCCAATGGTACCCGGAGGTCCATTGGCTGAAACATTGCTTGTGCACAGGCCATATGTACAGAATTTGATAGCCCTACTATGGTCATAACGCGTAGATTAACGCACAGATCGACGTGCTATTTGTGCGCATTTCATGACAGGACTTCTCGTTTTAACTGTAACGGTCAAAACGACAAATGTAATTACCTTGGTTGGCTTATTCTCTCTCCCCCCTCCCACCCAGCCTCAATATTGGCAGTGCCCTGTCAAATATGATGTTCTATTAAAAAAGTATGAATTTCGATTACTTATGAAGATATGAAGGAGGCAAATTTCGCGTGAATGCTACAACCACATTTTCTCGCGAATCACTGATTACTCTCAAGTTTGGGGTTGAAGAGGAGAAAAATATGTGCCATTTACCACTCTGCTTTGCTAGAAATATCTGGCCAGTACCCACCAGATTTTCGTTTTAATTTGCATTGTGGAGAGAGGGTGACTTTAAAGGTTCTTCGTCATTGTTGTGAAGGGGGATATTATATGAACCTGACATACCTCACTGTCGGTATATCTCTAGTAGGCCCTCTCCCCAAAGTTAACATGAGAAGACACCATTCATTTCAAACAATGTATCAATTTGATTGTCAAAAAAGCCCAACAAAGTGGACAATTAAGAAACGTGACAGGGTTATTTTCGATTCCATGTGCAGTGCTTTATAGGGATCTGTTCTTCAAATATCGCTATCGAGGTTAAAAATAACGTATACAAGTGGTTAGGCCATTGGACTTCAAACCGAAAGGTCCATGTTTTGATTCAGACCAGCCGTATCTGCGTTGTGTCCTTAGGCAAGGCACTTTATCCCACGCGGGTCACGGTGACACTGTGTACTAAGACGCGCTGCACGTCGATGGTGCACTTGTCTTGAGTGCTAACCCTGCTTGTGCGGAGTTAGTATGTTGAGGGAGTCTGACAGTTGCACGCTCGGTTGTTCTCTCCGGGTATGCCGACCTCCCCACCCATAAAACTATATATAAGTGTCATTAAACATAAATAAATAAATAAATAAATAAATAAATAAATAAATAAATAAATAAATAAATAAATAAATAAATAAATAAATAACGTATACATATTTATTCCAACGCACAATGTTTCACAATCGAAGACGTCACCAAAACAATCCGTAAGTTGGTGCTTCAGATAGGTACAATATATCTCGCGTGAAAATGCGTAAGAAATACAAGTTAAGTTTCAACCAATAGACCCTACAGTATACAGAAGAAGTCTCCTTGGTTACGAATCGAAATTAAGTATTTTTATTGTTTACTAATCATATTTATTTCATTTTCAGGTTATTTTATTCAACTTTGTGGGGAGTTAGTTTAGTATAGTAACTGGGACAAAGTTAGGAGGCCTTAAATAAAACTGTGAGCGCTAAGTTGTCGAACGGTTCGTCGTGTTGCCTTTTGTCGCGTGTTTACAATTTTCCCTGTCCGATCGCGTAATTTTGTCTTGATGATGGCGAGCAAGTCTGTTCAGACGGAGGTAAGTATGGAGGTAAATACGTGTAATATCGCGGTCCAGGTCAACGGTGCCAACGGGGTAAGTATTGGTGTGCAGATAGAGGTCACTGGGGGTGTCGGTCAGAGCCGAGTTGGTGGGGCCACCGATGGCGAGATTGGGCTTGAAGTTTGTAAACAGTGTTCTATGATGTATGGGGACTTTCGTTCGATGGGATATGGAGAGGTATGTGCAAACTGTCAGGAAATCCTCCGCCTACTTGAGACAATTGTTAAGTTTGAGGGGGAGATTGCTGAGCTGAAGGGAAAACTTGGTAGGGCGGGGCTGTCTGGAGTTACGCCTGTGAAAGTAGCTTTCCGAGAAGGATGGGTGGTTGTCGGTGGTTCCAAGAGGAAACATGGGGGTAGAACCTTTGATGTGAATGAGGTAGGTGATGAGGTGGGGGCTGCTAGAAAAATACGTAGGACAGATGAGGGGGGCCAAGGCCGGAGCAATGCTGTAAAGCGTTTGGCGTGGACTATCAAAAGTGGTAGGAAAGGGGGGGGGGGGGGCTAGAGAAGCAGGTAGATAGGGGTGTAAAGTCCAAAGGCAGTGGGGAGTGCAGCACCAGAAACAGATTTGATGTGCTCGATTCGGAAGAGTCAGAGGAGGAGATGGAGGTACTTGCAACAGATAGTAGCTTGGGGTCTAGGCCAGGAAAAAGGAGGAGGGATCCGGTAGAAGACCAGGGGAGTAGTCCAGGTAGTTCAGGGCCTGGAAAGAGACGGAGGGACAAGGATAGGAGTAATCCTAGGTCAAAGATACCGATACCGATATTGATTCCGAGTGGGGCTGTTGGAGAGGAAGAGGACGCTGTAAACAATAGGAGACTAGAGGAGATAAATAGGGCGAGGGACAAAAGTAAGTTGGTGGTTGCGGGAAGTAGCATAGTTCGGGGGATCGACAAGGTTGTCTGTGGTCCGGACAGTAAAAATAGAACAGTTCTGTGCTTTCCGGGGGCTAAAGTGGAGGACCTGAGGGATAGAGTGGACGGTATTGTAGCTGGGTCGGGGCCTGATCCGGTAGTGGTATTACATGTGGGGTCCAATAACATCAGGGAGAGGAAATCAGTTCGTTTGGTGGACACATACAAGGACCTAATTAGTAAGCTACTTACCAGGAATGCTCGGATCATCGTTTCAGGGGTGCTCCCCGTTATGGGTGGTGGGAATGAGAGGAACTCGCGGATTATGGCACTAAATGAGGAGCTGGAAGAGCACTGCAAAGACTTGGGAATACATTTCATTAACCACTGGGACTCATTCTGGGGCCAAGGAGAGTTGTATGGGCGAGACGGATTGCATTTAAGTAGGATGGGTACAGACCTGTTGGGCCAAAAAATTTTACAGGTGGCTGGGCCTTTTTTGGAGAAAAGGGGGGTAGGGGACCACAGCCGATAACCCAGAGGGGCACAAATGCTGGGAACATAGGAAGAACAACAAACATGCACAACACAGGGACACACCAGGGTTATAATAATGTGCCAGTGATGACAAAGAAACAAAGATTCATTAAGTTTGGGTACTGCAACATCCAGGGTCTGCACAAGAAAGTAAGCGAAATATCAACACTGATGGACGAAGGAGACTTCGATATAATGGGTCTAAGTGAGACGTGGATACGACGGGATGAGCGGGTTGATCAGATGAAGGGTTGCGTGTGGATAGGAGCTGGGCGAACTGAGGGTCAGAAACGTGGTGGGGGTGTTGGCATCTACGCTAAAGAGGAATTACAGCCCTCATCGATTACAGATCTCACAGAAGCAAGGACTCAGATTCCAGTATCCAACGAAATAGTCTGGGCAAAAATCAAGTTAGGAAGCAGGAGTGTTGCCGTTGGTATTGTATACTTAGCAGTGGAGGGAAGTAAGCCCGAGTGGAATGATTCAATATATACAACTCTTAGATCGAATATCACAGAGCTTGAAAGCAGAGGGTTCAGTATTGTCCTAATGGGGGACTTCAATGGGCACATCGGGGATAAGGAGGAGGGCATACAGGGAGGTGATAGGAAAATTAACACGAATGGGAGGAAGATGTTGGACCTATCAAAAGAGCTTGGTTTAAAGATCTTGAACAGGGATGCGAAATGTAAGGGTAAATGGACCTGGGAGAGGAACGATAAGAAAACAATAATTGATTATATACTCACTGACATTAGCGTATGGAGGGAGGTTATAGATGTAGAAATAGATGACGAGGGAAAAAATGACTTGGGTAGTGATCACAACCTGATAACAGTTAAGATTATGGGCAAAAAGACGAATAGAAACAGAAATACCTTCAAGGAAGTTTGGGGACTAAAACAAGGAGCCGACTGGAAGCAGTTTCGGGAAAAACTAAAACCAAGTCTTGAATGTATACCTAGGGATGCAAATGTCCAGAGTATTTCAGATGGCATAGTAAATAGCCTAACAGAGGCAGGGAAGGATTGTATAGGAAGGGTGAGGGTCCCAACGAGAGAGCTTGGATACAGGGTTAACGAGGAACTGAAAAAGGCTAGAAAAGAAAGGAAGGTAAAATGCGCTGCTTACAGAAGAAGTAGGAAGCTTAAAGGGGTGGATAACAATGACACGAGACTAATGAAAGGAGAATATGAACTGGCACGGAAAAAGGTGAATGAGATAAAGAATAATAATAGGAAGGAGCGCAATTGCAGCCTTGCCAGAACAATAAAGAAAACGGGGGGTTCGAGCTCAAACGTATTTTGGAACTGGGTAAATAAACGGGGGAAAAGTAGTGTGCAGAGTATCGAAGTGGATGGGGAAAGTACAGAAGATAAAGGCCGTATCGCTTCAGAGTTAGTCAAGCACTGGGAAAAGATAAACGATAGGCGATGGGGCAGTGGGTCCCCACCAAAAAGAAATACACTGGTGGAGGAGAACCTATCCAATCGTGTATGTAGCGAAATAACGACAGAAGAAGTGCGGAACGTGGTCTCGAAACTAAAAAATGGTAAAGCGGGAGGGACTGATGAAATTCCGAACGAATTCCTCAAAAATGGAGGGGAGGCACTTATTGAAGTCCTGACAAACCTTTTCAACCTGGCTCTGCGAAAGCAAGAGGTCCCCAGAGAGTGGAGGGAAAGTAAGGTGTCGTTCATACACAAAAAGGGGGATAAGGAAGTTCTAGATAACTATAGGGGGATATCAGTTAGTAGTAACATCGGAAAAGTATTCTGTAAGGTCATATACAGTAGACTAGAGGAAGTTATTGAAGAGAAAGGTTTTCTAGGAGAAATTCAAAATGGTTTCAGGAAAGGACGAAGAGTCACTGATCACCTATTTACACTCACCCAACTGATAGAATCAACAAAGGCTGAAAAGAAAAAGATGTTTCTGGCATTTCTAGATGTGAAAAAAGCGTACGACCGAGTGTGGAGGGAAGGTATGTGGCTAAAGCTCGAGGGCATCGGACTGGGGGGTGACTTTGTGGGAATCATGAAAGCACTGTATACAGATGTGCAAAGCCAACTCAGTCTAGGGAGTATCACTACAAAACGAGTCCCTATGGATGTAGGCCTCAAGCAGGGGTGTATCTTTTCACCGATTTTGTTTGCATTGTATGTTAAAGATTTAGGGGGCGAACTAATTCAGAGTGCGGAGGGGGTAAATGTTGGAGACATAAAGATACCAGGCTTATTCTTTGCGGTCGACATGGTGTTAATGTCTAGAACTGAACAGGGGCTAGAGAAATTGCTGGAAATTGTTGGTAGTTATGGGAACACTTGGCGGCTCGAACTAAATGAAAATAAAAGCAAGGTAATACCCGTTGGACGCAAGGTAGATATGACGAAGAGATGGAGAGTGGGGGAGTTCTCAATCCCCGAAGGGGAAAGCAAACAAATCACTGTAGGAGAAAAGGGAGAGTATGAGTATCTAGGGGTAAGCATAAATATAACGGGAAGAGGGGTGTACAGAAATTACTCAGCCAAACTGATTCTGAAAGGGAAAAGAATTCTGAACCAACTAAAACTTTTAGGGAAAAATAGTTTCAACAAGGTCTTTGTGGGGAAAACACTGTGGGAGAGGGTGGGTTTACCAAGTATAACGTATGGCACGGACGTGATTCCATTAAACCAAACCGTTATTAAAAAGTTGGAAAGTACTCAGAATGATGCCGGCAGATGGATAACAGGGTCGAGTAATGCTGCAGCTTTGGAAGCAGTAAGGGGGGAGCTTGGGTGGATGAAAATCAAGGACAGGGTAGATTTGGGAAAACTGTGTTACTTTAACTACTTGAGAAACCTGCCTGACAACCGGTGGTGCAAATTGATGCTCGATACCATTTGGAATTCTAATATAGAAACGGGGTGGTCAAAACATGTGAGGGAACTAATGGACAATTACTCTATAGAGGTCACAAACATAGAAGTAGGAATGAAAGAAGGCAAAAGGTTTGTCAAAGAGAGAGTCATGGAAGATTGCAATCGAAACTGGCGAGCAGAGGTTAGCGTGAAAAGATCACTGCAGGGGTTACAATATAAAGAAAAGCCAGCTTTTGAGAAGTACCTAGATGGCACCTTTGGAGGGTCACTGCTGTTCAAACTGAGATCAAGATCACTGGAGCTTCGGGGAAAAATTTGGAGAGATGGGGAAAAGGGATGCCAAATGTGCCACTCTGGAGTAGTGGAGACCCTGGAACATTTTCTCTTGGAATGCCCACAGTATATACCTCATAGAATAAAATTTACTGGAAGAATAATGCAGAAGTGGGGTGAAGAAACAAAGGATAGATGGCTGAAGGCGGACACGAGGGAGAGGGTAGGAATGCTTATTGAAGAAATTGAAAAAGAGGAAGTGAGGGACACTATTAAGCAGTTTATATCTGAATGCTGGGAGGAGAGGAGGGGAAGAGGGGGTGGGGTGCAGGGGGAATGATGGCCTTCTCTTATGAGGACCGCGACAAATCAGCGGCTGGCCAAAGAGTTATTATTATTAGTTAAAACTAGAAGTCCTGTCACGCGCTGTGCGCTTATCTAGGCTTAATTGCGTGTAGGAATTGCGCACAATTGTCATATCGAATGGCATCCAAAGTACAGCAGGTTCTCCTGGTTACTCATATCAAACACAGGCAGTGTTTCGGCCAATGGACCTCCAGATTACCAGGAGCTCCATTATCTGAAACATTGCTTGTGCTCAGGCCATATGTACAGAATTTGATAGCCTTACTATGGTCATAACGCGTAGATTAACACGCAGATCAACGTGTTATTTGTGCGCATTCCATGACATGACTTCTAGTTTTAACTGTATGGGTAATTAGCTGTCTCATAAAGTAATACAAATGATAATGCAAATATTGATACAAATTAAGTCATCCAGAGAAGTTTTTATGACTTATAGTGATCGTCAGCCTTTTTTTGCTAAGGCAAGATTTAGGGTTCTTACCCTTCTCCGATTTCGATAAAATTACACACACTTATAATAGACACACACTTATTTAAAGTTCTCATGGCTGCTTTCGATTTTTGATTCAACCAAAACAGCTCCCAATTTAGGCGTTTTCGTAAACTTTCAATTTCAACTCGCGTATGAAACTTTCGTTCTCGAAATTTTGGAAATGTTTTCTCCAACGAAAACTGTGTCTAGAATGTGGTACTGACCTGGGAAATTCGCAACGGTTTTGGCCGATTTTGCAGGATCACGTTATTGACGTCGAAGTCACCAGAAATTAAATGTCGGTCAATGTTTAAAAAAAAATTAGTATATTGTAGAGCTAAAGATTCCTGTTTTTCAGTTTTTCGATTTATCGCCGTTTTTAGGTTTTAACGTCACTTTAATGGATAATTTTCATTAACCCTTTACCCAACGTAACGGCAAAAAAAACCCCGACCAGCGCTATTCTCAGAAATCGTCAATTGATTTTCATTATTTTTTCATTTTTGTCTCAAAAACATAGGCTGTGACCCCTCATTGGAACGAGCTCGTTTTTTGAGACAAAAAATTAAATTAATTAGTTATTCAAATATTTTGTTAGCAAGTGTCGTCTGCTTTTCATGTTAAAGGGTTAAAATGCTGATTTTCGAACACACATAGCTCTCTATTAATAATACCTGCAGCTATTACATGTCGTATATTATAATGCTGATGATGTCGCTATCAAATGTGGTTATTACAATTTCAAATTGCAGCACTCACCCAAAATAACGACATCTTTTTCATGAACCTTTCATTTCCACCATGTTACTGAATTCTCCTCAAAATTCTGGAAATATGCTCTCCAATAAATATGTGTTATGTGCACATTGTGCCTGCACTGAACCTTTTATCGCGACAAGACTCGTTTTTGGGGATGCGACTCGTTGCTATACATCCCCCAAAACGAGTCGAGGCACAATGAGCACGCAACACGTTTATCTACCCTTCTGTAGACAAAACCCATAAACACGACTTCTCAAAAATAGCCGTTAACAGACAAAAATCCACTCTAAACTGATCAATATAATGGGTTCCATTTTCAGTTCTCGAGGAAGTTCCTCCAACTTGAATGAAATAATTGTGCATGGTGATGACAAATAATCAAACTCCGCCCAAGTTTGCTTTTTCTGATGGGCAACGGTATTTCAAACCAAATTCAATTCAATTCATGTGGTTACCAAATGGATAGGTGGACGATTTGACAAAACAACTAGAGAATTATATTTTCGTTGTTTACAAGAATCGCTTTATGTATATGACGTCACTTCATTCATATTTTTTAGAAGCGTTCAAACCACAATAAGATTGACGTTACGTTTCAGAATTTTCTCGGTATAACTTTAAATTTTTGTGATTCACCTCCATCTTTTTTTGTTTTAAGTGTTTTGCATGGTGGATTGTTTATGTACTGGCTCGTGCAATTCCCTGCAACATGGAATATGTTGAGACAAACTAGATGCATCATTCATTGCATCATTATATATTTTTTCGTTCGTTTCTCGGAACGTCATACAAGATCTTTTATTATACGCTAAACGATAGATTATCGAAGAAATTGTGGAAAGATAGAAATCGTATCCCCCACTATGAAGATATAGAAATTTTCACTTTCACGGTATCACTCAAAATGACTGCTTTCAAAGCACAACTTTAAGGTGAATACGAGTCAAATTATCACTGGAAATGATCAGTTTGTTATAAAAACGTATAAATCTAGTATTTTGGAGTGGATACCGATCATTTCCAGCAATAATTCAACACGCATTCACCTTGAATTGATGCACGAAACCCGCTAGTCCAAACATGGCCTGAAAGTCCGTAATACAAGTTTTTGGTTTGGTACGTCCTTTCAAACGACGTACCAAACCAAAAACCTATATTACGGACTATCATGCCATGTTTGGACTAGAAATCAGCCAGCTGTACCCGATTGCAAGACGCTATCTGTTCCGAGTATCAATCAAATCACTTTCGCGTATCAATGATTTAATGCGCTGGTTACTTTCATGCATCAATTCAAGGTTGAAATGAGTGGATTTATCAGATACCTATAAAAAGCGTATAATAAAAAGAAAATCAAGTGTTTTGAGTTGATACCAAAAATTATGTCAATCGCGACCGAGATAAATGGTTATTTTCGCTTGCGCGGGCGCTCGCGAAAAATAACCATTTGTCTCTGTCACCCATGAGATAATTTTCGGTATCCACTCAAAACACTAAATATTCTCTATTTATCGCCGAATTTTTATCGCCAATGATACTGCGGTTTACGGTTGCGTTTTTACGAAAATGGTAGATAAAAACTATATATCTGAAATGCAATCAGCTTTTAGCCGTTGAAATATTCGTCTGGGCTGTCCTTGTGGAGACGGTCGGACGCCAACGGCGTCGGAAAATAATGTTCGTTCGATTTTCATGAAATTTTAGAATGTCGTAGAGCTAAAAAAAAAAAAAAAAACCCCAAAAATATAGTAAAATAAAATAGTCCTGTTTTTGATTTTTTTTATATTTAGTTATTTTGACGTGTTTACGTCATTTTATGTCCCCCCCCCCCCCACCCTTCACTATTTGGTGACAACCCCACAGCAATATCTGGTAACATTTACCACTATAATAGTTTGCATACACGTACATTAATAATCACGTTTATAAGGTCCTAGGCGTAACACAGAGGTCGTTGTGACGTCAAATGCGAAATACGCGACTCCCTTCCGTTTATTAACAGCCATACCTCTATATCGGGTAACACGTACCACTATAATATATTACACAGATCTCAATTAATAATTAGAAGGTGGCATATACACCGAGGGCTCGAAAACGTCAAAATTAGATTTCATTTCGACAACTTGAAATCATGGCACATAATCGTATTCGTGGTCCCAAAAGCCGAGTTGAAAGCATTTTAGAAATTAGATGTCAGATACCGGGGATATAACGAAAACAACGTAGGGGGCATCAATCTTACGTTTTTGTATTTGCATTCTGTTTTCAGCCACTTTTTTAAACATATAATAGACAACAGACTTGATCGCCTAAACTTCATTTCCCTCCGAACACAGCGTTGGGCCGCCCTCGCAGCGTTGTTCGTCTTTCGTTGGATGCCTTCTAGAAATTGGCTTACGATTAAAAAAAAATCTAGTTAAAGTTAATTTTGTTCGAACAAGCATTTTATTCAATTCAATTTAATTGTGTTGCTAAGGCATTGTATGTATGTAAGTTTGTTAACTGTTTGTAAAAAAAAGTCTGTTTAGCCAATCATTAAGAAATAGCCGACAGAGATTGGTGACCGACTCTTGTTAACGTACTCGTCACATGTATGAAATGGATATTAAATTTGTTATAGGGTGTAAAGACGTTTAATTTTCGTATCTTTATAGAGATGTTTGTTGAGAATATGCTTTGAAACATTTTGGTCGAAATTATTTTCCCAGATGGTCATTTAGTCACAGTCAAATAGTCGCATCTCCTATGAGTTTCTATAATTTTCAAGCCCAGTTACAAAGTACCAGTAGTATATTTCCCATTGAATCTTACTTGGTTTTAACTCTTTAGAATATCCGGTGCTGCGTTTATACGCCAGTTGAATCAGCAGTATGGAATAGGCTGTGTTTTCTTGCCAAAACCTGATGTCTCAGGGATGTTTTCAATTTGAAGAACAAAAGTGGAGTTCATTTCTCATAATAATTTAAAAAAAGTTTCTATCCACAAAGTAGGCTAGGTGTCATTCACGTTGCTTCCATATTCAAATATCCATCCGTTGCATTTCACTGATCATCAAAGTGACTTGTTATATGTTGGAGAAAATTCAGGGATCTCTGAGAAATTTAACCCGTACGTGTTTTTGTGAAATAGACTGATTTGCGTGCAGATAGCGTCGCGAAGATGGCCGATTGGTGGGGGTGAGTGTAAGCCCAATTTGTCCCGATTGCATGTCATGACTCAACTCCCGACTGACGAAATATTCGAACTACATCATCAAGACATGCTTTCAAAGACGTTGGGGCACATGTATTTCTCAATGGGGATTATAGTAAAGAAAACTCAGGACATTTGTTTGTGGATAGATACATGTACAATACATGGAGAGTGTGTTGTCATTAAATCACCCGTAGAATGGAGATTCCACCCACGCATACAATAATTACAAATTTGTTACAAAGAATAATAAGTACAAGCAAAGTTCCAACCAATGGACCTTCTAGTTGTACCCGGAGGTCCATTGGCTGAAACACTGAGTGTTTTTTATCCATATGTACAGAATTTGAAAGTGATACTTTGGGTGATAACTTCACTCCTCTGGTGATTTAATTACAATCCACTCTCCTCGTACCTTAGCAGTCGTGATACTTGGGCTTCCCAACGGCCTATTCAACTAGCACGTACCGGGTTGACGATGGTCCTGCTGGGATCTCAACATCCTCAATTTGCCAAATACATCCATTTTCATGAGACTGACCGCGTTTGTAACACGCAGCAGATCTAGTCCTGTAAGAAAGTACATGGTTACCAGCAAGAATGAAACCATATCAAAAAGTTCAATCTATATGAAAATGTCCTGACTCGAAAAATATTGATGAGGGTCGAAGATGACACACCCCTACACTCCCTATATTTACATCCCTGTTTGCGTGCCGTTAATAATTTATGAATTGCATTTTGTTTTTATATCAGGTTAAATATTTAAGCCGTTTTGCTTCAGCCGGCTGAAATTATAAAAATGCGTCCAGAAATTTACGTTTCTCAACTAATAAAATGTATTGTAACGTGCGAAAGGTTATCATTTGCATCAAGGTGCGACGTCATCGCATTTGTGTGAGATGCTGCATTTTCGTATGCAAGGCCGTTGGTATGGGCCGTTCTCGAAAACAACGGGTCCTATCGAAAGTCTTTCAACGCTTTTTCATATTTTATCCACATTCACTCTTTAACACTTTACCTAACATGAAAAGCAGACGACACTTGCAAACAAAATTCTTGAATAACTAATTGTTTTTATTTTTTGTCTCAAAAATATAGGTTATGACCCCTCGTTGGAACGAGCTCGTCGAGCTCGTTCCAGCGAGAGGTTATAACCTATGTTTTTGAGACAAAAAATGAAAAAAAATAATGAAAATTAATGGGCGATTTTTGAGAATTGTGCTGGCCGGTTTTGGCCGTTACGTTGGGTAAAGGGTTAAATTAGGCAAGAACGTTGAAAAAGGTTATTAGGGTTTATGGTGCGCGACGCTAAAAGTCTCTGTTCCTTTAGAAGATTCACGCAATCGAACACTTCCACTCCCGCTCTGTGATCCAGAGGTGCCACAATCCCGTGACCTGTTTCCAAATACTCACGACCTATTCTGGCCTTATGGTTGGAATAGTCCGTTCAACGTTAAACAAGGGTCATGAGTTGGCAGAAAGGAAGATTTGGTTATCCATAGGCAGATTCTGGCCAAGTTGTAAGGATGTCGAAACAGTCAAATACAGAGCCCTCATATCATTCATATCTTGAGTGTTCGACGGAACAGTATCAGGTGGTCTAGAATTTATTTATTTATTTATTTATATATTTAATTATTTATTTATTTATTTATTTATTTGTTGGGGTTTAACGTGTAGTTAAAACCCAATAAATAAATAAATAAATTCGATAGGTCGGGTCACCTCGTGTCAGACACTTTTACGGTGGAGGAAGCCGGTGTACCCGGAGGGACCTACCGATCAACTGTCAGACGGTCTAGCAAAATGGATAACTTAGCAGACATACTGTCATACTCCAGACTGCATGAAAACATTCCAAGCTGACTGGTTCATACTCTTTATTCATGCACTTATTCCAGCATTACGCCCCCTTTTTGCTGTAGTTTCGGGGTTAGTAACCAACTTGAAATGTCAGACAGAACTATGGACCGGATGTTCAAGTGAAATCCTTCGGATACCTCCCGTCCACCGACAAAATACCGCATGTGAGTCAGTTATCAACCTCGCCTTCGGTTTTAATCTGAACAACGTGCTAGCTGTCAATCATCGCACGCTACGGGCTGTTCAAATCTATTGATACCTCCATCTCGGTTGGTCAGTAATAGTTACCAATAAAACCGGAGGTTTGTCTGCAGTTGCATAACATCCTCGGCTACAAAACTATTAACCCGAAGTAGTTGTGTATTAAGCGTATTAAATATTAATATTAATTAAATTGTTTGAATTTATTATAATATGTATTGTAATATAATTATCTTCGAAGTTATAGGTTACGTGTGGACCCAAACACAACACGAGCTCGTGGGAGTAAACGGCACAGTTCACCGCTCCACCAACAATGTGTGTTACTTGCCAACTTTCTATTGCAGTTCAAAAGTTAGGCCCTATCAATAATGAGTCTTCTCATATCATCTTCCCTGCATCTACTCGTGTTAGTAAACCAATGTTTTATCCCATACTAGAAATTCCCCGAGCCGAGGAGTACATTGGTTAAGTCCATATGTTTAAAATAATTTAAATCGTGAATTGATATTCTTTTTTTTTCTATTGGCATCACTAGAAAAATAGTACATTATATAAGATTACAACATGATTTTTACAGTATAATGTATATACAAAGCAGTTCTCCATTTATTCAAAGAATGCGTCAGTTAGGTAGTTCCACTTATCCCTAATACGCTCGGCCTTGCTGATTGTGTACATGCATAGAGAATACATTTCAATATTTTTGTAGGATTTTATAGCTCTTGCTAGATCTGAGAAAGAGGGGATGGTATTGCTTCGACTGCAGGTGTAAATACACTTTTTGTAGATGAGGAGACAGGTATTCCTGACATTTGGATAGGCATGCTCGGAAGTAGAGCCTAAAATTATTTCTCTTTTACTAATGTTTAGTTGAATTTGCGGATCCGGACTAAGGTTAATCCTTTCCACTAGTGAAAGTAAAACTGTTTTTGAGAAAGAACAATCGTTAAATAGATGTGCAATCGTTTCTTTCGTATTTCCACAGAATGAGCACAGCTCTGTTTCCGAAAGCCCACATTTAAAGAGTCTAGATTTTGTGAATAGGATTTTATGGTTAATCTTATATTGTAAACTCTGTAGATAAGTATCGTCTGTTTCCCTAAAAGTTTGTTTGTAAATGTATTGCCAATCATTATGGTCAAGATCTTCGTCCAATGCGGTGTTCCATTTCTCTTGGGTATGTGTAGGTTTTTTGATACTTTCTGAAGAAATATGGGATAGAAGTGGCGGTTTGCTTTAGTGCAAAATATGAGTTCATTCACCAAGGGATCTGACACAGATTCAAGTTTTGTACTATTAGATATTATATTTTTCCATGACCTTGGTATTGCATTTACCATACCGAGGTAGTTGGTGAATGGAATATCAAGGTCATATTTCAACTTAAATTCTTGAAAGTCAAAGATGGATCCTGAAGCGCTATGTATATCGTTTATAAAGAAAACACCCTTTGTACACCAACGTCTGTAAAGAAACGGTTCATTATTAATTTTTATATAATTATTATAAAATAGTGGTTGTGAGAGAATTTCTGTCGGGGTTGTGTGATTGCTATTTTTTAAGAGAGCCCATACCTTAAGCACGTTTTTCCAAAAAGGGTCCATATAATTTGAAACACTAAGTGTACCATGTTTATTCAAAGACCACATTTTGCTCCCCCCAAATTTTTCAAAATTATCGTCTAGGAGTGTTTTCCATTGGGCCATTGTTTCTGAATCTAGTAACTTTTTGATCCATATCATTTTTTAAGGAGCAACACAGTGTTTTTACGTGGGGTAGTTTGAGCCCGCCATTTTCGATTAAGTTGATTATTACGTCACGCTTAATTTTGTCCCTTTTGCCCGACTATAGAACTTTAAAATTATACTTTGAATATCATTTAATATCTTATCAGTTTGATCAGGGAGAACAGTAAGAGAGTGTATTAAGATGGGGATCGCTAACGTTTTAATGACTGTAACTTTACCGACTAGTGTAAGATTTCTGAGGGACCAATCTGCTAAAAGTTTTCGCGTTTTGTTTATTTTTTCTGAGAAGTGTTTATAGAAGTAATTGGCCGAATTTAGTTCAAATTTTATGCCAAGTATGGTAAACGTTCCGTTATGATTCCACTGTATATGTTTTTTCCTGTTTCCAGTTCAATCCCAAAGCCACGCCGAGATCCTATCCAAACGATATGAGTTTTATCAAAGTTAACGCTTAATCCGGATATCGCAGCGAAGTTGTCGAGAGAATTTAAGGTCTCGTTTTGGGAATCTTGGTCGTCATCTAAGAATAGAGTACTGTCGTCAGCGTATTGGTTGATTACATACTCCGAGTCATTAATTTTGATTCCATTTATTTTGGGATTGAATTTAAGAAATGCGCTAAGTATTTCGACACACAAAATAAACAGGTAAGGAGACAATGGGTCCCCTTGACGTTCTCTCCTCTGAATATTAAAATAATCTGAACAATGCCCATTGTTCATGATGCAGCTAGAAACCTCGCCGTAGAACGTGTTGAACCACTGAATTAAGGATTCGCCAAAATTTAAAAACATAAGAGTTTTTCTGATAAAAGACCATTCAAGTGAGTCAAATGCTTTTTCGAAGTCAACTAGAACTAACATTCCTGGAATGTTCATAGATTCGCATTTTTCAATTAAGTCAAGAGACCAATCGCGTGGATTCACCCATGAATCTTCCCTTCATCAATCCCAGCTGACTTTCGGAAATTACTTTAGGAAGAACTTTTTTAAGCCCGTTGGCAATTGCTGATGAGCATATTTTTTGATCAACATTAAGGAGGGAGATCGGTCGCCAATTTTTTATATATTCTTTCGATTTCCATTCTTTTGGTATACAGGTAATAAGCCCCCGCCTCTGAGTGATAGATAATTTTCCTAAGTCATAGCCAAGGTTTAGGGAATTAACTACGTATTTGCCCAAGTCGCCCCAGAAATATTTATAAAATTCAATTGTAAATCCATCGGAACCCGGTGATTTGTTCTTACCCATGTCTTTTAGAGCCATAGCACATTCATTTAAAGATAGTTTTCCTTCTAGTAGTAAACTTTCTTCTGTATCCAGTTTGCAAATGTGTGGATTTTCAGAGTCAAAAAAACAAGCTTTCTAAAAGGTTAGTTTTGTGATTACTGTTAATTTTTGACTTGAACAGTAGTTCGTAAAAGTTACGTTGCTCGGTGAGTATATCGTTAATTTCTGTACACTCTGTACCGTCATCTCTTATTAATTTGGGTATTATTTTGTCTGTGTACTGTCTCTTTTCTAAGTTGCAGAAGTATTTTGAGGGCCTCTCGCCTGCAACTTTCCATCTAGCCTTTGATCTGATGATCATACCTTGCACCTTTTTATTTCTTATATTTTGCAGTTCATTAGTTAGGCAGCTGATATTTTCTAATATATTTTCACAACCATCTTCGAGTTTTTCAGTAAGAACTTTTATTTGTTTTTCGATATCTAATTCGGTGCATTGAAGTTTTCGTTTCAGGAAGGAGGAATATGAAATTGTTTTACCTCTGATCATTAGCTTTAGAGTCTCCCAAAATAACTGATTGTTTATTGTGAATCTAGAATTATTTTCATCATCATTATTATTATTAATTTTATTATCACTACTACTACTTCTCCTACGGCTATTGTTATACGAATACTGAAGGACAGTATCTGCAATAGTGTCCTTAACTATTTGTATGTATTTGGGGTCGCTTAGCAAACTATTATTAAATTTCTAAATACCGCGTCCTCTAGTTTGATTTATAAATTTTTGGGAAATTACAACGGGTGCGTGGTCCGATCTGTACATGATATCAATATCTACTTTTTGAACAGCTGTCTGTAAGTCAGATGTGATTAAAAAGTAGTCTAATCGCGACAGTTTTTTTATGTGGGCCTCTCCACGAATACATTTTTTTGCCAGGATTTTCTAAACGCCCCGCATCGTGTAAGTTTAGTTTTTCCATGTGTTTGTGGATGCATTAATTACATTTAACATTATTTTGTTTTTTATAATTTTGTGTGTCTAAACCCTTGTCCAATGCAACTTTCCAATCCCCACCAATCAACACTGAGATGTTACCGATATTTTCAATAGTATTAAACATATTTCTATAAAAACTAGGTTCATCATTATTAGGGCCGTATACCGCAGTGATGGTTAATCGTTGCGATTGGATCAAAATATCTAACACGACGAAGTTTCCAGCTATACCCCTTTTGTTACTTTGGTACGATGAAAAGACTATTTCAAACCACCACTCATGTTTCCAAATATTTTCAACTTCATTTGAGGAGTGTGTGTCAATCAGAAATGTTATATCTTATGCGTCTCTACATTTTGAGAAGATATCCTTCCGCTTAATGGGGTCTGAGGATAGACCTCGGCAATTCAAACTTCCGAAAATTATACTATCCATGAGGATTCATTTGGTTTAGCCTGTCATAAACAATCAGCAAGGTCAATCGTATTACAGTAGATTCATAATTAGAGTTAATATTTTGATTAAATATATATGCCAATTTCTAAACAATTTTTTGTAAAACAAAACAACAACAAGGGGAATCTGGCCGACAAAGGTTCCCCATAAACTTCTGTCTGGGTGAGTGACATGATTTAACTCTAAGGGGTGCCAGAACTAACTGTGAATATAGAACCCTATATCACATGTATATGTTTTGAGCTTAAATTTATTAGTATCAATTGATAGTCCATGAGTATCCAGACTTTATAAGTTACAGGACGTTCAGGTGGCGGATACGGTATCATATGAGGCGAGGTGAAAACAATATTGGACGAGGCGGTACGCCGAGTCCAATATTGTTTTTGCCGAGCCTCATATGATACCGTATCCGCCACCTGAACGTCCTGTAACGTGTTTATTATGCCAGCGAAAACAAAATAACAATCAAATTTGAACGCCGGCACATTTTCAAAACTGGTGCAAAACGCTATGTAAGTTGTAACAAACGTGCACAGTTGTCTCCCTGTTTGTGTATAATTTCCTTGACAACACAGACAACAGCGACAGACGCTTTTCTTCGTACTGTCACTTTGTCTTGAGTGTGCAGAAAATGTCCGAAACGTCCGATTTTATAGAATTCGAACAAAATAAATGTATCTCACATCTTTTCCTTCATAGCTGTGATTCATTTCTTACAATTTCATTATAGTGCAGTCTCTATTTATATTTTATCCATTTTCGAAGCGACGTTATCCATTTACCACAACAGAGACTACAGAATGAGCTCAACGAGAAAAAATGAAATTAATCTATTCCCGGGATAAGACAATTTTTTTCTCAGTTTATTTATTCACACTATTTTTATTTTTTGCGGGGGTTATATATTTTTTCTAAAGCTTTTAAAATATCGAGGCGAACACCGTACCCAAACTGTTGTGTGTTAGCCTCAATAAGCTTAGACCCTATGTCAAGTTAGGGCCAGACTGCCTTATCCGTTATCGGTAGATCGAATACAGTAGTATTTCTCATTTCAAATAATTAAATTTACATTTAGAAAATAAATTTCACAATAAATTTATTATAAAACGAGAGAAAATGAGACATATAGACACGGAGGGACGTTTGATTGTACTGCAATTTCTTCAATATGGATATAAAAGCACCGCGAGGTGAGGAATTTCCACGTCGAAACAAAATGGCGGTACTGACCTAATACGAGTTTCGTATTTGGTCACCTCGGGCTGCAGGTGACCCAATACGGCTCAGTACCGTCCAATATTCGGGGGCTGTGATTGGCGAATTTCATTAGCCGGCATAATAATATCTTGTACAGGGTATATTCAACTGTTTCTTGTTTTATAACATCCGTGGGAACCGCTGAGGATGCATCCTCCAAATTATCTCGACTTTAACTGTAAATTTCCTTTCTTTGGCATACCTAATGCTTTTGTCACACTGTGAACTATCTGATAAAATATTTCAAATAACAATGCTAACACAATATTCAGACCAAGCGAAATCAACAGGATCCCAGAGATGTTAGCCCCATTAACCCTTTACCTAACCTGAAAAGCAGACGACACTAACAAAAAAAATTCTTGAATAACTAATTTGTTTCATTTTTTGTTTCAAAAACATAGGTTATGACCCCTCATTGGAACGTGCTCGATGAGCTCGTTCCAAAGGGGGGTCATAACCTATGTGTCTGAGACAAAAATGAAAAAAATAATGAAAATTAATTGGCGATTTTTGTGAATAGCGCTGGCCGGTTTATTCCCATTCACGGTTAGTATTCTATGAGCCTAAAATATACAATTTCTAATGTACCGAGTCTGAAACCGACACTTGCTCTCGTCGGGTGCCTTCCCAGAAACGTGGTTGAGACCTACCAACATAAAACGGCAACATTCAATTAAACGAGGTTCTTGGCCGAATAAGAAAAGATCGCCTCATTAGAGACAGTGGCGTAGCAGTGTAAATTTGAAGTGAAATTAGTTTTAACCCTTTATCTAACATGCAAAAGAGACGACACATGCAAATAAAATTCTTGAATAACTCTTTTTTTTTCATTTTTTTTTTGTCTCAAAAACATAGGTTATGACCCCTTGTTGGAACGAGCTCGTTCCAACGAGGGGTCATACCTTATGTTTTTGAGACAAAAAAAAAATGAAAAAAAATAATTAAAATTAATTGGCGATTTTGAGAATAGCGCCGGCCGTTTTTAGCTGTTACGTTTGGTAAAGGGTTAAAACATGGTCTGATGTCACCACCCCTCTTTCGGAGTCTCTCTGGATAGAATTATATTTCGTACTATTTGGTTTGCGCTATCGACTCCCAATACTGATATTAAAATGCATCAATAGAGAAAGATAAATGTACAACAATCCCGACATGATAGTTACATGTGATTTCAATGAAATCAGATTGGAACAAGAGGATGGTTTACAAATGTTGCAGACAGCTAGACTGTATGATTCTGGAGAATCATGGCTTTTCCAGATGAGATTCCATGATTTTTCATGACCCCAGAGTGTCTGATGAATTGTTTTCAACTGTTTCACTGAAGTTCCTTGCTTGATGTTATAGAAACGTGGGTATAGTAGTCTCAAATGACTCAGTTTGATAAAAAATTGTGTTGGTAAAAAACCATCATTAATGGCGGAGAGGGCTAATATCAACATCGTCGTTCGACAAATTAATGACCGACGAAATGAGTTCTGTTTGTTTGTCACATACCCACTGAGTGCTGTGGCTGTTTGAAAATGGTCCATTTATTCTCAAATGTATCCAAAATATTGATTTCTGGCAGCTTGTAGAGGGTTAACAAGTGCTAACAGAAATATTTTTCCATGCAACTTGTAATATCACACCAAGAACTTCGAATGACCATTTTTTCTTTAAAATCTAAAGATGTTTTCAGAAAAAAACAAGGAGAACATGAATGTTATGCTTTTGATGGGTATGATTGTTTATCCAGCCCAAAACGGGTTAAGTGTTGTTTTTTGAATACTATTATTATTTCCAAAAATAATGCTCAGTGAATTCTATTTGCACTTCTGTTGATCTCTCCCCTCAACTTTGGGTGTGTGGGTACACAAACACAGCCCATTTTATCAAAATTTTGATGTTTGAGAACCTGCATAGGGTTAACAAATGCTTACTGGAATATTTTGTACATGCAACTTGTAATGTCACACTAAGATCTGAGAATGGCCAATGTTTCTTGAAAATCTACGAGATTGTTTAGAGAAATCCTCGGATAACATGAATTTTTAACCTTTTGAGGGTAACCAGCCCTAAACGGGTTAATGCGTGTTTTTGTGAATACCTTCATTACTTACAAAAATGATCCTCGGTGATATGTTTATCTCGCAGGTACACATTGGGTGTTATGGGTGCCCAAGAACAGCCCATTTTCTCTAAATGTCTATGCTTGGCAACTCTGGAGGGTTAACAAATGCTTACCGAAATATTTTGTCCATGCAACTTCTAATGTCACTCCAAGACCTGAGAATGGTAAATTTTTCTTGAATTTTTTTGGTGAAAAATCTACAGAAAACTGTAATTTTAAGCTTTTAAGGTGTATATCACCTTAACCAGGCAAAAATGGGTTAAGACCTCGACTTTTGAATACCTTTACTACTTACAAAATGTTTGTCTGTCAGTTTTGCGTCCGTTAAGAGAAGTTATGTTTCTCTGTGGCATTCCCATTTGATGTTGTTGGTGTCCAAAACAGACTATTTTTTCAACATTGTGACATTTAGCAGCCCATGGAAGGGTTCGCAAATGCTTACCGGAATAATTTATCCATACAACTGGTAACGTGACACTTAGAACTATCAATGGCCGTTTTCTCTTGAAAACCCTACAAGATGTTTGTAAAGAAATCCAGAGAAAACATGAATTTTTTAAGCTTTTGATGGGTATCACTGTTAACCACCACAAAAGTGGTTAACGCTTGGTTTTTTGAATACCCTTATTACTCACAAAAAAATGATCCTCGGTGAATATCACTTCCAACAAAGGAGATTATGTTTATTTCTCTGGTATACGTTGGGTGCCTTGCGTGTCCGGAAACAGCCCATTTCAACAAAATTACGATGCATGGCAGCCTGTAGAGGGTTAATAAACGCTCACCGGAATAGTTTGTCCACGCAACTTGTAATGTCACACAAAGATCTGCGAGTAGTCAATTGTTCTTGAAAACGTACAAGACGTGTTTAGACAAATCCACAGAAAATAGGAATTTGTAAGATTTTAAGGGGTCCCTCTCTTTCGCCTGGCCAAAATGGGTTAAGACTTCGACTTTTGAATACCCTTACTACTTACAAAAATGTTTCCGTATAAATTACGCGCTCGTTAAAAGAAGGCACTTTTCTTTGTAGCATACCCATTGGGTGCTGTTGGTGTCCAAAAACAGACCATTTTATCACAATTTTGATATTTAACAGTCCGTGGAGGGTCAATAAATGCTCACCGAAGTATTTTGTCCATGCAGCTTCTATTGCCGCACCAAGACCTGGGAGTGACCAATTTTTCTTAAAAATCTACAAGACTCGTTTAGAGAAATCCACGGAAAACATGAGTTTTTGAGCTTTGGGGGGTATTGCTCTTTAACCAGCCCAAAACGGGTTAACGCTGGGGTTTTTTGAACACCCTTATTACTTACCAAAATGATCCTCTGTGAATTCCACGTCCCATAAAGGAAGTTACGTTTATCTCCCCCGTATCGTCTGGGTGATGTGTGGGCCCGAAAACGGCCCATGTCATCAAAATTTCAATGTTTGGCAGCCTGTGGAGGGTTACCATATGCATTACCTAGTATGTCTTGTGTATCAATGGTCATGTCACAGGCAGGTCAAGCAATGATGAATGTTTAAAAAAAATCTACAAGACGTATTTCGAGAAAGTGCCGATAAACTCAATTTTGGCAATTTTTTGCCAATTCTGACGAAATAAGTGTTAATTCGAAAATTCCATTTTTAGATTTTGTGCCCCTCTATGGGTGTGCAAAATGTTGTAAAAATCGGTTCGAAAATGGCCTCTCAATCGTACGGACAAAATGTGTGGAAAAAAAACAAAACAAAAAAACCCACCAAAACCCAAACAAAAACTAGACTTTATGATTCTGGAGAATCATGGCTTTTCCAGATGAGATTCCATGATTTTTCATGACGCCAGAGTGTCCGGTGAGTTGTTTTAACTGTCTCACTGAAGCTCCTTTATCGAAGCTATGAGAAAGATGGGTATAGTTGTCTCAAATGACAAAAAAATTATAAAAAATGATAAAAAAAATGTTTAGGTAAAAAGCATAAGTATTTGTGGAGAGGGTTAATATCAATATCGTCGTCCGACAAGTTAATGACCGACAGAAGGGGTTACGTTTGTTTGACACATACCCACTGAGTGCAGTGGCTATTTGAAAATGGTCCACTTTATCTCAAATGTATCCAAAATATTGATGTCTGGCAGTTGTAGAGGGTTAACAAGTGCTAACAGGAATATTTTTCCACGCAACTTGTAATGTCACACCAAGAACTGCGAATGGCCATTTTTTCCTAAAAATGTACAGGATGTTTTCAGAGAAATCCAAGGGAACATGAATTGTAATCTTTTGATGGATATCATTGTTTATCCAGCCCAAAACGGGTTAAGGGTTGTTTTTTGAATACCCTTATTACTTCCAAAATTAATTCTCAAATCAAAATTTAAAAAAAAATTCGACCCAGCTCCATATTTCTCATTCTTATTCGCCTTAGTAGGGTGAGAATCATAAATATCGTGCTGAATTATATTGAGAATACATATCCCCAGCATAAAATGCCAACTTTGTACCAATCCTCACACTCAATGATTTTTATTGAGGGCAGTTGTATGGCCTAAACAGTCGTCATATAAGGACATATGTACATCATATTCCAATTATCTAGTGAGACATTTTAGGGCGAACGTCGTGGTTATTTTTGATGGTTATGCTTGTACAATGTCGACAAAGGGCATGGAACAAGCCCGTAGATCTAAAGACAGGTATTCCATTGATATCAATATCTCACCCGAGTTACCAGCCACCACACCCCAATCCGATTTCCTTGCAAATGCCAAGAACAAAACCCAACTGATCGATCTTCTAATGCAGGAGCTATCTGCTATCAATATTCAGTCCAAGCAGGCCGAGGCTGATGCTGATGTACTGATAGCCGAAACTGCACTTGACATCGCTCAAGATGACAACAATGTTGTCGTTGTGGGAACAGACACCGACTTGTTAGTCATTCTTACCTCTCGAGTTCAACCGGGATGTAATATTCACATGATGTATTCCATTACCCCAAACTTACTAGTTTCAGTTAGTGAAATAGCAACCAAAATGGGTGACCATAGAAGCAACCTCCCTGTAGCACATTCTATAAGTGGTTGTGACACTACTTCTGCACTCTTTCGAGTTGGTAAGAAGAAAGTATTCAGTACAATTGTCTCCGATGTTACTAGCGACTCACAACAGTATGTCAACACAATTTTGGCGGATGACAGTACACCAAGTGCAGTAGCCGCTGCCGGGGAACAACTTCTCCTGATCTTATACGGGAGTAAAACTGTTTCCTCTCTCGACCAATATAGATATGTCACTTACAAGCGTTATGTAGCAAAATCTAAACTGAATAAACCCATCGACCTAGCCTCACTCACACCAAGCAGCAATGCTGCACAACAACATGTCTACAGATGTTATCTCCAGGTCCAACAATGGCTGGGCACTTCGCTTCCTCCGACGGATTGGGGTGGTCGCTAGACAATGGACTTCTTGTACCCACTGCAGCCACAAAGCCATGTGCCCCCGATAACCTACTGAATCTGATCAGTTGTGGTTGCAAGAGTGCTTGTACAAAAAGGTGTGGGTGTAAGAAGGCAGGACTCTCTTGCTCAGGTTTGTGTAATTGCAGTTCGGATTCTTGTAACAACCACAGAAACACTGTCCTGTCGGAAATTTCTGAGTTCGATGAATAATATGTATATAGGTCATGTCATTTCTGTATATAGCGTTGATAATAGTCAATGTAACTTAATCCATGTTGATTGATTTGTACATTCTGTAAATATTATTTATTGATTTTTGTACATTCTGTAAATATTATTTATTGATCTAATGCTGCCAGACACAGACGTGTCTGTTCGGTCTCAAGCCCGAAAGTAGTTGAGTTCTCATGCTGACGAATTTTATGCCAAAAGGGGAACTCGGCCAGAAGCAGAGGGGGTCTTCCATAATGTCTATTTTGTAAGCAATGATAAAAGTCTTCAAATGGTGGTGGATTTATTATCGTCTGTCCAACTAACATCCCGTTCTGTACTACGACCCTTTGGGCAAATCCGTTAGGAAAATCGTCATTTTTTGCGAAAATCCGATACTATTTTGTGAATTTTCAATATTTTTTCGCAGAAATTGTCACAGAATGCACATTTTCCTCTAGGTAAATGTATATTAGACATTATGTAGCTCGAAATACGCGAAAACAAAAAATACAGTTGGATCAATTCGAGGTTACAAAGTTCGTGCGATTTTTTTTGATTTTTTTCAAACGCGTTTTCGAAAAAAGGCTGTAGAAAAAAAAAATTCAACTGGGATTTTAGGGGACTTTTGTCTAATCGTTCAGTGACATGTACTCGACATTCCCTGAAAAAATCAGCTTTCTCCGATTTTTTTCCCTAGTGAAACCTAATGTTCCTGGGCTATTTAGAGAAATCCACAGAAAACAGTTTTGTTTTAGGATTTTGATGGTTATGTCTCTCTTTAACCATCCCAAAATGGGTTAAGACGTCAACTTTTGAATACCCTCAATTTTGTGTCCGACAAATGAAGGTACCTTTCTCTGAGGTATACCCTTTAGATGCTGTTGGTGTCCAAAAACAGCCCATATTATCACAATTTTTACGTTTAGCAGTCCGGGGAGGGAGGGTTAACTAATGCTGACCGGAATATTTTGTCCATGCAACTTGTAAAGTCACACCAAGACCTGGGAGTGACCAATTTTTCTTGAAATTCTACAAGACCCGTTTAGACAAGTCCATGGAAAACATGATTTTTTTAGCTTTTGGGGGGTATTTCTGTTTAACCAGCCCAAAACGGGTTAACGCTTGGTTTTTTAAACACCCTTATTACTTACAAAAATGATCCTCGATGACTTCCACTTCCAATAAAGGAAGTTATGTTGATCTCTTGTGTATCGTTTAGGTTCCGTGGGGGCTCGAAAGTAGCCTATTTCATCAGAATTTCGATGTTTGGCAGCCTGTGGAGGGTTACCATATGCATAGCCTAATATGTCGTGTGTTTTAATGGTCGTGTCACAGGCAGGTCTACCAATGATGAATGTTTAATAAAATCTACAAGACGTGTTTCGAGGAAGTCCCTATAAACCATAATTTAGACAGTTTTTTGCCAATTCTGGCGAAATAAGGGTTAAATCGAAAATTCCGCTTTTGTACATTTTTTGTACCCCTCTACACGTGTGCTGCAAAACTGTATGAAAATCGGGTCGAAAATGGCTTCTGAATCGTACGGACAAAATGTGTGTGTGTGGGGGGGGGGGGGTGGGGGGGGTGGGGGTGGGGGTAATAATCCGTAGAAAAACAATAGCCCTTTCCCTCTAAAGAAAGAAAATAATAATAATAATAATCCGTAGAAAAACAAAAGTCTTTTCCAGAGTGAAAAGCCTCATTATTACTTGCGTCAGCTGGTTTTCACAGAAACTCATTCACTGTATTATCAGCTGCGTTATTTGATCTAACTATAGTCAGGAATTCGGTTAGTGTAATAAAAGGTGAAACATTTACCCCCAATTCACTGGATAAACAAGATACCTGTGACAGTGCGATATAACAAATCACATTCATGAACTGATAAGTGTTAAACACACTCTGCAACATATATCCTGTATGGAAGAAGAGGTGGTTAAAGTTACCATAACATTCTGACACTGGTCATATCATACAATGAATGCAAACTGAACTCTATTTGAGATATTGGAACAAATATTCTCATCTCTTATTTCTCTGATAACAGTGTAACTGACCGGGTCAGAAATACGTAGCAGTGTAATTACTTCCAAAGTATACCCTTATGGAGGAAAATTATATAGTTTATTACTGTCAGCAACAGTTCAGCTATGCAAGTCCTTTGTGGTCAGTTTTTATCGCAATAATAAATAATCACATAAAACATGGAACGCCTGCCAACATACTGCCTATATATACGGGATCTTGGCTGTGTCGTTACATTCAAGCTCCCGACTATATTCAGTGTGTTGTTTCCATCTTGCAGGTAAGTTCATTATTCTTTTGCACTATATAGCATTACCGGTACTATGTTTTATATATTTTGGCTGTCTCCACATGGAAAACACATTTCGTTGCATAAGCCAGTTGGTGAATGCAAGTTTAGCGCTTTCCACATGGAGCATAAAAACCTGTTAAGGAAATACATTAATTCGGATGAAAAACCCGTATTTTATTCGCAATACTTTCAGAATTTAAAACAGCATTCAGTCAAATAATATTTTTCTCCTGGAGACAAGTAAAACGAAAATATAATTTTTATTAAGACTTCTAGGTCCCGTGCATTTAGCGTGTATATATGAAATTTATAAATAGTAATAACTAGCTTCTGTTTTCGGTTAATAATCACCTTGATAAGATTTATGACCTGTCGCATGTGCGTAGACAATTTTATACCCATCAAGGCTAGCGAAAAGCTATTAACAAATTAATCGTTTTCGTTTCGGAAGTTTATCCTATCAGCAGCTATCAGGTCGTACAATGCGTTTCGAAATTCAATAACGAAATACTCCAATTTGCGCTGTCAGTGAATGAGCCTCCTCATTCAGTGAAGGCGCAAACTGGCGTGTTTTATCCAGACCACGAATTAATTATTTTAATGTAACCAATTTAAAATTGTGTAATATATCTACGTATTTCTTACTTCTACAAAGAAACCTTGATACTGAATCGGCCCTATTTATGTATATATCCAAAACTCGAAATAAAATGACATTCAAGCTCCCGACTATATTCAGTGTGTTGTTTCCATCTTGCAGCGCTGGTGACCTGAAGTCCCGGTAAACAGACAGCTCCACATTCTCTACATCTAGCCCGGAGAGCTGTCACAAAATTGGTGGAGAATCCGCTTGACGAAACTGCATGCACGACAACCAGAGGATCACCAGGGCCGTAGCCAAGATTTTAGAAGACGACAAAGGTATGTCACAAATTCCAACCTTCGGGGATATGAATCTTATTGCAAAGTTTTCGGGGGCCACGTCTGAGGCAAAGAAATGGCTGAGACAATTTGAACTTTATACAGAATTCAAAAAGCTACAGGACGAACAAAAAGTATTGATTTTCCCTCTTTTGCTAACCCAGGGAGCCCAAGACTGGTACGATTCTCTGAGCGAGGACTGCAGAACAAGTTATAAAAAACTGAAAGAGGCTTTTCATAAACGCTACTCACCACTGAAAAACCTAGAATGGAAACGGTTGGCTGATATTTTTAAAGCGACCCAGAGTCCCACCCAATCTGTCCAAGAATTTATTACTCAAATCCGTAGTAAGGGTGCCGAAATTAACCTCGCCGATGAACACATATTTAGTGCAGTTATGAAGGGCTTTTGCCGTCCATCCGTTCGGCAGTTATTCAGCAAAATCCAAAAACTTTAGATGACTTATTGGAAGCAGCCATAGTTGCTGAGGTAGCTAATGCTGGTGAAGGCGAGTCTAACTCAAAGTTAGATCAGGTTTCATTAGCCGTAGCTGCCTTAACATCTGAAATGCAAGGTATTAAAGCTACAGTAGAAACTTTTAATGCGAGTATTAATGCCATTCAATCAAATACTCAGAGACACCAATATTCAAAATTTCCTTCTCAGCACAACAGTTCACACAACTTTAACCCTCAATACACAGTCCACACTAGCAAACCCACTTCTCTGAATAATCGTTTTCCTTCTTCTAACGCCAGGACATACGAAACCCACCCATCTCAATCATTTGAACCATGTGACGGCCGTGGTTCCACATCCCATCGTAGATCACGCTGCTGGGCAAAGCAAGTAAATTGTAACTTTTGTCACCGTGTAGGCCATATAGCCCGCGTATGTCGATCAAAACGCAACAGTGCAATTCCAAATATACGTCAATGACGCCATTTGCCAGTAGTAGGTGAGCTAGGGGCACCTCCTACTCGGCCAGTCAAAAGAAATACGGACAGCCCATGTTTTCCAATAATTGCACTGACAACACCCATGGATGAAAATTTCATACGGTGTTCTCTATTTCAACACACTACTAAGGCACTTATTGATACTGGTGCTAGTATTTCCTGTATTTCAAAACCCCTTCTTGATACAATCACACTACAACACACAACACTTGAACTGCCAGACGTACACAAAGTACAGGGAGTAAGTGGAGAATCGCTTAAGGTTTTAGGTCAAACAACAATACCGCTCAAAATTGCGAATTCAAAGTATCCATGCAAATTTCATGTTTTTGAGCACTTACACCAAAATTTGATTCTTGGCATGGACTTCCTAAAAAAATACAACGCTTCTGTCGACTTGGGTACGCGCCGACTACATTTAGGGACGAACACTGCCGTTAACCTTATGACTGCCGATCATTGCGTAGGCCTAGGCAGGTCCTCAGGCAATTTCACACTTGACCCACATACAGAAACGATTGTGCCAGTACGCTTGTCTCATATCCAGGAAGGCACTACGGTCATTTTGGAACCCACTTTAACCCTCTTCAGACAGTTTAATGTAGCTGGTGCTCGGGTTTTACTGACAAACAAAAATGGCACAGGCTGCTGTAGGTTAATGAACCCAACTTCAACCGCTGTTACAATTCGACGACAACAGATCGTTGGTAAACTCTTTGCAGTCCATACACATTCTATTCAGGCTATTAACCATAGTGTCCCGAAAGTGCAGAACACTTCAACACACACATCTTCGACCAACCGCTCACAAAAAGCCCACGAAATTGTATCAGTCTTGAAAATTCTACAGGCAATGACAACGAAAAATCGCAACTTACGGAGCTAATTGCAAGTAATCGGCATGTTTTTGCGAAAGATTTGAGCGAGTTAGGTCACTGTAATCTGCACTCACACTACATAGACACAGGGGACGCATCACCAACTCGTCAGAGGTTTTACCGGACTACACCACAAAATAAAACTGAAATTGAACGACAGGTAGACGAAATGTTAAAGCATGATATCATTGAAACTTCCACTTCAGTTTGGAACAGCCCAGTGATTCTTGTTCCAAAGAAAAATGGCGAATTTCGCTTCACAGTCGACTATAGGAAGTTAAATGCGGTAACCAAACCCATAAGCTTTCCATTGCCGCGCCTAGAAGATATTTTCGACACGATTGGCGACTCCAAAGCAAATATGTTCTCTGTTTTCGATTTAAAGTCTGGATTTTGGCAGGTTCATTTGGATGAGGCCACAAAACACAAATCAGCTTTCGTCACACACCACGGCACATTCCAATTTAAACGACTCCCATTTGGATTAAAAAATTCGCCAATGTCCTTTCAAATGGTCATGGCCCAAGCCTTGCAGGGGTTAAACTGGAAGTCAGTAGTAATTTACATGGATGACATAATAATATTTAACAAGACTTTCGAAGAGCACATGCAACATATTCAAGAAGTATTTGATCGCCTCATTCAGGTCAATTTCAAATTACACCCAGAGAAATGTCAATTTATGGTACACAAAGTTGAATATTTGGGTCATTTAATATCTAGAAACGGCATTGAACCCAATCCAGCTAAAATCAAAATAGTCAAAAATTTTCCACGGCCACGAAATCAAAAACAGACGAGAAGTTTTCTCGGCCTTTGTAATTATTATCGTCGGTTCGTGCTCAATTACTCCAGAATCGCTTCTTCTTTGAATAATCTTCTGAAGAAGAATTCGAAATTTCACTGGACCGCTGCTTGTGAGCAAGCATTTCAAAAACTAAAAAGTATGTTGACATCCACCCCAGTCTTAGCTTTACCGGACACACACAAACCATTCCATCTGTCTGTCGATGCTTCAGCCAAAGCAATTGGCTACATTTTGGGTCAACTAGATGACGGAGGACGTGAAAGGGTCATTTGTTATGGTGAAAGGTCACTACATCCCACAGAAAGACAATGGTCAGTCACTGATCGTGAGGGACTCGCTCTAGTCGAGGCTGTTAAAACATACCATCCATATCTGGCAAACAACCATTTCACTGTATACACAGATCACATTGCATTGAAATGGATACAAAATATTAAAAACAGCACAGGGAGACTTGCCCGCTGGTCACTCCAGTTGCAGGGTTATGATTATTCAATTAAACACAAACCCGGGATTAGAAATCAAAATGCCGACGCATTAAGCCGTATTCCACTAGACAATGACATACAATCACATGAAACCAAGGTCCTACCTTCATCGCAAGTTAATTCTGATCAAGTTGACCATTTATCTGCCGGCTCTTATGCAATTGCCAAGGGGAACATTCGAACACAAATTGATTTTGAGTATCCCACCAACAATACACGAAATGTTTCAGTCATCGACCATACTACCGACAACACTGACACGACACATGACTCAGCCCTACAGCGCCATCCTGCAATTGACGATATGAACCACCAAAACCTTTTTCAACTTCAAAAGGAATCGCCCGACTTAAGTCTTATTCTAAATTATATGCTAAATGACATCGTACCGGACGATACTCTCAGAGCTCAAGTTGTAGTAGCGGAAGCGTCCCAATACGTTGTTCTAAATGACTTGCTTTATCACCTATATACGCCACGAGCGAAAGGCATAAAAAAATCTGACAGGGTAATTAAGCAATTGGTTGTACCTACTTCCCTGCGGGAGGATATTATGTTGTCATATCATGACGCTCTATCTGGCGGGGGCCATATGGGATTTGACAAAACCTATCAAATTATTAGGGAAAAATATTATTGGCCTAAAATGTATAATGACGTGCACACATACATCCAGTCATGCGAGCACTGCCAGTACGCCAAACGAAATTATCATCAAGGCAAAGCACCATTACAGCCAATGCCCGTCAGCACACGCTTCCACCGCTGGCATGTTGATCATTTAGGACCACTACCATTAACTTCTGGAAAGTACAAATATATTCTTTTGTTTGTCGACAGTTTTTCTCATTGGGTGGAAGCTTTTCCAGTCAAGACGCAAGAAGCAAAAGAGGTAGCCGATGTAATGTATAGGGAAATTATCACACGATATGGCGCCCCGTACACTCTGGTGTCAGACAGAGGGTCCAGTTTTTGTTCACAGTTGGTAAGCGCTCTTTGTGCACTCTTTCAAATCACACGACACAAGACTACTGCATATCATCCTCAAACGAACTCCGCGTGCGAAAGGGTTAACTCTACCTTAGCCCAGTCTTTACGTACATACTGCTCTTCTGATCAAACAAATTGGGCTCAGTTACTACCTAGTGTTCTAATGTCCATTCGCAAATCTCCAACGGCATCAACTCAGTTCTCACCTTACAAAATGTTTTTTGGCACTGAAATGAACTTACCCATTGACACGAGTTTACTATCTGATCAAAACCTGAGGGAAACGGATAAGCAGTACCTTGACAAACTGACTTCGGGCATGAAACAAACATCAATTATCGCAAATGACAATTTACAAAGGGCTCAAAAGAAACAAAAAGAGTATTATGACAAAATGTCGTGCGTACCGTCCTTTAATGAAGGTGACCAGGTATTATTGTATAGTCCTAAAGTTCCAAAGGGCAAAAGTAGGAAGCTTTACAACAAATGGACGGGTCCTTACTATATACTACGGAAGGGCCCAAATTTCACATACTCACTGCGGCGAGTAAAAGACAACAAACTTCTCAGCTCTCCTGTGCATGCAAATCGACTGAAAACCTATTTCGATCCGCTGGACAGAAAATATTTCACGCCACGTGATATTTCCCCCACACTCAAGTCAACATTGTGACCCAATGGACACTCAACCTAACAGGGATGCCCGTATGCGGCCAGATGACACCTTATACGAAATTGATCGTCTGTTAGGTGTTAAAACTATTAGTAACAGTAAGTACTACAGAATAAAATGGGTAGGATACACAAATACTACATGGGAAAAAGCTACAGAAATTCCCCCCTCTTTAATTCGAGAATTTCATGTGCAGCACACGGCCACCGGCAAACGCCGCAGGCGTGTTACTCAATCATCCGTTACGCATGAGGTACAGTAAAATTCAGTTGATATCCTGTTTCACAACACTCCTCGTTGGCGTCGATAATATAGTCCCAATATCATTTATGCATTGCGCCGATGGCAAATATCTCCATTGTCACTAATTTTATATAGTGCATTGCTATATACGTTTTGGCTTATTTTCAAAAAAAATAAATAAAATTCTGTAATGTTCCCATCTACAAATGACAACGACCATGGATAAATGTACTATATGTTTATCTGTTCTATTAGTGCTATGGTCTGTCATCCGGAAACAGGCCACCCAGTTTTTGTTTGTTGATGGCCGCATTCGGAACTACTTTGTGGCAAACCGTGATCTGCAACTGCAAGACGTCTTTTTATCTTTTGCAGGTTTAGCTCACCGTTGACAATGGGTTTGCTATCGGTCGCTCTTGCATGGATGATTTTAGTTGGTGCACCCAGTGGGATTTCGACAGATGTACAACGATTAAACTATGGAGTTATTTTCAAAGAACACAGTGAGATATTTTTAACAGCTGATCATTGGAAGCACACTTTTCAACTTTCAGTTCCATCCCCACACTTCATGCCTCATCTGAATTCGCTACAAAACTATACGTCATTCAATCACACAATCCATGCCTTGCTTGATGAACATGCGGCACTTGAAGCGCGTGTCAATTCCGTTATCACTCAAATTCATGAACTCATACCCAACCACCCTGTACGCATACAGCGCAGAAGACAACGCAGATCTTGGCTTCCATTTGTAGGCTCCTTCGCAAAAACAGTCTTTGGCACTGCCACAGTTGACGATATGAATAAACTAGCACAACGAATTAATGCCCTACAACAAAGAAGTGCACACACATCAAAAGCATTCGCCCATGAAATTAAAAATTTCGAATCATTCATTCATGCTACCGATGATAGATTTGTTAACACTATGAAGGCTGTACAAAACAATCGCAGGTTCTTTTCGGATATCAGAAATAATATACAAGGCTCCATTTCTGAGATAACTACCTCCGAAGATATGTTAAATTCCATAATAGTCACGCAAAACTGGCACATGGTAGTACTAGACAATACATTGCAATCTTTCTTAGCGGGAATTGCTGTTATGCAAAGCGTGATAAGTAAAATCCGCGACGTGTTGTCCAGTCATGCATCAAAACTCTACCTGTCCACACACACTGTGCAGTCCGCTTTCACTCTTAAAAATTTTCACATCTTTCGAGACCAGAGTGATATTTACTTAACTATCCAGTTTCCAATTTCTTACCAAAAATACCCAATGAAACTATATCAAATTGTTTCTTACCCTATGCCTGTCCACTTCCAATCCCCACACGCATCCCACATTCCACATCTTCCAACCTTCTTTGCGGTAGCACACAATACACAGAATTATGCTGAAATATCTTCCGCAGAACTAGCGGACTGCACACACCATCAACATAAAACACTTCACTGTCACTTTGATTTATCAGTCAAAACCTTTGAGTATCCCACATGTAGTGCAGCACTTTTTGGGGGCAACACAACTAAAGTGAATTCTTCTTGCGAGTTTAGATATGTTTGGCACGCACTGGAACCCTCAATTTCACAAATAAATGGTTCACACTTTTTAATTACCAATATCACAAATATTTCATTTGACTGTCCAGGCGTAAAACCGCATACACTTGTAGGCTGTCAATTTTGTATTCTTCAGCCACCTTGTGGTTGTACTATTTCCTCTAATCAAGTTAAACTTCCACCACGAATGCATAGCTGCCACAAACATAAAGATAATATTACCTTGCTGCATCCTGTAAATTTGGCTTTATTACAACAATTTTTCGATAATGACGCACTGAAAGAAATCGTTAGTGACACGTTGTTTAAAAGACCTGTTGACATTAAGGTGCCTGAGTTCAGAATATTTGAACACAACTTTTCCAAAATAATCGCAAATGATCACAAAGCTCAGTTAAATTTCAAACGCCTGACTTCGGACGCAAAGCAAAATCGGCTGTCTTTTCAATCTTTGGCGGATCCACTCCTATTTGATCAGCTCACAGTAGAGGATGGGATGAGCTTGGAATTAATCCTTGCCATCGTATCTGCCGTATTGGCTGGCTTTTCTATAATTTGCACATTTTTCATTTATCGGAAGTTTAAAATTATGGCTCAAGCTCTTGTCCTGGCACAAAATTTCCGCAGCGTTGGAAGTTTACCCCTATTTCATTATACTACATCTCTCCCTCTCACTTTAACCACAAAAGATTCCATATTAAATTTAACCTGCACTCCATGGACTTTAACACAGAACATTCTAATCCTTCTTCTAATTGGTGCTACTCTGATATTTATTTATAGATCTGTGCGAAAGCCGGCACAGGCATTTTTGGCTTTGGAAATTACTGATGGTCGTCATTCTGTATTGCTTCCAATACTGAACCTTCCAAACTGCATTAATTATTGTACTTTTGATATTACCGATTTCGCCTACAATATCACCTATCAGTCGTTGTTTTGGCCAACCCTTACAATAAATTGGAAAAACATATCGGTGACTTCCAAGTTCTCTCCTGACACCCCACTGCTGCCAAAAAGCAAATTTCGATTGGGCCCCTCTCAAGCAATGCTTCTTTCTAAACTCCTTTCGACACACTTTTGTGTTTTCCTCTGGATAAATCACCATGGTTGTCTTACTCCCCTTCCGGGTGCCCCTTTACAAGTTACTGTAGAAAATCACGACACCGTCGATCCAAGCGCACCTCTATACCCAAGTCTTGCATAGTGCCATACCCTTTCCATATAAGGTTTAGTTAGAGTAGCAATCATGAACTGTCCTGTTTTTAAAACAAACACTATCGACGAAAATTTATCCAGTTGCTAGACTCAGCTTCAAGAGCTGCAACCGTTACCAAGTTGGAGATTTTACGACTACGCAACGTTAACCATACCACGGAATCTCTCTGATATACTTCGTATATTTCGCCGTTTCAGACACAACAAACATTCGGAGTATCTGTTTATCCGTTGCACACAGTTTTGTTATGGCAGGAGCCATAACTTTTTCAGAGTGGGAGGAACTTGTGACAGTGCGATATAACAAATCACATTCATGAACTGATAAGTGTTAAACACACTCTGCAACATGTATCCTGTATGGAAGAAGAGGTGGTTAAAGTTACCATAACATTCTGACACTGGTCATATCATACAATGAATGCAAACTGAACTCTATTTGAGATATTGGAACAAATATTCTCATCTCTTATTTCTCTGATAACAGTGTAACTGACCGGGTCAGAAATACGTAGCAGTGTAATTACTTCCAAAGTATACCCTTATGAAGGAAAATTATATAGTTTATTACTGTCAGCAACAGTTCAGCTATGCAAGTCCTTTGTGGTCAGTTTTTATCGCAATAATAAATAATCACATAAAACATGGAACGCCTGCCAACATACTGCCTATATATACGGGATCTTGGCTGTGTCGTTACATTCAAGCTCCCGACTATATTCAGTGTGTTGTTTCCATCTTGCAGGTAAGTTCATTATTCTTTTGCACTATATAGCATTACCGGTACTATGTTTTATATATTTTGGCTGTCTCCACATGGAAAACACATTTCGTTGCATAAGCCAGTTGGTGAATGCAAGTTTAGCGCTTTCCACATGAAGCATAAAAACCTGTTAAGGAAATACATTAATTCGGATGAAAAACCCGTATTTTATTCGCAATACTTTCAGAATTTAAAACAGCATTCAGTCAAATCATATTTTTCTCCTGGAGACAAGTAAAACGAAAATATATTTTTTATTAAGACTTCTAGGTCCCGTGCATTTAGCGTGTATATATGAAATTTATAAATAGTAATAACTAGCTTCTGTTTTCGGTTAATAATCACCTTGATAAGATTTATGACCTGTCGCATGTGCGTAGACAATTTTATACCCATCAAGGCTAGCGAAAAGCTATTAACAAATTAATCGTTTTCGTTTCGGAAGTTTATCCTATCAGCAGCTATCAGGTCGTACAATGCGTTTCGAAATTCAATAACGAAATACTCCAATTTGCGCTGTCAGTGAATGAGCCTCCTCATTCAGTGAAGGCGCAAACTGGCGTGTTTTATCCAGACCACGAATTAATTATTTTAATGTAACCAATTTAAAATTGTGTAATATATCTACGTATTTCTTACTTCTACAAAGAAACCTTGATACTGAATCGGCCCTATTTATGTATATATCCAAAACTCGAAATAAAATGACATTCAAGCTCCCGACTATATTCAGTGTGTTGTTTCCATCTTGCAGCCCTGGTGACCTGAAGTCCCGGTAAACAGACAGCTCCACATTCTCTACATCTAGCCCGGAGAGCTGTCACATACCACCGTCCTGTATGTTGGAAGTAAGTGTATTCAGTAACTTCAAGCGTCAGATAGGCTTTATAATGATGGTAATTATACCGAACACAATAATGGAATTTTAAATACGAGTTGGGATGTTATCTTCGACATGGTCTTGGTGACACAGTTTGAGAATACTGCTTGGACTTGCACTCACTAACTTGAAAAATAGAAATAGCAGTGGGTCAAATTATCACAGGAAGACGCATAAGTGGTAACTAGGAGTTGCTGCATCCAGGGAATGGTTGGGACCAATTCCAAACGACAAGTGGAAAGCACAAGTCATTCATTTAAAAAAATGTATCATCACATTGTTTCTGTTCATCTGTCACTCAAAACACCACGTCCCGCCTCCACGTCCACGCAGGATTATAATCTTCGTTCCCATAGGAATCTTTATGTTCCGTTGAGTCGAACTAAATAAAACATATCAAACATAGTTCATTCTGTCAACTACTAAGCTATGATATGATGCTTCGATACATACAGTATACCAGCCGTAGACTGGTCGTAATCCACGCGTGGGTAGTGATGTCCATGTATTCGTTTACAAGGTAATATAATCACCATTAGCAAAAGTTTAATTTATGAAGCACCGTGTTGAACCCGGTGCTTCATCAACTAAATTTTTGATGATTATTCCTATAATTTGTGTTTGGAATCTAATATTACGTCATTAGAAATATTGCCACTCGTGGAAAGTAACCAGTCGTAGGTGGTCGTGCTGTATAAGAGAAAAATGCATCTCTTACAAACTTCAGAATCAACCTAAATCGTAATTGCTTCCGGAAGTATTTTTTCAACTGACGTTCCAAATAGGCTCAAATATATCATTTCAGAATTCGTCCCAAATGTAATCGACTTAACGATGATCTTTTCCTTAAAAAGTTGTTGACTAAAACCTTTGTTCGTGTGAAGAACATGAAGCTACTGAGCATTTTTCTGAATTGTCTAATTCATTTCTCAGCCCGCGATGACGCTCTAGGATTGTTACGGCTTCCCATCGACTGTGATGTTTTCCTTTATGGCTCAGAGTTTCACTGTCACGAAGTGAATAAGACATTTTATTGCGTCCCACAATTATATTATCTCCCCCAAAAGGTTCCAGTAATCGTTGTAGGATGCGTCATTCCGTACCAATCTCCTTGTAACGGCGTTTGCCGGTTCGTAGTCAAGGTGTATTGCAGCAGATCTGGCAGGACTAACATGATTTTTTTCTACTTCGACTTTCCCCTCTTTTTGTATACCAGGTACGCTAAGCTATGTCCCTGGAGCACCTTGGCATAAATATTAAAACTATCAAGGGTTTTACATCTCCACTGTGTTGACAACTGCAATTCTTTTGCAACTAGAGGGTGTTGGTTTAGCATCAGATGCACACATGCCTCTCGGAATTCTATTTATTTTCAGGCATTCTCAACCACGTATTGGAATGCAAACTGCCATTTCAATAATTTTATTTATTACACGCCTGTTCTTTGAAATCCCAATCTAAAGAAACGCTAAACCACGCGGAACGAAAATCGTTGACGGACTATTTTCAAATAGAAGCGAAATTTCGCTGGAATTTTCTACAAAATCATGCACCGTAATTACAATTTGAATCACTTGCGATAGCTAAAAATCGTTTCCTGAGTTCCAATGTGTTCTTTGTGCCAGTAGGCCAGTAGGCACATAGAACACATTGGAACTCGGGGGACGAAACAGTAACACGGGATCCCCCCTCAAATTTCGTTGGCGATAAAATGTGTTCTCTTTGTTGATAGTTGTCAAATCAATTGCTGAGCGTCCATCAAAGCATTATATTTATAGACGTGAAGGCATGTAATAAACCCAGAACGACACGCGTGTGTGAATGGGTTAATCGATATGGCACTTGAGCCGTCGTGGAAGGATTGAACGAGAGGCCACAGCCTCGAGTTTTATCTTTCCGCGATGGCACAAGTACCATATCAATTAACCCATTCATACGCTCATGCCGTTCTGCGCATGTATTCATTCCTGTAGTTTGCGGAAGCGATCACGAAAAAGTTTTCAGCAAATTCCAGCAAATTTTGCACTTGTACAATTCTTCTGCTTATGTGACTGTTTTTTGTAAATAAATTTTGTTAAACTAATAATAAATAAATAATATATACATAATAAAAAATATTTAACACATTTAAAATTATTAATTAAAAATTAATGTATTAAATGTATTGTTTCTGTTGAACTTGCGCATTCCTCTTCTAGTATTCTGTGCGAGTACACATTTCGGATTAACAGTTGGTAACGTCAAATTAACTGTACGAAACCGCAGTTGGTTGTCAGCCATTCTACTATATGTTAACGGTTGTGGTTTACTGTGTACGATCAGCAAGCTGTTTATAAAACTTCAAGGCAAAATTCTAGATCAAACGTTTTCCCAAAATGCTCTCGGAAGAAACAAAATGTCCAACTCACATACTGAAAAAAGAAAATCTCGCTGTTTACTTTCATATCAAAATTGTTTCAGTTGACAGGAAGCGAAAGAACACATTTTAATGATGCGTAGCTTCGAGACTGGTGATGGTCCGATATTTTGTTGTTGTCGATATCCATGCAATCCTGGACATAAATACGCAGAACGACAAGCAGGGTTAATCGATATGGCATGAGTGCCAGCGCGGAAGGATAGAACGAGAGGCCACAGTCTCGAGTTTTATCCATGCGGGCAATGGAGATGAAGTGTCTTGCCCAAGGACACAACGCGGTTGCCGCAGGTGGGATTCGAACCGAGGACCTCTCGGCTTGCAGCCTGCACCTCTACCTACTGAGCCACCGCGCTCCCGATTTGTCGAATATTCCAGTGAAATTTCGCCTCTTTATAAAAATAGTCCGTCAACGATTTCCGTTCCTCACCTATGTGCAGAACAGATGTTCATTTTCCGCATGGTTTTGTGTTGCTGTAGATGGGGAATTCATAGAACAGACGTGTAATATATGTTTGTTTGTTTATTGAGGTTTAAACTACACTTCCAACAGCCAGGGTCTTATCTATCGTGTCGAAGTGTTTTACGGGTTTGGGAAGCCGGAGTACGAGAACTACCTAGTAGCAGCGAGCAACTGTCTGCCTCTGCAACTTAATACCCCGGCATAACAGCGTTAGCAACAGTTGAAGGCAAATGCACCATCGACGTGCAGTGCGCCTTTGTACATGGCGCCACGTGTCCCCACATGGGCAATGGAATTAAGTGTCTTGACACGCATACGGCACGGGTCAAAACGGAACTGTCGACCATTTGGTTTAACTACGTAACGGCCAAAAAACGGCCAACACTATTCACAAAAATCACAATTCAATTTATATTATTTTTCATTTTTTGTCTCGAAAACATGGCTTCTGACCCCTCATTGGAACGAGCTCGTTGTTTTCATGCAAAAAAAAAAGTTATTAAAGAATTTTGTTTGTTAGTGTCGTCTGCCTTTCGTGTTAGGTAAAGAGTTATAGTCCAATACTATAACCAGTGAGCGCCCCCCACCCCCACTCCCCCCCCCCCCCCGTCATAAATGAAATACTATATTCTGCCAGAACTGTCCACATAAATAGTCATTCAAATATTATTATCTCTTTATTTTTTTTATCTTCAAAATATAGCGTATGACCCCACATTGGAACGAACTCATTCCACGAAGGGTGTCGTAGGTTATGTTTTTCCGGCAAAAAATGAAATTTAATTTTAGACAGTTTTGTTCGTGTCGACTGGTGTTAGGTAAAGTGTTTACAAGATAAGATTGCCAGTACATATTACATGGTGCAATCATCAAACTAATTATTAATCCTTTGAAAATGAGTGACACTTTTTCCGGACAGAAACATGATGCGTCATAATGTCATTAAATAGGGTGGGTGTTCAGTAAACGTGTGGGGTAGACCAATCAATACTTTCAACGTGCAACCCCGAGGCTGCACGTTGAAAATATTGATTGGTCTACCTCAAATAATGAATATGCACTCTTCTAATTGTTGCCATTGAACTGGCATGGAAGATACACCAGTGTCTAGAGGGTTAAAATATGAGATTTTTCAATTGACACATTACCTCTCCGCAAGGTATTGTGCAAAAACATGTTCTTGTGCATAATTTAGCACAATGCATGGGGTGTTGTTGTAAGCATTACTGTATGTCCGGCAGATGTCGAAGCAATTTACCTGAAATGTGTGTACCGTTGGGAGAAGGCTCTCAAGCAGGATAGATAGAATAATTTCCCGCCAAAACACTCACGCAGTGTGGATTTACTCTCCTGTTCACTATGCAATTGGGATTTCTGAAACATCTGCGAAAAACGTCGCCAGTCAAACTGCCCCCCCCCACCCCCACCCCCCCCCATTAAGATGGCGTCAAGTCAATGAACGCAAACTTTACAAACCCATGACATTTAATGGCATGAAAGCTGTTATACTGTGACTGTAATCGCCGCGTAACAGCTTTCACTTCATCAAACGTCATGGTGTTTACCTAACACGGAAAACTAATAACACTCTGTCAACTTTTCAATCTGGGCACTTGTTTTTGTATCAATAATAACTAAAATATGTTGTAAATATTCACTGTACATACAGTGCGAGGAGAGTGGATTGTAACTAAATCACCCGCGGAGTGGAGTTATCACCCAAGCTGTAACTTTCAAATTGTGTACATATCGATAAAAAACACAAGAAATGTTTCAGCCAATGGACCTCCGGGTTTAACCCGGAGGTCCATTGGCTGAAACTTCGCTGGTGCTGGTTATGCTTTGCAAAAAAATGCAATTATTCCTCGGGTGGAATCTCCACTCTGCGGGTGATTTAGTGATAATACACTCTCCACGTACTGTAGCCACGTACAATTTGCACATCATCAATATATTTATTTTTCACTGGCATCAAAGTATACTCTTTAACCCTTTGATACTTTTTTCTTTTTGTTTTTTTTTTGGTTGACAACGTAACAGCATATAAACATAAGTACATAAATATACAGTCTACCTACATCTAATACAGGAATATGTGTATATTTGATTGAACATCATACACCTTCATTGCAGTATATCATTCCAGTAACTCAATTTTTCCCTAATACTTTCCGCCCTGCCGATTGGATACATTTATAAAAAATGGAATTCTAGGGCTCTGTAAGAGTTGATCGCTCCCACTAAGACAGAAAAGAAGGGAGGGTTTTGCTCCGGCTACATGTATAAATGTATCTCTTGTATATTAACAAACATGTTCTCCAGATACTTGGAGAATCTTCTTGAGTTATGGGACCTAAAAGAATATCTGTCATGTTTATACGTACATGAAATTTTGAACAAGTGTCAAGATTAATTTTTTCTACCAGTCTTAATAAGGGAGTTTTCGAGTAAAAACATTCAAAGAAAAGATGTAAAATTGTTTCTTCGGTATTTCCGCAGAAAGAACACAGTTCCGTTTCCGATAACCCACATTTAGACAATTTAGAATTTGTGTATAGAATCATATGGTTAATTTTGAATTGTAATGTTTGTAGATAAGTATCATCTGTTTCCCGAAACGTTTGGCTATAAAGATAAGGCCACTCCTTTTTTTCCAATAGTTTCATTCAATAGGGTATTCCACTTCTGTTGAATATATTGTGGCTCCTTGGAAACCTTTTTCAAAAATAGGATAGAAATGACGGTTTACCTAAACACAAGATCGAATATTATTAATACATGAATCTTCGATGTGTTCCATTGGATATTGCAACTTTCCATGACCTTGGTCTAGCATTCACCAGACCTGAATATGTGGTGAAAGGTATAACAAGGTCATAAATGCGCTAGAATTCATTAAAATCCGATAACCGATCCTGTTGCGTCAACAATATCGTTGATAAAAAAGACTTCCCCTTTGATTCTTTTGTACGACGTACGAAATCAAACAGTACGTTGATACTTTGTGAGGATTTATTTTGCTATTATTTTTCGATTTTTTAAAGTTTTAACCTCAAATTCCTATTTTCTCAGGAATAGTGTTCAATGAAAACCATTGAGTCAAATGTTATCGTAGCTTAAATAGAAATATAGTCCAGACTTCTTAACTGGTTGAGTGCTGGAAGCCACAATCAGGGATTTCAAAAATGAGGATATCAGAGCAAAAGCCAACTCTTTCCTTGCTTATATTTCATATTCAATTAAACACAAATAGTATTTTGTTTTTATAAATTTGTTTTACTATAAATTATTGGAAAGTGCCTGTATGCACTCTCCAATAATTTGTAATAAAACAAGTTTTGAATTACAAATTCAGACCACCAAAACTAATCTAGCTCTCAACCAGATAACCACTAATGTGAAAAATATCTTGTTATTTCTACTTTCTAACGTTTGACGTCGCATTTTGAAAAACGTTGAGGAAACTGAAGTCCCAGTGACGTTTGAACGTCAGGATAATTAAAGTCTGAAAGGGTTAAAAAGTGATTAACGACCGCTAGTCGTCGGGAACTTCAAAACCTTCGAAGATTTTTGCTGTTAATGTTGAGCATTGTTTATTAATAGCAACTCCCCTCCCCTAAGGCAGCGACAGTGGGGACGCTCTTCAGTATGTGACCAATAAGTGAAAAAAAAGTTTCCGTGTGGTCTCGAAATTGAAACTTATGGATGGATAAGGTGTCAGGGTTGGTAAGAAATTAACTGTATTCATGTTAAAATAGCGATTAACAATACATGTAGTATCACCCATTTCAAATGACTTTCTCGTGAAAACCTGTGCCTGACTCCATTGAACCAAATTCTGACGTTGGCGGTCCAAACGTAATTTTCTCTCGAAACTCATGCCATTGCTACATTCGTGCCATATGTCTAATATGAAATTATTTCTTCTTGCGCAGTTAAGAAATGGCATTGAACAGTAACATTAAACAACTTCCTAAACTATTCCAACTTCGGGTCAGTGTATGTCCTGTTTTCAGAATTCGACGATGCAAGTTGAAGTGCTTGGTGGCGGATCGAGCAGCTCTGGGTCATTCACCAAAGGAGTGTCATCCAGCTATTGTCCCTGCAAGATCCTAGCTTGTCTCTGCAAAAAGCGTGAAAGGTCTGCTGCGTGCATGCAATGTGGGAAACGATATTTTATTTCTTGACATGGAAGACTCTGTTCCAGTGAATCAAAAAACAACGATAAGAGATATATACGTTGAGGCGCTGACCAAGAAAATGATGAAAGATATGAAAGTGTTCGTTCGCCTTAATGACATTAAATCATTCGAGGAAGTGTTAGAGGACCTGAGAGCATTCACTAATCCACACGTGTCCGGTTTTGTATTGCCTAAATTAAAGACAGTCAGTGATCTGAGTATATATATATATCACTCGTGAGCGAAAATGAGCAGAAAGCAGGTTTAACTGGCCACATGAAGTTCGTACCAATATTAGAGACAATAGATGCGTTCTTTAAAATCTGTCCTATTGCAGGTGGATGCCCAAGAAACGTTGCTCTCATAATTGGCTCTGCGGATTTTTCAGCCGAAATCCTCTGTGCAGACAACTCGGTCACAACAGAGGCATTGCAGTCTGCAGCCGTAATGGCAGCACGAAAAAACAAACTCGAACCAATCGCTGGACCTTATCTCAAAATTGATGACCATATTGGATTTGAACAGTTTTGCATTAACATGAAAAAGAATGGCTTTACTGGTTGTACTACACTAACACCAGATCAAACACATATTGCAAATATCGTGTTTGCATTCAGTCAAACGGAAATAAAATTGGCTAAAGACATAGTTGATATGGCTAAAACGGGGAGTAATTCAATATCCACTTCCCAGCAAACAGTACAGCACAGCAGAGAGGTAATCGGACCTCCACACCATAAGTCTGCGAGAGAAACACTCGCACGTCATCAACTAATAAGCGAAAAGTTTCAAAATTCACCGATGTCAACACTAACAGTGATTCCAGTTCTACGCAAGCAACATAACATACGTGATTATTTAAAGATCGGAAACACGATATTACAATCAGAAGAAGTTACTTTCAACGAAGGCTTGAAAGTGTTTTGGGACGCGAGCTTTTTCGATTTCTCATGCAAAGTAGGCACCAGAAATAACCGTGGAACAGATGTGAAGCACCTATCGGTCAGTCATTTGGTAAGCATGTGCCTGGGGCTGTCAGTTTCTCACTTCAGCGAGTTGGCCATTGTTCATCTAGGGTTTTATGACGCTTTTCAACACCGTTCAGTAGACTACGGAGACATTTTCAGAAGTACAGTGCATATCGATGAGGCTTTCGATACACGAGAGAATAATACCATAGTTTATTACCCACACAGGATGATTAATGCAAAAGATCAAATTGTCTTCTCACTTAAGAAACGAACAATGTTTGATCAGTTAGAAAATGAACCAAGAAAAAAAAAGCCATCACATGAACGCAAGAAAAGAAAGCAGTGACATAAACGGAACAGAACTACTGGGAACAGAGCTCACAACAGTGCGCCGAAGTGTGTTTGAAACACTGCCCAGCAGTAACTATGCAAACGACTATCACCACTACTCGTCATTATACGAAGGACAGGTTTTAGTACATAACCTCGTAAAATCATTTTCAGATTCTGAGACAACAATGCTCATGCGTCTCATGAAACTTACTAACAACCATCATTACAGGAGACAATGTTATGAATCAACAGACATGTTGGTTGCAGGGCCATTTGTTGTGGCAGCCATGTTAAGTAATTTTGCCAAGGATTTTCCAAATGTATTATATGAAGATATATCTGAATGTATCAATATGAACAAAGTAGTTATAGGAGAAAGCATAACAACCTTAACTTACCTGCTTGACACAAAATGATTCAAGGCAAACATTCCGAGTTTCACGAACTCACATTGAAACATTTGGCCATTAAAAACGTAGACCCTGAAGTATTGTCTGAAACTGTAATACCACTTAGGCTGTTATCAGATCGAGATTTGACCAAACCAAAACAATACGAGAAAATATGCTTGGAATCGTGTCCCATTCTGTATCGAAAAATTGCCTGCCAAGCTATTCGCAGAGTGATAATTGTCAAACCCTTTTGACCGTTTTGGTTCGGGAACAGGCCCATTCAAAGTACTAAAAAGGCCTAATGTGAAAATACACAGTAATCTTAGTAAATCCTCTTAGGTCTAATACTAATATAACAGGGGTTTTTCTTTTAATTATCATCCTACATAATTTATGATCAGTAAAGTGTGATTTAAATAGAGAAGTCAATTTAGAAACCTTGAAACGTATTTTATTCTCCTATAAACCATTATGCATAGAGGTTATTACCACCATGTGGGTTTTCGAGATGGCGTATTGAAGACGAGACCACGTCTCTAGATCATATATCGACGAGTCCTTTAGGACGAGTCGATATATGAACCAGAGACGAGGTCAAGACTTCAACACACCATCTCGGAAACCCACTTTTGGTAATAGCCAATTTATCTTACAATATTTCTCTCTTTTTTGACTTGTTCACATACATTATCACAATCATTTAGTGGGTACGAATTGATTTTTTATGAATGAAGATCATGACGTCATGGAATTACGTTCTTGAGCTATGTATGACGTAATCCTTATTCATTGTTCCACTTATACTGTAACCGCCGCAGTTTATAGCAATATTTCAGCTGTGTGTTTCTTTGTTTTATTTTACAAGTTTAATGCATGGTAGGAAAATATAAAAAATATCATCTTGGCAAAAATGATTTAACTTAATTTATTTTGCTAAGTTGGTGAGTTATTTATCACTTAACTACTGTTATCAAAACGTGGCCTCGACATGTGTGATCAGTTTTCTGAGTACAGGTAAAAACGCCATCTTTCTGAATGGAATGATCACACGTGTGATAGCTACTCTCAATAAAGATTTGTATTATTTGTCTAGACGTTTTTACTTGTATTGGGTGATATACGTTCTTGTTGTAAGATTATCAAGGTGGAAAAAGATTTTTACAACAAAGAAACATTTAACGGAATCAACTGATAAATTAATAAATGGAGGCTTTATTTACAGTGGCATGGCTGGGGTTCGAACCCAAGCCGAGAGAGTTTCCTTCGGCACCAGAAAATAAGTGTAGGTGTTTTGTTTTAAAATTTGTCACTGTATTCCCCCCTTTCCCATTTTTATCGCAACATGTAGATCTAGCCTCTAAACAACTCGTCCGTGACTAGATCCCTGATGCGGAAAGTATCACATGACATGGTATCTGACAGTGCGTTCCGTTCCAGACCAAGGACCGAGTCATGTCAGATACTTCTATCTTCCAGTAGTTGTGGACCATATGTTTCCCTGAGTACAACAACACGCCACCCACACCGCCATTACATTGCAGACAGCGTCCTGTCGCATCCAAAAACGATATCCTGTCCAATAATGATTAGGAGTTCACCAGGACCAGATATCAAGTGAGAAATCTATTGGAACATGGTCCAAAATGACAAGGATCTCATCAGGTACAAGTTGCGTTTTCCGTTTAATGGACTTCCCTGTTTACAGGGAATAATTTAATCGAAGGATTGCTGGGGTAAAATAGAGATTAGTATTTTATAGATATGATTTTCTTTCCCAGAATTGCCCATTAGTAAGTTTGGCATGATGGCTTCGAACTTGGCTGATATCGCCGATCTCGTCAGATATGGACCAAGTTGAAGTTGTTGGATAACTAGGCTCAACCAATTTACTTACAACGAAATCGTTCACCTTATTCGTCGAAAGCAATCAGAAACTACCAATACCAGGCATAATGGAGTAGTTTGAAGCTGATTTTTTGTATGGTGAGGAATTAACGATGGCAATGAGTACAGATTAGGTGGACGGAAAAGATAAGATAACTCTTATGCGACGTCTCCGAGGCAGAACTGCCTTCCATAAGGTTGGAAAATTAAGACGCACCCAAACTGGTGTTGTGTCCAATAAAAGTAAAGCCCAAAACATAGAGGAAGCCATAGTTTTAGAAATGAGTGAAAAGGACCCAGATGAATACGCCTTTAACTGGTAGAGTGCTAAATTATTTTGGGCCATCAAAATTTGTTCACATATCTTTGCCTTGTTACTATTTATGGGAGAGTGCCTACAGGCACTCTCCCATAAATTATAACAAGACAAGTCCTTATAGACTAAATGATATCACTTCAAAGATAATACAAAGCACAACCACTGAGTATGAAGCCTTCAAGTTGCAGTACCTTCACCTCAGAGTAAAGCCCAAATATGGGCTTCCAGCACTCTACCAGTTAACAAACTGATGAAGCGATAGAAATGAATGACAACATTGGACTCGGTACAGAGAGAGTCGGTGAAGATTTTTCGTAAGAAAAGAAGCCCAACAATTGGCAGCAATAACTATCGACACAGCCTCCGGAATTGACTCCCCAGACATCTTTCTTATGAGTTATGGACATATCCACCTTCTCAATCTCCCGAGCTCCCCAGAGGGACATTTACTTAATGCAATACATTTGTATGTAAATTTAGATGCTTCTTTTGAGGATGGGTCTGTGCAATCGGCTTTCACTCCATCGTTGGCGACGTGCTCTCTCTGACTTTCGGGTGGCATCCCATACTTGTATCTGCCGGTGCTGGCCTGTACTTACACGTAGCAAGTTGTGCACACATGCGTCACGACATTAAGTAGTATGCGAGAGATGATTTGAGGGACTCCGGAAGATACATCATGTCGCAGTACATTGCGGGTAGAGCGTATGTTGTTGTGGTAACATGTGAATGGCCAAGTTACGACGCCATGGTTTTGGTGATTAGTGGGAGTTAAGGCGCATACGGTCCCCAAATGGGTTTGTACAGGCAGCATCATCAGCATAGACGTCAATTCGCCCCCTGAGTGCCAGTAGGCACATAGAACACATCGGAACTCAAGGGGCGAATTGTCCATGTTTTGGTATTGTGTTGACAAGACTGTAAACCTCACTGTCGGCTACAATCAGTCTCCGACAGGATCATGTCTGTCTCCTGCTTATTTTATACATACCACAAGCAAATGTCTAGGGCAAGCCAAATAGGTCAGCCTGGTTGGACAAATAAACAAAGCACCGATTCAGCAAATCATCCAGAATACAGCTGCTTGCATCATTACAGGCTATAAGTGTTATGATCACATAACCATACTACTAAACAATTGCACTTTTATTATTTATTTATTTATTTATTGGTGTTTAAGGTCACATGCTTATGCAGGATGGCTAATCATGACCGTGTCAGTTTTACGGATGGAGGAAGCTGGAGTACCCGGGGAGAATCACCGAGCAACGACGAGTAGCTGCCAGCTCCCCAAACATCGTAACTCCACACAGCAGCACAGGCAGGGTTAGACTGGTTGAAGAAATGCGCGCCATCGAAGTGCAGTACGCCTTAGTACACGACGTCATCGTGCCACCCTGTAGACAAGCGGGGTTAAGTGCTTTGAACCGGTTACCGCAAAGCCACCGTGCACCCAATTGCGCCTTTACCCGAAATAACGTCCAACTGACATCTTTTTCATGAACGTTTAATATCGACCACCTTATTGAACTCTCCTCGTATTTTTTCAAATACATTATCCAATGAAAATCATATCTAAAAACGTAATCAGTATTCAGTTTTCACCCCGACAAGAAATTCGTCTGTGCTGCTATTGCGGTGACGATATGGCGACAACGTCGCAAAAATTAAAGCTCGTCCGATTTTGATCAAAATTTTGTATGTTAAAGGGATCAAAAATAAAAAATAGCTCTTTTATATTTTTGGATTTAACGTTATTTTGACGTTTGACGTCATTTGGAATTTGGAAGATTTGAAATATCGCCTAATTTGTGAGGAGCATGATTCACAAAATACCACAGATGCGGCTTTAATATTCTACAAATAGGTCAATAGATACTTGAAAACGTGGACATCTACATTTTTAGTTCATTGCAGAAATGTATTTAACGCTACGACGTTGGAAACGGCCAGGTCCACAGATCGCCAACAACGAAAGTTCACTGCATGAGGGTTAAATCTTCCTTCCGTTTCATCCCAGTGATACTTTATGACACACCATTCCAATTACAAAGCTCAAAAATAATAAAAAATAAAAAATCGGACGTCAAGCACAAGAGATATGACGTTAATGCCATCGGGCGTATTATTGCATCATTTATTTATTATTATTATTATTTATTGGTGTTTAAGGTCACATACTTATACACAATGGCTAATCGTGACCGTGACAGTTTTACGGGTGGAGAAAGCCGGCGTACCCGAAGGGAACCACCGAGTATCGACGAGCAACTGTCAGCTCCTCAACATTTTAACTCTGTTCAAGCTCCGCTCAAGCAGGGTTACATCGGTTGAAGACATGTGCACCATCGACGTGCAGTACGCCTTAGTACTCGGCGCCATCGTGCCCCGTGTAGGCAACCGGGGAAAAGTGCCTTGCCCAAGACCACAACGCGGGTCGTCCCGGACGGGGATCGAACTCATTTCTCCGGGCAGTTGATGTCATGGTCTGATATACTATTCACAGAACGGTCAAAGGGAGACAATTACAATTAAGGTGAATGTTTAAATCACATTCTGTTCAACCATTTGAACCCCAGAGGCCGTTTTTCCAGCCTTGTCACAAGCTACGTCATAATGCCATTAAGTGGAATGGCTACAAGCTAAATGTGTGGTGTGGACCAATCAATGTTTTCAACGGGCAGCCCAAAGGCTGCACGTTAAAAATATTAATTGGTCTTATCCCAAATAATAAATATGGACTCTTCCAATTGCTTCCATTGAACTTACATGGAAGATACCATCAGTGTTCAAAGGGTTAAACATGTCACACGCATTTGTACTCTGGCAAGAATTTTAAGTAGTCATAAAATTGGCAAGGAGCTGTCAGAGAGAAAAATACAGATCAATTTATGTGACGATTTGGCATGGTCTTAAATTCTACAGACCGTGTGATGCTGACTAAGACCAGTGAAGTTCACCCTGGCATTGGCAGACACCCGGCTGAATATAAATGAAGCCAGTGGTTTAATGTTAAAGTTAAATGACGGATCGGTTGGGGTACCTCTTCGGAAGAAGGTTAGTCAAACCCCTGACCGACTTGACTAACATGCTGACGACTTGTTATTCGTAATCAGCAGAACTGTGAAAGGTCAGTCACGTACCATGGTGTATATAACAGCCGACAGCAAGCCAGTTTGGGCGGTTCCCTCTGAGTTCCTATCCCACACGCCATTAGAAATTTCGGGGAAGCAGATAGTTAACAGTTTCAGGTTTTTTGAAGTACCTAACAGCAATATTGGTGACGTGGAATCTTCGATAAAAGTAAATAAACAAAGCTACCAGGTGTCAGTTTATTACTGCCATTAACCAACAAGACAGGACACGGACAAAAAACACACGAACCTATCCCGAATCCCCAAAACATCTGAGGGAATTGAAGTCCGGACTCCTTAAACAAACACTCACTAGACGAACACCAGGTGTTAACTCTAGGTATGACACAAATGCTATGATCATGCCCAGCAGATCCCTGGCAAATGACACAGAAAAGTTTAAGAAGCTCCCCCCACAAGTTTTGCCACAGTTTACTGTCAACAGACGGGACTGTTATACGCTCGGCTTTCAGGCGACAGGAAGCGACGTCGGGTGCGTTATTCAGCGGCTTAGTATCTGGCTCCGCTGCATTCCGTCTTTGACTTGGCACCAAAAATATTCATTTTACATCGAACACAAATTCCAAATTTCTTGCCAGCGTGCCCACTGCACGTAAGACTATGAAATAATGCCGATTTTGCGTGTTCAATATATGAGTATCGACATCACGGTGCCTTTGTAATCTGATCTTTCCTCGTAGTGTTTTACCACGAATAGATATAAATAATGTATTGCAGCTCAGAGAATATCTTCAGCTTTCTAATATCCAGCAGCAATGCAATGGCACTGCAGTAAGTGAGCGATATAACAGCAACAGCATTCGCCCTCATGCTTCTGGTGCGGACATCCATAGTTGTGCGCGAGACCCCAGAGGCCCTGCGCGTGATACTAGTTATGAAAGTGATGCATCCAAGGGCGGACTGGGCCAAAGAAAGTTGCCAGGAAACGTACCAAGGGGCCTCCGGACAAAATTATGATTTTTCGAACCAAAAGAACGCTGCTTCCTTGCATCGGAGAGATCAGTGTCGGTCTACATAGAGGGCATTTTTGACGTCATTTTTGTATCATCTTTATCGCTCATCTGGCAAAAATAGTAGCAACAAAGGGGGCCCTGAACCTATCGGACCGACCATAGTTGTGCCCAATGGGTGAACATTTTGATTTTTCGAACCGAAAAAACGCTGTTTCATAGTATCTGGTCGATCAATGGCAGACTAGACTGCTGGTGTATCGAAATGTCCTCTAATGGCAGTCCACATAGAGGGCATTTCGATAAACCGACAGTCTACGCAATCAGATCCATGCGCCATCAGGTGTTGGGCTGCGTAATAGGGGAGGGGGGGGGGGGAATTTCTCGGTGGACTTTACGGCCAAGTGGGTAATAACAGTCCGTGTATTGATGGTCCATGTGCTGTAAGTGGGCACGCGGAAACAAAGCGTGTCATATGATACCATTCCTGTTTGGGGAGTGTGATACGGGATGTCCGAAGTAAAAGCAGGAGTACTGTTTGTGAGGTAGATTCACACTGCCTCTTTCTGGGTGGAGGATTTCCACTCGGTGGGTGAAATAAGAGAGGACCTAGGGGTGTAGATTAAGAAAACGCATCGCTGTTTAATGACTTTGCTTTCCAATCACAGGTAGTATGAAATTGTTTGGACAATTATTAGTTTATATTTCCGGACCTGGTAGTAATGGTACTTAGTGTATAATGCGAGAGGTTTATGGAATTAGTGGTCGCTTTTTAGACGAAGAGACATGGTGCGAACAGTGGATATAACCCAGCAGTCATCTTCGATTCATTTCTTGAATTGTCGGGAGACGTTGGTTTAGCGACAATATGGTTCAGGAAGGAGAGAGTCACACTATCTATGGTGGCTTATCAGACCTATTTCTCTAAGGAGGAAAGAGGTAATGGGGCGATGCTGTTCGTAAGCATATCGCGGTGGCCCAACACGTAGCTGCTCCTGGAAGGAAAGAGTTTTGTTGTCTGTGGTGTCCCTGCGGGTATGATCTTGCTCCAGGTAGGAAAGAAGTAATGGAGCAAATCGCGCTAGATTGTCAAGCTGGCACAACCCGATAGGAAAGAGCTCTGCTGTCTGTAATCATTGCAGGCATGTTGCTCCGGGTCGGAAAGAGGCAATGAAGCGATTCTATTAGTTAGCATGGCGCGATGACCCAGCAAACTGGCTGCCCATGGTAGAAAGAGCTGTACTGTCTGTGGTGGGCTGATGGCCTCGCATGCATGTTGCGCTGTTTGGAAAGTGGCAAGCCGTTGGTGTTAATGAAGCGATGCTGTTGATCAGCATGTTTTCTTTTTAAGTGCATTCTGTTATGAAATAAACTGATTCATTTATTAGGGAAGGAAGTATTTGGTTCAGGCGGTATGGGTATAGACTTCAGTGCTTTACCGAGCACAAAATCATGGTAACTGAGTGTATGGCTGGAGAGATTAGCCTTATCACCTCATGTGATTTACGAGGATGACATTCTGTGATGTGCGTTGTTGGCAAATTCGACATTGGTGATATGCATCTGCCTCACGATGTATGAGAGCTAGGGTTATTGAGCAGTATTATGAGCCTGCGTTGCCTTGTGGGAGGGGGGGGGGGGGGTACATCGTCTCCATAGCGGGGTTTGGGGGTGTAGAATCACTAGTACTGAATTAGTGATAGCATTGTGGGTTCTCTTAGGGTATTGTCCGGAATATAATTCCGCTATTTGTAAAATGTCAAAATCAACAGATCTCCGTAATATCGCTACGCCCTAAACAGCTGCCAATCAATCACATTCACCAACAATCCCGGCATTCAGGAGAATTACAAGTTCTATCTATCACCACTCCAGCAACCATCTGAGTTTGTAATATCACCTGAGGTATAGAATCACTCTAAAACAACAAATTTATGTAAAATTGTGTATCTACCTTACATATTATCCCCCTGTGCCAGTATGTATAGAGCTTTATTCTGGCCACCTCGTATCTCACTCCCTCTATACCCCCACCCAACAGGAGTGCCATCTTGGCAGAGCCCCCACTTGAAGACACGCAATCCTAATCTTTCAGTATATCTGATCAATACACGGTCTCAAATAACCCAATGAGTTTTCAGTTCCTTCATCGCGCGCAGAGCTACCATGGCCTCACATGCATTTCACAACCATTGCTCTCAACTCCTAAACCATCAAAACGAGCTCTGCTTCTACTTATATTATCCTGAGTTACTTGGTGGTAGTGTGTGTGTCGAGGGTGGGGGGAGGGGGTGGGTGGGGGCAACACCTAGGTTCACATTATATGGTAAGTTTTGTCGGCTGTTCCTCATCCACTTGGATTGAAATAAACCCCTCAACCACCCAGCCATGGTAGATGTTATATGTCATTATTCTTTCGCCTACTACTGATAGCAACACTGATTCTGTTTAGTTGGGGTGCAGAACTACGGAATCTCAATTTGAAGGAAATGGTTACGTTTTCGCAATTTCCGGCATGCTAGAAATTCTAGCAGCACTCGATTGATAAGAGCTCAACCCACCCTTTGAAGTATCGTGGTGGACTGTGGTGGGAGACAGCATCGGGAAATCCGCAACTTGACTCGAAACAAACACTGTGCAGTTTTGCCTCTTTAATCTGATAAATGGAATATCAACCGGCTATCATTGAGCAGCAATCGGAAGAATGCATGTTTGCTCAGAAACTCACATCGTGCTATTGAGATGCCATATGTCAATATTTCCAGCCACCTGCGGTGTACCATTTGGGTCAAAGGTTGATTCAACAGCGATGAGATTTAAATACACTCCCAACATGCATATTTTGTAGGTGTACCTGCATTTTGGAGTTGCATCTACATGTCGAAATACATGTGCACGTGTAAAAAGGTAGCGTTGTACCTAGAAAAACTGCGCGTCCAAAATGCAATTTACACTCACGCTGGACATTTTATACGTCCAATTCAGTAATGCACGTTGGACGAGCATTTTTCACCGAGATGAAACAAAAATGCATGGACGTCGTGTATCTTCAACCCTTTACCCATTGCAGACGATTTCAAAATTTCTTATTTCAAATATAATTTTTTAAATTTTTTCAAAACATTTCAACAAAACCATATCATGTGACCCCTCTTTGGAACGAGCTCGACACAAAATATGAACACATTCACTACGCCATTCTCAAGCTGTCTCCAATGGAAGTCTTTTTCTGGTCATTGAACGACAAATTATGAACTCCACTGGAACGTGGTTGCATACGATTAAGATGTTCTGGCTCATTCTCAATAAAAGGGCGCAAATAGTGTCGCCGGGATATGCCTGCATAATGCTTTGCCAAATGATTTCCGATTTCTGGTGGTTTTATACAGCGGTTGTTTGGCGAAAAAGCCAGAATCATTTCTCGAAAATATCTGGTCGCATTTGGATGTGGTGGGCTATCGCATATGGCCAAATGTAACTTCCGTTACTATCGTCTGAAAAAAAATCCCGACCTTTCAGGCTGTCTTCCACTCATCATTTAGCTAACAACAGATCATTTCGTTCTAAAAGTGGATCGGGATATCCGCCCATGGAAACATAGAATATAAGGACGAGACTTTCACCTTATGCTCTCAATTTTCACCTTCGCACGATGTCGCCAGTTTCGTGAAGCTTCCGTTACGCTACTTTCGCGATGTTACAATGAATTGAAAAATGCATTTGTGTTTATGTTCGTGTACACCTTCTAGGGCTGTGGTGCGTAATTTGGTGCGCTATGCCTTTACATTGACCCGCGCGGTGCGTGTAATGCTGTAATCGCGTGTATAATACCAGGACACTGTCGCGTATGGAATAGTCTGAAACACCCGTTACTACGTATCGTGACGAGAACACGATGTTCTAATCGACATAACCATCAGACGTGCATCTAATATGGTCAGAAGTCTTCGAAAAATAGCCCGGCGGTTGGAATTCGAGATGCATTGCGTCGACAAGAAGCTTGGAAGTATGAAGAAAGACGGTGGCCAATGAAACATCCATTACTGTAATTAACGTCTCTCTGTTTATTTGTCTTCCCAGGTGCACGTGCGCCAGTTTTTCAAAGTTGTCTTCCCAGGTGCACGTGCGCCAATTTTTCAAAGCCTCGTGTTTACAAGATTGAGAAGCGCCATTGTTTGACTGCACATGAGCTATCAAAAAAGAGTAATTATACATAACTATTACAGGTAAGAGAAATAAATATTAGTTGGTTGTGTGATTACCCACTCTTGACGTGCCATGACTCCCGCCATGCTTTAGATAGTTGAGTTCACCTGGAAGCGATCAGTATACAATATCAATATCACAATACACATATACATTATTTTCGATGTCGCCACTTGCATCTGTTTGCTGCTATAGACCCGCTAGGCATGGGTAACCTCCGTTACATTTGGTAACGGATGTTACATGATTAGAAATGTCACTTTATCCTTTGTTTTTTCCTAGCATGTTACCATTTGAGTATTCCAAATGCCATAGGGATATTTCGTGTGTGAAATGGAAAGTTATTATTCCATTTTCAAGTGGTATTCCCTTTGTTTGAATTGTATTTAGGGGCGTTGGAAGGTGAAGATATTGGAGAGAGAGAGAGAGGGGGGGGGGTGGTCTCGGAGAAAACAGGGCAGAGTGAAAGGGAACCTCAGTTAAATTGACAGTATGATACGTAGCACCATCCGCGTCGTGCAGGGGTCGTGCACATGAGGTGGGGGGGGGGGGGGGGGGGGCAGGCGCGTAACAACGAAAAAATATTGGGGGGGGGCACCAGGGTGGACCCAATGGAGGTGCCAATTATGCTGACAGTATGATGCGCAGCTTCATGCGAGCCACGCAGCAGCGAAGTGGGGGAGAGCACGAGAGGTGGTATCCCCCTCTCGGAAGTGAGGGTCCTGGAGAGAGAGGGGGGGGGGGGGGTCTCCTTGAGAAAATTTTGAAAAAATGAGGGCCAAAACCCGTTCTCGAAAGCGATTCTGAGGTTGCTACATGTGACCGACCCCCCAGATGAGGACTGCCTGACATTTCAAATCGAATTCTCTGCTTCTTTCATTATAAGGCTGTCTCTAAACATCGCCAAAAGTTTAATCCGGGCCATGGCCTAATAATTTTTGAAAAATTGGGGGAGGGGGTAAATATCCTCCTTATCCCCCATTTTTTACGCCTCGGGGGTGGGGGTGGAGGGGAGTGGGCGGGAAAAAGCTAGTGTTCTCTGTGTTTCTGAGGCTGTTGTGACTGACTCCCTCGGTGAAAACGGTTGAATACTTCAAACTCTAACTGTCTGCTCCTTTCATTTGAAAATTTGTGGGGGCGAGTTAAATACCCGGTCGATGCCCAGCATCATTCAGGCCGCGCAGCGGAGAGGTGGGAGTAGAGCACGAAGGGTGGTATCCCTCTCTCGGTGGGGTGGAGCTTTTGTACACTGCAAACAGTGATTCTCTGCTCTGTTCGTTTGAAAATATTTGGGTCGATCACCCCCCCCCCCCCACCCCACCCCGTTCCCATGGGATCCTACGCCACCGATTGTGTCCAGCCATTCCACGTGGACCTGTGTTTTGTAACTAGCATTACACATTTGTATACTGGTATGAAGCATGAAATCACTTTCCATATTTTAGGAGATCGCTGTAAGGTCCGTTACATTGCACCCACAGGAGTTTTCGAGCTCAATCTCCTGAATCTTCGTGTTGATAAACCTCGAAACATTGTAAAACATACCAGAAACGACAACAAACAGTGTGGCCACAATGAAAACCTCTTCATCACAATATTCCTCGTCATAAATGTGTTTGATATTTTGTGTTACAACTGAGTGAACATAATAAGAGTACAACTCACCCACAACCTTAGAAAATTATTTCATGCTCCACACTTGTGTGTAACTGCCTAACAGGGGCACTGCTTATAAATCATTACAAGTGAATTACAGACAGTATACATGCTACTGTTAGACATTTGCATACTTCTATGAAGCATGAAATCATTTTCCATATTTTAGGAGATTGCTGTTACATCCGTTACATTGCACCCACAAGAAGTTACGAACTCAATCTCCTGAAACGTGGTGTTGATGAACCTCGAAACTATTGGAAAACATAGCCGAATCCTCGACAAACAGTGTGATTACAGCGAATAACTCAATTTGTTCGCATGGTTCCCAATTATTAAAACTGAAATACACAAGTTTAAATTTTTTTATCGAATTAAAACAAGATTTTTTTTAACACTGTTCTTCAAGGAACTGTAACAATTTTGAATATGATCTCAGAATTGGCAAACTACTGAGTATATTTTGCACACTAGTGAATATTTTTGGAAAATCGGCAACAATAATCATTTACCTCGCATGCAAAATTATAATAACTTTTCTAAAACCAGATTTTTATAATCACGGATGTTACAAAATGAGAAAATCAATTTTCGAAGGTCAGAGTATGAACGGTAATAAAACACTTATCAGTCAAATTACCTAACCTGAAAAGCAGACGACACTTGCAAAAATAATTCTTGAATAACTAATTTTTTTCATTTTTTGTCTCAAAAACATAGGTTATGACCCCTCGTTGGAACGAGCTCGACGAGCTCGCTCCAACGAGGGGTCATAACCTATGTTTTTGAGACAAAAAATGAAAAAAAATAGTTATTCAAGACTTATTTTGAGATTGTACCGATACATTTCTTTCATTATAAGTTAAATTCATCAATATTGCAATAATTTTATTTTTCTTGTTTTCTGTACCGTATTTGCACCATTTTACTGAGAATGAGCCTTCTATGCTTATTTTAGGGTTGTTTAATCGTCAAATTCGGCCTTATGACTAAAGATAAATGACATGCTGAAGAAATCTACGACAACAAAAACAACATCTTATAGGACGACATTGGACTTTTGAAATAAATATAAAACTTCGCGATATGCGTACTTATGGACGAAAATAACTCTTCTTCAACGACAAGTATTTCCGTTCTGAGAAATACTGTGCGGCGTGGAACGGAAGTACACGTACTTTATATTGCTGGCTGTTTGAGGTCGTACCGAATTTGAACAAATTTCGCAATGTACTTATCGAACTCGGCCTTAATTCGTTTACGGCTGTCAGGATTAAGTATTTATTGCACGCCTGTTCTATGTAATCCCCATCTACAGCCACACTAAACCATGCGGAAAATGGAAATCGTTGGTGGACTAATTTTAAATAGAAGCGAAATTTTACTGGAATTTTCCACAAATCGTGTAACTCAAATACAATTTGAATCGCTAGCGACAGCTGATAATCGTCTCCTGAGTTCCAATGTTTTCTATGTCCCAGTTGGCACATAGAACACATTTGAACCCAGGGGACGAAACAGTAACACGGGTTCCCCTCGCAAATTTGGTTGGCGATAAAATGTGTTCTTTTTGTTGATAGTTGTCAAATGAATTGCTGAGTGTCCTTCTAATAATTGTTTTTATAGACGTGAAGGCGTGTAATAAACACAGAACGACAAACACTTGCGCCATCGCGGAATGATAAAACTCGAGGCCACCGGTCGTCTGACACTCGTGCCATATCGATTAACCCATTCACATGCGTGTGTCGTTTTGTATATTCCTTGGTATCTAAACCCTCTTGAATGTAACTACTGACTTTATTTTGTTGTAAACTTGGTCACTGTGAGTAATCGACTTTTACCGTACACCGGATATTGCGACCGCTGAGGCGAGGAAAATATTTTTTTTGTCTGCAGCCGGATGATGGTGCGGTGAGATTTTTTTCTTTTATACGGATTTGGAGAAGCTAGTTGGCTGAAGGTAAGACGGGCTTATTTCTGAATAATTTATCTTTTTCTAGATAGAAAATATTATGTGAAATATCGCTAGTTAAAGCTCAGAAGAAACCAAATTCATCGATGTGGTCGTGTTGACTTCTCGGAATTAAAAAGTTTACGAGCCTATTTCGAGGGGATAATATGCATATTCTTTCATGTACAGTGTGCACAAAGGGTGATCAATGTTAGCCCCAGCTGAATTTATACTTAAAATGAATCCAACATCTTTGAAAATAGGCAAAATATCCAATATTCAAAAATCGCTTGTGGACGGGGTATTGCAACGAGATGAGAAATGTATGTACGGGTTAATGCAACAGTCGTGAACGGGATATTTCACTTCTCGGACCTTGCAACCAGCTGGATTTGCTTCTGTACGTGATAATCTGTATGAATATGAACACTCTCAATTCTAGCTTAACAAATAACCACGGCACAACTCGGTACTGTCCCAAAGTGCTTGGAATATTTTAATATTAATAATAATGGTAAAATACCAGAATAATATGAGATATTGTGGGACTATATTATACGTGCCCGTGTCTTTTTTTATATTTTTGATCATATTTTGGGAGGATTCGCAAATATTTATTCACGCTACATTCACACTGTATACTTGAATAATGTATCTTTTCAGATGGATCTGAGCTCTAATTCGTTAGACATATCTGGTGAAGTAGAGGTGAAAGAGCAGACATATCGTTGCAAATGTGGGTACATCACAAACGACAGGAGCAACCTGTGAAGGCATTCAAAACGGCACAAACGTACGACGGATACACAGATGACAAGTACGCCGCAAAGGAGTTGTGCACCACCAGTTGCATTCATGTTGTGTGAATACTGTGGACGAGATTTTAAATGTGAATTTGGTCTGAAACTACACATAAGGAACAAGCACGAGAAAAGCTTCAAGCACGAGTGCGCCATTTGCGGACAAGGTTTTAATCAAACTATACAGTATAGGTTTCACTGTTCTCAACATCTAAATGCAAACATAAATGAATGTTCAAAATGTAAAGTAGAATTTTTTCTCCTTGTTCTTTAAAGAGACACATGAAAATTTGCCCCCTGGCAACTGATGCTGACAATAAAGAGTACAAATGTACAGAGTGTGGAGCTGCATTCAGTCTAAAAGAGCGACTCCGTGAGCATGTTAATGGAATGCACGAGGATCCAAAACACGTTTTCGAAATGTGGGAAAAGGTTTGCCTGGCGATCCGGTTTAAAGGCCCATATGAACTTGCATGGCAGAGAATAAGCACACTCATACCACCACCTTCCATTATTCGTTTTTATATGTTTACCGATTCCAGGAAGAATGTTATTTCAGTTTTGAGACGCTTGAAGCAATCTGGCCAACTAAAGTGCGATTTTACATATTTACTTAAACATTTTTTTCACAATTTGATTTTGATAATTTTGAGTGTGGGCAGTACCAGCAAAGTTGTGTTCTTTTGTCCTGTATAAACCAGTGTTGCTCTGAATCAAACTGCATATCTCCCTTTGAATACGAAGAAGTGCCAACTGCAACGCTGAAGCACTCTTAAAAATTTTGGTTCTATAAAGAATTTGATCAGGTCCACATGAATCAGAATAGAACCGTTTGAATGTGACGTCATCGGTTGTCCACATGTATTCGTCGCCCAGGCTATTCTGTGTAATATAATTAATTGCTATGACCTTGCGTCCCTGGAACGAAAATAATTATAATGGCGGGCGCCATTAAATACACCTTTTCCCCATTCTTCTAGGACGTTGGTTCTTCTCAAATCCAAAATTGGTTACATATCTGGGACGACCCAATTTTGGATTTGAGCAGAACCAACGTCAAACGAATGAGGGAAAAGTGTATTTATTTGCGCCAATGATTATAATTATTTTCGTTCCAAAGATGCAAGGTCACAGCGATTAATTATACTCAGAACAAGTCTGGGTTATGAATAGGCTACATGTTGGCAACCGGTGGCGACCCGATTCAAACGGTTCTATTCTAATCATGTGGATCTGATCGAATACAAATAGAACCAAAATTTTTAAGAGTGTACTCCTACCTTTAACTCTATTTATTAATTTCAGAACAAGTGTGTTCAGCAAAAAGATGTGCGGACGAGAAGCCCGTGTTCTCATGCATTCGTGATTTGTGCGTGCGTGGGTTTTTTTTTATTATTATTGTTGTTGTTGCTGTTTGTCACAGAGTATAACTTCATAGTGACAGGGTATTGCTCATTTAATGAGCTTGTGGGTAGTGTTGCGAAGTCGAATTGAAAAAAAAAACAAAACAAAAATAGATTCCAGTTTCTAATATTTAAAATAAAGCCACTTGTCTCAATATTGTTCCCCACCCCTCCCTCTCTCTCTCTCTTGAGTTATAGAATACAGAATTCGGCACTTCTGTTATGAATTTTTAGAATGAAAGACTCTGACGCCGATAGGGGTCGAACCACTGCCTTGAGGAGAGTACATTTCTACGGCACCAATTCACCCATATATATCATCTATGGTTAAACTAAACTGGACCATAGGTGCCGTTTTAATGTACTCTCGTCGAGGCAGTGGTTCGATCCCAATCGGCGTCAGAGTCTTTCATTATATATATATAGAATGAAAGACGCTGCGCCGACGGAGATCGAAACACTGCCTTGACGGGAGTACATTTCTACGGCACCAATCGCCTTGCGAAACTGTACCAGCGCCATAAACCACTCGGTCCTGCAAGCGCCGAAGTTATAAGGGAGAGAGCGAGAGAGAAAGTGAGAGAGAGGGGGGCGGGGGGCTCTGGGGTCTTTTTACAATTATTTCCAAAAGAGCCATTTTCCTGCATTTGCTTGACATTGTTTGCTCGATTATTTCTGTACAACTTTTGGCATTTATTATTTTTCTCCGAAGATAATCGTGACCATCTCGATGCAAAAAAAGGTTGGTGGAAACCCAATCAACTTGACCGTTATCATTCAAAATAGCATCTGCCGATAGTTTATTTAAAGAAATAAACCGTTAATAATGTTTTACAATAAACTATTGAAAAATGTCTAATCTTTTTTTTCTAGTTTTTTTTTATCAAAAACATTTAAACGTGTTTATAATAGGAATTTCGTTACCGTATTTGTTTAAAGTGTCAAAACACGCACACGTTACAACACATTAAATGTACTAGAAGTCCTGGAGGAAGGTCCGAGTCCCAAGAGCGGAGAAGGGGGCGTGTTCATGGAATAAGTTTTTTTTTTATGAATGGGAACCTGGTCGGTAATGCAACTGCTCTTGCCACATCCACCACCGTCTGATGTTGCACTGAGGTCCGTATCAAAACCTTGCCACGACTCGGGGCTCAGACGAGTTGATAGGGTAACCTACACTTTTTTTTAAAACAGCCAAAATCACAGGCCCCGAGCGCAGTGGCTCGCCTACCCCTGGACAATTTATCTTTTTTCTAATCCCCAGGTCCGAAATTCGTGTTTATTTAGCCGGAAAGTCGGAAATTCGTTTATTTATCTTACAATAACCCGTACTGTTATTTTTTGATAGAATGCATTACCCCGTTCACCATGTCTACAATAACCCGTACAGTTTACATTTTCATTCTTGCATCTTATCTCGATGTTTTCACAATTCTGTGTTTAGATTTGTCTTGTATTTACAAGGTGTCATAAATACCTTCATTTTCGCGCACGGCACGATGACTAACTCATCGATGTTACCCTTGAAATATGCATGTAAAATTTTTAATTTCGAGAAGTCAACGTGACCACATCGTTGAATTGTGTTTCTTCTGAGCATTACCTCGCGATATTTCATATAATATTTACTATCTACGGAAAGATAAATTATTCAGAAATAAGACTGTCTTACCTTCGGGCAACCAGCGTCTCTCAAATCTGTATAAAAGAAACAAATCTCACCGCACCGTCATCCGGCGGCAGACAAGAATTTCATTTCCCTCGCCTCAGCGGTCGCAATATCCGGTGTACGGTAAAAGTCGATTACTCACAGTGTAGGTGTGAATACGGACAAGTTAGCTCGAAATTAGTGAACGTCCACACATCATGCCTTTATTTATTTAAGAAATAACTGTTGTTTTCCTTCGGTTTATGCGATATAAATCGAAAAGTTTCAGCACAAGCTTCATAACTCGCGTAGTTATTTCTTATAATTTAATCCGGCTGTAATATTAAAATATAAAAACTATGTGTACGTGAACGAAAAATTTTTAATTTTCGCAAAAGACAACAGTCAAACTCAGGAAAGTGTGCCACAAACAGGTCGCGTCAATCATTGTCAAATTTATGTCCTGCACTTCGCATGTACACTATACGACGTTCCAGAGATGGCATGCATATATATTTCATGTTCATTGGTCCTCGGAGACAATTTGGTCCATGAAGACTTGTATGGAATTGTTTTAGCTAATTATGACACAGTGTTGTGGAATGATCAGTTTCAATCTAATACGAAGAGACACCGTACGGGTATTGGCCGATGTCATCATAAATGGTAAATCAGTTTCACTGTTGTAAGTCACCCTAAGTCCTCAGCACTGAACTGTTTTGAAATTCCACAATAATATTGTGATATGCAATTAGGGACATGGTTGACATGGTACGGGGGTGTGCCCCCTCTGAATTTTCAACTCTGAACATCCAATTTTTGAGAAAATCATTTGCATCCCCCACACCTTGAGTGAGAATTTTCCGACTGCTACATGTGAATTTCCAACACCCCTCGTGTTCGAAAAATATGACCTTTGGGTTTTAGAGTTATAAATCGTCTCTTGGGTGGAACAATGCGATGAAGAGAGCCACTATTATAGTACACAATTCCGTTTCCAAACCCCGAATACTGCGCTCATCAAATTCAGTTCAGGCGAAATTATAGAAGTTTTCTACTCGTTTCGTGAAAAATGTAAATATTTGACGTACTTGCCCCTAGCAGCTTAAGAAATAGTTTTATCTAACACAAATACAAGACGATGCTTTCATTGTTTTCTTCATGGGTAACTAAGCATATTCATTTTTATTTTCATTTTTTGTTTAACCCTTTACCTAACATGAAAAGCAGACGACACTTGCAAAAAAAAATTCTTGAATAACTAAATTTCTTCATTTTTTGTCTCAAAAACATAGGTTATGACCCCTCGTTGGAACGAGCTCGACGAGCTCGTTCCAACGAGGGGTCATAACCTATGTTTTTGAGACAAAAAATGAAAATATTTTGAAAATTAATTGGCGATTTTTGAGAATAGCGCTGGCCGGTTTTGACCGTTACGTTGGGTAAAGGGTTAACCCTTTGAACTCTAGTGGTATCTTCTATGCCAGTTCAATGGCAGCAATTAGAAGAGTCCTTATTCATTATTTGGGGTATACCAATCAGTATTTTCAACGTGCACAATATTTACTGAACAGCCATCCTATATGATGACGTTATGACGTATCATGTTCCTGGACGCAAAAACGGCCGCTGGTGTTCAAAGGGTTAAAACACACCCTTAGTCCCCTCATTGGAACGAGCTCATCGATCAAAGTTAATGTGTGATACTCTTTTGGAGATAGACACAAATGGAATATAATAAAATTTAGAGATTAACAAGAGGTGAACGTTTGTCGATACAAAAATAGACAGGTATTCATCATTCATTTATTTGTGTTTAAGGTCACATACTTATGCACAATGGCTAATCATGACCGTGACAGTTTTAATAGTGGAGGTTGCCGGAGTACCCGGATAGATCCACCGAGCATCGACGAGCAGCTGTCAGCTCCTCAACAATCTAACTCTGTTCAAGCAGGGGCACAGCGGTCGAAGACATGTGCACCATCGACGTGCAGTACGCTTTAGTACACGGCGTCATCGTGCCCCATCTAGGCAACGGGGATAAAGTGCCTTGTCCAAGGACACAACGCGTGCAGTCCCAAACGGAGATCGAACTCGAGACCTCTAGCATAGAAGTCCAACAGTCTACCACTGAGCCACCGCGTTCCCCAGGTATTCGTCTGAGCGCTCTGAACAAATATGCAAAAATGTAACAAGAAGCTCTTTTCAAACATTGACCAGGTAAGCAGGGAAAACAGCTCTCCTTGTTGGTAGTTTGGTATGCAACACAGATATCAATCTACAACTATACTAACACTTTACTAACCGTAACTATCTTTACAATGACGATTCTCAATTCGGTTTTTATTATATTTTCAATTTTCGCCTAAAAAATATCGCTAATAACCCCTCATTGCAACGAGCACGTTCGAATGATGGGTCATAAATTATGAGGTAAAAAGAAGAAAATTTTAAGTTATTTAACCCTTTACCTAACATGAAAAGCAGACGACACTTGCAAAAAAAATTCTTGAATAACTAATTTTTTTCATTTTTTTGTCTCAAAAACATAGGTTATGACCCCTCGTTGGAACGAGCTCGACGAGCTCGTTCCAACGAGGGGTCATAACCTATGTTTTTGAGACAAAAAAATGAAAAAAATAGTGAAAATTATTTGGCGATTTTTGAGAATGGCGCTGGCCGGTTTTGGCCGTTACGTTGGGTAAAGGGTTAAGAACTTTTCATGTAAGTGACATGTTTATTCGTGTCAGATAAACGGTTAACAAGAAAATGTCGCACCTTAATAGGAGGAGAGATGGAGCTGGGGGAGAGTATAATATTGGGGGGGGGGGGGGGGGAGGAGTAAACAATATCTTCTCATATGTGAACCACGACAAACAAACGGATGGCCAATGAGGTATTTATTATTAATCAAGAAAATGTGTTATTTGAAGAAACTCCAAATGCTTGTTCTACATGTGCATTTAACCCTTTACCCAACGCAGACGATATCAAAATTTATTATTTTAAAAATTATTTTTTTTAATTTTTCAAAACATTTAACCAAAACCATATCATGTGACCCCTCGTTGGAACGAGCTCGTTCCAACGAGGGGTCACATGATATGGTTTTGTTGAAATGTTTTGAAAAATAATATTGCTGAATTTGCATATTACGGGGCGGATGCGGGCGATTCGTTAGGTAAAGGATTAACTTCTTGCAAAATGATGTCAGCACCTCAACATTTCAACCTGCAAACTTTTTCCTATGACACAGCTGGGAATTTAATTAATTCAATCTCGTTTGACAGAGCTCACGAAGCTCTATCAAAAAGATGCAACTGCTTAAATTTCTAGTTGCATTAAGGGACAAAATTATGCCTCAAATTGTGATATAGGACCAACAGGCTGAACATGGTCATTTACTGGCTGGATGTTCGTTTGGCAGTCTTTGCCTTTTATCAAAAATGCCTGTAATAAATCCACCAAATGGATGTTTAACGGTGATTCAGTTTTTGTGACGATGTGGGATTCAGATTCAATTTTTTAAATATTGTGTTGGGAATATACCGTTTCGGACAAGTGCGGCCCCACCCCGTCTGCTGGCCCATTCCAAAAATGCACAGTCGGACATATGCCCCATTCATATTGGCAGTTTGGACAACTGCCATCCCCAGACAAATTGTCAGCCAGAACAACAGCCCCAAGTCAAATTGACAGTCTGGACAACTGCCCCTAGTCCTGTTGGCTGCCAGGACAACTGCCAAGCCAGCCCAGTCAAATTGGTAGCCAGGACAACCGCCCCCTGTTGGATTAACAGACAGGAAATTTATCCCCAAGGTGAATTAACTGCCAGGATAACTGCCACCAATCCCCGCCTCCAGTCAGCACCGGTAACTGCCACCGATCACCGCCTCCAGTCAGCACGGATAACTGCCACCGACCCCCGCCTCCAGTCAGCACGGATAACTGCCACCGACCCCCGCCTCCAGTAAGCTTGGCTAACAACCACCAATCCCCACCTCCAGTTAGCACGGATAACTGACACCAATCCCCCGCTTCCAGTTAGAGCAAATAACTGCCCACCAATCCCCGTCTCCAGTCAACGCATATAATTGCCACCAAACCCCGCCTCCACTCAGCACGGATAACTGACACCAATCCCCGCCTCCAGTTAGCGTGATAACTGACACCAATACTCACCTCCAGTTAGCACGGATAACTGAGACCAACCCCCTCCTCCAGTCAGTACAGATAACTGACACCAATCCTCGCCTCCAGTCGGCATGGGTAAATGAAACCAATCTCCGCCTCCAGTTAGTACAGATAACTGAAACCAATCCCCACCCCAGTGAGCACATATACGTGACACCAATCCCCGCTTTCAGTCAACATAGACAACTGACACCAATCCCGCCTCCAGTCAGCACGGATAACTGACACCAATCCACGACTCCATTAAGCGCAGATAACCGATACCAATCCCCGCCTCCAGTCAGTATCGATAACTGACACCAATACCCGCTCCAGTCAGCACGGATAACTAACACAAATTCCCCGCATCCAGTTAGCATGGATAACTGACACCAATACCTACATCCAGTTAGCACGGGTAACTGAGGCCAACCCACCTCCTCCAGTCAGTACAGATAACTGACACCAATCCCCCGCATCCAGTCCTCACGGATAACTGACACCAATCTCCACCTCCAGTTAGCACAGATAACTGACACCAATCCTCACCTCCAGTTAGCAGATAACTGACACCAATCCCCGCCTCCAGTCAGCACGGATAAATGACACAAATGCACGACTCAATTCAGCGCAGAAAACCGACACCAATCCCTAACTCCAGTCAGTATCGATGACTGACACCAATACCCGCCCCAGTCAGCATCGATAATTCACACCAATACCCACCTCCAGTTAGCACGGATAACTGAGACCAACCCCCCCCCCCCTCCAGTCAGTACAGATAATTGACACCTACCCCCCGCCTCCAGTCAGTATCGATAACTGACACCAATCCCCGCCTCCAGTCAGCATCGATAACTGACACCCAATCCCCGTCTCCAGTCATCATCGATAACTGACACCAATACCAGCCCCAGTCAGCACGGATAACTAACACGAATCCCCCAGGTCAGCACGGATAACCGCCACCAAGTCCGCCATCCAGTCAGCACAGATAACTGACACCAATCCCCGCCTCCAGTTAGCGTGGATAACTAACACCAATCCCCGCTTCCAGTTAGCACGAATAACTGGCACGAACCCCCACCTTCAGTCAGTACAGATAACTGACACTAATTCCCACCTCTAGTCAGCATGTATAACTGACTCCAATCCCTGCCTCCAGTCAGCGCGGATAACTGACACCAATACCCGCCCCCGTCTGCACGGATAGCTGCCACAATCCCCGGCTCCACTCAGCCCGGAAAACTGACACAAATCCACGCGCCCATTCAGCGCGGATAACCGACATCAATCCCCGCCTCCAGTAAGCACGGATAACTGCCACCAATACCCGCCTCCAGTCAGCATGGATACCTAACACCAATTCCCGCCTCCAGTCAGCACGGATGACCACCCCCAGTCCTCGCCTCCAGTCAGCACAGGTAACTGACGCCAGTCCCCCGGCTCCAGTCAGCACAGATAACTGACACCAATCCCGGCCTCCATTCAGCATGGATAACTGACACAGGTAACCGGTTCCAGTCAGCATGGATAACTGACACCAACCCCTGCCTCCAGTCAGCATGCATAACTGACACCAATCCTCACCTCCAGTCAGCACAGATAACTGACACCAATCCCCCGCCTCCATGCAGTACGGATAACTGACACCATGCCCCACCTCCAGTCAGCACGGATAACTGACACCAGTCCCCGGCCCCAGTCAGCACGGATAACTGACACCAGTCCCCGGCTCCAGTCAGCACGGATAACTGACACCAATCCCCTCCTGTAGTCAACACGGATAACTGACACCAATACCCGCCTCCAGTCAGCACGGATAACTGACACCAATCCCCACCTCCTGTCAGCATGGATAACTTACACCAATCTCCATCTCCAGTCAGCACAGATAAATGACACCAATTCCCGCCTCCAATCAGTGCAGATAACTGACACCAATACCCAGTCAGGCAGTACGGATAACTGACATCAATCCCCACATCCAGCCAGCATGGATAACTGACACCAGTCCCCGGCTCCAATCAGCTCGGATAATTGACACCAATTCCCGCCTCTAGACAGCACAGATAACTGACACCAATCCCCGCCTCAGTCAGTGTGGATAACTGACACCAATACCCGCCCCGAGGCATCACGGATAGCTGCGCCACCAATCCCCACCTCCAGCCAGCATGGATAACTGACACCAGTCCCCGGCTCCAATCCGCACTGATAACCGACACCAATCCTCGCCTCGAGTCAGCACATATAATTGACACCAATACTCGCCTCCAGTCAGCATGGATAACTGACACCAATCCCCATCTCCAGTCAGCACTGATAACTGACACCAATCCCCGCCTACAGTCAGCATGGATAACTGACACCAATCCCCATCTCCAGTCAGCACAGATGACTGACACCAATGCCCGCCCCAGGCAGTACGGATAACTGTCACGAATCCCCACCTCCAGCCAGCATGGATAGCTGACACCAGTCACCGGCTCCAATCAGCATGGATAACTGACACGAATTCCCGCCTCTAGTCAGCACAGATAACTGACACCAATCCCCGCCTCCAGTCAGTGCGGATAACTGACACCAACATCCGACCCAGGCAGTACGGATAACTGCCACCAATCCCCACCTCCAGCCACCATCGATAACTTACACAAGTCCCCGGCTCCAATCAGCACGGATAACTGACCACCAATTCCCACCTCTAGTCAGCACTGATAACTGACACAATATCCGCCTTCAGTCATCACGGATAACTGACACCAATCCCCACCTCTAGTCAGCACGGATAACTGACACAATACCCGCCTCCAGGCATCACGGATAACTGACACCAATCCACGCCTCCAGTCTGCACTGATAACTGACTCCAATCCCCACCTGTAGTCAACACGGATAACTGACACAATACCCGCCTCCAGTCCATCACGGATAACTGACACCAATCCCCGCCTCCAGTCCGCACGGATAACTGACACCAATCCCTGCCTCCAGTCCGCACTGATAACTGACACCAATCCCCACATGTAGTCAGAGTGGATAACCGGCACCAACCCCGCCTCCAGTGAGCACGGATAACTGACACCAATCCTCGCCTCCAATCAGCACGGATAACTGACACCAATTCACGCCTCCAGTCCGCACGGATAACCGACAGCAATCCCCGCCTCCAGTGCGCACGGATAACTGACACCACTGTTTCACGAGAAGAAACTGCATTTGATTAACCCTCTACACACCGATGGCGAAATATATAAATTTCAAACTGTATATTTTCCCCATTATTAACTGACGGTCGCAACCTTTACTGATTCCCAGTTCCTTATCCCTTTACCCAACGAATCGCCCGCATCCGCCCGCGTAATATGCAAATTCAGCAGAGGAAAAAAAATATTTTTCAAAAAATTTCAACAAAACCAAATCATGTGACCCCTCTTTGGAACGAGCTCGTCGAGCTCGTTCCAAAGAGGGGTTACATGATATGGTTTTGTTGAATTTTTTTGAAAAAATTATAAAAATTATATTTAAAATAATAAATTTTGATATCGTCTGCGTTGGGTAAAGGGTTATTCGACATTTGTTATCAACCGATTTTATCGGTTCATATCGAATGTTGAATAAGGAACCGGGAAGAAGTGACGGTTGTGACACCAAAAAACCCTGTTGATAACTAATTTCGAATAAGGAAATGGGAATAAGCAACAGTTGTCACGTTCCTCAAAATAAAATTTGCCAGGGACAGATCAGGACTATTTAAAATACGCTGTAGCCTCGGAGCCTATTTTTTCAATTCATGCGCCAGATTTCAATTTACGGAGTCACACTGCTGTTTGTAACACACACTGCAAGTATGTAATAGCTCTCATCATTTTCATTTAGTACACTATAGCAAACATTAATCTTCACTGTGGTTTCTGATCAAGTCTTGGCTGCCTATTTAGGCAGCCAAGACTTGATCAGAAACCACAGTGAAGATTAATGCTTGGTAATTAAGACTTGAAGTATTAACTTAAGCACTCTACAACAATGATAAATGATAATCATATATATAATACATGTAAGAGTATCTCTCTCGATTATCCATCGAAAGAATATCAAAATATGATCTGAGAAGTTACGCGCCAACTGAGAAGCCTATTTCTGAGATTTAAGAGCCAGGTCCTGATGTTTCAGAACCAAATACGCACTGGCGCATGCCCAGGTCGGTCCCTGATTTGCTGTATGCAATATCGGTCTTTTTAAAAGTCCCTCTAGTTGTCGTGGCTCCCATTTGGATTGGAGTAGTTGTTCTGGCTGCCAATCCGACAGGGGCAGTTGATCTGACAGCCAATTCGACCGGATGGCAGTTGTCTTGGCTGCCGATTTAACTGAGGAGGGGGAGGTGGGCAGTTGTCCTGGCTGCCAGTTCGACTGGAAGCAGTTGTCAGGCTGTGCATATTTGGATTGTGGCAGTTTTCCGGGGAGCATTTGTCCTAAAACACGCTCACAGACTTGAATGACCCCTTCACACCCAAACACTCACTGTTTAATCAAACTCTTGAATCAAACTTAGATCCGTTGTGTAAGCGATTTACCGGAATGATTCGAAAACAAAGCGTTTGGGGCTTCATATTAATCGGCCAGTGTTGTTACCATCTGCTACAGATGTCATGTACGCTTAATAATATGCATGTGGCATTTAAAGAAAGCAATCGCGAGTCAGTCAAGTTGTCCACCAATGTGAATATGTATAAATTCCTGACGATGAAGTACAGTCATCCAGTGATAGCAATGTTGTGAAATGAAGACGTTTTTAGCCGAATACCGAGGAGCTCTCTTCCAAACACATTCTGGCAAAAATGAGTGGCGTGCGAAGAAATGGTCGTCTCTAACCGAAAAGCCTGTACTGTGTTAGAGGCTTTTTTCTAGTGGAATTCCGAAGAACAAATATTCCACGGCATATTTTAAAACTGTTGAATAAAGGCGTCAGCTTATAGTGATTAAGCACTAATTGAAGCGCTTGTTTGAGCAGAATCGAAAACATTGGCATGAAAAGGTTGCTTAAGTTGATAATCACTGGTTAGTCCTTCACATAACAGTTACACGCTGCTTGATAAATCTTGAATTTCTAAAAAATGTAATTACGCTTTAGGGGTTATGTTTATGTGCTACTATTATGAGAAACTGTTTTGTATATAATGTTGTTAATTTCGGAAAACCAGTAGTTCGCTGAAGATAAAGGGCTCTGGGTCTCTGGGGGTCGAACATCGAACATAAAAAAAAAAACTCTCCAGGGAGCACTCGACGACATAGAGCTCCGATGCTAAATGGAGAATTAAACTTAACATTAATAAAACTCAACGTATAAATTTCACCACAAGGGTTAAAAACCGCTACTTTGACATGCAGTTATAGGGCAAATCTCTCCCAGTAAGCACCGAGGCGAAATTCCTCGGAATTACTCTAGACCAAAGGCTAAACTTCAATCAGCACACTATAAACATTGGCGCTAAAGCAACTAAAAGAATTAATCTCCTGGGGTGCCAACGAAGCAGTTCTGCAAAAACTATACAAAGCGTTCGTGCACCCAGAACTGGAGTACGGAGCACTCGTCCTTAATAATACTAATAAAACTAACCTCAAAGAGTTCAAAATCACGAGCTTCGCGTCGCTCTCCGCGAGTCCTCTGATAAACCCACCAAGCTCCTTGATGAAAGAGCTAAACTCGAGACAATTAAGGACCCTCCACTCACCCTAGCCGACAAAAATTGCGAGCGCCTCAAAATAGCGAACTAATACATGAACTAAATGAGATCTGCGCCAGCCGCCAAAAACCTAAATAGTCGACATAAGAATCACCTTAACTCCAATAACACTCGCTGTGGGATCGCGCAGGTCGGGAGGGGGCCCGGACCGGCCGGGCCGAGTGACCATGAACCCAGATGGATTCATGTATATAGATGCCCTCAAGCCCAAAACCCGCCCGTCCGAATGATCGCCCGGCCGCCCGCCCGCCTGGCTCCCGACCTATGTCTACAGATAACAGATGACCTAAAAGACACACGAGTCCTTTACAAGTACACACACATTTTTTCCTTCCCATTAACCGTTATGGATCCATCATAACCGCTATGGACATTCTACAACCCTTCACTCCATCTGCGGAGGCATCCCGCTAATGGCACTTTTTGTAAACGTCTCCAGGACGCACTTTTGTCCCTGCCAAATAGGTTAAAAACGCAGGCTTGTCACCGAACCAGAGAAGTTTGGATCTTCTGGGGGGGGGGGGGGGGGGGAGCGTCCTGAAATGGGCTGCTGTTTTCATTTGGAATTCGATTTATCTATCTGGCAAATCCGAGAGAGTTCGCCTTCACCGACATCAGCCTGATGCAGACTATATTTGCCGATGATGGCCGCAACGACTATACAAACAAGTGATAGATTGTACTTGCCTGAAGATGCCTGATATACAACATCATCACCCTCGGGGAGAGGTGGCACCTTTTTTAGAGAGGTCACACTCTCAGACTGGTTCTCTCCCGAGGAAAATAATAACTGACCAAGAAAACACCACCAGAAACCGACTCCATAGAACTCTTCCTCGTCAGCTGCGACCTGTCATGATGATGATCTGCGAGAAACAAAATTTAAAAATACCAGAGTAGGGTTGAAATGGGCTTGCCCCTAACTTCCAAACCCTGACACCATTCACTAATAAATTGTAACTAACTAAGCCTTCATAAAGGAAGTGCAAATCTAAAGCTCGGTAGTAAGAAAACTGAACTGTATAAAACTACTTCGTTGCAATCTTTTGGGTGCTGCCACTCTAAAATGGACTGTACCGAGGCAAATGAACAAAACCCAAAGTGCTGCCCACACCCCACCCCCAGGCGCCACCCAACTCGCTATTGGGTGCTGCCTCTGGTCATTCTCCAATGGATTGTAGCTAAGGAAATGAACAAATAAACAAAACCAAGGTCTACCCCCAGGCCCCATCCGCCACGCTGCCTCACTGGTGCCATGGAGGTAAATCATCGATATGTTCTTAGATTACATATTACATTATAAAACATTTTAGCCCTTCACGAGATTATATATTATTTGCAGTGCTGTTCAGCTGTACCCCCTTGCCTTGATACTGCTCAGTTGAATAAATTTATTAAATGAAACTAAGTTCCAAATCCTGAAAGCATTGATACTGCTCAATTCAAAAAAATTATTAAATGAAACTAAGTTCCAAACCTTGAAACCATTCACTATAAATTGCACTTATTGAGCCTTCAGGAAGAAAGTGCAAATCAATAGCCTGTCAGTGAAAAAAAAATGAACGGCATAAAACTGCCCCGTTACAATTTATTGGGGGCTGCCGCTGGGCACACTCCAATGGATTGTAACGAAGTATATGAACAAAACCAAAAGTGCTGAAACTAAATCTCAAACCCTGATACCATTCGGTAATAAATTGTAACTAATTAAGCCATAATGAAGAAAGTGATATTCTAAAGCTAGATAGTAGAAAAATTGAATTGTATGGAACTGCTTCGTTGCAATCAACAGGTACTGGTGGTGCAACTAGGCACTATCCAGTGGATTGGGAGGAGGCAAATGAACAAGACAAAGGTGCTAACAAATCCCCCTCCCCTTCCCATCCACTGCTTCACTAGTGCTATATAGCTGAATTCCTGGAACGTTATTTTTTACATATTACATTAAGAAACATTTAGCCTGGGACTTACCTTATTTTCAGTCTTATCCAATTGAATGACCTTGTTAAATGAAACTAACTTCCAAACCTTGAAGCCATGCACTAATAATTGTAACTAATTAAGCCTTTATGAAGAAAGTGCAAATCTAAAGCTTGATAGTATAAAACTAAACTGCATAAAACTGCTTCGTTGCAGTCTATAGGGGTACCACTGGGTACTCTCCAATGTATTGTAACTCTTGTTCAGCTGTACCACCTTGCTTGCTTGGATATTGCTCAGCTGAATAACCTTGTCAAATGAATCCAACTTCGAAACCCTCACACCATTCACCAATAATTTGTAACTAACTAAGGTTATGTTGATAGTGCAAATTTAAGGCGTGGAAGTGGAAAATAGTGAACTGTTGAAAACTGCTTTGTTGTATTCTATTGGGGGGGGGGGGTGGGGGGGTGGGGGGGGGGTTACCACTAGGCACTTCCCAGCTGATTGTAACATAGCAAATGAATAAAACAAAGTGCTACCCCTCCCCATCTATTGCCTCACAGGTGCCATGAAGTTGAATCCTTAAAAAGTACTTATGATACAAATTACATTATGAAACATTTTAGCATGGTACTTGATTATACTCTAATTGCAGCTTGTTCAACTGCGCCCCACCCACCACCCCTGCAGTGATATCTCCCAAACGAATAACCTTGTTAAATCAGACTAACCTCCAAACCCTGAACTCATTCACCACTAAATTATAACTAATTAAGCAGTCAGAAAGAAAATGCAAAGTAGTAGGAAAATTGAACTGTATAAAACTGCTTCATTGCAGTCTATTGGGGATACCACTGGGCACTCCCCAATGGATTGTAACGAAGCAAGTGAACCAAACCATAAAGATTACAAACCCCACCCACCCCTTCATACATCACCCCACCCACCCACCCGCCCCCACCCACACACCCCTTCCCAATAACCCACCCACTCCCCCAAGAACCCACCCACCCACCCACTGGTGCCATTCAGCTGAACCACTGAAAAGAAAATTCTTACACGTTACATATTAGAGAAGGAAACATCTTAGTCCTTGACCTGATTATACTTTATTTGTAGTTTTGTTCAGTTGTGCCGTCCTGCTTGAATATTGCTTAACTGAATAACCTTGTTAAATGAAATTAACTTCCAAACGCTGATACCATTCAGCAATAAATTGTAACTAGTTGACCCCCCCCCCCCCCCCTCCTCATCTCCTTCTACTACCTTACTGGAGTCATGTACCTGAATCATTGCAAATATACTTTAGTTGCTTTCTTGTTGAGTTGTGCCACCTTGCTTGGATACCGCTCATCTCAATAACCTTGTTAAATGAATCTTGTTTTCAAACACTGATACATACAGATTATCATGATAATTCATTTATCTAACAATTCTGTCACATAAACAGATTAAATCTTAACCCTTTACCCAACGTAACGGCCTAAACCGGCCAATGCTATTCTAAAAAAAATCGCCAATTAACTTTCATTATTGTTTGTCTCAAAAACATAGGTTATGACCCCTCGTTGGAACGAGCTCGTCGAGCTCGTTCCAACGAGGGGTCATAGCCTATGTTTTTGAGACAAAAAAAGGAAAAAAGTAGTTATTCAAGAATTTTTGTTGCAAGTGTCGTCTGCTTTTCATGATAGGTAAAGGGTTAAATTATTTTCAAACATTTTTGGGACATAATCTTCGGTCGACCACTGAAACGCTCCTAGAATGTATTTATGTGCCTGTTATGATAGCCCGTAGCGCTACCGGAAACGAGTCGTCTATATGATACGGAATCAGAATGAGTCGTGTATATGATACGGAATTGGAACACCCTGATATCATTCACCAATAATTTGTAACAAATTAAGGCGTTGTGAAGAAACTTAAAATCCAAGGCTTGATAGTAGGTAAACTGAACTGTATAAAACCGCTTTGTTGCAATCTATTGGGAGATGCCATTAGGCATAATCGAATGCATTGTAAGGGGGCAAATGAACAAAAAAACAATCCGCTACCCCCCCCCCCCCCCCCCCCCCCCCCCCCCCCAGACACACACACACTTCCGCAATTGTGCCATGGAGCTGAATCCCTTGAAAACTTATTTTTTACTTATTCATATTGAAACATTTCAGTCTGGGGCTTGATTAAACTTTATTTGCAGTCTTGTTCAATTGTGTGGGATAGCGATCAAACGAATAGCCTTGTTAAATGAAACTACATGTAACTCCCAAACACTGATACCATTCACTTACAAATTTTCACTAAGCCTTTATGAAGAAAGTGTAAATCTAAATCTTGGTAGTAGAACGACTGAACTTCATAAAACTGCATCGTTGCAATCTATTGGGGTCTGCCACTGGGCACTCTCCAGTGGACTGAAGCGAAGCAAATGTACAAAACCAAAGGAAGGTGCTATCCTCCCCCCCCCCCCCTCGCCCCCCGATCCATTGACTCACTGGCGCCTTGGAACTGAATCCTAGAAAAGTTCCTATATTAAATATTCCACGATGAAACATTTAAGTCCGGGACTTGATTATTTTTTAATTGTAGTGTTGTTTCGCTGTGCCAACTCCTACCTTCCCCATCCTGCATGGATATGGCTCAATTGAATAACCTTGTTGAATGAAGCTAAGTTCCAAACCCTGACACTATTCACTAATAAATTGTGACTAATTAAGCCTTCATGAAGAAAGTGCAAATCTAAAGTCTGGTAGTAGAAAAACTGAACTGTATAAAACTGCTTCGTTGCAGTCTATTGGGGTGCCACTGGGCATTCTTCAATGGATTGAATCGAGGCAAATGAACAACCAAATGTGCTAATCCCCCCCCCCCCCCCCCCACTCCTCCCCTTCCACTGCCTCACTGGTGTCATGGAGCTGAATCATTGAAAAGTTCCCATGTTACATGTTGCATTACGAAACATTTTACACCTTGACTTTATTATACTTTATTTTCAGTCTTGTTCAGCTCTGTCACCTTGCCTGGATATTACTCAATATAATACACAAACCCTGATACCTCTCACCAATATTTTGTAACTAATTTAATTAAGGCTTTATAACCGTATAAAACTGCTTCGTGGCAATCTTTTGGGATACCACTGAGAACTATTCAATGATGAAAATCTGATGATGCCCTGGCGCTGAATCCTTGACAAATTAATTTGTGACATGAGTCGAGTCGATAGATGTCACTGGCATCAGCCAATCACTATCTGACTGTCTAATGTTTGAATGTAGGTATTTGAAATCCTGTAAAGTTGTACCCTTTGGGAAAAAGTTCAATCTGACTATATAAAATTGCCTTTATGCAGCCTTTTGGAAGGAGCCCATAGACATCCTTCCCTGGTTGCCAAAAGCCAAAAGCCAATGTAATGAACAAAGTGGTATACTTTATTCAAGGAAAGATCGTTTCTTTTTGTCTATTTACACAGTTTGGACTTTGTTTTTTGGGGTTCATAACTCCAGAAATAGACAAAAAGAAACGATCATTCCTTATAATTAAACGTTCGCGACCCAAATAAATAAATAGTGTTAGTCGTCCTCTACTTCAGCGAACAAAGACTTAAAAACTAAAACTGGTAGACATATTATTTTTCTGGCATAAAAGAGGGCGCATATTATTGAAATGCAGGTAGCAATTGACACACTTTCCAAGTCAAATGCACTTATGTCATTAAATTTTTTATTGAACAATGAATTACGTAATGCAAAGAAAACGCCATAAGCCACGTCATAAGCCACGCCTCCCTCAAATTTCATTCAACTCTTCACTTCACGTAAAAGTTACGTTCCGTGGTAGGTGGAAGTAGGCCATCAATATCACATTGTATTTTGGTTTTGACCGTTTCCCGAGAACTGAAAAACACAGTTTGTAAAAGTGGAGTTAGATATAAAGCCAAATATTCTTCCTCAAATATAAAATCATTTTGATTTCCAAAAATTTCATTCAAATTAGCAATGTCAAAATTGCCGTATTCGTCGTGACCAGCCATTGTTTACAATCGATTTGGGTAAAACGATGAACGAAGACGACCACCCAGTGTGCGTAAAAATTGAAATGTCAAATAAATACAGTTGTGAAGAAAAAGAAAAAAAATGACCCACCACGGTCATTTAAATATTTTATAAATAATTTCATGGTGATAAATTAGTAATATAAATTTATTTTTCTTTTTCACATTTAGAACGTGCCAGTGTTCTAACTTCTATTGATTTAACACCATGTTGCAACTCCGAAGACTGGTATTTTAGGGGCGTGGCTGGGGGCGGACCTAATTGTGTTTTTTTCGGTTCATTGAGTTATGAAAAGAAAAAGCAGAATCGTGTGAGCCAATCGTTTTATCTGAAAACGCATGAACCGAAAAAAAGTTTAATTATTATACTTTATTTGCAGTCTTGTTCAGTTGTGCCACCTTGCTTGCACATTACTCAATCGGATTCACAAACCCTGATACCACTCGCCAATATTTTGTAACTAATTTAATGAAGACTTTATGAAGAAAGTGCAAACCTAAGGCTGGATAGTAGGAAAATTGAACTGTATAAAGCTGCTTCGTGGAAATCTATTTGAGGTGCTATTGGGAACTATCCAACGGATTATAACGAAGCAAATCAACAAAACAAAACAAAAGTGTACCCCCTTCCCGTCCACCAACTTGCTGATGCCATGGGATTGAATCCTTGACAAATTATGTTGTAACATGAGTCGACAGATGTAACTGGCATCAGCCAATCATTATCTAACTGTCTAATGTTTGACTGTATTGTATTTAAAATCCTGTAAAGTTGTACCCCTTGGAAAAAATATTAATCTGTCTATATAAAATTGCCTTTATGCGGCCTATTGGAGGGAGCATCTAGACACCCTCCTCTGGTTGTAAAAAGCCAATGTTATGAACAAAGTGGCAAACTGAGCCTAACTCACCCCCACTCCCACCTGCTGATACCACGGCAACGAATCTTTAAAAGTCAACCTACAGTTAAAACTAGGAGTCCTGTCACGAGCTGTGCGCTTATCTAGGATTAATTGCGCGTAGGAACTGCGCGCAATTGCCATATCTGATGGCATCCAAAGCACGGCAGGTTCTTCTGGTTACTCACAGCAAACACAGGTAATGTTTCTGCCAATGGATCTCGGATTATTTCTGTGCATTTCATGACAGGACTTCTAGTTTTAACTGTATGTTGAATATCATTTTGGGGGGGGGGGGGGGGGGGATATTTCTGCTCGCTAGAATATAACTGTTTATTCCTCGTAATTGTTTATTATCTATCATGCAAATATTTTGTTATAGCTAGCAACCATTAACAGACTATTCTTGGACAAAAGAGTCGATATTGCCCGTTCACTTGTTGGTATGCACAGAGCGAACTCAACCGGTAATACTCACGTGTTGTAGTGGTAAGCAGTCATTTGACCAACATTTGAATGTGGGTATATTTTATTTGAATCACTGAATCCGATACAAATGTATATCGTGTGTGCATAAGCCATAAGTACAAGAAGGTTCATAGTGGGTTTAATAATCTGTAAACAATACTCTATCATACACCAAGCGGTCTTCATCCGACCGCTTCGTGTATGACAGGACCTCTCTCCCAACGTCAACTAGGCTACCTGCAGTTGTCTCTGGCCAAGCAGTCTACATTGCCTTGCCAAAAAGTTGTATTCCTTGACAGATGTGAATATACAACTGGAGACTACACTCCGGAGCAAGCTTACATTATATAATACCTTGACCCGATGATAAGATTGAAAATCCAACTTCCAAAATAACGTATCATCTCAATTGAAAATTTCCGCACAGCAAAACTAGAAGTGAAATGGAAACTTCATATCACGCCAAACCTTGTCAAAATTATTGTTAAACAAGAAATCTACTTTATGATTGCCCAACCACTGGCAAACCTAGTGTAAATCCACATCCTACATCTGTAGAGTTTTCACCAAGGGTGACGATGACTAACAATATGGATCTATTATCTTTTCGAGGCATGCAAGGAACATGGCGTTCCCAAATAGAACAGCGGACAAAGATTTTTACACTTTGCGTGCAACGAGGGATGTGATCTACACGCGTCGCGAAATCTACCTAGCTATAACATTGTTACACAATCTTCTACCAATGATGTTTCAAATATTAAGGCTACATGTACGATAACTAAAGATGTCACTGAATCTTTGTTATTAAGGCTGTATCCAGGTAACGCATGCATAAACGGCAAAACGTGCTGTCTTCATGTTTGAATTTTTAACTAATAAATTGGGTAGCACGAGATATTTTTATCTCTCTGAATGACCCTGAAAATGGACTTTAATCTCGATCTTGATATGAAAACCATTACCAAATGTGCCTTAGTTCACTTTCAGTTTCACTCAATTTCACTGCCAGTCCTGCACCAAGTTACCCGGATTTAGCCTTGATTTAGATCATTGGAAATTTTATTGACGCCACTCAAGATAAAAGCTGTTTTAATATGTGCCCCTACCCCAATACGCATAGAAACCGATAAATGAAATTTAGGTTTTTGGAAAATACCCTCAACTGGGAAACTGCTAAATGTATTATGTAAAACCTGAGAACAATATATTTCGATCATCCCTGAATGTCAGATAGCTCTTGTACATACACTCTTACTTTGTTCTTTTGTTGTTTTCTTCGTTATGCAGCATTGTTTTACGTATTATTCTTAAATTACAACAGTCCGACTATACGCTTTAAAATTACATCATCAAAGTTTGACGTTAAAACACGATGTGCAAGGTTAGGTACCATCTTCAGTAAACAATCTCAATTGTGTGTGCGTTGGTGATGTTGTTGGTCGATTTTGGTATCGTGGCGGGTAGCATCAACTTGGACGAGATCCAGACAAATCTCGAATGTGATTTTGGTAATCTACTTACTATTAAAACAGAGGCATTTTCCAAGGACAATGACTCTACTTTCTATTTAAACAATATGGGAAACACATATTTTCTTTCGAATGAACTGTGCAATGAACTTGGTGGTGCACGAAGCTCTTTCTCTGCTTCAGATCCTCAAATTGTCAAAGTCTAAATGCTCACTGGGATCCTTTACACCGCCTGCTCAAAGAATCCAAATGACGCAGAGAACACATTTGATGTCATCAGTCTTGCAGAAATCTTTCAAATCCCTTCCAATGTGTCAATTACACTTTAGAAGGATACCACCCTTTATTGAAAAACACAAGGCCCAGTGACGACGATGGGCGCGGGGGAGTTGGTTTGTTAATAAAAACTGATATTACTTTCAGTGTTCGCCATGATCTCTTTATTTTCATACGCAGGCCTGAAAATAAGCAGTCTGACATTTGCAGAATGAGGTCCCCAGAGGGTGAATTTGATGATACTATCCCATACAGTGGGCCAATTTGTCCTCTGGGTACCTCCTTCTGTTCAGTTTTGAGACCCTGATTCAGATTGATGTTCACAGAGGGTAAATGTAGTGATGCTACCCTAGCAACACTAAATTCACCCTCTGGGGACCTCATTTTGCAGATGACAGTCTGCTTATTTTCTGGCTTGTTCATACCCCATGTACTTGAGTCTATATTTGTTAAACTGAAGTTTAAGCACTGCACAAAAATAATTGGCGTAATCTACAGACCCAACACTGCCCCAAAGGCAGATATAGACCTATTTCAATCCAAAATTAATATGATAACTGATCTAATTAACAACGAAAAGAAAACTTCCATAATTATGGGGGATTTTAACATTGATCTTCTAAAAGTAGGCTCTCATTCCAAATCAGACTTGTTCATTGACCAAATGTTCAGTGAGGGCTTCGTGTCTGTCATCACCAAACCAACAAGAGTAACAGATCGATCTCTTATAGACCACATCTTCTCCAATAATGTTCCACAAAATTTCAAATCCGGAATAATTCTAACAGATATATCTGACCATTTTGGAATTTTTTATATTGTTGAACTCTCAAATCCGAAATCAGATAGCTCTAAACCATTTCTAACCCGGAAAATAAAATCAACAAGTACTGAATACTTCAAATCGCGTCTGTACCAAAGCGACTTTTCCATAGTTATGGAATCCAACTGTACCAACACAACCTATGAAAATTTCCTAAATACTTACTAGGCTGCTTTCCAGGGATGTGGCTAGAGGGTTTCAGCTGGGGGTGGGGTGGGGAGGAGGGTGTGCCACCGGTGTAAATTCCAACTGTGAGTGGTTTCGATAGGTGGTTGCACTGCAGCGCTGGGTGATATCTTTTAACCCTTTACCCAACGAATCGCCCGCATCCGCCCGCATAATATGCAAATACAGCTGCTGAAAAAATATTATTTTTCGAAAAATTTCAGCAAAACCATATCATGTGACCCCTCTTTGGAACGAGCTCGTTGAGATCGTTCCAAAGAGGGGTCACATGATATGGTTTTGTTGAAATTTTTAAAAAAAATTTAAAAAAATGATATTTAAAATAATGAATTTTGAAATCGTCTGCGTTGGGTAAAGGGTTATGAACCCTTCTGAAAATTTTCACTAGTCCTGAAACGGAAAAAGCATCATTTAAAATGTGTCTGGGTCAGAAAATTTACCCGATTGATGTCAGAGTCGAAATTTTGAGGCCATGTCAATTTTAGAGTAGGAAATTTGAAACTCAAGTTTCCAGTTGGAAATAAAAGATCAAAATTTCTCATCATTAGTTGGAATTTTAATATTTTTCATGAAGAATTTTAATTTATTGAATTTCCAACTATTTGCTTTTTGACCTCGGAATTTCCAACTATTGAAAAAAAAATACTCCTAGCTGGGTGGTGAGACACCCCTCCACGCCCCGTCACCACTGTCGCCACATCCCTGCCGCTTTCGACAGAGCTTTCCCATTAAAAAGACACAAACTGAAAAATAAGTTCATCAAACGACAGCCATGGATGACAAAGGGACTTTAATCTCAACAAACAAAAGAATAAACTTTTCAATAAGAAGTTTAGATCCTCAACAGAAGTTAACGCCAGGAACTACAGGAAATACTGTAGGCTATTTAATAGAATACAAAATCAAAGTAAATCTATGTATCATGAAAAAGCCCTTTTGGAAAATAAGAATAATATGCGGAACACATGACAACTTCACTTCTAAATAATGCCCTGAATAGGGATAAAAAACAGGGAAACTTTGCCTTCATTCTTCAATCTTGGCGATAGAAAGATCCATGCGGAAAATAACATCGCACAGGAGTTCAATACTTTCTTTGCAAACATAGGAAGTATAACGTCTAAACTCATGCCCATGCCTCAGAAGTCATTTTCTGAGTACCTTAATACCAGTCTTACTGAAAACCTATTTATCACACCCACTTCGTCTCATGTTAATAAAGCATCCATAACTCGAAATAGTATGTTATTATGTTTTTAAAATGAAAAAGGCGCCGTGATTTGGACGTTTCTTTTTCCGTTTCGTTTCGGCGATAAAATTGACAGCGGAAGTACCGCCCACCTGTGCTGATGTAAACAAAAACAGATTCGCACGTCTGTTCGTCTGCTGCTCAGTAAAATGAGAAAAAATAATAACGACTCTTAATAATCTGACTATGAGGGCATAAATAAAATCTACCCAAAGTAGCTTGGTGTACCAAATGTTCACCACGAGTGGTGAAGGGTGTTAACCGCTCACAGGTTCGCGGTTGACACCCTTCACCAATCGTGGTGAACATTTGGTACACCAAGCTACTCTGGGTATTTTCTATATGACTCTACCCATTATCTCTACTATATTTTTTTTTACATCACCTCAAACCTTTCCAACTCTTTTGTAAGTGTATTTGGTCGAATATTTTATGAAATGTAAGACTTGAAGACCAATATCTTCACAAAAATGCTGATTTTGGTATTTGTCAACGTGTTCGTCTGACCGCCACAGCGGTCAAAATGTAGGCCATGAGTAGTGTCTTGAAAATCTCAAATGTATGAAAGTAGATATAAATTGGTCATTCGAGCACAGGAAAAATGCCCTTTGAGCTAACAATGGGAATTCCCATGGAAACATTTTCGATTTCAGCTAAAGTCGGACTTAGTCTATTTTCACATGAGCTCGTATTTCGGTTAAGGTTAATCCAATGGGGTCCCACCTGCGGCAACCGCGTTGTGTCCTTGGGCAAGACACTTCACCCCCCATTGCCCATGTGGGAGCACGATGACGCCGTGTACTAAGGCGTACTGCACGTCGATGGTACGCATGTCTTCAACCAATCTATCCCTGCCTGTGCTGCAGTGTGGAGTTACGATGTTGGGGAGCTGGCAGCTGCTCGTCGTTGCTCGGTGGTTCTCTCCGGGTACTCCGGCTTCCTTCACCCGTAAAACTGTCACGGTCATGATTAGCCATTGTGCATAAATATGTGACCTTAAACATCAATAAATAAATAAATAAAAAATCCAATGGGGGAAAATAAAAAAAGAAAATAAACTCGAAGTGAGCTCGAAGGAGACGATCTTTTTTCAATGTAAATTTCCATAGGAAATTGCAAAAGTGTCAAAATCGCTGACCTCGGACATTTGCGAAAACGAACGTTTCTACAAATCACTCAGTGCAATTCGAACGGGGATTTTAAACGAGAGTTGTAATGCGCTTCTTTCGTTCTCACCCTTCGAAGTGAGCTCGAACAGTCGAAGCCGAAAAAGGTCTTTTCCAATGAAAAATTCTCATAGGGATTTGTAATGCGCTGTCATCTGGCACCCGCCCGGACTGGCGATTTTACACATATCACCGATTTGACCCATATTATTATTATAGGGATTTTGAAATTGAAATGGGTGACTGTGTAATATGCCACCGCCTTGGAACTCATTAGATGTTTCGCCTGTGTTATGCAGTGTCTCGTGACTGGATATAGTCGATTTTGACAGAGATCTATCGACTGATAGAAAATACTTTCACCTCCAATTCGATGGATCGCGGTTCTGTCTGTTTTTGTAGTGTATCATCAACAGATGTTGTCGATTTTACAGAGGTTCATCTATCGGATGTGTGACATTTTCAACCCTGTGATATGCGAAATGGAGACTGCTTGGATCCAAATGGGGATGAGTGAAAGTACGGCAAGAAATTCGTGAACACACAATGATAGAGCAAAGGTTCAACTATCACATGACAACAAACAGGGACTCTGATAGCGATGGATATATACGTTCCTTAGCGGATGATAGCGAGATACTAAGTCTTGTCGACAAGAGAGATTCGCAAACATACTGTGACAGAGATCTGACTACTATTTTTACCACATTTATAGAGAGTGAAACATGACAAACCTTCGAGCATATAATTCGTGAACATAATGAGACAGAGAGATTCGAATGCTATCACTACGACATTTCAGGAGAATGGAAAGGGACCAACATTCAAGCAAAAGATTCGTAAACATACTGAGACAGAAAGATCTGACTACTATTACTACCCAATTTCATGAAATTGTAACATGACCAACATTCGAGCGAGTGATTCGTGAACATACTGAGATAGAGATATCCGAGTGCTACCACTGCAACATTTCAGGAGAGTGGAATATGGCAAACATTCAAGTAAGAGATTCGTGAATATTATTATATTAGAACGTTTCTTTTCATGTTCTATCGGTCGATAGTACCTAAGTTTGTGTGATTTCTGAAATAAAACCTTCAACAGCTTCGCTCCTTCAGGTTTTATTTCAGAAATCACACAAACTCAGGTACTATCGACCGATAGAACATGAAAAGAAACGTTCTAATTATTTTATTATGCCGAACAAAAAATAACTTTCATTGTTAACTGCAACATGTCATCAATCTTGTAATAGCAATGTAGTCGAATCCAAAAACATTACGTCATTTCGAACGTCATTTCGAACTGCATCATGCTGTTCATGTTATAATTCATTATTAATGCTTGTGTGATAAGTGGTATAAATTAATGGAATATAAATTCATGTTTCTTGGGACGATAACAGTTGTTAGAATTAAGCGGAGTGAAACAATTTATTTTGAACTCGAGGCGGAGGCTCAGTGAGGTCGAGGAGTACTAAACTTGTGGAAATATAATTGATTGAAGTCATAACTCATATTCAGGATTCACTGAAGTGCTGAACAACACGTGAGTTTTTAATATTTCTGATTCTTTTGAATTCATTGTTTGCAGTTATTAAAATTGAAAACACACCCACTGAAGATGATATATTTGTTCGTAAGTTTGTGTCTATCGATGACGAAAACAGTTAAACGGACACGGCGCCAGCGTTTGGTGTTGAGAAATTCCTATCAGGGCCTGTGTAATTGACGCTGATCAATGGAAGTGAAGCTTACATTCTCTTTGCTCTCTTGTCTCCGGGGAAGAACGTTCCGATTGTATCCGTGTGTTGCCCCAAAACTCCAGTACTATGACTTTTAGAAGGTGTCAATTTAATCAGTCACGGCTGATGTTACAAACGTGAGGCATAATAAACTAAGATAGAAAGAAATGACTTCTAGTACTAACCCCTTTCATGAGACTGAAACATGAGAGTCATAACAAACATTTGACAAGAGAGATTCGTAAAGATACTGTGACAGAGTCGTGATCTGACTGCTATTACTACCCATTCCAGGGGAGTGGAATATGACAAACATTCGACAAGAGAGATTCGTAAACATACTTTGACAGAGTGGAGATCCAGTGCTCAAAATAACTTTTTTTCTTTGCGTAGCAAAATGCTACACATTTCCAAAAAATGAATATCATTTTGTAAAAATTACATAGCTATTTTTGTATACCAGAGTTATGTTATGCTGTTTTGTATTGAATTCTTCTAAGTAGATAGAATAGTTTCCATCCATTTCTGGGCATTTCCAAATGATCTGCAACACATGAAATGTTTACTATGTTTTTTTTTAACTGAACTGCCTTTAAGGGTTGCATGGACTTGGATATTTTCAAAACGCGTCTTGGTTGTTTATTAATAGAGTTCTCAAAATGGAAGTTGGGATTTTTAATTTGATGGGCTTGAAGTTATTTTTAATGGACATTTTATGCAAAATGTTGTAAATGATGCTTGATGGAGAGTTAATCGTAGTTATGCCTGTAATGTTACACAATCAGAAGTAAAGCATCAGTGAACAAGTTTTCAAATTTGTTTGCAAATTTTCATTTACATTTTGCGATACAAGATAATCAACTGCAGCCTCATAGGCTGCAGTTGATTATCTTGTATCGCAAAATGCTATACATAACTGAACATTGTATAGCTTTTTGCAAGTTTTGCATAGCAAAAAGCGACGCGACACGGATTATTTTGAGCCCTGTGGAGGTCTGGCTGCTATCACAATCCCATTTCTGGAGAATGGAATACGACAAAACTTTCGAGCAAGTTATTTTTGAGACCCTGTTGAGATAGAGAGATCTGACTGCTATCACAGCGACATTTTAGGCGAGTGAAACATGATCAATTGTCAGGTAAGGGACTTGTGTATATACTGCGTCAGAGTAGTCATCTAACGGCTAGCATTACGCCATTTCATGAGATTAAAACATACCACACTTTCGATTAAGAGACTCGTGAATGCACTGTGACAGAGTGGAGATGTGACTGCTATGACTGCCCAATTCCAGGAGATTGAAACATGACAACGTTTGGGTAAGAGACTCGTGAATGTACTAGGATAGAATGGAGATCTAATTGCTATTACTACGCCATTTCAGGAGAGTGAATATGACAAAACTTTCGAGCAAGGAATAGTGAACATACGTGACAGAAAGAGAGATCTGACTACTATTTCAGGTAATTGCGAAAGAGTGGAGATGTCACTGGTGTCACTGCCCTTTTCCAGGGGACTGAAACATGACAAACTTTCGGGTAAGACACTCGTGAATGTACTGCGATAGACTGGAGGTCTAATTGCTATTACTACCCAATTTCAGGAGAGTAGAATATGACAAAACTTTCGAGCAAGTGAATAGTGAACATACTGTGACAGAGAGAGATGTGACTACTATTATTACCCCATTTCAGGAGATTGAAATATGACAAACATTCAGGTAAGAGAGTTTTCCGTTGGAAAATACCTTTTCAGCTTCGTCTGTTCGAGCTCAATTCGAGGGGTGAGAACGAAAGGAGCACATTGCAACTGTCTTTTAAAACCCCCTTTCGAATTGCACTGAGTGATGTGCAGAAAAGTTTGTTTTCGCAAATGTCCGAGGTCAGCGATCTTGATACCTTTGCAATTCTTATGGAAATTTACATTGAAAAAAGATCGTCTCCTTCGAGCTCACTTCGAGTTTATTTTCTTTTTTATTTTCCCCCCATTGTATTAACCTTAACCGAAATACGAGATCAGGTGAAAATTGACTAAGTCTGATTTTAGCTGAGCTCGAAAATGTTTCAACGGGAATTCCCATTGTTAGCTCGAAATGCATTTTTCCTGAACTCGAATGTCCACTTGATATCTACTTATGAACAACATGCATTGCGCTAGATCACTGTGTATTTCATCATTGGAGTGTTTATTTTGCTACTTTTATACCTTTTAAACGGATCTGTGCAATGCCCCTGGTAGAATAGGATCTGCTCACGAGAGAGCTTATTTTCACGGGAAATGTCAAGATGGTATGTGCGCTGGAAGGGAGGCGATAAATTTTGGTGGAATGGGAACAAATTAATAAGGATCAAGTTCGTACTCTCATATATTATAAAAATGGCGAGTGCCTGATTCCGCGACTTGATGATACCGTGCTCATCTTGAAATTCCAAGTCACGCGGGAGGGGGTGGGGGTGGGGGGTGGGGTGGGGGGAGGGTCCTCTTTGGAACCTAGGTGTTAACTGGCCAAAAAAAGTACATTAGATGGGTCCCAATCGTGTTTGACGTCGCATTAACCCTTTCAACCCGGTGTGCATAAATATTTGCGTGAAGAAAAAATTGGTACTGGACGACCAGACGATATAGGCCTAAAGAGCAAAACATCTGAAAGGAGGCTCTGTAATAATTTAATCCAACATCTCGGCAGAGCTGTTGGATTAAATTATTACTGAACCTCAAAATAAACCAGGATGGTTTCGCCAATTTCGCCGTTGATAGTATTGCCTGAAATGATATCTTCCAGGGAGTCAGTATTGAAAGGGTTAACCTCTCAACGCGTGCAACTGTCTCTGAACATTTATTTATAACTCCACAGTACCTCGACCTATGGACACACCCGGTGGCATCTAGGGAGCATTTGAGCAGAAAAATGGGGTGTCAGTGGCCCCGATTGCGCTCGACGTCGCATTAGCCACTCAATCAGTGCAGCGCCATGCACAGATCGACTCCGTTATTCCTTCTAACATGGCGTTAACCCTTTCAACACGTGCAACTATCTCTTCACATTTATTTACAGCTCCACTCTGCCTCGATCTATCAAGACCTGTGGCACGTGTGGGTCCCTTGACCAGGGAAGTGGCATGAGACGCGTCCCGATTGTGTTCGACGTCGCATTAAGCTTTCAATCAGCACAACGCCGTGCAGAGTCTGACTCCCTGTACCACAGCGCCGCGTTAAAAATCACCCATCAACTGAGCGTTTAACAAGAGGTGTCATATGTCAAAATGTTCGTTTAGATTACGATGTAATCAAATTTTCAGCCTTTTTGGAAAAAAAGTTTTTTTCTGTGATAAAATCAGTGAAAATTGGAATTTTTACCCTTTTAACAGATTTAGTCATATCAATCAACCAAATTACCAGTAGCGATCAGACATGGACTCCATAACATACCAGAGAAAATATTTCCGGAGAAATTTGTGGCATTTTGGGGGAATATTCAGATGTTTTTGCAATGAAAATTGACATTTTTCGGAAATATCAAGATTTCGATGAATTTTGATATGGAGATGAAATAGGAGAGAGAGAGGCTGTTATACTTACTGACATTCTAACCAATCAATCAAGCATTCAACAAGATGTGTCATATGTCAAAATGTTCGTCTAATTACTGGAAATATTCAGTCTTTGGTCTCATTGTCCAATCGGTTGTACAATTTCGTATTTTGGGGGCTAAAAAAAAGTTTTTTTTCGAAATAAAAGGAAAGAAATTTTCAGACTTTTTGCGTATAATAAGTGTTTTCACTTCATATTGATACCCATGGTACTATGTGATGGTATACAACTCGAGGGCAATGATTTCTCATACGTTATGTTTAGAAAGGAAAAATGAGTGATTTCCAGTCACAAATTGAATTTTAACATCAATGTGGATAGGGAGCTTGATCGATTACTCAGCCTGTCAATTTCCTCAGCAATATTGTCTCGAAGAGTGTTTATGTGAATTTCTATCATTGAACAAATTGATCAGGAGTCACGGGTTGAATGAACTGATGAATAGGTGAGATGAGGTGAGCACAGTGAACCATACAGAGTAGCCACTCGGAGATGGGAAACCGATGTGATGAAGCTGTTCGAGCTTGTTGACACCAGTTTCAAAGACGCATTCAGTCTTGACGATCATCAACCTTCTCTTGTTAATGTTGCGAGTGGTATAGTTGCCCCATCTTCCAATTCATACAATACAAGCTACTCTACATGCGAATGAGAGGAAGATGCTCCTCACACAATACTCTCTGATTGGCTGTGAGACCACTAATTCATGCTATGGAATTGGCAAGAAGAGCATGTTCAGATTACTGAAAGAGGTAGCTCATTCGGATGAAGGTTACGTGGACCAGTTTGCTGGTCTTGGGCTTGAGAGTCTTAATAATAAGCAAATCTCTGTTGTACACAATTCATGGCAACTCTATATGGTGGAAAGGGACGCCAAACATTGCTGAACGATCTCGGGTACAAGAAAATAGCAGAAAAGCCGAACACATCAAACAAAAGACTGCCATCGACGGACGACAGCTTCAAGCCTCATCTCCTCAGGTGTATCCGCCAACTCAAAATATGGTGTGATTGCCTTCATACACAACTCCCGCTACCATAACTGTGCCAGTATGGATTCAATTCAGAAAACGATAAAGTCGATCTAACACGAATGTCAGGGATGCCAGCATGAGATGTTCCTGAGATGGCAATTGTACTCCGTCATGTTGTAATGAACATCCGCAGCCACGCACAATAGCCTGTGGCTGCTTTGAAAATGATAGAATGTGCAGAAACATTGAATATGCAGTTCCCATGAATGAGAATGATTAAGGGGAGTGATGCACATCATATAACATTTTGAAATTGAAAATGCCAATGTGACTAGGCCTACAGATAAAACTAGAAGTCCTGCCATGAAATGCACACAAATAGCACGTCGACGTGCGCGTTAACCTACGCGTTATGACCATTGTAAGGCTGTCAAATTCTGTACATATGGCCTGTGTACAAGCAATGTTTCAGCCAGTGGACCTCCAGGTAACCCGGAAGTCCATTGGCAGAAATATTGCCTGTGTTTGCTACGAGTACACGCTAAAAACTAATGTGTTAAAACTACACTTGAAGTGCTTTATTTAACACTTACTAAGTGCTGAACTAGCACTTTGTTCAAGTGTAGATATCCCAGAACTTGACAGGTGTTGACAATAATACCACTTGACAAGTGTAATGTCGCGACACTTAAAAGGAAACAACGCAGATGACGCGAATCAGACTCGAACTCTCGAGTCTGATCCGCGTCATCTGCGTTGTATCCTTTCAATTATGTACCCACCAAGCGCAAATCAAATTATGGACGATTCTGGAAGAACCACCAATGCTAGACACATGGGAAGTGCCATCCATTCAAGTTTCAGATGTCTGACGATTGTAAAGTCTAAGTGCTTAAAGCATTGCACTCTGAGTGTTAAAATCAAACCCTAAGAGTTAGAATGGGTTTAACACCTTGAAAATGTCAGTTTTATCACTTTAGTTTTTAGTGTGTAACCAGGAGAACCTGTAGCGCTTTGGGTGTCATTCGATATGGCAATTGCACGCAATTCCTACGCGCAATTAAACCTAGTTAAGCGCACAGTTCTTGACAGGACGTCTAGTTTTAACTGTAGAATATGTTATGAAAAACATGACTAGATTATATATATTCTTTACGTTTATATCATTTTCCGTTGATGAGATATGCCCAATAACTAAATAGTAATTTTCTCTTTGATTTGAAAAGTGGTCCTTACTTTTTATCGAAAGAAGAAGGAAATTTGAGAACACAATAATTTCACAACACAATAGTTATGACTTCTGATGATGTTCAAATGTTGAACTTGATTTTTTTCTCTTGTTGACTCAATGCTGTGTGATGCTCAGATCGTGAGACATACAATGTTGACTTCAATTTCACGTGTTTAGTTAAGAAATAACTGTTGTTTTCCTTCGGTTTATGCGATATAAACCGAAAATTTTCAGCACAAGCTTCATAACTCGCGTAGCGAGTTATGATTAAGCTTGTGCTGAAAATTTTCGGTTTATATCGCATAAACCGAAGGAAAACAACAGTTATTTCTTATAATTTAATCCGGCTGTAATATTAAAATATAAAAACTTTGTGTACGTGAACGAAAAACTTTTAATTTTCGCAAAAGACAACAGTCAAACCCCGGAAAGTGTCCCACAAACAGGTCACGTCAATCATTGTCAAATTGTTTGTTGTTTTGATTTTCGATCGCAGACGACAGATATTTAGCAAGTCACGTAACAATATCATTAAAACGTTTTTTGTAAGTTCCCCCCAAATCATGTTTGGATGTATGATCTTTTATTCGTCTCCCACTTTGGTATATTTTATTAAATTCAATTGTTCCCGAGAAATTATCATTATATTCTCGCTGACTGGAGGCGATGAAAAATCGATCATTGATCTTTGTTTACAAGCTTGTTATCCATCTGTCAGTCTGCCGTCACGCCCTCACGGTGACAACTGGATTGAGTGGGAGGGGCTTCCAGAGTCTTCAAAGTTGGATCGGATGTGCGAACGTGTAGACATTCCAAATCATTACGTGATTTGGTTTATACGATTGTGACGACTTTCACGCTGTGTGCTTTCAACCAATCAAACGCAGAGGCGGGGCAAATGATTAAATTATGTAGGAATATCATTTGGGCCAGGATTAAGAAAGTCATGTAATCAATCACCACATCACAAACTGGTGAAAATTTGTCCAAAACTATTTGAATTGTGTATGTATCCACTTTTAAAATTAAATAACTTTGAATTAATGAAAAATCTTTGTTTATGAGGAGTGTGTCTGTGTGTGTGTGTGTGTGTGGGGGGGGGGGGGGGTGTATCCAGACCTGGATATTTCCCCCACCTCACATAGTGCATTTGCCACAATTTAGTTTTAATATAGGGTGTTATCGTATTAAAAGGGATCTATGTTACCTTTCGATAAATATGGTGCTTTGTATTGTCTAAGCAGAATTGGAATGTCGAGAGGTGGGTTAGAATATATCCAGGCCTAGTTATCCCCCGCCCATGATTTTTTTTCTTTTTCTTGGTAACTCAAACTACTTGATGCTCAAATGTTGAGGCATACATTTTTGACATCAATTCCAGGTGTTTAGGTTTGGAGAAAACATCACCACACCAAATGGCAGGCAATGTCAGTATCAAATAGCATTGGGTTAACAAGAAAAAAAGATCATGGGTGAGGTGGAAGATATCCAGGACTGGATATTTCACCCCCCCCCCCCCCCCCACATCCCAAACCTGCATATGCTTGGGTGATAAATGTGACACTACCTATTAATGGAGTGATCATTCCAATTTTCACCCATGTTTCCACGAAAAAGTGTGATTTTACCCCAAAACTTAAAAGAGATATTTGAGAATCAGCAGCCATTCCATCATCCAGAAGCACCATTTTTTTCTTCTGAAATTCAAACTTCATGGAATATACACATTATTCTTACCAAAGGTCATGTCAACATAGACCCAAACATTTTGAAATATTTTTCCACTAGAAATCCATATTTGCCCATAAGAGATTTTTTAGAGAGAGGTATATATAAGTATGACAGGTGGTTGGTCTTTTCTAAAACCATAATCTTGAAACATGTTTTCTGGGACATATAGAATAACTTGTGAAAGATTAGCAGGCCTTGCTTCCGACACCAAATATTAATAATTCCAAACATTACTCAATGCCTAACAAAAACAACATTTTTCCCCCTAAAATATCTAGGATACCATGGATATGGCCAAAAACTCCTCTAGGCTTTAGCGGAAGCCTTATCAAACCGATGTGTGAATCAATTTAGATGTTAAATTTGACATATTCTGTTAATAAAGTGAAAATGTCAATCTTCACCGATTTATCACTAAAAATAACATTTTTACCCCGAAAAAAATGTTCTCCAGAATCGTTAGCCTTGAAAACATCCGGTGACTAAACTATTACTATCTTGAAATGGATTTTGCTGAGTTATACAGATAATAAGCCCATTGCCCATTCGCCATGTTTGACATTAATGATATGCAAGGTCAGAGGTCGCTTCGGGTGAACTCTTCGATCAGACAATCTGTTAAGACTGTCAAACATTCTGTAGAAACAAACAAAACGTTTCGCTAGAAATAAGAAAATGTGTATTTTGGATTTAATACTAATGAAGATAGAAAAAATAACACACTTCCAACACTCCATTTAGCGGACAGAACAAAACAATATTGATTTTTTCGTCAAATAAATATAGCAATGAACCCCTTCCCATAATCGAAGACAAACTCGGCATCATGTTTTTTTGGTTGACGAGTGACGAAGTGGCAAAAATATCACTCAAACGACACAAAGGTGACTGCGTAGGTGGAAATTCAAACTCTGAGTATCCTGACAACCAATCATAACAAATATGTTGAAGCATAACACACAGATGTTCCAACTGGAAGAGGTTGGGTAGGGGGCGTGGTCCCTAAAGGGTGAAAATCGTCTGCCAGTAGCGTGTCGCGTGTCTAATAATATTTTGTCCATATACAGTACAAGTCAAAATGAGTTGAAGAATAACCACTACCGGTATGATTATATTTATTTATTTATTATTTATTGGGTTTAAGGTCACATATTTCTGCACAACGGCTAATCATGACCACGACAGTTTTACGGGTTGAGGAAACCGGTGTGACGGGAATGATAGTCCGTAGGAACGTTAGTCCCTCTGGACTATTATTCCGCGGAGTTATAGTCCTAGGTCTAACATTCCTAGGAATAGTAGTCCGCCGGACTACTATTCCTAGGAATGTTAGACCTAGGACTATAATTCCGCGGAATAATAGTCCAGAGGGACTAATTTTCCTACGGACTATCATTCCTGTCACACCTGAATACCCGGTGAGAACCACCAAGCAACGGCGAGCAGTTGTCAGCTCCCCAACATACTAACTCCACACAAGCAGGTTTAGCATTGGTTGAAGACAAGTGCACAATCGACGTGCAGTAAACTTTAGTACACAACGTCACCGTGCACCCACTACCGGTATAAACTACAGATGTAATCTTTCTAATACTAATAACACAAGAACCGAACATAAAAATATATAAATTCTTCTTTTGACCATTTTCTCCTTCAACTCAAATTTACATGTCACACAGTGGAGGCTGTCTTATTACAAAAAACATCCACAAAGTGGAAGGACCACGTAGGGCCGGGGAAAGGAAATTCGGGCCCGGGATTAATTCTGCGACGGTCCCACTTTCAAAAATATTGCACAGATGATAAAGGCATCTGCAGCGAGTGCCGGAGGCGCGATCGATCTTAGAGTGGTTGTGGGGTGGGCGTTTCTCCCCAGCAAAATTTTGAAATCAGTTATTAAATGGACTCTTCTAGCGTCTTTTCGGATAAAAAGAATCACGTCATTTTGTGGACGTAAAAATGACGTTTTTAGCAGCATGTTTCAAATTTCCAAGTTCATGAATGAATATCCAATGACAAAGCGTTATAGCTATTGACTGCACAGTTCTTGAAGCTATAACATGGTTACGTCCTGTTAATTTAATAAATTTATTACTTCAAGAATCACGCAGTTCAGTATTAAGCCGTTGGTCAAATGCATATCTTCATTCACGATACAACCCCCGTCTTAACTGTTGGCACAGGTGTCAGAACCTTGGGGGAAGAGGACTAGGTCAAATATGGTCTGAAAGCCCGTATTTTAATATTTTTGCTTTGGTACGTCCTTTCAGATGACGTACCAAAGCAAAAATATTAAAATACGGGCTCTGAAAGGACGTTCCAAACCACAAAATTAAAATACAGTCTTTCTAGTCATGTTTGGACGAGGAGGTAGGGTTGGGCAGGCGTAATCAAGCATCATTGACTCCTGCCCCCCCCCCCCCCTCCCCCCAAAAAAATCCGGACTCTAGGGTTACTACTCCGGGCCCCCACCATCTCTCCAGCCCTGGATCCATGACCAAAACGTGCATACAGGGGTATTGTACTACAGAACATACAGGGTGATATTGAACTTGTCATCTAAGTAGGTGGATAATACATATATTTCCTACATATTTTTGTCAGTCTTGTAGAAACTTTGGGACTCAACAAACTAATCTTCATTTTATTGATCACCAGATAACTGACTTATCAGTCAAGGCTCCGTAAACTGCAGATTTGCTTGGTGAGTCACAAGTTTTTACTGGCTGTCAGGTATGGTCAGTGGTTGATGCCCATGTGCGTTGTTTTGCATAAACAAAATTCCAGCCAGTGGACCTCCGAGTGGAATTTAGAAATCACTTGACTTATAGTACGAGTCGAAATAAGTTGTAGAATAACCACTATAAACTCTGCATCTTCAACCATACCCATAACACAAGAACCTGGCATCATTTTCGGAAAAGCTCTCACAGAAAGCTTTCCGGAAAATGATTTCGGGTTCTTGTGTTATTGATATAATGGCAATGGCTACTTTGTTCATTGCGTTTATGCTACAACTTATTTTGATTCATACAATATTTGTAGACTTGAACATGTGCTTATACCCTGTACCATGCGTCGCTTATGCTCATATGAAGTCATTTCATACTTTCGCTATTAAATAAATAATTGTTCATTTACAGATTAGTTCTACTAAAAATTATTGGACTGTAGCCATAGCCACATTTCAATAATTCGTGATTATAAAACAAATTTAAAATAAGAAATTCTGACTTGCTGAAATAATCTACAATTGCAGCACACTGATCACAAAAAACCGCAGAAAAGTTCATTTTGTACTTTACTTTTTACCCACAGAAAAACTAGAAATTTCAATTTAAAGTTTTCAAACTTATACAATAGGCTTCAAGCAAATCGAATCATGTGATCATTGGGGGAACAAACCTGATGGAAAAATGTTCTCTCGACCAGTATGGTGCTGGGGCGGCCCATGATGAAACAATGCCGGTAATTACTGACAAAATGTAACTTGTGAACTCCTGAGCACAATAGCAGTGTCTGACGTCAGTAGCGAGTGTATCTACCATGTACCTGAATGACAGCCTGAACCCTCCTTCCAATGCTACCAGTGAGCCTTCTGCTATTGTGTAGAGGCAACTGCTGCCACTCCTCGTGCAATGTAGCTTCCAAATCGGCCAAAGTCTGTACAGGCGGATCCCTTGCTTGCATACGACGTCCAAGAAAGTCACAGATGTGTTCTAAGGGATTCAAATCGGGGCTCATTGCAGGCCAAGACAGTGTTGTAATAGCGTTGTTCTGAAGGAATGCTCTCACAGCATGGGAACGATGAGGCCTTGCGTTGTTGTTCATGAATACAGGGCGAGTAGCCAATGGGTCGTTGCCTAACCGCGGCACAGCAATCGGATTGAGAATGTCCTGGACGTACTGATGACCATTGAAATTCCCACATACAGTCACCATATCAAGTTTACAATCATGAGAGAGGCATCCCCAGATCATTACTGATCCTCCACCATAAGGGGCAGTAGGTCTGATGTTCCTGAGTACGTAAGCGGTACTTCTGTGCCTCCACATTCTCATGCGACCATCTATGACGTGAAGCAGGAACCTACTCTCGTCTGACCAATGGACGACTCTCCCCCACGTTCTGAGATTCCAATGTTACCTTGCCATATACCACTCCAAACATCGTCTTTGATGCTGATCGGACAGAGCTGGATGCTTGATGACCTTTCTGGACCTCATACCCAGTTCTGTTGCACAAGTGCCTGTTGGGGAGCCAAAGGCGTTTCAAAACCCCACTTGAAGCAAAGGGTTCACGCCTTACGAGGCCTGCCAGATTCCGATCTTCCCGTGGAGAGGTCTTTGGTGGTTGTCCTGGCCTTGGTCGGCCCTTAACATCGATTGTTTGTTGATGATTTCGGACAAGTCTGCTGATGACAGAATAACTATAGCCAAGTTGGCTTCCATGCAACTTGGCTATAGTAGAGAGGTCTGTTAAAAACTTCAATTATTTCTCTAATGGAAAATATTCTATCCTGATGAATGGATTCGCTCGAGAAAGCAACAAAGACCGTCCCTAAAATGGTACCATCCACAAAAAGGATTAATCGTCATAAGAGGAGTTAGTACTGGTTAGTTAATACTATATACAGTTAAAACCAGAAGTCCTGGCACGAACTGTGCGCTTATCTACGCTTAATTGCGCGTAGGAATTGCGCGCAATTGCCATACCGAATGGCATCCAAAGGACGGCAGGTTCTCCTGGTTATTCATAGCGAACACAGGCAATGTTTCTGCCAAAGGACCTCCGGGTTGGCTGAAACATTGCTTGTGCACAGGCCATTTCTACAGGCTTTGATAGCCTTACTATGTTCATAATGCGCAGATTAATGCGCAGATCGACGTGCTATTTGTGCGCATTTCGTGACAGGACTTCTAGTTTTAACTGTATATAAAATACTGCACTCTGTGCAAAATAAACTTTTAAAACAGTTTGTTAAATGAATTGTTGCTGTGAGTAGTAAACGTTTTTGGTGAATTATTAAAATAATACTGCAGATTTTATTGCAGACAATTGGAGGTGAAGATTAAATATAACGGAGTGTGTGCTAGTGTGAAAATTGCATAGTGTAATGTGCTGGTAGGTGCTTTCACCGTAAGGAAGTGATTAATACCTTCCCAAGGAAAACGAGGTATGTTCGTATGTCTATTGTGTAATGTGTGAGCGTTTGTTTGTGTGTGCCTGTCAATGATGTTGTGAATTTTGAAGGCATATAGAGTCTTCCTGCACTAAAAGGTGTGATATATGCAGTAGTATGAGTATTGTAATTACGCAGTGTGTGTATCTTCGGGGGTGGGGGGTCACTGCTTCTCACATTGGCATTAGGTACCACGTGAAATGGTTGATTACTGCACGTCTACCCAGACGAATGCTTTGCTTTGGTGCTTGTTCAGTCCTTGATAACCGCCCCTTGGTATATTTGACGGGAAAGTTGACTTTATTGAGCTGCGCATTCGGGTGATATGGCATACCAATTTTCGATAACCCAGCCATCACAGGAGACTCGGCTTTTCTAGAATGTTTTTTTTCCCTCTGTGTTCCCTGTGCTCACTTTTGACACGAGAAAAAGGGTGACTGTGTCTTTAAGATTCGAATATCTTCTCAAGCGACATGCACTGGGAATTGTTTAGTTAGTCTGTGTGAAACACACAGACTATTGTTGTTGTACGATGATTTTTCTTTTTTTTTTTTCATTTTTTTTTTTTCTTTTTCTTCTTCTGTCTTCTCATCACTTTTTTGTCCGCAAGACAACTCGAAAACGAACAGTCTTATCTCGTTGAATTTGGCATGCTGATAGATAGTCACAAGTTCTCGGCCACCTGTGTTTTTCAGATTCCTGGGGTATTAGTGGTGTCTGTAGGGGTGTTTTGAAAGTGGGTTACGCCCATATCTCAGGCGTGGTATGACGTATGGACCTGGGAACGACACCAAATGAGTCGACACTTGATGGAGATTCAAAATATGGGTCAAGGTCACAGAGGTCACCTAGGGGTCATTGAGTGCATTTTTCATAATTGCTGGAAATCACATTTTTTGACCCTCTAAAGCATTCCTGCATTTTTACATTAAAAAAGTGGGCATGGCCAAAAGTTTTGAAAGTGGGTCACGCTCATATCTCAAGCATGGCATGGTGAATGAACCTTGGGCTAACACCAAATGAGTCGACACTTGATGGAGATTCAAAATATGGGTCAAGGTCACTGAAGTCACCTAGGGGTCATTGAGTGCATTTTTTATAATTGCTGGAAATCACATTTTTTGACCCACCAAAGCATTCCTGAGATTCATACATGCATTTTTACGTTAAAAAAGTGGGCATGGCCAAAATTTTTGAAAGTGGGTCACGCTCATATCTCAAGCATGGTATGATGAATGAACCTTGGACTAACACCAAATGAGTCGACACTTGATGGAGATTCAAAATATGGGTCAAGGTCACAGAGGTCACCTAGGGGTCATTGAGTGCATTTTTCATAATTGCCGGAAATCACATGTTTTGACCCCCCCCTCTCCCAAAGCATTCCTGAGGTCCATACATGCATTTTTACATTAAAGAAGTGGGCGTGGCCAAAATTGTTGAATATGGGTCACGTAGGTCTCCTATGGGTCATTGAGTGCATTTTTTAGAGTTGCTGAAAATCACATTTTTTTTACTCAAAAATGCTTTCCCGAAGTTCGTATATGCATTTTTACACGAAAAAAAGTGGGCGTGGACAAAAATTTTGAAAGTGGGTCACGCTCATAATCTCAAGCATGGTATGACCAAATGAGTCGACAATCGATGGAGATTCAAAATGTGGGTCAAGGTCACTGAGGTCACCAGGGGTCATTGAGTGAATTTTTCAGAATTGCTGGAAGCCACATTTTGAACCTCTTAATTCATTCCCAAAACCAAACATGCATTTTTACATGAAAAAAGTGGGCGTGGCCAAAACATTTTTTGGACACACTCATCTCCAGCATGGTGTGATGAATGGACATTGAGTGCACTCTTCAGAATTGCTGAAAACACATTTTTGTCCCCCTAATGCATTCCCTTGATCGAACCTTTTTTTTCCTCTGTACATATATGCCTTTTCTGAATGAATATCTTTAAATACTGTTAACGAAAACCTATTTCTGATTTCTTTAAAACTATTTTATTCCCAGAAATAAGCCTCCAAAATATTCCAATTACATGTATAGAAGGGACTCCGTGGCTCAGTAGGTAGAGGCGAAGACTGCAAACCGAGAAGTTCTCAGTTCGAATCCCAGCTGCGGTAACCCTGTTGAGTTCTCGACATACATCACCCCCCCCCCCCCATTGCCCACTTGGGTGCATGGTGGCATTGTGCATTGACACATACTGCTTGTCGTTGGTTCGATGGTGTACTTGTCTTCCACAAATGCAAACCTGCTTCTGTGGAGTCAGTCTGTTGGGGAGCCTCACAGTTGCTCAGTGGTTCTTTCAAAGTACTCCAGCTTCCTCCTCCTATAAACTGTTCGGCACAGGGTAACAGTGGCTGTCAATAGTGTCGTTAAGCCCAATAAATAAATAAATAACATTCATAGAAGGCATTCCTTGATAGTGTAGTTGTAATATTTGTGTCCTTTTTGCACTGTTTGTCAACAAGATAACCTAATACAATCAATCCGATCTTAATGTTTTGTTATACTGATAGAGTGTACTTGCAAATGAGTTCAATGAAGTCAGTAGCCATTATTTAAAACTTGATAACCAAGAGGTCAGAGAGAATGCTGTAAATTTTATATCGAATAGCATTGTATATTTATTTAAAATCATGTTACAAAATTAACCATGTTGAAAATACTCTTCACATTTCAAAGCATTTTTAAAATTTATTTATTCTCAATCATAACTCAACAGGTTTCAGTATGGAGTGGTGTGTGGCTTTCCCAAAACACCTATCACAATTATGAAGTAATAAAATGGAATACTTTAATGGTCTGTTTTAACCCTCTTAATACCTTAGTGTGAGTACAAATACCCTTCATTTTACTCATTGCAACAGAATGTTTTTACGCTTGCCTTTCTGTAACATTTAATTCTATATGGAATGCGACACCTTTCCGGGTTTACCTTCCAAATTAAGGCGTTCTTAACCCGTTCCCCAACATAACGTCGAAACCCAGCCAGCACTATTCACTGAAATTTCCCGTCAATTTTCATTTTGTTCTTGCTTGAAAAACATAGCTGATTACCTCTCATTGGAATGAGCTTCCTTTTAAAGGGTTAAAATGCAGTATTTAAAGGGATTATTTTAACCCTCTCAATATCTTAATTTGGGTCCCCAAACATTTACTTTTGCAATTCAGGAATAATGATAACACTTTCTGTTCTCACAATGATGCTCTAAGCACGCATGGGCTCTTGGGGCCGTTTACCTCTATATTCCAACATTACTGAATTCTTTTACTCGCAATATATTTACTAGAGGTATCATGTACCTTAACTTTTTCTTGGTAATATGAATATTTGCTATCATCTATAAACATGGCATATCCGAAGTTGGTGGAGCCAGTATTTTTAAAGTGGGATACGCTTATACTTCAGGTTTGGAATGACCAATAGACATGGGACCTACACCGAATGAGTTGAAACCTTCTGGAGGTTCTAAATGTTGTCCACCTCAATGCGGGCAACGGAGATCATTAAGCGCATATTTTTCAGAACTATTAGGAATTGCATTTTGTAACAGCTAATGCAGTGCTGAAGATTATCCATGTGTCTCATCTTTCAAATAATTGGCAGGGCCGAAAATGTCCATTTCTGATTCCTGTATCGAACATTTTGGGCACATATATATGGAGCCCGGGAAGTGACAGGCTTCTCTCTTTTTTATTTCGTTTTAACGAAATATTATTTCGTTTTAACGAAATATTATTTCGAAATAACGAAATAATTATTTCGTTTTAACGAAATATTATTTCGAAATAACGAAATAATTATTTCGTTTTAACGAAATATTATTTCGAAATAACGAAATAATATTTCGAAATAACGAAATATGATTTCGTTTAAACGAAATAATATTTCGAAATAACGAAATAATATTTCGAAATAACGAAGTAATATTTCGTTTTAACGAAATAATTATTTCGTTTTAACGAAATAAGTACCTGTAGCGGTGGACAGGGCCAGATTAAACGGCCTCGCTACTTTTTTATTGCAAATTCTGCATACTTAGCTAGTAACACGGTTATGTATTCTATAAAAATATGAATTTTACTCATTAAAATAAATGACTTCACTTTATTGTTGAATAAATTTAGTCGTATTCACTTGAAACACTCGCAAATCAATTAACGTTATGATCTTTCTGTTTTTAGCGTTATGTGTATGAAGGAATATTCCCAGTGGGTTTTTTTGCGCTATTCCGTATATCAAATAGTGGTTTATCGGTACAGAAAAAACTGAAGTGGCGGAATGTCTATGGGTCCCCCCCCCCCCCCCCACCACCCCTGCCCTACATGGCTTGTCGTCCATACTCTCCGCAAAACATTCTGATTACAGGCCCGATACCGATAGACTATAAATGGCCGGCAAAAGTAGAAATGGAAAACAGAGAACGACACTATAAGATGCATACGTATACGGCCATGGGGGCTCGGGGTGGGGTGGGTGGGGGGGGGGGGGGGGCTTGTTGTGATTTCGGGGAAAATAATTTTTTTCTGGCAGTTTTCATTATATTTTGGGCCAAGCTTCATTGACCTTCCTGTAGTTCCAAACACCCAGTCTAATGTCTTCATATAAGGAACACCGCCCTATAAGACCAAACTTGGAACCAAAGTCCGTAATACATTTGTTTTTGGCGTTGTACGTCTCACAGGGCGTGCCACACCAAAAAATTATATTACGGACTTTGGGTGCTAGTTTGGACTTCAGTCTTATCAGAGTTAAAACGCGTCTGATGACTTTGGATACACGGGCGTAACAGTTTATTTCAAAACATTTCCCGGGAGAGAATGCATGCCCCCATGCTATTTGGGGTGCAGGAGGCGGGGGGGGGGGGGGGGGGGCGAACCACCGCCGCCGCTGCCTATAAACATTTCTGTCGGAAAATAATTGCTGAATTTGTATGAATCGAAAGAAAACAGCTTCAGATTTTGAGATGTCAAAAATTATATTGTTAAAATTGTTGACTAAAATCAGCAGCTGGATAAGTCACAACTCAGGTACCCGGAGACTCAATAGAATTGTTCTCAGAGCCTCAGATTTAAAACAATTTCTCTGGGGAGGCTCCTGATCTCCATCAACGGGAGGGTGACACCCTTTACCATACACTCACCCCCCCCCCCACACACCTCTGTGTTGGATACCTCAGGTATGCCTTCGGCACACAAAAGTCCGCCCGCCCCCACCCTCTCCTCTATGTTGGATTTTTAAATAGGCTGGCTTCGGGCCTGCGGTAGAAGGCCGCCAGTCCCCGGTCTTCCACTTCGTTTCCACGTCCGTCAATGATGCCGGAAAAAATCTTCCAGCCCCTTCTAAAATAATTGCCCCTACGACTATGATAAAATAACGTTTCTCCCTAAATGATTGGAAAAAAAATTCAAAACGTTTGTTTAAACGGCCTAATTTTCCAGAGTTTGATTGTAAGTAATGAAAGCAAACAATTATTCATAGGCAAAAATCGACAGAATATAGCATTTTCTGACATGTTTGCATCCTCCATCACCCCATGAACTAACTTATTTATTTCTTTTTTATGAAATGATTATTTCGTTTTAACTGTGAACAATTGCAGCTCACCAAGAGTATTTTCTGAACACTATAAAACTGATTTTAGCGCCAGCGCCGCCCCGAAATCTCCCCTACCCCCGCCGTCCCTACCAATACTGCGGACTCGATGCAACACTAAATTGAAAAGATTCACAACTTCACGACGGTTTGTTTGTTTGTTTATTGATGTTTAAGGTCACATATTTATGCACAATAGCTAATCATGACCGTGACAGTTTTACAGGTGGAGGAAGCCGGAGTACCCGGAGAGAACCACCGAGCAACGACGAGCAGCTGCCAGCTCCCCAACATCGTAACTCCGCACTGCAGCACAGGCAGGGTTAGATTGGTTGAAGACATGCGTACCATCGACGTGCAGTACGCCTTAGTAGACGGCGTCATCGTGCCCCCACGCGGGCAATGGAGATGAAGTGTCTTGCCCAAGGACACAACGCGGTTGCCGCAGGTGGGATTCGAACCGAGGACCTCTCAGCTTGCAGCCTGCACCTCTACCAACTGAGCCACCGCGCTCCCTCACGACGGTTAGAAGGTATTTTGATTCAATGATATTTAATACATTACGTGGGGGCGCGATGTTTCAGGGGTAACGGCTTGGACTTCAAACCGAAAGGTCCACGGTTCGATCCCCGCCAGGGGGTACTGCGTTGTGTCCTAGGGCAAGGCAGTACATCCCGATTGCCCATGTGGGGGCACGGTGGTGCCGTGTACGTCGATTGCGCACTTGTCTTCAACAAGTGCTAACCCTTCTTGTATGGAGTTAGTACGTTGGGGAGTCTGGCAGTTGCTCGCCGTTGCTCGATGATTCTCTCCACGTACTCTGGCTTCCTCCACCCCTAAAACTGTCCGACGCGAGGTGACCATGGCTGTCAAAAGTGTCGAAATGAATACACTACGCCATGAGTCAGCCGAGAAATGTTGGCGAGCCTTTCAAAATATGTGTCTCTGCAACAACTACTTTCTACCAATCTGTCTGTCGCCAAAACTTTCGAATGCAGGAAAATCAAGTTTTAACTACACCCTCCCGACAACCCGTGAGTCATCATCGAGATGCTTCAGGTAAAAAAAACATAACGACGTTTGGCTATCATTGTCACAGAGTTATAAAAACAACCTGCCAGAAATCACAAAACGGGGCCGATAAAGGAAGCTCTCGCGAAAGGAGGCACTGCAAATATTCTTCGATACACATATCGCGAAAACTAGAAACATTGTAACGTCAATTGATTTGCGAGTGTTTCAAGAGAATATGACTTAATTTATTTCATAATAAAGTGAAGTCATCAATTTTAATCACTAAAATTCATATTTTTTGGCATACGTAACTTTGTTACTAAGCTATAAACAAGCAGCATTTGCAATCAAAAAATAGCGAGGCGCTTTGAGCTGAAGCTGCTAAACACCACAAACGGCTGCAGATATTTATTTCGTTTAAACGAAATATTATTTCGTTTTAACGAAATAATATTTCATTTAAACGAACTAATTATTTCGTTAAAACGAAATAATATTTCGTTAAAACGAAATATTATTTCGTTAAAACGAAATAAATTTGTTAGTGCATGGTGTGATGGAGGATGCAAACATGTCAGAAAATGCCGTGTTCGGCCAATTTTTCTCCATGAATCAGCATGTATAATTGTTCAATTCCATTATTTGAGAGAGAAAAATAATTGTGAACAATCAGACTCAGGAAAATGACGCCTTTTAAATAACCGTTTTGAAGTGTTTCCCCAACTTTATGGGGGAACGTCACTTTATCATAAGCATACGGGCACTTTTTTTAGAAGGGCTGAAGATTTTGGCCGAAAAGTGATGCTGCAGGCATCATTGCGGCATGTGGAACCGAGGTGGGTGAGTGAGGGATGGCGGCCCTCTCCCGCAAGTCCGAAGCGAGCCGTATTTAAAAATCCGACATAGGGGGGGGGGGGGGTGGGTGGGGGGTGGTGGACGGAAGGACTTTTGTGTATGCCGAAGGCATTCCGAGGTGTCCAATACCGATGTGCGAGAGTGTATGGTAGGGATGTCCCCCACCCATTGGTGGGGATGGGGGGGGGGGGGGGTGCTCCCTAGAGAAATTGTTTTAAGTCAGACGCTCTGAGAACAATTCTAGAGCCTCCGGGTGCCTCAGTTGTGACTTGTCCAGTTGCTGATTTTAGTCAATAACTTTAACAATATATTGTTTGACATTTCAAACTCTGAAGCTGTTTGCTTTCGATCCATACAAATTCATCAATTATTTTCCGACAGAAATGTTTATAGGCAGCGTAACCCCCTCCCCGCATTCCCAACAGCATGGGCATGCTCTCTCGGGTATTTTTTTAAAACTGTTAGGCCGGTGTATCCAAAGTCATCAGACGCGTTATCATCCTGATAAGACTGTAGTAAAAAACTAGCACACAAGTCCGTAATATAATTTTTTGGTGTGGCACGTCCTGTGAGACGAACCATGCCAAAAAATATATAACAAAATATTAGGGACTATTGTTTCAAGTTTGGTCTTATGGGGCGGTATCCCTTATTGAAAAACAATAGATTGAATGTTTGACACTACAGGTATGTCAGTGAAGCCCCCCCCCCCCGCCCCAAAATTATGAAAACTGCATGAAAAAGATGATTTTCCCCGACTTCGCAGCCCCCTCCCCTCCCATTGAGTCACCTTGGCCTGTACGTCTATGCATCTTATAATGTCGTTCTCTATGTGTGTGTGTGTGTGTGGGGGGGGGGGGGGGGGGGATACCCTTGGACTTTCCGCCGCTTCACTTTCCTTCTGCATCGATAAACCACGCTATGATATACGGAACAACACCAAAAAAAAAAAAACTCTGGTAATACACATATCGCGAAAAACGGAGAGATCGTAACGTTAATTGATCGGAGAGTGCTTCAAGTGAATACCACTAAATTTATTCCACAATAAAGTGAAGTCATTAATTTTAATGAGTCAAATTCATATTTTGCTATAGAATACTTAGCTAAGTAAGCAGAATTTGCAATCGAAAAGTAGTGAGGCGGTGTAATCTGGCCCTGCTTGCCGTTACAGATACTTATTTCGTTAAAACGAAATATTATTTCGTTAAAACGAAATAATTATTTTGTTAAAACGAAATAATTATTTCGTTAAAACGAAATAATATTTCGTTATTTCGAAATATTATTTTGTTAAAACGAAATAATTATTTCGTTATTTCGAAATATTATTTCGTTATTTCAAAATATTATTTCGTTTAAACGAAATCATATTTCGTTATTTCAAAATATTATTTCGTTATTTCGAAATAATATTTCGTTAAAACGAAATAATTATTTCGTTATTTCGAAATATTATTTCGTTATTTCGAAATAATATTTCGTTAAAACGAAATAATATTTCGTTATTTCGAAATATTAGGAGGTAATAAAGGCCGAACTACGACCACTTGTACATGTACGTGTACAACATACGCACACGATGCGTTCACCAACATGGAATTCAGTGTTAAATCACACGCTTGTTCACAAAACTTGTACATGGTCTTGAATCCCCCCCATGTACAGTCGCGACTCCTAGATCGCGCTTTTAACGTTCAAATACTCGTGGTGAACGTGTGTTTTTAAAAAAAGGGTGAAATCATACAGTTCACTTTCATCTTGTACGTAATTTTTTGTCGACGTTCGCATCGCAGATCAGACCCATCGATCCATCGTCGGCGAACGCGATCGAAAGCAAAAGATTCTGAGTCATCATCAAAAAACAGTTTTGGGGACTCTAAACCAGCGGTTCAGAACCCGCAATTGCGTTGGTACAGATGGTCCAGAACTCTCCCTCGTTTTTGAGGCGGTGGGTTTTTTTCCTTCCCATTTATGACATTATTAGTCGAATTCCTCCACTATGAGAAATTCTAAAAAAAAAAACACTCAGCTGATTGAGCGATCGGATCGCTCGATTCTCGTAATAAAATTCGATCTGAACGAAGAGTGTCGTTGCCGTCGGTGTGTGTTGGAAATTTGCAAACCCAGTCACGTTTTTTGATTGATATATATACAGGGAGAAAAAAAAATATAAATAAATAGTTATTTAGAAAAATAAATATATCAAATCGAATAGATAATAAAAAAAAAAATACATAAATCATGAGCGATTCTCAGACTATTAGAGCAAGGTTTCTTTTAAACATGCTGATGAGAGCATTCGCAATCTGCGTGAACGAACAACTACGTCCCATCTTGTTAGAACGATGCGTCGGATGTCGGGATCATCTAGACTTCGATCACGAGGATCATTCGTGTCTGACGATGGAAAGGGAAGATATGGTCGTCATGTATTTCGAACCGGCGTTCGAACGCATTAAATTCGACGATGTGATCACGTTTTGGAAGAGATTAGTCTTCTGTAAGAATCGAGACAGGCCCACAGATTCGGAAGAACTGAAATTGGCGCAAAGAAGTTTGACTTTAGAAGACAAGGGATGCATCAAGAAATTATTGCTGAACGAAGCATACATCTAAGTTTTGTTTTCGTTGATATAAAAATAAGGGAGAGTAGAAAATAAAAAAATAAATAAATACACACATAAATTTTTTTTTTATCTAGTATTAGAAAGAAAGAAAGAAAGAAAAAAAAAACACAAAATGAGAACCAGAAATAAATTGTATCCGACGTTAGTGGACGACGAGGACGAGAAGCCGAACGGCGGTTTGCCGACGGTGCCGTCGCTAGAAGAAAGAGAAAGAGGAGAGAGGTATCACATCGATCAAATCAATAGAATCCAAGAGTATCTAACTCGAGAGAGAGATTCTCGTCATTCCCTCAAGAAGAAGTATTCGCGTTTCGTGACATTCGTCAACGCGATCAACACAACACTCATCACGATTTCCATGGGTTTACAAGTGGCCGGAATCAGATTGTTGTTGACCGCGGTCGCCGTTCTGATCGTGTTGACCGTAGAAGGAGTGGCCCTCGACGCCAGATTGTTTAGCACGGTCGGAAAATTTTGAGTAGGAAATTATATCTGAAGGCGAGGAAACACGACAAGATTCGCGTCTTGGCCGACTCCAAGATCAACACAATATCCAAAATGATCTCTATGGCGTTGAAAGATGGTAGGATATCGGACGGAGAATACTTCGCGATATTGAGCGAGAAAACGAAATACGATGCCATGAAAGAAGCCGTGAGAATCAAGACTCGTCAGATCATCAAGGAAGAGATGAAGGATTCTCTCGTGGAAAAGGGGAGGAAAGAGGCTAGGGAGGAATTCAGTAAGATGATAGAACTCAAGAGCAGCAATTGAAAAAAAAAAATATATGTATAATAAGAACAGAATTTAAAAAAAAAATATATTAAATTTATATATAAAATAAAAAAAACGAAATTAATTTAAATAACTCTGAAAAAAAATGTATTGCATAAAGTGTAAGAGAGTTACCGAGACGAGTAATTCTAGAGAAGTGCGAACTAAAAACGACAGACGGATGCTTCGCAGAATTTGCGACGTGTGTGGTTCTGTCAAGACGCGATTCGTCAAACGTAAAGGCATCGTGAATAAAATGATCAACAATCTACCTTTCGAAATGCATCTGCCCGACTTGGTCGACATGAGATCGTTTTCGAGGTGGAACGAGGGCGTCAAATATCTATTGACAGTCATCGACGTGTTTTCCAAATACGGTTGGATCAGAGCTTTGAAGAATTAATCAGGACCTTGCATCGCCGAGGCTCTGAAGAGCGTGTTCGACTCGTCTTCTCGAAAACCGAGTAAATTGTGGGTGGACAAGGGAAAGGAATTCTACAACAAGGACGTTCGTCGATTGGTAGACCTCCACTCGATCGAAAACAAAGAGAAAGCCAGCATGGTGGAACGTTGGAATCGAACGATGAAGGATGCACAGATACTTCACGGCAAATTCGACCAAGAAATACATATACGCTCTGAATGGTCTGGTGAAAGATTACAACAACATGCAACACAGATCGATCAAGATGACTCCCGCGGAAGCTAGCGATCCTCGAAACGAAAAACGGGTCTACGTGAATCTATATCCTGAGAGATCTAGGATCAGGAAGAAGTCTAGAACGCCGAAATTTGCGGTCGGCGATCGAGTGAGAATCTACGCTTATAAGAAGCATTTCGAAAAGGGTTATACTCCTCGATGGACCTCGGAAATCTTCGTGATCATCAAAATATTTCACACCGATCAGGTGACTTACGAAATCGAAGCTTTGGATGGAGAAGAGATCATCGGAAAGTTTTATGAACAACAATTACAGAAGACGAAGTTTTGATGAAGAACACAAAATTTTTTTTTTATTTACTCTCTTTGACATTTTCTTGTTTACACACATATATATATAAGAGAAAAAAAAAAAAAATAATAAAAAATAATTAAAAACTATTTTTTTACATAAAGAAAGCAAGTGAATTAATAAACAAAAAAACCCCTAAAAATCCTTTAAAATGACAAATATACTAGATATAGCACAAAGCATAGTGAAAGATGAAAGTATTCAAGAATATGAGGTTCACGAATACGAACCGGTAACCAGAACGAGTCTGAACAATGTGGGAGAGATAAGAATCAACGTCGAAACTCAAGATCTATTCATACATCCTAGCGAGAGTTACATAGTGGTGCAGGGGCATCTCAAGGAAGATGGGAGCGACTACGCCAACGACGACACGGTTACTCTTGCCAATAATGGCATCATGCATCTATTCAGTAACATAAAATACATGCTATCCAGACAAGAGATAGAATCTGTTTTTCATACCGGTCAGGCCAACACGATGTTCGGACTCTTGACGTATCCTGATGATTTTTCAAAATCCAGAGGACTTAGTCAGTTGTGGGTGAAAGACACCGTCGGCCCTGCTAGCTCCGGCGCCGCCACGATATTCGACTACATCGTCAAGACGTCCAGACCTAAAGGAACGTTTTCGTTCAGGATACCTTTGAAACACATCTTCGGATTCGCAGACGATTACAACAAGATCATGTACGGATTCAAACACAATCTGACGTTGATTCGAAAAGGAAATGACGCGCAATAGTGAAACTCACCGCGACCGATGCGGGTAAGATAACTCTACACAAGATATCGTGGTTCGTTCCGCACGTGAAGCCTTCGTTTGATGAGAAAGTGCGTCTCTACAAGATCATAGAATCCAAGAGTATATTACCCGTGGGATTTAGAATGAGACAGTGCGACACGGCTAGCATTCCTCCCTCCACGAATCACTTCGATTGGAGATTGACGGTGAAATCCGCTTCCGAGAGACCGCGTTTCATCGTGATTGTGTTTCAGACCGATAGAGACAAGGCTCAGGAAAAGAATGTGTCGCTGTTTGATCACTGCCATTTGAGAAACATGCAAGTGTTTCAGAACGCCACGAGATATCCAGCAATCGATTACAATGTGTCATTCGACAAGAACGATTTCTCCAGACTGTTAGGCAACGCGGCTGATTTTAGAAAGAAGTATCACAGTCTAGACAAATTGATGAGCAATCCAAACATATCTCCCGGCGAATACAAGTCGATGTATCCCATGTTCGTGTTCGACGTCAGTAAACAGAGTGAACGACTCAGGAGTAGCGTGTTAGACATTCAGATCAAAATGCAATTCGATAGGAATGTGCCGAGAAAAACCGAAGCCTTCGCCCTGGTCCTGTCGGATAGAGAATTACAATTCGAATCAGACGGAAATAAGATGTTGATCATTCGATGAGAGATGAACGTTAAAAATGTGGATGTAAGATTAATTAAAAAAAACTAAAATCTCGAAAACAATATGGATGTTTTTGACATGAAAACAACAAATCATCTGTTCACTTCAGATTACTACGACGTTAAAATAAAATACTTGGAAAAATGGATTCAAATTGAATATGAAGAACGTAACACAAAAAAAAGGATGGAATAGTTGTGATTTCAACGAATATCGTTTAAAAGAAAAAGAAGAGTTTGATCTCATAAGATCTAACGAAGAAATTATAAAAAATACAATTTTAAAATGTCGCAAATGTAAGAAACGTCAAATAAAAATCGAATCTCAACAAACTAGATCTGGTGATGAACCAACAACCGTATTCGCAAAGTGTATAAATTGTAATCATAAATGGATAGAAAATTAAAAAAAAAAAAAAAAAAAAAAGTAATGAGATATAGAGAACATCTCTCTATATCTCATTACTTTTTTTTTTTTTTGTTGTTTTTTTTTTGTTTTTAATAATCACACATTATTTTTTTTAATTCATTATTTTCCACGTATTAACTGTTTGTTCAAAGGAACCAGTTCGATCAGTAGACTCACCACGGAAGTGGCGGCTTCGGGATTATTGGTTTTCGTGATGAAATTAATCCTGTCTCCGGCGTTCACTTTGAGAGGCGTGCCGAACGTGCGAACATTCGCGTGTTGATTCTCAGTCTTTTCGATGCTGTATCTCTTATCGCTCTCCACACCATTCACCGTGAGATTGACGACCGCTCTGTTATTCAAATCCGAGGAAGCCAGACTCATTCGAAGGATTTCACCTCCCAACGGCATGGGATATCCAACCTGACCGTGTTTCGATCCGCTACCTCCATTTCCGAAAGACCACTCGGCTTTTCCCTCATCTAAGGCACCAGCCTCTTCGGCCTACACAGTGATCAATTGTCTAGCATATTTGACTTTCTCAACCACCGAAATCAGGGTGCAGGCATCCGTCATGTTCACGGGATCCGGTAGATTCGTGAGCGCATGTCCACCCATGTCTAGTTTACCTTCCATGATGTCGCCCTTTCTCCAGACCGAGTTGTCATCCACGTACTTCCTGCTTACTGCGCTGGAATCGAATTCGGGATCGTGATCGAGACCGAATAAATTGGGACCGTTCATGTTGATGCCACCCTCCATGGTTTCGCCAGATTCTTTGTTCAGGTAGAGATCATCCACTTGCGATTCTAGGTATTCTTGTGATTGTATCACGGAAGAATCTACATAGCCCTTGTTGACCGCGGTTGAGTCTGCATCCGTGTTGTCGATCTTTGACAGATTCAATATCTTGTGGAATCCCGCATTCAGATCCGATTTCATTTCACGTCCGTCAGACTTTCTCTGTTCCAGATCTACATAGTGTTTGGTCGCCACGTCCTTGGGATTCGTGGGAGCGGCCACGTTCGTTATCTTGTTATAATTGGCGTTCAATTCCGAGTGCATCGTTTTCTGAACGTATCTATTTCTCAGGTGTTCGCTGAACCTCGCGTGAGTGTCGTCCGCGTATCTCTTGGTCGCGGCATCGGTGGGATCTATGGGATTCCCGACGTTCACCAAACATTTGGATTTCAGATCCAGATCGTAGGTCATGGTTTTATCCACGTAATTATCCAGCAGGATTCGTTCGAAATCGGCGTTCCCCCTGTCGACGTATTTTTTAGTCGCAGCATCTGCGAGATCTATCGGCTCGGGAAGATTGTAGAGCTTCTTATCGTTCATGTTCAAAGGTTCTTCTCGAGGTTCGTATCTCTGAACGTAGCACTCGTCCAAGTTGGCAACGTCGTAACCATCGTCGACTTCGAACGTCTTCCTCTTCTTTCTCGGGTTGACTTTTTCGTCGTCACTTCTACCAAATTTATCGACTGGCATGTTGTTGTAAGGATTTTTTTTTTGTTGTTTAGAAAAAATGTGTTCAAACGCAGTTTATTAAAAAATGAACTATGTTATTTTATGTTTCGTTTTTATTTGATTAAAATTTTTTTTAAAATAATTTTTTATCTTTATGTATACTATAAAAAAAAAAATCTCTCTCTAATATAAGTCATTGAGAATGTCTTGAAATCGATCTCCTTCATACCATCTCTTGAGAACGTAGAGACACAGGTGACCGCAAAACACTTGATCTGGTGATTGCACTTGATCCGTGTTGTAACGAACCATCGATTTGTTGAAATAGTTCTTTATTTCTTTTGGCGGCGGGATTCCGTAGCTGTCGAAATAATAATTTTTCTTCTTCCCATTCTTGAACCACGCCACCCAGTGAGTGCCTTCACCCGATGAATCGTCTAGATTTAAAATTCCGCATTCCGATTGTCGAGGTCTTCTCTTCGACAAGGCATCTCTGGAAAACACTCCTAGAAAATCTTCGATTTTCAAATCTTTTGCCGCATTCAACAGATCGATGTTGGATAGGGGTTCGTTAGGTAAAATGACACCTTCTACGGATATCTCTATTTTCTTATTCATAAATGCGTATATATTTTTTTTATTTATTTTATTATAATTTACTAAAAATGACGTTATTTTTTTTCTATTTTTTTCTTTTTCTTTTTAAACTAACTTTCTTGATGTCAGTATCGATTTCCATAATTTTGTGTTCATCTAATTCTTCTTGATTTTCTGGAATCCTATCATCCACAATCGTATCTGGAATCTTATCATCTACAATCATATCTGGAATCCAATCATCCACATTCATATCGTCTCTAATCAGATCCACAGTCCAATGTCCAAGTGCCAAAGTGCTTATTTTATCATCTAACATGAATCTCTTATCGTCGTCGGCCGTCAGTGAAATCTTGTTGACTATTTCGGTATACAAGTCGTGATTTTCGCTTCGAATCGATTTCATAGTCTTATACACCGGACCACTTCCTAACAGACAATCTTTATACTCTTGGAAAGAGATGTTTTTCTTCACCACGCACACTTTAACTCCTTTGCACTTCTTGATCTCTTCATCATCTTCTAGACGATAAGCATAGAGTTTAGGTCTCAAGCCCACAAATTCGACGATCTGTTTACCGCCGCTCTCGTCCTTAAATTTACCCAACACCTTCTTGTTGTCATTCGATTGAATGTTGGACGGGTGATCAATGGGATAATTGCTCGTGTCGAACCAATCGGCCACGTCCGGAGATATGTCTTGGTAGACGTCTTTCATCTCTATCTCGTAAACTAAACTGTCCGTGTCGGTGTATAGTAGTTTGGCTTTGTCACCAAATTTTCGTGTGACGTAATCGTAGTGAAACTCGTACATCAATCGCTTGCTGATATCTAAGATGATCGGTCCGAGATAATACGGTTTGTCGAACTTCAGATGCGTCTTTTGCATGTGAACGGCCACTAGATTTTCGCCGAATATGGTTCGGTGTTTGTAATTGGGTTTCGCCACTAATTTTTTTGCTTTTTTCTCAGACGTGACGAGTCGAACGTCGGTTCTCTTCCTGATGTTTTCCATTTGCCGTACACGCAGTTGTTCATGAGTTTGAAGAAATCTTTTTCGAAATCGTTCTCGGCTCGGGTTCTGAGATTCGTGTTGAGATTGATGTATTTTTTCATCCAAGGCTCTTCGTCGAATCGAATGATGCGATGTATGTCGACTAATTTCGCTGTAGACGACGTAGTTATGTTTGTTAAATAAATTGGGAATGAGTTTTTCCTCGTCTCCTTCGTTCGGTTCCATTCGTTCGGGAGCCAGCGGATAATCATTGTGTGGATCATGTAATTCTTCCGGATAGTTCAAATCGACTTCTAAAATGCAAGGATAGTCTCTCCATTTTTGCATCTCTTCCGGTTCCTTCACCCATTCGAAATTTCCAATCGGTAAAGGATGACTCATAGCCCAACCGTACAGATTATTGGCGTCCCAATACTATATGTATTTAGTCGACCGTTTCGAATCAAAACCTTCTTTCATGTTGGGATTGTTAGCCTCAGAATGTCTGTGAGAGATCATCGAGTCGCCACCTCTCGCAGCACTTTCGAACCTGAGCAACATGTCCACGTCGGATAATAATTCCAATTGGACTTTGGTGGTCTTCAACAGAGCGTCCCACGCCAGACCGGGTGCGGTGAAATACCAAGCGGGATCCAGATCGTAATTTCGACGACAGACGTCTCGAAAATTTTCGAACACGTCTGCCAAGAGCAGAACGTCGGTCTTCAGATAGAGATCGTGATAATCTCTCATGGTTTTCATATCGAATGATTTCCACACGTTTTTGGCGTGTTCGTAATTCTCGTCGGAAATGTCAGATTCGTATAATTTTGAATAAAAATCATCTTTCGAAGGTAGTGCAGTGTCTTCGAATCTCTTTAGATCGTTCATTTAATCGTAAGGATAGACTCCTTTCCTCAACATGACGTCTACTCGTTCTCCGAAATGTTCGCTCGTGATTTTAAATTTATCCTTGCTCATGTTATTGACTAATTTTTCCAGAGCGGTCCACATGAATTTAAAAGTGTCGATGAAACGTATGCATCTACGAATGGATTTTGTTTTTTCTTTCAACGTATTTCCGTCAATTACTCTTTTCCTCTCCATGAGCTTCCATTTCGTGAAGGAAATGTATCTTTCTTCGCTGTTCGCGATGCAATTTAATTCTTCGCATGAGGTGCCAAGATTTTTCATGAACAGATGACTGTCGTAACCTGAGAGATTGTGAAACATCACCGGATAGAAAGTGGCATCTCGATATTTTAAATTACACTTGCTGTGAGCTGGACCGCGATACAGACCCGTGTAATGATCGTGGTCTCTGACCTTCTTATTTTCCTCCGAATTCTCGTCGAACGATTGTCTGCATATGTGACATTCGGTGGCTCTGTTATTTTCGTCCTGCTGCTCTCGCGTGATGATCATTTTCGCCTGAGTTTTGAATTTGTCGTATAACATTTGAATTATCGATTCTAACTCTTCCACGAACCTTTGAGCCACGTCGTCGTCTTCGCACTGTTTCGTGTAGGTGAAGGGACCCATGTCGTGTTGCGAGTCGAAAGCGCATTTCACGTAAATGCAATAGCCCGAAGGTATGTGTTTTTGATATCTTTTGACGTAACTTTGAAGAGCGTTGGGTTGACAGGAACTCATTTTTGCAGTGAAACATTCGAAATCGGCGTACACGACGAATGGTACTTTTAACCTTCTATTGTGATTTTCAAACTTCACGATGGTGTTGGGGTTGGGCATTTCGACGGCGACACCTTGATTTTCGTTGCAATATTCCTGATGTTTCGCTAATGATTTTTCGGTCTTAAACATGTTCATGCAGTTGCAACATAAACATATCTTATGTTTATGTTTATTATTTTGTCTTGACAGTAATCGGCTCGGATGTTTAACCCAACAATAATGACGATTGTCACCATTCGAAATCAATAATAAAATAATCGTCTTTTCTCTTCCGCGATACGAAGTCTGTCTGAGAGGATAGATCTTTTGATTTTCATCATCGTATCCTAGGACGTTCACCGCTACGGTGGGATTTTGAACCTCGAAATGTTCGATGTGTTTTAACTCTGTTGGAAAAGTCACTCCGGTCCAATCGAGATTTTTAGAAGTTTCCTCATAACGAGAAACTCTATCGGTGTGTATTTCGACAGGGTATAAAGCGGAGGTGACTGCCCATTTAAAACATTGATCATCTATATTTCTCACATTGACCATGGCATGTTTCTTAGTCAAGAAATACGGTAATTCCAAGTAGGAAGATCCTTTCAACGGTTCGTTTTTAGTCATGTGAATTTCGAGTTTCAACACCTCACCGAACGTCCAATTACTACCTTCATTTTGATAATTCGTGAGAGACGTCAACATCTTGTCTTTCATCTTTTCGAAAACGTCCGATAGATCTGAACCTCGAAATACGGGTTCGACGTTAGATCTGAAATATGCATTTTTCACGATGCTCTCGCCGGACTTCACGTCGATTTTATTCATTATGCAATGGAGTATCATCTTAATTTTTAATCCCAAGTTCATGTATTCGCGAAACAAATCCAATACTTCTTTCTTCACCCGTTCCATGAACAATTTCGGATCGACTTTCTTCAACGAGGGAATCACGTCGAAAGTTTTAAAAATGCCTTTGATCGCACTCTCCCATTCTACGGGTTTCGATTGGAATAGTTCCGCAACGAGTCATGTTACATATTCTTCTCCTTTCTCTTCGTCGATTGCTCATTGAATTTCACTCGATATATCTCGTTTGTCTTGAATCTGAAGTGCATCACTCGTTTTCATTTTAGTTTTTCTTTTCTTTTCTTTGGAAACTTGATGTTTTTCAACGGCTTTTCGTTTAGTCGTCTGCTTATTTTTCACAACCGGTGCATCTTTTGACGTCGTTGCTATCGACATTTCGTTTGCCTTTCTAGCGTTTCGCAAATATTCTTGTATGACTTCAATTTTTTTTGATTTAGTTCTATGCTTTCTGAAATCTGAAGTTTGTAATAGATTACAAATCTCGTTTAACTGAGGTATGGTTTTCTCATTTAAATTTACCATTGTTTTATCTGTTTGCTTCATTTGAAAGAATATTTTTTTTTTTTGAATTTTGTATTAAATAATTTGTTAAAAAAGTTTTGCTTTTTTACTCTTTATATATAATAGAAAAAAAAAAAAAAAAATTAAATTTTAAATTCAATTTTTTTAATACAAAATTAAAATATACATTATTTGTAAGAATTCATAAAAACCAAATAATTGATCATGACAACAACACCTAAAAGATGCGAATTGAAATTGAAACGAGACGAAAGGTATGAGAAATCCAATTTTAATATCTATACATTACAACCACACGATCCCATCGAATTGAATGAGGTCGAGATGGTGGACTTAGAGCGCTACTACCACAAATATCGAATGTGTTTGAAAGTGGATGAAGCCACGCTCGATTTGTTTTACGAGTACCAAAGCGAACTGTTGATTAATATGATTGTCGCCGAAGACAGAGAATTCGACAGGGGTGATTTATTGTTGTCCTATGGAGGTTACATATATCCAATAATCTCACCCGAACTCGTGAAGAAATCGGGTGGTGAGAGCGCATTCACCTATGAAAAAAAACTGAAAAGAGTAAAGATGAACATTCACACCATTTTTGTATGTGGAAAAATGACGAATGTCAACTTGCTAATAACGGACTTGGAAATAAAAACAATAGAGAGATTGAAATTAAAAAATTTAACTTTTTATATATATAAAGAGAAAAAAAAAACTTTTACTAAAAAAATTTTACATTAAAGAAAATTAAAAATTAAAAAAACAACTTTTTTATATATATAAAGAGCAAAAAAAAATAACAAACTTTTTTTAACAAATTATTATTTAAATACAAAATTTAAAATATACATTATTGCAAGAATTCGTAAAAACAAAAAAACAAATAATCAATCATGAAGACAACAACACCTAAAAGATGCGAATTGAAATTGAAACGAGTCGAAACGTATAAGAAATTCGGTCATAAAATCTATAGATTACAATGACACGATCCCATCGAATTGAACGATGTCGAGACGAAGGGCTTAGAACATAAATACGAGAAATATAAGATGCCTCTGAAATTGAATGAAACCGCGCTCGATTTGATTTACGAGTACCAAAGTGATCTGCAGAACATCATCATCGCCTAAGATAGAGAATTCGACAAGGACGATTTGTCGTTGCCCTATGGAAATTACATATTTCCAAACATCTCATTCGAACTCGTGAAGAAATTGGGTGGTGAGAGCGAGTTGACCGATGTAAAAAAACTCAAAAGAGTAAAGATAAACATTCAACACGTTTTCGAAAAAGGAGAAGACACGAGCGTCAACATGCTAATAACGGACTTGGAAATATAAACAATAGAGTGATTGATTTTTAGCGAAGAAAAAATGAAAAAAAAAAAGTAATGAGATCATCTTTAGATCTCATTTACTTTTTTTTGTTTTTTTTGTTTTCCTTCTTCTTCACTATCATCATAATATATTATAATAACGTTTCCTTTTCTCTCAAATTTCAGCGTCGATTCTTCTTCTTTTTCTTTTTTTCTTTTTCTTTGTGATGTGATACGTTTATGGTAACATTTTTGTTTATCCGAATCATAATTATGAACGAATGTTGTGCATCTCTTGGTAACACTCGCATCATTACCATTCACTTCAGAAGGTAGTGGTGACCGTGGAAAGCATCGTCTCATTCTCAATCGTATATCCCGCGATTTATCTATCTCTTTCCTTAGATATCCATCATTAGCATCTAACCATTTTTTTTATTTCTTCGCTCTCTGGCTCGCGATGTTCGTCATTATCGTCAAATTCATCCAGGTGATAAATTTGTTTCTCCACCTTTTCACCCATTTTAAATATATTATTTTATACTTTCTATGATTTTATATATTTTATATAATTTTATATTTATAATAACATATTCAAAATCGGTATATTCTTAAATGGCGAATTGTCACCAAACAACAAACCCTTGCCGAGTCGCTTGACGTTCCGTCCACTCTTCACATAGAGACCGTTTCCTCTCAGAGAGTTGCCACCTCTAACGGGTTCTAGATACAATCCTTTACCACTGCCGTCTCCCTTCTTCAAAAACAGTCTGCTGCCACCCATTAATTTCTCAACTCCCGAACTAGCGAGTCCCGTGAGAGCTCCCACGCCAAGAGTCTTTCCGAGAAAGGGTAGTGCCTTTGCGGCGAAGGGTAATGCTTTTGCGGTGATTCCTGCCAATAGCGGTAGGAAACCGCCTTTCATTCTCAAATTGTATCTCAATTGAGCGGGACTCAATCTCACCGCCAACCCTCTTCCATTGCGAATCGCTTTCTCCATCCTTTTGATTTGACTTCTGGTCCAGGCGATCGAATCCTGTCCACCTCTCGTCAGATCTTCGTGAGTGAATTTGAATCTCACCGCCTCGCCTCGAGTTGTTAACGCTCTCTTAAGTTTCTTCCTCTGTCCTGCGGATATGTTCACGTTTTTAACCACGTATTCTGTCATAATTCTGTTTTGTTTTTTTAAATATATTTACTTCAATTGTTTCTTGTTTAATAATTATATTAAAATAATTTTGTAAAAATTAATATTACCGTTTATTTTTATTTTTGTTATCTATATATATAATATTTTTTTTTTTTGCTTTTATATTTCTCTTATGTGAAATCGTATCGTCACTCTCTCTCCGCGAAGATCTAACAGTTCACCATTTTGATCCGTCAACGTGGTTTTGAGACTGTACAATGTGTCTAAAATCACTGGTAGATAAACTAAATTTTGAGGTCGCTCCACGATCTTATAACCTGGCGACACGTTTGGAAAGAAGGAATAGATCGTCGGCAGAGCGCTACCATTCACGTAGCTTCCAGCAATCACGTCCACGTTCACCAGAATGCTATTGACAGCGAGAATGTCGACCATATTTTCAGATGCCGCGTGGCCTCGATACATCTTTCGATCGAATCCCAACATCTTACCTATAGAATCGTCCGTGTTGAAATCCACACGAAAATTATCTTCCAAATCCAACATCGTCTGTAAGGTATTAGGATTGGGAGCGAGTCTGATCTTGTTGCTTCCCTTTCCATCCATCTTCATTCGTGTCTGAATGTAATGGTTCAAATCGTCTATGTCGTAACTCCCTTTGGGAATTCGAATCTCCAACCAATCCGTTCCATCGGAATACTTGAATGAGTTATTCTTTTCGGTGACGTTGGGAAAGGAATAATAAGTCTCCAGATTCACCAACGCCATCTCGTAACTTTTCTCTCTATTCAATTTGATGGAAGGTTCGAATTTCGTAGCGAATCGAGTCGAATCGCCACTCACCATGATTTGAATGGATTGTTTCGCAGCCGTATTCTCAGCTATCCGTTCTAACAATTTTCCATGTTCGAACATTATATTTTAATTTTATTTTTTTTATTCAAAACTAATTATTTGAAGATTTATTATTTTTCTAATTTTTATTTTCACGCTCTATCTTATTATTATTACCATCGGGAACATAAAACTTGTCGAATCCGCACCGATATTTTCTGCGATTAAATTCCCTCGTCAAATCGATCACGACAAAATTGTAAAGTCCACCATCCCAAACCCTCTTGCCGAATCTCCTGAATTCGGCAGCGCTCATGTCGTTTGCGACGTGATCGCCGTAGATGTGATTGAGATTCTTGAGATCTTGGCGAAAGAGACATAGAAAATTAGCGTTCTCCCTTATCGTCTGTCTGGGCAATCGAAAATAATTCTGCGACAGGTAGAAACAGTCCACGTTGCTGTGTCGACCCCTAACGTAATACGATTCACATCGGTTCTGTCTCTCCAAAAGCAGATCGTCGAAAATCATGAGATTCTTATCTTCCGATTTCAGTTCTCTAGGATCCGGAACGTCGCTAGCGTTCTCATAAAATCAACACTCGACGTTCGAAGATGCATTTCTCTTCATCAGCTCCATCGCCGCGCCATCCAAAATGGTCGAGAGTGGAGCTCCACACTTGTCGAATTCCTCCCTACTGTCAAAGATTCTGGCTATGGCGTCCTTGGGCAATCTGCGATCCATGCACTCTCGAAGCAATCTGTATTCGGGTTGAAACAAGCTCTTGCCAAACACGAACAATCTGTCGTAATCCAACCAGTCGGGTCGGGACAACAGATTCATCAACAGATTAGTCTTTCTACAATTCGATTTTCCCACTATCAAACCTCTTATGCTCTTGGGAAAGTACTCGTTATTCGACCTCTTGGTCGCGGCGTCGTTCCAAGACATATCTTTAATGTTCATCTTTGTTTTATTTTTTTTTTGTCTGTTATTTTAGATTCTTTTCAAACACAAATTTTTTATGTTTTTCAAACTCTGTTATTTAATGTTATTATTATTATTATTTATTTATATCGCACCGTCGCGAGTTCTCTTCAATCCGGATCCACTCGTCATTTTGACTAAATCTTGTATGGGCACCACGCCATCCTTAAAATCTTTCCAACTTTCCGACGTTTGCTCTAACGCAGCTCGCTTTGCCGGTGGACTGATCAACTTGTCGATCAACGCGTCGGCTGCCCTCTTGCCAGCCGCAGAAGCTATCCTACCACTGGCTTTGGAAGCAGCTTTCTCACCAGCATCCAAAGCCGTCTTCTTACAGACCTCAAACGCGGTCGATGCGAGTTTTCTACCCGCATCGCCCGTGAACGCTCGCATTATAGAATCGACGATGCCAAAACCGCCTTGAACGTAAGTCCTGACGTATCCCCTGTTCTTTATCACCAACATATTTTATTTTTATGATATATTTTTGTTTGTTTTTTTCACTGGTAAATCGTTTTGTCGTTTTTAAATACTTTTATTATTCTAGTGTAAGAATTTACTGTTTTATTTTTGTTTGTTTGTTTGTTTGTTTTGTTTCTCTCTCTCTACTTATTATTATATACACATCAATCCTTCAATTCGTTCATCAGCCTTTTATACTGGTTTTTATTCAAAACCTTCTGTCTCAACGGCAACTATCTGATTATCTAATCCCGTGTTACCAGCCCATCTGCTCGCCATCAACAAAATCAATTTCTGAAACAGAGCGTCAGGATCGCTCAGAAGAAAAATAGCGGTTTTCACCCCTTTGCCGGTCACCGATTCGAGGAACTTCTTATGCGCATTCCATATGGGTTTCACGACTTTCGTCCACTTGTAACCTCTGTTGGCTTTGGGTCTCGTCTCTCAGGCATCGTTATTTCTACTCATGGCGTGGGTCTGGACCAGAATGTCGCCGTAATTGTCGAAATCCTGTTCCGTGAAATCTCCAGGCTTGTCGTAAAGGAGCAATCTCCGCAGACCATTGGTTACTTTATATTTATTCGAACCCACGATCAATTCGTCATCATCCATTTCCACCTCCGTATCACCTACAAAAGTTCTACCCTCAGAATCCTTATAAATTCCATACGACTGATCTCTCTTACTGCCTTCATCATCGTACGATGCGACGCTACTAGTGGTGATAGTCGAAGCCGTATCATCAGACTCGCTCATATCTGTTTGAATTCCCGTGGGAACGTAATCTGGTGTAGATTGAACGGAATACCGATTTCCAAAACTAGGAGGCAACGAACCCATTCTCAAAGAACTCTCCTTTATGGGTCTCAATTCTTCGATTATCTCCTTCCTGCTTCGCTCTTGACCCTCCGTCACAGGTTTAAATATTTTTGTGGCTTCGCGTCTGAGTTCCATCTCACCGAGACGTCTGCTCCTATCAGCAGCCTGAATCGCCTTCTCAGAACGTAAATACTCGGCTAAAATTCGATCTCGGCGTCTAGGATCCAACCTCCAAAACATCTTTCGTTTTAACTGTTTTTATTTATTTTTCAAAATTAAATGTTTAATTATATTTTTATGTTTTTGTGTTTTAAGTAATAATAAAAAAACTCTTTCCGTCTTAATATAATATATAATAATCTGAAAATATTCACATCTCAAACTGACTGTGTTAATTGAAGTTTAAAAAAAAATACGTTTAAACAGTACATGACAAACCGGTTTCTGATTTAACGCATTTTTTGACAATTTTTTTGCAGAAAAAAATATATGAGAAAAATAATACTTCATGAATATCTTGTAATATTTTGGGTTAAAACCGCGTTTGTACTCGCACGTTGAACAACGCTATTTTTCTCTAAAATCTTACACGGTAATCGCTCGGTCAAAAAACAAGAGTAGAAAAATATTTTAAAAAAATTCTCGCCAGAGAATTTTTTTGCAGAAAAAAATATATGAGAAAAATAATACTTCATGAATATCTTGTAATATTTTGGGTTAAAACCGCGTTTGTACTCACACGTTGAACAACGCTATTTTTCTCTAAAATCTTACATGGTAATCGCTCGGTCAAAAAACAAGAGTTGAAAAATATTTAAAAAAAATTCTCGCCAGTTTGCAGAAAAAAATATATGAGAAAAATAATACTTCATGAATATCTTGTAATATTTTGGGTTAAAACCGCGTTTGTACTCGCACGTTGAACAACGCTATTTTTCTCTAAAATCTTACATGGTAATCGCTCGGTCAAAAAACAAGGGAAAAAAACCCACCGCCTCAAAAACAAGGGAGAGTTCTGGACCATCTATACCAACGCAATTGCGGGTTCTGAACCGCTGGTTTAGAGTCCCCAAAACTGTTTTTTGATGATGACTCAGAATCTTTTGCTTTCGATCGCGTTCGCCGACGATGGATCGATGGGTCTGATCTGCGATGCGAACGTCGACGAAAAATTACGTACAAGATGAAAGTGAACTGTACGATTTCACCCTTTTTTTTAAAAACGCGCGTTCACCACGAGTATTTGAACGTTAAAAGCGCGATCTAGGAGTCGCGACTGTACATGGGGGGGGGGGGGGGGGGGGTGGATTCAAGACCATGTACAGGTTTTGTGAACAAGCGTGTGATTTAACACTGAATTCCACGTTGGTGAACGCATCGTGTGCGTATGTTGTACACGTACATGTACAAGTGGTCGTAGTTCGGCCTTTATTACCTACTAATATTATTTCGTTATTTCGAAATAACATTTCGTTAAAACGAAATAATTATTTCGTTATTTCGAAATATTATTTCGTTATTTCGAAATGATATTTCGTTAAAACGAAACAATATTTCGTTAAAACGAAATAAAAATAGAGAGAAGCCTGTCACTTCCCGGGCTCCATACATATATGCCTTTTCTGGTTTCTTATAAAAATTGTTCTGATTCCTGTATGAATATCTGTAAATACTGTTAACGAAAATCCATTTCTGATTTTTTAAAAACCAATAAGCCCCCATAAATTCTCTTTCTATATAGTTTATTTCTGATTCTTTAACCCTTTTCACGCAGACTTGAATTTACTGGTGGCAGGGAATTCTGTTTCTGTAGTTTCGTTAGAATGTGCTCAGTCGACTGAGCAGGAGTTTGCATTTTTATTTCCAATACTCAATCGCCAAGCCAGAATTCGGCTGTGGCAGTTTAAATGTTTATTCGACTCGTATCTTTGATAAAGTTTGCAATGACAAGAAGGGACTAATAAAAATATTTTAAAAAGTAACAATATTTCCAATGTAGAAGGGACGAAATTAAATTCGAAACAAGCAAAAACATTTTTCATTAGCTATTTCCAACGTTAACTGTACCAAATGTGATAGCTGCCAGCCAGCAATAAGCCCATTGTCAATTAGTCATCTTTTACGTCAATAATATGCAAGGTCAGAGGTAGCTTCGGGAAAACACTTCGATCAGACCATCTGTCAAGACTCATACATGCGATAGAAACAAACCAAAATGTTTCGCTTCAAACGAGAAAATGTGCATTTTCGATTTAATACTAATAAAAATAGAAAAAATAACACACTTCAACACTTCATTTTATAGACAGGGCAAAATAATATTGATTTTTTAGTGAAATGAATACCGCAATGAACCCCTTCCCACAAGCGAAGGTAGACTCGGCATCATAGTTTTGTTTTGTTGACAGAGTGACAAAACTGCAGATATCGTATATCACTGAAATGTCACAAAAGTGTCTGCGTGAGTGAAAATGCAAACCCTGGGTATCCAAACAACCAACCCATACAAATATTTTCAAGCATAACACACAAATGTTCCAGCTGGAAGAGGTTGGGGTGGAGGGGGGGGGGGGGAGCGTGGTCATTAAAAAGTGAATGAAAATCGTCTGCTAGAAGCAGTGTCGCGTGTCTACTAATAATATTTTGTCCATATACAGTACAAGTCAAAATGAGTTGAAGAATAAGCACAGCCGGTATAAACTATAGATGTAATGTTTCCTATACTAATAACACAAGAAATCGGACATAAAAATATATGTACATGTACATGTATTATGTAACCCTTTTTTAACATGTTTTGGGTTTATACACAGCATTTAAGAGGGTTAATTGCATTGGAATTCCTATTTCATTATATTTTCCAATGCATAGAACTTCAAAATGTAATTTATAATGTCCACGAAAGAATATTATTTCAGGAAAACTATTTTTTTTTTGGTTGACGTACATGTAGCTTTGATATGCCAAAAACCATACCCATGAGTGATGGGAATTTACCCTTCTGGTACTGTTAATTTTTTTTTTCTCAAACATTGGAAAATGGATTGATAAGAATCTCCATAATCCACACACCTCACTGCTTAACCCTTAATTAATAAATTGACTGCAACTACACACATAATTCATGAATTAGCAGGTAAAAATGTTTTTTAAAAAGTTTTGTACAAGTCACATAATGTGATTTATCGTCGGAACAAGATTGTTCTCTGGAGGATCACATGATTCGATTTGCTTGAGGGTTTGTTGTGTAAATTTGAAAAAATTAAATTTCCAGTTTTAATGTTATCTGGGGGTAAAGGTTTAAAAAGTAAAGTACAAAATATATTATACCTCTTTTTGTGATCAGAGTACAACAATTGTAGATTATTTCAGCAAGTCAAAACTTCTTATTTTAAATTTGTTTTATAATCACGAAATTTTGAAATGTGGCTATGGCTGCAGTCCATTAATTTTTATTAGAACTAATCTGTAAATGAACAATTATGTATTTAATAGCTAAGTATGAAATGTCTGGAAAAAGACTTCTTACGAGTATAAATGCATGATACAAGGTAGAAGCATATGTCCAAGTCTACAAATACTGTATGAATCAAAATAAGTCGTAGCATAACCGTAATGAACAAAGTAGCCCACTGAAATTCCACCAAATAGCACAAGAACCCGAAATCATTTTCCGAAAAGCTTTCTGTGAGACCTTTACCGAAAATGATGTCAGGTTCTTGTGTTGTTCGTGTAGTTGAAGATGCATACTAGTAGTTTATAGTGGTTATTCTACAACGTATTTCGACTCGTACTGTAAGTCAAGTGATTTCTGAATTCCACTCGGAGGTCCGCAGGATGAAATTTTGCTTGTGCAAAACAATGCTCATGGGCATCATCCACTGACCATACCTGACAGCCAGTACAAACTTGTAACTCACAAAGCAAACCTGCAGTTTAAGGAGCCGTGATCAGTTAATTATCTGGTGATCCATAAATTTCAGATTAGCTTGTTGAGTCCCAAACTTTCTACAAACTGGCAAGAAAATTTTAGAAATATATACATATCCACCTACTTTGAGAAGTAGAAAATCACCCTGTGTGTTGAACTGTTCTGTAATATAATATCCATGTATGCACATTTTGGTCATGTATCCGAGGTCGGGGAGAGGGTGGGGCCCAGGGTAGTAACCCCCCCAGAACCTTGAACTTGGGGTGGGGGTGGGGGGGGGGGGAGTTGACCCACGAGTCAAGGATCTTGGTTTCACCTACCCACCCTCTAGTCCAAACATGACCCGAATGGCTGTATTTTATTTTATTTTTTTGGTTTGGTACGTCCTTTCAAAGAGGGCTTTCAGGCCATGTTTTACCTAGTCTCCTCCTCGTGAATGAAGCTATGCACTTGACCTGACCAACGTCTGTAATTCTGGACTGCGTTATTATTGAAGTAATAAAGTTATTAAATCAACTTGACGTAACCAAGATATCACTTCAAGAATTGTGCAGTCAATTTCGCTATGGGAGGTAGGTCATTGGATACTTACTCATTGATCAACTTGGAAATTTGAAACATGCTGCTAAAAACGTCGTTTTGGCGGCCTAAATTCACGTGATATTTTATCCCAAAAGCTGCCAGAAGACTCGATTTAAAAAATGATTTAACAATTCCTTTGGGGGAAAAACGCCGCCCCCCTCCATCCACTCTGTGATCGATCGCGCCTCCGACTTTCGCTGCAGATGCCTTTATCATTTGTGCAATATCCCGACATTTTTGAAAGTGGAGCGTTCACAGAATTAACCGCGAGTCCGAATTTCCTTTCCCCGGCCCTACGTGGACCTTCCACTTTGTGGGTGTTTTTTGTAATAAGACAGCTTCCATTGTGTGACATGTAGGCTTCAGTTGAAGGAGAAAATAGTCAAAAGAAGAATTTAAATATTTTATGTCCGATTCTTGAGTTATTAGTATAGGAAACATCTATTGTTTATACCGGTAGTGGTTATTCTTCAAATCATTTTGACTTGTACTGTCTGTGGACAAAATACTATTAGGAGGCACGCGACACTGCTACTAGCAGACGATTTTCATTCATTTATTAAGGACCACGCCCCCTCCATCCCAACCTCTTCCAGCTGGAACATCTGTGTGTTATCCTTGAAAATATTTGTATGGATTGGTTGTTTGGACACCCAGGGTTTGCATTTTCACTCACGCCGACATTTTGTGTCATTTCAGTGATATATCTGCAGTTTTGTCACTCGTCAACAAAACAAACTTGTGGGAGGGGGGTTCATTGCTGCATTCATTTCACTAAAAAATCAATATTATTTTGCCCTGTCCATTAAATGAAGTGTTGAAAGTGTGTTATTTTTTCTATCTTTATTAGTATTAAATCGAAATGGCACATTTTCTCGTTTCAAGCGAAACATTTTGGTTGTTTCTATCGCATGTATGACAGTCTTGACAGATAGTCTGATCGAAGTGTTTTCCCAAAACTACATCTGACCTTGGATATCATTAACGTCACAGATGGCTAACGGCAATGGGCTTATTGGGATAGAAATTTACACAAGCGTGAACACAGCTACCGAATAGTAAAGCCTGCACTGAGCTGTGCAAGATGTCACATATGTTCACCGTGAGATCGATCCAACCGGGCACGTTTACCACATCCCCTTCTCCTTTCGTTCGACTGAATTTTATTTCCACCTCATCTCAGCTAAATCCATGAAACAATAACACGACAGACACATTGTGTGAAAGATGGAAGTAGAGATGTGAAATAGAACAGAAGGGCTAGTTTGAAATCTGGAAATATGAATCAAAATGAAATGAGCCAAACCTTTACCCTATGTACATTAACAATCAAATCCGACCAGTTCTTTTCACAAAAAACTGCCATTTAACTTTTAATATATTTTTTTTAATTTTTGCCTTATACGTAGTTTATGATCCAGTCTCCCTCCCAATAGAACGAACTCGTTTCAATAAGTAGTCGTAAGATACACTGTTGAGATAAAGAGTGAAATTATTTAGTAATTGAAGAATTTTTTTGCTAATGTTGTCTGCGCGTCAAGTTAGTTAAACTGACATTCAGAATAAAACGATTTTCATAATGTGACCTATAACGGAAATCAATAGGTCATGGGACTTCGTAGAAAAGCAGTCATACTACTCTTCCGTGATGTGAATGTTTTAGAAACGCAGTCATGCGACTTCGTAGAAAAGCAGTCATACAACTCTTTCGCGATGTGGATATTTTAAAAACAGTCTACTGTTGGTGTTCATCCACCCATATTGCACACGAGGTGAGTTCCTATTTATTTTTGGAGTGTCTTTACATTCAATACAGCTCTCCTTCTTGAAAAATGGAACACGTTTACATTTCGTTCCTTGAGTTCAAGAAAGAGACAGTGTATCGTTCACTGTTGTACCGGAGTGTCAGATGAATTGTTGACCCTTTACCCAACGAATCGTCCGCATCCGCCCGCGTAATATGTAAATTCAGCAGCTGAAAAGATATTATATTTCGAAAACTATCAACCAAACCATATCATGTGATCCGTGATCCCTCTTTGAAACGAGATCGTCGAGCTCGTTCCAAAGAGGGGTCATGTGATATGGTTTTGTTGAAATTTTTTGAAAAAAATTAGAAAATGTTATTTAAAATAATAAATTTTGAAATCGTCTGCGTTGGGTAAAGGGTTTTAAACTGAGTCACAAAACAAAACTAAAGTGAGGTCTTCAGTCACGTTCAGATTCATATTCTTTATAAACGGTATACATATGTGTTCATTCAATATTGATAATCATTTTTTCCCCTAATTTGCAGAATGTTGTAAAAAAGCAAATATGTTTTGAAGATCGTAGCTCGTTCCATTGAGGTGTTATACGAAATGTTTTTGAGGAAAAAACTGAAAAAATAATAAAATTTGAAAAGCGATTTTTGTAAATATCGCTGGTCGTTTATGGTGGTTATGTTAGCAGGCCCGAAGCTAATGGGGGCCTCTGTCGGAAAGTTTGGCCCCCTCTTACTAGAATTTCGATGCATTCCACATATAAAATGGGCCGCATGGTAATTTGGGGACAATTTTTTTCGGGAATTTTGTCGAAAATTTTCAAAAGTTTGCCCCCTATAATCTGTAGTCGGAAAGAATCTGGCTTCGAGCCTGTATGTTAGATACACGGTTTAGGACTTGAGATTTTGTGATTGCATTGTGGTTATAAATCATCTCCAGGTCTCATTGTTCTACTGATAATACTAGTTATACAGTTTGTTGGTGGCCTAATATGGTATATATGGTGTCAATTAATTTCATATTGGACAAGAGCGAAGCTCGAACAAACTGTGTAACGAATATATCTTACCGACTGCGGCATCGATGCTCAGAACTAATAACAACAGCGATCAAAATTAAATGAGAGAATTCTCACAATGTGTTCACGTGTCTTTGGCTTGTTACAATTTATGGGAGAGTGCCTACAGCCATACATACCAAACAGTTTCATTTCGAAGGTAACATGGCACACATCCACAGAATATGAAACCTTTTAAGTTGCCTATCCTGCACTTCATACCAAATATGGGCTTCCAACACTCAATATTTCAACTTGAAGCTTTTATCGGCTGCAGCCATTTTGAATAATCAATGAACAAAGGGGAGATTACCCATAGCTGTCAGCGTATATTGATGTTGACAGGCAGTATATGGTTTTATATGCAGTCTGCATGTGACGTCTTTGAACCAATGAAATTCCCAGATACTTGTAGGAGATAAGATACTATTAAGTCCCGGCGACGTGTCGTGAATATAAAAATAGACGAAAGGAAGGCAAATCTGATATGAAAACTGCACCCAGGGTAAAGAAAAAATGCACACGATGGAAATACTTTATGTGAACCAATTGTGAACTGTCTTTTAGTTACGTGCGTAACCTCTGTGATGGATAAATTTACATACACCGTAAAGACAGGTCAATGGCAACGTAAAAGCGCCACGTGTTGTTGTGATAGTAATCTGTTTAAACAAATTAGTAATTCGTCTAAACAGAGTGTTTAATCTGTTTAAACAGATAAGTAATCCGTTTAAACAGATTAGCAATCTGTTTAAACGGACTAGTAATCCGTTTAAACAGATTAGTAATCCGTTTAAATAGATTACTTAATCCGTTTAAACAGATTAACTTCACAGAATTGATTGGTTGATTGTTGTGTGATATGTTATGACAATATAGCAGGGGATCGGTGCTGATCAATTCCCCTAGATGTGGACATTGCGGCTATGAGTTGAGACCTTATAGCCACGAGGGCGTGCACTGAGACCTCATTGAGGCCTCTCCGGAAGGGCATCCTATACTCAGTCGCACTTATCATTCTTCCAGAACCCTTCCGGGCCCTAAACTTCCCCCACTCTAACGGTTGGTGATCAGTAATCCGTAATTGCGATACACCCAGTGATTACTTGGTGAGCATTATAACTTAGATGAATCAAAGAGTCGTTCAGGGAGTCACTCGCTGGGTCACAATGTGATTACTCAGCAGCTCGATGGCATCGAGTCGTTCGAAGAGTCCCTTCTCGAGTAGCTTCCTGTTTACTCATTTGTAAGGGTCGTTCGAGGAGTTTCTCCCCGGGATATTACTCTACAACTTTTAATGTTAACTAAGCGATCACAGGGTGTCCTACAATCACAGTTCAGAGATGGCCAATCGCCAGGACTGTGAGTGGAGACCTTATTGAGGCTTTTTCGATCGGCATTTATACTCATATGATATTCTGAGATTCCCGCAATCCCTTATTTTACCCCAGGGCCCTTCTCAAACGGCCTGAGCAAGGGGAATGACGCTTCGAACACTCTTTTACCCATCTGGGTTAAAATATCACTAAGCGATCACCGGGTGTCCTGCGATTATGGATCACTGATCATCAAGTACCTAACGATCAGTGATTCTCATTGACTCCCACTGATCATCAGTGGCTGACCTGTCGAGCGACGCTTCGAGCTCGGGGAGACCAGAGCTTCTAGAAGAAAAAGATTGACCCTGTTGCTCTTGATCAGGATGCTGGCGAAGGGTTAGTGGGTCATTAGCGCAAGTAGAGGATACTAAAGCTTCTGGGATAAGATCGTCGGGTCACTGATTGGGTGAGGAAGTTGGGTATAGTGGGGAAGATTAAGGCCAGAGAGAGGTTCTGGAAGACGGGTAATGACGACGATGCGGCTGTTAGAATGGATGGTGGGAGAGGGAAAGCAAGAGCTACTTAAATAGGATTGCCGCCACGCAAGGACCCAATAGGTGTACAAGAGGCCCATCAGAACGGAAAGGCACGTAGCGGACGCTAGGGCTTCCGGGAAAAGTCGCCGGGTCACTGATGGATTGAAGGGCTGGCTGGAGTTGGTAGGAATGGGGCTGTGAAAGACTTCTGGAAAAGGAGGAAAGGCGACAGTGTCGCCCTTGATTGGGCTGCTGAGGCAGGGTCCTCGGGTCAAATACTGAACATCGGGACCCCCTTGAAATGGAGAGTGAGGGAGAGAACGCAAGGGCTTCTAAGATGGGGTTGCCGGCATAGCAGAATATCACATGAGTATAAAGGCCCATCAAAAAATAGGCCTCAATGAGGACTCCACTCACAACCCTGGCAATTGGGCATCACTGATACGTGATTGTGGGACACACCGTGATTAGTAATCCGTTTAAATAGCGTAGTAATCGTACTAGACGGATTAGTAATAGATTATCTACACGGAATTGATTGGTTGATTGCCACGTGGTATATTATGACGATATAGTGTATGACGTAGTGAGGTCTCACCGCACAGTCCACGTGGCTTTGAGGGCTATGGGCTATGAGTTGAGGCCTCGGCGCAAAACCCTCTAGTCGTCACAGGATTGATCACTAATTGAATAAGGCGATCACTTCTGATCAATTCCCCCAGATGTGGACATTGCGGCTATGAGTTGAGGTCTCATGGCCACGAGGGCTGTGAGTTGAGACCTCGTTGAGGCCTCTTCTGATGGGCCTTCTATACTCAGTCGCACTTCCCCTTCTTAGAGAATCCCTCTCCGCCCCTAATCTTCTCTCACTCTACCCAATGATCGGTGATCAGTGAACTGTAATTGGGGGACACCCAGTGATTATTACTGGTGTTGGGTGTGAAAAACCCGTTCTGGGGCTACGCCAAGTCCATTTTGGTAGTTTTCGGTGATTTGGGGACATTGAAGGGTTTATTTGAGTAATTAGATTTAATCTTGTACGGAGGAACATATCTCTGTCCCATAAGAAGGTTTGGGGTCACACAGCAATCACGTGCTACCACAGAAACCAAGATGGTGGCCTCCAGTATACAAAATGGCAGACGAAAACATGTTTCACCCTAATAACACGCGCTGCAGATGCGCACTAAAACTACGTATCACAATTGAGATGACGTCAAAAGATGGCCGCACACGCAGGCTACCATGACAACCATGGTAGCCCGTCACATGGTCACGTCACCATGATATCCCCCAATGTAGGTTGTTCTCCACATCTCCTACTACTGAGGAGTGACCCCTGCGAGTAACTCCCTAAACAACTCTTCGATTCATCTGAATTATAATATTCATCAAGTGATCTCTGCGAGTCCCGCAATTACGGATCACTGATCACAGATCACTTGGTAGAGTGGGGGTTAGATTAGGGCCGGAGAGGGGTTCTAGAAGTAAGGGAAGTGCGACTGAGTACAGGAGGCCCATTAGGAGAGGCATCAATGAGGTCTCAACTCACGGCTGTCGTGGCTGAGAAGGCTCAACTCATAGCCGCAATGTCCACATCTGGGGTAATTGATCAGTAGTGAACGCCTCAGTCAATTATCATTAGTGATCAATTTTTCTATGTGACGACATAAGGGCTATGTGCTGAGGCCTTATCTCATAGCCCATAGCCCTCAAAGCCATGTGAACTGTACGGTGAGACCTCACTAAGTCAAATACTATTTCATCATAACAGACCACGTGATAATCACCCAATCAAATCCGTGCAGCTAATCAGTTTAAACGGATTACTAATCCGTTTTGAACAGGTTAGTAGTCGGTTTAAACGGATTAAGTAATCTATTTAAACGGATCACTAAACTGTTTAAACGGATTACTAATCTGTTTAAATGGATTATTAATCTGTTTAAACGGATTACATAGCAATCACGTGCTACCACAGAAACCAAGATTAGTTGTCGGTTTAAACGGATCAAGTAATCTATTTAAACGGATTACTAATCTGTTTAAACGGATTACTAATCTGTTTAAATGGATTATTAATCTGTTTAAACGGATTACTAATCTGTTTAGAGTTTAGACAAATTACTATCACAACAACACATGGCGCTTCTACGTTGCCGTATTACAAGACTGTTAAAAATACTGAAGAACGACTGGTACTGTTAGGCTGAGGAAAAATGGTTTTCTAACCGATCTTAATTTTCATGCCCAACCTCTTTTTTGAGATCTGCACAACAAAACTTTAAAAAAAGTTTTTATCTATCTAAAACGATATCCGAAGATACTTAGGGAGCTGGCTTTAAATAAGGTATGCCGCGAATATAGGTAATACATCTAACCATTCACCTAATTCGAAGGGAAGACAATACTTGATTAACACTATTCTTGAATAAGTATAAATTTTTCGTTTTTCATAAAAAAGCATAGCTGATTGAAAAAGTTCATCCAACGAGGGGTCATAAACAATGTTTCGGGGACAAAACTAAAAAAAAATAATAAAATTTGAAAGGAGAATTTTGCGGATAGCAATGGTTGGTTTTGGCCGTTACGTCGGGTAAAGGGTTAAGTGACTGTACGAGAAAATAAAATATATAAACTAAAGGACCCCTCCCTCCAAAAAAAACCCAAAAGAAAAAACAACACAATTCTCACCGAACGACCATATTTCTCTACTGCATGTAACCTGAACCAAACCAACTATTTGTTTCTCATTATCCCAAAGTGTTGAGGTGAAAAATCCATATTTGTGGTGATTTGTATACTTGTTGTCAATGGCGGGCCATTTTGTTTGACACGGGAACAGTACCTTGATACTGATATTTGCTGCCAGTGGCGGAGATACACGGGGCATTTCACTACTTGCCCCCCCCCCCCCTCCACATGGAATAATTCTAATGGCTTCCACCCTCTATCTAACGTAACGTACATAACCGATGGGCCGCATTTCATTTAAATAGCCAAATTTATTATTCTTTTATTTTTTTGGCTTGAAAACATAGCAGATGAGCCCATTATTGGAACGAGATCACCGAGTTTGCTCCGACAAGAAGTCATAAGGTGTGTTTTTAAGGGAAAAAATGAAAATGGTTAGTTATTCACGAATTTGTTTTCAAGTGTCATCTTCTTTTCAGGTTTGGGTAAAAGGTAAAAGAAATGATAAACAAGATCCCCTTGATGGAAAATTTGCCCCTCACCTGCCCCCACAGAACAAAAAACTGACGCCACCACGGTTTCGCTTATCCCCATTTCACTAGAAGACTGCCCCATAGTTATTACGGGTAGACCAATTAATATATTTCCTGCAGCCCTCTGGCGGCAGATTAAAACATTAATTAGTCTACCTTTAGAATGAACCACTCCATAAAGGGGTCATCTTTCAACATGGGCGATGCCATTTTGCACAAGCGGGAATAAAATGAGCTGAAAGTGTTTCGTTTCGAAAAAAAAGTTTACATAACTCAACAACAGTACCTCTCAAGTGTTAGTTTGTTTATTGGGGTTTGACATCACTTCCAACAAACAGGGTCACATCAGTAAACCAGATTACCAGGAGAGAACCAACGAGCATCCAGACTCTGCAACTTACTAACTCTGTATAAGCTGTGTTATTTATTTATTTGGGTTTAACGGCACTTTTGACAGCCTGGGGCACGCCATGTCGGACAGTTTTACGAGTGATCGAAGCCGAAGTACCCGGAGAGAATCGCCGAGAAGCGGCGAGCATCTGTCAGATTCCACAACGGACTAATGTAACAAAGTGTGTGCTACCTGTCAGCTGAGTTGTTAAATGTGTTTCAGAAAATAAGATAGATAGATAGATATATCTATTTAATACACCCCTAACGTCTAATTATAATAGGAATCGGTAAAAAATAAATTGCGTTCTCCCCTCACTAGTGAGATCAAACACCTCGGTGATTAACATTTCGTGTGAACTTGAAATTTACAAATGAATTTTCACAAGCGCAAAACAAAAGTTGTTCTCGCTCCACTAGTGAGTATAACAAGACGTCATAATTACGTCATTTCGCCAACAATCCCGAAAACTATTTTGTGTCGATGTACACAACATCCAATGTGATCTGTGTCAGCGGAAACAGTGATCAGCTGATTGCGTAAACTGATGTCTTGCGTGGTATGGGCGTCGGTTTGAATCGTTAAACTTGGGTCTACTTTGTTGCTGAATTAGCGGGTCTATACTATTCCAAAGAGTGGAAGGGCATTTCTGTAGAAAATTAGGTTCTTGGTTTGTGCATTTCTAATTTACCCCGTCTGTCTTGTATTCATCCCCGAAGGGTTTCTGTAAACCTGAAAGGTGCCATCTAATGAGATCGGATGTGTCTTGTTCATCCAGTCGTGCATAAAGAGGGATACGTGAAGACTGAAGAGATCGTTAAATTTTAGTATGTGGCAGTTTCTGAAAAGAGGGTCTGTATGTTAGTTGTATGCTTTTCTAGTTATGATTCAGACGGCTCTTTTTTGCAGCTTGAGAATTCTATTGGTTTAAGTCGATTGGCCCCAAACCTGAATACCATATACGAGATGGAAGTGAATCAGTAGAAAGTACAAGGTTTTCATTACCTTTATAGGGAGAATTGTATTGCTCTATTTAGGGCGAAAATTGCACTTACCATACTTGAGCATACCACAGAAATATGATGTTTAAATTTCATATTTTCTTCTATATACACACCAAGAAAGTTTAGAGCGGTTTGATCTTGTTCCTTACCAACAGCCTCACTGTTTTTATTATTCAGAGATAATTTAACCTCGTTTTCCCTATATGAAACATTTTGTGGATGAAGTAGTATATATTTAGTTTTAGAGGGGTTGAGGACTAATTTATTGGCAGAACACCAGCGGTTTATTTCGGCGAAATCGTAATTCACACTATCTGTAAGAGTGTTAAGGTTGTTACCCGATCTATAAACCGTTGTATCATCGGCAAAGTAAAGTAAATTTAGCACAGTAGAATTGCTGATATCGTTAATGTACAATAAGAATAGAATGGGACCAAGAACAGACCCCTGAGGTACGTCTGTATTTATGGTTAAGGTGTCTGAATTAGCATTTGAGAACGAGATGAATTGGCTTCGGTCGGTTAAATAATTTTGAAACCACTGACGGGCTATACCTCTAATACCGTAGTATTCAAGTTTCGGGAGTATGATTGAGTGGTCAATGCTGTCGAATGCTTTCGAGAAATCTAAGAATATATGTTAGTGTAACTGGTACTTGTGTAAGATGTTATTTTTAACTACAAACTCCACCAGTCTTTTGAGAATGTGGGGAGGATAGTGATGGGGCGATAGTTCTTGAATATTTGAGGATCACCAGACTTGAAGAGGGGTATAACTTTGCGTATTTTCATTTTAATCGGCACGTGACCACATGAAAATGAAGTATTAATAATGTGTGTTAATGGGCTGGCAACTGCATAGGTGACTGCTTTCAGGAGTTTCGTGGACAGTTCGCCCTGATCTTTTTTTTTGTTTTGAGGACAACTTAGAAATGCAGAGAATAACGTCTTGGGTGTTCGTTGGAGTTAGAAATAATGAGTGTCCGTTACTTTGTTTCATGTAATGAGAAAAATGGATGTTCGTATCGGGCAATTGTTTACCTACGGTTTTCCCAATGTTGGCGAATAATATATCGGCAATGGATTTGGGATCGTTTACGGGTGGACGAAGCCGGAGTGCCCGGAGAGAATCGCCGAGCATCTGTCAGATTCCACAACGAACTAATGTAACAAAGTGTGTGCTACCTGTCAGCTGAGGTGTTATCATCCAAAAAAGTATTGGCTAGTTCAATTTTTCGGTATGATTTATTAAATGCTTTACGTAGGATTTCCCACGATTTTTTTCACCCTTCACCTAACACGAAAAGCAGACGACACTTGTAAATAAAATACTTGAATAACTATTTTTTAAATTTTTTTTTATCACAAAGTCATAGCTTATGACCACTCATTGGAATGAGCTCAGCGAGCTCATTCCAATGAGGGGTCATAAGCCATGTTTTTGTGATAAAAAATGAAAAAATAATGGAAATTAGATAGTATTTTTTGTGAATAGCGCTGGCCGGCTTTGGCCGTTACGTTAGGTAAAGGGTTAAGGTTAGTTTTATTTTCCAGTAAAATATGATAATAATCTGATTTGCATGCACGTTTGATCCGGTTGAATGTTTGACAGTACTGCTTGTTGGCCGCTGTATTTTGAGCTGTTGGAGATTTCAGCTTTTTGGAGTATACTGTAACGGTAAAGCTGTGGGCCAGACCTAGCATGAATAACAATGGATAGTTGTCACTCACGCCACGACTGTCCACCAGACCCACCAGTTACTTAGATAAACATTTACAGAACATTCTAAATTTACAGCGCTGGATATAAGTAAATATTTGCAGACAGTGGCGGCGCCAGAAATTGTTTTGTGGGGGGGGGGGGGGGGCAACTAGGGGGGCAGACTCCCATGAAGGGGGGCAAATACGTAAAGGATCATATCATTACTTTGTTATGAGGTAGTCCAAACTTGGACCCAAAGTCCGTAATATACTTTTTTGGTTTGGTACGTCCTGTGGACGTACCAAACCAAAAAATTATATTACGGACTTTGGGTCCAAGTTTCGACTAAATGTAATGGTAATTAGCGGTCCTCCTTTCAAAAAATCCTGGATCCGCGTCTGGTGGGTCTGTGCGAGAGAGAGAGAGAGAGAGAGAGAGAGAGAGAGAGAGAGAGAGAGAGAGAGAGAGAGACTTTTCAAATAATTGAACAGTGCAAGGGAGATAATGCCCGTCTGTCATAATGCGAAATCCATGAATTTTTTTAGACAAGGGATATGGATAGTCCAATAATATTAGCCTTCGCCTGTGCTCCGAATTTATTATTTTTTGATTTTTAATATGTCGCACCGTCGAAGTCTAATCTGATCTTTCGTTTTTCCAGCAGCAAAGTACGAAATTAGGCGACATAACACTAATATGATGAATACTCATTCTCCATACATGTTCCCACATTCGACAAGAATAATATGCCTTCACATTCATATTAGATGTATAAATTTCCTATACTTACTGTCGAATTACGTATTAAATACCAATAATTAAATAAAAACATTTTTTCAAGCGGTAATGTTACAGCGGTTGGAAAATTGTTAAAAATCGTATCCCATTTCCGGGAACGGACCTCAGCGGTTTCGAACAAATCGAGATGTATTGCAACGACTGCCGCGTCGTTTGACTACATTATCGGTATTCCGTTTTTCACTCCGCGTTTTCCTATCAACCCATCTTCCAGTTCAACAGATTGTTTCGAGTTGAAAAAATTGCAGAGCAAATGACGCCTAAATAATTCAAAATATCGATTTATTTGCAAGAAAATGACCACCAGAATGAAGAAAAATGTGTTTTACACAACTGTCAATCGGAAGTAGGAACCAGGTGGGGAAATTTGATCTTTAATCGAGGTCCAACCGTTCAGCGAGAGTCTCTCGCTGAACTTTGCTGCTGGAAAAACGAAAGATCAGATCAGACTTCGACGGTGCGACATATTAAAAATCAAAAAATAATAAATTCGGAGCACAGGCGAAGGCTAATGTTATTGGACTAGGGATATGGATAGACATGCCTTTGTTGGCTCATAACTTAATTATAACTTATAAGTATCTGCATCCGAGTCTTTAAATCTCTACTGCCTGGATGTGTTCATCAGCTAGCCTGAGACTTTGGGCTAAGTGTGTATGGGAAATTATTGGGAATAAAAAAAAGAGAAGGGTGTGTGTGAGAGAGAGTGACTGAATGTGTTTGTGTGTGAGGGTGGATGGAAATGCATGCGAGATGGTTGGGGGGGGGGGGGTGGGGGGCAACTGAGGGGGGGGGGGGGGGCGCCCCCCCCCCGTAGCGCCGCCACTGTTTGCAGACAGCCCTAATTTAACAGGGGAATTGCTTAAACCTATCAAGGGAGACAACCATGTCATATTTGGCATAAAAGGGAAAATGTAAAAATTCAAGTAACAGTGCTAGCTTAAGGCTCATCTCCAGCAAAAGAAAAGAGGAATAAATTTACTTTTAACAATTTCTCTCACAATGATTGGATATAATATGAAAGTGTCAGGCCAGGGAATATTTTGACAAATGGATCCAAAGAGCTATCAAAATTACAATCAACCTCAGCATGACCACATGTGCACCTATGATCATCCTGAGACCAAGTGTCAACTTGATCAATAAGGGCCTTCTCTTGCTTTCAACTAAACCCCACTAGCACGAACATTGTCAGGATGGCAACACCAGTAGACGGAGTCTACAATAAATTAGTTAAACGAATTATTTAAATGTAATGGAATTTATTCTATTTAACTTTCAATGTAGGTACAAAATAGATATATCAAAATAGTTGCTTAGGTATTTACCTTTTCTCATTCACACCACACAAGACAAAACACAAAACAGGACATAGGACATGAAACATAACGCGACCCCAATGAAACTAAGACATATTGATGAAATGGATGATGAATTCCATAAAAAATGAAGTTGATTAGATGATGGCTGATAGGTTTCAACCCAAGGATGAGCGAATTAACAGCCCTCATCCTTTAGCTGATGCCTATCAGCGCATGAATAGTCCTTAACTACTAATTCCACCAAAGCCAGCATGCAGTGTTTGTAAGGCTATGCATGAGGCCTCCTACTCCCAGTGTTTCTCTATACTCCACTGATGAGGCGGGAAAAATATACCGAAGCCCACATGTATATTTAAACTGAACATGAGGCCCCCGTCTCACTGTGTTTCACCAGTGAGACGGGAAAACACCAAAGCTCATGTGGGCAGGTAGCTAGGCTGCTCACAAGGCCTCCGACTCCCTAGTTAATATTCCACTTGAGAGACGGGAAAACGAAGAAACGAAACAGAGCGACAGCTCTAAAAGACTGTCCCATGATCGATTTCTCACAATGGGAGCGAATTACTCCCATCATGAGGAATCGAGCATTGGGAACTACGAAAGTGTGCACAGTGGTTTAGCCATACCCAAAACACCACTTTGCACCCACCAGACATGATGGCACAACCTAAACTTTAAACGAAAACGGTCCAGGCAAACCTGAAGTAATTAATAGGGTAAGACTCTCTAATCACTGCTAATCAGAGTGCACATACTGTTCCTTTCGCTGATATTCACCATGACAAACAGTGATTCGGCTACTACAAAATTTCCACGGCGAATCCCAATACGGGATAAATTCCAAAAACCTTAACATAAAAGAAGGATCTCATTTTCATCAACAAGGCAAACTCATAATTGCTATTTTAACCCCCATCTGATTAACTTATGGCTACTCTAAGCCTTGTATACCTAAAATGCCACTTTACATACATGTAATTTAACATAATTCATTTACTTGACTCAACGCCACGATTAACATTGGAGCAACACCCCGAATAACCAAATTGAGAAACTAATACACAATTTTTTTTTGAGAGTGGCAACCACCTATTTAATAGAAATGCGATACTTAAAGACAAACCTGTATTAACCCTTATGCCATTTTACCAAAAACTTATTTAAAGTCACGACTTAAAAATGACAAAGGTTAGCGAAACGTGCCTATAACACATGTTCTGCACCACCGCAGCTCTAGGTGCAACACACCGCCGGATGGATCCCCAATGGAGGTCCATCAGATGCTGTATCGCACACAGAACTAAAGTGAGAACCAATGGCAGAGCAAATTGTCAACCTTAAACAATTAATTAAAAAAAATAACTTTAAAAAATGGTTTTAAACCAGTTCCATAGATGCCAAAACTGCACTAGCTTTGCGCCAGTATCTATTACATATATAAAACTTTTACACTCTCTCACACTTTCGAAAAGGGAACAACTCCACTTACAGGTGGTATATTAAAGAAACAAAGGAGTCACCCCAAAATAGAATTTTTCAGACTGAATAGGTGTCACCTTACTACTAGGTATGGCAAAATATGGATAAAGTCCAACAATAACCCTGTCTTTACACCACGTATTAGTTTTATTTTATACCTGGAACAACTGAAAACACTAGCCTCTTGGCCCTGTGTCTCACAAAACTATCTGACATTATTGTTGAGAACTACATGTATGGCCTCTTGGTCGTATACAGTACACTAACCTCTTGGCCCTTTGTACTCCTATGATTTATTTTGGCAACCGAAAATTATGGCCTCTTGGCCCTGTATACTGGCCTCTTGGCCCTGTACACCCCTATGATGTATTTTGCCAACCCGAAATTTATGGCCTCATGGCCCTGTATACTGGCCTCTTGGCCCTGTACACTCCTAGAAGCTAAACCACCCAAAATTAATGGTAGCACTAGCCTCTTGGCACTATGCTTCCAAAAAAAAAAAATAAATAAAAAAAAACTCAGTTGGCACTAGCCGCTTGACTCTGTGCCTCCCTCCCCCCACAAAGAAATACCTAGACACTGCTGAAACACTGGCCTCTTGGCCCTGTACACTGGCCTCTTGGCTCTGTGTATCCCTAAAAATATTAAAAGAAATACTAGGCTAGTAGCACTGGCCTCTTGACCCTGTGCTTTTTATCGAAAATAAATAACAAAACTACTGAGGCCTGAGCTGCCTGGCTCTATGCACCCCCCCCCCCAAAGAAACACCTAAAAGATGCCTAAAAACTGGCCTCTTGGCCCTGTGTACTAGCCTCTTGGCCCTGCATACTCCTAATCAAAACAAGAAGGAAACCTACAAGCTACTTCTAACACTGGCCTCTTGGCCCTGTGCTTCCTAACAAAATAAATAAGGCTTAATGAAACTGTTGTGGACAATAATAGCCGCTTGGCTCTATGTGCCCCCCCCCCACCCCCACAAGAAACACTTAAATAAATATTTAAAAGAACTATTGCGAGTGCCTCTTGGCTTCACAATAAAAATGAAAATGAAATTGAGACTTACAAGTTACAAAGTATTTAAACGGACTTCTATGAGCGCTGTTTCGTCCACTGGATTCCGGTGACGCTGTGAAGTGACTTCTGCTTTTATACCGTCCAAAACCCGTGGGGTCACGTGACACCCGTCAAAACATGCCAGAGTTGACCCTTGCATGTTTCAACGGGACTCAGGCAACTGAGAAAAGGTCAACGCTATAAAAGATGGTTGAATTTGTTTAATACCGGCACTGGTGTTGCCCGGCATCGATATTATCCAAACTCAAACATAAAATTACCAAATAATAGGGCTAAATAACCGGGATAACTTTATACGACCGGCGAATGCAATAAGTGAATAAGTTTAATCGAACTGATTTCCAAGTTAGGAATTTCCCAAGACGCATAGCGAAACATGGCAGCCTTCATGCAAAAACATGCCACAATACTGCGGAATAAAATGATAAAATACATTCTTATGGAATTATTTTTCAACAAACAAAGTTTGCCATGTATAAATACGAAGTGAAATAATTAAAGTGACGCAGTCACGCAGGTGGACACACTGTCTGAAGAAACTAACGGTTCATCGAGAACTTCGAATTACCGAAATTTTGCGAAAAGACTCTGTTGATTTATCGAATTACTGAAAGAAATGATATTGCTCCACGTAATATCTTGTCGGTATTAGGCGGAAGAAAATCACAAAAAAAAATTTTACAGGTGAAACTGCGTGATAGCCATATTGTCACACTACCCTCCCCTTAGATTTTTGTGTCCTCACAAAATCACATGTACATTCAACTTACCTCAACTTACCAATAATACCATCAAGAAAATTCAGCCCTTAAGAAAATTTTTAACTTTAAACCTGAAAACATATAATATACACGCATAACCATTTTATTAAAGTGCTGTACTGTTCTCAGGAAACTCAATGTTCATTCTTCGCTAACTTTCTTTTCCACAATCTGAAGTGGCTCGGAAAATAAGCCCTTCCATGATATCTTAGGGCCATACTTCACCCTTTTCAACTTGTCTTTGCTTTTAGTAACTTTGAATGTTCCTGAGTCACTTTTCCTCTTCTTTGTCTCCTTTGGCTTTACACTCACAGAAACTTGACTAATCGTCCCCTGAGTCCCAATGTGTTCTATGTGCCTACTGGCACATAGAACACATCGGAACTCAGGGGACTTAATGTTATTTTCAATACGACTAATTTGGCTGTCACTTCTGGAAACGAATTCACTCAATGATTTTTCTTGCTTGCATATAACGTTCGTAGCACTTATTAATGCTTCTGTGACCAGGTTTATCTTTGTTTCGAAAATATTTTGAAACCTAGACAACTGTTCTTGTAACGAATGCACCTCATCTTTTAGTTCTGCTATCTCTTTGTTTCTCTCATCTATTATCATTGCATTGGTACATGTAACTTCAGTATTTGTTGTTGATTCTTTTATCTCCGCTCTTCTTTCATCAGTAATTAATTCATTAGCAAAGTTATTTTGTTTCAGTCCCAATGGCTTTACAAGTTCTTTCAGAAAGTCATTATCCTCGTTTGTGTTCACCCGATTACCAAAAATGGTCGTTGACCGATTACCGGTTATTTGAACTCACAATCGGTCGATTCCGATGCCGATTCCGATTGTAATACCGTGCACTAGGAAAAGTCCAGGCTCGAAAGAACTACATTAAACTGAACATTTTTCGTTGTTAAACTTCGTTGACTGGGGTCGAAATAAAATTACCAGTCGCGCACACTTGGGCGGTAAACGTGGCTCTCAGAGCCACGTTTACCGCCCAAGTGCGTGCGACTGGTAATTTTACTTCTGCCTGAGTCAATGGAGTGTAAACGTCACTTTTTCCGGTATAAACTAGCGATTTCGCCCAGTTGTAAGCTTTGCAGGTTGTTTAACTTGTATGTCCCGTAACGGGGCGTCTAGAGAGATTCAGAATACACATTGTGTTTGTTTCTCAACTTTATTGAATGGTATCATTTTACATTAACAATTAAACAATTGCAGAAGAGAAGAAAATGCGGTTAATGAGTCATCTCAAAATGCTTGGCAGCAATCGGTTGAACCGATATTCCAGGATCCGTTGCCGCTGTCATCCGATTGCCCACAATCGGCTGATTGTGGTGGCCGGTTCCGATCATCGGTTGAACACTAATCCTCGTTACACAAAATGAAATCAACATCAGAAAAATGTATTTCTTTCGGCTCTGCTACACTTGATGGGACTTCCTGACATTCTGTTTTTGTATCTTCTTTTACTGACTTTTTCCTTTCACACCAGGTTTTTAAGGATTCTTCACGCGATTCTCTCCTGACATCTTTCCCCTCCTCTATCATTAAGGGTGACATAATAATTTTTTTATACTCAGTGTCGTCTAAAATGACCCTCATTTCTTTGAATTTACTGACTTTCTCCCTGTGAATAGGAAATGTTTGCTGGTGCTTATCAAATATTTTTTCAATTAGGGCTTTATACCCACATAAGGTACAACTGAATGGAGCTTCTTCGACTTTGATATGCTTTGCCAAGAAATGATTATAAGTTTTGGATTTCTCCCCGCCAAAGTTACAGCGTCCACACCTCCACAATCTGCCTCTGTTGGTGGTATCCATTTTCTAAAAACAAAGGAAATCATCTTTTAGAGCAATTGACTTGCTTAAATAATCTCTTGACATTTAGACACTGAACATGGATCACACTTAACAAAACAAGTATATAGGCATCATTGAAAATTTTTACATTTTTTATTGAAAGCTGTGTCCACGTGGGTATTTGATCTCCTCTGTAGGGCTTCAATTTGTTGTGATTAACTACTTTACTTATAAAATCTTTACCAATCTGAATCAAGTAATTCAGATCAGATATTTTCTTTAACACCACACCTTGCCCAACATACATAGGTTGTAATTTGGGACACACACCCAATTTGCGCGCCTCATTCATCAACCACACAAGGTCTCCCACTTCATATCTGATTAACTTAGCATTCACATCGTACACCTCTTTTTGTCTCTTTGCAGCCTTCTTTAGATGATCTCTTGCGACCGAATGGGCTGTATATAGTCTTTCTCCCAACCAATCAACATATTCACCATAAGAGCTACACACTTCCTCAGTCTCACATCTCTTCAAATTGAACATCAGTTCTGAAGGAAGTCTTACTTCCCTCCCAAGCATCATTAGGGGACATCCCTGTACTTTCATGAGGAGTCGCCCTGTATGCAGCTGCTAAACAACCTAAATTTAAATCCCAATCAGTCTGGTCTTCTCTCAGGTAAGCTTTAATCATTCTAAGAAGTGTTTTATGGAAACGTTCTGCTTGGCCATTGCCCTTCGGGTTTCTTGGACTGGTTCCTGTCTTTCTGATCTCCATCAAATCGCATAACTCTTTAAAGACATCACTTTCATAATTCCGACCCTGGTCAGAATGTAAACTCAAAGGGCATCCACATCTCCCAATCACTTCATTTAATAAAGTTTTTCAGCACAGGTTTGAGCTGACTGATCTGGAACATTTCATTCATTTCATTCATTTTGTGAATGGTTAGTGACAAGTAGAATGTACTTGTGACCCCTGGGAGTACGTGGAAGTGGTCCAAGTATGTCAGTGGCCAGTCGATCCAGTGGGGCACCAGCACTCATTTTTCCAAGTGGGGCTTTATTCTTCTGTACTGGTGGTTATATTGCTTCACACTCATTACACTTCATAATCCAATTTTTGACAATACTTTTTGTTTATGTAGAGAAGACTGTAATAGTCCAGCCGTCATCTAGGGCGAGCGTTTAATATATTTCGAGGGAAATGATGGTACTTTTAACCCTTTACCCAACGTAACGGCCAAAACCGGCCAGCGCTATTCTCAAATATCGCCAATTAATTTTTAAAATATTTTCATTTTTTGTCTCAAAAACATAGGTTATGACCCCTCGTTGGAACGAGCTCGTCGAGCTCGTTTCAACGAGGGGTCATAACCTATGTTTTTGAGACAAAAAATGAAAAAAATTAGTTATTCAAGAATTTTTTTTGCAAGTGTCGTCTGCTTTTCATGTTAGGTAAAGGGTTAATGGGAATGCTTCCTTGAATGCTTTGTAGAAGGTATCGCGAAATAAGTCGTATGCCAGGGTGGTATCGGAAGCGTCAAAGACGCTAGAAAAATCACTGCCTAATAGGAGTCTTTTGAAGTGATCGATGCTCGCTTTCTTTAACGAACGTTTATGAATTTTGGTGGGGGGCGTATGTTGTTCTTCCGAGTTACCGATGCAAAACGTTGCGAAGTGATCGCTGATGTCAGAAATAACAATTCCAGAGACATGCTCCGAGGAATCGTTACTAAATATATGGTATATAAGGGTTGCTGAAGTATCGGTAACTCTCGTTGGTTTAGTGACAAAAGGCGTGACGCCTGAGCTGAGCTGAGTCAACAAAAAGTTCGGTTTTATTATAATTAGTGAAGTTGAGTACGTCAAGGTTGAAGACACCCATAAGGTAGGCTCTTTTGTTTTCGAGGTAGATTTTATTCAATTGGTCGGACATTGTGGACAAAATAGGTCAAGATCAGCTTTCGGTGCAGTGATGGGCCTATGAATAACCCCGATTATGCATTTCTTTTAGAGGTAGTTTCAATGAAATGGGATTCAAATACGTGGGGTATAAAGATTGACAGATCATTTCGATGTTTAAAGCTGATGCTGTCATTGGTGAATTATCCAACACCTCTCCTGCCATTATCGTCTGCAGGTCGAGTGTGATGGATTAAAGGGTGGTACCTTCGAGTTCAATCAGATATCCTGTTTGACATCGAATATTTCAGTGAGTCCCAGGACATCAAATAAGTTCTGCCCAGGATGTATGTCATGCAAGAGGTTTTCGATGTTCTTAAAGTTAGCATTCAGACTTCGGCAGTTCATGTTGAAAAGAGAGAATGACTTATTATTTGCCGGGATTTCCCTGCTAAAGTTTTCTAGTGTACAATATTTACATTTGGGGTTGCTGATGGCGAAGGAAGGGTCTCTGTCACTGTCGTCAGTTCTCAGTGATGTGTTAAAATTAGATATGAAGTCATAAGCATCAGACGTCTGGATCACACCAAAAGGGATATTATTAACCAACAACAAAGTGTATTGAAGCACCGTCTTTGAAAAATAACATGTTTTTACTTAAATCGAGACATTTACAAAGGAAGTTACGAATTTGCGGGATTACACCGATGCCAAGAATGTATGAGCGTAGAGAAGATGTCATTAAGATGGCGGGGTACCCTTTTGGGAATTATATACTTGTTTGTAAGGTAAAAAAGAGTAGATTGAGAAACCAGATATTTGACAGCTTGGGACTTTAGGCACACACGCACACACATGCAAATTCGGCCTCTCACATACATGACCCCTCTATGGAACAACCCACATACTCTATGAGTGTGTGGGTTAACCCTTTACCTAACTTGAAAAGCAGACGACTCTTGCAAAAAAACATTCTTGAATAACTAATTTTTTTTATTTTTTGTTTCCAAAACATAGGTTATGACCCCTCATTGGAACGAGCTCGACGAGCTCGTTCCAATGAGGGGTAATAATCTATGTTTTGGAGACAAAAAATCATGAAAATTAATTGGCGATTTTTGAGAATAGCGCTGACCGGTTTTGATCGTTACGTTGGGTGAAGGGTTAAGTCAAAAAAGGACCACGGGTGTAAGAAGGTGCATACCTGGTTCTTTCTATGAATTTTATATTGTGCTGTGGTACGGTGGCGAGTAAAATAGTTGCAGTACGGGTGTAGCACGTCACTCGCATAACATTTTCAAAAGTAAAACTATGGTTGACTGGATTTTTTGATTAGTACTTTGTATTGTCGATCAGTAATTACGGTGCCACCCACGTAATGGAAAATCCAGCCCGAAAACAGCCAACAAGCTATCCCCGATGGTTTCAAATATCTAGAAAATGTTTGGATTTTTTCACTTTTGGGATTTAAAACCTCACAGCATTGTTAGAAAATACTGATGCACAACAAAACATTAACAAATTATTCATCTGGTTAGACTCCTGGCGCCACCAAAAACTGGCCCCCGCCCTCTCCAAGCCAGCTCCCCATCATTTGTACAGAACCTTCATTTGGATGTTATTTGCTACTTTTTGTTCACGTTATTCAGATGCCGAGAGATTCTCGGGGATTCGTGCTACGAGGTGAAAGGTCCAAATCGTGTCAGTGAGCGGTTTGTTACATTAACCCTTTACCTAACGTAACGGCCAAAACCGGCCAGCGCTATTCTAAAAAATTGCCAATTAATTTTCACTATTTTTTTCATTTTTTGTCTCAAAAACATAGGTTATGACCCCTCGTTGGAACGAGCTCGTCGAGCTCGTTCCAACGAGGGGTCATAACCTATGTTTTTGAGACAAAAAATGAAAAAAATGAGTTATTCAAGAATTATTTTTGCAAGTGTCGTCTGCTTTTCATGTTAGGTAAAGGGTTAAACTGGACATGGATAAATGAAGAAAGACAACTGATAATTCAATAGTGTATAGGAACAAACACGTGACCGAACAAAGGTGTGTCATTGAGATTGGAGTAATTTCGTCATTTCACGCACCATCAGTTATAATAATGAACTGTGTGCAGATATGTGGTATGTGGGTCAATGCGGGATCTGGATAAAAAAGAAGTGGAGATATGAATGTGGTGGTAAGTTATATTCCACGTCGAAAACGATTTCGGGTATCGATTGTGGAATAAGTCCGGAATACGTGGGTAAATTTGTAAAAGGACAAATATTTGACTTAATTGTGAGTGTTGAATCGGAAATGGAATTCGTCAGATTCACCTTTACCGTTTCCATGGAGCACCCAGGTTACTGTCACATTTGGAATTTACTGGATTTATCTGTGAACTAGCAATGTGATAACTGGCTTGGATGAGGTACCGGAGAATTAATTGGTTCTGAGGAAACCATTGAATAGTGTGCTATAATGATAACTCATCAGACGAGTACTAAATTGTTTGTGATTGTCCAGCGAGTTTGTGGATGAGGATACCAATCGAGTATGAGGGAAACGGGGCGGGGGTTGTTGGTCATCTTGATAAAAATACTCTTTAACCGTTCACGTTGAATTCGTATTAAGGGCCTATATAAGTAATGAAATTTTGTTTATTTTGAAAATTCTCACCTCTGATATTCCTTCAATTCAAATTAAATATACACAAAATGTACATCAAAATGAAGGTTGGGACGTATAGAACACGAAACACATGTGTAATCAACTCATAGAGTCGACTGTAGGCACCACTAGTTCCTGGAAGTCTGCTGCCGTATTCGCACCAGAACTGATAATTTAATAATATTTCACGAAAACAACTTGTGGCCAAATGTGCTTTACATATCCAAGTACAAAGCTAGGGGATAAAAATTCTTCAAAACACGGCTTCAGAGCTGCATTGGGGAAAATTCCAAAGGCTTTGCATTTGTTTATGTATGAGTATACTTTCGATTTCCGGTCGACGTCATCGGACAGAAAAAGCATGTAAAAACAACGCCGTCTAAAATCAAATAATGAAAAAGATCGCCTTCTTACAGTATACTGTTATTAGATAGAGATTGCACAGTTGTCACATTCAATGCAAGGTATCATGATACCTGTTGAAATTTCTTAGAATTACGATTTTGTTTTTCGATGGAAATTCTTGGTAACAAGTGATTTGCGCATGTCTGCCGAGCATGGAAACCATCTTCAATGAAAAATGCAGACAGTGTTGTCCTTTTCCAAAATGCAGTCCTATCGCTGTATTCGAAAGTGTTTTGAATGCCTAGCTTTGTTCTTGGATATATGAAGCACATTTGGCCACAAGTTGTTCTGATGAAATATTATTTTATTATCAGTTCCGGTGCGAATGCGGTAGCAGACTTCCAGGAACCAGTGGTGCCAACAGTCGACTCTATGAGTCTATTACATATGTGTTTCGTGTTCTATACATCTCAACCTTCATTTTGATGTATACTTTGTGTATATTTAATCTGAATTTAAGGAATATGAGAGGTGAGAATTTCAAAATAAACAAAATTCCATTACTTTTATAGGCCCTTAAGGATAAGCTCGAGAGCCCTTTGCAATATGTTTTCCGTTTAAGACAAAGGTATGAAAGACAGATCGGGGGGGGGGGGGAGTGGGGGCACTACATCGAAATTTACAATCGATAGGATGCTGAGTTGCTTTTTGAAGAATGCATGTTGTAATTTCTAGCTAAGTCACACATGCTCAATAGTAGTACCAAAATTATAAAATTATATAAAAGGTCAAGAACGTCGACTTTAAACCCCAAAAGCCGTTATAAGCATTTGTCTTTCAGGTACATTCAAAGCTTTGATGTTCTGAACTTTTTGACCGTCAGTTTAATAATCAAGACTGGTCGGCAGTTGCGAACTTGCAAAGTTCGCAACTGACGACCGGTCTTGATTATTACACTGACGGCTCAAAAGTTCAGAACATCAAAGCTTTGAATGTACCTAAAGGAGGATCGTCTTCGTTGTTTACTTGTGGTAGGTCAACTGACTTGAACTTCATTTTTGACGACTTAAAAGAGAGGGCGGTCATCTAAGTACGATTAATCGATTATTATCGATTATTTGAGACGATTAATCGATTCCTAAATTAAAAAAATCGTGACAGCCCTAATGAGAGCGGGTGTATAATACGAATACGTAACAATTACATTCGATTAAAAAGCGTTGCGATCAAGTCACTAAGAAAAACATACAAACATATTTACACATGCTGGTGTATGATCAAACTGGCGGCGTGTTATGTGCATACTATCTCTATCAAGTGTGGTCGGGGGATTAGGGTGGGGCAGATACAGATTCGTTTTTATTAATATACCTAGACTGTCCGAGATGTGAGTGTTATGTATGTAATCACGGTTTGGGCACGGTTAGGATCTGTGAATCTCTGAAAGGGAGAGTACAAGGAGTACGTGAATAAATTTACAGACATGCAAATACACGCATGACCATAAGTGTGTGGTAATAATAATCGTTTGCTCACACATGCACGATAATGTTTAGAATGGGGTTGGTAACGTTTAAGAGTCAATGGTACCTACGGGCGCATGTATAAGAATGCGAATGCGCACGCGTCATGCGTTTCCTAAAACTCGCTTACTTGTGCAACTGCTTTCCCACAGATACAAGCTTATGCTGTGCATATACTGAGTTGCCTCAAATGTATGTGCGTCAATGTTAAACGCAGGTCTTGAGAATGGGGTGGGGTGGCTACAGTTTTGTTAGCGAACAAAAATGTATACATTTTAGCGTCCCAATAAATGCACGCGGAAGAGAAGCTAAGGATGTCGAATGAAGTCAACGGTATTTACAACATTGATAAAAAGTCCAACAGTCTACCCTTTCATGATTTTTGGAGTGGACCAGGAATCAGTCATGTCTTATATCGTCTTGGCATATTGTCTTACAGACATGGACAAGATGCACACATTAATGCTATTTACTATATTTACTGGGGGCGCGGTGGCTCAGTAGGTAGAGGTGCAGGCTGCAAGCCGAGAGGTCCTCGGTTCGAATCCCACCTGCGGCAACCGTCCTTGGGCAAGACACTTCACCCCCATTGCCCATGTGGGGGCACGATGACGCCGTGTACTAAGGCGTACTGCACGTCGATGGCACGCATGTCTTCAACCAATGCCTGTGCTGCAGTGCAGAGTTACGATGTTTGGGAGTTGGCAGCTGCTCGCCGTTGCTCGGTGGTTCTCTCCAGGTACTCCGGCTTCCTCCACCCGTAAAACTGTCACGGTCATGATTAGCCATTGTGCATAAATATGTGACCTAAAACATCAATAAATAAATAAATACTATATTTACTAGAGATTTGTCTTACAGGTGTATTTGTGTATATAAGTAGGTATATTTCTGGTGAGTGTATCGAGAAATAAGAGGGATTCGGTACGAATATGTATTAATATGAACAGGATGCGCCCCATATTTATAAGTGGTTGATAATAAGAAATCTATTTGTGTCTGGTGTGAAACGAAAACAAACATCCGGTTAGAACGGGTGGATATATATATATATACATCTATACACAAATATGTGTACATAATCATGCTAATACATGAGTTCAACATGCAGTGTATATTCTAAACCTTCTCTTAGAATACAAAGATTTTCGATTCCAGATAGAAGTATATATGAACTGGATATTTGCACACCACACTCGAATATACATACACACCATGCCAATGCATGATCCTAACTGATGGCACGTAGAGTTTATACTAAACATTTTCTAAAATGTTCGAATTGTTTGTGGGGGTGGGCTGGGAGGGGGGGGGGGGGGTGTAGACACCGATTTACATTTAATGAAAATACCTATATTGACCATACATAACTGTTGTTATATGCATAAACACGGTCAGACCTGTCGCGAATCGCTTGCAGTACGTACATAATAGACTGTGACCATGGATTCATACAAATGTAGACGCGCATGCTCGTAGAAGAACACTCATATAGATACACGCTCATGTGGATACGCAGTTGTTACTATGCGATCATTTATGGAAACATACAAGAGAGAATTTTAATAAGATGGGATTGGGGAGGCTTACAAGTTACTGGCGCATAAAGATGCATCAGGAAGACGGCACACACGTGTATATGGGGCACGATAATACACGCATGCTCGTGTAACTGCATTCGTATAGATACAGGGCATGCAGGAGAATTATTGTTTTACGGAGAAACGAACTGCAAAGTTTACCTTTTCGTGTTTGCACGCAATCAGCTACGTTGGTAATATTGGCATCTGTATCGAAGATTGGCGTTTCAGTTGGGGGTTGAGTTGGTCTAGTAAGTTGCGGATGGGATCAGAGTGGCTTGTTAGTGTATAATACGACATCAACGTAACTGCTAAAAATGCTAAGAATCCACATCCATACATGAGTCAGCATGCATTTGCCTAATCGGCTGTTTCTTTGGAAGTTCTGAAGTGATTGCATGAACTGCTATTACATCTAGGGACATATCTGCTAAGATAATAGGGTTAACACACTGCTGAGGGTATCCAAAAAGACTAGATGGTGGTGGTTGGTGTGTGTTTGTGGGTGGGTGGTGGGGGGGGGGGGGGCAGGTAATTCGAATTTAAGCTATACAACGAGATTGATCCTTCATTCCTTGCAAGGAAGGTAAGTGAACTCGATCACACATGTGCGTAGAGTGCAAGAATACTCAGTGGGGTGGATGAGGGTGTCAAGGGAGAGGTCTTCTCCTGCACATGAGTTGCAATATAAACTCAGCTCATTCGGGTTATCTTTGAACCCGTGTTGCAAAAAAACAACGTAAAACAGAAAATTTTGAAAAGATGGGATTGGGGAGAGTTACACGTTACTGTGCATGAAGGTTCATCTATAAGACGGCACACACCTCTCAATTGTTTGTTTGTTTATTGGGGTTTGACCACACTTTCAACAACCAGAGTCACATCAGTAAACCAGTGTACCAGGAGAGAACCAACGAGCATCCAGACTCTGCAACTTACTAACTCTGCACAAGCTGTGTTATATATTTATTTATTTATTTGGGTTTAGCGGCACTTTTGATAGCCTGGGTCACGTCGTGTTGGACAATTTCACGGGTGGACGAAGCCGGAGTACCGGGAAAGAATCGCCGAGAAGCGGCGAGCATCTGTCAGATTCCACAACGGACTAATGTTACGAACTGTGTGCTGCCTGTCTGCTGAGGGGTTAAATGTGTTTCAGAAAATTAGAGAAACTTTATCACTGAATTTCCTAATGTAGAAATTAAATCTTCGAATTCTGCTTAGAGAAATCTGCACTCTATTAACTCTTACTTGATTGGATCTGCTGAATGGCTTGTGTGTCTAAAAGTCTCAGAATTGAGAGAGCCAGTGGCTTGTCGCTCGTATCGACCGGTCAGGTCTGAATTTCTCCTCCTAACTCCTAAATAGGACGGTAAATCCTAACTGTTGGGCAAAGTAAGAAATTACCTTATGGTGCAGAGAGTGCGGCCAACTCTGTCTCACTTTGCATTATATTTTTTCTTGAATAATATTACTATTGGGCAAGGCAAGTTAACCCTTTTGGGACGTATGTCTGCAGGTTCTAAGACTTACTCTGCATGACATTTAACTGAGATCTAATCGCTATAAGTAATGACTAACTACCTTACTGGCTTAAATATGCTTATTTAACCCGCAGAATATGGAAATAACGACCAGAAACTTGGAGTTGATATTACTTATAGGACTTTCTGGAAATGTATCTTGACCACAACATTGTTTATTAATGGTCACCTTTCTTGGCTTTTAGTCAAGTATTTTCTTAAGATTATAATTAAACATTTAAAATAACATTCTGTCTATTTTTTCAGTTTCATGCATGCAGCCTGTAAGTGTCTGATCCTACAGTTAAAACTAGAAGTCCTGTTACGAACTGTGCGCTTATCTAGGCTTAATTGCGCATAGGAATTGCGCGCAATTGCCATATCGAATGGCATCCAAAGCATGGCCGGTTCTCCTGGTTACTCATAGAGCAAACACGCAATGTTTCTGCCAGTGGACCTCCGGGTTACCCGGAGGTCCATTGGCTGAAACATTGCTTGTGCACAGGCCATATGTACAGAATTTCATAGCCTTACTATGGTCATAACTCGTAGATTAACGTGCAGATCAACGTGCTATTGGTGCGCAATTCATGACAAGACTTCTAGTTTTAACTGTACTTGAGTTATCCAAAATAACCACAAATACCCACAACCTAGACCCAAGGTCAATTCTTCATCACTGACCAATCTTGGCCATTGAGTTGCATTAACGCCATTATGGTACACTAACTCCACTGAAGTAGGGTTAGCATTGCTTGAAGACAAGTGCATCATCGACTTGCTACGCCTTAATACACAGCGCCACCATTCCCCCACGTTGGCAATAGCGATTACGCTCCTAACCTAGCCCAAGGATACAACGTAGTTACCCCTGGCGGGGATTGAACCCTGAACTTTTCGGTTTGAAGTCCAATGCCGTAAACACCGATCCACCGCGTTCCCTGCATGTTGTGTTAGCACCGGTTGAAGGCAAGTACACCATCGACGTGCAGTACGCATAAGTGCACAGCGCCCTCTGGCCCCTACGTGGTGAATCCGTATTAAGTGTCTTGCACAAGGACACAACGCAGTTACCGCTCTCCAGAATCAAACCATCGACCTTTCGGTTTAAAAACCAATGCTCCAGCCAATGAGCCATCGCGCACCTCCTTAATTAATATTTCGTACTATCTCATATCAACAACGTCAATCCTGGGGCCCAAAGTGGTATAGTCCTATACACCACTGTATACAGAGAAATCGGAGGGTCTCTCTTGAATGCGTTGGGTTATTCAGTAATAAGTTAATCCTTCATCCCTTTGTGGCTGTAGGATTAAATTATCACTGATCCTCCTGTCCAGTTGAGGGTTTAATCCTGGGAACGGTCCTGTTTCCGAAAGCCAGGCACGACGCCCGGTGAATTTTTTCATCTTAGAAATATTAGCAAAATTCGACCATTCATTATACGGAGACGTCACAGCAGCTTGTCCACGCCTTTGTTACCAGTCGCCCCGTCTACTGCAACTCTCTTCTGATTGACTCTAAAACATATATTATTGAAAAGCTACAACACATCCAAATTTGTGCTGCACGGGTCATAACCAGAACTCAAAAGTACTGCCATATAAAACCAGTACTCTCTGAGTTACACTGGCTACCCGTTAAGCAAAGAATTCAATTTAAAATTGTCATTTTGGTGTTTAAGTGTATCTCGGGGTCTGCACCATCCCACCTGTCCGATCTGCTTACCATCCACAAACCACCGAGGTCTCTTAGGTGATCAGGTCAACCCAATCTGGTTCAGCCCGTATCTAAATTTACTAGTGCTGGTGATAGGGCCTTTGCGGTTGCTGGCCCGAGGCTTTGGAATTCTCTTCCAATCGACATAAAAAATAGTAAATCACTTGAATCATTCATGTCTGGTACTAAAACCTACGTTTTTCGAAAGGCATTTCCTTCAGGGTATTGAATTAATGTATGTGTATGTGTGAAAATGTATGTATGCAATTATTGCAGAACCATTGAGCGCCGTGTATTATTATTCTATAGCATGGAGCCGGGAATCACGCATGGTAGTGTTTGTTTTGTCTCCAATTTCGATAAGGTGAAGGGTTGAATGTATGGCCTATTTTCGCGGTGAACATGTATTTGAAGTTCAGTCCATATGTAGCTTTCGATATCAATTTAAATTGAAATAACATTTGTTGTGAATTGCTAATTAACAGATTAGGGTGGGGCATGAAAAATAGGATCGGTCGGGAAACCTTTTTCCCTAAGCCTTACATTCTGTTAGGATAAAGTGCAGTTAAAAACTAGAAGTCCTGTCGCGAACTGTGCGCTTATCTAGGCTTAACTGGGAATTGCGCGCATATGCCATCTCGAATGGCATCAAATGCACAGTAGGTTCTCCTGGTGACTCATAGCAAACACAGGCAATGTTTCTGCCGATGGACCTCCGAGTTACCCGGAGGTCCATTGGCTGAAACATTGCTTTTGCACGGGCCATATGTGCAGAATTTGATAGCCTTACTATGGTCATAATGCGTGGATTAAGGCGCAGATCAACGTGCTATTTCTGCGCATTTCATGACAAGGCTTCTAGTTTTAACTGTATACAGTATAAACACAACAATGCATTCCAGATTATCAGACATATCACCATTTCTTTATACCCACCAAAATCATACATCCCCTCATAGAGACTGGGCCATTTGATCCGAGCCTTAAACACGGGGGTGGGCGAAAAACACCACCAGGCGAATTGGATATTTTCAAGATTTCTTAAATACGTTCGAATTGCAAGATAGATTACAAATACCAGTTGCAGACTATGATTAAATGTAGATATATTATTTATTGGTGTTTAAGGTCACATATGTCTGCACAATGGTTAATCATGACCATGACAGTTTTACGAGTGGAGGAAGCCGGAGTACCCGGAGAGAACCACCGAACAACGGCGAGCAACTGTCAGCTCCCCAACAAACTAACTCCACACAAGCAGGGTTAGCATTGGTTGAAGACAGGTGCACCATTGACGTGCAGCGCCTTAGTACACAACGCCACCGTGCCCCCACGTAGGCAATGGGGCTGAAGTGTCATGTCCAAGGACACAACGCTGTTGCCGCAGGTGGGATTCGAACCGAGGACTTCTCGGCTTGCAGCCTGCACCTTTACCAACTGACCCATCGCGCCCCCGTAGATATATTACGCTTTATGTACACATAGGCACGGAACCTGTGATAGTGGAGCGGAAGTGGGGGCACGTGACCCCTCCACACACTGCTTTTGCACAGACACGCTACATGATTAAACATTAAGGGAAATGTGAATAGATATAATGCCACGAAAATTAGCAAATAACACACTGGGAAAAAACGGGCTATTAATTTTAGTTTGCGATTTATTTTCTGTTCATCTGCATTCTATACCAAAAATAACATATACTGAGAGCTGCAGATTTATTTTTAACTATTTAAATTTTTAATAAATTCACCTTTGAAGAATATTTTTTTCGGGGCACTTATTATCATAATAAATATAAGTGTTTTTGCAACAGTGACATGAAAACCACCCGACGAGAAAGTTTGACCCATTTTTTTTAACAGGTGACGCTGAATATCTTTGGTCGTTTTCCATTTGTCAACACCGCGGAACATTAGTATTTCGGGAACAGAAATAAGTGTTCTCGGAACTTCCTAAATTCTCACCTTCATTTCGTGGCTTGGTGGGTCGTTTATGGATCATTTATGTTACGAAGGCATCTCATTTGTTTGGGTTTGTTTTGTTTTTGCTTTTTTTTTTTTTTTTTTTTTTTTTGTCTTCTGATTTTCAAGGATACGCACGTATCGGATGCCAGCCATTTCGATCACTGGCAATTTTAGTTACTTGGGCGTCAAGTCAATACGTTTCGGCAGGGTGCATTTTTAGCCGATTCAGCTACTGAAGAAACATTCATTTGGGCGTGTATTAATTGAAGGCTGGATGAAGTAAAGTTATTCGCGTGAGTTTTGTAATATAGAAAACAGTATGTATATAACTTTGAAGCATCGATTTAATTTACAAATTGGCAGTGGCGTCACAGAAAATCTTGTGCCCCCCCCCCCCCCCCGCGAGATAGAGACGGGGGCTCTTTCATAATGGTGGTTGCCTTTAAAACTGGAGCAAATTTAGTGTTGTTACCGTGCACAAGCATACAGGATTTCACGTAGTACATACGCCATAAATTAAATGAAGGTATAGCCTATAGGATCGATTCTAAAAGTACGACTCTGTAGATTTTTTCATTACATGTTTTAAGTTTCAACCCCCCACCATCCAACGATACACACATGCACGCCCAACATATGTGACTTGAGAGGCATCATGTATGTATATTGTTCATTTCTCACCCCTATCAGTTTCAATGATGTAGCGTTCACTTAACCCTTTACCTAACCTGAATGCAGACGACTCGTGCAAAAATAATTCTTGAATAACTAATTTTTTTTTCATTTTTTTTCTCCAAAACATAGGTTATGACCACTCGTTGGAACGAGCTCGTTCCAACGAGGGGTCATAACCTCTGTTTTTGAGACAAAAAATGAAAAAAATAATGAAAATTAATTGGCGATTTTTTAGAATAGCGCTGGCCGGTTTTGGCTGTTACGTTAGGTAAAGGGTTAAAAGAATAATACATAGACTACAAAGAGTACGTCGTGTGGAAGTGAGAGTTTGAAATTATATGTATTTGGTACACAGTCTTGCTCTCTCTCTCTCTCTTTCCCTCTTTCTTCCAGCGTTGGGATGTCCTTCAAGACGATGCCCCCCCCCCTTCTAGCTGCCACCCCCACCCCCACAATGCGGACCCTGCGGGCCCATCCCCTACGCCACTGCAAATTGGCACGAAACAAATATCCCCAAAACAACGAATTAAATATTACTATTTTCCTGTCATTGGACCAGGCTAGATTGTCTAGACGAATGATAAAGTGGATTGCAATGAAAATAAATTGATACAAAATTGGTTAATATTCTCTTATTTTCTTATGAATAAGCGTTTTGACATTCATGCTTACTTTATAACTGAAATCATTTTCGTCGCTGTTAGAGCATTTCCATGTCTGTATCTTTGGGTGAATTATGGTCGAGCGAGATTGGTATTAATCCGCAACCCCATCCCTAAAAAATCCCAAAGACTTTCGTGTTCTCCCCTCTAATGCGTTCCAATTCCGCTTCGCTTCCCAGGCCTTTCCATGTCTCTATCTTTGTGTGAATTATGATCAGGCGAAATTGCTTTAGGAGGTTTTCAATAGTAATGTCTTCACGGCAGTTATTGGGTCACTTTTATTACTTTCCAAAGTGTGATTTACTGGGATTTCCGGGTTTGATTATAAACGATAACTTCATAAGTGAATTATGCAATCAACAATTGTGTCATGTATCCGTGCGCGGAAACGAAGACGCTTTCCCGTGGATGTAATAGGGACTTCATTGTTTTTTTTGTTTTTTTTAACCCTTTACCTAACATGAAAAGCAGACGACACTTGCAAAAAAAATTCTTGAATAACTATTATTTTCATTTTTTGTCTCAAAAACATAGGTTATGACCCCTCATTGGAACGAGCTCGACGAGCTCGTTCCAATGGGGGTCATGACCTATGTTTTAGAGACAAAAAATGAAACAAGAAATTATAGCAAAGCTATGAAAAAAGGACGATGAAAAAATGTATTTGCATCAAGTGTATTATTAGTTTTGTTACTGATGTTATCTAAAACATGAAAAGTTTTCCTGTCATTTTCACAAGCCTCTGATATGCAATATGTATGGTCTGTCAAATGAAGCTCATTTCTCTGGCTTGAGAGATAACTGTAAGTATGATCGTTGGAAAAGGTTGGTTTTTGCCCCTCACAATAGGTATGATCTTCCATACCCTCCTATTAAAAATTGCTATTACATAAAATTAGCCTATGTTTTGTTTACTGAAGTGAATTTACTCAGCAGTTATAATTTCGAAACAGCATAATGCACTTACTTGGTCTTAAACAATGAAAAAAATATACGAAAACCTGATTATTTTATGTATGTTTTTGAATTGACTGGCATGATCACAAATATTAATTATTTTTTTATACAAACTTTACATTTCAACTCGATTTCAAACTAAATATTATTTATATAAGAACTGTAGATGTTTTAGCTGACAATCGCTTTTCCTGACGTCTGCATCAGCAGTGGTTTTACTTACGCACGGAATTATCCCCCTTAGATCAGCGTCTTGAAAAGATCAATCCACGAATGTTGGCAAAGCCAACGTGGGATAAACTGTGTAAATTTGGGATTGTATTGCTAGCCCATTTAATGAATCACATAAAATTGCGCTGAAAAGCATATAAATGTGCACTCACCTCACTTATGCACAGAAAATAAAATGAAATGGCCTCGAAAAATGGATATTGCACTCGATACACACAGCTCAAAAAGTTTATGAGACTGAGAGACATGCCACAACTAACTGTCGTCTTTCCCACTTGAGTTCAAGTTTAGTAATTCGATTATAAAACTGTAATATCTGGGATACACTTTTGTTAATGCAAAGGGGAATGGCGCTGTTTTGCCTGGTGTGTGTGAAAGAATAATTTTCAATTCGAAAGTCTAAAAGTAGAAAACCGATTTTTTGATACAAAGCTCCGTCTCACAACATTGGAGACCTGCTTGACTCCTTTTCAGATTGCGTACCCGCCGAAACAGCCACTGACATCCCATCCATAAAATCAGTGAACGGGACATCCACTTTGGTATTGAAAATGTGAAAACGTTGCGATTGAAAGCAGTATTTGGTATTTTTGTTAATCATTACTGATGATCGGGCACGAACCGACAATCATCTTTCCAACATATGACGATGTCAGATGATTTTCGAAAAACATGTCTCAAAACAGTCACTAACATGCCGCCACATAAATTAGTTTGGCACAGTATATCGCTCGTTACTTGGGAGGCACGTTGGTTGCTAAGGTAACCAACTAACTTCATTGCCGACTCCTTGGGTTAGATCCCTGGTGTATTATAGGTACATATATTGTATTTAGTCAAAATTGTCCTAATCAATAGCCCATCGCTAGGGAGGTACGTTGGTTGCTATGGACACCAACTGACATCACTGCAGACTCCGTTTAGATTCTAAGTGTATAATGGGCCCATATGTCAGACTTGGCCAGAATTGGCCCAATAGACCACCCGTTGCGAGGGAGGCATGTTGGTTGCCAATGACACCAACGGACGTCATTGCTAACTCATTGGTTTAGGCGTCTAGTGCATTGTGGCTTCATATATCAATATATCAAATTTGGTCAAAATTCACCCCGTTTTCGACTCCATGGTTTAGATCCCTAGTGCACTGTGGGTCCATAGATTGAATTTGGTCAAAATTGACCCAATAGGTCGCCCGTTGTTATGGAGGCACGTTGTTTGCTAGGAAAACAAACTGACATCATTACCGACTCCTTGGTTTGAATCCCTGATGCATTATGGCTCCACATATCAAATTTAGTCAAAATTGGCCCAGTAGGTCGCCCGTTGCTAGGGAGGCACGCTGGTTGTTAGGGAAACCAACTGGCATCATTTTCGATTCTTTGGTTTGGATCCCTAGTGCATTGTGGTTCCATATATCAAATTTGGTCGAAATTGGCCCAAGAGGCCACTCGTTGCTAAGGGAGGCACGTTGGTTGCTAGGGACACAAACTTGCATAATTTTCGACTCCTTGGCTTGGATTGCTAGTGCATGATGGGTTCATATCTCAAATTTGGTCAAACCTTTCCCAATAGGTCGCCCGTTGCTAGTGAGGCATGTTGGTTCCTAGGGAAACAAACTGACATCATTATCGACCCTTTGGTTTGAATCCCTGGTACATTAAGGGTCCACGTATCAAATTTAGTCAAAATTGGCCCAGTAGGTCGTCTGTTGCTAGGGAGGCATGTTGGTTTTTAGGGAAACCAACTGACACCATTTTCGATTCTTTTGTTTGGATCCCTACTGCATTGTGGATCCATCTATTAAATTTGGTCGACATTGGCCCAAGAGGCCGCCCGTTGCTAGGGAGGCACGTTGGTTGCTAGGGAAACCAACTGACATAATTTTCGACTCCTTGGTTTGGATTCCTAGTGCATTATAGGTTCATATATCAAATTTGGTCCAATTGGCCCAGTAGGTCGTCCGTTGCTAGGGAGGCACGTTGGTTGCTAGGGAAACAAAGTGACATCATTACCGACTCCTTGGATTGAATCCCTGATGCATTATGGGTCCACGAGTGAAATTTAGTCAAAATTGGCCAAGTAGGTCGCCCCTTGCTAGGGAGGCACGTTGGTTGTTAGGGAAACCAACTGACATCATTTTCGACTGACACCATATATCAAATTTGGTCGAAATTGGCCCAAGAGGCTGCCCGTTGCTAGGGGGGCACGTTGTTTGCTAGGGAAACAAACTGACATCATTTCCGACTCTTGGTTTGAATCCCTGATGCATTATGGCTCCACATATCAAATTTAGTCAAAATTGGCCCAGTAGGTCGCCCGTTGCTAGGGAGGCAGGTTGGTTGTTAGGGAAACCAACTGACACCATTTTCGTTTCTTTGGTTTGGATCCCTAGTGCATTGTGGTTTCATATGTCAAATTTGGTCGAAATTGGCCCAAGAGGCCGCTCCTTGCTAGGAAGGCACGTTGGTTGCTAGTCACACAAACTTGCATAATTTTCGACTCCTTGGTTTGAATTGCTAGTGCATGATGGGTTGATATATCAAATTTGGTAAAAACCTGCCCAATAGGTCGCCCGTTGCTAGGAGGCACGTTGGTTACTAGAAAGTTACATAATTATCGTCTCCTTGGTTTGAATCCCTGGTGCATTAAGGGTCCACGTTTCAAAGTTAGGCAAAATTGGCCCAATAGATCGCCCGCTGCTAGGGAGGCACGTTGGTTGTTAGGGAAACCAACTGACACCATTTTCGATTCTTTTGTTTGGATCCCTAGTGAATTGTGGATCCATCTATCAAATTTGGTCGAAATTGACCCAAGAGGCCGCCCGTTGCTAGGAAGGCACGTTGGTTGCTAGGGAAACCAACTGACATAATTTTCGACTCCTTGGTTTGGATTCCTAGTGCATTATGGGTTCATATATCATATTTGGTCCAATTGGCCCAATAGGTCGTCCGTTGCTAGGGAGGCACGTTGGTTGCTAGGGAAACACAATGACATCATTACCGACTCCTTGGATTGAATCACTGATGCATTATGGGTCCACGAGTGGAATTTAGTCAAAATTGGCCGAGTACGTCGCCCGTTGCTAGGGAGGCACGTTGGTTGTTTGGGAAACCAACTGACACCATTTTCGATTCTTTGGTTTGCATCCCTAGTGCATTGTGGATCCATATATCAAATTTGGTCGAAATTGGCCCAAGAGGCCGCCCGTTGCAAAGGAGGCGCGTTCGTTGCTAGGGAAACAAACTGACATCATTACCAACTCCTTGTTTTGGACTCCTATTGCATTATGGGTCCATATATCAATTTTGGTCAAAATCGGTGCAATAGATCGCCTGCTGCTAGGGGTGTTGCGTGTTTTGCAAGTGTTGTGTCCTTTTCATGTTAGGTAAAGGGTTACGTGCTTATTAAAAAGTGGATAAACAAACAGATATCACGTCAAATTCCTTACACAATTAGACAGGTGGGCTGAGAGCGCTTCTGGTCCGATCAGATTTACAAATGCTGGCTGATCTCAATTGATACGATGATCTGATAAAGGAGTTATCCTTTTGAATCCCTGGTGCATTAAGGGTCCACGTAGCAAAGTTAGTCAAAATTGGCCCAGTAGGTCGCCCGTTGCTAGGGAGGCATGTTGTTTGTTAGGGAAACCAACTGACACCATTTTCGATTCTTTTGTTTGGACCCCTAGTGCATCGTGGTTCCATCTATCAAATTTGGTAGAAATTGGCCCAAGAGGCCACCCGTTGCTAGGGAGGCACGTTGGTTTCTAGGGAATCCAACTGACATAATTTCCGACTCCTTGGTTTGGATTCCTAGTGCATTATGGGTTCATTTATCAAATTTGGTCCAATTGGCCCAATAGGTCGTCCGTTGCTAGGGAGGCACGTTGGTTGTTAGAGAAACAAACTGACATCATTACCGACTCCTTGGATTGAATCCCTGATGCCTTATGGGTCCACGAGTGAAATTTAGTCAAAATTGGCCAAGTAGGTCGCCCCTTGCTAGGGAGGCACGTTGGTTGTTAGGGAAACCAACTGACGCCATTTTTGATTCTTTGGTTTGCATCCTTAGTGCATTGTGGATCCATATATCAAATTTGGTCGAAATTGGTCCAAGAGGCCGCCCGTTGCTAGGGAGGCACGTTGTTTGCTAGGGAAACATACTGACATCATTACCGACTTCTTGGTTTGAATCTCTGATGCATTGTGACTCCACATATCAAATTTAGTCAAAATTGGCCCAGTAGGTCGCCCGTTGTTAGGGAGGCACGTTGGTTGTTAGGGAAACCAACTGACACCATTTTCGATTCTTTGGTTTGGATCCCTAGTCCATTGTGGTTCCCTGTATCAAATTTGGTCGAAATTGGCCCAAGAGGCCACTCCTTGCTAGGGAGGCACTTTGGTTGCTAAGGACACACACTTGCATAATTTTCGACTCCTTGGTTTGGATTGCTAGTGAATGATGGGTTCATATATCAAATTTGGTCAAAACTTGCCCAATAGGTCGCCCGTTGCTAGGGAGGCACGTTGGTTGCTGGAGAAACAAACTGACATCATTATCGATTCCTTGGTTTGAATCCCTGGTGCATTAAAGGTCGACATATCAAAATTAGTCAAAATTGGCCCAGTAGGTCATTAATATAAATGACTCTCGAGTTCAGATGTCTCCGGCGTATGAACTCGTGCGCCTACGGCGCAATCGTCCTTTAAAGAATAATGAAAATTGATTGGCGATTTTAGAGAATAGCGCTGACCGGTTTTTGCCGTTTCGTTAGGTAAAGGATTAAATAATAATATGAAATTTAGACCAACCTAAAAGCGAGCGAAAGTGATGCGCGAGGCCTAAAGTCCTGTAGGCCTACATTGACTGGTAAAGAATAGGGGAGAGCCAAATTTCGAGATAATTATTTTTATCAGCGTTTTGATTGGAAGATATTATTTTCCAGTGCTCTGATTGAAAGATAATTTTATCATTGCTTTGATTGGAAGATATATTTATGGCGTCGTTGTTTTCCGGAATTTATCCGAGGATTTACGGAAATTGCTGCGTTCATTTTTATTTTTTCACAAATAGCGTGTAGCATTTATTGTTACTATTTTCATTAATTTCACCGAAAAAATACCGACGTACCGGTATTTGTAGTTATCACAACAGATAATTCTGCGAGTAATTATGAAACAGCTAATCCTGTGCTTCTGGGCCATGTCAGGGAAGAGGAAAAAATACGTGACGTCAACTTTGACTTGCCTGTCTTTATTTGCAATGCATTTTGGGTCCATATACCGAATTTAGTCAAAATCGGTTCAGTGGTTAGCCCGTTGGTAAGGGGCGCTCTCGTTGCTAGGGAAATCACGTGACATCAACATTAAACTGTCTGTTTCCATTTGTAATGCATTTTGGTTCCGAAAACCGAATTTGGTCAAAATCGGCCCAGCAATTAGCCCGTTGCTAAGGGGGAGCTCTGGTTGCTAGGGACGTCACGTGACGTCAACATTGACCTGTCTGTTTTCATTTGCAATGCATTTTGGGCCGTATACCGAATTTGGTCAAAAAGGCTCAGTAGTTAGCCCGTTGCTAAGGAGGCTCTCTGGTTGCTAGGGACGTCAGGTGACGTCAACATTGATCTATCTGTTTTCATTTGCAATGCATTTTGGGTCCGTATCCCGAATTTGGTCAAAATCGGCCCAGAGTTAGCCCGTTGCTAAGGGGGCGCTCTGGTTGTTAGGGAAGTCACGAGACGTAAACTTTGATCTGTCTGTTTTCATTTGCAATGCATTTTCGGTCCGTATAGCGAATTTGGTCAAAATCGAAACCAGTAGTTATCCCGTTGCTAAGGGGGCGCTCTGGTTGCTAGGGAAGTCACATGACGACACCATTGACCTGTCTGTTTTCGTTTGTAATGCATGTTGGGGCCATGTATCGAAATTGGTCCAAATTGGCCCAGTAATTTGCCCGTAGCTAGGGGCGTGCTTTACTTGCTATGGACGTCACGTGACATAATCAGTGACCCATTAGCCCCACCCAATGTATTAAGGGTCCCTTGACCCAATGAGGGTGAAAGCAATGGTGGAGAGCCATCCCTTGTTCTAGCGTCCAAGTATCCTTGAAAAAATATAACCTCATTTGTCCCCGGTTCCTTTGTGAAAAATCTCTAAAAGTTTCTTCAATTGCGAATGCCAATTTCCGCCATGAGCAAACATGTCAGCGTCCTTGTGTACCACTTCCGTTGACAAATTTTGAAGTTGATGTCTTTGAGATGAGCTTGGCTTTGAGTTCATACAAACGGTGCATACGTGTTGCCTAATAGCTTGCGAAGTAAGCGATCCTTCGGATCGCTTGCACGCGACCCTACGGGTCGCTTTCGCTCGCTATAATTATAATATTAATGTATGATGTCCAGACGAAAAAGTCCTTTTTAGTCGGGTTCTGTCAACCGTCACGGGCGCAGGAGTGCGTTTACGAGATTACGTTAGTACAGTTTGCAGCCTGCATTTATGAAGGGAGTTCATTGCAAATATATAGGATAACTCAGTATAATGCTCTGATAATAACGTCCTATTTTGGCCATTATAGGTCAACCGTGACGGCCGCACAGGCCTGTGACCTAGATTTGTTTAGCACAGTCTACAGTTCATATTTACGAAGCGTAAACGTGGAAAGCTAACTCGGTAAGATGTCTATATGAGACATCAATATTTTTGTCACGATCGGTCAGTCGTTACCGCCGTCTGGTCACGTGACCTAGATTCCTTTAGCACTGTCTACAGTTTGTTTTTATGAAGGGATTTCATTTTAACTTGCTTGGATAACTTGGTATGACATCTAGATGAGACTTTCCTATTTTGGTCATGGTCGGTCATCATTGAACGTCGAACAGTCCTGCGATCTTGATTCCTCTAGGAAAGTCTACAGATTATATTTATGAAGGGATTTCATTGTAACTTGGTAGGATGACTCGTTCTAAATAATCTTACTGTGACTTGTTTACTTTTGTTGACATACGTTAACTGTGAGGGCCACATTAACCCAGACCTCAATTCTTTCGTACAGTCTACACCTCAAATTATTCTTATTGAAAACAGCATACAGGGAACAGAAATTAACATAATCTCAATTATCACAATTCTTGTCGTATTTCATAATGCTTTCATAAACGTTGAACATTATCCATTTCATGAAACACAACACACAGTAAGTTAAGCTACAGTGTCACTGACACTTTCATTAGTAATCAAACTGCAGCTGCAATTTAATAAATTGCTCCTGCAATGTAGCTAAATAGTAGCAACAATTTGATAAATTGTACGCGCTGTTTATCTAAATTTCACCTACACTATACTCTGCAATATAGCTAAATTATGGCTAAAATCTACTGAATTGTAGCTACAATTTAGCATCTTCAGTCTCATTGGTCAAGCTGAATTGTAGCAGGAATTTAACTCAACCAATCAGGGACACGGACACGTTATTAGTGCGTGTTTGCTGGGGCTATGATTGTCCCTGATCATGCACTATTGAATTCTCAGGGCGATTCAAATCACTTGGAAAATCAAAAAATGGAACTGTATATATACGGAGTCAAAAAAGAAAGTATAATAGAAACAAATGTGAAAAATAGCATAAAGGATGAAATATAATAGTTTTAATATTGCATGGTTGTGGACAAGAAGTCGTGCTAAGAGTTTAATGACATGTTGTTGTTGTCCACCCAACCGTATACAATTTTGCTACGGATTTCAAAATAACACGTGCTACCCGAGAATATCAAATGGAATGGATGACCGAAGATGTTTTCTGTGTCATGTCATGTTGTGCTAGAGAGCCTGGGTTATTGAGAAAACACGCTAGTTTTTGTCTTCGGACATTTTAAAAAATGTGAAGTTTAACCGAAAATCTGAGGTTGCGTGTCATTGGTATGCATGAGGCTGGGATACCTCCTGATGAGCTCGCTGCTGAGTTCGGAGTCACTGCTGCCACTATATTTACCGTCTCATTGGAAGGTATAGATCCACAGGATTTACTGGCGACCGACCGCATTCAGGTCGCCCAAGAGTTACGACTCCTGCACAAGACCGACACATCAGGACATCTCACTTGCGGGATCGCTTCCTTCCGGCGACGAGCAATTACTCCTGGTAGAACTATCAATAGAATCAGTCGACAAAGTGTCCGCAACAGACTCGCTGAACACGGCATCCGAAGTAGGCGTCCATACCACGGACCAATCCTTTCCCAACGTCATCGTACCATCAGAATGGAATGGTGACGTCAGCGTGTTCGCTGGACTCAGCAGCGTTAGAGCAGAGTTCTTTTTAGCGATGAATCACGATTTTGTCTACGGTGCGATGATGGTAGGGCAATATTATTTCGCCGACGAGGAGAACGTTTTTCTGATACCTGCGTGCGGGAATGCGACCATGTCGGCGGGGGTGGTGTAATGGTTTGGGCAGGAATTTCCTTGCACCATCGAACGCAGTTGATCTTCATCGTTGTTAATCTGAATGGACAGCCATATTGGGCCGAAATTCTTAACGCTGTTGTTGTCCCGTTGCTCAACGCTAACGTCGGATTGCAGTTATTCCAACAAGTCAATGCCCGATGTCACTTGGCGCGTATCTGTCGTGACTTTCGTGAGGAGCCGAGCTATTGACTGCATGTGTGAACTTTTTGTATCACCCCCATGTCTGAATTGCGACTTCCTGGCGTGACGCTGGCAACAGTAAGAACATGACGTTATGCAAATTCATATAGCTAGACTCGAAATATGAATTTACAAATATTTGTTTGGGATTAAAGTCGATAATACTAAAAACATTGCTCCTCAAAGTTTATAATTCTTTCTTTTTTGACTCAGTATATACACTGGATACCCCAATATGCGGAATTCGTTATTAAACTGAGATTCACCCCATTCAATGTTTCAATATTCGTGTTGTGTCATCCTCCAAAGTTAGAAGTACTTTTTAAAATTTGTTATGTTATGTTACATCCACCCTCGACAATATTAGTCGAGATGTCTGAGTGAATATTTTCTCCCAGTTCGCGATATCCTTGTAACCTGCATTTATGGATTCTGCTTTGTTTATTTTGTGTGTGGCGGGGTGGGTTAGTTTTTTCGAATGGAGATCTTAACCTCAAAGCGCAGCAACCCTCCTCTCTCGTCCAATAAACTTGAAGTTCTTTTTGTAAAAAATCGAAATCCACCACTGACAATGCTTGGAGATGATGTCGAGCAGTTGCTCCCAAAAATCACCTCAGCACCGGCGTTTGTTTTCCCCAAGTCGAGTTTCGTACCCGACGATTCGTCCTGAAAGCTGGGTGTTTAGGTGAGACTGAGTGTTTGAAGGGTGCCTTACAAGTGTTTTCGAAGAAATATATTAACCCCCATAGCCTTGAACCCTGTCCAATAAACTCGAAATTATTTTAAACTAATTTCTTGTGAATAACTAGTCAAATTGCTTTGTGATACAGTAGTCACCTTCTTTTAGTGAGAGGGACTCTCCTTTGTTCACAAAATGTTTCTTGTTTATATTGTAATACGAAAAGATTGCATGATATAGGCACAAATAAGTTTTTTTCATTGGCATTTAATCGCGCGCTCCTGCTTGCACAAAACTTTTCTTGTAGTCTCTGAGACTACTCCATCCCAGGCTTTCGCCTACTTCGGTGTACGCATAGCCCTGAGAAGGGGGAGTCACTCAGAGAATGTCCAACCGATCCCATGTTCTTCGCCAGATTACTCAAAGCTTCCATTGCCCCGATTTCATGTACCCTTGGATAGGATATGTTCACCCTGTGTTCAAGGTGCTAAATACCAAACAAAAATAATTTTGTTTTTCAGAGAACAGAGAATGTCGATGAAAAATATGCTTAGGCGGTTCCACGAAATCATCAGGCTTTCCAACAGAATAAGTAATGCAACAGCCACCTCAACAGGCAGTGCCACACGTAAAAATTCCGCCATTGTCCATCACCCATCGGTGTTTCCCGCAAGATCTTGGATGTTTTCTGGTAAAAGCTGGAAGCATTTTGAGCACGCTAGTAATGTTTGCCCGGACGTTCTTCTTCTTGACATGGAAGACTCGGTTCCACTCACTAAAAAATCTGCCATGAGAGATATGTACGTTGATGCTCTGACTAAAAATATATTCAAGAATATGAATGTTTACATTCGTCTCAACGGGCTCGACGAATACGAGGAAGTTATGGAAGACGTGAAAGCATTCACATGCAAAAGCGTGGCCGGTTTTGTATTACCTAAGCTAAAGACAGTTTCCGATCTAAACATATACAACATTCTTGTACATGAGAAAGAGCAAACGATGGGCATAACCGAACATATAAAGTTTGTGCCGTTGCTGGAAACACCAAGCGTTTATTTCGATATCGACTCTCTTGCTGGTAATTTCAACCGTAACGTTGCTCTCATGATTGGCTCTGCGGATTTTGCAGCTGAAACTTTTTGTATAAACACTTCCTCAACCCTAGATATGCTTCATTCTAAGGCCGTGATAGCAGCGAGGAAAAATAAAATTGAACCAATCGCAGGACCATACTTGCTAATAGACGATCACATAGGTTTTGAACACTTCTGTAGTACTATGAAAAAGAAAGGCTTTTCTGGTTGCCTAACACTAAATCCGGATCAAACTAATATTGCGAATATAGTATTTGGCTATAGTCATATGGAAACCAAACTGGCTAATACCATCCTACACGTGTCTAACAGCTCTGAAAATGGTAATTCAGTCTCCACTTTAAAACAAACAGTACAGAATAGCCGAGAATTAATTGGCCCACCACAACATAAAACCGCAGCAGGAACTTTAATACGTCATGAACTACTATCCAATGACATTCAAAATAGCAAAAGAGTACAAACACCCACGATTATACCGACATTGTGCAAACGATACGGATTACATGGCTCTGTACAGATAGGGAGTGTGATATCAGATTCATCACATACTACTGTAAGCAAAGAATTGATCATTTTCTGGAACGCTTCGTTTTTCAACTTTTCAAACGATGACTATTTCTCCCCTTGCAACGATGTGAAAGGTAACAACTTACCAATTAGTTTACTGGTGAGCATATGTCTCGGTCTCTCAGTAAGACCCTTCAGTGAGTCGGCGATTGTACATCTGGGTTTTTATGACGCTTTCCAACACCAGTCTGTTCGATATGGTGATATTTTAAAAAGTATTGTGTATATAGATGATGCTTTCAATGCACAAACCAACAATACGATAGTACATTCTTCTCACACATTGCTCAATGCAAAAGAGAACCCCGTTTTCTCTCTAAAGAAACGTACAATGTTCTCACAGTTGAAAATAGAATCGCCAAAAACGAGTAACGGCGTAGGACAAATAACATTACCAGCGCGTGAAGACACACCCCTACGACAAAGTGTATTTGAAAGATCAGTTGAAGATGGAAAAATAAACCATTATCCACCACATTTATGCCAAGATCACGCTGTTGTACATGGTACAGTGAAATCTTTTTCAGATTCAGAGACAACGATGCTCATGCGACTTCTGAAATTCACCAACAACCACCACTTTAAAAGACAATGCTACGGTTCAACGGAAGTCCTGGTGGCTGGGCCATTCGTTGTCGCAGCCACGCTGAGCAGTTTCTCGAAAGATTTTCCAAACGTGTTGTACGAAGATATAATCGAGTGCACCAACATCAATAAGGTAATCATGGGGGAAAGCATAACGACTCTAACATTCTTACTGGATAGAAAAACAGAAGACGATTCGTCAGACTTCCAGGAGCTTACCCTGAAGCACCTGGGCATAAAAAACATCGACCCGGAAGTTTTGTGTGAAATCGAAATACCCCTAAGGTTGTTTATCGATCAAGATTTGAGAAAACCAAGCCATTATGAAAAAGTTTGTTTGGAATCGTGTCCCATTCTTTACCGGAAGATTGCCTGCCAAGTCGTTCGTCGAGTATTAACGCCTAAGTCGTTTTGACGACCTTAGCTTTAATAAGGGTCTCACCACGTCCTACGCTTGTTAACTGTGGAAATAATGTCGAGTCTGTTTTAACAACGGGGAGTGAGGAAGATATGTTAACCCTTTACCCAACATAACGGCCAAAACCGGCCAGCGCTATTCTTAAAAATCGACAATTAATTTTCATTATTTTTTTAATTTTTTGTCTCAAAAACATAGGTTATGACCCATCGTTAGAACGAGCTCGTTCCAACGAGGGGTCATAACCTACGTGTTTGAGACAAAAAATTAAAATAAATTAGTTATTCAAGAATTTTTTTGGCAAGTGTTGTCTGCTTTTCATGTTTGGTAAAGGGTGAACGGAGCTTCATTTATTGGCGAGCAAGGAAGATGAAACATTAACAAGCAGAAGTCATGTTAGGCAATAAAATTCATCGCATTTGCACACGAATTTACTGCCCAGAAAAGCAGCAACGAAATAGGTTTTGATAGTTTCTGCAAACTTACACGATAAAACAATGAATTAGTTTCGATTAAATAGGGCGCTACTCTTTTATTATGTACCTTTTCCGGGTGAATGTTTGCAAACTGTATACATGTTACAAGACACCACTAAAGGAGAACAGTTTCCAAGGAACGATTCACAATAGATTTAGTATACGCCATTTCACCCCTATTTAGCCAACACGAACTTGAATAACTTAATTTTGTTATTTTGGTTGGTCTCAGAAACATAGCTTATGACTAATTGGACCTACGTGGTTCCAGTGTGGGGGTCAAAAGCCATGTTTTGTGGAAAAAAAACCCCCAAAAATAATAACCTTTGTAATGGCGATTTTTGTGAATCGCGCCTGCCGATTCCGCCGTTACATTGGAGGAAAGGGTTAATAAATAATCCTATGTTTAAGAAACTAATGAGTATATTCTTATTCCATTAAAATCTTATAATTATTTATTTATTTTCGATTTACCTAAACACGCATTCTCATACAGCAATAGGATTAGCGACAATAAAAGATCTTATAACGTAATTGCAGTAACAATAAACGCCAAATTACGTCACGACATTCGCGACGCATGCGAGGCTGACGAGCTATGTCACTGTCACTGGTATGCACATTTCATTGCTTTAAAAATCAATAATGCTACGGAGAGCCGCGAGTCAGGTTTCATTCACCCACACACCCTCATACACGGCCTCACACGCCTGTTTGTAAGTTGTGGTAAGCAGGGACTGTCATGCCGAATCTACCAACCAGAACAATGATTGTTTGTGCACCTACTAAAATAAAACTTCATCTATAAGCCATGAATCCTATCAGCAATATTGCTAGCATGAAAGGCAAGTTCCCACTGCAGATATAAGAACCTGCTTTTTCACAATCGGTGGGGACATGTAAACATACCTGTAAGTCCCAAACATGAGCCACAACTTCAATATGTGTGAAAAAGTCAGTGTCCATCAGGGATTTGGCCAGACTAACGGATGAAGGAGGAGAATAATCGTTTATTGCCAATGGCAGCAAAAAAATCCATTTTATCTTCATTTCGTTTCACCTCGTGCAGGGTTAGGAGTGTGTATCCACCATATGTGAAAGCCGAGGATATTCCTTGGGGAAAAAATAACACTTCATGCCAGTTAGAACACTCTGAATACTTGCCGTTGGCTTAAATACAAAGCAAGTGGACGTATGGCTATTGGAAATGTCCCTAAAATATTAGGATTAGAGTTCGTGAACCAGTCGTAGCGATTTCTGAACCGAGTGAGTGTTTATGTTTAAATTTTTCAGAAAAAAGTGGGGGCGGGAGAACTTTCTGCCCGGCTACTACGGTAATGGTGCAGGGGTTGTGGGAAGTCGTCAGACTCAACGAAATTTGTAAATTACACGTCATGTACCATCCTTATCAAATTGACAATCATGCAAACATAATTTTCGTACGACAACGGCAACTTGGAAACCACAAATGAAATTACTAAACGTGAGCTGAGAGTTGGCAGATCATATTTTTCACCAGTACAACCAGTGTGGTATATGTATTGTGAATACATACCACACTGGTCGTACTATAAAGGGTGTGTATCGAGTAATACGAGCAGTGGGGACCAAATACATTGACGAGGCAACTTGGATTTGCGGGAAATACGGTATTTGTATGGAATAGTTTAAAACACAACTTCTGTATACATAAGGACCAGTAATCACACTTTAACATGGCAATTTCCAATACGTTTTGTTTTTCTCGTCAGTAAACCACGAGAAGTTCAGATATTATTTCCGATACCATATTGTTCGCCAATTAATAGCACTTGGTTAGTAGATTGTCGATTTGTAAAGGAGTTTACGAAGCACCAGCATCAAGGTATGCTGTGTGAGACATGTTGGTGTCATATTCGTAAGTTTGGTATAAAATGTTAGTCGTTACCTTGCAGTTCCCGCTTTTCTGTTTGTAAAAAAACTACCAGGCAGAATATTCGGAGCTGTAAGAGATTATACGAGATTTCACAAAGACGATACCGGGTCAGAATAAACGTATCTGGTTGTGAATTTGTTTTTAAATTAGAATTTACGCCTCTATTTTAAATAGACTTTGTAATATTTTGCTCTCAGTTATAGGAAACATTTCAATTTTTAAGAACTGCGTTACACCAGAGGAATAAAATGGTGTAACAGAGTTATTCAACTATTTCTTTTTTACAAACACAAAACAATGCACGGTGATATTAAATCGTGACTTACAAGTTATTTAGTTATTTACTTTTTAGTGAAAAAGAAGGAATGATACACATAAACCGAAAAGGGTTATAGATTGCAAAGAAAAGCGCAAGGTTCCAAGTTTAATACCACAAAAAGTGTTCATAGAAAAGGAATTACGCCGAATCAAAAATTGACTGGTAGGCGTGTTAAAACCCTATTTTGCACAGTTTATAAGTTTCACAGGAACTATGAATCCAAACGGCCTGCTTAACCTACATGATAACAGTCTTGCATCAACAGAAAGAAATTTCTTTACCATATGTTCCTCACATTTCCTTTCTAGGAGAAATTATATTTGCACCAATTCTGTCAGCTCATAATTGTTTTCGCAAGCTGCAGCGCCGAATATAGCGAGACATCGTGAATCCAGCAAAGCAAAAAATACGGCAACGAAGAGCTGGCCGACACTTAATCACTTGCAACTACAGGACACTAATTTGTAATTAAAGATATGATACTGAAATAACAATTTACTAGCCTGTAATTTCAATTTAGCCAACTCGTATTTTGAATATGAATATCTCGTAATTGCAATTTACTTTCTCGTAATTACAAGTTAACTCAATTCCATTTACAAGGTACTATGGATGTGAAAGTTAATGGCGGGTTATAGAGGTTTTTTCAGTATATGTCGATATAATTGTTGGTGTAGTATTTGTGGTTGTAAGTGTAGTGGCTTGTGTTCTTTTGGTTGCTGTAGTTTGGGTTGTAGTAGTTAGTTCAGTAATGGTTGGTATAGTAGTTGGAGAGGTTGGTATCGTAGTTCTATGCTAACCACCACACCAACAACAACTATGTCGCCAACAACCAAAACAAAACTACAATACCGACCACTGCAACCACTGAGCAGGCAACCAAACCACTACACCAACAACAATTAACCCTTTACCCAACGCAGACGATATCAAAATGTATTATTTTAAATATCATTTTTTTTAATTTCTCAAAAAATTTCAACAAAACCATATCATGTGACCCCTCATGGGAACGAGCTCGACGAGGGGTCACATGATATGGTTTTGTTGAAATTTTTTGAAAAATAATATTTTTTCAACTGCTGAATTTGCGTATTACGCGGGCGAATGCGGGCGATTCGTTGGGTAAAGGGTTAACTATCTTGAGTTCTCAATAGTCTCATGTATTTCCCATAAGTCCTCAAATCACCGCAATTTTCATCCCACAAAAGTCCTCAGTAGTCCTAAAACCACTAACTTCTGGCAGCAGTCCTCGACAATCCGATTAGTCCGGAACCATGCTCGAAGCCTGTTTCTTCGGGACTGGTCCCAATAGTCCACAAATATTGACAGTAGTCCTGACTGGACCACTGAGGCCATAAAGACTAAAGAGAAAGTAGGTCCCATAGAAACTCTAATCTAGGAGCTATAAAGGCTCTTCTACACAAATGAAGTACATCCCAGAGCAATCGAATTGTTGATAGCACAACACCAAAAGGGCTGTACAGTATAAAGGCATTAGGCAGCCAACATGTGTTCCCAAGGCTAAACATACCCAAATGGGTACAGCAAATCCACACCCTGCTACCATACTAGACAACCAGGCACACTCACACAACGCCTCATGACAAGGTACTAAATTTTATTTACAAGGGGAATACTCTCTCAAGTTTGAGGGAAAAACAAATTTCAAAAACACTATTTCGTTTCTTTTCCATATGCTTTCATAAGAATAAAGTCCAGAAATTTAAAATAAGTCGCAAATTTTCAGTTAAGCAACTTTCTGTGACAGTTGATTTGGAACAACATCAGCATTGGGCCTATGATTAACAATAAATCTTTATATGGAATTCAAATATGGGGTCACTCAACTCAAATGATATAGGCTTTTGTTATACAGAAGGTAGATACTCCAGTATACAAAGGAACATGATCAGGTAGACGAAAACTATTGCATATATAGATAGAAGCAGAGAATTCTGAAAGAATTCGAAATAGTACAATTTGTTGAGGTGATTGTGGTAATTAGATTTACTCCCATTCAATCGAACACATCCTACGAACATACCCCTGTCTTGTTGTAGGCCTTTTGGTAACATAGCAACCACGTGCTACCATAGAAACCAGATGGCGGCCTCCAGTATACAAAATGGACGACGGAAGCACGTATCACCCTAACAACACGCTGCTCATGCGCACTCACACCACGTATCACTATGGAGATGACGTCACAAAATGGCCGCTCACACGGGTTACCATGACAACACAACATGGCGCCACTGGGTCACGTGACATGACGTCACTTCCGAGGCCCGGCACCGATGTCCGGCAAATAAGGGGTGTCCGTGTACATGACATACTACTGATATTCCACCACCTTAACGGTCAGACCCATTTATTTATTTCTTTATTTATTTATTTATTTATTTATTTATATATTTATTTGAGTTTAAGGTCACATATTTCTGCATTATGTCTAATTGTGACGGCAACATGGATATAACGTATTGTCCCTATATCCCGATAAATTCTGTCTTTTGATTGGTCAGAATGCCTTGGACAAATAGACATGGCAAAGGGTGCACCCAGCATCCAAGGTATATGAGAGTGTGTAGCATCCAGGGTATATGGGCACGCGAAACATCGGGGGTATCTGGTTTAAATAAAAGCTTTCCGCATTCACTCGCCTCGGTATAAAAATCGAACCAAAAAACCTGAAAATAGTGACAAATATCATCAGGTTTCCGACCATTCGATCATATTTTGTCGTTATTAATTAAATAGTCAAATAATTAAAATGAAACAACTTGAGAAAAACAAAATAAGAGAAAATAATTCGTCCCCTGAGTACCAATGTGTTCTATGTGCCAGTAGGCTACCAGTAGGCATATAGAACACATTGGTACTCAGGAGACGATACGTAAATAAACAACTGTTTACTCGTTTCTTTAACGACCCAAGGGATGTAACTCTATCTGTTGTCTTCTGCATTTGTAAAAACAGAACAATTGCGGAGCGTGAGAAAGGCGTCTGCAAATTTCCTCTGTGTTGCTATTGCGTTTCAAAGGCACAAAAACGTATTCTCCGTCAACATGTATGATATATGGAGATTTAATACCTGGATGTTTCATTTAAACACCTCGCCTTCAGCTCGGTGTTTAAAAAGAGACATCCAGTTATTAAATCTCCATATACCATACATGTTGGTGGAGATAACTTATAATGTCCAACGAATCGTTTATAACCATGTAAAGACAAAAATAACGCAACGTCATGTATCTCAAATAAGATAAAACATTAACAGGAAGAACAGTAACCTTTCAAGTTCACATCTTGAGGGAAATTACCAACAAAACACAAATAGGTAATTGAGCCCATCGATGGTTAACAATTTAATCAAATCACACCCCTCCACCCCCTTCTCTCTTAACATTCATCGGTGATTAGAAAATTACATAAAATGTTTCACCGTTTTTTTTCTCAAAACCATAATTTTCCACGATGTTAAATTTCGGGTTAGTAAGTTGAAGAGTCTGACGGTTGCTCTCCGCAGCACGATGATTCTTTTCGACTTTCTCCACCTGTAAAACTATCCGACACGATGTGGCTCTGGCTGTTTGAAGTTTCGATAATCTCCAATGGACAAACAAAGAAGCTTAGTTTAGGAAATGATATCACTTCAAATCAAATTTCAATTGATATTAAGTGACATTAAATCCAAGTACTTTATATTCTTACTACACTGTTCATAGTATGTGTCAAATTAATTGAGAATTATCCCATATCCAATAGCACTCTATTTTGTCCCATTAATGTCAGTTGCTCAAAATTTAACTCTTAACTCGCTGAGTATTTTTTAAAATATTTTTATCATATCTAGTTATGGCTGCTGTAATTTGGGTAATTTAACTCAAGAAATCATTAGTGAAAACCTTGACATAATTTACAGGGAGAAACTTTAATTAAAAATGCCCAAATTTGACTTATTCGTGCTGCAAGAGATTATATGTTTATGGAAGGAATATCCGTCAGCAGCAGGTAATGAGTTAATTAAATTGCAATGTTCCGAAAACCTCACACAGCGCAGTTATCCTTCTTTTAACTAAAGATAAAAGGACACATAGTTGCATTATCTTTATCCAAAAAACGACAACTTCGTTATCTTCATCTGGAGAATAATTAGCATCTAACATTTATAGTCTCTCATTAGGCATTATTACATTAACACTTACAATTATCATCACCACACCATTCCCACCATCATCACAAATGTAATTATTTGTTTATTACGAGCTGAAATAAACGTTCAGTTTCAATTTGAAATCGAGTATCTCTCATTAACATTATCTGATACTGCACAGCTTTCAAAATGGCACACCGCCAGGGTTGGGATGAGTTAAAATTGCCCTTAACACGTTAACGTGTTAAATACTTCTGCGTTAACCAGTTAAATGACGTTAATTGTTAAAATGAACAAAAATTTAATAACTTCGGCCATTTTTATTACGTACAGTTCGTCTCTTGAGTTCCAATGTGTTCTATGTGCCTACTGGCACATAGAACACATTGGAACTCAGGAGACGAGTAGTTAATATAAATCTCGCAGGTTATCGTAAATTCTAACTTAAACCGATGTTTTCATTTAAGAATACAATCGCTGCGGCCGTATCCACAGAAAGAGACATCCGCCGTTGCTCGAATACCAATCCTTACATGGAAAATAGGCGTTCGGATGAAGCTGATATTGCTTTATCGCCAAATATCGGCGGGCCAACTTCGCCAACGTTGGTAGGAGTGCTTCATGGTCTCTCCACCAAATCAATGGATCGTCTATAATTGACGGACATCTACATTATTCGTGTTCTTCAAATTCGTCAAATGGCGTAAAATTCGACGTCATCGGCACGCGCGATCCGGCTGGGGGTAAACACAAGATAATGACGCAATGCTACATATTGGTTACATTTTTTTAACGTTGTTAAAATAATTTAACACGTTAACGTTTGAAACGTTAACTGCTTCCAGCCCTGCTCAGCGTCCTGTTTCTTATGTTTACCAAGTGCGTGAAGAGTCTTGCTCGGCTAAATAAAGTTCTAGGAACAAGTCTGTGAAAAATTGGTATCTCTATCTCAATATAAGACACCTGACATGCTAATATTGCATTAAAAACCTGGCTGAAAAATAAACATTAGAGTGACAATGAAAGAAATTGTGAAAACAGCAGTGTATAATAATACCAAAATTTGAATGAGTACTTTATAAGTCAACCAGATGACAAAAACTTGTTGTATACGAGTTGTAGTTAAGATTCGAAACAACTTAAACTTTTTAAAAAGGTTCATTTCTTTGAGAAACGAGAGGATCTGGCGAGAAGTGAATGCGTAAAATAGTTCTCTCAGAGGCGGTACGCTATAAAATCGCCGCATGATGTCATTAAAATCAGAGCAATCTAAAAGAATGTGTTCGATTGTCAACGGAAATTGACAGTGAACGCATTCCCTATAACGAACAGGATGTGTAAGTCCTGTATGACCAATATGACATCCAGTCAGAATGACGTGATCTTTTCTTCAAAGGTTACTAGATGGATACTTATCAGTAATAGCAGTTCGGAAGCGACAGAGCTTCTTATTTGTCGCTCCGTGCCATTCCGCCTGTCACACAGATTTGATGTACTTATTGATATGTGGTTTAAAATCATTTAAGGTATCTTAAATCAGAGAGAGGTTTGGTCAAAGCCTGATGTGGTGCACTGTGTGCCTTGTTGTTACCGGAGACACCAACATAGCCAAGTAAGCAGCAAAACACGATATCACATTGGTCAGACATGAGAGTATTCAACTTCTCACGAAGTTCCAAAATTAGTGGGTTCTACTTTGGGTTGAGTAAATCCAGGAAAGAGGATAGAGTGTCGGAAAAGATATTTGACTTCCTTTCCTGGGGCGGCGGAACCGTGGGGGGGGGGGGGGCTGGGGGCTTCAGCCCCACCCCCACCCCACACACACACACTTTTTTTGCCGGGCCATGTTTTTTTGTATGCATATATTTTAACACAACCAATGATTGGTGAAACAAGGGCAGATCCAGAGCCTCCCCCATATTTTCGCCAGCTATGTTTCTGTCCTACTGGTTCAGTTTCGATGGATTTCGGATTTGTTTTTGCAGTAAGTGGCAGCAAACGCTAAAATGTATACAGTTTGTTAAAAACTCGGTTAACTGAAATAGATCGTAATCTTACAGACATACCAGTACCAAATCCACAAGATAATCCACAGACAGTATAATTGCTGTTAAAGTCTGGTAAAGCATACAGGTGAGGTCTATTTATCATCTTTGGTCGTTACGACCAAAGCTGATAAATAAACCTCACCTGTATGCTTTACCGACGTTTTTAACGGCTCTCAAAGTGTGAAATCTTTCAAATGCATTTCCGCTAGATTTTAGGCTTTGATCTCATCCAAGAAAATAGAACTTTTATTCGGTATATTCGTGTATTTGCAAGAAACTTAGACTTAATTTTTGCATATTAGAGTGTTTGTCTCAGATTTTGAGAAAGCGATATCCAAAATGACAAAAGGTTTCATCGGATGCCAAGGAGGAATATATGGTCCACGGCTCTTTTTTATCGAATCAGATATAAGTGTGTGTGTAATTCTAATTCCTAATGGAGGAATATGTTTCTGGTGTTTGTTAAACAATTCAACATTTTCAGGGGACGAGACACAATTATAAGCATGTTTTGATGGATTAGCCAACAGTGTAGAAACATAGGCAAGTGATAGTTTAATTCTGTGCTACTCAAGAGAAGGCTCCTCTGCCGCAACGAGCATCGGATGTACTGGTGATGTTCTAAAAGCCCCAAGGCTAATTCTAATACTACTGTTATGAAGTGCATCAAGTGGTTTGAGATACGACTTTCTCACAAAACCGTAAACCATACAACCGTAATCCAATTTTGATCTTACAAGTGACCTATACAGATGGAATAGTGTTTTTAGTCAGCATCCCAATCAGTGACAACCTTCAGGGGGTTAAGTGCCTTTTTAGATCTCAATCTCAGTTGTTTGATAGGAGAAGTGGAATTTTGTTTATTGTCAAACTGTAAACCCAGGAAATGCACTTCCTTAACAACTTCAATGGGACTGCTATCTATTTTCAATTCCAGATGAAGATGGTGCAATTTTCAGACGACGAATGATTTGAAAATGTTGAGGCCAATTTATTTGATGTGTAATTTGTTAAGTTAGTTATTTATTTATTGGTGTTTTAAAGTCACATACCTATGCACAATGGCTAATCGTGACTGTGACAGTTTTACGGGTGGGGGAAGCCGGAGTACCCGGAGAGAACCGCCGTGCATCGACGAGCAACTGTCAGTGCCTCAACATTCTAACTCTGTTCAAGCTCCGCTCAACAGGGTTACAGCGGTTGAAGACATGTGCACCATCGACGTGCAGTACGCACGGGGGTCGAACTCGGGACCTCTAGCATAGAAGTCCAGCAGTCTACCATTGAGCCACTGCGCTCCCCGTTTGTTAAATAATTAGTGTGTTGTTATCTTCCTGGTGTTGTGCGTTTGATTTTGGTTCTTTACCTTTAATGTTTTAACAATTTTCAAAATTTGATTGATGGGAGTGGTTAAGTTGAGCAACATTATAAGTTATTGTGACGAGTTGACGGTAACATGGTCTGAGGTTTGCGGTTCGAAGCTTTTGCCCAACCGAACATATGCTCCGAGCAATAAACCTGATTCCATGTTACCGTCAACTCATCACAATAACGTATATGTTCCAATAAGACATTACCCATAGCCCAAAACCTACACCATGAAACACGGGAGGTTTATTTACTAAACCTGTGATCGTTAGAAACCTTTAACGATTTCAGGTTTAGTAAATAAACCTCTCGTGTACCCACGACTGCACTGGCTAAATAATCAATAAACCAAATAAACTCATTCCATCTTAGTTCAAATCGTAAATCGGTTTGTAATTTAAACAACACTTTACCCGGAACACCGTTTGCTGCACGTGTGAAAAATCCAGAAAAATGATGAGGCTTGCTAGTCACTCCGTTCATGAAGCAATTACGAACCGGGCGACGTCATTTGACATATTTCCCGTTGTAACATTTGCCACTTGAGCCGTAAACATGGAATATACTAAGCGAGCTCTCGTCCAATCAGAGGAGGAGGATTTTAGTCTTATTGGAACATACGTTACCCACGAAGTTTTCTTTTAATGTTTTATAAGTCGTCTGGTCTCTGCCCGATTGATACGTAGTTTGTCCAAATTAACCGATGTTGGTGACTTATTAAATCCTCGTTCAGTTTTCTTGCATTCCTTTATAGCCTGTATGTAATCCTTATCGAACCATGGTTTGGTGAAACGTTTATGGTTAGCACTTGGAATGGCAGTGCTTACAATGTCAAGCAACTCTTTAGTAAGCTGTTCTAGTAGATCAACACTGCCTACATATGTGTCCCTTGAGAGTCGCCCCGAACAATGCGACAGTAAAGTGCTCCAGTTGGCTTTTTTTAATGTTCCATTAGGGCACCTCTCTCTCGACGGAACCACACTTTCCAACACATCCGGAAAGTGGTCACTCCCGCACAAGTCACTTTCAACCTTCCAAGAGATATCAAGGAAGACTGGAGGTCATGCAATTGTAAGATTAACTGAAGTGTATGAATTAGACGCGGGGTGCAAAAAAGTGTCTGAACCATCACTGAACAATTACAAATCATATTTTGAAATAAGCTCTCCTACCGTTTTCCCGTTGAGGTCTTCTGTGCCGCAGTAGTCACCCCAAAGAGGGTTGTGTACATTAAAATCTTCCAACAAAATGTATGGAGTTGGAAGCTGGTGAACCAATTGCTCAAGTTCATTCAGCCGAAGGGTCTTATTTGGTGAAATTTAAATAGAACATAATGTAACTGTCTTGTCTAAAGCTAGGTGTACAACTACAGCCTGCCTGTAAATTTGTTTGTAAAGAAACAGGACTGTAAATGATGTCGTTTCTGACTAAGACAGACGTTCCAGGAACATGTAGATCGTTTTCGTCAGCCCATTCATCACACGAACTTTAATGCCTAAAATCTGAATGATCTTGAGTGGCGTGTTTCTTTAAAAGTGTTTCATGGAAGCAAAAAGCAGCAGGTTTATATTTATAATGATTTTATAATTCGTCCTACTACCTCGACAATTCTGTTGTATTATATTGTGTCTGGCTGTATTATCCATATTTGGTTGCAGATTTAGAGGGTCCAGGTGTGGGTGAAATTGCCGCATTCTTCTTTGGTGAGTTTTTACCCGGGTACCTACACTGATATGAATTCAGACGAAGTACATTGGTGGATGCGTCATCGACATCATCCCGAAAATCCATGCATTCAAATACATTATGCTCTTTAACATTTTAGGGAGTTCTGTTCGATTGTAATTTCAGTTTTTCTTTTTTTCTGACTCTGACTCAGATGTTGGTCAAGTTTCGATGTTTGTTCTGGTTCTGTTTTTGGCCTGTCTTTTGGTTTATTTTGTTCATTTTTTTTTTGTTGGAGATTTGGGTTCTTCTTTCTTATCTTCAGGTTTAGATTTAGGCGTACCTTTCTTTTTGACTTCTATTTTCTTTATTTCTTGTGCAGTAGACTGGGTTTATGTAGATTTGGGTTCAACGGAACTGATTGTAAATAGGTCTACCGTGGAATGTCGTTGGACCAAATAAATTCCGTCTGACATTCGGTTGGTGTTGTCGGTATTTTCTGTTTCAAGGTCGTTGTATAAGACGGAAGTGATAAATTCATGCCAGGCATGAATGTCACAATGTCCCTGGCCTCATCGAAACTAATATTTTTTCTCTCTTTTTCTTTTTTGAATTAGCTTTTCTTTCTTCCACAGAGGACAATCTTTTGATGACGCTACTTGACTGCCCCGGCATTTACAATATTTTAAAGTATGCTGACGGAAAAAAACGCAAGTTCGGTTTTGGTAATATAATTTGTTTTTCCATAAACCAAATATAGTAAAATTTGACACATAGTTACCTCAGTGTACTGACTAAAGAGTTTTTGGCTAAAATTGAGTGAACCATCAATACGAGCGACGCTGCATGCTTTCAACTGATTTATCAACAAGCGTGCATCCGGGGCACTCCCACATGGGCTTAAAAACCATACCAAATCGAAGTTTTGAACAGTACACATCGATTGCACAACATTTCATTTCAACTCGATCGAAAAGCAAAATGCCGCGAATGTCCGAATTTGGTAGGGGTAGGGCCATTGCTCTAATTATGCAGGACCAATCTCAACGTACCGTCGCCCAGCAATTTGGGGTCCATGAGTCAACGATAGCTCATTTAGTTTGGCGTCTCAGATCTCACTGACCGTCCCGGGAGCGGACGTCCGCGCGTTATGTCGCTTCGTCAAGATAGAGAGGCATACGTCTCTCATACTCCAGTAACCGATTTCAGACGGCGACGGAGACAGCGAGTCAGGTTGTTAGCAATCATGGTCCCCGAGTGTGTCCACGAACAGTTAGGAATCGGTTGAGGGAGTTGAATTAAAGGCCACGACGTCCCTACGTTGGTCCTCAACTTACACCTTGGCGTCGTCAGCGTCGATTGAAATGGCTGCGGACACATGCACCAAATCCGTTTCACTTGCCCCACTAGAGACGTATTTTATTCACTGACGAGTCTCGGTTCACGCTTTACTGATCACATGGACGACAACGTTGAAATCGACGTCGAGGTGAGCGGAATTTTGACTCGTGCGTTAAGGTAAACGACAGATTCGGTGAGAGTCTGTTATGGTTCGGGGGGATTTCTCAGGGCGTGAAAACACCTCTCGTGGTCACCCAGAGCACTCTTACAGCCGTAATATATCAGGACCAGGTCCTCATGCCTCACGTCCTTCCACTTATCCATGCGCGTAACCTTACATTGAAGCAGACTAATGCGAAGCCGCACGTTGCTAGGATTTGTCGTGACTTCCAGAACCAAAACAATGTCCCAGTTCTCGATTGGCCACCCTAGAGTCCAGCTTTGTCCCCGATCGATTGTAGGACGAGCTGGACAGGGGGGTCAGTAAGCGCGTCAGCGTCCAAAACAACGTCGCTCAGCTCACGCTGGTCCTTCTTGAGGAGTAGAATAACGTCCCACAAAGGACCATGAACAACTTGCTGGGGTCAATGGTAAGGAGAGTTGGAAGCGGGCAGCCCCGCTATTGATTTTGATCAGGAAATGGCGTTGGGTACCCAAGTTTGTACGTTATCCATGCAAACGCCGCCTGTGTTAAAACAAAACTCGTCAATGTTTAATCAGTGTAATGACGAAATAACATCAAATTCCAAACAATGAAATAATCGTCCATAACATTTGACATATGTACCACAAAAAACAAACTTGGGTTTCTTTTTTCCGCTATTATATTTATCCATGGTCCTTGATGTTGTTGACCACATTTAAAACATATAGCTTGTCCCCTGCAATTGTACTTACCGTGGCCTTACTCTAAACTCAACGTGCGGGTTAATGCCGTGGATAACCAGCCAATGGCACCAGGAGTATATAAGCAGCACACTTTACCAGGGCGATGCGTAAGCAAACCGCTGACCGATTGCCCGTCTAGTGTGGTGTCAAGTCTTCAGAAGATGATTATTTAACCAATTATTTTGCTATACCAAACGGAAACTGCCATCTACAACCCACACAGACAGTGCAACAAAAAGAATATGTTAAAAGTTTTCGTAAAAATCCGTACTTCATGGAGACAGCAAAATTTAGGAAAAAGATAAAATAACTGATGGAATGACTCCCCAAATGCACGACCTGATACTTTTTTGGGGGCTTCAGATTGACCAGGCTGGGCCCATCCGACCGACAGTCTACTTCCGAAGTTAGGGCCAAAGCAGTGTATTGGACAGGTATCTTCAAAATGGAGACTGTCCCAAACGGGAACACTCTTTGTCCTCAACTTCCAGGATTCCTTCCCCCAGAGCCTTCGCAACGCACCTCACGGGATAACAAGGCGCCCTTCTCCTTTCTCACCCAGGACTTGAGGGGCGTCTATGGCGAAGCATTATCTTTACCAGTATAGTTTTACACTCTAATATCACAAGCACAGAATCAGTGGATGTGGGACTTACGACTCAAATACAGCCACATGGAGCTTGTATTCTGAAGAGTAATATGCGGAGTCAGTCAATCGATTATTTGGTCGATGGCTCATTTGATCTATAAGATTCGAGTCATTCGAGCGATGCCTGTTCCAATTACTGAGCAAATGACACTTGGACTCATCTCGGAAAAGTGGATTCTATAACCACAGACGGCTCCAAAAAAGGAATTCTTTTTGTGCGATTCCGTAAAAGGGATTCCATAAATGGGATTCCATAAGTTGTATTTCAAGCGCCGATACAGTCTCCTATCAGTCTTACCATTGGCACCTACCACGACTTCACCTTTATATCATATGATCAGCCTCTGTTGTGTTCATCATTACCATGGTGTGCTACCAGCTTTGCAGCCTAGACTTGGCTACTACTATTCTGTCCTATGCTAGTGTATATAGAGAGTATATATAGAGAGTAATCGTTTGACTGGACTTGTTACGTGAAATAATTCATGCGAGGTGAGGGACGATGTACAAACACGAGTGCGCGAATGCGCGCGAGTGTTTTACAATATAGTCCCTCGCCTCGAATGAATTATTTCACGTAACGAGTCCAGTCAAGCGATTACTCTGTTTATTACTTTTCATTATTAACGATAATTATATTCTTTAACTCTTTACCTAACGTAACGGACAGCGCTGTTCTCAAAAATCGCCAATTAATTTTCATTATTTTTTCATTTTTTGTCTCTAAAACATAGGTTATGACCCCTCGTTGCAACGAGCTCATCGAGATCTTTCAAATGAGAGGTCATAACCTATGTTTTTGAGAAACAAAATGAAAATAATAACTATTCAAGAATTGTTTTTGCAAGTGTCGTCTGCTTTTCATGCTAGGTAAAGGGTTAAAAAAAACAATGAAGTCCCCATTACATCCACGGCAAAGCGTCTTCGTTTGCGCGCACGGATACATGACACAATTGTTGATTGCATAATTCACTTGTGAATATATTGTTTATAATCAAACTCGGAAATACCATTAAATTACACTTTGGAAAGTACTAAATCACCATTACTAACTTGTGGTACTACTATGGCTCTTTGTACCTTTCATTACATTACTGCCCCTACGGGTCCCAGTTCGAACGAGTAACCCCGCTAACGACTCTTCAACTCTTCTCGGTGTTGGCGGATACCTATGACATGGTGATGTACTATTGGAGGATGGATACATATTGGCGGATACATTTTGAAGGATGCCTTTTAGGGAATACATTTTAGAGAATATTTATCGCTCCTAGCACCCGACCGTACTCTGCTTTTTAGACAACCCCGCTGTCTTCATAGGTCCAAGACATCTACTGTTGACATACCCATAGTCACCATCATCTGTCCTATGATTAACTTCTACTATAGTCACCCAGTACTAAATATTCTTCTACCACCCTTACAGCCTTGTACGATTACTAGTGACTTGTGACACTACCACAGTTGCTAGCCTTAGAATGTATATAAGACCATCCATCCTCTACTTCTATAATAGAAACCAAGCTTATTCCACACAAACGCATGAACAAGCATTCTTAACTCTCCATGGGACAGTACAAACCATTGGGTGGTTTTGTAATAGCAGTAGACCATCAGGGGTAAATATCGCACACTGTATACTACCGTACAAGACAACAAAACATCCCTTACCACACCGCAAGACTAGCAGAACAACCGGATACATACAGTACGCCCTATGTTACCATACTAGACAACACTGCCTGGTCCAGGATTACACACCACTTATATCAACCTTAGGACATTATAAAATCTTAGGTGGGTAGAAGTACTAATGCTAGTAGTGGGCAAATGGTATACAGACAGTTTATCCTTTATTGATGTACAAGGCAGCCAGTTTAACACTGCATGACTTCCCATTACGTACAATCCATACGAGCTGTAGAACAGCACAACACCTTAGGTGGATTGGTGGTACTAAGGGCTACCAGTAGGGGGACAGGGGGACCGACCATATACCCAATACTGCCGTTCTAAACTATCAAACATTACTTTGCAATACCGCATGGCATTACATTACGCACTACCTACAACAACCCCACGTTTGCGAAATGCATTTGATATGTTAGTATAGTACCAACGTCTGACAGCAAACTATCATGGGTACAGACCAAACACCCTATACTTCCGTACTAGACCATCCTTCGTTACCTACCAACCTTGGCCTAACATTACGTCCCACCTATATCAGTTGAAAATTGGTAATCTCGCAAATCATATTTGTATGAATACGAATTTGCAGAAATTCAGTACAGTAAAGAGTTTGCATAAAATCTCCTCTCCCTCGTTATCTGTGTAGTGAAAACATGTAGTGCCTTTAATCACACTTCACTACTATCCGATCATAAATGCATTGAAGAGAATGCATCGATTTATGCCGACGATGATTAAAGGAAAATCCATATAATTGATGATAGATAGACAGATATTTATTCTGCAGTGTACCTTGTACATTAACAGCAACATCACATTGCAAACTACAAGAACATAACCTAGTATGCAGCATTGAAATGGCATAGCCTAAAAGTCTGTCTTCCTGCAACTCCCGTCAAAAACATGTATCAACTCGGCTTGGCTTCAGTGTAACGAAAATTTTTTTCAAAGACAGGAATATCTGATAGTTTGTCTATGAAACATGCTGCTAGATGGGATCAATTGGTCAAATGCTGGGAGGCGGATGATATACCAGAGGGTTTTGATAGCTGATACAATCACTACTAGCATCAGTACTTCTACCCACCTAAGATTTTATAATGTCCTAAGATTGATATAAGTGGTGTGTAATGCTGGACAGGCTGGGTTGTCGCACTTGAAGTTTGGGCGGGAATGGGTGCTAAAAGCTTTATGCGTTAATGATTTTTTGATCATGGGTCTACTATATTTCCGAGTTAGCTGGTCTTTCTATTCCAAATGCTTGGGAAGGAATGGAAGGGCAATTCTGCGGAAAATTGAGTTCTTGGTTTGTGTGCTTCTATTTTACCGCTCTGCCCTGTATTCATCCCCGAAGGGTTTTTGTAGACCTGAAAGGTGTTATCGAATGACATAGGAAGTTTTTTTGCTCATCCAGTCATAAAGAGGTAGACGTCAAGGCTGTAGAGATCTTTAAATTTCAGAATGCCAGAATCTCTGAAAAGAGGATCTGTGTGCGAGTTATATGCTTACTTAGTTATGTATGATTCGGACGGCTCTTTTTTGCAGCTTGAGAATTTTGTTGATGTAGGTCGAATGACCCCAAACCTGAATATCATATACGATATGACAGTGAATCAATGAAAAGTACAAAGTTTTCATTGCCTTTGCGGGGAGTAATTTCTTTGCCCTCTTTAGGGCAAAAATTGCACTTGCCATTCTTGAGCATACTACAGAAACATGGTGTTTAAATTTCCTATTTTCGTCTATATACACACCGAGGAACTTTAGAGCGGCTCGATCTAGTTCGTTCCCAACAGCCTCAATATTTGTATTTTTCAGAGATAATTTAACGTTGTTTACCCTTTACAAATCATTTTGTGGGTGAAGAAGCATATATTTAGTTTTAGTGGGGTTGAAGGCTAATTTGTTGGCAGAACACCAGTGATTTATTTTGGCTAATTCGAAATTACACTATCTCTAAGAGTGTCAAGGTTATTGCCTGATCTATATGCCGTTGCGTTATGTGCAAAGGTAAATAGACTGAGCAAAGTGGAGTTCCTAATATCGTTAATGTGCAATAAGAATAGAATGGAACCAAGAATAGACTCTTGAGGTACACCGGTATTTATGGTTAAGGTTTCTGAAATAATATTCGAGAACGAGATGAATTGGCCTCGGTCGGTTAAATAAATTGGAAACCACTGGTGGATTGTACCTCTAATACCATAGTATTCAAGTTTCTGGAGTAAGATTGAGTGGCCAATGCTGTCGAATGCTTTGGAGAAGACTACGAATAAAGAAAGGGTGCAGTTCTTTGTTGGTTTTATCATTTTCAGTTACCATCCTATTTAGTAAGTGCTATATCAAGTGGGCAGTTGAATGGTTTGTGTAAGATGTTACTATAAACTCCACTAGTCTTTTATACATTAATTTCTCAAGTACTTTTGAGAACGTGGGTAGGATACTGATAGGGAAATAGTTGTTAAAATATGAGGATCACCAGATTTGAAGATTGGTGTGACTTTGGCTATTTTCATTTTGAATGGCACGTGACCAGATGGAAATGAAGTATTAATGATGCGTGTTAATGGACTGGCAACGTCATAAGCAACTGATTTCAGGAGTTTCATGGACAGTTTGCCCTGATCTTTTGAGGACAACTTAGAAATGTTATGGATAACTTCCGGGGTGTTCGTTGGAGAAATAATGAATTTCCGTTAATTTGCTTCAACTAATGTGAAAGATGGATTGAATTGAATTATTTATTTAACAATATACATGTTACAGAGCTAAAAATAAAGCATTTCACAAGAGTTTACAATAATATCTAGACTTGTTACAATGTGCTGAATAATGCGCTAAGCGGCTTGCATATTGTTAGGAGGTAACATAGACAAATTGGCTGTCTTCCCTTTACCCCCTGAAGGTAAGGTCGAAAGATGAACGATAAAAATTGAAGAATTGAAGAAGGAGGAGCCGTTAAGAGAGGCAGTTTAAAAGATAGAAAGAAGTAGAAAAGAAAGACAGCGATGCGTGGATATATACATGAATGTGTGATGCACAAGTACATTTTAGAATTTAAAATGTTTTCATTGGTAATTTGGTAAGAGGCAATTGAGATGTTTTGTTTTGCATTGCCCGTATTGGGATGTTCGTATAGGGCACTTCTTCACCTACTGATTTTCCAATGTTTGCGAAGACTGTATTGAATTTGTCGGCAATGATTTTTGGATCCTTTTACAGGGGTATTATCATCAAAAAAGTATCAGGTGATTCAATTTTTCGGTCTGATTTATTAATTGCTTTACGTAGGATTTCCCACGACCTTTTAAGGTTATTTTTATTTTCCAGTAAAATATTATGATAATAATCTGATTTGCTTGCCCGTTTGATCCGGTTGATGATTTGACAGTACTGCTTGTAGGTTGTAGTATTTTGAGCTGTTGGAGATTTCAGATTTTTGGAGTACAGTTTTTGTTTATGTAGGAAAGACTGTTATAGTCCAGCTATCATCTAGGGCGAGCGTTTAATATATTTAGAGGGAACTGATATCGCTTTTAATGGGAAGGCTTCATTGAATGCTTTATAGAAGGTGTCCAAAAATAGGTCGTATGCCAGGGTGGTTTCGGAAGCATCGCAGACTGCCTAATACAAGTCTTTTAAAGCGATCGATGTTCTCTTTCTTCAACGAACGTTTATGAATTTTGGTAGGGCGTGCATGTTGTTCTTCCAAGTTACCGATGCAAAACGTTGCAAAGTGATCTCTGATGTCAGAAATAACAATCCCACAAACATGCACAGAGGAATCGTTACTAAAGATATGGTCTATAAGAGTTGCTGAAGTATCGGTAACTCTCGTTGGTTTTGTGACAAGGGGCATGAAACGTGAGCTGAGCATATAGTCGATAAAAAGTTCAGTTTTATTATGTTTAGTGAAGTTGAGTAGGCCAAGGTTGAAATCACCCATAAGGTAGGCTCCTTTGTTTTCGAGGTTGATTTTATTCAATAGTTCGGACATTGTGGACAAAAAAGGTCAAGGTCAGCTTTTGGTGCAGTGTTAGACCTGTAGATAATCCCGATTATGCATTTCTTTTTAGAGGTAGTTTCAATAAAATGGGATTCAAATACGTGTGATATAAAAATTGACAGATCAAATTTTAACAACTATTTCCCTATCAGTATCCTACCCACGTTCTCAAAAGTTCTTGAGAAATTAATGTACAAAAGACTAGTGGAGTTTATAGATAAAAGTAACATCTTACACAAACCATTCGACTGTCCACCCGACATAACACTTACTGAATAGGGTGGTAACTGAAAATGGTAAACCAACAAAGAACTGCACCCTTTCTATATTCGTAGTCTTCTCCAAAACATTCGACAGCATTGGCCACTCAATCTTACTCCAGAAACTTGAATACTATGGTATTAGAGGTACAATCCACCAGTGGTTTCAAAATTATTTAACCGACCGAGGCCAATTCATCTCGTTTTCGAATATTATTTCAGAAACCTTAACCATAAATACCGGTGTACCTCAAGGGTCTATTCTTGGTCCCATTCTATTCTTATTGCACATTTACGATATTAGGAACTCCACTTTGCTCAGACTATTTTCCTTTGCACATAACGCAACGGCATATAGATCAGTCAATAACCTTGACACTCTTAGAGATAGTGTAATTTCGAATTAGCCAAAATAAATCACTGGTGTTCTGCCAACAAATTAGCCTTCAACCCCACTAAAACTAAATATATGCTTCTTCACCCACAAAATGATTTGTAAAGGGTAAACAACGTTAAATTATCTCTGAAAAAATACAAATATTGAGGCCGTTGGGGACGAACTAGATCGAGCCGCTCTAAAGTTCCTCGGTGTGTATATAGACGAAAATAGGAAATTTAAACACCATGTTTCTGTAGTATGCTCAAGAATGGCAAGTGCAATTTTTGCCCTAAAGAGGGCAAAGAAATTACTCTCCGCAAAGGCAATGAAAACTTTGTACTTTTCATTGATTCACTGTCTTATCGTATATGATATTCAGGTTTGGGGTCATTCGACCTACATCAGCAGAATTCCCAAGCTGCAAAAAAAGCCGTCCGAATCATAACTAAGTAAGCATATAACTCGCACACAGACCCTCTTTTCAGAGATTGTGGCATTCTGAAATTTAAAGATCTCTACAGCCTTGACGTCTACCTCTTTATGACTGGATGAACAAAAAAACTTCCTATGTCATTCGATAACACCTTTCAGGTCTACAAAAACCCTTCGGGGATGAATACAAGGCAGAGCGGTACAATAGAAACACACAAACCAAGAACTCAGTTTTCCGCAGAATTGCCCTCCCATTCCTTCCCAAGCACTTGGAATAGTATAGACCCGCTAACTAGGCAATATAGTAGACCCAAGTTCAAAAAATCATTAACGCATAAAGCTTTAAGCACTCATTCCCGCCCAAACTTCAAGTGCGACAACCCAGCCTGTCTAGCATTACACACCACTTATATCAACCTTAGGACATTATAAAATCTTAAAATCTTTGGTGGGTAGAAGTACTAATGCTAGTAGTGATTGTATCAGCCATCAAAACCCTCTGTATATCATCCTCCTCCCAGCATTTGACCTATTGATCCCATCTAGCAGCATGATTCATAGACACACTATCAGATATTCCCGTCTTTGAAAAGAATTTTCGTTACACTGATGCCAAGCCGAGTTGATACATGTTTTTTACGGGAGTTGCAGGAAGACAGACTTTTAGGCCATGCCATTTCTATTCTGTGTACTAGGTTATGTTCTTGTAGTTTGCAATGCAATGTTGCTGTTAATGTACTAGTGCACTGCAGAATAAATATCTGTCTATCTATCTATCATCACTTATATGGATTTTACTTTAATCATCGTCGGCATAAATTGATGCATTCTCTTCAAAGCATTTATGATCGGATAGTAGTGAAGTGTGATTAAAGGCACTGCATGTTTTCACTACACATATAACGAGGGAGGGGAAATTTTATGCAAACTTTTTACTGTACTGAATTTCTGCAAATTCGTATTCATACAAATATGATTTGCGAGATTACAAATTTTCAACTGATATAGGTTGGACGTAATGTTAGGCCAAAGACGGTTGGTAATGAAGGATGGTCTAGTACGGAAGTATAGGGTGTTTGATCTGTACCCATGATGGTCTACTGTTAGACGTTGGTACTATACTAACCCATCAAATGCATTTTGCCATCGTGGGGTTGTTATAGGTAGTGCGTAATGTAATGCCATGCCGTAATGCAAGGTAATGCTTGATAGATTAGAACGGCAGTATTGGGTGTATTGTCGGTACCCCTGATCCCCTACTTTTAGCCCTTAGTACCACCAATCCACCTAAGGTGTTGTGCTGTCCTACAGCTCGTATGGATAGTACGTAATGGCAAGTCATGCAGTGTTATGCTTGATTGACTTGTACATCAATAAAGGACAAACTGTCTGTATACCATTTGCCCACTACTAGCATTAGTACTTCTACCCACCTAAGATTTTATAATGTCCTAAGGTTGATATAAGTGGTGTGTAATGCTAGACCAGGCAGTGTTGTCTAGTATGGTAACATAGGGCGTACTGTATGTATCCCGTTGTTCTGCTAGTCTTGCGGTGTGGTAGGGGATGTTTTGTTGTCTTGTACGGAAGTATAAAGTGTGCGATATTTACCCCTGATGGTCTACTGCTATTACAAAACCCCCTAATGGTTTGTACTGTCCCATGGATAGTTAGGAATGCTTGTTCATGCGTTTGTGTGGAATAAGCGTGGTTTCTAGTATGGAAGTAGAGTATGGATGGTCTTATATACATTCTAAGACTTGGCCGAGGGTAGAGGTCGTGATCTGAGATAGCTAGCAACTGTGGTAGTGTCACAAGTCACTAGTAATCGTACAAGGCTGTAAGGGTGGTAGAAGAATATTTAGTACTGGGTGATTATAGTAGATGTTAATCATAGGACAGATGATGGTGACTATGGGTATGTCAAGAATAGATGTCTTGGACCTACGAAGGCCGCGGGGTTGTCTAAAAAACAGAATACGGTTGGGTGCTAGGGGTGTTAAATATTCTCTAAAATGTATTCCCTAAAAGGCATCCTTCAAAATGTATCCGCCAATATGTATCCATCCTCCAGTAGTACATCATCATGTCATAGGTATCTGCCAACGCCGAGAAGAGTTGAAGAGTCGTACGCGGAGTTACTCGTTCGAACTGGGACTGTAACGGCATTAGTGTAATGAAAGGTACTAAGAGCCATAGTAGTACCACAAGTTAGTAATGGTGATTTATTACTTTCCAAATTGTGATTTACTGGGATTTCCGGGTTTGATTATAAACAATATCTTCACAAGTGAATTATGCAATCAACAATTGTGTCATGTATCCGTGCGCGCAAACGAAGACGCTTTGCTGTGGATGTAATGTGGACTTCATTGTTTTTTAACCCTTTACCTAATATGAAAAGTAGACGACACTTGCAAAAAAAATTCTTGATTAGTCATTATTTTCATTTTTTTTCTCAAAAACATAGGTTATGCCCCCTCATTGGAAAGATCTCGACGAGTTCGTTCCAACGAGGGGTCATAACCTATGTTTTTGAGACAAAAAAATGAAAAAATAATGAAAATTAATTGGCGATTTTTGAGAATATAATTATCGTTAATAATGAAAAGTAATAAACAGAGTAATCGCTTGACTGGACGCGTTACGTGAAATAATTCATTCGAGGCGAGGGACTATATTGTAAAACACTCGCGCGCATTCGCGTTTGTACAACGTCCCTCACCTCGCCTGAATTATTTCACGTAACAAGTCCAGTCAAACGATTACACTCTATATACCCTGGCATAGGACAGAATAGTAGTAGCCAAGGATAGGCTGCAAATCTGGTAGGACACCATGGTAATGGTAATGGTGAGCACAACAAAGGCTGATCATATGATATAAAGGTGAAGTCGTGGTAGAAGCCAATGGTAAGACTGATAGGAGACTGTATCGGAGCTTGGAATACAACTTATGGAATCCCATTTATGGAATCCCTTTTACGGAATCCCACAAAAAGAATTTCTTTTTTGGAACCATCTGTGGTTATTGAATCCACTTTTCCGAGATGAGTCCAAGTTCCATTTGCTCAGTAATTGGAACAGGCATCGCTCGGATGACTCGAATCTTATAGATCAAATGAGCCATCGACCAAATAATCAATTGACTGACTCCGCATATTACTCTTCAGAATACAGGCTGCATGTGGCTGTATTTGAGTCGTAAGTCCCACATCCACTGATTATGTGCTTGTGATATTAGAGTGTAAAACTATACTGGTAAAGATAATGCTTCGCCATAGACGGCCCTCAAGCCCTGGGTGAGAAAGGAGAAGAGCGCCTTGTTATCCCGTGAGGTGCGTTGCGAAGGCTCTGGGGAAGGAATCCTGGAAGTTGAGGACAAAGAGTGTCCCCGTTTAAGACAGTCTCCATTTTGAAGATACCTGTCCAATATACTGCTTTGGCCCTAACTTCGGAAGTAGACTGTCGGTCAGATGGGCCCAGTCTGGTCAATCTGAAGCCCCCAAAAAGGTATCAGGTCGGTCATTTGGGTAGTCATTCCATCAGTTATTTTATCTTTTTCCTAAATTTTGCTATTTCCATTATGTACGGATTTTTACGAAAACTTTTTTAAAACATGTTCTTTTTGTTGCACTGTCTCTGTGAGCTGTAGATGGCAGATTCCGTTTGGTATAGCAAAATAATTGGTTGAATAATCACCTTCTGAAGACTTGACACTACACTAGACGGGCAATCGGCCAGTGGTATGCTTACGCATCGCCCTGGTCAAGTATGCTGCTTATATACTTCTGGTGCCATTGGCTGGTTATCCACGGCATTAAACCGCACGCTGGGTTTAGAGTAAGGCCACGGTAAATACAATTGCAGGGGACAAGCTATGTGTTTTAAATGTGGTCAACAACATCAAGAACAATGCACAAATATAATAGCGGAAAAAAAGAAACCCAAGTTTGTTGTCCGTATTAAATATTTCAAATGTTATGGACGATTATTTCATTGTTTGGATTTTGATGTTATTTCTTCATTACTGATTAAACATAGGCGAGTTTTGTTTCAACACAGGCGGCGTTTGCATGGATAACGTACAAACGTGGGTACCCAACGCCATTTCCTGATCCAAATCAATAGCGGGGGTGCCCGCTTCCAACTCTTCTTACCATTGACCCCACCAAGTTGTTCATGGTCCTTTGTGGGACGTTATTCCACTCCTCAAGAAGGACCAGCGTGAGCTGAGCGACGTTGTTTTGGACGCTAACGCGCTTACTGCCCCCCCCCCCCCCCCCCCTGTCCAGCTCGTCCTACAATCGATCGGGGACAAAGCTGGACTCTAGGGTGGCCAATCGAGAACTGGGACATTGTTTTGGTTCTGGAAGTCACGACAAATCCTAGCAACGTGCGGCCTCCCATTAGTCTGCTTCAATGTAAGGTTACGCGCATGGATAAGTGGAAGGACGTGAGGCATGAGGACCTGATCCCGATATATTACGGCTGTAAGATTGCCCTGGATGACCACGAGAGGTGTTTTCACGCCCTGAGAAATCCCCCCGAACCATAACAGACCCTCACCGAATCTGTCGTTTACCTTAACGCACGAGTCAGAATATCGCTCACCTCGACGTCGATTTCAACGTTGTCGTCCATCTGATCAGTAGAGCGTGAACCGAGGCTCGTCAGTGAATATAATACGTCTCTAGTGGGGCAAGTAAAACGGATTTGGTGCATGTGTCCGCAGCAATTTCAATCGACGCTGACGTCGCCTGGGTGTAAGTTGAGAACCAACGTAGGGACGTCGTGGCCTTAAATTCAACTCCCTCAACCGATTCCTAACTGTTCGTGGACACACTCGGGGACCATGATTGCCAACAACCTGACTCGCAGTCTCCGTCGCCGTCTGAAATCGGTTACTGGGGCGTAAGAGATGTATGCCTCTCTACCTTGACGAAGCGACGTAACGCGCGGACGTCCGCTCCTGGGATGGTCAGTCAGATCTAAGACGCCAAACTAAATGAGCTATCGTTGACGCATGGACCCCAAATTGCTGGGCGACGATACATTGCGATTGGTCCTGCATAATTAGAGCAATAGCCCTACCCCTACCAAATTCGGACATTCGCGGCATTTTGCTTTTCGATCGAGTTGAAATGAAATGTTTTGCAATCGATGTGTACTGTTCAAAACTTCGATTTGGTATGGTTTTCAAGCCCATGTGGGAGTGACCCGGATGCACGCTTGTCGATAAATCTGTTGAAAGCATTCAGCGTCGCACGTAGTCATGGTGGACTGAAATTTAGCCAAAGACTTTTTAGACAATACACTGAGGTAGCTAACTGTCAATTTTACTATATTTGGTTTACGGAAAAATAAATTATAGTACCAAAACCGAACTTGCGTTTTTTTTCCGTCAGCATACTTTAAAATATTGTAACTACCGGGGCAGTCAAGTAGCGTCATCAAAAGATTGTCCTCTGTGGAAGAAAGAAAAGCTAATTCAAAAAAGAAAAAAAGAGAAAAAATATTAGTTTCGATGAGGCCAGAGAGAATGTGACATCCATGCCTTGCATGAATTTATCACTTCCGTCTTATACAACGACCTTGAAACAGAAAATACCGACAACACCAACCGAATGTCAGACGGAATTTATTTGGTTCAACGACATTTCACGGTAGACCTATTTACAATCAGTTCCGTTGAACCCAAATTTACATAAGCCCAGTCTACTGCACAAGAAATAAAGAAAATAGAAGTCAAAAAGGAAGGTACGCCTAAATCTAAACCTGAAGATAAGAAAGAAGAACCCAAATCTGAAAACAAAAATGAACAAAATAAACCAAAATCCAGGCCAAAAACAGAACCAGAACAAACATCGAAACTCGACCAACATCTGAGTCAGAAAAAAAGAAAAACTGAAATTACAATCGGACAGAACTCCCTAAAATGTTAGAGAGCATAATGTATTTGAATGCATGGATTTTCGGGATGATGTCGCTGACGCATCCACCAATGTACTTCGTCTGAATTCATCCCAGTGTAAGTCCCCGGGTAAAAACTCACCAAAGAAGAATGCGGCAATTTCACCCACACGTCCACCTCTAAATCTACAACCAAATATGGATAATACAACCAAACACAATATAATACAACAGAATTGTCGAGGTAGTAGAACGAATTATAAAATAATTATAAATAAATATAAACCTGCTGCTTTTTGCTTGCATGAAACGCTTTTAAAGAAACACTACACTCAAGATCATTCAGATTTTAAGCATTATAGTTCGTGTGAGGAATGGGCTGAGAAAACGATCTTCATCTTCGTGGAACGTCTGTCTTAGTCAGAAATGACCTCATTTACAGTCCTGTTTCTTTACAAACAAATTTACAGGCTGGCTGTAGCTGTACGCCTAGCTTTTAGACAAGACAGTTACATTATGTTCTATTTAAATTTCACCAAATAAGACCCTTCGGCTGAATGAACTTGAGCAATTGGTTCACCAGCTTCCAACTCAATACATATTGTTGGGAGATTTTAATGAACACAACCCACTTTGGGGTGACTACTGCGGCGTAGAAACCTCAACGGGAAAACGGTAGGAGAGCTTATTTCAAGATATGATTTGTGCTTGTTAAGTGATGTTCAGACACTTTTTTGCACACCGCGTCTAATTCATACACTTCACTTGATCTTACAATTGCATGACCTCCAGTCTTTCTTGATTTCTGTTGGAAGGTTGAAAGTTACTTGTGTGTGCGGGAGTGACCACTTTCCGGATGTGTTGGAAAGTGTGATTCCGTCGAGAGAGAGTGCCCTAATGGAACCTTAAAAAAGCCAACTGGGACACTTTACCGTCGCATTGTTCGGGGCGACTCTCAAGGGACACATATGTAGGCAGTGTTGATCTACTAGAACAGCTTACTAAAGAGTTGCTTGACATTGTAAGCACTGCCACTCCAAGTGCTAACCATAAACGTTTCACCAAACCATGGTTCGATAAAGATTGCATACAGGCTATAAAGGAATGCAAGAAAACTGAACGAGGATTTAATAAGTCACCAACATCGGTTAATTTGGACAAACTACGTATCAATCGGGCAGAGACCAGACGACATATAAAACAAAAAAAGAAAACTTCGTGGGTAACTTATCTTCCAATAAAACTAAAATCCTCCTTATCTGATGGGAGGAGAGCTCGCTTAGTATACTCCATGTTTACGGCCCAAGTGGCAAATGTTACCGTCTGACGTCACACCGCGAAATATGTCAAATGACGTCGCCCGGTTCGTAATTGCTTCATCAACGGAGTGACTAGCAAGTCTCATCATTTTTCTGGATTTTTCACACGTGCAGCAAACGGTGTTCCGTGTAAAGTATTGTTTAAATTACAAACCGATTTACGATTTGAACTAAGATGGAATGAGTTTATTTTGTTTATTGATTATTTAGCCAGTGCCGTCGTGGGTACACGAGAGGTTTATTTACTAAACCTGAAATCGTTAAAGGTTTCAACGATCACAGGTTTAGTAAATAAACCTCTCGTGTTCACAGTGTAGGTTTTGGGCTGTGGGTAATGTCTTATTGGAACGTATACGTTATTGTGATGAGTTGACGGTAATATGGAATGAGGTTTGTCGCTCGGAGCATATGTTCGGTTGAGCATAAGCTTCGAGCCGCAAACCTCAGACCATGTTACCGTCAACTCGTCACAATAACTTATAATGTTGCTCAACTTAACCACTCCCATCAATCAAATTTTGAAAATTGTTAAAACATTAAAGGTAAAGAACCAAAATCAAACGCACAACACCAGGAAGATAACAACACACTAATTATTTAACAAACGGGGAGCGCGGTGGCTCAATGGTAGACTGCTGGACTTCTATGCTAGAGGTCCCGAGTTCGACCCCCGTGCGTACTGCACGTCGATGGTGCACATGTCTTCAACCGCTGTAACCCTGTTGAGCGGAGCTGGAACAGAGTTAGAATGTTGAGGAGATGACAGTTGCTCGTCGATGCTAGGTGGTTCTCTTCGGATACTCCGGCTTCCCCCACCCGTAAAACTGTCACCGTCACGATTAGCCATTGTGCATAAGTATGTGACTTTAAAACACCAATAAATAAATAAATAACTTAACAGATTATACATCAAATAAATTGGCCTCAACATTTTCAAAATATTCGTCGTCTGAAAATTGCACCATCTTCATCCGGAATTGAAAATAGATAGAAGTCCCATTAAAGTTGTTAAGGAAGTGCAATTCCTGGGTTTACAGTTTGACAATAAACAAAATTTCACTTATCCTATCAAACAACTGAGAATGAGATCTAAAAAGGCACTTAACCCCCTGAAGGTTGTCGGTAGCACTGATTGGGATGCTGACTAAAAACAATATTCCATCTGTATAGGTCACTTGTAAGATCAAAATTAGATTACGATTGTGTGGTTTACGGTTTTGTGAGAAAGTCGTATCTCAAACCACTTGATGCAATTCATAACATTAGCATTAGAATTAGCCTTCAGGCTTTAGAACATCACCAGTACATCCGATGCTCGTTGCGGCAGAGGAGCCTTCTCTTGAGAAGCACAGAATATTAAACTATCACTTGTCTATGTTTCTGAACTGTTGGCTAATCCATCAAAACCTGCTTATAATTGTATCTCGTCCCCTGAAAATGTTGAATTGTTTAACAAACACCAGAAACACATTCCTCCATTAGGAATTAGAATTACATACACACTTAAATCTGATTCGATAAAAAAGAGCCGTGGACCATATATTCCTCCTTGGCATCCGATGAAACCTTTTGTCATTTTGGATCTCGCTTTCTCAAAATCTGAGACAAACACTCTGCAGTTCAAACAAAATATGCAAAAATTAAGTCAAAGTTTCCTGCATAAACACGAATATACCGAATAAAAGTTCTATTTTCTTGGCTGAGATCAAAGCCTTATACCTAGCGGAGATGCACTTGAAAGATTTCACACTTTGAGAGCCTTTAAAAACGTCGATAAAGCATACAGGTGAGGTTTATTTATCAGCTTTGGTCGTAACGACCAAAGCTGATAAATAGACCTCACCTGTATACTTTACCAGATGTTAACAGCAATTATACTGTCTGTGGATTATCTTGTTTGGGGTGGATTTGGTACTTGTATGTCTGTAAGATTACGATCTATTTCAGTTAACCGAGTTTTTAACAAACTGTATACATTTTAGCGTTTGCTGCCACTTACTGCAAAAAATGATCCCAAATCCATCGAAACTGAACCAATACGAGAGAAACATAGCTGGCGAAAATATGGGGGAGGCTCTGTATCCGCCCCTTGTTTCACCAATCATTGGTTGTGTTAAAATATATGCATACAAAAAACATGGCCCGTTTGTGGGGGTGGGGGTGGGGCTGAAGACACCAGCCTCCCCCTACGGTTCCGCCGCTCCTGGAAAGGAAGTCAAATATCTTTTCCGACACTCTATCCTCTTTCCTGGCTTTACTCAACCCAAAGTTGTAGAACCCACTAATTTTGGAACTTCGAGAGAAGTTGAATACTCTCATGTCTGACCAATGTGATATCGTGTTTTGCTGCTTACTTGGCTATGTTGGTGTCTCCGGTAACAACAAGGCACACAGTGCACCACATCAGGCTTTGACCAAACCTCTCTCTGATTTAAGATTCCTTTAAGTGATTTTAAACCACATAGCAATAAGTACATCAAATCTGTGTGACAGGCGGAATGGCACGGAGCGACAAATAACAAGCTCTGTCGCTTTCGAACTCCTATTACTGATAAGTATCCATCTAGTAACCTTTGAAGAAAAGATCACGTCATTCTGATTGGATGTCATATTGGTCATACAAGACTTACACATCCTGTTCGTTAGAGGGAATGCGTTCACTGTCAATTTCCGATGACAATCGAACACATTCTTTTAGATTGTTCTGATTTTAATGACATCATGCGGCGATTTTATAGCGTATCGCCTCTGAGAGAACTATTTTACACATTCACTTCTCGCCAGATCCTCTCGTTTCTCAAAGAAATGAACCTTTTTACAAAGTTTTAGTTATTTCGAATCTTAACTACAACTCGTATACAACAAGTTTTTGTCATCTGGTTGACTTATAAAGTACTCATTCAAATTTCGGTATTATTATTCACTGCTGTTTTCACAATTTCTTTCATTGTCACTCTAATGTTTATTTTTCAGGCAGGTTTTTAATGTAATATTAGCATGCCAGGTGTCTTATACAGAGATACCAATTTTTCACAGACTTGTTCATGGAACTTTATTTAGCCGAGCAAGACTCTCCATGCACTTGGTAAACATAAGAAACAGGACGATGCGCAGGGCTGAAAGCAGTTAACGTTTCAAACGTTAACGTGTTAAATTATTTTAACAACGTTAAAAGAATTTAACCAATATGTAGCATTGCGTCATTATCTTGTGTTTACCCCAGCCGGACCGCGAGTGCCGATGACATCGAATGTTACGCCATTTGGCGAATTTGAAGAACACGAATAATGTAGATGTCCGTCAATTATAGACGATCCACTGATTTGGTGGAGAGACCATGAAGCCCTCCTACCAATGTTGGCGAAGTTGGCCCGCCGATATTTTTTCGATACAGCAATATCAGCTTCATCCGAACGCCTATTTTCCATGTAAGGATTGGTATTCGAGCAACGGCGGATGTCTCTTTCTGTGGATACGTCCGCAGCGATTGTATTAAATGAAAACATCGCTTAATGTTAGAATTTACGATAACCTGCGAGAACTATATTAACTACTCGTCTCCTGAGTCCCAATGTGTTCTATGTGCCAGTAGGCACATAGAACACATTGGAACTCAAGAGACGAACTGTACGTAATAAAAATGGCCGAAGTTATAAACTTTTGTTCATGTTAACATTTAACGTCATTTAACTCGTTAACGCAGAATTATTTAACACGTTAACGTGTTAAGGGCAATTTTCACTCCTCCCAACCCTGGCGGTGTGCCATTTTGAAAGCTGTGCAGTATCAAATAATATTAATGAGAGATACTCGATTTGAACTTGAAATTGAACGTTTATTGCAGCTCGTAATAAACAAATAATTACATTTGTGATGATGGTGGGAATGGTGTGGTGATGATAATTATAAGAATTAATGTAATAATGCCTAATGAGAGACTATCAATGTTAGATACTAATTATTCTCCAGATAAAGATAACGAAGCTGTCGTTTTTGGATAAAGATAATAAAACTATGAGTCCTTTTGTCTTTAGTTTAAAGAAGGATAACTGCGCTGTGTGAGGATTTCGGAACATTGCAATTTAATTAACTCATTACCTGCTGCTGACGGATATTCCTTCAATAAACATATAATCTCTTACAGCACGAATAAGTAAAATTTGGGCATTTTTAATTAAATTTTCTCCCTGTAAATTATATCAAGGTTTTCACTAATGATTTCTTGAGTTAAATTACCCAAATTACAGCAGCCATAACTAGATATGATAAAAATATTTTAAAAAATACTCAGCGAGTTAGGACTTAAATTTTGAGCAGCTGACATTAATAGGACAACATAGAATGCTATTGGATATGAGTTAATTCTCAATTAGTTTTACACATACTATGAACAGTGTAGTAAGAATATAAAGTACTTGGATTTAATGTCACTTAATATCAATTGAAATTTGATTTGAATTGATATCATTTCCTAAACTAAGCGTGTTTGTTTGTTCATTGGAGATTATCGAAACTTCAAACAGGCAGAGCCACATCGTGTCGGATAGTTTTGCAGGTGGAGGAAGTCGAAAAGAATCATCGTGCTGAGGCGAGCAACCGTCAGACTCTTCAACTTACTAACCAAGGAAACGAGTAAGCAGTAGTTTATTTACATGTCGTCTCCTGAGTTCCAATGTGTTCTCTGTGCCTACTGACAGCCTACTGGCACATAGAACACATTGGTACTCAGGGGACGAATTATTTTCTCTTATTTTGTTTTTCTCAAGTTGTTTCATTTTAATTATTTGACTATTTAATTTATAACGACAAAATATGATCCAATGGTCGGAAACCTGATGATATTTGTGACTATTTTCAGGTTTTTGGGTTCGATTTTTATACCGAGGCGAGTGAATGCGGAAAGCTTTTATTTAAACCATATACCCCCGATGTTTTGCGTGCCCATATACCCTGGATGCTACACACTCTCATATACCTTGGATGCTGCGTGCACCCCTTGCCATGTCTATTTGTCCAAGGCATTCTGACCAATCAAAAGACATAATTTATCGGGATATAGGGACAAGACGTTATATCCATGTTGCCGTCACGATTAGCCATAATGCAGAAATATGTGACCTTAAACTCAAATAAATAAATAAATAAATAAATAAATAAATAAATAAATAAATAAATAAATAAATAAATAAATGGGTCTGACCGTTAAGCTGGTGGAATATCAGTACTATGTCATGTACCCGGACACCCCTTATTTGCCGGACCTCGGTGCCGGACCTCGGTGCCGGACCTCGGTAGTGACGTAATGTCACTTGACCCAGTGGCGCCATGTTGTGTTGTCATGGTAACCCGCGTGAGCGGCCATCTTGTGACGTCTTCCCCATAGTGATACTTGGTGAGAGTGCGCATGAGCAGCGTGTTGTTAGGGTGATACGTGCTTCCATCGTCCATTTTGTATACTGGAGGCCGCCATCTTGGTTTCTGTGGTAGCACGTGGTTGCTATGTTACCCAAAGGCCTACAACATGACAGGGGTATGTTCGTAGGATGTGTTCGATTGAATAGGAGTAAATCTAATTACCGCAAACAACCCGACAAGTTGTACTATTTCGAATTCTTTCAGAATTCTCTGCTTCTATCTATATATGCAACAGTTTTCGACTACCTGACCATGTTCCTTTGTGTACTGGAGTATACTCCAGTAGCGTAGAAGAGCATAGCAACTGGAAGAGTTTGCCTTATTATTACTATATTTAGCTGTTCTGATCTGTTCTTGTTAGTTCTGACCCTATTCCGTGTACTCTTGTTGTTTCATTTATCTAGATCATTTATATTGATAATAACTAACCAATCAGATTGCTTGATTTCCCATAATCTGTATGCAGAGTTATCTCCCTTCTGTATAACAAAAGCCTATATCATTTCCGAAGCCTATAAGCTATCGAGCAGTTACTGATAAGTCATTCATCGAACGACTCGAAGCCCATCGAGCAAATGGGCTATCGAGCAATTGCTTGTTCGAGTGACTCGCACGTATTGCTCGTCGACACATTGACTGTCGGAGAGATCATTGCCAACGGCAAGATTCTTACACACAACCCCAGGAAGTCACAGCGAGGTGGAGGCGTGGGTGTAATCTGTGATAAAACTGTGAAGGTTAAGCGTAAGGCATCTCAGACTTGGGTTACATTCGAGTGCACTAACACCATTGTAACGATCGACTCACACTCAGTCCGCCTCATTGTCATTTATCGACCCCCACAGAGCTCCAAAAACAAATTCACTGTCAACCAGTTCATTAGCGAATTCCAAGACTTCCTAGGAAGCATTACTGCGCTGCCAGAAAAATTCATCATTGGAGGTGATTTCAATTTCCATATGGAGAAGAAAACTTCCAGTGATTCTTCTAAACTACGTGATCTTATCAATTCAATGAATTTACGCCAACATGTTCGTGGCACTACCCATAAAGATGGCCACACATTAGATCTGCTGATCACCAGAGAATCCGAGGCTGATCTTGTTAAAAATGTATTAATTGTTGATCCTGCAATCTCTGACCATTTTATGATTATCTTCGATTTTGCACTTCCTCGTCCGTCCTCTGTCCGGAAGAAAGTCACATACCGCAAGTACCGAAGTAGTGACCTTGCTAATTTTGCGGAATGAATGAATGAATGAATGAATGAATGAATGAATGAATGAATGAATGAATGAATGAATGAATGAATGAATGATTTATTTGCCATATACAGTACATATACAATGCAACATTTGAAAGAAAATATAGTTAAAAAAAATTTCTTAATTTTTTTTTTTATACACATAGTTTGAGGTTTATTCTCACCCTATTGTATATGGAATGTATGGCTGGGAAGAGGCATAGCCACAACGGCTGTCTTCCTGCCAGTTTCCCCATGGGTAAGCAACATGCGCCAGCCTGATAATTGCGACAGTCATCTTTCAAGATGCGTTCTAAAGTACGGAGCGATCTCCGTCGGTATTCAAGTGCCTTATTTTAGAAACGGATACCACAACAGACCCTTCAAGATATAGTTAATTTTGTTGTTTTTCCCATTCCCATTTTTCGCAAGTGTTGGGTCTGTATCCCAACACGTTCTTGGTATAAGCTGGGATACTTACTATAACGACAGATCGTAATGAGCTTGCCGTGGGCTTAGAAGAACACAAGGGACACGAGTGACGTAAACATCTATGATTAACTTAGATATATAAATATTAGGTCTCATAGCGGGTCAAGTTGCGGGATATGAGATTCAGTTTGTGAAGACAAAGACTAAGGTAGCCAGTGATTATAAGTACCAAAGCCGGAGGAAAGTCGATTAGTGAATAAAGGCTCTGGCCACGGCTCTCAGTTGGAGAGCTCAAGTGAACACATTATCATAATTACGTGAACCTGCATGCTTGTACCCAGTTTATCTTGCGGTAATACAGGGCTGCGCCCACCATTTGTGGATATCACGTTACGAGAGCACAATCGTTACAATGCGGGTTGGTACAATTTACAGTTTGATTATTAAGTACCAATCAGCATTGAGATTACTGCTTTCTTAAATAGGTTCCTGTTTGTTATGGATCGTATTTCAGCATCTAGCTCATTCCACATTTTAGGAAATAAATTGTTTGGCAGCTGGGGATGTGCTTTTGTCCTTGCTCTACCAATTTTCAGTAAGTCAGATTGTCTTGTCTCAATACCCGATAGATTAATGTTCCTTTCGAAAAATGACTGAAAACAAGGAGGAAGGTTATTATTGTACCAGTCATGTGTGAATAACAACGTGTGAAGGGTATGAAGATCTTTTACTTTCAATATTTTACATTTTAAAAATAGAGGATCTATGTGACTGTTATATTTTTTATTATTGATTATGCGAACTGCTCTCTTTTGCTATAGAAACAATTTATTGAGTGACCCCTTATTTGAATTCCATATAAAAGATGACTATGTACTAAAGCGTAGTAAAGTAATAATAAATAAGGCTTGGTACGGAAGAATGTTTTTTACTTTATTTATTGAGTAAATTGCCCGAGCAATTTTAGAGCACACCATAGATATATGAATTTTGTAGTTTAATTTGTCATCAATACATACTCCAAAAAAAAAATGTCTGAGCTATTTGTGCCAGAGGACCCGTAGACCTTCTCTATTGGCTTACCGTCAATTGTTGATGGTCTGTGGTTATCAGAGTTAGGATATTTTGAGTTTAACTCAATAAATTTACTTCTTTTGGCATTTAATTATAAGCGATTAGCTCTGCACCACGTATCAACTTCATTTAGTTCAGGGTTTACCGTACTGTGCAGTGTACTGGCATCTATGCCTGATTTGTACGCTGAAGTGTCATCGGCGAATGAGAGAACATTAAGCGATGTTGCTTGGGAGAGATCATTTACGTTTATCAGAAATAGGAAGGGCCCAAGGATCGAACCTTGGGGAACAACACAGTCAACGTACCCTTTGATGACTTTTTTTCCAGAGTATTCGATAAACTGAACGCTATCGGTCAGATAGCTACGAAACCAGCTATTACCTATACCTCTGATGCCATAGAACTCTAAATTTTGTTACCAAAATGGTGTGGTTTATGGTGTCAAAAGCATTTGATAGATCTAAAAACACGGCTAAGGTACTATTTTTCAAGGTGATATTACTTTCCTCAGATACATGTTTTAGAAACTGTAATATAGGGTATATCGTTCTATACCCTTTTCTGAAACCATATTGATGATCATATAGAGCATAATGCAGATTGAGAAAATTAATTAGTCTGGCGTACATGACCTTTTCCAGAATTTTGGAGAAGACTGGAAGTATACTAATTGGTCTATAATTATTAAGGCTCCCGTTGTCACCCGATTTAAATATAGGTATTACCTTGGCAATTGTCATTCCGCTAGAGACAATACCACTTCTAAATGATTTGTTTATAATATCTGATAAAGGAAAAGCAATTTCACCGATTGTTTGCTTCACTAACCATGTTGATAGACCATCACAGTCCTTGGTTCGTTTGCGATACATATAATTTCACCGGGAGTTGTTGGTTCAATGAAAAAACTATCAGGAACATTGCCGGTCAAAAAGCTTGTGTAAGATGTATCAGAAATGGGAATGAGGTCAGTGGTGGAAGACCCAATAGTAGAAAAGAACTTGTTGAACGCATTAGCTATTTCATTGGGATCTGAAACTTCAGTATCATGAATGATAAAGGTATCTGGAAGTTTACAAATTTTACTAGGTTTTTTGATTACATCATTTAGGATTTGCCATGGTTTTTTAATATTATTTTTACTTTCGGCAAGGAGGTTTTTATAATACAAGTCTTTACTCTTTCTTTTAGTTGTATTAAACAACTGGCAGTATTGTTTGTAGTCAATTTTGTTTTTGGTAGATTGATTTTTAATTGCTTATTATAAAGCATGTGTTTATATAGAGATGACTGCAATAGACCATTAGTCATCCAAGGTTGTTTCTTTATATATTCTTTATTCAGTTTGATTTGCTTCAAGTGGAAGACTTCCTCAGATACCTACATATAAGAATGTATAAAACCTTCGTAGTCTTCATCCATACTGGTGGATTCGAGAACATTTGTATACTCTATTTGTGAGAGTTTCTCTCTAAATAGCAGTATATTCTCTGGGGAGATATTTCTTTTAAATTCTGTTCTATTCTCTCGATCTGCTTTTAGTTTTAGGTCTAATAAGAAAGTTCCGAAGTGATCAGTAATGTCTGTAATAATAATGCCAGATTCAACGGTAGGTGAGACGTTATTAGAGTAAATATGGTCAATTAAGGAGGCTGAGTGATCTGTAACTCGAGTTGGTTTCGTTATAGTTGGTAGAAAGCCTTGACTAAATATCATATCAATAAAGTCGTCGGATTGTTTATGTGTTGATATTTTAAGTAAATCAGTATTCAGGTCACCAACCAGGAAGCATTGTTTCTTTTCGTCATTTACCAAATTTATTATCTCTGTGATTTTGTTCATGAAAATTTCTAGGTCGGCTTTGGGTTGAGTATTTGGTCGATACACAACGCTAACTATTGTCGTAGGCCTGTGTTTTTTTAGATATTTCAACAAAAAGAGTCTCACTGATGCTATTGCTTCGTCTCCCGTCGCTAAAATTAACGAAATGCAAACTGTTGACAGCATTGAATACATCCTCATTGGCTCACTTCAAGAGGTTATTGACAAGTTTGCGCCTAAGCAAACTCGCACTTTTAGCGAACGCCCTTGCTCACAGTGGTTCAGTGATGAGATTAGGCTCGCAAAAGATTTACGACGCAAACTAGAGCCTCAGCGGCGGCAAACGAGACTATGTGTTCACAGAGAGATGTTTGTCAACCAGCAAAATGTTAACAAACTGGTCGAATCCGCGAAACAGAAATACTTTTCGGACTTACTGTCAGCTGATGTTAATTCCCTCAATGCGCTGTCTGCCGTTATCGTGAAGCTTCTGTATCGTCAAAAGACAACCGTACTCCCAGAGCATTCGTCATCCAAAGACCTTGCGAATAGATTTTCTTCTTTCTTTTCTGAAAAAATTGAGATTATCAGAGCTTCGCTTGATACAAGCTCCCAATCCGATCTTTGACAGATGGCCGACATTACATGCACCTGTGTTAAAGCTGTTGCACAGTTGTCCCAATTCTCACCTTTGGCTACATCAGATACCCAGAGGTTAATAACCAAGGCACCATCTAAGCAATGCATGCTAGATATCATTCCAACTTGGTTGTTAAAAGCATCTCTTTCGGAGTTAACTACACCGATCTTGAAACTGGTCAATGCCTCCCTCCACTCTGGCGTCTTTCCGACACGCATGAAACACGCTTTAGTAAAACCTCTTCACAAAAAGCCATCACCTAACTCAGATGTTCTGAAAAACTACTGCCCGGTCTCTAATCTTCCATTCCTATCAAAGGTTATTGAGCGTGTGGTGGATTCTCAGCTGAATTCTCTTTTGGCAGCCCACGGCCTAGCCGAAGTTAACCAATCCGCATACAGATCTAATTGCAATACAGAAACGGCGCTTCTAAGGGTCCAAAATGATATTATCCTATCCACGGACAGGCACAACCTAACATGTCTTGTTTTGTTGGATTTAAGCGCCGCTTTTGACACCATAGACCATACTTATTGAAAGACTGGCAGTGAGAATAGGCCTTACAGATCGAGCACTTAATTGGTTTTCGTCGTACCTTAATGGTCGCACACAGAGTGTCCTTATTTGCAGTGAGTCGCCAGACAAGGTCACACTCCGTTTTGGCGTCCCTCAAGGATCGGTGTTGGGTCCCCTACTGTACACTGTCAGTGTCTTACAACTCGGTGACATTATCCGAAGCCATGGCATTGACTTTCATTTTTACGCAGATGACACACAGCTGTATATTTGTTTTACTCACGCCTTTGAGCCTGAAGCATGCAGTAAGATTGAACTTTGTATTTCAGACATCAAGGCATGGGTGACTAAAAACTTTTTTAAATTGAACGATGACAAGACAGAAGTAATATATATAGGTCTACCTCATCAACATTCAAAAATTTCCAAACTGCCCCTCAGTATTGGAGTTTCAGCGATAAAACCCAGTAGCTGTGTTCGAAACTTAGGTTATTTCATGGATGAAAATTTGGCCGCTGATGAACATATCAAACCTGTCTTTCGCAGTGCATTTTTTTTTATCCTAGAAATATTAGCAAAATTCGATCCGCCATTCATACGCAGACGTCACAACAGCTTGTCCAGGCCTTTGTTACAATTCGCCTCGACTACTGCAACTCTCTTCTGATTGGCTCTAAAACATCTATTCTTGAAAAGCTACAACACATGCAAAATTGTGCTGCACGGGTCATAACCAGAACTCAAAAGTACTGCCATATAACACAAGTACTCTCTGAGTTGCACTGGCTACACGTTAAGCAAAGAATTCAATTTAAAAATGTCCTTTTGGTGTTTAAGTGTATCACGGGATCTGCACCATCCAACCTGTCCGATCTGCTTACCATCCACAAACCACCGAGGTCTCTTAGGTCATCAGGTCAACTCAATCTAGTTCAGCCCGTATCTAAATTTACTAGTGCTGGTGATTGGACCTTTGCGGTTGTTGGCCCAAGGCTTTGGAATTCTCTTCCAATCGACATGAAAAATAGTAAATCACTTGAATCATTCACGTCTGGTACTAAAACCTACCTTTTTCGGAAGGCATTTCCTTCAGTGCTCTTTTAATTTTGGTCATAAACTGACATTACCAGGTGCGTGGGTGTGACTGAGTCAGTGAGGATTGCTTCGTTACTCGTCAAGTTACACTCACATACTTGTTTTGGTAAAGTTGTAGTTTGTTTTGTTTTTGTTTTATTTTAATTTAATACCCTTTTTTCTTTTAGGTTCTGTCGCTTATCGCCACGATATAGCCTCGGTTGCTGATGTGGCTTTGGGCACCAATAAATGATAATATTGATCCATGTATCAATGTATCTGTGAGAGAATGTATGTGTATGTGTGAACATGTATGTATGCAATTATTGTACAGCCATTGAGCACCGTATGTGGATTCTAGGCTTTAAAATTATTATTATTATTATTATTATTATTATTATTATTATTATTATTTCAGTATTTGAGGATACCTATAACCTGGTATTGTATTATTTGAGGATACCTATCGAGGATACCTTTTACAGGATACTTATCTGAGGATACTATTACCTGTTTGGCCCAACCGTCTAGGCCACCACAAGACATACCTATCCCAAATATCCCTTATAAACTATAGAGCAGTTACTGATAAGTCATTGCTCGAATGACTCGAAGCCCATCGAGCAAATGAGCTTTAGAGTAAATGCTCGTTCGAGTGACTCGCACATACTGCTCGAACGACTCGAAGTCTACCGGGCAAATGAGCTATCGAGCAATTGCTCGTTCGAGTGACGCGCACACATTGCTCGTCGACTCATTTCAGTATTTGAGGATACCCATGGTCCGGTATTGTATTATTTGAGGATACCTATCGAGGATACCTTATATAGGATACTTATCTGAGGATACTATTACCTGTTTGGCCCTGCCGTCTAGGCCACCACAAGACATACCTATCCCAAATATCCCTTATAAGCTATCGAGCAGTTACTGAAACGTCATTGTTCGAATGACTCGAAGCCCATCGAGCAAATGAGCTTTAGAGAAAATGCTCGTTCGAGCAGTATGTGTTAGTCTCTCACGCCTTCCACTTCAGCATGCTCCACTTGAAACAGGGTCAACCACGATATAACCCTAACTATTCAATATGTTATAAATACCTATGTACAAATAATTACAGTGTGTGAATATACTCGTTCTTCTGCAAACCTATTTTACTTCAGCATTTAACAAATGTCACGGGGGCGCGGTGGCGCGGTGGCGTTGTGGTAACCGGTTCTCGTCAGATCATCGAAGTTAAGCAACGTCGAACCCGGTTATTCCTCGGCTCGGTGACCGTTTGAGCGATCGATTCGGACTTCCGCGTTGTGTCCTTGGCAAGGCACTTACCCCGATTGTCCACATGTGTGCTCGATTACGCCGTGTACTAAGGCGTACTGCACGTCAGTGGTGCGCATGTATTCAACCAATCTAACCCTGCCTGTGCTGCAGTGCGGAGTTACAATTTTGGGGAGCTGGCAGCTGCTCGCCGTTGCTCGGTGGTTCTCTCCGGGTACTCCGGCTACCTCCACCCGTAAAACTGTCACCGACATGATATGACCTTGGCTGTTAATGTGTCGTTAAACCCTAATAAACCCCCCCCCCAAAAAACAACAAAACAAACAACAAATGCCACGTTCTACATCATATGCATGGTCTTAACCCTTTACCCAACGTAACGGCCAAAACCGGCCAGCGCTATTCTCAAAAATCGTCAATTAATTTTCAAAATATTTTCATTTTTTTGTCTCAAAAACATAGGTTATGACCCCTCGTTGGAACGAGCTCGTCGAGCTCGTTCCAACGAGGGGTCATAACCTATGTTTTTGAGACAAAAAATGAAAAAAATTAGTTATTCAAGAATTTTTTTTGCAAGTGTCGTCTGCTTTTCATGTTAGGTAAAGGGTTAAGAACACAACAATCCAGCTCCCAATTCCAGTGTTACATTGAAGAATAAATAATAATATAAAATAACAAATGAATAAAGTTCAATAAAATGGGAAAAAGTAATGAAAAGAAATTTAAGATCAAACCCGAAATTAAAAAAAGTATTTTTTATTTAAAAACATGGATAACGAACGGAGTTGTTCTGCTACCCCAATTGGAACCAGCGGACTTTTCTTAAGTAGACTTTATATCTCTTAAAACACTCAGAGGCCATTTTGTCACAGACACACAACTTTTGGCGACATTTTCCTCGACGAGAACCTAAAAAAGAATGGAATGAATATGTACTTTTTGTACCTTAAAATTCAAATCTAGATAATAAAGAAATCAATAGTCATCTACCATATTTTAGTCATTGAGTAACCACTTCTTATCATTATCATTGCGATCATTTAATCCTTCCCAGACCTCACCAGGGCAGGGGCATCATCGCGAAGGTGTCAGATTGGGGTCGTAGGGGTGTAAACCCAATTTCGACTGTCATGTGACTGATATATAGAGGATATCTAGAGTTTTTGAGTGGATACCGAAAATTATCTCATGAGTGACCGAGGCAAATGCTTATTTTTCACGAGCGCTTACGCGAGCGAAAATAATCATTTGTCTCGGTCACAATTCCACTCGTTTCAGCTTTGCGTTGATGCATGAAAGTAAACAGCCGATGCGCATTAATACGCAGAAGTGATTTGATCGATACTCGGGACACGTAGCGTCTTGCGATCTGATTCAGCTGGCGGGTTTCGTACACCAATTCAAGGTTAATACGTGTTGAACTTTTGCTGGAACTGATCGGTATCCACTCAAAAACATATTTTCTTTTCATTATACGTTTTGAGAACAATTTGATCATTTCCACTGATAATTTGACTCGTATTCACCTTGAAGTGATGCTTTGAAAGCCGCCATTTTGATTGAACCGTGAAAGTGAAAATTTCTACATGTTTTTCTTTACAGTGGGGGATACGATTTCTATCTTTCCGCAGTTTTTTTTGATAATCTATCATGTAGCGTATAATAAAGTATTTTATTTACATCATCAAGGTATGCCTTCTTTGAATTGGGCTGTGAGGCTTATTGTTCCGTAAGACTTATTGGGTTATATGACTTACTAGGTTGTAAGACTTATTGAGCTGTAAGACTTTTGGGCTGTAAACGTATTGGCCTGTAAGACCCTTTGGGCTGTAAGGCTTATTGGGTCGTAAAATTTCTTGGTTTGTAGGATTCGGATGGGCGACTTATTGGACTATGCGACTTATTGGGTTGTGCGACTTCCTGGGCTGTAGAATTTACTGGGTTCAAGGACTTATTGGGTTTTAGGACTTAATGGGTTGTATAAAACGTTTCAATCTAAAATTCTAATTGCGCATGATAATGCCATTAATGCACACCCGCGAAGATGGATCAGGGAATCCTCAAAGTTTGGACACAGCTCACCATTAGAAGGGTCAGGGTAGGCTCACATAGATTCATTTCCATGTCGGCCTCACTCGACAGAGTGGGAAGTCGTGACATGTACCGTAATGTACATGAATATTGACAAAACGAGTCCTTTTTGGCAAATTCGAGTGAAGAAAATTCCTGAATTTTCATCACGGCAACATCGAAATCTTTTGATGGCGAAGATATATTAAGCCGAAATAGCTATGGAAATATTCAGTGATCATTTTGCATCGAACTGAGCTAGTCGGTGTATTGCGAAACAGTGAGGGGGCCCTCTAAAAGTGACTTCATTGTGGATATTTACCCATCGAGACGAGGAAATAAATCTAGCCACAACATGACCAGAAGTTCCCGAAACTCCTTTCTTTGCATGTAATTAGTTTACTACCCCTGGTTATTAACCTTTACCCAACGTAACGGCCCGAAGCGGCCAGAGATATTTACAAAAATTGCCATTCAGTTTTCATTATTTTTTCATGTTTTGCCTAAAAAAATAGTTCATGTTACCTCATTTGAACGAGCGCGTCCAATGGGGGTTATAAACTATGGTTTGACACAAAAATGAAAAACTTTTTCAATAATTTTGTTTGCAAGTGTCGTCTGTTTTTCATATTAGGTAAAGGATTAACCTTATATAATTGATTCGCTTCTGACATACAGTTTCTTCCACGGGACAACAGATGTAACTTATACCAGTAGCAAATCAGTATCGGACTGATACAACCGTTTTATCTCTGGTACCGTGCCGTTACCGACTACTCCTTTACCCACCGGCCTTTACAAACACTGAGGTACATCTTATATGTTTTTGTTATAAAATCAACCAACCTTCTCCGACACAAACAACATATCTAATAGAAATCAAATGGGGAGCGCGGTGGCTCAGTTGGTAGAGGTGCAGGCTGCAAGCCGAGAGGTCCTCGGTTCGAATCCCACCTGCGGCAACCGCGTTGTGTCCTTGGGCAAAACACTTCATCTCCATTGCCCGCGTGGGGGCACGATGACGCCGTGTACTAAGGCGTACTGCACGTCGATGGTGCGCATGTCTTCAACCAATCTAACCCTGCCTGTGCTGCAGTGCGGAGTTACGATGTTGGGGAGCTGGCAGCTGCTCGTCGTTGCTCGGTGGTTCTCTCCGGGTACTCCGGCTTCCTCCACCCGTAAAACTGTCACGGTCATGATTAGCCATTGTGCATAAATATGTGACCTTAAACACCAATAAATAAATAAATAAATAGAAATAAAATAAACTGACATAAGAAATAATTAATTTTATCCAATAAATGGCCGTTTATTTGAACAATAAAGGCCTTGGATAAATTTTTGCTTTAATCACCTAGTAGGGTATAAATTTTCCCCATAGGTTTAACACTGAAAGAATTTTCTAGTAACGACGGACTTGTTTACCTCTGTCCTCTACCACATTTGTCTGGCATAATTAATAGTTCGATTGTTGATTTCTTTAAATCTTTTTGAAAGTATTACACAGTGTCAGTAGAAAACACCACACACTGCTCTTGTAATAAAGTATTTTTGAAATCTCAGCTCAAGTTTGTAGAGAAATTATTTTTAGACAGAAATGTATTACTGCGCCTTGTTTATTTTTGCAAATTTTGCTGGTCGATCGAATTGGACCAATGTGCTCCTCACTTCTCGCTGTGTTTTGTAGCAAATTATAGCACGATTTTGCCGCGACTGCCTTGTTGAAGATTTATGGGATAAACAAAATAAACGTGTAGTGTTTTCAAGAAAAAATTTATTCTACTCGTAGAATTAGGAATGAAACCGACTCGCCAAAGGCTCGTCGGTTTCATTCTTAATCCTACTCGTAGAATAAATTGTTTACTTGAAAATGCTATACGTTTATTCTATATAAGTCGCACGCTCCAGAAATAATAATAATTCAAAATAACAAACATTTAGGGGATGCATGATATGATACGTGGCTTAGGAAGATTTTTATGAGCAGAGTTTTAAAAACGGATTGCATGGTATATTCAGGCCGAATTTCTTAATGTACAGTACATGGAGAGGGGATTGTAATAAAATCACCCGCTGAGTGGGGTTATCACCCAAAGTATCACTTTCAAATTCTGTATATATGGGCAAAAAAAAAAACACGAGCAATGTTCAATTGACCTCCGGGTTTAACCCAGAGATCCATTGGCTGAAACTTTGCTTGTAATTGTTATGCTTTGCAACACATTCGCAATTATTACTTGGGTGGAATCTCCACTCTGCGGGTGATTTAGTGGTCGTACACTCTCCACGTACTGTAATAGTCTTAGATGTCATGGTTGTAATAACAGTGACTTCCGGGCACGAGTTGTTGGCGAAATGCATTCATCAGCCAGGTAGGTTTTCGGTAGTGACTGAGTTACCCCTGTTACTGCAGTTGCACGCCACTAAAGTTGAGACAACATATCTGTTAAGACGCACGTTTGTTGAGATACCATCTCTATTTAAGACCTGCGTAGCGAAACTACATATGCTGACATACAGTACATGGAGAGTGTATTAACACTAGATCACCCGCAGGGTGGAGACTCCACCCAAGTAATAATTGCGTATTTGTTGCAAAGCATAACAATCATAAACAAAGTTTCAGCCATTGGCTGAAACATTGCTCGTGTTTTTTGCCCATATGTACAAAATTTGAAAGTGATACATTGGGTGATAACCCCACTCCGCTGGTGATTTTGTTACAATCAACTCTCCATGTACTGCACTTGTTTTGAGACACGACCTACATTGAGACGCGATCTGTGATTCGATACTACCTATGTTAAGACGTCAGTAGTAGGGATGCGGTTTGCGATGCGAATTGACCGGAGGAGGAGCCGGATGAGGTGCCGCAAGGGGAGTCGAAAGAGGTTTTGGGGAGGGGTGAAGGAGACAAGGGTGGGGCCATATTTTTACAAAAATTAATTTTTTAATTTTTTAATAATTTTATATGCTATGACGTTGCATAATTTTAACTGCTTTGACGTAGCATACTTTTAAATAATTTTAATTGCTATGACGTCACATCCCCTCTTAATGCTGAACAGTGCTCTGATTCTAGTAACCATTCTTTTAAATTTTAATTGCTGTGATGCAGTTCCCCTAACATATGGCGTAATGTATTAAGAATTTTCGTTAAATAAGTTTAAATTAAATTTAAATGGCGTTTTCGTTAAAGAATTGATTAATTTTAAAACATTTAAATGGCGTAAGAAGTTTTAAAGTATTCAAATGGATAATTATACTCCAAAACAGGTTTTTGAAAAACAAAATGGCGGGTCAGTTTGAAAGAAATACATGTATATGAAATGCTTCCCACAAAGCAACATTGCCATTCATATGGTCTGTCGCTTATCGAAACAGCCCTTAGGTGTTTAACAGTTAATTATGGATCAGCGAGTTTAAAACTGACAAAAACAAGTAATATCCCCCTCCAGCATTTTTCTCAAAGTGATGACGATAATCACTGTTAACTCAAGTGAAAATGGAAAAATTACGGTGATAACAATCCATTGTTTATCGGTGAAGTGAATCATAAAAAACACCCCGCGGTATCGTGTTTTACTCGCCTACATCAAAAGTTTATTTTGGGATATTTACTGAAGAATAAGCCAGCAATCTAAGTAAAACATGAAAGAAGTACCTTTCTGTAATTGCACATGTGGGGGCGCGGTAGCGTTGTGTACAAAAGCGTACCCTCATGTCGAGGGCGCACGTCTTCAACCAGTACTAACCCCGTTGAGAGTATGCCAGTTGCTTGCCTTTGTTTGGCAGTTCTCTTTGGCTTTATCCAACTTTCCGACACGAGGTGACACTTGCTGTCGAAAGTGTCATTAACACACCAATAAATAAATAACTACCAGTCTATCATAAACGTTTTGACCTTTATCCCAAATTAGCATAACAGACCTAGCCTCCCTTCAGTCATACTAGTTTTGTGGGGGAAAATCAGCATTACCCTCCTTTACCTACTCCTCTCACTATAAAAGCGGTATAAAAAGGTGTTATCCGATTAGCCACAAACACGGGAAGAGGATACGCGATTCTGTATTATCCACCCAAAAATACAAGATAGATGTCGCCTTGCAAAAAAATAACCCCCAAGAGCAACTTGAAAAAGTTTCAGCGCGCCGAAGGTACGGACAATGTGGGGTTTGAAAGCCATTGCGGCCTGAGTAATTTAAAAGTTGGCGAGAGTAATTTGGTTCGAGTCTGCGCATTGACACTAGGTTCAAGACCCCGAGCTGGAAAGGGGACTAGGAATTGTGCATAACTACAAAACCTCTGTGTTTTATTTAGAAATGTGGGTACGTAGTTGGGGATCTATTGTGTTTGCAAACAATGGGTCACCTACCCCCTTTACATTGATACCTCACTGGAATTTAAAGGACGGTGGTAGATTGTTTTCTTGTTCGTTACGGTCTGGCGCTCATCAAACAGCCCTTAGGTGTTGAACAGTTAATTGTAGACCAGTGCGTTTAAAATTGACAAAATCAAGTAATGTCCGGCCATCATTTTTCTCAAAGGTGATGACAGTAATCGCTTTTAAGTCAGATAAAAATATTAAGGTGATAGCTTTCAATTGTTTATCGATGGAAATGTTTCACAAAAAACGATACAGTGTTAACGAGCCAATAGAAAGCCCCGCCCCTTTGTAATAGACACAGTACATGTCAGCCAATCAGAGTGCAGGAAATCGTCACATTCACCCTCATCCAGCTCCTCCTCCGGTCAATCCACATCAAAAACCGCATTCCTACTACACATTTGTTGTGATACTACCTACGTTGGGACGTCACCTGTGTTGTGACACTACTTACGTCGGGAGGTCATCTTTGACGTGATACTACCAACGTTGAGACATCATCTCTGTTTGACACAACCTACGTTGAGACATCGCCTGTGTTGTGACACTACCTGAGCCATCACAGCACAGATGACATCTTAATCTCTCTATGGCGTCCCAATGTATGTTTTATCACGTCACAGGTGACATTTCAAGGGCTCATTCCCGCTCACCCCACATTCTGAAATTAATTAACTTGCTCGAGTCAGTTATAGTCTGTATCAAAAAGGGGTCTTCCCGTGCACTCCACATCTATTGTTTCCAGTCAAGGTGTATCAAAACAATACGGCTCCGTTCTCAAAATAACTTTTTTTCTTTGCGTAGCAAAATGCTAGACATTTCCAAAAAATGAATAGCATTTCGTAAAAATTACATAGCTATTTTTGTATACCAGAGTTATGTTATGCTGTTTTGTATTGAATTCTTCTACGTAGATAGAATAGTTTCCATCCGTTTCTGGGCATTCCCAAATGATCTGCAACACATGAAAAATTTACTTTGTTTTTTTTAACCGAACTGCCTTTAAGGGTTGCATGGACTTGGATATTTTCAAATGGCGTCTTGGTTGTTTATTAATAGAATTCTCAAAATGGAAGTTGGGATTTTTAATTTGATGGGCTCAAAGTTATTTTTAATGGACATTTTATGCAAAAGGTTGTAAAAACGGGAAGAATTTAAACCAAAATGCGTTCATCTTACATATGAAGTTGCTAATGATGCTTGATGGAGAGTTAATCGGAATTATGCCTGGAACGTTACACAATCAGAAGTAAAGCATCAGTGAACAAGTTTTCAAATTTGTTTGCAAATTTTCATTTACATTTTGCGATACAAGATAATCAACTGCAACCTAATAGTCTGCAGTTGATTATCTTGTATCGCAAAATGCTATACATAATTGAACATTGTGTAGCTTTTGCAAGTTTTGCATAGCAAAAAGCGACGCGACACCGCTTATTTTGAGCCCTGATACGGCTTAAGACTACTCACTTTCACAGTTGTACTTTGTAGTCTCTTTATGGGACAAAGTCCCGACCTTCAGTGAATTATTGAATTGATGATAATGTTTCACTCCTTGTTTATATATCTACTTGGTTAAAACGTTTTACTTGTACCATTCCTATGCCTATAAAAGTTCTCTGAGACCTTAGTTTAGCATATGGGGGAGGGAGGGGGGGTGTTTTTTTTTTGGGGGGGGGGGGGCTTCTTTTTTTTTTTTTTTGTTTTTGTCTTTTGTTTTGTTTTGTTGGTTTTGTTTTGGGGGGTGGGGGTAGGGAGGGGAGGTCATTTGGAATTCCCGCAGGATAACCAGATACCTCATAATCACATACGGCATCCTATCTCCCAGAAGGCTTGATGGATGACTCCCGGTTTTTCAAACTGAATTGTTGGAGCATTCTCCACTCCTTTTTTGTAACCGTTATGGTCATATACCGGGCCGCTACCAAACCGGCGTTGCTGTTTGGTTTTCTTTTCTCTTCTTCCCTTAAATTTGCCACCGCACAACATTATATTCTGGAACCGAATAGAGCCCACTCTCTAATAGTCTTAATGGCGTTGAGGGATTGAGTATTGACAATCTGTCACTACAACGTAAACTGCCGGGAATTCTACCCTCGTGCATACCCCCTCAAACCCCATTTGAGGCAATAGGAAAGCTAGGCCTATGTGATCCAAGTAAAATAAAATAAGGTTAACCGGGCCGCAAGGGATTTGTAAATCCCACATCGTCCCTGCGCGCCTGCGGCGCGCTAAAACCTTTCATTCATCGTTTAGCATATCATTTCGAAAATCATGGCAAGCGCACAAGTTAATTTCAACTTTATTCCAAACTGCAGAGGCTGCAAATATCTTGTTCACAACGGATTCAAGTTTAGTATCAAATCTAGAAGAAGTAAGCGAGTTTTACTGGCAGTGTGTTGAATCAACATATAGAGATCGAACGACAACTGTAGAAGATATAGTAACAACCCATAGCGGCGAACATACCCATCTACCTGACTTTATTTGACAAGTGTCCGTCGATTATCCACCGGCTATACACAATACATGCCTTTGGTTTAATAATGTAATTTATAAAATTAAATGTTATCTTATAAATGTCATTGTCAAACATTAAATCTATTTTTAAATGTATCTGCAATGTAAAATGTTATCTTATAAATGCCATTGTCGAACATTAAATATATTTTTAAATGTATCTGTAAAATTAAATGTTTTCTTATAAATGTCATGTCATGATGTGTAAATATTTAGTGTTGCCATGTTGCAATAATAAACTTTCAAAGTTAAAACTGTTTTTGCTTCTCATTCACCCAACATTCTTAAATTAATTAACCTGCAATTCTGTTCCCCAAACTTACTACTGCTGACTACTTGTTTGATAACAACTATAGTCGGCCTTCCTTTGATGCAGAGGATTATCACACCTTGACTGGGAACAATAGATGTGGGGTGAACGGGAAGACCCCGCTGTGATACTACATACGTTGAGACGTGAGTTGTGTTGTGATGCAACCTTCATTTAGATGTCACCTGCTTTGTAATACTACCGACGTTGAGACCTTACTTCTGTTGTAAAATTGCCCTCTACTTTGTGATACTACCTGTGTTGGGACGTCAACTGTGACGTGATACTTCTTATGTAGAAAAATCATCTGTGCTCTCATACTCTCTACTCTAGGCTTCACCTGTGATATCACTTACATTGGGATGTCACATGCGTTGTGATATTACGTACACTATGACGTAACTCGAGTTGTGATATTACCAGGGGCGAAGGAAGCTTATAATATTGGGGGGGGGGGGGGTATTGTAAACAGGAGCTTGCAAGGGACAGCACGGCCGCCTTTGGCTGCCCGCTCTGCGCAGCCGAACCCGGGGGAGAGCGCGGGAGGGGGTCTCCAGGACAATTTGTGAAATATGAACTACTGAGAGCTCATTTCCTCGCTTCTCAAGTGAAAAAATCAAGATATAGTAGCTGTTAATTTTTTATGTTTATCCCTTTACCTAACATGAAAAGCAGATTACACTTGCCAAAAAAATAAATTCTTAAATAACTAATATTTTTCATTTTTTGTCTCCAAAACATAGATTATGACCCCTCATTGGAACGAGCTCGACGAGCTCGTTCCAATGAGGGTTCATAACCTATGTTTTTGAGACAAAAATGAAAAAATCATGAAAATTAATTGGCGATTTTTTGAGAATAGCGCTGGCCGGTTTTGGCCGTTACGATGGGTGAAGGGTTAAAGGAGGATGTATGTCGGAGAGGAAGATGTTAACCTGTTGAGCGTCAAAGCAGTCAGTGACATCGGCTACCAACTTTTCTATGCACTGCAAATGGTGTAGATCATACAGTTTTTATGTGCGCCTGTGTGATGTAGAATATGCAGATGTATGTGGTTATTTTCGTGTAGATACTAGATATGATTTACAAAGTTTTGGAATTTTTTTTTGGGTGGGGGGATAAATACCCCCCTCCCCCCCCCCGGGTTCCTTCGCCACTGGATATTACCTACGTTGTTACACTCAGTGGCAACGAAAACGACAAGCATTTTTGTGAGTCTGAAAGTTAAATCTGAATTTAAAATACTAGTTTACTGAACGCACACGATACCACAATTTAGCATTTTGATTACTATTCGTTAAAAATATTTTCCGCAAATTTCAGAAAAACCATATCATGTTTATCCCAATGGAACGAGCTCGATCCAATGGGATATTACATGATATGGTTTTGTTGACAGTTTAGGAAACATAATATTCTTTCAACTGCTCGATTTGTAAATCATGTGGGAGGATGTGGCCGATTCGGTAGGTAAAATGTTAATCAAGTTATTCCAGTTGAGAATTATACGATGATCATATATCCCCACCAGGAGTAACTGCGTGGTGTCCTTGGGCATGGCAAGTCGAAAACGAGTCAAGATGTGCAGTACGTGGAGAGTGTATTATCACTAAATCACCCACAGAGTGGAGATTTCACCCAAACAATAATTGAAAATTTGTTGTAAAGCATAACAAGTACAAGCAAGGTTCCAGCCAATTGACCTCCGGGTTATACCCGGAGGTCCATTGGTTGAAACATTTCTTGTGTTCTTTGTCCACATGTACATAATTTGAAAGTGATACTTTGTTGGGTGATAACTCCACTCCCCGGGTGATTTTGTTACAGTCCACTCTCCACGTACTGTAGCCCCAGGAATCCGGCAAAACTCTGGCCCAACATTTTGTATACATTTATTTATTTATTGGGGTTCAACAACACTTTGACAGCCAGGGTCACCTCGTATCGGGCAGTTTTACGATATGGAGAAAACTGGTGTATCCGGAGAAAACAACCGAGTATCGGCAATCAACTGTCAGACTTCCCTATGTACTAACTCTGCACCAACAGGGTTAGTCACAATTGAAGGCAAAAGCACAATCAATGTACAGTACGCATTAAGACACAGTGCCACCATGCCCCCACAATCGGGATGACGTGTCTTGCCCAAAGACACAACGCACTTTCCGCTGGTCAAGATTGAACCAGGGTGTTCCGTTCCAGAATCTATTGATAAATTTCACCCCGTGTTTTTCCGCCTTCACCAAATCAGCTTTTGAAATCCAAAGTGCGTTATCGCCTGCTCATCTCTTTCATGCGAAGTCCTACTGATGTCGCCCTCTATTTCTCACCACAGTGTTAGTGGCCTCTTATAATGTGTCTACAATAGTTTCGCTACTTTATATTTGCTTGTCATTTTATGAAAATGTTGATTTTAATTCATCTGCTATCCGCGATTCGCGTCGTGGTGTTTGATATCAGTATACATTCTCATCGCCTTTCGTACCCACTCGTTTCGGACCAGCCCATGTAAGCTAGGCCTATCACTAATCAATGTTCCCCTTTTTATCTTTTTCAGTTTTTACCAGTTGCTTTGTACCTACTCCATTACGTTCACCACGCTTATTGTAGAACTGTGCTTATCTGTAATAAACATGAACTTTGGAAAACAGGACGTTTGTTATACTAGCTGTAAATTTATTCTTCCCAACCTGTTGGCCTTTTTATCTTTTTCAGTTTTTACCAGTTGCTTTTTACCTACCCCATTACGTTCACCACGCTTATTGTATAACTGTGCTTATCTGTAATAAACATGAACTTTGGAAAACAGGACGTTTGTTATACTAGCTGTAAATTTATTCTTCCCAACCTGTTGGACCCACGGAATAAATAGTAAAAAAACTGTGAAGAACCTCCAATAAACAAAGCTGCTGCTCAAATAGAGAGGACGTCAAATTTTGTGCATAGCTTTCCACGAGGACTGTTGTGTTGTGTATTTCTACGAGAAAATTTCGAATGCACCAGAGGATATCGTTTTGGGTAATTCGACGGACGTTTATTTTTAGATCGGGGCCTGTTTCTGCGACCTCCCGTGAATACTGCTCACTATACTGCAGTATTCCGCATACTCCCAGTGTTCCCAGAGTATTCAGACGTTGCTCACCCAACAGATTCTAGTTCGGGACCGATATTGCGGGAATAAACTCTCTTCTTCTCGCGCTCAGTGAACTGTTCCATTGTCCGTGTGCTCCAAGTGTTCACAAACTATCGTTTCACGCTTGGCAGCCCCTTGTTCGGGACCAAGAACATTACGGGAATAATCACACGTTCCCTCTGCGCTCGCAGTGAACTGTCAAATTATCCCAGTGACGACGGCAGTGATCCAGTAGCGAACTTTTCAAATCTTTTCCCGTCTCACTGCTGGTATTTTGTTGACTGATCAATGACAACGAATGGATAAACGTTTTCGAAAATTAACCCTTAAAGGCACAGCCATGCATGAGAACGACAGAGATAAATTTGTCACCAAGCTCGACAACGGCGAACAGACCACCAGAGATCTGTTGAATACGGTCGAGAAAAGTGCGACAGATTTCGATTCACTTGAAGAAATACAAAAAACGCTGCGTTCCTATTATGACGATTATCGCGTTGTTTACAACGACTGTGTTAGTTTTCTATCGGGTTTCCATAATTCAGAGAGTTTACTTGATGCTTCACAACGCAAAAAACGTCTAGAAACTGTCACAAACATTTTTGAAGCAGGTCGCGACCGCATAGACTTTCTTAAGACTCACATTAACATTCATAATGCTAAAACCCCAGTGACTATTGACATTTACAAACAAGGTGACCCAGATCATACCTATGTTACAACCCGTACTAGGAACATTTTGCCACCAATATCCAGTATTTCCAAACAACGTGACCCTGATGCTACTTCTGTTACAGCCCACACTAAAGAGAGTTCACCACTCACACATGCCGGAAATAACGTTTCACATGCTTCAGTGGCTTCCTCAAAAGGCAGTCGAAGTTCTAAAGTCTGAAGTGCGTCAAAACTGAGTTCTTTGATAGCAGTCAAACGTGCCCGCGCTGACACAGCTCGGACACGGGTGCAATTCGCTATAAAAGAAGCAGCTTTGACCAGGCAAAAAGCAGGCCTCGAAGCTGACCTGCAAGTTTTGGCTCACGAAAAAATAGCAGCAGCCGCCGAAGCCGAGGTTCAAGCTCTGCAGTCATTTGAAGGGGACTCGCATAGAGCATGTAGCATTGGAGATAACGCATCACTAAAGCTCGAGTCTTTGAAAAGAACTCGGGACTACGTAGTTGAACAGTCACAATTTAAGGACACTGGTCATTCGGTTCCCAATCATTTTAGCATTAATGTGACCCCAAAACCCGTCCCTGTTCAAAACTGCAACTCTTTCAATAATTGTGGACCTACAGCTGACCCTATTTTGAATACCAGTAAATCTCCGTTTCAATATAGGAATACAACCCCATGTGATAATGTGCCACTAAATATCGACGCGCTCGAATACTATCCCAATTCAGCTCGTCGACATCAAGAATATCGGGGGAAGATATAAATCATACAGGTGAGTTGACAAGATTCTTACTGAAAAAAGACTTGTTGCTGTCACGGCTCACAACTTTCAATGACAAACCAGAATCTTATGCATCTTGGAAAAGTAGTTTTTCTAACGTAATGAGAGAACTCGCTGTTTCTGCCGCAGAAGAAATAGATCTTCTAGTCAAGTGGCTTGGCGATGATTCGTGTCGTCATGCACTGAGCATCAGATCATCGAACTTGCACGACCCCTATAGGGGCTTACAAAGAATTTGGGAAAGACTCGACGAGAGGTATGGATCTTCAGAAATGACCGAAGCTGCTCTCAAGACCAGACTTTTGACTTTTCCGAAACTAACTGCTAAAGACACTAACAAATATTATGAACTTTCGGACATACTTTCAGAGATAATGGCCGTGAAGGAAGATACAAAACTTCGGAGGTATTTTGCATATTATGATACTTCATCAGGAATATTGCCTGTTGTCAGCAAGCTACCACATGGCATCCAAGAAAAGTGGACAACCCGAGCATCGAAGTACAAAACAAAGTACAACGTACCATTTCCACCATTTGAAGAATTTGCCAATTTTATAAGGGAGATAAGTAAAATAAAAAATGACCCAGGGTTTAAATATGACGTAAACGAAACCACGACGACAAGAGACAAAAACCATTACAAGAATGTACAGACCAGACAAATCATTGCTACGAGGAAAACAGACATAAATGAACATTCACCTCACCAATACTGTCTGTTTCATAATAAGAACCACCCATTGAACGAATGTAGAGCATTCAGAAAGAAAACTACAGAAGAGAGAAGGAACTTGTTAAAAGAACACAATATTTGTTTTAGATGCTGTCAATCGGATAAACACAGGGCCCGTGCCTGTAAAGGAACAATAGCCTGTGAAGTTTGTGCCAGCAAGAGTCACCCCACAGCCTTACATGTCAGTGCTGAGAAGACAAAATCTACTAATCCAGCGACAGATCATGGGGGGGGGGGGGGGGGGGGGAGGACAAGACCAAACCACTCGTCACCCCCAAATGCACACAGATTTGCGGACAGGAAGGCATTTATTCTAGTAAATCCTGCGCTAAAGTGGTCTTGGTGAAAGTCTACTCGAGAACCAACCCAGCAAAACAAATGACCAGTTATGCGATACTCGACGAACAAAGCAACAGATCACTAGCTACATCGATACTGTTCACACAATTGAATATTAATACCGAAGAGGTGGAATACACCCTTTCTTCATGCTCTGGGACTGTCATTAAATCTGGCAGGAGAGCTTATGACTGTATTGTAGAAGCATTGGATGGCACTTCAACATTGACTCTTCCTCCACTGATAGAGTGCAATGAAATTCCCAACAATAGAGGCGAAATACCAACTCCTGAAGTTGCGTTGTATCACCCACACTTGAGACAACTTGCTGAGCACATACCAACTTTAGATCCGGACACCGACATAACTCTACTAATAGGCCGAGACTTAGTAGAAGCACACCATGTTAATGAACAGATAATCGGACCACGCAATGCTCCCTATGTACAAAAACTCCCGTTAGGATGGGTTGTCATTGGGGAGGTCTGTCTTGGTAAATCTCACACCCCAAACAACGTTCACGTCAACAAAACTTACCTGAGGAGTGATGGTCTGCCTTCCGCTTTCGAGCCATGTCCAAATGACTTTTTGACACAAGAACTTACACCTATGGAAGAAGATAAGATTGGCAGATACGTTTTCGCCAGAACTAAAGATGACGACAAACCGAGTGTATCCTTTGAAGACCGAGAATTTTTAAAGATCATGTACAGTCAGCTCCACAGAGACCAGGATGGAAATAGGACGGCTCCTCTACCCTTTAGGAATCCGAGACAACGACTTCCCAACAACCGCGCCTTAGCACAAAAAAGAGCACAGATCTTATCGAAGAACCTTGAGAAAAACCCACTAAAGAGACCATCTTATCACCTTTATGCAGGGAATCTTTGAAAATGGTCACACTGAGGTGGCACCGGACTTAAAAGAAGGCGAAGAATGTTGGCACTTACCAATTTTTAGAGTCTACCACCCAAAGAAGCCAGATCAGATAAGAGGGGTGTTTGATTCTTCTGCTAAGTATGAAAGCACGTCCTTGAACGACGTCTTATTGACGGGACCAGATCTAACAAATAATCTACTTGGTATCCTTATCAGATTCAGGCAGGAACCAATTGCTGTCACAGCCGATATTCAGCAGATGTTCTACTGTTTTAAAGTACAAGAAAGTCATAGACATTTTTGACGGTTTTTGTGGTATCAAGACAACAACCCACAAAATGGACTCATAGAGTACAGGATGTGTGTCCACGTTTTTGGAAACAGTCCGTCACCGGCTATCGCCACTTACGGCTTGAGAAAAACGGTAAACAACAGTCAAGAGACTTTTGGAAGAGACGTGGTCGAGTTCGTTAGTCAGAATTTTTACGTTGACGATGGCCTTGCATCGCTACCATCAGAAAAAGAAGCCACAGATCTAATGAGACGGACACAAGAAGCATTGAACACCGAGGGAAACCTTCGTCTACACAAAATAGCATCTAACTGCAATGGCGTCATGAGAGCCTTCCCCTCAGGCGAGTTAGCCAAGGAATTAAAGGAAAGAAACTTATCAAAGGATGACTTGCCTACACAACGCAGTCTGGGACTGAATTGGAACCTCGATTCTGACGCATTCTTATGTAAAGTGTTACCGGAAGAGAAGCGATTTTCGAGACGTGGAGTTTTATCTACCATCAACAGTTTGTTTGACCCTTTAGGTTTCTTGTCACCAGTCACCATCCAAGGGAAGTTGATACTTCGAGATCTCATGTCTGGCAGCGTTGATTGGGACGGACCTTTGCAACCAGAAAAAGAGACAGAATGGAGAAAATGGAGAGAATCCCTCTCAGAACTGGACAAAGTGCGGATCCCTAGAACATACCTGTTGTCATCACTCAGCAGCGCCACGGAGTTAGAGATGCGTGTCTACTCAGACGCGTCGGAAAACGCTATAGCAGCTGTAGTCTATTTAGTGGCTGACACGGTACAGAATACAAAACAAACTGGTTTTATTTTAGGCAAGGCAAAGGTAGCTCCTAAACACGGACATACAATTCCTCGACTTGAGCTATGTGCTGCAGTCCTAGCCGTTGAAATTTCAGAAATGGTCACTGATCAACTGCACGCAAATCTTAACTGCATACAATTCTTCACAGATGGCAAGATTGTTCTGGGCTACATACACAACCGAAAAAGACGACTCTACACATATGTTACCAACAGAGTAGAACGCATTTTGAAGTCTACAACACCAGAACAATGGTCATATGTACGGACCGATTTGAACCCTGCAGATTGTGCTACAAGGTCAGTTTCAGCAAGAGAAATGCAAGCCAGCCGATGGCTGAATGGTCCTTTAACGACTTCATGCGATGACAAAAATTCAGAAATCGTATATCCACTTTGTGAACCAGACAATGACAAAGAAATACGCCCAGAGATAAATGCTAGATAAATGCTATGAAAACTATCATACCGAATCAGGTATCACTACATCCACACCGTTTTGAGAGATTTTCCGAATGGAGGAAACTTGTCAACGCTATAGTTCTGTCACATTGTCACCTCGTGGAAGGGGGTTGGCGGATGCCGGAAATGGCATATCTGTGAACAGTACAAGTCAGTAGAGAAACTCAGATCCGCAGAGCAATTGATCATCAAAGAAGAACAGTATGAATCATACTCAACTGAAATCACTTGCTTGAAGAACAAGACTCACTTACCAAGGGACAGTAAAATTATCTCACTCGATCCCATTTTAGATCAAGATGGGATGTTACGAGTAGGTGGTAGACTCAACAGATCCAATTTTCCATCAAACGAAAAGAATCCTTTGATTATACCAGGCAAGCATCATATTGCTACACTATTGGTGCGACAGAAACACAAAGATGTGAAACACCAGGGTCGTCATTTCACCGAAGGTGCCATCAGAGCGGCAGGATATTGGATTACTAGTGGAAAAAGGCTGATAAGCAAAATAATACACAACTGTATTCAATGTCGTAAGCTACGCGGCAGTATAGAGATTCAGAAGATATCTGACCTTCCTCGTGATCGACTTGAGCCAGTACCAGCTTTCACTTATGTGGGAGTCGACACATTCGGCCCATGGTCCGTAATCACTCGTAGAACCAGAGGCGGACTGGCCAATAGTAAGCGCTGGGCTATCATTTTTACATGTCTAACATGCAGAGCAATACACATCGAAGTCGTGGAAGAGCTTTCATCATCAGCCTTCATTAACGCTCTCAGAAGGTTCACATCTATTCGCGGCAACGTAAAAGAATTCTGCTCAGATAGAGGGACAAACTTCGTTGGCGGACGATTTGAAAATCGACAGCTTTGGCATAGAGAGCAGACCAGTAAAAGATTTTCTTTACGAGAAAGGGGCAATCTGGATTTTTAACCCTCCCCATTCATCGCATATGGGCGGTGTGTGGGAGCGTTTGATAGGTGTAACACGCCGAATTCTTGACTCATTGATGTCTGATATGGCTTCCAACAACCTTACACATGATGTTCTGACTACCTTCATGGCTGAAGTATGTCCCATTATCAATTCCAGACCTTTAGTGCCAATTTCAGTAGACCCAGAAAGTCCTGAAATTTCAAGTCCTTCGTTATTGCTCACCCAGAAGACCGATTTTATTACAGATACTTTTTTTACGAATTGGATGTTAAGATATAGAGCACAATGGAAACGTGTTCAAGTGTTAGCCGAGATGTTTTGGCGGAAATGGAGACGAAGTATCTTAACACGCTCCAGACAAGAAGGAAATGGCAAAGAATAGTGCCCAACATAAAAGTCGGCGACATAGTACTTTTAAAAGATAAAGACCTGCACAGAAATGACTGGTCTACCGGTATTGTGGTACAGGCTGTCCATAGCGCTGTTGACAGAGTTAGAAAAGTTCAAGTGCGAACAATAAGAGATGGCAAACCATTTGTCTATACAAGGCCAATAACCGAGTGTGTCTTATTACTTTCTGAAGATGGAAATGCCGAATGATAAATCTTAATTTGTAACTATTACGTTTTGGGAGATACCCTTAACGCCTTCCTGAAAGCTCATTCATGATTCATTTTGCTACTTTGCAAGTGTTTATTGTAAGTGATATCCTAGGATATCAGGCGGGGAGTGTTCAGTTCCAGAATCTATTGATAAATTTCCCCCCGTGTTTTTCCGCCTTCACCAAATCAGCTTTCGAAATCCTAAGTGCGTTATCGCCTGCTCATCTCTTTTATGCGAATTCCTACTGATGTCGCCCTCTATTTCTCACCACAGTGTTAGTAGGCTCTTATCATGCGTCTACAATAGTTTCGCTACTTTATATTTGCTTGTCATTTTATGAAAATGTTGATTTTAATTCATCTGCTATCCGCGATTCGCGTCGTGGTGTTTGATATCAGTATACGTTCTCATCGCCTTTCGTACCCACTCGTTTCGGACCAAATCATGTAAGCTAGGCCTATCACTAATCAATGTTCCCCTTTTTATCTTTTTCAGTTTTTACCAGTTGCTTTGTGCCTACTCCATTACGTTCACCACGCTTATTGTAGAACTGTGCTTATCTGTAATAAGCATGAACTTTGGAAAGCAGGACGTTGGTTATACTAGCTGTAAATTTATTCTTCCCAACCTTTCGGACCCACGGAATAAAGACAGAATACAGGGTCCTTTCTATTTGAAATTTAGTGCTCTAACCACTGAGCATCTATGCGCCGTAGAGTATCACTGTTACCTTGTTGGGCTGTTTTTTCATTCCTTTTTTGTTGTCCGTTCGTGGTACTGATTTTAAATTGCCAGTAAATTAAGTTGGAGAGAAAATATGTATATGTTAAAAGCGTTGTTCCCTGATATCCCACAAACGCTTCTCTGTTGCAATTCACGCACGCACTGAGAAGCGGTTCACCCCCTATTAATGGGATCGCGGCGGTTCAACTGTTAAGGCAGTGGACATCAAACCGAAAGGTTCACAGTTTGCTTCCAGCGGTAACTGCGTTGTGCCCTTGTGCAAGACACTTGGCCCCGATTTTCCAGGTGGAGGCACGGTGGCGCTATGTACGAAAGGGTACAGTATGTCGATGATGCACTTGCCTTCAACCAGTGCTTATCCTGCTTGTGCAGAGTTAGTACGCTGGGACGTCTGAAAGTTGGTCGTCACTGATCGATGGTTCTCTCCAGATATTCAAGCTTCATCCACCAACAAAATCGTCTGGCACGATGTGACGCTGGCTGTTGAAAGTGTCATTAAACCCAAATAAATACCCCCCATTCGCTTGAAAAAAATTTGAAAAATAGATATCTAGAAGAAATAATCTTTTCTCACTGTCATCGAGAAGTGGCGATCAACTTGGATGAAATGGAGCATCAATACAACAAATCCAACAAAATCCGTTGTTTTGAAGTCATCGAAATTCCCCTCTCATTATATATATGTCACTGTGTTCATTTTCATTTTGTTTAGTTGAGTAACATTAATGCAATACTTACTGCAATAAACACGCCCGTTCTTGTAAGACCACGGATAACTGTACCAGTATAGCTTATACCTGGGCCAACGACAGTCTTTCTTCACTTTATTGTAGCACATGTCATGTTTGTAGCAACATCTGTAAATAGGATAATTCATCATTATACTCTATGGTCTATTGATATCTGCCATAAAATCTGTGTGTAACATTTGGAGACAGATGACTACTAAAAGGTCACGGTTTGGAGTTTTCACCCGAATACTAACTGCTGTTCTGAACTTCACGATTTGCACAAGCAAACATTCAGCAAATGGACCTGCACGTTGAACCTGGAGGACCATTTGCTGAAACTTGTATGTTATGCTTTCTCTCATAACTAGCGAGTTACGTCTCGCTGGAAACTTTGCATAGTTTTAAAATCGATCTTTATGCACACAATTGTTTAAACAAGGACACGGCATACAATTATGGACTTTTGTGGTGTGGTGGTGAATATGATGTGATATGAACTTAAAAAAACTTTTATTGACCGAGGTGTTAGCGAGATTAATATACATTTTTAGGTTCATACCACATCATATTTACCACCATAAAGTCAATAACTGTTTTATTATATAAACCATCCTAAAAAAAAACAGCTTACCATTTGTCAAGTAAAAGTTCAATTATATCGACCAGAAACTTTTTTATCTAACAATAAAATAGTTAGTATCTGCAGAATAACATAAAAATGAGACAGAAGTCAGGCTGACTGCGCATGCACGTAGATTTAAATAGAACAAGAGGGGGATTTCCAAAAGCTATATTTAGAAAGTATATATTCACTGGAAAACCGGTGTACATGGATTTTTGAGTACCAGTCACGTGTATAAGATCGAGCCAATAGAAATGTGGTTATTTATAAAGTGTATAATAATATTAAATAAAGAATGATTAATTTGCAAAGGTATCTGATATCTAAAAACATTAATCGGCTGAAATGTTCACCCAAACCATACAAGATTTATCACATCTGAAACATTTTGTCTTAATTCTTCATAATCGTCGTGTAACGTAGGAAGAACTCACTGGTCATGATGTCATGATCATCAATAAGACATGGAAGCGAATTAACCCTTTCAACTCGACAGACCTTGTTTCCTATTCGGGATCGTAATAGAACCCGAATTCATAAAGCAGAGTGTTGCTCCGTGAATTTGCAAGGTAGTCCAATTAATACTTTCTACGTGCAGCTCAAAGCTGCGCGTTGAAAATATTAATTCTATCCTCCCAAATTATGAAAATGGAGTCGTCCAAATACTGGCATTAAAATGGCGTGAGAGATACTGTCAATGTTTAAAGGGTAAACATTCTCTCACAGTACAGATATCAATGATCCGAGTCCCTCTTTAAAATATCTACTTTTCTTTATTCGCCCTTTGTGGGAATTTGGTTGTCAAGTGTGAGGTAGATGAACACTTCATAAAAGTAAAGGTTTAGAAAAAAACAGTGGATAGCAGCAAGATTCGCGACAGGTGCGACAAAAATATTCCTAGAGCTAAAATGGAAATAGAACCCGGTTGGGGAAGTTTGAAAGCAAGGTATAAAAATAAACAAATTCATCCAGTTTCACAAAATCTTTCGAAAATGTACTCCCTCCTACTTTTATAGTTATAGCAAACACCCCGCGCGCCCCACCCCATTTGCCCACTCACAAAATATCGCATACACATACACAACACTACCGCCTAAAGAGATTCCCAAATGTTTCGTTAACGGATGAAGATCAATCCATCGCCAGCAAACATTTTTGTACTCATCAGTGAATCTCTGGAATGAGCTAATTGTTGACACCCAAAACGTAAATAAATGTAGGTTTCCTGGTGCTCCTTGAATAATAATCCACGAAAACCACCTGTATATTGTAATCATATTTCCATCCGTAAAAACCAAATTATCCACTATCACTTGAGACAAAGATGTATTAATTTCCAGGAGTACTGCTTTGATAAGCACCATATTAACATTATTTTCTGTCATTGTAGAAGGGCAGAAAAGTGCGAGCACAACACTCAAGGATTGTGGTTTCACACGTGACTAAGGTAGTAAAACGCCTTTCGACCGCAGTGGCGTTCTTTTGGAATTGTCGGCGTGTCCACACAGTGTAGAGACATTGCTTTAGTCCAGTGTTAAAGTATCAATGCACAGACAAAGGAGGATTCAGTCTAACGTTGAATGGCGTTAATCCTCATGCAAGTATAGCCATTATTTACTCCAATCTCCCTTTGTACCAATAGCAATGAATGGAGCATTTGTGATACCCATCTACCTCAGCCGGGGGTATATCTCTTTCTCTCTCTCTCTCTTGTTTTCCTTTTCTTTTTCTCTGTATGGGTATATCTGCATATATCTCAGTATTTAAAATTACAAGTACAAATCCTATTTGATCGCTAACCATCACATAAAACTGCCGTTTGATGCAATAATATTAACCTGTTACCGAAAAAAAATTGGCCGCTTAATTTACGAATTGAGGAGTTGAAAAAACTGTTCGACATTCCATTGAAGTGGTCACATGATATGGTTATGTTCCAATAGGACTAAAATCCTCCTCCTCTGATTGAACGAGGGCCCTCTTTGTATGTTTTATGTTTCCGGCTCAAGTGTCAAATGTTACCATCTGACGACACAATGCGAAATATTTGAAATGGCGTCGCCCGTTTCATAATTACTTCATCAACGGAGTGACTAGCAAGCCGCTTCATTTTTCTAGATCGTTTACGTATGCAGCAGATGGTGTTTCAGATGAAATGTTGTTTAAATTACAAATCGATTTACGATTTGAACTAAAGCCCGGGACACACTTGCGAAATTCGCAGCGATTAAATCCGCAGCGAAATACGCGCCGATTATTTTCGTACAAAAAGCTAGTGGACACACTACGCGATTCCGTATAGTGACGCCCTCGCGATATTAGTCATGTGATTATACAAAATGGCAGCCTCCAGGAAACGGAAGGTTGCTGCCGCTGGTTTGTTGTACATTTTGTTGAAAAGACGGGAACGTCGTCGATTGCGATGGCGAAATCGGCGATACTGGACGAAACCCTGGCTTCTCCGCCGGAGCAAGCAGTCTCTGTACGTGAACCTTGTAAAAGATATGTCGGCAGAGGACCCGGAGACATATCGGAAATATATATCGGCTGCTTCGTCATGCGTACTTCACCCGTGTAGTGGGCACACTGTGCGAATTTGTACTTGGCGACAGAAATCGCGGCGAAAATATCAAACATGTTTGATCGGCACGATTTCCGCAGCGGAAAAATACGCGGCGAATTTCGCAGTCTCAAAAGTGGGCACACTACGCGAAAATATACGCAAGTGTGTCCCAGGCTTAAGATGGTATGAGTTTATCCGGGTTGTTGATTATTTATGCAGTGCTGTCGTGGGGCACACGAGAGGTTTATTTGCAACAAGGCAACCTTTAACGATCACAAGTTTAGTAAATAAGCCTCTCGTGGTATAAAATAAATAGAGGATATCTAGTGAGTGGATACCGAAAATTATCTCATGAGTGATCGATACGAATGTTTATTTTTCGCGAGCGCAAGAGCTTGCGCGAGCGAAAATAACCATTTGTCTCGGTCACAAGTGAGATAATTTTCAGTATCCACTCAAAAATACTAGATTTTCTTTTTATTATATGCTTTTTATAAGAATCTGATAATTCCACTCGTTTCAACCATGAATTGATGCATGAAAGTAAACAGCACATTGAATCATTGATACGCGGAAGTGATTTGATCGATACTCTTGCGATCTAATTCAGTTGGCGGGTTTCGAGTCCAAACATGGCCTGAAAGTCCGTAATATAAATTGAAAAGGACGTACGAAACCAAAAACTTATATTACGGACTTTCAGGCCATGTTTGGACGAGCGGGTTTCATGCATCAATTTAAGGTGAATACGTGTTGAATTATTGCTGGGAATGCTCGGTATCCACTCCAAAACACTAGATTTTCTTTCATTATACGTTCCTAGAAAGAATTGATCATTTCCAGTGATAATTTGGCTTGTGTTCCCCTTGAACTGATGCTTTGAGAGCCGTCATTTTGACTGATGCCGTGAAAGTGAAAATTTCCATATCTCCACAGTGGAGGGTACGATTTCTATCTTTCCGCAATTTCTTCGATAATTTATCGTTTAGCGAATAATAAAAATGGGAAACGACCAACGCTTCCATGATATAAGCTGCCGAAGTTGGCATTGAGATTTCGCCAAGTTAGATTTAGAGACCATCTTGTATCACTTAACCATGGTGACATAACACATGACAATATGATGTCGAAAGAAACTTATGAAATTAACAGATTGTTTGAATCGGGGGCAGCGGAAGCTTTGAAGGACGAAAGGGAATAGGTGTTTCTGGAGCACATTCATCAACCTTTACTGTGGGGAAGATACCTCCAATGGAAGTGGGGGGGGGGGGGGGGTGTGGTTGGAGTGAAAGTATCATCTATGCCTGCCTCCATCCCTTTGTTTAAATGGTAATATATACGATGAATACATTTCGCGAATCAATTGTTGACTTAATAGAATGGATAAAGACTTGAAAAAAAAAAATAATATTCACCGTGTTTCTTAACCATTTATTCGACGCATATAATATCAAACTTTATTACTTTAATTACTGTTTTTAATTTTTTTAAAAAAAGTATATGTTTTATTGAATCTTTTTGAACTGCTATTAAAAAAAGTATGGTTTTATTGAATCTTTTTGAACTGCTAAACTTGAAAATTACGCGGGCAGATGAGGCTGATACGTTAGGTAATTGGTTAATATTGGTTTAGGTAGTTAATGGACTGAGCACAGCTGAATAAGGCGGCATTTTCTGAAAACATTTCTGGAATGGCCAAAATGGATTTTTTTCAGCTGTTTTTGGAGATATTGAAGTGTTTCATCACATTCTCCAATCCAGCAGAGAAGGAAATCTTAATGTCTTAGGTGGTTATAGATGATTAGTTAATTTGACTTGAAACATTGATTACACATGAGTTAATGCAATTTATTGGTGATTTTATGTTTGGAATGACCAGGAGTGCCAGTCACTGAATCACACTAAGAGACAGTTATTTGTGGGCTGGATGTAGTTTAGATGACACAATACATTCTTTTCTGTTTTTCCTGCCCAAAACAGACTAAAAAGACTTTCAAAAATGTGGAGAAAAACAATGTTGGGGTTATGGAAAAAGTCGCTTTTCAACCGTCTCGACTACCAACCCATCACATCATTTGTGTCATGTATTTGTTTACGACACCCTTCACCCGGGCAGTCAAATATTCTACAGGTAAGTAGAACAAAGACAAAATCATTGGCCAATTCCTCTTCCCACTCGTATCCGAATATGTGGAAGTTCCTAGATAGAGCATTATGCAATACAGATAATAGGAAAAGGCTTAACCCTTTGAAACCTGGTGGTATCTTCCATGTCTGTTCAATGGCAACAATTGGAAGGTCCACATTCATTATCTGGGTTTTGACCAATTAATATTTTCAACGTGCAGCCAGGGGGCTGCACGTTAAAAATGTTCATTGGTCTACCTCACACATTCACGCAGGACGTATTATGCTTCTAGGTCGGAAAAAACGGCCGTTCGGGATCAAAGAGTTAAAAAAAAAGTAATTTACAATTTTTTTTGTATTTTACTCCCAAAACTATCAGCGCAACAATCCCTACTGTCACTCGGTAAAAATCCTAATTCACCCACATATTCAAATGACAAAATAATTGAACTACTGTGGATGCATCTCCTCTCTCAAGCTTTCCTCTCTGGTGAGTTTTATGAATGTGCTTCGAAAAGTGGAGAAGGATGGTATTCGCAGCCATAAACACCATAGAAAATTTTCCTTATTACCATAAAAGTAGCATTGATGGGTCTGTTGAAATTCGTTCATATGGCCATCGCCATATATTTAGTTACTTATTGGTGTTTAAGGTAACATACTTATGCACAAGGACTAACCGTGACCGTGACAGTTTTATGGGTGGAGGAAGTCGGAGTACCTGGAGAGAACCACCGAGCATCGACGAGCAACTGTCAGCTCCCCGACATTCTAACTCTGTTCAAGCTCCGCTCAAGCAGCGTTACAGCGGTTGAAGACATGTGCACCATCGACGTGTAGTACGCCTTAGTACACGGAGTCATCGTGCCCCCATATAGGCAACCCGGATAAAGTACCTTGCCCAAGGACACAACACGGATCGTCCCAGACGGGGATCGAACTCGGGACCGGCCATTGACGTAACTGCATTTTAGAAGGTATTACACTGGTCCGGACAGATGGGATAATTTACGGTTTTCACGGTTACATTGCCTTACCCTACGCTCCTCCACTATACTTAACCCTTTTAAAAGCATGCCATTATGTTAGCAACTCTTTGTGTCCAGTGTTTCAGAATTCTGTTTCCTCAAGAGATGCCAGGTTTCTCAGCCAATCTGAATATGTCATCTCCCTGTAGTACACATTTTATGTCACAATTGTGTAATGTATGATTTGTGTGCTGCTAAATAAACATGTGTTATGTGCCATTGAGTGTGAACAAAATGTTTCATCGTGATGAGAGTCGTTTTGTGGACGTGCAACTACAAGCCGCACATGCGCGACGAGTAGCTATAACTTCCCCAAAGCGAGTCGAGTCACGATGAAATATTGCATATAAGCACAAAGTGCGCATAACACTTCTTCTTATGATTCAGTCAACAAATACACAGAACGACTCGAGTGTGTGAATGGGTTAATCGATATGGCACGTATGCCAGCGCGGAAGGTTAATACGAGAGATCACAGGCCTCGAGTTTTATCCTTCCGCGATGGCACAAGTGCCATATCGATTAACCCATTCACACACGCACGTCGTTCTCTGTTTATTACACGCCTTAACGTCTACAAAAACAACTATTAGAAGGACACTCAGCAATTCATTTGACAACTATTAACAAAAAGAACACATTTTATCGCCAACCAAATTTTCGAGGCGAACCCGTGTTACTTTTTCCTCCCCTAAGTTCCAATGTGCCCTTTGTGCCAGTTGGCACATAGAACCCATTGGAATTCAGGGGGCGATTATTTTAGCTATCACTAGCGATTCAAATTGTAATTGCGCGCAAGATTTGTACAAAAGTCCTGTGAAATTTCGCTTCTTTATAAAAAATATTCCGTCCACGATTTCCGTTCCGCATATATGTGCGGAACAGATTTTTATTTTCCGCATGGTTTAGTGTTGCTGAAGATGAGAAATTCATAGAACAGACGTGTAATAAATCCCATAACCATAAAATAGTCGTTAACAATCAAAAAGCCACACGCAACTGATCAAAATGATGGGCCTCCTTTTTTAATTCTCTCTACCCAATGACACATGGCGAAATTCCTTCACAATGAATGAAATGTTACAGGGTGGTAAAAAATAACCAAACAAACCCCAGGTACGCTTTTTCCGTCAGGCAATGAGATTTCGAAAGAAACTCAATTCATTTTGGAAGCCATCACGCTACAGCCGGGTGGTATTTGAAAATAACTAGGGAATTATAGTTTTGAAGTGCGCAGGGACATGACGTCACTTCATTTATAATTTTTAGAAGCGTGCAAATTGCAAGAGGTCGACGTTTCGTTTGAAACATTTCAAGCTGTGACTTTCAATTATTCCTCTTCGTCTTCATTTTATTGATTTGGCATTGCGATGTGGATTGTTGATGTTCTGGATTGTGCAGTTCTCTGCAACATGGGGTGTATGTTGTAAGAAACGAAACGTAACGGTCGTTGCGCCATCTTTAATAGTTGAAGCGAATGACGTGTGATTACCAGTACAAGTGAAATAGTCGTCAGACGCGTGTGCATCTCACCACGTCATGTGACTTTTATTATTACTGCAATAATGATACAAGATCTTTGATCGCCGAATTGTATCACTACCTGGAGGCGGCGGAAGCTCAAAAAGTGGGGGTTCACACCTTTCTGTTACCGCAAGGGTGTAGGAAGGAAAATACGTTTGTGTACTCATGCAAAATATATGAATTTATATACGCTACCTCTCGCCCTTGTCACCATCCTTTTGAAGACACTAACCTGTGCGACCTCAACCTAACCTCAACCTTATTGTCATTATTTCGTCGGCTGAGTGCTAGAATGTTCTATGTCCCATAGGGGGCATAGAACATTCTAGCACTCAGGCGACGATTTTGCGATATTGGATATTGACCGGTCAATATTGAGTCGTGTGGCATCAGCTCTCTTCCGGTATTACCACAGATTAGGGTAGTGGTAGTGGATTTATTTTTTTCGTTTTTGATTATTATTTATTTATTGGTGTGTAAGGTCACATATTTCTGCACAATGGCTAACCATGACCGTGACAGTTTTACGGGTGGAGGAAGCCGGAGTACCTGGAGAGAACCACCGAGCAACGGCGAGCAACTGTCAGCTCCCCAACATACCAACTCCACACAAGCAGGGTTAGCATTGGTTGAAGACAGGTGCACCATCGACGTGCAGTACGCCTTAGTACACAGCGTCACCGTGCCCCCACGTGGGCAATTAGGTGAAGTGTCTTGCCCAAGGACACAACGCGGTTGCCGCAGGTGGGATTCGAACCGAGGGCCTCTCGGTTTGCAGCCTGCACCTCTACCAACTGAGTCACCGCGCCCCTCGTTTTTGTTTGTAGCATTCGCCTTTTTGGCATACACTAAAACCTATATGGAGTCCACCCAATTCTCAAACTCTGGATTGAACTGAATTGAACTGGTTCTTTGCCATTGAATACACAGAGAGTAATCGTTTGACTGGACTGGTTGCGTGAAATAATTCATGAGAGGCGAGGGACGTTGTACAAACACGAGTGCGCGAATGCGCACGAGTGTTTTACAATATAGTCCTTCGCCTTGAACGAACTATTTCACGTAACCAGTCCAGTCAAGCGATTACTCTGTTTATTACTTTTCACTATCAAACGATAATTATATTATTTAACCCTTTACCTAACGTAACGGCCAAAACCGGCCAGCGCTATTCTCAAAAATCGCCAGTTAATTTTCATTATTTTTTCATTTTTTTGTCTCTAAAACATAGGTTATGACCCCCTCATTGGAACGAGCTCGTCGAACTCGTTCCAATGAGGGGTCATAACCTATGATTTTGAGACAAAAAATGAAAATAATAGTTATTCAAGAATTTTTTTTGTAAGTGTCGTCTGCTTTTTATGTTAGGTAAAGGGTTAAAAAAACAATGAAGTCCCCATTACACCCACGGCAAAGCGTCTTCGTTGCGCGCACGGTTACATGACCCATTTGTTGATTGCATAATTCACTTGTGAAGTTATCGTTTATAATCAAACCCGGAAATCCAAGTACATCACACTTTGGAAAGTAATGAAAATTTATATTTTGCAAAGTCACAGGGTAAATTGAACGAGAAAATAAACACGGTTATAGTTACTTCCCCTGCATCACCATGCAACGTGCATTGGTGTGTAATGCTGTCACATGCATCATGCTTTATTTATTAGTTGTTGTTCTTGGATGGTTTCTTTTCTTTTTTTTATTCTTCGTCATCTTTTTTTTCCTTATTTTTCTTATCCTTCTGTATTCTATACACTTCCTTGTCCGCACGATAACTCGAAAACGAATTGTCCTATCTCACTATTTTTGGCATACTAATCGACAGTCACAAGTACTTGACCACCTATGTTTTTCACATTCCTGGGACATTAAGGATGTCCGTAGCTGTGTTTTGAATGTGGGTCACGCCCATATCTCAGGCATGGTATGACCTATGGACCTGGGACCAACACTAAATGAGTCGACATTCGATGGAGATTCAAAATATGGGTCAAGGTCACTGAGACAACCCAGGGATCATTGAGTGCATTTTTCAGAATTGCTGGAAATCACAATGTTTTGACCCTCAATGCATTCCCATAGTTCATACATGCATTTTTACGTTCAAAACAGTGGGCGTGGCGAAACATTTTGAAAGTGGGTCATGTTTATATCTCAAGCATGGTATGACAGATGGACCTGGGACCAACACCAAACTCAATGGAGGGAGGTTCAAAATATGGGTCAAGATCACTGAGGTCACTCATGGGTCACTAAGTGCATTTTTCAGAATTGCTGGAAATCACCTTTTTGGATCTCCTAATGCATTGCCACAGTTCATACATGTATTTTTATTCCGAAAACATTTGGCGGGGGAAGGGGGAGGGGGGGGGAGGGGGGCTCAAATTTTGAAAGTTGGTCACACTTATATCTCAAGCATGATATGACATATGACATATGGACCTCTGACCAACACCAAATGAGTAAAAACACCATAGAAGTGAATAATTTGGGTTCATTTCACGAGGGTCACTCTGTTCTCATTAAGTACAACTTCCAGAATTGCCTGAAATTGCATTTTTTGACCCCACTGCCTTTCTGAAGTTCATACATACATGTATTTCTTCTCTCAAAAAGTGGGCAGAGTCAAAAATATACATTGCTGTGTCCTTTAGAGACACATTTAATGCTTTGCATAGAAGTTATTTCAGATCTCTTGAAAAATTTAATCTGGATTCTGAATGAAAATTTTTAAAAGCTGTTTATGGAAACCTACTTCTGATTTCTAGAAAAGTCTTTTACTCCAGAAAATAAGTCTCCATAAATTCTATTTCTATATAATTTAGTTCTGATGCTTTCAAGATTTTCACACAGACTCAAATTTACTGGTCGCAGTAAATTCTGTTTCTCAAGTTTTGTTTTGTTTTTACCTAATCATAACTTTGAGACAGTCCTTTGAAATATTACGCTCCATTTGGAGCTTTCTATTTTTATTAAATAAAATCTTGAATCTGGAAAATAAATGTGGTCAATTATGTATAGGTGATGTGTACTGTGGAGTAGCCATAGGCGTTGTGTACGTTGTGTCGGAAAATGCCGTTCGAGTGCCTATAATTGGTGAAAAAGTGTGTGTATGTGTGTGTGTGTGGGGGGGGGGGGGGGGGGGGGGTTGGGGGGGGGCACTTGGCCCCTGTGCCCCCCGGCTTTGCCGCCCCTGATCACTACCGTTTGCGATTTTTGGTGAGTGGTAGATAAAATTATTTATCTTTCTAACATTACTAATGAGGGTACTCGGCTGAGATGCGTACCCAATCTAAGTGCATGTATTGAATTTGTTGTCCTGTAACTTTGATCGTTCACCTTAAACACCAATATGGGTCTAAGGCCTACGAACTACCGTTCCTGTACCAAGATAATCGAAGATGTGCTCGTTTTGTTTTTAGAGTGCAAAAAGACAAACGCACGCAAATCAACACACATTCACCAAATGAAAGCCCTTTGCCCCAATACTTACCTATCAAGGGCATCCTTGGGAGTGCCCGATCCACCGTAACCACACCATTTTCCATGCCCGTTGAATCTCCACGATGGAATACCAGTTACCTTTTGAATCATTTTAGCAAAGGTGTAAGTGGAACGCTTCTCATTCTGCAGTGCACCTACAAAGTAAAAACACTATTCACAAGTTTTCGACTCAGAATCTGGTCATGAACACAAAGTATACACAGAGTCTGGTCACCAATGCAAAGGATATTACTTAGAGTCTGATCACCAATGCAAATAATACACAAAACATGGCCACCAATACAAAGGATACAAAGAGTCTGACACCACTGCAAATACTTTTTCGCGAATTCCAGCTACCAGTACAAAAGATACACAAAGTCTGGCCACCAACGAAAAGGTTTTACTCAGATTCTGGCCTCCAATACAACAGATACACATTGTCTGGTCACCAGAGCAAAGGATTTTACTTTTTGGGCTACAGAGTCTGGCCATCAATGGAAAAGCTACTCAAAGTCTGGTACAAATGCAAAGGATATTATTACCTTTTGACTTTTGAGTCTGGCTCTCACCAATGCAAATTATATTTCTTTTCTGACGACATGGCCACCAATACAAAGGATATTACTCAGAGTCTGGCCACCAATACAACGGATACACAGAGTCTGACACCACTGCAAATACTTTTTCGCGAATTCCAGCTACCAGTACAAAAGATACACAAAGTCTGGCCACCAACGAAAAGGTTTTACTCAGATTCTGGCCTCCAATACAACAGATACACATTGTCTGGTCACCAGAGCAAAGGATTTTACTTTTTGGGCTACAGAGTCTGGCCATCAATGGAAAAGCTACTCAAAGTCTGGTACAAATGCAAAGGATATTATTACCTTTTGACTATAGAGTCTGGCTCTCACCAATGCAAATTATATTTCTTTTCTGACGACGCCTCTTCATTGTGTGGTTCTTGAAAACAAACTCATATACAAATCTCCACAATAAAATGTCTATAGAAAGTCAGAATTCCTGTCGGTAATATTAACCCTTTACCCAACGAATCGCCCGCATCCGCCCGCGTAATATGCAAATTCAGCAGTTGAAAAAATATTATTTTTCAAAAAATTTCAACAAAACCATATCATGTGACCCCTCGTTGGAACGAGCTCGTCGAGCTCGTTCCAACGAGGGGTCACATGATATGGTTGTGTTGAAATTTTTTGAAAAAAAATTAAAAAAATGATATTTAAAATAATAAATTTTGATATCGTCTGCGTTGGGTAAAGGGTTAAACACATGTTTAAGCTACAAAAGATTTGGAGGACGATTGTAAATTAAAAATTAACTTGCATTACATTCAACCAAGTTTATTTTATTATGTTTACTCCACAATTGAGATTTTCCCCAGGATCCGAGAAAATCTTCAGTTGTGGAGTAAATATAATAAAACAGACATGTTGAAAGTAATGCAAGTTAATTTACAATCGTCATCCAAATCTTTTGTAGCTTAAACATGTGTTGGCGGTGGATTCTCCGATAATACCATTTTCCATGAATACCAGCTGATCGTATATTGTACCCAATGAATACCAGTTGATAACGTTATACTTGATTACCGAATTCTGATATTAGGAAAAACATATTTTTATTTACCATCAAGCGGAGAAAATCGGCATTAGAGGACAAGTGCCCACCACTTAGGTGACCCTCCTTTTTTCAAATATTGATCTAATTCATTACGTTCGATTTTCCACGTTTTTTTTTTTCATTGTGTTTACGGTCTTTAGTATGGAGTTGCTTTCGCAAACAATATTCCTTTTCTCCGTTTCGATGTTACAACATAATGGTATCTCGTCGGGGATGACTTGCGACATAGGCGCTTCTATTCAATCTCTTTAAATCCGAAGCGGAGCTTTTTCTGAAGACACAGCTAGATTATCCACGATTATTACTTTCCAAAGTGTGATTTACTGAGATTTCTCTGTTTGATTATAAACGATATCTTCACAAGTGAATTATGCAATCAACAATTGGGTCATGTATCCGTGCGCGCAAACAAAGACGCTTTGCCGTAGGTGTAATGGGGACTTCGTTGTTTTTTGTTTTTTGAACCCTTTACCTAACATGAAAAGTAGACGGCGCTTGCAAAAACAAAATTCTTGAATAACTGTTATTTTCATTTTTTGTCTCAAAAACATAGGTTATGACCCCTCATTGGAACGAGCTCGACGAGTCATAACCTATGTTTTAGAGACACAAAATGAAAAAAATTATGAAAATTAATTGGCGATTTTTGAGAATAGCACTGGTCAGTTTTGGCCGTTACGTTAGGTAAAGGGTTAAATAATATAATTATCGTTAATAATGAAAAGTAATAAACAAAGTAATCGCTTGACTGGACTGGTTACGTGAAATAATAATTCATTCGGGGCGAGGGACTATATTGTGAAACACTCGTGCGCATTCGCGCACTCGTTTATGTGCAACGTCCCTCACCTCTCATGAATTATTTTACGTAACCAGTCCAGTCAAGCGATTACTCTCTATTTAAAATATTTCTTATATTTCATGAAGGTAGTAAACTTAAGAATTGAACAAGCGCATATTTACCATAAACTGCCTCAACCTATTTCACTACGCCATGGATTTGGAACAATCATTGTTCAGTTCTTACGTTTACGCCAAACATTTCCAAACTAATGATCGGTATGGGTGTGAATGTTGCTTAATGATCTCCATTATTACCGTAGTTGCTGGGAATTCTATGTTTAAGCTTTGGATAGATGAGGATGAAGGAGTGGATAGATTTGATAAAACCGCGTTACCATAACTATTTGGTAAATTGCCACGAGGAGCGGTGGTTTAAACTAACGTTTCATATAATCCCTTCTTTTGTTCTTTCGTTCGTTCGTTCGCTCCTTCGTTCGCTAGTTCGTTCGTTCGCTAGTTCGTTCGTTCGTTCGTGTGTGAGAGAAAGAGAGAGAGAGAGAGAGAGAGAGAGAGAGAGAGAGAGAGAGAGAGAGAGAGAGAGGGAGCAAAAATTTTGTTACAAGTTTGTTACAAGACATTATTAATTCACGCCCGGGCTGAAGGACCCAATTGCTTCTTAGCTTCGCTATTGAGCACAATAATTCGCCTCTCTTATTATCCATTCTGGTAACTAGAGTCAGAGTTGAAAGTGTTACATAAATGCACGCTGTTGGAAATAGTTCTATGAGTAGAGCCTTGCAAAGCTTCAAAATTCGACTCGATACACAATCGTCATAGAGATTCTATTCGATTCACTTAGATACGAGTCACACTGACTCGGAAATTTTTTAATCGTCGATATGTTCTCAAAATCTTACCATGTGTTTCCTCTTGAACACTTCTAATTGGACCTTCTACTCTCGTCTAATAATTAACTTTATCGAAAGTCGATGGCGATCTTAGTCAGGGATGTCTGATAGCTTGTTTTGGGGATCCTAAGGTGACAGGAATGGCTGAAAATTTAATTTGCGCTGGGATATGAATGGCATTTTCTTTTAAACTATAAAATTATTTTATTTTCAAGTAATGAGTCATATGACCTCCAAAAGAGTGAAAGAATGATATGAAAAAGCACTGAAAAAATAGAAGTCACCAAAATTCATGTTTTTGATTTGCACCAAACTTTCTCAGCACAGGATTAATAAATACCCAGATGTTCCACAAAAATATGGCAGTTTGTCTAAGAAAACTCACTATAATACTGGAGTCATAATATTTCGGACAAATCGTCGGCTGAGTGCTAGAATGTTCTATGTCCCATAGAGGACATAGAACATTCTAGCACCCAGGCGACGAAATGTCTTTCAAGTGGACAAATAACAAAAGTCACTGCTTTCCATAACATCATTAACAAGAAAATTAGAGGCCGTTTGTATACGGGAGACAGAACAGTTTATAATATCTCACTAGTACCAGTCTAAATCCTTATTGCTGAGTGACTGATCTAACCATATGACTTTGGATCGACTGGTGCACCAAGATACCATAAACATCTCCCCCATATCAGACAGCTTTCAGATCACTTTCAGACCGCTTTCTGATCGCTTAATTATTCACTACGTATCCAGAAGCACACAATATTTTATTTTTAACCATTTTGAGAAAACAGACGACGGACATTTTGTCTCTACTTTATTATAGTGTGTTTTCGCCCGTATCTTTTACGATACATAATGGTGTTAGTTTCTTATTAAGTGCTCATAAGTCTCCTGACACAAATACAATTTCAGCCATTCCTGTCACCTCAGGATCATCTTAACTCTGACCGGCGTAAACACTCAACTCTTTAGCCACTTAGTTTGCACATGGATCATTCGACTAACTAAATGGGGCCGTTCGCTGTCCTTTTTCCAGAGCAGATCTTCGACGCCATTGCATCTCTTTGCAGACTTATTTATTTGAAACTATGCGCATTTTTTTCTGGTCAGTTAAAATTTAAAATTATTATTCACAATGGTTGTACAACAATATTGATGACTTGAAAGCTAATACATACCTAGCGCAGCAGCTAAAAAGAGTAATAAAATAAATATTGACTTCATGATAGTTTCCTGTGTCTAGGAAAACAAATGGAAACAGAATCCAATTCGAAAGGTGTTGAGTGAATTTCTTCTCGGTAAGCCGTCTATTTATACAGTAGTAGTAGAATATTTTATTTAAGTGTCACATTTCAATAAACATACATAATATACATAGAATATTTACAAAATATTTATATGAAATCCAGCCTATGAAGGCTTATATATGTCGATCACGTCATATTTGGAGATCATAAAAAGAATACTTGAAGCGATACATTATCACGATATCGCCCACCTTGTTATTATAATTTTCACACAGCTTCTAGTTTTTGTAAACATTTTCACAGTTCCCTGAGGCTGAATACTTCTTTTGATCCACTTGTTAAAAAGCCTCGCTTTATTTTACATCCGTTTTTCATAGCATAGATTTCACACCCTTTCACAACAACATGCGATAAGCTCACGACACTTAATATTTAGACGTTATTATTTGGTTAGTTTTACGTTGGCCGAGATATCATCTGACGTAACTTCATATCAGCCTGTGACCGAAGTACTGTGACCTAATATCTATTTCACCAATTCCGAAGTTTCTTATTCTCCCAGTTCCACTATCCAAACGTCCCTAGTTTCTCTGTGGGGAAGCCGCGACGTTCGGATAGCTTAACTATATCTTCTCCGTTTACGACCCTAAATCATATCTTACGTTGAATTATCTGTACATCTCTCTTCTTTTTTCTCATCATTCACATAATAAACCTTAGTCATTGAAATCATTAGTTCATCATCATACAAGAAATCGGCTTCAGACCACTCCATCATGCCTGGTCACACCGATTTTTCGAATTATGTTCGGCGAAAACGTGAAAGGTTTCGATGTAAACAAACTGGTTGCGCTAAATAAAGGCTCAAGGGGAGTAACTCTACAGTTAAAACTAGAAGGCCTGTCATGAAATGCTCACAAATAACGCGTCGATCTGCGCGTTAATCTACGCGTTATGACCATAGTAAGGCAATCAAATTCTGTACATATGGCCGGTGCACAAGCGAGGTTTCAGCCAATGGACCTCCGGGTAACCCGGAGGTCCATTGGCAGAAACATTGCCTGTGTTTGCTATGAGTAACCAGTAGAACCTGCCGTGCCTTGGATGACATTCGATATGGCAATTGCGCGCAATTCCTTCTCGCAATGAAGCCTAGATAAGCGCACAGTTCGGTGACAGGGCTTCTAGTTTTAACTGTAGCTTGATTCAAATCGGCCGAGATCGGCTTCACAGCAACCGCGTTTGAAGTCATATCCTTTCGTGTTTTATAATGGGCAAAATCAAATCCAACAGGATGGTTTTGAAATCGCAAAGGGAATTTCCAGAAGTCATTTAACGAAGCATGACCAACGCCGAATCACCCAAAAACGAGGGGGGAGGGGGGTGAGTCTGTCGCCTTTTAACGTACTTAAACGCTTTATAAGGCGTTTGTCGTCGCTCGTTTTAATGAACTATGACAAAAATAGACTATATTTTGATGTGACAACAAAAATGGAGATAAATGGAAAAACTATAAAAAAACAACTATCTTATTTTTTCAACTGTACAACATTTTAACTTTGCATAAAACCCGACGCATTTTAATTTTTACCCTATGACGCCCCCGATGACGTCACCTCAAAGTTCGACCATAACGGTTCGAAATTTCCCAGGACGGCACGACACTTTTAGAGAGGGATTTTGTTGAGATTATATTCCCTAAATTTCGAAATACTAAGCCTCAAAATGAGGTAGAAAAATAAATATAGAACAAAATGTAAAATCAACATCGCTGGCATGGGGTGTGTACATTTCAAATAAAAAAATAAAATGGATCAATTTCAGATAACCACAAAACAGTGTATGATGTTTCGCAGCTGTGTCGTCTATAAATACGGAGCTACATTAACCCTTTACCTAACATGAAAAGCAGACGACACATGCAAAAAAAATTCTCGAATAACTCATTTTTTTCATTTTTTGTCTCAAAAACATAGGTTATGACCCCTCATTGGAACGAGCTCAACGAGCTCGTTCCAATGAGGGGTCATAACCTATGTTTTTGAGACAAAAAATGAAAAAAATAATGAAAATTAATTGGCAATTTTTGAGTATAGCGCTGGCCGGTTTTGGCCGTTACGCTGGGTAAAGGGTTAATCACATGACAGCATTTTTAATGAAATACGTTCAAAACAGGCTAAACGTTAAGTGACATAAAAACGTGAAAATGGCGCCAAATCGTAAAACAAACAAACAAACAAACAAACAAACAAACCCCCCTCCCCAAACTATCTCTTAATTTTGTAAGCTTTACAACATGCTAAAGTAAAAAAAAAATCAGATGCATTTTGATGTTTGTCCCTATGACCCCTATGACGTCACCTCATTGTTCGGCCATAACGGTTAAGAATTCTTAAGGATGGCAACACATTTTTAGAGATGGATTTTTACATAGATTATATTTACAAAATTGCGAAAGACCGGCTGAAAATGAGATTGAAAATAAAAGGTATAGAAAAACACGTTAACCATTTGAACCCCGATGGTATCTTCCATATCAGTTCAATGACAGCAATTGGAAGATTCCATATTCATTGTATGGGGTAGACCAATTGATTGGTCTTGCCCTACATTCTCTCAGCAGCCATTCTACTTAATGAAATTAAGTCGTATCATGCTACGGGACGGGAAAAGCGACCTCTCGGGTTCAAAGGGTTAAATCGGCTTCGCTGACATCAAGTACATCAGTTTTAAAAAAACATATAAAACACACAATTTCAAATAACCAGAAAACAGAGTGTTGAGTTTCCTAGCTATATTCTATATAAACAGGGAACTATGCGAATCACAGGTTAGCGTTTTTAATCCTTTACCCAACGTAACGGCCAAAACGGCCAGAGCTATTTACAAAAATCGCCAATTAACTTTCATTATTTTTTCATTTTTTTGTCTCAAAAGATAGGTTATGACCTCTCTTTGGAACGAGCTCCATGGTGCTCGTTCCAATGAGGGGTCATAACCTATGTTTTTGAGATAAAAAAGTAAATACAATTAGTTATTCAGGTTCCGCCCCACAGTTTTCGAGGCATTTCCAAATATGACATGCCATACACTCTCTTCAAATGCAAATATTCTGCAGCTTAGTTATCTAACTCATAACATGTATTACATTTCCCAAATCCACCAAAAACATATAACACTATCTGACTAAGTAGAAATAAACAATCTGAATGTGGGTGGAATAATTTATTGTCAAAGGCCAGACTTCAACTTGAAAAATTGCATGAAGAAAATGTCGAAACCAGTCATTTTCAGCCACCTAGCAGCCTCAAAAGCAGGATTTTTTCACCAACCCCACCTACCCACCCCTGGAACAGAGCATCCCCTGTTTCAAAAATGCAGAATTTTTTTTTATATGTTTCCGTCTCATTTTTTAGTTACCTGTCTGGTAACAAACCCGTGTAAAAATTACATTTTTAAAAATAGCCAATTTTTCGAAGCCACTGTTTCCCATAATTCATCTGGTAATGTACCCCTATGTATCAGAATCCAACTTTGGGACCAAAACTTCAAATTCTCTTGTCCAACAAAAAAACAAATGTAATCATATATCTGATACTAAAAACATATCTCAATTTTACATGGCCTTAGTTTCAACATATGCCCTATGTTTAGAATTTCACCCCTGTGCAATAGTGCGAAACTGTGGAGCGGAACCTCAAGAATTTTGTTTGCAAGTGTCGTCTGCTTTTCGTGTTAGGTAAAGGGTTAATGAAACATGTCAAAAATAGGCTAAATTTTGAAGCGACGTAAAAACATCAAAATGGCGCCAAATAAAAAACTCCCCCAAACCCTGCCCTCTCTTATTTTTTGAGCTCTACAATGTACTAAAATTAAAAAAAAAAAAACACTCATTTTTGACCTTATGACTCAATATGGAGTCACCTGATTGGAATTGCCTACAACGTCACGACATGTTTTAGATATGGTTGTTTGCGTAGAATATATATTTAAAATTCTGAAACTATGGGGGTAATAATGAGATTAAAAATAAAAGGTATAGAAAAACACGTTAAATCGGCATCGCTGGCATCGGGTGCATAAATTTCAAATAAAAATATAAAATCGCACAATTTCAAACAACCAGACAACAGTTTGAATTTCCTAGCTGTGTCATTTATAAATAGGGAGCCATGTGAACCATAAAAGTGGCGTTTTAATGAAAACAGGCAAAATGTTGAAGTGACGTCAAAACGTCAAAAAAGTCGATCAATCGAAAAAACACACCTGCCTCCTATATATTTTTTTTTTGATCTACAACATATTAAAATTTCATGAAAATCGGCCGATGTGTAATGTTTTTTGACGTAACGCCAATAACGTCACCCGAAATTTCTGCCATAACCGTTGATAACTCCCCATTACGGTACCATTTTTAAGTAGGTTTTTTAATGGAGATGATATATCCAAAATTTTAAGCGGGAGGCTTAATAGAGAAGTTGATATTAAAAGATAGAGAAGAAAAGTCAAAAGTGACGTTGCTTTGGGTAAAGGTCAGATATCAGAAAACGAATACACAATTGTATAACTAAAAGTCACCATTAACAAATGTACAAAGTTTGGTCACAACAGCTTTAAAAATGTGACTGCAGTAGGCTGAATAAAAAAGAAAAGAAGGCTAACGATCCCGGTAATAAGTCAATTCAACTCCGGTGAATTACTTAAATAAATAGAGGATATCTAGTGTTTTGAGTGGATACCAAAAATTATCTCATGAGTGACCGAGACTATTTTTCTCGAACACTTGCGCGAGCGAAAATAACCATTTGTCTCGGTCACGAGTGAGAAAATTTTCGGTATCCACTCAAAAACACTAGATCTCGTTTTATGTTACGCTTTTTTAAGAATCTGATCCTTCCTATCGATAATTCCACTCGTTTCAACCTTGAATTGATGCATGAAAGCAAACAGCTGATGCGCATTGATAGGCGGAAGTGATTTGATGGATACTCGGAACAGGTATCGCCTGACAATCTGATAGTCCAGGCACATTGGACATAAAAATGAGAAAGTAAGGAAAAAAATCGGAGAAAGCTGATTTTTTTATATGTTTCCGGGACACACATTGCGGATAAAGTGTAAAAAGTCCCCGCGAATCCGAGTTGAGCTTTTTTAGTTATAGCGTTTTTTTTGATGAAAAAAAAAAATTAAAAAAAAATTCGACCCAGCTCCATATTTCTCATTCTTATTCGCCTTAGTAGGGTGAGAATCATAAATATCGTGCTAAATTATATTGAGAATACATATCCCCAACAGAAAATGCCAACTTTGTACCAATCCTCACACTCAATGGTGAAATATTCACGAAAATGTACAAAATTACGAAATATTTTTTATTGTTTTCATACACACAACGGTACACAACGTCCATTAAATCAAATCTACGACTACTTTGGGAGTTCAATTATATATCACAAATTGCAGAAAAGCAGTGGCTTTATAATGATATATAACAATAGTCATTTACTCCATAATGAACTGGTGAAACGTGTGAAATATTAACCATACCCCCTAAACTCAAATTCAGACGGCATCGACTTTTCTCATTCAAATACCGTATTATAGCATCATTGTTTCAATTTCCATGTTCGATTAAATCACATAATGTGGTGTTCGCCTACACTCAAGATACATTGGCATGTAATGTGTGCACGCCCTTGATGTGTATATATCAAAGCAGTGGAGATTGTGTCTTCGTCAGATAAGTTGACAAAAGTTTTCGTTAGACTCGGCGGCTTCCATATGATTATGTCATATTTAGGGGCAATTGGTTCGATCATGGCTGGTAGCGGCTTGGATGAACTTTGGGGGACTGTTTATGCTGGTGGGTCAATCCATCATTTGATCAGTGGTCATGCATATTCAAGAGCAGTTCGTGCCTATTTGCTAACACAAATTGCCATTACAAAACTTGTGTTTGAAGAAAGCCGAACACTAGATAACACAGACTGCACAGAAGTCAATGAAATATTCTGTGGACTTGCCAGAGGTGACTGTACAACAGCTGACGCTGTCAATCAAGAAAGTGTCAACCATCTACTGTCAAAATTACACGAACTGCTCCAGAATGCGTCCGTAGGACGCAGGAAAGCTTTGGGTACAATACTACGAGCAAATAGGTCTTCTCCAGTTGTTCTTGAGATCAGAGCGCACAGGCGACTGGGAACTCCACACATATTGTGTTCGCAATATGATTCCAGTATTTCACGCAGGTGGTCATTTTGCATACGCAAAAAGTTCTCATCTCTATTTGCAGCAGATGAATGAGCTAACAGAAATAATGCAACAGGATGATTTGAAGTTGTTCACTGAGAAAGGTTACTTTACCATAAGGCGCTCAGATAAATTCTGGGACGGGATATATTCTGATCAGACCATAGAGCAGAGTTTAATGAGAATGTTCAAGCTCCCTGGTGGTCTCACACATGGCAGGGGAATAACCGATAGCACTGTTGCGAAATGGGTACATGGACTACCTCTTTGCCTTCCGATATGTAATGCTCTCGAAAATTTTGTTCATGTTCACTCTGGTCATGGCGAACAACATCGGGATCTCCGTCAAAGTTCACAATTGACTGATGCCAATGATATCACCAAATTATTGAACTGGATCAGAGTGCATTCCCCCTTTCAGAATAGAGATCCACTACAATTAGTCTCTATAGCGACCGGGCTTGTGGCCGACGAAACTGTGAACTGTGACCAAGTTCGCAAAATTGGTGAATGTTGCGTATCGAATGTTGTAAGCAAAACGTTCAACAGCATCAAACTACGACGTGTTGACACTGTGAAGTCTTTCGCATCGATGGCAAATAGCATCAAAGTCCGTGGAAGTAAGTTAGTGATTGACCCCACAATTCTGTTCAACCGCATCACATGTGTTATTCAGTCACAAGCAGAGATGGAAGAGTATCTCAAATATGAACTCGCCCCGAAACCACCAGCATTGTTTGATTCTGCTGGAATGAGGAAGACACAGAAAAGCACGCTCGGTAAGATCCTCAAAACATACGGTTCCGAGCAAACTAAAATCCCAGAACATTCTCTGTTTGTTGTAGATGGTGGATTTTTATTGAGGGCAGTGGTATGGCCTAAACAGTCGTCATATAAGGACATATGTACATCATATTCCAATTATCTAGTGAGACATTTTGGGGCGAACGTCGTGGTTGTTTTTGATGGTTATGCTTGTACAATGTCGACAAAGGGCACGGAACAAGCCCGTAGATCTAAAGACAGGTATTCCATTGATATCAATATCTCACCCGAGTTACCAGCCACCACACCCCAATCCGATTTCCTTGCAAATGCCAAGAACAAAACCCAACTGATCGACCTTCTAATGCAGGAGCTATCTGCTATCAATATTCAGTCCAAGCAGGCCGAGGCTGATGCTGATGTACTGATAGCCGAAACTGCACTTGGCATCGCTCAAGATGACAACAATGTTGTCGTTGTGGGAACAGACACAGACTTGTTAGTCATTCTTACCTCTCGATTTCAACCGGGATGTAATATTCACATGATGTATTCCATTACCCCAAACTTACTAGTTTCAGTTAGTGAAATAGCAACCAAAATGGGTGACCATAGAAGCAACCTCCTTGTAGCACATTCTATAAGTGGTTGTGACACTACTTCTGCACTCTTTCGAGTTGGTAAGAAGAAAGTATTCAGTACAATTGTCTCCGATGTTACTAGCGACTCACAACAGTATGTCAACACAATTTTGGCGGATGACAGTACACCAGGTGCAGTAGCCGCTGCCGGGGAACAATTTTTCCTGATCTTATACGGGAGTAAAACTGTTTCCTCTCTCGACCAATATAGATATGTCACTTACAAGCGTTATGAAGCAAAATCTAAACTGAATAAACCCATCGACCTAGCCTCACTCCCACCAAGCAGCGATGCTGCACAACAACATGTCTACAGATGTTATCTCCAGGTCCAACAATGGCTGGGCACGTCGCTTCCTCCGACGGAATGGGGGTGGTCGCTAGACAATGGACTTCTTGTACCGACTGCAGCCACAAAGCCATGTGCCCCCGATAACCTACTGAATCTGATCAGTTGTGGTTGCAAGAGTGCTTGTACAAAAAGGTGTGGGTGTAAGAAGGCAGGACTCTCTTGCTCAGGTTTGTGTAATTGCTGTTCGGATTCTTGTAACAACCACAGAAACACTGTCCTGTCGGAAATTTCTGAGTTCGATGAATAATATGTATATAGGTCATGTCATTTCTGTATATAGCGTTGGTAATAGTCAATGTAACTTAATCCATGTTGATTGATTTGTACATTCTGTAAATATTATTTATTGATTTTTGTACATTCTGTAAATATTATTTATTGATCTAATGCTGCCAGACACAGACGTGTCTGTTCGGCCCCAAGCCCGAAAATAGTTGAGTTCTCATGCTGACGAATTTTATGACAAAAGGGGAACTCGGCCAGAAGCAGAGGGGGTCTTCCATAATGTCTATTTTGTAAGCAATGATAAAAGTCTTCAAATGGTGGTGGATTTTTTATCGTCTGTCCAACTAACATCCCGTTCTGTACTACGACCCTTTGGGCAAATCCGTTAGGAAAATCGTCATTTTTTGCGTAAATCCGATACTCTTTTGTGAATTGTCAATAATTTTTCGCAGAAATTGTCACAGAATGCACATTTTCCTCTAGGTAAATGTATATTAGACTTTATGTAGCTCGAAATACGCGTAAACAAAAAATACAGTTGGATCAATTCGAGGTTACAAAGTTCGTGCGAGTTTTTTTAATTTTTTTCAAACGCGTTTTCGAAAAAAGGCTGTAGAAAAAAAAGCTCAACTGGGATTTTAGGGGACTTTTGTCTAATCGTTCAGTGACATGTACTCGACATTCCCTGAAAAAATCAGCTTTCTCCGATTTTTTTCCCTAGTGAAACCTAATGTTCTTGGGCTATGATTCAGCTAGCGTGTTTCATGCATCAATTCAAGGTGAATACGTTTTGAATTTTTGCTGGAAATGATCGGTATCCACTCAAAAACTCTAGATTTTCTTTTTATTATACATTTTTAGAACAAATTGATCATTTCCAGTGATAATGTGACTCGTATTCACTTTAAAGTGATGCGGTGAAAGCCGCCAATTTGATTGATACCGTAGAAGTGAAAATTTTCTATATCTTCACAGTGGGGGATACGATTTCTATCTTTCCGCAATTTTTTCTTCGATAATCTATCGTTTGGCGTAACATAAAACAAAATATTCTATAGTAAGCTTGGGCTGAAAAAGCTGAATACGATATCAGCGCGGAATTTGCATCTGGCTCAAAGGCACCAAGTGTACTACATCTGATAGAAAAGGATAACATACTCGGTCCAGGGTATTCTACCAGATAACGGTCAAGGAAGCCCAAGACGTTTCTGTCAAATACCCTGGATCGAATATACTATAGGACTTGAAGTACACTTTACATTATATTTCATCACAAAAGGGTGAATTAAAGTTGAAAATGCAAACCGTTTAATCGTTAAGTGCATTGTTCACGCTGTAGGTGCCAGTGGTGCCAATTGCACTAAAAATTTATTTGGCACCAAACATATAGCATTTGGCACAATATTTGACATAAAAATATACTCCTGGTGGTTTATTGTTTCGGAGCGTCGCTTTCGATAAAATCTTTGTCTGTGGGTGGACACAGGCTAGACAGAATTCACGCCTGTTGAGTAATGTTTGGGTTAGAGGTGTAGTCATAGCTCTTTGTTATCGGTTGGGGAGCGCGGTAGCTCAGTAGGTAGAGGTGCAGGCTGCAAGCCGAGGGGTCCTCGGTTCCAATCCCTCCTGCTGCAACCGCGTTGTGTCCTTGGGCAAGATACTTCATCTCCATTGCCCGCGTGGGGGCACGGTGGCGTTGTGTACTAAGGCGTACTGCACGTCGATTGTGCACTTGTCTTCAACCAATGCTAACCTTGCTTGTGTGGAGTTAGTATGTTGGGGAGCTGACAGTTGCTCGTCGTTGCTAGGTGGTTCTCTCTGGATACTCCCGCTTCCTCCACCCGTAAAACTGTCACGGTCATGATTAGCCATTGTGCATAAATATGTGACCTTAAACACCAATAAATAAATAAATAAATAAATAATAAACAGACAGTTAGAGTCAGTTTTGATTTTTTTTATTTTTATCCATTAGATAGTTGCATCTAAGTACTTAATTCTACGAACAGCACCCCAGAAGAAATCAGCGACACTTGTCTTTTTCAAATTTCTCGGATGCCATAGAATTAAGAAAGGGCGCTGGTTTTGTTCACATTGGCATGGCGGTGGTTCGAACCCACGCCGAAATAGTTTCCTTCGACACCAACCGCCTAGCGAAGCTATACTGAACCACGCTCACCACTCGGCCACCGACAGATTTTTATCATTTCGTGCAACTCAAATACTTCAAAGAGCCTGGCAATACTGAATTAAAATATAGCAATTTGAGTGCAACAAGGCGCCATCTGCAATGCTTTAGCATTGCAGATGGCGCCTTGTTGCATTCAAAGGACAATATTTGGTTAAATTGTTCTCAATTACAATCAGAATCCATTTGGCACTAACATCTTTCATTTGGCACCAAAAATTCATTTGGCCTCGAACAAATATTCTATTTGGCACCAAAACATTTCTCGTCAACTTGAACACTAGTTGAGTGATAGTTCCTGAAAGCTCATCGAAGAAAATGGATTGTGATGTGAATAATGAAACTGAATGTCAACAGTAAGTAAGTAAGTAAGTATGTATCCTCATGTATTGTAGCTGTGCATTGCTTCTGACAACTGCTGGGTATTATCGGAACAGTAAATATGTATTATTTAAAATAGTGACCAGTTATCCTTCAAAAAAGTCTGGTTATTGTTAAACTGAGGCACGCTTATTGTCCTTGGTGGTCATTTTCAGATAACAGCGAAGGTGTGTAACAACCATGGGCCAATACTATAAAACTTTTACAATTGTATTTACAATTGTATTTTCTAGAAATGTATATCCTAGTTATGACTTTAAATGGGTTGAAATGAACCATTAGCATTTGGTCAGTTATATTAATAGATAGAAAATACAATTCTAGAAAATACAATTGTAAAAGTTTTATAGTATTGGCTACGAGAGTGTAATAATCAACCAACAGTATAATATTAACCAGAAATGTAATAAAAATCAACCAGCAGCGTTATAATCAACCATTAATGTGACAGTAATCAATTAAAAGTGTAATAACCAGAAATGTAATGAACGTAACTAGTAGTGTAATAAAAGGCCATGAAACTAAATAATTTTTAAACAAAATTTCAAAATGTTTTCGGTTTCTCAAATTATAATTTTTATATCTTAATTGAATTATAATCATTTGATGATAAGTCTACATATGTTTTTTCGAGACCATTTGTTTGGTTCAGTACTGTCAGGCTCTATCAGGTGTTATTTTGTGCGAAAATACTGGTGCTTAAGGCCATTTCAGCATCTTTGGTTATATCGCTGTAACAAAATTAGAGCAGATAAAAATTTATCCAGTTATGTGTCGTAATGCTCGTTAGAGACGGCTTACACCAGGAATAAGATGCGGGTTTCATGATATCACACCACGTTTTCAGGGTATATTTATTTATTTATCACACCACGTTTTCAGGGTATATTTATTTATTTATTTATTGGTGTTTTAAGGTCACATATTTATGCACAATGGCTAATCATGACCGTGACAGTTTTACGGGTGGAGGAACTCGGAGTAACCGGACAGAACCACCGAGCAACGGCGAGCAACTGTTAGCTCCCCAACATACTAACTCCACACAAGCAGGGTTAGCATTGGTTGAAGACAAGTGCACCATCGACGTGCAGTACGCCTTAGTACACAACGCCACCGTGCCCCCGCGAGGGCAATGGAGATGAAGTGTCTTGCCTAAGGACACAACGCGATTGCCACAGGTGGGATTCGAACCGAGGACCTCTCGGCTTGCAGCCTGCACCTCTACCTACTGAGCCACCGCGCTCCCCATTTTTCAGGGTAACACGTACGTGATAAAATTTAATGTTCTGAAACTCGAATTTTCTTACCTCTTGCGTTGTCTACTTTTAAAATTTCCGATACGCCCCTGATCAATCTCGAAAGATCTCTCTCACCCTCACCACCCCTCTTCTGTCACTATATCGGAATACATAGCTTTTTCTGTCTGGTTGGCAACTTTGAATGTTATTTTAGGTAACTGTGTTCTACCGGGAGTGATGCTTGGATTTCATAACAGGGGCTCTCACTCACGGTTTTCTTTCAAAGTGACCAGCCAGGCCGAAAAAGCATTCATCGCGATACAACGACTGAAGTGGGGTTGGTGAGATAGGTCATTAAAAATCCGCCAGTGAGGTATGAAAAATGATAAATGTAGACAACGCAAGTTATCAGCAAATTCGTTATTCAGAAGTTATTCAGAAAATACCCTGAAAACGTTTTGTCGTATCATAAGACCCGACATCTTCCGCCCGGGGTGAGCATCCTCTAACAAGCATGAAATTACAATAATTAACGGGTAACTTTCAGTTGAGTTTTTTATATCAATATTGGGGCAGCGGCGATATAGGCACAAATGTTGAAGGTGACCTTAAACACGCATATGAAAAACACGGAATCCCATTGAGTAACACCACTGAAACAAATAAATTATATCTAACCTCGTAAAATTCTTTAGGCATATGATTAAATGATCAAAAATAGATCGAATTTACAAAAATCATAATCTGAGTCAGCCGAAAACTTTTTGAAGTTTCGTTGAAAAATTGTTGACTTTCCTCGTACTTTATTACACTCCTGGTTTCGGCTATTACACTACTGGGTAATTTCTTTTACATTATACAAGTGTGGACTTTGTGGTGGTGAATTTGATGTGATATGAACCTATAAAACGTATACTGACCGAGGCGTTAGCCGAGGTCAGTATAAGTTTTTAAGGTTCATATTATATCACATCATATCTACCACCACAAAGTCCATAAATGTTTTATTGTATAAACCATCCTCAAAAAACAGTCTTCTATTTGTCAATTAAAAGTTCAATTATATCAACCAGAAATACTTTTATTTAACAATAAAATAGTTATCATCTGCAGAATAACATAAAAAAATAAACAATGTTATAGAGATTACATCGATTGAAATAGAACTAGAGCGGGGATTTCCAAAGGCTATATTTAGAAAGTTGATATTCATTGGAAAACCGTTGTACATGGATTTTTGAATACCAGTCAGGTGTATAAGATCCAACCAATAGAAATGCGGTTATTTATAGAAGTATATAATAATACTGGTTGATTATTACACTACTGGTTGATTTTTATTACATTACTGGTCAATACTACAATAATGGTTGATTATTACACTACTGGTTGTTACAAGCTGGTTAGTAGTGGCTTTTAGACACCCATTTATGACGCTTGGTAGTGTAACTGTTCAGAATCGAGAAATTACACAAACAGGGTTTATGAAACCTGGATTTCAAATAATCAAAGTCAGAAAATTATTCAAGAATCAGACTGGCAGCGATTCAAAATTACTGCTGATTCCCGAACCATCAAGTCATCAGACAAATAATGTAAGGAACTCAAAGGTTTTGTACCCTGGAACTAGCACTTAACTAGTCCTACGTTTCGATTAACAGATTTACAATATTTCATTTGGTTCTACCGTTGTTTCGCTTTTCGCAACAACTGATATATTACTGATGAATTAAGGTAGAATATATAGACAGAACGGTATTCGCGTTCAAACCGTCATTTTTTTACCACACGAGATCGATTTGGGCGGAGGGATAATACTGAACGAGAAGCCGAAGGCTTCGAGTTCAATATTATCCCTACGCCCAAATTGATCGAGTGTGGTAAAAATGAGAGTTCGAATGCGATGCTGTCCTGTATTTATTACACGGCTACAATTTACCAAAAAATGTTTTATCTATTTTGGCAGAGGATAATATAGAACTCGGAGCCTTTGGCTTTTTGTTCAAAATTATCCATCCGTCGAAATCGATCTCGTGCGTTACAAAATGACAGTTCGAACGTGTATGCTGTTCTGTATTTATTGCATGACCACGGTTCACAAAACAATTATTAAAAACACAAATTATTGCCAAACATAACCAAAACGTAAAAAAAATAGGTAAATAGTCCGTGCACGTGATCCGTACTGTTTAAGGACAATAACAAACGTTTTTTGTTCGCTTTGGTTTTTGCAGAAAAAGCGTGTATTTTATGAAAATAAAAGCATAGACGATAAACTATAATGTTTCACTTTCTTTGAGTCACGCCAGAAATACTGCTCAATCGAGACTTGATTTGACCGAGTTTTTGATGACATTTCGGTAAGAAATGAAAACTCACCCAACGCCGCCGAGAAGCATTATTGATTGGGTGAGGGGATGGGCTAGGGTTGTCCTCCAAAGTTACCTGGTTTCCAATTAACAATTACCTGATTTGCGAAGCGTCCCAGTAGCGGATTGGGCCTAGAAATAGAAATACAATAAATGAGGCCATGTTAGTAACGCCGAGACAGGGGCCGACCCTGGCGAGATTCGGTGTGAGAATTTTTTTAATTTTCCGGCCAGAAAAGATGCCCAATCTCGCATATCTGAGACATTTTCCGATGCTCATGTGTGTTAAAATGAGAGCATCTTAATGGTATTCAAACCACGAGTCCGACCAAGGTTCCGCCCCGTAAGAGAAAAAAAGAAAATTTTGCGAACCGAGAAGATGCAAAATCCTAACAACTGAGGCATTTGTAGACACACCGGTAGGAGCGTAATAAAGAAAGAATTGCACTGGTGCAAAATCCATGAATCCTACCATAATTCGACCTCGTGGGAGGAACTTTTGATTTTAGGTCTGAAGTGAGATAAAGGGATGGGATGCAACATCGAAAGAATATCAATGTGGGGTTACCCCGTGTGGCTCCGAGAGACTACCAAGAGGGCCTACCGGAAAATGTCACGATGGCATATACGGCGAGTCCGTATGCAGCCTCATATGATATCTATGAGGTTCTAGAAGATAAGATCTAGATATTCCTTGTTAGCGAATACTAGTAGAACAGACGACCAAGTATTACTTCAAACGTCTGCGATACTTTAACATTTGATTTAGGTTGGTTCTTGTAAAAATAATTCTACTTGATTGTTTGTCAGGAACCTGGTTTGGGGGTGGCGGGTGAGGGGTTGCATCCCCCCCCCCCCGGAGCGACGACCCTAAACTCTCAAGAGCAGTAATTTTATGATACGCCGGGTAGTTCCACTAATTGTGTTTGTGTTACCATTTTGATGGTTTAAAGGTGAATCAAATACTTATTGATTGGAATATTTATAACTTGAAGGAGTAGCTGCATGTCTTTGTGAGTAAATTAACATCAGGTCGCGTGGTGGCCCAATGGTTAAGGTATTGGACTTCACGCCGAAAAGTTAACGGTTCGATCCCAACCAGCAGTAACCGCGTTGTGTCCTTGGTCAAGGCACTTGATCCCGACTGCCCACGTGTGAGCACGATGACGCTGTGTACTAAGGCGATTGTCGATGGTGCTTAACTTCAACCAATGCTAACCCTAATTGTGCGGAGTTAGTACGTTGGGGAGGCTGACAGTTACTGCTAGGTGGTTCTCTTTGGTTTACCTGTTCAATGAATATTTTTCACTAGCAAAGTGGCTGATCAATTAATAGGGTCCCACTGTACTGTTTGCTAACCGGCCAATGAATTTTCTTAATGCAAACATTCATGTGTGCTGTTTGAGAGGGTTAAAAGTCAACATAAGTCAAGGAAACTTTTGTCTGAAAAAAATCATGAACGGTGGAGTGTTTACTTCAGTACCTTCAAAATATTGAACTGACTCAAAATCTCATTGGAGTCCAGGGTTCAATTTAAGATGGTATACTGACTCTGAAAGTAAGTTTTTTTTTATATATATATGAAACCCTGGTCTTTATGTCAGGAGGGGATTTGGTGCCAGCAGGGACCGATCAGGACTATTTAAAATACGCTCTAGCCTCGGAGCCTATTTTTTCAATTCATGCGCCAGATTTCAATTTACGGAGTCACACTGTTGTTTGTAACACACACTGCAAGTATGTAATAGCTCTCATCATTTTCATGTAGTACACTATAGCAAACATTAATCTTCACTGTGGTTTCTGATCAAGTCTTGGCTGCCTATTTAGGCAGCCAAGACTTGATCAGAAACCACAGTGAAGATTAATGCTTGGTAATTAAGACTTGAAGTATTAACTTAAGCACTCTACAACAATGATAAATGATAATCATATATATAATACATGTAAGAGTGTCTCTCTCGATTATCCATCGAAAGAATATCAAAATATGATCTGAGAAGTTACGCGCCAACTGAGAAGCCTATTTCTGAGATTTAAGAGCCAGGTCCTGGTGTTTCAGAACCAAATACGCACTGGCGCATGCCCAGGTCGGTCCCTGCCTGCTTGTGTGGAGTTACTACGTTGGGGAGTCTGACTGTTGCTCAGTGTTGCTCGGTGCATGGTTCTCTTTGGGTACTCCGGCTTCCTCCACACGAAAAACTGTCCGACACAAGGTGACCCTGGCTGTCAAAAGTGTCAAACGAGAATAAATAAATAAATAAATAAATAAATAAATAAATAAATAAATAAATAAATAAATAAATAAATAAATAAATAAATAAATATCCATCACATTGTATCAACGTCTGCGTGCTCCACGACAGGTGTGTAAAGGAACAGCCCATAACAGAGTCGAATTCCAAACAGTATAGTCCGGGCGTTAGAGCAGGGTACCCAGCTAAAAAGGTGTGTAAAGCAATTTATTGGTATTTCTAGGGTGACTTTTTGCGCCGAATCCGATTTATCCCACTCTGTAAATTGAGATATTGTTCCATTTTCAAGGTTCTATATGTTGACGAGACACCAGACATGCATTTGTCTCCAGCTGTTATTTGTTTTGGAACTGTAGTTGGGTAAAAAAGTGGAAAGATTGGTGAATTTTCGTCAGAAATGATTAAATTTTTAGATTTTAGTATTTGTCAAGATTACAAAGTAGCATTGCGGCGTGCAAAGTATTTGATGGTCGTTACTTGGGTACATTTGACCATTTATTCCGAATTCGATCGATGTCGCTCTGCAGAGATTGGTACAATTGAGATATTTTACCCTTTTGTACATATTCACACCGAAAACCACCAGAAAAGATAGAAATTAAAGTGAAAATGATATGTTGAGTTTTGTGGATAAAATGTTACGAATACATTTTATTTATATATTTATAATTTACCGTAAATACATTTTGTTGTCTTGTTTATGCGGTGGGATCAAAATATCGCGAAGAATGTTCATTTTGGCAGGAACGGATGCCAGTTTCTGTCCCTGAATGGTACGATTCGAAACTATGCCCCTTGGTCACTCTTCGCAAATCAGACCACGAGAAAGCTGACGTTACAATGTGCCAGCAGGTCATACCTGTTTCCAAAAGAGCTGACATCCACAGTCAATACAATATGAGATGACACAGACGTCTTTGTTATATTAACCCATTTCTATTGGAAACAAAACAGGAGTATTTCACTTACGATTGAATCAACACGCAATGACAGAAGGGGTAATAGATCTGTAGGTCTCCGGTTGTGACACTGTTACACAGAACTTTGGTGTGGGGAAGACGACAGTCAATAAATATTCGAATAGTGTCACACCAGATCAAAAAGACAAATCGGATGCTAATTTGGATACAGTTTGTCAACAGTGACCATCCTCATTAGTAACTGGTATGTCTACCCATCTAAAGACATGCAGATACCAGTTTTAAGGTGTGGTCTAACAAAACCGCAGAATCTCAGATAAATGCAACAAAATTATATACTGTTCCACCAACAAGTGAAGCTTTCTCATACAATGCCAAACGAGCACATTTTCAATCGATGCTTTGGTATTCTGCCCCGTGAAGTACATCCCCAGAGACTGGTCCAAAATGTTTGTGTGTAATCGGGATGATACGTCCAAGTCACAGCTTCCAATTGGCATTCTGATGGGATAGACCCAGCACCTGTGCAGGAGATTAAGGTAATTAAGTGTAGTTGTAGCATTGGGAAATCGTGTCGGTCTAAACAATCTAGTTCTTTATGGCATTAACGAGGCATTTTCAGAGTGCCATAACAGGCACACGTTGATCCCAGCGATAGAAACCGACGAGGAGGCTGATCTCATGCGATAATCTACAATTTGGGTAACAGTTGAGATACCTGCTGGTGCTACGACCTAGTGCAGTCATGAGGTCCGCGTTACTTCAAGTACACACAATACAATGATGGTGGTTAGTAAAAATCAGTCAAATCTACATTTCGTGTAAAAAATAGTTCGTTCTTGGGCTCGCCGAACATATCTTGAGCTTTAGGGATCAGATTTGGAATGAATGGTTGCATTTATCCAAATTATTCTTGAAACTTAATAAAACACATTGCACACCATATTGTTTTGTTTTTTATCGACAAGTACTAAAATTCGGAAATGTAGTTAATCTTGACCAAAAAAATCGTCAAATGTTCGCCATTTATCCAACAAAAGCACAGAAACCCCCAATAAAATCTGGCAATAAACGGTTCGATCGTATATCACAAACAAACAAAACATAAATGTAAAGCAAAATTTTGTAACAATGCTGGAATATCACATTAACTTAATTGGGTAAGTCGGAAGTGGGTTTGCCCGAGATGTACAGAGTGGTATCAATCGGGCTCAGAATCAGCGGAAAAAGTTACCCCAGAGGCGCCATAAAATGCTTTACATGCCCTTTCACATCCCACGACTACACTTTATTTATAAAAAAAAGTTTAAATGACTGGGAAAAACATAAACCGGTTTCAGAGTTCAATGCATGTTGTCAAAGATTGTTTTGTCATCTGTGCTGGGTATAGTAATATCTCAGTTGTGGATATGTTACAGTCAATGTCCAAATTCAGTCAATTTGTAAATTGCCTGAAAGTTTTAGTCAATTTGTAAATTGCCTGTTTCAATCAGTCACTTTGTAAATTGACTAAAAAGGTCAGTCAATTTACAAATTGACTGAAAATTTAAGACGATTTCTTGACACATTGACTGAATGTTACTTCCTATTTTACAAATGCCTCATTGGTTGTAAAAATGATAAAAATAATTAAATACATAGAGGATATTCACGAAAATTTGATGAATACCGAAAATATCTCGTGAGTGGCTACAAAGAAATATGAGGATCTTCACGAGCGACGCAGTCGCGAGTGAAGATCCTCATATTTCTTGTAGCCACGAACGAGATATTTTCGGTATTCATCAAATTTTCGTGAATTTTCTTTTTATTTAATGCTCTACGACTACAAACTCTCCAATTTGTGGCCTTTATTTGCCATTAAGGCGCAAAATTTATGTGCCGAACCGGCGTCCATACAAAAATTACAACAACCAAACTCCAACCATTGGAATGTGTGAATATCCGCACAAAAAGTAGTCCCGTCTTATTTCTCCCCTAACTTTACGATTTACCAAGGCTGGCGAATTGAAATAATCGCAATGTGTTTCGAAGAAATAGAACAATAACAAAAAACACCACTTTCTTATTTTCAATAACAAGACACGTCATTTTATTTTTTTTGAACTCAATGCACTGAAGACGTGTGAAGTTGAACTGAAGAAATTTGAAAGTGATTTCGGCTTTTCGCTGGAAGGTGAATGAGAAAGTCAAACTTTGAAACCGCTGATTTAATGAATTGATTTAGTCACTGTCACTATCAATTATTCGAATTCGTTTGTATTTGGGACTCTGGAATTCATTACTGATGTGCTGACTCTGTGATGATTGCATGTAAATGTTTATCGGCCCATTAAACGTGCTGCAACTGAACATCGAAGACAGTGGAAATGAACCGGTCGAAATGGAACTGCAATTGCTGTTATTGTTTACATTCAGTTGTTGTTGGAGAGGTGAAGACTTGTTATTCTCCACATTTTTGTCAGGAATGTTTAAAATTGTTGACTTTTCGGAGCGTGATTCACTGGAACAACAACTGAATGTAAACAATAACAGCAATTGCAGTTCCATTTCGACCGGTTCATTTCCACTGTCTTCGCATAAATACGTAGAATTTAAAGTACATGTGATTCGTCATCCGAACCTACGATGAAATATCGATTTCTAAATATCATTTTGATATTTCGTTTTGCCGACCGACAGGGGAATATGACTTAATTTTTCAGCGTGAATTGATGCCTGAGCATTAAATAAAATGAAGTATATTTATTTTTATCACAAAACTCAGAGAACAAAATACACTTTGTAACTAGTTCTAGTAACCATAACTAATGTAATTACTAGAGTACAGGTCACTGTGGCGGCATTAATACCAACTGTAATATACTGAGTCAAAAACGAAAGTAAAATAGAAACAAATGTGAAAAAATAGCATAAAGGATGAAATATAATAGTTCTAATGTCGCATGTTTGTGGACAAGAGGTCATGCAAAGAGTTTTATGACATGTTGTTGTTGTCCACCCAACCGTGTACAATTTTAGTACGGATTTCAAAATAGTACGTGCTACCCGAGAATGTCAAATTGAAAGGGAGGCCGACGATTTTCTTTGTGTTATGTTGTGCTTGTGAGCCTGGGTTATTGAGAAAACAGGCTAGTTTTTGTCTTCCGACATTTTAAAAAATGCCAAGTTTAACCGAAGACCAGAGGTTGCGTGCCATTGGTATGCACGAGGCTGGGATACCTCCAGATGAGCTCGCTACTGAGTTCGGAGTCACTGTGACCACTATTTACCGTCTCACTGGAAAGTATAGAACCACTGAATCTACTGCCGACCGACCGCGTCCAGGTCGACCAAAAGTTCCGACCCCTGCACAAGACCGACACATCAGGACGTCTCATTTGCCGGATCGTTTCCTTCCGGCGACGAGGACAGCAGCAATTACGCCTGGTAGAACTAACAATAGAATCAGTGCACAAACTGTCCGCAACTGACTCGCTCAACATGGCATCCGAAGTAGGCGTCCATACCACGGACCAATCCTTACCCACAAATAGGAATTTGTGCACACAAAAATTACATTCAGTCAATCCGTCAAGACATCTGCTTTATTTTTCAGTCAATTTGTAAATTGACTGACTTTCTGATTGAAACAGGCAATTTACAAATTGACTAAAATTTCAGGCAATATACAAACTGACTGATTTTGGACATTGACTGTAACAAATCATGAATTGATTGTTATGACATCACAATTGACAATCAGAAGCTTGTGTTGATTGTTTCAAGGTTGTTTGGGGATAAACCTGGTTTAACCCTTTACCTAACGTGAAAAGCAGACGACACTTGCAAAAAAAATTCTTCAATAACTAATTGTTTTCATTTTTTGTCTCAAAAACATAGGTTATGACCCCTCGTTGGAACGAGCCCGACGAGCTCGTTCCAACGAGGGGTCATAACCTATGTTTTTGAGACAAAAAATGAAAAAAATAGTGAAAATTAATTGGCGATTTTTGAGAATAGCGCTGGCCGGTTTTGGCCGTTACGTTGGGTAAAGGGTTAACTTGATTACATTGTTTGGGATGCAATCAGGGTGAATGACCAGTATCCTCAGATAAATGAAAATTAATGTGAATAGGGTAGATACCTATAGAATGTGAAAGCAATTATTTGGCTCTAATTAATTTCGGCTTGTGTTTGTTAATAAAATACGATTCTTTTGGCTATTCTTTTCTGTTCATTTTCGGGACCAGACATTTTATAGATCGGGAAAACCTTAAGTTTTGATTTTCCAGATTAATTTTGTTGAGGTGACCGGATACGTACAGTGGTTTAAATCGGTCAAATAAAAAATATTGTTATGTTTTTCCGACTCATTTAAACGTTATTACTTTTTCTTTATTTCCTCCGCACGAATTTCGTTTTATTTGTGATATACATATCTACAATATGACCTCTCTAGTCGGAGGTATCATCCCAATTCCCGCACATACATACCGAGTATAATGCATGTTGAGAGAGAGAGAGAGAGAGAGAGAGAGAGAGAGAGAGAGAGAGAGAGAGAGAGAGAGAGAGATTGCTTAGTAAGATGCACACTTTTATTTTTTCCATCTCTCCCGCCCATCTCTAGTCTCCATACCTCAAACCCTCTGGCATATTCCCCTTGACATATACCCTTCAATCCAGGTCTCCACACCTCTCAGTCCCTGCCTACATCCTCCCTTACCACCTATCACATCACTTCCATAAAGACGAGTGCGAGAGAGTGCCATTTCAGATTTTAGCTAAAACGAATGCAAAATCAACTTGAAGATACACACAATCATTTTAATTCAGATGAACTTCCTGCTAAAAATCCCCCTATAACAATAAATGAGTACTTTCTGTTCGAAAATACCGCTATACCTTTCTGCCCGGGGCAATAACTGCCACCCTATTTTTCAATGGTCTGCGTATACTAAAATATATAAAGAAATATAACGCCTTATTCCGCCAGATGTCATTGATTTACAATGAGTCACGCATATTAAAACATATAAAGCAATGTAACCAGTTATCCCCACCATCCGTAACTTCTTTTCACTGCCACAAGTATATAATGGAATGTTTACCTCAACATCTCAAGCGACCACCTGTCACCCAGTTAAAATGGTTTGCGTATATTAAAATATATAATGAAATGCTGTCAGCGTAAAACTAAGCCCCTTTCTACAATATACATACAGCAATTGTTTTGTACATTTTTCTAAGTCTTTTTTATTCGGAAGGACGGACCGAATGACGGACGAACGGACGGCGGACATGCATCTATCTGCCATGTAACCTTTAATACCCAATGCAAGGGGAAAGGTGGGGAGGGTGCCTCATTAGTTAGACCACTGGACTCAAGATGGTCGAGGGTTCGATGTCGAGCCGCATCATCTGCGTCGTGGCCTTTGGCAAGACACGTCATCCCGATTGCTTATGTGGGAATAGTATGGCGGTATGTATTAACTGGTAGAGTGCTAGAAGCCCATATTTGGGCTTTATTCTGAAGTGCAGGTACCACAGCTTGAAGGCTCATATTCAGTGGATGTGCTTTGTATTATCTTTGAAGTGATATTATTTAGTCTGTAAGGGCTTGCCTTGTTACAATTTATGGGTGAGTGCCCATACACTCTCCCATAAATTGTAACAAGGTAATGACACGTGTACAAGATGTGATGACCCAAAATAATTACGCACTCTACCAGTTAATGCGTGTGAGTGGACGACGGGGGACTTGTCTTTAACTACTGCTTACCCTGCATGTACAGGGTCAGTACATTGTAGATCCCTATAGTTTCTTGCCATTGCCCGTTTTTCTTCCAGGGTTCTTCGGTTTCCCCCATCTATAAATATGGCCAACACGATATCACCCTGGATGTTGAAAGTGTGCCTTGAACCTCAAAAAATATAAAAAGTAAAAAATACGATGAAGCGAAAAAATAATAATAGAAGAATCCGTATGTTGCGAAGAAAGCTATGGAGACTAATGGAGTCGATTGTGATCGGCCTTATGTTGCTCGGAGGAAATCAGGATCAAAGTATGGTGATTAACTACAAGATATTCTATACCCACCTATAAAATGCATGCACACAATGGGTTGTATATATAATTGTACGCCACCTGGATCCCACGACTTACCTAGTTAATTGAAATTCAAACGAATGCACGCAATAACAAAACGAATGCAAATGTGCTTAGCATAAAAGCTCAAACATCAGTTCGATAAAGAGTTGATTTACATATTTATAATTTGCCGGTGTTTTGTGTTCCATGTCGATTCAGTGACAAAAATCAAAAAAGAAGTACGTATTTAATTTTAACCCTCGAATATTGAAGTAACAATACCGCAATTTCAAGCAGTAAATTTCCCCCATAATACAGCTAGGAATTTTACCAAGTCAGTCTTGTTTGACAGAGCTCTGTGAATGAATGGGTTAAATTCCTAGTGGTGGGAAAAACATGCGGCTTGAAAGTTTGATCTTTTGACCTGACTGTACAGAGTCGGAGACGGGGAAATAATACATACACATCATTAGGGTTGGAGATGATGGGACGAGGGGCACAGTAGAGTTTTTGTCCGAGGAATGGTTGTGTAAACGGTACCTTTCATTGGAATGTGAGGTGCTGTTGAACTGGATGTATCGTACGGTGGAGACAAGTGTATGATCTCCCATTTGGGTCAAAAGTCTATTTTCATCGCGATGAAATTAAAATACACGTCCGACGTGCATTTTCTTTAGTGATTTTGAAATGTAGGTGCACCTGGGAAAAATAGCGATGCATCTGAAAAAAACCACGTCCAACGTGTAGTTTGTACGACGGATGGAATGGGATTTCTCTAAACAGAAATTAGCGATGTATTTTTTATAGGTGCACCACCTGCATTCCAAAATAGCGTTACAACACCAAAATCCCGATGCATCGATAAAAAATAAAAATACGGGTCGAACATCTGTTTCAATCTCATCGCAATGAAAACTTCTCGTTGGACGCGTATTTTTCAGTACAATACAAGTCCAACGTACATTCAAGCCAAAATACACGTCCGACATGCATTTTTTATCATTGCACCTGAGTTGCATCTATGAAAAATAGCGATGCACCTGGAAAATAATCCACGTCCAACATACAACTTACACGTCCCACTTGTATTGTATAGGTATAAATGCACGTTGGACGTGCATTTTTCATGGCGAAGAGTTTTCATGTCCAACTTGTATTTTATGCGTCCGACCTGTAAATGCACGTTGGACGTGCATTTATCACCGCGATGAGTTTCTTCAAACAGAAAACTTTCATTTCAGTGGTAGCCTTTACGTATGTTTGTTGGTGAAATTGCCGAAGGCGGGGATTATTTCCCTGTGAAATATTTAAATTGTTGCTCTCTTATTGTGTGCGTGTTGTGGGAGGTATAATATAATTTTTGTTTATCTCATATACACGGGGTACACGTTTACTTATGGCAGAATTGATGTTGTCAACTTCCCTGTATGGCATATCAGTATTTCGCTGGTGTCAGCGTCAGCATCACAATGGTTTCATAAACATTAAGATGATATATAATCGGGGAGGGGGAAGGGGTAAAGTGTTTCCCGAGGGGGACCTCGGAGATGGGAGCGGAAGGTATGATAAGTGTCGCACCATGATGAATATAAAAATACTGATATTTGAAGGGAACAAATAATACGTGAGGCGTATTCCTTCTTAATCTTGGGGGAACCCTCCCCCGTGGAATGATGTGGCAGAGATCAGCACCTCGATTGAGTGCAGTCTTGTTTCTGAATATTAGCATTCTTCGAGTGTTGCAATGAATTATCAGACTGATGTGTTCTACTTCTTACAGGGTGTATCTCCTGTTCGCTATGCCTTTTATGAAAACAACATTTTGTTGAATGAAGCGAGTTGCATTCGAATGTCAATCGTATTGCTGTTTAAAAAGTGGCGGCCTTCGCTTAGTTCGAGTTCCAAGATTGTTACCGGGAGCGAATCAAGAAATTTCGAAAAAGGGCACCAAAGACCACATGACGCACAACATTATTCGAACTGCAAAGTAGCGAGTACAGATTACGTAAGGTAGTATTCCCTTTTGGTTGCTGGAGATCTTGATGACTTCGCGGCAAAATTTGTTTAACTTGCGAAAGAAACAAGACTTTTTTCTTGATTCTTTGGGCTCAAGGAGGGCGTTTAGAATCACTCCACTTTCATTGGCGTACTGTATACCGCGATCAGTCATTTACGGACGTCGAGCGCTGTCGGCGCCTATAACCATAGGCCCTATGAGATAATATACCTGTAGGAATAATGGGAGTGGGTGAGGCGCTCTCCCGGACGACTCCCAGATCCATCCCCGGTTGCTTCTGAACTATTTATTTATTGATGTTTAAGGTCACATATTTATGCACAATGGCTATGCTTCTGAACTGGAAACTTTGGTTTCCAAATACCTCTACATTTAAGGTTCCCTTTTGTTACGACTGCCCCGCTGCTCTCAACACAAAAGTACATTTTTTCATACGACTGCCACCCCAAGCACTCAGATGCTTCAGGCGTCGCTGGACCAAATTCCCACGTGGCTCCAGTATCGAGATTACACATTAGCAGTGTAGGAGGATTCAGACGGCCCTTATTACCCAGACGTTTGATGGAGACGCCAGTATTAAATCTCCATAGGAATTAGTATACACAGTGCGTATATACAACAGAATAGTAAGGGATACATATATGTATGTGGATTTGGGTATACAGTATGGGTATGAGAAGGAAGATTGATGGGGAAGGTGAGCTTTCGTGACAGTTTTCCCCGCGAAACGATTGAAGTTGTTAATTACGTTGAAATGCCACATTGCGCACGCGACGCCATAGAAACGTTGATCGCTATCGTTGTCAACTGTACTGTTTGATATGAGGTTGTTCGGGTCAGGGTGTGTCGGGCTTCTCGCACCAGAGTGATATGGTAGTATAGCATGGTGATTATATACCCCAGTAGCTTCCCTGTTAGCCCTTGGTATTACTAACCTGCTTAGTGCTATATATTATCCTATGATTGGTATAGGTAGTGAGTAATGCTAAGCCGGGCGGTATTATGGGGAAATGCATGGTTGTCAAGTGTGGTAGTATAAGGTAGTATAGGGTGTACGATATGTACTCCCGCAGGCCTACTATAAGCCCTAAATACCACTAACCTACCTAAGGCGTTATGCTGCCTTACAATTGGTAAGGATAATGCATAAGTTATATAGTTGTTGGGTATGTTTGGCTGTAAATCAATGTAGTGTTGGATGTACGGTTTATACACCTGCTTGTCTGCTGTTAGTCCATTTTACTATTAAACTACGTATTGCACTGTACTATCCTATCGGTGGTTTGGAATACTAGGTCATACGCAGAGTATATTTGTCTTATAATTCTGTAATCGTTAACGAGGGGGCGCAGTGGCGTCGCGGTGGCGTCGCGGTAACCGGTTCTCGTCAGATCACCGAAGTTAAGCAACGTCGAGCGCGGTTAGTAGTTGGATGGGGGACCATTTCAGCGACTGATTTGTGCTCTCGCGTTGTGTCCCTGGGCAAGGCACTTTATCCCGCTTGCCTACATGGGGGCACGATGACGCTGTGTACTAAGGTGTACTGCACGTCGATGGTGCGCATGTCTTCAACCAATCTAACCCTGCTTGTGCCGCGGTGCAGAGTTCAGAGTTACGCTGTTGGAGAGCTGACAGCTGCTCGTCGTTGCTCGGTGGTTTTCCCCGGGTACTGCGGCTTCCTCCACCCGTAAAACTGTCACCGACATGATGTGACCCTGGCTGTTAATGTGTCGTTAAACCATAATACACGAATAAATAAATAATCGTTAATGAAGTGTTGTGAGACTAAATTTCTCCATTTCTATGACCATATTATGCAGATTTATATGCTTTGTAAAACACGAACACTAGTATGGCCCTGATGAAAGTCATTTTCTTCATACCTTGACCTGTTTTGCATATGTTATGACTTCCATGATGTGTCTACGTGATAGTACACAGCGATTAACAAAGTGTACACATCACAAGCAGCACTCTGGGACATCCAGGGTGTGCCGATATTTGCCTACGTGGAAATGAATAATGTGCGTACAACACATACGACTCTTATACTTATATGGGAAAATTGGGGTGCAGAAATTCAGACAGCTGTAAGATTGGGTGCCGAAGGTAGGTTACGTGGGACTTGTGTTTGGTGGGTCATGCATGTGTGTACCACGGTCTACTGTCAGCCATACGAACTATTAACCTACCGAATACTTTGTATTATCTACCATGTTTGGTATAGGCAGTACGTAATATAAGCTTAGGCGACTTTGTGGGGTGGGTGGGGATAAGGCATAATGCATAGTTGTCTAATGCGGCAGTATAGGATGTACGGCCTGTTGATCCACTCAAGGTATTATACTGTCCTACAGTTGGTATAGGTAGTATGTAATGCTAGGCCAAGCGGTAATGTTGGGTGGGGTGGGGTAATGCATGGTTGTCTAGTGTGGTAGCATAGGGTGTACGATCTGTACCTCTGTTGGTCTACTGTTAGTCTTGATACCACTAATCCATCGAATACTTTGTGTGATCCTATGACTGGTACAGGGAATGCATAATGCTAGGTCATACGATAATGCGCGGCAATGTTTGGTAGATTAGAACGATAGAATGGAATTTACGATCTGTATCCCTGTAGGCCCGACTGTTAGCCTTTAGTACTACTAACCTACAAAATACCTGATCGGCTTCTGGTTTCAAGACCACTTCTGCTGACTTACAAATGGCAACCGTCATCTGCCCTATAATCAACTTCCATTGTAGTCACCCAACATTATAGTCTTCTACCACCCCAACGGCCCTGCACGATTACAGCTGATTTATAGCACTACTACAGGCTTACTAGCTATCTCAGGTCACGATGTCTCAGTCATCGCTCTCCTATTACTACCATGCATACACCACAGAAACACATCACTTAGTACTCAAAACTACCAATGGGACAGTACAAATGATTAGGTGGTTTTGTAGTACTATGAGATAAGAGTAGACCGCTAGGGTTCCCACGGTACAACCTGTACTTCAACACTAGGCAACAAAACATACCCTACCACACCACAAAGTCTAATAGAGCAGGGTATATACAGTACGAACTATATTATCGTACTAGACAACCATTCATACCCCCCACAATACAGCATTGGCCTAGCAATACGAACTACCCATATCGACTGTAGGACATTATAACGCCTAAGGTAGGTTAGTAGTACTAACGTCATATCTTTATGGAAAGTATCCATCGATCCTCCTCTTTATTCCGATTTGGGAAACAAAGTGTTCAGATCCTAAGCAACAGGGGTTGGATCCAGCGGCGCCTGGGCGCGAACCTCACCCACTCCCATCATTTCCAAACGTATGTTATGTCCGCTCGTGGGATTTATGGTTATCGACGCCGATAGCGATCCATGGAAGAAACTCATTAATCGGTGTATATAGTACACCAACGATGGCGCTGTAACTCCCAACGCATTCCAAATGCTCAAGAATCAAGAAAAATGCCTTGTTTCGTTGACAATTTAAGGAAACTCTGCCGTGGACCACCCCCCCCCCCCCCCCCCCCCCCACCAACGAGAGATGGTACTACATCACGTGCCCCCACTACTCGCCGTATGGATTATCTTGAGCATCATGCGGTCTGCAGCGCTCCCCCGGTCCTCTTTTCAAAATTTCTGGTAGCAATCTTGGAAAATCGAACTAATCGAGGACCGGTGTGACAGGAATGGAAGTCCGTAGGAAAATTAGTCCCTCTGGATTATTATTTCGCGGAATTATAGTCCTAGGTCTAACATTTCTAGGAATAGTAGTCCGCCGGACTACTATTCCTAGAAATGTTAAACCTAGGACTATAATTCCGCGGAATAATAGTCCAGAGGGACTAACGTTCCTACGGACTTCCATTCCTTTTACACCGGCACTTCTTAAACACCAATGAATTTTGCATCAAGAATGGGGCTCTACGCCAGGGCAACAGAAACTTGCAATTTTTTTAACCATTTCTGCATCGTGCATCGATAAAACACATACCCGGGTTCAATGTTTTCATCAAAGGCTAATTTTTCTGATTTATGGAAAATAATTGGAATGCATCTCGCTTCAACCAAAACAAGGTTGTTTTCATACTAAGCCTGGGAAACATACACCTTGAAGGGAATAGAACCCATCAGTCTGACAACTAATTACCGAATAATAATAATATTCTGTTTAGTGACTGAAACTTATTCAAGGTGCTGACCCACGCCACAACATAACTCCAAGTTTTATAAATAATTAGTTTTCATCCATGTGACCTTTACCTATGACAGAGCAAGTCAGACATGAGCAGTATCTGCACCAAGTTGAGTGACGTTAATTTAATTCGTTCTGGGGTCAGTGTCCACTCAGAAGAACGAACGGACAGACGAAACGGGCAGGGGGAAGGGGGTGGGGGGGGGGGGGTGCAGAGAGACAGACTCCGCATATGCGGGTAATAAACCGACACAGAAAAACAGAAACACATCAACCAATCGTTGTCATTACGACAGCATTTAATCCTCACATGACGAAAATCAAGGGCCCTTTCCTAAAACATATACCAGACCATCACTGATCGACGACGATAACTTTCCTAAAATACCTGGCAATCAATTAAAAAAAAATATCTCCACAACCCCAACCCACGTACTCAAATTGAGCAAATAATCTCACTGACGACTCAAAATCATTAATCGCAGTATATATACTACTCAAAGTTTGCTAAGCACCAAATATTTGACACATCATTGTGAAATTTGCTTGTGACATATTTCTGATATTTTTGGTGGATATGACTGAGAAATATATTGAGATGGTTCCCAGTGTTTACATTAGCTCTCTTGACATGCAGACTTTTCATCACAGTCATGGAAAGCACGCACCCCTTGATTTTCCTGATGTTTTCGTGTACTATCTACATGTACATGACATGTGTAGGGTATTTAATCTTCATTTCAACACAAACCCTTGTTATTTAATGATTGAATATGGCAAATGCAAATGTAAGAAGACATTTGTCTGAAGCAGAAATGTGGCAGCCTGTAGGGATGGTGGAGCAAGGAGCTACCCATCATCAGGTTGGTGAATCCCTTGGTGTGCACCATACGGTGATCACCAGAGCCTGGGCAACATTTCAGCAGTATGGCACACCAGTAAGACGGCATGGTGGTGGCAGAGACAGGGCATTTTCTGCAGCTGAAGACTGGTTTTTGATCATTCAGGCCCGTAGGAACCGCTTTGCTACAGCAACCCATCTTCGCAGTGACCTTCAGAATGCATCTGGGGTAAATGTTTCGACGCAGACTATCCGGGCAAGGTTGCACGAAGGTAGTCTCCGATCAAGAAGACCATGTATTCGCATACCGCTGTCCCAGAACCACAACCAGGCACGACATGAATGGGCCATGGACCACGTTCGATGGCCCAGAGAAGATTGGCGACCTGTCCTTTTTACAGATGAGTCACGGTAGGGCCTAGACCACAGAGATGGGCGTTCTATGGTATGGAGAAGACCAGGAGAGCGATTCCATGCAGCCAACATTGTTGAGCATGACCGCTATAGTGGATGGTCAATCATGGTCCGGGCGGCATGAGCAGGGATGGACGTACAGAGCTCTGTGTCATTAAATGTGGTACATTGACTGCACCGTGGTACATGTATATTGATGAGATCCTAGATGTCCACGTCAGATTGTATGCAGGTGCAGTGGGTGATAGATTCATTCTGATGGACGATAATGCCCGTCCTCATGTTGCCCATGCTGTCCGGGAGTAGCGACTTGGGGAGAGGATTGAGCGGATGGACTGGCCAGCAAGATCCCCTGACCTCAATCCAATCGAACATGTTTGGAATGAGTTGAAGCTTGCAGTTTCAGCCCGTCCAATCCAGCCAAGAAGTGTCATGGAGCTTGGTGCCATGCTGATCCAAGAATGGAACAATATCCCTCAAAGGACCACCAGGAACCTGACTAGGTGCATGAGAAGGCATTGCCAAGCTGTAATTAACAGTAATGTATCTCATACTCAATACTGAGCCCATACCAGTTCGCAATTAACAGTCAGGCATGATTTAGTCGACGGATTTTTGACGCGTCGAATCTAATACCAGCGTAAAAAATGAATTAGATTCGTCGGTGATTCATCGACTATTTCAATTAGATGCGAGAAAGACGCATCACCGACGAATCTCCGCCCAACTGAGACGAATATCCGTCGGTGATACGTCTGAAATACGTGTTTCAAATAATCGACGGATTTTTGACGCGTCGAATCTGATACAATGTGCGGAAACAAACGAGCGCTACCGATCATCCGAATGCAAATCATATGGTAATAAGGAAAGCACATATCAGTCGCTGGAAATACCACAGGCACCTGCTTCGGGATTTATGAAGAAGAATTATAATATTTCCCCCACTGCTTTACATAAATATAGAGAAGGTATGAAACTCGGATATTCGACAAGCAGTCGCCTCAACTTTTGAAAACTTCGTCTTTCCGTCGATTCTCGGAAGATATTTTAAAATTTCACACCTACCTTGCCCTAATTTTTCTATCTATTCATTTTCCTAGCGTTTATATCGAGTATTAAGTCGTAAATTTGTTGAAACGGTACTTTTTTCCAAACAAAATCCAACTTCGATGTGAATAGTTCCGGAAGTATTCGTCTGCAACAGCCTTCATTCAGAAGAGAAGATCTGATTGGTCAGCAAATGCAGGTTGAATTTCTATTTTTGTACCTTTTTTGTTTTGAGACGAAAGCACATGACAAAAAATCCGCGAAAATGGTGTTGACCACTGAGCAAACTAAAGCAATTCAAGTCGTTGAATCAGGGCATAATGTTGTTGTTTTGGGTCAAGGGGGAACTGGCAAAAGCTTTATTATAAAAGTATTGTCTGAAAAGCTGAGAGATACAATAAAAGTACAGATCACTGCAACAACTGGAATTGCAGCAGTCCAGTTTTCGAAGGCAAAACTGTACACAGCTGGTCCGGAATTGAAGATGGGAGATATTCCAACCAGGACATTACCAGTAGAGTTCTGTCAAACGCTGTCATCTGCAAGCAGATACGAACTACAGATTTACTGATAATTGACGAAATAAGTATGTTGAGTGCACAGCTATTTGATTAGGTAGGTGCCAGGGGGGGTATGTCACTGCAGGGCATGGGCTTGCTTTTGCTGGGCGCTCCAAAATGTACGCAGATGTATGATACTGTATCTCAAAATTGGTCCAGCACAGGTGTCAGGTAACAAACAATCACAAAATGGGGAGAGAAACCGCCTGCAGACCTCAGATTTCCTCCCAGAAATTTGATTGCAGAATTTTGGGGGAGAGGGCCCCTTGAATGAAGGGAGACACCCATACCATTCCTTATTCAGCCTCTCAGACTTTATGATATGCCTGTTGCATATCCTGCAGTGGCGTAGATAAAGCGCGGGGGGGGGGGGGGGGCTGTGCCCCCTAGTCATTGTTTGACTGTGGCCTGGGGGGGGGGGGGGGGGGCTTCTCCTCACAGCTCAGCTCTCTTCGAAATGAGATATGGATCATCTTCTCTGGAAATAAAATGAACGCCTCGAAAAATGTGACTTCAGCAATGGAAAAGCGATACATTTTTCCACAAAGATTTCTTTCCGGGTCGTTTTATGGATGTTGTGCCTCTGTGAATCGATTTTTAAATTTAGCCTGATCAGTTTTATTCACCCAGTATGAAAAGAAAACTGATATAGTAGTGTGCTAAAAATAGAAAACGTGTAGTGCCTGGGTGTTGTGCCTGGTCAGTTCTGTGGATGCAAACTACACGAAATAGGGCATCATCTTTCAGCCAATCTGAATGCAAGGAAGTCACGTGAGATATAATATTACACATGAATAACTTTAATCTACTGAAATTTTATTTCCTGCAACTTCATATGGAAATGTCATTACAGTAGAATTTAAGGTACTCTTGTGGAAAGAAAATTGTTGTTGCTTGATAATTTGTTTCATCATTTCTGTTTTTTTTTAGTTATTCAGTAATTTTGTTTGCAAGTGTAGTGTTCCAGTTTGGTAAATGGCTAAATTATTTTGCAAAACTGTCTTGGATGTCCCCTCACCCCCTCCACACACACACACAAATGGGGGGGGGGGGGGGGGGTACTCCCATACCCTATCCTTACTTAGCCCTTTTAGACTTTATCATATAATCTATGACATAGTATGCTGTCTTCTGCATGGTCCTCTCCCATATATACATGTACAACTAGTCTAGACTACCCCCTTCTCCATTTGCCCCTCTGTAAAATCCTGTCCTGACAACATGTACATAATGTGCAGGAGTGAGGCAATGCCCCCCCCCCCCCGCCCTCCGGTGGTTAAAGGGTTACAATATTGTTCTGTACTTGTGATTAATTTATTTTATTGTAATTAATTACCACTGAATGACATGAGTGTTCTGAGACATGTTTTCCTCTCAAGTTTCAAAAGTTGAGTTTTGCAGTTTGAATTTGCCACCACAAATCAAAAATAGAAATTCACCTGCATTTGTCAACCAATCAGATCTTCTCTTCTGAATGAAGGCTGTTGCAGACGAATACTTCCGGAACTATGCACATCGAAGTTGGATTTTGTTTGGAAAAAAGTACCGTTTCAACAAATTTACGACTTAATACTCGATATAAACGCTAGGAAAATGAATAGATAGAAAAATTAGGGCAAGGTAGGTGAGAAATTTTAAAATATCTTCTGAGAATCAACTGAAAGACGAAGTTTTCAAAAGTTGAGGCGACTGCTTTTCGAATATCCGGACTTCCGAGTTTCATACCATCTCTATATTTATGTGAAGCAGTGGGGGAAATATTATAATTCTTCTTCATAAATCCCGATGCAGGTGCCCGTGGGAAATACCCATCTTACGTCATTTCAGTGTTGACTGATCGAAGACTTTATTCGAGATTTTTCAAAATGACTGAAGCATTGGTGAGAACGAAAATCAATTTACCAAAATGACTGAATAAGAAGTTGATAGGTGAGTGCGAAAATCAGTTTCAAACAAACAGCATCAGGCTTGCCTGCAAACTACGTTGATAGTTTCAACTTTCAACCGGATTCTCAAAATTTGATTCCGGCCCTCGGTTTGCTGAAGCTCACATCGAATTCAGTTATTTATTTATTGGGGTTATACGAGTACGACAGTTTCAATGTAAGTGTCATGTCCTGTCAGGTAGTACATGTGTGAGGGGAGGGGGGGGGGGGGGGAGAGAACTACATACCTCTCCAACGTACTAACCAGGGTTAGCATGCAGTTGAAGGCATGTGTACCAGTGACGTGCCACACGCCTTTTTGCGTTTTTAGGTGGGTGATGAGGGCTAAACAGGTAATCGCACGGATAAAATGCTATTGGCAAGGATGTTAATGTTGAACATAAATCAAAAAACGTTAATTTTATGTTTTTCTGTGGGGGAGGGGGTATTCCTCAGTGCTCAGCCTTTCCATCGGCCTTTAGACGGCTGACCAAAGCATGAGCATTAACTCCGCAGCCTCCAATTTCCTCCAGTGCCCTGAGTCTCAATAAGCTGAACCAATAATTGTGATTTCTGCTGGGATGTGTTTTTCTGTCAGTTAGAACATCTTTGTGAACATTTCTAGGTACAAGCAGAACAAATGCCACAAAATATTTCAGACAATCCAGGGAAGGTGGGTGGGTGGGGGGGGGGGGGGATAAAACAGGATGCATCCCTTTGCTCAAGTAAGATCATGGAAGGCACATATAGGATATCAAAGTTAGAAGGGGGTTGGGGGGGGGGGCAAGAATAATATCTAAGGGGCGTACTGAATATGATTTTCAGCATCATCTGAACAACGCAGCGGCGTGATGGGTCGAGCACGAGAGAGAGTGTCCCCCGCTGGTTGGCCGTTGGAGTGGGCTCGGGAGAGGTTTTCCTGGGAAAGATTTTGAAATTCGAGACAAAAACAGCAATTTATTTGATTCTGAGTCCGTTTGTGTCCTTAATTAGTTAATAAATTGTGAAAGGCAACATTAATTAGGCCGCAAATAGAATCCGAATAAATTATAAAATTATACGTATACATAATTAAATTGTCCATTGTATAGGGACAGTCTCGTAAAACATCTCATCAAAAATGACAAAGAGCGATACTGATGAGATGTTTTATAAAATTGTAAAATATTGTTACCGATTGCTTGCAACAACATGGCAAAATAGCAACCAACAGGTGAACTATTTGGTGCAGCGCCATTTCAGTCTTGAGTACTATGGTTTCCTGTATGGTTGTAAGCACAACACACGTGGGCACACACTAAAGTGCACCTCAAATATTGTCTGAAGCATGTGAAGTTTCAAATGAATTTGAAAAACAATAACCACGGAAGATATAAATTATGGAAGACGTACAAAGCATCGGTGTTTTGATATTTTGTTGTGAGAATTGACGTGGTATTTAAGTGAAACTGTGTTCAACTGAGAAGGCAGAAATATTTGGAAATCCAGATGCTAATTTTACTTTCCCTGCTATTCATGTATAAATTTGCTATTACGCACCCCCTCCACTCAAACATGTTACAAGTATAAATATCTAGATTTTAAAATTTCTTGCGTGATGTTCCCGATATCAGGCATATGGATTAACATGTGGTGGGGGTGGTGGTGGTGGGGGGGGGGGGGGGGGCATGACGGAATTTGCATTTTTGGGGGTGGGGAGGGAGGGGGTGCAGGTTCCACCAGATCATGCTTGCAGTGTGCTGAGGAGTATACCACGTCGACGGTACATACGCCTTCAAACATTGCTAACCCTGCTTGTGGCGATTTAGTAGCTCTGATAGTTACTCGCTCCGATCAGTGTTTCTCCGGGTTTTCCGGCCTCACACGTAAAACTGTCCGACACTGGCATTCGAAAGTGCCGGGGCGCCCCAGAAAATAAATAAATAAATAAATAAATAAATAAATAAATAAATAAATAAATAAATGTCGCGCCCTAGGTGCAAAAACAAAATGACCGAAGGAACCAAAAGTGTGCTGGTCGACCACGATTGGCTGATCAATTAGATTTGACGCGACGGTGATGCGTCTGTATATTTCAAAACTTCTCCGTGTCGCATCAGCGACGGATTCAATACAATTAGATTACCCTCATTGCCCATGTGGGGGCACGGTGACGTTGTGTACTAAGGCGTACTGCACGTCGATGGTGCACCTGTCTTCAACCAATGCTAACCCTGCTTGTGTGGAGTTGGTATGTTGGGGTCGGGGAGCTGACAGTTGCTCGCCGTTGCTCGGTGGTTCTCTCCGCGTACTCCGAGTTCCTCCACCCGTAAAACTGCCATAGTCATGGTTTTCCATTGTGCCGAAATATGTGACCTTAAACACCAATAAATAAATAAATAAATAAATAAATAAATAAATAAATAAATAAATAAATAAATAAATAAATAAATAAATACAATTAGATTCGACGCGTCAAAAAGCCGTCGACTAAATCAGGCCTTATGGGTCTCATACTCGATATTGAACCCATACCAGTTCGCTCCGTCAACCTTTTGGCAAATTGAAAAATTTCCTCTTTTACCAATAATATCCATTTTCCATGGTTATCGTATTCAAAAGCTAAAAAATAATGTCAAACACAAATACAATCTTAATTTCTGTACTTAAATCATTAAAGATACAATTAAATGAAAAATATATACACTTCTCATCACAATATTTCAACTGAAACGAAAGACAGGTAGTTGGATATACATGGTGCTTAGCAAACTTTGAGTAGTATATATATTATGTTAGTGATGATGCTATAATACCCAACGTCTCCCAAGGGCCAAGAACAACGAAAAATGAGTTGGTGTCTCAGCAATTGAAAAACGTATTCCACGGGAGAGGGTTCCCACCCGAAGATTAAGAAGGAATACCCCTCACGTAATATCTCCCGTTTCATCGCACTGTGGCTCGGACGGATTACGCCCCTTACATTTTTCTAGCCAGGCGCGCGTATGACCAATGCGTGTTTGAGCTTGAATCCAAAACAGTGCAAGGCAATGCGAACTATTGTTCCCTTAAAAATTCAGCACTTGTGTATTCATCAGGATGCGACACTTACATACCTTCCAGTTACCATCCAGGAGGCCCCCTTGATAGTCACTTTAGCCCCACCCCCGATTATATATCATCTTAAACTTTATGAAACCATTGCGATGGGAACGCGGTCACCAGTAAAATACTGATATGCCATGCACAAAAGTTGACAACTTCATTTTTACCATAAGCAAGCGTGTACCCCATGTACACGAGAATATTGTATTCCGCTCCATCCACCACAACACACACACAATTGTAGAGCACAAATGTAAATATTTCACAAGGAAATAATCTCCTCTCTCGGTAATTTTATCAACAAACATACATAAAGGCTATCACTGCAAGTGCAAGGTTCAGTTTCTTCCTCCCATCCCAACCAACAAAAATATCAGCAAAGGCGACCCGTAATACACAATGAAGTGGCAGAAAGCTTCGTATATTGGTAACAAAGAGATCGTCAATGTTTCAGAATCATACCGCACACCTTTGTTTTTCCTGTCCCACGAGGCTTTCCCGTGAGTTAAGTTCGACGACGTGACGGAAATGTACCGCTTATAAGCTAAAAGTTATTGCGAGTATTCGCAAAAGTTTTGCATATGAATGTAACAGATTTGCAAATAAACGCAATGGAAGCAGATATATCACAGTTCAGCACTAAAACATTCCAAGTTATATTTGCAACACAAATTTCGATTGGCCAATGTACGTGGAGGCTGTATTTCGAGTTTTAGAAACTGGGTGCACCTGCATTTACCAATTCCTATTGGCTAAAAATAAAAAAATGAACGCTGGACGCGTATTTCAGTCTCATTGCGATGAAAATGAATGTCAGACGTGCATTTCTATTTGTCGAAACCGGGTGTACCTACATTGCATTTGCATCGCTATTTTCTGCATCGTCATTTTCTGTTTAAAGAAAACTCATCGCGATTAAAAATTTTCTTCCAACGTTCATTTATACGTTGGAAGTATAAAATACAAGTCGGACGTATAAATTGCACTTTGGACGTGGATTATTTTCCATGTGCATCCCTATTTTCACAGGTTCAACTACATTCGAAAATATTTTTGAAACAATGAAATCCAAGTGCGTGTATTTTTGCAAAAATACTTCTACTGACAAATGCGCGTCCAACGTGCATTTTTCATTGCGATGAGATTGAAATACACGCCCAACATGTATTTTTTATTGATACACCTGGATTTTAGCGTCTCAACCCTATTTTCGAATGTAGGTACACCTGTACAAAATACATGTGCATCGCTCTTTCTGTTTGGAGAAACCTCATTGCAATGGGAAATGCACGTTTGAGCTACTATTAACCTAGGCCCACCCTCCCCATGAAGAAGTTGGTTCTGTAGGAGCGGTGAAAATAACGTTTCGAATGAAACGCGCTCTGGATAGTCTCTGGGATTCCCTGATTCTCTTTCGTTCAGTGTCATCTGTATCAAACATGGACTGTGAACAATCTTTAATCATTCTTCTTTGATTGTCCTTCTCTCTTCGGCTTGGATTCTCCTATTTCAATGCTCCTCTTCTGTACTATATCCACTGAATCCGTAATTCGTTGTTTATTTTGAAAACAGCCACATTCACGCACATCGTTCTTCTTCGGTGGTCGACGCACAAATGAGCTGAAAAGCAGATGTAATGGTTTCGCGCACCTAAGGCGCGCAGGGACGGTTTGGGGCAAACTCCTTTCAACCCTCTTTAACTGTTGAATATGGGTTTTTTGCAACGTGTCGGCGTGTCAGAGGAGAAAAAGGTGGAGGCACTCAGCGGATGTCCAGAATCACGGTGTTCTTGAGAGTAGTGGCGGTCTTCTAATGTTCTTTGATCTGGACCCTCGGATAAGGATCAGTGCGAGAGGGGTTTTCTCTCAGCAAAGGTGCTACCTCTCCGCTAGGGCGCTATGTTGGTATTTTCAGGCAAGTATAGTCTGCCACTTATGGGATGATTTTATGTGGTTGGCCATCATTGGCAAGTATAGTCTGCCTCAGGCGATCGATGGTGGTTGAGTTGGCTTATGCATCAGATTTGTTTTCGGTGTTGAGAAGAAAAAACAACAACGACCCCTTTCGGAGACCACCTAGAGAGAGACCTGAACTTCCTGGTTCGGGGGCAGGTCCGCCTGGTAACATTTATGGCCGGAGCATGAATTCGCACTACTGGCGTTTACTAAAAGGGGCACCAAGTGGGACGCAGGACCAACGCTGGCCTACCAGGAGGTGGATGACCACTTCTAGGGATAGAGTGAAGGACGTTCAAAGTCCATAGCGGTTACTGCGATCCATTGCGGTTAGAGTTAATCCATAGCCTTTATTGGGGGGGGGGGGGGGGGTGGACGATCATGAAAAAAAATCTGTCGGTACCTACTTAAAATAGAAAAAACAGAATTAGTATGTTGTGTATAACAGAGTAAATGAGCTGACATGTAAGTTCGTCTTGATAGACTGAGATATCACGCTTTTATGCGGGCTATCACGGTTATGGGAGGAGAGAAGGCTTTCACGCTTAAATGCCACCCAGAGGGTGTTTTGCGGCTCATTACCTCCGCGGTTTGATTCCTATTAGAGTTGTTATGGGTCATCTTAATTAGGTAGGTTGAGATCAAGATTAAGGGAGGAGAGTAGTTGTCCACGTTTAAATGCCACACCCGAGAGTGTTTTCCTGCTCTTTACCTCCGCGGTTTAATTCCTATTAGAGTTGATATGGGTCATCTTAATTAGGAAGGTTGAGATCAAGATTAAGGGAGGAGAGCAGGCTTTCACGCTTGAATGTCACACCCGAGGGTGTTTCCTTCTATTTCCTCCGCGGGTTGGTTGCACCTTACTCGGTGATTAATTTATGGCATTCTAAGCTTTTTGCCGGCTGGCGCAAATGTCCTGGAGTTCGGATATTAGGTTACTTTCGGCGAGGCGATCACGATTTTTCGCAATAAAGAAGGCGAGGCGGTCTTCTATGGTTGGAATTCCGGCTCTGTAGTGGAGTGATTTGATCGGGGTATCTCGGGGGGTACGCAGGAATGCCCCTGTGCGCATGGTTCTGGATTTTTTGGAGTTTCCCCATTTTGGTTTTATTTAAGTCAGTGAAGACGAGTGCCCGATACTCGAGGACAGGGCGTACGAAAGCTTTGTATAATTTAAGTAGGATTGTCTGATTAGCTCCCCAAGACTACCCCATAGCATTTTTATAAGATTAATGCGTCTAGTGGCTTTAGTGGCGATATCGTTGGTGTGTTTATTGAAGGATAAATTTTGGTAAATGGTTATACCAAGGAATTTCGCTTCGGTGCATTCTGGGAGGACTTTGTCCAGAAGTTTTAGGTCAAAGTAGCGATTCTGTTTGTTACGGTTGAACGTGACTCTATGGGTTTTTTTAGCGTTCAGCTTAATTCTCCATTTTGCACACCATTGCTCCAGGTCATCGAGAGCGCGTTGAAGGGATTTTGGAACTAGATGGCGGTGTTATTAGAGTCCCATAGCCCCTTATCGTCCGCAAATTGTGTGATTTGAACGCGATTATCAAAGATTTTGAGGCAATTGACATAGATGATATATCAGAGGGGAGCTAAAAACCGAATTCGCCCCATTTTTACACTCTTTAATACAGCGACATCTAGTGGCAGGTTCCATCTATGACGTCATCAGCCAATACATCATTGTCCATCAGATCGGCGATTATGTTGACTATGGTTTTCATCGGTACACCGCGGCAGCGATATTTCAAATAAAATAAACAGTACTGTCCACACGTCGGTAACGATCCTTGAATGCGTTTCGCATTAAACTTCAAATATCTGGAATTCTTCTTCTGAAAATTCTCGAATGGTCTCTGCTGTTCCATAGGAATCAAAGTATTTACTTTTGTTGTGATGACTCACAAAGAGAGCCACACAATGTTAACCTTTTCTGTAATCTAGATCTGTGTTGGCTATCAAAGCCACTGGCCTGTGATCTGGTAGTCCTTTTGGTTGGTAGTCTGTTTCTTGCAAACACTCACCAAAACATTCTCTTCAAACAAACATTCAATCGAAATGCGGTCTCCAACTCTAAATTATTCATGTCGCGTAATCGAAAGTCACTTTGGTGGTTCCTGTCCACTTCTATTATATTCTGAAATTCTGCATACACCAGTACGTTGATCGTGGTTAGTAACAAGCCTTCGAAATGGACTTCCAATCTCGAGTTTCCTCTCCTCACCAGATCGAAGTGTTGTCTATGCGATGGGTCTGAGGTTAGGTCGACGACGAACAGCGTGAAGGCCTTTATGTACTCTTCTCTGCTGATGCATTTTCCTTCGTTCTCGTACATCTGTCCTATCCCCTAGAACAGGATCTGGCCACTTCTTGTTGATCGAATCTAGGTTGTAAAGGTTTGACAGGAATCCGTTGTCAATTCACGGACAAAGGGAGGTAAACTTCAATTGAAAGCATCGTTGTATACGCATCCTACCACGATGCGTTTTGGTAACTGTCCCAAAAATAAATGTTTTGTGATGCTCAGATTTCCTTTTGGTAACGAAAACGCTGTAGATTCCTCCTGGTCGATAGGATATTTTGTCGCTGCGTTAGCCAGTGCTTTTTCATGAGCCATTCTCACGAAGAAATGAACCCTCTCTTTACGCAAAATATGGATACGTTTAGAATTTTGATCCTGTAAGTTTCGGCATCACCCATCAAGGCGAATGCGTTTTTGGATCTATTCATTTTAACATGAACGTTAACTCCATTCAACAAGAAACGATTTTGAAAAAACATGTCCAAATGTAATCGTCCAGTCATGTCCACTACTTTACTTCTTCCTGTGAACTTCTTAAGGAACAGTGCATGGCTTGGAGTTAACTACGCCCATATAGTGCCCAGTGAGGTGGTGTAGTTCCCGCCGCGAATCCAACGACAAGACATGCACTAATCCTTATATTATATCGAACACCCATCAAGAAAAACATCTGTCCGATTTGTTAATCTATTACCAAGGTAGCAACCAGCGTTATATAGAAAAAAATACCATGTAGTTTTTTAAAAACATTTTCTTCTTCCAAAACACGGCTAACTTGGATTATTGATATGAGCAGATGACAGGTTTTGAATCGGTCGGCAAGGGTAAACAAAACATTTCCTCCCAACGGAACTGTGTATTCTAGAATCGCGCAACTCGCGAATGAAAGCTAAAATTTTCGAAATTTGACAACGCAGTTTGATAATTTCCACACATTTTTCACACATTTACATTAACGAATGGGTCAGTACGGGATACAAAACTCCGAAGATTCAAATTTATTCGTTTACTGCCCAAAACATACAATTAAATAGCGAAATAATATGAGCAGCGAAACAAACGATTTTTCATATCCGGACGCGTTCTCATGAAAGTTGGACCCACGTATGGATCATTCTCTTCGAAACGAGATATGGATCACCTTCTCAAGGAATAAAATGAACGCCTCGAAAAATGTGACTTCAACAATGGAAAAGCGATACATTTTTCTACAAAGCTTTCTTTCCGGGTCGTTTTGTGGATGTTGTGCCTCTGTGAATCGATTTTTAAACTTAGCCTGATCAGTTTTATTCGCCCAGTATGAAAAGAAAACTGATATAGTAGTGTGCTAAAAATAGAAAACGTGTAGTGCTTGGGTGTGCAGTTAAAACCAGAAGTCCTGTCACGAACTGTGCGTTTATCTAGGCTTAATTGCGCGTAGGAATTGCGCGCAGTTGTCATATCGAATGGCAGCCAAAGCACGGCAGGTTCTCCTGGTGACGCATAGCAAACACAGGCAATGTTTCTGCGCCAATGGACCTCCGGGTTACCCGGAGGTCCATTGGCTGAAACACTGCTGGTGCACATGCCATATATACAGAATTTGATAGCCTTACTATGGTCATAACGCGTGGATTGACGCGCAGATCGACGTGCTATCTGTGCGCATTTCGTGGCAGGACTTCTAGTTTTAACTGTAGTGCCTGGTCAGTTCTGTGGATGCAAACTACACGAAATAGGGTATCATCTTTCAGCCAATCAGAATGCAAGCAAGTCACGTGAGGTATAATATTTTCTAATAAACCATTTGTTTTCCTTCTTCCAGATCTTCCATGTGTCTGGTCGTGTTTCTGTACCATAAGGAATTAGTCAATTGTGACTTATTTACAGCTGGTCCAAAACTCAACAATGTTTCTATGCGGGCTCTGTATTGGAATGCGACACAAATTTCTCGTTCAAACTGATATCGATTTGACTGAATAGGGAATGCATAAATTCACCGATGCCACATTGGCATCGGATGCAGTTGATGCCCCAATGGAATCTACAACCGCCGCCTTAACATAGATATGTCTGTGCCAGATTCAAATAATCGGTTCACTACCCGAAATTATATTTCCTATAGTCGTAAATGGTCTGTGTTCCACTTATTTTCCATGTTTCACACTCGTCTGCGTTGGTGGTATAGAAAACGAGTCGAGTTCGCTATTGACACACTAAAAAGATATTTCGTTAATGAGAGACATCATGCACCGAGAAAGTCTTGCGTTTTCACCGTTTGCCTTCGCTTTTCCGATTTGCTGGCACCGCGTGGTGTGCACCTTTTTATATCCTTCCTTCGACCCACTCAACACTTCGTTCAAAGCACCCACACCGGCCTCATTGAATCTCTCGAACGCTGCTTGTTTCCGATTTTTCCCTTCGATGACATCCTCGGCAAATGTTGCTCCTTTTTCACAAGTTCTCTGCTTACGGTCCTGACAGCAGTTTTCAATAGGGGTAACACAATGCTCTTCAGTCCTCCTAATATACTACCCAAACCATAACCTCTCTGTATCTGAGCTCCTGAAAAAGCTGGTAGCCCGTTCCCAGCTTGTTTCGTGTTATAATCTTCCTACAATTTGATATTACAATACTTAGTAATATTAAAGTGAAATGACGAGACCCACGGTTCCGGAAATGAAGTGTCACTGTCACCTTCCCAAACTCGAATGGTACTTTGGCGCCTGTGACATCCCTTATATACACTCGGACGGTGCTGATTTTTTTTTGCTCCCCTGGTACGCAGTACACTTTCTCAAATACTTCGGGAATGATGCTACCGTATCTTCCTCGTACGGGTACGATGCGAAGAAGCGGTTCAGTTATGTCTCTCACGACCTGGTCATGAACCAAATCAAAGTAAACATAGCGAACTGAATCACTGGTTGATATCTTCAACTCGCGAGGCTTCGTAAGTGCCCGACTTGAATACATAATCGTTAAAACCTAAAATGTTTTTGAGAGTAGGACTCAATGTGACCACGGCTCCATCTCGTCACCCCATCTAATTCAAATCCTACCTTATCGTGACGAGGCAATAGTAATTCTTCAACAGCATTGATAGCCCCATATCTCATCAGCGTGTTACGAAAAACGACCTTCTGTCAGAGTGAGCCGATAACGTTTCTTCGAAGTCCAGAATACAGTGAAGAAAGCTTCTTCCCCGCGAATATTGAACGAAGTGTTTGGATACTGGATCTTTTCCAATCCCAACTCCCATTCCCCCTTGAGATTCACTGGTTGCGATAATGGAGTGGTGTACGAAGTCAACGTTTTTTCGGGAAACACGTTCATTGAACTCTTTCTTGGTAGAGTCAAATAAAACATCACTTTTTCTTGATGGTCGGATTGGGTAATAAATAGCCTATACTACTACTCAAGGGAGCTGTCCTCAACTTATTGTCTGGGCTGTCGAGGGTAAGATTGACGACACCTGTTATGATTATGATGTACAGTATGATTATTTGCGAAAAGTAAGTGATCTCACTCCTGGGGACTCTCTTTTCAAAGAGAGGCCAAGATCCGTTCGATCCTTCCTCCATTTTAGGAAGGCTCTTGTTCACTTCCTTTTATAGGCGAGCTGATGCTCGCGAATCCACGAGATAAACGATGCGGGGTATCCCAACCATTTCAAAAACAATTCTCTGGTCAAACCGCGGCCACGTTTCTTAAGGACGCGTTCGATTTTGTAAACAGTTTTATGTCCGACTCGATGAAGCTCTTCAGTATAGATTTTTTCAATAATTCCCAACCAGACCTATGCGACTGGATGACATTTCTTGTTAGCTACCTCTGTGAATAACTGTTTGGTCCTATTGGGCGAATACCCCTTTTCAAAAGTTTTATTGACTTTACTGATTCGCATCCTGCCTCTGACTTTGAACTTTGGGTACTTGTGTTTTTGGGGTTTCCCATAAAATCTTTGCCAAACTTCCTCTTGATTTTCCATGTTCACGGCAACGGGAGCTATACCGATACCGCGGCGATGAGTGTGATTATAAGGTCTTACAAACCTTTTAAGTGTACCATTCTTGGTTAAAATTTTCCATATGTTAGGTTTCAAAGTTCTTTTGAAACATTCAACTATGGAATATATTTGTTTCTACGTTTTGTGTCGCGAAAAATTCGACTTCGTGGTCTTTGAGAAATTTCTGAAATTTTTCATTCAGAAATTCTTCACCTTGTTCGGTTTGTAATTTCAATGGTATATGACCCTGTTTGAAAATTTTGGTAAATGCCTTGACAAAAGAATCTCCATATTTGTTCTTAAGGGTTATGACCCAAGCATACTTGCTGAACACATCTATGCACGTCAACAGGAGTTTAGTGTCATCAGTGTATTTTCTAAAATTTACTAAATCCACTAAAGTCAGCTTGCCATTCTGCTTCAATACCATTAACAATCAATTTCTTTCAAAGGAATGTGCGACGCGCGGGTTTGTGATGCATGCAAGTGTCTTGAGTCTCCAACCATTTTACAACTTGTTTGGTTTTCTCTCAGATACTCTACGTAGTGCGTCTACACCTCTGAACCTCCCAGGGGCATGGAGATGGTAGTGCAACATTTCCAGGGTTATCTTTTCAAAGTGTCATCTCTATTTACAGTACGTGGAGAGTGGATTGTAACTAAATCACCCGCAGAGTGGAGTTATCACCCAAGCTATAACTTTCAAATTGTGTATACATCGACAAAAAACACAAGCAACCGGAGGTCCATTGGCTGAAACTTTGCTGGTGCTGGTTATGCTTTGCAACAAATTTGCAATTATTGCTCGGGTGGAATCTCCACTCTGCGGGTGATTTAGTGATAATACACTCTCCACGAACTGCATTAGGTTTCGTCTCTAACTTAGTCTCCGACTTAGTTTTTGACTTAGTATCCGACTGTCTCATATAATCCCAACGTTCTTTATGACCAATCAGTTCTTGGGGCATGTTAATATCTCTCACCACGCGATGGGGGATCGGCCAACACTTCCCAACCCTTGAATTGAAAAGATTTCCGTCTTCTAAGCAAATCGTTTGGAAGATCCATCACATTAGTCCCTACCACAGTTTGATCTTTGTGGACCAGCTCATCATTTTAATTCCAAGATATGTTTTGATAATTTTTATCCTATTTAATAATAACGTTACCTTCTCTTCATAGTTACGGGTACGGAGTCTAAAATGGCGTGGTCTGAAGTGACTTTCTCGAGTTCGACTTTGATGGAACGTGGAACCATTGCATTTTACTGAAATGTCATCTATCTTTGCCACCTAGAAAAAAATTGTACAGAATTGGTTTTAACCTTTTTAGACTCTACGAACCTTCCTCAACAACAGAGAAAAAATCCGAGCTCGAACTAACGCGCGTTTTTACAAAATTCAAGATGGCGTCCTAGATGAGCGCTGATTGTAAAAAATCAGCCAAATCAATTTGATAACATCATTCATTATTGAATCGTTAGACGAGGGACTGCATTACAATGACTATATGTTCTACAATAACCAGAGATACATTTGACATTGGAATTGTTCCTTTGAATTCCGAATGGCTGATAAAATAGCGTCAAAAATTCGAAAAAAATCGTTTTTTTTTGTGTATGTTTTTTGATCTAGAGATGTGATTTTTGCACATATGACAAAATAAGCTATACTACCACAGAGGGTGGCCATCCTCAAATGGCATGCATCAATTTTGCCAACAATATTCGTGTGGAACACCCGCAATTACAAATTTTATAAGGTTCGCGTTCATCGCAAATGAAACAAAAGAGGTCAATGCTCTACGATGTTGTGCGAGCGAAACGGTTTCGTTGTGTACATATTGATACTGAGGTTTACATCAAACAGACACGCCCACCCAAATCTCACGTTTATATCCAACAATGGCATAAGAAGGTCACACAAGACCAAATATTGTGAGGTTCTTGAAATGAACAGCAAAATGCAAATAACTACCATGCATGTTTGAAATAATAGGAATCAGATGTCAACATATCAATATGTCCTCTGCTCAGAATATGAAACCAGAAACCGACAATAACAGGGTCAAAATGATCACGTTACAATTACATCTCCCTATCGTTGAGATCATTTGGGCTGATGGATAGGGTAATTATTGACCACTCTCTTAACCAAAAAAAAAAAAAAAAGTGAAAAAAACAAACCTATGTCTTTGGGTGCATCTGGACACACCATGTTTACAGATACCTCACATTACTAACATAGAAAGCGGAGATATTTCTTCTTATCTCACAATCAGGGCGTTTTTGCACTGTTACGCAACTAAAGTTTAATGTATCTGGGCCCTTGTTCCGAATCCGTATCAAGGGCTCCTGATATAAGCGCGTGATTATGTTGCCAAAACAACGGCATTAATATCGTTTTTCGATCGCTTCGCGATTTTCCCTTCAGAGAAAACAATATTAGGTGAGACGAAGCCGAACCTAATATTGTTTTCTCTGAGCTGTATATGACACTGTTTCTGCCAACTAAACGCCCTGTAATGTATTTATTATGCACGGCATGCTAAAATGTCACGGGGGAAGTTAACTCAACGAATAGTTAAATTATGCGCACTTTTCGGCATCTTGGGCTGGTTTGTAGCCCATTATTGGGATTTTCCTGAACGCTCGAGTCGAGGCTTCTCTCTTGAAGTTAAAGGATTACCTTTCGCTATGAAATGTGGAAAACTCCACCTCAATAAACGATGAACAGCATATTTTAAAATATAATAAACCTTTACACCAAGAGGGATATTTAATTCACCAGAAATTGTTGCAAAAGTTACAACCAAATTCACGTTGACGAAACACACAGTTGCTTCACTTCGCAAGACAGTATTCTGACTATTCAGTAAAGTGAATCCCAGTGACGTAATTTTCTCTGAAGTGTAACGTCATCACTGACCTCAATATGGAGATCAATGAACGCTATTCTATTTTAAAATTTGCGTCTTTCCATCGATAAGGCAAATGAAAAAGTTCCTCTTAAAATAGTTTTATAACACATTTTGTGGTCAATATTGTGAGATAAATTTATCATCACCACAGTGTGTGTGTCCGGAAATTCTGATCAAGTCTCGTTGTAGGCACAGAATCGCATTTTGACTCGCCCTAACAGGCTCGTCGAAATACTATTCTGTTCCTACAACTTGACTTGATCTGAATTCCCGGAGACACACACTGTGGTGATAATCTATATTTATCAAGAAAATTAGAAATAGAATAAGGCAAAACAGACAAACCCAAACTTTCAATCTTCGTCTACTATTGCTGCTACGTGTTGTCACAATTCGTGCCTCTACACGACCCACACTTCGTTGTACATTCTATGCCGACCTTTTTGCAACTGCATTGTGCCGACTTACAGCCAGTTTTGCAGTTACAGGGAACAATTTTCAGAAGACTTTCGGGAGTTGGGGGCTGTTTGTTTTCAAAGGATGCAGAATGTTTTCCTTCATGTTCCCAGTCTGGCTATCAACGAATCTTCACCTCCCCGTTCAAATACTTGGAGACACGTCCTCATGCTATGATATTGAGCGAGCAGAACTCTAAGTCGGTGGGAGTATTTTGGGGTCGACAGGAGACACCAATTTGGATATATCTGTGAAGGTGGACCCACGCAAACTGTCCAAGTTACCAGCCGCCACACCTTTATATAGACAAATGAATGCAGACTCGCCAGCTGAGATTATTTCATCTTTATTCACACCACAGGGACTTTACAAAACACCTCAGCGGTAGCTATATAGTGTGGTCTGGGTCTAAATAGTCCAATAGCAGTAGCTTTGCCGACACCAAAAATCCGTGATGCAGTATCACAACCAGTAAAGGTATGTAGAAAAAGATTATGTGCACATATGTCGGCAGCTAAACACGCTTTTGTTTCCCGCATATTCCGGATACCGCTGTTCTTTGAGCAAGACCTCGATGCAAGATATATCGACTTACACGTAACACAGGAGAACGAGAAGATCAGTATCATCTCCTGTGAGCCAAATGGGTGCTTGCCTTGCAATGTTAATTACAGTTCGATCTACGAAGTCATCTGCGTCACCATTGGCACGTATGGTACTTATTCCGCCCTGCTCAAGATAGCCTCTGAGCAATGTGTCGAATGCTTGCTTGTTTTTACTATTAGCGAGACACGCCTCCTTCTTAACACTCAGGAAGTTTATGGAGTCGATGATGATCTATACACAGCCCCTCGATCCAAGTCGCATGAGGTGTGTATTATACTTAGTTTTTGCATCACTTGTGTAGCCATTAAAAACCACAGTTACCCCCGGATAATGAGACTTGATAAAGTCCACATATGCCTCGCAAATTTGTCCGAAGGCTTTGCCCCTAGCCCAAGGGAGCCAATGCAATAGCATTTCACCATCTAAAACATATTGAATAGAGTTGCAGTCAAATGGGCATCTGGCTTGACTATTTGACAATTGAACGGATAGCCTCTGCTAACGCAGGCTTGTGTGCCTCCCTCAGACTGTCGGGAGACTCGAGTAAAAACGTCGGGTATGTACTTAACTCATGAGAAAACATAGTCCACAACTCATCTTCGGATATTGCTCTCAGATAACAGCACCCAGTCTTTGGAAGAGAATCTGTGGATCTATTTTCACAAAAACATTACCCTTTTTCAATCCACATTTGTTATTCATTTGGATGACTTGATCCTTTTTAAAGTGTAGTCATTGGCGTCCATGCCAACCATTCTAGATACAGCTCTTTCACTAGTGTCATGTGCTTTATCGACATCACTGAGATCGGAAACTACGCCCGTCTGCATATTCCCCAATCCGGATACACGTGTGAAGGGGTTTCTCTCCAGCAAATGTCTCAATACAGTTATTGTTTTGTGATCATCTCTGGATTTTCTCGCCTTTCCACAATGTTTGTGCTGCTCACTTGTGTTATATGAACACCCAGATATATTCTGCATATCATAATTAATTTTAAAACAAGCAGGTCTGGAGAGGACATAAACAGATGTTTCATATTCCGTCACCCCACAACCTCTGATTAGACCCCCAGTCGTTTTAAGACTTCTCATTAATTTCTGCTCTATCACCAGATCCGTCGAACGTCTACTCCAATACTGTTTATCATTGTGAACCACGCGATATGAAGACATGAACATTTAGAATACCTCGGGACTTGTTTTATCTAGATCCCGCATGGCGGAGAGATGGATGCTAACATACTTTGCATATAGATTGTGACTGGCCACCTCCAAAAATGGTAACATATTCCGCAACACTCGGAGGTGGAGCTGCCAGTCAACAGGCCTTTCAGCCACAATAAACGACCGTAGAAGATGTGTCATTTCGGAATACTAGAGCCATAATTTTGCTGTCCTGTAGTAATTCATCGATGTGTTTCGTTACTTTGTTTCGGTCAGTTGTTTGTCCGCCAAGACTTCAGTGACTGTTGTATCACCCCTCAACAGAGAATCAAATAAGACTGCAATATCACGAAAACATCTATTTGTATGTGTGGACTTGCTCCCTGTCTCTACCCTACCAGCTGCTACCTGGGTGGAGGTGCTTGACAGAGAGTCCAGTAATGCTATACTCAGTTTCACTGTCTTCATCAAAAGACACCATGCAAATAATATCGGTATAAAAAAATCCCAGAAACTAAAATCGTATTGAGAGCAACATCAACAATCCCAATGGCCTCTCAATACTCTAGCAATAGGTTTACCTGATAACATGTTGCCGACAGCATTATCAGCATATATGGTCGAAATAATCCAGAAAAGACCAGAATCATTCATGATGTGGCTGATACCCCGTCCCGAGAAACTCATCTCTGTATGAAGTCCCCAGACCTCAGAATAATCTTATGGACTTCACTAGTACTACTCTCAGTCTGAATGATATTCATAACGTTCCACCAGAGAAGCTGATTCGATGGTCAATACAGATGTAATACCATATTTAATAGGCTGTTCACTGACAAATTTGAGGGTCGAATAGATGAAGGTGTCGTCACTCTGGTCCAACATAGGCATGAAAATAAAAGATTTACTAAAGTGTGTGTCACCTTTATGCACCATTTGCATACATCAATTCCAAGCAGATCTGTCATTTCGAAACAACCAACGTATTTTCCACAACAAGGCGATTTCTGCCGTTGGGTCTCTTACGGATGAGAGAGGGAGGTCGTTGAATTTCACGGTAGCAGTCGTTAATTTAAACTCCAACATCGTCAGTTTAACGGAGTCACAAATAGAGATATAAGTGAATATGTCTCGACGCGACAACATCGATGTTCTCGATGTGGAAATGATAATCATACCTCACGGAACTGTCAAGCTAGGATGGACACTCATGCTTTGACAGATAGGCAGAGAATTTTAAAGAAACATAAGTCTCAGCAGATCATGGAAGATAAAAAAGTTGATAAATATTCTTGCTCTGGAAATCATACTAATTTAAGAAGTGGTACTGCTGAAAAAGCTAAAAAAACAGTCTGGGCCGGGGATAAAGGTCCCAGAGAACAATTTACTCATACTGTTGTCTCAGATTCTGTTGGTGCTTGGTCTCAAAAACAGAGGGAAAAATGTGGTGTTAAACCCTCTGACAAACTGACTATATCTCATGAAGGAGCACCTCTAAATAGCATTTTAGTGCATTGGAATAAACAAAAAGTCAGAACTTTAATTAACACTGGTGCACAAATTTCTTGTATCAGCACCACGTTTTGGAGAAATCTGAACAACAGACCCGAATTAAGGGGTGATGGCACTAAACTTGGAAGCTTAGAGGATGTGACCGGTGATGAATTAAAAGTTAGAGGTTTAGTAAAACTTCAGTTCAAAATTCAAAATATTAGTCTTGTACATGAATTTCATGTTGTTGATAACATGCATTTGTGCATGATTTCGGGTATTTACTGGTTAAGTATAAATGGTGTAAGACTAAATTATGATATACAAAAGCTTCGGTTACAAAATGTCTTGGTTTCAGTTGTTAATGATTTACACATCTCTTCAATAACGAGGTTGGAACAGGAGGTTCAGGTAAAACCTCAATCAGCTGTTGTTTGTAATGTTAAGGCAGTTGGGTCCAAGGGTCTGTTTAAAACCAAATTCTTGCAGCATCATGCCCTAGCAGAGGGGTTCATAGCTGGACAACCTGGTCTACTGGTAGGTAATGCTGTTGTAAGAAATAGTGAAGATATTGTCCCAGTGATGGTAATTAATAATACTCACAATCACTAAACTTTAAAACGTGGCTGTGTCACTGGAAAACTTGAACCCTTGGCAGTGAATAGTGTTAAAACTTTGAATGAGGTAGTCAATGAAGATAATAAAATTTTGCAAAAGTTGAATAAACCAAATAAAATTATGAGAGAGATTGATCAAAGCCCATTCTGAAACCCCTTTCTAGCACCACAGGAGTGGGAGATCCCAGAAGGTCAAAATATGAGAAATATGAGACAACAGAAATTAGCAGTACCGGAAACTACTAAATCAGATAATAGTAGTGAATACTCATCTGAGGATAAATGGCCTTTACAGAGATTAGTCGACAGTAAACGATGGGAAAGGTTAAATTCATCTTCGGAGAAGAATATACCCTTAATGGAATTGAGCAAGAAATTAAAACTTGCAAAAGAAAAGGATGAGTATACCAAACTTTTGGCAGGACAAACTGAACGGAATGAATCGGATGACTGACCCAATTGGCAATAAAGATATTTTCTTAGTATATTCCTCCTTTTGTATAGTCACTATTGATTTTTTTAATAAGGTAAATCTCGAAATGAAACCACATAGTAATGTTGCTTATTGCTGACTCATTTCCTTTCACAGGAAAATGGAATTGGCTCTGAAGGCGAGTCCCAATGAACTTGAAGAATTGGCTTGTGATGTTCCAATCTGGAAAGAAGATGAGATGGTGTGCCCAGTTAAGTCGTGTGGTCATCATTTCTACCGGAGGTATGGACAACTGCGGGAACAATGGAACCGGGTGCATGGGAGACACATAATCTTACATCAATGCCCTGTGTGTGCAAGGAGATACGAACGTCGTGCCATGTTGAAACGCCACGCGAGACAAGAGCATGGCATGACAGTTGCTGATGTTGCCACAATTCTCCAGGTACCCAACAGGAATTTTGATAATCCTGCCAGCGTATCATTTCCGACCAGAGCGCCTACAGATGGTCGTATTCGGGCACAAGAAGAGGCTCAAATGCGGCGCAGAGAAATGGTACAACAACAATATCATCACGTCACATTCCATTCAGGAATGAACAGAGATACGAATTGACGGTCCATCAATATCTGTCCAGACTCGGGATGATCCAAGATGGTTACCACACAGTAAGAAGTCTTTCACACCACACCGTTCCACCAAAGAAACCTTCAGCAAGCTCATTAAAAAATGATTAATTTGTCATATTTTAGGTTCACAATTTTCTAATAACAATTTTACGTTCTTCCGTAGTTCAAGGAAGTCCTGAAATTAACAACTAAATTGTTTAGGATAGGTCATTTTGTATAAATTATAAATTTTGTGAGCTATTAACTGGCTGGAGTTTGATGGAAATCATTGATCATTGTCACCTTTTACATTTCCTGGTTGTGAGACCTATTTTGGAGTAACGACCCAATTACGGATCTTTCAAGCAGTTCAAATCATTTGTGTGGGTTCCTTTGGATCCATTGATTTCTTCTCGTTATCTGGCCATGACAGTTTAGGTTTGATAGCTGTCTTTTATAGTCTTATTTCTTTCTCTTGTAGGAAGATGGTTCGACCTACCTGGTACCTTGTATTGTTTTACCTCTGTTCCGAAGTTCACGCCAGAATGGTAGTTAGGGATACTGTTATATTTAACAAGATTAAAAATGTATATAGCGTATCTAGTAACTGGACATTAACTTTTGTGATCCAATTGAATCCATTTGAGTCCTACGTAACGTTTGTATCGACTCAGTAAAGAAACTTACGGGATAATGTTAATAATTTACATGGTTTATTCACAGGTGACGTGAGCTCCTCACCAGTACAATGACTGTTTAGAAATAGTACTCCCGGCCATGATTCCGCTACAGACGCGCAACGGTTAGCTGATGAAGTTGATTATATCTTTCTGATAAGTTCTGACATATCATGGACGATTATGTTGATTACAAACACCTTCATGATATTTGAGGACGTAGAGCATTATTACCATTTGTGGGTGATGCCTTAAGTTTTCTGTTTGGCTTGTTTTCCTCAAGTGATTTGGACAATATTAATACCAATATTAACCGGTTATATTCTAATGAAGTGAGGATGGCACATTCTTTGAAGGAAAGGTTTTCCTTAACCCTTTACCCAACACAGATGATATCAAAATTTATTATTTTAAATATCATTTTTTTAAATTTTTCAAAAAATTTCAACAAAACCATATCATGTGACCCCTCGTTGGAACGAGCTCGACGAGCTCGTTCCAACGAGGGGTCACATGATATGGTTTTGTTGAAATTTTTTGAAAAATAATATTTTTTCAACTGCTGAATTTGCATATTACGCGGGCGGATGCGGGCGATTCGTTGGGTAAAGGGTTAATTTATGTTACTCGTTCACACGTTCGTGAAAATCGACAGAAAATAAACGAGATTATTGGGAATTTGGAGAGCCTTACTTCTAAGTTAAATGCTATTTTGACTAATTATACATGTGAGATGTCTTACTTATTTGGAAACTTATGTACAGTTTTATCATGAATTAGAAATGCTAATTGGACAGGTTGTTCTCATGGTTAACGAGGCACAATTGCATTTGACTCATTTACGCAGTCAAATTAACATTTTGTCTCGCTCCATGCTGACTCCGGATATTGTTAAACCTTCATTTTTGAAATCTGTTCTGACTGATCTGACCTGTAAATTGGATCACCACACAAAGTTACCCTTAGATCCAGAATAGGAACTGTGGCAGTATTATCATTTACTGGCCACCACAGCTTTATTTGGAAAACAAACATTGTTTGTAATGGTTAAGGTGCCTCTTGTAAATATTAATTATCATTTTGAACTTTTTAAGGTTATTTCCTTACCTGTTCCATTTTCTAATGTTTCTGCTCATATAAAAGAATTGGATAACTTCGTAGCACGTTATGTATTGGAATCAAATGTTTTAGTTATTAATAAAGATCGAACTCATGTAGTTCAATTACCTGAGCATTCAGACTGTTCAGACACTCTACAGTTATTTTGTCCCCTGACTGGAGAAATTGATACGATTCGTGCAAAACCAAATTGTTTGGTGGCTTTGTCCCTGAAGGAAGCACCTTGTAAAAGCCCTCTGTAAAACTGAGGTCCTGAACAAACTTGTGCTCCCACGTGCCGTGCGAGTTGGCGATGGGGTGTGGTATGATAGAACCCACCCCCATCTTCAATTCTCCGTGACATGTCCTCGGCGTGAATCACCTCATACTGTCAGAATTCGTCCTCCAGTTGGAGTTCTCCTTTTAAATGCGTCTTGTATAGCAACAGGTGGTGGTTTAAGATTAGTTTCTTATTATCGAGGATCAGATGACACACTTTATGATGCTACTGTCTCTGAGATCTTTCCGTGGTTTAATGTTACATGATCCAGAGTATGGCAACCTGTTTTGAACAAATTATCTTTATGGGATAATTTTACTTTACCTACTACCCTATGATATATCGTCGCCTGAGTGCTAGAATGTTCTATGTCCCCTATGGGACACAGAACATTCTAGGACTCAGGCGACGATATAGAAATATCCCTATGGCTTCTCTCATTGTGGAATTGGATTCTATTTATTTATCTTTATTTATTTATTTATTTATTTATTTATTGGTGTTTAAGGTCACATATTTATGCACAATGGCTAATCATGACCGTGACAGTTTTATGGGTGGAGGAAGCCGGAGTACCCAGAGAGAACCACCGAGCAATGACGAGCAGCTGTCAGCTCCCCAACATCGTAACTCCGCACTGCAGCCAACACAGAGAGCGTTAGATTGGTTGAAGACATGCGTACCATCGACGTGCAGTACGCCTTAGTACACGGCGCCATCGTGCCCCCACGCGGGCAATGGAGATGAAGTGTCTTGCCCAAGGACACAACGCGGTTGCTGCAGGTAGGTGGGATTCGAACCGAGGACCTCTCGGCTTGCAGCCTGCACCTCTACCTACTGAGCCACCGCGCTCCCCTTGGATTCTATTAATCTTCACCCTATTGAATGAACTTCTCTCCCCAAATGGGTGATGGCTTTTTCTGTGCTGGTATTATGTATTGCAATTTACTGTTGTGTTCGATGTTTTCGGAAACACCAGCACATTGCTTTCCGTAATGCTTTTCCTTCATTCCATTTGTCGTAGGCACCGTAAACCTGTTTCTCTCGACTCTGTTCCTTCCCCTGTTCCTGTTGTCACTGAGACCGCTCCTCTCACTTATGGGCATTCCTTCCATCTGACATCACCTACTCTAAAGTTATACCCCACTGTTTGCTATGATGCCTTGGCTGATTCCATTGTTATTACCTAATTTTCTGGTGCTATTGGAAACTGAGTGGATTGTCACCAGTTGGTTTTTATTGTTATCATGCTGGGTGAATTGTACCCATGTATACTCTTGTAATATATTATCGTTGCAGGATTATAACCACGAATTGTGTATTTCATGTTTTGTATTTTTTCATTCCATCATTGACTCACAAACTAAAAAATGTTTTTTGGGGTTGTGGGGCAGGTAAAACCACAGGGACAGGATTGGCATTGGCTGATTGTGCTGATTGGTTGTCTTTATTAAGAAAAAAAAATGTTGTGGAGGTACTGCATATTGTGGTTTGTTTTTGATATTTCTTCTTACCTTATTTTGTTTTGTCCCCTTTCTCAGTCAAGGTCCAAATCTGTTGAAATTTGCTCACTTAGGGACGATTGTGACGAAGTAAGCTCTATGAGCTTGGATCAACTCTTTTGTCAGAAGCTCTTGGCTGATAAAATTTAACTGGTAAGCATAATTTGTATTCAGTCTGTAGTTATAATGAGATATTCCATCACACTCTAATGTTACTATACAAAATACTAAGTTCACCTCATAAATTGGTTATTAAAACTAGCTCAAATTGTCAAACAACCATCATCACTCCAGTTTCATTATCAGAGATAGGTATGTTAGGTGGACTATTAATTCTCTTTAACTATCTGCTGGAGTTTCAGCTAGTAAACTTTACAATGTAAATTATCTTTGGTCTTCGCATTTATTAACTAAATGCAATGTGTTAAAGCAGTTGGCTGATGCAATACTAGTCTTGGCAGCATAACCATCAGTGAGAGACTCCCTCTCATTGGTGCTTTCCTGAATCTGATTTGTATTTAAGCAGCCCACTGTCACTGTAAAATCCGAACATGTTCTCATCACAATTTGGTGGAACTGACTTTCTAATAGTCCACTGGGACCAACTCTCATAGATTGGCAAAGCTAACGACTTTTAAAATAAACTCTTAGAGCTTATGTTTGAAAAATTTATGAGGTGGGTTTTAGTTTTTACAAATGGTCCAAAATCACACAGTTCGGTGAAGCTACCCGATTTTGGGCTATTATATTCATTTAATCTATTCAGTACTCACTTTGGTTAAACTTTAAGAGCATTGGCTCTTTGTAGAGAGCTGTGAGCTCTTGGTAAGTGCTGGTGAATAATTAGGGCTAAGGAATTTCATGGAGATGAATTGTTCAAGTTAACTTATGAGTTTTAACTTGGGATAAGAACTTCAGCTCATATTGAGAGCTGTAAGGCAGTACCTCAAATAACATCTGGTTAATGGCATATCACTCATTTCTCACACTTAATTAAATAAATATCTATTGGTCACTGTATAACTGTGTTGAAGCTTATTTATAATTTCACAAGTATCCTGTAACCCTATCTGGCCAAGTCTAAACAACAGAACATGGAGAATCAAAATTAACCACTAGATGACCACATTGGGATTAGGTCCCTAAATCAAAGAAGTGCACACCGTTGGGACCCACCCCTTGACCTCTTCCATAGCACCCAGGGTCAACCCCATAGGGCTGGAACTATTCTACCCTGTCTTGGGGCTATGGGACAATGAGTATATATTTATTTGATTAATACTACACTATAACATGTCGACACACACACACACACATACACAAACACCCTCTCTCATACACATAATACTATAATATCAGTCCTTTATATGACTGTTCATCATGAGGCGCCATAAAGTGTTTCCTTCATTACAACCGGTTGAAGGTACAATCTCACCCTGCATGAGTTCAGTCCAACAATGCAGTAGTCTCCACAAGGAATCCTTTATAGCAGGTTTTCTAATTGTCTCTTCACACGTCTATCCAATTACCACACCAGTGCGCCATAATAATCCTGGTTATGTTAGTAATCACTGTCTGTTTGAATGTCGAACTGGTTGATACACCTTTACTGAACTGTCTTTGTTTCACCCTATTTGAATGCACTTTTACCTTTGCAAAATAATGACAACCACTCTGTTTTCACACCAACTTATTGCGTGCTTAAATGTAGTTTTTTTCTGAGAAGTCTTCTCTTTTGTTTCATCAGTTCTGTCCAAATAAATTATGGCACCTTTATACCATATTATGAAATTCCGGCTCAAAAATGTCCAACTATCAACATCAGTCCCTCTATGACCAACCATAACTGACTCGACCACGTTGTTGTGGTCTTTTCTTTCACTAATTCTGAGACTGGGCCTGTACAACTTCCAGCAAGGGATAGCCATCGGAGCATCTTGAACACATGCTTACTTTCTGTCGAATCTCCTCATTCTCATATTTTGTATATTTTCTGAGGGTGAAGGAAATCTTATACTTTGAAAATTACTGGGGGATGAGAAGATGACAGAAACTATTTCCCATGATAGCAAAGTGGACAGAAAGTTGTCTTGTGCATAATTTAATTTATTGAATTCCAACTGGCCACATGTGTTTTGTTAATTACACTCTGTGGTGAAAGTCAAATGGAAGTTGACTCGGCCGAGGTACATAGTGAAGATAAGAAGTGATTAGTGTTTTAGAAAGAATGTTATACACTTCTGTCAGTTAACACCCGAAGCACAATTTCTGCATATAAATTAATCTCATCCACTTAGCGAAATTTACCATATTCTATGGTGTTTCATTGTGTGACAGTTGCTGCATTTCGTGTTTGGAGTTTGATGCCTCCAACGGCCACAACATCATCAGGACTGACTTTCAGGCGAGGACTTGGACTAGACAACTTGTTGCTCAGTGCTGCAATCGTAATAGTTTCCATGCCATAGAAAATATGTAGTCCGCCAAGTGTTTGAAGATTTGAAGATTATGATCAACATTGTTCACCACAAACTGAATGCACTGATTTGGTATATACCTTGGGATGTTAGTGTTGTCTGTGATTGTCACACTTTGTACGAATAGCTGGACTTCAGAATAAGAGGAAGACAATCCAAGGTGGTATAAAGTATCAAGAAATTTAGATCCGAAGTGGTGGTGACACTGCACACCAAGACCTATTTGAAGAGGCACAATAATTACCCTGGGTCGTATGGCTTGCATTATTACTTGCCCTATGGAAACCTGTTTAACACGGGTGTCTTTCAAGATGAATAAAGCTTTCGGGAGGAGGCTGAGAGAGTCAGGAAGATAAGATAGACTGTGTTCCAGAAGTGATATCTGCAAAAGATAGATAGATCTCACTTGATGCGTTCATATTTTTTATGCCATTTTTTTATCAAGGCAGCTGCTGTTTCTATCAACTATTGTTTTGATTAGTTTGGGTCAGTAGAGGAAAATTGCGGATTCTGGCTCAGTGGAAGCTTTTCACAATTTTCGAGCTTTTATTTCTCGAGAAAATATTCTGGTTCACTAGAGACTGAGCCAGTAATACTTTGAGAGACCACATGTGGCCATCTCGAATTGGAAATTGAATTGGAAATCGGATGGGAAATCGAATCGCCAATAGAGAGACTGCGAGGAGTTATTCCATCTTATCAGTCGAATCTCAGAGATCGAGAAAAAATCAATCTTTGAACATATTAGAAAATCTAAGAAAATTTCGAGATTATGCAGTTCTGGCTCAGTTCGAGAATTCACTGCATGTTTTACTCGAGATGACAGTGAAGACAGTGAAGATACCACATATCCGAGATGAAGCTGACGATAGAGCCAAACATGTATTTTTATACTCGGCTTTTTAAGTATTTTCTCGATCGATTTCAAAAGGTTTCGCCTTGATCACTCTGATGCCTGATGGGAAATTACAAATCGCGACTCAAAATGTAAAAACGTGTAATTTTTGTTGGTTTTCTCGAGTGTCTTGTCGAAGTATGTTGCCAATTTTATGGTGATGTCTCATGTGTGAAAAATTCCAAATCGTCACAAATTGCAAAAAAAAACGCGTAATATTCAGTTTGCGTTTTGCATTGCTTTTACGCCTCATGTGGTCGATTCTTCTGAGATCTCTGGGATGTGTGAGAATATTTCCCCTCCAATTCGATCGTTCACGGTTCTGTCTGTCTGTGATGGAGGAAATATATATAATGTACATGCTAAAAACTAAAGTGTTAAAAACTACACCTGAAGTGCTGTATTTAACACTTACTAAGTGCTGAACTAGCATTTTGTTCAAGTGTAGATATCCCAGAACTAGACAGGTGTTACAATAATACCACTTGACAAGTGTAATGTCGCGACACTTAAAAGGAAACAACGAACTCTCGAGCCTGATCCGCGTCATCTGCGTTGTGTCCTTTTAATTATGTACCCACCAAGCGCAAATCAAATTATGGAAGATTCTGGAAGAACCACCGATGCTAGACACATGGGAAGTGCCATCCGTTCAAGTTTCAGATATCTGACGATTGTAATGTCTAAGTGCTTAAAGCATTGCACTTTGAGTGTTAAAATCAAACCCTAAGAGTTAGAATGGGTTTAACACCTTGAAAGTGTCAGTTTTAACACTTTCGTTTTTTTAGTGTGTATTATGTGTTTTTCTATGTATTATTAAGTAGAAGGAAACAAAATAAAAATAATTAAAAAAATAAAAAATATAATTATTAAAAATAAAAAAACATGTCATTTTTAAAGATCAGAGATCATAAGGAGTAATCGGGAATATAAAAAGATATCATCTGCATGAGAAATTTCTCAGAGATGTTCTCTACAGAGTATGTGCCCATCTCGTGAATTTAAACATTCCTGTTGTGATGCGTGAAAGATGTCTGGGTTGCATGTCTGAGGGATCGATCGAGGTGCACACCTGTTACAGCATTGAACACAAAGATGCCATAATCCTGTGCCTTGCATCGGTGTTGGAAACACTTGATGAGGAGGAGGTGATAGAGTGATAGAAGGTGATGATCAAGTGTCGAGGGCAACCGCAGCCTTTGGATTTCGAAATTGAGCAGTTTAGGAAAATGCCAAGAAAACTCACGAATTATGATAGATTAAGTATTTTGAAGAATTCAAAATTAAGGAAAAAACAAATTTAAACATTATAAATATTTATTTATAAAACAATAAATTCAAAATTCCTTTTTTTTTTACAAAGTCACAACTTTTATTTGTATGCGAGCTATCACTTTCCCCTCTTCATTTTTGCGAAGGTGCTCGATGACCATGTTTACTTTCATTAACATTTTTCTCATTTTATAGAGCTTCTTTCCTAAGCCAATCTGCGATACCTTTATTTATGATTTTTGGATGTATCTTGTTCATTGGCTGAAACATTGCTTGTGTTTTTTGTCGATATGTATAAAATTTGATAGTTATAGCTTTGGTGATAACTCCACTCCGTGGGTGATTTAGTTACAATCCACTCTCCACGTACTGTAGGTTTCAAATAAAAGTTTTTGTATCATTGTATGGAGAGATGCTTTACAATTCGATATTTTCCATTGCCATTTTTTTAATTAGTTGTAAAAAAATTATTTTATAATATGAAAAATGTTTTTTAATTAATTTTTAAAATTAATGTTTTATATTATATTTTTTTATTTCCTATATATAATATGAAAAAATTATTTCACCGATTTTAATTTTTATTTTCTTCAAGTTAAAAAAAATTAACTTAGTAGAAAAAACAAAATTTGCTGTTGATTTCTCAAGAAAATAAGCTCAATAATAGTGAGAAATTACCTAAGTTGAAAAATTGGTTTTAGTGATTTTTTTAACTGAAAGAAAATATTTAAAATCAGTCAAAAAAAAAATTTTTTTTCTTATAATATAAAGAAAGAAAAAAAACAATATTTAAAACAATTTTTGATTCTTAAAAATGGCATTTTTATTAGAAATGCACAGTCTAGGGGGACTGAAAAGTTATGTGAAGAATCTCAGCATTGCAAAATCGTCGAGTTATGGAACTAAACCACAAGTGATTTAAGTCATACCAACCACAGTTGGTCAGAAAAAAGTACCAGAATTAAAATCGAGAGCACGAGAGCTGGGCTTAAAAGTGTTGGACCACTAAAGAGATTCGAGTTGATAGACTATTTGTTCACTAGATAGGGAAAAATGTGAATCAATTAGGCGGAAAGATGGAAGAAAAAAAAGCAAACAACAATTCGATTCAATCGGCGGAAATAAAAAAGAGGAAAAAAGAAGATCAATAATGACTATCATAAAAACAGTGATGGCTGACGCTTAAAAAAATGATGGTGACATAGAAGAAATACTAGCTAAAGTCATGCACGAGCAATTGTTGCCCACTCCGGTAGAACAAGAGCAGGCTATCAAGGAATTTTTCAAAACGTTTAATGTCAAAGGTATAAAAAGGTTTCAACCCCAGAATTTCTTGAACGAGATGAAACCAGCTTGAAGTCCTGGAAAACAATGGCTTATTTTCAGTCTCGCAGAAAAACTGTGACTGAAAGCTCCTCTTCATCCAAAATCTTCGACAACATGAAAGAAAAAATAATACAATATATGGCACAATATCAAAACGAAGTTCGCAATTGGAGATTCAGCAATGTATTCAATCTAGAAATTCATATTGACAAGTACAATCCATTGCAAACATCTTCATATATAACATTGCCTTATTTCATAGAAACTAAAAAAGCTGTGATCAACGTGGACAATAAAGAAGACAGTCAACCTTTTAAATTGGCTGTCACACCTGCCTTATATTCCATAGAAAATAACACAAATAGAGTATCAAAGTATGTGGAAACCTCTGAGAATTTAGATTTGTCAGGAATAAACTTTCTGACTTGGCTATGTGACATCAATCATTTTGAAAATCAAAATCCTGCAATTGCCATCAACGTTTTTTGATATGACGATTCGAAAAAAGAACATATTTCCCTGAGGATAAGTTCACAAAAATATCACGACAAAAACTTTAATTTATTATTAATTTTAAAACATTATAATCAGTATTACTGTTGTTTCAAGAAAATGAGTCAATTATTTGTAACAAAAACAGGAGAGAGAGAGATTTTTCTGTTTTAACTGTTTGAATTCCTTCCATAGCAAAGAATCGCTGAATCATCATGAAAAGTATTGGAACTCATATCAATGCATTGTCACTGAAATGCCCAAATCTCACACTCACATTAAATTCATACATCACAACAGAAGACTGAGAGTGCCTTTTGTGGTGTATGCCAATTTCAAATGTTTCATGGTGAAAATGAGTTCATGTCAGCTCAACGATCGTCACAATTACTCCAAAACATATCCGAAGCACACACCACCTGGTTATTGTTTTTACATAAAATGTTCTTTCAACGATCGATATTCTTTGGGTCCATACTCCTACACGAAACAGTCGGATGATGACAATGTGGCTCCAAAATTCATGGAAGATTTGTAATCTGAAATCAAAAAAAAATACGAGCAGCTTGAAACTCCTGAGAAGATGCTCATCACAGATGAGCAAATGAAAAACTATAAGAGAGCCACCGAATGCCACATATCGTCGGCTGAGTGCTAGAATGTTCTATGTCCCGTAGGGGACATAGAACATTCTAGCACTCAGGCGACGATATGTGGACTACCGTTCTCCAAACCTTCGGCATCTGAATATAAGAAGATAGAGATCATGATCACTATATGGGTAAATTTTGAGCCACCGAATGTCACATCTGTAGACCACCATTTACGGAAACTTCAGCACCCAAATACAACAAAGCAAGAGATCACGATCACTACATGGGTAATTTTCAAGGTGCTATGCACTGTATTTGCAATTAAAAATATCAAAATGCTAAGTTCTTTCCGGTGATATTTCACAATCTGTCAGATTATGACAGTCATCTGTTTGTAATGAATGTAAGTAAAGGATATATAAACTGCATCACAAAGAGCGAGGAATAATACATTTCTTTCACCAAATGGATAGTCATAGACAAAAAGAAGAAAATGGGTGTAGAAATGTCAGCAGTCGATATCAAAAGAGAAATACGTTTCATAGATAGTTTTAAATTCATGCTGACCAGTTTCGAAAAGTAGTCAATATTTAAGGAAAGGAGACATTCGAGAGCATGACTTAACACTTTAAAAATAAGCACCAATTGGAGTGTGCATATTGAGGAAAGAAGTCCATCTCTCTGATTACATGGGTGGTTTGCATAGATTCGACCAGTCAAAGCTACTGTCCAAAGATCCTTTTTATTTGAAATTATACGATGCTGACATTTCCGATGTCGGCTATGAACACACTCAAAAAGGATGGGAAATATTCTATATGAATCCAAGAGAGATTATCATGATCTCTCTCTAAAAACCGACTCCCTTCCCTTGGCAGACGTGTTCGAAAATATTCGAGACGTCTGTTGGAGGCATTACTATCTAGATCTGACTTGGTATTACACAACTCCGGCGTGGCCTGGGATGTGCTGTTGAAGACGACTGGAATCAATTTGGAATTATTATCTGACCTGAACATGTTGCTCATGGTCGAAAAGGGTGTGAGAGGTGGAGTGTTGACAATATCTCACAGGTATGTGAAAGCAAAACATTGCTACATGGAAGAAGGAATCGATGCACAAGAACAGAGGAAATACAAAACATATCTCGATGCTAATAATTTATACAGTTGGGCTGTTCACCATCCATTGCCGACGGGATATTTCGCATGGGTCAAGAATAGCAAGGAGGTGGAAAATTGGAGACATTATCCCTGTCTTCTGAGGTTGGATCTAGAATATCCCAAAACGTTGCACGATCCACATAATGATTATCCTTTAGCACCCGAACAAATGAAAATGAATAAAGTCAATAAATTCGTTCCAAATTTAAATGACAAATGTAAGTATGTAGTGTACAGCGAAAACCGAAAACTTTACACAGATCAGTCACTACACATCGCATCATCTGATTTGATGAAGAGCCTTTGATGAAGAAGTATATAGATATTAGCACGAATTTGAGAACGCAGGCCGTGAGCAACTTCGAGAAGGGTTTTTTTAAACTCAAGAATAATTGTGTGTACATAAAATCGATGGAAAACATTACAAAAAGGACTAACAATCGTCTGGTGATGACAGACAGTCAGGCTAGAAAATACATTTCAAAACCAAACTAAAAACATCGAACCATCTATGATGAACATATAGTGGCTGTTCACATGAAACAAACGCATCTGATATTCGACAAACCGATTTATTTGGGAAAGTGCATCTTAGACATCAGCAAGCAGTTGATGTATCGATTTCACTACGAATACATCAAGAAGAAATACGATTCAAAAGCCAAACTGTTGGTTTTCGACATGGATAGTCTGGCTAAAGAGATAGAGACCGAAGATTTTTACCGAGACATGCCTCCGGATGTCGATGCATGGTTCGACATGAGCAATTATCTCAGTGATCACAAATCTAATATTCCGTGAATAAAATAAAAAAGGTGGTGGAAAAATTCAAGGACGAGGTGGGAGAAAGAAAGACAGATCATGGAATTCGTGGATTTAAAGGCGAAACTTCATGCTTACTACTTAGTTGGGAAGGCAATTAAGAAAAGTAAGTGAATATGCATATAGTAAATGAAGTGTGCGTGTGTCCGTCCGTCTGTGTGTGTGTGTGTCCGTGTGTGTCAGAGCCAATAACTCGAAAACTGTTAGGGCCACAGTCATCAGACTTCACACAATTATAAAGGACCATGGGAGGATGTGTCACACATATAGCCGGGTTCGTACCTTCAAGGTGAAGGTCACATTTCAAGGTCACACTAAAAATCGGTCAATATTCGTGTCTCAGCCATAACTCAGAAACGAATGATAGTACAATTGTTAAACTTTTTACAAATGTTAAGGACAGTCAAAGGGTGTGTCGCGTATAATAGTTTCCGCCGCATCTGCAAGGTGAAGGTAAAAATTGACCGTCATATGTTCAGGGTCACAAATCGTGTCTCAAGCATAACTCCAAAACTATTAGGGCTACAATCAATCTAACTTCGCTCAATTATAAAGGACAATGGGTGGATGTGTCACACACCACAGCCAGGTCCGTAAGGTCAAGGTTACATTTCAAGGTCACACTGAAAATCATCAATATTCGTGTCTCAGCCATAAATCAGAAACGAACCAAAGTACAAATATTAAACTTTTTACAACCTTTTTATGTTTGATGGAGGTCAAAGTCACAGACCAAGGTCATTGCCACGTGGGGGGGGGGGGGGGGGGGCATACTCACTTCCGAGTGAATCTCTTGTTTTATTATTTTTTTAAGTTTTTTAAAATTATTTTTCTTTTATTTTTTTAAATATGTTTTTTAATTTCTTACTTATATATATGTGACCAAAAATGTTCCCTTCATTGTTTTTATTTTTTAAAAGATGGTCTTTTGTAATTGCTGTTCATAAATCTTTGCCGTGATTTCTTCACCATCTAATGCTTCTATCTCATAAGTAAAGGGATCGGTGCAGAATACTCAAACCACGACAAAGATTTCTTCCGTCCATCTAGGTGCATAAGCTTTTTCAAAATGTTTTTCCACTTGTAAATTCTCACTCGATTACCCATGGCAAATCTCCGTCGTTTTGACGCTGCCGCCATCTTTAATGGATAGAGATTCGCATAGACTCCCTTTTCGGTTCCATGATCACTAGCTTCCACAGGTGTCATCTTGATGGAACTGTGGCATGTGTTGTTATCATCGTCAAACAAATCATCTGAGACATTCATCTTAGTCAAGTTAGCTGTGAAATATCTGTGCATTTCTCCTTCATGGTTCTATTCCATCGTTGGACCATGCTCACCGGATAAATTCTTTGGGCAACCTCTTTGCTTTGAAGGTGAGTCCACTAGTCGGACTCTATTATTTCTGAACTGAATGCTGTATCTTTGAAGGTAAACAGAATTTGATGCATGCAAATCTCGTGAAAATTCTATACGGGATATAACTTCCCTATCCCATTTATCGTTTCTTTCTTTACATAATTGCAAAATTTCGTTTTGGAAATCCATTGTTCGAACGGGATAAACTTCACTGTAAAAGCCTGGTTCTTTTGAATTCCTCTATAAACCGTTCACAAAACAGGAAATCAGTGTTCAAACAAAACGAGACATATGTGAACGGATATCCCTTTGATCGTCTAGGCTTTCATCGAGCTTGCGCTTGCGTAAATCGACTCCCTACTAATCTCAGAGAAATCCATCTCGGCATTTAATATGCACGACGCACCCAGTGGTGACACTGAGCGTCTTGCCTCATTTAAAAGCTGCGTCCAACAGCCCCCGAAAACCTTTGTCATGCAAAGTGTTAACCCTTTACCCAACGTAACGGCCAAAACCGGCCAGCGCTATTCTCAAAAATCGCCAATTAATTTTCAAAATATTTTCATTTTTTGTCTCAAAAACATAGGTTATGACCCCTCGTTGGAACGAGCTCGTCGAGCTCGTTCCAACGAGGGGTCATAACCTATGTTTTTGAGACAAAAAATGAAAAAAATAGTTATTCAAGATTTTTTTTTGCAAGTGTCGTCTGCTTTTCATGTTAGGTAAAGTGTTAACACCCTTTCCCTCTGCAGGGAAGCCACTTATAACTCACAATCTATCCATTCAAACAATAATATAAGATACGCTTAAGCAAATGGGAAACAATGGCAACAGATAGGCGGATATACTGACAGAATGCGATGTGTGTTTGAATCGGTGGGTGTGTTACATAACGAGTTGGAATGGCGTAGTGATATTTCGCGAGAGATGTAGGCTCGAGAGGAATATGACCACGCCATTCCAACGAGTTATGTAAAACACCCACCGATTCAAACACACATCGCATTCTGTGTTTATTACACATCCCATGCATTAAAATTCATTTAAATAAACAAATTTTAATTCCGATGTTTAAACCCAAAGGCGAAGAGTCCGTTTGTTTTTTTTTGAAACTGTACTGATCAAATGGATCGACCCCCCCCCCCCCCCAAAAAAAAACAACCTTTTGAAAACCAGTCGCTGTTTCTCTTCGGCTGGTGTCCATTCACGCCTAACCATTTTGTAGCTATTACTGTTAGTAAAAATATAAGTACAAATTTGGGCAGATTTGCAAAATCAGCTGGGAGAAACTTTTTAAAAAGACGTTCGAAGCATGTTAAGATGTCCGAAGATTTACCGCAATAAAGTTGACCAATTAGATATAACGGCATCCGCAAAACGAGACGGCTGCGGAATCGGGTTAATGTTGTGATTGGAAAATGATTGCTTTTTTAATATTATCTCATTTTTGGTTAACTAATTTTTTGTGAAGTGGCTTTATTTTGCTTTGGATGTTTTCATTTTTACACAAACGCGACAAACGATCGATAATTGTATAACAAAATTTGGAAACTTTTCGAAGCTAACTAATGACTCGAAGGAACAAAAAAAAACAGTGCTTGGAAAACGTTCAGGCTTGTACATCATCTGTTGAATACAAAAACATTTATGTCATAGTGGTCATTTCGTTAAATACAAGGGTTTAAAGTTTAATGGATGTGTAATAAAAAGAATTATCTCTAGAGGATAGATAGGATGTAATTTCGAATTGAAAAGATTATTATCGAATTGAGTAAAACTATCGATCAACAGGTAGGTAAGGAAGTCTAAGGTCGAACAATACAACAACGTTGCAAATCTCGTGTTTTTTCACATCAGTGCTCTTTTCATTTTTAAGAAGTGCCCGTTTCGTTAAGTCTGAATGATTTATATTTTGTCGCAATCTAATCGCATACTTGTAAGTTGTTGCAATGCAAAACGTAAAACATTCTGGAGGGACTTCTATGTTCGCTGTATGTTTCAGCCGGATACTGGTTCAAATCGTGAACGCAGCTGCTGAGAAATGTCTTAATTAACGCGCAAGGTACCATTCAGTATGGTGGAGGTAATTTTGCTAATCCTCCAAGAATATTTAGCGACATTCGACTGAAAACGAATTTTTTTCTTATTTCAGAGGGTCGTTTTGGCGGTCACTAAGGATATTATATTCATCGAATTTGGTACCATATGGTGGCGTTTCGTCTAAGCCTATATTGTCATACTATAATGTCAAATAAGGGAGTAAAAATGAGTAATGCATTTTTTGTTCATTTTGGCGGCCATCTTGGACGCAATATTGGATTTCTCGTAAACGCGCATTACATCGAGCTCGGATTTTGTTACGTTCAAACCATTTCTGTAGAAAGTTTTGCACGGTCTATCATACTTTGACTAGACTATCAACCAACGCGACCACTTAGTTTAATTCGACTGAGAAATAATTACGTTTATGTTATGATTACATGTTAATGATATACTTCTCTCTTTGTCATTTACAAGTATCAAAATATGTTTGTTACTAACAAAGCTTTCGCAATACCAATACACCGGCTTCTCAAATCCATAAAATTATCCAACGGTGATCGAAAATTTCCAAAACGAAGGAAATGGATGAATTTCGCAGGAAAGGTACATAACGCAGCAACAGAAAAAAGTATTGACACCACCCAGAGAAATGATGTACCAAAGATACAACAGCTCAAACTTTGAAAATGGAAAATCCATAAGTAAAAGAGAATGGTAAAAAATGTAAAAGCAGGTAAGGACATTACGCAAGTTTAACAGATATGGGCCACGGCGAAACTACAGTACGGCACCTTGAACTGGTCATTCTCTACGGGTGGGCAATATTTCTACGGATGCAATAATATTAGATTCCAAGCACTTACAGGAATAATCACCAGAAATTTAATTAATGAAGCACCGGGTACAACCCGGGGCTTCATTAATTAAATTTGTGCTGCTGATGATTTGCATTACCTGATAAACGTATGCGTGTACATTACTGCCCACGTGTGAATTACGACTAGTCCACGGCGGCTGTACTGTCTAAAGGTTTCTTCGTTTTATTGAGGATAAAACATATGGAACAAGTAGAGGGAAACGCCACAAAAATGTGGCGTGGGCGCACTCTGGCAGATAGCCAGTTGCTTAATATTTATATGACATAGCAAGAAGTTACGAGAAAGCCTGCGCTGGAAGTTTGCTTGTGACTCTTGTGTATTTTTTTAAAAAAAGAGATGTAAATAGTAGATGGGCAGTAAATCCGCTTCACGTGTTTTAAAAGTATTTCGAACGTCTCCAGATACTGCACAAAGAGCACCCCCTTCCCAGGCCCTAAAATGTTTGATTGTCTACTTGTCACGTACAGATAAATTTTTATTGCAACAAACGACAAATGGGTTCCCCGTCGTATGCGTCAGGTAGCTTTTATCGATGATGTTACACAATTAACACCAAATATGTCGAAACGAGGTATGAACACGCTAAAAAACTCCGTCACCATATCTACCCACTCTCCTATAAAAAAAACGTTCCCAAAGTCAAGTGCAATGCTTGAAAGACTCACAGAAATCTAGGTTGAAACTAATACTGATGACGCGTAGTAACATCTCTTTGTATTGCTGTTTTATACAGACAGTATTGATTGAACATCTTTTATTTCCTTTTTTTGCAAATATGATGAAATATTTGATAAAATAGAAACTAATAATATGTACAAATAGTTGAACATTCTACAAAAACGGTGTACTATTAAACTGTAATCGCATACCACAGAACTACATTGATATGTTGATACATAGAGATTATTACCATTATGTGGATGTACAAAATATGTATCCGAGTCGAGCTCCGGGTTCTAAGAGCAGATCACGACGAGTCGGAGACGAGTCGTGATCTACCCTTAGAACCCGGAGTGAGACTCGGATACATATATTATACATCCACATAATGGTAATAATCATTTTATCTTAAAATACATTGGGGATAAGTCAAGAATGTAGACGAATATATAACGAACTATTTATTCGTACGGATGAACAAAAAGAAAAAAAAATTGAACTCACGTGAAAGGAACGTGCTTGTATCCGTCCCCTGATACAAACATCTTTATCAGGGGGTCGGATACATGACAGTTGCGGAGTTAATACAGACAAAATACATGTTGATTGTAAGATTATTTATTTATTTATTTATTGGTGGTAAGGTCACATACTTCTGCACAATGGCTAATCATGACCATGACAGTTTTACAGGTGGAGGAAGCCGGTGTACCCGGAGAGAACCACCGAGCAACGGCGAGCAACTGTTAGCTCCCCAACATACTAACTCCGCACAAGAATATTTTATACAACTCTTAGCATCATAAAGCGAAGCAAACACAGCACGCGATAAAGCTTCTACATTCGCCAGACAAATGGAAAAAGTAAACAATGGCCGCAACTCACGCCACAACAATATTAAAAAGTTAAAATATATAAATGAAATACATCGGAACTCCAGTATATATACTTCACGCGCGAATAAACAAGTTATTTGAACAAATCTAGAAAGACGTTTTGCCATAATTATGAGCACTGTTTTTGTACAGGATCCACAATGGAGTAATGCTATCAATTCTTTGCTTTAACACAGAAGAAATCAAACACTCAGGAGTGAAGGAAACATTTTGAACTAAAGGCTAGAGCGGTCACAGAAGGATGCCTACTCAGTGCTATACACATATATCAGTGGGGTTCTATGTGCCTTAGTGGCGTGGTTGGCAAGTACATTAAGGAGGATTTGAAACCGTCGCTGATCACAGACTGGCAGATGTCAGTACCCCGGCTGAGGTATTTAAAGAAATCGGGTGGGTAAAGATTGATCTAAAAGTGTGTTGTTCTTGGGATTGTGTACTCTGCCGTGGAGGGAAGCAAACCTGAGTGGAATGACTCAGTATGCTCAACACTCAGGTCCAATATCACGGAATTAGAAAACAGGGGACTCGGTATAATTCTGATTGGAGAAACATACAGTTAAAACTATAAGTCCTGTCATGAAATGCGAACAGATAGCACGTCGATCTGCTCTTTAATCTACGCGTTATGACCATAGTAAGGCTATCAAATTATGTACATATGGCCTGTGCACAAGCAATGTTTCAGTCAATGGACCTCCGGGTAACCCAGAGGTCCATTGGCAGAAACATTGCCTGTGTTTGCTATATGAGTAACCAGGAAAACCTGCCATGCTTTGGATGCCACTCGATATGGCAATTGCGCGTCGATTTTTCATCGCCTCCAGTCAGCGAGAATATAAAGATAATTTTTCGGGAACAATTGAATTTAATAAAATATACCCAAGTGGGAGACGAATAAAAGATCATACATTCAAACATGATTTTTGGGGAACTTAAAAAAATGTTTACGTTACTTGCTAAATATCTGACGTCTGCGATCGAAAATCAAAACAACAAACAATTTGACAATGATTAACGTGACCGTTTATGGCACACTTTCCTGAATTTGACTGTTGTCTTTTGCGAAAATTAAAAGTTTTTCGTTCACGTACACATAGTTTTTTTTATATTTTAATATAAAGCCGGATTAAATTAGAAGAAATAACTGTTGTTTTCCTTCGGTTTATGCGATATAAAACAAAAATTTTCAGCGCAAGCTTAATCATAACTCGCTGAAAATTTTTGCTTTATATCGAATAAACCGAAGGAAAACAACAGTTATTTCTTAAATTATTTCATGCGCCAGCTTAGTGGAACTACGCGATGTCATAAGAAAACTACAGCTGTAACGCGTCTCCATCCATATTATTCTGTAAACCAACTAGTATGCTAATTGTCAATGAGGATTCGATCAAATCAAATCTCGGATGAGAAACACTTCTTGCTTTGATCAAAGAAAATGAATGTTTAAGGTATATTTAGATTCAATCTGGTAGAATATTTCAATTGGTCGGAAAATTGAATCTAAAATTAGGCGATGGAATATTTATGAGGGAAACTGAATTTACGCTATAAACTTAACTTGTGCACCAGAATATTTTAAGGATTAGACTGATGGCGTGAGAGATTACTGTTGATTGTCATGATTATTCTGTTGAGTGAAGACAACAAAGATTATTTACACCCTGGCATGTTTGCCATTCGGGTTCGGTAGGTAATAGTTACCAATCGAGTTGAAGGCAATCATAGGGTAAACGGAGCGGTGCAGGGCAGACTAGATCAGTAAATTTACTTCAACCCCCTCTTACCCCTGGATAACCCACACAAGTCCATAGGTTCTTGAACTATGGCTTAGGAACAAGAAGTAACAGTTACCAACCAAGCTGGGGGAATTCATGGATTTAAACAACCTGGCAGCGTGCAGTGAGCGGCGCCGAGCCGCGTAGCGGCGAGTTGTTACAACACGCTGTCAGGTTGTTCAAATCCATGAATACCGATAGATAGGTTGGTAACTGAATTACACCCTAGCTTTGGTTCAATCAATAAAACGCACGGAGTCGGGCATACTCAGAACACGAGAGATATTCAAATGACGTCACTTGAACACTCTATCCATTGTTCAATCAGGTTTTTCAAGTTCGTTACACTCCCCGAAAAGACAAAAGAGCCAGGATGTAAGTTCATAAAAGCGGTCAAAACAACAAGGAACACGGTTGAATCTCAGAATTTTATTTTAATAAAACATCTTGGTCTTAAGGAGGAACAATGACGTTTCGTTTTCAGAAAGTCAATGTATAAAAAATCTATCAACCTTATTATCACCCAGAACATAGAGCGTGATTCATTCTGCTGTGTTACAAGAGAACAAATTACTAACTGCAGCAGCTGCTCAAGTTATCGTATAGACCAGTCGCTTCATTTATTTCATCATCGGGTGCAAACTGAAAGCTGAGAAATATATTTTTTCTGAGCTATGACTCTCAGTTAACTGACTTACATATAGACTGAAAGACGAACGAACGACGAACGGATGGGCGACGGGTGAACAGACGACGGGAGGGCATCCTTAACTCTTTCAGCACGAGAGGACGTTTTTCCGGTCCAGGAACACGATACGTCATAATTTCTTTAAGTAGGATGGCTAATAAGTGAACATGTGTGGTAGAACAATTAATATTTTCAACGAGCAGCCTGGAGGCTGCACGTTGAAACTATTAATTGCCCCCCCCCCCCCCCCACCCCAAATAATGGATATGGACTCTTCCCATTTCTGCCATTTAACTGGCATGGAAGATACCATCAGTGTTGAAAGGGTTAAACTGACAACGGTTAAATGATTTCAATTCATGGTGTATGACAGATAATAATTATTACTAATATGTAAGAGGTGGAAGGCTAATTTAATATGACTTAGACCTATTTCTCACTTCATTCTAACAATTTAGACAAATTGCCAAAATAAAGAATAAGAACTACGTAAACCTCCTACCACATAAAATACCAAAAAAGGATGGAACTAAAAACTTCCCAGATAGATGGAACCTGGAGATTCCAAGATTACAACTAAAATGATTAAACCGGACCGCAACACGGCTTTCAAACGAACGCCAACCAAAAACAATCGGACTTTGACAGTGAAGTGCCGAACACTTCCCACAAACCAGGCTCTCATTAGCCCTATCATTAAGAACAGGCCAATCGGAGATCTGATTGTAGAAAATGTTTGTCGAAACTGTAAAATGGTGGACTCAACTAAATAACATTGAAGAATATGGATATGAACATATTCCAAGATAAAGATTTCCAAAACAGGGATTAACATGACATAATATCTATTAATTTCCGGCTAAATTGCAAATAACTGAATTTAAAATTATCTAAAAGGTACATCTTGGGAACACAACACAACTGTAAGTTTAATATTTACAAGATACATCGACAGAACCGGAATCGACCCGTCACAATAGATTTGAACAACCTGTCAGCGTGCGGCCATTGGCATCGAGCTGCATGGGGGTGTTACGGCAGGCTGGCAGGTTTAATACCGATAGCAGGTTGGTAAATGACTTGCACCCAAAATGTAGTTCCATCAATAAAACGCACGGGCTAGGGTATGATCAGTGGACGAGAGGTATTCAAGTGACGTTAGTCCATTGTTCAATCAAGTATTTCCGTAATAGTTACCAATCGAGCTGGAGGTATTTCATGAATTGGAACAACCTGTCCCATGCATTGAGTGACGCCAGATAATGATCTTTGCCCTTGTATTATCCTTTACTTACACCCTTACTCTGTTGTCTTTTCAAGTTATGCAAGCAACTTGAAATACCTAATAGAACAATATTCCAAGTATTCAAGTGACGTCAGTTGAGTACCTTTGTTTAACAGAGTATACCCGAGTTCGTGCGTTTTATTCACCGAACAAAGGACACTGTATAAGTCGGTTACCAACCGCGCTTGCCGGTATTTAAAAAATTTGAACGACGTCTCCCGATCTATAACACGACACCGCTACGCTACTCGGCGTCGCTCAACGAACGGGGCAGGATGTTTAAACGCCTGAAATACCTCCAGCCTGATTGGTACATATTGCACCGTGCTATCGGTATTTCATGAATGTGAAAAATAACTTAAGAGCTACGCGGTTCGGAGTGACTAGGCGCAGAATATTTGGCACAGACGCAGGGAAGGTGAATGCACCAACTTTTTGGTGGTAAGCAGGGGGCGAATGCACCAACTCGGGGAACCCGGGGGCAGCCTATCACCCCACCGACCCCCTCAACCCCAGATGGTGGTTGGCAGGCAGGGGGGGGGGGGTGGAGCCGGCACCCCCCGACCGGCCCAGGCTCTCATAGACATAAACTTCCTTCCGGCGGTGAAGCCTATTAGACATATCCGTGATAATGGATATACCCGACCAGGTGCACAATGCGGATAGATAAAAACACATGTCAGTGGCTTGTTCTGAGGTCTACGGAGTTATGTGGCCGGCGCTGTATGGGTGAGTACTGTGGGGGTACATCTGTCAAACTGCGAAGTGGATCGTATACAAAACCTTGCCGTGTTTGTGGCAAGGGGGTAACGAACCAATTATCGCTCTGCCTGAGGTGTGGTTATAAGAACGAACATATGAAATTACTGCACCGAGAACAGAGGGCCACTGCAAAGGAATTTACCCGGCTGGCGGCCATCGAAATCTCCATTTAGAGATGTGGTGGCAACAAGCATAGTAATTCGGCATGGCGAGTATGGACGAATACATCAATCAGCTGTTGGGTGAAATGCAAACACCGGAGCCTTTCTAAGATGTTGTCCAGAACATCCTGGATGAACCCATTCCAGAAGCAATAAAGAAGCGATTGCTGAGGCCACTGCTTCCAGATGCTTCACGACCCCCCCCCCCCTCTCCGCCTCGAAAGGCGCGTGAGAGAAAGTGAAGGCAATTGTTGAAGAGTTTGACCCAGCCAAATCACCGCGGCAATTCGAGTTGGATATCAAAGTCCCTCAGTCGGTGAGGCTGCCAGATGATGAACCATGGGTCGATCTTGTGAACTACGCCAAAGACGAGTTTGAAGTTGATGGTGCCGCCACGGTCTTCTCTATATGGAGGGTAGAGGTAAAGAACCCCCTTGACATCGGCAACGTTGAGATCGCTGATGGTATGCATGCAAGGGCCGGCCGACTGGCCCTGGATGTCCGCATGACGGACGAGAGGGCAGCACGACTGCAAGCAACCCTCCCAGAGGGCGCGTTCACCTTGAAAATCAAGTTCCTGCGTGAGCATGACGAAGGAGACTGGGTCGTCGAGGATAAGTTCGACCCTGTCCGTGCCGAGAGGAAGAAGGGGCGGCGCATCGTTGGGATCTCTACAGAAATTAAGCCGGGCGCGCTGACCGGAATCGACCAGGTGTTCTACCAGAATCTTACCCTGTTACCGCGGTCGTTTACGGGCTCTATCCTCTCAGAAACCCAAACCAAACAAACCTAGCACCAATGAAAGAAGGTGATCTCAACTGTGTCGCGCAGAGTAGTGGAGCACTTCGAGGGAGCTCTCAGAAGACAGGGTCCCACCAGGCGACAGAAAATCGAAGAGTGGGAGAAGAGAGTCCATGGCGCTTGTGCAACGGTCGACGATGTAGCCGAGCTCGAAAAGTTCCTCAAGCGGTTTGAAGGAAATGATTTGAGAGGGAAAGTAGAGCTCATCTGCCATAACAACCACGTCTGGTTCAAAGACCTGCACTAACCCCAGTCCAGACAGGTGCACATATACGAGGGTCACGTCTGCGAAGCCATCAGACAGGCCACCCAAAATGAGCCAATCGCGGTCTGGCTACTCGGAGGTGGCCAGGACAGACAGCTCAGCGTCGACCAGTTCGTCTACAAGAGGGCCGTCCCTTTAGGACTCAAGAGATCCACCAAATCCTCCAGAAGGCCTGCGTCAATCTAGGAGATGAATCTCTTGCCGTCAGTGAACCACGCTGCCATCGTCGCAAAGGAAAGGAACGACTGGAAGCCGACCCCAGCATCTTTTCTGGATGACATCCAAAAGGCTTGCGTCGAACATGCCCACGGTGGCCCCTGGAACGCCGAACGGTATCACGTCAATGACATCATAAGCATTGACATGAAGGCTATCTATCCCACAAGTTTCCAAGGGCTTGGTGACGCTCAGACCTACTTCGAACGTTTCGGTCATCCAAAGGCCAACATGACCCGTGTAGCAATCAATGGCGCTTTGCCCAAAGACAAAGGTACCGGTTTCGCCGAAATACGCAAGTGGGCTTTCGACCCAAGTGTCCACCCTGTCATCCCTGCATGATTTGGGAGGCATTTCGAGGCGCAAGGCTGTGCCCCGATGTCCCTTCTCTCATATCACATGGATTCCGGCATCCTAGCCGGATTTGAGGCAGGAGAAGCCATCATCGCTTTCGGAAAGAAGAATGTAGTATGGTTCCCCGAACATAGAGATCAGGGCTGCAGCATCACCGGGAAGTTCACTGAAAGCGCAAAAGCCGATGGTAAACGATTGACTCACCGCCTGGTCACGAATCGTGGTGAACTAGATTATCTTGAGATATTCGCCAAAGTGGCACTCTTGTCAGAGCCCCAGAACGGTGCCCCCTAGGTCATGAGCTAACTTACTATGATGGCAGCCTGCCCCAGTACGCCCACCTAAGGGCGTCTATGTTAGCATACGCCCATATAACCCTTCTCAGTATGTTACAGCGTTTTGACAAAGAAGAGGCGGTTCCGGTGGCGACAGGGAGAAGAATAGCGGCAAGACAACGAGAGCGATCAAGCTCTTCAGGGTGCGAGACCCACTTGTCTTTACCCCAACTCACCGCGTTGCCAAAGAGATGCGAGGTAGGGGAGTCAAGGCCCAGACCTACCATAGCGTCTTCCTTGGAGCGGCCAGGACGACAGCACCCCAGACCGCATGGGCCAAAAATTCATCTCCCGTGTCATCATCTGGGATGAGGTCTGCAACGTGCGCCGGCCTATCTTAAAAATGTTCCTGGACTGGCTGGACCAGCGCGGGGTCTAGGCTATCTGCTGTGGTGACCAAGGCCAGCCACCACCAATCGCAGGTGAGATGCCCCATGACTGGTTACATCAAGCAATGGATTATTACGAAGAGGTTAAGGCCCTGAAAAGGCACATCCGCCTCTAGGCTGACAAGGTCCAGTGTCAGGAGATGCGGAAGGCTCTCCCCAGCTGTCTCGGATGGGAACGCCCCATGGAACAATGGAGGCCATGTGACCTGATCCTCATTAGCCGGCAGAAGGTTCGCAACCGGACACAAGAGCTGTTGCTCCAAAGACACAAGGAGTACTTTCCAGACACCCCGGTTCCGCTGCTATTTCACCCCAAGGGCAGCCGAAAACAGAACATTATTGTTCCCACCCCGGGCACAGACGGCGAAGAAGAGCTCGTACTCAATGACATCGTTGATGTCACCATTGAGGCCGCTGAACAGACTATTAAGACCGATGATTGGCGCCTCGGGTATGCCCTCACAGTCGACTCAAGCCAGGATCTCACTATCCACGACCCACAGAAGGTTTGTATCATAGACAACTTCCTACAAAGGTCCAACCTCGCCTACCTCGCCGTTTCCTGCGTGGAGTACATGCAGCAGCTCGAACGTGTGACCTGTCCACCCTTTTGACGGTACTGACGTCAGGCAGCACACACAGCAGCAGCTCCGCAAAAACATCGCGAGGAAGCTTGTCACCCATAAGCGCCAGGACTAGGTCAAAGGATTCCCGGGGTTCAATCCCAAGGCCGACTACATTCTGCGGCTCAAGGAGGACCAACAGAACCACTGTGCGACATGCAACATCGAGATGCTGTGGGCCTACCAGCCCAAAGATACACAGCAGTTCAGTGTCGACCGGCTGGGCAACAGCACTGCTGGGGGAACGTGCGATTGACCTGTTTAGAGTGTAACCGAAAAAGAGGGGTTGCAGCAGTGCCAGAGGCATAATACACCTAGCGTCTAGTCCGAAGTACTACCCGTTCCGAAGGAACATCGGGAGGCAGCTGGGCGTCGAGAGGCACCACAAGCAGCTCTTCCCGGACGAAGCCACGAGCTGGTCCATCCAACAAATAGTAGAGGACAGGTTCGCCGGGTTTGGTGACCGAGCGTCTAACCGGTATACTTGGAGGGACCATACAGGGTTAGTTGCGCGACGGCGACACCCCTCCAGTTCGCCTGCCTGGTAGAGATAGCGAACACCCACATTGGAAGGGAGCTTCTGCTCCTTGAGGCCAACAGGACGGCCAGAAATCACAGAGGAGCGCTTTTGTGTCACAATCATAGCCTTGACGGCGTCAGGTGCCCTCTTTTTAGTTAAGCGAGTCACCTCACCATTCAGCGCCGCAACAACGGCGGGCAGCCGAGCGACCCATTCACTTGACCTCTCACCTGACGGTAACCTCACCTCCCTACACGGCCACGTCGGACTTCTTTCCCGTGGTTCGCCAGCAGCTGATTCACCGCGCACATGAACTCGCGCCCGGGATCGACTTGAAGGAGGTTGGGCCACCGCAGTGGGGGCCACCGCAGTGGGGGCCACCGCTGTGATTCACGCTTGTATATCTTTTCTAGGGAGACGGCGACCTCTTTGGCCTCTTTTGTGGTCAGGAGGTCTGCCTCTTTATAACGGGGGGCTACATCAATGACTGTGAGCGCATACTTGTAGGTTTTGCGAGCAACCCGGTCGTGTGGCAGAAAGAGCAGGCCTGGTGGACCTCATTCGGCGTCCGCACATCGAACTTGGGTCGTGGTATATGTGTGCCTCGTACAGCTGGAAGGTAAATCTGCCAGATGGCATGCTTCTTAAGCCATGTCCGAGCCAAATCTTCAGAGACTTCGGCCATGGAAGCAAGGTTTGTGATGGCCGTGAGTCCCTTCCAGTACCCCTTGGAGCTGTAGTAGATTTAAGCCAACTTTGTTGCAAGATTGCTGTCCATTCTTGGGTATTCCAGCTTCTCTCCCTAAGACATTTGGACCTCTGAAAGCCATATTAGAGGAGTTTTAAAATGATAATATATAACTTTGTACGTAACACTATCCGACGTTCAAACCGTGGACCTACCAAGGACGCTTCCTGCCGGAGGGCAATTTGTGTGTGCCTTTGCTGAAGAAACCTACTGCCCTCTTTAGTACAACATTAGTTCGAGGTTGGGCAACAATTTTATTCATGTCATAGATGAGATAAATGATTTGGCGCTGAAGATAAAGATGTCAGATGGCTATTACAATGTATGCGAGCTAAATGATGAGGTGTTTAGTCAGGTTGGGGCTATACTAGATCTTCACAAACCTTCGGGTCGTCCGCTACTGAAGATAGATAAGTCTCTGAAACTGGAAAAGTTGGCACGCACCTTGTGATTTGCAGCAGCCAAGACCCCTCAGGGAGGGGAGCTGCTGATGGGGGATGAGTTACCTGAACTTGCGGCCCACCGTGAGCTCTATGTTCATCTGTCAGAAGTCAGCACCACGGACAATGTTTACAACGGGCTACCCAGCACACTACTCAGAACAATACCTGTAGCAAAGAAAAAATGTGCCAGTGGCAGAACAGTAGATTTCTCTCATTTGCAATACCAAAGGCTTGTCCCAGGCTCTATAGGCAATGTTACAGCCCACGTGTTAGTAGCATGGATGGCCCTATTGAATTGCAGCACCTATCCGTAACATTAAATTTTCGAAATATACCTGTTCCTACGGAACAACTGCAACAAGTGTAAAGACATGGTGAATAGCGGAGGACCAGGATCTCGGGGACACGCAGGGCTTTGGAGAACCAGGGATGACGGACAAATTGTATGTATTTGAGCTCTTCGAGAGGCAAAACAAGAGAAAAGAGCTGCCCGTTGTTGTTCCTTCGGAACGGGAACAACCGTAACAAGCTACATTTACCGAGCTGCGTGATTTGAACCTGGAAGGCTCAGCCCCCTGGTGGAGCTACGAACTTCCAGAATGACTCCAGGCCGTGGTCTCTGTATAGGCACACTGTTCGCGGTGGGTGGGAACTTGACTTCAGGGTCCTCCAACCTCACATCCAACTGGGCCGCGACCACAGGCCCCGTAAACTCCAGAACAGTGGCCGTGTATTGGCTTCTTATATCCCGAAAGGTGCTATTTATGTTCACGAAAGCAATGCCGGGTATGTGTTGGGTGGGGTAAAAGGAGGTGTGATGAAGCTGTTTTGGGGGTTTGGTCGTCTTACTCCTGGCAAGGGTACCATCACAATTGTACAGACAGTCCTACCAGTGCTACATGGGCTTGACCTAAAATGATGTCGGCGGCATACTGGCAAAGAACTTGTCATCATTATCCGTGGCAAAGATGTGTTGCTCTCGTTAAGGGGTGTCGAGTACAGGGTCACAGATGCTAGGTTTCCAACCGACACATTCAATACCGTACATCTTAGCCCAGCTAAGCTCAAGCGCCTGCGGTTTACCAGACTGATACTGACGGGCGTCGATTTAAAGGTATTAGAAAATGAAGTACAATACCAACAAGAATGGGCTTGTATCCAGAATTCAATACTTTCGACGCGAATAATTTCCGTATCCAGCAGATTGGTGATGTAAGAGCTCGTCTCATGACCGAACGAGACCGCAGGCGTTCTCTCGGCAAGAAATACCAGCGAGGGGTCAATATCACAGATGGCATCGAAACATTTCTATCCGAGACCGGTGTAGGGATCGGTCTTGGAGGAATCGGGCTGTTGCCAAACGTAGTCGCAATTACCGTGGTTATAGCACTAGAGGATACAGTAGGAGCCTGTGGATTGGCAGGTGTTTTCGGGAAGTTTGTAAGCCAAAGGCCCACAATTTAGGCAAAAAAGCAAAAAAGCATCACCACCTTAGCGGAGGCCAAGCTTTTGAGCATCGCAGATCTGTATTCAAAGGCTGTTGCCGATGGGCAGATATCCGAGGAGGAGGAATTCAGCCGTGTACTCGCGGAGGAAGAGAAATTCAACCAACTCCGGTTTGATATCCGCAAGATATCTCACAAAAAACGACATACTGATGGCTGCTGATACGCCAAAAACTCGCCAGGCAGAGACATGGACCCCCTGCGCCCGCTGTTGTTCCTGTTCCGACGGAACAACGGGAACGGCGGAGACCAGAGCCCACCGCTCCCACCGATCCGTAGTTGCTGTGCAACTCTCGTGGGCTTTTAGTATTACTTTACAGCATAGCTAGGCAGCCTTCCGTTCCGACAGAACAGACCAACTTCCATCATCACCCCCCCCCAACCCCCCCCCCCCCCTCACCCAAAAAAAAAACAAAACTTTTTTTTACACGCGTAGAGAATCACTGGACGAGTTTGTTGATAACAAGGCCGACCACACCCAACCCTAGTATGGTGAAGGATGAAGGCATTCTCACGGTCCTTCTGCCGGCTGATGGTGTGTATAAGTCTTCTAGTTGCGGTTTTGAGCCAAGACTGTTTAAACTGTTCCCAGTTACCTGGGCATACTCGCGAATCGCAGCATCGACATCCTGGAATGTGCTCAAGACATGACCTTGGCGACGTAGTTCTTCGTTGATCCAATGGAGGCGTTCTGTTCGCTTACGGGACCATGCTGCCTGGGCGGCCTGAAGCTTTTCTACGGCTTTGTCATGTCGCACACGTTCCGCACCAGCATCGTTATCCCTAAACTTGGAGAAGAGGTAGTTGCTGCCAGAGAAGGCCGCTGCGTAGCATTGCGATCGAGGCCATCTTGTTATTTCAAAATATCTGCTGGAATAATTCCTTGTTTAATTAGCATGTCCTTGGTTGCCATCGACGGGCTATGCGTCAAGAACTACCATCCCAACGTCATAGCCGGTGAAGTCAAGTTTAGGGGTGGCTCCCTTCATTGCCATCTTACCTCAGCGGGCATACCCTATTGCGAGGGCAGAGACGACGGCACTGTGATAGGCAGCATTGGCCAGCATCTTTCCATCGTCTGAAGACATTGTATATACATATACATATACTACTCCATATGGAATGGGTCTGAAGATACCTTTAAATGCTTGTTCGGAGGTGCCGCGCTACGGTTGTCCGGATCAACAGGCGGTGTCATTAGATTGGCCGCCGACTTATTGTTGTTCCTGTTCCTTTGAGAACTTCGGAACTGAAACAATAATGCCAACCCAACAGCCCCAACAATCAATGGAGACCAGTCATCTAATGAACTGCGTTCGCGATGCATTGCATTCGAGACCCCTTGCTGCTGTCCATGTTGTCCATATTGTTCTCGTTGTTCCCTTTCCGAAGGAACAACAGGTCCATCAGCCGCTTGGGTTGCTACTGCGTTGTTTATGACCATTCTCTGGAGATTGCCTTCTCTTCTTGCAACCGGACCAAGGCTTTTGTTGTTTTGCATTCCGGGTGGCAGCTCCTGCCCGTCCGGCGGCGACTTTTTAGGGTTTCCTGTCGCTCCCGTTGTTCCTCCAGAAACAGGAACAACCGACGACCCAGTGGTAGGTGCAGCTGTTTCCACATGTTTCTGTTCCGTTGGAACAACAGTAACTATCGGCTGGTTTGGCTCTGTCATCGATGAGGTCGTCTTGATCTGTTAAAGAGCAGGTGTGTCCAAATCGACAGTGTTTAGCAGTGGTTAGCATCGCTGTTAGCGGTGCTAAGTACATGCCATAGCGATGATATAGCTCGCACGTGATACTACAAATGGATCTGCCTCAAGATCAGCAATCAACTTTAGTTGATTCTCTGAGGTATGGGAAGAAAGATGCCGACCGCGCCTGCACAGAGTTGTAGTGCAGCTGGCTCCAGTGTTTTTGTCTTTTCTGCGCCGAGCCGTGCCTCATATCGGGCACAGAGTTTATCGATTTCCTCGTCGTTATGGCGTCGACCTGGTCAATTCAGAAACTGCTTAGCCTGCCCACCGGAAGCTAATGCAGCTAGCCTTTCGTGTTTGGCCCCATCGACATGTTTTTCCTTCGCAAGTTCCAAACGAACAGGCACAGCAGGATCCCCGGCCGTCTTGCCTCTCTGTTGTTCCTTCGGAACAGGGCCATCTTGCTCTTCCAGCAGTTGGTCAATGATATCGTCACAATACATGGTTTATATACATGTACATATACGCCGATTGAGTTTAATATAGCACATAACAATGCGCAATGCCGCCCACCCCAGCACACTTATATAGTGCTTGGGTCACTAGAATAGCTGCTTGGGTCACTAGAATCGCTGCTTCCCACATGATATAAGTCCGTTATCACAACACTTTATAGGTGGTTGGTTGGTCTGTTTTAACACTAGCCGGGCATGCTTGCACTCCGACGATGCCTGGCGAACTGCGACACGTTCCTCACGGGTTCCAAGCACATCATTCGCTCGTAGGCAGTCCTCGAAGCTGTCTCTGTCCTTACAATGGAACAGGCAAGCCCAGCGGGTCTGCTCGCGGAGATCCTTTAACACAGAGTTGTTATAAGTAGTAGTGCATGCACGTTTCGACCCTCATTTGGATGATCTCATTTGGATGATCTCATGTGACGTCATGTCACGTGACCTAATGCCGCCATGTTGTGTTGTCATGGTAACCCGCGTGAGCGGCCATGTTGTGACGTCATCGTCATAGTGATACGTGGTGGCAGTACGCATGCGCAGCGCGTGTTGTTAGGGTGATAGGTGTTTCCGTCGTCCATTTTGTACACTGGAGGCCGCCATCTTGGTTTCTATGGTAGCACGTGATTGCTATGTTACCCATTTTTTTCTGCAATGGGACGGGGTATGTTTGAAGGGCATATACGATTGAATCGGGGTAAATCTAATTACCACAAACAATCCGACAATCTCTCCAAACCACCAAAATCCACCAAACTTTTACTGTTTCGAATTCTTTCAGAATTCTCTGTTTCTATCTATATATGCAATAGTTTTCCTCTACCTAGGCATGTTCCTTTATTCCAGAGTATACTCCAGTAGCGTAGAAGAGCCTATTAATTGGAACAGTTTATCTTATTATTACTATATTTAGCAATTTCTGGTCTATTCTTGTTAGTTCTGACTCTATTCCAAGTACTCTTGTTGTTTCATATATCTAAATTATAATTAACCAATCAGATTGCTTGATTTCCCATAATCTGTATACAGAGTTATCTCCCTTCTGTATAATAAAAGACTATATCCAATGGCCATATCCCATGGAATCCCTTTTTTGAAAACACCTGTGGCTATGGAATCCTTTTTTTGTCATATGTGCTTGTGTGAAAAAGCACAATGTGACACAATGTGCCCTAGTACAACGGCACATGCTTTATGTGCAGATATGTGCTTATGTGACACAATGTGCCCTATCACATAGGCACATACGGGTATTTGAGGATACCTTTCGCCTGGTATTGTATTATTTGAGGATACCTATCGAGGATACCTACTGGAGAATCCCTTTTTGTCATATGTGCTTATGTGAAAGGCACAATGTGACACAAAATGCCCTATCGCATAGGCACATACGGGTATTTGAGGATACCTATGGCCTGGTATTGTATTATTGGAGGATACCCATCGGGGATACCTACTGGAGAATCCCTTTTTGTCATATGTGCTTATGTGAAAAGTCACAATGTGACACAATATGCCCTATCACATAGACACATACGGGTATTTGAGGATACCTATGGCCTGGTATTGTATTATTTGAGGATACCTATTGAGGATACCTATCGAGGATACCTTTTGGAGAATCCCTTTTTTGTCGCATCAGGCTTTGTAAAAGCCCTCAATGGGTCTAATGTGGTCTTACCAACCGCTTCCATCTTGCCGCCAAAGCTCCAAGGCCATTACAATGCTATGGTCTATCTGTCCTATCATTAGCTTCTACAACAGTCTTGTTCCATTGCGGCCTTGTACCAGTACTATTGGCTTCTGTTATTCTGCCCCATATCTCATCCATTACTTCCTAGCTATACATATCTCAGTCTGGACTATAACATTGATCAAGGTTGAATCAGATTTCCCCTGTATACATATAAGGCATTCCGTTATTGAGATTCCTTACCGAGTCCGTAAAATTTGGATTCCGTGTTTTAACATCGTCCACTCGAGGGTATGGAAAGGGATTGATAACAACCAATTCAACAATTACCACAAGACTCTGAACAGATACAACCAGTCACTACAAAACAACGAAGTAAACATAACTAATTGAAAGAATGTCAAACTAGTCAGATTGATCGAACAAGTTGGACAGACTGAACAGAACAAAGTGAACAAAGATCCAACACAACCAAGATCGAAGTGAACAGAACTGATTTATCAACAGATACAAGACACCTGACCCAATGAAGGTATTGAAGTGAATTGACCATAACAAAGTTTTCACCTGAATGAACTATAATCCCTAAATATAACCCAATGAATGAACCCTTTGAACTGAACAAAGTTTTCTACTGAATGAACTTTATATAATTAAAACCCCTTGAGCTATTTGAATGAACTTTTGAACTATATATAATATAAATAAATATTAACACCCTTTGAACTGATTGAATTTTTAAACTTAATTAAAATAATAACGAAAGATGATCTGAATTTTTAAACTACAACCCATTAAACTAAATTCTTCCAATAGGGAAGGGGAATACCTTCGAGTGTCGATGTTAAAACACGGAATCCAAATTTTACGGACTCGGCTAGGAATCTCAATAACGGAATGCCTTATATGTATACAGGGGAAATCTGATTCAACCTTGATCAATGTTATAGTCGAGACTGAGATAGGTATAGCTAGGAAGTAATGGATGAGATATGGGGCAGAATAACAGAAGCCAATAGTACTGGTACAAGGCCGCAATGGAACAAGACTGTTGTAGAAGCTAATGATAGGACAGATAGGCCATAGACCTGTAATGGCTTTGGAGCTTTGGCGACAAGATGGAAGCGGTTGGTAAGACTACATTAGACCCATTGAGGGCTTTTACATAGCCTAATGCGACACAAAAGGGATTCTCCAAAAGATATCCTCGATAGGTATCATCAATAGGTATCCTCAAATAATACAATACCAGGCCATCCTCAAATACTGAAATGAGGATAAGAGTCGAATTAAAAATCCCTCATTGAGGGATTTTCAATGGTTCTCATAACCTCAAAATTCAATGAGGCTATGAGGGACAATAAATGATGACTCATTGAGGGCTTTTACATAGCCCTCATGGCCTCATACGACAAAAAAAGGATTCTCCTAAAGGTATCCTCGATAGGTATCCTCGAATAATACAATACCAGGCCATAGGTATCCTCAAATACTGAAATGATGCTAAGAGTCGTAGTAAATTATACCTCATTGAGGGATTTTTAATGGTCCTCATAACCTCAAAATTCAATGAGGATATGAGGGATAATAAATGAGGACTCATTGAGGGCTTTTACATAGCCCTCATGGCCTCATACGACAAAAAAAGGATTCTCCTAAAGGTATCCTCGATAGGTATCCTCGAATAATACAATACCAGGCCATAGGTATCCTCAAATACTGAAATTAGGCTAAGAGTCGTAGTAAATTATACCTCATTGAGGGATTTTTAATGGTCCTCATAACCTCAAAATTCAATGAGGATATGAGGGATAATAAATGAGGACTCATTGAGGGCTTTTACATATCCCTCATGGCCTCATACGACCAAAAAAGGGATTCCACAGTCACAGGCGTTTTCCAAAATGGGATTCCATAGGATATACCTGTTAAATACTGAAATGAGGATAAGAGTCGTAGTAAATTATATCTCATTGAGGGATTTTTCAAGGTCCTCATAACCTCAAAATTCCATGAGGGTATGAGGGATAATAAATGAGGACTCATTGAGGGCTTTTACACAGCCCTCATGGCCTCATACGACAAAAAAGGGATTCTCCTAAAGGTATCCTCGATAGGTATCCTCGAATAATACAATACCAGGCCATAGGTATCCTCAAATACTGAAATGAGGCTAAGAGTCGTAGTAAATTATACCTCATTGAGGGATTTTTAATGGTCCTCATAACCTCAGAATTCAATGAGGCTATGAGGGATAATAAATGAGGACTCATTGAGGGCTTTTACATGTACATAGCCCTCATGGCCTCATACGACAAAAAGGGATTCCATAGCCACAGGTGTTTTGCAAAAAATGGGATTCCATGGGATATGGCCATTGGATATAGGCTTTTATTATACAGAAGGGAGATAACTCTGCATACAGGTTATGGGAAATCAAGCAATCTGATTGGTTAGTTATATATATGAAACAATAAGAGTACTTGGAATAGGGTCAGAACTAACAAGAATAGACCAGAAATTGCTAAATATAGTAATAATAAGATAAACTGTTCCAAATAATAGGCTCTTCTACGCTACTGGAGTATACTCCAGAACAAAGGAACATGCCTAGGTAGACATAAACTATTGCATATATAGATGGAAGCAGAGAATTCTGAAAGAATTCGAAATAGTAAAAGTTGGGGTGGATTTTGGTGATTTGGAAGGATTGTCGGGTTGTTTGTGGTAATCAGATTTACTCTTCTACAATCGAACATACCCTCCAAACATACCCCATCCCTTTGCAGAAAAATTGGGTAACATAGCAATCACGTGCTACGATAGAAACCAAGATGGCGGCCTCCAGTATACAAAATGGACGACGGAAACACGTATCACCTTAACAACACGAGCTGCGCATGCGCACTCACATCACGTATCACTATGGAGATGACGTCATAATATGGCAGCTCACGCGGGTTACCATGACAACACAACATGGCGCCACTACGTCACGTGACATGACGTCACTTCCTGGGTCCCCCACCGGGGTCCCCCAACTAGGGCCCGTCCGGGTACATGACATACTACTGTTATAATTCTGAGTCAAAACCCAAACGCTCTACTGCGCATGACGACCCGAGAAGGCTAGCTTAGACAGCATGTGTTTCTTTTGCGTCAAAGCTTTCGTAGCCGAGTAATCGTCAATAATGTACAAGGGTGACTCCCCCTGGAACGTCCGACAGAAGGCCCGTAGATATGAGTGGAGGTGTTCACTGGGATTTGCTATGTACACATCGTGGTTATTGCAAATCTATGGACGGTCGTGACATGTTTTGTTGTATTTGATTATGGGACAGAGCACCGCAATGTGCCGAAACAGGCCCCGGTAAGGGCCCTACAGCAGGTCCAGGGCGAAAACTGTCTTGCCACAGTCTGTTTGACCCCAAATAATGGCTACGTGGGGCTCCTTTAGGAAAAGGTCATTAATAGACTCTGTTGGTGAACCGGCCATTTTCAATGTTAAGCTGTGCATCCATGGGAACGTACAGATATACGTTCAACGAACCTCTCTCCTCTTCTGTCTTTGTGATCTGGATAGTGATACCTTCACTCGGGTTTTCTATGCGCCGGCCACTGCCGTGTAGCCCGCCATCATCCGTGGTCCGCAGGTCAAGCCTTGGTGCATACTTGTCGGTAGAACTCTCCCAGTGTCACATCAGCCAGAATTAGCTCCTTTGCCACCAGAGCCACCTCAGGATCTGTTTTGCTGCTGGGGCAAGCTCCAAAGTGCCGAGTGGCTTCGTTCCATTCTGGTAGGCACGCAATCCCTGGAGTACCTTCGATGGTAACCTCAACTTTGGTGATATTGAGGTTATAAAAGACCTCAGGCTTCCTACCGAAAGCTGCACCAGCCGCAGCAGGGTTCTCGAACAGCAGCAGGATCTCTTTCATGCTCTTTGCGGCAACGTTAAGGTTGATGCTCTTGTCTTTGGTCATTTTACGATGGCGAAGGATGCGATCGTATAGGATTGCGAGACGACCAGCATACTGCTTACGGAGCATGCGAGCAAGTTCAGATTGGGTGACCATTTCATATTCCAGGCTGATATTATCAATGGTTTAACTGGCAGTGGTCTCGCCTGTGACCAAGGCCACTCGACTGTAATCATTGAATGTCAGCTCGTACTCGAACCGATCCCCAAACGCATTCTGGTATGGGCCTCAAGGAGTTCAAAATCAAACGGGATACAGAACCGATTGCCATAGGCATCAGCCTTGTTTGTGCAACAGTGTCACCCTTGTCTTCTGCGCCGACCCGCAGCTTAGTAGCATTTCTTTCTGCGGAGGTATCAATGCACACGGAGGCTGTCTTCTAGAGATCAAGGTAGCAGTGGTACACGTCTGCATCGTCGACCGACATCACCTCGTTCCCGCTGATCTTGATTGCCATTTTCTTGACGATGGCACGGCCATGATTCTGAACGATTGACCTGCTATCATCTGTTGAGTTCAGAGTGACTGCAAGGGCTAGGCGCATTGTATCCGATACGATATGGTCATGGGGCCCGAGGATTGTGAATCGGATATTAAACTCTTGGTTCGGGCCAATCGTACTAGGGTTGTGCATGATCACAACCGACTGCCGAACTCCCATTACTCCAAGAAGCTCTCATAGTATGCGGTATGGGTTAAGCTTGCGTCCATATTGGTTGAATATAATGAACATATCTCGGATCTATCTTCAATACAATGGCAGACTTTGACCTCGACGAGTTCGGAAGACGACAGGACGATGATGATGCAACGGAGTTGCAAGATGAAACTAGCTTTACCTAGACCCCTTCGGATGTACCTTTGGAACAGGAACAAGAGACGGGTGTTAAAATACCTTCATTGCAGAATGAGCTCTTGGAAGAAGCTGTCAATCGCCACTACCAGAATCTGTCTGAGAAAGGGATGGTGCCCTATCTACGTGACTATTCCAAGTTGGCTGAAGGCCCATTCAAATGTCGACATTGTTAATAAATGGGAGCACCCCTTCCTCTCTCATCAATTGCTGGAAAGCATGGCCGTGGTGAGGTCATCCGGAGTGAGCTGTGTTTTGTGGACTGGACTAGAGGGGCAAGGAGCTTAAGCCAAAGGCGCTTGAAACACTGCGGTTCAATGGCACTGAGTTGGGTGAGGTAGCTGTTAGAATTGGATCAGATACTACAAAACCGCGAGACTTGGGACAGGTGGCTAATGCTGCGTCAAATTTCACTCAAAACGTGGTGGAAAGTCTTACCGAGAAGGAAGAAACTGCACTTAAAACCTTACATGACCCTCCACTTGATACCGTGGAATTGGAGTACAGCGTCAGAGAGCTCCGTGGACTCGACAGGGAATGCAGACCAACCGAGGTGGGTTAACGAACAACCTGGCCAGACTGTCCGAGCTGGATGAGCATCACTTTGTAAAAAAGAAAGCTCGATGAAGCTCAAGATGATCAGTTTAGTATGCGCCGGACAGCAGAACGCTTGTGCAATCTGGAAGACGAACGAGCTTCCCGCCTGGAGGCGGCCGCAACGAACAGGGAGGCTCTTCCCTCTCAAATCAACCCAATCAGAGACACGATCAATCGGATCCTCGATGAGGACACAACGATCGCTGAGCGCATTCTCACCCTCTTCCGGGAAGAAGGGATTACGATCGCATCTATCCTCACAGCGATTGGGATGACACTCTAGACCCCAGTACTTGCGTTGACCGGCGGGGGCGGAAGTACCCCCACTCCCACTCCACCACCATCTGATAAGGGTGGCCTCACAGAGAGGGTGAAGAAGCACCTACTGGCTCATTAGCGCATCCTGGCCAAGCTAGCTGGGAAGGCGGCGGCTCCGCTACCTGGAATTATAGGTTCCATTGTTTTCGGGGCTGTTCAAGCTACTCACAAAAACCGAAGAAATCAAAGCGCGAGTAAGACAACTGTAACCCCACCCACAATAACGGCAGTCACCATGCTGGCGTGCTGCCGCAGTTCCTGATTCCGCCGACTCGGCATCAGAGGCACCTCCGCTACGGGTCCTCATTGGCGCATCAATAGCCGTCAGACCGGCCGGCGGCTTGACCAGCCCTGTCTCCCACGTAAACACGATGGGTGGGATTGATGCAGTGTTTAAGTTTGTATTTAGTCCCAGGGTCTGGGCGGTTGTGGCAATAACGATCTCGTTGTTATACTCGACGAGGTCGTGTGAAAGGCCACCTATTTCCATATCAAAAGGCGCCATGTTAGAATATTAGAGCAAAAAGGAGAAAAACTTATGGGGCCGGTGGCTGGATGTGTAGCTCCGGCAGCCTGCCGCCCTCACACTTCCATGGAGTGTCACCGCTGGTACATTCTAGCAAGCACCGGCTGATACACTCTAGCAGTATCCGCTGACCCCAGGCGGTGGGTCGAAGTATGCATCCCATCGGGTTTGGTGCCCTAGTCCTGAGCTAGTACTTTCCGCAACTGCGCGTGGGCAGCTGATGGGTTGAACTGGACCACACCTAACGGATTTAACATACCCACCACGGAATGGCCAATCGCGCTAGCGACAGATTTTTTTTATTGAAATCAATCACATGTGTACAATATCACAGATAAATAGAGTCGACACAGCCTTTGATAAGCATCGTGAGGCAAATCATATAATAAGGGTATCTATCAGATCTTCTATATAATCCTTACGCCATTTACCGATTCTTCAAAACCAAAGATGTAATATATTTATTTATTTATTGATGTTTTAAGGCCAAATATTTATGCACAATGGCTAATCATGACCGTGACAGTTTTACGGGTGGAGGAAGCCGGAGTACCCGGAGAGAACCACCGAGCAACGACGAGCAGCTGCCAACTTCCCAACATCGTAACTCCGCACTGCAGTACAGGCAGGGTTAGATTGGTTGAAGACATGCGTACCATCGACGTGCAGTACGCCTTAGTACACGGCGTCATCGTGCCCCCACGCGGGCAATGGAGATGAAGTGTCTTGCCCAAGGACACTACGCGGTTGCCGCAGGTGGGATTCGAACCGAGGACCTCTCGGCTTGCAGCCTGCACCTCTACCTACTGAGACACCGCGCTCCCAGGATGTAATATAATACCACTCCTTCTACCCCCCACCCACAAAAAAAAAAAAAAAAAAAAAAAACGTGGGGCATCGAAACTTATTCCTGAGAGGGCATCTCATTTTAAAAAGTGCCTTGCATTTTGTCATAATCTCCCCCTCCACTAACCACCCCCCCCCCCCTCCCCCCTTGCCTGTAAATTCGAGTTTTTCGGATTTATTTCAAGAATGTCATTTTGATAGAAGACAATGTTGTTGTTAACTAATAAAATTTCGTCAAACACTTTCGAATTGTTGATGTTGGAATAGAACAGCTGTAAAAATGAGAGATGTTGTTTCAATAACAATTTGAACTATAGAAACAAAATTTACTGCACCCAGTAAATTCAAGTCTGTGTGAAAAAGGCTTAAAGTATCAGGAATGAACTATAGAGAAAGAGAATTTATGGAGGCTTATTTTCAGGAGTAAAATATTTTTAAACAAATCAGAAATGGATTTTCGTTAATAGTATTTACAGATATTCATACTGGAATCAGAACAATTTTTAATAAGAAACCAGAAAAGGCATATATGTGAGCAGCATTCAAGGGGTTCGATACACGAATCAGAAATGGACATTTTTGGCTCTGCCCACTAATTTGAAAGATAAAATACGTTCATAAACTTTAGAAATGCATTAAGGTGTAACAAAATGCATTTCCCAGTCTTTCTGAATAATATGCACTTGATGACTTTGGTGACCACTTTCAGGCAGACCCCTTGGTGACCTCCGTGACCTTGACCCATATTTTGAATCTCCATTGATTGTCGACTCATTTGGTGTTGGTCCCAGGTCCATACGTCATACCACGCCTGCGATATGGGCGTGACCCACTTTAAAAAAATTTGACCACACCCACTTTTTCAACGTAAAAATGCATGTATGAACCTCAGGAATGCTTTGGGGCTCAAAAAATGTGATTTCCAGAAATTATGAAAAATGCACTCAATGACCCCTAGGTGACCTCTGTGACCTTGACCCATATTTTGAATCTCCATCAAGTGTCGACTCATTTGGTGTTGGTCCCAGGTCCATTCATCATACCACGCCTTAGATATGGGCATGATCCACTTTCAAAAATTTTGGCCACACCCACTTTTTTAACGTGAAAATGCATGTGTTTTTGTCAGGAATGCTTTGGGGTGTCAAGAAAGGTGATTTCCAGCAATTATGAAAAATGCACTCAATGACCCCTGGTGACCCCCGTGACCTTGACCCATATCTCCATCAAGTGTCGACTCATTTGGTGTTGGTCCCAGGTCCATTCATCATACCACGCCTTAGATATGGGCATGACCCACTTTCAAACATTTTTGGCCACACCCACTTTTTATGTCAAAATGCATGTGTGTACGTCAGGAATGCTTTAGGGGGTCAAAAAATGTGATTTCCAGCAATTATGAAAAATGCACTCAATGACCCCTGGTGACCCCCGTGACCTTGACCCATATTTTGAATCTCCATCAAGAGTCGACTCATTTGGTGTTGGTCCCAGGTCCATATGTCATAACACTCCTGAGATTTGGGCGTGACCCACTTTCAAAATACCCCTACAGACACCCCTGATACCCCAGGAATCTGAAAAACATAGGTGGCCAAGAACTTATGTCTGTCTATCAGCATGCCAAAAATCAACGAGATAGGGCAATTCGTTTTTGAGTTATCTTGTGGACAAAAAAGTGATGAGAAGACAGAAGACAGGAGAAGAAGAAGAAGAAGTAGAAGAAGAAGAAGAAGAAGAAGAAGAAGAAGAAGAAGAAGAAGGAGAAGAAGAAGAAGAAGAAGAAGAAGAAGAAGAAGAAGAAGAAGAAGAAGAAAAAAGAAAAAAGAAGAAAAAAAGAAAAGAAAAAGAAAACGTGCAAAAACAATAGTCTGTGTGTTTCACACAGACTAATAATCCAACCACTCCAATGAGTTTATTTTCTTTGATGAAGTAATATCTTCGCCTGATTACAGCTGCTCTATAACAACACAACAACAGGTTAATAAATGAGGTGTTGACCAACTTTTTAGTTGTGAGGAAACCAAACAATAGACATGTGTCAATTCTATCAATGGGTAAAGGTCGTGCCTTTATAAACAGATAATAAAATAGTTCATGGCTTTCATTCTTAACCTATTTAGAAAGGGACAGGTCAGAAAAATATGTAACACGTCCTCATTTTCCTGTTTGCACATTGGACAAAGTGGTGAAACGTCATCATCGATTTTATGCTGGACTGAACAGGAATAAATGATATTGTGAACTAATTTGAAGTCTGTGTCAACCATATCAGCTGATTTGTATGGCATGTGGGTGTTTTTTTATAAATATTGTCCAGTTTTAGCTCTGGAAATTTATTCAGTCAAAACTTTTCTGCTGTAGAATTTTCTATAATTTTAGAAATAATGATATTATAAGCAAGCTCGGTGGATAGAAATTCTAGTGACAAAACTTGATCAGATTTATTCACAAATTTAGGATACTGAACTTCGGGAGTACCATTGTTGTCAGGAATATTAGCTGAAAGTGATGACTGTATTTCCCCATCAATTTCATCCTTCCATGATTGAGGCAAAGCTTAAATTAAAGTGTCATATTTTCTTTTTATATCTTTAATACAAAAGCAAGTGTTGTCTTGAGCTACCATTTCTAGTATTCCATTTACCGGAATAAACCCAGGAACAACTTCATATAAGATATCCTTAACACAAACTAGGCCAGCATTGATAAATTCATGAACAAAGAATTGTCGTTGGTCATGATCAACAATACAAGGATTGTCAAAACAGCACTGTTGAAATATATTGATAATGTTTTATTGATGATTATCTGTGATTTCATAAATTCTGCGCCATGCATCAAGGACTTCAAAATCAAACCATTTTTTTTATCTTAAATATTTTTGTCAAGATCAATGCTAAAAATATTATCCTTTGACAGTCTTAACCCTTTATATTGCCCAATATAATAAGCGAAAAAAGCAGTCCTAGGGAATGTACTTACAATTTTTTAACCCATTTACACCTTAGGGCCAACATTTTAGATTCTAAATCAGTGAACGATAAACCGCCTTGATTGTAAGGAGCTACAATAGTAGTGTATTTAATTAAATGTTTTCCCTTTAGCCAAAGGAATTCAAGACAGGTTGTTTTCAGGTCAGCTAAGTAATTGGTAGGAATGCTTTCAACATTCAAAGTATACCAGATAGTAGATAGAAGTAAACTGTTAATGACAATTGACCTTCCTTTGAAGGATAATCTTCTGCTTTTCCAAAGATTCATTATACATTTAATTTTGGTTATTTTAGAGTGCCAATTCAAATAACTGCATTTTTCATGATTATTTCCTAGAAATAACCCAAGAATCTGTATAGCCCCAGCAATTGTTTTTAATGGAATTTCTGATACATCAGTGTTTTTTGATAAGCCCAAGGGCATTATTTCAGATTTGTCCAAATTTATCTTGGCACCTGAACCTTTGGAATAAACATCTAAACTTTCGAAACATTTTTTAACAGAATGGATATCTTTAACAACAATTTCAGTGTCATCAGCATGATTGAATGTTTTGCATTCAGAGTTATCAGGAAGTTGAATTCCATGGATATCAGGATGATTATTTATAAGTTGAATTAAAGGTTCAGCTGTCAATACATATAACATGGCTGACAAAGGATACCCTTGTCTGACAGATCTTCCTATCTTAAAATAGGGAGATAGATGTTGATTTATTTTGATGCAACTTTTGGCTCCATTATATAAAATTTTAACCCAAGTTATAAAATTATTCCCAAAACCGAAGGATTGAAGAATGTTAAACAAATACTGGTGGTTAACTCTGTCAAAAGCTTTCATTTGATCTAATTTAATTACAAAGCCTTCTTTATTTTCCTCTTCTATATAATTAATAATATCACGGATGCTTGCAATGTTTTCACTGACATCCCTTTTTGGTACACAACAAGTTTGAATTGGTGAGACTAAATATGAAATTACTTTCTTAAGTCTACTTGCTAGTGTTTTGGAAAGAATTTTGTAATCAGTGTTCAGTAGGCTAATAGGTCTCCAAGTTTTCAAGTTTCTTTTAACACCTTTCTTTTTATAAATAATAGTAATTATTCCAGATTTCATTGATCTACATAGTTCCCCCCTAATAAAAATGTTGTTGAATACTTTGAATAAAATGGGTTTCAATATATTCCAAAAATGTTGATAAAATTCAGTAGTTAGTCCATCTGACCCGGGAGATTTTTTGGTGGACATTGATTTTAAGGTCTCAGTTAGTTCAGTATATGTTAATTCTTCATCACACATATCTGATTGTTCTGGGTTTAATGTATTATTAATACTCTCAAGGAGTTGAATTTCGCTCCTAGCATCATAATCTTCAAGTCTGTATAAATCCTCATAAAACATCTGTGCAGTATTAACAATTGCAAAGGGATCTGTGATAGGCATCCCTGATACATCAAGCACTTCTTTAATACAATTATTACTTTGCCTACTTCATTCTAACTGGACGAAGTACTTGGAACATTTATCTTCCTCTAATGTATGCTGACCTTTAGATCTTAAAGTTAACCCCTGTAGCTCAAAATTTTCAATTTTACATAGGTCATTTTCCATTTCGTTAATTTTTTGAATGTAATTTTGAAGATTCCCTAACCGGGCTACTCTTGCTCTTTCAATTTTTAATTTTCGTTCCAATTCATTTTCTCTTTAAACCGGTCTCTGTTTAATTTTTGACTAAAATAAATACTGTATTTCTTAATATGATATTTTATATTGTCCCAAAGCAGGAGAATGTCATCTTGAAACAAAACAGACTCTTGAGATTCCTGAACTAGATTTTCAATTTGAGAACAGAATTCCTGATTCCTTAACCCTTTACCTAACATGAAAAGCAGACGACACTTGCAAAAAAAATTCTTGAATAACTAATTTTTTTCAGTTTTTGTCTCAAAAACATAGGTTATGACCCCTCGTTGGAACGAGCTCGACGAGCTCGTTCCAACGAGGGGTCATAACCTATGTTTTTGAGACAAAAAATGAAAATATTTTGAAAATTAATTGACGATTTTTGTGAATAGCGCTGGCCGGTTTTCGCCGTTACGTTGGGTAAAGGGTTAATAAGCTACTATTAAACACCCAGGTCCCAGTGCCTCTTTCAATTCTTTTTTGCAAAGAGGTAGGAATGGTCACTCAGAGAAGTGTGATTTATAAAACAATATTCAAAAATGCATTCAAATTGTAAGAATTTAAAATTAAATCAATTCTACTTTGTTGCAATACAAGCTCACTGTGTGTATGCCATGAAAATTCAACTTTATCATAATTCTTGTGACGCCATTGGTCAGTAAGATTAAACTTTAACATTAATTGGGATAATTGAAAAACACTTTTATCTCTACTGAAATGCCCTGTTGGTCTATCAAGGGGAGATAATGCTGTATTAAAATCTCTTAACAGAATCAAATTTTCTGTGTCCTTAATTAACACTTCTAATTACTTAAAGAATTCCAATTTTTCTGATAATTTATTTGGACAATAAACACTCATAATGTGGTAATTTATATCTTCAATAATTAATTTGGCAGAAATAATCCTACCATCATCACTTTTCCATATGTCTGTTATATTGCTGGAATATTTTTTAGATTTTAGAAGGACCACTCCCCTGCAACTTGTATCATAATTATTAGCCAAAATTTCCCCATTCCACCACCTTGATAATGAATAATCTAGAACATCAGTCCAGTGAGTTTCTTGAATAGCAACTACATCTGCATGTTTGGTTTGGAGATTTACACATAATTTTTGAAATTTGTCAATATCCCTTAACCCATTGGCATTTATTGACACAATAACCTCCATAAGTGATTGTAGTAGAAAGAGTTGACACATGTCCATTATTCAGACTGTTTGTCTTCCATTATTCCAGGGAATCCCACACCATAATTTATAGTCACTCCTAACTGCTCTGTACTTATGTATTCATCCTCAGCACACCCTCAGCTGAAAAAAACACTCACTGTTCTCTGTCGTGGAATGGTCAGAGGAAAAATCCATCTCTGTTGAAACATTTCCAGAGCTATTAACAAATTCCTGAGTATCATTATTTGTAACATTTTCATTCTTCTAAGGTCTAACTACATTGAGGTTGGGAGTGGGTTTTAATTTATTTCTTCTCCTAATTGTTTCATCCAATTTCGTTGCACCATCATCATTCCACTTTCTTTTACCTTTTTGTACCCCTGAGTTATTTTCATTGTTAGAGAAAAGTTCAACATCTTCATAATCGCCTCTACTTTGGTTTAAATTCCGGTCACCTTTCACACTTTCACTGGGCTGAGTATCTGTGGCCTGCTCAAAAGATGTTGCTGGTTGTGCATTGACTGAGGGGTTAACACGTTCCACCTGTTCATTTCCAACTGTCCCTACTGAATGACACTTAACATCTAGAACTCTGGCAGTGCAACAGAATTGTCTCCAATTACTCTGTTTTTCTCTGTTTAACTATGAATTTAAGAAATTATATCTTGTTTGACAGAGCTCACTGAGCTCTGTCAAACAAGATATATTTGGTTAAATATCAAACTGCATTATGGGAAATATTTGCTGCTGAAAACTTTGCCATTTTGACAATAGAGTGCAAAGGGTTAACTTCCAAATTGTCCCCAGTCAGTGCATGACCAACACGTATCTCTCTTATTGCTGTACTAGCTATATTATTAATTTCATTTTCCTGTATATCAGGCTTTTTGTTTCCGACCATATCACAATTATATTTACTATTGTTTTTAGTTTTAGTGTTTTCATTTTCTGTGTCACTAAAATTTACATTTGTCCAACTGTTTTCACAAGCACAGTCAACTTCCTTCAGTCCACAAAGCAAACACAATGTTAAATCTCTAACAGTATCTTCAACTCTATTATGGCAAACTTTGCCCTTACATTGATCTTTTGGCCATTCACATTCATTACATAATACTGTGTCACAATTCCTAGCTATGTGTCCCCTTTTCTGACACCGAAAACAGGTGAATTGAGGACAGTCTTTGATAAGGTGAAACGGGCTGAGACATTTAGAACAAACTTTAACCTGTTCATTATGTATAACTCTGATATAAGAGGGTCCATCAACTGCGTAAATTTCATGGAATAAGACATTGAAGTTATTTCAGCTGGAAATTTTACTTTTAGATATCTTGTTCCATCTACAATCGATGTTCCGGAGTAAACTCTCCTGTAATAGGTGACAAAATTTAAATTTTTAAGTCCATCAACATCTCATAAATCACATCATCTTCAATGTAGGCAGGCAAGTGTAAAAATGAGACAGTAACGTCTTCTGGGAATATTATTCTTGCTTAATGGCCTGGATTCTGTTCTGAAACATTATCCACATACAACTGAGCAGTTTCACGGTTAACAAATCTGATATCAAAAGAGTCACCACTGACAGGTACACAAGCTAAGACAGAATTTTCTTCTCCTATTTTTTCAGCATTTTTAATGGCCTCTGTGGCACATACTTTCCTAACATCACCTACCACGATTCGTACAGTACATACCTTTGGTAGAATGACTATCTTGACTTTGGCGAGAAGTGTTGTTTTTCATGAAGGCCGCCATGACAGTTTACAAGGCCACGCAAACAACACATGTAAATGTCACTTTCTCTCAGGAAAGAATTTATCAGTTATCTCAAGTTTCGCATAAACGTAATCCAGGAGCCATTAATAAATAGATTTTCAACAAATTGTTCACATAAAATACACAAAATTATGGTTTTAGATGAAAAATGGTGTCCCGAAAAATTCAAACTATCAGTTCATCATAAACATCCGGGACTCCCTCAAGCGGCAGTTATATACAGTTCAGTCGCCGTGGACGGTCACTTTTCCACATGTCCACAGTGGGTGCCCACTGGTTTTCCACAGCTCAGTTTGATACCTATTTCTGTGGATTCTGTGGGCATGTAGTTCTGTGGGCAAAAGCCTGTGGACTTCTATGGAAAAGATTACTGAACGATGATAATGCCGGACGGCAGTGTCCACACAATTAATCCGAAACACGTCTGCCCACGGAAATGTAACTGGAAGTAATTTTTAACACGTCTTGATAGAATACGACTCTGTTTAAAATATTTATATCTTTATCATTTCAATTTGCAAGCACTGGTATATGGTCATTTTTGTATTTTCAAAAAGGAAAAAATTGATAATTTGACAAAATTACGTCGCATTTTCTTAATCAGAAAAGTGAATAGCACAACCCACACTGTGAAAACAAGACATACATTGTCAAACCCATGTCGATTGCGAACGAGTGCTTTGAAAAAAATGTGTACAAAACGAAAAAAATAGTTGAAAATAAAAGAGTGCACCTGGGAATATCGCTGATATGCAATTATGTATTGATATGATCTTTCTGTTAAACCGAATCTGATTTTCCATCGACTGTTGAACAATTCTTTCGCTTTGGTTGACAGCTCTAAGCTCGGGCGGGAAGGGGAACATTCGGCTTCTAGAATTTTCGGCCTGGAAATATTTTGACAAAGGAACATCAGAGCGGAGAAATTAGCGCCCAGCATTTATTTATTTATTTATTTATTTATTTATTTATTTATTTATTTATTTATTTATTTATTTGTGTTTAATGCCATATATTCATGCAGAAAGAGGCTAATCATGACAGCACCAACAGCACTTGAACCTTTTTCGGGTTCTGAAAATAATTTAAAAAATTATTCGGGCAAATTAGTAAAATTGCACCTCCATTATTTCGGAAGTATTCACTAAAAAGTGCAATATGAAAGTCGCACTTTTTGGTGGACAATTTCCGAGTAATTCTGATAGTTCAGCGTAAAATAAAAATGCATCGTCAAATTAATTTCGTTTTTTTTAACCTGACCCTATCGATAAATTACTTCGGAATTATTCACTAAAAAGTTCAATATGAAAGTCGCACTTTTTAGTGGATAAGTTCGGAGAAATTGTGACAGTTCAGCGTACAATAAAAATGCATCGTCAAATTAATATCGTTTTTTACCCTGACCCTATCGATAAATTACTTCGGAATTATTCACTAAAAAGTGTGGTGGTGGTGGGGGGGGGGGGGGGGGGGCACTTCTCTTTAATTGAGTAAAAGGTTAACTGATTATTGGGCCTTCTCGTCCTGGAACCTCTATAAATCATTTTGTATATTTTTAATTGTTAAAGTGAGTGAATGAAAAAATATAAACCAAACATTTTTATTCTCTTGGTTGTTATTATTTTTCTGCAAGATTGTTTGTTATTCATCAATGATTAAATTAATTAACTTGATTGAATTATGTTGATCGGCAATTAACGGTGCTCTTGTGTTTATAATTTATGGCCTGCTATTATCCTTCTGAAGTAGTTTTACAGAAGTTAGTGGCACGTGGAAACTATAAACAGCAGTGTTTGAAAGAATTAAAAACTTCAAACGACTTGTGTTCACGAGACTAATGGATCTATCTTGTCTGACGCCGCGCCACTGTTCGTCTCTTTGAAAACATTTATTGTCACCGACACCCACCATGTCTTACCCTTTCAACGCAGACCACTGGGGCTAACTTTTATTAATATCGACGGGGGTAGGGTTAAAAACCAACATCAGGTATTGGTAAGCGAATACGCGAGAGGTGCTTCCCCCACCTGTAATGGACCGACCCCCGTGAGGATCTCGGGAAGTGAAGCAGGGCTTGTTCATTGTGGTGAACAAGCCCTGGTTTACTGGTGGATTATAACCCAGTAACCAATGTTTGGGGTAGAAGAGGCAACATGGGTATAAATGATTGGGTAAACTTCCCGTCAAAGGCGCTCTCGACGTTCCCCCTATAATTTCAAAGAGATGCTTTGCACAATGTGGATATATAATCCATTTTCGTTGTCTCGGGTGCGAGGAAATCTTTTGAAAAATTTCAAATTTTCTCCAGAAACCCCACCAATCCCTTCCCGATCTCTACCATGTCGTTAAACATCCTACATCCGCCATTGCTTAGGCCTAAAAAAATAAAAATCTGTTTCTCAGGCCCTCTCGCATGGTCCTTTTGGCTACCGCATGTTCTCTTTTTATAACCTATCCAAACTTAAAAAAAACAAAATCGAATTGATTATGTCTGATATTTTACCCAAGTTAATGAAATTGTCCCTTGAGTGCAAGAAGGCTTTGCAATGCTTTAGCATTGCAAAGCCTTCTTGCACTCCAGGGACGTAAAACACCACCACCCATGCTATGCTATTAAGTAGATTATGGGGCCTAAAGCATAAAACAAACCAAGAACATGAACGTTTTCATGGCAAAGAAATAATGACAGAAATAAAAAATAAAATAAAAAACCGCCCGCTCGCATGCAATTTTACAAAAATGGCCTGAGAAACAGAGTATCTACTTTGTGCGGCCTTACATGATTTCATTCAAATCGGAGGCCGTTTTGAGTCGGAGCACAACAGTCAATTAGGGGGAGGCGGTCTGATACAAATCCCAAGAGAAAACATGTTTTGTTTTTCGGAAATTATACTCTCAACTCTTTATTCGAATTTCGAAGACAGCCGGTAGCTGTCGTGAAAACGAACCGGAACTTTGCGGAAGCGGAAGATAAAAATGACGCCGTGAGGGGGAACTGGGGAGGCTTTATTTGGTGACGATAAATTCATAATTGGTGGAAATATCCCTCCTTTTTTATTTAACCCTTTACTGAACGTAACGGTCAGAACCGGTTAGCGCTATTCACGAAAATCGCCATTCAATCTATTATATATTTCCATTTTATGCTTCCAAAACATAGGTTATGACCCCTCATTCGAACGAACGCGTCACGCTCGTTCCAATGAGGGTCATAACCCATGTTTTGGAATCAAAAAATGAAAATTTGTAGTTACACAAGAATTGTTTTCACGAGTGTCGTCTACTCCTAGCGTCAGGTAAAGGGTTAACAAATGGCAAACAGATGAGTAGATAAATATCACATGGTCCACAAGCTTTTTAGTTTCTGCATTTTCGTCAGTTGGATTACCCCGGGAATTTGTCGTGACAGGAGAGGACAGAAACTAGTCTGATATTTTGACCTCGTTCCGATGTCAACAGACTTTTTTTTCTTATTGCTATCGTGTTGAAAAATTACGTAACATAACAATTATAGTAGTGTAGTAAAAAGTCAGATCATGTGGACTCCACGGGAATTGCCGTGTTAATTATTAATTCCGTGGGCAAGTAGGTAGCATGCCCACGGTCTAGAAAAATCTCTGTCCACAGAAATTTCTGTGGGCAGTTGAAAGGTAATTTGCCCACGGTTTTCCACAACCACTGTGGACATGTGGAAAAGTTCTCTTCCATGGCGACTGTACTGTAGGGAACCCTCTGTACCCTGTACCAGTTTAACGAAACAATTTGTGCTTATATAGAACGCTAAAATGTTTTCAACACTCCAGTGGTGTTCAAGCGATAAATGTTTCATGTCAGCTTGTTTTCACACGGACTCCGAGGTAGTTGACAGTTACTGCAAGAGAACCTCTGGGCCAGCGAGGGTGTGGGCCGTCCCCGCCCCCCTGCCGGCCTGCCTCTATCTGGTGCTGAGGGGGTCGGTGAGGGTGATGGGCCGCCCCCGGGTCCCCCAAGTTGGCGCATTCGCCCCTGCCTACCACCCAAAAGTTGGTGCATTCACCCTCCCTGCTGCTGGCACACAGCGTACCTCGGTTTGTGAGGTGGGAGAGAGAGAGAGAGAGAGAGAGAGAGAGAGAGAGAGAGAGAGAGAGAGAAGAGAGAGAGAGAGAGGGAGGGGGTGGGACATGGGGCTCAGATTCAAGTTTGTTCAAACCAGGTTCCTTGGTACATATTTGGACTTTTTATTGGGAGGTGGGGGTGGAGGGCTTAATTTTAACTTCGCAACATGAAGGACATTATTTTAAAATTGTCTTTGTTTGATCCACTATTCAGAATGCTTTGATATTTTGTTTTCAGCGTCCTTAGGGGTCAACTTAACATTTATTCAAATCAAGTCTACCGTTTCAAATTTGAGCACCCAATCGGAGCCCGAAATTTAATTCAGTGCTTTATGTGGAATACTCTTCACAGACGTTCTTGAGATCCACCAGGCAGATTCATTTGATATTTGGTGTATAGCATTGCTTTAACTTTCACAAAGTTTGTTCAAGATGTTATACTTGACTGATTTCTGGGGTGGGAGTGGAAGAAGGTATAAAATTAAACATAGAGTCTATAGGAGAATTTACTATCCGGTTGTTTGAATGAATTCTACCAGCAAGCTACGGTGTGCTAATTATGCTGAAATTTGGTCAACTGAAAATGGACGCGGATAAAATTTAAAATTTGTTCAAATGGGACCCACCGTTCGACTTGAGGCCCTGAGGTTGATTTGGGGATGTGCATGGGGAAAAATTGTTTTCACTTTCGCCAAGATATTGGGTGAATGGTTTTCGCTTTAAAATAAGTTTTGAAGGATTTCGCGTTATTTTTTGCATAAAAAATAGTTCACCTAGCTGGGTTCTCCACATACCAGGGAAAATATTGCAAACAGAGATTTGAAATTCCAGGACCTAAAAAATTTAAAGTACGGCATTTTTATGACCTGGTTAGGACAAGTAATAAATAAATAATTTTATCATATGACTCCTCCGTTTTGTTCACTTTAAAACATTTGATATTTTGTTTTCATATTAATCAGTGATAAATAAAGCCTTCCGTCAATTTCATTGGTCAATTTCAAAACTAGACAATTTGATTGGCTGAACAAAATAAAACTGGGCCACATTTTCATAATTTGCATAATTAGAGTTGGGAGCTTTCATTGGTCAATTTCAAAACTGGACAATTTGATTGGCTAAACAAAATACAACTGAGTGACATTTGCATAATTTCAGTAGGGAGAATTTATGTTATCTGTCCTATTTAGGGTGGGTTATATATTGTATTAATCTTTTACCTACAAGAAAAACGCCATTCATTTTTTTTATATTTTCACTTTTTGCTTCCAAAACATAGGTTATGACCCCTCATTGGAACGAGCTCGACGTGCTCGTTCCAATGAGGGGTCATAACCTATGTTTTGGAAACAAAAAAATGAAAATTTTTAGTTATACGAGGATCTTTTTTCCAAGTGCCGTCTAAAACTCAAGTTAGGTGATGGGTTAAAAAGTCATACTAAGTGGCTAATTTGTGCGTGTGTGTGTCATATGATAAATAGAATATGAAATGACTGTTTTTCTCATATAATATTTATGAAACTTGTCCGAATTTTCCGTTTGGGCGCCAGAGGCTCGCCAAAACGGAAAATTCTTAGACTCGTTTCATAAATATTATATGAGAAAAACACTCATTCCATATCCTCTATACACGACTTGTTTCCTCTGACCTTTTCGCTTTAAAATGAGTTTTGAAGGATTTCAAGCTATTTTATGCATAAAAATAGTTCGCCCTGCTGGGTTCTTCTCGTACCTGGGAAAATATTGGAAACAGGGATTTGAAATTTCAGGTCCTGAAAAACCCTCAAAATACGTCATTTGTATCACATGGACAAACAATAAATAAATAATTACATGACTTTGTTACTCTTTAGTATTAGGTAGCCAGATATGCTGGACATTAAATTATATCCTTCTTTAAACAATTTTCTAAGGTGAGGGCAACCCGAATCAAGAATCTCAAAATTTCCCGATATGATGAGGTGATAGATAAAATGTTCCGACAGTTTTTCCGAGTCTTTAACCGCCGATACGCGCTTGAAACGTAACTCAATGTACTTCTTTAAAACAATAATAATCGAAACAGGAGAAAACGTTCGTTTATTATTATTATTTTAAAGAATTACTTTCGTTTACGAAAGGAATTCTTTAAAATAATAATAACATACGAAAACATTTTATGTATACGATTACGTGTCATATACTTACAACGAGCTCAAAGATATTTGAAACACATGGCGCGGTGGCGTTGCGGTAACCGGTTCTCGCCAGATCACCGAAGTTAAGCAACGTAGAACCTGGAAAGTCCTCTGATGGGTGACCGTCTGAGCGATCGATTCGGACTCCTGCGTTGTGTCCTTGGGCAAGGCACTTAACCCCGATTGTCCACATAGGGGCACGATGACACCGTGTACTAAGAAGTACTGCACATCGATGGTGCGCATGTCTTCAACCACACTAACCCTGCCTGTGCTGCAGTGCGGAGTTACGATGTTGGGGAGCTGGCAGCTGCTCGTCGTTGCTCGGTGGTCCTCTCCGGGTATTCCGGCTTCCTCTACCCATAAAACTGTCACGGTCATGATAAGCCATTGTGCATAAGTATGTGACCTTAAACACCAATAAATAAAAAATAAAATAAATAGAAACACAGGGCCACATTTGTATGATGAAAAGTGTAGTTCCGCCCAATGATCAACTTTTGTTTTCAAATCAGAGGCTCTCAGCGAAAAGGTTGACATTCGAGCGAACAATAATTTTTTCGACGGACAATAAAAAATTCCAACAGACATGGTCGTGGGATGACGAACCGCCCCTCCTGAACCCTCCTTCGGGCCTGGATGAGGGATTAAAACTCCGTGCCCTCTTACTTTAATTATTTACGAAAGTGAAATATTGTCAACGTCATCTGTAGGAAGGCAAAGGGTTCACGGAGATTAAATCACCGATTCAAACACGTGTTTAATTCATATCTAAGTTTGTTTGTTTTCTATAAAGATATAGAAGTTGTAATGTTTTCCCTTTGTAAATAACATTGTTACTGAACAGGCTGTTGTTTATCAATTATTAAAATCATTGCGCAAAGTTCATTTTCATTCCTTTCATGGATATATGTGAGGAAAGCGACCTTTTTACAGTACAAACATGATACTGTTCTCTTCAGACAGTTTGCAATTATGGATAAACTGTTTTAGCTTTGCCATTGTAGCTACCCAAAGTTGTAAAATATTGGCAACAGATTCGAGGAAAGTATGGTGATCACAGGTGGAACCTACCAAGTCAAGATTTGAACTTGGGAATTATTGTGGTATCAAACATCCATATGAAAGAAATAATGAAAAAACGTACAATCATATAATATTTGTTGTACAATTTATACAGAAAAAATTATTTTTTTCTGTGCGGAGTTCACCGGTCGCTTATTGCATATAGGACTTTCACGACACTTTCAACAACCAGGGTCATATCGTGTCATGCAATACACAGGTAAGTACATTTTACTTTGTCATCATCGATTCTGAAACTCGTGCATGCATTAACCCTTTACCCAACGTAACGGCCAAAACCGGCCTGCGCTATTCACAAAAATCGCCATTTGTTTTTTATTATTTTTTCATTTTTTGTCCTCATAACATAGGTTATGATACCTCTTTGGAACGAACTCGTCGAACCCGTTCCAATGAGGGGTCATAGCCTATGTTTTTGAGACAACAAATGAAAAACAATAGTTATTCAAGAATTTTGTTTTCAAGTGTCGTCTGCTTTTCATGTTAGGTAAAGGGTTAATAAAGCGAATAGTTCCATTGTTCTCTTGTTGGACATTGTCATGTGCATATGCCTGTAGGTAACAACGCCCCGTACTACAAGTTACAGGGCGTTTAGTTAACAGGTATGGCGTCATGTGAGGCGAGGTGAGATTAATATTGATCGCGTTGAGCCTCACATGGCGCCACATCTGGCAAATAAACACCCTATAACGTATTTATCATGTCACCAAACGAATTAATAATAAATGCAAAGAACCGAATCGCTCCATTTTGAATTTTTATCAGGAAACTATCTTTTATTTGCACGAAAATAGGTGAAAACTCGAGGTGGGAAAATTAATTCGGAAACAAAATGGCGCCCAGCAGAGGGGGTGTATGGGCTCATACACGCTAACTGGCAGTATATGGACTCAATCCGATAGCTGGTTCCCCATTGCATAACCCAATATAGCATGTTCCACCGATGCTATTAGAGCACCTTGATTGGTCAAATTAAACAGGTGGCATGATAATATTTTTTATTCATCATTTTATAGATAATAAAATGGTTCAAGCTCTCAAAAGACCAGTCAAATTATTAAACGATGCGGACACTGCTATGGCTTGGACTCAGTCTAGCTCTTAAATAACCTATTTTTAGATTCAAGCATGTGGAATATTTCAGCTCACGGTTCGCTTTTCCGACCAACTGAAACATTCTATTCGATAGAATTTAAAACTACCATAGACATTCAATGAAGCAACGGAAGAAATGTTTCTCAATCGAGACATGAGTTGACCGAATTTTGATGGAATTACAATGAGACATATTTCTTCACTAAATATTATGAATTAAGACTCACCACAGACGTAGTTTTATTATGATGCCGCGAAGTTTCACTAAGCGTGTTAATATTTTGACGTTTCAAGGTGAATTAAATAATTATTAATTGAATATCTATTAGCAGGGCAAGAACGAATATCTTTATATTCTGTGATCAAAACGACCTCACATTATATCAACTGTAGTCTGTGCGCGCAAACGCCGCGAAACGTGGTTAAACATACAGTAAAAGGGGCGATATACTAAGTGTAGAAGTGAGATTATATTTGTTCAAATATGCTTGGTGAGACAGAAAAAAGTTAATACATTCACCTATGTCGTCAAATTTTCTCACTGATTGTTGATGAGTAATGTTTTTAATATAGTCTTGTTGGTCTCTCGCTGATAATAATTTTACAAATGAAGCCTAGTCGGGTTGTGTCATGGGGTGAAGATGTGAGGAAAACGGTCCTTTGGGATGAGAAGAAGCCAAGAAACAGTCTCTTTTTCTTCCACATATATTATAAGTTACAGTGAGATCAATATTAGGCTCGGCTAATGCCTCGCCTAATATCGATCTCACGTCGCCTCACATGACACCATATCGGACCACTAAACATCCCGTAACGTATTTATTATGTCAGCGGACAAAATCCAGTATGTCCCTTTAATTAATCGGCTCGGTACTTTATTGTGAAAATGTAAACAAGCAGTCGTAAATTTACAATGTAAGTGGAGTAACTCTATCTAGCAATCGTTTCGTGTTGAAGTGATTGTCGATCGAGACGATTAACCTTCTGGATGGGGTTATCGATCGAAATAATTTAATATGGGACACATATTATAAACAGATTATTTCTTTTTGTTTAAGTGAGTTTAATGAAACTTTAATCATATTCAACGGACGAGTCGGAACGTTTGCTGTGAGATTGCTATTTTTGAGACGAGGCGGTTGTATTTTATTTCTAAAAACAACATGGTTGACACACACCTAATATTGATTTCATATGGGGTCACCAATGACGTCATCATCGACTATTTATCCACGCTGACTGGTTGATCCCAAGAGCTGACATTATAATATAAATATGAGGATGTGTGGCTCTAGAATGACTAAACTCTAAAATCAGTTGGGTTAAAAAGTCACCCAAATTAACTGGATTGAGTGAATATGAACCCAACTGGGTTCACATTAACTCAACCCCGTTGATTTGGGTTGGTTTTTAACCCAGTTGATTTTATAGTGTATTAAAAATGCGGGCAAAATAAATAGATAGGTGTATCACACGGTTAAGTGATCGATTTCCAGTCGATCAGAGTCAGCAGTTTTGAAGGTGACGAACAGTGGTATTTATGCAAATCAGGACGGTGTTAAGCCCCTTAGAAAGAATGTGAATAAAGCATATTGCAACCTTGGAACATAATCGATAAGATTTGTCATATTTTACCACCCAGTAACCCACCCACCCAACATATTGTCATATGTTTTCCCCACATTGACTTGAATTTGTCGAGAGAACAGTGGCGCTGTGGTGAGAGCATTGAACTTCAAAACGAAAGGTCAGCGGCTTGATCCTGACCAGCGATAACTGTGCTATGTCCTTGGGAAATACGCCTCATCCTGATTGCCCACATGGGGTCGGTGGTGCATTTGCCTTCAACTGCTAGTAAACCTGCTCGTGCAGAGTTAGTACTTTGGGGAGTTTGACAGTTGTTCGCCGCTGTTCGGTGGTTCTCACCAGATACTCCGGCTTTCTGCGCCGGTAAAACTGCCCGACACGATGTAACCCTAGCTGTTGAAAGTGTCATTAAACCCCAATACAATAAACAAAACAAACAAACATGAATTTGTCCTATGGTCCTTAACTCTTAACCTGCTGAGTATTTTCAAGATATTTTTCTTCAAATCTAGTCATGGCTGCTATGAAGCAGCCATGACTAGATTTGATGAAAAATTCATCCAAATTTATCCCAAGAGATCAAAAATCCATTCCATTTACAGAGAGAAATTGGATTAAATATACCCATATTATACTTATTTCAGTGGCAAGCAAAATCCAATCCTGGACTGGAATAACCGCCAGCATCATAATGAAGCAGAAATCCCCATATACCTATGCTTTTCGGCGAGATATTTCGAGGATTCTACTGGAGTGAGCAACCTATCGAAACTGCTGTGGTAGATTGCAACCACTTTAACCACAACATTCTTGAATGCCATGTTTAACTTGTAGGGCTGGTCTGATTCACATATCTCCAAACTGGCAAACACCCTTGACAGTCCCATACCCATGCCGAGGTCATTCAATATCGGACAATAATAGTACTCCTCCCTGATACTGCACAGAAGGACATTTTTGAGTATGTTGGATGGGTTATACTCCCACTTACGATTTGCACACATGCCTTTTAGAATGTCTCACTCACCAATCGGAGGTTTATCTGACCCTTTGGTTTTACATAAATGATGATATACTATATATTATCACAAATGCTGCATCTTTCTTTTCAAACAGCCTGGACTTCTTTCACAAAGACGTGCTCAATCGGAGTGGGCACATTGACATTGAAATGCGTTGCAGTCATGTGGCAGTTTGAGTTGTTTTGAAGTTGCACAAGTAGGTATGGAGTGTTGTTGGCCCTGATCACATCCCTTCTAAATCTCCACGCGATATTTCCGTACCTGCTTGAGATCTGGCAATGGTGCTTCGGCTTTTACTGAAGATATTAGTAGTAGAACTTTGTCACAAGATTTTGATGACACAGGTAAAAAAATGTGTGTTTTCCATCGCCCAACTGACCTAATCTTTTACCCAACACACTTTCATTATTTTCTTAACATTAACATACAATTAAAAAGAAAATAACTTTATCAGAACATCATATTCAGATCAAATATTTACACCTTAAACTGCATATGGTTTTTCCACAAAGAAAAGGATGGTGTAAACGATGGGACAACACAAAAGCAACAAACGGAGTAGGGGGGGGGGAGGGGGGGGGGGGGGTAAGTAATATTTTAATTAAGAAATGTTTAATTAAGAAGATTAAAAATATCAGCTGACAGCTCCTTTCATGGCGCCTTTTTTCCACTTTTACGAACTAGATGATGCTCGAAACATCTAAGGGTTTGTTTTTGGTGATACTATGTGTGTACGTGTGTACGTGCGTTTGTCTTACCAACTTGACGAGGTAACTAGACAAAAGAGTTTGCGTGTTTCGCCTTACCGAGGTACAAAAGACAAAAGAAACCCTTTACCTCGGTTGTTTTCCCAGAACTGTACCGGCAAAACGAGGTTGAAACCGTTAGTCCACACAAAGGACAGACAATGGGGTACCTCGGTATGTAGGGAAAACAAGACTGTGTGTGTATGTGTGTGTGTGTGTGTGTGTGTGAGAAAGCCAGAGAAAGAGAGAGAGAGAGAGAGAGAGAGAGAGAGAGAGAGAGAGAGAGAGAGAGAGAGAGAGAGATATTTTTACCACCCACCCAAAACTTTACGCCCCTGGCAATTTGAACGCCTAAATTGGGGTTGAAAATCTTTTGAAGGGCCGAAATTACCCCAATGAACAATGAAAAGTCCCAGTGAAGACCTGTGTTAAAATGAAGTGCTATCGCCCACAACCTGCACATGTTTAAAACTGTTTTCCCCAAAGATTTGGACTTTCGTTGTAATGTGTGTCCATGTTCTAACACACAGGCGAGCAAGGATTTGTTTCTCGATGTGTGTTTTGGCGCCTGTTCGTAAATGTACCTGTCGCCCTTCGAATTGGAAGACGGTTTAAACGGATATTGGGAGAACCATGGAGTTTCCAAAAGAATTTTGCGAATCACGGTTGTTCAGAATGGTAACGTCTAATGTCCACCCACGCCATTTATTACATCGATGCTGCCTTATATTATACAAGAGGAACCTACTTAACTCAAAACAGCTCGAGTTCTTGAACGTCACCGAAAACGTCTCCACCCAACTGCGCCCCCTACCCCCAAGATGGTGTCAATGTTGTAAAATCCTGGAAATTACCATCTACTTACAGTGGGTAAGATCATGAATCCCGGGAAATTCCCTTGGAACTTGTGAGGATGAGGAGCAGCAAGGAGTATTCATTTTGGCGCCTGGCCACAATAACATTCTTTGGTGTAGAAAGGTTAAATTCTTCAAGATTTGATAACATTGTGTTAGTTATCCAACTTTGTCCCTATATCCAGATAAATTCTGTCTTCTGGTTGGTAAGAATGCCTAGGACAAATACCCATGGCAAAGGGCGCACCCAACATCCAAGGTATATGAGAGCGTACAAGATCTAGGGTATACGGGCACGCGAAACATCGGGGGTATATCGTTTGAATGAAAGCTTTTCGCTTTCGCTCGACTCTAAATAAAAATTGAACCACAAAACCTGAAAATAGTCACAAATATCACCAGATTTCTGACAATTTGATAATATTTTGGTGTTATAAATTAAATAGTCGAATAATTAAATCAAACAACTTGAGAAAAATAAAATAAGAGAAAATCTGTCAACGATATGGTTACGATTTTCCAATAACAACCCAAAGGATGTAACTCTATCTATTGTCTTCTGTGTTTGTCTTCTGTGTTTGTAAGAACAAAACAATTATTCACGAGTTTGGTCCAACTGATTGCGGAGCGTGAGAAACGCGTCCAGAAAGTTGTTTCCTCTATGTTTCTATAGTGTTTCAAACGGGACAAAAACGTTATCTCCGCCAACATATATGGTATATGGAGATTTAATAGCTGGATGTCTCATTAAACACCTCGCCTGCGGCTCGGTGTTTAAAAACCGACATCCAGGAAAAAATCTCCATATACCATACATGTTGGCGGAGATAACTTATAATATTACAGAGTATAAGGAAATTTACACTGATTCGAAAATTTAGACGCAGCCGAAGGGCGCCTCAGTTTCAAGCCAGTGTGACTCTCCTCACACCCCGGACTGTACTCGAATAATGAATTTCTTTCCACAATAACCACATTGAATTTGAAGGTAGAAATTATAAATCATCTGTGTCCCGCAGTTCATGTTTAGTAGCATGACAAAAAGAACCTAGCATATTTCGATCGCTACCAAATCATATACAGCGGAACCCTGTTAACTGAATAGCAACTTTGCCAGAGAAGCATATTCAATTAACAGAGGAGCATGTTATTAACAGGAATTGAGTCATTTTCATTTCTTTAGTTATAAACTAAACAGTTATTCTATTATATCTTGATAGAGCTCATGGAGTTCTGTCAAACAAAGGTATAAACAATTAAATGCTTGTATTGGATGTATTGACGCCAAAAATGTCTCTAAATGTGGGGAATTAAGTTTTTGTCAAAGGAATTTTTCGACAGTTTACAGGATTTTTTTTATCAAATTACGAGGAGTTTACTCTGTAACCTATATGCAGTTAGCAAGTTAAATTCATATATAAATCATGGAAAATGGTTTAGCGTTTCTAACTTACGGGGTTATTCAATTAAAAGATGTACAATTTAGTGGGCTCTACTTTGTAATGAGTTATAATAATCGTTATTTTCATTGTAAATTGTATCAAATATGAAGGACTATGAGAATATTGAGCTTGTTGAATAAGTCAGCAGTTTCAGTAATGCGCGGGGAAACGCGGTAGTACATTGGTTAGAGCATTGGACACGGGCTCGAAATGTCGACGATTCAGTCCTGATCCGCGTCGCATACGTTATGTCCTTAGCAAAACACGCCATCCTCATTGCCCATGCGAGAGCATGGTGGTTCGGACTCACCGTGCACTAACGCGTTTACAGTACATTTGTCATCAACAGAGGCTAACCCTATTCTTCCAGGTTAATAAGTTGGAGAGTCCTACAGTTAATTACTCACTGTTGCTCGGTGGTTCTCCCTGGGTGCTCCGCCTTATTCGACCCTAAAACTGTCTGACACGATATAACAAGGGCTGAGAGAAGATAACGTTTCGAACGTTAACGTGTTAAAGTATTTTGACAAAGTTAAAATTTTTTAACCAAGTTAATAACGTTTAAGTTTGAAGATTATAATTGTATAATATGTAGCATTGCGTCGTTATCTTGTGTTTACCCCAGCAGGATCGCGCGTGCCGATGACGTCGTATTTTACGCCATTTGACGAATTTGAAGAACACGAATAATTTAGATGTCCGTCAATTATAGGTGATCCATTGATTTGGTGGAGAGACCATGAAGCCCTCCTACCAACGTTGGCGAAGTTGGCCCGCCGATATTTGGCGATACAGCAATATCAGCTTCATCCGAACGCCTATTTTCCATGTTAGGACTGGTATTCGAGCAACGGCGGATGTCTCTTTCTGCAGCGATTGTATTCTTAAATGAAAACATTGCTGAATGTTAGAATTTACGATAACCTGCGAGAACTATATTAACTACTCGTCTCCTGAGAACACATTGGAACTCAGAGACGAACTGTACGTAATAAAAATGGCCGAAGTTATTAAAATTTTGTTCATTTTAACATTTAACGTCATTTAACTCGTTAACGCAGAATTATTTAACACGTTAACGTGTTAAGGAAAATTTTAACTCCTCCCAGCCCCGGATATAACCCTGGTTGTTGAAAGTGTCGTTAAACCCAAATAAGCAAAACAGTAATGCTTGGGGCGAAAGTGGTGTACGTGGAACCCGGTGGATCTTCACTGTATGATGAAACCACACAAGAACGCATGCAAATGAGGATCTAATATAATTTCGAAAAATAAAATTGATCGGTAACTACCCATTAAATTATAGTTCCATTAGTACCCTAGGTTTTCGCCCCAGATAGCATAATAGTAAAAATATATACAACTTTGACTATTTATGGTTCAATTATTTTACCCTTTGAACCCTGGTGGTATTTTCCATGCCAGTTCAATGACAGCAACTGGAAGAGGCCATATTCATAATTTGGGGATAGACCAATTGCGGCTGCATGTTGAAAGAATTAATTGGGCTGCCCCACACATTCATTAAGCAGACATCATACTTAATGAATTTATAACATATCATGTTCTTGGTCTGGAAAAACGGTCTCTCGGGTCTAAAGAGTTAATGCGTTTTCTTTGCAGGTCCTCATGAAGTGGTGACTGGGTGAAACACCCATTCAGGCAGACAACATGGACTCAACACCATTGCTTGAACGAAGTGGTAAAGAGACGGTAAGATGCTTTCATCATAACTAGCTCAGATTTATATGTAGCCCACGTTGCTTACATCTTTACAGCCTTCAATTAAGTGTTGTTAACCCTTTACCTAACCTGAAAAGCAGACGACACTTGCAAAAATAATTCTTGAATAACTAATTTTTTTCTTTTTTTTGTCTCAAAAACATAGGTTATAACCCCTCGTTGGAACGAGCTCGACGAGCTCGTTCCAACGAGGGGTCATAACCTATGATTTTGAGACAAAAAATGAAAAAAATAATGAAAATTAATTGGCGATTTTGGAGAATAGCGCTGGCCGGTTTTGGCCGTTACGTTAGGTAAAGGGTTAAAAAGCTCTATGTTTCGAATCATGTTCAGACTCTTAAATGCTCAATAAACGTTCGATGAAATATAGATCAGTTCAAAATCACACAACAAACGAATATCGACTTTTATTAGAGTGTTTACATGTCCGAGTTGATAGAGAAGATTGATTCTGCAAATATTTGAATTTATTCAGACAAAGAATTCGAACCAGTAGTTTTGGCATTTTATCTGAGCAAAGTGCTGCTCGGTCAGAAGAGTGTATCCCCAATTCGCTTAGTGGTTGCAAAAGTGGACCAACAATTTCGAAGTTGACAAGTTTTTTTAACGCTCGTCCGAATTGTTTGTTATTTTCATGAGGTATGAATTCTGGTTATTGGGCAATGCCTTGTAATAGGGTGATCTTGCTTCTTACAAACGGCAATGGCCCACTCGACAAGTATACATGTACGAAAGCGACTGTTTTTTTTCTGGACAATTACCGGGCTTTTCCGAGGAAATAACGAACAAATGCAAACGCATTTGCGGTTAACAATGAAAGCTGACAAGCTGGCTGCTGTTAACGGCCATCCAGCTTAATATTTTGAAAACTGCATGTCGCTGCATTGAATGCCCTAAACAGAATCGACAGAAATAACCTATATAAATCATATACCTAAATGTTTATAATGAAGCAGATCAGATAGAAGGTAATATTTGCCAGGGCACGGCTGCCTTATACAGTTAAAACTAGAAGTCCTGGCACGAACTGTGCGCTTATCTAGGCTTAATTGCGCGTAGGAATTGCGCGCAATTGCCATATCGCATGGCATCCAAAGCACGGCAGGTTCTCCTGGTTACTCATAGCAAACACAAGCAATGTTTCTGCCAATGATCCTCCGGGTTACCTGGCGGTCCAATGGCTGAAACGTTGCTTGTGCACAAGACATATGTACAGAATCTGATATCCTCACTATGGTCATAACGCGTATATCAACGCGCAGATCGAAGTGCTATTTGTGCGCATTTCATGACAGGACTTCTAGTTTTAACTGTACAAGAAAGCACACAGTGGAAGTCTGATGTGGTATGAGTAAGATTATAAATTATTTAAAAATAAAATACCTTAAAATGAGTAGTTGTATTCTGCAATCCTTTTAGTACAAACTCGGAAGAATCTGCTTGTTATTCATAAGGGGAGTGGAGAGTAAGACTAAATCAAATCTGTGGTGTCCAAAATACAGGGCTCAAAATAAGCGGTGTCGCGTCGCTTTTTGCTATGCAAAACTTGCAAAAAGCTACACAATGTTTAATTATGTATAGCATTTTGCGATACAAGATAATCAACTGCAGCCTATTAGGCTGCAGTTGATTATCTTGTATCGCAAAATGTAAATGAAAATTTGCAAACAAATTTGAAAACTTGTTCACTGATGCTTTACTTCTGATTGTGTAACATTCCAGGCGTAACTACGATTAACTCTCCATCAAGCATCATCAGCAACTTCATATGTAAGATTAATGCTATTGGTTTAAATTCTTCCCGTTTTTACAACATTTTGCATAAAATGTCCATTAAAAATAACTTCAAGCCCATCAAATTAAAAATCCCAACTTCCATTTTGAGAACTCTATTAATAAACAACCAAGACGCCATTTGAAAATATCCAAGTCCATGCAACCCTTAAAGGCAGTTCAGTTAAAAAAACATAGTAAACATTTCATGTGTTGCAGATCATTTGGAAATGCCCAGAAATGGATGGAAACTATTCTATCTACTTAGAAGAATTCAATACAAAACAGCATAACATAACTCTGGTATACAAAAATAGCTATGTAATTTTTACAAAATGCTATTCATTTTTGGAAATGTGTAGCATTTTGCTACGCGAAGAAAAAAAGTTATTTTGAGCACTGCCAAAATATCCCAAAGCTTCCATTGTTCTGTTTATGCTTCGGACGAAGAAAAGTCAGTAGGAGCAAATTCATGCAGTTCAGGACAACAAGTACGGCGACATAGGTGCGCTCATAAGTATAAAATGATGAATGTCCAGTGTGAGACAAATATTGTGCGGTGATTATAACTACTCTAAAGATTGAACAAAATTACCTGTCCAGCACTCAGAAAACCTGTATGAATTAATGGTTTAATTTTGGAGCGTGAATTCTAATTCTTTGTTTTCCATATTTTTCTTTGGATAATTTGTTTTGAAATTGTCCTCCAGTCGATTTGTATTTTTAACCAGTGTTTCTTCCTACTGGGATCGGATCGGCGGTTACCTTCTTTATTTACTAAATCAATTCATTCTGCTCTTGTCCTCGGGATATGCCTATGTATGTCGTGCTGGGACCCCAACCCCAGTTATAAATCTAACTGATCTTACACCACATTGAAGACACATCAGTTACGTACCTGCTCACACTCAAAACTAAACGCTTAACGCCAATGTTGCCATAGGCTGTACATCTCACGTGACATCAACGCCATTAATCCTGTTATATTTCTAAACAGAAGATACCCAGACATTATTTTTGTTTTTATTTCAAATCACAGAAACATATATTCACTTTGAGAATAAAAATAAAAGCTATCAATGCTGAGTTTTTCAAGTCGTCTTGATCGTGTCGTATATTTCATTAGGTGTCGTTACCTGCTTTATTTACAAAATCAATTCAATTTGCTCTTGTCATATTATTTCGGCCAGAGCCAAAGTGATTTTCTTATTTTCGATCATATTCTCAGCCTTTTCCAATCAGCTGACAAAATTTTCCGAAATTCCGACTCGAATCTGTGACTGGTCTGATTTTTCGAATTCATCGTTCCGTTTCCCTTAGAATGAGTAGGCTACACAAGGACTTTTGACTGACCGCTCTTCAGCAAATACCTAGTCAGGAGTCAGGGTAAGGGAAACTCATGGATCTACCTGGGGAAATGCATTTTTCGTGGGGATAAAATGACTAGAATTATACCAAAGGGGGCATCCATCTCAGGGGTTCAAAAATTACCCCCCGGTGCATCGAACTCTTCCACAACACGGGCCGGCGGCCCCCGGGATATGCCTACGCATGTCGTGCTGGGACTCCAACCCCAGTTATGAATCTAACTGATGTTACACCCCATTGAAGACACACCAGTTACGTTCCTGCTCACATTCAAAACTAAACGCTTAATGCCAATGTTGCCATAGGCTGTACAAATCACGTGACATCAAGGCCCTTATTCCTGTTATATTTCTAAACAGAAGATACCCAGACATTATTTTTGTTTTTTTTTTCAAATCACAGAAACATATATTCACCTTGCAAATAAAAATAAAAGCAATCAATGCAGGGTTTCTCAAGTCGTATTGATCGTGTCGTATATTTCATTAGCTGTCGTTGTCTGTCATTCACTCTGCTGGTCTGTACAGATCAGAACAGATCAGCAAAGCCGAACATCTCCGAATGCAGATTTGATCAGAAAAGCGCGAGCCTACTGTGTACGCAGATTTTTATATCGCCCCATCTCCGAAATTCGATTGCGAAGACGGGAGAGATCCTCCTCGTAGTCTCTCTCCGCGATTCGATTTTTCATCCGTTTCTGATTCGAAAAAGTCGCTTGTCGTCTCGTGGTTTTCCAACTCACTTTGCGAGTTAGCTAATATCGGAGGATTTTTGACGAGAAATTACCAAAGTTTCAGTTCGGTGTTTCTGAGCTAGAATCGGCAATTACATCTACTCATGTTCAAACAAAATGTTCTTCAAACGTTCCCGTTAATGGTAACTGGTAATTGTCTCACGTATTAGACCGTTCTTTGAATTATATAATATCAGACCATGACATTAACTGATCGGAGTAAGTGTTTATTTTTAGCTACAACTGCGCAACATTAAATAATGTTAATTTGACAATTACTGACAATTACACGGTAATAAATATTTCTCACCATTTAACGCGGAAGATAATGGATCTGATTACACTGTATATCGTCTTTCAACACCAGTACAGACACACAAAAAAAAATGTTTTGTGCAAGCACAAGCGAGCGAGAAAATGCCCACGAGACACACTTATTTTGTGCATAAATCCGGCAACCTCTTCGTATTAGAACAAAAAAAACAAGAAACATTCTGTGAACAAACTTGAATCTCTCGCACGAAAAGGAGGAGAATACCACATCTCAATGCCCCGTGACTTGTGATTCACAGGGAATTAGTTTAAAATATATGTATCACAGAATGCGTTGCTTGTATAGTTTAAAAACAATGCACGAAAATGAAAATCAATACCAAATAAATAACAATTCTAAATATTCGTTTCAGATTTATGCAGAGGTCCATTTTTCATCAACTCAATTCAATCTTCCTCAAAGATGTGATACACCGTGAATTGTGTCAAAAATCGTCCCAGATATAACGCGCGCAAGCCTTTGGGCACTCTCCCATAAATTGTAACAAGGGGTGCATTTTTGCTCTCTCCAGTAGATATCCAGGAGATCTTCCGGTTGTCGCACTACAAAAACGTGTCTGGAAATCTCCACAACGGATAATTAGAACAAAAATGGAGGTATTTTTGTCACTTGTCGTCGACGAACTCTCAGAAAATGATGGAACGATGACCTGGTCACAGATATCGGCGCTGATTTACTGAGTGTGATGTACGTTTAACAACATGTCGTTGTCTGAGAAATTAAAGTTTATTTTCAATCTTGAAAATGTTGCGTTTTTCTCTGTTACTTCTTTCCGTTTCGAATTTTCGTGAAATATGAATTCACGCAAAAAAGAAACGCTGAGCAGAATTTTTGTTTGATGCAGAGTTTGGATTGGTGAATTCATTACAGTGATGTAGTCAAGAGGAGGGGGGTGGGGTCCCATCTCCACCCTCCCCCACATTGTTACAACCCTGGTGGCGTTTGGTATTTATTGGTAAGGAGCGAAGTTGCAAACAGGCGAATTTAGGTGACATTCCTTAAATTCTTTATTAAATTGTTTATGCGGGATTTGGAAGTTAAATTTACGTCGCCTGATTGGTGCTGTGTTAATTGCTCTTCTTTTTGTACGCACGAATGCTGAATAAATGCTTTGGTGGTTGCGAAAATGACTCTGAACTCATCACACAATAACCCATGTGTGTTTTTGTTGCCATGTTTGATTGCTCTCCTCTCCAGCTTCTACCTGCATTTTAGAATGGGGAGACTGGAGATCTCCTACAGATCTCCACACAGCAAACGGATGCAACTGGAGACCTTCTGGAGCTCTCCTGGAGAGCAAAAAACGCACCCAAGGCAAACATATTGGAGACACTACTACATAAATATGCATCAATCAAAAAATGTAAAAATTTTCGGGTCTCCTTGAGTTTGTACTAATATTGGAAGACACTGAAAGGCAATAAAAATGTCCTTTGAGGAGCTTCAAATTCAATGGAGGATTGCCTGAGAATCAACACTTTTTTAGCCTAACTCTGAGATTTTAATTGTCTGACCTCAGAACTATAGCTTATGAGCCTTCATTCGAACGGATGCGTTACGTTCGTTCCTTTGGGGTTGGTGGATCAAAAGCAATGTCTTAGTTTCCACCCTACTTTAAATGTAATTTCGCTGTCACTGCATTGGACGATATCAAAGGTATGCCGCATTGTAAAATCTAACTTGATTGATTTAAAAGCAAAAATACATAGCAAAGATCTAATGACTCTCTCTTCTCCTAATAAAGAAGAACTAAGGAAGCATAAGAAGGACGAAATTGCCCTTAAATCTTCAGTAAACACAAACCGATAAATATAATCAAAAAGAACGTGTTGACCGTTTCCGGAAACTGTCGAGCTGTTTAGGTCGAGAGGTAAGTTTTGGTATTTGACCCACAATCTATATCATTTAATTTCAGAAACTGGGCTTGCCTTGCTCTAGATCAGGTTTATTAAAAGTACTGGTTTGGATCTGTTTGGTACTTAGCTGCTTTGACAAACTTGAGTACGGCTTGAATTATGCTCTGAATATTTACATCAACGACCTCAAATCAACATTCAACTATACGCAGACAGAAGGTATGTTGTCTGAATTTTTCACCACTGAAATATTTCTGATCGTATCGTTACCTGAAAGAACTTTTGTTTTTGATCTTCTTGACTACTTTAACTATACACCTTTCCAGCGCAGTCGAAAGCATACCGTACGTTGGCACCAAACATAATAATGTTCTCAGGATTGTCGCCCCTTTGGAATTTGAAGTCGAAACCTGAATACCTGGCAAGTTCTAGCGGAGTTATGAGGATTGAGAATTATATGTTTTGTGTAGCGTTGCCTCAAACATATTGCTTGATATTCACAGATGGGATCCTGAATTTATAAGATAAGATAATTTGGCCTCTTCGGATTGTAAATTTCTTCCATTTCTGTGGAATTCCTAGGCTTCTCTCCCAGATAGAACCTTGGACACAACATCATTCAAGCACTTTTCTGTCTCTTCACATTTGTGTATTTCATCTACGCACGGCACCATCTTAGCCTTTTTCATCTCAGTGATCTTCTGGTAGTAGTTCAGATATTTTATTCCCTTTCTTGATTTGGAAGAAGAGGTTCTCTCCCATCTTTTACATGTTGAGCAGGACATATCTTGTGACATTTTTATTCATTTCATATCAACAGGCTGTGATATAATTTTAGTTCTAAACAGTTACAGCACAGTCGCTGTGGACTGCTCGTAACCCACGCGTGGGTGGTGATGCGTCTACCAGGTAATAAAAATCACGAGCAGCAAAATTTTAATTATTGAAGCACCGGGTTGTACCCGGTGCTTCATTAATTAAATTTTTGATGATTGTTCTTATAATTAGTGGTTGGAACTTAATATTATAGCGTCCGTGGAAATAATGCTCATCCGTGGAAATCGACCAGTCTACGGCGGCCGTGCTGCATGTAGTGATAGACTATATTTTAGTAGTGTTGCTAATTATTTGTTGAGTTCATTGTGAGTTGTTCTCACAAACTGTTATTAGAGTCCATAATGGCCTGGCCAGCCGCCCCCAACAGACTCCTGACCTTGATCCAAGCTGAGTTCGTTGCAGCAACTGTAGCTATTTTCTAGCCCCCTACATCAGTGACGGCGCCAGGATTTCTATTTAGGGTGGCCTAAGTGAAATATGGGGGTCCATGGTCGAGATGTTGAAAGCATCTCCCAAAGGCCACAGGCCTGAGCTGAAGGAGGGTAGGGGAGGGGGTGTCCACCACCCGCTTCCTGTTGGTCTGGGTTACCCCCCCCCCCGATGAAAACGTTTCATATTTGGACGCCCTGGGGGTGATATCTGAGTGTTACTACAAAACCTGACATGATGTGTATTGTTGTCTGCCGTTTACGGGTGTGTTATTGGTTGGGAAAACCTCGATCAGATACCAATTTGAAGTTTGATATTGGGAGAGGGAGTGGGGGGGGGGGGGGGGGGGCTAGGCCCCCTATGGAGTCGCCACTTCCCTACATACTAAGAAGGTGCTAATTAGACTGCTGAGCAACAGATCAGTCTCATGGCTTGTAGATAGTTTTTAAAAAAATATCTGGAAAAATTTACAAGCAGTGAAAAACGGAAAATGGATTTTCCAGAATGTGGACCACCCCTCCCCTCCACTCCCACCTTGGATTTGTGTCTGGAATTTTTTTGGAACCTCCCTCCCCGATGCACTGGTACAAAGATTACAAAGTTTGAAAAACGTGGATTGACACCCCGGACCAGGTTAAGGTTTTGTTTAGAGATTTCCCCCAGGCTTAACAAGTGAAATGTTAACTACAAATACTTTTTGAAATACATTATTGATCAGATACCTGGCGATCCACTGGACTGCTTTCGGCACTCCTGTCAATTTGCACACAGTCGGAGTTGTCTCTCTGCGAATATCGTCAACATTGAACTTGTAATAATTTGACAAAAAACCTCCTCACCTGTATATAGTAAACCGATGTTTCTGATTGGTATAACCGAAAGTGATAAGACATCATAAGTTGTCAATTTTAATTAAACGGAGGATATTATTAGGCTTTTCCCTCTGGAAAAGACTATTGTTTTTCTACGGATTATTATTATTTTTTTTTTTTTTTGGGGGGGGGGGGGGGGTCCACACATTTTGTCCGTACGATTCAGAAGCCATTTTCGAACGGATTGTCACAAAATTCTGCACACGCATAGAGGGGCACAAAATCTAAAAATGTACCGAAGCAGAATTTTCGATTTAACCCTTATTTCGTCAGAAGTGGTAAAAAAATTGCCAAAATTGGGGTTTATAGGCACTTCCTCGAAACACGTCTTGTAGATTTTTTTTAAACATTCATCACTGCTAGACCTGCATGTGACACGACCTTTGATACACACGACATATCAGGCGATGCATATGGTAACCCTCCACAGGCTGCCAAACATCGAAACTTTCATAAAATGGGTCGGTTTCAGGCCACTACAGCACCGAAACGATACACGAGAGATAAACATAACTTCCTTTATTGGAAGTGGAATTCACCGCGGATCATTTTTGTAAGTAATAAGGGTGTTCAAGAAATCAAGCGTTAACCCGTTTTCGGCTGGTTAAACAGCAGTACCCCCATAAAGCTCAAAACTTCATGTTTTCCGTGGACTTCTCTAAAGGAGTCTTGTAGATTTTCAAGAAAAAATTGTCACTCCCAGGCCTTGGTGTGACAACAGAAACTGCATGGACAAAATACTGCGGTGAGCATTTGTTAACCCTCCATGGGCTGCTAAAAGTCAAAATTGTGATAAAATGGGCTGTTTTTAGACGCCAACAGCACCCAATGGGTACGCCACAAAGAAAAGTGCCTTCATTTATCGAGCTCACAATCTATACGGAAACATTTTTGTAAGTAGTAAGGGTATTCAAAAGTCGAAGTCTTAAACCATTTTGGACACGCTAAAGAGAGAGACCTCTTAAAATTCCCATTTTCTGTGGATTTCTCTAAAAACATCCCGAAGGTTTTCAAGGAAAATTGACTCCAAGGAGATCTTTGTGTGACTTTACAAGTTGCATGGACAAACTATTCCGGTGAGCTTTTATTAACCCTCTCAGGCTGCCAAGCATCGTAATTCTTTTGAAATGGGCTGTTTCGGACACGCACAGCACCCAATGTATACGCGAGAGATAAACATAATCTCCTTTGTTGGAAGTGGAATTTACCGAGGACCATTTTTGTAAGTAATAAGGGTATTCAAAAATCCAAGCGTTAACCCCTTTTGGGGAGGTTAACAGGAACACCCATAAAAAGCTTTAAAAATAATGTTTTCCCTGGATATCTTTACAAACATCCTGTAGGGTTTTGAAGAGAAAATGGCCGTTGATAGGTCTTGGTGTCACAGTACCAGTTGCATGGACAACGTATTCTGGTAGGCATTTGTAAACCCTATATGGTCTGCTAAATGTCAAAATTTTGAAAAAATTGTCTGTTTTTGGACACCAACAACATCAAATGGAAATGAAACAGAGAAACGTAACTTTTTTGACTGGACGCAAAACTGACAGAGAAACATTTTTGTAAGTAGTAAGGGTATTCAGAAATCGAGGTCTTAACCCATTTTCGACTGGTTGAGGAGATATACCCCTTAAAAGCTTCAAAATCCCGTTTTCTGTGGATCTCTCCAAAACATCTAGCAGGTTTCCAAGAAAAATTTACCATTCGCAGGTCTTTGAGTGACATTACAAGTTTCATGGACAAAATATTCCGGTAAGCATTTGATAACCCTCCAGAGACTGCCAAGTGTAGGCATTTTGAGAAAATGGGCTGTTCTTGGGCACCCATAACACCCAATGTGTACTTGCGAGGTAAACATAATCTTCCTCATGGGAAGTGGAATTCACCGAGGATCATTTTTGAAAGTAATGAAGGTATTCACAAAACCAAGCATTAACCCGTTTAGGACTGGTTACAGAGCGATACCCCTCAAATGTTAAAAATTAATATTATCCGAGGATTTCTCTAAAAGCATCCGGTAGATTTTGAAGAAAAATTGGCCATTCTCAGATCTTAGTGTGACAATGCATGTTGCATGAACAAGATATTCCAGTAAGCATTTGTTAACCCTATGCAGGTTCTCAAACATCACAAAGTTAAGAGGAGAGATCAACATATGTGGCAGTAGAATTCACTGAGAGTTATTTTTGTAAGTAATAAGGGTATTCAAAAACAACCCTTAACCCGTTTTGGGCTGGATAAACAATGATACCCATCAAAAGCTTAAAATTCATGCTCTCCCTGGATTTCTCTGAAAACATCGTGGATTTTTAAGAAAAATGGCCATTCATAGTTCTTGGTGTAAAATTACAAGTTGCATGGAAAAATATTTCTGTTAGCACTTGTTAACCCTCTACAAGCTTCCAGACATCCATATCAAATCGCCACAGCACTCAGTGGGTATATGCCAAACAAACATAACTCCTTTTGTCGGTCATTAACTTGTCGGACGACGATATTGATATTAAACCACTCCACCGTTAATGATGGTTTTTACCTAAACATTTTTTTTTATCAAACTGAGTCATTTGAGACTGCTATAGTCGCCGTTCTCATAACATCAATGAAGGAACTTCAGTGAGACAGTTAAAACAATTCTTCAGACACTGTAGGGTCATGAAAAATCATGGAATCTCATCGGGAAAAGCCATGATTCTCCAGAATCATAAAGTCTAGTTAGTTACACAGTTTGTTGGTGGCCTAATATGGTATATATGGTGTCAGTTAATTTCATATTGGACGAGAGCGAAGCCATACACCATATATACCATATTAGGCCACCAACAAACTGTGTAACGAATATATCTTACCGACTGCTGCATTGATGCACAGAACTAATCACACCAGCGATCAAAATTAAATGAGAGAATTCTCACAATGTGTTCACGTGTCTTTGCCTTGTTGCAATTTATGGGAGAGTGCCTACAGGCACTCTCCCATTAATTGTAACAAGGCAAATTCATACATACCAAACAGTTTCATTTCGAAGGTAACATGACACACATCCACAGAATATGAAGCCTTTTAAGTTGCCTAACCTGCACTTCAGACCAAATATGGGATTCCAACACTCAATCTTTCAACTTGAAGCGTTTATCGGCTGCCGCCATTTTGAATAATCAATGAACAAAGGGGAGATCACCCATAGCTGTCAGCGTATATTGATGTTGACAGGCAGTATATGGTTTTATATGCAGCCTGCATGTGACGTCTTTGAACCAATGAAATTCACAGATACTTGTAGGAGGTAAGATATATATTATTACACTTGTCAGAAAGGCTGTGTGATTTGAAACGGACCATTAAAAATTTTTTTTTTTGATTTTCGATCGACGGGAGATAACTCGAAATGTTTTCCAACGCCCGACGTGATGAATCCATCATTTCCAATGAAACAGTTTAGTGATTTTAAAATAGAAGACTTATTCTGTACCTCCAGCGATATCCTTGAAAGTCCCGAGGCGGAGCAAATATACTTCCCTGCGTACAGCTTCCATATCCCATCTTCCAGAGATGTTTGACTGGAAATTGTGGGCCTGTCTTCCCGATTTTGTAGGAACCTAGAAAATAGTGTGTGTGTGTGTGTGATTCGCAGGAAACAATCATGTTTTAGATGAATCTAGAATGGTGGTGTCCGCCGAAAGTCGAACCCTAGGCAACCCCGAATTGCATTCAGGAGTCCAACACCTAAACCACGAGACCATTTCACATCGTCCAAAAAAAAAAAAAATAAAAATAAAAAAAAAATGGTGACTGGAAACTAGCTTTTTAGATGAAATGCTCATTATTATTTGGTTCACCTTCCATTCGACAGCAGCACGAAAGCTTGGAACGCTCTGCTACAGTACGATGAAGGTGCCGTGGTTTGCCTCTCACGGGTCTTCGAAGAAATTTAGAATGTTAGTTTCTGATCCCCTGATCGGAGTCAAACTGCCAATCAGCCTAGCAATCAGAAGTCCTACACCTAAACCACTAGACCATTGCATACCAGTAGTAGGAGATGTGTAGATCGACCCTTATTGGGGGGGGGGGGGGTGTCTCATGGGGAGACCCTGCAGGAGACCGAAGATCGTCCCACATTGGGGGATCTCATGGGGGACCCCGCAGGGGATCGATGAAGGGAGAGTAGGAGAGTGATGGATCGACGCTTATTGGGGGATCTCTTGGGGGACAGTGCAGGGGACCGATGAAGTGAGTAGTAGGAGATGTGGAGATCGACCCTTATTGGGGGAATCTCATGGGGACCCCACAGGGAACCGATGAAGGGAGTAGTAGGAGATGAGGTTACCGGCCCCGGTTGAGGGAGGTAATTTGGAGACGGAAGTGACGTCATAGTCACGTGACCTAGTTACGTCATGTTTGGTTATCATGGTAGCCCGCATGAGCGGCCATCTTTTGACGTCATCCCCCATAGTGATGCGTGGTGTTAGTGCGCATGTGCAGCCCGTTTTGTTAGGGTGATACGTATTTCCGTCGTCCATTTTGTATACTGGAGGCCTCCATTTGGTTTATATGGTAGCACGTGATTGCTATGTTACGTAAAGGTCTACAATAGTACAGGGATATATTCGGAGGGTACGTTCGTTTGTACAAGAGTAATTTCCCGAATAATTACTCAAATAAACTCAACAATCCCTCCAAATCACCAAAAACGATTTTATTTGATACGGATTCCCCGAGAATACTTTTAGGACCGCCATACCGTAAATGTTAATAGTAGAGCGTAGTGTTATAGTACAAAGGGGCCCCTGGGGGTAAGTTCGATTGAACTAGAGTAGTTTTTCTGGTTTGGATTTCCCCTAGAATCCCATTTTTTCTGCTATTACAAATGCAACTCTAACCCTAGAAGTTCATATAGTCCACACTATCTCTGGTTCCCTCGACCAAGTCGTATAATCATCAGTGCTTGATTTTCCGTAACCTGTATGCACAGTTATCTCTCTTGTGTATAATGAAGAACTATGTGATTCTTAAAGCCAGGAATCTATCGAGCAGTTACTAATAGGTCATTGCTCGAACGACTCGAACCCCATCAAGCAAATATTCTATCAAGCAATTGCTTGTTCGAGTGACTCGCACGTATGACTCTTAGCCTGATTTCGGTATTTGAGGATACCTATGACTTGGTATTGTATTAATTGAGGATACCCATCGAGGATATCTTCTGGGGAATCCCTTTTTTGTCGTATGAGGCCCTGAAGGCCATGAGAAAAGCCCTCATTGAGGTCTAATGTACTATCCCTCTTAGCCCCATTTCGTTTGAGGCCATGAGAAAAGCCCTCAATGGGGTCTAATTTACTATCCCTCTTAGCCTAATTTCGTTTGAGGCTATGAGGGCCATGAAAAAATTCCTCAGTGAGATCTAATTTACTATCCCTCTTAGCCTCATCTCGGTATTTAACAGCCATATCTAGTGACACCCCAATTTCAGCACTCCTTTTCGGAAAATGTCTGTCCTTCGGCACCCCTTTTTAGTCATATGTGGATTATGAGAAAAGCACTCAATGAGGTTTAATTTACTATCCCTCTTAAACCTATTTCTTTTGAGGCCATGAGGGCCATGGAAAAATACCTCAATAAGGCCGAATTTAATATCCCTCTTAGCCTAATTTCGTTATTTGAGGATACCTATGACCTGGTATTGTATTATTTGAGGACACCTATCGAAAATATTTTCTGGAGAATCCCTTTTATTGTATGAGGCCATGGAGGCCGTGAGGAAACCCCTTAATGAGGTCTAATTTACTATCCCTCTTAACCTAATTTAGTTTGAGGCCATGAGGGCCATGAAAACATCCCTCAATGAGGCCTAATTTACTATCCCTGTTAGCCTCATTTTGGCATTTGAGGATACCTATGACCTGGTATTGTATTATTTGAGGATACCTATTGAGGATAATTTCTGGAGAATCCTTTTTTGTCATATGAGGCCATGAGGGTCATGAGACAATCCCTTAATGAGGTCTAATTTACTATCCCTCTTAACCTCATTTCGTTTGAGGCCATGCAGGCTATAAAAACATCCCTCAATGAGACCTAATTTACTATCCCTCTTAGCCTCATTTTCGGTATTTGGGGATACCTATGACCTGGTATTGTGTTATTTGAGGATACCTCCTGAAGAATCCCCCTTTTATCGCCATAAATGCTTATGTGAAAAGGCACAATTTGTGCTGTTCTACTACAAAATATTCTGGGGAAATCTGTATCAAATAAAGTCGTTTTTGGTGATTTGAGATCTGGTGTGGACTATTTGGGACTAGTGGGGACTAGGCCCTCCATGAGATCCCCCAATAAGGGTCGATCTCCACATCTCCTACTACTCCCTTCATTGGTCCCCTGTGGGGTTCCCCATGAAATCCCCCCAATGTGGGACGATCTCCACATCTCCTACTACTCCCTTCATCGATCCCATGCAGGGTCCCCCATGAGATCCCCCAATAAGGGACGATCTCCACATCTTCTACTACTCCCTTCATCGGTCCCCTGCAGGGCCCCCATGAGTAGGTAATACTGGCCGCTCCTGGACCACATCATTCCTGGACCACATTATTTTTGGACCACCATCAATCATGCGGTCCAGAAATAGTGGTCCAGAAAACTCATCCAGAAAAGTCAGTTATTTTTGGAAAAAAACTGAAATTTTTCCATCAAAACAATCGATTTTGTCGATTTTTTCCAGAAATTTTTTTAAAATTTGAACATTTCTGAGACACTTTGAGGTGAATTTGACGAAGCCACGCTATAAAGCTCGGGTTTTTAGAAACCCCGCTTTTTTGACAATTTTTACGCCAATATTTCCATCTTTTTACAATGGTAACACTGATCTTTTCCATCGGGTGAATTTTTTGTCAGCCTAGAATATCCGGACCACTCGCAATCGAGATTTGATGCCGAGATTTTCCGTTGCGAAATATTTCGAAAAGCAGCATCGTTGTCTGTAGGGGCTAGAAAAAAAACGCGTTCGAACGCCGATCCTCACGGTAAAAGACAACGGTTCGATTGAGGGTGAATTTTTGTGAAGTGTGGTCCTTTTTCTGTGTTTCAAGCTAGAAAAATACGCGATCGAACGCCGATTCTTGCGGTAAAAGACAGCGGTTCTATCCAGGCGAATTTTAAAAATTGATCCAAGAAAAATACGCGATCGAACGTCGATTCTCACGTTCGAGAATGAGCTAATTCTACGAACTGAAAAAAAGAAAAGAAAATTGACCGTTTAAAAAAAACAAAAAAATAAAAAATAAAAAAAAATATATATATATAAAACAACATTCAAAAAAAAAATAAATAAGAATACAAAAAAAATAACTGTTTTTTTATTAAAGAAAGAAAAAAAAATAAATGAAAATAATGTTTCTACACATCAGAGATTCTAAGCGAAGGGACGACCTGGTTCGCGAATTAATATGGAGTAGGGAGAATATTCAGGCACAGGATAGGGCCAAGCGATTGGGATAGACGGCACTGAGATGAGAGGCGACCAACTTGTTCAGACCCGTCACCGGGGTTCAGGAACGAGTCAGGAAAGAGATTGTCGAGGAATTGAGACCCATAAAAAGGTTTTCTGGGGATGGGTTCACATCCTGGTAGTTCTGCGTCAAGAACTCCGTCCAGTTACACTCCTGAGAGAATCGAGACCAATCCGAGTAGCGTCGGTATTTTTACACCGAGAAGTTTGTCCCCACTCACTCCAGAGAGAATCGAGACCGATGCAAGTAACGCTGATAGTAGTGACGCTTCGAGCATTGTTGCATCAGATCTGACGATAGTAGTGGAATCGTGCAAGATCCGATGTATGGATTTCATGACTATCGTGGTAAAACTTTCGTGGGTGACACGGAAATATCGCTTGAAGATAGCTATTTGATCGTCGGTCTGAACAGGTACAAAATGACTGACGGATTGTATACTCTGCTCTCTCACCAAAGACCCGACGATTACACTGACGAGGATTACAAAAAATACGGAGACATTCTGTTTCAGATCCACGCCATGAAGAGGAACAACGATCCCAAAGAGACGAGACCTAAGGGTAGGAGAGGTTACAAGTAAAAGAACGTGGTGGAACCCATATGGAAGGCGAATGAGTATTTCGTGAAATCGACATCTGGAAAGGGAATGACAGACACGATACTTCTTCCATGTGATCACGATGCCTTGTTGGGGAGATTGAGATTGTTGATGGCTGGCAGAGAGGCCAGTAACACCAGAGTGGATAACGAGATAGTGAGCAAGTGTGACGAATTGTTGAGGCAGAAGGTCAAAAGTTGATGAATCGTTTGAAATAATAAAATAGTAAGAGAAAAGAAAAAAAAAATAAGTAAATACAAAAAATATATTTATATATTAAAAGAAAAATAATAATAATAAAAAAAAATGTTAGTGATAAATAACAGGGGATACACTAGATCTTACATCTACGACTGATCGGGCATCGTTGATTCGATGATGCGATTTTTAACTCATAAATTCACCAGCGACGCCATGAAACAGATCGTGTCGAGCGCTCTCAAAATCAGAAAGAAGATGGCGATCAATGCAGGTAAGAAAGCTGCGACTGACGTGAGCGGTAGAATAGCTTCTGAAGTCCACAAAAGAGGTGCTGACATGTTGATTAATAAATGGATAACTCCACCACAACCACCTGCCAAACGATCGAGAATCGAACCGAAAAGTTGGAGAGACTTCTATGATGATGTCGTACCGATACAAGAATTAGCTAAAATGATGAAAGGATCAGGGATTGAAAGTGATTTATAAATAATAAAAAAACAACTTTTATATATATATATAAAAATAGAAATTAAAATATAAATAAAATAGAAAAAAACATAATTCAAAACATAGTAAAAAAACTGGATGAAAAACAAAATATGGATATCAAAGACATGTCTTGGAATGACCAAGAGGTCGAATGATGAGTTCTTTCCCAAGAGCATAAGAGGTCTGATAGTGGGAAAATCGAATTGTGGAAAGACCCATCTCTTGATAAATCTATTGTTGCGATCTTGCTGGTTGGATTACAACAAATTATTCGTTTTCGGCAAGAGTCTCTTTCAACTGGAATACAGATTGCTTTGAGAGTGTATGAATCATAAATTACCCAAGGACATCATAGCGAGAATCTTCGAGATGGAATTGACTAGGAGAAACGTCGAGTGCTCGAATGTGGAATGTTTGTTTTACGAGAATGCCGACGACGTTCCTGATCCCAGACAGTTGAAGTCGGAGAACAAGAATCTCATGATCTTCAACGATCTGCTGTTGGAGAGACAGAATCGATGCGAATCATATTATGTTCGAGGACATCACAGCAATGTGGATTGTTTCTATCTGTTATATTATTTTCCACAGCCCAGACAGACGATAAGGGAGAATGCTAATTTTCTGTGTCTCTTTCATCAGGATCTCATGAGCAGGGAAGAATTCAGGTGATTCTGTAAGAAGGTGTGGGACAAAGGACTTCACAATTTCGTGGTGATCGATTTGACTAGCGAATTTCACAATGGAAAATATCGAAGCAGATTCGACGATTTTTTTTATATTTCCAACCATAATAATAGAGAAGAAAATAAAAAAAAATTGATAAAATATAAAAAAAAATATATAAATAATAAATAATAATAATAAAAAATGTCAGAACATCACCTAGTAGAACAGATAGTCGAGAATATGGCTGCGAAACAATTCTTTTAAATCGTAGTGAGTCACGGCACTACTCAATTCACGACTAAATTCAAACCTTCCATCGAATTGAAGAAGGAAAAGAGATACGAGATGGCGTTGGTTAATCTCAAGACTTACTATTCGTTTCCCAACGTCACCGAAAAGAATAATGCATTCAAGTATTCCAATGGAGTGGATTGGTTCGAGATTCGAATTCCCAAAGGGAGTTATGACATAGACGATCTGAATCGTCGCATCCAGACGAGACTGAAGACCAACAGTCATGAAAGCAAGATGATAAGACTCACTCCCAACACGAGTACTCTTCAGACGATATTAGACTTGGGAGATAATTTTTGAGTGGATTTTAGTGCAGTAGATTCAATTGGTAAGATGTTGAGATTTGCTCGAAAGATGTATCGAGTTCATGCCGCATCTGAAAATATGGTTGACATTCTTGCAGTCAAAAGCATTTTGTTGAATGTCAATGTGATTGCGGGAAGTTACGTCAATGGTAGCACCCAGCCTACGATCTACTCGTTCTTTCCAGACATTTCGCCAGGTTACAAGATCGTGGAGCGACCTCGGAATCTCATCTATCTGCCCGTGATCCTGGACACGTTGTATAGCATCGAAACCACATTGACGGATCTGACTGATCTGTTAGATCTTCGCAGAGAGAGAGTGACTATAGAATTTCACATCAGAGAGATATGAAAAAAAATTAAGTAAATAAATAAAAAAAATAATAAATATAATTTGAAAAAACAAAAATTTTGTTTTTGTTTTTTATTTTTTTATATATTTAAATAAGAAATAAAAAAACAAAAAAAAAACAAACTTATAATATTTATAATAATTAAAAAAAAACCCATATAATATTCCAAATTAAAAAAAATATATATATAATCCAGTGAAAAAAAATAACAAACATGAGTAGTCGATACATCTTTAAAAATGGGAACATATCCGAAGGACAGAAAGCTAAACTTCACAGAGCATTGAGTCATCAAGCTGAGAACATTAGGTTTAAATTCAGTTATGAAGATCTGGTGAGTGGTGGGAGCGCTCGGATCGCCTGGACTAAAACTCAAATCAAAAGGATGGAGAAAGCAATTCGTAATCGAATGAGAACGACGATGAGACTAAATCCCGCTCAATTGAGATACAATCTGAGAATGAAAGGTGGTTTCTTACCGCTATTGGCGGGAATTCGCCGATGAAAAGCATTACCCATTCTCACCAAGATGGTGTTACCTGCTCTGGGCGTGGGAGCCCTCTCGGGACTCGCTAGTTCGGGAGTCAAGAAATTAATGGGTAGAGGATTGTTTCTGAAGAAGAGTGGAAACGGACTGTTTTTGAAGAAGGGAGGAGCTGTGTGCCATGTAGACGTCAAAAATAAAGGATTGTATCTAGGACCCGTGAGAAAAGACAGTGGAGGTGACGCTTTCCATGGAGACGGTCTCTATCTGAAGACCAGAGAGAATGTGGAACCGATCAGTAAAGGTTTATTGTTCGGTCAGAATTCGCCATTTAAGAATATACCCATTTTGGGTATGTTATTATATAAAAAAATAAAAATAACAATTAAAAAAATGAAACAAAAGGAGAGAATATGATATTTCCCGTACAATTCTAACAACGAATGATGGTTTTATCGAAATACGAAAAGCATAAAATCCTTCTTTCCAAAAAAAATGTCATCTCTTTCCTATAATAATAAGCACAATTGTAATAGATGAGAAGTATTCGTTCATTCGTTTGATGATCAAAAAAAAAAAAAAACGTAATAAATATCAAAAAGAAAAAAAAAATAAATATAATACAAAAAACAAAATAATAGAAAAAAATAATAATAAGAATATAAATTTTGTTTATGTAATAATTATGAGTAAAACGAACGATTTCATGGAATTGAGAGCTTGGGTTCTTCGAAGGGCACTATGTAGAACTTACGCGATCTGCGTGAATGAACAACTTCCTCGCATCTTGTCAAGAGGAGAGAGAATTTAATCACATTAATCATTCGTGTCGTGTCTTACGATGGAATGGGAAGACACCATCACCATGTATTTCATGCCCGCATTGGTATATGTCCGACCCGACGACGTGATCGAATGTTGGAAGCAATTCATGGTTGGCATCAGAGAATCCAAGCCCACTCAATCAGAAGACTTGAAATTAGCGCATCGAGGTCTCACCACCGAAGACAGGGGACGCATTTTGGAATATTTGTTGGAAAAGGGGAGACCGCTAAAAAATGTTTCCGTTAAATAATAAGGGATGAAAATAAAAAGAAAAAATACATAAAAAATAATAGATATAAATAAATAAATTAAAAAAAAAAATTGAAAATGGAACTTCGAAGTAAAAACATCTATCCATTGTTAGAGAAATCGAGCATCGAGCCCATGACACCTCTTCTACACTAAAAAGTAGTGACGACGTGGGGCAGAGGTATCAAATCGAACAAATCAATAAAATCCAATCGTATCTGACGCGAGAGAGAGATTCTCGTCATTTGCTCAAGAAGAAATATTCGAGATTAGAGAAATTTGGGAGTGGTGTGGATTTGATTCTCATCGTGGTCTCTGTGGTTTTGAACATTGCCAGAATCAGTCTATAGTCAACCACCATCGTTGCTCTTCCAGTCGTGTTGGCAATAGAAGGATTAGCTTTGACTGCCAGATTTGTCAGTATGATCAGAAAATTTCTCACTAAGAAATTACCCATGAAGGCCAAGAAACACAAAAACATCAGCGTTTTAACCGATGCAAAGATCGACACCATGTCAGATAAGATCTCTATGGCATTGAAAGATGGTAGGATTTTGGACGGTGAATTCATCGACATATTGAACGAAAAACAAAAATACGAAGTCATGAAAGCTAAGATAAGAGTCATCAGATCATCAAGGAAGAATTGAAGGATTCTCTCGTGTAAAAAGGTAGGGAAGAAGCGAGACAATCGTTTCGTAAATTATTGGATCCCAAAAAGATTCCAGAAGCAATCGATTGAAAAAAAATGTATATATATATAAAAAAAAAAAAATTATATATAAATTAAAAAAAAATTATAAATTTAAAAAAAAAAAAAAAAAAATTAAAATATATATATGAAAAAACAAAAAAAATGTATTGCATCAAATGCAAGAGAGTTACCAATACAGTTAATGTTAAAAAGTACTGACGAAAAATAAAAGTCCCATGCTTTGCAGAACGCGTAAAGAGTGCTGTTCAACTAAGATGCAATTCGTCAAACGCGGTGCCGGTCTGATGAATAAATTGATTAATAATCTACCCATCGAAATGCATCTGCAAGGATATCAATTCACTGGAACCGGCACGAAATTAAATAAGAGATTGAGTCGAGATCTGACACCTAAATCTTGGAGCAAACCCATCAATAGGGTGGATTCGTCTGCTTACGCTCACGATCTGTGCTACGCTGAACATCCTGACGTGGAGACTCATAATTGAATCTGCGATAAAAACATGTTGACGACTCTGAAAAATATACCAAATCCCAATGGGAGAAGGAGACCCGAACGTTCGCTGGTTGGTAAAGTGATCGGTACCAAACATCGATTTGGGTGGGGTCATAGAAGAAAAACAATGCTCAGAACAAATTATTAATGAATGCATTGGTGAACGAACTACACAAGCCCGTCATGCGTAAAGTTTGAAGGAGAAGGGTGTTCGTGAATTGTCTTGATCTGATCTGGTTGGCCAATCTGGTCAACATGAAATTGCATTTGATATGGAACGAGGGCATTAAATACATACTGACGGTCATCGACGTGTTTTCGAAATACGGATGGATGAGACCTCTGAAGAATAAATCGGGAGTTTGCATGGCCAAGGCTCTGAAGAGCATATTCGCATCGTTTTCTCGAAAACCGGATAAATTGTGGGTGGACAAGGGGAAGGAATTTTACAACAGTCACGTTCATCCATTGGTCGACCTCTATTCCATCGAAAATGAAGGGAAAGCTAACATGATCGAACGTTGGAATAGAACCATGAAGGAAAAAATGTACAAGTATTTCACGGCTAATTAGACCAAGAAATATATCGACGTTCTAGACGAACTGGTTGAAGAATACAACAACACGCAACACAGATCGATCAAGATGACGTCCGCAGAAGCTAGCGATCCTCGAAATAAAAAACGCGTCTTTGCGAATCTCTATCCTGAAAGGATCAAGATCAAGAAGGAGTCCAAACCACCGAAATTTGCAGTCGGCCATCGAGTGAGAATCACTTCATATAAGTCACTCTTCGCAAAAGGTTACGTTCCTCAATGGACCGAGGAAATCTTTAAGATCGTTGGAAAATTTTACACGGATCTGGTGACTTACAAAATAGAAACATTAGAGGATGATGAAGAGAAATCATTGGAACATTTTATGAACAAGAATTGCAGAAGACAGCGTTTTGAAAAACCAAACCTTCATTTTAATTTTTTTTTACCCATATATAGTAAAAGGAAAGAAAAAATAATTAAAAGAAAAACAATTAATAATAAAAAAAAAGTGAATTAAAACAAAAAAAACATGACGAATATATTTGATATAACCGAAGGTATATTGGGAGACGAAAGCATTCAAGAATACGAAGTTCATGAGTATGAACCAGTGACTGGAACCAGTCTGAACAATGCTGGTGAAATAAGAATCAATGTCGAGACTCAAGATCTGTTCGTTCAACCCAGCAAAAGTCACATAGTGATACAGGGACGTCTCACCAAGGAAGACAAAAGCGATTATGCCGACGACGACGTGATCACTCTAGCCAATAATGGCATGATGCATCTGTTCAGTAATATAAAATACATGCCCTCGGGACAAGAAATAGAATCTGTTTCATCCCGGACATGCCACCACGATGTACGGACTCTTGGCGTATCTGGACGATTTTTCGAAATCTAAAGGACTCAATTGTGGGTGAAAGACACCGTCGCCGACATGAGCGCAGCCAATACTGGTGCCGCCCTGAGATTCGACTACATCGTCAAGACGTCGAGAACTTGAGGAACGTTTTTGTTTAGGATACCTCTGAAACACATATTCGGATTCACGGAAGATTTTGATAAGATTCTCTATGGATTCAAACACAATCTGACATTGATTCGAAAAGGAAATGATGAAGCCATCATGAGACCCGCCGCGACCGATGCGGGTAAGATACATCTGAACAAGATATCTTGGTTCGTTCCACATGTGATGCCTTCAGTCGTGGAGAAAGTACGTCTCTAAAAGATCATAGAATCGAAGAGTAAATTTCCGGTGGGATTTAGAATGAGACAGTGTGACACAGCTAGTATTCTACCGTGCAGCAATCACTTCGATTGGAGATTGTAGATTTTCTTATTGTTTAAGTTTACAGGTTCTTTTCGAGTTTCGTATCTCCGGACGTATTGTTTGTCCAAGTTGGCAATGTCACCACCGCCACCACCAACAACTTCAACCGTTTTTCTTTTCTTTCTAGAGGGACCTTCATTATTGTCAGCGCCACCAAATGTATTGACTGTCATGTTTTGTTTTGTTGTTTTTATTATTTAAAAAAAAAACTTTTGTTATTATTTTAATTAATACAACCAAAACGTTTTTTATTTATATATCTCTCTCTTTTTGTATATACCCCCAAAAAAATTTCTTTAATGTAAATTGTTGAGAATATCTTGAAAGTGATCTCCTTCCGACCATCTCTTGAGAACGTAGAGGCACAGGTGACCGCAAAACTCTCGATCCGGCACTTACACTCATTCGGTATGGTAAATAACTGGCGTTAAATAGTTCCTTATTTCTATCGGCGGTGAGATTCTGTAGCTATCGAAATAATAATTGTTATACCAATTCAAAAACCACGTGACCCAATGGTGCCCTCACCTCCAATATCGTCCCGATTTAAAATTCCTCATTCCGAATCGGTGTCTTTTTTTCTCGGTAAGGCATCTCTAGAAAACACACCTCGAAAATTTTGATTTTTAAATCTTTTGCCACTTTCGACAGATCATTGTTGGATAGGGGTTCGTTAGGTAAGACAACACTTTCTACGGATATGTGTTTTATTTTCTTTTTATTCATAAAATGTTTTGTTTTATTTGTTTTTTGTTTTTTTAAACTTACAACATTCCGATGTCCTCAGTCATACTACATTCATCATCCTCTCGATATTCTTGTTGAAATATCTCAGAATAATGTCCGTGTGTGAAAGTGTGTATTTTATCCTCACATATAATTCTCTTATTGTCGTCAGCCGTCAGTGCAATCTTATTGATTTCTTTGGTGTACATCTCATGCTTTTCGCTTTGAATCGCAGTCATCTTTTTTATACAGCATCAAATCTTCGAAAAGACACTCTTTATACTCTTTGAAAGTGATGCTTTTATTCGTCACACATGCTTAACCCTTTACCTAACATGAAAAGCAGACGACACTTGCAAAAAAAAATTCTTGAATAACTATTTTTTTTTCATTTTTTGTCTCAAAAACATAGGTTATGACCCCTCGTTGGAACGAGCTCGTCAAGCTCGTTCCAACGAGGGGTCATAACCTATGTTTTTGAGACAAAAAATGAAAATATTTTGAAAATTAATTGGCGATTTTTGAGAATAGCGCTGGCCGGTTTTGGCCGTTACGTTGGGTAAAGGGTTAACCACCTTTACATCTCTTGATCTCTTCACCATCGAGGAGATAAGCGTACAATTTAGGTCTCAAACCCATGAATTCAGTGATCTGTCTTCCACCGCTCTCGTTTTTGAATTTACCCAACACCTTTTTATTGACGCCCTTTGGAATTTTAGACGGGTGAACGTTGGGATAATTAATCTTGTCGAACCATTTGTTCACGTCTGGCACTATGTTCTCATAGACGTCCCTAGTCTCTATCTCGTAAGCCTGACTGTCCTTGTCGGTGAACAATAGTTTGGCTTTCGAACCGAATTTCGCTTTGACATAATTGTAGTGAAACTCGTACATCATCTGCTTGCTGACGTCTAAGATGATCGCTCCGAGATAACAGGATTTGTCGAACGTTAGATGCGTCTTTTGCATGTGCACAGCCACTAGATTTTCGTCGATTATGATTCTGTGTTTATAATTGGGTTTCGCAATTAATTTTCTAGACCTCTCCTCGGACGTGACGAGTTGAACGTTGGTTCTATTCCTACTGTTTTCCATAGATTTACCGTACACACAATTGTTCATATGTTTGAAGAAATCTTTTTCGAAATCGCTCTCGGCCTGCATTCTTAAATTCGTGTTGAGATCGATGTAATTTTTCATCCAAGGCTCCTCGTCAAATCGAATGATTCGATGCACACCGATCAATCTTATTCCGCGATCGATGTAATGTTTCAGATTTTCGTAATAGACCACATACTTGCATTTGTGATTTAAATTAGGAATGAGTTTTTCGATGTCATTCACTTTTTGTCAGTCAGGAGTCAGCGGATAATCGTTGTGTAGATCGTGTAACGTTTCCGGATAGTCCAAATCGACCTCTAAAATACAAGGATAATGTCTCCAATTTTGTTTTTCCTTCAACGTTTCGACCCATTTGCAATTTTCTGATTGGTGAAGGATGACTCATGGCCCAACCGTAAATTATTAGCATCCCAATACTATATGTATTTACTCGGTTTTTCCAAATCGAAATCTTTTCCTATGTAAGAATTATTAGCTTTAGCATATCTGGTGCAAATCATAGAGACACCACCTCTCATGGCCTTTTCGAACATGAGCAAAATGTCGACGTCTGATAATAGTTCCAATTGAACCTCGGTCATCTTCAAGAGAGCATCCCAAGCGAGTCCGGGTGCCGTGAAATACCAAGCCGGATTTAGTTTGTAATGTCGACGACACACTGATTGAAAATTTTTGAACACATCGCCCAAGAGAAGCACGTCAATTTTCAATTAGAGGTAATAATCTCCACACTTTTTGCGCGCGTTTGTAATCATCGTTAGAAATGTGAGACTTGTACAATTTCGAATAAAAATCTTTAGGAGGTAGAGCGACGTTGTCAAATTTCTCGAGATCACACATGTAATCATAAGGGTAGAAGCCTCTCCTCAACATGACGTCCACCAATTCTCATCGATCGTCAAAATATTTACTCGTGATATTAAATTTCTCCTTATTTTAACTGTTGACTAATTTTTCCAGACTTGTCGACATGAATTTATAACTGTCGATGAAACGTATCACTCTATGGATGGGAGTTGTTTTCTTACTCGATCCTTCGACCCATATATTTTTATTGATGACCTTCCATTTAATGAATGAAATGTATTTTTCATCGTTTTGCACAATGCAGCTCCCCCCCCCCCACCCTCCCCTCGGTGACACCCATATTTTCACGAACAGGTGACTGTCGTAGTCCGAGAGATTCTGAAATATCACCGGACAGAATTGATCATCTCGAAATCTTAAATTACATTTGTTGTGAGCAGCACCACGAAACAGACCCGTGTAGTGATCATGATCTCTAACTTTTTTTTAAATGTTCACGATTATTATCGAATGATTGTCTTGTATTCTTCTGTGGTTTCCGTGTATTCTTCCCGTTGCTCTGACGCGATGATCATGTCTTTAGATTCTTTAAATTTGTCGTATAATTCTTGAATTTTTCGACGATTCTAACGCTTCCACGAATTCTTTAGCCACGTCGTCGTCGTCATCTGAACGTTTACCGAAGACGAATGGACCTAACGATTCTCGATCGTCGAAAGAACATTTCACGTAATAACAGTAGCCCGAAGGTACGTGCTTCTGATGTTTTTCGGCGTAACTCCTTCGCTCGTCGGGCTGGCAAGAATTTATTTTCGTGGTGAAACATTCGAAATCGACGTAGACGACAAATGGCGGCTCCAATCTTCTTTTGTAGTTGTAAAAGTTCATGTAGGTGTTAGGTGTAGGCATTTCCACGGCAACGCTTGACTTTTCATTGCAATATTTCTGATGACGCGTCAACGATTCTTGACGACGGAACGAATTCATGCAGCTGAGACAGAAAAATCTCTCATGCTTATGTTTAGAAGTCTGCTTGGACAACAATTTACTCATATTTTTAATCCAGCAATAATGTTGATTGTGACCCTCTGAAATTAATAACAAATTAACAATCTCGTCTCTCTCTTTGTGAGAAGTCAGTCTGAGAGGATATACCACTCCTTTTTATCTCTCTATCGCTATGCTCTTATACGGGATATAAGGCCGATGTGATCGCCCATTTGAAACACTCGCTATCATCTTTATTTCTCACGTTAACCAAAGCTTTTTTATTATATAGGAAATGAGGCAATTCTATATAGGAAGACGTCCTCAAAGGATCATGCCTGTCCACGTCATTGGCGGCGCCAGAAATTTTTTTGTGGGGGGGGGGGGGGGGGGGCAACTAGGGGGGCAGACTCCCATGAAGGGGGGCAAATACGTAAAGGATCATATCATTACTTTGTTATGAGGTAGTCCAAACTTGGACCCAAAGTCCGTAATATACTTTTTTGGTTTGGTACGTCCTGGGTCCAAGTTTCGACTAAATGTAATGGTAATTAGCGGTCCTCCTTTCAAAAAATCCGCGTCTGGTGGGTTTGAGAGAGAGAGAGAGAGAGAGAGAGAGAGAGAGAGAGAGAGAGAGAGAGAGAGAGAGAGAGAGAGAGAGAGAGAGAGAGAGAGAGAGACTCATAATGCCCGTCTGTCAAAATGCGAAATCCATGAATTTTTTTTAGACAAGGGATATGGATAGACATGCCTTTGTTGGCTCATAACTTAATTATAACTTATAAGTATCTGCATCCGAGTCTTTAAATCTCTACTGCCTGGATGTGTTCATCAGCTAGCCTGAGGCTTTGGCTAAGTGTGTATGGGAAATTATTGGGAATAAAAAAGAGAGGGGTGTGTGTGTGAGAGAGAGAGAGTGACTGAATGTGTTTGTGTGTGAGGGTGGATGGAAATGCATGCGAGATGGTTGGGGGGGGGGGGCGCCGCCAAGGGTCCACGTGAATCTCGAGGCACAATATCTTTTCGAATGTCCAATTACTTCCCTTGTTTTGATAAGTAGCCATAGATTCCAACATCTTGTCTTTCATCGCACTGTAAACATCGGATAATTCGTCATCTCCGAACACAGTCTCCATTTTAGACTGAAAATAGGCATCATGGACTAGATCTCACCCGTTTTCGCGTCAGTCTTTTTCATCAGACAATGCAAGATCATTTTTATTTATAAACCCCTTTTTTAGATATTTTCGAAATACGTCCAACACTCCACCCTTCACCCGTTCCTTGAACGATTCGGGATCGAGATTCGGGAAATGAGGAGGAATCACCTCGAAAGTTTTAAAATATCCTCTTTCTTTTTTGTATCATATTTTCGCGTCCGAAACGAGCATGTTGACTTTAAAGCTATCATCTCCCCACTGATAAATCCACCGGAAAACTAGATTCACCCTCTCAAACGTTCGTTTTTATCCGATGATCACATTCAATTTGTCGACCACTTCTTTAGATATGTATTACTCCCGTAGATTAGCGACAGATCGTCTGGATCAAAATTTTCTATCTTCTCCGAGAGAATGGCTAATAGATCGTCTTGACATCCGTACATTAAATCCAGGGTGGTCTCGTTCAATTTCAAAGGCAATACATATTTGTCGTATTCCTCTCGCAATCCACTCATCTCCACGTCCTTCAATTCGATGGCGTCGTGTGATTGCATTCTGTAAATTTTACTATCGAACTTCGAATATCTCTTGACTCTCTTCAATTTTAATGCGGATTGTTTTGTACTGTTGATTTCATGACTGATTATTTTTTGTTGTTGTCATTCTGTTGAAATTTTTTTTTTATAAAATATTAAATTTTGTGTGTGTGTGTGTTTTTAAATGGTAATAATTATTAATTGTAAGAAATATTGTTTTTGTTTTTTTTACTTCTTATTATATATGTAAAAAAATAACAACCTTTTTTTACATTTTTTTTTCTTTAATGACAAAAACAGTTATTAATTTTTGTGTGTGTGTTTGTTTTTTTTTAAATGGTAATAATTATTAATTGCAAAAAATAGATTTTTTTTTACTTCTTATTATTTATGTAAAAAAATAAAATATAACAACCTTTTTTTTCATTTTTTTTTCTTTAATGACAAAAACAGTTATTATTATGACTGATTATTTCGTTGTCGTCGTTTTGTTGTAAATTGTTTTTATAAAATATTAAAACGTTTTATAAAAGTGAAGGCGTTTTTCACCCGACAGAAAAGATCAATGTTACCATTGTCAAAAGATGGAAATATCGGCGTTAAAATCGCCAAGAAAGCGGGGTTTCTAAAAACCCGAGGGTATTAGCGTGGGTTCGTCAAATTCACCTCAAAGTGGCAAAGAAATGTTCAAATTTTAAACATTTTTCGGGAAAAATTGAAATATTTCTGATGACGCGTCAACGATTCTTGACGACGGAACGAATTCATGCAGCTGAGACAGAAAAATCTCTCATGCTTATGTTTAGAAGTCTGCTTGGACAACAATTTACTCATATTTTTAATCCAGCAATAATGTTGATTGTGACCCTCTGAAATTAATAACAAATTAACAATCTCGTCTCTCTCTTTGTGAGAAGTCAGTCTGAGAGGATATACCACTCCTTTTTATCTCTCTATCGCTATGCTCTTATACGGGATATAAGGCCGATGTGATCGCCCATTTGAAACACTCGCTATCATCTTTATTTCTCACGTTAACCAAAGCTTTTTTATAATATAGGAAATGAGGCAATTCTATATAGGAAGACGTTCTCAAAGGATCATGCCTGTCCACGTCAGTGGCGGCGCCAGAAATTTTGTTGTGGGGGGGGGGGGGGGGGGCAGTTAGGGGGCAGACTCCCATGAAGGGGGGCAAATACGTAAAGGATCATATCATTACTTTGTTATGAGGTAGTCCAAACTTGGACCCAAAGTCCGTAATATACTTTTTTGGTTTAGTACGACCTGGGTCCAAGTTTCGACTAAATGTAATGGTAATTAGCGGTCCTCCTTTCAAAAGATCCGCGTCTGGTGGGTTTGTGCGTGAGAGAGAGAGAGAGAGAGAGAGAGAGAGAGAGAGAGAGAGAGAGAGAGAGAGAGAGACTCATAATGCCCGTCTGTCATAATGCGAAATCCATGAATTTTTTTAGACAAGAGATATGGATAGACATGCCTTTGTTGGCTCATAACTTAATTATAACTTATAAGTATCTGCATCCGAGTCTTTAAATCTCTACTGCCTGTATGTGTTCATCAGCTAGCCTGAGGCTTTGGCTAAGAGTGCGTATGGGAAATTATTGGGAATAAAAAAAGAGAGGGGTGTGTGTGTGTGAGAGAGAGAGTGACTGAATGTGTTTGTGTGTGAGGGTGGATGGAAATGCATGCGAGATGGTTGGGGGGGGGGGGGGCAACTGGGGTGGGGGAGGGCAAAGCCTTCGTTGGGGGGGATGCCCCCCCCCCATCCACCCCCGTAGCGCCGCCAAGGGTCCACGTGAATCTCGAGACACAATATCTTTTCGAATGTCCAATTACTTCCCTTGTTTTGATAAGTAGCCATAGATTCCAACATCTTGTCTTTCATCGCACTGTAAACATCGAATAATTCGTCATCTCCGAACACAGTCTCCATTTTAGACTGAAAATAGGCATCATGGACTGGATCTCACCCGTTTTCGCGTCAGTCTTTTTCATCAGACAGTGCAAGATCATTTTTATTTATAAACCCCTTTTTTAGATATTTTCGAAATACGTCCAACACTCCACCCTTCACCCGTTGCTTGAACGATTCGGGATCGAGATTCGGGAAATGAGGAGGAATCACCTCGAAAGTTTTAAAATATCCTCTTTCTTTTTTGTATCATATTTTCGCGTCCGAAACGAGCATGTTGACTTTAAAGCTATCATCTCCCCACTGATAAATCCACCGGAAAACTAGATTCACCCTCTCAAACGTTCGTTTTTATCCGATGATCACATTCAATTTGTCGACCACTTCTTTAGATATGTATTACTCCCGTAGATTAGCGACAGATCGTCTGGATCAAAATTTTCTATCTTCTCCGAGAGAATGGCTAATAGATCGTCTTGACATCCGTACATTAAATCCAGGGTGGTCTCGTTCAATTTCAAAGGCAATACATATTTGTCGTATTCCTCTCGCAATCCACTCATCTCCACGTCCTTCAATTCGATGGCGTCGTGTGATTGCATTCTGTAAATTTTACTATCGTACTTCGAATATCTCTTGACTTTCTTCAATTTTAATGCGAATTGTTTTGTACTGTTGATTTCATGACTGATTATTTTTTTTTGTTGTCATTTTGTTGAAATTTTTTTTTATAAAATATTAAATTTTGTGTGTGTGTGTGTTTTTAAATGGTAATAATTATTAATTGTAAGAAATATTGTTTTTGTTTTTTTTACTTCTTATTATATATGTAAAAAAATAACAACCTTTTTTTACATTTTTTTTCTTTAATGACAAAAACAGTTATTAATTTTTGTGTGTGTGTTTGTTTTTTTTTTAAATGGTAATAATTATTAATTGCAAAAAATATATTTATTAATTGCAAAAAATATATTTTTTTTTACTTCTTATTATTTATGTAAAAAAATAAAATATAACAACCTTTTTTTTTCATTTTTTTTTTCTTTAATGACAAAAACAGTTATTATTATGACTGATTATTTCGTTGTCGTCGTTTTGTTGTCAATTGTTTTTATAAAATATTAAAACGTTTTATAAAAGGGAAGGCGTTTTTCACCCAATAGAAAAGATCAATGTTACCATTGTCAAAAGATGGAAATATCGGCGTTAAAATCGCCAAGAAAGCGGGGTTTCTAAAAACCCGAGGGTATTAGCGTGGGTTCGTCAAATTCACCTCAAAGTGGCAAAGAAATGTTCAAATTTTAAACATTTTTCGGGAAAAATTGAATTATTTCTGGAAACAATCGACAAAATCGATTGTTTTTTTTCCAAAAATAACTGACTTTTCGGGTCCAGGATCTCCACATCTCCTACTACTCACACCGCCAAGAAACGACGCCAGGAATCTTGCTTTTCAGCTGAAGTTCTCATGATTACTTGGTTCACCTTCCTTTCGGCAGCAGCATGAAAATGTGGAACGCACTACTCTACGACGAAAGTGCTGTGGTTAGCCTCAAACAAAAATTGACACGGGTGATATGTGTGCGTGTATGTGGGGTGAGGGGAGGAGGGGGGGGGGGCACAAAATGCGCCAGTCGGGCCACGTTTGTTCCGGTGTGGCAAAATTAGAAAAAAACTTATCCACGCCATAACCTCGATATTCTGTTCTTGACGCTGACGATTGAAACGGGAAGTGTTAGATAATGTGCGTTTGTTTGGGTGTGGTGGATGGATGGAGGGTTTATTCAATAAATATACACGACTGTGATGGCTGAATTATACGAAATAGACTAAACTATTTTTCTCCGAGTCCGCCACATCTGGTGCATTTCCCCGTAACTTTTCTTGGCCCAATCCGTCCATGATCAAAACTGATAGATAAATTATTTATATCAGCAGTTAGTTGACACACAATTACAGATAACATGCCAGTCCACAGTTACTTTTTTTTTTAAATAAAATAGTTCTCCAGTTCTGGATGAGATATATTTCGAGTTGACAATATATCACTGGTTCAGTGTGAGTTCTTGGATTTTGATGTCCGAATTGATCATCGGACCAAATATATTTCGTTATTATTAAGTCCCATCCTGTTGACAGATTCGTTGAATTTGTTTGAACGACTACGTTTGTAGAATTTGTTTAGGTGATACAGATAACTTGGATGTCCCTCAGTCGCCATTTACTGGTGACTCGTTCGTCGAATTTGTTTGGGCGACGGTGTTCGTTGAATATGTTTAGGGGATATAGATAGTTATACCCTATGTGTTCAGTTTGAACCCTTCTTTCGCCTTAGGTTTAAAAAAAATCATCCAGAATTTTGATATTCACATATCATACAATCTGACTGAATTAATTTATTTAACCCTTTACCTAAACTGAAAAGCAGACGACACATGCAAAAATAATTCTTGAATAACTAATTTTTTTCATTTTTTGTCTCAAAAACATAGGTTATGACCCCTCGTTGGAACGAGCTCGACGAGCTCGTTCCAACGAGGGGTCATAACCTATGTTTTTTAGACAAAAAATGAAAAAAATAATGAAAATTAATTGGCGATTTTTGAGAATAGCGCTGGCCGGTTTTGGCCGTTACGTTGGGTAAAAGGTTAAGGTAGTTGTGAGACAAAAGAACTCACACCTAACAACATTTTGTTGCGATGATTAGTAAGTATTTAACCCTTTTCTGCCACGCCCACTTTTTTTCCATATATGGATGACCAAAATATGAATGCAAGTGAGGACGTTTAGTAAAATTTATAACTTTTTGTAATTCTGTCATCTGATTGATTGTTGGGAAGAGTCCCTTGAGATCTGTGAAGCAAAACGTTTATCACACAATATTGATAGCGTAAAGCTGTGCATGTCAGAACTTGCAGAACTTTATTATGAAATACTCGACAATTGTCATGATCGGCAGTTAATTGTTAATTCCACATTTGGGTTAAAGAATGAGTGGCGAAGATAATGGGGCTGGTCGCGACCATAACGTTTCAGACGGAAATTTACGATGTACAAAGTCTCCCCTTACCACTAAGTTCTATCGAAACTTTCATGGCCTTTGACCACATATTCTATGAGAGCGCATTCTCAAGTACCATAACGTTTCAGACGGAAATTTACGATGTACAAAGTCTCCCCTTACCACTAAGTTCTATCGAAACTTTCATGGCCTTTGACCACATATTCTATGAGAGCGCATTCTCAAGCACGTATCAATCTGAACATTTACCGGAAGAACTGTATGTGTGGGAAGGACAGCCCATCTCTACTCCCCGTCCACGAACACGCTTGAATGAGCAATAATCATCTCCACAGAACCAAAATGGGGTTACTTATTCGCATTTGATATCTCCGCGGAGAGCGAGGCTATTCACGAATGGCTAGCCAAGTTTGACCGACAACAATATGAAGTTATCCGACTGCTCTTATGCACACACACATACGTTCTTTGGTAAGCTACTCCGCGAAGCTGTCTACCATCACCCAAGTTACCCACCAGCATCGGCAATCCTGCAATAGAAAGCCCTGGCGGAGTGTCGGGGGTTTACCACCGCATTGCGGATTACCATTTCTCGTTTCAAGAGTTGGGCCGACTCGCATATCATCAAACTTTGAACGACATGGAGAGTTTTATTTCAACGCTGTAAACAATGACCGCTTAAATACGGTAAAAGCACTGGCAACCACCTGCCAGTACTCTCTGTCGTACAGTGTTACGAGGAATCACCCACATTAACCCTTGAATCTCTGGTGGTATCTTCCATCTCAGTTCAATGGCAGCAAATGGAAGAGTTTAAATTCATTATTCGGGGGAAGACAAGGCTGCACGTTGAAAATATTGATTGGTCTACCCAACACATTAACTTAGCAGCCATCCTACTTAATGAAATTATGACGTATCATGTTTGTAGGCTGGAAAAGCGGCCTCAAAGGATTCAACTACTTTTGGCAAGTCAACCAATATTTTGCTCGGATATGGAGGAAAACCGAGCAACAGATATTTGGTTTCTCTTGCTTATACGAGAAGAGTGTTGATTTGTCATACAGAGTAGAACAATTAATATCTTTAACCTTCAGCCGTACATGTTAACCCTTTACCTAACATGAAAAGCAGACGACTCTTGCAAACAAAATTCTTGAATAATTAATTTCTTTCATTTTTTGTCTCAAAAACAAAGGTTATGACCCCTCGACGAGCTCGTTCCAAAGAGGGGTCATAACCTATGTTTTGTGAGACAAAAAAATGAAAAAAATAATAAAAATAAATTGGCGATTTTTGTGAATAGCGCTGGCCGGTTTTGGCCGTTTCGTTAGGTAAAGGGCTAAAGATATTAGTTAGTCTACCCTAAAAACTGACTAGAGCTGATAGGTTTCGAATTTTCGGGTTCGGTTTCGGTTCGATTTAAAAAAAAAACCCTCAGTTTACGTTTCGGTGGTTGTATGTGTTGAGAACAGATAATAAACAATACTACAGGCTGGTGGCGCGGTGGCGTTGCGGTAACCTTTTCTCGTCAGATCACCGAAGTTAAGCAACGTTGAGCCCGGTGAATCGTTGGATGGGAGACCGTCTGAGCGATCGATTCGGACTCCAGCGTTGTGTCCTTGGGCAAGGCACTTCACCCCGATTGTCCACATGGGGGCACGATGTCGCCGTGTACTAAGGCGTACTGCACGTCGATGGTGCGCATGTCTTCAACCAATCTAACCCTGCCTGTGCTGCAGTGCGGAGTTACGATGGTGGGGAGCTGACAGCTGCTCGTCGTTGCTCGGTGGTTCTCTCCGGGTACTCCGGCTTCCTCCACCCGTAAAACTGTCACCGACACAATATGACCTTGGCTGTTAAAGTGTAGTTAAACCCTAATAAATAAATATAAATAAATAATACTACAGGCTTCCTAATTTGGAAACAATCCGCAATACTTTGTACCACACAAATCACCACAAAGCCCTGTCTGTAAGTGTATCCATTGGGTTCAGCCTGACTCCCCTTTGTTCATTCTTAGAGGTTCCATGGGATCAGTTACTAAGCCTATTCAGTCAATGAAACCCATAAAATAGGGTAACAAATGAATAATGGTCCTTTACTCTATGTGAGAATTAGAACACGACACATTCGCCACTTTGCCGGATAGACAATTTAGATTATACCAGGTAGAAGTATCGGCAACCGCTCTGCCAATAATACCGGATACCATGGGCAACCGGACGTTCCATCTAGCTATCGAGGACCATGTTTTCTAATCCCCAGTCTGTGTCCAACTGTTCCATTTAAAATAAGTTCCCCACTTGAGCTGGGTACTCCCAGGAAATAGTACTCTGTCCGGCTACTGCCCCTCGAGACAAAAAAAAATTGAAGGAGAGTCGGTGTCTTACCCCAACCCCAGACTTTGCACTAATGGCAGGATGCTGCCAAGGCAGGCCAGAACATCACGGTTTAGCCTCTCGACAGGCAGACATTAAATCGGTAAAGAGCAGAAGTAAAGCAGAAGTAAACCTCTGAAATCACAGTCTTGACGAAGTGAAACTCCTGAAAAAAATTCTAGACTTTCATAAAATATTTTATCTCACAAAAAGAACGTATTTCTCCCAAAACAAGTGAAAACGTTTAGACAAAATACAAATCTGTATTGAAAATTAACAACCACACGTGCAAGCACCCAATTCAGAAAGAGAACGTTGTTTACCTGCACTTAATTGGCATCGAGTGATTAAACCTGTAGAGGCCACCGAGTTTGATTACAGTGATTAAATAATAAATATATCATCAACACACCGAATTAAATTAGACAAGATTATTTTTTTTATGATGATAATTTTATGCAGGCCTGCCATGTGTTAAACCTGAAAACTATAACAAAGAAACACACAGCTGAAACACTACAAAAATCTGCACCGGTTATTGTACAAGTCGATCAATGAATGAGGATTACGTCACGCATAGCGCAAGAACCCAATATCATGACGTCATGATCTTCATCAGGAAAAATCAATTCATGGACGCTGAATGATTGTCAAAATATATTCGAACAAGTCAAAAAAGAGAAATGTTGTTAGATATATTAATTATTACCACCAAGTAGGTTACCGAGATGGTGTAGAAGTCTCGACCTCGCCTCTGGGTCATATATTGACTCATCCTTTTCCATTTATGCCCAGAGATGATGTCTCGACTTTAAGGTATCGCGGAACTAAATATTGAAATTAGAGTTATCCTCCTTAAAATGTTGCACTAGAAAATGATGCAATATCTAAAAATAAACAGCCTTGGGAAAATATATTGTTTCAATAATCGTTTGAAACATTCTATTGACATCTTGCATTATTGTTGAATATTCCTGATAAAAAGAGGGTGATTTGATTACGTTTGGACCTGAAAAATACAATTTACTTTTTGTGTGTTTTTGTATGGAACTCCCTGAAAAATATGTGCACGTGACCGGTACTTCCCTTTGTGTCAGTTTTTCTCTCTTATTTGTTGCATGATCCCCTGTTTTCGGATCAGAAGAAGTTGTCTGAAGGGCTATACTTGACAGAGATATTTGAATGCCAAATTTAAAGTGATGCGATCTTATTGTTTTCTGCCTGAACGTTATAATGGTCGCCTATGGGAAAATATTTGGTTCCGTGATACCTTAACACGCCATCTCGAAACCTACATGGTGGTAATATCCTACCAAAAAATGTAGTTCAATGGGCTTTACCAACCAAAAGACACTGGCAACTTGTCAAAGAGACAAACACATTATGTTCCAATACGAATAAAATCTGCGCCCTCTGATTGGATGAGGGCTGGTGTAGTTTCTTTTATGTTTACGGCTCCAGTGGCAAATGTTACCGTCTGACGTCATAACGCGAAACATTTGAAATGATGTCGCCCGTTTCGTAATTGCTTCATGAACGGTATGAACAGCAGGTCGCTTCATTATTCTGGATTTTCACAGGTGCAGCAAAGAGTGTTCCGGATGATGTGTTTTTTAAATTAGAAACTGATTTACGATTTGAACTGAGATGAAATGAGTTAATCGGGTTTATTGATTATTTATCCAGTGCCATCGTGGGGTGCTTGAGAGGTTTATTTACTAACCCTGTGTTCGTTAAAAGTTGCCTTGAAAATGGCAACTTTTTAACGATCACAGGTTTAGTAAATAAGCTTCTCGTGTTTCACGATATAGGTTTTGGTCTATGGGTTGACGGTAACATGGTCTGAGGTTTGCGGCTCGGTGAGCATGATCAACATCGACGCTTCGCGTCTCGGTTGAACATAAGCTCCGAGCCGCAAGCCTCAGACCATGTTACCGTCAACTCATCACAAAACTTATAATGTTTATGAATCTGGTAACTTTTGTCATTGTTTTTTTTTTTCAGTCGAAGTGATTATCGCTGTCAACAATGTTGGAAATGGTATGATGATAGTTGCTGGATTATTTAACACCAGATTTGGAACAAAGATTACCCTTATTATCAGCCTGATTCTATCAACTGGTTCATATTTGTTGATTTGGAATTCTGCAGCACATGTAAATTTCTACAAAGACAAAATGCTACTGATAGCATCATACTTTTTCTTACACGGTATGTAAGTTTCAACGAATATTTCAGAATTGCTTTCCACACAGAGTCTCCAAATATGTCAATATAATGCGGTGGGTTGAGCACAAACTTTTCCGACAGACTAATACAGTTTTTTGACAGCTTTCAGATATTATAAACACAACCAAATTTCAATCGTTTTAGCACATAAACCGGGTTAGTTATAGTTATAAAACCTCATGCCAAAAAAAGCCAAAAAACTTTTCCCTGGAACTTTTACATGATGAAGTAGGGGCATCACCACAGTCCCTCGTCCATTTCTTGTTTCAACGTCATTGATCTGCAGGTAATCTCGGACAGTATTATCTCCAAATGTAAACAAATTTTGTTCCATTTGTCTAACGGATTACACCTTCGGTCAGTTCGGTTATTTCATCTATCACCCATCTTCCAACTCAATAACGGAGGTCCATTGGCTGAAACATTGCTTGTGCACAGGCCATATGTACAGAATTTGATAGCCTTACTATGGTCATAACGCATAGATTAACGCGCAGATCGACGTGCTATTTGTGCGCATTTAACCACAGGACTTCTAGTTTTAACTGTAGGAGGATATTCGATACAATATATACTATTCATAAAAAGTAGTGGATATCCAAACTGATGTTGATATTTTCGGAAAATGGTATTGGATACGCGTTATTGGACACATCAAAATGTTACCAAGTTTAGTGTGGATCATGAATGTCACCGGCCCACGAAAACATCGTGCAGGTTTTTCGCACGAGCGCCGCGTTTTTTAATGTCTGTGTTTCACGGAATGTTTCTTGTTTATGTTCGAATAAGGAGCGATTGCATGGTATATTCACAAAATAAGAGTGTTTCATGGGTGATTTCTTGCACGCTTGTGCTTGCACAAAACGTTTTCTTATTATTATTTGGACAGTAAGTGCCAGAGCACCTTCTATATTTCACCACGGGCGAGTTGACTTGAATTATCGAAAATCATACTCACTTAATCGAAAGTATAAATCATCAAGGCTTTTTGGAAATCCTTAATGATTTTGTATGTTTAATGTATGCAATGTTATCCCCCCACTACAACTGACTAGAACCTACTCGCGGACGAGACCTGACTAAAGTAACTGCTTTTCAAAAACTGAACGTGGACCAAGTAATCACGAGACCTGAAACTAAAACGCTAGATTTCAGCCATAGGTTTTGACGGGGTGATGGTCCAGTGGTTTATATTTTGGACTCTTGCTTATCTGGCGGGGCTACCGAGGGTTCGATTTCCGGCGGAAGATCAGAAACCTACATTATAAATACTCCAAAACATGATTGTGTACTTCTAAACATAAACATACAGACAACATTTTGAAAGCTTCTGTCGAAAAAGAATATATACTCTAAAATCAGTTGGGTTAAACATTTGTATCTCAAATGCTCTTTTTGTTTGTTTTTCTTGATTCTGTCTTGGTTTCAGAATATATTTCCTATGGAATCTCACCCCACGGGGAAAGTGTGCCGCGACCAGTTCGCGATCTGACCAAGAAAGAGGCCGCGTTTGCGATCACAGCACTGAAGGTTGAAAAATGATTCCCCTTTGAATTATAGAAAGTTAGAGATAAGCTCAAAATGCACAATGAAATTGTTCCACAACTAGGGGTGGGCTGGGTGGTTTTTCGGTTTTCCGGTTCGGTTCCGAGTTTTGCAGCAAACCCCGAAAACCGAACAGCAAGACCCGGCAAAACTGGCCGAATGGTTTTGTGTGTTTGTTCATAAACGGATCAAACTGGGAGGGAACTAGACTAGTTATCACTATGGATTCTCATCACTTGGTCTATCGGGCAATATGGCGAATGCATCGTGTTCTAATTGTCACATTTAATTACTTTCCAAAGTGTGATTTACTGGGATTTCCGGGTTTGATTATAAACGATAACTTCACAAGTGAATTATGCAATCAACAATTGTGTCATGTAACCGTGCGCTCAAACGAAGACGCTTTGCCGTGGTGTAATGGGGACTTCATTGTTTTTTTTGTTTTTTTAACTCTTTACCTAATATGAAAAGCAGACGACATTTGCAACAAAAAAAACTTGAATAGCTATTATTTGTCTCAAAAGCATAGTTTATAACCCCTCATTGGAACGAGCTCGACGAGCTCGTTCCAATGAGGGGTCATAACCTATGTTTTAGAGACAAAAAATGAGAAAGATAATGAAAATTAATGGGCGCTTTTTGAGAATAGAGCTGGCCGTTACGTCAGGTAAAGTGTTAACTAATATAATTATCGTTAATAATGAAAAGTAATAAACAGAGTAATCGCTTGACTGGACTGGTTACGTGACATAATTCATTCGAGGCGAGGGACTATATTGTAAAATACTCGTGCGCATTCGCGCACTCGTGTTTGTACAACGTCCCTCACCTCTCGTGAATTATTTCACGTAACCAGTCCAGTCAAGCTATTACTCTCTATGTCTTCCTTACTGACTCGTCCACGGGTAGGGTTAATACGGGAGAAAATGTTACAATGAGAACAACGTAGATTAGATGAACATTATTCATTTGTTACCCTGATTTATGATTTTTTTTACTCAGGCTTAGCAACTGATCCCCCGAGAACCTCTGAGAATGATCCAAGGGGAGTTAGGCTGAACCCAATGGAGATATTTACAGACAGGGATTGTGTGGTGAATGGCGTCGTATAAACTATTGCAGATTGTTTCCAAGTTAGGGAGCCTGAATTGTTTTGTTTATTCTTTGTTATTGTTATTTATTGGTGTTTTTAGGGTCACATACTTATGCACAAAGTCCAATTAAGAATCACGTAATGGTTGAGAAAACACCTATGACAGTAGAAAGTGAAGCTAAGTATCCTTTTGTTACTATTAATAAACGTAAACAACAGACAGCTCTCGGAGTTTTACGGATGGAGGAGGCCGGAGAACCCGGAGAGAACCACCGTGCAACGGCGATCAGCTGCCAGCTCCGCAACATCGTAACTCCGTACTGCAGCACAAGCAGGGTTAGATTGCTTGAAGACACGCGCACCATCGACGTGCAGTACGCCTTAGTACACGACGTCATCGTGCCCCCATGTGGACAATCGGGGTTAAGTGCCTTGCCCAAGGACACACGCGGGAGTCCGAATCGATCGCTAAGATGGTCACTCATCCGAGGACTAGCCGGGCTCGACGTTGCTTAACTTCGGTGATCTGACGAGAACCGGTTACCGCAACGCCACCGCGCCCCCATTTATTATTTGTTCTTAACATATAGAACAGAAACACTGAAACCTAAACCGAGGTTTCCTTCTTGAAACCGAACCGAAACCGACATATCAAAACCTTCCAGATCTATCCACTACCATTTTAATCGCGATTATCCGCGAGATTATTTGTCAAGCTGAATTCAACAGAATAACTGTTTTTCGTGTTTTTATGGTTTTCGTGAAAAACATTTGTTCAGCTTGACGTGGGATAACTAAAGTGTTAGAGGTTCGACACCAGTGTTGTGATTTTCGTTTGATCGAACGTTGATGATTTTGTAAGGGTGGTTTTGTGTCTCTTCCAGCCAGAGACATAGAACAGACAGATTAAGGTGCTATATAAGTAAGAAAGAACAATTTATTATGAAATTCCCAACTCTGAAATTCCATCAATTTTTAAAAAAATATACCCAAATTGTACATCAAAATGAAGGTGTGTTTTTTTGTTTGTAATTTATGAAATATCAGACTTCAGAATTTTAAAGAAAATTACTTTCCTTACTTATGTAGCACTTTAAGTTACGCGGAAATTTTAAATGTTTTACATTATGAGCTTTTGAGGGGTGGCCCTAACACTACCTGAGGGTTGTGTTCACACTGGTAAATTGCTGCAGGTTTCCATCCATTATACCTTGAATAGGGTGTTTTTTCCTGCAGGCGTTATCACCGCTGGTATGTTGCGTAATATGCAAATTCAGCAGTTAAAAAAATATTATTTTCAAAAAATTTCAACAAAACCATATCATGTGACCCCTCGTTGGAACGAGTTCGACGAGCTCGTTCCAACGAGGGGTCACATGATACGGTTTTGTTGAAATGTTTTGAAAAATTTGAAAAAATAATATTTAAACTAATAAATTTTGATATCGTCTGCGTTGGGTAAAGGGTTAATATACTGTATTACCATGCTATAGACACATTACTATTCTTAATCCGTTCCAAACAAAGTTTTACTCCACTGAATACGGAACTTTGCCGGTGAGTCATCCCAATAAAAGCACAAACTGAATGGCGAAGCATGACCACATTAACGCCGAAGATTCTTGTAATACAGTCATCCATTTTGCCTTGAATCTTTTAGATAACATATGCACATTGTGGGCACGATGCGAGAGACTGATTATTAACACTCCATCACATTATACTGCAAGGTGGAGTTTGACAAACCAGCCATGTGATCCTATGTTAGTTATTATCGTCCATTCCAGTTAACCACTGGGGGCGCGGCCGCTCAGTAGGAAGAGGTGCAGGCTGCAAGCCGAGAGGTCCTCGGTTCGAATCCCACCGCCGGCAATCGCTTTGTGTCCTTGGGCAAGACAGTTCACCCCCATTGCCCACGTGGGGGCACGGTGACGCTGTGTACTAAGGCGTACTACACGTCGATTGTGCACCTGTCTTCAACCAATGCTAACCCTGCTTGTGGAGTTAGTATGTTGGGGAGCTGGCAGCTGCTCGTCGTTGCTCGGTGGTTCTCTCCGGGTACTCAGGCTTCCTCCACCCGTAAAACTGTCACAGTCATGATTAGCCATTGTGTATAAGTATGTGGCCTTAAACACCAATAACTTTTAAATTTCAGGGACTCAAAACCCCCATTTCCATGCATCTGAGCGGATATTTTGAGATTTTTCCGGAGATGTAGTTGACAGATTTCACACTTTGACAGCCGTAAAAAAAACGTCGGTAAAGCATATAGGTAAAGTCTATTTATCAGATTTGGTCGTAACGACCACAGCTGATAAATGGATCTCACCTGTCTGCTTTACCAGACGTTAACAGCAATTATACTGTCTGTGGATTATCTTGTCTGGGGGTGGATTTGGTGCTTGTATGTCTGTAAGATTACGATCTATTTCATTTAACCGATTTTTTAACAGACTGCATACATTTTAGCATTTGTTGCCACTTACTGCAAAAAATGATCCGAAATCGATCGAAACTGGACCAGTACGAGAGAAACATAGCTGGAGCTGGTGAAAATATGGGGGAGGCTCTGGACCTTAAACACCAATAAAATAAATAAATCACCGCTGGTAGGGTGCTATTTGTTGTAACGTCTGTTCGCTAAAAGGAAATGAGAATTTTGTGCAAATAAAATGAGTCGTCTCTCGCCGTCCCTCTGGCTGCATTCAACATATGTATGCCCTGTTTTTAGAGTGTAAGGGGAACCTGCAAGCCCTTAAGTCATGCACTGTACTAATCGATGAGATAATTATCGCAAAAACCTCCTTCCATCCATTTAAAAAGAAAAGTATAGCATTTTATTGCAACTGAATATCAACTGAAGAGAAAGCGAAGTTAGTGGCACTCCTGTTTTTTTCGGAATGTCCACAAGCTGAAATGTTGCTAGTGCTCCGCTGACTTCCACAGAGTTTCAGCAATTGACTGGGAGGAATCTCAACTCTGACTGTGTTTTGACTGTGACTCACACTCCATGTACTGCGCTAACGCTCGCTGTAATGATTCTGGAAGAACGCGATGGCTCAATGTTAGATTGTTGGACTTCTAAGCTAGAGGTCCCGAGTTCGATCCCCGTCCGGGACGACCCGTGTTATGTCCTTGTGCAAGGCACTTTATCCCGGCTGCCTACATGGGGGGCACAATGACGCCGTGTATTAAGGCGTACAACACGTCTATGTTGCACATGTCTTCAACCGCTGTAAACCTGCTTGAGGGGAGCTTGAACAGAGTTAGAATGTTGAGGAACTGACAGTTACTCGTCGATGCTCGATGGTTTTCTCCGGGTACTCCGGCTTCCTCCACCCATAAAACTGTCACCGTCACGATTAGCCATTGTGCATAAGTATGTGACCTTAAACATAAATAAATAAATAAATAAATAAATAAATAAATAAATAAATAAATAAATAAATAATTCGGTATCTAATACATTTAAATTTGATCTAATTCAGGTTTTGGCTCAAACTTCGGATACATTGCTACACTTGTTATCACTATCGGCAACTTCAAGCAGAAGCAGGTGGGTAAAATTATTGGATTACAGGACGCCATGATAGGTGCTGGTCCCATCATCATGTCACAAGTGTATTATGGATTATTTAAATTACCTTCAAGTGACCAAACGTCTCCACGTTATGACTTCGCAAGCTTTACATTCTTCAACGCTATGCTCACAGCAGCCATTCACATTTTCTGTTTAGTGTTTGTAAATGTTTATAAGACTGACTATAACAACGAGTGCACAGAGACGAAGCACGAAAGTTCTTCAGGAACAAACGGAGGTACAAATTCAGGTGAAAAGAACTCAATTAATGACACTAGCGACTTTCATATCAAAACGGAAGAATCATCACATGCGGTTAAAGAAATGCCGTTTAATGAAATCCTACGAAATCCAGCATATAATCTGTACCTGTGGGTATTTGTGTTAATGTGTTGTTCTGACTTTATAGCGCTGGATAACTTGACGGCATCAACCAGAACGCTAGGATTCAGTGATCATGACGTTATAACCGTGACGGTCTGGGCGTCTTGCTCATTCATTTCAAGTTTGACAACCGGTATACTTGTAGACTATTTTAAAAGCAAAAAGGAAGTTTTGCATTTACTGGCACCCATAATAGGTAGTGTAGGTTTATTGCTTTACATTACTGTTGCAAACGTCTACTCTGTCTTTATCCTAGCCACAGTTTTCACCGGCATTACTTCCGGTATGATGTGGGTAGCATTCCCAGCGGAAGTCAGTGAACTCTTTGGCAATGAACAATTTGGTCGCAACTGGGGATGGATTGTCACTATACAAACATCGTGTACTTTTCCTATGGAGTACTTATTTGGGTATTTGTATGACAGGAACATAGCAGACGACAGTATATATTGTTATGGTATGCAGTGCATCAGATCGGGTTATGAATTGCTTCTCATTACAGAGCTTCTCGCGTTTTCAGCGCTACTTGTAAAGTGTACTAGACCACTGCTCTTACCGCCCATGACACAAGCAGAAGGATAAACTCCACAAACTGCTCTATGATTTTATTAGCCACCCATTTACAGTACAGCCGTCGCGGACCGGTCATTTACTATGGGTGGACAATATTTCCATAGACACAATAATATTAGATTCCAAACACTAAGTGTAGCAATAATCATTAAAAATTTAATTAATGAAGCACCGGGGTCTACCCGGTGCTTCATTAATAAAATTTTTATGACCTGGTAAACGCATGCGCAGACATAACTGCCCATGTTTGGATTGCGATCAATCCACGGCGACTGTACTATAACATTATATGAAACATATTAACACCTGTTTCATTCTTCGAATTTTGAAAAGATATAGGCTCTGCGAATCGGCGCTTTCGGATTGAATCGAACCTCGAATCGAATCAGACAGAGGATTTCAAATCGAATCACGAAATCGAATCTCACTGCTCTTCTTGTTTTAGAAATGACACCTCTTGCAACCGTACATGTTCTCAGTATCCTCTGAAGTGTTGTATCGTCTGTTTGGGCGATTGAATCAAAAAGCGGAATATTCTAAAACGAACTCAAAGTATTTTCGGAAGCGGTACCTTCTAGAACAGCAGGTCTGATAATAGAAGTAGAGTTCAAGAGGGGGAGTCAATTGGTGTGAGTTTTAAAACAGCTAGACGATTCGAAACTTTCCGAATCAGCACAACTTAATTCGAGTCGAGTCGAACCACAATGACGAAATCGAATCGAATTTTGAAGCTTCGCAAGGCTCTAGAAAAGATGTAAGTGAGGATCAAAGATAGGATAGACTTAATGAAACTCTGGTATCTTAATTATTTGGTTAATCTCCCCGACAGCCGATGGTGTAAACTAATGTTTCAGAATATTTGGAATTCAGTTACAAAGACAGGATGGATGGACCAAGTCAGGGAGTTAACAGAAAACTGTTCAATGGTGATCTCGGACTTAGAAGTAGGTACAACCCGGGTAAAAAATCGTCAAAAAAGAGTCATGGAGGATCGTAACGGGAATGAGCGGGGGGGGGGGGGGGGGGGGGGCAAAGCAAATAGGTCTTTGGTGACCTGCATTATAAAGAGAAGCCACGTTTTCAACACTACCTTGATGGCATCTTTGGAGTGTGTGTGTGTGGGGGAGGGGGGGGGCGGGTCACTGCTGTTCAAGCTGAGGTCGCGGTCGATGGAACTTAGAGGAAAAATTTGGAAGAACGGTAGAAAGGAGTGTCAAATGTGTAATTTAGGAGTAATGGGGATCCAGGTGCATTTTCTATTAGAATGTCCAAAATACAAAAATATTAGGCTAACAGATTAAGATTTACTGAGAGAGAAATGGGAGGTGGGATGGGAAAATGAAGGATATGTGGTTAGTGGATGACGCAAATGAGGGATTAGTATACTTATCGGGGAGACTGGAAAGAATCCCCAGCGCGGGGATAGGGAGGCATTTGGGCTCCCAGGGTTAACCAAGGTTTTCCCACCTGAGAATCGCGACAAATCTGCGGCCTGCCAAAGTGTTATTATTATCATTATTATTAGTTGCATATTCATGTAATATTACTGGTGCTGAAATCATCTCTGTCTAACCGTAACCACACACGAGAGAGAGAGAGAGAGAGAGAGAGAGAGAGAGAGAGAGAGAGAGAGAGAGAGAAACCCAAATAGCAATTGAAAGTTCATTATTTTTTCAATTTTAACCCTAAATATTTACCTCTGATTGAGACGATCGTGGTGAGATCGTTGCAATGAGTGGGTCATAATCTACATTTTTAAAGCTAAAAGTGAAAATGCTTGATTGTTCCGACATTTTTTGCAAGTGTAGTATGCTATTAGTCAGAGGTGTTTTACACGTAAATCTGAGACTCAGACGACCTCGAAAGTTCTTAAGCAAAACTGTAGTCATATTTATCTGCATATCGGTTCTGTAGATTTCATTTACACCATGTTGCGAAATAGATACATAAATAAAACAAACTGGAATTCAGCTAGAATACAAGATAGCCGGGAATCCATAAAATGAGAGTTTGCTTTCTAAAGTTAACAGTGTTAACAAATCAACAGTATCATGCCTCAATGTGCCAGCTCGTCCCCAGAGTTCCAATGCGTTCTATGTGCCAGTAGGCACATAGAACACATTGGAACTCAAGGCACGAGTTGCAACATACACTTACCGTTGTTGCTACAGTGTAGCACCAGCTCCTCATTTGGGGTCTAAATCAAGATTCCTTTATTCCACCGGTGTGCTGAGGGAAGATGTGTTTGTAGTTTCCCCTACCCTCTTTAGCTACTCGACTATTGTTACCTATTTTCCATAATGCAAGATGCTTGGTGTGCATTTTTTGTTGACAAATATAAATTATGAGCTTCATATTCATGTCCAGCGAGATGTGTTAGATTCGATATTTTATATTATTTTTCCGATCCATTCTGTAAAAACACAATGTCATTTTCGACCTCTCAGTTGGTTCCAGGCACGTGTGTTGAAAGCACAGATGCGAAATCTCAGACACGCTTGCAATAGTGCGGCAGCGTATTATTGTCGCCACGCAGTATTTAGTTACTAACTTGTTATAACGAGTTAGTAACTAACTTTTTTCCTTGTAATGATCTCGCTAACTCGTCATAACGACTTAGCTAAATCGTTATTAACTCGGTTTTACGACTTAGCTAACTCGTTATTACAACTTATCTAACTCATTGTAACGACTGAGCTAACTAAATGTTTCTGCTGTTACCGTTCAATAAATCATTCTTGTGCTATCGGATACTCGGTAAGTCCATTGGCGCCACATTGAAGATGAATTTATTATGCAGCAACTCATTATAACGAGTTACTAACTAACTTGTTTTCTTGCTGCGATCTCGCTAACTCGTTATAACGATTTATTAAATAACTTTTTTTTCTTCCAACGATTCAGCTAAGTCGTTATAACGACTTACTTACTTTTTTTCCTGCAACGATTTAGCTAACTCGTTATAACGAGTTATTAAACAACTTTTTTTCTTGCAACGATCTAGCTAACTCGTTATAACGAGATAGTATACTGTCCAATCGGCGGTAACTTCAGATTTATGTATCACATCCGATAGGTACGTGCCCCGTACACATCGACGTATCGGAAGGCAGTGTTGTGCTTGGCTGCAAATACACGGTTTACAGTGATTGTCGGGTGGATCGCATTTTGCCAATACAAAGGAGAAGGGAATGAGAGGACGTGCAGCGGCGTAGGAAGAGAATAATCTTGGGACTGGGTATGATGTCACATCATAATCCGATTATGCCGTCGCGGTAGCGATGACCAGACGACTCTGGGTGTTTCGAGTAATACTAGAGGATAAGGAAAATACTGGAGCATCACAGGCCCGAGAAAATCACCCCCTCCCGACAAAATCCCCCATGACTAAATCCTCCTTGACTAGAGCTACGCTGCCGCAAGCCCCCCCTCCCCCCCCCCGACATACGAAACAATAAATACCCCCCACCTCTAAAACTCTCCGTAGCAAAGACTCTGCTTTGTGGCGGTTCAGAAAGTTAGAGTCCGGTAGTTTCGTGGCATATATCGACGTTTCTCTCTTTGTAATCCGGCTTTCCCCAATCATAAGACTTTCCTACACGGGATAAGGGTACCTTGGGGAGGGGAAGTATCAGTGAAAAGGTCAATATCATAGTTGGGGAGATGGAGAAAGTACCTGCGAGAAGTACTATAAAAAAGTTTGTCTAAATATGAGGGGCATCAGCACACAATCTCAGAACCCGATTGACACATCTCTACTGGCCTAAAGCGCGGACCCTTGGTGTGCTGTGTGCGTGTACATATCAAATAATACCAGCATACACAATGTACTATAACAGGAGGTCAAGCCCCACGCGTTACCTTGTGCACTTCCGATGTGCGAAACCTCTTCCTAAGAGGAGATTGGTAAGAAAAATGGGGAGGAATATGACATGTGGGGCAGGGTGAAATGTAGACTTCCTCGGTAGAGGACAGCGACAAATCAGTGGATGGCTGAAGCATCATTATTATTATAATATTATCCTGGTTGTTGAAAGTGTCGTTAAACCCCAAATAAATAAGCATTTTCACCATTTGACTTCAAGTCAATTGGTCAGATAGAACACAACTGGGCGTTATGCCAACTCTGTGTTAAAGGCATACATTTCGACTAAAAATAAGTTGTAACTGTTGACTACAATAAACTATATATATTTCCGCTCCCACATCGATTACGCCAGAAACTGTCCAGAAAATGAAGTCAGATTCTTGTGTTACTGCTGTGGGATGAGAAGGATACATAGTTTATAAGTCAGTTCATCGATATATTTGCGCATGCGCCAGTTTACTTCCGAGAGACTGCAAACAAACATTATCTTAGTTCAGCACGCTTGCTGAAATAATCTCTTCAAACACAAATAAAACACTACAGAAACCTGATCACTTTGCCTAATTGCATTTATATGCTATTAAAGGATTAAATTCAATTATTAAATGTAATTTATTTGTTAATATTCACATTTCATACTGCACATGTAACTCTCTCGAACCGGTGGCTTAGCAGCCCTACCTTTCGACCAAGAAACTCTACCTCAGCGCACATTTCGTGGGTGATACAGTCCACAAATCACTACGACCTCTGGTCCCAACACATCTTCTTTGTAACTCGTTGTTCCTTCCCCATGCTCCCACCCGACCCAGTGGCATTTGCAACCCGGCGATCCAACCATACATGTACGATGACACCATAACAAAAACCTAGTCAAAGTGACCCTATCGCACCATCTTCTCTACTCACTAGTTAGTCCATTGACCTTTCTCAGAGATTGTACCCCAATTATGAATCACAGGCCTGAAGCCAGACCGTTCCCGACGACTGAGTATGGGGAGGCAGGGGATAACTTTTAAAATTTATGAAATTATTGGGAAAACCCCAAAATGACCCCACAAACCTATTCGACCCGACTCGAATTTCCATAATTTGCCACACCCCGAACGCCACTACGCATTCGACCCAATACGTAACCAGACGACTCGACAATACCACTCAACCCGACTTGTCGGGGTATGATGGGGCACTACCTGAATCTTCTGGTTGAGACCCTAACCAAATCAAACGTGCCTCCCCTTTTCTGTCGTTCTCTGCGACTTAGTTACCCATCACCCCATTCCATCACAGGGGCAGAGAGGAATTTCATCCCATGCCCGTCCCAGAGGCCTAACCAAGGTGCACATCTCGGTGTTCTGGAACCCCATCCTACTCTTCCATCCACTTGACTTAGTGTCCATACACACCTATATTTCCACCCGGTGACCCCGCCGTGCTTTGAGGGACTAAAACATTTGTTTACTCTCCCCAGAGGACCGAGAAAAACCCCAATACTCACAACCCATTCGACAGTCTAGCCAACCTAATGATTTGACCATCTGAACCAGCCAGAGAGTGGGGTAGGTTCCTGGGTTGAGTGATTGGGGCCGAGAACTACTAGAATGGGTGGTCGGCCCGAGTGAGGCAGCCATTTCAAGGCGATAAATCAGATAGTCAGTCGAATGGGTGGTGTGGCGGTACTTTTTGGTCGGTCCAAGGCCGCCGGAAAGGTCGAGAGGGTGGTAGAGGCGCAATTCCCTCTCTGCTCTAAGATAGATGGCATACTGAACGGCATACTGCACTGGGAAAAAGTGACTTAAAAATAGGGGTTACCCCTCTGCCCTTTGGTGCTTTCGGCAGCTCTGGATCAGTCTTCTGGATCAGTTGATCACCCTTGGTAGTGTGTTCACCTGGTTCAAAGGAAGGGATATCAGGTCAAGTGTGCGAAACAGGGTATCTGGATCGGAGTTGGCTGGTGATGGGGTAGGTTTAGTCTCAGGGTCAACAAAACAATGTGTCTGGTGTGGACCATCGGGCCACACTTGGAATGATTGCCGGGGTAGAGCCGTAGTACTATTGGGGCGTGCTGGGTGTTGTTAGGTCGCTTGACCTTTAATACCATAATGTCTTTGGTCGGTGCGGTTTGGACAGCTGATTCAGGTGGAATGGGCGGCGAGGTAGGATCTCTAGTATGATCATTGGATTTTAAGATCGGGTGACTATGTCACCCTAGGAGTAGGTCACAGGTCGGCTTGCATATGGAATCGAGGAGAGTGGGATGGTCAGATCGTTGAGTCAAATACTCGGTCGATTGGTGGTTGGCATCCAGCTTTGAGGAGCTCGTTCCAACGAGGGGTCATAACCTATGTCTTAGAGACAAAAAATGAAACAATAATGAAAATTAATTGGCGATTTTTGAGAATAGCGCTGGCTGGTTTTGGATGTTACGTTAGGTAAAGGGTTAATAACTCGTTTTTGTGAGTTAACGAGATCGTTGCAAGAAAAAAAGTTAGTTATTAACTCGTCATTATGGAACCCGACAGGTGACATAGTCAATTTTTGTAATCCGTTCGCACGGATTACTAATCCTTGCGAACGGATTAGTAAACCATGCGAACAGTTTAATAATCCGCGCAAACGGATTACTAATCTCTGTGAACGGATTACTAATCCGTGCGAACGGATTAAAAAATAAATTGTCCACGTTTCCTCTGGTCATATGCTGGAGACCGGGTGACATGGACAACTTATTTCTTAATCCCGGGTGACGTGAGGCTGAACTTTCCAAGTGTAAGCCGATTATTTATCATTTCATTGTGCTCAGCCTTGCATTCCTGGTTAGGGGAGGTTTCTTACACAGGACCCGTAGTGTGCTCCGCTGGATATTCCCTGCCCCATCGCTCTATATGCTGCCCCTGCCTGCTATAACACACAGAAATGGGCAGCATACATTTTGTACCAAAATGCATAACAACCCTTTCTGAGTTTGGATGAAAATCATTAGAGGAACGTCGATATATTCACAAAATGTGTCTGTTTCATAAGATTGTAAATGGAAATGCTCCCGAATACCTTACTGACCTCTTACCAAGGAGAGTTCGTGACACAGCAAATTATTCCCTTAGAAACGCTTTAGAATTTGTTCCATATGTTTTGCGAATGGAATTGTTGAAAAAATCGTTCTTTCCGGCATGTTAAAAAATATGGAACACGATCGATGAGACCATCAAAAATGACTCTTTGGTAAACTTTAAGAAATTCTTGACTAACCCGGATGTGAAACCACCCCATACTTTTATAAAGGGAAAAGAAAACGGAGTATATTTCACTATCGGCTAAGAAACGGGTGTAGTGATCTGAACGCTGATAAATTTGCAAACCACATATCCAATTCACCCCGAGTGTACGTGCACCCCCAACGGAATAGAAGATACCCATCACTATTTCTTCGTGTGCAACCACTATGTCCCAGCTCGGAGCAAACTGACTCATATCCTGCTAAAATACAACATTACTGAGGTTGACCAGCTACTTTAAGGAGAGGCGACCTTGCCAAACAAAGATAACAAGGTTATATTTCAAGCTGTCCAAAAATTTATACACGAATCCAAAAGCTTTGAATAGGTAGTCGAACTATTGACCCTTTACCTAACGTAACGGCCAAAACCGAACAGTGCTATTCTCAAAAATCGCCAATTAATTTTCATTACTTTTTCATTTTTTGTCTCAAAAACATAGGTTATGACCCCTCGTTGGAACGAGCTCGTCGAGCTCGTTCCAACGAGGGGCCATAACCTATGTTTTTGAGACAAAAAATGAAAAAACTAAGTTATTCAAGAATTATTTTTGCAAGTGTCGTCTACTTTTCAAGTTAGGTAAAGGGTTAATACTTTCAACATCCTCTACAACTGAAGCAACTGCAAATCTTAAAAATTAACCAATAATTATGCCGAACAAGTTGCTGTCTCAGATTTCCTCCACCTGTCTGTTACATTTCACAACTTTTCCCCTATCACACACGCTTATTTTCTTTCTACCATAATTGCGCAACAATTACATTGTCAATGTTACCCACTTAAATGTGAGTCGGAACTCAGCACCATACTTCATACTCCGAATCTGACTCAACTTACAGACCCTTCAGCAAATATGAACAGAGGATGACCTCTGTAAATATTTATAAGTAAAAAAATTCAAGATTTGCTTTCATTCCAGGGATTACGACCCCTCGGTGTAAGTAGCTCCACGAGGTCCTTGCAACGAGGGGTCGTTGACCCTGCGAACCAGGCATTGGAAACTAAAAAGAAAAGAAAATTTAAATTTTGAATACAACTTCATGCGGATTGAGTCAAGTTATATGAAGATAAAGAGTTAAATCCTACCGAGCATACAGTGTAGCGCAAGCTATTGTAAACTGCTGTAATCTATCCCTTTTCCAGTTCTTCTTTCAAGGTTCTCGCATACTCTACTGTCACATTAATTACTTATTTTCCTTTTTGTTATTATGCACTTTAGATTGGATTATTTTGTTCGCTGCCTCATGTTTTAATTGTAAAATGTCGGGAAAAGAGTCTTTTAAGTGGAAAGCACTTGTTCTCTGATCTCTTTGCATTTTTGCTAGTTTGCAAATAAAGTATGTTTAATCTAATCTAACCCTTTCTCGCATATTGTCATGTTCGTGCATCGCGCCGACACCTTTCGTGACGAGTCCATTCGATTTGCGAGAGAATTTACTCATCATTTACGAATTTTATGCTACCTCTTTCCGTATGTTATATAGTGTATGGAAGGAAGGAGTGGGGAATATCCTGGGGAGAGCGTTACGGGCCCCTGTGCAAAAAACATGGAATCATGGAGTATGGTCAATTGTCATTATATGTCCAACCACATGATGTACAGCTTTAAAGATTCTGAACACGACTTTTTTTGGAAAAACACGTGTCGCCCTTTTTCTCTTTTCCGAGTATGACATCTCTGTACCTTCAGCAATAGAAAATGTATCCTGGTGAATCAAGGTAAGAAAATCCTACGACATTTTTTGGCTGCGGCTGGGGATCCCTTTTTGGGAGACAAATAACCGAGTTTTGCTAAATAGCCTCTAAAGGGAAGGGAGGAGAGAGCAGAGGAGGGAGAGGAGGGAAGGGAAGAGGGAAAAAGGAATGAGAAGAGGGATGAGCGGAGGATTGACTCAGATTCGAATAATTCCAAGATCATCCTTGGATCAGGACGGGATCGTTATTGAGTATCAAGATCACACTAGGATCTGCATCATCCTAGGATAAGAATTGAAGGGCAGGAGCAACAACTGCTGTTTTGAGGGGTGACGGTGGTAGTGTGCGTTCTGAAGGCTAACCCTAACCATGTGGTTATTTTACCAGCTCCCAAAAGGGATAAGTCGGCTGGCGTATGCTTTTTTCCAGGACAGGACAGGAGGGGGTGGGTGGGGATGGTGGTAACTTATGTTGGTACACATACTAGATGGCGGTCTCATGGTCGTGTTAGAGAGGACACTCGTGAGATTCTGTGCAGCTAAAAAAATTCGCAACAATTGTCGCCGGCGTGCGCATGTATCACCTTGTATCACCATTACGATGACGTCACATGATGGCAGGTTCTCAGTACTACCAGGAGGTATAGTCACGTGATGAATTCTACCCAATGAGTTCCACCACGGGTAGGTCTCCCGCCCAGCCTCCCCCATTAAGGCCTGATCGGTCTGTGCATAACTATCAATCAATCCTTTTCCATTCTTTCCCAAGTAGAAATGACGGATAAATGTTACAAACGGCACGTTGCTATCCACCCCAGGAGGGAGGAACAGGATACCAGGTTCTTATTGACACTCATTCATTGAGCCATTCCTCTACAGCCATGCTCCTTGATTAGTGGAGGAACCATAAAATAAATTAACATGACCCTTGTCGGGCACATGTAATGACTGGTGTCCGTGAGGTGCCAAGGGTGAAAAATCATTGTCTATTAATCCGTTCGCTCGGATTATTAACCCTTTACCCAACGAATCGCCTACATCCGCCCGCGTAAAATGCAAACTCAGCAGCTGAAAGCATACTACACTTTCAAAAATTCAGCAGCTGAAAAAATATTATTTTTCAAAAATGTCAACAAAACCATATCATGTCACCCCTCTTTGGAACGAGTTCGTCGAGCTCGTTCCAAAGAGGGGTCACATGATATGGCTTTGTTGAATTTTTTTGAAACAATTTAAAAAAATAATATTTAAAATAATAAATTTTGATATCGTCTGCCTTGGGTAAAGGGTTAAACCGTTCGCACTGTTAGTAGTCCGTTCGCACTGATTAGTAACCCATGTGCACGGATTACAAAAAATGACCATGTCACCTCTCGGTCTCCATACGTCATAAAGAGTTACTGAATTATATTTTCATCGCCAATGTGACGCCAATGGGCTAACCGTGTATCCGATAGCACAAGAACGATTTACTGAACGGTAACAGCGGAGAAGTTAGTTAGCTAAGTCATAATAATGAGTTAGCTAAGTCATAATAACGAGTTAGCTAAGTCGTAATAACGAGTTAGCTAAGTCGTTATTACGAGTTAGCGAGATCTTTACAAGAAAAAAGTTCGTTACTAAATCGTTATAACGAGTTACTGATCTCGTTGCAAGGACAAAAGTCAGTAACTAACTCGTTATAACGAGCTAGAAAATAAATAGTACGATAGCAAATTACCTTGTGAAAATTCCAAGATACATGTAAAGAGTTAACCCTTTGAACACGAGGTGACTCTTTGCCGGATCAGGAACATGATACGCCACAATTGCATTACGTTGGTTGGCTGCTCAGTGGATGTGCAGAGTAGACCAATCAATATTTTAGCCTAGAGGCTGCACTTTGAAAATATTATTTCGTCTACCTCCAAATAATTAATATGGACTCTTCCAATTGCTGCCTTTGTACTGACATGGAAGATACCACCAGTTTTCAAAGGGTTAAGACGCATCACTAAACAATACAAGAGTAGAATACGATCTATACAAAAATCGTACCTACAGTACGTGCAGAGTGTATTATCACTAAATCACCCGCGGAGTGGAGATACCACCCAAGCAATAATTGCCAATTTGATGCAAAGCATAACAAGCACAAGCAAAGTTCCAGCCAATGGACCTCCGGGTTAAACCCGGAGGTTCATTGGTTGAAACATTGCTTGTTTTGATTGTCCATATGTACAGAATTTGAAAGTGAAACTTTGGGTGATAACCCCACGCCGCGGGTGATTGTGTTACAATCCACTATCCACGCACCGTAGTGCTCTAAGTTCATTATTTTCTGTCTGTATTTTTGGTATTTTTAGCCCAACTTTCCTCTTTTATTTAAACCAGTTTTTCGATCAGTATTTTGTTCAGTTATATGTTCATGAGATTGTTATCAAGTCTTGTCATGGCTGCTTTACAGTAGCCATGACTAGATTTGATTAAACAGTTTTAATATTAATATTCAACAGGTTAACAGTTACAGTCCGACCAGATACAACATAATAATGAAAAACAAATAAAAAGCAGATTCAGTAAAATGTCCATGAGATTTTCATCTAATCTAGTCATGGCTGCTGTAAAGCAGCCATGACTAGATTTGATGGAACGTTTTAAATAAAAATATTCAATAGGTTAAAAGTTAAAGCCCGACTCGATACAATACATGTATAATAATGAAAAACAAACAAAAAGCAGATAACATGAAACTGGTGTTTTTTTTTTCGCTGATACAGATTTGTCTTAATAAAGCAATAGCCAAGACCACGAAATATTTTGTAAGTATTGGATACTAAATGATGTCACAAGAAAAAATAATGTTTGGAGTTTCAGTGGGTAGATTCTCGCTTCATCTGTGACAGTAATAACGTTTGACAGATTTAGAACAAATCTGGCATTGCACCTCACAGCACCAACGGAATTTACAGTTGCACTTCACAGTAACATGTTCAATTTTCTTCCGTACCCGGAAGCCACAAGCGGTGCATAGTTCGTTGCAGCTCCTTCTCTGCGATTTTGAGACCGAATCCTTTTTAGTCCTTGAACACTCTCGATATAAAGTTCCTCTCCAACCGAGTGCTTTTTGGGGTTCACAGTAGTCGGGAGATTGGTCCAAATACAATAGGTCCTTTGGGGAATAGTTCACGGGCAACGGGTGACTAGCATCATTTGGGTTTTGATACTGTTCTAGTCTGTAGTCTACTAGCTTAGCACGCTTGTATCGTCGCTTAAGATATTCTCCGCTTTGTCGGAATGCACCCAGCACTCTCCAGCATGTGCGTAGACTACAGCTTCCGGAGACCCCGTGGCACTTACAAACTAGTTTCATTTGACGCTTCACAGCCTAAAACATAAAAAAATAATTTTCATTTACGCTTGGCAAAATTAATGTTGCTTTTGATGGCCTCAAGTTTCAGGTCAGTGAGAGACATGTAAAATGAGCTAAAGACGTGTTGTGTATAAAAATGCGAGGTTTCGCCGATGCTACATTCCACTACCCTTGAACCCCTACTTGCTTGGCAACTCCCCGAGTATAATTTGCATCGGGACATAAAATTGTCAGTGAGCTGATAACAGAATTGTCAGTTGTTTATTTTTTACCATTATTTCTAGAGTAGGTAACAATATATTATTTCTGGTATCCCACTCATTGTAACAGTATTTATTGTACCACTGCTGCTGATAATTACCCGTTCTCACATGAATGCTATCGGAAATCATTGAAACAAAACAGACCACGCGTATGGTGGACAGTCTACAAATACTGGAAATGGCAAATGGAATGATTTTTTTTCGAAAACCTAAACGAAATTGCTAAAACCTATATGATTGGTTCAGTATTCGCCGTATTATATCACTTTGTTTACAAATTTAGACACAAATCACCTGAAAGTGACATAACATTATTTTCGTAGAATTTCTTAACATTTGTCATGTGCGATTTGATTACTTGTTACATTGGACTCCGCGAGGCTTCTGATTATTATTTATTTATTTATTTATTTATGTTTAAGGTCACATATTTATGCACAATGGCTAATCATGACCGTGACAGTTTTACGGGTGGAGGAAGCCGGAGTACCCGGAGAGAACCACCGAGCAGCGACGAGCCAGCTCCCCAACATCGTAACTCCGCACTGCAGCACAGGCAGGGTTAGATTGGTTGAAGACAGGCGTACCATCGACGTGCAGTACGCCTTAGTACACGGCGTCATCGTGCCCCCACATGGGCAATGGGGGTGAAGTGTCTTGCCCAAGGACACAACGCGGTTGCCGCAGGGGGGATTCGAACCGAGGACCTCTAGGCTTGCAGCCTGCACCTCTACCTACTGAGCCACCGCGCCCCCTTGCGAGGCTTCTCAAACGACTTGCATAATATATAATCAATATGTACCTTTCCATGTGGTTACTCTCCAAGCCTTTACCCAACGCAGACGATATCAAAATTTATTATTTTAAATATCATTTTTTTCAAATTATTCAAAAAATTTCAACAAAACCATATCATGTGACCCCTCGTTTGAACGAGGGGTCACATGATATGGTTTTGTTGAAATTTTTTAAAAAATAATATTTTTTCTACTGCTGAATTTGCATATTACGCGGGTGGACGCGGGCGATTCGTTGGGTAAAGGGCTAAAAGCAATTGGTTTAAAATCAACAATAACCAACTGGGTTCAGTGAATAAGACCCCAGTTGGGTTCATATTCACTCAACCAAGTTTATTTGGGTTAAATGTTAACCCAACTGATTTTTGAGTATATCGTACCGTGGATATGGTCGAGCTGCACAGTACGTATAGTGAACCAAACCAAGCATATTTGACCCTAGTGGTGCTGAATCTTTGGTTTTTCGAATCTACAAGCTGTTCCTGGAAAGGGTGAAGTTACTTAGAGTGTAAGCGCTTTTGTTGTGCACTAGTTGTTTACAATGGCGCTGTTTGTTCAGCGTTGTAAGTTTCAATTCAAATAACGACAGCGTGAAAGAAATTTCATTGGGTCAAATGAAACTCACCGATCTGTCCGAGTAAAGAATGAATAAATTTGCTACAGGAATTCCCATACAGTCAAATGATGCTTAAGGGTCAATCGTGGTGAAATTGTCTTCGGCAGTTTCCATAGGGTCAAATGACGCTCAGGTGATAACCTAACCTACTCACCAGTAGGTCCCGAGCAATGGGAAAGTTAAATCATACACCACTTATTACCATGACTTAATATTCAAGTGAAAATCAGAATCGATTCTCGCATATGATTCTCACAAGGAAAACATTAAGAATCAAGTTTGATTTTCACAAAATGAATTGATCCTTGTCATCAATTCTGAAAGTGTCTTTAAAGGCCTGAAAAATTCTACTTAGTTTTTTTCCCTCGAATTAAGGTAGGACTTGGGCTTAACAATGCCGTCTAGAGACTCTTGGATGCCTGTAAAGCAGCCCAGGCTTCACTAGAAACCACTGTTGAGGTGCAGTTAAAACTAGAAGTTCTGTCATGAAATACGCACAAATAGCACGTAGATTTGCGCGTTAATCTACGCGTTATGACCATAGTAAGGCTATCAAATTCCTGTACATATGGCCTGTGCACAAGCAATGTTTCAGCCAATGGACCTCCGGGTAACCCGGAGGTCCATTGGCAGAAACATTGCCTGTGTTTGTTATGAGTAACCAGGAGAACCTGCCGTGCTTTGGATACCATTCGATATGGCAATTGCCCGCAATTCCTACGCGCAATTAAGCCTAGATAAGCGCACAGTTCATAACAGGACTTCTGGTTTTAACTGTAATGTGACTTTCACCAGAAACACCAACAAAAGACTGTTTGTTGGTACATTGGGACATGTGTTCACTTGTTCATGTAAGACAAGAAACTCAACAAAATTACAAGTAGGGCCTCAAGGGATAAACTGCAGTAAATGCATAAATGTGTGGTTTGTTTATTACTTTGGAATATAGACTGGTTGCACACACAAGTGTCTGACAGTACTCACAGATTCTAAATGAGGGTCTATTTAATAAAATGGAACGTTATTCTCGCAGCAGAAGTTCACGAGAATTAAAACTCGCAGATCGGTACAAATTTAAGGCCGGACCCTATACTATAAAAAGCTTACAATCATATTTTCTAGAATTGTATTTTCTACCTATTAGCCTACTGTAACTGACTAAAATTAATCATTAGCATTTTAAAAGATATGGCAATTTGCCAACTGGCAAATTGACACATGCCTGGAAATGCAATGGCCCATTTCAACCCATTTAGAGTCATAACTAGGAAATATAATTCTAGAAAAGACAATTGTCAGTGTTTTATAGTATTGGCCCCGTATTATGTTTTTTATTACGATTCGTTGCTTCAAAATTATGATAAGAAATTGTATGTTTTAGTGTTCCCACTGATCGCATAAAACTTGCTTACATGAGATGCGGTTTAATCACTTGTTATCTCCCTTCAACAGCAACGTTAAAATGTGAGGCATCAAATTATATTGATTGTGCAAAATACGAAAAATATTTAGCTATAACTTTATGTCATCGAGTGTAACACTCGCAGCATATCCAGTCTCAAGTTCTCACGTCGCCTTTTATATTCTGTAAGGAACCCTACGTTAATATTGGCTGGTTATTTAACCACTTTTCGTGGTGTTTGTGCGTAAACTACCTTTGATTTCATGTGATGTACCTTTACTCACAAAGATGTACAAATATTATTTCGTGGTCTAGTTATAGGTATTCCAGTCAATAAGTATTTAGTTCATCTTGAAAACATCACGTTGTAAACGCAGTGAGTGGGTTTAGGTGGAGTGTTCATAAAATTACAGATGTGGTAAGTCGTCGTTCATAATTATTTAGAAAAAGGCGAAGAGTCCTTGCAAGTATTCAGTAACAGATCCAGTAGTCCCTGCTCTCAGTTTTGGTAAAACCATTGAAGCTCCGATCAAATCAAGTCTCTACTGAGAAACATTTCTTGCGTTGATTCAAAGAAAATGAACGTTTATGGTATTTTTTAGATTCAACCGTCTAGAATATGTCAGATGGTAGGAAAAGCGAACCAAAGGTTCGCTTTTCCAACCGACTCAAATATTTCAGATGACCGAATATAGGCGATGGGATAACATACGTGGCTATTTAAGGGCTAGACCAATTTCAAGTCACAACATGGACGAATTCCTTACAAAATTTGACAATTGGGTGGAAAGCTTGTACCAGTGTGTAACAATGGTCTTTTTGTAATGAAACCTTGAGAAAACAGGAAAGTAACCGTGAAAAAATAGATACCAGAACATAGCAGGAGTTAATGGTTATTTACCTGTTGGGACACAATAATGTAGAACCTGTACAAGTTAGTCTCTGATAGACTCAATGGGCATGCGATCTGAGATTCGATGTCTTTTTCTCGATTTGATTCATTCGAGCCAAAAACTTTTGAGTCACGGGTCCGTAGGAATGAGTTTATAGCATGGAGTGAAAATAAACAGTGGTTTCGGTACATATGTTCTGAACTACCGCGGAAACAAATTTAAAATTAAAAAGAGGTTGACACATATGCTTCCTAACATCTATTGTCATTGGTTAGGGTATTTGTTCTTTTTATGTGGTTTACACACAATAAATAAGTCCGCAATAAAAACTAAATCCGGTATGTCTAATGACGACAATTCCGTTATGAAAGTCGATTTTCAGTGTCGCCGACAATCTTGGATTTAGCAGTCATTTTAGATTTTTAAAAACGGCGCCTTATTTTTTAAATCTCCCATAACCTAAGCATATGACTCAAAGTGAAAGTTTACTTTTAACAAACGTTTAACACGAAAGTTATATAAGAACTTACTCTATAAAGAGGGCAACTGCAATCAATGGGATGACCAAAGTATTATTAAATAGAACTGCACTACAGTCTTACAGTATCCCTGCGTTCCATCAGAGTTTTTACACTATCACGCTAATATTCACACCCTGTCCTCCAAAATATAGTGGTTATGTTGACCATTTGGTAGATGTGAGCATATTATGTCCCGATACCAACCGCAATACCTTGCAGTGGTTGGTCAATGCCTCGTTGATTTTATTTTATGTCGCCGGGCACGCGCACATGTCTACTGTCAACGATTCTTATGTCCACTGTCAAGGAAAGCATGAACAACGGTTCATCGCAATGCCTTTCTTCACTTGAAATCAACTGAGACAAATACAGTTAACTGAAGTAAAATACACACAAAAGTACCGTTATTACGTACAAAAAGATTAGTTATGTAAACATGGGTAATTATTTATCACACCGATTAGATTATAAGGTCTCTTTTCATTAATTTACTGCAACATAAGCTGAAATCGCTTCATTCCAATCATTTTAAGATTTGTTGTTGTACAGAGAATATTAGAAAGCAGACGTTGTTTCGGTAAGGTGTTAACTTTTATCATTTTTGTTCCAATTCAATTTTACTTGTGTAAGAACGGGACATATACATTATTCTGTTTGTTGACAGGGGACATGGTCTCACGTTCCCTGCATGAAACATTTATTCACCCTCGGCTGACGCCTCGGTTGAATATAAATTTCATGCAAGGAACGTGAGACCATGTCCCCTGTCAACAAACAGAATAACGTATAAAGTTCCAATAAGTCTACAATCCTCGCCCTCTGACTGGATGAGATATTACATAGTTTCATTTATGTTTGTGGCTCCAGTAGCATATGTTACTGACTGACGTCACCACGCGAAATATTTGAAATGACGTTGCACGATTTCGTAATTATTTCATCAACGGCGTGACTTGCAAACCGGGATGTTTTACAGGTGCAAACAGACGATGTTCCGAAAGAAGTGTTGTTTAAATTACAAATCAGGTTACGATTTATTTATTTTAATTATTGGTTCCTTGTCCAGTGACGCCGTGAGGTACACCACAGGGTTTATTTACTAAACGTGTCGTCGTTAAAAGTTGTCGTCTTCATTTCAGGTGTGCGTTTTGTGCTGTAGGTAGGGTCTTATTGGAACATATACGTTATTGTGATGAATTGACGGTAACATGGCCTCAGGCCATGTTACCGTCTATTCACCACAATAACTTATAATAGCCTATAATAACACACCTACCTTATAATAACACACCTACGTTATAATAACGCACCTACGTTATAATAACGCACCTACGTTATAATAACGCACCTACGTTATAATAACGCACCTACGGAATAATTAATACTAACCTTCCTTCCAGCGGCATTGTTATGGGTGTGAATGGCAGCTCTTGTGTCTTTGCGAGTTTTTAAGGCATCTATAAAATGTTTCGAAACATTTTCGCCAAAAAGAGTATTGTCACTGCAACCACCCCACTTCCAATAAGGACCACCTACAGAAGAGAAAGATGAATATTGTAAGAAAATATTAATACATAATAATTAATTTTGGAATACCTCTCATGCGATCCGAGTTTTAATGGTAATAGAGTATAGAAACTTCGCCTTTCGTTTGAATGACAAACATAGTCTCTTTCCGACAATACGAAAGGTGTTTATTGGGTGTTTCTACCTCAGGTGTTTGCAGTTGCGAATGACTTTAAGTTGTTCGGGAGTATATACTACATGGAAATCAATCTCACGGAGTTTGTTTATTGTTTATTGTGTAGTGTTATTGGTATTTAAAGCAGAACTTACATATATGCAGGGCTGGGAGGAGTTAAAATTTTCCTTAACACATTAACGTGTTAAATAATTCTGTGTTAACGAGTTAAATGACGTTAAATATTAAAATGAACAAATGTTAATAACTTTGGCCATTTTTATTGATTTGAATTTGAATATAATTGAAATTACGCACAGTTCGTCTCTTGAGTTCTAATATGTTCTATGTGCCTACTGGCAGCCTACTGGCACATAGAACACATTGCAACTCTGGGGAAGAATAGTAAGACAGTTCTCTCAGGTTATCGTAAATTCTAACATTCAGAGATGTTTTCATTTAAGAATACAATCGATGCGGCCGTATTCTTAGAAAGAGACATCCACATTTGCTCGAATACCAGTCCTAACATGGAAAATAGGCATTCGGATGAAGCTGATATTGCTGTATCGTCAAATATCAGCGGGCAAACTTCGCCAATGTTGGTAGGAGGGCTATGGACATCTAAATTATTCGTGTTCTTCAATTTCGTCAAATGGCGCAAAATTCGACGTCATCGGCACGCGCGATCCGGCTGGGGTAAACACAAAATAACGACGCAATGCTACATATTATACAATTATAATCTTCAAAGTTAAACGTTATTAACTTGGTTACATTTTTTTAACGTTGTTAAAATAATTTAACACGTTAACGTTTGAAACGTTAACTGCCCCCAGCGCTGCATATATGCCCACCCCATGAGCGCAGCAGAACCGAAGCGTCAGCTTTAGAGTACTTTACGCCGGGCCTTCGTTCACCAATGAAACAACAACCAACACCTATTGTGTACTACCGTAAACAAGCACTAGTTTACATCTCAAGATTCCTACAAAGAATTCAAGGAGCAGGTCTACAATCCGGACATGCGGTGTGAACATGTAACACTATAAGGGTAGCAATTTATGTATTCGACCAAGCTGTGTTTTTAATACATCAAGATGGCAGACATTTCCTTCTTCATTGTCCAATGTTTCCTAATGCAATCAATGAAACCATCAATTTACCCCCTTTCACTATAGATATTACCACAATTCTTTTTGGCTCAGAATATTTCAGTAACGAGGAGAACAGCCTTATTTTTGATATAGTGCAAGACTTCATCTTACAGAGTGGCCGTTTCCTCTGACGAGTGACGACAACTGTTTTTGGACATACTTCATCTTCATTAAGAATTCCTCTATCGGTGTCCGCACGATTAAAGCCATGTACCATAATTTTATTATCTAGTTATTGATAGAGCTGCTTAATTTCAAAACCTTCTTTTCCATTCAACTTTATCTAAAAACAATGCGCCATGTATTCGGGATGGCTTCTTCTTCTTTCTTCTTCTTCTTCTTCTTCTTCTTCTTCTTCTTCTTCTTCTTCTTCTCCTTTCTTCTTCTTCTTCTTCTTCTTCTTCTTCTTCTTCTTCTTCTTCTTCTTCTTCTTCTTCTTCTTTTTCTTCTTCTTTATTTTATTTCTTCTTACTCTCTGACTTCTTCCTTTTATTCATCTTTTTTTATCGGTTAGACTACTTCTGATTTCACGTATGTGTTGTTTAGACAATCGCGTATATCGCTGGGTAAGGGCTGAGCCTATTGGTCAACTTATTCTAAGCATGAAATTAGTATAAACTGCCTTTTTCAATTTTTTTCTGACAAGCTGTCGGTACCCCTCAGCTGCACTTGTTGATGTAAAGAAAAGTGAGCCATTATGCAGTTGCAGGTGACTGCGCGTACGCATCTGGAATGCTCACCAAGTATGACGCGGGCTGGTGATGCGCTTGTCCAAGGTCAGAGATTCAACCAGATTCACTGGCCCGCTAGTGCTCACCCCCTTAGGATGCGATATACATGTTTCATTTGTTACTACTGATCATTGCCATCATCTTTACGAAAAGTGCTATAAAAAGTAGGAAACGACTCAGATTAGCCTTAGGCTTCCTGTCGAATCCTTGTTTATCTACCGATCTAATTATCACTGTTGCTGTTATCTCGTATACTGATAGCAAAACGTATTTTTATTAATCTATTGTACTGCTATGTAATGTATACACATAATATTATCTTGAATAAAATATTGTTCAACTAAGATGGTAGGCTTGGACTTCGGTCTCAAGTTCATTACAAGTATTATGATTCCGGCCTTTTCTATCTGTATCAGGCCAGCTTGTCTTGTAAACATTCAATCAGTGGAATGAATATTGAAGAAAGTTTCGAATGATTCAGGTAAATTCATATTTTTTCCAACTGCACAGAAAAGGTACATATTTATTTTGTAAAGTTCGGTGCATTTCAAAATTTTAGGGGCGTTAACCTTTTACCCAACGCAGACGATATCAAAATTTATTATTTTAAATATCATTTTTTCAAATTGTTCTGAAAATTTCAACAAAACCATATCATGTGACCCCTCGTTGGAACGCGCTCGATGAGCGCGTTCCAACGAGGGGTCACATGATATGGTTTTGTTGAAATATTTTGAAAAAATGATATTTTTACAAGTGCTGAATTTGCATATTACGCGGGCGGATGCGTTCGATTCGTTGGGTAAAGGGTTAAATAAATGATCAGTGTGACCGTTATATTTTTGTGGATGATAATTCGCATAGTACGCTTCTAAAGAGAATGCTTTGTACTACGAGACAACGTATGGCCCCAGATTTGAGCTGCGTATGGTAGGTGACTACGAACAAACGCAAGTGCTACGATGTTTGCGCTTTCGTTAGAAGAAAGTTTTTGACTTTGTTTTTAGAAAGAGGTAAAGTATGAAGCGAAGAAAAATGTTTAGTTTCTCAGATGCGCCACATGCTCAGAAATCGTGCGCCTCCAATATATTTTTTCGATGTTCAGAAAAAATATTACATGCTGCACCTGCGAATTTCAGACATACTGTATTTTTTCAAAGCAATATTCTCCAATATACGTAGGCAGCATAAATAAAATTTAAACCACATTTTAGTAATCCGGACTGTACCGGGCCGCCGTTGATGGTCCGGCCCAATAAATAGCGGCACGATACGGACCGGAACACGGTCAAAGGCGGTCTAGTGGGGTGTTTTCGTTTTTTAACTAATATAGGACACCTTTACGCCTTCCGTGTCTGTATTGGATGCTACAGCTTGATTGTAGACTTTAAAGTGGATATCAGGCATGGCTGTTAGACTGCTAAAATTAATGAAGATTTCTATCAAGTATTATTCAGTTTCCAACAAGCAAATTGTATGTTTTCTGGTGTAGGCTTTAGATCAACAAGTCTGATACTCACTCCAAATGGATGGGATAACCTACAGTTAAAACTAGAAGCCCTGTCATGAGATGCGCACAGATAGCCCGTTAATCTACGCGTTATGACCACAGTAAGGCGATCAAATTCTGTACATATGGCCTGTGCACAAGCAATGTTTTAGCCAATGGACCTCCTCGTTTACTGCATGTCATGACCGCGTGGAACAGAAGGTGAAGCATTTTTACCGCGGTAGACAAGTTCTGATTCACTATATATCCCAGTAATCAACGCTTGGATTGGCTGCCCTCTGAAAAAACAATGTCATTATTAGAGAGAGAGAGAGAGAGAGAGAGAGAGAGAGAGAGAGAGAGAGAGAGAGAGAGAGTTGGAATAAAAGTATTGCAATTCAGTTTGCGCTGACTTGCAAACACAACCGACATTGCAATGAATTTATTACATTTCCGGATACAATGACGGGCCGACACAACGGACTTTGCAGTAAGTTTGTTTATTACATTTCAGGTTGCAATGATGGGGGAACACAACCGACTTTGCAATGAATTTATTACATTTCAGGATGCAATGACGGGCCGACACAATGGACTTTGCAGTAAGTTTGTTTATTACATTTCAGGTTGCAATGACGGGGGAACACAACCGACTTTGCAATAAATTTATTACATTTCAGGTTGCAATGACTGGCCAACACAACCGACTTTGGAATAAGTTTATTACATTTTAGGTTGCAATGACTGTCGAATACCCCCACCACCCCACACGCACACACACCACCCATGTCGCATTCTCAAGTTCTGTACCGACCTGTTCTCGCCATAAAAGCTTAGAGTGTCATCGCCCATAAACTTGCAGTACGTTTACTGCATGTCATGATCGCGTGGAGACCCCGAGAGGTGAGGCATTGTTTACCAAGACAGACAAGTTCTGATGCACTGGTATAATATGCAATTCAAAAAAAGTAGGGGATATCCAAACTGATGTTGATATTCTCGGAAAATGGTATTGTATGCACGTGATTGGACACATCAGTATGTTACCAAGTTTAGTGTGGATCATGAATGTCACTGGCCCACTTCGTGCAGGTTTTTCGCACAAGCTCCGCGTTAATGTCTGTGGGGTACGTTTTGAAATTTTCATTTGTACTGGCGGGGCTTTTTCGGAGGTCTAATCGTTCTTTTCTTGGTATAAACTCGTCCATCAATAGTTTCTGGTCGAAACGTAACTTTCGAGGTATGAGAAGACTGACACGTGACGAACGTTTACGTGCCGTTGGCATGTTGGAAGCTGGCAACAGACAGACAGCAGTGCCTCAAATTCTCGACGTTACTCAATCGGTGATTCACAGGTTGTGGTCACGCTACCGTCAGACAGGCAATGTTGATGACAGACGTCAGACAGGCCAAGGCCGACAACCTCTAACCAGGATCGTTTCATTCGAACCACAGCATTACATAATCGCCACCAAAGTACTCAGAAATTGGACAGCAGCTGCACCGAGCGACGGATGTGCGAGTCAGAGGTCAGACTATCCGAAATCGCCTGCACAGCTTGAATTTGTACGCTCGACGACCTCGAATAATTCCACGTTTGACTGAACGTCACATCGCAGCAAGGCGTATTTGATATGGAGCACGACAGTCCCGGGACAATCGGCGGTGGAGCAACGTCATATTTTCTGATGAATCGAGGTTCAGTCTCGACATCCACGACAGGCGAAACAGAGTGTGGCGGCAGCGGAATGAACAATACCATGACGCAACCGTTAGGCAGCACGATCCTTTTGGTGGTGGATCGGTTATGGTGTGTAGGGGCATAACCACGACAAGCAGAACAGCAATACATGTCATCCAATGGCCTGTCACAGGGCAGTACTACCGTGACAACATGTTAGCAGCTCATGTGATGCTATTGGCGCGACGTCACGGCCGTCGATTCATTTTCCAAGATAACAATGCACGAGCACACAGGGCCCGTGTTGGTACAGAGTTCCTCCAATAGCTGAACATCACTACACTGCCTTGGCCAGCACTAAGTCCAGACCTTTCACCAATCGAGCACGTCTGGTATATGCTTGACAGGCACCTACGACAACGCCAACAGCCACCTACCAATGTCCAGGAACTCGCCGCTGCATTGCACGAAGAATGGAATAACACCAGTCACGATTGGACGTTTGGCGAGGAGTATGCCACGTCGGATCGGCGCTAATCTCGCGAACCAAGACGGATTTACAAGGTATTGAGGTCTTGGACTGAATGTGGTAAATTCTCTGAGTGACCGTACATGTCTTCGATAGTACATGTGTGCTTGTCAGACACCAAACTATTGCTGAAATCGTTCACCAGATGTCACATTAAATGCCTCAACTGTTTTTTGGATGAAAATATAAATATATTTCTTCATAAATCTCACTTTTATCAAATATCTCTTAACTTTTTGAATAGTATATAACCTAGTAATGAACGCTTGGATTGTGTGAAAAGACAATACAGTTATCGGAGAGAGAGAGAGAGAGTGAGAGAGCCAGCTTGCTATTGCGGTGTTCGGGTAGTATTAAGATACATTGAACGAAGCTGGTCAAATAATAAAACAACTGATGTGTTTCTCAGCTCATAAAGGATATCTGTTTCAGTGTTCCCTCTTCTTCACTTTTGAATTTCTTGGCCTACTCCATTCAACTGACCCCGTTCCATTCCACCCTTCCTTCACAATTTATACGCATTTAGGCTGTTTTCACAAGATAAAATTGTTCCCTCAAACTGTGCACACATATTACCATCACAATACAGCACTAGATGCTGAAAGTGATGTGAAACCCACATGAACAAACATAATATTTCAGGTTGAAATTTCTGGACTACACTGGCTAACTTAACCTACTTGGTAATAAGTTTATTACATTTTAGGTTGCACTGGCTGACGAACACAACCGACTTTACAGTAAGTTTTTCTACATTTCAGGTTGCAGTGACTGTCCAACACAACTGACTTAACTTTATTGCATTTAAGGTTGCAATGACTAGCGGACACAACCGACTTTGCAATAAGTTTATTATCTCCACATTTTTTTAAAAAGTAGGGATATTGTGGAGTTCTCCATCCGTCCGTCCGTCTGTCCGTCCGTCCGAACTTCATGTCAACAAGAGTATGCAATTGGAAGCATTTAAACTATGCTGAGGTGTTCAGGTAGCATCTGCAAATGTGCATAAATGTTTCGGAATTTTGATTTGGTCCCAGTGGAACCATTTTTATTCTTAGAAAATCAGTTTCCGGTGGAAGGATCCCAAGGGTTTTAATTCGAAACGTTGAAAGTGTGTTCATATGTTCTGGTAGGGTGTCTAGATGTGCATAAAGGTTTCGGATTTTTAATTCGGCCTCGTATGGCACTCGTAGCGCCACTTATGTCGTTAGAGAATCGGTTTCAGGTGGAAAGCTCCTTGGGGGTTTAATTCGAAACGTTGAAAGTGTGTTCATATGTTCCAGTAGGGTCTCTAGATGTGCACACAAGTTTCGGATTTTTGATTCGGCCCCGTGTAGCACACATGGCGCTACTTTTGTCGTTAGAGAATCGGTTTGTGGCGAAAGGCACCTAGGGGTTTCAGTTCGAAACACTGAAAGTGTGTTCATACGTACCAGCAGGATGTCTAGATGTGCATAAAGGTTTTGGCGTTTTAATTCGGCCTCATATGGTGCTCGTAGCGCCACTTTTGTCGTTAGAGAATCGGTTTCAGGCGAAAGCTCATTGGGGTTTTAATTCGAAATGCTGTTCATATGTTCAGGTAGGGTCTCTACCTGAACATATACAGGTTTCAGATTTTTGGTTCGGCATCACGTCGCACCTGTAGCACCACTTTTTTCATCAGAGAATCAGCTTCCGGCAAAAGGCTCCCAGGGATTTTAAATCGAAACGCGTAAAGTGTGTTCATATGTTCAGGTAGGGTCTCTAGATGTGCATAAAGGTTTTGAATTTTTGATCCGGCCCCATGTAGCTCCCATTGTGCCACTTTTTGTCGTTAGACAATCGGTTTGCGGTAAAGGCTCCTAGGAGTTTTAATTCGAAATATTGAAAGTGTGTTCATATGTTCAGGTTGGGTCTCTAGATGTGTATAAAGGTTTCGGATTTTTGATTCGGCGCCATGCGACACCCGTAGCGGCACATTTGTCGTTAGAGAATCAGTTTCTTGCGAAAGGCTCCAAGGGGGGGGGGGGGGGGGGGGGGTTCAATTCAAAACATTGAAAGTGTGTTCATTTGTTCAGGTAGAGTCTCTAGATGTGCATAAATGTCATTTCTGTCTGTATCATGAATTAAACAATATTCAAGAAGGCAAATGCGGGGATATACTATAGTGTACTTTGCACACAAATTACACCATCTACAGTTAAAACTGGAAGTCCTGTCACGAACTATGCGCTTATCTAGGCGTAATTGCGCGTAGGAATTGCGCGCAATTGCCATATCGAATGGCATCCAAAGCACGGCAGGTTCTCCTGGTTTCTCATAGCAAACACAGGCAATGTTTCATCCAATGGACCTCCGGGTTACCCGGAGGTCCATTGGCTGACACATTGCTGTGCACAGGCCATATGTACAGAATTTGATAGCTTTACTATGCTCACGTAGATTAACGCGCAAAGCGACGTGCTATTTGTGCGCATTTCATGACAGGACTTCTAGTTATAACTGTAGTTACATTTTGCGTCGTATTGCATTTTAGGTTGAAACAGTGCATACACGCCTGACATTTCACGTAGACACGTGGGTAGATATTACCGTGACGGCGTAAGAGAAAAGATTGGAAAGAAATTAATTTTGTGTTGTATTTTTGTTTTTAGGGAAAACAAAAACAGTTCAACAAAGAATTTTGCAACGTTTAGTTTAAATTTTTAGCGGGAAATATGTAGAGAGAATCATCCAAAAGAGTAAAATATAAAGGAATAAAAACCACCCTTCTTCAACTGTTTTCAAGCTGTCACTGCGTGAAAAAAAAGTATTTTTATGTGACCTAACTTGTTCTCTGTTAACATTCATAGTAATTCTGCGACACTTTGCAGCAAAACATTGTTTAGTGAAAGTTCTGTCCGTTTTTTAATGACAGGGTTTATTCTCTTGCACAGGCCATTCGAAAACAGTTATCAGAAACGCGATTAGTCAGAGGGTGTTATTCGCCCGTCTCCGTGGGCATACAAAAAGTGTTCCAAGAGCAAAATTATTGATTTTGAGTTTTGCATCAATGGAAGTGGGGAATATTCACATTTTAGGTTAGATTTAGCATTTGGGGCGAACATATCCCATTTTCATTTGCCGCAAACTTCAAATTTAACCCATTCAACACGAAAGGTCGCTTTTCCATTCAAGGATGATGATACGGCATAAATTCATAAAGCAGATAGTTCCTCAGTGAATTTGTTTAGTGAACCAATCAATATTTTCTACGTACAGACTCAAGACTGCACGTAGAAAATATTGACTGGTCTTCCCAAAGTAAAGAATATAGACTCTACCAGTTGATGGTTAGCATGGAATATAATCTCAGGGGCAAAAGGGTTAAACGACACTCTGACATTAAACGCTATGAGAGAACAGGAGATTATGGTCCACACTTCTTCGTCTTAGATCAAATTCCTTTACCGCATGAGAAAAATCATCCCGCTTGATATGTCCTCGCACCCATAATCTGAAGTAGCTGTTGGTTCACAGGAGAGGAGGGGGAACTAGCAGAATGGCAAATGGAGGGGACTAACAGAATTACAAATGGATTGGCGAATAAAATTATTTTAACAAGAGAAAGTAAGAACGAAAAAATGCGCCAGAGAGAACGACCCGTGAGAAAAAACGTACCTCTTCTTCCGTTTCGTGAAGAATCACATCTACAAAGAGAAACATAACCTGTGTTGCACTGCTTTATTAAGGTATACATCACTCCAGCTGACGCAATGGCGTGGATAAATGCGTTCTCTCTTGTAGCTGGAATATAAAAGAATGCACTCGACTGCGGTTTCATTATACTTCATTCTAACATTATTTCCATCATATGTACAGAAATGGGCACTGTGGAGCAAAAAGAACGTAAGAAAAATAACAAAATAGATGGTTTAACGTACTAAGCCGCCCGAAAAACAATACCCCGTCGTTCGATTTTAATGAATTATGTCAGACATGGGCTACACTTTGAAGTGACGTAAAACGTCAAAATGGTGCCAAGTAAAGACAGCTACACCTCATAATTTGTTGAGCTCCAAAACATACTAAAATTCAGCAGAATCCGACGTATTTTAATGTTTAACCCTATGACCCCCATGACGTAATCTCAGCGTTCAGGTATAACGGCTGAGAATTTCCCAGGACGGCAACATCTTTTTAGATATGGTGTCTATCGGAGAATATATTTCCAAAATTTCAGAGATAGATTTAAAAATGAGCCGAAATTTGAAATTTTAAAAAGACATTTAAAATCCAGCTCCTTCCAAAAAAACTGTTGAAATTCCGAAAAATAAATTCGGATGGATCAACTTCATTCAGTTAACCGGAAATAGATGTGCGAAGTTTCAAAGATGTATCATTCAGAACTATGGAGGTACACGTGTCACAAAATCAGCGGTTTTAATATGAAAATGCTAAGCTTTGAAGTGATGTAAAAACGTCAAAAAAAAAACAAGAACACACATGTCTACTACTTTTTGGTACTGAACAACATACTAAAATTTCATAAAAATTGGAAAACTTGAAATTTTCCGAATGACGTCAGATGAGGGATGAAGAATTTCCCAGGAATGAACACATTTTTAGGTATGGTTTGTACTGGGGATAAGATATACAAAGTTTGAAAGAGTAGAGCTCCATACAGGCGCTAACATAAAACAAATAAGTAGTAGGAGAGGGATGGATCGTCCCCGGTTGGGAGGATCTCATGGGGGATCTCATATGTGATGTCATAGTCACGTGACCTTGTGGCGCCATGTTGTGTTGTCATGGTAACCCGCGTGAGCAGCCATCTTGTGACGTCATCCCCATAGTGATACGTGGTGTTAGTGCGCCGGCGCAGCGCGTGTTGTTAGGGTGATACGTGTTTCCGTCGTCCATTTTGTATACTGGAGGCCGACATCTTGGTTTCTATGGGACATCATTTTACGCAGTCGGCTAGGAATCTCATTTACGTAATCCTTTTTTGCGAATCCCTTTTTGGGAAACACCTGTGGCTATGGAATCCCTTTTTCTGAAATGAGGCTAAGAGTCGTATGTGCGAGTCACTCGAACGAACAATTGCTCTATAACTCATTTGCTCGATGGGATTCGAGTCGTTCGAGCAGTATGTGCGAGTCACTCGAGATAAAACGGAATCCCACTTATGGAATCCCTTTTTTGGGATCCCTATAGAATCCTTTTTTTAGGATATGTCTGTAGCTACAGAATCCCTTTTTTCTGAAATGATGCTAAGAGTCGTATGTCCGAGTCACTCGAACGAGCAATTACTCATTAGCTCATTTGCTCGACGAACTTCGAATCGTTCGAGCAATATGTCGAGTCAGTCGATCGAGCAATTACTCCAAAGCTTATTTGCTCGATGGGCTTCAAGTCATTCGAGCAATGACTTTTCGGTAACTGCTCGATAGCTTATTGGGAGAATTTGGAATAGGTATGTCTTGGGGTGGCCCAGAAGGCTGGGCCAAACAAGTAATAGTATCCTTAAATAAGTATCCTATAAAAAATATCCCCAAATAATACAATACCTTACCATAGGTATCCTCAAATACTGAAATGAGTCGACGAGCGGTATGTCGAGTCACTCGAACGCGCAATTACTCTAATGCTCATTTGCTCGATGGGCTTCGAGTCGTTAGAGCAATATGTCGATTCACTCGATCGAGCAATTACTCGAAAGCTTATTTGCTCGATAGCTTATTGGGTTTGAGAATCCTTTTTGATATACACAATGGAGATAACTCTGCATACAGATTATGGGAAATCAAGAAATCTGATTGGTTAGTTAGCGCCAGTAAAGATAAAGCCAGTCTAGATAAATGAAACAAGAGTACTCGGAATAGGGTCAGAACTAACAAGAACATACTAGGAAAGCTAAATATAGTAATAATAAGCAAAACTGTTCCAACTGAAAGGCTCTTCTATTTTACTGGAGTATACACCAGAACAAAGGAACATGGCCAGGTAGACGGAAACTATTGCATATATAGATAGAAGCAGAGAATTCTGAAAGAATTCGAAATAGTAAAACTTGTCGTGTTTATTTGGGTAATTCTACGAATCGGAAAATTATTCCTGTACAAAGGAACATACCCTTCGAAAATACCTCTGTCTTGTTATAGGCCTTTGAGTAACATTGCAACCACGTGCTACATAGAAACCAAGATGGCGGCCTCCAGTCTACAAAATGGACAACGGAAACACGTATCACCCTAACAACACGCGCTGCGCATGCGCACTAACACCACATATCACTATGGGGATGACGTCACAAGATGGCTGCTCACGCGGGTTACCATGACAACACAACATGGCGCCACCAGGTCACGTGACTATGACGTCACATATAAGATCCCCCAAGTTCCCCCCAACCGGGATGATCCATCCCTCTCCTACTTTTTTTTACAACTCGCTTTGCTCTCATCTCGGACATAATTTCTGGAAACAAATGCTTCTCCAGGCGAGATTGTCCGATTTCTGATTACTGCGCTAAACTTCGTGAGTGTGGCTTAACTTTTACGCTGCCGAAAGCGAGTATTGTCACATATTTTATGATTATTATCAACACGTTCTCGTATGCGCAGATCAAACCTACCGTCTGATTTTTTGTTGGAAAGGGCTCAGAGAGCCCTTTCCACCAATTAATCAGATGATAGTGTTGTATGTTATAATTTTTATTAAACTTCCTCGCATACAAGCGTACATAGAAGGCCTCCATATATGGCTAAAGTGGGCATGGCGGTAAAATGGTTAAAGGGAAGTACCTGAAAGTTCGGTCCGACGAAAAAGAAAGAAAAAAAGGCTAACGATCGCCATAAGTCATTCCAACTTTGTAAGCAGATCTACGGAAGTCCATTGGGGTCAACATGTGTAGTGGGAGCATTGCAAATATTCGCATTCAGATTGCGAGTATTCGCATTCACATTGCGAATATTCGCTTTCAACATTAAGAATATTCGCATTTAACATTGCGAATATTCGCATTCAACCCATTGGGGCCAGCATGAGTAGTGGGAGGATTGCGAATATTCGCATTCAACTTTGCGAATATTCGCATTCAATTGCGAATATTTGCAATGCATTGCGAATATTCGCATTCAACTTTGCGAATATTCGCAATGCATTGCAAATATTGCAATGCAGAATGCGAATATTCACAATGCAGAATGCGAATATTTGCAATGCAGAATGCGAATATTCGCAATGCAGAATGCGAATATTCGCAATGCGGAATGCGAATATTCGTAATGTTTTATAAGAATATTCGCAATGGTAAATGCGAATATTCGCAATGTTGAATGCGAATATTCGCAATGCTCGATCTCCCGCTACACATGTTGTCACCAATGTGCTTCCGTACAGAACCCCACATATTCATCACGCCCCACCACAGTTTTGCGAAAAATACAAAGAAGCCATCAAAGCAGTTTCAGAAGCGGATGTCTCTTGATTTCTTCTCCCCCTTCAGGTCTCCTGGAATTTTCCAAATCGGCGCCAATCAAATCGATTCTAATCATCCGAATGATTTCGAATCGAATCAAATTTCGACGTTTGTGGGACTCTATTCCTTTCGTATGTGCACGCGTGCATATAAAACCTACCTTATTTATAATCGAGGTACATGTACACTAATTTTAGAGCACGTGATATATCACTGTCTGCGATTGTCTAATACTTTCAACACCCCAGCGCCAAATAATTGCAAAGGGTTGTGTCATACGGTATAATTATTATAATTATTATTTATTAGTGTTTACGGTCACATTTTTTGCACAATGGCTAATCATGACCACGACAGTTTTACGGGGTGGGGGAGCCGAAGTACCCGGAGAGAACCACCGAGCAACGGCGAGCAACTGTCAGCTCCCCAACATACTTACTCCACACAAGCAGGGTTAGCAGTGGTTGAAGACAGGTGCCCCATCAACATGCAGTACGCCTTATAAGTACACAACACAACGCCACCGTGCCCCACGTGGGCAATGGAGGTGAAGTGTCTTACCCAAGGACACAACGCGGTTGCCGCAGGTGGGATTCGAACCGAGGACCTATCGGCTTGCAGCCTGCACCTCTACCTATTGAGCCACCGCGCCCCCCATACGGTACTACAGGGATAATCGAAAAAATGCCGAGTCAGCATATGTTCAACAATTAAAAAACTCCTTTTTCTCAAAATATCACCAATCAGAATCTTTTGATATTTGCTTTTCAACATTCGTTAGGAAATCAGATTCAAGTTTGTTCAAATCAAGCCCTTCGGTTTATATTTGGGCTCCATCCAGCAGTTAAAATTTAAATTCGTGCAATTTGAGGAATATTCAATATTCTTTAAAAATTTATTCTTCAGACCCACTTGGTAGAATGTATTGATATTTGGCATACAACCATCCAAACGGGGGGTGGGGTGGGGGTGGGGGGCAGCTTTAAGTTTGTCCAAAGAAAATCCCCAGATTAATATTTGGGAGTCCGAAGTTTAACTTAGTGCAATATGAGGAACTCTTCAGGAACTTTCAGCTTTAGAGAGACCGGACAAAATCTTTTAATATTTGTTAAACTGCATTCAGAATTCGCGGTTGTTTAAACCAAGGCCCTGGGTTCAGATTTGGGCTTTCTGTGAAATAGAGATTTAGAATTTTAGGTCCTTCAAAAACGACCCTTTTAGCATGATAGGAAATAATGGAAATGTAGGCATTATGGCTTTATGGGACGAGTGTGAACAAATTATAGAAAAATCATCTAACATCGACAGAAGAGTTCTAAATAATTACATGATTTCATTTTGCCTTAAACGAAGGGTTAACAAAGTTGTTAAATCACACACTTCATCCAATTTGTTGTAGTGAGAACATGGCCATGGCGGCAAGGCTGGGAGGAGTTAAAATTTTCCTTAACACGTTAACGTGTTAAATAATTATGCGTTAACGAGTTAAATGACGTTAAATGTTAAAATGAACAAAATTTTAATAACTACGGCCATTTTTATTACGTACAGTTCGTCTCTTGAGTTCCAATGTGTTATATATGCCTACTGGCACATAGAACACATTGGAACTCTGGGAACGAGTAGTTAATATAGTTCTCGCAGGTTATCGTAAATTCTATCATTCAGCGATGTTTTCATTTAAGAGTACAATCGCTGCGGCCGTATCCACAGAAAGAGACATCCGCCGTTGCTCGAATACCAGTCCTTACATGGAAAATAGGCATTCGGATGAAGCTGATATTGCTGTATCGCCAAATATCTGCGGGCCAACTTCGCCAACGTTGGTAGGAGGGCTTCATGGTCTCTCCACCAAATCAATGGATCTTCTATAATTGACGGACATCTGAATTATTCGTGTTCTTCAAATTCGTCAAATGGCGTAAAATTCGACGTCATCGGGACGCGCGATCTGGTTTGGGTAAACACAAGATAACGACGCAGTGCTACATATTATACAATTATAATCTTCAAACTTAAACGTTATTAACTTGGTTAATATTTTTAACGTTGTTAAAATAATTTAACACGTTAACGTTTGAAACATGACGGACAACCTAAATAACTGGAAAAACGGTGAAAAACATACACGCAGCAAATCTCCGCGTTTTGAAAAGATATAGATAAGAACTGAAAAAAAATAGTTTAATATAATCCCCTAACTATCCACTGACACAGTTATCTGTTCTCAAGAGATTGGAGCCAGTTTGTTGTGTTGCACAAAACGAATACTCACTTTCGGAAATCATCACTACTCGGAAATTGGCAAAATAATTTTTGTGCATGCTAACACGTGGAGTTGCCAACATATTTTGCTCGTAAATATCAAGATTTAATGTTAAAAGACATTTGGTCTCATGCTACATGTAATCACGCGCCACATTTTGAAACTCAAATTGGAAGCCCACATACTTCAAAATGGGCAACCGGAATACGAATCTGCCTGGCAAGTGCTTCACGTCCGCACCTGCATCACATATCACCATGATAACGACGTCAAAACACGTGGTCAGGGCTGTAACTAACATTTTTTGTGGGGTGGGGTGGGGGTGGGGGGACGTCGTTGCCCGACAGCTCGATCGGATCGCACACCTATTTGGTACATACCTAACTGCTTTTATCAAAGATTTCATTGATCAGGCGGTGGGGAGCGGGGGGGGGGGGGGGGGGGGGGGGGGAGTAGAAAATTTACAGTAGAAAATTTACAGACGCGATGTCCCATTTTGCGGTTCAGACCTTTTTTACACCCACCCACCACCATGTGCAATTTTTCTACTGCCATTTTAAGACACCCACTCCCGCTTTCCCATTGAAATTACGAATTGCTTTGACAAACATCATAATTGGTGTGGAAAGAAGTATAGTTTGTTGATTAGTTTGATTCTACTAATGCAAATTTTTGGTGCCCTCTATCTGCAATGATGTATTTCAAACATAACAGGAGAAATAATTTGTAATATTTTCGTATATTTTCGTCGGGCAAGCAAGGATGTCTGCCCAACCAACTTGCTATTTTATAATTTCTTGTCCAACCTCTGTCCGACGAAACCGATGATAGGGAGATTTGGGGGTGTCAACCCTCACCCCCAACCTTCAACCCAGAAGTTACGCCCCTGTAAACGGGTTTCTCGCTTGGAGGTTGTAATAGTTTGTTTTCAAAGAACACTTTTCCGCCCGACAATAACACTGTAACTCGCCTACTTGGGGTATGGGTAAATGTAAAAAAAGCCAGAGATTACGTAACTTCAGTTCATCAGTGAACTGTAAACTGACATATATTAAACCGATTAAAATATGTGACATTTTATATAAAAAGTTTCCGAGTTAGCTTACGCTAGTGCGCTCGGTGAGGTGTGCAGATGTTATAAGGCCGTGCAAATATATGTTTCAGGAATTGGATTTGGTTTAAATTTCTGCAACTGAATGTGATGAGTCGTGAAAAGAAACTGATATTCACTTCCGAACATGGTATCACATTTTTAGCATTTTGAGATACACGTATCGAAAATGTACAAGGCGTCACTTTACGCAAATAATTTTACATCACCCTGAAAAAAAAACTCGGATAACGAAATTAGTTCCATTGTTAACTCCTTGAATATGGATAGCAAATTGCCTAAATCATCAGTTCCACCGCTCAGATTCAGCGACATTGAGATTATAACCTATCAAATTTTGCATGACAGGGCTCATGTTAAAAATAATGCCATTAATTCCAACTTGATTCGACCATAAAGCATCGCTTGAGTGTAACAAGGCATCATCTCAATGTTCGGGAGTTTTTTTGAAGGGTGTCACCCCCTTAGAATTTACGTCCATGAACGCGGTCTAATACACGCGTTACCTTTACAACCCAAGTGAAGCAATCATTCACCACAGTAAGACGTCACATCAGTGTGCACAACACTGTCGACAAGATGAAGCCCAGATAAATACGATATATTTATAAGATAGGATTTCTTTCCTAAAATTGCGCGTTATCAAACTCGGCTGACGTGACGCCGATCTCGGCCGATATGAACCAACCTAGAGTTGTCTCACTCGATACGTTACTAGGCGCAAACAGTTTGTTTACATCGAAATGCTCACAGTTATTTGTTGAGCGCAATCAGGAAAATTGTCGTTATAATGCATGGTACAGTAGTTTTAACTCTTTATCCAACGAATCGCCCGCATCCGCCCGCGTAATATGTAAATTCAGCAGCTGAAAAAAAAAATGTTTCGAAAAATGTCAACAAAATCATATCATGTGAACCCTCTTTGGAACGAGCTCGTCGAGCTCGTTCCAAAGAGGGGTTACATGATATGGTTGTGTTGAAATTTAAAAATTTTAAAAATTATATTTAAAATAATAAATTTTGAAATCGTCTGCGTTGGGTAAAGGTTGAAGCCGAGTTTGTATGATGAGGAATTAATGATGGCAATATATAATAATTAGGTGGAAGAAGGGAAATAAGAGAGTTGCACATAATATTTATCACAAAATCGTGAGTCGTAAGCGGAGATACGTCAAGTGGGGAAGAGGTTGTTCAGCAATCCGAACGTCGCGACTTCCCCGATGGAATAGATGGACTGGATGTAGTAGAAAAGGAAACCTCGGATTTTGTTAAAGGAATGAGAAAGAATAACACTGTCCGAGGGGGCGCGTTGGCGTCTCGGTAACCGGTTCTCGTCAGACCATCTAAGTTAAGCAACATCGAGCGCGGTTAATAGTTGGATGGGTGACCATTTCAGCGACTGACTCGTGCTCCCATTGTGTCCTTGGGCAAGGCACTTAACCCCGGTTGCCTACATGGGGGCACGATGACGCTGTGTACTAAGGCGTACTGCACGTCTGAGGTGAGCATGTCTTCGGCCAATCTAACCCTGCCTGTGCCGTGGTGCAGAGTTCTGAGTTACGAAGTTGGAGAGCTGACAGCTGCTCGTCGTTGCTCAGTGGTTCTCTCTGGGTGCTCCGGTTTCCTCCTCTCGTAAAACTGTCACCGACATGACATAACCTTGGCTGTTAATGTGTCGTTAAACCCTAATAAAAAAAAAAACACTGTCCGAAAACGGTAACAGATCTGAAAATTTTTTGTTTGGGTTTTAAAAAAAAGAGGTTATAAGTTGGTTAGTTTCATATCGGCTGAGATATCTGGCCTTTGTAACTTCTCATCAACCTTCGACTTTTGGTCTCAGGTTGGTATGAAATATATAGAGTATACCCATAGTAGCTTGGTGTACCAAATGTTCACCACGAGTGGTGAAGTGGTGTATATTATTGACCATGAACTTTTCAACAGGATGTCAACTGTGGCGTACGGTGATGCACAATATTTCTAGATTCTGTCAGAAATGTGGTTGTATTGACTACTACCCAGAAAAAACTACGCCAATGTTCAATGTGTTTTACATGAGCCGATGAATAACTTTAATGTTTCCATCCCTGTCCAGTGGTACGTCCAGAGTATCCGCTGCGAAACCTTAAGCCATGATTAATTGATGCGGTTTAGGGTAGCAGAATCAAACAAAAATACATCTTTCTTTTTCCCTTGCATACTTTTCCAATAAAAGAGACAAAAAGTAGAAATAAAACAAATTTACTTCTTAATAACTTTTAAATTTTTATCACAAATGATAAACCATAAAACACCCATCCCCTTCACTACCTGTGCTCTTATTCAACCAGTGTATGTTTGACGACCTTCTTATAATCAGGAATCATAAGCTATGCATTGGAAAAGGAAATGTAAAAACAGAACATTTTATGGCGTTTTCTCTCATTATACCATTCAACGAAGTTGAAAAGATGTATTGAAATCGTCCCCTGAGTTCCAATGTGTTCTATCTGCCAGTAAGCATATAAAAAAATTGGAACTCGGGGGACGAAATGTTCAGCATTTTTCTTTCCTTTTTGGTCGTAGACGACTTTTAGAGCACTTCCCCTTTGACGCAGAGTCACGAAATTTGGCTAATTAACGGATTTCATCTTCTTTTTGGCGTCATCGATTTTTATGTTTTCGAATTTCAACTCACGGTTTTTCTAAACATCTTAATCTCAAACTCACTTTAGGCATATTCTGAATGTCTGGACCTATAATCTCCGCAAAAAACCTTATCAAAAATTGTGTTGCGAACTCCAGTTAGGGAAGTATTCTTGGTGACGACATAGTGGTTTCATGTAAAAAAATGAAATTCCTCCGATTTTCATGTAATTTTAGAATGTTGTAGAGCTTCAGATAACTGCCTTTTAAATGTATAATCATTTTGACGTTTTTATGTCACTTGAAGTTATGGCAACTTTTGGCGCTTTTCACCCCAAAAATGCCACAGAATTTATGATAGGCATAACTTTTTACTTACTTAAGCTACATTTACGAAACTTCAAACAGATGACAGTTCAAGCAAACAGTTATAATTCCAAATGCAGAGCAGAAAAAAACATGAAAATCCGTTTTCAAATACCGGAGATATGACGCAAATACCGCCAGAAGTACAATACAGTCGCAGTGGAGTGGACTTGTCACTTTTCACGAGTGGGTAATATTTCCACGGACCCAATGATATTAGATTCCAAACACTAATTTTAGGAATAAGCATCAAAAAGTTAATCAATGAAGCACTGGGTACAACCCGGTGCTTCATTGATTAAAATTTTGATGATGATGATTTTATTACTTGGTGAACGCATGCGTGGACATTACTTCCCACGCGTGGATTTCCACCAGTCTGCGGTGACTGTACTGTATGTATTACTTCATGTGTTCGGCCATTTTGGACAGTATTCTTGAAAAAGGTTAATTTTGTAACAGAAACAGCTGCGTAGTTTTAAATGACACAGCTTTGAACCTTCACATACCGCCCTCCGGTGATTTGAAATTGTCAACAGTATCGTTTAGTTATTCACTTTCAATCAGCGATGCGTGCGATGCGAATTTTCTGTTTAGTTTTTGATATTTAATTGTTGGCTCCATTTGGAGGCTAATCCTTCAAACATTTTGGAAATAAAAAAGATATATACCTTTAATAAACATAATATCTAAAAATGCGTTTCCGCCCGAGGGATTCTCAACGTTCAGGGCCAAACAGACCCTTGAGGTCAAAGGAAGTAACTGCCCGAAACATTTAAAGAAAGGTTAGTATTTTGTAGAACTAAAAATAAAAGAAAATGCGCTTTTGGACTATTTTTTATTTAACGTTATTTTTGACGTTTGCACGTCATTTTCTGCTTTCACATGTTACCCTGCATACCACCCCATTCACTGACAGCCCAACCTCAGAAACTGCAAGAGATACCAATTTCCCATTTTACATATAGATAAAGGGATACTTGGCTTTATTAAACGTTACATTCCTTATTCATATTGACATAATATATTCAACGCAATGATGTGAAACCCGACCGAAGGCCGGAAAACGTTACAATTAAATTTCAATGTATAAAGATGAAAATAAGTGACCTTTTATTTTTTCCACACGATCTAGTTACCTTCTCCTTGAAGTTGGACAAATCGGCGTTGGCCCTGCTTAATTGAATGGTGCCTGGAGATTCGCTTTGCGATCTTAAATATACCTCTATTATGCAGATGTACAAATTTGTTAAAGCACCCGATAAAAGAAACAAGCGATAAGGTATGCAGGTGAAGCGAATACATTTACCTCTCGCGTGGGGAGTGTATGTAACTGCAGAGAAGGACGAACTTGGACAGTTCCATTTGTCCCATCTGAACTGACTACGGCACTCTTGTGATCCTTTCTTGATTCCATCAGCAATACTTTCCGCAATCTTACGATATATCTGTCAACAAAAAAACAAAAAAACAATATTTTTTTGTGAAAACTTTTAAATTGTAACCTAAAACAAGTTGCAAACTAGTGAACCCTTTCAGCACTGGTGGTATTTTCCATGCCAGTTAAATGGCAGAAATTCGGAAGAGTCCAAATCCATTATTTGGGGGTAGAGCAATTAATATTTTCAACGTGCAGCCTTTAGGCTGCACGTTGAAAATATTAATTGTTCTCCCACACACGTTCGCTTAGTAGCCATCATACTTAATGACATCATGACGTATCGTGTTCCTGGACCGGAAAAACGGCCTCTCGTGTTGAAAGAGTTAAGAGTGACAGAAAATTAGGGCATATGTAATTTCATTATTTGTGGCCATTCCTAAAAATAAATAATAGATCCTTTCGGGATCACATGGCTGAGCGAGTTCCTAAGTATGAGATTGCCGCATATAATCTCAGTTATCGCAGGGTGAATCCATTTAGTATTTGTAGGATGGTTCGGTAATAAATTACTCCAATAACCCTGTAGGGTTGTTGGACAAAATTAGTTCTGACGCCCCTCAAATATTGGTAGTCCATCATATTGAAAACTAATCGACCACTGAATTTCCTTTTACGAAAAAAAAAATTATGAGTACCAGGTTCGACGAGTGAAGATATATATCACTTTGGTTTTTAAAAAAATTAAATATGGATTTAACTCAAGTTTTGTATTTTTTAATTATTTTGTCTCGCCAAATTTAACAGACCAAAAGCAAAAAAAAAAAAACGGAAAACCACAATTGTCTAGAGGGATCTAGGGGGGAATATAAGCAATTCTCACCTACAAATCACTTGGGCTGCTAAATTAAGGTGTTAACAAAGAAATGGTTCACAAATTGTTTTCAGTCTGGTTCTTCATATTACAGAATCCTGACAATACAGCAACGATGAATGCGAACCAGTCTATCTTCGGAACAGAAACAAGAAGAAGCTATTGTTGCCTAATATGGGAAAGCCAAATATATTCCTTAGATGGACAGCATTTCGCGCACGACTTTTTGTTTTTTCGGCATGTCGCCAGCGGGACTCCGTCGTGATGCAGAATATCCGTCGGTCAAAACTTTGCTGAAGCAACACATGGGTTGTACAATTTGAATGGCACAATCATGTCACAACTCAAAAGTATTTAGAATGTTGGCTCCCCGAGTGCAAAGCAGCCGGCGGCTGTGGGTTGATCAACTCCTGAATGTCCGGAGAAAGAACATATTCATCATCCATTCATGGAGTCACGTCATTTCAAAAGATCATTACGGACCTCATAGAACGTCGCACCGCGTATTCCTGTATTTAGTCAAATTGGAAACCCTCTCGAAATGAAAGACAAATCTGTCACAATAATATTATTTATTTATTTAATTATTTATTTATTTATTAGTGTTAAAGGTAACATATTTATGCACAATAGCTGATCGTGACCGTGGCAGTTTTACGGGTGGAGGAAGCCGGAGTATCCGGAAAAAAACCACCAAGCATCAACGAGCAACTGTCAGTTCATCAACATTAAAACTCTGTTGAAGCTCCGCTCAAGCAGGGTTACAGCGGTTGAAGACAAGTGCACCATCGACGTGCAGTAAGCCTTAGTACACGGTATCATCGTGACCACATGTAAGCAACCGGGACAAAGTACCTTGTCCAAGGGCACAACGCTAGTTGTCCAGGATGGGGATCGAACACGGGACCTCTAGCATAGAAATCCAACAGTCTACAACTGAGCCACCGCGCTCCCGACTCAATAATATCGGCCTCGACCTCAACCTGCACAGAAGGACATGAATTCAATGGACCATGGAATGTACACCATTGCATGCACGATGAAAGAATAGTATTGTCACACTGTGCAGTATTCAAGAGAGTTAAAAGTAGATCCATAAAAAACAGGTAGAGTATTGTGATTTCAAAAGTGGGTCGAGATTTCATAAATAAGATGTTGTAAACACAAGAACCAATCCTTAAAACAAACTAGAAAGTCGTTTAAAGTTCAATGTTATCTTATTTTTCTTCAACAGCTATGATCCTACAGTGTTGAGGGGATGGATAAATAATTGCGACCAGGGCTGGGAGGAGTTAAAATGTTCCTTAACACGTTGACGTGTTAAATAATTCTGCCTCAACGAGTTAAATGGCGTTAAATGTTAAAATGAACAAAATTTTAATAACTTCGGCCATTTTTATTGATTTGAATTTGAATATAATTGAACTTACGTACAGTTCGTCTCTTGAGTTCCAATGTGTTCAATGTGCCTTCTGGAACTCAGGGGATGAGTAGAGTAGTTAAGATAGTTCTCTCAAGTTATCGTAAATTCTAACATTCAGCGATGTTTTCATTTAAGAATACAATCGCTTCGGCCGTATCGTTAGAAAGAGACATCCGCTCTTGCTCGAATACCAGTCCTTACATGGAAAATAGGCGTTCGGGTGAAGCTGATATTGCTCTACGTTGGTAGAAGGGCTTCATGATCTATCCACCAAATCAATGGATCGTCTATAATTGACGGACATCTAAATTATTCGTGTTCTTCAATTTCATCAAATGGCGCAAAATTCGACGTCATCGGCACGCTCGATCCGGCTTGGGTAAAAACAAGATAACAACGCAATGCTACATATTATACAATTATAATCTTCAAAGTTAAATGTTATTAACTTGGTTAAATTTTTTTAACGTTAAAATAATTTAACACGTTAACGTTTGAAACGTTAACTGCTCCCCGCCCTGATTGCGACCCATTCGCGATCCGCTCAAAAATTCTATTCACGCTGTTGTAGATGCAGTATTGTATACGTACAATACGTGCCAAGTGTATTACGTCTCAATCACCCGCTCCCGTGACGAGTGAAAATCGCATTTTTCAGCCGGTGTTTTCTTCCCGGCGATTCATATTTTTACACTCAAATACATGAGATCCTCCCGAACCTGTTAATAGCTACATCAAACTTCTGTGTGAATGCGACAGTATAGCTAGTATAATTAAACCTCTTTTCGATGACTCCGGTGGATGACCCCGTAAGTGACGTGATGTCACATTATACAGTGGGGGTTGCGTGTATTGCCATGCTAGCCCGTTTAAGAGGCCACGTTGTGACGCCACTGCCATGGCAACACGTCTTTCCGCCGTTCATTTTGTGTGTTGGAGGTCTGTTTAAATTTGTCTAATGGCAGATGGTTACTGTGTAACTGAGGGCCCTGTACTATAGGACGGAGGGAAAGGGTGTTTGGAGGGGTGGGGGGCTATTCCACTGAATGGGGGAAGTATATCTAATCACTACAATGACACAACTACCTAAAATTCCCCCAAACTACCCAAAATCACCGAAATGGACTTTAAATCCACCATATTGGGTCGAGAGGTAGTATTTCTAAATACCACAAACAACTCGACAACCATACTATAATCAATACCAGGTTTGGATTCTCCCAGACTTCTCGCTTTCTGCATATTCCTGTGGTTATGCAAGAGTTTGTTTTCGTGTCGGGGGTGGGGGGGGGGGGGGGAGTAGTATCGTCTACTGTTCTTGTTAGACAAAGAATATAACAATAATTCAAAAAAAGTTTGGCATCAAAAGTGTGTGTGTGAGGGGGAAGGGAGGCGGTATGAGGGGCATGATGAGGGGCAGCTATATGATATGAAGAATTGAAGGCACATGCCCCCCTCCCCCCTCTTTATGCCATCCGATTCAGTTTGGCTATGAATTTTCTTAACTCTTTTGGCGCGACAGGCGATTAAAGTCGACAGACGGCAGACCGCGGAAAGTTACTGAGGTAGTCATTTTAGCCAACTGTGTATGTCAATTTCCAAGTGCTTTTAACCCTTTAAAAAAGCGGACTATATCAAAATTTATTTTTTTAAATATAATTTTTTCAAATGTTTCAAAAACTTTTACAAAACCATATCATGTGACACCTCGTTGGACCGAGCTCGTTCCAACGAGGGGTCACATGATATGGTTTTGTTGAAATTTTAAAAAAAATAATATTTTTTGAACTGCTGAAGTTGCATATAACGTGGGGGGGGGGGGGGGTGCGGCCGATTCGTTGGGTAAAGAGTTGAAAAAACATACGTGTTCCTATGCTTCATGCACCATTTATGTCCTATCCATGAACAACGATACCGTCCCTTGAAAGTATAAAGGTGCCATTTAAATATTTACAGAACATCATTTGTAAAACTGTCAATGAGATCATTAGAACATCTTTTAAAATAATAACGCTTTAGTCTAACAACCTATACTTTTTGTAAAATACCTGATGAATATTATTCGCTAAGAATTCTGTTTCTCAGATTATTCTGCGCCAAAAGAGTTAATGGGTATAATATTGCTTGTTACCTCCAGTATTGTTTTTAAAGATGTTCCCGTTCACTCACAACACGAATGAACTCGGTTTATTCCACAATGCGTTTAATAAATAGATAATGTACTGCTGATTAACAACAAATCTTGATTTTTCATTTGTTCGAAAATTAATAGATAAATAGAGGATATTCACGAAAATTTGATGAATACCGAAAATATCTCGTGAGTGGCTACAAAGAAATATGAGGATCTTCACGAGCGACGCTCGTGAAGATCCTCATATTTCTTTGTAGCCACTCACGAGATATTTTCGGTATTCATCAAATTTTCGTGAATTTTCTTTTTATTTAATGCTCTACGACTACAAACTCTCCAATTTGTGGCCTTTATTTGCCATTTTTGTGCCGAACCGGCGTCCATACAAAAATTACAACAACCAAACTCCAACCATTGGAATGTGTGAATATCCGCACAAAAAGTAGTCCCGTCTTATTTCTCCCCTAACTTTACGATTTACCAAGGCTGGCGGATTGAAATAATCGCAATGTGTTTCGAAGAAATAGAACAATAACAAAAAACACCACTTTCTTATTTTCAATAACAAGACACGTCATTTTATTTTTTTTGAACTCAATGCACTGAAGACGTGTGAAGTTGAACTGAAGAAATTTGAAAGTGATTTCGGCTTTTCGCTGGAAGGTGAATGAGCGAAGTCAAACTTTGAAACCGCTGATTTAATGAATTGATTTAGTCACTGTCACTATCAATTATTCGAATTCGTTTGTATTTGGGACTCTGGAATTCATTACTGATGTGCTGACTCGTTTAAAGTACACGTGATTCGTCATCCGAACCTACGATGAAATATCGATTTCTAAATATCATTTTGATATTTCGTTTTGCCGACCGACAGGGGAATATGACTTAATTTTTCAGCGTGAATTGATGCCTGAGCATTAAATAAAATTTGTTATTCTCCATGTGCCGTGTTATGTCTCTAAGATTTTCTGTTCAATTAACTCTGCAGTTGGCTAACAAGGAGCGTCCACCCGTTGACACCCAGTGGACAATTAAAATAAACTGTATTCATAACACTGTTGTGTCCAATTACGCCGATTTCATTCTAAAACAAATTACCTCAATTGTAGAGCAAACTTAACACTAATTGGACCCCGTGGAAATTATTTTCATACACGAATAAACGCACCTGCCCCTCCCACGATTTACGGTGCAACCGGTGTTGTGTGGCGAACGCATGGCAATTATTGCGAAAATAAGCAGTATTTTGGATGGCTGAACAATTTATTTCAAATCCTCAACTTGATATCCCGAGGTGATAATTCATGTTGACCAGCCTAATTTAGCATGATACAGGGCAATTGTTGGTTGTTCGGTCATGGATAATGCGTTTAACCAAGAAAAAGTGTCAGTCTATTGGAATGAAATGCAGTTATTTCCCCACAATGAAACTAATACAGACATATTTATCGCCCACTACAGTATATGGAGAGTAGACTATCACTACAACACTCGCGGAGTGTAGTTTCCATCCATACAATGCCTGTAGATCCTGCGGAAATGCTGAAGAAGGACAAGCACAGTTTTAGCAAATGGACTTCGGGGTTCAACCCAGAGGGAGGTCTGTTGGCCAAATCCCTGCTATTCCTTCTTATGCTATTTCATAGACAAGGGACTTTGACTGGGTGGAAAATCCACATCATATATGTTTTAGTGACAATCCACCCTATGTGTACTGTACGCTGGTGGATACAAGGAATGATACATACGTGAAGTGAATAGAGGTCGGGAAAACATTCAGAAAGGAATAACCAAAGAAAGAAAGAAAACTATTCTTTGTTGAAAAAACAGTTCACTGAACTCAAATATAAGTTAAACATTTAACCCTTTACCCAACGTAACGGCCAAAAACGGCCAGCGCTATTCTCAAAAATCGCCAATTAATTTTCATTATTTTTTCATTTTTTTGTCTCAAAAACATAGGTTATGACCCCTCGTTGGAACGAGCTCGTCGAGCTCGTTCCAACGAGGGGTCATAACCTATGTTTTTGAGACAAAAAATGAAAAAAATTAGTTATTCAAGAATTTTTTTTGCAAGTGTCGTCTGCTTTTCATGTTAGGTAAAGGGTTAATGCGTACTATACAATGCTGCGATCGCAATATGGGTATCTTTCTCTATCAGATCGCGACCAGGAGCCAATACTATAAAACTTTTACAATTGTATTTTCTAGAATTGTATTTTGTACCTCTTAACATAACTGACTAAAATGAATCATTAGCATTTTAAAAGATATGGCAATTTACCAACTGGCAGACGAGCTCATTCCAATGAGGGGGTCATAACCAATGTTTTTGAGACAAAAAATGAAAAAATTAGTTATTCAAGATTTTTGTTTGCAGGTGTCGTCTCCTTATCATGTTAGGTAAAGGGTCAACGCAAGTATGACGTATCCTGTTCCGGGACCGGAAAAGTGGCCTCTTGGGTTCAAAGGATTAAACTGTATCAAAGCAAACCATACCTACAAGAGCCGCGCTACACTGCAAAAAATATAGGTTCTCTTTAGAACCCAAACTGGTTCTAAACTTGTCCCCGAGATGGTTTAAACAGTATTTATTTCAAATCAAATAAATTTACCAAGATTAGCATTCAATTTTAACAGAATATTACACGAACTGAAGAAGATTCAGCAGTAAACATGGAGCTTATTCAACGCAGTCGCCAAACATTTTGAAACAAAGGAGATATGAACAGTTGGCATATCGAACCAGTTTTGGTTCTGTCTGTGAAGAACCAAAACTGGTTCGATATGCCAACTGTTCATATCTCCTTTGCTTAATAATGATTTGAGACAACCTCGTATAAGCTCTAAACTTACGGCTGAAACCCCCCTAATTTATGTTTAATTCTGTTAATATTTAATGTTAATCTTTATAAATTTATTTGATTTGAAATACATACTGTTTAACCCCCTGCACTCTGATGACGAAACTCCAGATTTGTCATCCATGGTTATCCCCCTGTGTTGTCAGAAATTCAGCAATTTAGATTTTGGTTGACAGAGCTCCAATTGAGCTCTGTCAACCAAAATCTAAATTGCTGAATTTCTGACAACACAGGGGGGGGGGGGGATAACCATGGATGACAGGGAGGTGCGGTGGGGCTTAGAGTGGGGGAGCTGTCGAGTATTCTCGACATCAGAGTGCAGGGGGTTAAACAGAACTGGTTCCATCCTAGGGAGAAGATTAGAACCAGTTTTGGTTCTAAAGAGGAGCTATATTTTTTGCAGTGTATAACGTGGCAAATGGAATCATACTCTTTGAATGTGCTTTCAGTTTCGAAAGAAGGAAAACTATTTAGGCAAAAATTTTTTATTTTCACGTAGCAAGAAACATATTCAAAGAATATGCAACTTTTGAACAGAGCAATAATTATGATTTCAAGTGCTAAGACGGTTATTTTTGAAAGTCATTTTCCCGATACAGATTTTGCTCATAATTTGTACGAGTTACCATGATACCATGGTAATGCTAATTTCTTCTTCAATTTCTTCATTTATTATTTATTTATTGGTGTTTAAGGTCACATACTTATGCACACTGGCTAATCATGACCGTGACAGTTTCACGGATGGAGGAAGCCGGAGTACCATCGAGCAACGACGAGCAGCTGCCAGCTCCCCAACATCGTAACTCCGCACAGCAGCACAGGCAGGGTTAGATTGGTTGAAGGTATGCGTACCATCGACATGCAGTACGCCTTAGTACACGGCGTCATCGTGCCCGCGTGTAGACAATCGGGGTTAAGTACCTTGCCCAAGGGCACAAGGCGTGAGTCCGAATCGATCGCTCAGACGGTCACCCATCCGAGGATTAACCAGGCACGACGTTGCTTAATTTTGGTGATCGGTTACCGCAACGCCATCGCGCCCCCTTTTCTGCAATGAACACACTTCAGACTGTAGTGTTAATACAGCTTACCTGCCTTTCGATAGCGTCATCTTCCCAACAAGCAGTCAGAGTCGGGTGGATAATCAGTCAGAGTTACGATTGGACTAACACTTGCATAAAAATGCCGATCACGTTCCCTAAACAATAGAGTTTGCTGTGATGTTACGATTTTTCGAAAATACAAAGTGGACATTATTTCTGCATACCTTCAATACAGAAAAAAACATCCTGTTTTATTTTAGCATTGGTAACAAAACAGTTAACTGTATTATCAAAAGTATTTCCACTTGCATGTACTAAGTATTGATTGATTTCAATGTTATGTACTCACGGGGTAAAATTTTGGCACAGATGTATTTTCAGGAATCCAGTCGCCGGCTTTCAGACTTGCAGTCAGAATGTTATTCAGGGACCTGAAATTGACGAAAGATTTATTGACTGAAGCGGAATTGAAATCAAAATTGGCACTGGAAAAATTCTCCGTATTCGGTATAATTTTGGATACACCACGCTCGGTGTGAGTCGCGCACGAGTCGTCCCTGTTTGTTCAGGGTGCTTCTCTGGAACTACTCGAGCGAGACGGATACTTAAATTATGTTGAAAAGCTACGTTTGAAAAGCAAAGATCAGGAATAGTTCAATCCTGCAGCCCTAAATGAAAAAAATAGTTAAAAATGGAAGGTTGATTCATGCCGCGTGAAGAAAATCTGCACAAAACATAATTCGTTTTTCAACAACCAGAATTCCGAGGGTTTTGCCGACGGATGAAATAAAACTATCGAAATGTCCGTCAGCCAAATTTCTTTTGTTTCAATTCTTTCTATGCCTTCATCCACGTCATAGATTTTATTTTCATCGGGTGCAGTACTGAGATCACAAAAGCGGATAGAGAATTTCGACCGGATCGTGACTGAGTCACGATCCGGTCGAAATGATCTTTCCGCTTTTTTCTCCGGAGCACCGTTGTATCACACAAGCAGGGCTGGGAGGAGTTAAATGTTCCTTAACACGTTAACGTGTTAAATAATTCTGTGTTAACGAGTTAAATGACGTTAAATGTTAAAATGAACAAAATTTTAATAACTTCGGACATTTTTATTGATTTGAATTTGAATATCATTGATCTTACGCACAGTTCGTCTCTTGAGTTCTAATGTGTTCTTTGTGCCTTCTGGCACATAGAACATATTGGAACTCAGGGGACGAGAAGTTAAGATAGTTCTCTCAGGTTATCGTAAATTCTAACATTCAGCGATGCTATCATTCAAGAATACAATCTCTGCGGCCGTATCTTCAGAAAGAGACATCCGCCGTTGCTCGAATACCGGTCCTTACATGAAAAATAGGAGTTCGGATGAAGGTGATATTGCTGTATCGCGAAATATCGGCGTGGCAACTTCGCCAACGTTGACAGGAGGGCTTCATGGTCTCTCCACCTAATCAATAGGTTGTCTATAATTGACGGACATCTAAATTATTCGTGTTGTTCAATTTCGTCAAATGGCACAAAATTCGACGTCATCGGTACGCGCGATCCGGCTTGAGTAAACACAAGATAACGACGCAATGCTACATATTATACAATTATAATCTTCAAAGTAAAACGTTATTAACTTGGTTAAATTTTTTTAACGTTGTTAAAATAATTTAACACGCTAACATTTGAAACTGCTCCCAGCCCTGCGACACAGGACGAAAAGAACTATGAGAACGAGTCTGAGATGCTATATTTATTTGTTCTTCGTAATTTGTGTTGATTTTGAAATATTTATTTGTGATATCTCGACTGATTAGTTTTTAATGTCTCGCGACCCGATCACGATCCCATCGCGAAGAAAACTATTTTTGTTTTCACAATACTGTAAGTGGTGAGCTCTTGAACGATTGTCGTTTCGCGGTAAGCCGATGTGTTAGAAACAACATTTTAAATAGAGACTCACTTTTCAAGCGATGAAGTTAATATCATTTAGCCACCCGAAATGCGTTTTTCAGGGCTGAGAAACTAGAGGGTGGCACTGGGGGGGGGGGGGGGGGCACACGCTTTTTCCACAGACTAACATAATCAGACTATGAGTTTAAAACAATGGGGGGGGGGGGGGGGGGGGGGCACACGCTTTTTCCACAGACTAACCACGGACGCAAACATCTTAGATTCCAAACACAAATATATAGGAATAATCTTCAAAAATTTAATAAATGAAGCACCCGGTACAACACGGTGTTTCATTAAATAAAATTTTGAAGATGATGATTTTTATTACCTGGTAAAACGCATGCGTGGACATCACTACTCACGTGTGGATTACGACCAATCCACGACGACTGTACTGTACACTCGTGCATAAATAAAAGGCGCAATAGACAATTACCGCAAGAATATTATCTGCAAATATACTACACAAAAAAAAACGTTTTGACCGTCCCCAGTTTTCCAAACGTTTTCGAAAGTGTATTTGGTCGAATGTTGTATGTTATGTACGACATGAATCCCAATAGTTTCACAAGAAAATGTAAATTTTGAAATTGGTCTGTGTGCAACCGTGACGTCCACTGCGACTAAGTAGTACTGTCATGAAATGCGCACACATAGCACGTCGATCTGCGCGTTAATCTACACGTTATGACCATAGTAAGTCTATCAAATTCTGTACATATGGTCTGTGCACAAGCAATGTTTCACCCAATGGACCTCCGGGTAACCCGGAGGTCCATTGGCAGAAACATTGCTTGTGTTTGCCATGAGTAACCAGGAGAACCTGCCGTGCTTTGGATGCCATTCGATAATTACTACGCGCAATTAAGCCTAGGTAAGCGCACCGTTCATGACAGGACTTCTAGTTTTAACTGTAGTGTTTTTAAAGTCATAAATTGACTAGCAACATGTATTGCATGAGGTTTACATGCAGTTCGTCTTTGGATTTGTTTACTATGTGATTTTTATACACTGTAAACACGTCTATATAACTCCGCGGGTGGTTAGTTACAATCCAATCTCCACGTACTGTGTGAGCCGGGGTACTCGAGCAATATTAAACTGGTATGTGCCCTAGAGGAGTGGCTGGATATTTTGGCGTAACATTCTTGTTCGGGAATGAGATCCAACTGGCCAGGATCAAGTTCGTACTCTGGTTCACAATATGAGGCAGACGTGATTAGTGTGTTCACAGGTCACAGATGGAAAGACCCGATACTGACTAGTAAAAATGTATTTTTGGATACCGACCAATCGGGCACGTGACGGGTGATATCACGGACATTCTTCAGCGAATTTGTCCAAAACGATCATTTCCTTTTGTCAATAAATGAACCAGATTCCAACTGGTATATTACGTTTTACTATTGTTTCGATTTTTTTATCATTTACATCGTAATGTTTGTCGTGGTTCAAATTTTTTTTGTGAAGTATAAAATCAAATTAGGAACCCCTTAGTCAATGTATTCCACCTCAGCCGACTCCGTTTTTATCTTCTATTTTAACCATCATCCAAAGCGAAGGGACCTCTTCGGGTTGGGTGATAGCGGAAGTAGAAGAAATATACCGAATCATGACCAGTCCGCTGCATGCACACTAGGATGAGAGATAAGCGGGTATTTGTACAGTACGGCCGCCTTAGACTGGTCACTTTCCACGGATGGGCAATATTTCGACGGACGCCATAATATTAGATTCCAAACACTAATTATAGGAATAATCATCACAAATTTAATTAATGAAGCACTGGGTTCAAGCCGATGCTTTATTGATTAAAATTTTGCTGCTGATGATTTGTATTACCTGGTAAACGCATGCGTGGACATCACTGCCCGCGCGTTGATTACGACCAGTCCACGGCCACTGTACTGTACATTTGGTAAGATACTATTATTATTTATGGTGTCATTCGCATGACACGAACGGAGATCGTCAGCCGTATTGGAGGCATGGAATATTTACCGGAGCCTCCGTCCTCCGAACACTTAGAGGTTATTACTTGATTAGTTTCATATCGGCCGAAATATCAGCCAGAGGTAACTTCATATCAGTCGGAGACCGAAGGTTGACGATGGATGTGAAGTTACCGAGGGCTGACTATTTCAACCGATATGAAACTAACCAAGTAATAACTCCTTTACTTCTTAAACAAAACAAATAGTTATAAAGAATTTCAAATATGTTACAGTTTTCTGACGGTGTTATTGTTTCTGATTCTTTTTCGCCATGTCCAAAGTTTCCTCTCTCCTACTCCTCGTTCAGCTATCCCAACGTCTCAGCGTTCCCAGTGGGGAAGCCGCGAAGTTACAGTTAAAACTAGAAGTCTTGTCACGAACTGTGCGCTTATCTAGGCTTAATTGCACGTAGGAATTGCGCGGAATTGCGATATCGATTGGCATCCTGGTTACGCATAGCAAAGACATGCAATGTTTCTACCAATGGACTTCCGGGTTACCCAGAAGTCCACTGGCTGAAACATTGCTTGTGTACAGGCCATATGTACAGAATTTGATAGCCTTACTATGGTCATATTGCGTTGATTAACGCGCAGATCGACGTGCTATTTGTGCGCATTTCATGACAGGACTTCCAGTTTTAACTGTAGTAACGGACCAAGGGGCACTACTCTAGACTGGTTCATAGCTTACGAGATCGGAGTCTTATTATTCGACTTTGAAGTCATATCGGTCGAGCTTGATAATGGGCAATTTTTGGAAAGAAAATCATATCTAATGAATAAGCAATTTTTAACACCTTACACTACACCTCAGTTTTATTTCCATATTTATCTGTTATAAATTATCCAGCCAATACTTGATTATTTAGCTTATAGTCAACCGACAACGGATTGAGAAATGTTTGAGCTTGTTGCTGTGAAAAGGTTAGTGATACCCTCTCTGGAAAAATAGGGCTATCGATTCTTTCATGTGGGATAATCAGATAATTTATCTTTTTGTGACAAATTGACATTTTCAGGATATTTGTTAGCTTTTATACAGCTATGTATAATCTATATGAAGATAGCGCAGTTTCCAAGCAGAATGTTTAACATATGAAAAATGTGGAGCTGAAAAGGCTAGGCTGAGCTGCCCCGATCCGTCTCTCCCTTCCATCCGCTCTTGTCTATAACTCGGCGTAATATTAACTCTATCGTCAGACTTTCAGAATATACTATTTAAGAAATAAACATTTCTGTCGTTTGCAGATAAGAAGGAGGCTTCCGCTCCACCCGGTCCAAATTTTACACATCTATGTATCGCCATGTCAATTGGAAGGACGTTACAACTGTTACTTATTCCCAGTTCCTCATTCGACATTCGTTATCAACCGATAGAATCGGTTGATAACGAATATCAAATAAGGAATTGGGAATAAGTAACGGTTGTCACTTCAGTGTCACTCGGCAGGGTTTTAAATTCATGTTAAGGAGCTAAGACTTATGCGTTTTCAGAAGTTTTTAATGTTTTGCTCTCCAGATGAACCATTACCACGGGTAGGATCGAAATGGAACGACTCGTTGGGGGTGGTAAGTGTTGTTCTGGAACTCTCTTTATTTTTAGACAGCGGGTTTTTATTGGAGAGGACAATCTTCTGAACGCAGGGGCTTAGATACATTCAGGAGGACAGAGGCGGCGACGGCACTAAACCGAATATTTGATTGAAATATTTTGGCTTGGCGGAAAACTTTTCAGGCCCTTTTTCGTAAATTTTTTACAATATAGGTGGAGAATTTTTATTTTGACTAAAAACAGCGTTTTTTTGTCAATCTTCATACATAACCAGTTCTGGATAAGTAAACAGTAGAAACTTAATTTGACAACTTTAATGTCTGTCGCAAAAATGTTTTCGTCTGTCGGAAAATGTTTAGACCCCCAATATTCTGCAAGAGACGGAGGCTTTTCGTTAGAGTTGAGGTTGTGGATGAAATGTACAGAATTTACTGGACAGCATTGTTAATGACGAATGATGTTCCGTAGGTTTTACACTCGGTGGTAACGATCAAGGCATAGAATCCTATACTTCTCGTATAAAACGAAGAAAACAAACGACAATTGTATGTTCTTTATGTGATTTTTCTTATTTATGACGCAGAACCCAAAATTTCCCGCGAATGGAAAAAATTTCCGACAGTTTTTAGAGTGATCAGATCAAATGTTTACTCTTTAGACATCCAGAAGTGGATATTTGTGAACAAAATAACAAGAATTTTCCATCTACTCTACGGAAGGGGGTGGAAAAAATTTGCGAAACACACAGTGAGCAGTTCCTAACTGGTCTTTTCATCGAGGTCAGAGTACGCGAAATTTTCAATTTGAGCCATTTTTTCCTCATTCATAGAATGTTATTGGAAATGCTTTATCTTGCAGAAGACTGCAAACATGGTAGTATATTGTATAGAGTAGGTAGACCTCCAGAGTACACAGGTGTATTTTGTAAGAAAACATGACACAAAAGTCGATGAGGGTGGGTGCTGTTTTGGAGACGAAAAACATAAGTTATTACCTATGACATATTTTGAGATGTTTTTGTTATCATTCTACACACTCTGGTTAATGCACAGAAAGGACATCTGTACTGAAAACATTTTTTTTTCAGGCAGATTAACCTTGTAATAACCCCATAGATATCTCCAACCTGTTTTTTACAAGATTTTATTGGCTACCCCAAAGTGAACTTCGTCCATGCGGTGTTGTGCCCATTTACAGGGGCGGTCTGGGCCAAAAAAGTTGCCAGGAAACATACTAAGGAGGCTCTGGACCCGGACAAAATTTTGATTTTTCGAACCGAAAGAACGCTGCCTCCTTGCATCCTAGCAGTGAATGGCTGTCCACATAGAGGATATTTACGATGGCATTTTTGTATTATCTTTATCGCTCAATTGGCAAAAATGGTTTCACCATAAGAGGCCCCGGACTCACTAAGCCGACCATACAGTTCAAACTAGAAGTCCTGTCACGAACTGTGCGCTTATCTAGGCTTAATTGCGCGTAGGAATTGCGCGTAATTGCCATGTCGAATGGCATCCAAAGCACGGCAGGTTCTCCTGGTTACTCATAGCAAACACAGGCAATGTTTCTGACAATGGACCTCCGGGTTACCGGAGGTCCATTGGCTGAAACATTGCTTGTGCACAGGCCATATGTACAGAATTTGATAGCCTGACTACGGTCATAACGCGTAGATTAACGCGCGATCCACGTGCTATTTGTGCGCATTTCATGACAGGATTTCTAGTTTTAACTGTATTGAAATTTTTGAACGCTGTGTCCTTGCATCTCACCGATCAATGGCAGACTGGACTCCAGGTATATCGAAATGCCCTCTATGGGGACTGCCAATGGCAGTCCACATGGAGGGCATTTCAATAAACAAACAGTCTTTGCAATAAGAATCATTAGCCTTTTGGTCATTTTCACGAAATTTCTTGCGCCAACAGGTGTTGGGCTGAGTAAATTTTGGGGGCCCTGGGTGGCTCCCAATGGGGGGGGGGGGGGGGGGGGGCACCGGGAAATTTCTTCTTATCTTCTTCTTATCTCGAACTGTATATTGAGACTGTCTGAAACAACTATTCAGTTTAGATCAAAGTTTATATGAATATGAAGCTTTCCTCGTGTAAGTGTGAACAATTAAGTCACGTTTTGCCTTATGAGTTGTGACTTATGTATCAGTTGAGTGCATCAGGAAATAAGCTTGGGTCAGGAGAGCCCGACCAGCTCTCCCTCCACCCATCACCCACCCCAATCCTTGCATGCTTGCATGCTATGCTCTCTCTCGTTCTCCCCCAGTCTAGCCCTGTCACAAAAAGACAGGGCTGTAGAGGAAACTCTGCCATCAGAGCTATCCAAAGACCTGCAGTTTATACTGTGCTCTTACCCTGGTCCAAAACTGCAATCTTTGTCCCAACGGGGCACTCAATTATTTGACACAAAAATACTTTTCAACCTGTTTTAAACAATACTTGATTTGTGAACATCTGTCACCAACATACATATTTGCTTGTGCCAGGTCTGCTCAATACCCTCTGTTTATATTATCGTTGTCATTCAATCAGAATTTCATCAGTATTTATTCCGTTTTTACGGTTTTATCGGTTCAGGTTCCTGTTTCCTGCAAAGGTTTCCGTGTATTCGATTGACATTCTATTATATGCACTACAGCTTGTTCTAATAACACATTTCTATATTTAGAGGCACCCCAAATACATAATGCCATAATGACTTCGCTTTGTTCGACTGATTTAGTAGGGCTGCACGGTATTTCGATAAAACGATATATACCGGCATTCAAACCAATATCGATTGAATACCGGTGTAATTACAAAAATATCGGTTTATCGTCATTATTTATTTACCCACAATTTAATTTTCAAGATGTCTTGAGTTTTTTAACTGTAGCTCAGAATGAATAATATATCGCTTTACCCAAGGAATCGTCCGTATGTGCCCACGTAATATACAAATTCAGCAGTTGAAAAAATAATTTTTAAAAATGTCAACAAAACTATATCATGTGACCCCTCATTGGAACGAGCTCGTTCCAATGAGCGGTCACATGATATTGTTTTGAAAAATTTGATTTAAAATAATAAATTTTGATATCGTCTGCGTTGTGTAAGGGTTTTTCGAACCGCATCATCAAGGCATGCTGATTCGTTCCGACTGTGATGCCTCAGGTCTCGATTGTTCGATTGTGGTACTTTGTCTGTACAGTTTTTCGATATACCGGTATACCGCGGTATTTTTTGAATACCGATACCGGTTGTCTGTTTTGAATATCGTGCAGCTCTATGATTTGGGTGGGTGTGTCAGTAGGTGTTCATATTCTGCCAGAAAAAAATATTTCTGGAATAACTCATTTCTCGGTACCAGAAATGACCAAAACAAACATCTAGTCCTGGTGTCGACAAAATGTCTTGGGGGATGGGCGCATCGTCGCCTGGGCTCCCCCTGTATCTACGCCCCTGAGTACTGACGATCGTCGTCCTCTTCAACAAAAACTCGAATTGATCGTGCCGCTTCCTCAAAATGCGGAAAATTCCAGCGCAACAATAACCAGGTGGTTCGGTATTGATTCTTCCGATCGTAACGGGGCACCTAAAAAAATCTTATGTGAAAATGACAGAAATTTTTGCTTCTTAGGTTTTCTGAATATCGAAACATGAAGTTAAAATTGCGCCTGGTTAAATGGTCGTACGCAGAAGTGGATTACAAAGTGAAATTTGAGCCTAGGGAATGGGTCCAGGGAAGTCCTCTTCTTGTCTGAAAACGCAAGGAATTTTCATTTCTTGAGAAGTATTTTCTAAATGTCTGAACATAGAGCTAATAAAGCGCCGAGTTACTTGGTCGAACTCAGAAGTGTAATTAACCCTTTACCAAACATGAAAATCAGACGATACTTGCAATAAAATTCTTGAATAACTCATTTTTTTCATCCTTTATCTCAAAAACATAGGTTATGACCCCTCATTGGAACGAGCTCGACGAGCTCGTTCCAACGAGGAGTCATAACCAATGAAAAATAATGAAAAAATAATGATAATTAATTGGCAATTTTTGAGAATATCGTTGGCCGGTTTTGGCTGTTGCGTTGGGTAAAGAGTTAAAAGTAAATTCGATCCTGGGGGAGGGGGCTCAGTAGAAGACCCCCTTCTTATCTGAAAACGCCAGGAAAATTCATTTCTCAAGTCACGTCTTTGTGATCAGTGATTATTAGAAAATGTTCGAGTCGAAATTTACAGACGAACGCGAAAGTTTGATTAAAAACGATTTTCGTGAGTGTTTGGGCGCCAGGAATGCGCAACTTAAAAGGGGTTTTCTTTTTTCTTCAATAGTTTAATGGTACAGTTAAAAGTAAAAGTTCTGTTACGAACTGTGCACTTATCTAGGCTTAATTGCGCGTAGGAATTGCGCGCAATTGCCATATCGAATGACATCCAAAGCCCTGCAGGTTGTTACAACCGATAATGTTACAACGCCGCATAATGTTACACCAACGCATAATGTTACAAAAAATGTAGTAAACAACCGATAATGTGATAAACCCCGCATAATGTTATAACTTTTTTCAACCCGTTATGTTATAAAAATCGACGCATAATGTTATAACTTTTTTCAACCCGTTATGTTACAACAAATTAACCGATAATGTTATAACTTCAAATAAACATATCTTTGGTAATTTATACTGTTATGGCATCAGTTTCAGATGGAGACCGTCGGTCTGTATTTGAGGGAACTCTTCACTTCACAGTGTAGAATTGGACCATTCTGACTTTAAATAATATATACCATTATTGTAATAAACCCAATTCTGTGATAAATTACGCGTCCATTATATGGTCGGACATTAGGTAAGGATACTATCCTATATTTTAAGGATACTAAACCCACGGAATCCCCCTTTTCTTCGTATGAAGCAATGAAAGCTATGAAAATGAGCACAATGCGCGCAAAATCATACGGCTCAAAATGAAAGCTATGAAAATAAGCGCAATGGTTACCTCTTCATACGTCTCATACCCTCATTAAGGATACTATCCTACCTTTATTTGGGAGTGTTTTCTGGAGTGTTTGGGTCAATTTTCTGAAGATTGTCGGGTTGTTTGGATTAATTCGATATCTGTTGTCGGGTTGTTAGGGGTGAGACGGAGCACGTGTCCCCATAACAACACGCGCTGCGCATACGCACCCCTACCACCTATTATCATGACAAGGACGTCACAACATGGCCACCCGCGTGCACTATCATGACAACCCAACATGATCACCCAGCCACGTGACATGACGTCACTTCCCCGGTCCTGCCCCGGGGTCCCACAAAATGGCTCATTTTCAACATACTGAGCTACTCAATACCATCACCAACACCGCCACAACACCAACATCAACACAACTCCTCCTCCACAGCCTCCTCCTTCTCCCATTCTGCCTGTTCTAGTGATTCCGCCTTTTCCAGAACCTGTAATCCCAAATTCATCACTTCTACTTCTTCCAACATCTCCACCATCTATATTATCATACCGTCTAGCACTACTCCCTTATAGCATTCTCAGATAGCCTTCTTTGCACAATCACCCTTATGTACTAATTAATGACCTCCTCTCTTTCTCAGCCTAATTCCTGACCACCCCTTCCGGTCCTCCTAAACCCCATTCCTCTTCCTACCCAGTGTCGCGTCTTATTCTTGTTCCGTGCGACACTACCAACCAGCCACATCCACCATATGTATCTCGCTCCATCCAACTTTTTGATCTCTGTTAACTCCACCTCATTTTTGTTCACTGTTAGTTGTTAAAATGTCAAATTAATGAACAATAAGATATTCTTATGACTAAGAAATATGCGACAAATGAGTTTTAGATGTCCAAAACAAGCAGAAACAGAGGCATTTGCCCATCCCCAAAGGCGCAAGGGGACTATGGTACACTACATTTCTGGAAGCGGAAACTACGCATGTTGGTAAACGTACCAACCGGATAAAATAGCACCCCCCCCCCCCCCACCACCCCGCCTTCACCATGTTGGGCACTGGATGATCATGGTAATGACGTCACACGATTGAGACCAGGATAATCCGCGTCTATGTAACGTGACTAGGTCATTCTATGATAAATCCCCGGGAATTGGAGGGGGGGGGGGGTATCTCCTCGCCTTAACCAGAGCAGAAACCTTTAGTATAAATATTACATACCTTTATGCGGCAATAAATGGTAAGTGGTAAAGTCCATCTACAATAGCTGTAACTGGAATTAGTATACAGAAGTTGTAACATTATCGGTTAATTTGTTGTAACATAACGGGTTGAAAAAAGTTATAACATTATGCGTCGATTTTTATAACATAACGGGTTGAAAAAAGTTATAACATTATGCGGAGTTTATAACATTATCGGTTGTTTACTACATTTTTTGTAACACTATGCATTGGTGTAACATTATGCGGCGTTGTAACATTATCGGTTGTAACACAGGTTCTCCCAGTTTACTCATAGCAAACACAGGCAATGTTTCTGCCAATGGACCTCCGGGTTACCGGGAGGTCCATTGGATGAAACGTTGTTTGTGCACAGGCCATGTGTACAGAATTTGATAGCCTCACTATGGTCATAACGCGTTGATTAACGCGCAGATCGACGTGCTATTTGTGCGCATTTCATGACAGGACTTCTAGTTTTAACTGTACTAACAACTTGAGAGGACCAAACCTTCCGTACGCTCTCTAACTTCTATATTGTGTTTAGTGTTTTCAACGAAAAATTTACTCCCGTCTTTTTACTAGATTCATGTACAAATTTTGTTCCTTTCTTTCATGCACGAGTGATGTATTGCAAAAAAAGATTTTATTTCGCGAAGCGACAAGCAACTATGGCCCTTCAAATTGCACGCCACATGAGGGTCATTAGTTTAACAATGCGTGCTTTGAAATAACGTGTCCGTGTATTTGCTCTGTCGCGTAATCTGTTCTGACGCACTTATGAATTGATTTACAGCAACATTGTTGTCTGTCACAACTGCTATCTGATATAATGTAGATCTTCGGCAATTGAAGTTGTCATAAGGCCTATAAAATATAAAAATCTGTTTCTCAGGCCCTCCTACATGGTCTTTTGGATGCCGCATGCTCTCTTTTTATAACCAATGCGAACTTAAAAAAATAAAAATTAAATGGTTTATGTCTGATATTTTACCCAAGTTAATAAAATTGATAAATTTGTCCCTTGAGTGCAACAAGGCTTTGATTTGCAATGCTTTAGCTTCTTGCCCTCAAGGGACGAAAAACACCATCACCCATGCTATACTGTAGATTATGAGGCCTAAAACATAAAACAAATCAAGAACATTAGCTTTTGACGGCAAAGAAACAATTATCAAAATAAAAAACAAAATAAAAAAACGCCCGCCCACATGCAATTTTACAAAAATGGCATAATAAACAGAAAATCTACTTTGTGGGGCCTAACTTACATGGTTTATTTCGGCAAGTGGGCATTAAAAATCTTTAACACCTCAAAGCTTATGACGCCTTATGAACCTCAACTTATTGAAAGGTCCTAAGCTACAGTACGTGGAGAGTGGAATGTAACTAAATCACCCGCGGAGTGGAGTTATCACCCAAGCTATAACTTTCAAATTTTGTATATATCGGCAAAAAACACAAGCAATGTTTCAGCCAATAGACCTCCGGGTTTAACCCGGAGGTCCATTGGCTGAAACTTTGCTGGTGCTGGTTATGCTTTGCAACAAATTTGCAATTATTGCTCGGGTGGACATCTCCACTCTGCGGGTGATTTAGTGATAATACACTTTCCACGTACTGTATATTTGGGAAAAAATATTAAATTAGTCAAAATTGAGGTCATTTTTTATTTAGATTGCTTGGTGGATTTGACTACTTTTTGAGTAGGAAGTTAACATTTCATTCAAATGTTCGGACTCCCAGAAGTAAAGAGTTTTTATATATAAATACAACGCGGGAGGTATACTAACCAAATAACAAAAAATAGATCACGTGATCAACATGTAGGCTGTTTATGGGGACGCCAGATGGATTTATGGAACTAACAGTTGATATGAAGTACGTGGAAGTTATTAGATCCACAAACAAAAGCGCAGGGTCAAAGCTGGTCGCTAGGGTGCTACTAACTCTTTCCTTACAAACCCGCCCAACAGAATGCTTCAGAGACAGAAGTGCGCCTTGCATATGGGGGTGGGGTGGGGTGGGGTGGGGGATGCGCCACAAAAAACCTCTCGCCACATTTTTCTCCGTTAAAAATTCAAATGTTTTCGTTGTGATCCGATAACTTATTCCAGCGTTGTGTCCTTGGGCAAGGCACACTATCCTGGTTGCCTACATGGGGGTACGATGACGTCGTGTACTAAGGAGTACTGCACGTCGATGGTGCACACGTCTTCAACCGCTGTAACCCTTCTTGAGCGGAGCTTGAACAGAGTTAGAATGTTGAGGAGCTGACAGTTGCTCGTCGAAGCTCGGTGGTTCCCTTTGGGTACTCCGGCCTCCTCCACCCTAAAACTGTCACGGTCACAATTAGTCATTGTGCATAAGTGTGTGACCTTAAACACCAATAAATAAATGAATTGCAGCTAGTACCGTGCGCTTGGTGACTACCCATTAATATAACTGACTAAAATGAATCATTGGCATTTTAAAAGATGTTGCAATTTTTCAACAGGTGTGTGTGTGTGGGGGGGGGGGGGGGGGGGTCACCATTCCTTTCCAACACCACTCGAGGATAATAATAATAATACAATGTCTTTTGGGGAGGTGAAAAAATGAATAAGTGATATAGTAATAGCTAATCAGTCTAAAATTTCCTTTGTTAGTAACCACAAATATAGTCATTATTTTTTTGTAATTTATTTTTCCGGTTTGGACATATGGAAATATACATTTAGTTCCATCTGCCTCTTACTTTATGTCAGTGGAAAAGTAACCTTTTTAGGAATTCCTAGCAGGGTACTCACACCTTGTAGTTGTTGCACAAATGCAAGAGTTGTATTTTACGACTTACACTAGTGAGTTACAATATGTGTATTATCACTAAATCACCCGCGGAGTGGAGATTCCACCCAAGCAATAATTGCAGATTTGTTGCAAAACGTAACAAGTACAAGCAAAGTTTCAGCCAATGGACCTCCGGGTAAAACCCGGAGGTCCATTGGCTGAAACATTGCTTGTGTTGTTTGTCCATATGTACACAATTTCAAAATGATACTTTGAGTGATAACTCCACTCCGCGGGTGATTGTGCTACAATCCACTCTCCACATAATGTAGCTTACAAAAACTAAATCAGAGCAGACGCTCTGTGAAGTATTTGTTATTACATCTGCCTAAAAGTTGACTGGAACTCGTTAAGGCATCGAGAGGAGGACCCGATTGTGTGATCAGGAGAGGCGTGGAGAGTCCGGTCCAAATTGTCGTGGGGTCTATGCCGATAAAGGCCCTCGGAATCTGGACGGTAGTGCTCTGCGTGTTTCTCACAAAAAAGGTACGTTGCACATCGAGGAAGTGTCTCAGAATATCCTGATTTTCCACGCTATTACCTTGGTATATCGGGATATCTAATTTTTGGAATATCATGGCATTTGTTTATATTAGTGGCTGGATGTCTGTTCCGTTCAAGGTCATTTCCTTGCACATGACAGTACGGCCGTCGTGGACTGGTCACTTTTCACGGGTGGGCAATATTTCCACGGACGCAATAATATTGAATTCCAATCACGAATTATAGGAATAATCATCAAAAATTTACAACCCGGTGCTTCATTTACTGAAATTTTGCTGCTGATGTTTATTACATGGTAAACGCATGCGTGGACATCACTGCCCACTTTTGTGACAATAGGAGACAATGGGACGAATAAAAAATGTCTGTATAAACGTGACGATTATAATGCGAATGCGCAGTTTATTATTGAAAATAAATGCAAAACGCACTTTTTATATTTTTAGATACTGTCTTTTGAATATTACAAAAGAGGTGCCTTGTTTTTGCCCAAAATAACATCAGGTCGGGGCTGCTGTACCATATTTGCAAAATATGCAGGAGCTATTCCGGCAAAGGAAGTAATGTCTGGCAGGAAAGGGGCTAGTTTGGAATTGGTTTGGGCGACGTGCCCCTCCCATGAATTTCCAGTTGTACACCCCCTCGCCGGCTACCGAACATCCAATTTTTAATGAAACCATTTGCACCCCGTCCTCCAAATGAGGATTTTTCAACTGCTACAGAAGAAATGTTAACTCATCTTTCGACTGTCCATCAAATCCGAATGTACCCTGTCCCCTTGAGTTCGAAATATACGACCTCTGGGTTGTAGACTTGGAAATTATCGCTTGTGCACAACAAGGCGCCTTCTGCAGTGTCCGAGAATTACAGATGGCGCCTTCTTGCTCGCACGAAACGAAATATTGACGTCAAGTAGAAACCCCATGAAATGTGGCTCAAAAATCACCAAATTCCTCTTAGAAATGGTCACAGCTACAGATAAAATGTCACGAAAGGACATGGAATTTCCAACAGTTACTGTTGATGATCTGAAGTTTAAAATTTCTAACTACTGCAAATTTTGGCCGGGATTGGAGGAGGGGGGCATGTTTGCGGCAGCCCCAACACATCTGTGGCCACGTCTCTGATGCCTTGACATCAACAATTTGAGAAAACAAACTCCTTAACTTATCGAGGGCTACAGTTTGATGGTGATCTGAATTTGTTCATCTAAATTTGTGTTTATTACAAATTATTGAAGAGTGCCCATAGGCACTCTTCAATAATTAGTGATAAAACAGATTTACATAAATGTTATTTGAGTTTGACTGAATATGAAAAATAATCAAGGAAAATTTTGGCTTTTTAAACCCCTGATAGTAGCTTCTAGCACTCAACCAGTTAATAAAACATATATAAAACTTAAGAGTACTTACCAAGAATATGTCACAGGCGATAAAAAAATTATCTTATAAATCCACAGGAATTTCACTCCAGAATAAAAATACATGTCTTTTAATAAGATGTCGATACTTTCGATGTGAGCACACGCTCATGTTCCCACAAATTTTGAATATTCCAAACATGATTCCCTTTGAAAAACCAACATGTCGTTTTTCACGGTAAATTTATCCATAGCCCCAGGGTCTGCGTGAGGAAGAACATTTTACGTCCTCCGACGATTAAATCGTTATGTGGTACGCCTGGTCGCCGATAAGGGGATTTCAGTCTGACCCGTCTCAATTCTTTACCATGAACGGGATAATTAGATGATATGTTTCGAAAGCGACAGGCGACAAATGAACACAAAAGATTTGAATAATAAAGTTAATAATACTGAGGATGTCTTTATTGCTATTTTGAAGAGGGTATTACATTGGTTTAACCCAACCTTTGAAGGGAGTTATATCGCACATGTGTACCACTCCGCCCTATCCAAAATGGAGTGCATGAATTATTGTCACATAAAAAGTCATATGCACTGTTTGTCAGTTAGCTAGAAAATTGATGAGGAATTTACTGCCAACTGTGGGAGGAACATACGTGCATGGCTGTAGTGTTATGCCACTCGACTTGTCTGTCTTTGTTTGTCATTGGTGTTATCGAGTATTAGAGATTTATTGGTCTTACGTGGCTCGATTAACCATATCTCCACACAGGTCTGCCATTTCGAAAATCGCAGCAGAGCGACTAAGATCATCAGAGAGGGAGACGAACCCCGTAGTATAATAGTGATTTGGCCAGGACAAATAAACTGACGGTACCAAACATTTTTCTGCTGCCAACACCACTCTCACTCCGCACACACTTCATCTCATCTCATGTTGGGTCAGGGTCCCTCACGATGAAAATTAACTTTTTGTCCCCATTCGATGCACCCTGGGTACGTTTGAATGCTTAAGTATCAAGAACATGAAGTAACCGCCATGCTGAGAGCAAATATACATAAGGTTGAACTTTCCTGGGAAAAGTGGGGGTGGGGTACCATTCCGCCCAGCACCCCCGTGTCTACTTGACTGATGGGAAACTCTTTTCATAGGCATTTCTTTAATAGCATTCATTGGGAACGGTTAGCCGTCACAGTTCTTTATCCATCTTTGACAAACTCTATGGTCTAACAGCAGGTACGTTAACATAACAGGGATTCTTCTGCGCTATTTGGGAAAGGTTTCGGGTCCCATGCCATTGGGAAAATTTGTGTCATGTGGGTTCCAACTGGGAATTTATTTTCGAGGGGAAGAAACGTACAGAGACTAAAGCATTTTACATTTCAATTGAACAGAGAACATAAAACCGATACCTACAGTACGTGGAGAGTGGATTGTAACTAAATCACCCGTGGAGTGGATGTATCACCCGAAGTATCACTTTCAAATTTTGTACATATGGACAAAAGAACACAAGCAATGTTTCAGCCAATGGACCTCCAGGTTTAACCCGGAGGTCCATTGGCTGGAACTTTGCTTGTAATTGTTATGTTTGTAACAAATTTGCAATTATTGCACGGGCGGAATCTCCACTCTGTGGGTGATTTAGTGATAATACACTCTCCACGTACTGTAACTAAGCAACTGCAGCATGTAAACTACAAGTAATTTTTAGAACAAAGAGTCACGTGGAATCAAGTTCACGCCACTCTCTGTAGTCTATTAAACTATTCTTACCAAGAACTTGCCATTTGCCTTTGAATTCGGACACTTTCTAAGCTTTGTTAGGTCAGCAATTTAAATTTTAGTGAACAGTTGGTGTCGTGAGTTGGTTGGTCGTAAGGCCCCAGAAAACCAAGTTCAGAACACCAATTGTGCATTAACCCTTTACCTAACATGAAAAGCAGACGACACTTGCAAAAAAAATTCTTGAATAACTAATTTTTTTCATTTTTTGTCTCAAAAACATAGGTTATGACCCCTCGTTGGAACGAGCTCGACGAGCTCGTTCCAACGAGGGGTCATAACCTATGTTTTTGAGACAAAAAATGAAAATATTTTGAAAATTAATTGGCGATTTTTGAGAATAGCGCTGGCCGGTTTTGGCCGTTACGTTGGGTAAAGGGTTAAATGTTTCTTCGAGTGGGGGATGGAAACTGGGAGAAATCATGCACAAAAGCCATTGAGAAATGGAAACATATTCGCCCCCGTAGACACCAAAAGAATCCCTGCATAGTATCAAGAAGGGGCCACGCGGAAGATAATCAAATTACCTTGGTAGTGGATTCTAGTCAAGTCTTGGCTGTCGGTGTAACGGCAGCCAAAACTTGGCTAGAAATCATTGCTAAGCCACTAGACTCACACGATGCGATGTGCAGTAAAACATTTGGAAAATTACAGAACCCCTCAGGGTTAAACGAGACTCGGTATATTCCCTCTAGATTTATTATTATTAAGTATTCACGTAGTGTATTCTTATTGGAATTGTTTATCTTCAGCTTCAGCTTTTTTCGTATTTTTCCACCCAAATTTGGACGCGAATATTCTTAGAAACTATAGACCGCAGCATGATGAAATCTAAACTCGGGTATATGATCAAACTCCGCTATGGCCTCGGCTATGTTATTTTCGGGAAATTGCGTTGATATCCACGGAAACGCATAAAACAGGGGGGTTGGGAATGTAGCCATAACAACTAGACCATTCAGTTTAAATGGGCGCGAGTGAATGAAAGTGATGCGGGAAGGATACACCCTTCTAACACCGTGAAGAAATGATACTGTCATTACACTTCAGAAAAGTGATAACGAGGCGCAAAGATTTTAGTCCTTAAAAAAAACAATTTCTAATGATATTTTCCCTAATAATTCTGCAGTCCATACAGCTTTTCGCCTGAAATTAACAAAAGCTGTGAAACACCAAAAGTCAGCGGATTTTGGAGGAAAACTTGTTTTTCTGCAGATATTACCATACATTTCAGAAGGAGGCTAATTTTCCGAAAAGTGGACAATTAAGGCATTTTGCGCAATATCTCAATAACTATTCAAGGTTGCCAGCTGATATGTTGCAACTGCATAGCATGTATCTTGGTCGAAAAGTTGACGATGAATTTTCGCCGAACTTTTCGCGATGGTTGATGTAAACATGGTTACAACGACCGAAAATGGACAAAAACACCTTATTTCAAATCGCTTGTACCTCGGAATCCCATTTGGAATTTTTAAAATAAAGGTCGCCAATGGGTAGCTCACACCCTAACATAAAAAGTTAAAACCTGAAAACACATCATCCCCGGATTTGGCTGTAAATTGAGGGTGATGGAAGGTACCTTCAAATCTAGGTCGAAACTGGCGAAAATGACAAAAGGCTACTTTAATGTATGGCAACGGTACAAACTGCAGGCGGTATGGACGATACGCAAATCAGAGGGAAACAAAAAGAATGAAGAATGGCTCAGTGAGTTTGAGACACGTTGATAATCAGGGACGTATGGACCGTAGGAGCACAGGGCAACACAGAGAATACGAGCCAACCCCACCCCACCACATTTCTCCAGAGAAAGATAGTGAAAGAGGAAGACAGACAGAGAGGAGGAGGGGAGCTGCCCCGTGCGATTTGTTTATATTACGAATTTAAGGTCGAGAAGGTCACACATTTGTGGCTCCTTTTATTCAACGAATTTGTCCATTGGGGAAACTTTCTGAATGTTGAGTCAAAAGCGTGCAGTTTTTCTCAATGTTAAGTATTCCCACCATGCCAATAAGACGCATAAGCCACCAATAATATATACCAGTGTGTGGGAGCACTTGTGTCTTCCACAACCAGCCCAGGTTCAAAATGCTTCATACGTTCCTGTTGATAATTTATAACATTAATATGATAAGTACGTGTAGTGCGCGAGATAGTACAGTGGAGAAAGGAAAGAAAAGAAAAAAAAAAACCCAAAACACTTTATATCTGCATTATCCCCTGTTATTCTTTTTGAAACTTTCGTCACTCTAACTGAAAAAATTCCTTTTATTTCCGTGCATAATAAGGTTTAACTAAAGATGTTCAGTCTCATCAAATAAGAGGTATGAGATAGGATATTCTGCGTGATTCATAGATATAATAATTAACATAATCTATAGCTCACGGAAACAACACCGAAGATTCACAGAAATACTCCATAAATGAATCAATGTGGGAACATTGACTTTAATTTGAACAATTGTTTTTATTTTTATTGGAGGTATGGAGCAGTTTATACTAGTTATTTTGGTGAAATATTTTACTTTCTGCAGAACATTTATTTTCTTTCATAAGGCAAGCAGGTGCTTCCCCGGATCGTTTTATCAAGTGCTGTAGACATTACTGACTATTTTTAACGCGAGTATCCGATAACCAGAAGTCTTATACTGTGTGATAACGAAAGTGTCGGCTTGTTACTGTTGGCTAGTGCACTAGAAATTTGTTTTCAACTTCAACAGACAATTCCACTGACCATAAGCCGAACTGAGAGAGCAACTCATCTGTGAGGAATACAGGTACGAATACCTTTCGAGAATGTGAACCCTTTACCTAGCGAATCGCGTAATATGCAAATTAGGCAGGTAGAAAAAAATATTTTTCAAATAAATTCAACAAAATCATGTCATGTGACTCGACGAGGTCGATTCAATGAAGGACCATATGATATGTTTTTTTAAATTTTTTTTTTTAATTTGAAAAATAATATTTACAATAATAAAAATTGATATCGCCCGCGTTGGGTAAAGGGCTAATGAGTTAGCACACGAGGAACGACGTGTTTGTCAGGGCAAAACCAGTCCAAAACGGCGACTGCCCCTCCCCCTACCTACTTTCAAGTTCTAATATATGTATATATTTCTTCTCTCTGTGTTGTAAGCACACATGTTTTAATTAGATAATTAGCCTTAGGCGATTCACAGTGGGATATATATTAATGACATACTACTAATCAGCAGAAAATGTTTCCGTGCTGTCTAAAGTCAATTAATATCGAAGTGACCGACACTTTCAATCGTCACGGCTATCAAGTATATTATTTCCCGGGATACGCTTGATAGCATATGCATTTGCACGGTGATTTTATCTTCAGAAATGTCGCGTGCTATGTTTTGGCATCTTGAACTATTACTATCTGACCATTCCAAGATCAGGTATTAGGTATGGGGAACAAGCTAGTTCAGAGAGACTTGGGTTCCGACCGTTTAGGAGTGAGACTTCGGTTCGGCCGAATGGGAGACGCCATATAAGTCTCGTGCGAGAGGAATTGCTGGGCAATCCAGGAAGCCCCGTTGTACGCCGCTTTTATCAGATTAGGTAGACGTAAGAGGGATAGAAACCCAAAATTATAGAGTAGATTACGAACCCAATTAACGGCTACGATTGGATGTCATTAGCGAGGATCGACTCGCACCTGCCTCAAAGTGTAGGCTGTTGTATTGTGGTATTAACGCTTAGGAACACAGAGATTGATCGCGTAGTAGCCTGTTTTAGTATCAGAGTGCTGTGAATATCGACTCAAGGTCGACAGTGACAATTCGCGCAAGCTCGAAAGCACATTTTAAAGTTGTGAGTTCTGCATGAACTGTGTGTATTTCAAAGAACAGGGACATTCAAGGAGAGTTCTATCAAAGGACACATGTATAAGGTATGTGACGTAGACTTGCTAAACTTGCCGACAGAGTGGATAAACCGAATCCAAATCAGAACTATGTTGCCATAAGGTAATTAACATTGCCAGTAGGGATCCCCCGCAGTCAGAGCTGCAGACGCACACAGACGCGCACAGACGCAAAAGATTAAGACTCGGTGTTTTAAACGCCTGTTGCGAGCCCGCGACAATGACATTTTGAGAGTGTACTGTTGCGCCGGTTCAGGGTTATAGATAGACTGAATTGATGAAAAACTATTCAACTCCTGTGATAAGTCTTTGATTTGTGTTGATCAAATTGTTAAATGTGTTGAATATGGAATGAGCTTATTTTAAATGTAAATAAAAAAATCGTTGTTACTTTAATCACTGTTTCGTTTCCGTTGCCTGAATTGATTAGGAATCACACCTAGCGAAGAACGAACCTATATTTCGAGTTCACTCGGCAGGGAAAAAATCATAGTGCGGTCCAAACTCAGCTCTGCGAGCCGAGTTTGGCCCATGCCCGGATTCCGACCCTCCTTGTTGGCTCTTCCCCCAATATTGTTAATGGCGAGGCTAAATAACCCCATGTCACCCCTCCCACGTGGATAGAGGTGTTTGACATAAAGTGGTGAGGCATACCAGGATTTCTTTTAAAGGTAAAAACGGCTGCTCGCAAAATGCTTTCGTAAGAACGACTCTTTTAAAATTATATAGCTGCGAGCGATCATCTGATGCTCTTCAAGGTTTGAGAATATCCCGCGATAACCCCGTTAAGTCTCAAAATATTCATTGCGTTAATTACACGAAATTATACAGGTAAATTCAGAATTAATTGCCATCGATTTATGTGTTTTTCTTTCTTTCTTCATTCTGGCAATGTTAATTACCCTTATGGCAACATAATTACCGTATGGCAACATAGTTTTGATTTGGATTCGGTTTATCCACTCTGGAATAGCCACTCCCTTCAGGGTGTGGAGGGAGGGGCTATTCCTTAAACTTATAGCGAAAGGAATGGGAGAAAATTTTTTATCTTTCCATAAAACGGATGTCTACTTCCAGTACTTTACAAGTGAAGACCGGCGAAAACTTGTCTACTTAGTTTACCAATACGGTTGGCGTGAAACAGGGTAATAATTTAAGCCCGTTACTCTTTAATTTATTTATAGACGAGCTCCCAGAGTTTATTAAAAATGGTAACGGAGACTTCCCTGAACTTCAAGATGTTGATATACCGTGTCTCCTTTATGCTGATGACCTCGTGCTGTTGTCTACAACCGAACAAGGCCTTCGGACATCTATCAACACTTTATTTGATTTTTGCAACAAGTAGAGGCTCACTGTCAATAAGCAAAAGACCAAAGTACTGATATCCAATAAGTCTGGAAGGAAAATTTCAGGGAATTTTATGTATGGAGATGAGGAAATGCAAACGGTCACATCTTATACATACCTTGGGATTATACTATCAGCATCAGGAAGTTTTGCAGGGGCCATTCAAAATCTTAAGTCGAGGCCACTAAAAGCTTACTTTAAACTTCAAAGGATATTTTTACAAGTTTCGAAAGCAAATATTAGGATACGCGAAAAATTATTTGACACACTTGTCACCCCGATTCTACTTTATGACTGTGAAGCATGGGGCGATCAATTAACGCGTACAACTAGCAACACACTTGAATCTGTTCATCTTAAATTTTGTGAAAATATCTTACAGTAGCACTCCAAAGCTAGCAACGTTGATGTATTGGCAGAACTGGGTAGATATCCTTTACCAATCAATGTCAAATGTAAACTTGTAAGTAATGCGGTGGAGAAAGATGTGAATCATCTCCTAAAATTTGCATATAAAGAACTGGAGGGACACAAACCCAGAGGCACATGCGACATCCAGTCAATCTTATCAGATTGCGGTTTTTCACATGTGTGGATGGATCCCAAGAGTGTGCCCCCCTAACTTTGAAGGGAGCTTGAAAGAAAGGCTCACTGATATTCACGCTCAAACCTGGAAATATTTAGATTCAAAAGATGGAGTACAGCCTTCCAGCGGTAAATTACAGTTCTTTTATCTTATTAAAGAGAACTATGTCAGGGAGAACTACATTGATGCACTGCCACAAGACGAAAGGAAGGCCGTCACCAAACTTCGCATTAGTGCCCACGATCTAGAAATAGAACGTGGGCATTACCACAAACCTCTTCCAATACCACGCGACCAGCTTGTTTGCAAACAGTGCAGGTCGGGGTTGGTTGAAGATGAATTGCATGTACTCTTTATTTGCTCGCATTACTCCGAGCAACGTAAAGATGTTACAGACATAGCCTGCAAAAGATATCCCAGCTTTATACATCTTCAGCTGAACGAAAAAGCAAAATTCCTGTTCAGTTGTTCCGATCAACAAATATTGTTAGCTACTGGAAAAATGATACACCGTATGTTTATGAACAGAACCCAATAGTTTTTCTACCCGGTGGTAATTTGGCTTCTCTTCTATAACCTTCTCTTCTAAAAGGCATTACTACAATGGCGTGAGTAGTATGTCGCGTACCTTTCACCCCTCATTTGGGGGATCTCATCGGGGGATCTCGGAAGTGACGTCATGTCACGTGACCCAGTGGCGCCATGTTGTGTTGTCATGGTAACCCGCGTGAGCGGCCATGTTTTGACGTCATCCCCATAGTGATACGTGGTGTGAGTGCGCATGCGCAGCGCGTGTTGTTAGGGTGATACGTGTTTCCGTCGTCCATTTTGTATACTGGAGGCCGCCATCTTGGTTTCTGTGGTAGCACGTGATTGCTATGTAACCTAAGGCCTACAATAGGATAGGGGTATGTTCGGAGGGTATGTTCGATTGAATCGGAGTATTTTCTGGAAAAACTTCCCTGGATAATTACCACAAACAACCCGACAACTTGTATTATTTCGAATTCTTCCAGAATTCTCTGCTTCTATCTATATATGTAATAGTTATCGTTTATCTGGCCATGTTCCTTTATTCTAGAGTATACTCCAGTAGCGTCTAGGTAATAACTAACCAATCAGATTGCTTGATTTCCCATAACCTGTATGCAGAGTTATCTCTCTTCTGTATAATAAAAGCCTATATCCAATGGTCATATCCCATGGAATCCCATTTTTGCAAAACACCTGTGGCTATGGAATCCCTTTTTTGTCGTATGAGGCCATGAGGGGTATGTAAAAGCCCTCAGTGAGTCCTCATTTATTAACCCTCATAGCCTCATTAAATTTTGAGGTTATGAGGACCATTAAAAATTCCTCAATGAGGCATAATTTACTACGACTCTTAGTCTCATCTCGGTATTTAACAGCCATATCCCCGGCACCCCAATTTCGGCATCCCTTTTTGGAAAACATATAGCCTTCGGCACCCTTTTTTTGTCGTATGAGGCCATGAGGGCTATGTAAAAGCCCTCAATGAGTCCTCATTTATTATCCCTCATAGCCTCATTGAATTTTGAGGTTATGAGGACCATGAAAAATCCCTCAATGAGATATAATTTACTACGACTCTTAGCCTCATTTCAGTATTTAACAGCCATATCCCAGGCACCCCAATTTCGGCACCCCTTTTTGGAAAACATGGCCTTCGGCACCCCTTTTTTGTCGTATGAGGCCATGAGGACCATGAGTAATCCCTCAATGAGGTCTAATGTAGTCTTACCAACCGCTTCCATCTTGTCGCCAAAGCTCCAAGGCCATTACAGGTCAATGGCCTATCTGTCCTATCATTAGCTTCTACAGCAGTCTTGTTCCATTGCGGCCTTGTACCAGTACTATTGGCTTCTGTTATTCTGCCCCATATCTCAACCATTACTTCCTAGCTATACCTTCGCCCAAGCCTTCAAAATGTTCAATCAGATTTTCCCTGTATACATATAAGAGATTCCTTAATTGAGATTCCTAGCCGATTCCGTGTTTTTACATAAATGTCCGATGGTATTCCCCTTCCCTCCTAGTAAAAAAAACAAGAACTTTTGTTATATTTTAAAACTTTATTGCCTTTTCTGTACACTGTCTGTTATATAGTTCAATATTTGTTCTGTTAATTCTGTTATCTTCATTGTGGTAACATAGCAATCACGTGCTACCACAGAAACCAAGATGGCGGCCTCCAGTATACAAAATGGACGACGGAAACACGTATCACCCTAACAACACCACGTATCACTATGGAGATGGCGTCACAACATGGCCGCTCACGCGGGTTACCATGACAACACAGCATGGCGCCACTGGGTCACGTGACATGACGTCACTTCCGAGATCCCCCGATGAGATCCCCCAAATGAAGGGTGAAAGGTACGCGACATACTACTGGCGTGTAACCGTAAACACACTCCAGTGTCAACCGTTAGAACGCCTTGCGACAGTGTGAGTAAAAACTAGGCTTGTGACAACAAAAAAGGCTTAGCAACAGGCCACGTCTCAGGCGAACCACGGTGTATATGTGGGTGTATACTGGGAAGCGATTGTGTGAGTGTGAGTGAGCGAAAGGGTGTGTGTGAGCGTTTAGGCATGCGTAAGGGGCGTCTGGTGTATGGGTGTACGTGTGCTTTCTCTATCTCGTGGGTTCAGTTCACTACTTACAAGCTCAGACGTTTCAATTCTTTTACTCTATATGTGTTTTTACTTTATACTAGTTTTTCAAGCCATACTATTTTGTATCACATTTGGTTGTGCAATAAAGTATTATTATTATTATTATTATTATTATTATTATTATTATTATTATTATTATTATTATTATTATTATTATTATTATTCTCTCTCATAAGTGTTGAAAAAAAAATTAAAATGGATAGTGTTACCCCACTCGCCCAACTGCTATCTTTGGGTAAAGAAATGGGTCTTGAGGGGGCCGAACTACACAAATTTGTTAAGGAGGAACGAAGAGTTGGCCTCACGTAGAGAAGCTAAGGAGATGGAGGTCCAACTAGAAAGAGTGCGAAAGAAAGAGGCAAGGGAGGCGAAAGAGAGAGAGAGCGAGGGCCAATTATAAAGCGATGCTAAGGAGGGAGGGAGAAGTCCAACTTGAAAGAGAGCGCGAGAAAGAGGCAAGGGAGGCTAATGAGAGAAAGGTCCAACTAGAATGAGATCGCGAGAAAGAGGCAAGAGAGGCTAATGAAAAAGAGGCCTGATTAGATAGAGAGTCGAAAAAGAGGGATATACGACTGGCATGGGAAACGAAAGAGAGAGAAAGGCCAGGTTAGAAAAGGAAACGCGGGAAGGGACATAGAAATTGAGCGAAAGAGGCATGAGGGAGAGTTGGAATTACTGAGAGCGCGAGCAGATGCAGAGAGAGAAAGTCGGCGCTCGGTGAATGGGGGTGCCGGGGAGGAAATGCGTGTACACCGTCCTAAGCTCCCCACCTTTAATGAGCTCACCGACGATCTGGACTCCTACTTGAAGAGGTTCAAGCGTTTCGCATCCAGTCAAATGTGGCCAGAAGACACATGGGCTATGTGCTTGAGCCCTTTCCTGTCGGGTAAAACCCTCGAGGCTTATGCCAGTATGCCACCCGCCCTTCTTGAAGATTACAGTGAAGCGAAGAACGCCATCCTTCGTAGATACCAGCTCACTGAGGAGGGATTCTGGACAAAGTTCCGAGAATGTAAGCAGGAGAAGAGAGAAACCGTACCTCAGTTTATTGTCCGTGCTAAGCGGAACTTTGACCACTGGACAGATCTCGCATAAGTGAATGGCCCATACGAGGCCCTGCGAGATCTGTTACTCCGGGAACAACTCATGACAACCCTCTCCACGGAATTGGGTCTGTTCAGTAAAGGAAAGGCGACCTCCAAATTTTGATGAAATGGCGACTCTGGCAGAGCGCTACACTGAGGCCCATGGTGGAAGCGTGAACTTATCCAAAGCGGCTAGGGATGGGGCAAGCGGATTAGCAACGGCACCCGCAAAGCAGATCTACCACAACCTAAGCAAAGTGGATTGTAGCCAGAATGTGGGCGCTCCCAAAGAGACAACATGTTTCATATGCGACAAGCTGGGGCACCCTGGCCAGAGATTGTTGGAGAAGGGCGGACAAAGCAGGGGTGCACCCAAAGTTGGAGGGAGGGACTCGTCCTCAGTTGGTAATAGAAGAGGGGTAATACAATACAGCCTGTAGAAAAACGGCAGACAGCGGCATTCTGCCAAATAGTTGGGCCGGAGGGGAGTCCACTGCGCCGAGCTCCCGAGAAAGGGTAACTCAGCCTGGAACGAGGGGAGGTATTGCCTATTATTAGTGGTCTCCGCGATGGATACCCCTCCCTTGGTAAAAAGGAAGAGATGTCGGTGTATCCAGCGTATGTGAATGAGCGAGCAGTCCGTATGCTACGTGACACCGGGTGCAGTTACGTGGCAGTAAAAAGGGATTTCGTTGCCGGCGGACAGCTAACGGGGCACGAACACGAGTGCGTGCTAATATATGGTACGGTTAGGAGGTTCCCCCTTGCGAGGGTGAGGGTGGATATCACATTCTATAGCGGTGAAGTAGATGCAATGTGTATTAAGGCACCCATCTATGACCTCATACTTGGGTATATACCTGGGGTGTGTTCAGAACACGATAAGACATGGTCGGAGAGGAAAGCTCCCAAAGGGGCATCGGGGCGGTCACCCGAGCCCAAGCCACGAAGATAAAGCGGCCGGCGAAATTACTGGAGGGGCCCGTGGAGTCAAGTAAGAGAGCACATGTAGAGTATACAATTGACGCCCAAAAGGTTAACCCTTCTACAAGGAAAGCCAGGGGAGTCGCTGAAAGGAAGCGGCCAAGGTATGTTGAAGGGGAGGGGCGTAATGGGGGTCGGTGTAGGAGTAAACCAAGGGCTTGGAACTTTTGAGTCGGTCAAAAGGTGACCGTGCTCCGGCCGACGAAATCCGGTAGACCACGGTTACAGTTGGAGGGGCATGTACACTGTGACGGGAATAATGGGCAAGCCTTATTACCGAGTGAGCATAGGTGGAGAAGTGGTTTACCAAGCAAGGTTTTTGCGGAGATATAAAGGACACTAAACCCACGAGATTGGTTGGGGGAGGCACATTATGCCAAGGGAGGCCGCGAGAGGTTACCAGGGGAGTCACAAAGGAGCTTCATAAATGGAGAGTTAGAATGGGCCCTGGGAACTGGAGCGGGGCACCAAAAGAAGGATTACCAGGAGTCAATCAACAGAGCGTTGCATCTGGGACAGCGCACTCTAGTACGGCAGGCATCTCCCGGGGACCTGTGGTTGTTGGGTGTGAAGATGAGTGGGGTCCTTGGTGGAACACACGCCCAAGAAATAGTTCTAGGTGGAGGGTGCCAAGGGGCTTTCCAGAAGATGCTAAGGGTCCCACCACACATGGGGATATTTAAAGGTAGGGCCAAACCGGGCACTTGACTCGCCGGCGGGCATGAGCCGGGCGGGGTATCCCAGTCACTAGATATAGGGATAGAAGTACAAAGTGGGGAAAGTTTTTCGTTTTACAGTAGACCGGCGTAATTGGCCCAGCTAAACGAGTGAAAAAGAATCTCTCTGCAAATATTCATGGTTTATACATAACCGACGCATGCGCGCGGCTGTAAACCCTAGAATTATTTCACGGATTCTATTAATTTAAACATTGATGAGAGAGAGAGAGAGAGAGAGAGAGAGAGAGAGAGAGAGAGAGCGTGTGTGTGTGTGTGTGTTGTGGGTATGAAAGGAGAGCTATAGCCGTGTGGTAACCCTTCTGCTGGCGTATGTCGAGACAGGCCCACACGGTCATGTAAGTGAGTGGTGAGTTGGATAGTGAGCCAATTGTAAGTATGTGTATGTGGTGGCTGAACGCGGCTTTGCCCTCTTTGTGTTTTTAGAAAAACGTAGGGCGTTTCTCTTGAAGGGGGAACTGTCAGGGTAAAACCAGCCTAAAAGGAAGGCGGCTCCTTCCCCCTACTTGCAAGTTCAGATATATGTATCTATTTCTTCTCTCTGTGTTGTTTTAATTAGATAATTAGCCTTAGGCGATTCACAGTGGGATACTTCTCTGGCATATTACTAGTCAGCATAACATGTTTCCATGCTATCTAAAGTCAATTAATATCGAAGGGGCCGACACTTTCAATCGTCACGGCTATCGAGTATATTTTTTCTCGGAATTCGCTTGATAGCATATGCATTGGCACGGGGATTTTATCTTCAGAAATGTCGCGTGCCATGTTTTGGCATCTTGAAATATTATTATCTGACCTTCCCAAGACCAGGTATAAAGTATGGGGAACAAGCTAGTTCAGAGAGACTTGGGTTCCGACCGTTTAGGAGTGAGACTTGGGTTCGGCCGCCGGGAGGCGCCATATAGGGTCTAGTACGAGTGGAATTGCTGGGCAATCTACGAAGCTGCGTTGTACGCCGCTATTGTCAGATTAGGTGGACGTAGGAGGGCTACAAGGCCGAATTTAAAGAGTAGATTACAAACCCAAGTAACGGATAAGTTTAGATGTCATTAGCGTGGATCGACTCGCACCTGCCTCAAAGTGTAGGCTGTTGTATTGTGGTATTAAGACTTGGAAACGCAGAGGCTGATCGCGTAGTAGCCTGTTTCAGTATCAGAGTGCTGTGAATATCGACTCAAGGTCGACAGTGACAATTCGCGCAAGCTCGAAAGCGCATTTTGAAGTTGTGAGTTTTGCATGAACTGTGTGTATTTCAAAGGACCGGGACATTCAAGGAGAGTTCTCTCAAAGGACACATGTATAAGGTATGTGACGTAGACTTCCTAAACTAGCCGACAGAGTGGATAAACCGAATCCAAATCAGAACTATGTTGCTACAAGGTAATTAACATTTCTAGTCGGGATCCCCCGCAGTCAGAGATGCAGACGCGCAAATACGCAAAAGATTAAGACTCAGTGTTTTAAGGGTCTGACACGAGTCCGCGACAGTGACCGTTTGAGAGTGTACTGTACAGGGTTATAGATAGAATGAATTGATGAAAAACTATTTAACCCCTGTGATAAGTCTTTGATTTGTGTTGATCAAATTGTTAAATGTGTTAAATATGGAATGAGTTTATTTTAAATGTAAATAAAAGAATCGTTGTTACTTTAATAATTGTTTCCTTTCCGTAGCCTGAAGTGATTAGGAATCACACCTAGCTAAGAACGAACCTATATTCGAGTTCACTCGGCAAGGAAGAAAATCATATTGCGGTCCCAACCCAGTTCTGCGAGCCGAGTTTGGCCCGTGCCCGGATTCCGACCCGTCTTGTTGGGTCGTCCTCCAATATTTTTAATGACGAGGCTAGACAACCCCATGTCAACCCTCCCACGTGGATAGAGGTGTTTGACAATGTTCAAAAGAAAGGTAGAGAGGAGAATAATTCGAAATATCAGCTTTGCACAATCAGCATGTTCCACAAAATTGTTCTGTTTAATGGAATGTTCTTTTATGTCTGCCTTCGCTACAGAGGTCACTTGGTAAACATAACAGAGAAAAAGGATTACGTTTATCTATCTCCAGATTAACAATCCGTTCATTATAATAGCAAACGGCTCCAAAGATATGTTGTTTCTACTTTTCAATAATGCAGTCGAAAACCTACTTGCCTGGCTATGAATAGAGAACCCTCATGGTGTGTGTGATATTCTTAAAGTGATTTTTACACGACCAGCGGGACTTGGAATACTACAGCGGCATGGAAGTGACAACCGTTCTTTAACCCCTGCACTCTGATGACGAAACGTCTGATTTGTCATCCATGGTTATCCCCCCTGTGTTGTCAGAAATTCAGCAATTTAGATTTTGGTTGACAGAGCTCCAATTGAGCTCTGTCAACCAAAATCTAAATTGCTGAATTTCTGACAACACAGGGGGGGGGGATAACCATGGATGATAGGGAGGCGTGGTGGGGCTTAGAGTGGGGGAGGTGTCGAGTATTCTCGACATCAGAGTGCAGGGGGTTAATTAGTAATTTGGTTATTCAAATTACTAAATTGTTTAAACAAATTACTAATTTGTTTATTCAATTCACTAATTTACCAGAATACTGTTTAAACAATTTATTATAAGACTGTGAATACAATTTATTATTGTCACATAGTTATGACGTCACGCCTTTGTTAAAAGTGTGTGATATATTTCGAAGAGTTGGTAAGAGCATGTGTGATATTCAACATATATCGCCACACTTTTACCAATCAAGGAACAACAGACAGTGATTGTGAAACCTGTCAGTTCTAATACAAACACAGCCGAGAGGAAAGATTAAGGGCACCTGTGCTAAAATGTTTTGAACAGAGAAACGAGAATTTACCTGACTTTTGATTTTATTGAAAGAGTTAGAGAAAGAAATCCACACCCGGGTGTTAATGATAAATGGAACGTTTAATTTCTCGCTCAATCTTTTGAGCGCAATGACGAAACGGAAAAAATGAAGTAATATCACTTGCTTTCCATCAATCTTCATGTGTCTTGCAAGTTTGGCTTAAGAAATTAACTAATTAAACGGGAATGGACACGTGTCAGACAAGGGTTCAGTGGAATGTTTGATTGTTCGTGTTTTGATTGTTTGTGCAAACATCAATGTGACAAGTCGGTTACAGCACAAAAACTCGTGACATTGAACATACAATCGCTCGAGCTAGTTACTCGGACAAGTCCTCGCGATTGTATATTCAATATCACTCGTTTTCTATGCTGTAACCTATACGAAGACCGTTTATACAATTTACTAATTTGTTTAAATAAATTACTAATTTGTTTATTCAGTTTACTAGAAGAGTGTTTAAACAATTTATTACCATTCATATCCGAGAAAAAGGCTTACGTTCATAACATTTCTCCAATGATCTCGATCAGTACAGCGATTCACCGACGGCGTGTTTCGGCAGTTTTCCCAGAAAACCCACTTTTCTGTATGACCGTCTTGTCTTGCGTCCGGATATATTCTTCACTATCCTCTTGATTTTGCACATGTGTGGAAAAACTTGAACACTCTTGGATTTATATAATCCAATAGATTCTTGGTACAATCACATATGCAATGAATAAAATTATTATTCATCGTCTTCGTCATGGATTTCACTCCGCATCTGTCAGTTTGAGATAAACAAATCACAATTGATTTCTGATTCTTTTCAGCCTAACCGTTGCAATGTTTATTAAGTTTCTCCCTTACACCCCCCCCCCCCTCATTTGAGAGTATCAACCACATCCGTCCCTTTTTCGTGTAAATCGTCTGAATAATTCATTTCTGCGAAGTAGTTCGACATATCTTTACTTTATTTGGTGCCGTGTTATTTTATAGCTTCCTCTGTGCTTCGGCTGTGATGGGCGTCAAGGAGGCGAGAGAAAATTCAAACTTCTGTCACAGACGTTTTTTCATACCCCACTCCATTCAGTTTGTCAGACCTTTAGATCAATAACCCCACTCCATTCCGTTTGTTAGGCATTTGGAATCAATAGAAACAACGAAACTAAGACGACGTCGGCACCCTCCATACAGCGTGGATGATGGACACCCACGTCACTAAAATCTCCTTACAATGTATTGAACGTTGTACACACTAAAAACTAAAGTGTTAAAACTGACACTTTCAAGGTGTTAAACCTATTCTAACTCTTAGGGTTTGATTTTAACACTCAAAGTGCAATGCTTTAAGCACTTAGACATTACAATCGTCAGACATCTAAAACTTGAATGGATGGCACTTCCCATGTGTCTAGCATTGGTGGTTCTTCCAGAATCGTCCATAATTTGATTTGCGCTTGGTGGGTACATAATTAAAAGGACACAACGCAGATGACGCGGATCAGGCTCGAGAGTTCGAGCCTGATCCGCGTCATCTGCGTTGTTTCCTTTTAAGCGTCGCGACATTACAATTGTCAAGTGGTATTATTGCCAACACCTGTCAAGTTCTGAGATATCTACACTTGAACAAAGTGCTAGTTCAGCACTCAGTAAGTGTTAAATACAGCACTTCAAGTGTAGTTTTTAACACTTTAGTTTTTAGCGTGTATGTGTATATTTTGTTCTTGAGTAAGTAACTGTAAAAGCTGATGGCCTTTATAGAGTATCTTACTATTGTAGAGTAACCTATGTTATAATAAGGGAACATGGTCCATTGTAGCAAAAAAACCTGGCCAATGATCTCAAGGGTATGGCCAGGTGAAACGAACACCTGCCTACCAGACACAGTAATCCAGGAAGCAAGTTTAGAGTAATCAGAAAAAGGGATCCACTCGGATACACCCAAATCTGAAACTGACAGAGCTCTCCTAAGATTCAACTAGGGGAAGTCCCCCTCTAAGGTCACGGGTAAGTCCACGTGGAAACTAAAGCTGGCCTCTCCCGACTGGGAGATGAAACTAAAAATTATGAATCAAGGTGTTCGAATCAACGACAGACGGCCCGCCACGTAGCAATATCGGTCGGACTCTCGTCCGGCACAGTGTCACAAATGCATAAGTGCCAGAAATTCGGGCACATTTCAAGCAAATGCCGAGCGGAACTGACATGTATGAAGCGTGATGACAAACATACCACAAAATCATGCAGATCGGTCTCGCATACCTGCTTCAGCTGCAAAGGAGGCCACCCCAGTAACTACAGGAAGTGCAACCACTTCAGGAAAGTTAGCACAAAAGTAGAACTGAAAAATCGAACTTTAAAAAAACCGAAAATGCCCCCCCCCCCCCCCCCACACTAAGCATGTTCCCTCATCGCGGGTACACTATACGCAGTGTTAGAAATACTTAAATATCAACCTGACCAGGGGCGGAGGAACAATTTTCAAACTGAGGGGCTGGATCGGGCGATGGATGGTCGTCGGTATGATGGGCCGACCAGGGTTCGGCCCGTGGTACGAAAATTTTAAATTCCAGGGTCCCAAAACCCCCATTTCCATGCATATGAGCGCGTTAATTTGAGATTTTTCAGGAGATGTACTTGAAAGATTTCAAACTTCGAGAGCCGTTAAAAAACGTCGGTAAAGCATACACGTGAGGTCTATTTATCAGCTTTGGTCGTAACGACCAAAGCTGATAAATAGACCTCACCTGTATGCTTTACCAGACGTTAACAGCAATTATACTGTCTATGGATTATCTTGTCTGTGGTGGATTTGGTACTTGTATGTCTGTAAGATTACGATTTATTAAAGTTAACCGATTTTTTAACAGACTGTATACATTTAGCGTTTGCTAAATACATCGAAACTGAACACAGTACGAGAGAAATATAGCTGGCGAAAATATGAGATAGGCTCTGGATCCGCCCCTTGTTTCATCAGTCATTGGTTGTGTTAAAATATATGCATACAAAAAAACATGGCCTGGCAAAAAAAGTGGTGAGGCTAAGCCCCCCCCCCCCCCCTCCCAATCCCACCCCCTGGTTCCGCGGCCCATGCTGACTGCCAAGGTATCAGAAGGTGTCGGCGTCTCAGCTATTCGAAACACATATCGCATACTTTAATTAAATCCGCAATCAATTAAAAAGCCGTTAACAGAAAGTTGCCTAATAATTTGCTGATTGGGCTAAGCAGTTGGAAGAAGAATATGAAGGGACAGAGAAAGAGACGACAAGGCGAAGACAATTGTCAGAAGATTGTGTTGGACATATGCGGCTGCCGACCTTTGAGTATACTCGTGAGAAGTGGTGCAAGCAAATTATTGACAAATTGGAACGACGAGATGGGACAAGGCAGTTCCTAACGGCTCGTGGCTATGAGCTGGAGAGGTACCGGGTGAAGAAGGTTGATCTGTATCCGGATCTTAATTGACTTTAAAAATGTAGAAAGTGAGAAGTTAAATTCAATAACCTATACCTGTATTTGAGTGATCGCTTTGAGGATTACTATAATCCAGGTACAGGCTGTTGAATTTTAGCCTCACACACATTCCGGTCAATTCAGGATACATACACAGAACGACACGCGTGTGTGATTGGGTTAATCGATATGGCACGAGTGCCAGCGCGGAAGGATAGCATGAGAGGCCGCAACCCTCGCGTTTTATCCTTCCTTCAGTGTTTAGTACACGCCTTCACGTCAAAAACAATTATTAGAAGGACACGCAGCAATTCATTTGACAACTATCAACAAAAAGAACACATTTTATCGCCAACCAAATTTGCGAAGGGAACCAGTGTTATTATATCGTCCCCTGAGTTCCAATGTGTTCTATGTGCCCAATAGCACTTAGAACACATTGGAACTCCGGGGACGATTTTTAGCTATCGCTGGCGATTCAAATTGTAATTGCCGTGCACGATTTGTAGAACCTTCCAGTGAAATTTCGCTTCTATTTAAAAATTGTACGTCAACGATTTCCGTTCCGCACATATGCGCGGAACAGATTTTCATTTTCCGCATGGTTTAGTGTTGCTGTAGATAGGGATTACATAGAACAAGTGTGTAATAAAAGTTAAGGTTATTCATCATAATTCTTCTTATCTTCGTTCGCTGTTGTTTCAACTTGTTAATAATTTGTTGTTATCACAAATCGAGTGGCTTCATAAATGCCTACATGGCCCACACATTCTTAAATGAGTCTCTCTAACACACTATACATTAAAAGCCTGTACACGAAGACGAAAAAACAAAAAAACAAAAAAACAAACAAACAACAGTACCCACCCCTTTTCACGTGAATTTGAGCGTGGGTATTTTATAACAAGAAATGAATGGAAAGTTAATTTTTTCTAAAAAAAAAGACCAAAAGTCTCAGAAAGAAAGGCACAGTTCCATGTCACCCCTCCCCACATCACATATACATTACATGCATGGATTTCACACAAATACTCAATGAGAGGAATCGAGGTACTATTATTTGGTGTCCCATGATCGCACCAAAACCAACATTTTTGCTTTTACTCTTGCCATCAATGTTATTTGGTTACACAAAAATCAACTGTCATTGAAGTTGTTTTGACAAAAAATTTAAGATTTATTTTAAAATTTCTGAGTCATATTCTTGACCTTTGTAAAAAGGATAAGGAAAAGAAAGGGAATAGTTTTCTTTGTCTAAAACTTCAGAGAGGGTTCTCCTATCAAGGTTGATGATATAGGGCCAGACGTTTAAAACATAATTCCCCATACCACAATGCGACAGTTCCCATCGGACGACTGCAAAATTTAATACAGGACTTTCCATAGGATAGCCGTCCGTCCGTATAAGTTTATACCGATAATCCCCCGACTTTTCGGGGCTTATCCAAATGCGACAGTATAGAGTCAAGATGTCAGTGGGAATTCCTACCCCAAATTTTGTCCCTATACGGCCGCGTTTTGGATAAGGGGAATCCTGTGTTACATGCATGGCTGTATATCCTCGTGTTGCACAACTGCTTTACCCCAGCTCTTGCCTGCGGCAATCGTGGACGACCTTCGGTCACGGATGGCTCATAACTCTCACATTATTGTCCACCCTGGAAAATTCTAGCCACACCCCTGCAGTACTACACTGAACAGAGTACTGAGACGTTTCCTCAATTATCGTGGACAGATAATATGACATTATTCGCATCCGTGGATTGTTTGCTGCGGTTGGGTAGTATTACTATTTTCCATTTCGGATGTTTTGCCCTGTTTTGGGTTTGTTTTTGTTTTGTTTAGCTTATAGGGACGGGCGGCAGTCCTATGGAAAGTCCTATATTAGTAAATTTTGCAGTCCCCTGATAGGAATTCCTATAGTAATGTTTCTACCTGTAAGTTCAGCTTGATACAGTTCTTGTTCTTCTCCAACTACTCGTAGTGTTTCGCCCTTAGGGTTCAACAGCCGGAAGTGCATGATTAGTAAGTTGGTTAATTTTGTCGTTAGCAACGTGTAGCAGATTACATATCAGTCTGCCCAGTTCAGTGAGAAAGATAAACCTTTCACGGGCATTCCGTTTGAACTCCTGGCACTTCCATCTAGATTGGAACCCCAGTGTGTTTCAAAGGGATGTGTTGTTTATGAAGTACAATTCAATACCATCGCACTCGGCTGATAAAAAAACCATCGCTTCGAATTTAGATGGTACGCCTACTCTATTACCCATGCTGATCCCCTTCGTTCTAACGTATAAGACAAGGCGGGTGAGGGGTGCTGAAGACTTGAATGTTGGCGAGAAATGGAATCTGATGGATGAGGTCCCCTGATGGGCCGGTTTCTAAAAGTCATCGCTCATCCAACATCGACCTGTTGACGTGAACGCATCATCTAAGAGAAGTTCTTTAAATTTGAAATTTTCTTCATTACTTTCAGTTAGAAGACCCCACCGCACGACCAGACGTTATCGACTGCTGAGCGCGACCGAGTTGTCACCAGAAGATTTTTATAACCAAACAAAAACTTAAACTAAGGTAAGTTATATAGTCAACAGCTTATTTCATATTTCAGTCTGAAATTAAAGTCTCAGTAATCAAAGCCAACTTTCCACGGGCATTCTGTTTGAACTTCAGGCTCTTTCACCAAGATACGAACCATAGTGTGCACCAACGGAATGAGCTGATTATACCCTGAAGTAAAATTCAAGGAAATTTCACAAGGTAGATGAAGACCCGTACCTTGGTATTTTACATGATACGTCTATTGTATTATCCGCGCCGATTGACTGCATTTATATATAAGACAAGTCGTGGAGGGTGGGTGAGCATTTGAAGGCTATTGGCGGATATTGGTGTAATAAGCGAGTCCTGTGATCGAGCGTTATCAAATGGTATAAAAAACCCGTTTACAGAAGTCGCACCGGACCATCGCTTATTCCACAACAAGCCGTCGTGACGAACGCATCGTCTAACAGAAATTCTGCAAATTTCACGCTTTCTTCAGTATTTCCAGTTAAAAGAAAATTACGACATCACCAAAACGATATCAGCCGTTGAGCACAACCGAGCTGCCACCAGGAGATTGCGTTAACAGAACTTGAGCAAAGGTAAGGTTATATGTAGTTGACAACTTATTGCATATTTTAAGTCTTATACTAAAGACTCGGTGATTAAACTCAGCATGCCACGGGCATTCCGTTTGAACTCCACGTCCTCCACCTAGATTTGAACCCTATTGTGTTTCAACGGAATAAGCATTTATCACCTGAAGTAATATTCAAAGATATTTTACTGCCATCGCTTAATCACTATCCAGCCGCCGAGATGAACACATCCTCAGTGGGAAGCTCTGTATACTTACCACTCTGTTCATTTTTTTCAGTTAACCCTTTACCTAACATGAAAAACAGACGACACTTGCAAAAAAATTTCTTGAATAACTAATTTTTTTCATTTTTTGTCTCAAAAACATAGGTTATGACCCCTAATTGGAACGAGCTCGACGAGCTCGTTCCAATGAGGGGTCATAACCTATGTTTTTGAGACAAAAAAATGAAAATATAATGAAAATTAATTGGCGATTTTTGAGAATAGCGCTGGCCGGTTTTGGCCGTTACGTTGGGTAAAGGGTTAACAGACTTCGACGACTCAAGCAAAATGACCACCAGCAGTTTTTGAGTGCACCCTTTGCGAAAAATCGTTCCAGAAGAGAAGTAACTTGAACAGATATGTAAGAACTATGCACATGGAAGAAAAAAGACACGAATGTCACAGATGTCACAAGAAATTCTTTAGGAAAGAAGACCTGGAGCACCTCGTAGAGAAATAATTGAGCCAATGGAATTGCGAAGACTATCAGCGGCAATTCAGCGATCTCATACACTGTTGCCTGCATCTGAACACTGAGCACCAGGATCTCACTAAGGGAACAAAAGACAGGAAGAGGCCGGCCGATTGCGACACGAGATCTCCAGAGAAGGTATCACGAGAAAGACACCGCAGAGACACTGTCAACATATGAATGCGAACAATTTGATAGTCTGTTCCATAAGAGAGGCAACTTGGAACGACATGTGAGATGTGTGCATATGCAGAAGTTAAATGGTTGTCATAACTGCCATATGGAGTATTACAGGAAAGAAGAAAGCTCACCAGACTGCCAAGAGAACAGCCAAATAGCTAATGACGACCAACAGCAGTCAAGTGTCAAGAAGAAGAAACCCAGAACATCGACCATGGAGTGTGATCCTGCAGTGTTTTTCAACTGAACGTTTAGACGAAGAAGAATGTGATGAGAAAAAGCTCTCTTTACAGAAACCGTTTTTCAAAACCTAGAATGGAAGTTCAAAATCAACATGAGCTACTGATTTATTTTAAGAAATAAAGAAACTGAAGTCCTACGATACTACCACGCACCCCAGGGCAATGTCAGATTCTTGGATACACTACGTCTTGCTTCGAACCAAGAAGATTTTGAAAACGTTTTGAGCTTTGAGAGATATTTCCCAAGAAGATGGATTGGAGTGGGCGAGACAATAGGGACCAAATTCAAAACTGGACTGGATATAAAGTGATCAATATAGCATTCTACGTCAATAAAATCGGAGGTTATTCAATTGGGGGGGGGGGGGGGGGGGAGGATTCACCCGCGTTCATCACGAACAATCCATAATTGCTTTAGTGAAAGAGGAACATAACACCTTCAAGTTGGACGATAACATTTGTTTATTCAGATGTTTCGCCCTTTCAAGAGGAGCCACTTGTCAGAACTTGAGCACGGAAACTAAAATGTGTTCCAACAATATACGGATGAAGGCTCAGAAGCTTTCAAAGCAGTGAATCTCAGCCAGTTACCTGAAATCGAGAACTTATCCAAACTGAACATCAACGTTTGTCAGTGGCAACTCTATGGAGATGAAGAAACTCTGCAGATTTACGGAGACAATGCATGTTAACATTCACGAGTCTTATTTCAGTTAATCAGAGACATCAGCTTTTACTACAAGTCATTTATCTATCAAAAGTTTGGCAAGCTAAGAAAACGGTAAAAACATTACATCGTCAAGAGAGAGCGTGTACAAATGAAGTGTCTTATGAATATACTGGCAGTGTTTATGATGTTCCAAAGACTGTTTTCGAAATCTTAGAAGATGAAGGCATCTCAGTTACAGATAAAAAGAAATATTACCCGTACCGTGTAACATTTGACTTTGAATGCTATTTCGATTCAATTAATCCACCCAGTAAGAAGGAAAAACTTAATTGGGAGGTCCAACACGTTTCAATGAGCGTAGGTGTGTGTAACAATGTACACGGATTTAAAGAACCTGTCTGATTTATCACAGAAGGAAATACAAGGAACTGGTGAGCCGGGTGGTGAAGTACGTGGAACAAATTGCTTAATTTGATGTACTGAACCCGAAGATCACAGAAGAACTGAAAAGCGCCCCATTGATGAATGAAGGACATTCCAGATCACATCCCGTGGAGGAATTACGTCACCAATTTGATACTTATCTGAAAGAAATTGATATTGTGGGATTCATCTCTAGAATGTTTGATTTTAACGTTGTGAAGTGCGAGCTACTTACTTTCATGAAAACAAAACAGGATATTGGATTCACTGTAAAAAAACCCCAACAATTTCTTGTGCCTTAAGACAGGTCAGTTCAAATTCCTGGATATTGTGAATTATCTGGAAACTGATTGTTCGTGTGATAAATTTCTCAGAGCCATCGGATGTTCAGTGACGAAAGGTTACCTGCCATGCGGGTGGACTGATGATTTGAAGAAACTGGAACTAGACCACTTACCGTACTACGAAACACCCTACAGTTCGCTCAAAAGGGAAATTTATCTAAAGAAGAATGCATCTCCTGTCAACAGAAATGAAATGACCACAATATGAAGACCTTCCGCGATTTTTTCATTTGCTACAACAATCGTGATGTCCAGCCATTCCTAGAAGCACTACAGAAACAACTGTCCTTCCACAAAGACCTGGATCGATATGATAAAGGTGGAATAAGTGTTCTCTGACTCACATTGAAGTATTTCTTCAACACGATCGAAAATTACACCCATTTTACTATTCTGCCAGCACAAGGATTTACATCATTTGGTAATAGGAGGCCTTTCGATAATTTTCGACCGTTATCAAGAAAAACGACGAACAAAAATTAGATCTATTCTGTATGGAGAGGAAGCTAAAACCTGTGGAGGTGCAGTTGGGTATAATGCCAATGCACTTTACTTGGTGTGTTTAATGCAAGAGATGGTCAACTGGAACGCATACACGAAGACGTACACAACATGGATTTAAAAATGAACAACATGCACGTTATGGCAGGTTGACGCAACAGTGGTAAACTATATTTCCACAAGAGACAGTATTAAAATCTGGCATCAGTTCAAAGGAGAAGAGAAAAAGAATGGAGGGAGACATCTACCAGTAGATGGATGGTGCAAAGAAACGCAGACTACCTATGTACCATAGCGCCCACGCCCCTAAGGGTTCATGGACACTCCCAAGTGATATAGTGCTGAAGAGAGGGTTCCTCTAGTCTTGGAGTGTTGTGTTCTCTACAAACCTAAGTCCTAGAGCCGTGACAGTGTAGGTTCGATCTTTACAGTAAGAAACCACAAGACATTAAATTAACTTTCATGTTATAACCCTTTATCCAACGTAACGGCCAAAATCGATCAGCGCTATTCTCAAAAATCGCCAATTAATTTTCATTATTTTTGAATTTTTGTCTCAAAAACATAGGTTATGACCCCTCGTTCGAACGAGCTCGTTCCAACGAGGGATCATAACCTATGCTTTGAGACAAAAAAAAAAATAGTTCATGAATTTTTTTAGCAAGTGTTGTCTTCTTTCTATGTTAGGTAAAGGGTTAATAATAATGCTTTGAAAAAAGGTAGAGAAGTATCCAAGACACACGATACAATTTGCTATTTACATTTTACAGCTCATATTAATATGTAACTAGCCTTTATCTTAAAGTTATATCAATTAGTTAAACTATGGCACGGTTGTTCCTTGATTTAATACCAGAAGGGGCAACTATTCCCAATAACGGCCCAGTCTTACCATTACACTCGAGAACCTACGTAGATATTTGGGTTGAAACTGGGGAGAATAATTACTGCTTCGATGAAGCTTTAAATTTATGTTTAAGATTTAACCCTTTTAACCCTAGCGGTCGTTTTTCCGGTCAGCAACATGATACGTCATTAAAAAGGATGGGTGTTCAGTAAATGTGTGGGGTTGACCAATCAATATTTTCAACGTGCAGCCACGAGGCTGCACGTTGAAAATATTGATTGGTCTACCCCAAATAATGAATATGGACTATTCTAATTGCTGCCGCCATTGAACTGGCATGGAAGATACCACTTGAGTTCAAAGGGTTAAGTTTTATTCAAAACACAGACCAAGTAACTTGAATGTATTTTATCATTTTCACACTAAGCCTGGGCTGGCTTTCAACTCTACAACTAACTCTCAACACACAGTCTCAAAATTAAACTGATCAGGTAATATACCTGGCTCGACCAGATAGTCCCCCCCCCCGTGCTCTCCTTCATATGAGAATCTTCAAGGCACCTTCCTCGGACGCAGTGGAATAATATATCTAAAAGTTTATAACGAGGAGTAGGATATGGAACAGGAAATAAATTGGATAAAATAATAGAGCTAGCAAACATCGAACGTAAAAAGATAAGTTATTCTTCAATAGGGAAAAATCAAATATATTCTTCTCCATCCTTATAATATAATTTATTGTGATGAATTGACGGTAACATGCTCTGAGGTTTGCGGCTAGGAGCGTATGTTCAACCGAGACGCGAAGCATCGATGTTGAACATACGCTCCGAGCCGAAAACCTCAGACCTTGTTACCGTCAATTCATCACAATAACGTATATATTCCAATAGACACTACCCATAGCCCAAAACCTACATCGTAAAACACGAGAGGCTTATTTGCTAAACTTGTGATCGTTAAAAGTTTCCTTGTTCAAGGCAACTTTTAACGATCACAGGTTCAGTAAATAAACCTCTCGTTTATCCACGACGGCACTGGATAAATAATCAATAAACCAGATAAACTCATTCCATCTTAGTTCAAATCGTAAATCGGTTTGTAATTTAAACAACACTTCATCCGGAAAACCGTCTGCTGCACACGTGAAACATCCAGAAAAATGAAGATGCGTGCTTGTCACTCCGTTGAAGAAACAGTTACGAAACGGACGACGTCATTGCAAATATTTCGCGTTGTGACGTCAGACGGTAACATTTGCCACTTGAACCGTAGACATAGAATATACTAAGCGAGCTCTCGTGCAATCAGAGGATCTCGTCCAATCAGAGGAGGAGGATGTTAGACTTATTGGAATACTGAATCATGTTACACTCCGACCAGGCCAATCATGATAAACGATTCAATTATATTGATGGTTGGCAATAGTCAAGAGGATAAGTTTTTTCAAATTCCTTTGGATAATAATGGAGGAAAATGTAACTTTTCAAAAACTCATCTCAGCAGTAAGTAGGAAAATGTCAAGGGCTATACACGCCATTAGCAGAGTGAAGCGTATACTACCTAGTAAGTGCCTAAAGACATTATACTTTACTCTAATTCACAGTCATATGTTGTATCCATGTCTGGGGGCACGCAACATCAAAACAAATAATTGGAAAACTTCAAAAAAGGCTATCCGCGTGATATCCAACAAAGGATATAACAATCATACTCACCCTTTATTCAACAACTATCGTATTTTAAAATTTGACCACTTCCGTCTATTTTTTCACGATTGGTAACAAAAAAAGCCACCGGTAAGTTTTGAAAATACATGTAAAATAACTACCATTCTCTTGGAAATGGAAACTAGACAGTGCGGAAAATTATATACCGATAAGCCACAAGCCAATGTTTCTACAAGTAGTCCATTCCATACCTCCCCTGGATCTGGAATGGTGTAGAAACAATGAACCATAGCTATCCCAGATTTGAATTCAAAAAGGCATTAACTCTTGGATTCATACGTGCTATACAACGATTGCAATAATCCCACTTGTCCCGACTGCAGATAAATTCTGGTGCCTCATCAAAGTAAGATATGGTGCGTGGAAGGTGGATTGCTGTCCAGTCCCGGTGGGGTGGATTTCCATTTGGGGTTATTTTATAGTTTATTAGAGACTCACAGGCTTAGCCAAGTGGTCCGTGGAACGAAGGTTTACGGGGGTTCCCTGTGCTTTGTTCCCCTAGGACTGTATATGGTCCTGGGGTGGGGGACCTGCCCTGTCGCGACCTGACAATGGTCCGCCCTATACATAATGTGGAAACAATCACACTCGTTCACATACTTGATTTATGATGGGTCAACTGTGAGTATTGAATAGCGAACTGTCTGGAGCAATTGTCTTAATTACCCACCATGCCATACTAGATAATTATTTATGTAGGGGCTGCCTGTCGTCAGGATTGTTTGATTTTTTGTTTCAGTCAATTGGGAACGGCAGGAAGACAGCCATCGTGGCTATGCCATCTCCCTGCCGTTCGTATATGTTTCCACACACTTTAAAATGCATTTAACAATTCTGTAACATAGTGCTGCTGAATAAAAATATATATATTGTCCCTCTATCTCGATAAATTATGTCTTTTGATTGGTCAGAATGCCTTGGACAAATAACCATGACAAAGGGTGCACTCAACATCCAAGGTATATGAGAGTGTGCAACATCCAGGGTATGAGGGGACGCGAAACATCGGGGGTATATGGTTTAAATGAAAGCTTTCCACGTTTGCTCGCCTCGATATAAAAATCGAACCAAAATCATATCATCAGATTTCCGACAATTCGATGATATTTTGCTGTTATAAATTAAATAGTCGAATAATTAAATCAAACAACTCGAGAAAAATGAAATAAGAGCAAATATGCCAACAAAAATAGTCAACGATCTGTCTTCAGTTTCCAATAACAACCCAAGGGATGTAACTCTATCTGTTGTCTTCTGCGTGTGTACAAACAAAACAATTGCTCGTTCAGTGGTTCCACTTTATCTAAAATGTTGATTTCACGATTTGCAAACCATTCGGAGGTAGATATATTGAGAAAAAGGGTTGAATTAACACCAAAGGCTACAACAAAAGCTAATATGCATGCAGCTAGACTATTCCGCGAGTACCTGAAAGAAAAGAAGCTGGACCAACATTTTGAGAAATACGACGCCATTCATCTGTACACGATATTATCACATTTCTATTTCGATGACAGGAAAAAGGATGGTGATTTGTATAAAGTAAATACACTGAAAGCTTTTGAAATATACTTCAAAACTACATTCATCACTGGATAGGTTGTGGCAGTACCCTGTTGACTCTCACAGATTCTGATGATGTTTGGTACACTCGTAAACCAGTTGGGAAGCAGTAGCACGCAGCGTTTATGACAAAATTTAGTAAACAATGCAATTTGAGCACAGTATACATTAATCACAGCATAACTGAAACAACCATTTTATCGCAGAATTACTTCAGTGCCTCGCAAATTATGTCCATCACTTGGCATAAATCTGTTGCTTCGTTAACCGTGTACCAGTGAATTTCTGATTTTGAAAAGTCAAAAATGGGAACACCGATTTCTGCCAGTATCATTACGCCCGTGCCACTGCCAGGTAGTAGTGCCAGTGTCAATCCCAACAATAAGCAGTCCCACGAAGCCCAACCACCAGTGAAACGAGCTAAGAGCTATGATGACCTACCTATTAGCACAGAAAATGTTGATGCGACTCATCTAAATACTCCCATCACTATCAGCTCTACTGCAGAAAATAATGGCGGTAACAATACTATTATTAGCGGTAACATGTGCATTCCCGGTGATGGTATCGACGAAACTCCAGCAAATATTGACTGTTTCTTGAAAGATCTGTTCGACACAGAGTTCAGTGATTTGCCAGTCATAAATCAGCAATATAACGTTTCAAAAAGCGCCAATGTTGGAGTGAAATCACGCACTCAAACTCCATATTTTAACAATTGCAAAATTGGCACTGTCAATATTATTTTCGAGAAATAAACACTTACAACTTTGTACTCTCAGATCGAAATACTATGAACTGAATGGACAAGGATGTGGCTTCTGCAGGTTTCACTCGATGACGGGCCAGATTTGACAGTGCATTATCGATTTTTTCAAGAGTTATTCTTAGATTAAAATTATAGTCGCTCCAGTATTTACGAGTTTCGTCCAATTGAGAAAGCCGTCCACAAATTTGTTTCCACTATGTTTCTATTGTGTTTCAAACGGGACAAAAACGTTATATCGGCTAACATGTATGATATATAGAGATTTAATATCCAGATGTATCAGAACTCTTGTTTATTTACGCATCTTTAGGTTATCATAAAACTGATGACTTCGCTCGAGGGAGGATATTGCAGATTGTCTACCCGAGGGGCACATTGTCTCCGATGACGTCAGCCGAGGTAAATAATGGTTGCAATGGGAGACAGTCTGCAATATCCACACAGAGTCAGGATCACTATTATTTTATTATACAGAATAGAGAGGTCAGTCAAGTTTAACGTTCCTTTAAAATGGAGAGGAGGCAGGGGTGCCTGAGTGTATGACCTTGAATAGAGACAGTAAGAAAAAGTTCAATAATATTAATGTAACAAATTCAATATTTAGAAATTGATAATTTAGCGAAACAGCAGTGAATGTAAAATATATGTTATCACAGCATTAGCTTAATTTCCTTGATGGTGTCAGTAAAGTATTGGTCAATCTTTCACACTGTGCCATAAGCGAATATTGAAAACTGCACAATTGATTAATTTTGGTTGAATGTTCATCATCCTTTGGATTGAGGTACTAGTGTTTCTGTCAGAATTGAATTTTTGTGCAATGCATGTTACATGTAGAATATAATAATGAATTATAAGAATCCATTTCAATTCCAAATAATTTATCAAGTTCATCATCACTTATAGTCAAGATACCATCAACGATAACGACAAGTTCAAGTCGATCTTTCTCTAAGAGATGCTGATTTTCCAAACTCTTCGATGTTGCAGTCGAAATAATGTCAGAGTTTTGCCACTTCTTCCTCTCACTCAGATGATTCGCATATGATCTGCTAGAAGATTCTGCTTTATGCCCTGTTGTTATGTATAATAAATATGCCGTGCTTCTATAAAACGGGAGTGGGAGAATGTTTGGTGTGATGTCATGAAATGGAAACGATTGAACAACAAAATGCTTTGTAGTAGATCAACATACATCAGGCTACACTATTTCAGTAACATACCATTGTGTTGAAATAGACAGTGAAAGAAAAACGCATATGAAAAGCACACTGCACGTAAATGTCTGCGTCAGGCAGACTTATACAACTGTTTATGCAAAATTACCAACTGTGAAGTTTACAAATAATTAATATCGGTTCCACTGTGCCAGAATGCACCAACTTAAACTTTTCCTGCACAATAACCGACTGAACTTGACCAATAATATACCTAATCCCCATACAAATTTTCCCAAGGACAGTTCACATGGTCCACGCGGACAAAGAAACTTCCAAGAATAGAATGAAGGATTCAAACCAAGTTGATTCTCAGGGTTAAACCTACAACATTTGTTTTGGCCGGCAATTTCAGGCTAATGATTACAGTTATGGGGATTTGGAGCCCTAAAAAGAGTCAGATGATAAAGCCTGGGATTTCAATAAATTTGTATCTTCGGGCGCCACCCTAGAACGCCGTTTTCTCGCGAATTTCGGCCCGTAATTACCATTTTGATATTTGGTCAATCTTAGGCGCCAATCTGACCCTATAAAAGTGGTCAGAGTATGAAACTTAGCATACCAATAATCTTGTATCTCAGGGCGCCACCCTACAACGCCGTTTATTCCGCGAAGTTCGTCCAAAAATAACAATTTTGATCACACTTGGTCTCTTTTTTGGATCAAGCTGGCCCCATAAAAGGGGTCAGAGTATGAAATGTAGGATTTCAATAATCTTGTATCTTAGGGCGCCACCCTACAATGCCGTTTATTCCGAGAATTTCGGCCAGGAATTACCATTTTGACCATTTGGTCATTTTTAGGGGTCAAGCTGACCCCTTAAAAGGGGCCGGAGTGTGATACTTACTATTTAAATAATCTTGTATCTTAGAGCGCCACCCTACAGCGCCGCTTATTCCGCGAATTTCGGCCAATAATAACAATTTTGAGCATTTGGTCACTTTTAGGGGTCAAGCTGACCCCTTAAAAGGGGTCGGAGTATGAAACTTAGTATTTTAATAATCTTGTATCTTAGGGCGCCACCCTACAATGCCGTTTATTCCGCGAATCTCTGCCAAAAATTACCAGTTTGACCATTTGGTCACTTTTAGGGGTCAAGCTGACCCCTTAAAGGGGTCGGAGTATAAGACTTAGGATTTCAATAATCTTGTATCTTAGAGCGCCACCCCACAAAGCCGTTTATTCCGCGAGTTGCGGCCAATAATTACCATTTTGACCATTTGGTCACTTTTAGGGGTCAAGCTGACCCCTTAAAAGAGGTCGGAGTATGAAACTTTGGATTTCAATAATCTTGTATCTTAGGGCGCCACGCTACGTCGCCGTTTATTCTGCGAATTTCGGTCAACAGTTACCATTTTGACTATTTGGTCATTTTTAGCGGTCAAGCTGACCCCTTAAAGGGGTCGTAGTATGAAACTTAGTATTTCAATAATGTTGTACCTTTGGGCGCCACCCTAGAACGCCGTTTATTTCGAGAGTTTCGGCCAATAATTACCATTTTGACCATTTGGTCACTTTTTTGGGGTCAAGCTGACCCCCTTAAAAGGGGTCGGAGTGTGAAACTTAGTATTTCAATAATCTAGTATCTTAGGTCGCCACCCCACAACGCCGTTTATTCCGCGAATTTCGATAAGAATAAGTAAAGGACTAGCGCAACGCTTTTAATTTGAATGTTTCAGTTTGGAAGTCACGCATTGCGTCATGCACTGTAAAAACAAATCAATATTTTTTGATGTCACTGAGTGCATTTTTATAACTGTAACGCTTGTCGCTGAAAAAAGCCTCTCAGTGGTGACGGAAAGTCCGTCTCTACCCTACCTTTGTTTCCACTTTGGTAACAATTGAATGCGAGTAGAAGTTTGCTGACATTTGTCTGGTACCCCCTTCATCCGAAAAGAGTGTACTTGACGTCTCTTCATATGCGTCCGTGAGAAAATCGAAAATAACGACCAGCTCACGCTTTGAATACAGTTCAATTTTATGATATTTCTCTGCGCATCGAGTGATAACGGCTGCGTTGGAATAAAGCGTAAAAACCCTAACCAACTTTCCAGCTTTTTGCAAATGAATGTGAGATCCAATGTTTTTAATTGTTGGTGTTCCTTCATCACAAAAGATTTCTCCACACATCTATCTATATGTGTATGTGAGAGTAAACAAAAATAACGGTGAGATTGCTCTAGGAATATAACTGAAAAATGTGATTTTTTGCATGCCGTCTATGAGCCCCCCCACCCCCACTCCCCCAGCCCCCCCCCCCACCCCCCGTCGAAGAAAATATGTTTTCATGCCATCGACTTTCAACCCGCACATCATGGTAATACCTGGATGGAATTTGGGGCGGTTTGTGGTGTTAATAAGGGTAAACAGCAGGCTTTTCGAATAGCATACGTTTGGAATTTTTCCAATGCGCAGAAATAAAGGTTGAAGCGAAAATCTCACGTTGAGAGCTATCAGTGATTTTGGCATTCAAGCATTATTTCTATGCACTGTAAAAATTCCAAACATACGCCATTAGAAAGCCTGCAGTCATCCCACATTAACATCACAGACCAGAGCAAAATTCCTTCAGCGAAACATAAGTTATAAAGTGTTATAATTTGAAACAAATACGCAATTAATTTTTAAACTGTTCGCCGGCTGCGCGAGTCGAGATTGAAGAACGTCTCCTGAAACTCCGTCACTCACCGTTTTAGGGTTGAAGAGTTTTAGCGCTGTCATTTTGAACCATGGAGATCGATCTAGAGATATATATCGAGATCAGCAGAAGAAACGGTGGGCGCAGCGGGAAAAAGAGGAAGAGAGAGTCCAGAACTCAACAATCATCATAACCTTTTCTGAATTTTTATGAGCAATCGGAATATAATTGTATAACAGTAATTGTAAAAACTTGCAGTGCACATTCGTTACGTTAACAGAACTTGCAATGTACATTGCAAGTTGACAGACAAACATTGATACGGTTTTTTTGTGTGCATGAAAAAAACGGTAAAAGTAACTTTTCGGAGGTGGTACAAAAGTGGTTTCAAGACACACTTAGTGTATGGGGGAGATGGTATAAAAGGGCCTCGAAAATCCCCTCAGATCACCTGCATGTTTGTTCTCAAAGAAGCCAGACGTATATTCCAGACAGCCCAAGTATAAGATGAAGAGAAGCCTTGTACCGTATAGTGTTTCGGAGGAAGAAGAAATTGAACAGCCGACGAAGAAAAGAAAAGCAGATACCACCAGAGACTATTTTACAATTACGAGACAATAGTACACACCCTCCTGAAAATTTAAGTCAACCTCCTCAGTGTATGAGTTGAGTATCAAGGCATTTAATGAAGCGAATCCAAACCAATTTACTGAACACCTGTTTGACGCCATTCTTCAAGATTTAAAACAGAGATGCCAGAGTAAAGAGACACTACATGAGGATGTGTATCGACCATCCAAGGCTAAAGTTAAGTATTTTTATTCCATTTATGAAATCTTTAACTCTCATTGGTAAACTTGTGTTAGATAAAGTTGAACGAGTTGTACAATCAAATGAAAACTTTACGATTCATGATGGTGGTTTGTGTTTAGAAGTCACACACATTTCCCTACCACAAGGATCTGGGCGAAAAGCACCACACATTGCTCCATTTACTTCTGTTGACAAATGACACGGGGGTGGGGGTGGGGGGGGGGGGGTGGAGAGTATTGTTCAAATTAATAATGTTAAAGATTCCATGTCCTTCGCTCGAGCGGTTATAGTGAGAAAGTGTTATGCTGATAAAGAAGACATATAACTTTGGCAAAAGAAATAGGATAGAATCAGAAAGTCAAAATTCCACTTTCAGGAAGGGAAAGCTATGACACTGATGTATCAAACAGGTCTTGACTACAACACGTCGAGGAATACAGAAAGATTCAAGACCTGCTTTATCCTGAATATGTCATCAAAATTCATGCACAGCTTGTCAAATCATTTTTTGTTTGTTTTAACCTCAAACGACCATCAGGGATAGTAAAGGGATTCACATTTACCACCATGACCAGCATTATGATACTATTACCACTATTACAGGCATTCTAGGTTTCAGTTATTATTGTGAATTGTGTAAGGTATGTACTCTACAGAAAGAAAAGCATAAATGACCTCAAGGTTGTAAGTGTTATGCTCCCACACCATGTGAAGTTGAACAAAAGTTAACCTGTGACAAGTGTAACCGAATCTTTAAAAGTAAGACTTCAAAAGCATCAAAGTAAATCAGGGAAAAAAGAAAAGAGTATCTGTGACAAAGTTAAATACTGCCAAACCTGTAAAGTGGAGTACATTAAAACCAAAGGCACCCATATTTGCCAGGGAAAGAAAACATTCAGTACATGTAAACAAGTTGTCGAGTCTGATCACCAGTGTTACATTCCAAAGTATGAGAATGAATCTCCATCCAAAACACCACCACTAGTGCCTTTCATTTTCTTGTCTTTGAAACATCTCAAGACACATGCGTTCACATTCCCAATTTCTGTATTGCTCATCGTGCCTACGAATAGTGCACTCGGGGTAATATTAGCAAAGAATGTGCCCTCTATCTCTTTTCTTATGGTGGCGAGAGGGTGAAAAAAATTGGAAGGGGATTCCACATTACAGGATTTTTGTGACTGGTTTTTCATTGATGTCCATCGGGGTGATACAGGCATTGCCCACAATTTACGGGGATTTGACGGCCATTTCACTTTGAAGCATCTTGTTGAAAAAGGGATAGCTACACCGAATCTTATTTATCATGGATGGGAATAAGATTATTTTTCTTGAGGCTTGTGGGGAGAAATCAAGGATTCTTTAAATTACCTCACCATGAGATTGGCAGATTTCCGCTCCATATTTGGGCTTACTGAATTAGCCAAGGTTTATTTCCTACATTCAGCAGATAAGAAAGAGTATCACCATTATCGTGGTCCCTATTTGGATTCAAATTTTAACATGCCCGATTCCATGTCACCACCAACCAGAGAAGATTTTTTCAAATGGTACAATCAGAAAATAGAAAGTAACGCCATGTTTTATTTTGAAATTGGAATGGAACAATACCGCCAATCTGATGTTGATGTCCTTCGCCGGGGTTGTTGGGAATTTAGGAAGAACTTTTTAGATAGTGACTGTATCGACCCATTCAAAGAAGCTCACACTTTAGCCAGCGCCTGTAATAAAGATTGGAGGAAAAACACAATGCCAGAATATGAAGCCGCCATTATTCCAGACATAAGCTATCCCATCAAAGTCAAGCACTCCATCAAGGTTGTCAGATATCTGCAATACATTACGAAAGAGGAAAATATACACATACAGCATGCATTCAGTGGTGGAGAAGCACAAATTGAGCAGTATCACATCGATGGGTACCACAAGGAAACAAATACCATCTATGAATTTGATGGATATAAATTATGTGGCATGGGTGTCCTGACATATTTGCGAAAAATCCCACCAATCTACAGATGTACAAGACACCCCATGATAAGACCATGGAATAGGGACGATATTTTAAGAAAATGGGGTATACAGTTTTTGTCATCTCGGAACACGAGTTTGATGGTAAATACAAGAACTTCCAGGATTTCAAAGCAGAGATCAACACCTATTTTCTACACTTGGACCCCATTCAACCAAGGGAAGCATTATTTGGAAGGACGAATGCCATCAAATTGTACCACAAGGTAGAACCAGGAACAGAAATTAAATACATAGACCATTGCTCACTCTATCCATTTGTCAACAAACATAGAGATTATCCAATAGGCCACCCTGAGAATTTGACACGAGAAAGCATCGGCGCTATCCATCAGTATAGAGGGATAGTGAAATGCCAAGTATTAGCACCCACCTATCTGTATCTGCCAGTTCTCCCCATCAAATGCAACAACAAGATGGTATTTACTTTATGTAGGACGTGTGCTGAACAGGACATGGAACACTGCAATCACACACTACAGAAACGTATCATTAAGGGACATGGAGCACAGTCAAGGTGTTTAAAGGACACTTGAAAAGAGTCGCAGAATGCTCAACATCTTCCAGGTCTGGCATTGGGAAGAGTGGTCTAGTAACACTTGCAGAGGATATGTCGATAAATATTTAAAAATGAAGCAAAACGCTAGCCGGTATCCTAACTGGGTGAAGACGGAGACTGATCAGGAGAAATTTAAACAGGAATATTTTGAGACAGAAGGGATCAAATTGGAACATGTAGAGAAAAACTCCGGGCAATATAAATTTGGCAAGATTATTTTGGATTGTTTATGGGGAAAAACGCACAGACCAACATCTGAACCAAGAAAGAATATATTCAGGAATCGTACAGGTATTTTGAGTTAATCACAAACCTAGATGTCATCATAAAGAACGTGCATTTTTTTATCATGACCAGTTCGTCCTTGTCAATTACAAGACCACTGCTGACATGTACAACCCACATCCATCAGCATCATTCATCTCTGCTTTTGCCCGATGGAAATTGTATAAGGTATTGGAATTACTGGGAGCGCGGGTCTCTAATTTCGATACAGACAGCTGCATGTACATACACAATCTATCACTTCGAATCCAGAGATCGAAGACAATAAATCAGGGAAATGGACTGATGAACACCCCGATGCCAAAATTGTAGAATCTGTTGAATTGGGACCTAAAAAATATGGATACAAATACACCAAAGATGGTAAGGAACACACAACATGCAAAGTGAAATGTATCGCATTGGTTTACAACACGACACAGAAAATCAACTTTAAGTCCACGGTGGAATGCGTACACGACAGACGGAATTCCAAACTCAACATAGAATACAAGCATCGCACCAAACGCAACAAAACCAGAGAAGTCATCAATGAAACGCAAACTAAAACATTTAGATCATTTGTACACCAAGGGGTTCGTGGTCGACAAATTCTTCACCCTGCCTTGTGGATATAAAATGAGATAGACTCATTTGCATTTCAGCAGCTGAACAGATAAGATGTCTCTTCCACTCAATCCAGCATTTCCCACGTTTTTATCAGAAGAGAAACGTCTCTCGACATTTACCTGGTGTCCCGGCTCCATCACCAACTCCAAAAAAGAAAGTCAGGCTAAAGCAAGTTTGTTCTGCATAAGTAAAGACGCTGAGAGATGTTTTGTTTGTGGTAAGGGTTTGATCAATTGGGTAGAACACGACAATCCCTATCGTGCACGTCAAATTTTCCCCAAATTGTAGTTATGTGAATTTAATAAGAGCCTCACAGTTTTACCATCCCCAACTTGTATGAAGACAGCTCCCAGTAAAATTTTTATCTGCCATGGATTGTGGGTTTAAGTTGCAAGACATTTTTTCCACCATGAAAAATATAACAAGTGTCTAGACGATTTCCTCGTTTCCAATACTTTATTTGCGCACATGATTATGGATGATGTGATGTGAGGTCACAATTTACAAACATGTCGTTGTGTACAACATGTGAATTAAATACACGGTAACAAACAGACAGTGGTAAAATCGAAAATGATTATCCTGATGGGACAAAAGAGGAGGAGAAAGATTGAACACTCAGCCATGGACGAGAGTAGACAACTCTTCGAAGATAAGCTCAGTCGTAAATCCTTACTGTTTAAATTTCATTTGATAACGCCAGGGAATCAACCCATCACTAGACAGCTGGTCAAAATTCACTTACAGAAACAAGAATTGTTGGTTGAGTTTCGTTGTGAGTTACAGCTCGTATGTACATTGTACAAAGATACTTTAATGAACCTTTGGACAAGGGAGAGGTTGGATGAGGCGACAGAAAATGAAGATGTCTTCACACATCCTTTCAAGCAATGTTCACCAACCACTCAAAGCAATCTGGATTAGGCAGAAAGTATATTCGAGTTGAAACTATCTTTACGGAAAATTCCCTCTAAGCGGTACGATGAAGCCACGACAGTTGAGAAGTCGCTGATACCGTTCTTCAACATTTATTTCTCTACAAGCATGGCATTGAGTGAATGTTTATTGTTTCAACACTCCTGTAATTTTTCATGTCCGGTCCTAGAGGTCCAGGTAAAACGGATTTTGTTAATAACTGATTGACATGAAACATGATTTGTTCCAAACCGTCCCACAAAAGGTGGCCTGGTGTTACAAGGAATGGCAAAAAACTATACTTCATTGTAAGAGCATGAAGACATCAAATTCATCGCCGGGAATACCTTCACCTTCATTGTCAGTGATGTGAGTATACCACATCTTGTTGTTTTTGACGACATGCTAGGGGAAAAAGATGAGGACAAAATCAAATTGTGGTTCACACGTAAAGACCATCGTAGAAATGCAAGTATTATTTACATAACTCTGAACATGTATTCACAATCAAAGTCTAGTCAGACCATCAGTCTGTCTGAATGTGCATTATATGATTTTATTTAATAACACGAGAGATAAAAGTCAGATTAAAGAGTTGGCAAACCAAGTACAGTTACTTCATTTGATTGCAGCTTATGAAGATGCAACGAGTGTCAATCATGGTTATTTACTTATCGATTTTTATCCTAGAACTTCTGATGTCATGAAATTGAGAAGTAATGTTTTTCATCCATAGGTGACCCAAAATACTCGAGGACCCAAAGTGTACACATCTCTGTATTATTTGAGCGAACGTATTGGAACATGTTTTTTATAAGTTATGCGTGCAATTCATTTGTTTCAATTGCACGAACTGAAATGTCACTTTGTGCAAATGAAAAAAACATTTACACAACATTACAAACGCGTGTGTGCATTTAACAAAAACTTGTTCATTTGCAAAGTTACAAACTTGTCTGTACATGCTACATGTGTGCAAACAATTGTACACATGTAACATGTCCACTAACACGATTGGAGCTTTACAAAAAACATTGACACAACATTACAAACGCGTGTGTGCATTAAAACAAACTTGTTTTATTTGTAAAGTTACAAACGAATCTGTACATGTTTGTACAACCCATTGAGCAATGAACAGTGTAAAAGATGTCGCTTAACATTTTTAAAAGCACTTTGTTAGTAGAGGGCATTGAGTGCAGACGCATTGCAATGATATCATTCATAAGTTCTTTGGAGAAACTCAGTCATGAAACAAATCCATTTGCAAAGCTAAAGTTGCTTCGCAAAGGGTTTAAGAAAATATTAAAGAGGTTTAAGTTAGCAAGCCGTATAATTCTTAACAAAAAGATAAAGTGACCAAAACAGACATTAACGTACATGGAGAAACATAGAGTGGATCTGGAACGACTTGCAGATCCTAAAGTTGATATTGCGACTATAAGAAAAATAATTTTGAAACCTGGTGGAGGAGGATTCTTTGGTGGTGTTATCATTCGTAACTTAATTCCCTGGGGTGGACAGAAAACAACTAGAACCTTTTATTCAACATTTCAGAAGAAAAGAAAATCACCCAAAAAACATCAAGTTACAGAGAGATAAAAAATCAGCGAAAGGCAGGGCCTAAATACAATTTTTGAAATTTTGTCTCATAATCCTCCAACTGTGAAAAACCTTCAAAAACAAAATGTATCACCACTTAAGTTAATACGTGTAGTGACAGTAACTAAAGATGGTAAAAAATAGTAAGTTCCTTTAATGACACATTTAAGAAAAGACAATGCAGACGAAAGTCACATGTGAAACGAAAGTCACCCAAGAAACGTAAGTCGCTGAGTAAAAGTACGGAGTCAACAAAAAATACTACAACTCGTTTTGCAATTGTACTACATCATCCCACTACTCCACGTAAGACAAAAAAAAAAAAATAAAGCACAACTTGTTGCAAATTTGCGTAAACAAAAAGGTAAAGTAACACCGATTAACCCTTTACCCAACGTAACGGCCAAAACCGGCCAGCGCTATTCTCAAAAATCGCCAATTAATTTTCACTATTATTTTCATTTTTTGTCTCAAAAACATAGGTTATGACCCCTCGTTGGAACGAGCTCGTCGAGCTCGTTCCAACGAGGGGTCATAACCTATGTTTTTGAGACAAAAAATGAAAAAAATTAGTTATTCAAGATTTTTTCTTGCAAGTGTCGTCTGCTTTTCACGTTAGGTAAAGGGTTAAGTTAAAACGTGTTCCACGTAAGTCTCGAGACCATGTTCCAACCATGTCCCATCGCGATCGTATATTATCAATTCAGAATGTGTCACATTCCACCTTACAGGAAAGAATTCCCACTATGTCCCGTTTCACCCCTGGAATATATATAACCCAGGTCATGATGCCATGAATCCTTTTTCTTATTTCAATGCATAAAAGTGTCTGCAAATATACATGAATGTCATTAGTACATGTAGTTGTCGTACGAGCAAGATGGCCAGGAAAGGTAAGAAGCAAACAATTCCCCTGATTAAAAAACATGGTGTTATGATATTGGCGCTTAGTAAATGTTCAACATCCACTTAAAAGAAAATGTTGCAAGTTGCACCTAATGAAGTAATTCATTGCATATCAGAATGCAGCCATGATCTTTTAAAAGGGAACATCCCTTCAACTCCAGCTCATAAGAAGAAATTGTTTCCGAAGCGTGAACATTTTCGAACATTTTCTAGTAAATCAGTTTCTGTTAAAACGAAAAAGGAATTGTTGAATCAGAAAGGGGGATTTCTACCACTCCTCGCACTTCTCGGCCTTGCAATTATGTTGTTAACGAAATTATGAAGACAATGGCTATTGTACCTTATCAACTGTTAGAAGATGTGCATCGTTACAAAAGACTTCCGAGTGATCGTCCTGGATTACTTCCCAACCCACAAGTCACCAACACATCACAAATTCAAAAAAAAAATGTCTGGCGTGTTAGAACGGTCCGATTTATCTGAGAGTGAAAAGGAACAAACATATGGGGAAACGTTGCAGATATTTCAAATGTCTCACAACGTATTACAACCTTCACTGGTCATACCCGATTCAGAGACGTGAAATGGTTCTTTACATGGAAGTATCATCGAAAGTATCCCTTTAACAACGTGACGTAAAGCTAAATCTTCGTTATCAGTTTTGGAATCTCACCCACGCATGGATTTGGATGAACAGGGACTATTGAGCTATGATGGCACTCCCACAGAAGGTTCGAACATTATCGACTTAGTTAACAATGTGGTCAGACATAGAAAGGGTTCTAATCCAACAGACTGGGAAACGTTTGTTCGAGGCTTGAGAGATGTTAGTGTCCCTGAAAACTTTGTGGGAAATCGCTAACGTTAGTTATGGATGCATAAGCAACAGGATGCTAAAAGTGTAAAGGACAACCTCCTCCTTCAGATACTGAAAGTACCACCCCAATAAAAAGTGTAGAGTAAGTAAGAAGGAAGAGCCTTGGTCAGTCACTCTGAAAGCCACTTCAAAACGTTCATGGGTAAAACCTAAACTCCCTCAGAAATGGAAAACATGGCAGACGAATTGTTATCTGATTAATTTTATGATACGAGTCATCCTACTGGTTATGGTGATGTGCACAGATTGTACAATGCAGCCAATAAGAAACATAAATCCATCACTGTCAATCGAGTCAGAGAATGGTTGAAAAGCCAAAGAACATATACTTTACATAAACCCATCCATAAAAAGTTTCGTAGACGTAAAACCATTGTTGCAGGCATTGATCAACAGTGGTAAGCCGATTTGACGGATTTACAAAGTTTGCAATCCCATAACGATCAATACACGATGAATTTTTTCAGTAGCTTCCCAAATGACTTTACGCTTCGACGCATGACGTCGCCTTGAAGGAACGATCAGCAGCTTTTTTATTGTTTTGAAATTGTTTGCAGTCTAAATATGGAGTCTAGAATCAATGCACGACGATTAGTACTCGCACAATTGGCGTCCTTTCAGGATGCCTTCGATGAAGGCATGCATTCGGAGATGTCATGCCTTTGTACATGCCTTTACCACGCCGTACCTTGGGAATGCCTTCTGAGAAAGCGGTTCTTGGTGATGTAGGCAGAAACATATTTTATAGAAACGCCCTGCAACGCAACAAGTCCATGCATTTATTAAAGAATTCATTCTGAATGTACATTGCCGGGGGAATGCGGCGGGGCGGGGGTGGGGGGGGGGGGGCGGGCTGTTCTCGTGGAATTGAGTGGGGGCCAGTGCCGATTTGTTCCCAGCAGATGAGCAATTTTGAGTCGGGTACATGCTAATTATGTCTGAGCAGACAAGTGTATAGATATGTTTATTGAAGAATGTCTGGCAACACTATGTCCAGTGACTATGCTATATAACTAGAATTGCTGGAACTTAAGAGTTGCAGCTGTATGCTGTGCAAACATAACTTTTGAAATAAACTGCCACAAAGACAAACACAAATGGGCAGATCTCATGAAAGACAAGTGGAAATATTATTCAGCATATACATGTGAAGTGGGCTAAAGCCTTCGTGGTAGCCCTTTTCAGGGCTGAAGAAATTGAAACCGAGGAATTACAAAACCTGCTCGACAATGCTCAAAGACTGAAGTTTCTAAATGGAAAAGTGTGTTTTGATTTGAACGAGGCAATGAGTATACCTTTTACTTTCTAGTTTTCTTACCTCATATCACTTACAGTTTTCAAAGATAGCATGACATGTGAAATTTCATATTACATCAGCATAATGTGGCATGCTACTCTTGTTTTCCCTAGGCTGAGTATTTTATCGAGATGTAAATAATCGCGTGTTTTTCCATCAGAGTTGCTAGGTCAGATCTCGGTGTATATATGTTTTCATCGATCTCTTAAAAATAAATCATCATCTAATGTTATCTGTAAAACTTCAGTGACACCTTTTTTGTCAGTGTATAAGAATGTTCCTACATCTTTCCCTTTTTCCCGTCCCGCGTCCCACCCCATTTGCGAAAGAGTCTGCGATGCAGCCTCTTTAACTGAGTGACAGGTCACACACACTATATGCTCGCTGATCATTTGTTTGCATTTAAGAGTCCTGTACTACTCTTTGATACATTCATTGAATAGCAAGCATGTAAAAACACAATGAAAACGAGAGGTTGTCACAGAAGTTCGCCTGAAAAGTATTGATAGGATTTCTCCCTATTTTTCATAAATGTATTTGGGGAATTCATTCATGCAAAAAGGTTTTCTAAACAGTTGCATGAATGGACGACACAGACATGTTTTAAATGGGACTCTTTTCATCTCGAATGCAGACATCAAACTTCTATCTGAAGAAACTATTTTCCACACCTACAAGAAATCAACGTTGATCAAAAATCGTCCAGAGTGCCTGCCTAAAAAGTCCCCAGAGCCGCCTTTCTATAGTAAATCAACATTAGTCCCCAGAGTGCCGCCCCTACTAATGGGTAGTTGGAAATTAACATAGAATTTTTTTTCTATAGTAAATTTCCAGAGGGTCCCCAAGTGCGTCCCTACCTACTGCCGTGGCGGAATCGGACTATTCATTGTAGAAGGTATCGACTTCAGAATTCGTGATGACTAATCGGTGTTCATTCCCCACCAGGGCTGAGAGGAGTTAAAATTTCCCTTAACACGTTAACGGGTTAAATAATTCTGTGTTAACGAGTTAAATGGCGTCTAATGTTAAAATGAACAAAATTTTAATAACTTCGGCCATTTTTATTGATTTGAATTTGAATATGATTGAACTAACATACAGTACTGTAGTTACTATAGTTCTCTCTGGTTATCGTAAATTCTAACATTTAGCGATGTTTTCGTTTAAGAATACAATCGCTGTGGCCGTATCCTTAGAAAGAGACATCCGCCGTTGTTCGAATACCAGTCCTTACATGGAAAACAGGCGTTCGGATGAAGCTGATATTGCTGTATCGCCAAATATTGGCGAGCCAACTTCGCCAACGTTGGTAGAAGGGCTTCATGGTCTCTCCACCAAATCAGTGGATCGTCTATAATTGACGGACATATAAATTATTCATGTTCTTCAATTTCGTCAAATGGCGCAACATTCGACGTCATCGGCACTCGCAATCCGGCTTGGGTAAACACAAGATAACGACGCAAAGCTACATATTATCTAATATATAAATGCGAATGTCTGTATCTATATCTCTATATCTCTCTCTCTCTATCTTTGTTCCGGGTGAACTCCTCCGTTTCTCGACCGATCGATCTCAAATTTTCTACACGGGGTAAATCGTCCCTGCGAGTAACATGGGATGGGTGCCGTGTCCGTGCGGGGTGATCTTGACCTTGAAAATGATGACCTTGACCTTTTATTTCGAAAACGGCTGGGCCGATCGGGCTAAAATTTCATATGTGCGGGAATATTGACCCAGCGATCATTTTGACTTTATCGGGGTGACCGTGCGGGGTGACCTTGACCTTGGAATTGGTGACCTTGACCTTCTATTTCGAAAACAGTTGGGCCGATCGGGCTAAAATTTCATATGTGCCGGTATATTGACCCATCGACCATTTTGACTTTATCGGGGTGACTAAAATTTCATATGTGCGGGTATATTGACCCATCGATCATTTTGACTTTATCGGGGTGACCTTGAAATTGGTGATCTTGACCTTTTATTTCAAAAAACGGTTAGGCCGATCGGGCTAAAATTTCATATGTGCGGGTATATTGACCCATCGATCATTTTGACTTTATCGGATGACCTTGACATTGAAATTGGTGACCTTCACCTTTTAATTCGAAAACGGCTGGGCCGATTGGGCTGAAATTTCATATGTGCGGGTATATTGACCCATCGATCATTTTGACTTTATCAGGGTGACCATGACCTTGAAATTGGTGACCTTGACCTTTTAATTCGAAAACGGCTGGGCCGATTGGGCTGAAATTTCATATGTGCGGGTACATTGACCCATCGACCATTTTGATTTTATCGGGGTGCCTGTGCGGGGTGACCTTGACCTTTTATTTCGAAAACGGCTGATATAACCATCTTCTCCTGTGCAACGCCGGGTAACACCCGCTAGTACAATTATAATCTTCAAAGTAAAAACGTTATTAACTTGGTTAAATTTGTTTAACGTTGTTAAAATAATTTAACACGTTAACGTTTGAAACGTTAACTGTTCTAAGCCCTGTCCCCCACGTCTTTGAATCCCTCTTCATCGAAATTAGGATGAATAAATCAAGAAAGTTCATTGGAATCATTTACAGACCGAATACCCCAAACGACAAGGATATCTTCATATCGAAAACAAATTTAATAACGGATGTATTAAACCATGAAAATAAACTTTATATCATGGGTAAATTTAATATTGAGTTCCTGAGAATAGAATCCCATATAATGCCGAAGAATTTATTGATTTAATGTTCAGTCACGGGTTGCTCCCATTTATAACTAAACCGACTAGAGTGACGACTTATTCGGCTACCAATATTGACCACATTTACTCAAATAATATCTTATCCGCATCAGCATCTGGCATGGTCTTGAATGACGTAGCTGATCATTTTGGTATTTTTTATACGTAAAACAAAGAAACGAATGATGTCTCAACCCCAAAATTTCCAGGAAGAATTATTCCAGAAAACACTGTGTACTTCATTGCTGTCAGAATGCGATTTTTTTTCTTCCGTTATAGAGTTAAGCTGTCCAAACATAGCCTAGAACACATTTATGAATATCTATCAGAGTTAGGGTTTGCAAGGCCGAAAGTTCACATCCCGGGATTTGAGAGTTGCTGTTTCTCGTTATCGCTGAAATCCCGAGATTCCCGGGATCTGAAAATAGATCAGAATTCGATGAGTATACACGCGACCGAGCGGATGAACTGCGTTGTTGTGAACTATCGCACGTTCCGAGAACAAAACAGCGTGGTTTATCCGCCCGGTCGCGTGTATACTCACTTACTTGACGTGTTTTCAGAAGGCTTAATTAGTGTAAAGCTGTACTTATCACACACATACTAAGTTCACAACGGTCCTATTTTATTACCGTTCTGCTAGAATGCAGCGGAGACTGCAGTGTAGGGGAGAACGGGGACAATTGTAACATTTTTTACATTTTCAAAGATTACCATGTTATTAAATGGTAATCTTTGGAAATGTAAAAAATGTTACAATTGTCCCCGGTCGCCCCTACTATTGAGCGGAGACCCCCAATCGATTTAACATTTCGATTCACAGGCTGTGAATCGAAATGTTAAATCGATTGGGGGTCTCCGCTCAATAGTACACGGCAGTGTCCGGCTGTCTGCTGCATTCTAGCAGAACTGTCAACTCACCAGAGACTTCAGAGCACGTTCCTTTGCGAAGTTTGCCGGAGATTTCCGATTTGAACATCGCCAGAATGACTTCTCATGTGTCTCGATTTCTGTTTTCGAAGCCAGTAACACCTGAAACACTACCTCAAGAAGCTGAAACCCCCCACTGATTAAAACATTATACAAATTACTGCGCAATATTCAACCTCGTCAAGAAACAATGTAAGGCAATTTACTGTGAAATATCCTGGCGGCAAACAAAAGTGATATGCGTAAAACTTGGAAAATCCTCATCGAAAGTATGAGGTAAAACATGTGTTTCAACGTCTTTCCTTCTTTATCCAAAATTACGAAGACATCACTGCCTCATGCGAAATTGCAAAGGAATTTATTAAATTTTATGCCCCCGAAAAAAAATTTCGGGGGCGTATTGTGTTTTTCAGTTCCGTCCGTCTGTCCGTCAGGAAGATTTTCGTGTCCGCTCCATAACTCTGAGATGCATCACTGGATTTTGTTGAATCTTGGCATACGTGTTGCTTTTGAGGAGACGATGTCATAGATAAAGGTATTATGATAAAGGGTTTCTTTTGTTTATAAGAAGCTTAATATGATAAAGACCATGTACACTGTTTGATTATGTCATAGATAAGATGGTGTCAAGTAGCAGGTGTTTGATTACGTAATAGATAAAAGGCTTATAATAAGAACCATCTCACAAGTTTACACAGGTGTTTGATTATGTCATAGATAAGATGGTGTCACGTCGCAAGTGTTTGATAACCCAGTAAGATCGTCTGTCTGATTGGTAAAACAGTTGTCCAATCAGATCATACCAAACGGCGGTATTTTCCCTGGGACCAATAGATAAGCGTGTTGTAAAATTATCCCACGCAGGCGTTCTCTGATTGGTCAAGCAACTATCCAGTCAAATCATGCCACGCAGTATTTTCGAGGTGGCAAATAGATGAGTGATCCGGAGTGTGACAATAAAAGTCAATCGAGATTGAAAGTTTTTGTCATTCTTTCAAAATCATTTGCTCGAGTATCTTCTGAACACCTTTAATTCGAGCGAAACACCGAGAAGCGATGTAAAAACCTCAGCTTCGTTCCAGAAATACTTACCTCAGTGTAAATCCATTTAAAGACCAGCTAAAAGTCCACATCAGACGATACACCCAGGATTCAATGACATCTACGAAGACCGGTATTGCCATAGATGTGTTAGAATGGAAGGAGCTGAACAACGTTTTTGATGAGATCGACAGGAGAGTCTCCTACCAAGAGATCGAGATGACAGAATCAGGAAAAAGAAAATCAGACACACCCATATCACATGGAAAGAAAAACCCACTGAGGAGTCCAATGAGTACTAACAAAGAAATACATACAAACAAAAAAAATAATTTGAAGGCTACCTGGAGTGACTAAACGGTTATGTAAGAAGATTACGATAAAGCCCATACTGGAACATCTGATGTTATGTTCTTTGTTTATAAGAAGATATGATAGTGTCACCCTGTACATTTATGCAAATAGATAAGGGTACAACTGGTATGATTGATTATGTCATAGATAAGATAGTGTCACGTCGCAGGTGTTTGATTACGTAATAGATAAAATGCTTATAATAAGAACCATCTGGCATGTTTACACAGGTGTTTGATTACGTAATAGATAAGAGGTTTATGATGATAAAGACCATGTACTCTGATTATGTCATAGATAAGACGGTGTCACGTCGCAGGTGTTTGATAACCCAGTAAGATTGCGGCAGTGTCTGATTGGTCAAAACAAGTATCCAATGATAGCAAGGTGGTGTCTGATTGGTCAAACAGTTGTCCAATCAGATCATACCACAAGGCTGTATTTTCCATGGGACCAATAGATAAGCGTGTTGTAAAATTATCCCACGCAGGCGTTCTCTGGTCAAACAACTGTCCAATCAAATCGTGCCGTATTTTCGAGGTGGTAAATAGATGAGTGATCCGGAGTGTGACAATAAAAGGCAAGCAAGATTGGAAGTTTTTATCATTCTTTCAAAATCATTTGATCGAGAATAGTTTGGACACTTTGAGAAAAGAGAGGGAATCAGTAGTTAGATTTAGTTGTCAAGTTTGTGAGAAGACCTTCTCTGATCGTTGCAATAGGAAATGAGTGTGCTGTGTACGTGATAAAAAACATTCTCTTTTTTAGGACATGGGGGGGGGGGGGGGGGGCTGAAAAGGGCCGTTTTGATTGGCTTTCTACAGTTTTCTCCAAGAATTTTTGATAAGCTAGCTAGAACGGGTCTCAGCAACTTTCCTAAAAACGCCTTTCTGTATGATTCGTCTTGCTTTCCCGGCTGGTAATTTTTGGCTATTTTCCTGATTTCATACTTGTGTGGAACGAGGTATGCTCGTTCTCTCATTGTCATTGGCACATTGAAATTCAAAACGTTCTTTGTACATTCACACATGCATTCAATCAGGACATCGCTAGCCGTCTTTACCGCATGTTTGGTTTGCTGTTGATTAGCATAGGCTAGAAATCGTAGTTGATCTGTATGTCTTCTCATCCTATCTTGTGCTTTGTTGTGGAGCTCATAACTTATCTCAGCCCTGTCCAGACAGTAACCATCTTCTGTGTCCTTCGTGGTTGGATTCTTCTGGTAGGAGGTTTCAACTGGTGGTACATTTCCGAGATAGAACGATACAGCATGACGTTTACGTGGATCACTAACTCTGAGAATGCGGTCCTTAATAAACTGAGGAACAGTGCAGGCATTGAATCTTTTATTATTAATTATTCGTATGGATCTTTTTTTCATTAAAAGTAATTTATTGATAGCTCTTGAGTCGTCCCAAATATGAATACCATAAATTAAGTGACTGTGTACAAGATCAAAGTAGAGAGTTATCAGGACATCGTGCGGAAGAATGTATTTGACTTTACTGGGGGAAAAAAATGCTCGCACGATCTTGGACAGAGCCGTGATATATGAATTTTACGTCGCAGGTGTCTGATTACGTGACGCCATCTTATCTATGACATAATCAAACAGTGTACATGGTCTTTATCATATTAGGCTTCTTATAAACAAAAGGAGCTCTTTATCATAATATCTTTATCTATGACATAATCAAACATACCAGTTGTCCCTTATCTATTTGCATAACTATACAACGTGACACTATCATATCTTCTTATAAACAAAGAAAATAACATCAGTTGTTCCAGTATGGGGTTTATCGTAATCTTCTTTCATAACTTACATAACTGTTTAGTCACTCCAGGTAACCTTCAAATTAATCTTTTTGTTTGTATGTATTTACATGTACATGTTCTTGACAACCTTTACCTTAGATACACCAACAGAGCCCGAAATTTACGTGGAGAAGGGGAGGGAGAACTCTTTATTAGTACTCATTGGACGCATCAGTTTGGAAGTCCCCAAGCTTTGGGCTAGCCTTGGAAAGGGGGGGGGGGGGGGGCAGCCCATACAAGGTGGGAAGGGACTGGGCTTTGGTGGGAGGGGGCCCACATACAGGGAAAGCCAAAACAATGTGGGGAAAGCCTAAATGGGTTATACATAGCCTGGGGGCCTTTGGAGGGTCCTAAAATGGGCTTTTGGGGGAAGGGTAGCCTAAAAGTAGGGTACATACATAGGGTACGGGAAGGGAGAGCAGGCGCCTACAAATAGCCCAGGCCTAGTGTGGAGAGGGGAGGGGACAGGGGGAGGGAAGGCGTAACGGATTTGGGCGTGGAGGTCAATGACCTCGGGGCCGGGGTCTGATCCCAAGATCCTGGTAAAGGGGGTCGATCTCGGCATCCTATACTACTGACGGCGCCTTGTAACGACGCATCAAGGGGGACAATTCTAGGTTGGTTAGTATCGGCCGAGATGGCCGTCGTATCAGCCGACTTTGATGCCATAGCAGGCGAGCTTGATAATGGGAAAATCTGGGAAAGAAAATCCTATCTAATATATAAAAAAATTATAAAGCCGAAATTTCACCTACGGGTGCTCTGGCGATACAGTAGAACAATATGGTGTTAAACTGCATATAATTTATGTGAAATGCTTTGCGACAAAAATGAGCTTTGAATCCTAGTTTTAAATATATTGAAATATTTTCAGATTTCAGGCTGATCGGTTGGGAATTCCAAACAAGTTACAACGCATGGGGAGGGGACTACCGGTGAAACACCCGCGGAGTGATGTTTCCTTGCAGCCAATACGTTTCAAGTTCTGTTACAAAGCATGGAAAGAACAAACAAATCAATAAATGAATTTCCGAGTTCAACCCAAACGTCCACTGACTGGAAGTTCGCTTGTGTTTCAGTACTTTCCACGAAATATAAGTTATTGCACGGGGGAATTTCCACCCCGCAAGGGTTATAAAAATTCGGAGCCCACATAATGTGGTGCTGTAGTTCTCAAACGGTCGGCTAGTTTTAAGATAAGACTAGTTCAAGTTTTAAAAGAGACTATTCGCCAGCTCCCAGTTCAACCCCTACCTTCATTTCCACCATCGTTGACACACAACACACACATATTTTTTTTTAATTCAACGCTCGATTGTCGGTAGGGTTAAGTTCGAACTTTCAATATGCAGACGGAATGTAATGAAACCACGCGCTGTGCATGGAAAAGTATCACATTATGAATGGAATCTGTTGTTGTGTATTGTAATACCTTCGTCAACCGTGTATTTATATGCTGCACTCACACAATCCTGTGCACTGTCACAGCTTGACAAGAGTCTGATGTCTATTATCGTGATATTGTTATATTCATAATCAGTTGAACGCATGGGTATCATAACTAAAAGAAGTTACACGAACTTTGTGAATGGCCCGTCAGGAGTTGAATACAGTGCTTCATTTTCGCGGACATTTATTTTTCCAGGTGAGAAATTAGTTTATTTCCAAATGCAACAAAATGCTGCATTTTGATTGGCTGAGAGGTATGGTGTAACTTGCAATCCACAGTGGCTTCTTTTACACCGTGTTTAACCACGGAGTAAAAACAAGAATATACAAGAGCAAGCTATATGGCTGAAAAAATACCCATTTTTAATTATTAATTCATACCTTCTGCTTGGTTATGTTAGAACAAAATAAAAAATACAGGAAATTTAATATTTATGTGCAATAAAATATTACAGATATGGATGTCATTGGAACTGGCTCATTGAGCCAGTTCCAATGGCCTCCATATTTGTCTTGTTTTATTTAAGAAACTTGCAAAGTACAAATTTTCTGTCAGTTTTTGCCCACAATGTAGGTTAAAGTATTAAGTACACCAACATTCTTGGAAATAAATCCGCTTTGCCTCAGGGTGTATGAGTTCCCAAACCGGTGTAAATTCCCATACACCCTGGAAAACACAAGGATATCTCTAGAAGAAGTGTTATGCGTGTTCAGTGGAGCGGCCGGGAAGGTCTGGCCAATTAATTCTCACCAAACTTTATTATCGAAATCCTGTTGTCGTCTTTACTATTTTTTTTATATTTTTTTTTCTGGTGGGAAAGGGGGGTGGGGGGGGGGGTGGGGGGGGGTGGGGGGCTTTGTGTGGCCTTATTCGATTCCTTTCTATTATCCAGATTAAATTGCTACTTGGCTGTTCAAAAGAAATGTTGTGCACAACAGTGGATCGGACTGAAAACGTCATCGGATAACACTACTACATCCCGGAATCTTTTAGGGTGATAATTCTGAATTTTTTCCTAACGGGTCAAATAATGGTCGGTTCGTAAAACGAGTTCGGGGCCTCATTTAACCCTTTATCCAACCCAAATTGCAGACGACAATTGGAAAAAAAATCATACCTAAGTAATTTTTTCACTTAATGCCCCAGGGACATATCATATTACTTCTTAGTGGAATAGGAATAGTCAGTGAACTCTTCCAATGAGGGGGTCATAAGTTATGGTACTATGTAATTAAGAAAAAAATTAATGGCGAGTTTTATAAATAGCGCTGGTCTGTTTTCGTTACGTTGGGTAAAGGGTTAATTTTTCAATATGCGAATTCCAAAACATTGGACATTGGTCGAACCGTTGTCATCTGTCATTCAGTTTGGGATTTCAATCTTGGAGTTTGGGATTTCAATCTTAGAAGGTGCAAATGCTTTGCATTTTAAAGAATAATTGGGGGCTCAGGTGGATGTACTAACTTTGAGAAGGTGTGGCGGTAATCAATGAAAGTAAGCTTCCATGTCAAAGGAATACATGATAACCAACTGTATCGACGAATGTATTTAATTATACATTACCACGCTGTAAAACGCATACCGGGTAAAAAACGAGTACTAATGGCGCATGCATGTGCGGTATAAAGTCATTTTTTAGGAAATAAGATATATGTATGGAATATTTTAATTCACACACGCTTTACAGACAAGAGCAGGCTTGGCAATTTCAGGAGAGCGATTTTTTAGCTCTCCTTACTGCCCTCCTGAAATAATTAAGGAGAGCGAAAAATTGCCCTCCTAAATATTTTGGTCTGGGATGATTGAGATTACATGTATTATGCTCACATTAAATTTTTGTTGTAAAGCAAAAATGTGTTTTAACTTCGAAGTCACATAACATCACGTAATTTCATTTTGAAAGTGGTTTAGTGGTAAAAGGTAATGGCTGCAACCATACCCAAACACAGTTGCAATCATTGGAAGCAAAATGGGTCACAGCAATATTTTTTTTTCTGTCAGTTTCAAGTTCAACAACTAACATCACAGTTTGCGGGGTAATTATTCAAGGAATATTGACACTATAATATACTACCATTACTACTATCCTGTCACTTGAAGCACTTGCACCAGGATGTGACTGTAGATTCAAGCAAACCTGTTGTCCAAGAAAGTCATACGCCTACCACTACCACCTTCAACCCCCCAAGGGGGGTTGAAGGTGGTAGTGGTAGGCGTATGACTTTCTTGGACAACAGGTCTGGGTACACACACAGGTCTTGTCAAGTGTGTGTTCGTTTGTTGAGTGAGACATCTAGATGTCTAAGAGATTTCGCTTTACCTTAGTAAAGATAATAAAATAACTGATGTAGTCTGTTGGTTTCAGTTTCAATGAGTTCGTTCAACTGGATACTTAAAATGCTGTGTAAATCTAATTGCTCTCCTGAGCTGATTGAGGAGGGCGATTTTGTGCCCTCCTGCATTTTTCAGAAGGCCAGGCCTGCAAGAGCTGATAATCATTCTTTACCCAGGTTATTTCCTGAATCCAATACGTTTTATTTTTGTTTTTTTATCAGATATTAATAGGAACATCGAGAAAATTTCATATTTTATTCGTCGATATTACTCAACTCGCCAATTGATTGTTCAAGGTTAGTTATTTGTCGGTTTTCAAAGAAGTTTCCGATGCACAAACTATGAGGCAAGCTATACGAGACGAGTCGGCGTCATTTTCATACGTATGGTATTGAAAGTTAGGCTTACTTTGCAACGCTTTAATGTTGGTAAAATAAACCAAACTACCGGATAGATTATTTTGAGCTGTAAAAGGTTGTGCTGAATTTCGTAAAAACAAAACCCACTTAGAATAAATCTGAATATGGGTGCAGTTTGCTTTAAAATAGCGGTTTTTGTATCTATTATGAACTGACTTCCTAATATTTTGGGCTTATTTATAACAGAGAGTCTATATTCGAAGGACCACATCAGATCAGAGAAATAATTCAACTTTTTCATCTTCACATACGGAAAACAATCAACGGCGGCATCGAAAAGATTCGGTTAGTACTTTCGACATTTTAAAAAGAAATATATCAGAGGTGAACTGAATATAAAATAGAGGCGTAATCTAGATATTTCCTTTAGAGAAAAGATTAATGTGTCCCAAATGTTTTCTCAGATTGGATAACGTATTACGAGAGAAGAAAATACTTCTTGCCTTCAATTAAAGCATGAGTAACTTCAGGTTTCAGAATGTTTCAGATGCAAATGAACACAATGTCTGCAACGACGTCATTTTATGGAAGTCATCTATTTTAAAAAGTCGACAGGTAGTTCACAATATATACATAGACAGAACGCGATGTGTGTTTTAATCGGTGGGTGTTTTCATAACGAGTTGGAATGGCGTAGTCATATTTCGCTCGAACCGTACTGTGTTTATTACACAACCACTGCATTAAAATACATTTAAATAAACAAATTTTAGTTCCGATAATTAACCCAAAGGTGAAGAGTCTGTTTTGACTGAAGCTGTACTGATCATATGGATCGATAAAAAATCAAAACAACCTTTTTGGAACCAGTGTTTGTTGAAATTCCTATCGCTGTTTACTAACAGTAATAGCCACCAAATGGTCAGGCGTGAATGGGCTGGTGCCCATTCACGCCTAACAATTTGGTGGTTATTACTGTTAGTAAAAATATAAGTACAAATATGTGCAGATTTGCAAAACAGCTGGGAGAAACGTTTTTAAAAGAAGTTCGAAGCATGTCAAGGTGAACGAAGATTTACCAAAATAAAGTTGACCAATTTAGATATAATGGGATCCACAAAACGAGACGGCAACGGGACTGGATTAATGTTCTGGTTGGAAATGATTGGGTTTTTAAAAAATATTATCTCATTTTTGGCTAATTTTTTGTCAACCGACTTTATTTTTCTTTGGACGTTTTCATTTTCACACTATGCGACAGACGGTCGATGACTGTACAACGAAATTTGAAAATTTTTCGAAGCGTAACTAAACAGTGCAGTAAAAAGTTTCGGCTTGTATATCACCCCTTGAATACAGAATCATTTATATCATAGCGGCGATTCCGTTGAATACAGGGGTTTAAAGTTTAATGGATATGCAATAAAGTGGAGTATATCATAAGTATTCAAGAAGCAGTAACTATAAAAATGTAAATTGAAACTTCTACACAGACTATGCGTACGACGCAGTTACTTCAGAAAGGATAGGCACTGACCAGCCATGGACTCACCAAAGTACACTGAGGGTAAATTGCGTTAACATGGTAATCCGCTTTTCACTGATTTTGTCTGCACTTGATACCATCATTTGTAGGTATTTCCGAAGAGAGCTCGCTGGCTCTCTGACCGAATCACAACAAATGATTGTGCCCTGAAATAATATTTTACAGTCATGAAGTAATGGATAGTACAGTAGTAGTAGTGGGAGTGGTAGTAATAGTAGTAGCAACAGCAATAACTTCCTTTCTGTGGCATGTGCGTCCCGTTGGCAACGTCATTATAATATCCAATGTAAACTAGTTTCGGCTATTGGGTCTTGTCAGTTGAAAGAACCAGGTGTGGCAGATAAATTGCGCATTAAGAGGGGTATCGCACTCTCTGTATGAGTCCAATATTATATGTGCAACATTGCTTTCAAATTACAGGATCAATCTCTCATAATAGAAAGAAAATCCTTCAATTCGTACACGCGGAGTAATGTTTCCCTGTATAAAAAGATGAAATTGAATTAGGTTTTATGTTGTTTCCATGTTGAACCATGAATCTCCTCACTCCGCACTCCACGGATCACCAGAGTCGGAGTGATACAATGAGTTAGTTCCTGTCAAAGATTTGTATTTACTCTTGTTGTACTTTCTTCTATGTTAGAGGATTAATTAACATAGACGCGAGAGCGGAAACAAGAGGAATGCTATCGAAGTTTCTTGGTGTGAATGGCTCCACTGCAATTGCAAATAACTGCTTTTCACGTAATTTCTTTTTCTCGAGAAACATGGCAAAAAGAGAAATTTAGATAAGTGCCACAGACCCTGGGAAACTCCGATGGAATAAAAAAAATGATTAATCGGTTCATATAAAACACTAACACGTTTTGTAAAAAAAGAAAGACCAGTCTGTACGTTCTGCCCGAGGAGTGAGGCTGCCGATAGCAGCAAAACTACAGCAGTTTACCACACCATTCAGGTGGTGGCGCATAATGGTGCATACGTTTAACTATGGCGTACGATTTGGGTCAAAAGTCTATCCTCATCGCGATGAGATTAAAATACACGTCCAACGTGCATTTTTTGGCGATGCACCTGTATTTTATCGTTGCAACGCTATTTCTAAATGTAGGTGCACCTGGAAAAAATAGCGACGCACCTGGAAATACCCACGTCCAACGTGCAATTTGTACGTCTGACGTTCATTTCCACGTCGGGCGTGCATTTCTCATCGCGATGAGATTTCGCTAAATAAAAAAATAGCGATGCACCTGTATTTTTTGTAGGTGTTCCTACATTCCAAAAGAGCGGTTCAACGACAAAATCCAGGTGCATCGTTAAAAAATACACGTCCGACGTGTATTTCAATCTCATCGCGATGAAAAATGCAAGTCCAACGTACATTTCCAGGTGCATCGCTAAGTTACACGTCAGACGTACATTTAACCTCAACGCGATGAAAAATGCACGTTGGACGTGTATTTCTATTTTTAGGAACCGGATGCACCTGCATCTAACAATTCCTATTGGCTAACTCAAAATGTATGATGGACGTGCATCTATTTTTAGAAACGCGGTGCACCTGGAAATGTACGTCGGACGTGCATTTTCATCGCGATGAGATTAAAATGTACGTTGGACGTGTATTTCTATTTTTAGGAACCGGGTGCACCTGCATCTACCAATTCCTATTGGGTAACTCAAAATGTACGATGGACGTGTATCTATTTTTGGAAACGCGGTGCACCTGGATTTACCAGTTTCCATTGGCTGAATAATAAATGTACGTTGGACGTACATTTCTCATCGCGATGAGATTAAATTTGCATCGTATATGGAAACCCCTAACCGACACGTCAATCGCTATTCGTTAATCACCAATCAGGTTCACCGACGTGCAACACAACACAATCTTGCTCATGATCATTTCGGCCTTCGATTGCCGAGCATGTTACCTTCAGTATAAAATATCACAACCACCTTGTGAAGTGAAATCAAAATTAATAAGGTACCAAAAACGATTTCCAAGCTTTAGAACGGCAACTGAAGCGTCCGGTAGGCAGGTGAGATTTAGGGAACAGGTTAGATTTAGGTAGGCAGGTGAGATTTAGGGAGAGAATAGTGCAGGTCTGGGGAGGGGATGCACCTCTGTATTTACTGTTGGAGTTCTGTGGAAATGCTTTCCTATCGACAACTTGTGCTCCCTTGAAAATGAGTAGACGCTCCATTATAAATACATGTATTGCTTACATCACTTGGATGTATGGTTCCAAGAATAACACTTCAAGTAATAACTTGGAAGAAGGTCATGGACAACAGTCTCTGAATTATTGAGAATACGATTTTTGACAGTCTTTTTAAAAAAAAAATGTTCCAGAAAGAAGGACTCCCACCAAACTACACGGATAATATCCTCTCGTAATCCCCCACCCCTACCAGTAGGCCACTGCTAGTCTATTTATGCCGCAGTCCACCCTGAATGCCTCAATGTAATTTCGTTTTGTTTGTTACTCCCAGTGACTGTACTAAACTAATAATTTTTATTGCGGATCTTGAGTTTTAGCTTGGACTAACTGTGTGAGTAATTAGTGCTACTTTAAAAACGTCTTGATCCCCTGTGATGTGCACTTTACTTACGAGCACCCAAGAAAATGGTTTTCTTAGATTTTAAAAATTATATGGCTGAGTATAGAAAGTGTGTGTGTGTGTGTGGGGGGGGGGGGGGGGTGCAGCGTAGGGTGGGAACATAGATTTGTGGAAATCATAGTGCTTCTAGACCTATACGTGAAGATGTACGACCTGAGCTCAGTCTAGCTACAATAACAACAAAAAGGTTCGTGTAGCGATAGGTTCAATGTGGGCAAAAGAGTGTTTAAAGGCGATTTCCGATTTTTTCAATTTACGTGATTTGTATGTTGCGTTGATTTCTAATGCCCATTTGCCCGGTGTTTGCATTCTGTTGGATAATTTACAAGCAGGCGTGGTTTGGCGTGGTTTGGAAAACATTTACCCCCCCCCCCCACCACCACCAATCCCCACCATGAGGCATTGGGGCAGAGGTAAAATTATATTTTATTTTTCTTTTTTCCGAAAATACACATATATTTACATACACGCTTATTAATAGCTTAGTTTTTGGTACATATTCGGTATTTTGGAACGGGGCATCGTTCAGGCGATCACATAACAAGGATCCTTCGGAGCGGTTGTATTTCGTTATCATTAATGCCCTTAATTGACATAGTAACTTCACACATTCATATTCAACTTAAAAATTTGGAGGGCACATTCTCAGTCCAACCTTGTCTTATACTTAAGTTTAGAATCCTAATATGGGTCGCGGGTCAAATGTAATTTGTTTGGTATCAAACTGTAATATTTGTATTGTTATAAATTTATCCCATTTAAAAGTAGTTTTGTCATATCATGATTATGTACAATTAACGAAATATTTCAAGCCATTTTAAAAGAATCAACTAAGGGAGCAAACGATTTCATTGTTCACATGTTGCCTAGTTTTGACCCACGCGTGGGCCTCTCAAAGAATTGGCGAATAGCTCACAAACGAATGGCAGTTATCTTCCAGCGATTGACGAATGGCGATTGACAATCACACGAGTCGCCATTTGCCAATAATCAAATGCATACCGCCTTTTGCCATTCGCTCATCGCTAAATGCCATTCGCCATTAGCTAATCGACAAATGCTAATCGCCATTGGCCAATCGCAAATAAAAAAATAATCGCTAATCGCCATTTGTGACTCACCATTCGCTGACAACAAAAAGAAAATTTAATCGCTATTCGCCATCAGCCAATCACCAAACCCCTCCCAACCATTACTATATATGTCATTTTGAAGAGTAAAGGGGCAAAAATGAAACTTTATTGTTTGGTGTAAAAATTGAAAAAAAACACTCTTCAAGCATTTCCTTCTCTTTTCTATCTTCCAAACATATCTTATGATTACTAAGTAGGTTCTTAATGTGTACTTTAGATAAAAAACAAATAATCGAAACTTGGGTTCTGCTACACAAGAAATACATAAACAATTCACCTTCATTGGCAGATATTATTGCGCTGTTGAACACCAAATTCGCTTGGAGTTTTCATTTGAAGACACTGTTATGCAACTGACTAAGAAGTGGACCTTTGCAGCCCCCCCCCCCCCCAACCACCAACAACAAAAACCAACAAAAAACAAAAACATTTCAAAAAAAATTAAGAGCCCCATGGTGCTCACCAATATAGGGCTACAGTGCTTAGATTGACCCGATCTTGGAGTACAAGTCCCCGATCTTTATCCCCTACTCCCACTACCCCGTCCTAACTAGGACCTTCCCGTCATTACACCCTAGTCCTAGTTAGGACTGAAAGAGAACTCCTGAAGCCGCCACAACAAGCTTCCAAATATCATGGTAGATCCCTTAAAATTGCCTAGCGCCCCCCCCCTCCCCATTATAAAATTCTGGATACGCCCCTGTTAAGAAATAGGGTTGGTAAATGGTGATTGGAAATTAAGAAATGACGACTGGCAACACTGATTAGCGAAAAAGATTGGCGATTAGCAATTAACTACTGGCGATTGGCATTGTTTCAGGACCACAAAACCAGTTAGCGACTGGCGATTGACGATTGGCGAGATTGACGATTGGCGAATAGCCAATCTGTAGAGCCACAAAAAAGCTGTTAGCGATTAGCGATTGGCATGTCGATAGAGGCGCATTCAACTAGCGATTAGCGAATGGCGATCAGACTGGCAACTAGCAACTGGGGATAGGATTGGCGACTAGCGAATAGAGAATAGCGATTGGCGTGTCGGTTAGGAGTTTCCATACGGGCGTGTAATTTATCGATGCAACTGGAAATGTACGTTGGACGTGCATTTTTCAGCGCGATGAGATTAAATGTACGTCGGACGTGTAATTTAGCGATGCACCTGCAATGTACGCTGGACGTGCATTTTTCATCGCGATGAGATTAAAATGCACGTCAGACGTGTAATTTTAGCGATGCACCTGAAATTTATCGTTGCAAAGCTATTTTTGAATGTAGGTGCACCTGTAAAAAATACAGGTGCGTCGCTATTTTCTGTTTAGAAAAATCTCATCGTGATGAGAAATGCACGTCCAACGTGTATTTACACGTCGGACGTATAAAATACAAGTTGGACGAGTGAAATGCACGTTGGACGTGGATTATTTTCCAGGTGCATCGATATTTTTGTAGGTGCACCTACATTCGAAAATAGCGTTGCAACGCTAAAATACAGGTGCATCGCTAAAAAAATGCACGTCGGGCGTGTATTTTGGCTAAAATGTACGTTGGACGTGTATTTTTTCCTAAAATTGCACGTTGGGCGTGCATTTTTCATAGCGATGAGATTAAAATGCACGTCGGTGGTGCAAATTTTAGCGATGCACTTGGAAATTATCGTTGCAACGCTATCTTTGAATATAGGTGCACCTGTAAAAAATACAGGTGCATCGCTATTTTCTGTTTAGGAAAATCTCATCGCGATGGGAAATGCACGTCTGACGTTCATTTATACGACGGACGTATAAAATACAAGTTGGACGAGTGAAATGCACGTTGGACATGGATTATTTTCCAGGTGCATCGATATTTTTGTAGGCGCACCTACATTCGAAAATAGCGTTGCAACGCTAAAATACAGGTGCATCGCTAAAAAATGCACGTCGGATGCGCGTATTTTGGCAAAAATGTACGCTGGACGTGCATTTTTGCCTTAAATTGCACGTTGGACGTGCATTTTTCATCGCGATGAGATTGAAATACACGTCGGACGTGTATTTTTTATCGATGCACCTGGATTTTATCGTTGCAACACTCTTTTGGAATGTAGGTGCACCTACAAAAAATACAGGCGCATCGCTATTTTTTTATTTAGCGAAATGTCATCGCGATGAGAAATGCACGTCCGACGTGGAAATGCACGTCGGACGTACAAATTGCACGCTGGACGTGGATATTTCCAGGTGCATCGCTATTTTTTCCAGGTGCACCTACATTTAGAAATAGCGTTGCAACGATAAAATTCAGGTGCATGGCCAAAAAATGCACGTTGGACGTGTATTTTAATCTCATCGCGATGAGAATAGACTTTTGACCCAAATGGTACGCCATAATTAACAGGGAACGCGAAGGTCCGCTGAGTATAATGTGTAGGATCAATAAAGTGACACTTTGTCAAGTTATGCGTGAGTAAATGGAAAACCAACCATTATAGTGTAGTATGGAGAACAACGTCCGCTGCGCGAATTGTTCGGGGTCTACAGTAAACGTTGAAGTTGCTGTTAAATTATGGAAGTATTATTTAGCGAAAAATATGAGTAGACGGTAGGAGACTAGGCATAATGAACGACAGAGAGGACACTGCGGATGCTTTTAAATACCACAGAAGTGGAAAGACAGTTATAAGTCGTCGGCTTAGGGGACATAGAACATTCTAGCACTCAGGCGATGAAGTCGTTGAGCTCTTATTGCGAAGAGAGGAGACAGTGGTTCCGACAATTAACCCTTAAGGTGAAATAACTCGTGAGAGAGGAGACAGTGATTCCGACAATTAGCTCTTGAGGTGAAATAAAACGTGAAGTTTGACTATAGTTCGAGGCGGAAGTTGCGGAACCGAATGACAAAATATAAAATGTCGTTTGCATTGCAGTTCAAGCTACATAATACAATTCGGATCCATCGAGTCAAGTAGGAACTCCTCAAAGAAGAGCGACAATAGTGAGTACGATAAACGGTTCAAAGGACTGTGTACATGTAATTTTGTAAACAGGACCATACTTGAAAATTTGTGACGGCTACGTAGCTAAAAAGAGCCACGGGACGACAATCGACATTGGCAGTGTCATTGGGACTAAAACGTCATGTGGGGCTACTATATAGGATGAAAGACTCTGACGCCGATGGGGATCGAACCACTGCCTTGACGAGAGTACATTTCTGCGGCACCAATCGCCCAGCGAAACTGGACCAGCGCCATAGACTACTCGGCTACCGACAAACCCCCAAAAAGGCTCGAGCGATTGATTCTCACTGATTTCATCTGCATTACATGGTATAATTCATTGTATATATATATATATATATATTGTTACATAAAACATAAAATAGATATATTTTCTAAATTGTTGCGAAAGACGCATTATTATGCAAAAGATACCCCAACGGGGTTCTATCACTCTGCCTGCCTTTTCAATTCAAGAAAATAAAATAAATGGAAGGATCGTGCTCCCTTAGTTGTAACGTATCACCGAGTTTTTGAGAAATTGCGCGGTATAACATCTGAATTACAGTCCATGTTATCTGAGGACTGTTATTAAAGTACAGTATTTCCTGAAAGAACTCTAGTGGCAACGCAACAATCGCCTAATCTCAGAAATAAACTTGTGACAGGTTCTTTGAAGCATGAAAGTAATACACATGGGACGCGCGCATTAGAAGCAGATGTGGAACATGTGTACTTATAAGCGCGAGTACTCTTCTCACAAAAGTCGGTCGCGTATATGTGCCAAACGACTGTTACTCTTATATCTCCAGTGGTACTTTGCATTTTTGTCTTGTGCTAAATTTTCTGGAATGTTTTATATAGGCGAAACAGGTCAGACACGTTGCAAACGAATCACAGGACATCGCCAGGATATCCCTGCCAAACACATCGGACTTCCAGTTCCCGTTCATTTTAATTCCCACAATCATTCCTTACCGACATCTGAATTCAAGGCTTGAAGGGTTGTTTGAAGGATATGAATACCAGAAGGGTTGTCGAACAACAATTTATTCATTTAGTTGATGGATTTCAACGAGGCATCAACAAAAACTCGGGATTCATGACTCCGTGGAGAGAATGATTAATTGGGCTAGAGACTGAACTTGTCCCAGCTTGACGTAGTACAGGCCCACGTCACAACGTTCTCTGTTTGTACTAAGGTAATTTTCATGTGTTTGTTGTGAATTGTCTGAAATGAACCCGATGAAGGCGTAAGCTGAAATTCATGGGTATCTCAAGGTGTTAACTATATCATTCTACTATGTCAGCTATCTGTTTTTCTTTGTCCGACTCGTGTCCGTCTGTACGATCGTCCGCAATTATTTGCAACTTACAAACTGAACTTCAAAATTTTGTTGTAGCATTTAGCCTTACACAAATCGAAGATTCCATACCGAAAGAGCCTATCCATATAGTATATGGGCACTCGATATTTTCTTTTAACCCTTTACCCAACGTAACGGCCAAACCGCCCAGCGCTATTCTCAAAAATCGCCAATTAATTTTCATTATTTTTTCATTTTTTGTCTCAAAAACATAGGTTATGACCCCTGATTGGGTCATAACCTATGTTTTTGAGACAAAAAATGAAAAAAATTAGGTATTCAAGAATTTTTTTTGCAAGTGTCGTCTGCTTTGCATGTTAGGTAAATGGTTAATGTAAAGGACCACAAGCGATAGCTACCTTGCTTTATCTGATAAAAGAAGCAGTGATAAGCACCTAAGCAGTTTGACGTCGCACTTAAGCAGTTAAAGAAACAGAAAGCAGAACAAAGCATAGCAAGGTTGAATATAGCTTTTGAGGTCTCTACAAGAGGTTTGCATATTTTGGGGACCCGAAAAGCACCACACTATGGATTTTGGGAACACAGAGCTAATTGACCCTACCTCTAACAAGAAATCAGACAAACCGATAATAGACCTTATAGCAAAAAGTGTGAGAACACTTTTTGGGAGCCTTGTGGCACTAAAAGGGTGCACATTTTTTAAGGGGAAGGGGGGGGGGGGGGGGGCGCTGAGCACCACCATGTTCCCCAAGGCACCATCTATAAATTTTGAGAATACAGAACAGATTGCCCCTTCCTTAAACAAACAGTCAGAAAAACTATACATATAGCAAGAAAATTTCGGTACCATTTTGGGGAGTGTTGTGGCCCCAGAAGAGAACAACATTTGGGAGGCCCACGTCACCACTTTGGTTAAATGTTGATATCGTCTGCGTTGGGAAAAGGGTTGAAGCACATTTTTACCATTGGCGTACGGGCAAAAATTGGGCTAAATTCGGGAGATTTCGGTAAAATTGTTGATATTTTGGGGGCAATTTGTGTACAGGCAAGACACTTTTTATTTAGTTTTGGTATACCGAGCTAATTGGTCCTTCCTCTTACAAAAAATCAGATAAACGGATAATAGACGTTAGACGGTAGCAACGTCATATCCATGCGCGCATGGGTTATAAAGATACCTATTTTGGAATATTCGAACTTTTAGGGCAATGACACTGATATTTCTTTCGTGAGCTTTTTGGAACTCGTCTTCTTGGAGGCGTCTTTTTACTTTGTAGCGTAATCTCCCGAATGTTTCGCCATTTCTCTTCCCTTTTACCGATAGAATTGACTAAAAATGAAGCCGACTCGGTGGAGTAGGGCCTAGGTCAATATTCTTTAAACCTTCACCCAATATAATTTTTTGGAAATAAAGTGACAAAAAAACATTTTCATTGTATTTTTAATATAACAATAAAACTATAAATGTCATTGGAATGGAATCATTGAGCCATTTATAATGAGTCTCATACTTGTATTGTTATTTTGACAAATTGTAACGTTTGTTTACGCGAATTAGTCTTATTGGGGTACTTAATTGACCTTTTTGGCCTCTGTGTTAGATACACGTTTAACCCTTTACCTAACATGAAAAGCAGACGACACTTGCAAAAAAAAATCTTGAATAACTAAATTTTTTCATTTTTTGTCTCAAAAACATAGGTTATGACCCCTCGTTGGAACGAGCTCGACGAGCTCGTTCCAACGAGGGGTCATAACCTATGTTTTTGAGACAAAAAATGAAAATATTTTGAAAATTAATTGGCGATTTTTGAGAATAGCGCTGGCCGGTTTTGGCCGTTACGTTGGGTAAAGGGTTAAAGTTAAATATCTTGTGGACCGATATTGAGGGAGAAATGTATGGTGGTGGTGTGTGGCCAACGCGTGAGAAGGTCTGGTCTATTGAAACAAGTTGACAAATGTTGTCCTAGCATCAGGTGATTACCGATAGGAAATAATTTTGAAAAGAAAGTATAATGTTCGGAACACAGCCATGAATATTGCAGTGTTCCCAGACCAACTAGGCAGTTGGTAAAATGTAACAGAGTAATATAGGTAAAAAGTAATAAAAGTTAGATTGAGAGAAAGAGATAATGTTTGTGTAATAGAGAATAGTTGAATTAAAATTGATAGATTAGAGAAAGGGTTAAACATTTCTTCGAACCCACTGCCGCCGCTTCTTCCATCCTGAAAGTAGCCATTTTGCCTAAACGTTTCGCGGGATGTTTCTATTCAAATACAAAATACAGCGTGGAAAATATATTAACCCTTTACCCAACGAATCGGCCGCATCCGCCCGCGTAATATGCAAATTCAGCAGTTGAAAAAATATTATTTTTCATAAAAATTCAACAAAACCATATTATGTGACCCTTCGTTGGAACGAGCTCGTCGAGCTCGTTCCAACGACGGGTCACATGATATGGTTTTGTTGAATTTATTTTCGAAAAATTTCGAAAAATGATATTTAAAATAATAAATTTTGATATCGTCTGCGTTGGGTAAAGGGTTGAAGCACATTTTTACCATTGGCGTACGGGCAAAAATTGGGCTAAATTCGGGAAATTTAGGTAAAATTGTTGATATTTTGGGGGCAATTTGTGTACAGGCCCTCTCCCCCGCCCAACCCCCTCCCCAAAACAAATTGACCCCTGTACGCACGTTATGACTTTCATATATTTTATTAAATTTTACCTCGAATACAAATACCTATAATAGGCTGGTTTCTTTGGCGCATAGGCCTCTGTGTTGGTGGTGCATGGTGCCTACTCGTCCTTGGGATATGGAACCCCTAATACGTTCCTGATCGCCCACACCCACAAATAAAGTCGGTCAGCGACCATATCCTATTCAAAACGTTCAACCGTGGATACGTTTATGCGAGGGATAATGCCATTAGGTTACGCACACGTTACGTTTTGTACGTAACTTGTGCATAGAACAACCACCGATTTTCTTGACTTGTATGTAATTTGGACAAACCTTCTGCGAGGAGTGGGGGGGGGGGGGGGGGGGGGCTGCTGGAGGGAAACAACATTCCTACTCAGAATAGGGCGATAAGGTGACAGTTAGATGGAATTCGTATAAAATTAGGCAGTGTGGGTCCGTTTTGGGGGATTTTCACCGTGGTTAAAATAGTCAATCGAGAGTGAAATATCGTTACGGAGTTGTTTCTAAGGAATATGGTATAACGTAGTAATAGGCATGGTATAAAATAAGGAATACAGTAGAAAATTTGGAAAATCTGCTCAATTTCGTCAATTTTTTGGATAGAAAAAGCGGGAACTGGCGGAAAATTTGGGGAGTTCACCATACTAAAGTTAAAACTAAAAGTCCTGTCACGAAATGCGCACAAATAGCACGTCAATCTGCGCGTTAATCTGCCCGTTATAACCATAGTAAGGCTATCCTGTATATATGGCCTGTGCACCAGCAATGTTTCAGCCAATGGACCCCCGGGTAACCCGGAAGTCCATTGGCAGAAACATTGCCTGTGTTCGCTATGAGTAACCAGGAGAACCTGCCGTGCATTGGATGCCATTCGGTATGGCAATTGCGCGCGATTCCTACGCGAAATTAAGCCTAGATAAGCGAACAGTTCGTGACAGGACTTTTAGTTTTAATTGTAGGTAAAAAAACGGAAACGCGGCGGCTCAGTGGTTACGGAATTGGACTTCAAACCGAAAGGTTTACGATTCGATTCCCGTCTGGAATACCCGCGTTGTGTCCTTGGGTAAGGCACTCCATCCTGATTGCCCACGTGAGAGCACGGTGGCTCTGTGTACTAAGGCGTACTGCACGTCGATGGGGCACTTGTCTTCAACCAATGCTAACCCCTGCTTGTCTGGAGTCAGTACGTTGGGGAGTCTGACTGTTGCTCGCCGTTGCACGGTGGTTCTCTCCAGCTTCCTCCACCCGTAAAACTGTCCGACACGTGGTGAGCTCATTTTGTATCAAAAATGGTTTGATTTTGGAACAAAAGTGGTGAGCTGTAACAAAAGTGGTTAAGTGTTGTAAAAGTGGTGAGCTGTTACGAAATGGTTGTTGTGACAAAAGTGGTTGCCACAGACGCCTCTATTTTCCGATTCCTATGTATCCAGTTGTTTGGGCTTTTCCCGAGAATTTACAGTTCATGTAAGACTTCACGTCATCACAGGCCTACATCCCAGACTTTCATAGGAAGAATTGGATGCTTGCAGAGACACGGACCCTCTGTATTGTTCTCATTCCTCTCATAGGGATAATTTCTTTTGTAAAATGCATTAAAGAGATACTATATGCAGACAGCAATAAATGTCAATGCAGAAGGTCGAGTGAAATGAAAAAAAAATCCGCCTTGACGTTACCAGGTATATATACCTACAGTTACAATAAGTGCTGGTGTGTGTGTAGGGTGGGTGGGGTGGGGTGGTGTTGGATGAGACGGAGACAGGGGAGTATTTATTGAACAGAGGATTTTGATGCAAAACCTTCTTACGAATTGACCCCGAAAACCCCCTTCTAAACATTGTAGTGAAACACCTGTGGTGCGCCCTCTATTTTTTCGGTATCCCAATTTTTCTTAAAATCACCGAGACCGGGGGATACAGTACTAGCCGCGAAAAAACATAGACATGCTCTGTGAGATAGTAGATGTCCATGTGTTCTCGGGGACAATATCTTCTACGCGGTGTCTCCTGCTGTATGAGTCTTTATAAACTGACTTCCGATGACGATAGGGGGTATACCCGCCTCCCCGTTCGCCACTATGCTACAACCCAAATGATTGATTAAATGATTGAAATTAGTAGCCCCCCCCCCCCCCCCCCTTCCCTTCTTCTCAATATTTCGCAACCTGAAATCTTGGATTCCGAGATCTGTTCTCTATACATGATTGTGTATACATGTTCATCCTTATAATAAGTGGTTAAAGGCCAGTGTGGGGTACCTTCTTATCCCCCCCACAAACACACACATGTTCTACTTGTCAAAACGAGCATTTTATTTTATTTTTTATTCCATGTACTGCAAAATGTACAAAATGTTTGTCCTATTTATCCAAACGTTTGAGATGTGGGGCGTCCGAGGTAGGACTGTAGTTGACTGTTCTACATTCGTCAGGATCCAGAATCTGAACGAAAATGGAACACATGTACATACTACAGACGCAAACTCGGAGATGACATTCATAAGCCCTGCAATTAAACATAATAATCATAGTCAAACGACTCGCGAACTTAGTAGCAAGATGTATATAAGTTTTCTGCATGGATATCAAAAAGGGCATTCGACTCTAGGTGCGTATTAAGACCGAGAGTTTAAAGTGCATCGTAAATTGTAACGTGACACTCATCAGTATTGATATTATACATCTGTATCGTCCCTTGAGACTTAAGAGGAACAAGATACCTTCTGCAATTCTACAGCATTCCAGATAGCACCTTGTTCCACTCAATGAATGATATTAACCCTTTACCCAACGTAACGGCCAAAACCGGTTAGCGCTATTCTCAAAAATCGCCAATTAATTTTCACTATTTTTTTCATTTTTTGTCTCAAAAACATAGGTTATGACCCCTCGTTGGAACGAGCTCGTCGAGCTCGTTCCAACGAGGGGTCATAACCTATGTTTTTGAGACAAAAAATGAAAAAAATTAGTTATTCAAGAATTTTTTTTGCAAGTGTCGTCTGCTTTTCACGTTAGGTAAAGGGTTAAGCTTTAGAAATCATCCCGCCGGTTGTGTAATTTCTTTGTTTGGTGATTATTGACCACACTCCGCCATTATACCTGACCCCCACCCTAATGGCACTGGCACACTTAAAATACGTTAGACAGGAACACGAATAGTTTCTATCTTATAGTTTGTCGGACAGTAAATTATTTGCCACCAGTTCACTTTTGGCAAAAAGGGGCACGTGCTTCCTTGCTGACCCCTAGTCTAAAGGCAAGGGGCAAGGGACAAGGGGATAGATGTTCCCTCTGGTCATGATTAGCTATTGTGCAGAAATATGTGACATTAAACACCAATAAATAAATAAATAAATAAATAAATAAATAAATAAATAAATAAATAAGTAGCTGTTCCATCGGCTCGCGTGCTTTTGACGTCCTTACCCACATCTGTATCTACGCCACTTTTCACCAACCCGACCCCTCTTCGTTTTTCTTTTCTTTTATAATACTCAAGATTGACGGTACTTGATTTTCTTCGGCGTTCTACAAGATCCTGTTATTTGCCGGTAAAATACCAAATTGTGTCACGAACAACGCGTTTTCTTCTGTTTAATGAGCGTTTCCTCATTACCATGTCATTATGCAGATCATTTACACAGAATTCGACGCCACTGAAGTGCGACGTCTGTAACCAGCGCGTACTTTAGACACATTATGAATTAACCCCCCTGTACACTGATGTCAAAATATCTAAAGTTCAGGGTGCAAATTTTTCCAATAATGAAACTAGAAATTTAACCAATTCAATCTTGTTTGACAGAGCTCATTGAGCTCTGTCAAACAAGATTGAATTGGTTAAAAAAAATGGCTACTTGAAATATGGATATTTTGACATCAGAGTGAAGGGAGTTAAATCTGTCTCAGGCGAATAGTTCGTTTGAAGATAGTCAACTTGCCTTTATTTGGTACAGACGCATTTAATTCAATTATTGACTTGGAAATAAATTCGACGTGACGGTAGTGCGACGACTGTAACGGCCATTACATAACGCCGGTGTGTCCTTCAATACACACACACAGGCCCGTACCAGTCTTCGTCTGAGGCCAACCACAGCACTTTCATCGTACTTTAGCCAGCGCGTTTCACACTTTAATGTAGCTGCCGTTAGGAAAGTGAACAAAGTGTTCATGAGAACAGCATCTAAAACCCTGGATTCCGGCTATTGTTTTTGACGCTGTGCATTGTTCCAGTGGTTTAGATGTTGGACTCCTGAATGCCAGGTGGGGTTGCCGTCGGTTCGATTTCCGGCCGGGGATTAGAAATCAACATTACAAATTCTTCGCAAACATGACTGTTTCCTTCAATGTACACACACACAGTGGCGGCGGGTATGGGGGGGGGGGGGGGGATACTTACCCCTAAACTTTTCTCGCCGAGCGTAGTAAAAAAATACTATCATTTTAATTTTTGTATTGAACGTTGCGGTGTAATGGTGGGTATGCTTAATTCCAATTCCCAAGTGCACTAAATCAGAGAAGTTTTTAAATTATGTTTGTGTGTGCCCCCCCCCCCCCCCCCCCCCACACACGCATTAGCTGTAACCAACAAACAAGAGTCGAGGGCCCAAATTGCAACAAGGCCTGCCGCGTTCAAACGGTCTGAAACATACCGCTTAAGAGTATTCGAGGAATGCTAGAATCGCGAGCGTGCAACGCATCCGTTTGGAATGCAGCCTACTTTCATTTTCGATTTGAGTGTCGTTTGGTGCTTTGTGCTCGCACTTTACAACAGCGTTCTTCCGTTAAAATGTCACCATGTACGACGTTTTCTATAACTGAAAGACCTAACCGGTAAGTTTCAAAAGGATAAAACTGTTTTAATTTAATTGTCTGAGAATGCTCCAGAGAACACCATTTACAACGTAAGTTTTAAAAATTTTTAAAACTTACGCGCGGCGGGCAATACCCAACTGTACCCCCTCACTACTGTAACTCTGGCGCCGCCACTGCATACACATGACCGTGCCAGTCTTCGTCAGAGGCCAAACACGGCAGTTTCGTCGTACTGTTGCCAGTGCGTTTTACACTTTCATGTAGCTGAAGTAAGGAAACACACACACACACACCGCGGCATTTGAAACGGAGATGCACTGCAAAAAATATAGGTTCTCTTTAGAACCAAATCTGGTTCTAATCTTGTGCCTGAGATGGAACCAGCTCTGTTTAAACAGTATTTATTTCAAGTCAAATAAATTTACCAAAATTAGCATTCAATTGTACCAGAATATTGCATGAACTGAAGTAGATTCAGCAATAAACTAGGGGTTTATTCAACGCAGTCGCCAAACAGTTTGAAACAATGGAAATTTGAACAGTTGGCATATCGAACCAGTTTTAGTTCTGTATAGAACCAAAACTTATTCGATATGCCAACTGTTCATATCTCCTTTGCTTAATAATGATTTGAGACAACCTCGTATAAGCTCTAAACTTACGACTGAACCCCCCTCAATTTATGTTTAATTCTATTAATATTTAATGTTAACTTTATAAATTTATTTGATTTGAAATAAATACTGTTTAAACAGAACTGGTTCCATCTCAGGGACAAGATTAGAACCAGTTTTGGTTCTAAAGAGAACCTATATTTGTTGCAGTGTGGACAATGATTATTTTGACAAGCTCCAACAGGAAACCATTTTTTGAAACGTTTTATGTTCGAATCGCGATGTGAACATTGAAACCTATTCATGTGTACCTCTAAGAAATTTGATTCTGCATCTTATCGTTATCACTGTTTCTCAACTTGACTATTTTCACAGATTGTCCTTGTTTGAAGCAGAGGATGAAGGAATTTTATTGCGAATTATTCACATGGTTTGCATTGCTATCCTCATGCATTTAGGCTGCCACTCAAATTAATAGGTTTCAATATCAACATGTTTCAACTTCTTATCACCAGGAGTTAAAATTTTCCTTAACACGTTAGCGTGCTAAATAATTCTGCGTTAACGAGTTAAATGACGTTATTTGTTAAAATGAACAAAATTTTAATAACTTCGGTCATTTTTATTGATTTGAATTTGAATATAATTGAACTTACGCACAGTTCGTCTCTTGCGTTCCAATGTGTTCTATGTGCCTACTGGCACATAGAACACATTGGAACTCAGGGAACGAGAAGTTAAGATAGTTCTCTCAGGTTATCATAAATTCTAACACTCAGCGATGTTTTCATTTAAGAATACAATCGCTGCGGCCGTATCCTTAGAAAGAGACATCTGCCGTTGCTCGGATACCAGTCCGTACATGGAAAATAGGCATTCGGATGAAGCTGATATTGCTGTATCTTCAAATTTCGGCGGGCCAACTTCGCCAACGTTGGTAGGAGGGCTACGGACATTTAAATTATTCGTGTTCTTCAATTTCATCAAGTGGCGCAAAATTCGACGTCATCGGCACGCGCGATCCATCTTGGGTAAACACAAGATAACGATGCAATGCAACATATTATACAATTATAATCTTCAAAGTTAAACGTTATTAACTTGGTTAAATTTTTGTTAACGTTGTTAAAATAATTTAATACGTTAACTGCTCCCAGCCCTGGTTATCACAAAACGTGTTTTCAATTTTTGAAATAAAGATAATCGATAATTCAAAAATAAAAATCTTGTCGTTCTATGAGTTGTTTAACTTTGTTCAAGGACGCTGTACAGTTAAAACTAGAAGTCTTGTCATGAAATGCGCACAAATAGCACGTTGATCTGCGCGTTAATGACGATAGTAAGGCTATCAAATTTTGTACATATGGTCTGTGCACAAGCAATGTCTACCAAGCAATGGTAACCGAGATCCATTGGCAGAAACATTGCCTGTGTTTGCTTTGAGTAACCAGGAGAACCTGCCGTGCTTTGGATGCCATTCGATATGGCAATTGCGCGCAATTCCTACGCGCAATTACACCTAGATAAGCGCACAGTTCTTGACAGGACTTCTAGTTTTAACTGTATTCGCAGAGAGCACCAGACGCCTTGGTTCTGACATTTACTGAAATTCTATTAACTGCGTGTGGGCAATCAAAAGATATAATCATTAGTCAGCTGGATGGATCCTACATGAGCTAAATGAATGCTTTGTATCATATTAACAAATGGAGGCTCCAGTGATAACTTCGAGGGGATATTGTGGTGCTGTCTGTCCCCCAAAATACGACTATTACGTTCTGATTATTATACACTTATACCTTCTATGCATAAATCAATTCACAATTTACTTTTTCTTTAAACGCTCGAAATGGGAGCTCGGTGGCTCTGAGTTTACGCCTTTGGACTTCAAACCGATCAATTGGTTTGGTATTCCCAAAGGTGCACGGTTCGATTCTCGCCAGTGATAACTGCGTTGTGTCCATGAGTAAAACACTTAATCCCGATTGCCCACACGGGGACACGGTGGCCCTGTGTACTACGGCGAACAGCAGGTCGACAGTGCACTTGTCTTCAACCAATGCTAACCCTGTATTTATTTATTTATTTATTGCTGTTTAAGGTCACATATTTATGCACAATGGCTAATCATGACCGCGACAGTTTTACGGGTGGAGGAAGCCGGAGTACCCGGAGAGAACCACCGAGCAACGGCGAGCAACTGTCAGCTCCCCAACATACGAACTCCACACAAGCAGGGTTAGCATTGGTTGAAGACAAGTACACCATCGACGTGCAGTACCCCTTAGCACACAACGCCACCATGCCCCCACGCGGGCAATGGAGATGAAGTGTCTTGCCCAAGGACACAACGCGGTTGCCGCAGGTAGGATTCGTGCTAACCCTGTAGAGTTAGTACTTTGAGGACTCTGATAGTTGCTCGCCGCTGCTCGGTGGTTCCCTCCTGGTACTCCGGCTTACTTCACCCGTAAAACTGTCCGACATGAGGTGACCCTGGATGTCGAAAGTGTCGTTGAACCACAATTAAAAATGAAAAAGAGAACGCTTGGAAAACGGTTGGGCTATTTATCACTTCCTTAACTGCTTCTTTGAGATAGGAGCTATCGTCTCAGGACTCCCAAGATATATAGACGAGGGCTTAATAAAGAGGATGATGTTTCTTACTCACAAAACATTTTCCATTTTCGGGTGAAACTCCAAAAGACAATTAATATACATTGGTGCTTCACATGCTATAATAAGTTTCTCGGACTGCTTTCATGAGACAAAAGCTGTTATCTCTAGATTCTCCAAATATATGTAGGGACAGCAGGTAAACAGTGTGGTGCTCTGTGATGCCACCAGAATTTTAGTTATTTTGTGCAACAGAGTAACAAAAGCGATCACACTTTTGTGTACATGTAATATTCAATCCTAGCGGATTCTTTGTGAAAATATCTGGGCGAAGGGACTGTAGACTGGAGCTTCTCAAAATGTATACAGCATAACTTACATAACAGAGCTGTGATCTGCACCCCAGACCATCGGAGAAAAAGAAAGAAAAGAAAAATGTATGCACAATTTAGGTGCTGCTGAGCATCCCACAAAACGTGTAGACACTTCTTGGCCTTTTCTTGTTCGTTATTTTGTAACACTACGGATCGTGAGGTCACCTCAGGTGGGCAGCGCGTCTGGCCGTTGTGACACCAGACAACTGGATGTGCGAGGGTTACTGCGTTTGAAAACCTCCTTCGATAGGGCCGTGGCTCCCTACCAAAGTAGTAGCGGTTCTCTCCTGTTCTTTGATCGTCTAGATTACGGAGGGACTCCTCTCCCCTGTGGTCTCGCCCAGTCTGCTGTCCACTGATCTCCTTCTCCAACGGCTGCACGTCGCTTTAGGGTTGGGAACAGGTTCTTTGTTACTTCAGTCAACTGACAACTCCAAATTGGTATGGTGATTATAATTTTAATAAGTCTAAACAAAAGAAAACTGGCCTCTCTTAGTGCTCTCTCTCTCACTCTCAAAGTCTAAGTGCTACTGCGGTGCTCTAGATGGAGGACACACCAGGTGCTGGATGGAAAAAGCACTGCTGGATTTGTGGCGAACATCGACTTATATCACAAACATCCAGCCCACACCTACTGTGGAATATTGCATTCTCATAGTGACTCTGCAGTATGTTAGAATATATTTCCAACATTTGCATTATCACAGTGATTCAGCAGTATGTTGACTACATCCTATTGTGCTTTGTCACGAAGGTTCAATTACATTCTCATAGTGACTCTGCAGTATGTTAGAATATATTTCCAACATTTGCATTATCACAGTGACTCAGCAGAATATTGACTACATCCTATTGTGCTTGTTCAAGTACATTCTCATTTACATTTTCATTATTAAAATATCAATTCCATCAGAATAAATCTGAATTCTCATTACCTCTATCTCTATTATCTCTCTATATATATATTAGCACTTATTATATTAACACTTATTGAGGCTCGAAAATAAAAACATAAATGCTTCAGCGACACACGCTTAACCCTTCCAGATGACTCAGTCCACGTTGACTCTGTTACACAACTCCCCCAACCAAAGTTTTCTTGTGGGAACAAGAAAACTCTAGAAAACGAAAGTAACAGTGTCAACGAGGGCGTTTGTCAGGTGGGTATGACAAAATATATACGGTAAAATACCACTACAACATCAAACTGGGTTCAACTGTACATAACCCATTTGAACTTAGTACTACTCTGTGACCAGGATTGCTGTGCAGCAACCTCAATGTGACGTAGGAGTATCGTCACATCGCGAAGGATTCATGGACTAGAATCCTACCAATTCTACTAATACAACGTCGAATATACCGACTACCTTTCTAAAAGGTTTAAAGGGTCTGGTCACTCACACTCAACTTTCTGACTAGGATATACGATATACATAAAACACCTTTGTTGATTACAGAAAACACTGATTATATTGTCTATATGTCTATAGAATTGCTTTGTCAACCAAAGTCTATTGTGTCTATGTACATCTCGCTTCACTTTCTACGGAACTGGTGTGATGTACTCAGGGCCGGTTGCAAACAGAACACGGGGCTCTGCGTATACGAACTCGCCGGTCTCTGCATCACGTTCAGGTGATAATTCTTCCATTTCAATCTCTTCTGGTTTTGTTGGACAAGCTGCTGTCGCTGTCAAGTACTCATTTGGGTCTGTGTTCCGCATAGGGTCGGAACCTGGTCCTGTACGAACTATTTTGCGCAATTCACTCAATTGCTGAATAGCCTCAAGTTGGCGGTCTTTGTTAATTTGTGTTTCTTGCAGTAAACGCCGAATCATCGCCGGCCTGCGTTTTCGGATACGAGCGGCTTCACGCCTCCCGCGCCAAATACGCAGCTTTAAGCAGAGCTGTTTTCTACAGCAACAATATGCAACACATCCTATTACTATTAGGGCAAATACCGTAGAGGAGATACCGTAACCCCAAGGTTTTAACCAGGATTTCGTATCCGTCTCCGATATCGTATCAAGGTGTTTAAGTTGATCAATAAATGATTCTATTGGAATTGGATCGACGTCCTTAAGCTGTCTGGGAAAAACTACATTTGTCAAAGTCGGAAATTTCGTAAACAATGGGGACCATAAGCGGAAGTTTGTGGTGTTATGATTAATTAATAATTTCGTTTCCATGGCATCATAAAATTCTTTGGTATTCCCATGTAAATATGCTATCATTTGAATGGTGGCACTAGTAGCAGAACATTTTGGGGGTAATTGTAACATGCCAATAGGTGGGTCAATAGTGAAGGTACGTGTGTTGGTAGTATTAGCACATGAGACAGCAAATGGCAAAGGGTCACGTGTACTAACAAACCATACACCATGGGCAATTTGCATTGCACTGGGCAAGATTGTATTAATTTTCACTTCCAATGAACAAGCTAACTGTATTGATTTTTCATTTCCCAGAAACAAAGCCTGACTGCAGTAAGCTTCAGGTCGTACTGTGTGTATGACGCCATCCAAGGAACAAAATTCCAAAGTATTACTCAGACAGGTGTGTGCATTAGTTAAGTGAGCTATGTGTGTGCGTTTCTTATTTATTGTCAAATACTCGGTTTCCAGTTTATGTTGTGCTGTTAGGGATTTAAATTGTGGATTTAATTTCATAGTTGCATTAACCAAAGGATAAGGCAAGGAATATATCTTGTATAGCTCAAATGTCTTACGGACATCTACTAGTGGTAGTTTCACTACAATAATCAACCGCTGATTCTCAAACACGGCACTACTGGACAAGTACTTGTAATATTTCCACAATTCCGTGGTCTCATCGAAGGGCAACTTTAAATGAGCAGGTAGGTGCGTTTTTAAATCTACTAAAACATTGTGTAGCGTTTTTGCTTCAATCACACTAGGCGCTAACTGTCGTGCTATCAACGAGTTAAATTGTGTGTGTAGATGTTCAATGTAAAATCATGCTTGATTAGTCATTTGATCGACCTCATGAACTAATAGCTGTAATTTATGATATAAGTGTGTATAAAATTCCAGGAAAGCGAGCCGCACGGACACGGCCCTGCAAACGCCAGCCATCCGGGCAGACAGGGTCCTTAATGATGTTACTATGTGACTAATTGAGTGTCTGTTCTGTTGTACCTGTTTACGTGTAACATTCATTATGGTAAAACCTTTTTTAACCAGATGTTGTAGGGTTCGTTGATTCTTTGAAAGAATGCCAATATTATGGTTTATTGTGTCCAAGTCTGAGGAACTAGCAGTGCCAAATAGAAACGACAGGGCGTCGCCTATAAATGGCAATAAAGCTCGTCTGTCTCTGTGGTGCAATTGTTTGTAACCATCAAACTGTTTGAGTACCAACTCATACTTTTGCATCACAGAATTTATATCCCGAACTAGTCCCTGAAACAAGTCATCAAATCCTGAATGTAATAACTGTTTGGCCCACCTACCATGATTTATCCCGGAAATCTGCTTTTGGGTGGTTCCTACTACTGGGGCTGGCGTAGTCCATAATTTAGTTATATCTTTAATGTTGCCTGGAACTTCGTGAAATACTTTCCTTACACCCTCTATGCTCCTACCTACATGCTGTAAATATGTCTCAAAAAGTTCTAGGTCGATATAGAACCCTATCGTCCAGTCAGAATTCACTAAATTAATTTCTTTTTCCTTGTGGAAAATCACGTTATGTTTCACTATAAAATCCCTAGATTTAGTTTCGTTACTGCTTGCCAACGCCGTTATCAGGACTATTATTATGAGTTGAAACATCATCTTTCTCCTGTAATGAGAGAAAGAAAGTTTTCCTTCAGTTCCCATTCCACTATTTTCTATCTCTATTTCGATTGGCGGCTGAATTTTACTACTATCTCTATTTTAACTGTATTACTTCTACTCTACTTCACTTAACACTGATGAATGTATTTAATTCTCTCAAACTTCTAATACTTAATTCTTTTAACTTCTGATTCTCCACTTGCTTGCATGCATCCGTGTCTGGTGCAGTTTAATAGGGCCCTAAACTTTACCAACACTAATTAGTAAATTATCCTACAATTTACTACAACGTTTTTAACACAGGGTTAAATTATCGTTTAGTTATACACCCACATTCATCAAGTAAACAAAATCTCCCACTGTTGATTATCAGTGACATGTCAGTATCATGCAGTATTTTATTTACTTTTAAGGAGTCATGTTTACTCGTGGAAGCCTAGTCTTCTTCCACAATTCAGCAACTTACACAATCGATCGTAGTGCTCCAAGGACAGCATTTATAATTGCAATCCTATTGATTTTCTCTGGTTCACCTTCCTCCACACTTTGTCTCTTAGTTATCTCATTTGGAGTATTAGATTGACTTTTACCTTTAATTATCTCAGCTAGAGTAATAGATTGATTTTCATTTTTATTGTCACCTGTACTCATTTTAGCACTTAGATTAATTTCTAAATTGTCGTTTGATTCTTTACTTTGATCCATTTCTGGTTGTTCTATTTCACTTATTTCACTTATTTGATTGTCGTTATCAGAAGAACTGCCTATACTCACTACTTCATTGACAGTCTTCACACTTGAATCAATTACAGGTGACACTCTAGCTAGTACACAACCTCGTCTTATTTTATAATGTTTATCTGTGCTATTACAAATCATGACCGGCACTACTCGGTCATTATTGTTTACAACTGTATTCGCTATCATTAATCCTGCCTGTTCACTAACATATCCTGTTTCTATAGGATTTACTTCTAATAAATCTGTTTCATACCGTCTTTTGCCACCTACTATTTTCGCTGTACACACAGTACAGGTCTGAGGTTTAATTACAAGCTGATTCTTGCTCCTTACTAGCGATGATATGTGGATATCTGGCACTAATGGAATTAGTTCGTTCTTAAGTCGAAAACATTCTAAATCATAATAGATTCTAACTCCATTTTTTGCTAACCAATCAATACCGAGAATCAGATTGCGTTCAATATCGACAACCCAAAACTCGTGAGTTAACCATATGTTTTTAATCTGAAAGCTCAGTTGGACCACTCCTTTGACATCAAGGAGAGTGCCTCCAACCCCTTTTAAGGACAAGGACTTTTTAACAAGCCTTGGTTTATCCTTCAAATTTTTATACAGCTGGTAACTAATTAGGCTATACTGCGCGCCAGTATCCACCAAACCTCTTAATCTCTGTTTATTTACTTTCAAAACTACGGAAGTCGGAATCGGTGTTCCATTTACATTTAACTCTTTTACTTCCTGTTTCCCTTTAATCTTACTACTATTGATATTATCACTTTGTTTACTCGAGAGAGAGCTGTTACTTTGTTTACTAATTTTCTGTACACTTTCATCTACTATTTTATCTACATATACTTTGTTTTTCCTTGGAACTCTATTTATTCTTTTAACCCTTTTATTGTGAATGTTCCATGTTCCGGGCTTCATCCTGTTTTGGCAAACGGCAATTCCGGGCGATATGGCCTACTTGTCTACAGTTGTAATTTCTTTAGTGGGGGTTCGCCTTCTAAGGGAAAAGTATATTTAGGAATAGGTCTAACTTTTACGTCACAATGCACTATCGAGTTGTCTTCTTTATTTACTGTTATGTGTCGTTCAAATAGTAAATCGCAACAATCACAGACTGTCACAATGTTTAAAGTTTGTATGTATTTAATGTAGTGTGAATTGGGGTCATTGGGCTCAATTCTCAGTGGAAGTGGAATCATTAGGTTTAATGTTTTTAATTACTTGCATCAACGTTTTCTCAGGATTTTCAATTTCTCCGTCTGTGAAGGGGTACTTAAATGTCTGGGTCGTAGTGCCAATGTCAACGATAGACTTTTTCTCCCTGTTGTACACTGAATTTCGTAATCGAATCAGCAGACAACAAGACGAAAGTTTGCTGACTAATACAGTCTTTCTTATATATACCAAATTAGTCTGAAATTCCAAATATTTTGGTCTCACAATATCACAAAATTCCGCAAAACTTACAGCCAAAGGGTCATCAGATGTACATGAAAATATTTTGGGCTCAGTGTTGCACATTGATTGCTGTTTCAATCAATCTAATTATTTTTGCCAAATACAAATGTAAAATCTATCACCAACCAACTCTAGCTATTCATCAAAAGAATAAATTACACTAACCTGGTGCTGTAGATGGTTGTTGATCTGTCTGTCAATCTGGACTGAAATCCTGGTCACGGCACCAATAAAACGCCGTGTAACACTACGGATCGTGAGGTCACCTCAGGTGGGCAGCGCGTCTGGCCGTTGTGACACCAGACAACTGGATGTGCGAGGGTTACTGCGTTTGAAAACCTCCTTCGATAGGGCCGTGGCTCCCTACCAAAGTAGTAGCGGTTCTCTCCTGTTCTTTGATCGTCTAGATTACGGAGGGACTCCTCTCCCCTGTGGTCTCGCCCAGTCTGCTGTCCACTGATCTCCTTCTCCAACGGCTGCACGTCGCTTTAGGGTTGGGAACAGGTTCTTTGTTACTTCAGTCAACTGACAACTCCAAATTGGTATGGTGATTATAATTTTAATAAGTCTAAACAAAAGAAAACTGGCCTCTCTTAGTGCTCTCTCTCTCACTCTCAAAGTCTAAGTGCTACTGCGGTGCTCTAGATGGAGGACACACCAGGTGCTGGATGGAAAAAGCACTGCTGGATTTGTGGCGAACATCGACTTATATCACAAACATCCAGCCCACACCTACTGTGGAATATTGCATTCTCATAGTGACTCTGCAGTATGTTAGAATATATTTCCAACATTTGCATTATCACAGTGATTCAGCAGTATGTTGACTACATCCTATTGTGCTTTGTCACGAAGGTTCAATTACATTCTCATAGTGACTCTGCAGTATGTTAGAATATATTTCCAACATTTGCATTATCACAGTGACTCAGCAGAATATTGACTACATCCTATTGTGCTTGTTCAAGTACATTCTCATTTACATTTTCATTATTAAAATATCAATTCCATCAGAATAAATCTGAATTCTCATTACCTCTATCTCTATTATCTCTCTATATATATATTAGCACTTATTATATTAACACTTATTGAGGCTCGAAAATAAAAACATAAATGCTTCAGCGACACACGCTTAACCCTTCCAGATGACTCAGTCCACGTTGACTCTGTTACAATTTTACACTTTTTTACACATGTTCTACATACACAAAGACAGCTTTGCTAAAGAGAATCGGCAATCTGCGAATCCCAAGATATTCACCCGTTTATGTTTCAGAACAACAAAACACATTCATTATGCATTTATTCCTGAAATGCTATGAGCGGTTTCTCGACCCGTTGTGACAAGTGCTATCATCTCGTAATTCTAGAAACTTATACTTTACTAAAAGGGTGGAGCCCTAAGCTGTGCGTACCCCCAAAGTATGCACGATGTTTTGTGGCACAAAGTTCGAAAAAAGACTACTTAACACTTTCATATTGTATGTGCCGTTACCGATTTCTCGAACTACATGTACTTGTTACAGCAACGTTCACTCGGCTCGGTATTCCCAACATTAAAAGAGCGCGCCCTTCTAAATTCTAAACAGAGTAGTGCAGCGCGGGCCTCCAAAGAATACACACTTTTGTGCCACAAAGCTTCCAATAAGGGTACTTGCATGGGCTATTATTGGTTTCTGTGATTGCTTGTTAGAGAAATGGGAAATTGACTCAGTGTTCCCAAACTAAAAGAGGTAAAGAGGTTGCCTTGATGAATAGGAGGGTACTCTGCCCCCACCCCGTTCGAATTAAGGAAAGAGGCAATCTGCACTGTATTCTCAAAATTTTCAGATGATGGTGCTCTGCGGGTCCCCCAAAATATACACTTCTTAGTGCAAATCTCCCAAAAAAAGGAAACTAACACTTTTTGCTATGAGATCTATGATTGGTTTGTCAGATTTCTTGTTAGGAGAAGGGTCAGTTAGCTCGGTATTCCCAAACTAAATATATTATGTCTTGCTAACGAAAGTGGTGGCGTGCAGGCTTCCAAAATTTTGCACCCTTCTGGGCACACCAAGCTCCCAAAACTGGTACCAAAATATTCTTGATATACGGGCTATGAGAATGTTTTTTTTTAGAGAAAGGGACAATCTTTTCGGTATTCTCAAAATTTATAGATGGTGCCTTGGAAAGCAATGTGGTGCTCTGCGGCCCCAAAATACGCACCCCTTTTGTGTCACAAGCTCCCCCCCCCCTTTGTTCTATAAGGTTTATTTCGGTTTGTCTGATTTCTTGTTAGGGGAATTGTCAATTACCTCGGTATTCCCAAACTAAATGGAGAGTGTCTTGCTAACCAAAGTGGTGCCGTACTGCCTCTCCAAATCTGCACCCCTCTGGGGTCACAAAAAATTAGTACCGAAATTTTTCTTGCTACATGAGCTATTTTCAGTTTTTTTGACTGTTTCGTAGAGAAAGGGGCAGTCTGCTCGGTATTTTCAAAAATTACAGATGGTGCCTTGGTGAACACGGTAGAGCTCTGGGGCCCCAAAATATCTGTCCCTTTAGTGCCACACTTAGTTGGCACACTTTTGGCTATGATGGGTATTATTGCTTTCTCGAACTACTTGTTGGAGGAAGGATCAATCGGCTCAATATTCCAAGAAATTATAGTGCGTGCCTTGCTGAACATCGTGATGCGCAGCGGGTTCTCCAAAATGTATACTCATTTGGTGTCAAAAAGCTTCCAAAAAGGTTACTTGCACTTCATTGCTATATGGGATATTATCGGTATCTGTGACCTATTGTTAAAGAAAGGGTCAATTTATTCGGTGTGCCCAACATTACTAGAAGGTGTCTTGCTGACCAAAGTGGTAATTTGCGGGCCCCCAAATTTTGCACCTTTCTGGAGCCAAAAAGCTCCCCAAAATAGTACAGAAATTTTCTTGCTCTTTGGGATATTATCAGTTTTTCTCCAAGCATCATTCAGGCATATTTCTGAATTGCTGGAAACCCTCTAATGCATTCCCGAAGTTCATGTATTTTATGAATTTGTTTGCACCCTTTTGGGGCCACAAATCTCCCCAAAAAGGTACCGAAAATTTCTTGCTATATGGGCTATTATCAGGTTTGTTAGAGGAAGGGGCAGTCTGCTCGGTATTCTCAAAATTTATAGATGGCACTTGGGAAGCATGATGGTCCACTGCACGCCCCCCCCCCCCCCCCCCAAATATGCTCCCCTTTTGTGCCACAAGGCTCCCAAAAAGGGTTTTAACACTTTTTTGCTATAAGGTCTTTTATTGCTTTCGCGAACTAATTGATAGTGGAAGGGCCAATCGGCTCAATATTCCAAAAAATTATAGACAGTGCCTTGCTGAATATGGTGATGCACTGCTGGTCCCCCCAAATGTGCACTCTTTTCGTGCCACAAAGGTCTGAAAAAGGGTACGTACACTTTCTTGCTACATGGGGTATTATCGGTTTCTGTTATTGCTTGTACGAGAAACGGTCAATCATCTCGGTGATCCCGCAAGGTCTATTATCGGTTTGGCTTTTTTCTTGTTAGAGGAATGGTCAATTGGCTCGGTATTCCCAAAATAAATAGATGTTTTGCTGACCAATGTGGTGTTGTGCGGGCCCCCAAATTTTGCACATTTCTGGAGCCATGAAGCTCCTCCAAACAGTACTGAAATTTTCTTGCTATTTGGGCTATTATCAGTTTTTCTCCAGGCATCATTCAGGGCATATTTCTGAATTATCGGAAACCCTCTAATGCATTCCCGAAGTTCATGTATGTTATCATCAGTAAAGTGGGAGCGGCCAAAGTGGGCTACGCTCATATCTCATGCATGGTATGATTCATGGGCCTAGAACTAACAGCAAATGAGTCGAAGTTTAGTAGAGGTTCAAAATATGGTTCAACTTCAAGTTCACTGAAGTCACACATTCAATTAGTAGATCGCCAGTCCTCAGCATTTTGTTGTTTTATATCGTGCCAGCAATTCCTTTTATAACCCGATATTGGAATCCCTTTTACCCTCGTCAGATGCATAAACGATCACAAATTTTTGCCATTTTCTAAATTTGTAGTAATTTCTTGATCCGAGTCAGAATCCGTAGTAAATAAGTCACGACCTCGTTTTGTTTTTTGGTGTGGTATGCCATTGTGTTTTGTTGATATACTGTTTCTGCCCATGACTCCCACCCTTACTCTGAGCTTATCGTTGGGGAGGGGGAGGGGGGGTTAATGTCACGGATTGCCGGCGAACGGCACCAGAAGTACATAAGGCAGTATACTCAATCAGCGTTGATGCAAATGCCTATCAGCTGGACGATTGGCCCGTCGTGTGTTGGTAGTTCCAGATATTTAAGAAGAAGGTCATTCAACCAATTATTCGGTGAAGCTAGTGAATGAAAATTACCACTAATAACTGACGCAGACAGTCCAATAAAACGGAATATGTTGAAAAAGTTCGAAATTTGATAAAAGTCAGTATACAATAGCAATGATAAAACTGATTTTAAAATAAATAAATGATTGAATGACCACAAAATCCCTCCCCCCCCCCCCCGACATAAAACCCTGTTGGGGGCTCTCGATTGGCCAGAACGGGCCGGTCCGACCATCCGTCTGATGCCTAAGTTAGGACGAAAGCAGTGTATTGGACAGGTACAGTTAAAACCAGAAGTGTTGTCACGAACTGTGGGCTTATCTAGGCTTAACTTCGAGTAGGAATTGCGCGCATATCGAATGGCATCCAAAGCATGGCAGGTTCTCCTGGTTACTCATAGCAAACACAGGAAATGTTTCTGCCAATGGACCTCCGGGTTATCCGGAGGTCCACTGGCTGAAACATTGCTTGTGCACAGACCATATGTACAGAATTTGATAGCCGTACTATGGTCATAATGCATAGATTAACGCGCAGATCGACGTGCTATCTGTACGCATTTCATGACAGGACTTGTAGTTTTAACTGTACCTCCAAAATGGAGACTGCCCTAACCGGGCCACTGTTTGTCTAGATCTGCCAGGATTCCTTCCCTCGGGGCCTTCGGAATGCGCGTCAACAAGGTGCCTGCAGGATGTTATAACAGGATAACACCATTTTGGTCCGGAGTTGCGTATTTGGACATTCCGCAGCAAAACAGCTCAATTGAGCAAACCTGCTAATTTAAATTCCGAAATCCTGCCCAATTAAGCAGGCCATCCTCTATCCTCCACCTGACGTCCCGCCTTGTTGGGGATGGCCAGCCCCCCCCCACCCCCTAGGAAATTGGAGGTTCAACATATATGTTACGGCCACTGGGGTCACTCAGTGACCATTATGTGCATTTTTTTAGAATTGCTGGAAATCGCATTTCATGACCACTAATGTATTTCTGAAGTTCATACATGTATTTTTACACTAAAAAGTAGGCGGAGGAATACTTTTGAAATGGTGTGGCCTATCGACCTTGTACCAATACCGAATGAGTTGAAACTCAATCGAGGTTCAAATATGTGTAAAGGCCACTAAGTTCACCCGGAGGGGATTGAGTACATTGATTTTGACTTCTTGGTGAAGATACAAGTTGGTATAAGACTAATTCAAGTATTTATTTAGCTTTCGGACTTTGTCAGAGATTCTACATGTGCATGAACCGACCGAAGAAACAAGCATGGTTGTAACAATAAAAACACTGAATGTGCAAGGGTACTTCCTGGTATCGGTACCGGACTACCAATTCTACATGTATTTTCTCAACATCCCCCTTCTTAGAAAAAACATAAAAACAATTTTGAAATTTTGATGTCAATAATCGTTAAGGTTTTGGATTCAAGAACTGTTACCCAAAATCGGGATGTTCCCAGATACCATTATTTTGTTATACTGTAGTGTTAAGAATGATATAGGCAAAACAAAAAGTAATTTTCCACTGGCTATGTGCAGGCGGGAAATCTAATACCGCACATAGTCTTTAATATGAGCAGGTTCTTTTACACTGCGTTTGGGTCTATGGTTTGTTTCATTGGGTACACTAAGTGTATCACATAGGGCATCATGTCTAGCAAAGCTGTCACTGTCACCTGCACTAGGATCAGTGGGTGAGGATTCAGGGTTATTTGGCATGGAAACTGTAGGCAATTCATCATTGTTATTTCTCGGACAAGAGACTGATCACGAATGTTAACATATATTTATGTTGGCCTAATGTGTAATCGATTTCTCCTGAAATAGGAACCATCACAACTTTGTACTCCATATGTACGTTCAGTCAGTTTATCTCGAATCTTTCCCAATTTCAATCACATTTTTTAGATGGAATTTTAGAGTTTGCACTTGTGACCTGTATCTTTACGAGGTGTGTTTCGCTGTTCCAACAATGATATATTTTGATCACGCGCATCCTTAAGTGCTTCAATCATAAGGTTTTTCACAAGTTTTATAGACTCGGCTTTGCCATTCGCCTGTGGCTGACCAGATGAGGAAAAAGTGTGAATTAAACCCCAGTCTTTCATAAACAGTTTGAACTCTTGTGAAGAGAATCGAGGAACTCCATCAGTTATAAGCTTTGTTGGAATACCAAATCTTGTAAATTGTTTCTGCAGTAGTTTAATAATGTTTGAACTAGTGGTGCTCACTAAATGATCCACTTCTATAAAATTTGAGTCATAGTCAATAGAAACTAAATAATTTCTACCATCAATTTCGAACAGATCAAGTCCGATTTTATTCCAAGGCAGATCACCATCATCGTGTTGTTTTAGCTTTTCACAATGATTTTTAGGTTTATTTTCTTCACAAGCTTCACAAAATTCTACTATCCGCTGAATCTCTTTTGCCAACCCATGCCAGTATACTGTTCCCCTTGCTCTTCTCGTCATACTTTCATAGCCAAGATGAGCACTATGCAGACGGTTTTTGATATCAGTTCTAAGAGCTTTTGGAATCAACACAGAGTCACCCTTAAGAATAATTCCATTTATATGACTGAGTTCATGCCTTACGCCATAATAATTTCTGATAGAGATGGGGACATCGTCCTTGTTGTTTGGCCAACCTTCTGTTATTGTTTTTATTAACACTTGTAAGTCTTTGTCACAGTTAGTTGCACTTCGTACAGTTAAAACTAGAAGTCCTGTCATGAAATGCGCACAAATAGCATGTCGTTCTGCGTGTTAATCTAAGCGTTGTGACCATAGTAAGGCTATCAAATTATGTACGTGTGGCCTATGCACAAGCCATGTTTCAGCCAATGGACCTCCGGGTAACCCGGAGGTCCGTTGGCAGAAACATTGCCTGTGTTTGCTATGGGTAACCAGGAGAACCTGCCGTGCTTTGGATGCCATTCGATATGGCAATTGCTCGCAATTCCTACGCGCAATTAAGCCTAGAAAAGCGCACAGTTCGTGACAGGACTTCTAGTTTTAACTGTACTTCTTCCAAACGTGTATCAGGAAAATCCTCAAAAGATGAGATGTTCATAATACGAGAGCAAACAACAGCCTCCACATCTTCAGAGTCAGTAACTGCTCGGCTAAGTGTATCAGCAATTACAAGGTTTACACCTTTTACATAAGTAAAGTCAAAGTCATAGCGAAACAATTTCATCATGATATCTTGTCGTCGTTTAGGAGCGCGACTGAGAGGTTTTCTCAAAATTGTACTTAGTGGTTTATGATCATTCTGAATTTGGACTTTGCGGGCATACATGTAATGGTCAAAACTTTCAAGACCAAGTTGTACTGCCAGCGCCACTTTCTCTATTTGTGCTCAATTTCGTCCAGACGATGTTAAAGGAAGAGTGGGAAGTAATATCAACTGGTTTACCATTCTGAGGCAATGCGGCTCCTAATCCACACTTGCTACAGTTAAAACTAGAAGTCCTGTCACGAAATGCGCACAAATAGCACGTCGATCTGCGCGTTAATCCACGCATTATGGCCATAGTAAGGCTATAGAATCCTGTACATATGACCTGTGCACAAGCAATGTTTCAGACAATGGACCTCCGGGTAATCCGAAGGTCCATGGGCAGACGCATTGCCTGTGTTTGCTATGAGTAACCAGGAGAACCTGCCGTGCTTTGGATGCCATTCGATATGGCAATTGCGCGCAATTCCCTAGATAAGCGCACAGTTCGTGACAGGACTTCTAGTTCTAATTGTGCTATCAACTTGAATGGTTATTTCTTTTTCTGGATGAAACTAAAGTAACACTGGAGTCTGAAAAAGTTTTTGCTTTATTTAAGAAAATGGTAGCATTTTCACTATTGGATTGACTTTTGTTTTATCTGCTTCAACACCATCACTAGTGATCTTATGTCCATGAAAAATAATTTGTGTAAGACCAACAACCACGTTATCATTATTCAAAATAATATTTCTCTCTTGACACCGTTTGTACAAATTGTTTAAAGCTGTGTCATTATTATGGCGTGCTTCAGTTTGATCTTTACCGCAGCACGCCAAACAATGTCATCAGAGCTTGTGAAAACGTTATCTAAATCGCCAATAGCTTCAATGACCTTTCGCTGAAAAATTTCACTTGAAACTTTGAGACGAAAAGGAAGTCCAGCTCATCGAAAACGACCAAATGGAGTTATCATGGTTGTTAGATCACTTGAGGGCTTATCAAGCTTTACATGCCAGTAAGCTTCTTTCACACCAAGTGTACTAAATATCTTAGTGTTTTCCAGTTTTGGAAGAATGTCATCCAATGTCGGCAATTTATAATGTTCACACATTAATGCAGTATTCAGTGGCTGTGGATCCAAACATATTCTCAAATTTCCATTGGCTTTGTGAACAACTGCCATCTGACTAACCCACCGAGTTGGTTCAATCACAGGAATTAAAATACCTGTCTCAACAAGTTTATCACGCTCTACTTTTACATCAGCTTGAACGCATATTCGTAGTTTCCTACAAGGCAGTGTCTTAGGTGTTATCTCAGGATCTAGTTTTAGAGTGACTGCACCTAAATCACCAAGAGGTGGAAGTTCTGCTTATGTTGCATGTATGAAGCGATCGTTCTGAACTGTCACAAGTTTCATACCTTTAATTGTGTTCAAACCAAGAAGACACATATGACCATTCTATATAACAATAAATTTTGCCAAAATTTTATCACCAGTACAAGGGTTAAGTACATTTAAGTCAGCTTCCAGGAGAGGGAGTACGTTAGATTTATTCCACATGCGAAGACGCGTTGTAGTTCCCTGAATTTGTTCTCTGCAAACAAACTTCTCACAGACAATGTTTTCATCAGCTGCGCTATCCAGCTGAAATCTAACATCACAATCATTCACTTTCATCACGGCCGAAACAAAATTTGCAGGGCCTACAGTTACAACTAGAAGTCCTGTCACGAATAGTGCGCTTTTCTAGGCTTAATTGCGCGTTTGAATTGCGCGCAATTGCCATACCGAATGGCATCCACAGCACGGCAGGTTCTCCTGTTTACTCATAGCAAACACAAGCAATGTTTCTGCCAATGGACCTCCGGGTTACCCGGAGGTCCATTGGCTGAAACATTGCTTGTACACAGGCCATATGTACAGAATTTGATAGCTTTACTTGGGTCATAACGCGTACATTAACGCGCATATCAACGTGCTATTTGTGCGCATTTCATGACAGGACTTCTAGTTTTAAATGTAATTTGATTGCAGCTAACCAACTGTCATTATTATCGTTAATTTCCTCGTAAGAAATTTTACTCTCAGAAGTTCCACCGTGTACTTTTTTCATTTGATCTTAAAGTGGTTCTTTCCTTTACAATGATCAGTTTTTCCCAAGGCTGGACGTTTTGCCTTGACTGATTCATGCTTATATCCACAACATTTACATTCTTTGACATTTGTTATGTTATGTTTGTTTGGAGTAGTTTTAAAGTTAGTTGCACCACACGGTTTCTTTCTGCAGTGTGAATTTTTTGTGAGCTACTCTATGAACATTGTGAATGTTCGAGTTCGTGTCGCGAATTTCTTGTACATGCTTATTACTGTTAAAACTTTTACTCCTGCCACGAACTGTGCGCTTATCTAGGCTTAATTGCGCGTAGGAATTGCGCGCAATTGCCACATCGAGTGGCACCCAAAGCACGGCAGGTTCTCCTGGTTACCCTAGCAAACACAGGCCATGTTTCTGCCAGTGGACCTCAGGGTTACCCTGAGGTCCATTGGCTGAAACATTGCTTGTGCACAGGCCATATGTACCGAATTTGATAGCCTTACTATGGTTATAACGCGTAGATTAACGCGCAGATCGACGTGCTATTTGTGCGCATTTCATGACAGGACTTCTAGTTTTAACTGTAGGCTGTTCATGTGCACGACAGATTTTGATAGCTTTCTCCAAGTCAAGCTTATCTTCACGAAGCAAAAGTTCTTGTGATTTGCCAATAACCGTGAAAACAATTTTGTCACGAATCATTCGGTCTTTCTCACTGAAACTGCATGACGTGGCACGCGTACGAAATTCTGTCAGGACGTCATCAAACGGTGTTTGATACACAACATTCCAAAATCTGTGCGATTCTAAAACTTCATTGCTCCTTTGTGTGCAATAAGATTCAAGTTTCCCAAACACTTTCACGGAGTCATTTTTGTCAGCGTCATCCACGCACAAAAATTGGTCATAAATTTCTACAATTTGTGGCCCAGCACAATGTATACTATTCAAAAAAGTAGGGGATATTTGATAAAAGTGAGATATATGAAGAAATATATTTATATTTTCACCAAAAAGACAGTTGAGGCAATGCACTGTGACATCTGGTGAATGATTTCAGCGATAGTTGGGTGTCTTACAAGCACAGATTTCACGCACTGAGCTGTAGAAGACATGGACGGTCAGTCAGAGAATTTACCACATTCAGTCCAAGGCCCCAATACCCTGTAAATTCTCCTCGGTTCGCGAGACAAGAGCGGATCCGACGTGACATACTCCTCACCAAACGTCCAATATCAGCTTGATTGATAGTATTCCATTTTTCCTGCAGTGCAGCGGCGAGTTCCTGGACATTGGTAGGGGCTGTTGGTGTTGTCGTAGGTGCCTGCCAAGCATATCTCAGACGTGTTCGATTGGGGAAAGCCCAGGTCTAAGCACTGACCAAGGCAGTGTACTGATGTTCTGCTCCTGGAGGAACTCTGTAGCGACACGGACCATGTGTGCGCTTGCGTTGTCGTCTTGAAAAATCAATCGACGGCCGTGACGTCGCGCAAATGGCACCACATGAGCTGCTAACATGTTGTCACTGTAGTACTGCAAGGTGGTACGCTCTTGGATGACACGTAATGCTGTTCTGCTTGTCATGGCTATGCCTCCCCACACCGTAACCGATCCTCCACCAAAACGATCGTGCTGCCTAACGGTTAGGTCATGGTATCGTTAGTTCCGCCGCCGCCACCCTCTGTTTCGCCTGTCGTGGAAGTCGAGAGTGAACCTCGATTCCTTGGAAAACATGATGTTGCTCCATCGACGACTGTCCCAGCGTTGTCGTGCTCCACACCAATTACGCCTTGCTGCGATGTGACGTTCAGTGAAACGTGGAGTTATTCGAGGTCGTCGAGCGTACAAATTCCAGCTATGTAGGCGATTTCGGATAGTCTGACCACTGACTCGCACATCTGTCGCTCGGTGCAGTTGCTGTCTAATTTCTGAGCCACTTTGATGACGGTTACGTAATGCTGTCGTTCGGATGAAACGATCCTGGTTAGCAGTTGTCGCACTTGGTCGACCTGACCGACGCCTGTCATCAACATTGCCTGTCTGTCGGTAGCGTGACCACAGCCTCCGACTGAGTAACGTTGAGAATTTTAGTCACTGCAGTCTGGCTTCCAGCTTCCAGCCAGCTTCCAACATGCCAACGGCACGTAAACGTTCGTCACGCGTCAGTCTTTGCAAACCTCAAAAGTTACGTTTCGACCAGAAACTATTGATGAACGAGTTTATACCAAGAAAAGAACGATGAGACCTCCGCAAAAGCCCGTCCAGTTCAAATGAAAATTTCAAAACGTACCCCACAGACATTAACGCGGCGCTCATGCGAAAAGCCTGTACGAAGGATTCGTGGGCCGGTGACATTCATGATCCACACTGAACTTGGAAACATATTGATGTGTCCAATCACGCGTATCCAATACTATTTTCCGAAAACATCAACATCAGCTGGTGCGCATGCGTCGGGTTACTAACAACAACTTTTTCTGCAGCTCCAGACTTTTTTTTTCAAAAACAGTATTTCCTGGTTTCAGGAGTGGTTGATCACTCTTTCTCGTGTTTAGTTATTGTTATTACTTTATTAACAATATTTAATTCATACTTTTTAAAAAAACCTCATCCGTGCACTATTTCTACGCTGTACTTTTCAAGCGAGAAACGATGCCGGTTTAACCTTGACCTTAAACAAACATTTGGCAAACTTCCGGCTTGCAATATTGTGCAGAGCGAAAATGTTTACAGGTATCTTTTTTGAAATTTTGCTCCTTGTGTGCTTTCTAAGATGGATCCATATACCCAGGCATTTAGATACGACAAACACAAATGGGACAGGACTTGGTGCCTGCCGAAAATGTGCAGCATTGCCAAAAATGGCAGCTTGTATCTCACTTCTTTCACATTTGAACACAAGCCCTAAGAAAAGGTACTACTGCAGGTACCCCTCTAAAACGGTCCGTAGGTTACCCTTAACATATTTATGCCTGCTATTAGTGTGGATATCATCTGACGTTGAGACAAATCCGGGTCCTAAATACCCCTGTGGCAGTTGTAATCTCGAAGTCGTCAACTCTGACCCAGCCATTGAGTGTGACAGCTGCTGTCAGTGGTTTCATATAAACTGCCAAGATGTTCAAGAAGAAACTTACAAGGTACTGGTAAATGGAAATGTGTCCTTTTCATGGGTCTGTTCATCGTGTGATCAATCTAACTACTCGCAGTCACTCATCCAAATGGCCCAATCTGGTCCCTCTGAAAATAGCTTTTCACTATTATCAGAACCTGGTGACATACCTCATGCACCACAAAAAGGCACACCCACAGCATCAATACCAACTCGAAGGACAAATAAAGTTTTCAGACCTAAAATTAAATTAATGTACACAAACTTCCAATCCATTTTAAATAAAAAACACGAATTTCATTTAAAGCTGGCAGAGCACAACCCAGAAACAGTTGTGGGTACAGAGTCATGGTTAACCAAAGAATATCTCACCAGCGAAATATTCCCCAGTTCCCTTGGTTACACATGTTTCCGCAAAGATAGAGCAAATGCTAAAGGGGGCGGTGTATTCATCCTTGTTAAAAACTGTCTCATTGCCACAGAACAGAAACAACTGAACACAGACTGTGAATTATTATGGGTAAAAATTGAAATTGCCAAGTGTAAGCCCTTATATTTAGCTGCATACTACAGGCCCAAGGAAAGTGATGAGGACAGCATATTGCAATTTGAAAAATCAATGAAACTCGTTCAAGCAAAAAAGGGTACAAAATGGGTCCTTGGAGATTTTAACTATCCTAAAATATCATGGGACACAGAACACATACCATCTCCCAAGACTGGCTGTGACTTCAATAAAATATATAACATCTTTATAAACATGTTACATGATCACAATTTCACTCAGATGATCAACGAAAACACTAGATACAACAACATACTGGACCTGTTGCTGACATCAAATGAAACACTAATAAATAAGATTGCTATTCATGCAGGCCTATCAGATCACAACATCATCATTGCTACTGCTAATCTCAAACCACAGGTCAACAGACAAAAATCCCGTTCCATCTCTCTGTATCAGAAAGCTGATTGGAAAGGTTTTAAAAAATTCATTCAGGAATCGGAGAGTAAAATTCAGGAAAATTGTGACACCACCTCTGTCGATGATATTTGGGTAAGATTCAAAAACCCCATTCATAAAGGCATCAACAAATTCATACCCTCAAAAAAACTGAACTGCAAACCAACACTACCATGGATTACTCAGGACATAAAAAGGTTAATTCGGAAGCGAGACCATCTCTTCCAAAAACTAAAGAAAACAAACAAAACAGATAAAATTAAGTCCCATTTTAAAGAACTGAAGAAATTAATTAAAAGTAAAATTAAAACGGCATATGCAAATTATATTGAGAATATCTTAGATATTTCACAGGACAACAATCACTCAAAATTCAAGACCAAAAAACTATTTAACCTAATTAAGAACTCAAGACAGGACTCACAGGGCATTGCGCCACTCGAAGACGCAATTAGTCAAACACTCAAGTCCTGTAATGTAGATAAGGCAAATATTTTAAACAGACAATTTCAATCAGTATTTTCACAAATGTCACCTCTCAGACTCGACCAATCATGTAGGAATAAACTTAACATCAGTAAATTCCCACAGATGCCAGATATAGAGGTCAGTAGAAATGGAGTCCAGAAATTACTCTCAAATTTAAAGCCAGACAAAGCACCAGGCCCTGATAACATCAGACCTATCATCCTGAAAGAACTTTCAAATGAAATAACCAACATTGTGCAAACTATTTTTAAACGGTCCTTAGAGAGTGGCAAACTACCATCTGATTGGACGAATGCAAATGTTGCTCCCCTATTCAAGAAGGGTGACACTAGCAATCCAGCTAACTATAGACCCATCTCTCTAACATGTATTCTATGCAAACTCTTAGAACATATTATTGCATCAAATCTTGTTTCACACTTCAACCAGCACAAAATTCTTTATAATCTCCAACATGGGTTCCGGGAAAAACGATCATGTGAAACCCAACTAATCGAACTGATTGATGACCTGGCACGTAGCCTTATATATGGAAAACAAACTGATATGATACTACTAGATTTTAGTAAGGCTTTTGATAAGGTAAACCATCTTAAACTTCTCTACAAACTGCGGGAACATGGTGTATCACCATGTATAATTAACTGGATAAAATCCTTTCTCATAGGCAGAACCCAAACTGTTGTTCTTGACGGTGAGGCCTCCTCTGTTGTGCCTGTGACGTCCGGTGTCCCACAGGGGTCGGTTCTCGGTCCTCTGCTCTTTCTGCTCTACATAAATGATCTTCCTGACTCGCTGACCTCACAGGTCAGACTATTTGCAGACGACACAGCAGTCTACCTTACTGTACAAAATCCCACTGACTGCCAAGCCTTACAAGCCGACTTGCTCCGACTCGATTCTTGGGAATCAAAGTGGGATATGGAATTTAATCCAAGTAAATGTCAAGTGATACATATATCGAGAAGTAAAAACATCTTAAAACACAACTACATACTTCATAACCACATATTAGATTCTGTCCCAGATGCAAAGTATCTTGGAGTTGACATCTCGCATGATCTCTCCTGGAACAAACACATCAGCAGAATCAGTAACACCGCTAACAAAACTTTAGGCTTTATTAAACGAAACATTCCTTCCAAAAACAAAAATGTTCGCGAATTAGCATATAAGACACTTGTACGGCCCCAGCTCGAGTACGCCTCAGCTGTATGGTCCCCATACACACAATCAAACATACTTAACTTGGAAATGGTGCAAAGGCGAGCTGCCAGATGGGTCATGAATAATTTTTCTCCATATGAAAGTGTAAGTAAAATGCAGTCTGACCTTGGGTGGAGAAGCCTTGAAGAGGGACGTATGTGCTCCAGGCTTGTTATGTTCTATAAAATAATTCACGAACAAGTAGCCATACCACTCCCACCCTACGTTCAACAACCCTCAAGACTTACCAGACACATGCACCCTTTCCACTTCAGACAGATCCACACAGGAGCAAATTTTTACAAATTTTCATTCTTTCCACATGCCATTGTTTTATGGAATGATCTTCCATCAAACACTGTAACACTGCCTGACAAAGAGTCCTTTGGTAAGGCAGTGAGAGATTTAACCTATCCCTGAAGCCAGAATCGATTGTTTTTAACCTGATTTTATCTTTTTAAACACTGTTAATAAAATACTAGTCTATCATCTTTTTTTCAGACCTTACTATTCTTATTTTCATCTCTTTTCGCACTAACTCCCCGACGTTGCACCTTTTCCTGCTCATAATACCCGCATGGGTTGTGCAGCAGTATTTAAAGAAAGAAAGAAAGAGAACGTTTGGATATCCCCTACCTTTTTTGAATAGTATAATATGATAGCGGTTTGAGATTCATTGGACTTTTCACTGGCACCTCTTGCCATTGGATATACTTCGATTTGTCTTTTCAGTTTTTTGAAGGTTTCAGCAATGTTCCCTTCAGTAACATTGAGCTGGCTCGGGAGACGAAAACCGTATTGAAAATCAGTGGCCATTGTGGTAAATATATTTTCAGTTCACCGAAAATCAAAATCTCTCGCAAAATATATGTTTTACGGTGTGCAGAGATGCACACATCACTACACCTCTGCCACCATGTTGATTTTGAATTCTTGGTGAAGATACAAATTGGCATAAGACTAATTCAAGAATTTATTTAGTTTTCGGACATCGTCAGAGATTCTACATGTACATGGACAGACAGAAGAAGAAACAAGCATGGTTGTAAAATTAAAAACACTGAATGTGCAACGGCACTTCCTGGTATCGGTACCTGAATGTACCAATTCTACATGTATTTTCTCAACAGAGTGCATTTTGAAAGTAATCTATTAAATGTTAAAATCTCATGCATAGTATGACATTATCAGCTTAGGACTTTTCAAAATCAAGTTGAGGGGAGGGGGGGGGGGGGGGGGCACGTCAAAATTTTGAAAGCAGCACATACTTGCATATCGGTCCAAATACAAGGTTTGGTTTAATATGAAAGGCGTCACAAGGTGTGAAATTTCAGTTTCTGGGGAATCGTTTGTGTGTTTTGTTTTACAGACAGTCACTAGTAGTCGACCATCAATGTCTTTCAGTCTTCTCTGGAAAGGGGTGCCTCTAGGGGTATTTTGAAAGTGAGCCATGCTCATGTTGCATATTGGTACGACCTATGGACCTGTGACCAACAACAAAGTTCAAAATGTGGATCAAGCTCAGAGAGGGATCAGTGAGTACATTTGTAAGATTTTTCAGAATTGCTGAAAATCGCATTTTATTACCCCCTAATGCATCCCGGAATTCAAACATGTACTTCTACACCAGAAAAAGTGAGGGAGGTGCATTTCGTCATTCCAAAAATTTGGGGGAGTAAAACATTTTGAAAGTGGGTCACACTCATATCTCATGGATGGTATGACCTATGGGCCTTTGATTAACACCAAATGAGCCGAAACTCAATGGTGGTTCAAAATATGGCTCAAGGTCATTCAGGTCACTCAGAGGTCAGTGAGTCTGTTTTTTTCATAATTTCTGAAAATCACCGTTTTCCGTTTTTTATTCTTTACAGAATATGATGAATGCAATGCACTGAAATTACTTCTGGTTTCTTGAAAAAAAAATATGTGATTTCTTTAAGGATAATATTCTCCTGAAAAAATGTCTCCATAAATTCGCTTTCCATATGGTTTATTTCTGATACTTTCACAATTTTCACACAGACTCGAATTTACTGATCACAATAAATTATATGCTGTTTCTCTGGTATGCAAACTGCATTCATGAAAAGCAAGCCTTGATAATGGAATATTTCTCTCTTTTTCCCACTCTTCCCTGTCAGTACAATAACTATATCAATATCTCGTTTTGTGTTATATTGGTAGATATTTACTAGTACTAGTCCACCTTTGTTCTTCGGGGCCTTGGGGCTGTTTCTGGGGGTTACACGATGTTCACAGCTTCTTCTTTTACTGGCAACGGCACATATTTAAACAATAGCCATTATTGAAAACAGGAGAGAATCTCTTATAAAAACATGTTATCGACTAGGTTTTAACTGTCACATTGAATATTTATTTAATCTCATGTTACTCATTCTCAAACCAAGTTGAAAATCCCTTATTTTTTCAAAGCATTTTTAACTTCCTCATTCTGAATCATACCACAAGATAACCTCAAATCGATGGGTTTCGGGGTGGGGTGGAGTTGCCTTTCTCGAAACGCCTTTCACAATTATGAATTATTGAAATGAAATATTTAAATGGTGTGTATTTTAACCCACACAAAACTTCAATATGAGTTCAAAGCGTTCATTTTACTCGTGCACTCGTGCTTGTGATACTTTTGGATCCTTTCAGTCACATTGCCTCTCTGATCACAAACGGTACTGTTGAAATCGCATCATGTTCTCAGTTCCAGTATACTATGTTCATGGCCCTAGATGGCCTTTTAAGGCCTTCTAAATGCATCACGTTTATATATCAAGTTCAGTGTAGCCTGTGGATCTTGGACGAGTACCAAACGAGTCGAAACTCATTGGAGGTTCAAAATGTGGGGAAATATTCAGCTATAAATCACACTGAATGACCCCTAATGCATTCACAATGTTCGTATATGTACTACACTCCAGAATGTGGGTAGAACTAAACAACATTTAAAAGTGTGTCTCGCTGAAATCTGAAGCATGGAATGACATATAGACCTGATGCTAACATCCAATGCGTCGAAACTCACTGGAGGTTTGCATTAAGGGTCAAGGTCACTGACGGTCCGCAAATGGGTCATCGTGTGCATTTTTCAGAATTGTAGGAAATCGCACTTTATGACCAATTAATGCATTATAGAAGATCACACTTACATATCTACACTGAAAAACTTTTGAAAGTGGGTCACGCTTATAGTTCGAGCGCGGTAGGACGTGCATACCGAACAACGCGAACTGAGTGGAAACTCGATGGAGGTATAAACTACGAGTGAAAGTCAATGCAATCAATCGAGAAATTAGCACGTCAGAATATCTTCGTCAGTGTGCGCAGTCAATCGAGAAATTAGCACGTCAGAATATATTCGTCAGTGTGCGCAGTCAATCGAGAAATTAGCACGTCAGAATATCTTCGTCAGTGTTCACAGTTAGTGGACAAACAGAATCTTGTTTTTAGGCAGCTAAAAAAATATGTTTTCAGCTTGTTTTAATATTTTTCTTTTGTTCCACTTTCGCTCAATTAATAATGCCAACACTCGCCACTATTTCTCATAAATTCACCCGACATGAACTTCTTTGAAATTGCGGCAAGTGCTTGCATTATTAATTGAGGGGAAATGGAACAAAAAAGTCTTGACTAGGTTAATTGAGAAACCTCCACGTAACTGTGTGCTAATGAGGTAAATTGTGAGAAAAATATCTTGTTTTTAGGCAGCTAAAAAAATATGTTTTCAGTAGTTTTAGTATTTTTCTTTTGTTCCACTTTCACTCAATTAATAATGCCAACACTCGCCACTATTTCTCAGAAATTCACCCGACATGAGCTTCTTAGAAATTGCGGCAAGTGCTTGCATTATTAATTGAGGGGAAATGGAACAAAAGAGTCTTGACATGGTTAATTGAGAAACCTCCACGTAACTGTGTGCTAATGATGTAAATTATGAGAAAAATATCTTGTTTTTAGGCAGGTAAAAAAATATGTTTTCAGTAGTTTTAGTATTTTTCTTTTGTTCCACTTTCACTCAATTAATAATGCCAACACTCGCCACTATTTCTCAGAAATTCACCCGATATGAGCTTCTTAGAAATTGCGGCAAGTGCTTGCATTATTAATTGAGGGGAAATGGAACAAAAAGTCTTGACTAGGTTAATTGAGAAACCCCTGTAACTGCGCACTAAAATGTAAGCATTTTTTTGGTTCCACTTTCGCTCAATTAGGCGATTTTGACTTGTGATGTGACTCAGTGTGTCTTTTTAAAAAATCTGTTTGCTGGTTAGTTTGTAACGTTTGTTGAAGTATTTATTCTGTTCGTTTTCTACTTTTGTAACTGTAACTGTGCTACCAAGTGCTTTAATAAAATATAAGAGTTGAATGAAAAAGAATGGTGTTTCTTATCTTTATCCCCCCCCCCCCTCTCCCACACACACACCCCTTAGTCTTATCTTCACTAAGCAATTTTGCCCAAGTAGTCCAAACGTGGACCCAAAGTCTGTAATATAATTTTTTGGTGTGGTTCATCCCACAGGACGTACCGCACCAAAAGTTATTTTACAGACTTTGGGTCCAAGTTTGGACTACCGTCTCAGAAGATTTATAATGTGTCTAATGGCTAGGGCCACACATGCGTAACAGCTTATTACAGCTGATTCCTGAAAAATTAAATTTGGTAATGATTTTTGTAGATATAGAATACAAATGTCGTTATCAAAGGTTATTTTTCAGGCCGAGTACCCGTGTTTATGAATGGTGCAAATCGACTCTACTATGGTGCAAATCGACCGAACCAATGGTGCAAATTGACCAAACCAATGGTGCAATTCGACTTTTCCAATGGAGCAAATCGAAAAATCACACCGTGCCCATACATCGGACAGAACAATACTTTTGAAATTGACTTGTGCCTAACATGATATGGCATTATCAACTTGGAACTCATTGTAAGTTCAAAATAAATGTCAATGTTTAGGGTCAGCCTGTAATCACTGATTGCATATTTCAGAGATACTGGTAGTGACATTTTACCCCCACCACCACCCCTCCTTAGTGCATTCCCAATGTTATGACACATTCAATTAACACCAATGAAAGTTTTGTTAAATCAATATAATGCATTTCTGATTTCCTTATTATCTACTGAAGCCCATTATGGTCAAATGCGAATAGTAGCTTTTTTAAGCGGGACATGTTTACGTTATTTCGCAAAAACCTTTGCATAATTTCGCAATAACTTTGCGTTATTTCGCAAAAGTATTGCGTTATTTCACAAAAGTTTTGCGTTATTCCGCAAAAAGTATTCCAGAAACAGATCCTGCAGTCAGTCTGTCAATTTCAACTAGTGGTACTATACCTTAATATACAACGGCAACCCATTAAACACGTGGTGTACCATGATCCTAACGTGGTATACCATGGTGACGATGTACCACGGTAATCCACCATAGTATCATGGCGTACCGTAATATACCATGTTACATCCAAGATATACCATGGAAAAGCTTGTTATACCATGGTACTATGACATGATTTGAATGGTAGTAAACCATGCAATACAATGGTGCTGTACATATGTAAACAAGGTTGTGGCGGTCTAGTCCCCCTCCTCCAGTAAAATAAACCTAGATACATCCCCCTCCGTGGGAGTCCCCCGTACAAGTACCCCCTCCCTCGAGTTGCAACTTGTTTCTGTAATTAAACTGCAACAAAATACCATGAAAAATAGTTTTCCTTCTTCCGCCCCTTTAATATTATGAAAGGTACCATGGTATACCATGCGTGGTATACATGGTAGTCTTACAGTAAGTTTTTAACTTGAGTCCCAGATAAAACCACGGTTTCCATACTTCTTGAGTGAGTAGGGGGGGGGGGGGGGACTCCAACTCACTCAAAGTGTAGGGAAACCGTGGTCTTGACCAACCCCAAACACGGCTTTCTCCAGGAGAAAGCCGTGTTTGGGGTTGGTCAAGACGGCGTGACGTTCTAAATGGTCTAGGATTTTGCGTGGGACAAAAGTATGCAAAACCAACTTGTTGTCCATTCCCTTTTGTACATGCTTGAGATGTTCGCTGTCTTCCAGTATGTTGCTAGTTCTGTTGTATTAACTTACTCTGGAAATATTTCAGCGAGTGATTTTGCTGTCTTATCTGCACATTTTTGAGAATCCGGTTTGGAATGTTGGAAGGGCCTGTTGCTTGGGAGTGTGGGGGGGGGGGGGGTGGGGTGGTATTCTGTAGTAGTTTTGTTCTCTGTTTACGTCGATGTTAAAGTGTGGGGTATTGCTGATTCAAGTTCCTGCTTTCTAGAGTAGGCACGGTGTTATTCTCACAGGAGCGCGGTGGCTCAGTGGTAGACTGTTGGACTTCTATGCAACAGGTCCCGAGTTCGATCCCCGTCCGGGACGACCCGCGTTGTGTCCTTGTGCAGGGCACTTTATTCCGGCTGCCTACATGGGGGCACGATGACGTCGTGTACTAAGGCGTACTGTACGTCGATGGTGCACATGTCTTCAACCGCTGTAACCCTGCGTGAGCCGAGCTTGAACAGAGATAGAATGTTGAGGAGCTGACAGTTGCTCGTCGATGCTCGGTGGTTCTCTTTGAGTACTCCGGCTTCCCACCCCAGTAAAACTGTCACGGTCACGATTAGCCATTGTGCATAAGTATGTGACCTTAAACACTAAAAAATAAATAAATGTTGTTCTCCTCTCTGACGAAGGTCGATTTGAATTGTCTAATTGAAATATTTGCCTATTCCGTCTATCCATACCTGAGCCATTTTTAGGGGGGGGGGGGGGGGGAGGGGGGGGGGGGGCGATACACTAACTGAGTCTTGTTTCCTGAACTTGACATATTTACAGAAGTTTTCTTTCAATCCGCGTTGCATCAGATTGTTGATGTTGTCGCATTCTGCACATCGTATTTCTAAAGTTCTCCCATTTGTTGTTTGTCCTTGTTTGACTATACAGTCTTTGCTTTTTCTTTAATAGTTGTTAACTTAACTTGGTGAAGCCACGCTAGGGTATTTTCATGGCGTGCACGGATGTCCATGATTCTGTTAATCAGTGAGTCTGTACGTCTGTCCACAATTTGTTCAGAACAGGCTACAGCCCGCAGTCCTTTTTGAATAATCATCAAATTTCATATGAGTGTTCGGGATCATACCCAGGTGAGAACACCCCATTGTGGTCACGGTCGGCTTTCTACAATGACCACCACAGCAACCATTTTGGATTTAGTTAGCTCAGACTACAGGTCGTATTTATACGTCAACACATCTCGAAACTCGGAAGGGTGACTTTGTATCAGCAGAATATGAGAACGTCTAATTTTGTTCGCGGTTGGCCTATCATAATGACCGCCACGGTGGCCATCTTTGATTTATACATCATTAAATCTTGAAACTCGGCAGGGAGATTTTGTATGAAGAGTATATGAGAAGGTCCTTTTTTCACGGATGGACTCTCCTAATGGCCGCCACGGCGTCCATTTTTGATTTCTCCAGAACAGCCTGCAGGTAGCATTTATGCAACAATTTTCTTTAAACTCGGCAAGATGACTTAGTATGATGAGGCGACGAGAACAAACGATTCTGGTCACGGGTGGCCACCCATAATAACCACAATGACAGCCATCTTGTATTTCTTCGGAATATCCTGCAGGTCGCATTTGCGCAACTATTTTCTTGACATTAGACAGGATGACATGGTTTGACGAGTAAATGAGAACGTCCGATGTTGATCATGGTCAGCCGTACACAACATCTACCACCTGCAATGGAAACCGCTGCAGCCATCTTGGTTTACTTCAGCAACACCTACAGATTGCATTTATCTTCTTATTCTTCTGGCCTGTCTTCTCCCCACTTCTTTATCTACGAGATAATCCGAATACAAATCTTCCTATCTCGCAGCTTTTGGCACACTGATAGACAGTCCCTAGTACGTCACTATCTATATTTTTCAGGGTATTGAGGCAATGGGTGTGTGCCTAGGAGTGTTTTGAAAGTGGGTCATATCTGAAGCATGGCATGATCTATGGGACTCGGACCATTACTAAATATGTCGAAACACAATGGAGGAGCAAAATATGAGGCAAGTTTGCAAAGATCACCAGGGGCCATTGAGAGCATTTTAAAGAATTGCTGGAAATCGCATTTTATGACCCCCCCCCCCCACCACCAATGCATTCTCGAAGTTCATGCATGCATTTTTACACTCAAAAAGGTGGACGGGGGCCAAACATTTTGAAAGCGGTTCGCACGCATATCTCAAGCATGATATGACCTATTGACCTAGAAGCAACATCAAATGAGTCGAAACTCAATGGAGGTTCACAATATGGGCCAAGGTCACTGAGGTTACCCAGGGTCATTGGGTATACTTTTCAAAATGGCTAGAAATCGTTTGTTGCAACCCTCTAATGCATTCTCGAAGTTCATACGTGTATTTATACACTCAAAAGAAAGTGTGCGGAGCCTATAATTTTGAAAGTGGTTCACGCTCACCTCTCGAGCAATGTATGACCAGTGGATCTGGGACCAACACCAAATGAGTCGAAACTGAATCGAGGTTCAAAATATGGGTCAAGATCACCGAAGTCACCAGGGGTCACTGAGAGCATTTACAAGAATATCTGGTAATCGCATGTTATGCCCTCCTAAATGCATTCACGAAGTTCATGCATATATTTTTACACTCAAAAATGTATGTGTCGGGGAGAGGGGGGGGGGGGGGGTTCAATAATTTTAAAAGTGGTTCACGATCACATCTCAAGCACGTTATACATGTACCCTATAGACCTGGGACCAACACCAAATGAGTCGAAATTCAATGGAGGTTCAAAATATGGGTCATCGTCACTGAGGTCACCAGATGTCATTGAGTGCATTTTTCAAATTTGATGGAATTCGCATTTTATGATACTCTAGTGGCTTCCCGCAGTTCATCCGTGTATTTCTACACTCAAAATAAAGTGGGCGGAGAATTTAATTTTGAAAGTGGGTCACTCTTACAGCTCAAGCAAGGTACAACCTGATGGCTTGGGATCAACACCAAGTGAGTCGAAATGGGCAGGAGATTCCAAATATTGGTTATTGTCACTGGGGGTCACTTTTCTTAATTGCTGGCAAATAGCATTTATACCCCCACCTCACGAATGGGTTCCCGAAGTCCATACATGCATTTCAGCATTCAGAAAAGTCTTTGGAGCCAACAATTTTGATTGTAATCCACTTTAAAAATTTGTAGCCCCGTTCATTTTTAGAGCATGGAATAATATAAGTCTATAAACAGATAGAGCCCTGAATTTTGAAAGTGATATCTCAGGCATAATATGACATTATCAATTTGAAACCTTTGAACATCTACTTGAAACTCATTGGAGGTTCAAAATATGACACACGTTCTTTCGAATTATCCTGTGGTTATTGATTCCATATTGCAAGGATATTAATCATCACAACTTAGACACTTTTTTATACCATGATTACCTATTCTACTATATATGAAAAGCCTATGACATAAATTTTAGCTTTATACACCAACCGTGGTGAGCACGCCAGCAATGGGATTTCAATAGTAAAAACTTACACCTACAGTGGAACTACATCCAAGCTGACCTTTGGTGACCTTTCCTTGAATGCAAAAATGTCTACATTTATCACTCGTCGCCTCGTGAAGAATGAGATGAAACCCGCAATTATTTATTACGTTTTTAAATAAAGATACCTCATAAGGTACCAAAAATTAACAAACACACGTTGTCCCATGTTAATAAAGCATCCACAACCCGAAATAGTTTGTTATTATGTTATTAAAATGAAAAAGGCCCCGCATTTGCGGTTTCGTTTTCTATTTCGTTTCGGCGAGAAAATTGCCATCGGAAGTACCGCCCACCGGTGCTCTTGTAAACAAAAATAGACTCGCAGATGTGAATATTGATCTATTTAACATTTAAACTCTTATTAATCTGACGATCATGGTAAAATGAAGTATACCCAAAGTAGCTTGGTGTACCAAATGTTCACCACTCGTGGCGAAGTGGTGTTAACCGCTCGCCGAAGAATTATAGAATTATTCAAAATGAGAGTTGCTGTTTTGTTCAGAAGAAGAGTAGAAAAGAAGAGACAATTATAGAGTGTCAGTAACCAGGATGTGATGAAACGCTTAAATGGCCATTAGCATCAAGACAATACGCTCATAGGGGTGTTAGCAACTCATAAGTGGTGATGCTTGAGAGTATGAACCGGCCCAATTCAGAAGGACCCCGGAAGTGATGTCATGTTACGTGACCTAGTGACGTCATGTTTGATTGTCCTGGTAACCTGTGTGAGCGGCAATCTTGTGACATCATCCCCATAGTGATACGTGGTCCTAGGCGCATGCGCATCGCGTGTTGTTAGGGTGATACGTGTTTTCGTCGGCCATTTTGTATAGTGGAGGCCGCCATCTTGGTTTCTATGGTAGCACGTGGTTGCTCTGTGACCCAAAGGCTTATACCAAGACAGGTGTATGTTCGGAGGTTATGTTCCTTTGTACAAGACTTTTCCCGATTCGTAGAATTACCCAAATAAACCCGACAGTCTCTCCAAATCACCCAAAACAACTTTATTGATATGAAACCTCAGACTTGGGCATATAATAGTAGCACGTAGTACCGATGGGTAACGTTCGATTGAACTAGAGTAGTTTTCAGGTTAGGATTTTCCCCAGAACCCTCGGATACTTTGTAGAATTACTACAAACAACCCGATAATTGTTTACTTGGCTCAGATTCCCCACGAATCCTACACTTGTTTTCAGTAATAGGGCGTCCCTTTTTATTGTTTTTACCCAAAATCCCCTGGTTTCCAGTAGTGCAATAATGCGCGCTCGATTGAATCGGAGTATACTTCAGAATAGTAGAAGTGTCTATCGATTGGAACAGTTTTGTTACTATATTTAGATTGTCTGGTCTGTTCAGGCTAGTTCTAAGCCCATCCCAAGTACTCCTGTTCTTGTTTTCTAGATAATTCAGTCAGTTCACTTTACTGCAGATAACTAACCAATCAGATTGTTTGTTTTCCCACAATCTGTATGCAGAGTTATCTCATTTTGTGTATAACAAAAGCCTATATCATTTCCAAAGCCAATAAGCTATCGAGCATTTACTGAAAAGTCATTGCTCGAACGACTCGAAGCTCATCGATCAATATGAGCTTTGGAGCAATTGCTAGATCGAGGGACTCGACATATGGCTTGAACGACTCGAATCACATCGAGCAAATGAGCTATAGAGCAATTACTCGTTCGAGTGACTCGCACATACTGCTCTTCGACTCATTTCGGTATTTGAGGATACCTATGGCTTGGTATTGTATTAATTGATTGATTGTTTATTTCACAGTAAAATATCTACACAATAATAAGCAATACTGACAATGATAAAATTACATGAACACAAATATGTTTATTATGGGGAATAACATAGCCAGATTGACTGTCTTCCCGTTATCCCCATTTTAAATTCTATAGCAACATTGTTCTAGACATTGCGAAATTCTAAACAGAGTACAAGTACAGTACTACCGTATATTAGTTGGACCACTTTGAAGCATACACATAGTATAGGACTAATATGAGACTTGATGGCTGCTATGTAATTCAGACTCCCCACCGCCTCCACCATTTACCAGGGCAAACAATCTATCTATCTCGAATACTATTTGGCTGGGCTTGGTAGGCAGAATGCTGTGACGACCTTGAAAGACAATTGGGTATCACACGAAATATTGTATTATTTTCGTCATGGATTTTTAAGATCACCTTTATCGTCATTGTTAAGTACATGTCAATTATGTTTTCAACATAGGTGTGAGTCAAGTTTAGTCAATCCCATAAATGCCCATTATTATAATAGATTCCCACGTTACGTAAGACACTAGCTATTGGCTCCAATCTTGGTAATAAAAGAGATTTATTTGATAATGTTTTTGTTTCTTTGTCTGTTTCTTTTATTTATTTATTTATTTATTTATTTATTTATTTATTTATTTATTTATTTATTTTTCTTTTTCATTGTACACAAAGAAGTGGTCTCAACTCTACCGGCTACAATCCTGACAATAGGGGATTATTACAGTGAACATCCTTCATGTACGCACTCATGAATTTGTTTGAAATTTGTCTCTTGAAGGCGGTTCTTTTGCAGATTGTACGAAGTTCGTAATCTAATTTGTTCCATAGTTTTGAATAGGCAAATATTGGAAATAGGTCTAGAGACTTCGTTCCAGTACGCTTTATTTCTAATGGATAAGATTGTCTTGTGATTCTATGTAATATTTGTCTTCGAGAAGAAATTTTTAAATGAGATGGGTAGCGTATTGTTATGCCAATCATATACAAATAACAGTGATTGCACTTTATATAAGTCCTCTACCTTAAGAATATGATCTCTGAAGAACAGAGGATCAGTGTGAGCATTATACTATTTGTGTTGTTTATAATGCGAATGCTTCGCTTTTGTAGACGAGAGAGCTTCCTAACAGATTTTGAATTACCCCATATGTGTATACCATAGGCTATATAACTATAAATAAGTGCATAATATAGGGTTACCATTGCCTCGTGTGGTAGAATTGCTTTCGCTTTATTTAATGTATAATTTACTCGGGATATGTTTGTACATATTTGGTCAATGTGATACTTGTAAGATAGATGCTCATCCATCAAAATTCCCAAGAATTTCAAAGAAGTTTCAGTTTCATTCTCCCCACCCTGTTTATTTTATGTCCGTTGATGTAAATATTAAGTTTCATTAGAGTAGCCTTTTGTGTTGGATTTATTAAAATATATTTCGTTTTCTTTGCATTTAACATGAGTTCATTAGTGGAGCACCATTCAAAGATTGTGGCTAGTTCACTACTTACATAAGTAGTCAAATGATTAATATCTTTACCGGAGGAAAATACGGTGGTGTCATCGGCAAAGGACAGGAGGGGTAGTGAAGTGTAATGCGGCAGATCATTAACATATATTAAAAATAAAATTTGGCCCAAGATAGACCCCTGCGGCACCCATAGCGTAGCTCGGCTTTGTCGGATTCATTCCCCCTATTATTAACGTATTGAGTTCTATTCGAGAGATAGCTCCGAAACCAATCATTATTTTGTCCTCTAATGCCATATTTTTCAAGTTTACTAAGTAAAATATCATGGTTTATGGTATCAAATGCTTTGGACAAGTCGAGAAAAATAGCTAGGGTGACATCTTTATTCTTTTTATTGTTCTCCATGGTCACATGTTTAATAAGATGCATGACAGGGTGTACAGTGAAGTGTTCTTCCTGACGCCAAATTGATAGGGATTTAAAATGTTGTTTCTATCCAGAAAACTAATAAGTCTTTTTTACATAATTTTTTCCAAAATTGTGGAGAAAACAGGGAGTTTACGTACTTGTGAATAATTACCAAAGTCTCGGTTATCACCGGATTTAAATAATGGGATTACTTTGGCTATTTTCATTTGTGTGGGTACTCTTTCCTGAAGGAACGAGCTGTTTATAATGTGTGTTATTGGCTCGAGTAATAAGTCGATAGTGTTTTTAAGGAGGCTTGTTGTTATGCCATTACAATCCTTACTAAACGTGGTTTTCATATCTTTTACAGTAGAAAGAGCTTCGGCATTGGTAGTTGGCGTAATATAAAAACTATCAAGGATATCATCGTTCATATAATCAGCAAAATGATTTATTCGACCCCACAATTGACTCCCTGGTTCTTTTACCTATATTATTGAAGAAATTATTGAATTCCTGAGCAATATTACGTGGAATGTCAATTTTATTATCTCCGTGATTAAAATAGGATGTCAGTTTAACTTCTGTCTTGGCCCTATTTATTGCAGCATTTAGGATTTTCCATGTATCACGCATATTATTTTTACTAATCGTTAGTGCATCATTGTAGTACATTGCATTACTTTGTTTCTTAACTTTATTAAATACTTGACGATATCTTTTGTAATTTTGGATATTGTGATCAGAAGGCTTTTTGAACTTTTCACTATAAAATCTGTGTTTAGTGATTGATTATCTGATAAGTCTTCTCGTCATCCATGGTTGGCGTTTGATAAGTAGTTTTTATTTGGGCGAACTTGCTGTAAGGGAAATGCATACTCAAAAGCGTTCAAATAAATATTTAGAAATGCGTCATATGCTTGGTCTGGGCAGTTAAGTTCCATTACATCAGAAAAGTCGATGTCGGAGAAAGAAGTCCTAAAGCAAGCAACACTTGTATTATTTGAGGATAATTTTTATAGGATACTTATCTAAGGATACTATTAATTGTTTGGCCAAGCCTTCTAGGCCACGCCAGGACATACCTATCCCAAATTCTCCTTATAAGCTATCGAGCAGTTACTGAAAAATTACTGCTCGAACGACTCGAAGCCCATCGAGCAAAATGAGCTTTAGAGCAATTGCTCGATTGAGAGCCCCACATACTGCTCGAACGACTCGAATCCCATAGACCAAATGAGCTATAGAGCAATTGCTCATTCGAGTGACTCGCACATACGACTCTTAGCCTCATTTCAGTATTTCACCGCAAGACATGCCTATTCCAAATTCCTCTAATAATCTCATTTGCTCGATGGGATTCGAGTCGTTCGATCAGTATGTGGAGTCACTCGATCGAGCTATTGCTCTAAAGCTCATTTTGCTCGATCAGATTAGAGTCATTCGAGCAATGACTTTTCAATAATTGCTCAATGACTTATTAGAGGAATTTGGAATAGGCATATCTTGGGGTGGCCTAAAGGTCTGGGCCAAACAGGTAACAGTATCCTCAGATAAGTATCCTATAAAAAGTATCCTAAAATAAAACAATACCTGGCGACAGGTGTCTTCAAACAACCGAAATGAGTCGAAGAGCAGTATGTGCAAGTCACTCGAACGAGCCATTGCTCTATCGCTCATCTGCTGGATGGGATTCGAGTCGTTCGAGCAATATGTGGAGTCACTCGACCGAGCAATTGCTCTAAAGCTCATTTTGCTCGATGGGCTTCGAGTCGTTCGAGCAATGACTTTTCAGTAACTGCTCGATAGCTCACTGACTTTGGGAATGATATAGGCGTTTGTTATACACAAGGGAGATAACTCTGCATAGGGATTATCGGAAATCAAGCAATCTGATTGGTTAGTTATCTGCAGTAAAGTGAACTGACCGGATTATCTGGAAAACAAGAACTAGAGTACTTGGGATGGGTTTAGTACTAGCCTGAACCTACCAGAAAATCTATAGTAGCAAAACTGTTCCAATCGATAGGCTCTTCGACTCTTCTGGAGTATACTCCGATTCAGACGAAAGCGCCCTGTAGCACTACTGAAAACCAGGGGATGTTGGGTAATTACAAAACGAAGGGACGCTCTAATTACTGAAAACAAGTAGGATTCGTGGGGAATCTGAGCCAAGTAAACAATTATCGGGTTGTTTGTAGTAATTCTACAAAGTATCTGAGGATTCTGGGGAAAATCCTAACCTGAAAACTACTCTAGTTCAATCGAACGTACCCTCGTGGGTACCCCTACGTGCTACTATTTATATGTCCAATCTGGGGTTTCGTATCAAATAAAGTAGTTTTTGGTGATTTGGATTGATTATTTGGGTAATTCTACGAAACGGAAAATTACACTTGTACACAAGGAATATACCCTCCGAACATAACCCTGTCTTGTTATAAGCCTCTGGGTCATATAGCAACCACGTTCTACCATAGAAACCAAGAGGGCGGCCTCCAGTATACAAAATGGCAGACGGAAACACGTATCACCCTAACAACACGCGATGCGCATGCGCTCTAAGACCACGTATCACTATGGGGATGACAAGATGGCCGCTGACACGGATTACCAGGACAAACAAACATGACGTCACTATGCCACGTGACATGACATCACTTCCGAGGGCCGGGCAGTGGTCCGGCTGAATTGGGCCGGTCCATCGCTCTCCTCCTACTCTAGGGGTAAGCGTATTGCTCGAAGTTAATCAAAACCCCCAACTGACGTCATGATACCCTCTTTTTAGCCGAGAAAGAATCGATACCTAAAGGTGAGATAACTCACTTTATTGATACAGATACACTGCTAAATGGATGTGTTGGGACAGTCAAAGCGTTAACAATTTTTTGAAAAATTTCGCGATTTTATTAATGTTCGAAAACGTTTTCAATAATGATCTTGCCATACATGATTATTGCTATCATGACTGAATAACAAATTTGGTACTTTGCAGTCCCTCCACGTTGTTTCAGTGAGTAGAAGTGCTAGGACTTTTCATAGACGAAGCATACAGCCTATTTATCGATGCATTCAACAGGTCCTTTGATATAGCTTTCCCCCTGAAACTCTCGCCAAAGCCCAAGAAATACGTTAAACGACAGCCATGGATTACAGCTGGCCTTATGCAATCGTCCATACAGAAGAAAAAACTTATGCTTTAAAAAAATCAAAACACCCTCCAACGAGAAAGCAGTGTCTTTTAAAAATTATTGCCAAATATTTAATCGATTAAAACGCAAATGTAAGGCAGATTATCACAACACAGTATTATTGGAAAATAAACATAATATTAAGAAAACGTGGGAAATCTTGCGGCGAGCCGTAAACAAAATAAATCGAACCACTACTTTGCCCTCCTCTTTTATCGACTGGAATGTCGAATTGACTAAACTCACGCTAAATTGTGATAAATTCAACACTTGTTTGCAAATATTGGCATAATGTTAGGTGATAATATACCGGCAAGCAGACACCATTTTTCTGATTATATTACATAACGCAAACAAGACTCGTTCTTCGTGACTTGAAGAAGTAGTTTCCTGTGTAAAACGTTTACCTACAAAGGTGACTAAAGATTCTAATAATCTCTCCACCAAACTCTTGAAAGAAGCGGTCACTGAAACTGCAAGCCCTTTATGTCATGTAATTAATTCCCCGTTTTTAAACGGAACGGTACGTCAAAAATGAAAGTTGCCAAAGTTATTCCAGTATTCAAATCAGACGATAAACGAATGTTCAATAACTATCGTCCGATCAGCATTCTCCCTGCTTTCTCAAAGTACTCGAAAAAGTAATGCAAGTAAGATTGGTCAGTTTCCTTAACTAACAAAATGGTGTCTACCAATACCAGTTTGGTTTTCGAAAAAAGCACTCAACTTTACATCCCATTTTGCACCTCGTACAAATGTCGATTCAAAGAACGATAAACACACTAAAGACTGTACTCTTTCAATTTTCCTTGACCTTTCAAAAGTATTCGATACACTGGGCCACTCAACGCTACTGAAAAAGCTTGAATACTACGGCATTCGTGGCGTAGTCAACACTTGGCTTCAAAGCTATCTATACGGGAGGCAACAATTTGTCGCTTTTCACAACGCAAAGTCAAACCGCGAAGACATTAGCAGTGACGTGCCACAGTGCTCTATTCTTGGTCCCGTACTGTTTCTTCTGTACATCAACGATATCAGCAAATCAACACTTCACGAGGTACCCTCTTTTGCTGACGATACGATGGTCTATGCGTCAGGCAAAAACTTGGAAAAACTTCCTGATGATACTAGCATAGAATTGTCTAATATTAGCGAACAGTGTAACGCGAATAACGCGAATTACGCGAATAAACTTGCACTCACTGCGTCCAAAACTAAATGTGTGCTCCTTCATCCCTCAAACGATGCATATAACCCTGCTCACATAAATCTGAGATTAGGCAGTCAGGACGTTTCATTAGCTAGTAACCACGGTGAACAAACAACTGTCAACTTTCTAGGTGTTGAGATGGATGAAAATCTGAAATTCAAACATCATTTATCACTCGTTTGCTCAAAAGTAGCCTGTGCTATTTATATTCTTAACAGAGCAAAAAGAGAGGTTCCACTATCAGCACTGAGAATGCTTTACTTTTCTCTCATCAAGAGTCATCTTATATATGGCATACACATCTGGGGACACGTTCCATCAACCAACAGAATCCTCACGCTTCAAAGGAAAGCTTTACGCATCATCAACAAAAAGAAATACAACGCACACACTGATCCCTTGTTTCGTACTTGTGACATTCTTAAATTTAAAGATCTCTACAACCTACATATTCTTCTGTTCATGCACGACTGGTTTTAACGACAAATTATCTCCTAGTTTTGAAGATGTCTTTACTGGCTATACGAATCCGTCAGACATGAACACGAGACAAAGGGGGGAAATCCAAACTAAAAAGCCCAGAACCTAGTTTTCCGCAGATATCCCACTCCATTCATTTCCCAAAATCTGGAACACAATTGAACCAGCCCTACAAAACCACCACATATCACGATTTAAAAAGGCCATAACCTCTCAATATTTGAATACCTACTTGTCCAATGTTTCTTGTAGTAACACTTTGTGCCAGGATTGTCGCCGATAACTTTATAATATTTTTTTTATAATTTTATTTTCCATTTTCCTTGTCTCTCTTTTCTGGATTCTCTCGACTATAGTACAGACAAATCAACGAATTCAGTTTTTACTTGCATTTTCCTTACACCCGTAGACGCGTTCCTTATAAAGAAGCGCCATTGCTTAAGATCAGGACCTGTCGCTTCTCTACACTTAGGGGTGAAGCAACGTCACCATGTATACAGAAAAATTCGTCACACTATGTGTTAACACTGCTGACAGGACATCTATCTGGGCTCTTCTCATGGGAATGACAGGAAGATAGCCTGCAGGGCTATGCCACTCCAGTGCAATATATATACTATTGCTGTGTTCGTATTTATTGTTTGTTGGCACTCTATATACTGCAACTAAATTATCAATTATCACTTGAATTCCATAGTTCGTTGTTAGAGTTTGGTTGCCGGTAGAAAGCAACCAGTAGAAACGAGCTATGTTCGTAAAAGATTTGGACACACAAGCATTTCAAGTATGGTGCCTCTAAGTCCTGCCTGATGATGGGGGACAACGTATTTCTTATATAAATGACTATTCCGTCTCCCTTTGCACCCCGGTCTTTTCTTGTCAGATGGTGCAACCCAGGAATGTGTATGTCATCATTACTGTTGTTCTCATTTAACTATGATTCAGTAAAGACGCAGATATCGTATTCAAGCACTTCGTCTCGTATAATATCTAGTTTCGGTATTTTTTGTTTGTTTAATATTTAGTTTCGGTATTAGCCTCTGAGCGTTCAAGTGCATCAACCGAATCCCATGTTGTCCACCAGTCGGGTCGGCCAAAATGGGAGAAGAGTTTGACATAGTAGAGGTGTTCGAATTTCCGGGGCCTGGATTAACCTCAGTGTCACTCCCCATCAAGAGTAGTTTGCTTAGCCATAAGTATAGACTTCATACATGGGACAATAGTTTGCAAATTCTGGAAGCACTCGTTATGCTCCGGATTTTTTTGCACATGCTATCAGATGGGTATTCTGAAGCTAATCTTTTATTTGTTGTCACCAGAGCGGCTGCAAGCCGTGGAGTATTGTTCCTTTCATTTTTATTACCTATCAAGATAACTGCGGATTGACCTTCGAGTCTTCTTTCCATATTGTCTGCGAACTTGGCGTGTCGTTGCCATCACACGTGAAAGAAAATAGTGCAAGAGTCAGACCCCGAAGGCAAAACTTGATGGCCACCGCAAGGAGTAAGATGCTATTTAGCCCAAGCATGTGTTTTCGGCGTTTGCCTCTTTGGGCGAATGAATGGAACAGACCCATTCTCATACTATATGTTGCCAACTCAATCATCATTCACAATATAACTCATGGAAATAGGCGTTAAAAACGAAGTAGTGGGTCTGGAATATTCATCCACCCTAAGCTTTTCATATAACAATTCCACCCGGTTATAAGCTAAAGAAAGTTTCACTGACTTAGTTATAGTACAGAAGAATGAAAGATCCATGAAAAAATGAAGAACAGAGAATATTCGCACTGTATATGAATGTAGCAAAGGGTTTATACTCTGGAGGAGTTTGGCAGATTGCTTCACAGATGGACATGAAAGTAAAATAAATAAAAAATAACATTTATACAACAAGAAAGTCTAGCTGCAGCATTCAGGCTCTGGTCGTAGGACATTTTTGGTTTGAAGTCACTTTTGTTTTCTTGTAATTCAGGATTGTTAGTTTGGGGGATGAGGCCCAGAAAGCATAGCTTGCAGTCTGACGTAAATTCAGTTCATGACTCAACGATAAGATGGATTAAAGCGTACACGGTGGATAGATTGCAAGGGGTTGCACTCTTGCAATTGGCGATATACGGCAATAGGTGGTAGGACAGGGGCAGGGACACCGGCACCGCAAAGATCTCCCTTTGAGGGAGGGGCGTAAACCAGGTCCATCGCGACTTATCCGATCCAAGTCCGCCTTAGCCATACATTCCAACTACGCCATACAGGCATACCTTCTTTGAACGCATGCCTTCATGATGCTGCTCGAACAATATTCGATCGGGATTACAGTTCAAAGTTCAGGACTTCTTTTACATTTATTGAAGTTTATTTTGGATATATAAAATCCAAGTTTAGTTATCGCAGCGCACCATTTTATCCACCCAATATTTTCCATACCGGAAATACAGATGGCCACACGGGTCTCCAACACAGTAAACAAACACCACACACCTCCTCCTGCTCAATCGACCGCACGCGTGGCTTAAGTTCAAGCATCACATCAGGTCTCGCAAGGAGGTATACAGTTGCAGGCAAGAGAGAATCGGCATCGAATTCTCCAATCCCGACGAAGAGGCCCTGACTTAGAAAACGAGTTGAGGTGTCACACCTCTCCTCTAGCTATGCTCCCGACGAATTGTGAGAGTTGGAGAGAGTGGTTTACCCCATTCGACTTTCGTCCTTACACGCTCACTCAATCACGCTCACATGCATTCAAAATACCAATTCTTTGACAAGTAGTGCCATTTAATGTCTAGGACCTTGTTATCAAGTTTAGGTATACAGTTTACTTAGGCATTTATCTTGGCTTGAGAGCTCCTAATAGTTACGAGAAGCTTAAACTTCTCTTCGATTTTGACATTGCGCAGTCATTTGTCACAGGATGAATAACATTCTCCTGCAATACCGTCGTGTGCCCACGTTTCAGGGATTTTCTTGTCCTTGAGCAGAGCTCTAGCTCGACGGGCTTGGTTTGATGTTCGATTATATATACGTTTCGTATATTCTGAACGGAACGCAGGTTACACCGAGCTCTGTAGAAAATGTCGCGAGTTCTGAAGCTCCCAAACCTGACAGGAATCGACCCGAGGTATCCACACGTAGGTCCAGAACTCCTGGGTGGAGGGGGCTGATCGATGACTTCGTCCGATGTCCCGCAGCTCCAGGGGTACACCTATTGATGAGGATATGTCGAGAATGATTTTGTCGGTGTTCTCATTTTCATTCTCTCGAACTCCTGATATCCGCAGTGAATTTCTCATCCCGTTCGATCGACGATCATTCAATTCTGTTTCGAGTCTTGTTATAGTTGCTGCCTTTTCGTTTACGGTTCTTTCGAGTTCTTCGATTCGTTCCTGGGAAAGATGCTACTGCTCTTAGGCCGCACACCCCATTAGGTCTTTGAGAATATTTTGCACAGAAGGATCTTTTAGAGAAACAAGAAATACTCTCACCGCATCTCCAGCAGCGGCACAGACTCCATGGACAAACTCAAGTGAAGGGGTCGCAGAAGATGATGAGGGAATACACAAAGTTCCATAATTCACCTCCCAAGCTGTGCTCCCTACTGGTATCTGGAATTAGTGTGTTCAGCGCACTCAGTATCTTTGAAACTGTCTATCTCCGATGCTATGAACTCGCAACTTGATATGGAACTCTCCTTTAGTTTTTCGATGATAAGTTCTCTGGGAAAGACGCACTCTTATCACTTCCTCGCATCTTTTTGATATTTGGGGTTGAATTTTCAATGGAAACCGGACAGTCTGTATCGGACAGATGGGTTAAACGCACTCACAAGGAAAAGTACCGTTATAGTTTAGTGCAAGCAGGTCACTGGTTTCAACAGTCCAATTTGCTCTTCACACAAATGACATTGTTAAACAACGGGATCGAAACGCTTGATTGACAATAAAAACAACAGTTTATGCGTAACTCAAAACAAAAACTTTTCTCACGCAGGGTGTAATACATAGACAAAACTACATGTATGTTTCAATGAGTCGTTCTGTATTCAATGAGTCAGATGTGCGTAGGAAGAAAACGTCGCGACCGAAGGTCGAGACGTTTTCTTTCTACGCACATCTGACGAATTGAATACAAAACGACTCATTGAAACATACATGTGGTTTTGTATTTATTACATGACCCAAGCACCTACTGACCTAATTTTCTTTTCTATCAACGGTGGTAAACACCATGCACTTTAGGCAGTCGCATTGCATAAAAAAAGTCCCGGTTGGAACAGGTTGGTGTGCAATACGGAATTCCGTATTGCACAGCCGTATTGCACGCCGTATTGCATAAGAGAGACTGCATGGGCATGTAATAAAGTTGCGATTGTAACACTCTTACAATGTTCTCACCATCATTTAACTTTTTGAATCCCGAGATATGCAAGAAAGCTGAGAATTTGTGAAATCTTCTCGGATATTGAGACTAGTTCTGGGCCACGACCGAATTCAGTTTTGTCCTGGATCGTCTATGATTTACTGCGTTGTGACTTCTCAGAATCACTTCATAATGGTTCGAACCCCACTTGCGGCAACCGCGTTGTGTCCATGGGCAAGACACTTCACCCCCATTGCCCACGTGGAGGCACGGTAGAGCTGTGTACTAAGGCGTACTGCACGTCGATGGTGCACTTGTCTTCAACCAATGCTAACCCTGCTTGTGTTAGTATGTTGGGGAGCTGACAGTTGCTCGGTGGTTCTCTCCGGGTTCTCCGGCTTCCTCCACCCGTAAAACTGTCATGGGCATGATTCGCCATTGTGCAGAAATATGTGACCTTGAACAGCAATAAATAGATAAATAAATACTTGATAATGGAAAATTGAGTCACAGTATTCATAACGTATCACATTGACAAACTCAGTGACCCAGAGAACAAAAACGCGAAACTCGATATTTTGAAAATCTCAAACAAGAAATAGTTTGTCGTAATAGTTACTTGTCAACCCGTCTATTATACGAACTTACATATCTCACAATCCACTGGAAAACAAACAGTTCACCGACCCACATAACTTTTCACACATTGAATACATTTATATATAGTTTATACATAGTTGATATTTATTAACATTTGTATATTTATAATCATTCCTTCTATAGACCTACATCTAAAAACCAAGAAAAAACCCCTAAACAAAACATTCACTGTTAATTAACAATTTTGAAATCATTGGCTTCACCGAATGAGAACAGTTTCATTGTTTTTAACCCTTTACCTAACATGAAAAGCAGACGACACTTGCAAAAAAAATTCTTAAATAGCTACTTTTTTCATTTTTTGTCTCAAAAACAAAGGTTATGACTCCTCATTGGAACGAGCTCGACGAGCTCGTTCCAATGAGGGGTCATAACCTATGTTTTTGAGACAAAAAATCAAAATATAATGAAAATTAATTGGCGATTTTTGAGAATAGCGCTGGCCGCTTTTGGTCGTTACGTTGGGTAAAGGGTTAACGTCGTTTGTCTTCTCGACGACTTTGACAGTACAAGAGAAACTACTAATCACAGCTGAGGAGTTTTTGAACATGAAGAATATCTACATTTTCTAAGAATAAAGCACAAGAGGCTGATTTCAGGGCCGGAGTTGTTAGGTGATACCACCCCCCCCCCCCCCCCCCCCCGCCAATAATTTTCCTATTTGGGACATTGGTGTTTTAGGTATTGATTTTTTCATGCTTGTAACTATGTACATTTTTTTACATTTTTAACAAAATATTTCTTCAACCCGGAGGGGAGATTTGTTAAATTTATTTTGTATTTATTTATTTATTGATGTTTAAGGTCATATAGTTATGCACAATGGCTAATCATGACCGTGACGGTTTTACGGGTGGAGGAAGCCGGAGTACCCGGAGAGAACCACCGAGCAACGGCGAATTTGTTAAATGAGAACCCGAAAGAAAAATACAAATTTCAGGTGATTGAATGCGACTCGTATCTGCCGCCCCCTGCCCCCTCCTATAAACACACACATAATCACAGGATTTCATTCTCTGGTGGTGTATTATGACGTAAATTATTCTGGAAAAGATAATGTTGGTAATGTTGGTCTCATCTCTCTTTCAAATTTTTTTATGGAAAAGGTTGAGAATGGGATGTGTGTTCCCCTTTGCCCCAGGTTCCTGCACCCCTATTTAAAAACAAAACTCAGTTCCATTTTTTGTGACCGTTATTCACCAAAGCAACTAATTTAATTCGCCCGGCTGTTGTAGGTATCGTTTACCCTTTTACTGCCTCGCCCAGTTTAATCTATATATGGAGGACCTCTATGAACGCCTGGATGCGAGGAAGTTTAATAAAAGTTTTGACTAACTTTAACCCTTTACCTAACGTGAAAAGCAGACGACACTTGCAAAAAAAATTCTTGAATAACTAATTTTTTTAATTTTTTGTCTCAAAAACATAGGTTATGGCCCCTCGTTGGAATGAGCTCGACGAGCTCGTTCCAACGAGGGGTCATAACCTATGTTTTTGAGACAAAAAATGAAAAAAATAGTGAAAATTAATTGGCGATTTTTGAGAATAACGCTGGCCGGTTTTGGCCGTTACGTTGGGTAAAGGGTTAAACAATAATCAGATGGTAAGTTTGATCTGCGCATACCAGAACGTACAGATAATCATCATAAAATAGGTGACGATAGTCGCTTTCGACAGTGTAAGTGTTAAACCTCAATAAACAAATAGCAACTTAGTTGAAGTAGAAACATGTAACTTGTAATGGGTGTTCGTCTGATCGACCCTGTGGTCTCTGTGGGTCTTTGTCATCCACCTTTTGGGCTTCTCTGAACCGTGTGATGCGTACCTGTGGCCGTTCTTCAAGGGGGATGCTGTCGTTCGGGGACTCCCGACACGACCCTGTCTGGTAAGAATTCTATCTCCTCCGTAGGGATTTGCAGTCCATTCTTGCAGGTGATACTGCGGTAGCTGTTGATGTTTCCGCTGAAGAGATGCCTGGTTCCGGGATTGTTGTCCCTCTCCAGTCGACATCTGAGGCTGTCACTGGGGTTGTGACTCCTCCTTTGGAGCCGAGCTCGGTTGATCTCTCCGCTTTTCCATTGGTGTCAACAGCTTCTGATGTATCTTCTGCCGCTGCTCCATCAGTGACGTCTTCGGTCTTCATTTCAGTCGTTCTCGGCTTATCTCGGCAGGGGTTTGCAGAGATATCTGCTCATTTGGACGTGGAATATCGGCCCAGCGTTCCCTGGCTTCCACTCGGCGAAGTCGGAAGGGGTTGTCAGTCGATTCCTCTGCTGTGGTCTCCCAACCGTCGAGCCACGCAGATTTTGCATTGGATTCAGACCCCCATGGGCTCTGTTGCGCTTCCGTCCACGCACTCTGGTCCGTCGGTTAGTTTTGCGGAATCGACGCATTTTGCGCAGCCTGGACCTCCTGTCCCTCAGAGGTCCGCGGCGACACTCCAGAGTTCCCGCACTCCCGATCCTGGACCTCCTGTCCCTCAGAGGTCCGCGGCGACTCTCCTTAGTCCCCGCACTCCCGATCCTCGGGGTATTTCATACCCCTAAAAGCATATGTCTTCAGATGCTTCGGCTGCCACCCGTCGTTCCGCGTCTGGTGTTCTCGAGGATCGTGACCCTTCTCTGATTAAGAGGGTCAGATGCGAAGCAACTTTGCCTGGTCCTTCCCACGTCGGACCGGCAGATTCGGGTCGTGAGCTTAGGGAAGCCCTCTCCTTGCTCACCCAGGTTCTTTCCCATAGCCTCCCGTTGCCTCCAGCGAGGCTACTAGTTGTGTCCAGGCGCCCCTGGCGGCGCCGCCTCCCGGGATTTCTAAGCAGGCCTTCTGATCCCCCTGATGTTCCTACATCATGTGAGGCATCTGCTGATATGCCCGACATTGGCTGTGTGCCTTCCAACTCTGGAGATGGGTGAGACACACCTGACGTTGAGAGCCATCAGTCTTCAGACTTGGGGCGGCTCTTGACTGAGTTCCTTCCGGAGCTTAGACCAGCCGGAGGTTTCAGCCAGACCGCGATCATCAATCGCGCGCCAAAACACCCGTGGAACAACCTGCTTCTGGGCTTCTTCGACCGTACCAGTCGGCACAGGTGGTCGAAGCTTTTGCAGCACTGGACTCTAAGTTGAGTTCAAAGGCTGTGAAGACTTCGTTCTTCACCAGAGCTGATACCTTTTTGCCCCCTGTGCGTTATCGTTCCTACGATTCCGCCAATCCGTCGGTCTGCCAGACGTTGACGGTCTTGGATCAGGACTCCTCCTCCCTCGGGCTTTCCAAGCCCAAGTCAGCCGTTATTCCTATGGCGACTTTGGAGTCCCTGTTGGGCTTATCCAGAGAGACACTTGGCATGCTTTCTCTCTCGGATCATGTCGTGTATGCCTTGGCTGCTTATCTGCTTGGTGGGTCCGCGCCTATTCCATGATTCCGTGGCGACGGTCCGGGATGAACGTCCTGCTTCATTCCAAAGATCAGCTGCTGCTTCGCCAGCTTGATACGCCTCTGCTGAAGGCAGGGGTAGTTCCAAGCCTAACAAGCGCCACTCTGCTTCGTCCGCGACACCACGGGCTGATCCTTCTGCATCTGCTTATTCCCTCTTACTCACGCGGTAAGGGTAGGCGCCGGCAGAACAGAGGGAGGTCTAAGGAACCTTATACTAGTATAGGAGGTGGTTTCTCCTCTCGCGGGCCTCGCCGGGGCTCGAAATGAAGGTCCTCACCTAGATTCTTCCCAGTTTGGAGGAAGAATATTCGAGTTTCTGGACCGTTGGGCCACGATCACATCCGATCCTTGGGTGTTAGATGTTTTTCGGTCCGGTTGCGAATATCCTTCCGGAGTCACCCCATGCTGTCACGGGTGCCGCTTCCAACCCAAGTTCCTTCAGACAGTTCACGTCGAGACCTTTTGATGACGGAGATAGACAATCTCCTGTCAAAAGGGGCGATCGAGGTCGTTAAGAACATTCATTCAATGGGATTTTATTCCCCCCTGTTCTTGGTGCCGAAGAAGGACGACCGACTCCGACCGGTTATCGATCTGAGTATCCTGAACCACTCTATCTTTGCTCCCAAGTACAGCATGGAGACTTTAAGGTCGGTTCGCCCCTCCATTCACCAGGGAGATTTCGCTTCCAGTATCGACCTGCGAGACGCTTTCACGTTCCGATTCATCGGACATCTCGGAAATATCTCAGGTTCGCTTTTCTGGGGCGAGTTCACCAGTTCAAGGCCATGTCTTTCGGCCTCATCCTGGATGTCGCATGCGATAGCCTTCCATCACACACAGTCCAGGGTGACTACATCCGCGCATCTGGACGATATCCTCCAGCGGCACCCCAATGCTGCTCTTCTGGAGTCCGGTGTCGATACACTGTTGAACCTGCTTTCGTCGCTAGGGTTCAGAGTCAACGAGGCGAAATCTGACCTGGTCCCTCCTCAGTCGTTTTGTCATTCAGTCGTTTTTACTTTCGTACTCAGCTGAATACGGTGGTAGTTCCCCGGGCGAGGGCAGTGATTCTCTCAGCTTTCGCCTTGACCCTGACCCAGTCCATGTCCGCGACAGCTCGGAGTATTCTCCGGTTGCGCGATTTCTGCGGATCGGTGCCGGATCTCATTCCTTTAGGTCGGCTGCCTGTCAGACCTCTTGAACACTTTCTGCTCAGTCGTTGGAGACCGAATGCCGACCCTCTGGATCTGGTGCTTCAGTAACCAGCATCTCTCAGTTATCACCTTCTTCCCTGGACGGATATTCAGTGGATTATTCAGTTCTATTGTCAGATCGTATTCTGACGGCAGATGCCAGCGATCTCGGATGAGGCGCGACGTTGGATCCTCTAGGCTTTCCCTACACGATGTTTGGGACCAGTACCAGGCAGCTCTTCACATTAACCAGACGGAGCTTCTGGCTCTTCTTCTGTGTTTCAGGCAGTGGATCCCTCATCTTTTGAATCGTCAGGTCCTTCTGTTATCCGACAAATCTACAGTGGTCGGTTACATTCCGAACCAAGGCGGCACGCACTCGGTTCCCATGTACGAATTGGCACGGGGTCTTCTACTGCTCGCTCAGGAAGTCAACTCCTGTGTGGTGGTTCGTCACATTCCCGGGCGTTGGAATGTCCTAGTCGACTCCCTGTCCCCAGGTAATTTTCACCGAGTGGATGCTTCACGAGCAGTGTTCCAGTCGCTTTGCGATCTCTGGGGTCGTCCCCACACCAATCTGTCTGCGACAATTGGAACCATCAGGTGGACACTTTCGTTGTCCCCGTGTTCAGATCCTCTGGCTTTCGCCGTGGGCGCGCTGTCACTCGATTGGAACGGTCTATGCGGCTGCGCCTTCCCGTCGATTCCGATTGTGCCTCGGGTTCTCGCCAAGATACCAACCTGCAGTCGTCGAATCATTCTGATCGCTCCCTGTCACCTGAGTGAGTGTGGATCAATCAGTGTAGCTCTCTGTTGGCGGCGGTTACGGTACGTCTCCCTCTACGTCGCGACCTTCTATGTCAAGGTCACCCGAGGAGGTTTCACGTCGACCCAACTTCATTGTGCCTTCACGCATATCTTTTATCTTGGGAGGTTTCTCGAGAGGAGCAGTGGAGTGCATTTCTTCTTCAAGGCGGCTCTCCACTGGTTTAGCCTATGCGGCTAAGTGAAAGGTCTTCTGCCGATGGTGTGCTTATCACTCTGTTGATTATGGCAACCCTTCGATTACACAGATTGCGGGGTGTCTGGTATATCTGTTTGATTCTCGGGATCTCCAACCTGTTACCATCAAGGGGTACAGGTCTGTGCTTTAGGAGACCTTTTCGTGTGTGGGAAAACGTCGTATCGGAACTAATCCGTACCTTTCCATGCTTATTCGGCACTTTTCTCTGAAAAGGCCTAGGGTTTTGCAGCTGACCCCAAGATGGAATCTTTTCTGGGTGCTGCTTTGCTGGGGGGGGGGGGGGGGGGGGGCGTTCGAAGCCAGAAGGGTTAGTGAGTTTTTCCTCTCGGTTGATCCGGACTTTTTCAGGAGCTCCACCAACAGGGTTACTTTTACACTTTTACAACTGATTTCTCCTTTCTGGCCAAGAATCAGATACCTGACTCTATTCCCCCTCCTATCTGTACCGGGGCTCTTCCTTCAGTTTAGGGTAATCGCCCTTTGCTCTGTCATGTTCGTGCAATTCGCATTTACCTCAACCGGACACAGTTTATTAGGAAAGGTAGGAAACGATTCTTTCTGTCTCTTATCCCTGGTCGACAGAAGATCTCTCCGCAATCCATTTCTAGGTGGATTTGTCTGGCTATTCGAGCGTCATACGCTCGTTTGACGAGTGACGAGTGTATTACCAATCGCATTTCTGCCCACGATGTGCGTGCATTGTTTACCTCCTGGGCTTATGCTAACTCTGTCAAGTTGCCAGATGTTATGCAGGCAGCCTACTGGAGAAATGCATCCACTTTCTCCACCTTCTTCGTACGTCAGTTGCAGGAGCAGTCTGAGGACCTTTTATCGTTGGGACCTCTTTCTTCTGCTCAGGCTGCTATCAACTCTAGCTAATAGGGTATTCTTCCAGGGTCAGTTCCAGCTCTGTGCTGGTTACTGTCCTTTCTGTCTGTGTGCCACACATGGCCATACGCCTCATCTCTCATTGTCTGTTTCAGTGTCTGTGATGCGATGGTTTTATAGGCCTTGGGTACTCTTCTCCCCCCCCCCCCCCCCAGTGCAGTCGGGTCATGTGGGGGTTGGTTATATGATTCCATCCTCTTATTGTCTATTCAGCCTGTTGTACATAATTGTGAGGTAGGTTGATAAGAAATTATATTTTATAGTAAATATACTTTCTTATTATACCTACCACACTTGTTTACCTGGAGGCCCTCCCGTCTTCTTATTCGGGTAAGAGTCCTTCCTCCCCACTGGTGACATAACCCCAATGTTGGGGGATTCAAGTTGAATGACACGTTGGTTATACGTCTGCGCACAGGTACCGGGAAGCCGTGGATTTAGTACAGAGAAGAGTTCCCCTAGTGGGTGTGTGCACTCGACCCAGTTTTGGCTTATTTTTTCTTGGTGCTTTTGCACCACTTTTCTTTTCCAAATCGCTTGGGACACTCAAAAAAATGTGAGCCCAAAAGTTTGAAAGTGGGCCACGTTTATATCCCAAGCGTGGTATGGTCTATGTACCCGACATCAAATAAGTCGAAACGCCCATGAGGTTCACTGTATGTGGCAAGGCCACTTGGTCACCAAATAGTCTCTGAGCCCAATTTTCTGAAATGTGGGAAACCGCATTTTAAGACCTTTAGATGCATATTTGTAGTTCAAATATCAATTTGACACCAAGAAGTGAGTGGACGAAACATTTTTGAAAGTGTGTCTGGCTTAAATCTCAGGTGGTCTATGGATATGAAATCAACGCCAAATAATCGAGGCTGATTAGAGGTTACAAATATCGGTCAAGGTCGCTGGACTCACCCACTGAAATTTATTGAGTACATTTTTCCCATCTGCTGGAAGTCGAATTTTAAAGCCTCAATAAATTCCTGATTGTCTAATATGACAACACTCGAGAAAGTTGACGGAGCCATACAGTTTGACAGTGAGTCTTGCCTGTATGTTGTGCATGTGGTGAACATCAGACCAACACTAAAATAGTGGAAATACCTGAAAGTTCAAAATATGGGTCCCCGCCACTGGTGTCATCCGGGGATCATTGAGTTCATTATACAGAAATGCCGGAAATTGCATTTTATGACCCCTTAACTGGTTGAGTGCTGAATTATTTTTGGTCATCAAAATTTGTTCATGTGTTTTTGCCCTGTTACAATTTATGGGAGAGTGCCAAGAGGCACTCTCCCATAAATTGTAACAATGCAAAGCCACACAGACCAGATAATTTCATTTCAAACCTAATGTGAAACGTATCAACAGATTATGAAGCCTTTAACTTGTGTCACCTGCCCTTTAGTGTAAAGCCCAAATATGGGTTTCAAGCACTCTAGCAGTTAATGTCTTCCTGAAGCTGAGATATGAATTTCCACACTTGAAAAAGTGGGCGGCTCCAAAAAATGTTGAAAGTGGCTCACACTTATATCTCAAGTACAATATCTTCTGATGATAAGGAACAAACAGCCATCGAGTTGAAACTTCCTGGAGATTGAAAATATGAGTCAGTGTCACTGGGATCACCCGGAGGTCATTGAATTCATTTTCCGAACTGCTAGAAATTATATCTGGATTCTACAAATAAGTTGGAAGAGGATCACGCTTACACCTCAAGCATTGTATGGCTATGTACCGGAGACGAACGCTAGATTAATCGAAACTGATTGGAGGTGTAAAATATGGGGCACGATAACTCGTACTAACCAGGGGTCATTGAATGCACATTTCCGAACTACTGGATATCGCATTTTAAAAATCCTTAATGTATTTCTGTTGTGTTCATATATGAATTTTAATATTCTAAAATTGGGTGGTGCCATATGATTTGAAATGGATCACGCTTATAATATGAGGCGTGGTATGGTCTATGGTCCCCCCCCCAAACGAAGGCTTTGCCCCCCCCCCCCCCCCCAGCTGCCCCCCCCCAACCATTTCGCATGCATTTCCATCCACCCTCACACACAAACACATTCAGTCACTCTCTCACACACACACACACACCCCTCTCTTTTTTTATTCCCAATAATTTCCCATACACACTTAGCCCAAAGCCTCAGGCTAGCTGATGAACACATCCAGGCAGTAGAGATTTAAAGACTCGGATGCAGATACTTATAAGTTATAATTAAGTTATGAGCCAACAAAGGCATGTCTATCCATATCCCTTGTCTAAAAAAATTCATGGATTTCGCATTATGACAGACGGGCATTATGAGTCTCTCTCTCTCTCTCTCTCTCTCTCTCTCTCTCTCTCACGCACAGACCCACCAGACGCGGATCCAGGATTTTTTGAAAGGAGGACCGCTAATTACCATTACATTTAGTCGAAACTTGGACCCAAAGTCCGTAATATAATTTTTTGGTTTGGTACGTCCACAGGACGTACCAAACCAAAAAAGTATATTACGGACTTTGGGTCCAAGTTTGGACTACATCATAACAAAGTAATGATATGATCCTTTACATATTTGCCCCCATTCATGGGAGTCTGCCCCCCTAGTTGCCCGCCCCCCACAAAAAAATTTCTGGCGCCGCCACTGTTTGAGGTTCAAAATGTAAGTCCAGGTCTCTGAAAGATCCAGTGAGCATTGGGTGCATTTTTCCGAACTGCCGGAAATCTCATTTTAAGGACACCTAATGCATTTCTAATGTTTATATATGCATTATTTGAAAAAGTGGACAGAGTCAAACATTTTGAAAAGGGGTATCATCATATCACAGGCATGGTATGGGACAACACCAAATGAATCGAAACTCACTGGAGGTTTGAAACGTGAATCGAGTTTATTTAGGTCAACATGGGGTTACTTCAGAAATTCAGAAAAAAATATTAGTTTCCTAAAATATGGGCTGAGCCTTAAATTTTGAAAGTGGGTCATGCTAATATTTCAAGCATATTATTATATTATATTTCAGTCTTGGTATGATATTATCAATGTGGAACTAATGCCAGTGAAGTTGAAACTCATTGGTGGTCCAGATTATGTGTCAAGGATTTTTGGGTCACTCTGTGGTCATTGATTGTATATTCCAGAGATACCTGTAATCACATTTTAGAACCCCTTTAATACGTTCCTAAAATTTATTTATACCTTAAACGCTCAAAAACTGAGCAGACCAAACAATTTGAAAGCAGGGTGAGTCAAACAAATTTAGAAAGCGTGACGCACTTGTATATCTGCCATGGTACGGCATAGCGACTTGGGGCATTTCAATTTTCTTTAATGATTTTTTTTACTCCCGAAACCTTGTCTTCATTAGTTGTGATGAGTTGGGTGTGGGGGATATGTACATATAATTAGTGTAACTATTGTAGATAAGGTTAATATTGTCTAGTAAGCCCTTTAGTATAGATTTCAACACATTGTTTTTGTGCAGTTATTCGAATTTTATTTCTTGTAATGAAATGTGCAGTAGAGTATATGCATTCTACAACCCCTAACCCCGGAAAGAGGAGAGGGAGGAGGGATAATTTGGATTAGGGTTTAACCCTTTACCCAACGTAACGGCCAAAACCGGCCAGCGCTATTCTCCAAACTCGCCAATTAATTTTCATTATTTTTTTCATTTTTTGTCTCAAAAACATAGGTTATGACCCCTCATTGGAACGAGCTCGTCGAGCTCGTTCCAATGAGGGGTCATAACCTATGTTTTTGAGACAAAAAATGAAAAAAATTAGTTATTCAAGAATATTTTTTGCAAGTGTCGTCTGCTTTTCATGTTAGGTAAAGGGTTAATCGGATTAAATTTTAACTAGGGATTAAATTTAAATTTAGGGATTAAATGTTAATTAGAGATTAAATTTTAATTAGAGATTAAATTTTAATTAGCATTTTTTTGTGATGTAACGCGTAACGTGTAACGTGTAAATTGGGGTCACGTGATAAATCCCCTTCTGGTAGCTATCTTGTAAGCATGATTACCCAGCATGCTCTACGTGCGTTGTTGACAGCCATCTTGTTAGTACATTCTCGTTATTTGAAATTTCAGTTTTCTATGACTCAACGTGTTTTTTTTAAAATTCCGGCCACGGACCTATCCCCCTAATGGAAGCCATCTTACAGACAATATTACCACCAAACATGCTTCCCTTTGCTCGTCGTTGAAAGCCATCTTGTTTTTGCATCCATTTTTGTAAGCCATTACCTCGTTTTATATTTTTTTATGGTCTCGTTTCCTATTAAAAGGTCATATCCGAGGTTATTCAATATCATCGACCAAATGGCTATTCTGAGCCATAGTTTTAGTTTGTGGTGGTGAGAATTTAGTAAATAATTCTCATTAATAGTGATATGGCCAAGCTAATCTGTTGATGGTCTTGATTCAAACTGTGTACTGTCAAGTGCATTTCAGTTCGGGGTCAAGGTCACTCAGGAGTGTTCAATGACTAATTAAGACCTGTTTGGGACTTGACAATTTGAAGGTTACAATTGAGAACATTTTTGTGTAAATTTGCTTTGAGAAAGCCTTCTGAAAAAATAAATAAGAGATCATATGTTTTTTTATTTATCAGAATGATCATCTCAGTGGAGGAACACAGTTTTATCACTATCGATGCACGAAAATTGGAAATTTATCCCCAAAATGAGAAACTTTTGACCATTTTGAGCCATTTGTTTAGCCATCAACTGTGTCATTCAGCCGAGTGTATTTGAGAGATATTTTAAAATTTTTATTGTGTGCAGTTGTCTCCAGAAAAGGTCACCTGAATAACAGTAACGGGACATATAATTCGCCTCCCCCCCCGCCCTTACGGAAGCCATCTTGTAAGAAGATTACCGAGCATGCTCCGCGTGCGTCGTGTCGTTGACAGCTATCTTATTTTAAATGTGTTTTATAGGACGACCATCTTGTATTCGCGTCCATTTTGTAAGTCATTACCTCGTTTTATAATCGGGCCACTTGATCAATCTACCTATGAAAGTCATCTTGCAGGCTAAATTACCCACTTTGCTTCCCGTGCGTAGTCTTAGATATCTTGTAGTCATCATCTTGTTTTTAATGTGTTTTGTTGGACGATCATCTTGTTTTCGCGGTCACTTAGACAGACATTACCAATAGAATGCCCAGTATTGTTTACAAAACTTATAGACTGGCAGCCAAACCCACACTCGTGCGTGTTTTGGCGTCTAAAGTTTTTTTCTCGGTGGTTTCCGATAGTTTGGACACCCCCACATCAGTATTCCGTCGGCTGGCTTCCTGTCAGCCTTGAGGAATGTTAAATGTTAGGCCCGAATAACATGGCCGCAAATGTGACCGAAAAAATCACGTTTCGAACATTTGAAAGATTTAGCGCGAATTTCATGACCCAAAGTGGCTTAGAACCCACCCGTATCATTTCCTGATCAACACAATGTAAACACGGAAATCGTTACATAAAGAGCGTTAACTATTCTAGATATGGTCTTTATTACTTACGAGAGATGCAAGCTCTGCTCCAAGACATTCTCGGGACATTTTTTGAAAAGAAATCATGTAAACTCTCGAAGTCTGGGCTCTCAGTCTTCATACGTGCGGCAGTTTAGTGAGTGACGTTTCTAGATTGAGGGATTCCGGTGTGAATTCGTGTTTAAATCAGTTCGACAAAGAAAAAGCCAAGAGCAGAATCGCCGCTGATAAACGTGACCGAGATGAACTCAATAGCAAACTGGACGTAGTTATCAATCCCTTGAAAGTGAAGTAACACCCGAGCGAAGTCGTGAATATCACCACTGGTAGGACTGGACCAGCGTACGCAAATGTTTACAACGCTATAGCTCAGGGTCAAGAGGAGATGGTTGAGTTCGAGAGGCGGTTATCAGCCGGGTTTTATGACACAGTGTCTACACCAGTGGTGACAATGTCCGTCATGAAGAAGGTTATAAAAGTAGGTGGCTCACGTTTATGATTGCAACTTGATTTATTCAAGAGTAACGGGTCTTCAATCGAGTATGAGAGATATTGACATCAAGGAAGTGATCTCTTATGAGCTGGCGCCAGTTCCAACTGCACTGTTCAATGAAGCTGGTGATTTGCGTATACCAAAATCGACATCAGACCTCAAAACAAGAACTACGTGTACAATATCAACAAGGAAATCCACACCGACAGGCGTAGATGTTTGCACGGTAATTGAAAAATGTGCCCTACTATGGATTCCTCACTGACCGGCGCCGCATAAACTTCGCAGTCCTGTTGTGCTGGATTTCGTTGAAACCATTCAAGAATCTGTGAAACACAAGTTGTTGTTGGGCGACGTTTATCTTATTTTTGACAGGTACAACGAGTTCAGCATGAAAAGTTGTACAAGGACCCACACGAGTGCTGAAAGCTGTTGCCGAGCATTCAGGTTGAGCGCAACATCAGTATTGCCGTCTCAGAAACTTATGCGGACCGTAACTGAGAATAAAAGGCATCTCATCAGAATAATTTGTCAGTATTTAAAGTCACAAAAGAGTTTTGGTGGCGAAAGTACTAAGGGGCATAAACATGTCGCTACTGTCCAAGACAACGTTCCAAATGAAATTAACAAAGGTGTCCTCATAAAAAGACGTGATATGAAAATTAGTCACAAAGAAACTGATAATATTATAGTTCAACAGGCAGTGAAACTTGCTATGGATGACTAAAAGCACGTTTTCGTCCTTGCAGATGACACAGATGTGTATACCCTACTCCTGCACCATTATCTGGAACAGAATATAACATCTTCCATGTTTTTAGAGTCACCCATTTGGGATAGGTCTGTGATAGAAATTGGTGCCACTGTTGAGAAGCACCGTGACATTATCCCAAATATCATTGCCGTGCATGCTATCTCTGGGTGTGGTACCGTCGACGGCTGCTTTGGAATAGGTAAAGGTCGGGTCCTTAAAGATTTCAAAGAGGGTTGTATATCGCTAGAGTCAGTTGGAAAAATTGATGCTCATTGGGAAAACGTCTTGCGTGATGCTACACAGTTCATGACTGCCTGTTATGGGTGTCCTACATCCAAATCAATGTCCGATGCAAGAATCAGCAGTTAGACATCCAAAGTAGGACGACCAGGAGCAACAAAAGTCCCTAAACTATGTATTCTCCCTCCAAGTACTGAGTCGTTTGCAGATAACATCAAACGAGGCCACATGCAAGCGTGCGTTTGAAAACATGTGCTGCATTCGGACCCTCCCAAACTGGAACCCACAAATTATGGGTTTGTTAGAGACGAGAAGGCGAAGTCACTTCTCCCATTGACTATACCGCACAATGTATCGCTAGCATCTGATAATATCTTAAAACTTATTCGATGCTTGTGTTCCAGAAAACCACCCTGCAAGCCGTCAAGGTACAGCTGTGTTGCCTCACGGTTAGCAAGCACTGTTTTCTGTACATGCCAAACAGCAACTGAGTGCTGTAACGAACACACGAGCGGAGCTACCGACGAGTCTGCAGAAAATGAAGGCTAATCATTGCCAACATTTTTAGAAAATACCATATTGTACATTACATATGGTCGCCTGTTGTTATACTTTTGGGTACTTACCTATTTTTGAAACTATCTAGTGGTCTACATAATCTTTCTTGTACCATATACCAGGACTCTGTTTCTAATATTTTTAATACTAATGCTATCATTGATAATTTACGCGCAATATATTAGTACCAATTCCGAACTTCATATCTGAACCGATACAGCTTGTACAATTGTACGGAAATATCTAAACCTTACTGCCATGTGATTGTCCATCACAAACATTGGTCACTACGACCATCACTGCAGTCGTAATCGGGAACAAATTGGAGAATTTGTGAAAAAATCGATTTTTCTGCTTTTGTCGCCATTTTGTCAGACATGTTGGATTTAGGCAGTCTAATTTTTACACAAAATTAAAAAGGTGTATCTATTGGATAAGAAAGATGCTAGTTTGTTTCAATTAGCACACAACATTGGTTAAAATCCTCCTGTTTGTAAAAATGGCCGCCATTTTGACCGCCATATTTAAAAATCAAAATATCACAAATTCCTCAAGGCTGACAAAAGGTCAGCCGGTTGATTTTTCAAATGAGTGTTGTGGACAACCACAGTTCACTGAGAAAACAACTTTAGACGCTAAAACACGCAACGGTGCATTGGCAGCCGGACTATTAATTCTTTTTCAGTTCTTTTGTGTCAAGAGCAACCAGTATCGTTTTCGCACGCTATCAGCGCTGATAAACCTGCTGTGTAAAACTCCCACTCAACTAAACCCTGCTCACACCGATAACACCAGAACCTCATTCTGTATACCCTTTTCAAACTGCTCTGACGAATTTTAGATAACAGAAGAAATAGCTTCAAAAATCAAAATTGGAAACCATGAAACGTTCTTCGAGGTCCCGATGTTTAGATTGGAGCTGAAAGTCCACGTCAGACGATTTATTCATCAAAGAACCACACCAACCAGAGATTGATTTAGCTTTTCACGAATGGGAAGAACTGAAAAACAACTCAATTTTCCAAGTAGACCAGCAGATATCCGAAAAACGTAGAAAGGAAAGCAGACGACGGCGAACTTCCAAAGGCCAAGCAATTTCAAATTTCCGAATCCAGAACTCTAAAAACTGTGCTATAAACTGAACAATGATTACGCCAAGTTCGCAAGAGAGTGGATGCACACAGTTGCAAAAGAAAGATATTACGAATGTGCAGTTCCGCACCTGATTATTTATTTATTAGATTTAACAACTCTTTAACAGCCAAGGTCACATCGTGTCGGTGGCAGTTTTACCACTGGAGGAAGCCGGAGTACTTGAAGATAACCACCGAGCAACGACGAGCAGCTGCCAGCCCCCCATCATCGTATCTCCGCACTGCAGCACTGGCAGGGTTAGATTGGTTGAAGACATGCGCACCATCGACGTGCAGTACGCATTAGTACACGGCGTCATCATGCCCACATATGGACTATCGGGGTTGAGTGCCTTGCCCAAGGACACAACGCGGGAGTCCAAATCGATCGCTCAGACAGTCACATTCAGCACCTGAGTCAAATAACACGAGTACTGTTTGATGGCAATACAAGAAGAGAAGATCCAAAGTTATTTAGATGACGCCATGGTTCCTGTTGACAGAGGCAGAGTATTTGAAGCATGGCGTGGGCTAACAGCTACGATGATAAGACCGTCTTTGTTAAGTGAATACGCACGGGCTTTCACAAGAAAACCTCATATTAACTCTTTGCATTCTGCTGGCGGATATTCCTGTCCAACACAGAGTTTCTCTTGTCTCTGAAATTAGTATAATTTGTGCATATTAAATCATTTTGTTTCCCTGTAAATGAAATGGATTTTTTCACCAATGATATCTTGTGTTACATTTAGATTTAGATTTATTTTTCATCAGATCTAGCCATGGCTGCTTTAAAGCAGTCATGACTAGATGTGATGAAAAATGTCTATAAAATACTCACGTAACGGTCAAAACCGGCCAGCGCTATTCTCAAAAATCGCCAATTAATTTTCAAAATATTTTCATTTTTTGTCTCAAAAACATAGGTTATGACCCCTCGTTGGAACCAGCTCGTCGAGCTCGTTCCAACGAGGGGTCATAACCTATGTTTTTGAGACAAAAAATGAAAAAAATTAGTTAATCAAGAATTTTTTTTGCAAGTGTCGTCTGCTTTTCATGTTAGGTAAAGGGTTAATTCCTGTCCACATATCTGGTGCACACACAACTTCATAAACACACATAAACAAGAGAAAACAAAACCCATCAAAATATAACTATTGAAATTACTGCGGAAATAAACTCTTGGTGAGTTAAACTATATTTGTGGGCGATTGAGAGACAGAAAAAAAAAACTGGTCAGCAATTGTTCAAAAGGGTAAAAATAACTACAGCATACCACAAGTAGCGTAGATGTACACATTTCATTTCTTATTTTTTGTTCTTCTGAATGTCCGTTAAATGCAAGTCTTTTCTCACTAAGTTGGTTCAATTATGACATGAATCCATGAGGAAGAACTCGTCTTTAAAATATTTCTCTTAGAGACTGGCAACACTCTGAGATTGGTCTGTTATTTTACGGAAGATAATAGCTTCCATGGATAGGTCATAGTGGGCCCCAGGTTCCTCTCTATAAAATGTTGTGATTTAACCCTCTGAAGATAATAAAAAATAATTAACAAGCTAACATATTTTCAAATAATACCCTTCGAAATATAAAGGGACAATAAGCCGCTGATTTAACCCTTTACCTAACATGAAAAGCAGACGACACTTGCCCAAAACATTCTTGAATAACTAATTTTTTTCATTTTTTGTCTCAAAAACATAGGTTATGACCCCTCGTTGGAACGAGCTCGTTGAGCTCGTTCCAACGAGGGGTCATAACCTATGTTTTTGAGACAAAAAATGAAAAAATAATGAAAATTAATAGCGCTGGCCGGTTTTTGCCGTTACGTTGGGTAAAGGGTTAAAAAAATATATCACATTTCAAATTTTGCTTCTGTGTGGAAGAAAACTGTATGCAAGTTGTCATACACCAGAACTAACGCGAAATGACTGAAATTAGTAATTTTATAAAGTTTGAAGGCGGGCGGATTTTCATAAGATTCGACATTGCGAGGAGATAAACGGAGTTGTCTGAAAGTGATCGGAAGGGTAAAAACAGCATGGCATATTTCTGAATATACGTGGAAACTATTTTACCTTCGCCGCTGTCTAAATGAATGACCGCCATGTACGTCAACTGTGTGCTACTTTAGGAATAAATGGGGGCATATTAGATCAACAACTTTGCATCATTTTAAATAATACACAGTTATACTTCCAATAGAACCGAAAGCACACGTATCGTCAATAACATTCCAAAATCAAATTGCACGGATGAATACGCTATAAATAGAACACGTGTACACAAACTTCACCTATGTCCTTCTGTGAAAGCAAATTTAGACAAATATGGAAAGTGACATTGCAGTTGTGCTGTCTGGGAATTTACTTCAAGTGATTGGGTAAATAGATCGAGGTTTCTGAGGATTGCATGCCTTTTTGAAAAAGAAAGTCTGTAAAATTATAGCGTTGAAGTTAATTTATTTACTCGAAACTGGTGCTTTCGTACAAATGATATATGAAACAGAAGGGGATTTTTGTACAATGAAAATCGTGGTTTCGTTAAATCTTCAGCTTATTGTTTTCAAACTGACGACTTATTGCCCCTTTAAACAATTCAATCTTGTTTGCCAGTGCTCATTAACTCATTGCATGATGCTGGCGGATATTCATGCCCCGGGGTGGGATTTCTCTTGCCGCTGAAATAAGTATAATTTTGACGCTATTAATCAAATTTTACCTCTGAAAATTGTATGAAGTGTTTCACCAATGATTCCCGGAGATAAATTGAGATGCACTTTTCATTAAATCTCGTCATGGCTGCTTCAAAGTGGAGCCATGATTAGATTTGATGAAAAATATTTCGAAAATCTCAAGTGGGTTAAGAGTTAAGCTAGTAACATTACTGGAAAATTGCTGCATGGAGGTGTTAAAATTTTAGTATATTTAAATTTTTTTTTTTTGGAGCAAGTCACTTACATTCCTAATTTATGCATACCAGGGGCCAATACTATAGAACTTTTACAATTGTATTTTCAAGAATTGTATCTTCTAGTTATGATTTTTAAATGGGCTGAAATAAACCATTAACATTTTCAAAGATGTGGCAATTTGCTGGTTGGCAAATTGCCACATCTTATAAAATGCTAATGATTCATTTTAATCAGTTATATTAGTAGGTAGAAAATACAATTCTGGAAAATATAGTTGTGAACGGTTTATAGTATTGGCTCCAGGTTGTGGAGATTCGTCTTCTAACGAGCGTCTTATTCTCAAATGAATTAAGTGAATGTTGTGGGAGCGCCGTGGCTCAGTAGGAAGAGGTGCAGGCTGCAAGCCGAGAGGTCCTCGTTTCGAATACCACCTGCGGCAACCGCGTTGTGTACTTGAGCAAGACACTTCATCCCCATTGCCCACGTGGTGGCACGGTGGCGTTGTGTACTAAGGCATACTGTACGTCGGTGGTGCACTTGTCTTCAACCAATGCTAACCCTGCTTGTGTGGAGTTAGTATGTTGGGGAAGTTGACAGTTGCTCGCCGTTGCTCGGTGGTTCTCTGCGGGTACTCCGGTTTCCTCCACCCATACATTTTTGGTGGTCATGATTAGCCATTGTGCAGAAATATGTGACCTTAAACACCAATAAATAATAAATAGTGAATTTTGTTTTTGTTTTACAGGTACAGTTGAAGAATATATCCGTCAGTGAAGATGGCTATCAATCTTCCGCACTTTTCAAAAGAAGGACCGTGGGCTATAGTAATAATGTTTTCATGTTTCGCCCTTAAAGCAATAATATATGGTGTTACTTTGAGTTTCGGATTATACACAGTGGAGTTTTTAAAGTACTTTGATTCATCAGCCGCTGCCATATCTTTGATTGGTGCAATCAATCTCGGTGTCATTCGAATGGCAGGTTAGTTGTTTACATTATTTTACAGAGGTGCTGTTTTAAACCCGTCAGTATGGCACCTGTTCTTCCGTCCTCCATACTGGCACAATTTATTAACCCTTTACCTAACGCATAGGATATCGAAATTTATTATTTTAATTATTGTTTTTTTTTAGTTTTAAAAAAAAATTGTCAACAAGACCATATCATGTGACCTCCTCTTTGAAACGCGTTCAACGGGCTCGTTCCAATGAGGGGTCATAAGATATATTTTTGTTGAATTTGTTTGACAAATATATATTTGTTTCAACTACCTAATTTGCAACTTACGTGGAGGCCAATTTCTTAGTTAACTCGGAATAATCAGAGAAACAGAATTCTTAGCGCCTAATATTCATCAGGAATTTTACAAAAAGTATAGGTTGTTAGACTAAAGTGTTATTATGTTAAAATATGCTCTAATGATATTGACAGTTTTTCAAATGATTTTCTGCATATATTTAAATGGCACCTTTATACTTTCAAGGGACGATGTCGTTGTTCATGGATAGGACATAAATGGTGCATGAAACATAGGAATACGTATGTTTGTTCAACCCTTTACCCAACGAATCGGCCGCATCCCCCCCCCCCCCCCCCGCGTAATTTGCAACTTCAGCAGTAGAAAAAATATTATTTTTCAAAAAAATTCAACAAAACCATATCATGTGACCCCTCGTTGGAACGAGCTCGTCGAGCTAGGTCCAACGAGGGGTCACATGATATGGTTGTGTTGACATTTTTTGAACAATTTGAAAAAAATGATATTTAAAATAATAAATTTTGATATCGTCTGCGTTGGGTAAAGGGTTAAAAGCACTTGGAAATGGACACACACAGTTGGATAAAATGACTACTGCAGTACCTTCCCGCGGTCTGCCGTCTGTCGCCTGTCGCGCCAAAAGAGTTAAGGGGTAACTGACGTATAAGATTTGTGTGCTGGGTTGAAACTGACAACGACTGACATCTTTGACCAGAGGATACAGTAGTGTGGAAATATGAACACCATGAGATGAGTATCAGATCAAAATATCTCCCGTAAATAACTATTTAGACATATTAGAGAGGATTTCCAATGGTGCCTGGTCAAAAGATAACCAATCCAAAACATTTTATTTTGATCAAACGGTATAATATATTGGTCGAAACGTAGCCTTTTGGTTAAAATGTAACATTCTGATTGTCAAAACTTTCATCTGGTCAAACGTAACATTTTGTTGGTCAAGACGTAACATTTTTTGGTAAAAACGTAACCCTTCTTGGCCAAACATTTACATTTATTTCTATTGGTCGCCACTTAACACTTTGATGATCAATACGTAACATTTTCCCAGATAAAACGCAACTTGTTCTGGTCAAAACGTAACTTTTCTCTGGTCAAAACTTAACATTTGGGTGACCAAACCGTTCACCTGGTTACTCACAGCAAACACAGGCAATGTTTCTTCCAATGGACCTCCGGGGTGCCCGGAGGTCCATTGGCTGAAACATTGCTTGTGCGCAGACCATATGTACAGACTTTGATAGCCTTACTATGGTCATAACGTGTAGATTAACGCGCAGTGCTGTTTATGCGCATTTCATGCGAGGAGTTCTAGTTTTAACTGTACTTACTGACATGTGGTCTGAAATGATTGAAATGAATCTTAATATCACCAAAGGGCTTCTTCAAAGCCTGTTTTGCACCACCGACACTTTTGTGTTCATGGGGATACCATCATGTCTGGGTAAGCAGCAGAACACCATGTCATATATAGCCAGACATAAGTCCATTAATCTTTTTCAAGAAGTTCTAAATTCATGAGTTTCTTCAAGCCGAGGTTACGTAAAGACTGTAGACAAAAGACAGGGAGTCCGAAAATATGATGGATTTCCCTTTTTACTTATTCCCGGTCTATCCGACTGAAAGGTACAGAGCCTTAATTTCTGCTACAAAATGGAATTTTAATTTGGTACTCTAATTGATGTCGTCTGATCGCGCAAACAACTATAGACGATACTTACCATTGTCTTCAGAGCCATCTCGATAAATCCTTTTAACGCCCTGTACACAGGAGTTACTTCAACCTACTTTTCCACAGAAATTGTCTCAATTGTTTTAGAAGTGGCAAGTTCCAACATAACTGGTTTTGTATTCAAATGTCCTGGAGGTTTTTGCGATCCACGTATTTTGTCTAGTCTAGCATACTCGATATAAGAAAGTGCGGAATAGTAATCTCATTAAAGAAATAAGAAAGACATGGGGTCAAGTTCCAATATATTCTGCAAATGGATAAATAAAAGAAAGGCAATACCACACAAAGTATTAACCATTTGAACTCAAGTAGTTATTTATTTATTTATTGGTGCTTAACGCCACATCAGCAGCTAGGGCTATATCGTGGCGAGAAAACAGAGGTATCTAAAAAGTCATTATCAAGAATGAAGTAAAAATTGAATGAAATAAAAATAACCACAAAGACATTTCAAAGACAAAAAAAGATTAGAAAAGCAATGAGTAATGAGATGAGAAAATACATTATAAATCAACCTGAGGAACTGAGACTTGATGATTCGAGATTAAAAGACTAAAAACAATTTTAAAATTTGGTAAAAAGGTTGATTACTTTTAGAAATGACACAATTTTATGTGGGCTCGTATTATAAAATAGATCTCTAAGGGATCCAGCTGTGAAGTACTGCCCTCTAACAAGATTAAAATCAGTGCAATGTAAAAGAATGTGTTCCACTGACAACACCTGCTGACATGGAACACACTCTGGTCGCAAATTACCCTCTAACAAAAAGGAATGTGTTAGTCTTGTATGACCAATATGACATCGTGTCAGAATAACATGATCTTTCCTACAAAGGTTACTAGATGGGTAGGGATCAGAAACAGTTGGTCGGAAGCGATGAAGCTTGTTATTAGTTGCCCCATCCCATTCCGCCTGCCACATAGATTTGATGTAGCTACTAATATGTGGTTTGAAATCACTGAAAGGGATGTTAAAATCAGTAAGAGGCTTTGTTAAAGCCTGTTTTGCTGTGTTGTCTGCCTTGGTGTTACCAGCGATACCTACATGACCGGGTAACCAGCAAAACACGATATCACATTGGTCAGACATGAGAGTTGATAACTTCTCACGAAGATCCAAAACTAGGGGGTTCTTCAACCTGGGGTTGAGTAAAGCAAGTAAAGAGGAAAGAGAGTCGGAAAAAATAATCGACTTCTTTTCCTGAGCATTCTCAATATGTTCAAGAGCGAGTTGTAAAGCTTTAACTTCAGCTGTGAAAATAGAACTCTGATTCGGTATTCTGATTGAGGTGACATGAACACCAGTAACAGCAGCTGATGATACTTTGTCACCATCCTTAGATCCATCCGTATAGATCCTTGTATATGTACTATACTTGGACTTTATTTCGGCATATTTTTGTTTGAACTGCAAGGAATTAGTATCAGATTTTTTGGTAGAAGCAAGGTCCAAAATAACTGTAGGTTTTTTAAGATGCCAAGGAGGAATATGTGTTTTACGATTTTCTTTTACTGTATGTGGTTCAATTTTGGTGGACTCCATGTGGGGTTTAATTCTAATTCCCAATGGAGGAATATGTTTCTGGTGGCGGTTAAAGAAATCAACATTTTGAGGGTCTGTAACACAATTATAAGCAGGATTTGAAGGATTGGCCAAAAGTTTAAACACATATTGGAGAAACAATTTAATTCTGCGCTTCTCAAAAGAAGGTTCCTCTGCTTCAACAAGCATCGAGTCTATAGGGGATGTTTGAAAAGCCCCTAGACTAATTCTAATACCACTATTATGAATTGCATCAAGTGGTTTGAGATATGATTTCCTTGCAGAACCATAAACTACACAACCATAATCTAATTTTGACCGAACAAGTGATCTATATAGATGGAGCAAAGTTTTTTGGTCAGCACCCCAATCGGCGCTACCAACAACTTTCAGCAGGTTCAGAGTTTTCTTACATTTAACTTTTAGTTGTTTTATGTGGGAAGTGAAATTCAGTTTGTTGTCAAACAACAAACCTAAGAATTTCACTTCCCTAACAACTTTAATAGGACTCCCATCAATTTTTAACTCCGGATCGAGGTGATGTCTCCGAAGTTTACAAAAATGAACACAATTCGTTTTTGACTTGGAAAATTTAAAACCATTTTCTGTGGCCCATTTTTGAATCCTATTCAAACACAGCTGAAGTTTGCGCTCGATAGCATTCATATTTTTACTGCTATAACAGATTAAAAAGTCATCGACATACAATGAAGAATCTACCATATTCTCAATTGCATCGATGATACTATTAATTTTAATCGAAAACAGGGTAACGGATAAAATACTACCCTGAGGGACCCCCAATTCCTGCTCGTGAGGATCAGATAACGTTGACCCAACACGAACCTGAAACTGGCGGTCCTTTAAAAAGTTTTCAATAAAAAGAGGCATACGCCCTCTCAACCCCATGTTAAAAAGATCTTTTAAAATCCCATACGTCCACGTTGTATCATATGCCTTCTCTAGATCAAAGAAGATGGCGACCACATGTTCTTTTCTAGCAAAGGCATTTCTTATAAACGTTTCAAGTCTGACCAAATGATCGACAGTACTCCTCTGGTTTCTGAAACCACACTGAACATCCGCAAGCAGATTGTTCGATTCCAGAAACCAGACAAGTCGGTCATTGATCATCATCTCCATGGTTTTGCACAGGCAACTGGTTAAGGCAATAGGCCTGTAATTGCTTGGGTTGCTGTGATCTTTTTCAGGCTTAGGAATAGGAATTATAGTTGCTTTACGCCAGGAGGGTGGAAACTGGCCAGTCATCCAAATGCCATTAAAAATTGATAATAAAAGTTCTAGAGATGTTTGTGGCAGATGCTTTAAAAGTTTGTAATGTATGTCATCGGGACCAGTGGCAGCATCCTTTGCTCTACGCAAAGAGTTACGTAACTCTTCCATAGAGAAAGGTTCATTGTAATCTTCTAAATTGTTGGAGGTAAATTTGATCTTTTGTTTTTCTTGCTGTTTTTTAATTTTGATAAATTCTGGATTACAATTTTCAGACGACGAATGCTTCGAAAATGTGGAGGCCAAAGTGTTCGAAATTTCTGTTTTAGATGTAATTAGGGTGTTGTTTTCCTTCAGGTGTTGTACAGTTGATTTTGTTTCTTTTCCTTTAATCTTTTTTATCATTTTCCAAATTTTAGTGATAGGCGTGTTTTGGTTAATTTTAGAAACATAAGTTTCCCAAGAATGTTTCTTTTTTTGTTTTATAAGTCGTCTTGTTTTTGCCCGATTTATGCGTAGTTTATCTAAATTATGTGTAGATGGTGACTTGTTAAATTCCCGTTCAGTTTTCTTACGGTCCTTTATAGCCTGTTTACATTCATTATCAAACCATGGTTTGGTGAAACGTTTCGGATTTGCCGAGGTTTTAGGGATGACTGTGTTTGCAATATCAAGCAACTCGTTTGTAAAATGTTCTATTTGATCAGCACTATCCTGAAATTTCTCCCGTGTGAGGCGTTCAGAACAAAGTGAAGAGAAAGTGTCCCAGTCAGCCTTTTTCAAGTTCCACTGGGGCACCTTCTCATCATCTGCCGGAACTACACTTTCCAACACAATTGGAAAGTGATCACTCCCGCACAAGTCATCTTCTACCTTCCAAGAGAAATCAAGGAAGATAGAAGGGCATGCAATTGTAAGATCAATTGATGTGTATGAACCGGATGCGGGGTGCAGGTAAGTATCTGACCCATCATTAAACAAACACAAGTCATATTTTGAAACCAGTTCTTCTATTGTTTTACCCTTCAGGTCTTCTTTGCTGCAGGAATCACCCCAAAGAGGGCTATGAGCATTAAAATCACCCAACAAAATGTACGGAGTTGGGAGCTGATGAATCAGATGTTCAAGATCAGTCAGCTGAAGTGGTTTATTTGGAGACACATAAATTGAACATAACGTGACTGTCTTGTTTAAGGTCAGGCGTATTGCTACAGCCTGTACATTTGATTGTAAAGGTACAGAACTGTGAATAATGTCGTTTCTGACTAAGACAGATGTTCCCCGTACATGAAGGTCATTTTCATCTGCCCAAGCATTATACGAGGTATAACCCTTGAAAACAGAATGATCATTTGTGTTAGGTTTCTTCAGGAGTGTTTCCTGTAAGCAAAAAGCTGCAGGTTTATATTTTTGACATAAAAGGCCAAGTTCATTAAAATTTGCCTTAAAACCTCGGCAATTCCATTGTACTAATTTTGTATTATTTGTATTATCCATGTTTAGTTGGAGATTTGGACGGTGGACGTATGGGCGAAATTACCCCAGGAGGTTTCCTAGGAGATTTTCTGTTTGGAGACCCTCCCTGAGACGAAATCGGGTTCATTTTGCTTGAGAAGGTGGTGTTGATGCATTCATCAACATCCATATCTCGCAAGCCTTCAAAAATGTTCGAAGCAACATTTTTTTGATATTTTGGAGTTCTGTTTGAAGTTAACTTTTGCTGTTCCTTATCTTTGCACTTTTGCTCTCTGTTATATTTCCTTCTCTGACTCTGACTAAGATTTTGTAGTTCTGGTTGTGGTTTGGTTTGATCTTTTTTCTGGTCTGGTTTTGTTTCTTTTCCTTTAATCTCAATTGTTTTAGTTTTATTTTGATCTTTCTTCGTATTGATATTTGATTTTTCTGCTGTTATTGGTATAGTGGTCGGAGTTTGAGTTGATTTCGGTTCGGTTTCTTGAGATTGTGAAATTGTAAAAGGGTCTATCAAAGTTGGCAGAACACTGTCGTTCAACCAAGTAGGTTGTGTCTGGCACGCAATAGATTTAGTGTGAACTTTTTGAGCGACTTTGGTTGCATATGTTGTTGACGAACTCATACCAGGCATTGCTGTAACTATTTCTCTGGCTTCTTTAAAACTTATCTGTTTCTCGCATTTAATTTTTTGTATATATTTTTCTTTTTTCCATACAGGGCAATCTTTGGAAGATGCAGTATGGTTGCCCTGGCAGTTACGGCAATTGACGGTGTTATTACATGGGTCCTGATGTTGTTGACCACATTTATAACATGTTTCTTTTCCCCTGCAGCTATTTTGTCCATGGCCATATTTTTGACATTTGAAGCATCGAAGTGGATTTGGAATATACAAATCCACCTTGATGTTCATGTAACCAACCTTGATAGATTTCGGTGGTTGTACAGTTTCAAATGTAAATATATATGTGTTAGTTTTTACTGTGATTCCATCTTTTCGTATCTCTATTCTTTTTACATCACTAACACCTTGTGATTTTAATTCTGTTTTGATTTCTAATTCATCTATCCCAGAGAGTTCTTTAGTTCTTACCACACCTTTGCTGCTATTTAATGTCCTATGGGGGGAAACTTTGACCTTTAAATCTAATAGCTTGGTTGTCTGCAATAAAGTTTTTGCCTGGTTTTCTCTGTTGCATTCTATCAACAGCCCTCCTGATCGTAATTTCTTCACATTGTTGACAGTGCTTGCAATTCCTTTGATAGCCTTCTCCAGACCAAAAGGATTTAAGTTGGTTGCCGATTTCCCTTCTTCATCAGAATATATAATAACAAATTTTGGCCAAGAATTACATTGATTGATTACTTGTTCAGTGTCAGAGTCAGAATCAGAATATCCCCGTTTTTGTATTTTGTGATTTTGATTTTCCATGTTGTAGTGTATTAAAATTCTTCTGTTCATGGCTCTCACCCTTACTCTGAGCCCAACTTTGGGGGTTACGTCGCGGAATTCCAGCGAACAACACCAAGAGTACATGAACAGCATACTCCCCCAGCGTTGATGCTATTGCATACCGCTGAAGGATTGACCCGTCGAATGTTTATGGGAAGTGCCAGGTCGTGGCAGCCATTCAACCAACAATTTCCCTAAAACGTGCAACAAAAACTACCACTGACAACGAATGCAGACAGAGCAAGAAAACAGATGTTCGGAAAGTATTAAAATAACCAAAAGTCAGGAGACGGTAGTAATGGTAAAATCAAAGTAAAAGAAATAATTGATTGAATGACCACCCAATGCCCCCCGACGTGACACCCGATATTTTTGGGGTTGGGGGCTCCCGATTGGTCAAACCGGGCCATCCGACCATCTGTCTACTCCCGAAATTGGGGCCAAAGCAGTGTGTTGGACATTATCTCCGAAATGGAGACCAGGCTCCATCCCGGAGACTGCCCTAACCGGGGCCCGAGTCCTCAACTACCAGGATTCCTTCTTCCGGGGCCTTCAGAACGCACCTCACGGGAGAACAAGGTGCCTGCCAGATGGTATTAGCAGGGTTGATCATTTTGGTCCGGGGCTGCGTATTCGTGTATTTCGCAGCGAACCAGCTCAATTGAGCAAACCTGCCAATCAAAAATTAGCAAACCTGCCCAATTGAGCAGGCCGTCCTCTATCCGCCACCCGAGGACCCGCCTAGTAGGGGACGATCAAACCCCCCTAGGAACTCAAGTAGTATCTTCTAAGAAAGTTCAATGGCAGCAATTAGACGAGTCCATGTTCATAATTTGGGGTTGATCCATCACTATTCTCAACGTGAAGCCCCAAGGCTGCATGTTGAAAATATTGATTGGTCTACACCACACAATTACTGAACAGCCATCCTATTTAATGACGTTATGCCGTATCATATTCCTGGTCGGAAAAGCGGCCGCGCATGTTCAAGGTGGATGTACAAAGTACTGATGACCGGGACATTATAGCAGTAGAATGATCAAGCATTGTGAGAAGGTAAATGGCAGAAGGTGGGAGAAGGCGTCCGTTTTATTTTATTTAATTTATCTGACTTAGTATGCAGGGAAATTGTGGTGGGAAAAGTACAAAATGCAGTCACCAAGTTGAAGAATGCAAAAGCATCAGGCACTGATGAAATTCCCAACGAGTTTGTAAAAAGATGAGGGGATCCATTATATGAACATCTTACAGCACTATTTAACAAAGCAATCACAAAGCAAGAGGTCCCGTTCGAGTGGGCGGTAAGCAGGGTAACATCCATACACAGAAAGGAGATAGGGATGTTTTGGATAATTACAGAGGGATATCTGTTAGTAACAATATTGGGAAGGTCTTCTACAAGGTTCTTTATGGAAGGCCTGTGGAAATTGACAATTGATAGAATCAACGAAACGCAATAAGAAAAAGATGTTTATGGCCTTTCTTCATGTGAAAAAAGCACATGACAGAGTATGGAGGGAAGGAACGTGGCAGAAGCTTGAGGACCTTGGATTTGGAGGAAGTTTTGTTGGCTTCATGAAAGCTCTGTACAAAGAGGTGCAGAGTGTACGTAACCCGGGAAACATCACAACGAAGAGGGTCCCAATGAAGATAGGCCTTAAGCAGGGGTGCATCTTGTCACAAATTCTGTTTGCGTTGTACATAAAAGATCCAGGATATGAGTTGATTGCAAGCCCAGAGGGGTAAAAGTGGGAGATACAAAATTCTCAGGACTTTTCTTTGCCGATGACATGGTTTTATGATTTTGCCGAGAGTGAAGAGGGACATCAAAAACGGTTAACCATAGTAGGAAAGTATGGGCATGAATGGCGTCTTGGACTTAATGAAAATAAAAGCAAAGTAATACCTGTGGGCCATAAAGTACATGAGTCGCGAAGGTGGAGGGTGGGAAAATTCTCTATTAGTGAAGAGGAAAACAAGGATATAACATTGGGAGAAACGAGCGAATATGAATACTTGGGGGTGATTCTATGTGTTACAGGTAGAGGCATATACAGAAATGACACAGATAAACTTAGGACAAAAGGAAAAAGAATACTCAATAATTTAAAACTTCAGGGAAGAAATAGCTTTAACAATGTGTTCGTTGGAAAAAATTATTTGGGAGAGGGTGGGATTACCATGTATAAAATATGTAATTCCTCTAAACCAAATGGAAGTGAAGAAAAGAAATGGAGAGTCTACAAAATGATGCGGGTCGGTGGATAACCGGATCAAGTAATGCAGCCGCACCGGAAGCGGTCAGAGGGGAATTCGGGTGGATGCCGGTTAAAGATAGAATAGATATGGGAAGATTATGCTACCTAAATTACCTGGTAAACCCCCTAAACAGCAGATGGTGTAAAACTACTTTCACCCATGTGTGAAATTATAACATTCAGACAGGATAGATAAAGCAGGCGAGGGTGCAATGGAGAACTACCACATAGAGACTGAAAGTGTAGAAGGGGGACACCAGCAGGGGATGAATTTTATAAGGGAAATGGTGCTTGGGGATTATAATAGAAACTGGCGAGCTGGAATTAGGGCCAATAGTTCCTTACACGGGTTAAATAACAAAGATGCGCCAGCTTTTGAGAAGTACCTGGATGAATCGTTTTGGGGGTCATTGTTGTTCAAAGTGGTGAGATCCAAGCCACTGGAGTTGAGGGGGAGAATCGGGAACGGCTAAGAAACAGTGTGCCAAACGTGTAACTTAGGTGTAACGGAGACCTTGGAACATTTCGTTTTAGAATGCCCCAAATATTTGCAAGGGAAATGATAGAAAAATGGGATGGAAACATGAAGGATAATTGAATGAGGAATGACATGAGGAAAAGGGTCAATTTTATAGTTGGTGAGATTGAGAAGGCGCCAATGGGGGAATTATGATTATGAAACGGTTTTTGATTGAATGCTAGGCGATTAGGAGGGAGAGTGTGTGGGGGGGGGGGGGGGTGAATATCCCGGCGGTGCACTTGGGTAATGTAGGCCTCCTAGTTAGAGGACAGCGACAAATCAGCGGAAGGCCAACGATTTATTATTATCAAATGTAATTCAAATACTCAATGGAGGGATTTGCTTTCGGTTTCTGTCGAACTAATCAACATCTTGAGGACTACAGTTAAAACTAGAAGTCCTGTCACGAACTGTGCGCTTATCTAGGCTTAATTGCGCGTAGGAATTGCGCGCACTTGCCATATCGAATGACATCCAAAGCACGGCAGGTTCTCCATGTTACTTATAGCAAACACAGGCAATGTTTCTGCCAATGGACCTCCGGGTTACTCGGAGGTCCATTGGCTGAAACATTGCTTGTGCACAGGCCATACGTACAGAATTTGGTAGCGTTACTATGGTCATTACGCGTAAGTTCACGCGCTGATCGACGTGCTATTTGTGCACATTTTACGACAAGACTTCTAGTTTTAACTGTATATAAACAACCATAACCAGGAATCGAAAGGTTTACATGTAGTTTTGCCACGAGTGTAGGCTCTCCAGCTTCAGGAAATTATCACATCTATTATTGATATTCTAATTGTTCCCTGACTAAATCTTATGGATTCCGTCAAGTGGGCTAAGGTGATATTTTTTGCAGAACCGTACCTCTCACAACCGTAACCTAACTTTCATCCCATAAGGATCTACACAGAGGGAATAACATTTTGTTTGGAAACACCTCAATCAGTACATCTATCTAGCTTCAGAAGGTGGGGGCGTTTTACATATATACTGTTTAGTTGTTTGATGGGAGCTCGGTGGCTCAGTGGTAGACTGTTGGACTTCTATGCTGGAGGTCTCGAGTTCGATCCTCGTTCGAGACGACCCGCGTTGTGTCCTTGGGCAAGGCACTTTATCCCGGTTTCCTCCATAGGGGCAAGATGACGCCGTGTACTAAAGCGTACTGTACGTCGATGGTGCACATGTCGTCAACCGCTGTAACCCTGCTTGAGCGGAGATTGAACAGAGTTACACTGTTGAGGAGCTGACAGTTGCTCGTGAATGCTTGGGGCTTATCTCCGGGTACTCCGGCTTCCTCTGCCCGTAAAACTGTCACGGTCACCATTAGCCATTGTGCGTAAGTATGTGACCTTATAAACAGCAATAAATAAATATTTAAGTAAATAAATAAATAGTTGTTTGATATGAGGTGTTAAATTCAGTTTACTGTAAAACTATGAACCAACTGTACTTCTTTAACATCTTTTAGGTATTCTCATCTATTTAAACTCCGGGTCCAATTTATGACTTGAGCTTACAGAAATGAACAAGTTTGTGTTGCTCTCGGATAACGTCAACCCATTTTCTATGGCCAATTATTTCTGGTTCTGTTCAGACTCAACTGGCGGTCATGTTTTGGTGCAAAAACTGATCAAAATGTGATAAATATACAATGAAGTATCTACCATATTCCCAAGTTATTCGACGATGCTGCTGAGGTTAACTGAAAAAGTGTAACAGATAGCTTACTACCACGACGAACATCTAATTTCTACATGAATGAATCAGATAATTTACCGTACATAAACTTGGAAATGACATTCCTTTAAAATTTACTGTAAAGGTGTCATTCGGTCGCTTCAAACCAATGTTGAAAGGTATTTTAAAATTTCGTATTTCCAGGTTGTTTCATATGCCTTTTCCAAGTCAAAGAGGATGGCGACCACATGTCCATTCCTAAAAAAAAAACGTTTCTAAAATAAAACGTTTCAAGTCGAAAAAATGACCATACTTCCTCTGAATTCTACAACCAGAGTAAGAACTCGCGGGGTAGTTGTTTGTATTCAGAAATCAGACAAATCGGAGCTTCGCCGGATCGAACATATCATTGCACTCAAATCGAACATCCCCAGAAACGCACATTGCGGTATCACACCAAGCGGGTGGTACATTATATAGCTTCAGGTGTTTTAGTAACCCAAAGGGATAAATGAATAAATATTCTTTCGGGCAATAGTATGGCACAGTACTACTGACCGATAATGGACGTGTTTAAGGACCCCGCATTGGCAATGTGGTTGCTAGTTTGGTGATGTGTGAGCCAGACCATCCCTAGAAATTAGTCAGGTCAATCTACAGTGCTGGTGTAAATGTCGCAGCAGATAATGAACACACCTAAAAACATCACATCATTTGATCACACACCCGCTAGGGAGGGGTATAGTACAGGACGTCACCTTCGCGATTTCCCCTTGATTCTCGACACAGGTTTCAGGTGCACCCTGTGTATTACTAAAAGCTATTCGTCGAACATATTTCTAAATGAGGTCATAAGCTAAGAATTTGAAAACAAAATATGGTTGAGTCAACTTGAATGTGCCTCGGTCTGCCATTTCCTCCCAATAAGAACAAAATGGTGAACTGTACCGACAAATAGGTGGACACGTGATGTTTTACATTGATCTGACTAGAACACGTCATTAACTCTGCATAAGTGATTTCTTTTCAACTGTATTGCTGGAATATTAGCGAGACACGTCTCAACTCAGCCACCCCCACCCCCACCCCTTCTTCTAAGATGGTGTAAAGTCGATCAACATATAGCTCCTTCCATAGATGATGTCACCGGTGCTTCATTAATTAAATGTTTCATGATTATTCCTTTAATTAGTGTTTGGAATCTAATAATATTACGTCCGTGGATTGCCCACACTTGGAAAGTGACCAATCCACGGTGACTGTAGTACATTGCCGCAAACATGCGCACATCATCGACATATTCTTTTCTCACAGACATCAAAATATGTTTAACCCTTTACCTAACATGAAAAGTAGACGACACTAGCAAACAAAATTCCTGAATAGCCAATTTGTTTCATTTTTAGTCTCAAAAGCATAGGTTATGATCCCTCATTGGAACGAGCTCGACGAGCTCGTTCCAAAGAGGGGTCATAACCTATGTTTTTGAGACAAAAATGAAAATTAATTGTCGATTTTTGTGAATAGCGCTGGCCGGTTTTGGCAGTTACGTTGGGTAAAGGGTTAAAAAGCGATCGGCGATTTTGAGACGTCGGCGAATCGAAAACATTCGAGACATTATTTGTTGCTGAGCATTGTTTCTTTAGAGCAACTTTCGCCACCCCTCCTTCAAAGATGGCGGCGAAAGACGCACATTTCTGTTTGTGATCAATGAACGTTCCAGGAATCCAGTTTTATAGATATGAATGCTCTGCATACCGCACTTCACTTAGAATCTGCAAACTCTTTCCGAGTGCTCCACATTACAGTAATGACGCCGATTACAATGTAAATTACATATCTGGGATTAGAACCCCTGCCGAGAGTTTTCTTTAAAATCAACCGCCAAGGGAAACTATACTAATCTACCTACACTACTCGGCTGCCGAGAAATCTGAAAAATTGGGTCTGCCGGTGGTCAACTGTAGTCTTCCTATGCAGTTGATGACGACGGAAACTCGACAGAGGTTCAAACTACGCTATGCCATTTGGGCTGCACGGTATTCGAAACTAGATACTGCTATCGATGATCAAACAAATACCGCGGTATACAAGTGTATCGAAAGACTGTTCAGATATCTAAACATACCATAATTGAGACTTGAGCCATAACTGTTGGAACGAGTCATCATGCCTTGATGATGATGCAGTTCAAATGACCCTTTACCCAACGCAGACGATAGCAAAATTTATTTTAAATATTCGTTTATCGAATTTAAAAAAAAAAATTAACAAAACCATATCATGTGACCCCTCATTGGGAGGTGCTCGGCGGGCGTGTTCCAATCAGGGGTCACATGATATGATTTTGTTGAATTTTTTTTTAAAGTAATTCTTTTTCAACTGCTCAATTTGTATATTACGCGGGCCGATGCTGCGATTCGTTTGGTAAAGGGATAATAGGTTTCATTCGGGACTATAGTTAAGAAAACTCAAAATATCTTGCAAATTGCATTGTGGGGAAATAAATAATGACGATAAACCTATATGTTTGTAATTACACTGGTATTCAATCGATACTGGTTTGAATACCGGTAAGTGTCGGTTCATCGATATACCGTGCAGCACTAATGCCATTTACAAATGATTTTTTATTTGTCAGCGTGAAACCAAATGATATATGATGACCTTCAATTTTGACTATATCTACTATATTCATGCAGGACCCTTAGTTAGTATATTGGTGAGAATGTTCGGTTACAGAGCTGTTGTCATCGCAGGTGGAATAATATCATCAACGGGGATTTTGTCAATGGTGTTTTGTAAAGATGTTGCCACACTTTATGTCGCTTATGGGGTGATAGCAGGTAAGGTTTTAATTTAACACTTGGTTGACATTATTCATATACAATATACAAAAATAACATACATGTTACAAATTTTGCCTTCTCGACAACAATCTAGAAGCTTTCTAGAGGTCATTTCCGCATGTTTAAAGTTCATCAATACAGAATGCAGTGATCCAGACCCGAGTTTTATCCAGTGTTTGGTTACTTTATGGCAGCGATACGTAGAATTTCATATCAATGAAGTAAATTGATCTCATATTAGACAATATCAATACGATAATGCCAAGTATATCAGTCTGCGTTCGTTGTTTTAAACCATCGTTGAAATGCCGCGGTGGTCTTATAGTTTAACCCTTTACCCAGCGCTGACCCCAAATTCATTATTTTAAATATCATTGTTTGAAATTTTTCAAACAATTTCAACAAAAGCATAGCATGTGACGCCTCGTCGGAACGAGCTCGTTCCAACGAGGGGTCACGTGATATGGTTTTGTTGATTTTATTAGCTCAACTTTGGCGAAGCCAAATTTGAGCATATGCCATTGCCCGTCGTCCGTCGTCCATCTGTCCGTCTGGCCGTCTGTCCGTCTGTCCGTCAACAATTGGATACGGCTCGGGCTAGAGGCCGTATTTATGAACCGATCTTTACGAAACTTCTTGGGTACCTTTGTTATGACCGGGGGACGAGAACGAGTGTTTTTGGGTGCGGTCCGAAATTCAAGATGGCTGCCAGCCACCATTTTGTACCAACGATGCAAAAATCTGTTTTTTTTTGTACAGAACTTCCATATGAAAGCTCTGATTTGAATAATTTTTTGTATGAATGTTTAGTACCATGGGATACATCACATATAATACGAGTTTTTTTCTCGTGCGTAAATTATGCAAATTAGACTAACTTTGATGTTTTTTGGTGTTACTTTCAGCACTGTAAGTGCAAATGCCAATACGGCGCGGGCTAGAGGCCGTATTTATGAACCGACCTTTACGAAACTCCATGGGTACCTTTATTATCACCGTGAGACGAGAACGAGTGTTTTGGGGTCCGGTCCGAAATTCAAGATGGCCGATGGCAGCCATTTTGTACAAAATTTGGTGCAATCAGATTTTTGCACAGAACTTCCATATGAAAGCGCTGATTTGAATAATTTTTTGTGTGAATGTTTAGTACCATTGGATACATCACATATAATACGGGTTTTTTTTCTCGTGCAGAAATTATGCAAATTAGATGAACTTTAATTTTTTCAGTGCTACTTACACACAGTAAGTACACATGTCAATACGGCTCGGGCTAGAGGCTGTATTTATGAACCGATCTTCACAAAACTTCTTGGGTACCTTTGTTATCACCTTGGGACGAGAACGAGTGTTTCTGGGTGCGGTCCAAAATTCAAGATGGCTGCCAGTGGCCATTTGGTACTGAAATTAGGTCCAATCAGTTTTTTGTCACAACTTCTACATAGCTCATATTTATGAACTGATCTTCACGAAACTTCTTGGGTACCTTTGTTTTCACCTTAGGACAGGAATGAGTGTGTTTTGGGGTGCCTTTGTTATCACTGTGCTATGAGAACAAATATTTTGGGGTTCAGTCAGACCCACTCTGGGACTCAAAGATTTTTTTCTAGTTTAGCATCTGACTGTCACCCACCTTTACAATACTTTACCTATACATTTGTTACAGGCAACGGTCAGTATTTATGTACAGACCGTTACAATACTTTATATGTACCTTTGTTATCAGGTCATTACCTAGATGTTTGTCATTGCTGTGTCACATACTATACATGTACATGTCTTTGTCTTGACAAGTTGAGCTACAGTGTCATTGACACTTTCATTTCAAAAATAATATTTTTTCAACTGCTGAATTTGCATATTACTCGGACGGATGCGGTCGATTCGTTGGGTAAAGGGTTAAGAAAGAAAGTCGTGAAAAAACTTGAAAGCTTCCTTTGAAGTGAATGTTTCCATTTGTGGTACAAATAACTAGTGCTTGTTCGTACAGCCTATTTTTCTAGTATTTGATATATTATGCTATTTTCAAATACGCACATCAAATATAATAATAACAAAGATGCGTGCTCTTTTTAAGACCAGTACATTTTCCAGTTCCGAATCATAGAGCAGAGACACATGTATTATCAATAGAATAACGAAGTCATGGCCTTTCTCTTAACTAGTGCTGATTTCCATCAAGTCCGCGCCTGAATGTTAAGAATAACTTAACCATCTGCACACACACAAAAATAATATCGAAATACCAAACTTTCAAGCAGCAAATTTCTTTCTCAAAATACAACTTCGAAAAGAGAGCCCTGTCAGCCAAGACTGGACTGGTTAAATTCCTAGTTGAATTGTGGGGAAAAAATCAGCGTTGGAATATTTAGTGCCTCTTTTATGAATACAGTTTCTAAGATGAGTCTTGAAGTAGTTGCCATTACTGTCTTTTAGATACATTTTAATTAGTATGTTACATACAGCATATCGCTAACTTGATAATCACCAGGTCTCATATAAAGTATTCTGACTCGGTTACAATGGCATTCCGCTGTGTATGATATCTGTCTATCACACTTTCAAAAAACAAGGCATGGCAGGCGACGATTGTAGAGTGTGCCGGATGTGGACATTTTTGCAAGGGTAACATCAGAAGATGACAGGACAAACGCGTATAATCTGTGCCGCTAATAACGTACGCAGCAGTGATAGCAGTTTCTATGTGAGGTATAGGGGAGCACTTAGGTACTTTTCTAAAACTGTATACATCGGCTGGAAAACAGCAAAACTAGGAAACCTGTAGCTACTAACCAAGTCTCTTCGAAACACGTGCCCGGACAACAGATAATTGTTGCGCCTAGTTTTTTGTGCCATCCTGGATGGTTCTGGTTCTTTTCTCATATGCTATCAACAAGGAAGGTGCATACGTTTCATAGCCTCAAGAGCTTTGTCTGTGGTAGGGCTCAACGTTTAGTATTTAGTTGTATAACGGCATAGAAAAAGAAGCAAAAAGTAGCTACGTCTACTTTGTCACTTCGGATTAATCTTGGAATTGAAAAACCCTTTATCCATTTCACCCACGCCTCTGGATTATTTTCTAAAGATGACAAGTACTTTAGTTTCATATACAGTTGAAACTAGAAGTCCTGTCATGAAATGCGCACGTCGATCTGTGCGTTAGTCTACGCGTTATAAGCATAGTTAGGCTATCACATTATGTACATATGGCATGTGCACAAGCGGTGTTTCAGCCAATGGACTTCCGGGTACCCTGGAGGTCCATTGGCCGAAACATTGCCTGTGTTTGTTATGAGTAACCAAGTGAACCTGCCGTGCTTTGGATGCCATTCAATATGGCAATTGCGCTCAATTCCTACGCGCAATTACACCTAGATAAGCGCACAATTAGTGACAGGACTTCTAGTTTTAACTGTAGTAAATATTGCGATTTTACAACAGTTTTTGTCAGAAGAAAGCTCAATGTGCACATCAATCTGATGCAGCAATAGCAGAACTACTTACTCTATTAGCTAAAAGTTTTTAGAGTAAGGCTAAACACAATTAATCTTTTGATTCTCATCGGCTCATTCATTTTTTCCCGTTTGTCATATTTATTTCGGAGGCAACATTCAAAATGTATAAAACTATCATAAGATGCAATGTTTCGTATACATTGATACAGTATTGTTACTCTCTTCGCGAAATGCGACACGATTCTCACACCTATGTACAAAATAGATATTTGTTTAACTGGTTGAGGGCTAGATTATTTCTGGTGGTCTGAATTTATTCAGCAAAAGTTGTAAAAAATTGTTCTATTACAAAATATTGGAGAGTTCCAACAGGCACTCCCCAATAATTTGTAATAGAACAAATTTGTATAAACTATTATTTACTTTTGACTGAATACGAAATATGGGTAAGGAAAATGGTGGATTTTGCAATGGGTCACTCATTTTTTTGAAAGGACTGATTGTGGTTTCTAGCACTCAACCAGTTAAAACACTCTTTATTTTTTATCTCCATTTTAGTTGTTCTATATTGATTTTGTATTGTATGATCACTATTACAAAAAAGACTATCAGTGAAATCAACATGGAAGCTCTAGTATTTAATTTTAGGCTCTCACAATTGTATTTTAGGCATCGACGACCATTCCATCGGGAATCAAAAATAAAAATAAATACCGCCCCACCCCTCATTCATTTTAAAAAAAATGAAAGAAAATCAATAATTTAATTTTGTTTGTCCTAAGGAAAACATCTTTCTTCAAGGGCTTAAAATTCATGTGAGAATCAGAATCGACCCTCACAAATGAAACTCACACTCAAACAATGAAAATCCATTTTGATTGTAGCAAAATGTTCGGCTGATCCTTGTAATGGACTCGTACAGTTAAAATTAGAAGTCCTGTCATGAACGGCGCACAAATAGCACGTCGATATGCGCGTAAATCTACGCGTTATGACCATAGTAATGCTATCAAATTCTGTACATATGACCTGTGCACAAGCAATGTTCTGCCAATGGACCTCCGGGTAACCCGGAGGTCCATTGGCAAAAACATTGCCTGTGTTTGCTATGAGTAACCAGGTGAACCTGTCGTGCTTTGGGTGCCATTCGATATGGCAATTGCGCGCAATTCCTACGCGCAATTAAGCCTAGATAAGCGCACAGTTCGTGACAGGACTTCTAGTTTTAACTGTAAGTGCCTTTAAAGCCCAATAATTCTAACTTAGTTTTTGCTTCTAATAATAATGACAAACTTTAAATTCGCAGTGGTGTCTAGTGAAATCGTGGTTGCCTATAAAGGCAACCTAGTCTTCACTACTAACCACTCTCAAGGTACAGTAACTTCCAAGACGGCCACGCACAAATATGTAGGAACATGTCTTCTACATTTACATATATGACAAAATGCTCATCAAAATTGTAACTATACACTTTAGGTTTAAACTGTAGTGAAAAAATAAATATGATGTTAATTAAATGCATATGTGGTTGGAGTTTATTCATTTGGTAATAACTATGGTGGTCCGAAATACGTTGTCAATTATTGTTATGTAACAATCTTAACATTGCCTATGGCCGAATCAAACGAATATATGAATATAATATTGGTTTCAGATTAAATATACGAAACCTGTTGGGGGTGTAACACTGCAACAGTAATATATCCCCTCATCTTCTGCTAGTGAGTTGAGCACTCTGCTCTACTTTCATAAGCCCGAGTAGTTATTAAGATATCAGTAGTAGGAGATGTAAGAATCGGGACAGATTGGTCTGACTTTGCTTTGGATCATGGAAGTGACATCAGAATCAGGTGACCCAGTGACTTCATGTGGGGTTGATATGGCAGACCGCAAAAGCGGCCTTCTTGGGAGTCAGTCCCCATGGTGATAGGTGGTATCAGTGGACATGTGGCAATCAGTAAGTATAATTATCACACACAACCCGAATATCACCCCAAATGACCAAAACCCACCCAAAACCAACAAAAGCGGACTTTATTTTGTTCAGATTTCTCTAAAATCATTTTTGTAAAATCAACACGTAGTGTTTTAGGACGGTGTGAGTGTCTTTCGTTGTGTAAGAATAAAAATAACTACCACAATCAATCTGACAATTAGCAAAAACCATCAAAAAGAACACTCCAAATGACCGATATGGACTTTGCGAAGCCGCCATCGAGAATCTAGCAGAGTAGCACGTAGTGCTGTAAGGTATGATCGATTCCACAAGTGGATTTGTAGTGCCTCGCATTCTTTCAGAATCCTCGTTTTCCTGATCTCTTTCATCTATTCCTGGACCTGCCTCAAATCTTACTGATCCTAATCTAACTATTCTATCGTTCTGTTTGGTATTAGCGTTCTCTGACCTCACCCCTTGCCCTCGGCCAATTAGACTGGTCAGTTTCCTGTAGTCTGTGGCTACCTATACTGAGTGATGGCCCCTGTGTATAAGGAAGGTCTGTATGATTATTTAACCCAAACGACAAATCAGCAGGAACGGGCATTGCTCAAACGACTCGAATCCTATCGAGTAATTAAGATATCGAGTTGTGACTAGAACCGTCATAACTGAAACGACTTGAAACTCGAAACGTAACGAGTTAATAAATAATTACTCAAAGGAACGACTTGGAAGATGCCTATGGCACGTTGGTGTATCATTGAAGATGCCTATTGACGGATACATTTTGGGGGATACCTTTTGGAGGATAGTTGTAGAAGCCTCTGTTTCTCCGGCATTGTCTATTGGTAAGGATAGTTGAAAGCAACAGCACACAGAATTCAAAATGATTACTATATTGTCACAATCACAGTATACAGTTTGTTAATTTCGTATTTAATTGCCCAATACATCTCGGAAAACAATCACTTTGTTCAGTTCATAGTCAATTGCCCTAGCCATCTTCTCCGTCCACTATATCTCTGACTGATAAATAATTCTTCCGTCCTCTTCTTTCTGGGGACGTTGATGACCATCTGTTCAAGGACTTCTGGTTGGTCTCTGGGGGCGTTTCTTATTGTTGCTTAACTCCAGGTGGATTCTTTATTTTGTATGTTCGCTCTTGTGCGGCTTTCGTTTTGTTGGTTGATTTGATTTCTGGTGGTCTAACGTCGGTAAGTCGATCACTTCATTCTTTAGCATTCCATTCTTGGGTTGGTCCATCGCTGAATCTTCAATTTTCTAATCATTGTCCTTGGTTTGAGCTCCAGGATTGGCCATCCTTGAATCTTCATTCTTCTGAGTGCCAATATCATTCTTCTGAATGGTAACTTCACTGCTGTTTGGGTCTCAGTTTGGGTGATAACTTCTTTTTTCTTAACTTTATTTTCCTGAACACCAGTCTTCTCCAGCTCGGTGGGTCCTGTAGTCTTTTTCGCAACCTTATTTCCTGGTGTTGTGTAGGCGTTTTTTCTTTGCATCTTATAATAATAATAAGAAATAATAATAATAATTTACTTATATAGCGCTTTTACCAGCAAAACACTGCTCAGAAGCGCTCATAAAATAAACTGTCATTCAAAGGAAACATTTCAGCCGTGAAAGGCTATCCGAAAGAAATGGGTCTTTAAATCTTTTTTGAAACTTTCATTATTGGGGGATTTCCTTAAATTCCGAGGGGGTGCATTACACAGTTCGGGAGCTGCAAAAGTGAATGATCTTTTTCTCGCAGTAGATCTTATTCGGGGCACGCCAAGATGATTCTCTGAAGATGATCTAAGATTCCGCCCGGTTTGTGTAGACTGACAATGTGTTTTAAGTAGGTGGGGGCATTATCTCCGTGGATGATGTTGTGTGTCATGATTAGTACTTCATATTTGATGCGAGACTCAACTTGTAGCCAATGAAAAGATACGAGGATTGGTGTAATGTAGTCAATTTTTGGCGCCAGTACTCATCTTGGCTGGCTGCTGTATTTTGAATGCGCTGAAGCAAGTTAATAGATTTCAGCGAAAGTGCAAAATAAAGGGAATAAAATATTCCAGTCAAGAAGGACCATAGACTGCATAACAGTTTTTTTTGTGTGTGTCTTGATCAAGTGGTTCTCTAATTTTGCTGATGTTTCTTATCTGGAAGAGGCAGCTTTTGCTCACTTTAGTGATTTGGTTATAAAGATCGAAGCTATTATTAAATGTAAAAACAAGGTTCATAGCATTTTCGCTTGGATTAACATTGACATCGCCTATTTTCAGACTGTTGAACGGAGATTTGTCTAACTGATGTTTGGCACCCAAATGTAAAAATCCTGTCTTGTCATCATTTAATTTGAGAAAAATTCTCCGCATCAACTGCCGAATATCCTCACTGCATGCCTCGAATATGGCTAATAAGTCATTTATTTTAGAGTGGTCGGCGGACAAATAGAACTGGATATCATCAGCATACAGACGAACATTTACAGAGTGCTTCCTTATGAGATCACCGAGTGGTAATGTATGAACTATGATAGGGGCCCGAGTACTGAGCCTTGGGGAACGCCATATTTTAGTTCAAGGGTTCAGAGACGGTATCGAAAATTTTCACAGATTGCATGCGATTGCTTAAATAATACCTTATTCAACTGAGTCAGTTTTCTAAACGTGACAAAAGAATCTGGTGGACGATCGTATCAAATGCTGCAGACAGGTCAAGCAGCACAAATGATGCTATCTTGCGATTACCCATCGAATTCAGAGGGAGCGCGGTGGTTCAGTGGTAGACTGCTGGACTGCTATGCTAGAGGTCTCGAGTTTGATCCCCGCCCGGGAGGACCCGCGTTGTGTCCTTGGGCAAGGCCCTTTATCTCGCTTGCCTACATGGGAGAACGATGACGCCGTGTGCTAAGGCGTACTACACGTCGATGGTGCACATGTCTTCAATCGTTGTTACCCTTTTTGAGTGGCACTTGAACAGAGTTAGAATGTTGGGGAGTTGCTCGTCGCGTCGATGCTCGGTGGTTCTCTCCGGGTACTCCGGCTTCCTTCATGCGTAAAACTGCCACGGTCACGATTAGCCATTGTGCATAAGTATGTGACTTTAAACACCAATAAATAAATAAATAAATATCGAATTCAGAATGTCACTGCTAACACGAATTAGAGCTGTTTCAGTACCATGCCTAGGTCTATATGCTGACTGGAATGTTTCAAGGTTGTTATTAGCCGAAATTTGCTGAATGATTCAGGAGAAGACAACCTTTTCGAGGCATTTGGACAAAAAAGGAAGATTAGAGACAGGTCTATAGCTTTTTAGAGTGTTGACACCAAAACTAGGTTTCTTTAGGAGTGGAATAATACGGGCGTGCTTAAACGCACTTGGTACAATGCCTAGAGCTAGAGATGAGCTGAAATATTAGTAATGATGAGAAGGAGCTGGTCTAAAACAGTGCTGTTTTCCCACAACCATATTGGTAGTGGGTCGAGAGAACATGACGTTGGGGGTGGGGAAGGGGGGGGGGGAGTCATTCTTTTTTCTCTTCTTTCGACAATCGATACGCACTATAAGGCGTCTCTACATATCTTTTTTTCTTAGCTACCACGGGAGAAATGCATTGGACAATGATTCTTTTCCTGACTCCTTCATTCGTACGAAAGACCTGCTTCAGTTGCTGGGAAGTCAGCTTTAACATGAATCGTTTTTGAAAATCTGTATGTGTACAGTTAAAACTAGAAGTCCTGTCATGAAATGCGCACAAATAGCACGTCGATCTGCGCGTTAATCTATGCGTTATGACCACAGTAAAACTATCAAATTCTGTACATATGGCCTGTGCACAAGCAATGTTTCAGTCAATGGACCTCCACGTAATCCGGCGTCCCATTGGCAGAACCATTGCCTGTGTTTGCTATGAGTAATCAGGAGGACTTGCCGTGCTTTGGGTGCCATTCGATATGGCAATTGCGCATAATTCCTACGCGCAATTAAGCCAAGATAAGCACATAGTTCGTGATAGGACTTCTAGTTTTAACTGTAAGACATATTTTAATTTGAGCACTGTAGCGAACATGTTATCAGATATCTTCCCTCATTAACGGTCAGAACACAAAGGAGCTAAACATCGAGGTCAGCCCTTTTATACTTTTCATTTTTTTTCTGGTGTCATCTGGCGTGAATCCTTTTTCTCCTTGGACCTTAATCGTCATCATGTTCATCATCACCACTACCTTCAACTTCGATTGAATATTTTTCCACGAGGTCATCGAACAGAAATTTTCTTTTCTCCAAGGCGTATTTCTGAGATTCTTCAAAGTCATATCGTCCCTCTTCATGAAGACGTTTAGCAGTCTCTCTAATTTTCTTATGTGTTGGATTCTTACAAAAATTCGTTGTGCGCACCAGGGTATTAATGTGTTACGCGCTGCTGGCTTTACATTGCTCTCAAGTGACGAGGCTGCTTCTTTAACTATATTGTCTTTGTCAATTCCATCCTCCATGTAACGATTCATGGGGTTTTGAAACTCTTCTAGGTAATCGTTGTAGACACTGCTGACGATACCGCAGTTTTTTTCGGATATCAGATAGTTCCGACTCATCGGATTCGAAATCATCCATTGGTGAAGAGTTTCTTTGTGAAAAATGGCGACAAGATTGCGTTGCATCCGCTATCTTCGAGGTCAGAGAACAAATGACAAATTAGTTATAGTTTAACCCTTTACCTAACATGAAAAGCAGACTACACTTGCAAAAAAAAAATCTTGAATGACTATTTTTTTTCATTTTTTGTCTCAAAAACATAGGTTATGACCCCTCGTTGGAACGAGCTCGTTGAGCTCGTTCCAACGAGGGGTCATAACCTATGTTTTTGAGACAAAAAATGAAAAAATAATGAAATTTAATTGGCGATTTTCATGAATAGCGCTGGTCGATTTTGGCCGTTACGTTGGGTAAAGGGTTAAACTAGAAGTCCTGTCACGTAGGAATTGCGCGCAATTGCCATATCGAATGGCACCCAAAGCACGGCAGGTTCTCCTACTTCTCATAGCAAACACAGGCAATGTTTCTGCCAATGAACCTCCGGGTTATACGGCGGTCCATTGGTTGAAACATTGCTTGTGCACAGGCCATATGTACAGAATTTGATGGTCTTGCTGTGGTCATAACGCGCAGATTAACGAACAGATCGACGTGTTATCTGTGTGCATTTCATGACAGGACTGTATGCGCACGTTGTTTTATAGACCGAGGATATCGGACAATACACTGCTGACGGATTTTAGCAACTTCCCTAAAAATCCTCCTTTCTGTTTGATAAGATAGTTTATCCTTTGGTAAGGTTATCCCCTGATCTGGTGCGTTTATGGAATCAGCTTCGCGATTTCGAATTTGTTCAATGGCACATTACAATTCAACATGTTCCCTCCACAGATACATATGCATTCTATCAAATCATCAATAGTTATCTCGATCATAATTTTCATATCACGTGGGTCAGCGTGATATAGAAATCGTTTTTTTTTTACTCTATTTCTATTCAATCTTTCAGTTCCAGTCTTCCTCTTGTTTGTTTTTGTTTGTTTTTCTCTTCTCTCTTCTTGTCCCTTCTCGGGCAGACTTCTTCTTTGTGCCTCTTCATATTGAACTTTCGGGAAAAGGTTTTCCTACAGAACTCGCAGCGATGAACTTCCATGTCTTTACTATTTGGTGGTCAGAGAAGAAATGAGTATTTCGTATCGTGGAAGTAAATGCAATGTGACGCTGGACTTATACAAAGGCTGTATTAATAAAACCCTGGGAAGTTTTCGTACATTTTACAGGAGAGCAGCTCAGACTCCTAGAAATTCGGCTCATTCAACAGAGCGTTTAACAAGACGCATCATATGTCAAACTGTTCGTTTGGATGTAGGGAATATCGTATCACTGTTGCAATGTTGAGAAAAGCTGTACGATTTTTTTATTATGCGCTAAACGATAGATTATCGAACAAATTGCGGAAAGCTAGAAATCGTATCACACACTGTGAAGATATAAAAAAAAATCACTTTCACGGTATCAATCCAAATGGTGGCTTTCAAAGCATCACTTCAAGGTGAATACGAGTCAAATTGACACTGGAAATGATCAGATTGTTCTAAAAACGAATAATGAAAAAGAAAATATAGTGTTTTTGAGTGGATATCGATCATTTCCAGCAGTAATTCAACACGTATTCACCTTGAATTGATGCATGAAAGCCGCCAGCGGAATCAGATCGCAAGACGCTACCTGTTCCGAGTATCGATCAAATTACTTCCGTGTATCAATGCGCATCAGCTGTTTACTTTCATGCATCAATTCAAGGTTGAAACGAGCGGAATTATCGATAGGAATGATCAGATTCTTAAAAAAGAACCCATAATAAAAAGAAAATCAAACGCGCGCGAATAATAACCATTTGACTCGGTCACTCATGAGATAATTTTCGGTATCCACTCAAAAACACTAGATATCCTCTATGTATTTTGGGGTTAAAAAAGGCATTTTTATAAATAAATTGTGCGAAATCTGGAATTAGTGAAATAGAAGAGGAGTGTAGGTCCGTTCTACATTTTAAGTATGTCCCACTGGGTTCGATTTTTAGATCGGAAAAAATGACAACTCGGATGTCATCATGGTCGCTGATTATAAAAATCACGTTTTCATCTTGTTATGGGCAAAAGTGTCTTTTTTGTGATAATATCAATGAAAGTTAGAATTTTCACATTTTTAACGCATTTGGTCATATCAATCAACCAAATTACCACATAACGATCGAACATCGACTCCGTAACATACCAGAGAAGATATTCAGCCACTTCCGGAGACATTGTTGCATTTTGGGGAATATTCAGGTATATTTCTATTGAAAATTGGTTTTGTTCGAAAATATCAAGATGTTGATGAATTTTCGTAGGGAGACTGTTATACTTACCGACATTCTAACCAATCAACCAAGCATTCAACACGATGTGTTGTCATATGTCAAAATGTTCGTCTGAGTACAGGGAAAACAGAGTTTTTGATCTGATTTTCCGTTCGTTTGTACAATTTTCCAGTCACAAATAGAATTGTCACTTCAGTAGTGATAGAGAGCTTGAGCTATTGCTCAGCCTATCAATTCCCTTAGCTACATTGTCTGGAAGAGTGTTTAACTGGTAGAGTGCTGAATTATTTTTGGTCATCAAAATTTGTTCACATACGTTTGCCTAGTTACAATTTATGGGAGAGTGCTGTAACAAGGCAATCCTAACAGACTAAATAATTTCACTTCAAAGGTGGTATGAACAACATCCACAAAATATGAAGCCTTTAAGTGCTGGTACTGACACTTCAGAGTAAATCCCAAATATGGGCTTCCAGCACTCTACCAGTTAAGTGAATTTCTATCATTGGACAATATAATCATAAGACTGAGATTATGAGAAATGATGGGTAGGCGATAGGGGTGGGCCTCGACGTCATAATGTCACGAGGTTCATGACTTCATTCTGCAAATCTATGGTTGGAATTCTTGATCAGCTGAGAGCTCACCTGAGGCGGCAACTATATTTTTCTGGAGAATTGAAAATCAATAAATGAGTCTGACAAGATAGCATTTCAACACAACAAGTGAATATGAAGATTATGACGATGGGAACTTTTTTTAGATACCAGAATGAGATTTCCCTTTATTTCATTCCCATCACTATTAGGTGTTTAGTGTAAGACAAACATGAATTCCCCGGTTATTATATTCGCGTGGGAAGAGGGAGGGGCAATAAACCCGGCAAGCGCCTTGGAAAGACAGTTCTGTTCAAATGTTCATCTGAGATCCTCAGTGGAATACCCGGTGGATTTCTTTGCCACCCTCTTTCAGTACTACGCGCATTCGTCTGATGGTTAGCTGAAACTGTGCAAAATATTAACAGGGCAATTGGTAGAAGGGTGAGGTCGGGGCAAGAAACTTAGCAAGCGTATAGGGAAGGGATTGTTGTCCATTTTGTTCAATATAATTTGCGAGATGGGATGGGCGGGGCAAGAAACCTGGCAGGTACATAAGAAAGGGAGTGCTGTCCAATTTTTCAATATAATTTACAAGATGGGTTAGGGTGGTGCAAGAGACCTGGTACCACCTAAGAAAGGGAGTGCCTTCATTGAGAAGCAGTTAATTCGTGCAAACTTTCACCCTTCAGCACATCCATTGAAATGCTTTCGGCCGGGTGTTATCGCTATCTGTTTTTCGAAATATTTTCTTCTTGAAAACGAGGCTAGATTGGACTGTTTGTTTTCCTTTCCCTTTAGGATATCTAAGTTACAGAATTGTTCGCTGTGGAAATTTTAGATAACTAATCAAAACCATAGTTACAACTGCATTTACGTTTTTGCCCACTACAGACGACAGGGGAGAACTTGTTGCGCAACGTCAACAAGGTAAATGTCCAAATTGTAAAAACGTGTAATTTTTTTTTAAAATTTTGCTGTTTAAACGATATATTTTATGTTTATTCAGTTGTTACCATTTCTCAACTTCGAAAATCTTAATGCTTCGTATTTCAGATTGTGGACATCTGCAAACTGGAAACATTATCATCAGGCGTGAAAAACACATAACAATTTACATCTTCTATCCAGTGCTGTGCATCAACCTCAAGCATTGGAAATTTTCGGAATGAGTGAGAAACACAACAATGCCTCTTTGCCAAGGCGTTTAGGATTTAATTTATAGGTTTTGCAAATTTCAGAATTCAATTCGAAAAGATAACAAACCGAATCTTATCTAATATCCCATGTTGAAACGAAAGCTACTTCAAGACTGAAGCTGTAGTTTATAACAGTCGAACAACCCGAATAGCAGACGACAAAATCGTGAATAGCTACTAAAGTTTTCATTTGAAAAATGAAAACAATAATAAAATTTTAATGGCGATTTTTGTGAATCGCGCTGGGTAGTTCTCGCCGTTACGTTTGATACAGGTTTAAGCTGGTTTGTTACATCAGTAGGTAATAATTGCGGATTTACGACCACTTTGTACATGTACGTGTACAACATACGTACACGATGCGTTCACCAACGTGGAATTCAGTGTTAAATCGCACGCTTGTTCACAAAAATGTACATTGGTAGGTAATGGTCTTGAATCCCCCATGTTTTTTGTGACTCCTAGATCGCACTTTTAACGTTCAAATACTCGTGGTGAACGCGCGTTTTTTAAAAAAGGGTGAAATTGTACATCTTCACTTTTATCTTTTTACTTTAAAAATTTTGTATTCGTTCCCATCGCAGCTCAGACCATCGATCCATCGTTGGCGAACGCGAGCAAAAAATTCTAGGCTAGATAAAAAAAACGGCCTGCGGATTCAAGACCAGTGGTCCAGAACCCGCAATTGTTTTGAGGCGGTGGGTTTTTCCCATTTATGACGTCATTAGGGGAATTCCCCACTATGAGAATTCCCAAACTCAGCTAATCGATTCCCCGCCAATCGACCGATCGGATGGCTCGATTCTCGTAAACTCGATCATACGGAGTTATCTCCCCTCGTCGTGGGGTGGGGGAATATCCTAGGAAATAAATAAAAGTGATTGATATATATAGGAGAGAAAAAAAATATATAAATAATAGTTATTTAGAAAATTAAATACATCAAATCGAATAGATAATAAAAACGTAAATCATGAGCGATTCTCAGGATATTAGAGTGAGGTTTCTTTTAAAAATGCTGATGAGAGCCTACGCATTCTGCGTGAACGAACAACTAGGTCGTCTCTTGTTAGAACGATGCGTCGGATGTCGGGAACACCTAGACTTCGATCACGAGAATCATTCGTGTCTGTGGATGGAGAGGGAAGATATGGTCGTCAAGTATTTCGAACCGGCGTTCGAACGCGTTCAAATCAATGAAGTGATCGCGTTTTGGAAGAGATTACTCTACTGTAAGGATCAAAGCAAGCCTACAGTTTCGGAAGAACTGAAATTGGCGCGTAAAAGTCTGACTTTAGAAGACAAGAGATGCGTCATGAAATTATTGTTCAACGAAGCATACGTCTAAGTTTTCTCATTGATATAAAATAAGGGAGAATAGAAAATAAAAATAAATACACACATAAATTTTTTTATCTAATATTAGAAAGAAAAAAACAAAAATGAGAACCAGAAATAAATTGTATCCGACGTTAGTGGACGACGAGGACGAGAAGCCGAACGGCGTTTTGCCGACGGCGCCGTCGCTAGAAGAAAGAGAAAAAGGAGAGAGGTATCGCATCGATCAAATCAATAGAATCCAAGAATATCTAATTCGAGAGAGAGATTCTCGTCGTTCCCTCAAGAAGAAGTATTCGCGTTTCGTGACAGTCGTCAACGCGATCGACACGACACTCATCACGATTTCCCTGGGTTTACACGCGGCCGGCATCGGATTTTTGTCGACCGAGATCGGCATTCCGATCGTGTTGACCGTAGAAGAAGTGGCTCTCGCCGCTGGATTGTTTAGCACTCTCGGAAACTTTTTGAGTAGGAAATTATATCTGAAGGCGAGGAAACACGACAAGATTCGCGTCTTGGCCGACTCCAAGATCGACACGATAGCCGAAATGATCTCTATGGCGTTGAAAGACGGTAGGATATAGGACGGAGAATACTTCGCGATATTGAGCGAGAAAACGAAATACGATGCCATGAAAGAAGCCGTGAGAATCAAGACTCGTCAGATCATCAAGGAAGAGATGAAGGATTCTCTCGTGGAAAAGGGGAGGAAAGAGGCCAGGGAGGAATTCAGTAAGATGATAGAACTCAAGAGCAGCGACTGAAAAAATATATATATAATAAGAACAGAATTTTAAAAAAAAAAATATTAAATTTATATATAAAATAAAAAACGAAATTAATTTAAATAACTCTTAAAAAATGTATTGCGTAAAGTGTAAGAGAGTTACCGAGACGAGTAATTCTAGAGAAGTGCGAACTAAAAACGATAGACGGATGCTTCATGGAATTTGCGTCGTGTGTGGTTCTGTCAAGACGCGATTCGTTAAAAAAAAGAACGCGAGCAAAGGTAAAGGCATCGTGAATAAAATGATCAACAATCTACCTTTCGAAATGCATCTGCCCGGTCACAGTTTCACGGGACCCGGAACGAAATTGAACAAGAGACTCAACGCCGATCTGCCTCCCAAATCTTGGAGTAAACCCGTGAATAGGGTGGACGCGGCCGCGTACGATCACGATTTGTGCTACGCCGGACATCCCGACACCAAGACTCGCAACGACGTCTGCGACAAAAACATGTTGGGGAGATTGAGAGGCATATCGAATCCGACCAGGAGAGAGAAGATGGAACGTTCGCTGGTCGGCAATCTGATCGGTGCGAAACGTCGATTCGGATGGGGCGTTCAAAAAAAAAAAAGCGCATCTGAAAAGAAGAAGAAACGATTATTGACGAGCGAATTGGCCGAGGAGATACACAAACCCATAGTGCGTAAATTTCGAAAGAAAAGGGTGTTCGTGAAGGGTCTGGATGATATTTGGTCTGCCGACTTGTTCGACATGAGATCGTTTTCGAGGTGGAACGAGGGCGTCAAATATCTATTGACGGTCATCGACGTGTTTTCCAAATATGGTTGGATCAGAGCTTTGAAGAATAAATCGGGACCTCTCGTCGCCGAGACTCTAAAGAGCGTGTTCGACTCGTCGTCTCGAAAACCGAGTAAATTGTGGGTGGACAAGGGAAAGGAATTCTACAACAAGGACGTTCGTCGATTGGTAGACCTCTACTCGATCAAAAACGAAGAGAAAGCTAGCATGGTGGAACGTTGGAATCGAACGATGAAGGAGAAGATGCACAGATACTTCACAATGAATTCGACCAAGAAATACATATACGCTCTGAACGGTCTGGTCAAAGATTACAACAACACCCGACACAGATCGATCAAGATTACTCCCGCGGAAGCTAGCGATCCTCGAAACGAAAAACGGGTCTATGCGAATCTGTATCCTGAGAGATCTAAAATCAGGAAGAAGTCTAGAACGCCGAAATTTGCGGTCGGTGATCGAGTGAGAATTTACGCTTATAAGAAACACTTCGTAAAGGGTTATACTCCTCGATGGACCTCGGAAATCTTCGTGATCATCAAAATATTTCACACCGATCTGGTGACTTACGAAATCGAAGCTTTGGATGGAGAAGAGATCATCAGAAAGTTTTACGAACAACAATTACAGAAGACGAAGTTTTGATGAAGAAGACAAAATTTTTTTTTATTTACTCTCTTTGACATTTTCTTGTTTACACGCATATATATATAAGAGAGAAAAAAATAATAATAAAAAATAATTAAAAACTATTTTTAGGTAAAGAAAGCAAGTTAATTAATAAACAAAAAAACTAAAAAAAATCCTTTAAAATGACAAATATACTAGATATAGCACAAAGCATAGTGAAAGATGAAAGTATTCAAGAATATGAGGTTCACGAATATGAACCGGTAACCGGGACGAGTTTGAACAATGCGGGAGAGATAAGAATCAACGTTGAAACTCAAGATTTATTCGTACATCCTAGCGAGAGTTACATAGTGGTGCAGGGACGTCTCACCAAGGAAGATGGGAGCGACTACGCCGACGACGACACGGTTACTCTAGCCAATAATGGTATCATGCATCTATTCAGTAACATAAAATACATGCTATCCGGACAAGAGATAGAATCTTTGTTTCATCCCGGTCAGAATCCAAGAGTAAATTACCCGTGGGATTTAGAATGAGACAGTGCGACACGGCTAGCATTCCTCACTCCACAAATCACTTTGATTGGAGATTGACGGTGAAATCTGCTTCCGAGAGACCGCGTTTCATCGTGACCGATAGGGACGGGTGTCAGGAAAAGAATGCGTCGCTGTTCGATCACTGCAGCTTGAGAAACATGCAAGTGTTTCTGAACGCCACGAAATATCCAGCAATCGATTACAATGCATCGTTCGACAAGAACGATTTCTGCAGACTGTACGGCGACGCCGCTGATTTTAGAAAGAAGTATCATGGTCTAGACGAATTGATGAGCAACCCCAACATATCTCCCGGCGAATACAAGTCGATGTATCCCATGTTCATATTCGACGTCAGTAAACAGAGTGAACGACTCAAGAGTAGCGTGTTAGACATTCAGATCAAGAATCAATTCGATAGTAACGTTCCAAGAAAAACCGAAGGCTTCGCCCTGGTCCTGTCGGACAGAGAATTACAATTCGAATCGGATGGAAATAAGATGTCGATCATTTGATGAGAGACGAGTGTGTGAAAAAAATAAAAAGTAATGAGTCATTATTAAAAACAAAAAAACAAAAAAAAAAATAAAAAAATAAATTCGTTTTTAATGATATTTTTTTAACAAAAAAAAAGTTTCATCCGAGAAATAATCGAGAGAGATGCACAACATTCGTTCATAATTATGATTCGGATCAACAAAAGTGTTGTTATAAACGTATCAGATCACAAAGAAAAAGAAAAAAAGAAAAAGAAGAAGAATCGACGCTGAAAATTGAGAAAAAAGGAAACGTCATTATAATATATGGTGATAGTGAAGAAGAAGAAGAAAAACAAAAAAAAAAGTAATGAGATCATCTTTAGATCTCATTTTTTTTTTTTTTTTTTTTTTTTTTTTTTGTTTTTAATAATCACACATTATTTTTTTTTAATTCATTATCTTCCACGCGTTCACTGTTTGTTCAAAGAATCTAGTTCGATCAGTAGACTCACCACGGAAGTGGTGGCTTCGGGATTATTGGTTTTCGTGACGAAATTAATCCTGTCGCCGGCGTTCACTTTGAGAGGCGTGCCGAATGTGCTAACATTCGACACTGTATCTCTTATCACTCTCCACACCATTCACCATGAGATTGACGACTGCTCTGTTATTCAAATCCGAGGAAGCCAGACTCATTCGAAGGATTTCACCTCCCAACAGCATGGGATATCCCACCTGACCATGTTTCGATCCGCTACCTCCATTTCCGAAAGACCACTCAGCTTTTCCTTCATCTAAGGTGCCGGCCTCTTCGGCCCACACGGTGATCAATTGTCTAGCATATTTAACTTTCTCCACCACTGAAATCAGGGTGCAGGCATCCGTCATGTTCAAGGGATCCGGTAGATTCATGAGCACGTGTCCACCCATGTCTAGTTTACCTTCCATGATGTCGCCCTTTCTCCAGACTGAGTTGTCGTCCACGTACTTCCTGCTTACCGCGCTGGAATCGAATTCGGGATCGTGACCGAGACCGAATAAATTCGCACCGTTCATGTTGATGCCACTCTCCATGGTTCCGCCAGATTGTTTGTTCAGGTAGAGATCGTCCACTTGCGATTCTACGTATTCTTGTGATCGTATCACGGCAGAATCTACGTAGCCCTTGTTGACTGCGGTTGAGTCCGCATCCGTGTTGTCGATCTTCGACAGATTCAATATCTTGTGGAATCCCGCATTCAGATCCGATTTCATTTCTCGTCTGTCAGACTTTCTCTGTTCCAGATCTACGTAGTGTTTGGTCGCCACGTCCTTGGGATTCGTTGGAGTGGCGACGTTCGTTATCTCGTTTGAATTGGCATTCAATTCTGAGTGCATCATTTTCTGAACGTATCTATTTCTCAGGTGTTCGCTGAATCTTGCGTGAGAGTTGTCCGCGTATTTCTTGGTCGTGGCATCGGTGGAATCTACGGGATTCGCGACGTTCACCAAACATTTGGATTTCAGATCCAGATCGTCGGTCATGGTTTTATCCACGTAATTATCCAGCAGGATTCATTCGAAATCGGCGTTCCCCCTGTCGACGTATTTTTTAGTCGCAGCATCTGCAAGATCTATTGGCTCGGGAAGATTGTAGAGCTTCTTATCATTCATATTTAAAGGTTCTTCTCGAGGTTCGTATCTCCGAATGTAACGTTCGTCCAAGTTGGCAATGTCAGAACCATCATCGACTTCGAACATCTTCCTCTTCTTTCTCGGGTTGACTTTTTCGTCGTCACTTCTACCAAATTTATCGACTGGCATGTTGTTGTGGGATTTTTTGTTTTTTAGAAAAAATATATCCAAAACGCAGTTGATTAAAAATGAACTATTTTATTTTTATTTTTCGTTTTTATTCGATTAAAATTTTTTAAAATATTTTTTATCTTTATATATACTATAAAAAAAAAAAATCTCTCTCTAATGTAAATCATTGAGAATGTCTTGAAATCGATCTCCTTCAGACCATCTCTTGAGAATGTAGAGACACAGGTGACCGCAAAACACTTGATGTGGTGATTGCACTTGTTCCATGTTGTAACGAACCATCGATTTGTTGAAATAGTTCTTTATTTCTTTTGGCGGCGAGATTCCGTAGCTGTCGAAATAATAATTTTTTCTTCTTCCCGTTCTTCATCCATGCCACCCAGTGAGTGCCTTCACCCGATGAATCGTCTAGATTTAAAATTCCACATTCCGATTGTCAAGGTCTTCTCTTCGGCAAGGCATCTCTGGAAAACACTCCTAGAAAATCTTCGATTTTCAAATCTTTTGCTGCATTCAACAGATCGATGTTGGATAGGGGTTCGTTGGGTAAGATGACACCTTCTACGGATATCTTTATTTTCTTATTCATAAATGCGTATATATTTTTTTTATTTATTTTATTATAATTTACTAAAAATGACGTTATTTTTTTTCTATTTTTTTCTTTTTCTTTTTAAACTAACTTTCTCGATGTCACTATCGATTTCTATAATTTTGTGTTTGTCTAATTCTTCTTGATTTTCTGGAATCCTATCATCCGCAATCGTATCTGGAATCTTATCATCCACAATCGTATCTAGAATCCAATCATCCCCATTCATATCGTCTAAAATTAGATCCAAAGTCCAATGTCCGCGTGCCAAAGTGCTTATTTTATCGTCTAACACGAATCTCTTATCGTCGTCGGCCGTCAGCGAAATCTTGTTGACTATTTCGGTATACAAGTCGTGATTTTTGCTTCGAATCAATTTCATAGTCTTATACACCGGACCACTTCCTAACAGACAATCTTTATACTCTTGGAAAGAGATGTTTTTCTTTACCACGCACGCTTTAACTCCTTTGCACTTCTTGATCTCTTCATCATCTTCTAGACGATAAGCATACAGTTTGGGTCTCAAGCCCACGAATTCGACGATCTGTTTACCGCCGCTCTCATTCTTAAATTTACCCAACACCTTCTTGTTGTCGTTCGATTGAATGTTGGACGGATGATCAACGGGATAATTGCTCGTGTCGAACCACTCAGCCACATCCGGAGATATATCTCGGTAGACGTCTTTCGTCTCTATCTCGTAAACTAAACTGTCCATGTCGGTGAACAGTAGTTTGGCTTTGTCACCAAATTTTCGTTTGACGTAATCGTAGTGAAACTCGTACATCAATCGCTTGCTGATATCTAAGATGATCGGTCCAAGATAATACGGTTTGTTGAACTTCAGGTGCGTCTTTCGCATGAGAACGGCCACTAGATTTTCGTCGAATATGGTTCGGTGTTTGTAATTGGGTTTTGCCACTAATTTTTTAGCTCTTTTCTCAGACGTGACGAGTCGAACGTCGGTTCTCTTCCTGATGTTTTCCATCGATTTGCCGTACACGCAGTTGTTCATGAGTTTGAAGAAATCTTTTTCGAAATCGTTCTCGGCTCGAGTTCTGAGATTCGTGTTGAGATCGATGTATTTTTTCATCCAAGGCTCTTCATCGAATCGAATGATGCGATGTATGTTGATTAATTTCATCCCGTAATCGACATACTGTTTCAAATTCTCCCTGTAGACGACGTAGTTACGTTTGTTAAATAAATTGGGAATGAGTTTTTCCTCGTCTCCTTCGTTCAGTTCCATTCGTTCGGGAGCTAGCGGATAATCGTTGTGTGGATCGTGTAATTCTTCCGGATAGTTCAAATCGACTTCTAAAATGCAAGGATAGTCTCTCCATTTTTGCTTCTCTTCCGGTTCCTTCACGCATTCAAAATTTCTAATCGGTAAAGGATGACTCATAGCCCAACCATACAGATTATTGGCGTCCCAATACTGTATGTATTTAGTCGACCGTTTCGAATTGAAACCTTCTTTCATGTAGGGATTGTTAGCCTCAGAATATCTGTGAGAGATCATCGAGATGCCACCTCTCGCATCCCTTTCGAACATGAGCAACATGTCCACGTCAGATAATAATTCCAATTGGACTTCGGTGGTCTTCAACAGAGCGTCCCATGCCAGACTGGGTGCGGTGAAATACCAAGCGGGATCCAGATCGTAATTTCGACGACAGACGTCTCGAAAATTTTCGAACACGTCTGCCAAGAGCAGAACGTCGGTCTTCAGATAGAGATCATGATAATCTCTCATGGTTTTCATATCGAATGATTTCCACACGTTTTTGGCATGTTCGTAATTCTCGTCGGAAATGTCGGATTTGTATAATTTTGAATAAAAATCTTCTTTCGAAGGTAGTGCGGTGTCTTCGAATCTCTTTAGATCGTTCATGTAATCGTAAGGATAGACTCCTTTCCTCAACATGACGTCTACTCGTTCTCCAAAATGTTTGCTCATGATTTTAAATTTATCCTTGCTCATGTTATCGACTAATTTTTCCAGAGCGGTCGAGATGAATTTAAAACTGTCGATGAAACGTATGCATCTACGAATGGATTTCATTTTTTCTTTCAACGTATTTCCGTCGATTACTCTTTTCTTCTCCATGAGCTTCCATTTTGTGAAGGAAATGTATCTTTCTTCGCTGTTCGCGATGCAATTTAATTCTTCGTGTGAGGTGCCAAGATTTTTCACGAACAGATGACTGTCGTAACCCAAGAGATTGTGAAACATCACCAGATAGAAAGCAGCGTCTCGATATTTTAAATTATACTTGCTGTGAGCCGGACCGCGATACAGACCCGTGTAATGATCGTGGTCTCTGACCTTCTTATTTTCCTCAGAATTCTCGTCGAATGATTGTCTGCATATGTCACATTCGGGGGCTCTGTTATTTTCGTCCTGCTGCTCTCGCGTGATGATCATTTTCGCTGGAGTTTTGAATTTGTCGTATAACATTTGAATTTTCGATTCTAACTCTTCCACGAACCTTTGTGCCACGTCGTCGTCTTCGCACTGTTTCGTGTAGGTGAAGGGACCCATGTCGTGTTGCGAGTCGAAAGCGCATTTCACGTAAATGCAATAGCCCGAAGGTATGTGTTTTTGATATCTTTCGATGTAACTTTGAAGAGCGTTGGGTTGACAGGAACTCATTTTCGCGGTGAAACATTCGAAATCGGCGTACACGACGAATGGTACTTTTAACCTTCTATTATGATTTTCAAACTTCACGATGGTGTTGGGGTTGGGCATTTCGACGGTGACACCTTGATTTTCGTTGCAATATTTTTGATGTTTCTCTAATGATTTTTCACTGTGAAACATGTTCATGCAATTGTAACATAAATATATCTTTCCTTTATGATTATTATTTTGTTTCGACAGTAATCGGGTCGGATGTTTAACCCAACAATAATGACGATTGTCACCATTCGAAATCAATAATAAAATAATCGTCTTTTCTCTTCCGCAATACGAAGTCTGTCTGAGAGGATAGATCATTCGATTTTCGTCATCGTATCCTAAGACGTTCACCGCTACGGTGGTATTTTGAGCCTCGAAACGTTCGATATGTTTTAACTCTGTTGGAAAAGTCACTCCGGTCCAATCGAGATTTTTAGAAGTTTCCTCATAATGAGAAACTCTATCGGTGTGTATTTTGACAGGGTATAAAGCGGAGGTGACTGCCCATTTAAAACAATGATCATCTTTATTTCTCACGTTGACCACGCCGTGTTTCTTAGTCAAGAAATACGGTAATTCCAAGTAGGAAGATCCTTTCAATGGTTCGTTTTTATTCATGTGAATTTCGAGTTTCATCACCTCATCGAACGTCCAAATACTACCTTCATGTTGATAATTCGTGAGAGACGTCAACATCTTGTCTTTCATCTTTTCGAAAACGTCCGATAGATCTGAACCTCGAAATACGGGTTCGACGTTAGATCTGAAATATGCATTTTTCACGATGCTCTCGCTGGACTTCATGTCGATTTTATTCATTATGCAATGGAGTATCATCTTAATTTTTAATCCCACGTTCATGTATTCGCGAAACAAATCCAATACTTCTTTCTTCACCCGTTCCATGAACAATTTCGGATTGACTTTCTTCAACGAGGGAATCACGTCAAAAGTTTTAAAAATGCCTTTGATCGCACTCTCCCATTCTACGGGTTTCGATTGGAATAGTTCCGCAACGAGTCGTGTTACATATTCTTCTCCTTTCTCTTCGTCGATTGCTCATTGAATTTCGCTCGATATATCTCGTTTGTCTTAAATCTGAAGTGCATCACTCGTTTTCGTTTTAGTTTTTCTTTTCTTTTCTTTGGAAACTTGATGTTCTTCAACGGCTTTTTTTGAGTCGTCTTCTTATTTTTCACAATCGAAACGTTTTTGGTTTTTTTCGACGTCAGCATTTTGATTCCTTTTACTATCTTCTCATTTTTCACAACCGTTGCATCTTTTGACGTCGTTGCTATCGACATTTTGTTTGCCTTTCTAGCGTTCTGCAAATATTCTTGTATGACATCAATTTTTTTTGATTTAGTTCTATGATTTCTGAAATCTGAAATTTGTAATAGTTTACAAATCTCGTTTAACTGAGGTATGGTTTTCTCATTTAAATTTACCATTGTTTTATCTGTTTGCTTCATTTGTAAGAATATTTTTTTGGGGGGAATTTTGTATTAAGTAATTTGTTAAAAAAAGTTTTGCTTTTTTACTCTTTTTATATATATATATAATAAAAAAAAAAAAAGTTAAATTTTAAATTCAATTTTTTTAATACAAAATTTAAAATAATCATTATTTGCAAGAATTCATAAAAACCAAATAATCGATCATGACAACAACACCTAAAAGATGCGAATTGAAATTGAAACGAGTTGAAAGGTATGAGAAATGCGGTTTTAATATCTATACATTACAACAACATGATCCCATCGAATTGAACGAGGTTGAGATGGTAGACTTAGAGCGCTACTACTACAAATATCGAATGTGTTTGAAAGTGGATGAAGCCGCACTCGATTTGTTTTACAAGTACCAAAGCGATCTGCTGAATAATATCATCGTCGCCGAAGACAGAGAATTCGACAAGTATGATTTATTGTTGTCCTATGGAGGTTACATATATGCAATAATCTCACCCGAACTTGTGAACAAATCGGGTGGTGAGAGCGCATTCGCCAATGAAAAAAAACTCAAAAGAGTAAAGATAAACATTCACACCATTTTCGTATGTGGAAAAATGACGAATGTCAACATGCTAATAACGGACTTGGAAATATAAACAATAGAGAGATTGAAATGTTAAAATTTAATTTTTTATATATATATAAAGAGAAAAAAAACTTTTACTAAAAAATTTTACATTAAAAAAATTAAAAATAAAAAAAACAACTTTTTTTTATATATATATAAAGAGCAAAAAAAACTTTTTAAACAAATTATTATTTAAAATAGAAAATTTAAAATATACATTATTTGTAAGAATTCGTAAAAACAAAAAAAACAAATAATCGATCATGAGGACAACAACACCTAAAAGATGCGAATTGAAATTGAAAATAGTTGAAGCGAATAAGAAATTCGGTCATAAAATCTATAGATTACAACGACACGATCCCATCGAATTGAACGAGGTCGAGACGAAGGGCTTAGAGCACAAATACGACAAATATAAGCTGCCTTTGAAATTGGACGAAGCCGCGCTCGATTTGATTTACAAATACCAAAGCGATCTGCAGAACATCGTCATCGCCGAAGATAGAGAATTCGACAAGGACGATTTGTCGTTGCCCTATGGAAATTACATATTTCCAAACATCTCATTCGAACTCGTGAAGAAATTGGGTGGTGAGAGCGAGTTGACCGATGTAAAAAAAACTCAAAAGAGTAAAGATAAACATTCAACACGTTTTCGAAAAAGGAGAAGACACGAGTGTCAACATGCTAATAACGGACTTGGAAATATAAACAACAGAGAGATTGATTTTTAGTGAAGAAAAATGAAAAAAAAAAAAAGTAATGAGATCATCTTTTGATCTCATTTTTTTTTTGTTTTCCTTCTTCACTATTACCCATATATTATAATAACGTTTCCTTTTTTCTTAAATTTCAGCTTCGATTCTTCTTTTCTTTTGTTTTTTTTGTGATATGCTACATTTTTATAACAACACATTTGTTTATCCGAATCATAATTATGAACGAATGTTGTGCATCTCTCAGTAACACTCGCATCATTACTATTCTCTTCAGAAGATAGTGGTAACGGTGGAAAACATCTCATTCTTTTAAATTTCAACCGCATATCCCCATCTTTATTTAACTCTTTTGTCAGTTCTTTCCTAAGATATCCATCATTAGCGTCTAATCGTTTTTCCACATCTTTTTTGCACTCTATCTCGCGATATTCATCATTATCATCTAATTGTTTTTCCACCTTTTTATCCATTTTATATATTATTTTATACTTTCTATGATTTTATATTTATATAATTTTTCCACCTTTTTATCCATTTTATATATTATTTTATACTTTCTATGATTTTATATTTATATAATTTTTTTACATTATAATAACATATTCAAAATCGGTATGTTCTTAAACGGCGAATTCTCACCGAACAACAAACCCTTGCTGAGTCGCTCGACGTTCCGTCCACTCTTCAGACAGAGACCGTTTTCTCTCAGAGAGTTGCCACCTCTAACGGGTTCAAGATACAATCCTTTACCGCTGTCGTCTACGTGGACGCGACACACGGCTCCTCCCTTCTTCAAAAACAGTCCGCTGCCACCAAATAATTTCTCAACTGCCGAACTAGCGAGTCCCGTGAGAGCTCCCACGCCGAGAGTCTTTCCGAGAAAGGGTAGCGCCTTTGCGGCGAAGGGTAATGCTTTTGCGGCTATTCCTGCCAATAGCGGTAGGAAACCACCTTTCATTCTCAAATTGTATCTCAGTTGAGCGGGACTCATTCTCACCGTCAACCCTCTTCCATCGCGAATCGCTTTCTCCATCCTTTTGATTTGACTTCTGGTCCAGGCGATCGAATCCTGACCGCCTCTCGTCAGATCTTCGTGAGTGAATTTGAATCTCACCGCCTCGCCTCGAGTTGTTAACGCTCTCTTAAGTTTCTTCCTCTGTCCTGCGGATATGTTCACGTTTTTAACCACGTATTCTGTCATAATTCTGTTTTTTTTAAAATTATTTACTTCATTTGTTTCTTGTTTAATAATTATATTAAAACAATTTTGTAAAATTAATATTGCATTTATTTTATTTTTGTTATCTATATATATACACAATATTTATTTTATTTTTTTTTCTTTTATATTTCTCTTATGTGAAATCGTATCGTCACTCTCTCTCCGCGAAGATCTAACAGTTCACCATTTTGATCCGTCAACGTGGTTTTGAGACTATACAACGTGTCTAAAATCACTGGTAGATAAACTAAATTTCGAGGTCGCTCCACGATCTTATAACCCGGCTACACGTTTGGAAAGAAGGAATAGATCGTCGGTTGAGCGCTACCATTCACGTAGCTTCCAGCAATCACGTCCACGTTCACCAGAATGCTATTGACAGCGAGAATGTCGACCGTATTTTCAGATGCCGCGTGGCCTCGATACATCTTTCGATCGAATCCCAACATCTTGCCTATAGAATCGTCCGTGTTGAAATCCACTCGAAAATTATCTTCCAAATCCAACATCGTCTGTAAGGTATTAGGATTGGGAGCGAGTCTGATCTTGTTGCTTCCCTTTCCATCCGTCTTCATTCGCGTCTGAATGTAATCGTTCAAATCGTCTATGTCGTAACTCCCTTTGGGAATTCGAATCTCCAACCAATCCGTTCCGTCGGAATACTTGAACGAGTTATTCTTTTCGGTGACGTTGGGAAAGGAATAATAAGTCTCCAGATTCACCAAAGCCATCTCGTAACTTTTCTCTCTATTCAATTCGATGCAAGGTTCGAATTTCGTAGCGAATCGAGTCGAATCGCCACTCACCACGATTTGAATGGATTGTTTCGCAGCCGTATTCTCGGCTATCCGTCCTAACAATTCTCCATGTTCGAACATTATATTTTAATTTTATTTTTTTTTATTCAAAACTAATTATTTGAAGATTTATTATTTTCTAAATTTTTATTTTCACGCTCTATCTTATTATTATCATCGGAAACATAAAACTTGTCGAATCCGCACCGATATTTTCCGCGATTAAATTCGCTTGTCAAATCGATCACGACGAAATTGTAAAGTCCACCATCCCAAACCCTCTTGCAGAATCTCCTGAATTCCACAGCGCTCATGTCGTTTGCGACGTGATCGCCGTAGATGTGATTGAGATTCTTGAGATCTTGGCGAAAGAGACATAGAAAATTAGCGTTCTCCCTTATCATCTGTCTGGGCAATCGAAAATAATTCTGCGACAGGTAGAAACAGTCCACGTTGCTATGTCGACCCCTAACGTAATACGATTCGCATCGGTTCTGTCTCTCCAAAAGCAGATCGTCGAAAATCATGAGATTCTTATCTTCTGATTTCAGTTCTCTAGGATCTGGAACGTCGCTAGCGTTCTCATAAAATCGACACTCGACGTTCGAAGTTGCATTTCTCTTCATCAGTTCCATCGCCGCACCGTACAAAATGGTCGAAAGTGGAGCTCCGCTCTTGTCGAATTCCTCCCTACTGTCAAAGATTCTGGCTATGACGTCCTTGGGCAATCTACGATCCATACACTCTCGAAGCAATCTGTATTCGTGTTGAAACAAGCTCTTGCCAAACACGAACAATCTGTCGTAATCCAACCAGTCGGGTCGGGACAACAGATTCATCAACAGATTGGTCTTTCCACAATTCGATTTTCCCACTATCAAGCCTCTTATGCTCTTGGGAAAAAACTCGTTATTCGACCTCTTGATCGCAGCGTTGTTCCAAGACATATCTTTAATGTTCATCTTTGTTTTATTTTTTTTTGTTTGTTATTTTAGATTCTTTTCAAACGCAAATTTTTTTTATATTTTTCAAACTCTGTTTTTAATGTTATTATTTATTTATATCGCACCGTCGCGAGTTCTCTTCAATCCGGATCCACTCGTCATTTTGGCTAAATCTTGTATGGGCTCCACAGCATCCTTAAAATCTTTCCAACTTTTCGACGTTCGCTCTAACGCAGCTCGCTTCGCCGGCGGACTGATCAACTTGTCGATCAACGCGTCGGCTGCCCTCTTGCCAGCCACAGAAGCTATCTTACCACTGGCTTCGGAAGCGGCTTTCTTACCAGCATCCAAAGCCGTCTTCTTACCAACTTCAAACGCGGTCGATGCGAGTTTTCTACCCGCATCGCCCGTGAACGCTCGCATTATAGAATCGACGATGCCAGAACCGCCTTGAACGTAAGTCCTGACGTATCCCCTGTTCTTTATCACCAACATATTTTATTTTTATGATATATTTTTATTTTTTCACTGGTAAATCGTTTTGTCGTTTTTAAATACTTTTATTATTCTAGTGTAAGAATTTCTTGTTTTATTTTTGTTTGTTTGTTTCTCTCTACTTATTATATACACATCAATCCTTCAGTTCGTTCATCAGCCTTTTATACTGGTTTTTATTCAAAACCTTCTGTCTTAACAATTCGTCAGATATAGTAACTATCTGATTATCTAATCCCGTGTTACCAGCCCGTCTGCTCGCCATCAACAAACTCAATCTCTGAGACAGAGCGTCGGAATCGCTCGGAAGAAAAGTGGTTTTCACCCCTTTACCAGTCACCGATTCGACGAACTTCTTGTTCATATCCCATATGGGTTTCACCACTTTCGTCCACTTGTAACCTCTGTTGGCTTTGGGTCTCGTCTCTCTGGCATCGTTATTTCTCTTCATGGCGTGAGTCTGAACCAGAATGTCTCCGTAATTATCGAAATCCTGTTCCGTGTAATCGCCGGGCTTGTCGTAAAGGAGCAATCTGCGCAGACCATCAGTCAATTCGTATTTGTTCGAACCCACGATCAATTCATCATCGTCAATTTCTACTTCTGTGTCTCCTACAAAAATCCTTCCCGCCGAATCCTTATAAAATCCATACGACTGATCTCTCTTACCGCCATCATCATCGGACGATGCGACGCTACTAGTGGTGATAGTTGAAGCTGTATCGTCGCTCTCGCTCAAATCTGTTTGAATTCCCGTAGGAACGTAATCCGGTGTAGATTGAACGGAATACCGATTTCCAAAACTAGGAGGCAACGAACCCATTCTCAAAGAACTCTCCTTTATAGGTCTCAATTCTTCGACTATCTCCTTCCTGCTTCGCTCTTGACCCTCCGTCATGGGTTTAAATATTTTTGTGGCTTCGCGTCTGAGTTCCATCTCACCAAGACGTCTGCTCCTATCAGCCGACTGAATCCCCTTCTTAGCACGTTCATACTCGCCTAAAATTATATCTCGGCGCCTAGGATCCATCTGTAAAAACATCTTTCGTTTTTAATTGTTAATGTTCCTTTGAGTATGCTAATATGAGTTATTTATTATTTTCAAAATTAAATGTATAATTATTTTTATGTTTTATGTTTTAAGTAAATAAAAATCTTCCGTCTTTAATATAATAACTAAAACCAGTTGAGAAAAAAAACATTTCCAAAATGACATCTCGATAAATAGTTAAAAATATTAAAATAGCATCCGTTTCAAACGTGTTAAAAATCAGAAAGAAATAGTTTTTCAGATAAACCATTTAACTTGACAAATTAATCTCATTTGAATAAAAACCTGTAATACATCTCAGGCGTGACAAAATAGCGTTCTCAGTAAGTGTTTATACAGTAAATGTCACTTTGACATGCATCCTGCTTGTCAGTTTTGATAAAAACACAGACTGACAATTGTAGACTGACATTCGAATGAAATGGTTTAACACGACGCCAAAGGCGCACAGGAGCTCTATTTATCACTTTTATTTATTTCCTAGGATATTTCCCCACCCCACGACGAGGGGAGATAACTCCGTATGATCGAGTTTACGAGAATCGAGCCATCCGATCGGTCGATTGGCGGGGAATCGAGCGATCCGATCGCTCGATTAGCTGAGTTTGGGAATTCTCATAGTGGGGAATTCCCCTAATGACGTCATAAATGGGAAAAACCCACCGCCTCAAAACAATTGCGGGTTCTGGACCACTGGTCTTGAATCCGCAGGCCGTTTTTTTGATCTAGCCTAGAATTTTTTGCTCGCGTTCGCCAACGATGGATCGATGGTCTGAGCTGCGATGGGAACGTATACAAAATTTTTAAAGTAAAAAAATAAAAGTGAAGATGTACAATTTCACCTTTTTTTTTAAAAACGCGCGTTCACCACGAGTATTTGAACGTTAAAAGTGCAATCTAGGAGTCACAAAAAACATGGGGGATTCAAGACCATTACCTACCAATGTACATTTTTGTGAACAAGCGTGCGATTTAACACTGAATTCCACGTTGGTGAACGCATCGTGTACGTATGTTGTACACGTACATGTACAAAGTGGTCGTAAATCCGCAATTATTACCTACTTACATCTCTCCACCTCAGATTCTTTTCTTCAACTTCAAAGTTGATATCTGAGGGTATATGCGATGCGTGTACTGTGCCCGATAAGATAAAGGTTTAGGTGTGGATGTTTTCTCCTCTCTGTCCCAAAGTTTGATGCACATTTGTGTCTGAGTGTCTATAAACTGTTTCTCGTTTTATGGACTGACAACACCCCATGTAAACATTTTATATTTGTTAAAACAGACACTCGCAAAATATTCTAATTTAAGACATAGCATACTCTTAATTATTTTACGTACCTCTGCTAAAGGAGAGCTTCAGATGGCGCAATGAAACCGCCAATAACGAAGAAGGGCAACTCAGTCATCAAGTCTTCCATGCTGTCAGTTTCCAATCTGAACTCGTTCCTGAAGGCTCCGTGTCTCTTGATTCTAATCAAACACACCATTGTACCTCTCACTGAAAGCATCGTCGTCAGTGAACCAATTTTCGAGTACTAATACTTATTGGGTAGCCATACGTCTTTTGTCGATTAAAGAGGATTTGTGAGCCAAGGCAGGTCATCACGAGGAAATCGACGACACCCCTACATCCGACATACCGCATTTATGTAATTCGAATCGAATCGAGTCAAATCATCGCATACCTCTACCCTACGGAATATGCTCTTTATTTCTGTTTCCCAAATATGAAGAAATTAAAAACTTGTTTTTTTTTAAAACCGATTTGTTTTAAAATTGAAATGTGCATGTGCCAATATGGAATACCCTAATTCGAATTTTCTGATCTCAGATATATATACAATTCACAAAATGTAGGTGATATTCAAACTGATGTTGATATTTTCGGAAAATGGTGTTGGAAACCCGTGATTGGACACATCAATATATTACCGAGTTTAGTGTGGATCATGAATGTCACCGGCCCACGAAAACTTCGTGCAGGTTTTTCGCACGAGCGCCGCGTTAATGCCTGTGGGGTACGTTTTGAAATTTTTATTTGTACTGGATGGGTTTTTTTCTGAGGTCTCGTCGTTCTTGTCTTAGTATAAACTCGTTCATCAATAGTTTCTGGTCGAAACGTAACGTTTGAGGTATGCGAAGACTGACACATGAAAAATATTTCCGTGCCGTTAGCATGTTAGAAGCTGGGAACAGACAGACTGCAGTGGCTCAAATCCTCAACGTTACTCAATAGGTGATAAGCAGGTGGTGGTCACGCTACCGTCAGACAGGAAATGTTGATGACAGGCGTCGGTCATGTCGTCCAATGGGGACAACTGCTAACCAGGATCGTTTCATCCGGACCACAGCATTACGGAACCGCCATCAAAGTGCCTCATAAATTGGACAGCAGCTGCACCAAGCGACAGATGTTCGAGTCAGTGGTCAGACTATCCGAAATCGCCTACACAGCTGGAATTTGTACGCTCGACGACCTCGAATAATTCCACGTTAGACTGAACGTCACATCGCAGCAAAGCGTAATTGGTGTGGAGCACGACAGCGCTGGGACAATCGTCGATGGAGCAACGTCATGTTTTGTGACGAATCAAGGTTCACCTTCGACTTCCACGACAGGCGAAACAGAGTGTGGCGGCGGCGGAACGAACGATACCATCACGTAACCGTTAGGCAGCACGATCGTTTTGGTGGTGGATCGGTTAGGTTGTGGGGAGGCACAACCATGACAAGCAGAACAGAATTACATGTCATCCAAGGGCGTGTCACAGGGCAGTACTACTATGACAACATGTTAGCAGCTTATGTGGTGCCCTTTGCGCGACGTCACGGCCGTCGATTCGTTTTCCAAGATGGCAATGCAAGAGCACACAGGGACCGTGTCGCTACAGAGTTCCTCCAGGAGCAGAACATCACTACACTCCCTTGACCAGCACTAAGTCCAGACCTTTCACCAATCGAGCACGTATGGGATATGCTTGGCAGGCGCGTACGCCAACTCCAACAGCCCCTTACCAATGTCCAGGAACTCACAGCTGCACTGCAGAAATAATGGAATGACATCAGTCAAGCTGATATTGGACGTTGGTGAGGAGTATGCCACGTCGGATCCGCGCTTGTCTCGCGAACCGAGGAGGATTTACAAGGTATTGAGGTCTTGGACTGAATGTGGTAAATTCTCTGACTTGCCGTCCATTTCTTCTGCAGCTCAGTGCGTGGAATGTGTACTTGTCAGACACCCAACTATCGCTGAATCATTCACCTGATGTCACAGTGCAATGCCTCAACTGTCTTTTTGATGAAAATATAACTATATTTCTTCATATAACTCACTTTTATCAAATATCCCCTACTTTTTTTAATACTATAGTATCGGGCTTGATTCCAGGAAGTATAACCTATATTGGAACGAGCACCGATCCCTCTCGGTCCATTAATTTTTGGCCGCTTTTCTGATACATTTGCACCCTTCGTTTCTAATGTTTTCCTTTGGAAAAGACTTAAAGTATGAGAGTTCCGAGCAATGGCTTTAACTTTTCAGTAAACACTGTTGTAGACAATTGTGGTATGTATGATATGAAACCAAAATTACTATATAATTTAACTTAAATACTAAAACTTGCGGATACATGCTGAACTAAAAATCAAACTACCACAGACACGGGACAGCGCTTGGACATGGACTCTGGGACAACTGTTGGACGGGCACTGGTATGGGAGAATCAGCAACACATTTCCTATACAGCCTAACACAGGATGGGCAGAGAAAAGCGACAACAATGATTTGCCTTAGTCTTATTGTGACTGACAATTTATTTTTTCAACAATATACCATCTCACAAACAATATCAAAAGTTAAGAATGAAAAAATAATCAGTCAAACAATGCTATGATAAGCGTATGGACATACAATGGTATTAATTATACATAATGAATGCGAGTAAGCCCATTGTTTGGAGCCACCATAACCAGATTGGTTTTCTTCCTGGCATCTCTTCGTTATTCAATAATTCTTTCCCGTGCAGATTTTTGCTAGAGGCAGAATGTCACAAACTTATTTCAACGGACAGATGTAAGGTTATAGGATTAGGACCTCAATTCTGCGTGATGGGCCGAGTAGGGTAGTTTTCTGAAGGGTCGTGATTGATGAGATATTATGATCTGGGTTTGGTGTTTTTCCAGTTTGCAGATACCATGAGACTGCAATATTCCGTTCTTCCTAAATAAAGAGTCTATGTAATTGTTGAATTCCTTTAGATTAATTACACCCAAGGCGTGCTTCTGTAGTAGGATTATTTTGCTGGCAGCAGGTGCGTGGCACCAAATTTGGATGGCATATAATAAGTGACTATGGACATACGCGGAGTAAAGGGATTTTAGATTGCCTCTTGGAAGGGCGTGTTTTACTCTGTTTATGTAATATTTTGCACCGGGTGTATTGGAACAGCCACTGGATATGTGGGTTTTAAATGTTAAGTTTTCATCGAGAAGTATTCCATAAAACTTCACCGTTTTTCAGACCAGGTTTTCCTACCACCGACATGCCTTTATTGGAAAATAGTATTAATTGACTAACTCTATGTGTATTATTTTGAGGGCTTAGTAACATGATTTTAAACCTTTTTGCATTTAGTTGTAGCCCAACAACACAAAACAAATACTTTTGATTATATACTTTTATCTTAGATTAAGTAGTAATTGCATGTCATGGCCAGATGTATACATGGTGATAGCATCTGCAAAGGAGTGAAGATGAACGGTATACAGTGACAAATGTCTCTTCATTAATTAGGTAATAAAATAGGACCAAGTTCTGATCCTTGTGTTACAGTATACACAACAGCCGATATTTAACAAATGCGACTGATGCGGCTGATGCGAACAGTTTTCAACATATTGATTTCGGTTTGACAGGTAACTTCGAAACCAATTTTACAAATTCCCTGGATTCCGTAGAATTCCATTTTTGTAAGTAAAGTTTCATGACCAATTGTGTCGAAAGCCTTTGACAAATCAAAGAACAGGAATAAAATAAAATCGATTTAAGGGTTATCGATGCCTTCGGCAACATAGTTAAGTAGATAAATGATAAGGTGAATAGTTTAATGTTTTTACGGAAGCCATATTGGTAATTCTATAGAACATCAAAGTCGCCCGGAAACCTTGTTAGTCTCGCGCACATGATCCGTTCAAGTATTTGCAGAAGACGAGTAGGATACTAATTGATCTATAATTTCCAAACTCTTGCGCGTTTCCACCTTTGAAGATTGGTACAACTTTTGGCTAATTTCATTTTACAGGGAACTGCTTTACAGGGAAACGATTGATTAAATATGTGATATAGGGGCTGTGCGACTTCATATACTCTGTTTTTCATAACATGACTAGAAATCGTGCTGAAGTCAGAGCTAATGTTCCCGACAATTTTACTAGTTATTAGGATAATTTCTTGTTGAATATTTGGGGCAATGAAGAAGTTATTAGGATAGCTCCCTTTTACGAATTTCGTAAAGTCGGTAGCAACGACCGCAACACACTCTTCAGCTCTTTAGTCGGCGATTAAACCACAATGTGTCTTTCACACATAGATCCGGGCATGGGTACACTCATGCCGACTTCACCAAGCATTAGTTGACAGATTGGTTGGCATTCCTCCTTGAGCATTCTGAAAGATTAACGTGAGCTAGGATCGATTGATTTCCTGGGACAGTTTCAGACAACTGTTGATTATGTCATTAACAACCCTATTAATCTTCAAGGTGCCATTGGTCGTTATTAGAAGCCTCGGAGCTTTGAGGTGGGGCGAAAACTGATTATATATTCGGTCTGATGCTTTACAGATCAGGAAACTATGTTGGCTTGCTCACAGTGAGATTGTCATACAATATAAGCCACAAACCCTCGAGGCTTATAATATATTAATCATGTTAATGATGACAGTTATCAATAGTTCTGTTATTATTATCCCTTTCGAGCAAGAAGTCAGCGCTGGGGCAGCTGTTGCGACTCCCAGCACCGTTGGATTATGACATACACTTGAGTGATACACAGTGATTGTGAGAAATATGAACAAGATCGGTCGATTGAATCATTTGTATGGATCAGACAATGTTAGATCGGACAAACAAACTAACACACAAAAGAAATGGGACTTTGACATTTGAACTATGAACTTGGCTCAAGTTCACGGCACATACCTTAAGTCAAAAGCAATCGTTGTGTGAAGTAAGAACAAGATCGATCCACTGAGAAAGTTTTTATGTATCGGACAAAGCTGAAATGGAGAAACAAACACACCATCGATATGTGACCTTGACCTTGAAGCTATGGCTTTGGGTCAAGGAAATGACACACCCTTGAGTCATAAGCAATTATTGTTTGAAGTATGAAGTAGATCGATCAGCCTTCTGAATAATTTATTAAGAAGTGGACAGTCTTAAAATGGAGGAACAAACAAGCAGCCCACCACCTTGACCTTCGAGCTATGATTTTGTTTCTAGGTCATGACACCTCCGTAAGCCATAACCAATCATTGTTTGAAGTATGAACTGGATCGGTCCACAGAATAATTTTATTATGGGCCGCACAATGTTAGATTGGCCCAGTGGGCGGACGCACGGACACACGGACGGACGCATGGACGCAAAACAGCTCGTAACTCCCGTTTACTTGCGATGATGGATGGGCGGTTGGACGGACGGACAGACGGACGCACGTGCGGGAAAACGGGTGTTGTGAATTAATTTTTTGCGGAAAAATTGATCAGTTTAAAACGTTCGGACAACCGCTAAAAAGTCGTTTCTTCGGAAATTATTTGGGGGGAATAGACATGGTTTGGTCCCTCAAGATAAACCTGAAGAGGGGGCAACGCTAACCCCAGCCGTTAATTGACCATAAACCTCAACATAAACCCCCAAAAATCGCTACAAATCGATTCTTGCCTCGTAAGTCTCATACTTTAGACATTAACCTCATAATATGTATGAGTAAGCTCATAATCTGGAAGTAAGCTCATAATGCCTGTCCGGGCATAAAAAACCTCTCATAAGTCCCGTATTATTGCCCGCACTGACGGGCGGACGCACGGACGGACGGACGGAAAGGCGCTCGGACTTCCGGATGCACGGACGGACAATGCGGCTACTATACCCCCTTAGAAAATGTTCGGGGATCATAACAAAAATCAAGCCTGGTATTTGTTTACTTTTGTATTAAATGTCATTTTCGACATTTAAATACGTCAATATAGGTTTTTTACACCCCGTCCCATTTTCTGAACACCCAACCCCTCGATTTCGTGCTGATATCACTAAAATATTTCGCATGCTTGCACAATTGCAAGACTAATCCTAGAACATATTTAATGCTATAACGTTAATGGTGACTGGGGCAGAAGGTCGTCTAATTACATTTCACGCCACCAACTTGACACATAGTGTCAGTTTAGTATGCGTCTTCTCAAAATACAAAGATGAGAACATTTTGAAACTTCGAATACCGGAGATATGACGTGAACGGGCTTTTTCAAAAAAGTTGATTTTTTATTGTCCTCGCATTTTTCTCAAGAAAAAAACTCTGAACAATGAAATTTACAAAGCTTCAACCATGCACCAGGATGAAAAGTCATCCCACTGTCACATATTTCACAAAGTTTCGTTTTTTGCTGACTGTTTGATATCACGTGTTGTGTCTGCGGTCTCCAAACGCCGAGTGCTCGGAATTATATAAGGTCAGTGGCTATATGGGCTCCAATTTTCTGTCGTACGAGGGAGTGTCTCTACTGTTACCGAGAGAGTAAACAGTAGTAGACACTAGGTTTAACTCTGTTGAATTAGCAAGTGTAATCGGTAGCCGATCCCACTCAATACAACGTATGGCTGAAAGCATAGTATCTGCTCTGAGAAGAAGCTGATTTTCGAATATTTCTTAACATTATCAAGCAGTTGAGTGCATTGCCAGCTAACCACTATCATTACCATGACGACAAGTTTTGGGAATTAATTTTTAACCAAATATCCCGCTAGTCAATTTTGTTCAATATGCACTATAGGGAGCAACATATACATTTTGATTCATCTGAAAGCACGTTTAGAGGAATCACCATCAATAGATATAAATTAAGCATTCGAGCTCAGGAAAAATGCATTTCGAGCTCACAATGGGAATTCCCGTTGAAACATTTTCGAGCTCAGCTAAAATCGGACTTAGTCAATTTTCACCTTATCTCGTATTTCGGTTAAGGTTAATACAATGGGGGAAAATAAAAAGAAAATAACTCGAAGTGAGCTCGAAGGAGACGATCTTTTTTCAATGTAAATTTCCATAGGAAATTGCAAAAGTGTCAAGATCGCTGGCCTAGGATATTTGCGAAAACGACCTTTTCTGCACATCACTCAGTGCAATTTTCTCATAGGGATTTGTAATGCGCTCCTTTCATTCTCACTTCCACAATTGAGCTCGAATAGACGAAGCCGAGAAAGGTCTCTTTCAGTGGAAGATTCCCATTGGAATTTGTAATGCGCGACTTTTTGGACACCGTCAGGACTGACGAGATTGCACACGATGTTATTCCCAATGGGGATTTAGTTATATTTGTAATTGATGTTTCATCGCCGAGTCGAAAGTTAAAGATTGGAACTCGACCTTTGAGGGCGCTTGATTATTTGTTTTTATTTTATATATTGAAAAAAGGAAAAAAAAACCTTATATTTAATTTCTAAAAAAAAACAAAATAAAAGGGGGTGGGTGGTGGGGGGAAGAATATTTAAAAAAAAGAGTCATGCCATTTTTAAAGATCAAAGATCCTAAGTTGAGAGAAGAGAAGGTTCGTCGATTACCAGAATTGAAAAGGCATATTCGAGAGAGCAATACGGCTAAACACATGGGCGAGACCGAGATGAAACGAGAGGCGAGCAAGTTGTTCAATGCTGTGACAGAAACTAAGGAAGAAATGAAAAGTGAATTCGTCAAAGAGTTGAAACCCTTGACAAAAAAAAAAACAAAACACCAAGTTACATACCTTACGAACCTTACGTTCCGGTGTAACAGGAATGGAAGTCCGAAGGAAAATTAGTCCCTCTGGACTATTATTCTGCGGAATTATAGTCCTAGGTCTAACATTTCTAGGAATAGTAGTCCGGCGGACTACTATTCCTAGAAATGTTAGACCTAGGACTATAATTCCGCGGAATAATAGTCCAGAGGGACTAACGTTCCTACGGACTTCCATTCCTTTTACACCGGCTTACATGTCCTTTGGTCAACCTCGTTATACACCATCGTCTCCTGCATACCAACCTCCTCCTTCTGCTCAGTACCTTCCGCCGATTCTCTTTGAGATAGATAGAAATCAGACCGATCCTGAGAGTGGACTATCGACGGTCACAGTGAGCACGATCGGCGATCCGATGGTAGATACCAGCAATATGAAACCCGAAGATTACGCGAATTTGCATAAGACGAATCCGTTGTGTGCGGACGCTGTCTTCGGCTTGCGAGAGGGAGACGATGGCAATCTCTACATAGGGTATCACAGAACTAAATATTTTCCCATAGGCGACCATTATAACGTTCAGGCGGGAAAAAATATGATCGCATCACTTTACTTTTGGCATTCAAATATCTCTGTCAAGTACAGCCCTTCAGACAACTTTTTCTGATCTGAAAACAGGGTGTCATGCAAGAAATAAGAGAGAAAAACTGACACAAAGGGAAGTTGCGGTCACGTGCACATATTTTTCAGGGAATTCCCTACAAAAACACAGAAAAAGTAAATTGTATTTTTTAGGTCCAAAAGTCATCAAATCATCCTCTTTTTTATCAGGAATATTCAACAATAATGCAAGATGTCAATAGAATGTTTCAAACTTTTATTGAAACAATGGATCTTCCCAAGACGAATCCGTTGTGTGCGGACCCTGTCTTCGGCTTGCGCGAGGGAGACGATTGTAATCTCCACATAGGTGACAAAAAGTAGAAATAGCCGACGATTATAATCTGATCGTCGAAGATCGTGAATACGAAGGTAATAGAGGATTGTGGAATCTGCTCGTGTTGGTTAAACCTAACGAATATGAGGAAGAGTATTACAAAATGTACGGCGCTCTCCTTGCTCGTACGAATGATATGAGAAAACATAACGATCCCATAGATACTAGACCGAAAGCGAGCAGAACGTCGAAATGGAAGAACGTGCTGACACCCATATAGGATGCGAATAAAGCGTTCGTCAAATCGGTCACCAGACATGGAATGACCACGATCATTCCTTGCGATCCCAATGCTCTGCTGGAGAGATTAGATCTTTTGATGGCGAGTCGAGATGCCGGTAATACCCGGAATAACGACGAATTGGTGAGCATATCTGACGATTTGTTGCGACAGAAGGTGTTGAATAGAGATACCTTTACCTAACGTAACGGCCAAAACCGGCCAGCGCTATTCTCAAAAATCGCCAATTAATTTTCATTTTTTGTGTCAAAAACATAGGTTATGACACCTCATTGGAACGAGCTCGTCGAGCTCGTTCCAATGGGGGGGGGGGGTCATAACCTATGTTTTTGAGACAAAAAATGAAAAACATTAGTTATTCAAGATTTTTTTTTGCATGTGTCGTCTGCTTTTCATGTTAGGTAAAGGGTTAAAAATCAATTATGAACATGTGGAAAGGGAAATATAAAAAAAACTAGTAGTAAATAAAACAGAAAGTAAAAAAAAAAAAATTATTATTCAGTTAAAAAAACGAATTAATACGAAAGAAACAAATATGTAAGAGGATTTATGAGATCTTACGTCTACGGCGGATCAGGTTTGCTGGATTCGATGATGGGAGCTCTATCACGCGTCTTCACCGGTGATGTGGCAACACAGATCGCCTCCACCGTCGTGAAGGTCGGAAAGAAAACCGCCATGGATGTGGGTAAAAAAGCCGCGACTGAAGCGAGCACTAGAGTCGCATCGGAGGCTGGTAAGAGGAGTGCTGATTTAATTCAGAGGTTGATTAGACCGGCTAAGCAAGCAAAATTATCGTCGAAATCGGAAGAGATTCTAGCAAACATGAAACTTGGAAATTTCAAGGGTTCTAGTATTGTGCCGATATAGGAACTCACTAAGACGTTGAGCAGCGGATCTGGATTGAAAGAAATATAAATTGAAAAACAAAAAACGAATTTATTTTTTTTATATACTAAGTCAAAAAAGAAAGTATAATAAACTTTGAGGAGCATTTTTTTTAGTATTATCGACTTTAATCCCAAACAAATTATTGTAAAATCATATGTCGAGTCTGGCTGTATGCATTTGCATAAGTTCATGTTTTTACTGTTGCCAGCGCCACGTCAGGAGTCGCAATTCAGACATGGGGTGAAATGAAAAGTTCACACATGCAGTCAATAGCGTTCATGTCCACCGTTTGCCTCTTGGACATCGACGGAGCATGGACCTGATAAGTCTATGGATGTCACCCTGTGGTATTGCGTTCCACTCCTGCCTTAAAACATTAGGTAAATCGCCTAACGTCTGAAGATCATGAAGTCGTACCAGACGGTCCAATTGATCCCAAAAATGCTCGATTGGCGACAAATCTGACGAAAGTGGGGGGGCCAGGGAAGAAGTTCGATGCTCTGCTCCTCAAGAAAGTCACGACAGATACGCGCCATGTGACATCGGACATTGTCTTCTTACTGGAATAACTGCAATCCGACGTTAGTGTTGAACAACGGGACAACAACAGCGTTAAGAATTTCGTCCCGAAATCGCTGTCCATTCAGATTACCATCGATGAAGATCAACTGCGTTCGATGGTGCGTGGAAAGCCCTGCCCAAACCATTACACTACCCCCGCCGAAACGGTCACATTCTCGCACGCAAGCATCAGAAAACCATTCTCCTCGTCGGCGATACACTCTTGCCCTACTCTTGCGCCGTAGACAAAATCGTGATTCATCACTAAAAAGAACTGTGATCCAACGCTGCTGAGTCCAGCGAACACGCTGACGTACCAATTCCATTCTGACGGTACGATGACGTTGGGTAAGGATTGGTCCGTGGTATGGACGCCTACTTCGGATGCCGTGTTCAACGAGTCTGTTGCGGACAGTTTGTGCACCGATTCTAGTCTTAGTTCTACCAGGAGTAATTGCTGCTGTCTTCGTCACCGTAAGAAAGCGATCCCGTAAGTGAGACGTCCGGGTCTTGTGCATGGGTCGTCACTGTTGGTCGACCTGAACGCGGTCGGTCGGCAGTAGATCCAGTGGATCTATACCTTCTAATGAGACGGTAACTAGTGGCCACAGTGACTCCGAACTCAGCAGCGAGCTCATCTGGAGGTATCCCAGCCTCATGCATTCCAGTGGCACACAACCTCTGATTTTCGGTTAACCTTGGCATTTGTTAAAATGTCGGAAGACAAAAACTAGCGTGTTTTCTCAATAACCCAGGCTCTTTAGCACAACATAACACAAAGAAAATCGTCGATCACCCATTCAATTTGACATTCTCTGGTAGCACGTGCTATTTTGAAATCCGTAGCAAAATTGTATACGGTTGGGTGGACAACAACATGTCATTAAACTCTTTGCACAACTTCTTGTCCACAAACATGCAACATTGGAACTATTATATTTCATCCTTTATGCTATTTTTCACATTTGTTTCTATTATACCTTCTTTTTTGACTCAGTATATAATAAAAAAAAGAAAAAATTGTTTTAAAATAAAAGGTTAAAAAAATAACTTGGAAAAAAATACGCAAAAAGAATGGAAATTAATGATTTATCGTGGAATGCACCAAAGACTGAGAGGTCGAATCACAAACTCTTTCCTCAAAGCATAAAATGATTGATAGTGGGAAAATCGAATTGTGAAAATTGCTGATGAATCTGTTGTTGCGGTCGAAGTGGTTGGATTACGATAGATTGTTTGTGTTTGGTAACAGTATCTTTCAACCCGTATACCAATTATTGCGAAAAGCTCTGAGCGCAAATTTGCCAAAGGACGTTATAACGAGAATCTTCGATCACCGAGACGAATTCGAAAAATGTGATCCATCGATCTTGCAGGAAACGTCGAGAGAACTCAGAAATGATAAAACGTCGAATGTGGAATGTCAGTTTTATGAAAATGCGAACGACGTTCCAGATTCTCGAGACTTGAACTCGATGCACAGAAATCTCATGATATTCGATGACATGATGTTGGAGAATCAGAATCGAAGCGAATCTTACTACGTTCGAGCACGTCACAGCAACATGGACTGTTTCTATCTATGTCAAAATTATTTCAGATTGCCGAGGCAGACTAAAAGAGAAAATGCAAATTTACTGTGTCGGTTTTGTCAAGATTTTAAGAATCTCAATCGCATTTACTACTATCACATGGCCAATGACATGAGCAAAAAAGAATTTAAGAGGTTTTGTAAGTTGGTGTGGGGTTGTACACCTTTTAATTTGGAGGTGATCGATCTGGCGAATGGTAAATATTGTGGAAATATAGCAATGGATTCGACCATTTTTATATTCCGGACGATTCCAATTAATAAATGAGGAAAAAATCATATTAACCCTTAACGGCCAAAACCGGCCAGCGCTATTCACAAAAATCGCCAATTAATTTTCATTATTTTTTTCATTTTTGGTTTCGAAAACATAGGTTATGACTCCTCTTTGGAACGAGCTCGACAAGCTCGTTCCAAAGAGGGGTCATAACCTATGTTTTTGAGACAAAAAAATGAAAAAAGTAGTTATTCAAGAATTTTGCTTACAAGTGTCGTCTGCTTTTCATGTTAGGTAAAGGGTTAAATAGAAAGTAAAAAAAAAATAAATAAATAAAATAAAATACACAATTATTAAAAAACTATTTTAAAAAATGTTGCAAGACTCCGAAACTCAATTATTAGAAAGGATAGCCGAGAACAAGAAAAGAACGACGGATAATACGACTGCAAGAGATTCTTTTGGTGAGCGATGACCTCCACCGATCGAATTGAAGAGGGATAAGAAGTATGAGATGGCACTGGTAAATCTGGAGGCATACTATTCGTTTCCCAACATCACGGAGAAAAATAATACTTTCAGATATTTGAGCAGACCGGATTGGTTTACGATTCTCATTCCCAAAGGCAGTTACAGCATAGTCGATTTGGACGAACTCATTCAGACTAGAATGAAGATTGACGGTCAAGACAGAACTGCCAACAATATAACTGCCAACGTCAACACTATGCTAACGATATTGAACATGAGAGAGAGTTATCGAGTGGATTTTAGAGGAGATGACACCTTTGGAAAGATGTTGATATTCGACCGAAACACGTAGAAAGGACATGCGACATCGGAACATATGGTGGACATTCTCTCGGTCAACAGCATTTTGATGAACGTGAACATAATCTTTGGAAGTTATGTGAATGGTGGCGCACGGCCCACGATCTACTCGTTTTTTTCCGGACGTTCCTCCGAGCTATAAAATCATAGAGCGACCTCGAAATCTAGTCTGTTTGCCTGTGATAACTCATACTTTATTCAGTATTAACACTGAATTAACTAATCAAAATGGAGAGCTGTTAGATCTTCGCGTCGAACGTGTGACGATACGATTTCACAGAAGAGAAAATTATTAAAACAAAATCTGTTAAATAGTTTATTAAACAAACAAACAAACAAAAAATTATTTTTTTTATAATCCTTTTTGGTAGAATAGGAAACTGAACTAAATTAACAAATTTTCTTTGTTTAAAAAAAGATAATAGGACGTAAAAAAATAAAAAAAATGAATTAAAATAAAAAAATTAAAATTAAAAAAAACCACAACAAATAATTACGAGACATATTTAGAAAACGTAAGTATATCCGACGGTCAGAAAGACAAACTTCGCAAAGCATTAGAAAATCGAGGAGAAGCTGTGAGATTGAAATTAAGTCATCAAGACTTGAGCAATGGATGCGACAAAATCTCTTGAACCAAAACGCAAGTTAATAGAATAGCCAAAGCACATCGTAATCGAAGAGGATTGACTGTGAGACTGAGTCCTCCGAAATTGAGATGTAATTTGAAAATGAAAGGTGATTTTCTTAAGATTCTGGGTGGGATTGGCCACCAAGGCATTACCCATTCTCAACAAAACTGTGTTGCCGGTGTAAAAGGAATGGAAGTCCGTAGGAACGTTAGTCCCTCTGGGCTATTATTCCGCGGAATTATAGTCCTAGGTCTAACATTTCTAGGAATAGTAGTCCGGTGGACTACTATTCTTAGAAATGTTAGACCTAGGACTCTAATTCCGCGGAATAATAGTCCAGAGGGACTAATTTTCCTACGGACTTCCATTCCTGTTACACCGGCTTTGGGTAGAGGAGCTATGTCGGGGTTGGCCAGTTCTGGTGCGCAGAAAATAATGGGTAACGGATTGTTTCTGAAGCTCACGGAGACGTTGTCTATCTGAAGAGAGGAAAAAGTTTGTTCGACGGCCAAGGACTGTTATTGGGTCCGAATTCGCCTTTTAAAACGTTCCCATTCTCAGTATGTTATTATGAGATATTGTTTTGCGATGAGAAAAGAAAATAACATAATATTATATTTTTTAATATATTAAATAAGATAGGAAGTAACAAATAAATAAATAAATAATAGAATAAAAAAATGGAATCAGAAAGTGACAAACTATATCCCGACTTATCGGCGACTGTATTACCGACGGCACCTCCTTTGGAAGATAGAGGCAACCCACATGGTATCGCTCTTTTAGTGTTGATTGGGTGATCCGACTTGGCGGGTGGGTATTGATGCGTGTCCATGGGTTTTGTATATAAACCGGTTTTAAGAAATCCATCTTCAGTTTTGACTATCGTGTCTAAGAATTCTATCCTATTTTCAGACCACCTTAATCAAGTTGTATTCTTGGGTGTATCGTATTTGCCAAAGAATGATATTGTTTCAGAGACTCCAACCCATGCGTCCATATTCCCCAGATATCATCAGCGTACCGTACCTGTTCAAGGGGGTGTAACGTCGATGTTTTTGACAGTTTCTCTTTCCCTTCACCCATATCTGTGTATACATAATTTATCCCTAATTGAGAACCTATTGCAACGCAGTCCCTTTGGAAATAATGTCTTCCTTTAAATGAAAAAAATGTTATTGTCCAAAACAGTTTCTATTAGTTCAAGACCTATCTCTGTTGGGAATAATTTTCTTTGAGAGTTTTCTAGTGCTTATGGTTTTCTAGTGTACATATATAAGAAAGCAACAAAAAAATAAATAAAAAATTAACAAAACAAAATGTAATGCGTAAAATGTAAGAAGTCTACGGATACGAATAACTTGCGAAAAGTGCAAACTAAAAATAGTAGGCAGATGCTTCGCGGAACTTGTAAAGGTGCGGATCGACTAAAACTTAATTCGTTAAAAGAGTTGGGAGAGGACCGGTCAACAGACTCATCAATAATCTCCCCTTCGAAATGCATCTAACAGGACATCAATTTCGGGACCGGGCACGAAATTGAAAAAGAGATTGAATAAAGATCTAACACCGAACTCGTGGGGTAAACCCATCTATGGAGTGGATCGAGCTGGTTATGGCCATGATCTCTGTTATGCTAAGCATTCCGACACGAAGACTAGAAACGATGTATGTGTTAAGAACATGTTGACAGATTTTAAAAATATAGTCAATCCCATGATGAGAAAGAAATTCGAACGTTCTCTAGTCGGTAAACTGATCAGCACGAAACGTCGATTCGGAATGGGAAAAAAAAAGAAATTCACAATGCATTAGCAAACGAACTGCCCAGGCCCATGGTGCTTTGCTTTCGAAAGAGGCGAGTATTCGGCAAAGGATTGGACAGGCCTGCAACCATCACTGTTTTTCCATTTTCACCATTTTGATCCATTTTATATACCAGTGAATTGAGTTGTCAATTTACACCTGTAATTACATTGAATATAATCCCATGACTGAATCTCTATTGTTATATTTGAGGTGTTTATTCAACACACAGATTATGCACAACTATGACAATACGAAACATTAACTAATTAACAGGAGAGATTATCTGTCTTCCATAGCAGGTTAAATTTCAAGTGATGAGTGGTTACTGGTATTTGAAAGTAGGAGAAATGCTCTCTCAAACAGAGGATATCCATGGGACAAAGACAGGAAATTGCTCCTTTTAATGCCAAATTTTAAAATTTGTACACGCCGGGTGGAACCATAGTCGACCCGGGGCACATGTGCTTGGCAAAGAGTATCCAAATTGGATTGGATCGGGTGTGGGCTGCCGAACTGGTGGACATGCAATCGCTGTCTAGAGACAACAAAGGCGTGAAATATCTGTTGACGGTTACAGATGTGTTTTCGAAATACAGAAGTATGAGAGAGTTGAAAAATAAATCGCGAACAAATGTGGCTAAAGCTTTGTAAAATATCTTCACCACTTTTTCGCGAAAACCTGAGAAATTATGGGTGGATAAAGGTGGAGAATTCTACAACGTTCACGTTCGTCGACCTCTATCCCACAGAAAACGAGTAGAAGGTGAGCGTGGTCAAACGATGGAATAGAACCACGAAGGAGAAAATGCACAGATATTTCAAAGCCAGCTCAATTAAGAAATACATGAATGTCTTAGATGATTTGGTTGACGACTATAACAATATATAACAACAACAACATATACAGTTCCATCAAGATGACGTCCGTTGCAGCTAGCGATCCCCGAAACGAAAAGGAAGTCTACGTGAATCTGTATCCATTAAAAATAGTGGCGGTGACAATACGACCGAAATTTGCCCTGGGTGAGCGAGTGGGAATTTACGATTGGTAAAATCATTTTGAAAACGTTTATACGCCAAGATGGACGGGAGAAATTTTCATGGTGGTTCGAATGTTCTACACTGGTCCCATAAGATAGAAGCATTAAACGGTGAGGAAATCCTGGGAAAGTTTTATGAACAGCAATGCAAAAGACAGCATTTTAAATAAAACGAAGAGGGGAACATTTTTTTGTTGCATATACAATACGTGGAGAGTGTATTATCACTAAATCCCCCGCAGGGTGGAGGTTCCACCCTAGCAATAATTGCACATTTGTTGCAAAGCATAAGAGGCACAGGCAAAGTTTCAACCAATGGACCTCCGGGTTAAACCCGGAGGTCCATTGGCTGAAACATTGCTTGTGTTTTTTGTCCACATGTACAAAACTTGAAAGTTATAGTCTGGGCGATAACTCCACCCCGTGGGTGATTTAATTACGATCCACTCTCCACGTACTGTAATAATAAGTAAGAAATAAAAACAATAAAATAAAATAATTGAACGAAAATTGGAGTAAAAAAAGAAGAGTAATATACTGGACATGCGGAAAGTATAATGAGAGACGAAAGTATTCAAGAGTATGAAGTGCACGAATATTTACCCGTGGCTGGAACTTGTCTCAACTAGAGGTACTGTGAGCAAGCTCACAAAGTGATCCCCCCCCCCCCCCCCGCGCAGTTGCGCGTACGAGGATAAGTTAGATTATCTCCCCTTGGAAATGTCGGAACGGAATTATATTGCTTCATGCGCATCTTCCTATGGAGTTCTTCCATTGTGTAAAGTTTCATGAAAATTCTTCAAATGGTTTAGGAGGAGTTGCGATTATAAGGATGGACAGACGGACGGACGGACGGACGGACGGACAGGGTGATTCCTATATACCCCCGAAACTTTGTTTGCGGGGGTATAATAATGAAGGCGAGATAAGCCTCAAAATTGAAACACAAGATCTCTTTCTCCATCCGAGCGAAAGTTATCTCCAGATTAAAGGACGATTGACGAAAAAGGATGGTAGCGATGACGCTGATGATGACGTCATCACATTAGCTCATAACGGCATGATGCATATTTTCAACAGTATATTACATAAACTCTCAGGTCAAGAGATAGAAACTATGTTTCATGCCGTTCAGGCAACCACAATGTTGGGACTTTTGAATTATCTAGAAGTTTTTTCCAAATCTAAAGGACTCAATCAACTATGGATGAAAGACACTACCTCTGATGTGACTACCGAGAATGTGGACGCAGGCATGAGATTTAAACATGTCGTTCAAGCGTCTTTGCCTAGGAGAACATTCTCGTTTAGGATTCCTCTGAAACACACCTTTGGATTCGCCGATTATTACCACAAAATCGTCTACGGATTAAAACACAGTCTCACACCAGTTCGTAAAAATGACGACGATATCATCATGAGATCTGAGATCCGGGCAAAGTACATCTAAACAAGGTGTCGTGGTTCATGCCATACACACTACCAAATGACGAGCAAAGAATGAAATTCTTCAAGATCATCGCATCAAAAACCAGATTACCCGTTGGCTTTAGAATGAGACAGTGCGATGTAGCAAACATCCCGACGTCGACACAGTTCGATTGGAGATTGACTGTGAAATCTTCCTCGCTCCTCGGAGAAACCGCATTTCATCATAGTGGGATTTCAGACGGACAGGATCGGATCTCAAGAACATAATCCATCTCTATTTAATCATTGCACTTTGAGAAACTTGCAGGTGTTTCTCAATTTCCCGAGGTATCCGGGCATAGATTACAATGCCTCGTTCGAGAAACACGTTCTTTCTAGGATGTACAGAGATGCAGCTGATTGAAATATCATGACGTTGACGATTTAATAAACTATCCAAATGTAACACCCACCAAATACAAGACGCTCTAACTCCTGTTCGTGCTCGACGTTAGCAAACAGAGCGAGAAACCCAAGAACACTGTTCTGGACATCAACATCAACATGCAGTTCGACAGGAACATACATAGACAAACTGAAGCTTTTGCAGTTGTCATATCCGACAGAGTGTTGACGTTCCAGTCGGATGGAAGAAAAATGTCTTTCATTCAATAACTTCCAAAAAAAAAAAAATAACTGAAAAACTTAAATAACATCAAAAAAACTTCCAAAAAATCTAAAACCTTAAAAATAACCTCAAAAAACAAACAAAACCCCTTAAAATAACACCAAAAAAACTTCAACATAAAAAAGGAAGTTTGAGAACTTTAGAAGTATTTAACAAAGTTCTCAAACTTCCTATTTTTTCACTTCAAGTATTTGATACATGTTCAATTCGATTCATAAAGAGTTTATTTTTATGCATTCAAAGGATCGCTTTCGATTAACACAGATACTATAGAAGAAATAACTTCGGGATTAGTTGTCTTCGTCTTGAAATTGATTCTATCTCCCTCTTCAACTCTCAAAAGGTGTTTTAAATTTGTTCGTATTGCAGTATTTATTTGCCTTCTTCTCAACTCAATATCTATCGTTTTCAATACCATTTACCACCACGTTGACGCCGGTGTAAAAGGAATGGAAGTCCGTAGGAACGTTAGTCCCTCTGGACTATTATTCCGCGGAATTATAGTCCTAGGTCTAACATTTCTAGGAATAGTAGTCCGGCGGACTACTATTCCTAGAAATGTTAGACCTAGGACTATAATTCCGCGGAATAATAGTCCAGAGGGACTAACGTTCCTACGGACTTCCATTCCTGTCACACCGGCTCTATTTTTCAAGTCGCTAGAAGTTAGACTCATTGCGTGCGTCCACCTATCGGCAGAGAATATCCTACCTGACCGTGTGACGATCCACTTCCTCCATTTCCGGAGGACTATTTTATATATTTTATTTTTTCCATGATCCAAATCATAGTGCAGGCATCAGTCATCAACTCGGGTTTGGGTAGATTCGTGATTCGATTACCACCCATGTCGAGATCGCCTTCCATCACATCATATCACCGGTTTTCTCGACTTTAGTGTCATTCGCGTACTTTTTGCTGACTGCGCTCGAATCATATTCCGGATTGTACTCGAGACCGAATAGTTTGTTATCGTTCATGCCGGAGTGCATCGTTCCTCTCGATTATTTGTTGAGATAGAGATCATTCACATGTTCTTTGAGATAGGTTTGAAATTTGGTAAGAGCAGAACCCACGTAGCCTTTGTTGGCTGCAGTCGATTTGGCATCCTCATCGTCGATTTGTGCCAGATTGACGGTGTTATTCAATCTGGCGTTCAGATCGGTTGCTTTTTTTTCATTTTTCTCATTCAAAGTATCGACGATATTTCGTTCTGCGACGTCTACGTATTGTCTGATGGCAGCATCACTCGAATCTACAAGATCTGCCACGTTCACCAATCGTTTAGATTTTAAGTCTAGATCATTAGTCAAGTTTTTATCCAGGCAGTTATCTCTCACATGATCTACATACTTTTTAGTGGCAGCGTCGCTGAGATTTATCAGTTCTGGAACGTTATAAAGCTCCTGGCTATTCATGTTTAATGGTACCTTTTGAGGTTTCTATCTCCTCATGAAATGTTCGTTCAAATATGTAATAGACACTCTGCCATCATCTTCAATCTTTCTCCTTTTTCACAATTTCATCATCACCAGGTCTTCCAAATTTACCGACTGTGATTTTCAAAAAAAATTTCTATCTAATTTATTTTTTCATTATTTTATGATATTTTTTATTTTTCTTCTTATTTTCTATTATTTATATGACATTTTGTTCGCTCTCTTAATGTAAATCATTGAAGATGTCTTAAAAATGATGTTTTGAAGACCATCTCTTGAGAACGTCGAGACACACGTGTCCACACAACACTGATCGCGAGGTTGCACACGTTCAGTATTGTAATGAATCGACCATTTTAAATAACCCGTCAACTCTTTGGGTGGTGCGATTTCGTAACTGTCGAAATAATAATTTCTTCTCGCGTTCTTAAATCACGCCACCCAATGTGTTCCCTCACCCGAAAAATCGTCCAGGTTCAAAATTTCACGTTCATCACCATCTCGCGGTTTTCTGAGTAATGCATCTCTTGAAAAAACTCCGCAAAAATGTTTTATTTTTAATGCTTTGACTGGATCCAAAAGATAGATGTTAGACAGAGGTTTGTCAGGTAAGATGACACCTTCTACCGATATGTTTGTATTTTCCATTTTCCAATTCAATTTATAGTTTAATTTATTTTGAATTATCTTTTATTATTTACTTTTCTTGGCTATTAATTAACTCATTTATATTTTCTTTGACTAATCTAGATTTTCTATGTTCTGATCAATCTGCATTGCCATGTAATCATCCAATGCTTCTTGATTTTGAGGAATGATCGACTTTATGGAACAATGACCATGAGCTAACGTGTTTATTCAACCCGATTTCATGATTCTCTTATATCCGTCAGCTGATAAAGCAATTTAATTGATTATTTCCATGTTGAGTACGTGCTCGTCGCATTAAATCGTGTTCATCGTCTTGTAGATATCTCGATTTTCGAACAGACATTGTTCATACTCTTTGAATGTCATGTCATTATTCACTGCGTTTCTTTTGACACGTTTACATTTCTTAATTGCCTATCCATATACGTGGTAAGCATACATTTTCACCTTTAACCCTTTACCCAACGTAACGGTCAAAACCGGCCAGCGCTATTCTCAAAATCGCCAATTAATTTTAGTTATTTTTTCATTTTTTTGTCTCAAAAACATAGGTTATGACCCCTCATTGGAACGAGCTCGTTCCAATGAGGGGTCATAACCTATGTTTTTGAGACAAAAAATGAAAAAAAATTAGTTATTCAAGAATTTGTTTTGCAAGTGTCGTCTGCTTTTCATGTTAGGTAAAGGGTTAAACCCACGAATTCCATGATCTGTCTTCCTCCTGATCTTCCTTGAATTTCCCAACCACCGTTTCATTCACATCTAAAGGAATGTTAGATTTGTGATTGCTGGGATAACTGCACGTGTCGAACAACGCATCGACATCTTGAGATATATCTCGGTCAAAATCCCCAGTCTCTATCTCATACGCCAGACTATCTATGTCGCTAAACAACAGTTTGGCTTTCGAATCGTATTTCTTCTTGATGTATTCGTAATGAAATCGATACATCAACTGTTTGCTATGTCTAAAATGCATGTTCCCAAATAAATAGATTTTTTTATTGTCAGGCGTGTCTGTTTCATGTAAACGACCACCAGATTTTCATCAAAGATGATTTGATGTTTATAGTTTGGTTTCAAAACGTATTTCCTAGTCTGACTATCCATCGTCATCAGACGAATGTCAGTCCTTTTTCTGATTTTTTCCATACATTTTCCATACACACAATTATTCATGAGTTTGAAAAAATCTTTCTCGAATTCTGTCATGGCCTGCGTTCACAAATTCGTGTTAAGATCTATATAATTCTTCATCCAAAGTCCTTCATAAAATCGGATGATGCGATGGATATTGATTAATTTCGTGCCATAATCTATTTAAAATTTCAGATTTTCGCAACAGATTACATATTTACGTTTATCATTTAAATTTGGAACGAGTTTATCAACTTCATTCATTTTCATTTGTTCAGGTGCTAAAGGATAATCGTTGTGTGAATGATGTTACGTTTCAGGATATTCAAGATCCACTTCCAGAAGACAGGGATAATGTCGCCAGTTTTCCATCTCTTCTCGATTCTCAACCATTTGAAATTCCCCATTGGTAACGGATGACTCATGGTCCAACCATATACATTGTTAGTATCCAGATATGCTACGTATTTAGTCCGTGCTCTCGCACATCGAATCCATCTTCCATGTAGGAATTATTAGCTTTTGCGTATCTGAGATATTATTGACACTCTACGTCTCACACCCGTTTCAAACATGAGCAACATGTCCACGTCGGATAATAATTCCAAGCGGATTTCAGTTGACTTCAACCGCGCATCCCAGCCAAAGCCTGGAGCTGTGTAATACCAAGCCAGATCTAGATCGTAATGTCTCCAATATACTTCACGAAAACTTTCGAACGCGTCTGCCAAGAGAAGGACGCCGGTTTTCAGAGAGCGATCGTGATAATCTCTCATGGATTTCATGTCGAATATTTTCCACACTTTTTGATAGTGTTCATAGTCGACGTGGGGAATGTCAGCATCGTATAATTTCAAATAAAAATGATCTTTGGGCGTTACCATTCGCACTGGATTGAACTTGGCGGTATGAATTTCTAGATTCAACACTTCACCAAATCTCCAATTGTTACCTTCGTTTTGATACTGCGGTAACGATTTTATAATTTTTTCTTTCATGTTGTCGAAGATATCGGATAAGGAAGAGCCTTTGGTCATGGTTTTTGTGCGAGATTGAAAATACGCATTTTTTTCCACAACTTCACTCGTGTTAACATTGATCATCTCCATCCGACACTTCAGTACCATGTTCGTTTTAAAACCATCGCCTTGCATTGGACGAAATAAAATGAATAAGCTAGTTTTTATTATCTCGTTCAAAAAAATTTGGGCGTGAAATCTTTTTAGAACTTTGACATCGAACGTTTGGAAAAATCTCTTGACAGACTGCTCTCATTCTACAGAAGTGTGCACCAATTGTTCGTGCATTACTTTAGCTAGAATTTATTTTATGTCACCATAACCCTTTCTCCCAAGTTCAGTCATCGCTGCTGCACGATGTTTGATATTTGATCTTCTTCTGTTTCCCTCTTTTTTATTTCCGCCGATTAAATTGAGATGTTTTGTTTTTGCTTCCTCTTTCCATCCAATGTTATTTTTCTCAAATCATCACCTCCAAAAATCGATTTTATCAACTCATTTTTATTTTGCGGCCCCCACATCTTTCAAACCCATCCGACATGCTTTGGGTCTCGAGTCTGATACCCTTTTCTCACTAGTGTCAGCCTTTATGACTCTGATCATTTCTGGTTTAGTTCTATAACTCGACAAATTCGTGATGCCGAGATGCTTCACACAATTTTGAAATTGAGGTAAATTGCACGCTTCTAATAGTAATGACCTTTTTTCTAATGTTTTAAAAAAAAAATTTAAATATGAAAATTGTTTTTTAATGTTGTTTTTCTATATACATATAAATTCTATTTTTGTTTAAATTAAATATCTTTAACTTGAAAACAAATAAAAGACAAAATTGTTAAATCATTTTTTTATGTTTTAGTTCCTCCAGCATTTTTGACATCATGCACGTAATATTTTTGTTAAAAATCGTGTGTGAAGCCACAGCTGACTTAGGACAGTTCACACAAGCGAAGCAAAAAACAGTCTCTCACTTATAAAATAAATCACTTTCACTCGTATTAGATATTATATAGCCGATAGTAAAGTGCTAAGCAAAACTGATAGAAACACCTTCATTTGGGCAAGACAAAATTGATATTGTCACATCAACAAATTCTTCTTGCTGCCATGCACGAGAAAAAACAAATGATTGAGTGCAACTAAAATCTGAAAAACTACACCATGCGCATAATGGAAACAAAGTCTCGCACTGACAAAACAAAAATCAGTTTCACTTGTATTAAATATTACATAGCTGACAGTAAAGTGTTAAGCAAAACTTATAGAAACACTTTCGTTTGGGCAAAGACAAAACTGATTTTTTCGAATAAACAAAGTCCAGTTGCTTGAAAACTACACCATGCATGCAATGGAAAAAGAGGCTCTCTCTCTTACAAAAAATCATTTTCACTGATATTAAATATTACATAGCTGATAGTAAAGTGTTAAGCAACACTGATAGAATCACCTTCATTTAGGCAAGACAAAATTGATTTTTGTCGAATCAAGAAAGTCTACTTGCTTCCATGCATGAAGAAAAATTGATTTTCAATTTTCTTTTTTTTTTAATTTTTCTTCAAGTTAAAAAACTTAATTTTAGTTTAAAACATTGTTTTCACTTAGAGATTAAAATAAAGTGAAACAATTTTCATATATATATATGTAGGAAGTAAACCAATTTTTTTTTAAATTAATAAAAACTTTTTTTCATATTATAATATAGGAAATAGAAAAAAAAAATAATTAAAAAAATGACAATGAAAAAAATCGAATTGAAAATAATTGCTCCAAGCAATGATAATAAAACGTTTCATTCTTCATTAAAAACCTTATCCAATCCAATCAAATCCAAGTGAATGATGTCAAAGTTATAAAGTTTGAATATAAACACGAAACTAAAAGCATGGGATTAACACTGAACGATGATCAATAAGATTTACGTTCAGATTTAAAACATTTGTGTCGCGAACTCGTGAGAGAAGAAGGAGAGAAAATATCAAGCACTTCAGCCTGATCTGTGGCAAAAACAAAACACATCCGAAAATTGATAAAGGTGTCGGAGATCGACTCGGAGAAGAAGCTCTAAAGAATGTGAAAAAATTAACGAAAGTAGACAAGACCATTCCACGTCTACCCAAGAATGAAGAGGGTAAAGTGACAACTTGCATACAGATAAAATATGTGACTCTGTAAAAAAAAATGATAGTTATTTATCATAAATACATATTTATATTTTTTAAAATTTGTTTGTTTTCTTTAATTTATTATTTTGATTTGATTTGATTTTTGATTTGTTTTTTGTAAATGTTTTTTTTTTTTTACTTCTCTTCATCTTCTTCTTGCGAATTGGCTAAAAAATCATTCCAGTCCCACCTCCCCTCCCCCCTGTTGTGACGATACTCATTTATGCTAACACGTTTGGGCGAAGTCTCGATAAAATCCTTTTTCATCATGTTATCAAAATATTTATATTTAAAATAATCCAGTTTTTCAGCTTTTTCTTGTTTTTGGATTTTCCCACCGTTTAAGGTTTTTTGAACTAGAGCCTATGAAACTTATTCCCTCACCCTCATTCGAGGCATCCATTTCTTGATTTACACCCTTTATCTTTTCTACATTCCATCTCAAATTTAATGTGTTTTTCTTTCACCCAGTTAGAAGCGAACCGAGCCGATTTTTCAATTTCCATTTTGCTAAATTTATTATTTTGTTTTGTTGCAAAATCCAATTTCTTTTGGAAATCTTTAGAAATTTTTCTTTCAATGTTATCTTAAAAATCAATTTTCTTTTAATTTAGTGATTTTTGTCTCCTTCTCAAAATCGAATATTTTCTATCCATTAAATAATGCAAAATATGCTCACGATTTTCAGTTGTGAGATTACTCACTCTCAATTGAAAATCCGAACATTATAATTCCTGGGTTTCGTTCTCCTATATATAAGACCATCTCCTTCCAAATCCTCACCAAATTGCGCTTGCTGGCCATATGTAATGCCAGCACGAAACACATAATGATCATGTCTAAGTATTTCATATCTTGACAGTCGTGACCGTAGTCCCATCCGAACTTGCAACCAGAACATCTTTTCTTCAATGCTCTTAGAATGTTGTTTTTTCCAAGATGGGTACACGTTCTGTAAAACACTTTTTGAAGAAATCTAAATTTTATAGTAAATTTCCTTTCTTATTATACCTACCACAATTGTTTACTACAGGCTTGCACTACAGTGGAAGTCCCTAACTCGGATAAAATACTCTCTATTTTTGTCTTTCCCAAGCAAGTTGGGAAAGAAAAGTGGTGCAAAAGCACCAATAAAAATAAGCCAAAACTGGGTCGAGTGCAACCGGCGCAGACCCAGTACGGGACGCTCTCTCCCAAGTACAACTCCACGACTTCCGTTGCCAGTGCGCATACCGTCTCTAAAGACTCATTCTTTTTGAATCCGTAAACGTTAGAGTTATGTGATCAGCGGGGAGGAAAGATTCTTTACCCGTAAAGAAGACGGGAGGGCCTCCATGTAAACAATTGTGGTAGGTATAATAAGAAAGGAAATTTACTATAAAATTTAGATTTCTTATCAACCTACTCACAATTGTTTACTACAGGCTGAATAGACAAAAGGCTGGAGGGAATCGCATAACCAACCCCCACATAACCCTAGTGCACTGGAACCGTGAAGCAGAAGGAAGAGGTCCCGAGGCTTATCAACCAGAATGTCGCAATCATTGGTAAAGGACAATGAAAAGAGACATATGAGCCTGTGTGACACACAGACAGAAAAAAGGGCAGTAACAGCACAAGGCTGAAACTGACCTTCAAGAAGCCTAATGGCTATGGCAGACAACAGCCTGAGCAGAAGAAAGAGGACCCAAGGCAAAAAGGTCCTCCGACTGCTCCTGCAACTGGCGTAAATAAAAGGTGGAGAAAGTAGAAGCATTTCTCCAGTAGGCTGCCTGCATAACATCCGACAACTTGACGGAGTTAGAATAAGCCCAAGAGGTAGACAGTGCCCGCACCTCGTGGGCAGAAATACGATTGGTAATACAATCGCCAGCTGCTAAACGACTATAAGCCGTACGAATAGCAAGACAAATCCATCGAGAAATGGATTGAGGAGAGATCTTCTGTCGACCCGGAATGAGAGACAGAAAAAAAACCGTTTTCTGCCCTTCCGTATGAAGCGTGTCCGATCAAGATAAATGCGAATAGCACGGACCGGACAGAGCAAAGGGCGAGTACCCTCAACAGAGGGAAGAGCCCTGATACAGATAGGAGGAGGAGTAGTATCTGGTAACTGATTCTTAGCCAAAAAGGAGCAATCAGTGGTAAAAGTAACACTGTTGGGAGAACTCCTAAAAAGGCCGGGTCAACCGAGAGGGCGTAAAGCTCACTAACCCGTCTGGCCGAAGCAAATGCCATCAGAAAAGCCGTCTTGTATGTGAGAAATTGCATATCCACCTGGGATAAAGGTTCGAACGGCGCCCCCCCCCCCCCCCCCCAAGCAAAGCAGCACCCACGAAAGATTCCATCGTGGAGTAAGCTGCAAAGTCCGAGGCCTTTTCAAAGAAAAGTGCCGAACAAGCTTGGAGAGGTAAGGATTAGTGCCGATACGACGCGTCCCCACATAAGAAAAAGTCTCTGAAAGCATAGACCTGTAACCCTTGATGGTAACAGGCTGGAGACCCCGAGAATCAAACAGATATACCAGAAACTCCGCAATCTGTGAAATCGAAGGATTGGCATAATCAACAGAGTGATCAGCACACCATCGACAGAAGACCTTCCATTTAGCTGCATAAGCTAAACCAGTGGAGTGCCTCCTTGAAGAAGAAATGCACTCCACTGCTCGTCTCGAAAAACCTCTACGGAGGAGACAGGACCTGACAAAAGATATGCGTGAAGGCACAATGAAGTCGGGTCGACGTGAAACCTCCTCGGGCGACCTTGACAAAGAAGGTCGCGACGTAGCGGGAGACGTGCCGGAACCGCCGCCATCAGCGAGCGGAGCTGATTGATCCACACCCGCTGAGGCGACAGGGGAGCGATCAGAATGATTCGACAACTGCAGGTTCGAATTTTGGCGAGAACCTGAGGAAGAATCGGAACCGGCGGGAAGGCGTAGCCGACTAGACCGTTCCAATCGAGTGACAGAGCGTCCACGGCAAAAGCCAGAGGATCTGGACACGGGGACACGAAAGTGTCCACCTGATGGTTCCAACGAGTCGCAAAGAGATCGATGTGGGGACGTCCCCAGAGATCGCAAAGCGACTGGAACACTGCCCTGTGAAGCATCCACTCGGTGGAAATAACCCTGCCCTGTCGGGACAGGGAGTCGGCTAGGACGTTCAGACGACCGGGAATGTGACGAACAACCACCCCGGCGTGAACCTCCTGAGCGAGCAGTAAAAGATCCCGAGCTAACTCGTACATCGGAAGCGAGTGCGTGCCGCCCTGGTTCCGAATGTAAGCAACCACTGTCGAATTGTCGGATAGTAGAAGGACCTGGCGATTCGACAAGTGAGGGATCCACTGCCTGAAACTCAGAAGAAGAGCAAGAAGCTCCTTCTGGTTGATGTGTAGAGCTGCTTGATCCTGGTCCCACATCCCGTGTAGGGAAAGACCGAGAGGATCCAACGTCGCACCCCATCCGAGATCGCTGGCATCTGCCGTCAGGACGCGATCGGACGTGGGTAAGTCCAGCGGAACACCCTGCGTAATCCACTGAACATCTGTCCAGGGAAGAAGGTGAGGATACAGAGAGTCCGGAAACGGAAGCACCTGATCCAGAGAATCTACATTCGGTCTCCAACGACTGAGCAGAAAGTGTTGGAGAGGTCTGACACGCAGCCGACCTAGAGGAATGAGATCCGTCACCGAACCGCAGAGACCGATCAGCCGGAGAAAACTCCGAGCGGTCGCGGACCTGGACTGGGACAGAGTCAGAGCAAAAGCTGAGAGAATCACAGCCTTGGCCTGGGGAACAGCCACCAAATTGAATTTGGTTTGGAAAGACATCCCCAGATGACAAAACGACTGAGAAGGGACCAGGTCCGACTTCTCCTCGTTGACTCTGAATCCTAGCGACGTGAGCAAGCTCAACAGAGTGGCGACATCCGATTCCAGTAAGGCAGCATTGGAATGCCTCTGGAGGATATCGTCCAGATATGCCGAAGTAGTCACCCTGGACTGTGTGCGATGGAACGCTATCACATGCGACATCAGTCTGGTGAACGCCCAAGGAGCCAGGTTGAGGCCGAAAGGCATGGCCTTGAACTGGTAAACTCGCCCCAGAAAAGCGAACCTGAGATACTTCCGTGACGCCCGATGCATCGGAACGTGGAAGTAAGCGTCTCGCAGGTCGATTCTGGCGGCGAAATCTCCCTGGTGAATTTAAATGGCGGACCGACCTGAAAGTCTCCATGCTGAACTTGGGAGCAAAGATAGACTGGTTCAGGATGCTCAGATCGATAACCGGTCGGAGTCGGCCGTCCTTCTTCGGCACCAAGAACAGGCGGGAATAGAAACCCACTGACTGAACGTTCTTGACGACCTCGATCGCCCCCTTTGCCAGGAGATTGGCAATCTCCGTGGACAAAAGTTCCCGACGTAAAACGTCTGAAGGAACTGTGGTTGGAAGAGGCACCCTTGACAGAGTGGGGTGCCGTCGGAAGGATATGCGCAGCCCGGACCGAACAACATCTAACACCCATGGATCGGATGTGATGGTGGTCCAATGGTCTGCAAACTCTGCTATCCTTCCTCCAACCTGGGACGAGTCGAGGTGAGGACCTTCATTTCGAGCCCCGACGAGGCCCGCGAGAGGAGAAACCACCTCCTCTGCTAAATGAAGAATCCTGAGACTTCCCTCGATTCTGCCGACCCCTACCTTTACCCCGTGAGTAAGAAGCAGAGGCGGCGGCAGAAGGACCAGCCTTTTGCTTCACAGAGGAAGCAGAAGGGTACTTGTTAGGCTTGGAACGGCCCTTGCCTCCCCGAGAAGGCTGATCAAGCTGACGAAACAGCAGCTGATCTTTGGAATGACGTAGGACGTCATCCCGGACCGTCGACACGGAACCATGGAAAAGTTGCGGACCTGCCAAAGAAGCAGATCGAAGAGTAGCACGCTGCTCCTCGGGAAGGGATCGTCCTGTGTCCAGCACAGCGTCCCTTCGAACTAATTCCAAATTGGCCGTGTTACAGGCATGCGTGTGAGTAAGGTGCATAAGCGCCTTGGACAGCACACGCAAAGGAGCCTGTACCTCGTCAAACTTATCTGGAGGCAGATAAGCAGCCAAAGCTGAGACGACGTGATCTGAGAGAGAAAGCATGCCAAGCATCTCTCTAGATAAGCCCAACGTGGACTCCAGAGTCGTCATTGGAATGACGGCAGACTTGGGCTTGGAAAGCCCGAGGGAAGTGGAGTCCTGATCCAGAACCGTCAAAGTCTGGCAGACTGACGGATTGGCGGAATCGTAGGAACGATAACGCACAGGAGGCAAAAAGGTGTCAACCCTGGTGAAGAACGAAGTCTTCAAAGCCTTGGAATTCAGCTTGGCATCCAATGCTGAAAAGGCTTCAACCACCTGTACCGACTGGCACGGTCGAAGGCGCCCAGAAGCAGGTTGCTCCATAGGCTGTTGGCGCGCGACCGAAGATCGCGGCCAGGCTGACACTGTCGGCTGGTTAGCAGGTTTGAGCTCAGGCAGAAACCCAAACACAAAGTCAAGAGCCGCCCCCAAGTCCGAAGACTGCTGGCCCTCGACCTCAAGCATGTCGGACTCCTCCCCAGAGTCGGAAGACACATAGCCCATCGTGGGCAAACCAGCCGACGCCTCCCATGGTGTCGGGACACCAGAGGAATCGGAAACCGGCCTGTTTCCAATCCCGGGAGGCGGCGCCATAGGAGGCGCCTGGAAACCACCCATAGCCTCGCTGGAAGCAACAGGAAGGCTCTTTGAGAGAACCTGAGTGAGTAAGGAGAGGGCCTCCCTAAGCTCACTGCCTGTACCGACCGGTTCGACAGGGGAGCGAACCGGCAAAGTGGCTTCACCTCTGACCCTCTTAACCAGCGAAGGGTCACGATCCTCCAAAACACCCGACGCGGGACGACGGGCGGCAGCCGAAACATCTGAAGGCAGACGTGCATAGGGGTACGATGCACCCCGAGGATCAATATTGCGAGAACTCATGAGAGTCACCGCGGACCTCTGCGGGGCAGAAGGTCCAGGCTGCACAAAAGGCGTTGGTCCCCCAAAACTGGTCGTGTGACCAGAGTGAGCGGACGGAAACGCCACGGAGTTCATAGTGTTTCCACTATGAACATCCGAATCCAAAGACACAACTGTGGTACTCGACGGCGACGAGACCACAGCGATGGGCTCGGCCGGCAGCCCCTTCCGACTTCGCCGAGTTGAAGTCAGGGAAGGCTGGGGCCGATATCCCACGTCTACAGTATCGGACAGTTCTGCAGTCCCCTGCAGCGAAAAGCCGAGGCCGGCTGAAACAGACAACGAAGCAGACCGACCAGCAGCAGTAGTAGATACGTCGAGAGTCGTTGAGGCTGGTGAAATAATGGAGAGAGCACACCGGCTCGGCTCCGAAGGAGGAGTCACAACCCTAGTGACAGCCTCAGATGTCGACTGGAGGGGGACCGTAGTCCCGGAACCAGGCATCTCTACACCAGAACACTCAACGGCTCCCGCAGTATCCACCACAGGAAAAGACTGCACATCCCCCACGGAGGAGGAATAACTCTCACCAGACAGAGTCGGCTCGGGAGGCCCCGAACGACCACGTTCTCCTTTCCCGCGGGAGCGGGAGGCACGGCCACGAGAACGAACGACACGATTTACAGACGCCCAAAAGGTGGAAGACCATGTTCCACAGACACCACACGGCCGCTCGGCCGAACACCCATTACAGGAGGAACACGACGAATGTACATCGTCCACATGCTTAGGCAGCAGACACTGCCCACAAGGAATTGTCCTAGGCATGAAAGAGGTGAGAGGAGCAGAGAAGGTGAGATCAGAAAACAGAACACCCCCAAAGAGAGAAAGGTGACAGAAACAAAGACCCCAGACGGCCGACCGGGAACCACCCAACAGGAAGACTACTCTCAACAGAAAGAAGAAACACTGTAGGAGTGGTACCCCGCTGACACCTAACTCTAACACAATTAAAAAATTTTTGCAAAAAAAGCATTAACAATAATTGTGAAATAATCTAAGTCCGAACCGCGTGGCCTGCGAAATTCGCGCGCGACTCGAGAGAGAGCAAATAAATATACATGATGGACATATAATAGAAAAAAGAGAATATAAAACACTGTTCCTGAGAATACAAAGGATACACTGTGGTATAATGAATCAGGAATCATCAAACATCGAGTTGGTGGAACACTGATAAGCGTGCAAAAACATCTCGACACGAAGCGGATTTTAAAAAGAATGAGTCTTTAGAGACGGTATGCGCACTGGCAACGGAAGTCGTGGAGTTGTACTTGGGAGAGAGCGTCCCGTACTGGGTCTGCGCCGGTTGCACTCGACCCAGTTTTGGCTTATTTTTATTGGTGCTTTTGCACCACTTTTCTTTCCCAACTTGCTTGGGAAAGACAAAAATAGAGAGTATTTTATCCGAGTTAGGGACTTCCACTGTAGTGCAAGCCTGTAGTAAACAATTGTGAGTAGGTTGATAAGAAATCCGCGACGCTCTACGCTTCTTTGTCTTTTCATTTCGTCTTTGAATCTATCCATTTCTTATTTTATATATTTTATTCTTATTTTATTTATTTTTTAAAAATATAGTTTTTTTCCTTTGTTTTGTTTTTAAAAATTAAATTTAAGTTGTTTTTTTCCTATCTATAAGATAAACAAAAAATAATGAATGAGTCTTTAAAGGTCGAGTTCCTATTTTTAGGCTTACCCCTCATCACCACCCCCTAGGTGAGAGTCGGATACTTCATATTCGAAATATACTTCAAGTCGAGATCTTTAAAATCATGTATCACACGACAACATTTGTAAAACTTGAATTTTGATGCCTCTCAGCCTCACCTCCTCGGGGAGGCAATGGCCAAAAATTCGGTCGTCACGCGTCGAGCAAGACCTTTAATATGATGTATCACATGGCAATCTTTCTAAAACATGACTTTTTGATGCACCTCAGACCCACCACCAAGAAGAGTCGATCACCCCATTTTATGTATACATGCTGAAGCCTTTCATTTGATGATAACTGTCTTCCTAATACCTATGATTTATTTTCGGAATATCTGCCAAAATAATAATATTGGAAGGAAAAATAAATTAGAAGTAAACAAAGAAAACATTTCAAAGTAATCATTTCTCGGATTTTTTGCTTTGACAGAAGAGTTGTATCACTCAAAATGCATCTATAAAATGTACATCAATATATAACGCCCTTCAAGGTTGAGTTCCTATTTCATTTTCTTTAATTTCGGATCGGCGATGAAACATGAATTACAAATATAAAAAAATCGCCATTGGGCGTTGAAACATAAAGTTTAGACACAGCCTGTGGTCATTAGTTGAATTGTGCATAATGAAAACACATAAAAATGAAGAGATTTTTCAACACAAAAGTTAAACCTTTTTCTCGAGATGGGCAAACGTTCTGTAAAAGGCTTATTGGGGATAGCCGAAATTAAAAAAATGAAATTTTTGAATTTCGACACGGCGATGAAACATCAATTGCAAATATTACAAAATCCCCATTGGAAATAACATGGGGCAAAAACACATAGTGTGCAAACTCTCGTCAGTCCTGGCGGTGTCCAAAAAGACGCATATTACAAATTCCAATGGGAATTTTCCATTAAAAGAGCACTTTTTCGGCTTCGTCTGTTCGAGCTCAATTGTGGAAGTGAGAACGAAAGGAGCACATCACAAATCCCTGAGAAAATTGCACTGAGTAATGTGCAGAAAAGGTCGATTTCGCAAATAACCTTGGCCAGCGATTTTGACACTTTTGCGATCGAAAAAATGATCGTCTCCTTCGAGCTCACTTTGAGTTTATTTTCTTTTTTTATTTTCGCTCATTGGATTAACCTTAACCGAAATACGAACTCAGGTGAAAATTGACTAAGTCCGATTTTAGCTGAGCTCGAAAATGTTTCAATGGGAATTCCCATTGTTAGCTCGAAGTGCATTTTTCCTGAGCTCGTATGCTTAATTTATATCTACTACGATCATAAACCTTCAAGTTACTGCCTCTACTGTTACCTTGCAAATTGTAAAAATAGTTAACATTTTTGTAACAGTCCCTACTATTACCTTTTAACAATATGGAATATTTTGATAACAGGTGGACGAAAAACACGAAAACACAGAAATCAATATCGACGTTATGATTATTCAAATGCCATCTTGATCAAAATATGAACTGTTGCTCTACATTCTGTTCTTATCCATGTCTTGTGGAGTGTGGCAACAGGAGGGACCATTTCGGTAACCGATTGGCAATTTATTGCAACTGGATTAAATTTGTTATTTTTCTGATACATTCATATTCCTATACTATGGGAATCGCCCCAATTCGATGGTATATATAACAATATGCAGGACTTATAATTGTTTAGAAGGTTTAATGATACCTAACTATTATGTAATTATAATGCTTGTAACACGGATGGCCTATCATTTCATTTTGGATATACCCGTGAAACTATTCCAGTGTTTTGTCCATCGATACATATTTCTACATGCACTGCTTGCCATCTCTACTCTTTTGAGTAGAAATTGTGCATTGTGTCCTGGAGAAGGAGGCGTTCAACCAGAACAAGAATTCCCGAAGGTTACCGTCCACCTTTTTGTTCTGTCATAAATAACGTCAATTGGAATGCCTCAGTCTTGATATGCTAATATGTTAATAACCACGCCATTCTACATACATGCATTATTGTTCAATTGGAAGCGTGAATATTTCCAGGCTGAGAAAACTATATCACCTAATCAGGAAAATCTCGTGATATTCAAAGATTCTAGCACAATTCACAAATTCACTGATTCCGAGTCAGGACTGGCCAAATTTTAACTTGCTACAGTGGTTGTGGTTGATGTCTTCAACAAACATCAGTTTAGATATAAAAGTCGCGAAAAATGAGACATGCGGACATGATAAGTGTGTGGTAACAGGAGGGACATCCGACAGGGGTACACCAGCATTGGTATGGATTTAGTGGGATCTATGAGAGATTGAGGTGGCAGTTTAGTTTTTTTCTGTTCTATCCCATACCAAAGGGCAAAATAATCGATCAAAGGCCCTCTCATTTGAAACCTATTTTGTTAGATTTTCGAGTACCCAAATATTCACGTTTCAAAAAGAAAAGCCCAAATACCGTAGTGGTTACCTCCTCCCATTTTGTGACCAACCCATTCACTCGAAGTGCCGCAGATAAAGCTATAATAGTTCACATACAGTTAAAACTAGAAGTCCTGTCAAGAACTGTGCGCTTATCTAGGCTCAATTGTGCATAGGAATTTCGCGCAATTGCCATATCGAATGGAATCCAAAGCACGGCAGGTTCTCCTGGTTACTCATAGCAAACACAGGCAATGTTTCTGTCAATGGACCTCCGGGTTACCCGGAGATCCATTGGCTGTAACATTGCTTGTGCACAGGCCATATGTACATAATTTGATAGCCTTACTATGGTCATAACGCGTAGATTAACACGCAAATCGACGTGCTATTTGTGCGCATTTCATGACAGGACTTCTAGTTTTAACTGTTCATGTACAGCTAAATGGTGTGTCGTGGTCACGCATTTTTATTCTCATTTACAGAACATATTCAACCTTATAGTGTTAAAAATGACCAGGGCCACAAAACGTCCAAATTAAATTCCACCCCACAAAGTTTTAATTACATGACATTTCAGTACGCATGGTCCCAAATACAAAGGTTAAAAATGCCTTGAATATCCGAATTTAAATACTAGTGACATGACGTAAACATCGTAGCCCCCCCCCCCCCCCTCATTTTCCCCACTGACTTGAACTACTACAGATAACGCTCGATTATCCCACAAACAACTAAATGAAACCTGAAATGATGTCGCCACGCATTTCTAACGCACTGTTTACTATGAAGTTAATTCAGGCCAATGGCTGCAAAACGTCCAAAATTACATTTACCTCATAAAGCTGAACCTGAGTGACGTTTCAGTACTCACGATCCAGACCCGGTCTCTCTCCTACGGGAAAACCCGGCGTTGCCTGTGCTTTGTTGAATTACTTGTGGACATCGCTTTGTTTAGTATTCTCGTTGTGTTTGTGTTTCGTCACTCCACTCGTTTTCTTTACGATACATTCCTGAAAGCCAGTCTCGTTGCGATAAATAATTCTGCGCAAATAACAAATACTTCTGCGACCATTTCTTGAGCGAATACATTGGTTTTTAATAAAAGTAATTTTATTATTTCAGGTTTTGGATTATGTTTGTGCTTTATACCTGCCTTTGTAATGACAGGTTTGTATTTCAAGAAATATATGCCTTTTGCTGTGAGCTTTACTGAAACAGGAGTGAGTTTTGGAACATCGTTAATGCCATTGTTGATTAATGTGCTAATAAATACATATTCTTGGAGAGGATCACTGTTTATCATATCGGGTATATGTCTCCAAATGGTTGTTTTGGGTGCCCTGTGTAGACCACCAATACGTGCAGATAAATCAGAGCACTCTTGTAGCACAACAAGGGAAGACAAACATGAAGAGGTGGTGGATTCGGTTGCAGGTGAGGCCAACATAGAAACAATTACTGCGAGAGAAAAATGTGCCACAAAAGAATACAATTGTCAAGAACACGTTACCGATGTATCTAGTTTAGAAACTAAGCCATCAGTCATCCAAATTCAACAGAAAACTCATGAGACAGCGTTATCTGATGGATGCATTGCGAATCTCAGTCTTAATTCACCAAACCACTTCATTGAGTCACATTCGCGAAAGATATCGAAGATAAGACGATTTTTCGAACCTTACGTTAAATTATTCAAAAACGTTGGATTTACTATGTATGTTTTGAGTTTTTTCTTCATTGGTTTTAATCTTGCAATGTATTATTCCTTCGCACCTGTATTTTTCACAACCGTTGGGATATCCGAGTCGGATGTTGCTAGCCTTTTGACACTTTTATTTGCTATCGAATGTCCATTTGAAATAATAGCAGGGATACTTGGTAATACAACAGTTATCAACCTATCAATATTACATATTGTGCCAGTTATAATTACCGCTATCACGTTTCCGTTGTATAATTATGTACAGATTCATGCCATTTTGGGTGTCTTGGTTGCTATTCTTGGCAGTTGTACCGGAGTGATAGTCGCAGTGCGGGTAGTCATTATTATACACTTTGTTGGAATTGAAAATTTGCCTGATGCAATGGGAATCACTGCCTTTACCACTGGAATTGCATTCATATGTGGACCACCAGTCGCAGGTAGGTGTATATTGAAACCAGGTAGATTTTGTTTGTAAATAACTCTTTTCGGCAGCATCAAACATTAGGAAACTTCAGATCAAGCGTAAATAGTTCTGGAATTCAAAATCATCAACGTTTTCTTCAATGTTTAAGCTTTACTGACTGTGCATTCTACGCTTAACCCTTTACCCAACGCACACAATATCAACATTTATTATTTTAAATATTATTTTTCAAATTTTTCATAAACTTTCAATGAACCCATCGTTCCAATGAGGGAGAGGTCATATGATATAGTTTTCGTGAAAATAATTGAAAAATAATTTTCTTTTATCTGCTCAGTTTGTACAGTTAAAACTAGAAGTCCTGTCATGAACTGTGCGCTTATCTAGGCTTAATTGGGCGTAGGAATTGCGAACAATTGCCGTATCCAAAGCACGGCAAGTTCTCCTGGTTACTCATAGCAAACACAGGCAATGTTTCAGCCAATGAACCTCCGGGTTACCCGGAGGTCCACTGGCTAAAACATTGCTAGTGTACAGGCCATATGTACAAAATGTGATAGCCTTTCTATGGTCATAGCGCGTAGATTAACGCGCAGATCGACATGCTATTTGTGCGCATTTCATGACAGGACTTCTAGTTTTAACTGTATATGACTATTTTGTATTATATTTATTAGGTAAAGTGTTAAAATCACCTTTCAGAAGTGGTGATAAAACCGTACGCCTTCGAGAATATTCAAGTATTTTGTTTTCAAATTACCAAGAGAAATAGCCTGTGTTTCTCTCAAACTGTGGGTGTCGATGAGTTGATATATAATATGTGGAAACAAAATGACAGGTACAGTTAAGTGATTATAAAAGTAGACAACAAATTTCGACTGGATAGCAACTGGGTGACGGCCCGATCGAAATTCTCTGTCCGCTTATCCATCTACAACTTTGGGGTACCTCGAAGCTTCGAAATTCGATTCGAAATAGTCCCCATGAATCAATTCAATTCGATTCGATTCCAATCGCGCTGATTCGAAATTTTTTCAATGATCGAGATGTTCTCAAAATCCTACAAAATCCCACAAAGTGTCTCCTCTTCTACTATTATCAGGTCTTCTGAGCAGGAGACCTGATGATAGAAGAAAAGTTTAAGTAGGCTCCTCTTCCGAAATTACATTGATTCCCTTCTGGAATATTCCGATTTTGTGCTTGATTTTCACGAGTCGCCATTGCACACAAAACTTGAGTAGAGACTCAGACAATGTTTACGGATGTAAGAAGATTCAATATCCGTAACGTGAAAAATACTGAGATTCGATTCGATATTGCATTCGATTCGAAATCTGGTGCCCGATTTGATTCGAGATTCCATTCAACCCGAATTTGGGATTCGCAGGATCCTACACAGCACTGTAGAATCTCCCCTGTCTATAACCCTTAAGTCCTCAGATTAATTTTAAAGTATTTATGGCCTTTTTCTGCTTACATAGTTATTGATGACTTGGCAGTGGTTCTACATCACTGCTGGCTGCCTATACAGGCAGCCAGCAGTGATGTAGAACCACTGCCAGGGAAAATTCAGTCTACACACAAGAGTAATAAAAAAGATTACACAAGGGAACACCTGCTTCAATGCAATATAAAAGTGGCGGTTTGGGGCTATATTGGGGCTTAAGGGTTATAGACAAAGAAATGCGAGCACTTTGAACTCCAGTCGCTCTTTTCATTTGCTTTTCTGGATTCGGTCTCAATTTCGATATATTTTATACAGGTGTAAGTGAGTCGCGACCTAATCGCGACCCGATTGCGACCAATACTTTTTCTACGATCTCGGTACTGTGCAGACCCTATGCTGATCGATCCCTAGTTTTTATTACTTAATATATACGATTGTATTTTATATTTACAACAAGAACCGATCATTTTAGCCATAACCTACTTACTGCAGGTTACCTGCAAGAATGTTTCTCTTTATTTCATTTTTAATGATAGCTGGTACTGTCGTAGAACTTTCAGATCTTGTGTAAACTGCTGCCAGAATGGCGATATATGCAAATAACCCTTTACCCAACGTAACAGCCAAAACCGGCCAGCGCTATTCTCAAAAATCGCCAATTAATTTTCATTATTTTTCTCATTTTTTGTCTCAAAAACATAGGTTATGACCCTTCGTTGGAACGAGCTCGTCTAGCTCGTTCCAACGAGGTAGCTCGTCGAGCTCGTTCCAACGAGGGGTCATAACCTATGTTTATGAGACAAAAAATGAAAAAAAATAGTTATTCAAGAATTTTTTTGCAGTGTCGTCGGCTTTCCATGTTAGGTAAAGGGTTAAAGCCTATGTTCAATTCGTAATCGCCATGTTCTGGTCTCTTCAGTTTTAACAGAGGGGAGACACTATTTCCGACGGCTGAGGTTTATTCACCGATGCCGGTGACACTGAGGTGTATTTTATTATCAATTTTCAAGAAATTGTTTCCAGATTTGGTTAGAACACATTTTATGTCCACACCCCCATAAGCTGAAAGGTCGGATTCAAGAATGTATGCCGCCGATTGTTTCATTGTTTTAAGTCGTTTCATCCTCTTTCACATGCATAACCCCACCCACCATGCTCATCTGCAAGCTTGTTCTTCAATGTTTGATGTGGGTCATGTCAAAGTAACATTATTTAATGCGTCTACCTATGTCTTGTCCGAGTATGAGTTTCAAATTTTGTATTAATGTTTTTCAACTGTTTCAGTCCAATCATATTTTCAAAGGATTTTTTCCACAATTTATATGCAGCTTCATCATGTAAACTCTTTATACCCTTCACTCTATTATAATACTCTTAATGTCTACCTCCCACTGGTTAATTTCATTTTTGTTACGTTTTCGCATAACCCTTGACCTTTTTTGCTGCAGGCGACTTTTCTTGCCCTAAAAAGAAGTACGATATTTAAGAATAGAGCTGTGTTCCTGACCCTCATAAATCGCAGTACCCCTCATGACCTTTAAAGGCCTACTTACGACTTCATAACATTTTATTGTACGGACGCGCAACCTTTAAGTGAATTTGCAGTTTACGTTGCAAGTACCTTGACAGCTGGTTGCTTGCCAACTGGGGTGCTTACACCGGTGAAATGTAGGAAGATAGGAAGAAGTAAATAGAGGGAGAAGTGCTTTGCCTTGATCTTTTCTTAATTTACTTTTCACATTGGAGTAGACGGACAACAAGTGTAGAAGTTTGTTCCTTACTCCAGACTGGGCGAAGTTCCGAAATAAAAGACTCATATGCCGAAATCGTCTTATCTGTCAGCTTGATTTTAATATCTATCTTTCCAGTCTTGATCAAGGCAGGCGCTGAAGTGCTGCTGAAGTTAATTTTTTCAAAGCCAGGAGACGGTTTGACTTCAGCTTGTCTTTTTCTTCTAAAATTCTCAACTAAATCATGTTGTATATGGTTGACTAATCTATCGGAAAATAGTAGAAATGACTGAGGTGGCAAGGCTGGCTTAAAAAAGTCCCTCAAGAAAAATATTTGGTCAAACCTTGTTCTTGTTGCATTTTGTTAAGTCGGGTATGTTGCAGGATGAAAAAATCTTGTCGAAAATTGTTTTCTAACAGTGCATCTATTTTTCAATGTACACCACTATTTGTCTTTACAGGATATTTGTTTGATGTTACAGGAAATTTCGATGCCATGTTTCATTGTGCCTTTGCCCTTCAGTGCCTATCAGCATTTGTCATGCTAATTATTCCTCTACACAAGAAACTATCGAAAAGAAAACGAAAAGTGAATAATGGTTGATCCACATAATATCGCAGTGGAGACTAAAATAACACTGATTTTTATTAAATAGACCAGAGCAAATGGAGTTGTTTAATATTGTGTACAATCTTGTGATCAAAGTAACATTGCTTCTAGTCACGGGCCACCCTTGTGTTTCTAATTGTAACACAGTAAAGAAAGTCTACAGGAACTTTATATTCAGGTCACCTCCACCACAAGTGGAATACATTTCACCCAAACATAAACATGTACTGTGTATCCTCTCACCAGATTCCCCCAGTCCACCGATATTGTACATCGTTCCATGTCGGGTTTACATGGCGTGAGGTACGTTTTGTAGACACAAATTAAAAAAAATATTATCATTTGATTGTCGATTGTTTATGACTTGCCGTGATAGGAAACGGAAAGGATGAAACAAGTTAGCCCTGCTAGAATTGTTTTCGAACAATTTCAGCACTGCTAGAATTTATGCATAAACGTTTCAGCTTTTCGGGATATTCCAAAACGAGATTCCTCTAAATAGTGACAGCTTAATTTCTTATATTAGTCTGAAAACACCCTTTGCCAGGAAAAGGATACTTCATTGCAGCATGTTTCGATTTTTGTGCGAAATACTGATACAAATTTAAGTCATGGATAAAGTTTTTTCCCCCATCTCATGGATAGTTCTTTGACTTCTGAAAATCCGAAAAATAACCGAAACAATGTTCATTTGAAAGCGAAGTTGGTACACAAGCGTCGCGAAGATGTGAAGATGCAAACCTTATTATTTAATCGGAGGCTTTAAGACAGTAGAGAATAATTAACAAAAAGACAGTGCCCCAGCTTTAAGCAATAATACAATGGCCTCGTCGGTGAAATTGGTAAATTGGTAATATGTATAATAAATAAATCTATTGTATACGGTGTATACTGATTAGAGATGACAGCCAGAATGCCCCAGAAGAAAATAACACGAATGCCAACGCTGTTTCCATACTGAAAATATCTTGGAAGAGGCCTCGAGCAGCCACTATAAAAATACATCTAGAACCTTTATAGCGCATGTGTGATGTATTACTCAACAACTGAGAGGCAGCAGTGGGTTTTTAATCAATGTTAGCCTCCGAACCAGTCCCTCCAGTTCAACCAATCCTGGCGACAAACAGATGCGTACCATATGTTTTGGAGAGTTGTTGGCCATTTTTGGGGATGCGCCCGGAAAGGAAGAGTCAAGGCGATGAGATACCAGGCGCGTCGAGATGACCGATTGAGGGGAGGGGTGGGGGGTGGGGGGCTTTTAACCTGATTTGCCCCGACTGGTAAGGCTCAAGTCCCGACAGATCAAATATTTTAACTACACCACCAAGGCATGCCTTCGTTGAAGGCATGCCTTGATGCCATTGTTGGAATATTAGTATGACCGACTGGACGTGTCATATAAATTCAAGTATCAAATCCAGACTTGTAAGAAAGTGAATGATTACAATCAAGAGCGATACGATAATTAACCCTTTGAACTCTAGTGGTATCTTCCATGCCAGTTCAATGGCAGCAATTGGAAGAGTCCATATTCATTATTTGGGGTAGACCAATCAATATTTTCATTATAATGTCGTTATGACGTGTCATGTTCCTGGACGGAAAAAAACAGCCGACAGGGTTCAAAGGGTGAAGACTCCTATCCAGATGAAAATGTACGAGATGGAAAATGTCTTTGGGGATGATGTCACACACTCCCCAAGTGACATCCGTGAGCAGTTTTTAGTCTGAAGTCTACAAGTCAAAACAGTTTCCAAACTAGAAAATGTGACCTTTGGTGAGGACGATATTAGGTAATTGTAGTGGATTGCCATGTCTCATGATGTAAAGTAAAGCTGATGTTTTACTCCCTTACCGAATAATATAGGACATGCGGCACTCGGTGATCCTATCGAAACAGGCGAACCATAATAAATCTTATGTCTTTGAATTTGGCTCATCAGATATCGATACAGTTTAACATAACGTTTTAGAATCTGTTTGGAACTTGATCTATCTGCTTTATTATTCGCGGTTCCGTTTTTGAATATTCATGTCCGATGGAAGCATTATTATCATTGGAAGAGCAAATATTCTCACCAGGTACGATAGGAATGTGAATTTTATTGCCCAGTTGAAAGACGGACAACTCTAAATTATGCTTCCCATGGGAACCCCGGAAAGTTAAACAGTGATTGCTTACTGTGGTAAACAAGCTGTGTTTTACTGGAAAATAGGACTCGGTCACCAATGCCTGGGATGGAAGTTATCTAAAATGGATAACATGGGTATGAACGATTTGTTGGACTTGACTTTACTTCCAAGTTGCTGTCACGATTAGCCATTGTGCAGAAGTATGTGACTTTTAACGCCAACAATAATCTAAATTATGCAAATGTACTCCCATGTGCAACACAACATTGAGCTGAAATCGCTCTCTCTAAATTGCTGAATAGACCTACAGTTAAAACTAGAAGTCCTGTCATGAAATGCGCACAAATGGCACGTTGATATGCGCGTTAATGTACGCGTTATGGCCCAAGTAAAGCTATCAAATTCTGTACACATGGCCTGTGCACAAGCAATGTTTCAGCCAATGGACCTCCGGGTAACCCGGAGGTCCATTGGCAGAAACATTGCATGTGTTTGTTATGAGTAACCAGGAGAACCTGCCGTGCTTTGGATGCCATTCGATATGGCAATTGCGCGCAATTCCAACGCGCAATTAAGCCTAGATAAGCGCACAGTTCGTGACAGGACTTCTAGTTTTAACTGTAAAAGTGACAATTTGCATGATTCCTACCTGTATGGAAGCGGCCGTAAAAAGATTGACCGCAGGTAAGAGGTTTCATGCAAGGCCATTATCAAGAGAGCTCTTCGAACTTCGATTCGATTCGATTACACATGACCCCGATGATTCGATTCGATTACAGTCGCTTTGATTCGGAAATTTGTCTCCCCTTGAACTCTACTTCTATCATCAGGTTTCCTGGTAGAGACTTGATGAAAGAAGAAGAGCTCGGCGAGGGTCAGCTTTCGAAAATAATGTCTTTCTGATCCGGAATATGTAACTTTCTCGCATGAGAAAATTAGTATCGCATATGCTCAAGGCGAAATGACAACTTTCCAAGAAGGAAGTTCGACACCTACTTAAAGAATAGAACCTCTACCTCAGTTCCGAAGCAATAAGTGTGCCTGGGGAGTCACCCCACGACCAAATGCAAACGAGCAAATCAACTTCTCACCTGCCGAAGCAGCCACGGTAAATTTGCCAGTAGACATATCGTGAATTTGAGGAAAATATTTAAACAGGCTTCTAATATAATCGTGGATGGAAAAGTTATGCCAAAATGACTTTTAAAAAGTAGTTCGGATGCGGAAGTACGTAATCTGACATCTTAACCCTTTACCCAACGAATCCCCCGTATCCGCCCGCGTAATATGCAAATTCAGCAGTTGAAAAAGTATTATTTTTCAAAAAAATTCAACAAAACCATATCATGTTACCCCTCGTTGGAACGAGCTCGACGAGCTCGTTCCAACGAGGGGTCACATGATATGGTTTTGGTAAAAAAAATTTTTTAAATTAAAAAAAAATGGTATTTAAAATAAATTTTGATATCGTCTGCGTTGGGTAAAGGGTTAAGTTATTGTATTTGTTACCTTGGCCATCAGAATTTTCATTCAATGACCATCGGAGGTGCCGTAACACAACTTTTATTGTATTGAGTACGGTCAATGTAGTTAATTACACCATGTAGATTATAACAATTCGTCGGGTCAAACATTTCCTGTGCCCAACATTCAGGAACATTTGATTTATTCTATAACTCAAACAAGAGTCTGTTCACACGTCTCTTTTATCCTGCGCGGTACAAAGTATCGACAAATCGTGAAGGACGCGAGCATACAATAACCGGAAATTTGCTTCTGTGTGCTAGCGTAAGTGGCGGCTCTCTACTGGCGCCAAGATACACTTCAGCCGACACCAGCCAGCTAAACCAAGCTTGCAGTAATGTTTGTCTTTCACTGGTCTCCAGGAACGCTCACGTTGGTTCTCAGACTAGACTGCTGAAAACATTTACAGGAAACCAGTGCTGGCATTTTACGACACAGACCTCAAAAGCATATTTAGGTGTAATTTACCAGAATGTACGACAAACGACCGAAACTATTGTACCGTCCACCCATCTTGCTTAAAGTTGTTAACCATTTCTCCATCAAGGGTATGTACACCACGCTGCGGGAGAAGTCACATGGATGTTAATCAAAACACTGACTAAGTTAAGGCAAGCCCTTTTCAATGGCGGCTCACCAATGGGATATGGTATAAGTCCTCAAATCTTCAGGGTACCAATGAGTCCGGGTTAGTTTTAAACGATATTTGGAGCATTTGGTTATGATATTGTATCCATTCCCTCTTGTAACACACAAAATATGTCACTCATTTATTTCTTCTCCTCAAACTTACCTTAATTCAAACGGCCAATTGAATATTTACACTGAATATCAGGGTAAAACAGCGAAATCTTTAATGTTGGATACAAGCCTTACAAAAAGTATAGAGTCAAGGATTTGGCGAGTTTCATACCCAAAGAGCAAAATTGTCTCACACCGAGCCAACACGGGGTGTGTGGGGGTTTGGAGGGAAGTGCGCTTGCTAAGTCTACAGTACGTGGATAGTGGATTGTAACTATATCACCCGCGGAGTGGAGTTATCACCCAAAGTATCACTTTCAAATTCTGTACAAATGGACAAAAAACACAAGCAATGTTTCAGCCAATGGACCTCCGGGTTAAACCCGGAGGTCCCTTGGCTGGAACTTTGCTTGTGATGGTTATGCTTTGCAACAGATTTTCAATTATTGCTCGGGGGGAATCGCCACTCTGCGGGTGATTTAATTATACTACACTCTCCACGTACTGTATATTATAGCAGAGCTGGGGCAACGCGAAACATGTCGTGACAATGTTCGAACCCTGTCGATGCTGGCTACAGAAAAAGTTTCAGACCACTTCGAAAATAAAATTAAAGAGGAGGAAAGTACAACAAAAATGAAACTACAAAAATTAAAAATAGTTTTCGTTATTGTTTAAAAATCACAAGAGTGAAAATTTATTCTTCTGTTACAATGATCTCTTTATAACTGCTTTGGTGGAATGCCCATTGGTCACACATAGAAAAGTGTCTAATTGACCGCCATCTTTGGATGTGTGGTAGTTGTTGTTTTATACTATTCAAAAAAGTTTGGGATACCAAACTGATGTTGATATTTTCGGAAAATGGTATTGGATACGCGTGATTGGACACATCAATATGTTACCAAGTTTAGTGTGGAACATGAATGTCATCGGCCCACGAAAACTTCGTACAGGTTTTTCGCATGAGCGCCGCCTTAGTGCCTGAGGGGTACAAATGAAAACTGTACAGGACAGGGTTGTTCGGAGGTCTCATCGTTCTTTTCTTGGAATAAACTCGTTCATCAATAGTTTCTGGTCGAAACGTAACTTTTGAGGTATGCGAAGACTGACACGTAACGAACGCTTACGTGCCATTGGCATGTTGGAAGCTAGCAACAGACAGACCGCAGTGGCTCAAATCCTCAACGTTACTCAATCGGGGATTAGCAAGTTGTGGTCACGCTACCGTCAGGTAGGCAATGTTGATGACAGCCGTCGGTCAGGTCGTCCAAGGGGGACAACTGCTAACCAGGATAAACCTTTTTAATAAGTTTTAGTTTTTACAGTACTGTCGCCGTGGATTGGTTGTAATCCACACGTCGGTAGTGATGCCCACGAATGCGTTTACCAGGTAATAACAATAATCAGAAGCAAAATTTTAATTTTAATTAAATGTTTGTTAACTATTCCTATAATTGGTGTTTGGAATTTAATATTATAGCGTCCGTGGAAATATTGCCCATCCGTGGAAAGTGACCAGTCCACGGCGGCTGTACTCTTCTCCACGTTCCCGCATTTCCGTAGAATCTCAACCCTCGAAGAAGAAACACGAAAATATTGAATTTGAGATGCTTCATTTATTCATTTATTGGTGTTTAGCGCCACATTAGCAATTAAGGCTTTATCGTGGCGATTGAAAGTTACGTTGAGTAAGACGACTCCTTTATAAAGTAAAATATGTGAGAAAAACGTGAAAAATGTACATGATCATGGCATCGAAATAAAAAAGCGAGACAGTAGGGAATAATAATACCACAGACAGAACGAATACCATGTAAATCAACCCATTGGCATGAATACTTCTTGAAAATTAGATATTGAGAAAAGAATAAAAATTAAAACTTATGAAAAAGGTTGATTTTTTGAAAAAGGGGAATCTAGTGAGACATGATTGTGTAAAATAGCTCTCTCAGAGACGGTACACTATGGTGTTGCCGTCTGATGTCATTAAAATAGGTAGAGTCTGGTCGAATGTGTTCGATTATTAGCGGACATTGACAAGAAACACATTCTGGTTGCATATTACCCTCTAACAAAATTGTATGTGTAAGACTTGTATGACCAAGATGATTTGCAACTCTCGTTTGTTTGTTCGTTTATTTAGCTCATCTGATTGAAATTCAGGGAGAGCTATAGTGAGCATTCAACGTCCGTCGTCGTATATCTCTAAAACCGCTGGACGGATTCAGTTGACTTTGTGGTAAAATATTTGTCCCAACATCGCTTTTTGATTTTTTTGAAGTCGACCTACACCGACCCATAGGAAGGGGTTGGGGGAAAATGCGCCCAAATTTAAAAATAAAAAAAAACAAACTATTCTTCTCAATTGATGGGTACAATGACTTAATGACTTGATATTTGATGGAGAATCAAAGTTGTTCAAACGTAGTTCGGAGAGTAATGTTTGCCTTTCAAATGGGAGGGTCAAGATTTTGGGTCTCTGCCCAGAATTTCTATTTTCTGAACCTATAAACCGATTTGTACCAAATTTTGTCTGTGGTATTATTGAATCATATCTACTTGCTGATTCATGCAAACCCCCACAGCCCCCCCCCCCCAAAAAAAAAAAATCCAGCATCCTCGTGGGAACCCCGGGGGCTAAGAATAGAACTATTTGCAAACGCACATATTTCCCAAAATGCACGGAATTTGAAGCATCTTTAGACCAGTAGAATGGAAAGGCGTACTGTCAGTGTGTATTGTAGGGGCAATAGAAGAAATGCTCAGTCAGCATATTTGCAAAAATGAAAAAAAAAACAATTCTTCTCCAGATCCACCGATAAAAATATTTTGATTTTTGGTATATGGCGTACGCAAGGGCATAGATACATGTTTGTTAAAATTAAGTCACTCGATTCACATTTGGGCTCAACACAGGATCAATATGAAAAGTACTTTTTAACGAATCTTTTTTCCAGAACCGCAAGTCAGTATCTTTTGACATTTGATATACAACATTGTTACAGGAGTGAGATTCAAGTACGTTCAAATTAAGTCCTTCAGTTAATATTTGGGCTCCCCATGGAGCCCGAATTTTAACTGAGTTCAAAATGAGGACAAATCTTGAAAAATCTTCCACTTCTTTTGATATTTGGTATATAGCAGCCTTAAGGAGAGCAGATCTAAATTTGTTCAAAGCAAGTCCCTGGGTTAATATTTGGGCTTTTTATTAGAGCCCGAATTTTAACTTAGTCCAATATGAGGAATAATGTATAAAACTCTTCTTTTAATATATACACCTTCCTTAGGGGAGTCAGATTCATTTGTTTTAAAAATCAACTTCTTGGGATAATATTGGGGTTCCCCATTGGAGTCCGAATTTTAACATTGTCCAATATGAGGAATAAATGAATAAATGAATGTTATATTTTACAATATACGCAATTAAATTCAATGAATATTGTATATCTACACATTGAATATAATGCAACATGGCAGCAGATATAAGGAGGAAATAAGTTGTGTACATTGCAAGGATAAGGCGAAGCCAGACTGATTGTCTTCCTGCCGACTCCAACAAAACAAACTTTAATCTTAAAAAAGCTGCTTTCTGAGATACACTGGTCCGATTTTTTTTTATATTTGGTATACAGCGTCGTTGAAGGCTCTGATTCATTTTGTGCAATCCAAGTCCTTGGGTTGATATTTGTGTTCCCTATGGGTTGGGGGGGGGGGGGGAGGTAACTTGGTGCTACATTGGGAATATTTTCTCAAAGTCTTCTTCTCCAGAACCACCCGTCACAATGTTTTGATACTTGATATCCAACATCCTCATGGGGCCAATTTCGAGTTTATTCCAATAAAGTCCCTGGATTAATATTGGGGCCTAATTTTTACTTGGTCGAAAGAGGAATATTCTTTAAAATCTTCTTGAGAACCACCATTCAGAATGTTTTCATATTTAGAATACAACAACCCACTTGGCTTAGATTTAAGTTTATTCTAATCAAATCAAATCTAGTCCCTAGATTTATATTTTGGCTCCCAATGGGGATTAAGGTTTGCTCAAGTTAAGTGCCTAGGTTCATATTGGCACTATTTCTGTGGTTGCATGCCAATATCAGAAAAAACTAATCTGACACGGACTTCACAGTTTTTTTTGAGCTGTACAACATACTAAAATTTCCAAAAATCCTACGAATATTAACTTTTGATCCTATGAGCCTCTGTGACGTCACCCCAAGTTCGACATAACGGTTGGGAATTTTCCATGACTGACCCCACATTTTTAGATATGGTTTTGTTAAATATGGAATTTTCAAAAGTTGAAAGTGGGATGCTTGATACCGGCGTTGAAGTTAAAAGAGGAAAAAAAAATAAAAATTACGTTGTTTTTGGAAAAGGTCATGTATCAAAAACATAATTGCTAATTGTATAACTAGACGGCACTCTGAACCACCGTACCAAATTTGACCATCGAATCTTTTAACCCTTTACCTAACGTAACGGCCAAAACCGGCCAGCGCTATTCTCAAAAATCCCCAAATAATTTTCATTATTTTTTTCATTTTTTGTCTCAAAAACATAGGTTATGACCCCTCGTTGGAACGAGCTCGTCGAGCTCGTTCCAACGAGGGGTCATAACCTATGTTTTTGAGACAAAAAATGAAAAAAATTAGTTATTCAAGAATTTTTTTTGCAAGTGTCGTCTGCTTTTCACGTTAGGTAAAGGGTTAAAATGTGGCTGTAGTATGCTGAACTATAAAAACAAACGTTAACGATCGCTAAAATGTCATTCCAACTTCGTTGGGTGACTTAAAAAAAGGCTACAATCCCACTAAGTCAATCCAACTTTGTTGGGCGACTTAATTATCAGTCAGAGCACCCAACGCACGCCAGGACCCTGTTACCTGCAACATGCTTGCTGACCTTTAAGAGATGGCAGTCGATGATTGCATCGATGAAACGTTCTCGCAACTGATCACAAACTGTTTTACGAATTGGTGCCCCAGAAAAAGTCGCTAAAGAGACCATCCGAGGCTATTTCGCCCATACGTCTACCATCTTACTCTCCATCTAAACATAGATAATAACAACAAAACAATATCATACAATGGAACTTTCATTGTTGTAGAGCGAATTTCAATTGAATTTTAAGCCACAAGTATAACCCTGCTGATTTTTTAAACCCTTTTCGGGAAATCGCAATCTCAATATCATTCAGCATTTAAGCATTATACTTCATATAATGCTTGGGCAGATGAAAATAACCTTCATGTTCATGGAACATTCGTCTTTTTGAGAAAGGACATGAAACAGAGCTGTACGTGTGCAAACAAATTTACACACTGTCGCAGTATGCCTAACTTTAGACAATACGACCATACCGTAGCCCAAAACCTACATCGTGAAACACGAGAGTGTTATTTACTGAACTTGTGATCGTTAAAAGTTGCCTTGTTCAAGGCAACTTTTAACGATCACAAGTTTAGTAAATAAACCTTTCGTGTACCCCACGACAGCAGTGAGTAAATAATCAATATATCAGATAAACTCATTCCATCTTAGTTCAAATCGTAAATTTGTTTGCACTTTAATCAACACTTTATTCAAGGTGGTTACATTATGTTCTCCCAGTGTCTCACAAAATAAAACATTTCAGTTGAATGATCTTGAGAAACCGACTCATCAGCTCCCAACTCCATACATTCTGTTGGGCGATTTTAATGCTCATAGCTCTCGGTGCGGTGGTTCCTTCAGCAACAAAGTCCTGAAGGGTAAAACAGTCGAAGAACATACTTCGAAATATAACCTGTGTTTGTTTAATGATGGGTCAGGTACGAGCCTGCATCTCGCTTCTGGATCCTAATCGTCAACTGCATGTCCTTCTGTCTTCCTCGATTTTTTGGAAGGTTGAAGATGAATTGTGTGGGAGTGACCGGCCTCCAATTGTGTGGAGAATGTGGTTCTGGCGGACAATGAACGGTTGGCCCAGTACAACTTTAAAAAAACTGACTGGGACAAATTCTCATCGCTTTGTTCTAAATGCCTCACACGGGAGACATTTGGGAAAAGTGGTGATCAAATATAACATTTCTGTAAGGAGTTGCTTGGCACTGCAAACACAAGCATTCTAAAAGCCACGACAAATCCAAAACGTTTCAACAAACCATGGTTTGGCAATAACAGCAAACTGGCTATAAAGAAATGTAAGAGAATACTGAACGGGAATATAATATGTCACCAACGACGTGTAATTTGGACAAACTATGCAAAAACCGGGCAAATATAAGACACCTTCAAAGAAACAAAAAGAGAAAAGTTCTTGCCAAATTTATGACTGTAAACTTAACCAGTACATACCCATCAACAATATTTGTAAAATGGTTAAAAGGAATAAAAAAATTAAAGGCAAAGCAACAAACATGTACGACACCTGGATGATAACAACACACTAATTACTTCAAACAATGAAAAGAAATATCAAACAAATTGGCCTCAACGTTTTATAAACACTCGTCGTCTGAATGTTGTAATCCAGAATTCGTTAAATTAAGAAGCAACACGGAAAACAAAAGACTAAATTTGCCTCTAACAATCTATAGGATTACAAAGAACAGTTCTCGATGAAAGAGTTAAATAACTCCTTACACCAAGCAAAGGATACTGCCACTATACCCGATGAAATACTCTATCAAATTTTAAAACATGTGCCACAATTATCACTTATATTATCAATTTTCAAGGAAATTGGTTATTGGCAGTTTCCGACATCTTGGCATCAAGCAAGGATAATTCGTATTCCAAAGCCCGATATGGACCATTGGAATTCCGCCAATTACAGACCTGCTGCATTAAGAAGTTGTCTGTGTAAAGTCATGGAAAGAATGATCCATGATCGTCTTGTCTGGTATCCTAAATCGAACAAACCTCTTGCAAACGTTCAGTGTGGTTACAGAAACCAAGGAAATATTGTGGATCATTTGGTTACACCAGAAACGTTTATAAGAAATGCCTTTGCGGTAAAGAACATGTAGCCGCCATCTCCTTTAATATAGAAGGGGCATATGATACAACGTGGAAGTATGGGATTTTAATTTAATACGTCTTGTTAACATGGGGTTGAGCGGGATATTCCAATTTTTTATAGAAAATATTTTAAAGGATCGCCAGTTTCATGATCGTGTTGGATCAACAGTATCTGGTCGCCACGAACAATGGAGGGTAGAATTGTATCTGTTACGCTTTTCTCGGTATAGGTCAATAGCATCATTACTCAATTGAGAATATGGTGGACTCTTCATTATAAGTTTAACCCTTTACCTAACCTGAAAAGCAGACGACACTTGCAAAAATAATTCTTGAATAACTAATTTTTTTTCATTTTTTGTCTCAAAAACATAGGTTATGACCCCTCGTTGGAACGAGCTCGACGAGCTCGTTCCAACGAGGGGTCATAACCTATGTTTTTGAGACAAAAAATGAAAAAAATAATGAAAATTAATTGGCGATTTTTGAGAATAGCTCTGGCCGGTTTTGGCCGTTACGTTAGGTAAAAGGTTAAGGAGCTTTCAGTGGGTGGATATGGTGTGATATAAGGCGAAGTGAGATCAATACCTAATATTGATCTTGCTGAGCCTTATATCACACCATAACCGCCCACTGAAAGCCCCATAACGTATTTATCATGCCGGTCCTTTGAAAGAGACACAACCATAAGTGTACCCAGATTCCTAGCGCAAATGTTCTGCTATCACTATCAGGGAATTTCCCGGTTTTACGTCGTGTGAAGGTCACGCTAGGTAGTCACGCAAGGTCCCTGCTACAAGGTCACGCCTAGTAGCAGGCGCTGAAACAACGGAGTTTTCTTCTCAATAAACAACAATTTACATTAACAATTCACAACTTTAATTCATTGTTAAGTACTGGAAAAATAAAACAACTGGAGCAAATGGATTAACAATTCTTTCAAGAAGGTGAGTGGAAACAGTTTCATTCATCATTCACCTCAGACAGTGCCAGTTGGCTTCCATACATGTCGTTTTAATGGTTTATTTATTGTATTTATTTACATTTGTTTATTAAAATTTCTCCAAAGGCTGGAAGAAACGTATTATAGTTGTACGCTGCTCAACAGATACACACGCGAAATTATTTGTTGTTCGTTGAACACGCGAAAAATATCATCGAAGCGAGCGTTGGATGTCAAAAACAAAATGTCGGAACTGACCGTATATAAGCTCTATATACGGTCAGCTCGATGAAACACAGTCTCATATACGGTCACTAGATATTGAAGCTGATTGGTCAATAACAATTACTGGCATAATAATGTATGTTAATAGCTTTTTAATCTGCTATAGCAGTAAAACACAAATGCCATCGAACACAAACTTCAACTGTACATAAAGGGAATTCAAAATACGGGCCACAAAAAGTTCTGAAAATTCTTCCCATGGTTAAACTGTCACTGCAATATGTTTCCAAACTAATAATAGTTTCTCAGACCCCCAAATGTTGAGCTTTTTAAGCGACATATTCCTCCTTTGGGAATTGGAATTAGACATCATATGGAATCCGCCACACCTGAATATGCTTCAATAAAAGAAACCGTGAACCACATATCTCTCCTTGGCATTTACGGAAACCTACTGTCATTTTGGACCTTGCCTCCCCAAAAAATCTGTGACAAACTCCCTGCTGTTCAAACAAATGCACCCCGAAATTAAATCGAAGTATAGTGCATATGAAAAGATCTGTACATATGGATCTAAAGAAGGTGACAAAGTTTTCAGCTGTTGTTACTGATGATTCGATCACCTCTACCGAATATCAAATAAAAGTATTTTATTACTTCCCAAAGTGTGATTTACTGTGATTTCCTGGTTTGATTATAAACGATAACTTCACAAGTGAATTATCCAATCAACAATTGTGCCATGTATCCGTGCGCCCAAACGAAGACGCTTTGCCGTGGATGTAATGGGGACTTCGTTTTTTTTGTTTTTTAACCCTTTATCTAATATGAAAAGCAGACGACACTTGCAAAAAAGCCTTGAATAGCTATTATTTTCATTTTTTGTCTCAAAAACATAGGTTATGACCCCTCATTGGAACGAGCCCGACGAGCTCGTTCCAATGAGGGGTCATAACCTATGTTTTAGAGACAAAAAAAGGAAAAAAATAATGAAAATTAATTGGCGATTTTTGAGAATAGTGCTGGCCGTTATGTTTGGTAAAGAGTTAAATAATATAATTATCGTTAATAATAAAAAGTAATAAAAACAGAGTAATCGCTTGACTGGACTGGTTACGTGAAATAATTCATTCGAGGCCAGGGACTATATTGTAAAACACTCGTGCGCATTCTCGCACTCGTGTTTGTACAATGTCCCTCACCTGTCATGAATTATTTCGCGTAACAATTCCAGTCAAACGCTTACTCTCTATTTCACAGCTAAAGTTAAAGCTTTGCAACTGGCGCTTGGACACCTCGAAATGTATAGGAAGTTGATTATAGTTTCCGACTCTCTTTCCTCTTTTCTAACTTTAACTCATCCTCGGGTTGAAGAATCTTCTTATTTTGGAACTTCGTAAGAAGTTGAATACTCTCATGTCTGACCAACATGATATTGCGATTTGATACCTACTTCAACATGCTGGTATCGCTTGTAACACCAGGGCAGACAGTGCAACAAAACAGGTTATAGACAAGTCTATTACTGATTTTAAACTTCCATATGGTGATTTTAAATCACATTTAAGTACCTACGTCAAATCTATGTGGCAGGTGTAATGGGATAGAGTGACACATGTCAAGCTCCATCGCTTCCGAACTGTATTATTACCGACAAGTATCCGCCTATTAAACTTTATAGAGAAGATCACGTCATTCTGACAATATGTCATATTCCTTTCTGAGAGAGGTTAATGTGCGACCAGAATGTGTTGCCTGTTAACGTCCGTCCACAATGGAACACATTCCATTTGATTGTATAAATTTTAATTACATCAGACGGCGATATTATAGCGTACCGTCTTTGAGAGAACTATTTTACACAATCACTTATCACCATAGTTACTCATTTCTCAAAGAAATCAACCCTTTTAATAAGTTAAAGTTTTTCCTCTTTTTACAACACCTCATTTCGAAAATATTCAATATTCCTGTCATTTGGTTGATACATGTATATACGGTAGTCATTCAGCTTTTGGTATTATTATTAACCAGTGTCTCGCAATTTATTTCGATGTCATGATCATGTACATATTCCATATTTTTCCAATATATTGTAATTTCTGAAGAACTCACTTTACTATACATAATTTTTTTAATCGCCATGATATAATCTTGCTTGCTGATGTGGCGATAAACACAATACCCCGCAGAGAGTGTGATATCTAAGTATTACTTGGGCAAGAAACGCAATCACGGGGACAACGTGTACGATCTGTCTTGACGAGAGAGTGTCAAACATCTGACAAAAGTAAAGATAATGATTCCATTCGGTTCTGAAAGTTCCCGTCCACGTTCAGATAGCTTGGATCAACTGCATTTGGAAATTTACTCAGAAAACTGTTTGGAGCTGGCATCGATTTCTAATCAATGTTGGCGCCAGATATCTGTTGAGGGAGGGAGGGAAGGGAAGGAGGGAGGGAGGGGGTATGTTAGGGACCTGTTCTCCATACGTTGCTTGTTGGTGTATGTGTGTGTTTGGCTCTGTTTTCCCGACTTTCTGAGAACCTTGACAACAGTGTTTCCGTCCCCACAACGATATCCTTTGTTTTCGCAAGGCCTCACAACGACAACGAGGCGTTAGGATTTATCTTCTTGATTCTGTGGGTACTTGTTTGCCATTGTTTGTCTCCAAGAACAAAAGAGTAAAAAAAGTCGCCCACAATGTCAGTTAAACAAGGCTGTGTGAGTGTTTTGCAAATGACAATAATTTTTTAGAGGAATTTAGATTGTTGGTTTCTGATCCCTTGCCGGGAGTCGAACCCTCGCCAACCCAACCTGACATTCAGGAGGCCAACACCAAATGCTACCATACCTCAGGCGTCTTCACCATTCAGAACAAATGGAGTGGTTTCGTATGATAAAAAAAGTTACAGTTCGCTGATAAACACCCAATTTTCATAATACTAATAACTGTTCAGCGGAGGGTGTGTGTGTGTGTGTGTGTGTGTGTGTGTGTGTGTGTGTGTGTGTGTGTGTGTGTGTGTGTGTGTGTGTGGTTTGTCTTACCAACTTGACGAGGTAACTAGACAAAAGAGTTTGCGTGTTTCGCCATACCGAGGTACAACAGACAAAAGAAACCCTTTACCTCGGTTGTTTTCCCAGAACTGTACCGGCAAAACGAGGTAGAAACCGTTAGTCCACACAAAGGACAAACAATGGGGTACCTCGGTATGTAGGGTAGACAAGACTCTGTGTGTGTGTGTGTGTGTGTGTGTGTGTGTGTGTGTGTGTGTGTGTGTGTGTGTTTGTGTTTTTTTGTTTTTGTGTGTGTGTGTCTTAGACAGAGAGAGAGAGAGAGAGAGAGAGAGAGAGAGAGAGAGAGAGAGAGAGAGACGATGGTTGCAAATCAGCTTATTAGATGATATTCTAATGATTACTTTGTTCACTTTCCTAACAGCTGCATGAAAGTGCGAATGCGTGGCTACAGTACGACGAAGATGCTGTAGTTGGCCTAAGACGGAGCCTGGCACGGGCCTTTATGTGTATATTGATGGACACAATCATATTTTCGAAGAATTTAGAATGTTGATTCCTGATCCGCAGCCGGAAATCGATCCGTCGGCAATCCCGCCTGTCGACCAGGAGCCCAAACATCTAAACCGCTGTACGTTCATACACTGAAAAAAAACAATGGTTGAAATCCAACTTATTGGATGACGTTCTCTTTATTACTTGGTTCACTTTCCTTCTAGCAGCTACACGAAAAGTGTGAAGCGTGCTGGATACAGTACGACAAACATGCTGTAGATGGCCTCAGGCGAAGACAGTGACGGGCCTTTGAGTGTATATTGATGGACACATTCATGTTTTTGAGGAATGTGGAATGTTGATTTCTAATCCCCGCCTGGGAATCGAACCGTCGACGATCCCGTGTGGCAGTCCAACACCTAAACACTAGGCTGTTGCACATCTTCAAAAATGATGGCTGCAATCCAGCTTATTAGATGATGTTCTCATGATAATGGTACACTTTCCTTACTGGAGCTACATGAAAGTTTGAAACGCTCTGGCAACAGTGCTTCGAAAGTGCTGTGGTTGCCTCAGACGCTGACGAGTCAAAAACAGTCAAGACAAATTTCATGAAAATTTAACAAATTTAACTTCAAAAGTCACTGACAAAAGGTCGATTCTTTTAACCCTTTACGCAACGAATCGCCCGCATCCGCCCGCGTAATATACAAATTCAGCAGTTGAAAAAATATTATTTTTCAAAAAATTTCAACAAAACCATATCATGTGATCCCTCGTTGGAACGAGCTCGGCGAGCTCGTTCCAACGAGGGGTCACTTGATATGGTTCTGTTGAACATTTTTGAAAAATTAAAAAAAATGATATTTAAAATAATAAATTTTGATTTCGTCTGCGTTGGGTAAAGGGTTAAAAGAGTAATATATGGTTAAACTACCAAAATTATACTAATTGTTCTCACATGAGATTTGCTGTTCCGTCAGGAATATTCGCCAGCAACGTGCATAGAGTTAAATTTGGCAATAATAGCGCGTGACAAATTTTGTACAAATGTGACACTGAACTTTACAACACCATTGGAATTTACATTTACATTCCTCATTAATTTCTGTAGTCTTTTCTCGAACGGAAAAACCACATTCGGTACAAATGTTTTCGCAGCTCTTACGTTCAGCGAGTGACATGGTTCTGTTCTCTGGTTTTGAGCATTCCCTGTATAATGATTCATTCGAATTTGAACCGAGACTATTCGGTCTTGTGCAGTAATTTGGAGATTTGTCTGAGTAAAACAAATCTCTCGGATAAGAAGTGAACATCTGTGATTGGTTCACTTCAGTTTGAAGTTCTGATGTCTGGCCCTTCTTTTCAATCCGTTTTGCAGATCTATATAGCTGTTTCAGACGCTCTCCCGTTTCTCTGAACATTCTCAGTTTCTTCCAGCATGTCATCCAGGAACAGCTACCCGTCGGACCGTGGCATGTACATTTTGTTACCATTTGATGCTTCAGAATCTGCAAAACAAACAGAATAGAACTCACCACAGTAAATGATATTAATTTATTTTCAAGGCATTGACAAAAATTGTTCCAGGCGATTGTTTTATTGAGCTGAAGAAATCGCCACGCTCATACCACTCCAAACCCAATCTCACTAACCCATAACTAATCACGATTTGTAAGGACACCAGCCAAACTTGTCTTAAATAACTGAAACATATCAATTTTGACTTACAAAACACGGTTCATGGTCGCTTATTGGAAACAGATGGAAGAGCTCGTTCCAATGAGAAGTCTTTGGAGGCAAAATCTGGAAAAAATAAATTTAAGTGGCGAAAGTAGTGAATAGCGCTGCCCGGATATAGGTATTTGCATTATTCATCAGCTGAGCAGTTACACACAGCCCTGGAATTCTGCTGTGAATTAAGTCGTTTTTATCTAGCATCTCAAAAAACGATCTTCCAGTAGGCGATAACAATGTGTCGACCAAACATTGCAAAATTAACATCCAATTTTGTTTCAGAGTTATCATGCAATATAACGAACTTACCATAAACGTATGCAGACCTGTTCAGAAGTCATTGTCAATGTATAAAATCATTTCGGTGATATTTATGTCTGTTTCACAGAGTATATGGAGTGGTCATATAGAAAGAAAAAACAAACTGGAGTACATAGAAAATGAATTCGCCATATGAAATCCAGTAGGCCATTTTACATCAGACGGAGAAACAATTTTGTAGTAAAATGACAGGAAGCGTTAGCAGATTTCAGTCAGTTATTAAGTGCTTCTTGTTTGTAGGAGAAATAATCAATGCTAAAACCTAGGTCTTCATCTTTCAAATTATAGTTTACTTGAACCCCCCCCCCCCCCGGTCTCGTGTTAATAGTAACCCCACCCCGCTTCTTTACGTTTCATACATTACCAAGACCGTCGCAACGATTAGGGGGTGTAAACCCAATTTGTCCCGACTGTAATGTCTCAAGTGTCGACTGTTAAAATGTTCTTACTTCCCAACTCTTTTTAATTAGTACGTACCTGACACAAAATCACTATGGTGCGACCCAACATCCCGAATCACGAACAGGCCCCCATTTCCATGAGACCGCTTGGGTGTGACACATAAGTCCAAGTAGCAAATTTAATCCCGAAAGAAATTACACGACTACCAGCACACTGCAAAAAATATAGGTTCTCTTTAGAACAAAAACTGGTTCTAATCTTGTCCCTGAGATGGAACCAGTTCTGTTTAAACAGTATTTATTTCAAATCAAATACATTTATAAAGATTAACATTAAATATTAACAGAATTAAACACAAATTGAGGGAGGTTCAGTCGTAAGTTTAGAGCTTATACGAGGTTGTCTCAAATCATTATTAAGCAAAGAAGATATGAACAGTTGGCATATCGAACCAGTTTTGGTTCTATACACAACCAAAACTGGTTTCGATATGCCAACTGTTCATATCTCCTTTGTTTCAAAATGTTTGGCGACTGCGTTGAATAGGCTCCAAATTTACTGTTGAATCTACTTCAGTTCATGTAATATTCTGTTAAAACTGAATGCTAATCTTGGTAAAGTTATTTGATTTGAAATAAATACTGTTTAAACAGAACTGGTTCCATCTCAGGGACAAGATTAGAACCAGTTTTCGTTCTAAAGAGAACCTATATTTTTTGCAGTGCAGGAACGAATCGATATCTAGGACTCCAATCCAGATGAACATGTCTCGACTCGAAAATTATTGATGATGGATTTTTGGTGGGTTCACACCTCCTAAAATCCCCATACTTGTGCATCTGTACATGTTAAGTACATATTCTACTCAAACGCGACCCGAAGTATTGAACCTGATTGTGTAATTCATTGACCTCAATTACATGCAGCTACACATATATGCTGCAAAATAATAATGACAAAGTCGGGCCATTATCTGACCCCGGTTCTTGGTGTTCTCTCACTTTGAGCTTTCGGAAAAAACAACAGGGGAGGTCGGTTGAATACATGGCGAAGAAGTAGTTATTCGTTTATTTATTAATACTTAAGATCTCTTTCGTATTCAAAAGGTACATTAGGGCGCGGCGAATCTTAAATTTCGGGTTGAATCGAATCTGGCATAGAATTTCGAATCGAATGGAATCGAATCCTCAAATTGTAAATATTGCTGCTTCTTGGAACAGTAAATACTGACAGTCTCCCGTCAATAATGTTCAACACGACTCGTCGGGGCAAATCAATCAAAAACGGAATATTCCAGGATGGAATCAAAGTAATTCCGGAAGTGGAACCCACTTGAACTCTTCTTCTAGCATCAGGGCCAATGCTATAAAATATTTATAATTGTATTTTCTAGAATTGTATTTTCTAGTTATGACTTTAAGTGGGTTGAAATGAACCATTAACATTTTCAAAGATATAGCAAATTGCCAATTGGCAAATTGCCATATCTTTTAAAATGCTAATGATTCATTTTAGTCAGTTATATTAATAGGCAGAAAATACAATTATAGAAAATACAGTTGTAACAGTTTTTATTGTATTTGCTCCAGGGGCCTATACTATAAAACTTTTACAGTTGTATTTTCTGGAATTGTGTTTTCTATATATGACTTTAAATGGGTTAAAATGAATCATTAGCATTTTCAAAGATCTGGCAATTTGCCAGTCGGCAAATTGCCATATCTTTTCAAATGCTAATGATGAAGTTTAGTCAGTTATATTAATAGGTAGAAAAAACAATTCCAGAAAATATAATTGTAAGTAAAAGTTTTATAATATTGGCGCCCGGCTGTCTGTACAGGAGACCTCATGAAGAAAACGGGCTCACGAGGACACACATGGTTGGATTTTGCGAACAGCTAACGATTCGAAACTTCTATACAGAGTTACACGGATCGAATCGAGTCGCATCGAGTCATCAGGTAGATTTCAAAGCGAATCCAATTTCGAAACTTCGTTGGACCCTAAGCTATATCATGAGCGCAACACATTATAAACACATGTTTAGGCCTTACAAAATAAATTAATTGATTCTCAGGCATTTTTTTTCAAATCAGTTATGGAGGGAAGGTTTTATTTTCAATTTTTATTTTTCCTTTCCAAAAAGTGAGCAAACATGGAAATGATTTCGTCTGTCTTTTTACATATAGAAATATAGAAAGTGCATATTTATACAAATAAATTGATTTTTAATTTGAAAAAAAAACTTTTCTCTAAAAACAAACTGTAAGTACTGCAGTTCAAAGGTATCATATTGTTTCGATGCTCTTCATATTGTCTTTGTAATAAAAGTATTTAATCTATGGAAATTGGCCTCGTTACAATTTATGGGAGACTGCCTTCTGACACACTCCCATATATTGTAACAAGGCAATAGCCCAAGAACATTAGGTTTCACTGGGGAAAAAATCGGAGAAAGCTGATTTTTTCAGGGAATGTCGAGTACATGTCACTGAACGATTAGACAAAAGTCCCCTAAAATCCCAGTTGAGCTTTTTTTTCTACAGCCTTTTTTCGAAAACGCGTTTGAAAAAAATCAAAAAAAATCGCACGAACATTGTAACCTCGAATTGATCCAACTGTATTTTTTGTTTACGCGTATTTCGAGCTACATAATGTCTAATATACGCATTCTGTGACAATTTCTGCGAAAAATTATTGAAAATTCACAAAAAAGTATCGGATTTACGCAAAAAATGACGATTTTCCTAACGGATTTGCCCAAAGAGTCGTAGTACAGAACGGGATGTTAGTTGGACAGACGATAAAAAATCCACCACCATTTGAAGACTTTTATCATTGCTTACAAAATAGACATTATGGAAGACCCCCTCTGCTTCTGGCCGAGTTCCCCTTTTGGCATAAAATTCGTCAGCATGAGAACTCAACTATTTTCGGGCTTGGGACCTAACAGACACGTCTGTGTCTGGCAGCATTAGATCAATAAATAATATTTACAGAATGTACAAAAATCAATAAATAATATTTACAGAATGTACAAATCAATCAACATGGATTAAGTTACATTGACTCTTATCAACGCTATATACAGAAATGACATGACCTATATACATATTATTCATCGAACTCAGAAATTTCCGACAGGACAGTGTTTCTGTGGTTGTTACAAGAATCCGAACTGCAATTACACAAACCTGAGCAAGAGAGTCCTGCCTTCTTACACCCACACCTTTTTGTACAAGCACTCTTGCAACCACAATTGATAAGATTCAGTAGGTTATCGGGGGCACATGCCTTTGTGGCTGCAGTCGGTACAAGAAGTCCATTGTCTAGCGACCACCCCCAATCCGTCGGAGGAAGCGAAGTGCCCAGCCATTGTTGGACCTGGAGATAACATCTGTAGACATGTTGTTGTGCAGCCTCGCTGCTTGGTGGGAGTGAGGCTAGGTCGATGGGTTTATTCAGTTTAGATTTTGCTACATAACGCTTGTAAGTGACATATCTATATTGGTCGAGAGAGGAAACAGTTTTACTCCCGTATAAGATCAGGAGAAGTTGTTCGATACGCAACATTCACCAATTTTGCGAACTGAGCGCCTTATGGTAAAGTAACCTTTCTCAGTGAACAACTTCAAATCATCCTGTTGCATTATTTCTGTTAGCTCATTCATCTGCTGCAAATAGAGATGAGAACTTTTTGCGTATGCACAATGACCACCTGCGTGAAATACTGGAATCATATTGCGAACACAATATGTGTGGAGTTCCCAGTCGCCTGTGCGCTTTGCTCTTAAGAACAACTGGAGAAGACCTATTTGCTCGTAGTATTGTACCCAAAGCTTTCCTGTGCGTCCTACGGACGCATTCTGGGGCAGTTCGTGTAATTTTGACAGTAGATGGTTGACACTTTCTTGATTGACAGCGTCAGCTGTTGTACAGTCACCTCTGGCAAGTCCACAGAATATTTCGTTGACTTCTGTGCAGTCTATGTTATCTAGTGTTCGGCTTTCTTCAAACACAAGTTTTGTAATGGCAATTTGTGTTAGCAAATGGGCACGAACTGCTCTTGAATATGCATGACCACTGATCAAATGATGGATTGACCCACCAGCATAAACAGTCCCCCAAAGTTCATCCAAGCCGCTACCAGCCATGATCGAACCAATTGCCCCTAAATATGACATAATCATATGGAAGCCACCGAGTCTAACGAAAACTTTTGTCAACTTATCTGACGAAGACACAATCTCCACTGCTTTGATATAAAGTGGTTGGTCAAACGTCACTGGACAAACGTTCAGTCCCTGTTTCTCACATTCAGTTTGTGCAAACATGAGAGCAGTGTAAATTGTGCTCGGGTTGGATGGATCAAAATTAATAAAGGGAAGTATCTCGACATCACTTGTTTCATAATCATCTGATGATGTGACAATGTGCATATATCCAGCCCAAGATGGGCAAGGTACTCTCAGTACATGCGTCAAAGACCAAAGACTGTCGACTGTTTTTGCGAGTTTCAAATTTTTCGGATCAGATTCACCCAAAGTTGATAAATCCTTCATCACAATTTCGTCAAGACCCGATTTGCTTGGTTTACTGTAACCTTTCAAAGGGATGTACCCGAATTCACCAGAGCCAATATTCGAATGATCACCAGTTAGTCGTTTTATCGGAGACTCTTCTGTGTGATCTCTGCTTGGAGTTATACAGGCGATGCCTCCCATACTATGAAAAGTATTCTTGCCATCTAGCGTGCGCACATTACAATCGGCGTTATCGAAAACGAATTGTGTGAAGTTCGCAAGTCTAGGCGACGGACCTTTGCTTATCATGACAGAATGAACGTATTGTTGAACTTCCCGGTAGCTAGAAGAGAACATTAGTCCATTCAGAATGTCGATCAATTCCCGAGATGCGAATTTCCTATGTGTGTAAACTGCTACCGACAATAATACTGGTGACAAGAATGAACGGGGCCGACAAGAACTTATTAGAGACTGACCTATGGCTGTCACCCGTCTCTGGTTGGCTTGGATGTTTTGCCCACGCTGCGACGGAGCAACAGTCCCTTGTAACAAGGTTTGGAGTGTATCGGGTAGTAGATCACTAGATACAGATAACGAATCGGGTTTGGGATAAACGTCACACTCGTAAATTGCTGACCGAATATCATCGCGGACTATAGCCGATGCTTTCTTGACGATGCGCATACGTTCATCAGTTTCCTTGGTACATTTGTCTGAGTACCACGAATCATATAGTATTTTGTCTGATGAATCTCTGAATGTGACAACATTTTTTAGGGACCTCAGTGTTGTAATAGAGATTCTACTACCGAAATGCTCAAGCAGTTTGGTTTTAAGATGTTTAATTGTGTAACCGACTTCGTCACCAAGATACGATTCAAACGTCTCTGCCAATTCGCTCAAGGAAAACTGACACTCATCGCTGTTCTCCATAAAGGTACACAATTCATGGAATGCAAGTGCTTTCTTGTCTGCAACAGGCCTACCCCGTGAAAGAGTTCGCTCAGGCTTATCTCTGACAAATCCTGTCCAGCAATCATGGTGATACCGACCTTCCTCGGCCACTAGATCGATAGCACGACCGATCCGAGTAAGTACAGACTCACCCCATTCATCACTACGTTTCAAACAACGGGTTCTGATACTATCAACAAAAGTCAATGTTTCAACGGTGTGGACTTCTCTTCTACGTTGAACGGGTATATGAGTTTGTTTGTCGGCGGATTCTCCACAGAACAGACAATGGAGTTTAAAATTGAAAGCATCTTGATCAGAGCGCAATTTTTTTGTTATAGATGGACCAGCTTCGTCAGATTCAGCTGCATCTAGAGACATTCTCTTACTTTTTCTTACAGAACTTTCCCGTGTATAATTCTTGTAGCAGAATTTGTGAATTTTCTCACCAACTGTGGGTTTCTTCGAACCGGCAAAAAGATTATCGCCAAGCTCGACGCTTACAGCAACCAACTTTTCTATACCCCGCTCACCAAGTGTAGTTATTCCGGACGAGCCGGTCAACTCATCGTTACATTTGATACATTTATCCATTGCCAAAGTCACAACAGAAAAAAGATGATAGACACAATAAACTCAAGTACAATACCACAGAACAGATATCAATGTGCGGACCTGCTTCGTTGTCACCGTAAGGTATCAACAGGTAACGCTAAGTGATATGCCAACAATATAACTGATCAGTTCTACAAATAACACAAGACTCTAATAATCAACAACAGGCAAAATTACATATATATCTATCAAGGGATCATTGGTTTCAATATCTAGGCATCAAATGCGGAGTGTCCAATACTGAACAGAGCAAATTGTGCAATGGACAGACCTGGAATGCGGAATTAAACAGCGTTTCCTGATGAAAGTCGTTCAAGGCTATTTTGCATCAAATTAAAGAGCGTTGTCTGTACATAAAGACCTGGAATGAGGAATTAAACAGCGTTTCCTGATGAAAGTCGTTCAAGGCTATTTTGCATCAAATTAAAGAGCGTTGTCTGTACAATACAAATTTGTTTATGAGTACACATCAAGGGCGTGCACACATTACATGCCAATGCATCTTGAGTGTAGGCGAACACCACATTATGTGATTTAATCGAACATGGAAATTGAAACAATGATGCTATAATACGGTATTTGAATGAGAAAAGTCGATGCCGTTTGAATTTGAGTTTAGGGGGTATGGTTAATATTTCACACGTTTCACCAGTTCATTATGGAATAAATGACTATTGTTATATATCATTATAAAGCCACTGCTTTTCTGCAATTTTTGATATATAATTTAACTCCCAAAGTAGTCGTAGATTTGATTTAATGGACGTTGTGTACCGTTGTGTGTATGAAAACAATAATTTTTTTTTCGTAATTTTGTACATTTTCGTGAATATTTCACCATTGAGTGTGAGGATTGGTAGAAAGTTGGCATTTTCTGTTGGGGATATGTATTCTCAATATAATTCAGCACGATATTTATGATTCTCACCCTACTAAGGCGAATAAGAATGAGAAATATGGAGCTGGGTCGAATTTTTTTTTAATTTTTTTTTTTCATCAAAAAAACGCTATAACTAAAAAAGCTCAACTCGGATTCGCGGGGACTTTTCACACTTTATCCGCAATGTGTGTCCCGGAAACATATAAAAAAATCAGCTTTCTCCGATTTTTTTCCTTACTTTCTCATTTTTATGTCTAATGTGCCTGGACTACAAACATGTTGGAGACGCAACTAAATAAATATGCATCAATTAAATAAGGTAAAAAAATTCGGCTTTCCCTGAGTTTGTACTAATATTGAAAGACACTGAAAAGCAATAAAAATGTCCAATGAGGGGGTTCAAATTCAATGAGAGATTGCCTGAGGATCAAAACACATTTTGTTTAGCCTTAGCCAATCTTTTATAATTATGGTGCCCCATAGTAGTATGTCTCGTATGTTTGAGTCCTCATTTGGTGGACCCCGGTGGGGGACCCCGGAAGTGACGTCATGTCACGTGACCTAGTGCCGCCATGTTGTGTTGTCATGGTAACCCGCGTGAGCGGCCATGTTGTGACGTCATCTCCATATTGACACGTGGTGTTAGTGCGCATGCGCAGCGCGTGTTGTTAGGGTAATACGTGTTTCCGTCGTCCATTTTGTATACTGGAGGCCGCCATCTTGGTTTCTATGGTAGCATGTGGTTGCTATGTTAACCAATGTTTCTGCAATGGGACGGAGTATGTTCAGAGGGTATGTTCGATTCAACCGGAGTATTTTCTGGAACGACTTCCCTGGATAATTACCACAAACAACCCGACAACTTGTATAATTTCGAATTCTTCCAGAATTCTCTGCTTCTATCTACATATGCAATAGTTTTCGTATATCTGACCATGTTCCTTTGTCCTGGAGTATACGTCAGTAGCGTAGAAGAGCCTATTAACCGGAACAGTTTACCTTATTATTGCTATATTTAGCAATTTCTGGTCTATTCTTGTTAGTTCTGACCCTATTCTAAGTACTCTTGTTGTCTCATTTATCTAGATTATAACTAACCAATCCGATTGCTTGATTTCCCATAATCTGTATGCAGGGTTATCCCCCTTGTGTATAACAAAAGACTATATCCAATGGACATATCCCATGGAATCCCATTTTTGCAAAACACCTGTGGCTATGGAATCCCTTTTTTGTCGTATGAGGCCATGAGGGCTATGTAAAAGCCCTCAATGAGTCCTCATTTATTATCCCTCATACCCTCATTGAATTTTGAGGTTATGAGGACCTCGAAAAATCCCTCAATGAGGTATAATTTACTACGACTCTTACCCTCATTTCAGTATTTAACAGGTATATCCTATGAAATCCCATTTTGGAAAACGCCTGTGACTGTGGAATCGCTTTTTTGTCGTATGGGGCCATGAGGGCTATGTAAAAGCCCTCAATGAGTCCTCATTTATTATGCCTCATAGCCGCATTGAATGTTGAGGTTATGAGGACCATTAAAATTCCCTCAATGAGGTATTATTTACTACGACTCTTAGCCTCATTTCAGTATTTGAGGATACCTATGGCCTGGTATTGTATTATTCGAGGATACCTATCGAGGATACCTATCGAGGATACCTTTTATAGGATACTTATCTGAGGATACTATATAGGCTGTACATATCCCTGTAGGTCTCTTGCTGGCCCTTAGTACTATTAATCCACCTGATGCTTTATGTTATCCTATGACTGGTATAGGTAGTATGCAATGCTAGGCATAGGGGCATTGTGGGTAGGGGTACTGCCTGGTAGTTTAGAACGGTACTATAGTATGGTGGTATATACACCTATAGGCCCCTGTTAGTGCTTGGTACTATTAACCAACCGATTGCTTTGTTTTATTATATGGCTGGTATATGTAGTACGTTATGGTAGACCTAGTGATTTTGTGGGGGTGGGTGTAATGCTTGGTAGTTTAGAACGGTAGTATAGCATAGGCTGTACATATCCCTGTCGGTCTCTTGCTACCCCTTGGTACTACTGATCCACCAGATGCTTCATATTATTGAGCGGTATTCTGGGGTGGGGACAATGCCTGGTAATACAGAACGGCAGCAGAGTATGGTTGGTATATTCCCCTATAGGTCCCATCTAACCGTTCATAGTATTAACCTACCAAATGGTTTGTATCATCCTGTTACTGGTAAGGTGGTACGTAATACCAGTAGTTCCTACCTTTTTCCGAGTACTCTTGTTGTTTCATTTATCTAGATCATTTATATAAATTATAATTAACCAATTAGATTGCTTGATTTCCCATAAAATGTATGCAGGGTTATCTCCCATCTGTATAATAAAAACTTATATCAATGGCAATATCCCAAGCACCCCAATTTCGGCACCCCTTTTTTGAAAAGCATATGGCCTTCGGCACCCCTTTTTCTGAAATGAGGATAAGAGTCGTACTAAAAATCTCTCAATGAGGGATTTTTAATGCGACTCTTATCCTCATTTCAGAAAAAGGGGTGCCGAAGTCCATATGTTTTTTCAAAAAAGGGGTGCCGAAATTGGGGTGCCTTCTGGAGAATCCCTTTTTTCTGAAATGAGGATAAGAGTCGTATTAAAAATCCCTCAATGAGGTCTAATTTATTACGACTCTTATCCTCATTTCAGAAAAAACGGATTCTCCAGAAGGCACCCCAATTTCGGCACCCCTTTTTTGAAAAAACATATGGCCTTCGGCACCCTTTTTTGTCAAATGAGGATAAGAGTCGTAGTAAATTAGACCTCAATGAGGGATTTTTAATACGACTCTTATCCTCATTTCAGAAAAAAAGGGGTGCCGAAGGCCATATGCTTTTCAAAAAAGGGGTGCCGAAATTGGGGTGCCGAGGATATTGCCATTGATATAGGTTTTTATTATACAGAAGGGAGATAACCCTGCATACAGGTTATGGGAAATCAAGCAATCTAATTGGTTAATTATAATTTATGTAAATGATCTAGATAAACGAAACAATAAGAGTACTCGGAATAAGGTAGGAACTACTGGTATTACGTACCACCTTACCAGTAACTGGATGATACAAAGCATTTGGTAGGTTAATACTATGAACGGTTAGATGGGACCCATAGGGGAATATACCAACCATACTCTGCTGCCGTTCTGTATTACCAGGCATTGTCCCCACCCCAGAATACCGCTCAATAATATGAAGCATCTGGTGGATCAGTAGTACCAAGTGGCAGCAAGAGTCCTAAAGGGATATGTACAGCATATGCTATACTACCGTTCTAAACTACCAAGCATTACACCCACCCCCACAAAATCACTAGGTCTACCATAACGTACTACATATACCAGCCATATAATAAAACAAAGCAATCGGTTGGCTAATAGTACCAAGCACTAACAGGGGCCTATAGGTGTATATACCGCCATACAATAGTACCGTTCTAAACTACCAGGCAGTACCCCTACCCACAATAGCCCTATGCCTAGCATTGCATACTACCTATACCAGTCACAGGATAACATAAAGCATCAGGTGGATTAATAGTACTAAGGGCCAGCAAGAGACCTACAGGGATATGTACAGCCTATATAGTATCCTCAGATAAGTATCCTGTGAAAGGTATCCTCGATAGGTATCCTCGATAGGTATCCTCGATAGGTATCCTCGAATAATACAATACCAGGCCATAGGTATCCTCAAATACTGAAATGAGGCTAAGAGTCGTAGTAAATTATACCTCATTGAGGGAATTTTAATGGTCCTCATAACCTCAAAATTCAATGAGGCTATGAGGCATAATAAATGAGGACTCATTGAGGTCTTTTACCTAGCCCTCATGGCCCCATACGACCAAAAAGGGATTCCACAGTCACAGGCGTTTTCCAAAATGGGATTCCATAGGATATACCTGTTAAATACTAAAATGAGGGTAAGAGTCGTAGTAAATTATACCTCATTGAGGGATTTTTCAAGGTCCTCATAACCTCAAAATTCAATGAGGGTATGAGGGATAATAAATGAGGACTCATTGAGGGCTTTTACATAGCCCTCATGGCCTCATACGACAAAAAAGGAATTCCATAGCCACAGGTGTTTTGCAAAAAAATGGGATTCCATGGGATATGGCCATTGGATATAGTCTTTTGTTATACACAAGGGAGATAACCCTGCATATAGATTATGGGAAATCAAGCAATCGGATTGGTTAGTTATAATCTAGATAAATGAAACAACAAGAGTACTTAGAATAGGGTCAGAACTAACAAGAATAGACCAGAAATTGCTAAATATAGCAATAATAAGGTAAACTGTTCCAGTTGATAGGCTCTTCTATGCTACTGGAGTATACACCAGGACAAAGGAACATGGTCAGATATACGAAAACCATTGCATATATAGATAGAAGCAGAGAATTCTGGAAGAATTCGAAATTATACAAGTTGTCGGGTTGTTTGTGGTAATTATCCAGGGAAGTCTTTCCAGAAAATACTCCGATTCAATCGAACATACCCTCCGAACATACCCCTGTCCTATTTTAGGCCTTAGGTAACATAGCAATCACGTGCTACTACAGGAACAAGATGGCGGCCTCCAGTATACAAAATGGACGACGGAAACACGTATCGCCCTAACAACACGTGCTGCGCATGCGCACTAACACCACATACCACTATAGAGATGACGTCACAACATGGCCGCTCACGCGGGTTACCATGACAACACAACATGGCGGCACTAGGTCACGTGACATGACGGCACTTCCGGGGTCCCCCACCGGGGTCCCCCAAATGAGGACTCAAACATACGAGCTATACTACTCCCCATCATAGCACTCACGATGCGTTGAGACCAGGATTCATTGTTTAGAGTATTAGGCCTTAAACGGGAGGGTCGACTTTCGATCTCGATCCACTGTTGTAAACGTTGCAGTGACATCCAACCACTATTTATTGAGTGTACCATATGTTGCGTGTACGGTTCGTCAACCCATACTGCCGATTTGGGATAAAAATTGATCATTACGGAGGACGACGGTTTTGAGGATTGCAGTTCATGAATACGTGGACGCATTTGTGTATATATTTAATGTTTCGATGCATGTATACAGGTGCATAACACGAATAAAATCACCCACAAAACACGTGTAATGAGCGTTTACTATATTTATTCTTCCACCCTAAGGGTTCTGTGAATGTTTTCGTCAAAACTCATTTACTGATCTGTTCAATACGAGAAAATTTCAGGCCCGAAGCATTGCAGACCGAATCGTCTCTACGTCTAATTTTCCTTTCAGTGTATTAACCACATTCGATAACAGTATTTTAATTTCTGAACATCTGAGACTGAAAAGAGGAAGTGACAAATTATGGGATATTATTTTCAAAGACTTTACAGGTAAGGCCTCACAAAGCAGATATTCTGTTTCTCATGCCATTTTTTTTGTAAAATTGCAAGTGGGCGAGCGGTTTTTTATTTTATTATTTTTTTTTGTAATTATTTCTATGCCATCAAAAAAGGTTCATGTTCTTGGTTTGTTTTGTGTTTTAGGCCTCATAATCTACAGAATCAGAATAGCATGGGTGGCGGTGTATTTTGTCCTTTGAGTGCAAGAAGGCTTTGCAAAGCCTTATTGATCTCAAGAGACAAATTATCCATTTTATTAACTTGGGTAAATTATCAGACAATCATTTATTTATTATTTTTTTTTAAAAGTTTGCATTGGTTATAAAAAGAGGGGATGGGGTAGCCAAAACGACCTTGCGGGGGGGGGGGGGGGCGGGGGGGGGGGGGGGGCGGGGGGGGGGGGGGGGGGGGGGGGGGGGGGTACCTGAGAAACCGATTTTTAACATTTCAGTCCTAATGGTACTTGTAATCTGCATCGCGTATGAGCTGTCTACATCTGTAGTTTTAAAGCAAGTAAAACAACACCGGATATGTTGCCCCTATCAAAAATATTGGTTTCCAGTGAACATGGCTTAGGGACTAAATAAATTCTTTTCGATGCGAAAATCACCAAAATAGAAGCAGATTGTCAACACTTTATAAACTAAGTTACCCACTACATCGCTCAAATTTCTCACGTTTTGATGGAAAATGTGCGAGTTATATACAGGCGGGGACTTCACATTTCCATTGCTGGAGAACATGTTTGGAGTTTACAAAAAAACCGAAACCGAACCCTAACACGATTTTTTTTTCCTCCAAAAAATCCCTAAACCGAACTGCAAATTCTAATACCGTCCAATGGTACCCATCCCTATCTTTTTGTAGATATGCATGAACTAGGGCCGTGCGAAGGTTGGAGAGTCAATTTCTATTTTTAAGCTGCTATTCGATTCGATTGGAAATCGGCTGCCAACCTAATGGACTGGTACGGACGTGATGGTGCTACACAGAAGGCAAAACATTGTATTTTACTATAATGTTTGGTGCACTCCTAGCAGTTCGATCGGCAACTTCTGAATTCATCTACAAGACCTATTCGAATCAAGGTTCGATTCGCTTTTCAGTAATAGAATCGATTTGATCCGGATAAGAAATGTATGATTCGCAGGTTCCTAGCACAAACGTACTCCTACGGGAAATATGATGCATCTTGTCTGGTCCAATCACCAACTTTGACTATTACTGAAGATTCATAGATTCACACAGTCACATGATAACGCCAGTAGTAGTGTATGCACGTTTGAGTACTCATTGGCCGGACCCCGGTGCCGGACCCCGGAAGTGACGTCATGTCACGTGGCGTAGTGGCGCCATGTTTGGTTGTCATGGTAACCCGCGTGAGCGGCCATGTTGTGACGTTATCTCCATAGTGATACGTGGTGTGAGTGCGCATGCGCAGCGCGTGTTGTTAGGGTGATACGTGTTTTTCGTCGTCCATTTTGTATACTGGAGGCCGCCATCTTGGTTTCTATGGTAGCACGTGATTGCTATGTTACCTAAATGCCTACAACAAGACAGGGGTATGTTTAGAGGGTGTGTTCGATTGTAGAAGAGTAAATCGAATTACCACAAACAACCCGACAATCTCTCCAAATCACCAAAATCTATCCCAACTTTTACTATTTCGAATTCTTTCAGAATTCTCTGCTTCTATCTATATATGCAATAGTTATCGTCTATCTGGCCATGTTCCTTTGTTCTGGAGTATACTCCAGTAGCGTAGAAGAGCCTATTTGTTGGAACCAGTTTACCTTATTTATTACTATATTTAGCAGTTTCCTGGTCTATTCTTGTTAGTTCTAACCCTATTCCAAGTACTCTTGTTGTTTCATTTAATATAGATCATTTGTACAGATTATAACTAACCAATCAGATTGCTTGATTTCCCATAATCTGTATACAGAGGAGTTATCTCCCTTCTGTATAATAAAAGACTATATCCAATGGCACCCCAATTTTAGGACTCATTTTTTGCAAAACACCTGTGGCTATGGGTTCCCTTTTTGTCATATGTGCTTATGTAAAAAGGCACAATGTGACACAAATATACACTATGACATAGGCACATGCTTTATTTGCCGATATGTGCTTATGTGAAAAGGCACAATTGTGACACAATATGCCCTATCACATAGACACATACGGGTATTTGAGGATACCTATGGCCTGGTATTATATTATTCGAGGATACCTATCGAGGATACCTATCGAGGATACGTTTTATATGATACTTATCTGAGGATACTATATAGGCTGTACATATCCCTGTAGGTGTCTTGCTGGCCCTTAGTACTATTGATCCACCTGATGCTTCATGTTATCTATGACTGGTATAGGTAGTATGCAATGCTAGGCATAGGGGTATTGTGGGTAGGGGTACTGCCTGGTAGTTTAGAACGGTACTATAGTATGGGCGGTATATTACACCTATAGGCCCCCGTTAGTGTTTGGTACTATTAACCAACCGATTGCTTTGTTTTATTATATGGCTGGTATATGTAGTACATTATGGTCGACCTAGTGATTTTGTGGGGGTGGGTGTAATGCTTGGTAGTTTAGAACGGTAGTATAGCATAGGCTGTACATATCCCTGTAGGTCTCTTGCTGGCCCTTGGTACTACTGATCCACCAGGTGCTTCATATTATTGAGCGGTATTCTGGGGTGGGGTCAATGCCTGGTAATACAGAACGGCATCAGATATATGCTATGGTTGGTATATTCCCCCATAGATCCCATCCTATCCGTTGATAGTATTAACCTACCAAATGCTTTGTGTCATCCTGTTACTGGTAAGGTGGTACGTAATACCAGTAGATCCTACCTTATTCCGAGTACTCTTGTTGTTTCATCTATCTAGATCATTTATATAAATTATAATTAACCAATTAGATTGCTTGATTTCCCATAACCTGTACTTAATCGTACAGAGTTATCTCCCTTCTGTATAATAAAAACCTATATCAATGGCCATATTCACAGGCACCCCAATTTCGGCACCCCTTTTTTAAGAATCCCATTTGTGGAATCCCTTTTTTCTGAAATGGGGATAAGAGTCGTATTAAAAATTGTTACATTGTGCCTTTTCACATAAGCATATATCGACACATAAAGCATGTGCCTATGTCATAGGGCATATTGTGTCACATTGTGCCTTTTCACATAAGCACATATGACAAAAAGGGAACCCATAGCCACAGGTGTTTTGCCAAAGATGGGTGCTAAAATTGGGGTGCCATTGGATATAGTCTTTTATTATACAGAAGGGAGATAACTCCTATGTATACAGATTATGGGAAATCAAGCAATCTGATTGGTTAGTTATAATCTGTACAAATGATCTATATAAATGAAACAACAAGAGTACTTGGAATAGGGTTAGAACTAACAAGAATAGTCCAGAAACTGCTAAATATAGTAATAATAAGGTAAACTGTTCCAACTAATAGGCTCTTCTACGCTACTGGAGTATACTCCAGAACAAAGGAACATGGCCAGTTAGACGATAACTATTGCATATATTGACAGAAGCAGAGAATTCTGAAAGAATTCGAAATAGTAAAAGTTGGGATAGATTTTGGTGATTTGGAGAGATTGTCGGGTTGTTTGTGGTAATTAGATTTACTCTTCTACAATCGAACACACCCTCTAAACATACCCCTGTCTTGTTGTAGGTATTTAGGTAACATAGCAATCACGTGCTACCATAGAAACCAAGATGGCGGCCTCAGCATACAAATGGACGACGGAAACACGTACCACCCTAAGAACACGCGCTGCGGATGCGCACTGACACCACGTATCACTATGGAGATGACGTCACAACATGGCCGCTCACGCGGGTTACCATGACAACCAAACATGGCGCCACTACGTCACGTGACATGACGTCACTTCCGGGGTCCGGCACTGACACCACGTATCACTATGGAGATGACGTCACAATTACATGGCCGCTCACGCGGGTTACCATGAAAACCAAACATGGCGCCACTACGTCACGTGACATGACGTCACTTCCGGGGTCCGGCACCGGGGGTCCGGCCAATGAGTACTCAAACGTGCATATACTACTACTAACGCCGTATAGATGTGGTAAAGAATCGAGTGTGTGGTTGAATTTCGAGGGCGGATGAAAGCGATCGGACACAAATCGTCAATACTCACCGGACTTACCATGATTTTACCATGTTAAGACAAAATATGGATCCACAGAAATGTCATTTTGTTGCTTATCAGGTATGTGAAGGGATTTGTTATGTGCATTTTGAAGGACAAAATCATGTTTTGGTGAAATTTAGAATCCTGGTTTCTGATCCTGGGCCGAGAATATATGTGTGTGTCAGGGTGTGATTGCGTGTCTAAAGGGGTGCAGACATTCATCAGTATGCTACATGCCTGAAACAGCGAACGACGTTCTTTCGTGTCACACCACGTATTATAAATGTATGCCAACAAATGAAAACCAACACATAAATCATTATTTCTCTAGTGCTTGCCTGACAATTTTATTTTTTTGTCGAAAACATATTCTATGACTCCTCGCTCGAACGGGTTCGACGCCATTGTGCTAGATCATGGGCTAAATTATACATTATGTGATAAAAATAATCCGAATTGCGGTCACGATTTGTTTGTGAAATGTCTGAACATCTTTTATTAAAATCTATCTCATCTTAGGAAAACATCTGCCAGGTGATATTAGTGAATACGGTTAAGATTTTCCGTTATCAAATCGTGAGTCATTAGACATCCTCAATTTATGAAATCTTTTGTAGATCGTGTTAGGTAAATGGCGCAACGGGATACTTTCGGTTAGGAATAATCGCACTTGTCTCTTATTCAAGACTTCAGGGGAGTCTGCCATATCTGTGCGACACCACGCACCCCCCCCCCCCCGCCAACAACCCCCCCCCCACCAAAAAAAAAAACCCCAACCCCCCCCCCCCCCCCCAAAACCAAAAAACAATGGCATCCGTGCCCGCATGCTTAGAAAAATCGACCGACACGTTTTCGGTCATCTTGCTGCTCTCGATATTCAAGTTTAACCGGAACCCGTTACCCAACGAATCGGGGGCATCTGCCCACGTAACATGCAAATTCAGCAGTTGAAAAAATATTATTTTTCAAAAGATTTCAACAAAACTATATCATGTGACCCCTCGTTGGAACGAGCTCGTCGAGCTCGTTCCAACGAGCGGTCACATGATATGGTTTTGTTGAAATATTTTGAAAAATTTGAAAAAAAATGATATTTAAAATAATAAATTTTGATATCGTCTGCGTTGGATAAAGGGTTAAAAGTTAAACCATTATAAGAATTGAAATGAATTATCTGTCGCTTTATCAGAATATGAATGTGGGATAGGCGTGTCAAGTTTTGGTGTGAAGTGAGCACTTCATACAAAACTTAAGACGCCCATTCTACATACATACTCAGGGAGAAAAATCATTCTCTAATGGTGTGGTGAAGGATCTGTAGCGCCATCCTTGTTTACAAAATACAGACGATGATGAAATAGTCGGCGATCATTACAAATTCCACGAAGATGGTCACAGACGGTTTGTTAAGATAGATATGTCTCAGCCGCGAAACTCATCCGAGATATGCGTATCTCAATATGCAGGTTGTGTAGCGCCATCCTTGTTTACAAAATACAGGCGATGATGAAATATTCGGCGATCATTACAAATTCCACGAAGGTGGTCACATACGGTTTGTTAAGATAGATATGTCTCAGCCACGGAACTCATCCGAGATATGCGTATCTCAATATGCAGGTTGTGTAGCGCCATCCTTGTTTACAAAAATACAGACGTTGGTGAAATAGTCGGCGATCATTACAAATTCCACGAAGATGGTCACATACGGTTTGTTAAGATAGATATGTCTCAGCCACGGAACTCATCCGAGATATGCGTATCTCAATATGCAGGTTGTTGGAAAAAAGCAGACAAATGCTTTTGAATAGAAGCTTATCTTCTGGTTTTCGAAAGCAGATTTGTGCGTGGAAAATTTAAGTGAAATCTCGCTCCGGTGAGCAACATTTAGAAAAAGACTATAAGTCACAATAACAAACTTGAACGCAAAAAAGCATTTTGTCTTGCAGTAAAATATTCTTGAAAACTGAGAACAGGCTTATCCACCAGCTGATCGAAGGAAGTTAACCCTCATATAGATTAGTCTGGTGATTAGGACGCAACCAGGACTAATATGTTTCAAATGAATATTGTGCAGCTGACATGCACCCATTCTTTCTAGTGTATTACTGAGACACCGCACAGTTAAAATGGAATGAGTTTTGACTTTCAGTACAGGTAGAGTAATTTGCTGAGTAATGTAAATACTTGCGTATGTGGAAACATTTCAGCTAACTGACTTTCAGATAACTGGATTTTAATAACAACCACAATGAAGCAAAAGCAAACTTCCAGTTACGGACCTCTGCTGTGTTCACTGGGGTCCATCAGCGAAAACTTTGCTTGTACTCTTGAAATGTTTTAGAAGTACCACTTTGTTGAGTTTGAGGTGGTTAAAAATAAATTGTATTCACTTTGGAAGTATAGATAAAAAATAACTGAAATTTTCATCAAAGTGTCCATTCGTAAACCATCTGCCGGTTTTCCAATTGAGGGACATTTCTTCGACCCAAAACATTCCCATTCCCGTCTGACCCTATCGAACCAATCGCAATTTGCTAAAGGCGCAGACGGGTTAGCTACTATCAATGATACTGCTAAATGCCTTAAAACAAAATTCAACTTAACTAATCAAATTGACTTCCAAATCGTCTGAACAAGTAATTATAATAATAATAATATACCCAATTATCTAAATTATAGTTCAATGGATAAAGATATTCTAAGGCGCTGTATATGTTACCGGAGTGTGCACTGATGGATGCGGATTCTTACAAACTGATAATGGGCGTTGAGCTGACAAGACGGCAGTACCGTAGTCACATAGTATGTCAATCACTAAGCGTCATATTTGACCTTAGGATAGAAGATGGTAGCCTGTGGTTAGAATTCAGTGGAGAGGACAAATTGCATTGCATAAAGCCCAGTTTTCGATAAATTAACTCAGGTACAGTTAAAACTAGAAGTCCTGTCACGAACTGTGCGCTTATCTAGGCTTAATTGCGCGTAGGAATTGCGCGCAATTGCCATATCGAATGACATCCAAAGACCGGCACGTTCTCCTGGTCACTCATAGCAAACACAGGCAATGTTTCTGCCAATGGACCTCCGTGTAAACCGGAGGGCCATTGGCTGAAACATTGCTTATGCACAGGCCATATGCACATAATTTGACTGCTTTACTATGGTCATAACGCGTAGATTAACGCTCAAAATCGACGTGCTATTTGTGCGTATTTCACGACAGAACTTCTAGTTTTAACTGTTAGATATCAGGTTAATGTTATATACCTTCCGCCCAACTCTATGGTTGTGTTTGTGAATGACACCTTTTATATCGCTGCGAGTTTCCAAAGAATCGAGAACATGTTTTGCCACCCTGTCGGCAAATACAACATTTGTGTTGCAACCTCTCCAATCCCATTTGTTGTTGGTATCTGAAAGAGAGAAGATATTCATTTCAAAGCATCAAGAGTTATAAGAAAAGAGTATCCTGAAATGCGTTCACATTGTGATTTTAACCTCAAGGTAAGTCCTCACTCTCTGTGCCTGGCTCGTTGGTTGTGTCTGCAAGAGTCCCCTTCTGTCTGACAGTCAACAACAGTGCAAATATAACAAACTGCTGTTTCTTTCTCCACCAAGAGTTTTGTCGGCAATTTAGAATTCTGTCACATATTCTTAGATACATAATTGAAGACAAATATAGATTCCAACTACTAATTAGAGTTGAGGAGTCCAGGGGCATGTATGAGGGATCGAAATTATATATTTCCGACAGGGTTCTACAGTGGAGGGGATGTTGTGGTCAGAAGCATTCGAACAGAAATTAGCGATGCATAGCAACGGCTTTCACATCAATAGTTTCTGTCTGATGTTTTATTTTATTGATCTCCACCTCCACCTCCCACATCCCCAGCAGAAAAACATCTTCCCCACGACAAATGTGCCTAGTTATTAGTCCATTGGTCTGTTCTATTCTTCTTGAAACACACGTTCATCATTTGGCACTTTGTGTCTTTCTAACTGGATATTTGTTTGGGCGTACACGTCAAGTCATCTCCCTGTGTGTGTGTCTCTCTCTCTCGTCAGAAACGAACTGCCCATAGCTGATGTACTCCAGCTTAAGAAACAGTACATCATTTTATTATTAAAAACAAGTGGTTTGGGGGAATTTGGTGGTTGCTTTGCTAGAGAATAGGCATGAAGAATGAAACAAAAACGGAGGTGTGATTACCTGTAATCTACACTACCAGCAAAGTTAACAGTCAAATGCACATAGAGCAGAACGTATTTGGGAAGTAGACTCAAGTTTGACCTGTCGGAGGTTTTTTTTTTCTCTCCCAACTCAAACTTCTTCACTGTTGGACGTAACGACTAACAGGCCCCAATTGTGACCAGGTGGGGGGGGGGGGGGGGGGGGGGGGGGGGTATTTCCACGTAAGTCTTGGTTAAGTATGTTGTTGTAAAGTCTGGTGTCTAGAAATGAATGCCAAGGTAAGTTTAAGGTACATTTTGGACACAAGGTAAAAGCAAACTTACCTCTTAACTAGAGAACTATAGAATTAGACTAGGCTTCACCCCAAATAGGCATAAAAGTTGCAATGCTACATGTTTTGAATCAATTGGATCAGATCTGCTTAGCAGAGGAGAATTTCATCCATGGGTTCTGCAGACTCTTCCCCAAAGCTTTCAAACGCCTGTTCTTCCGTTCTGCACAAATCGTGCAATATCATGTTGACCTGTACGCTGAAACCGTGCATGTAATGAATTATTTGACCAGGGGCGAGTCAGGCTACTGCCTGTACCTAAAACATACGAGCTTACCCATTAGATGATGCAATTCTGAAAGATGTACAGATAGTTGTATTGTTTATTAACCGAACGCTTCAGAAGTACTGGATCTGGTATAAAAAATTGGTATGTGATGCATATAGGTTATGGAGATATGTGATGTGGCCCGATCATTTACTATAGCATTCCGCATGCCCCCAAAAGACAGTATGACATTGAAATTTACTTAGGATTCGCATAGCAAAACCGAATGATTATAGACTCAAAAGCCACAAGGTAACTTCACATCAGCCTTCGACATTCGATCTCAGACTAATATATATTTTCTGATATCTCGGCCGGTATGAAACTAACCAAGTAGTAAACCCCCACCCATCCCAAAACTCACCCCTAAAAAAAACCAAAACAAATAAAAACATACGAGTTGTCATCTTAACCTCCTTCACACTGATGCCAAATTCCAAGAGAATCAAACTGCAATTTTTCCTATAATACAAATAGGAATTAAAGCAATTAAATCTTGTTTGACAAATCTCAAAACCTTTTGTGCGGTTTTCTGTACTCAGTATTAAAACGGGAATGATATAGCTCATTTTGCTTTGCATGGCAGTATTAGGCATTTAAAGGGGTAACAACTTTCCTATTGTATGTTTTGGTGTCCCGATTATTCAATACTGTTTTGGCTGCATGGAATTGAATACTATAAGACAAAACGTTATTTTTCTATGAACTATGCAGTTTTATGCGTTCGGATATAGCTAATCTTGCTCTCCATATTTCTATTTAGCAATTATGGAACAACACATTTTATGTTTCAGTGTATTTCTTTACCCAATACTTGTTTTTCCATCATACAAATTAATACAGTTAGAAACAGTTCATTTTTCAGTGAATTTTGCAGTTTCCATACGCGTTTTTTCTCAGACAGAAATGAAAAAAGTTCCTAATGCTTTGGAAAGCCGCATTCAGCATTTAAATAACAACGGCATTTCAGCATACGTTTTGCTGTCTTGTTTTATCCAGTATTTGTTTAGGATTCTTGAAGAGTACTACTGTCGGAGAAAAACTTCAGTTTTCTACAAATGTGGCATATTTTTATTTCCAATTTCCGCTAGAGATGTGAAACAACATAAACTGAGTTGCCCGCTGGTATTCAACATTTATTTGAAAATAAGGTTTCTGTTCAAGGCTTTGATGCGAGTTTCATCTAAATACAAAGAACTGTAGGGGGCGCGGTGGCGTTGGGGTAACCGGTTCTCGTCAGATCAGCGAAGTTGATCAACGTCGACCCCGGTTAATCACTGGATGGGTGACCGTCTGAGCGATCAATTCGGACTCCCGCGTTGTGTCCTTGGGCAAGGCACTTGACCCCGATTGTCCACACGGGGGCACGATGACGCCGTGTACTAAGGTGTACTGCACGTCGATGGTACGCATGTCTTCAACCAATCTTACCCTGCCTGTTCTGCAGTGCGGAGTTACGATGTTGGGGAGCTGGCAGCTGCTCGTCTTTGCTCGGTGGTTCTCTCCGGGTACTCCGGCTTCCCCCACCCGTAAAACTGTCACGGTCATGATTAGCCATTGTGCATAAGTATATGACCTTAAACACCAATAAATAAATAAATACAAAGAACTGTACAAACACAAAGACGTAACGTTGGAAAGCATGATCATGGGTCAACCAATTTTACAGTAATATTTTGAGATATTCGTTTTAACTTGCTTCCCATTTTAACTGTAAACGAAGAATGTGGTCAGAACATTTCAATTTTCATTATTAAGATAATTTCGCCCAATGTATGGTTAATAGCTGTATAATGTATACATGGTTCGTAGTACTTTTTATCTTGTAGGGTAACCAATGTGATTCTACAGTATCGCATTTTTCTAGTTGGTAAACGTTTTTGATTCACCTTAGAATATAAGGTCATAGAATATCACGACAGAGACAATGTTCTAGTCATATATTATCATTCGTGCATCTTTTCTACTACATTAAGAATGTAATGGACAAGAATTATTTCTGTAATATAGACATCCATCCTTTGGTGGGAATATTTGTGTAACTAACATGCAGGCATAAACACTTTTACTAAAAACATTTTATTTTACATGAAGATAGTTTCACCATTTAAAAACAGTTCAAAGTCCGAATTCATTCCAGAATCACACCTGTTGAACCTGCAAATGTACCGATAAGACGAAATAAAAAAATTCGCAAAAGTAGGACCACAAACGTCTAAATACTGATCCTTCCAAAGCCCCACTGCATCCAGTGTCTCCTCTGTTTGAGCCCCCCACAAAAGTCAAAGTAACAAAGGACGAGTATAGAATATTATTCTTCTAAAAGCATCGTTTTCCTTGAATTCTGTGGACAAAACTCGACATATTGTCGTAAACAACCTTATCGATATCAACCTAAATCGTAATATTTCTTCAAACATCTAATTCACACTGGCGCTGCCGAACTCGACTATTGCTACGTATTTTATTGTGATGTTCTGACATGTGCAGATTAACATTACCAACTGATTGATAGTTGGAAAGTTCACAGATGACAGAGTTACAAGTGTACTATACATTTTATTACCCTTCCTCATAAAAAGACGTATTTATATATTGGTAATCCAAATATGATAAAAGTGGGAGGCAGTAGACGGGTTAAATGTCACCATGATGACTTTAGCTTCTGTGCAGAGCTGCATCGTGTATAGTACAGCCGCCGTGGACTGTTCACTTTCCAAGGGCGGCAATATTTCCACAGATGCGAAACTATTAGATTCCAAAAATAATTTTTGGAATAATCATCTAAAATTTAATTAATGAAGCACCGTGTACAACCCGGTTCTTCATTAATTAAAATTTTGCTGATGATGATTTTTATTACCTGGTAAACGCCTGCGTTGACATCACTGCCCATGCGTGGATTACGGTCAATCCACAGCGACTGTACAGTATTAGTCCGATAGTGAATAGCTGTGTGGAAGCTGAAAGCATAGAAAACATTACCAACCTGCAACGTTTTGAAAATAGGAGAGATACTTAAAAAACGCAAAGAAATGAACATCGAGATAAAGTTATTGGATAGAAGTGTGTCCAATTTTGTGAGTGCCCGTAAAGAGGAAAGATTTGAAAAAGTGTGCTAAATAATAAAAAAAAATAGGTTTGCCATAAAAATAAGTCAATTTAGGTTCGATGAATGTTATTAGTAGGCTCATTCTTGTATGTTCTGATTTTTTTCCCGTAAAATGTGGTTTAGGCAACCATAACTTTAGCCACGACCTTGAAGGGAAGGAACGTAAAAGCGATGCTGCCCAAGTAAGAACAGTGTGTATTTGGAGTGTTTAGTATAGTTTTAAACTTGTTGTCGTCCAGGTTCTACAACTTGTATCAATTTTTGACTCGTAGTGCAGGTTGTGGGACGAGCTCCGGGAGTGCAGCTTCATGGCCTATTTGTCTCTTCAACAAGCGATAGTGCGGACAAGAGTCTCCCCAATCTAGAAGGGCAACTACACTTAAATGCTAAAACAATGACTTTTTGTCGTTTGTCTTTTTTGTATTTGTTGAGGGTTCATTTACTGTGTAAAAATATATATTATCACCATTATTGTTATGTCCACAATGGTGTATTGGGACGCAGTTCTTGTTTTTGGGGCCATATCTTAAAGAGTCTAACCATTAGAAACAAGGGCAAGTCTCTATAGAACATTGTGTACATAAGCATAATGATGACGATATATTTATTTTACAATTAAGGAATGATCGTTTCTTTTTGTCTATTTCTTGAGTTTTGAACCCCAAAAAACAAAGTCCAAACTGCGTAAATGGGCGTATTTACGCGATGTTTGGACTTCGTTTTTTGGGTTTCATAACTCAAGAAATAGACAAAAAGAAACGATCATCCCTTATAATTAAACGTTCGCGACCCAAATAAATAAATAGTGTTAGTCGTCCTCTACTTCAGCGAACAAAGACTTAAAAACTAAAACTGGTAGACATATTATTTTTCTGGCATAAAAGAGGACACATATTATTGAAATGCAGGTAGCAATTGACACACTTTCCAAGTCAAATGCACTTATGTCATTATAGACTCATTAATTGTTTTAGTGACCAATGAATTACGTAATGCAAAGAAAACGTCATAAGCCACGCCTCCCTCAAATTTCATTCAACTGTTCACTTCACGTAAAAGTTGCATTCCGTGGTAGGTGGAAATAGGCCATCAGTATTACACTGTATTTTGGTTTTGACCGTTTCCCGAGAACTGAAAAACACAGTTTGTAAAAGTGGAGTTAGATATAAAGCCAGATGACATGAAATTAGTTGAATTCAATGTCAAAATTGCCGTATTCGTCGTGACCAGCCATTGTTTACAATTGATTTGGGTAAAACGATGAACGCAGACGATCACCCAGTGTGCGTAAAAATTGAAATGTCAAATAAATACAGTTGTGAAGAAAAAGAAAAATTGACCCACCATGATCATTTAAATATTTTCATGGTGATAAATTAGTAATATAAATTTATTTTTCTTTTTCACATTTAGAACGTGCCAGTGTTCTTACTTCTATTGATCTGACACCATGTTGCAACTCCGAAGACTGGTATTTTAGGGGCGTGGCTGGGGGCGGACCTAATTGTGTTTTTTTTTTGAGTTATGAAAAGGAAAAACAAAATCGTGTGAGCCAATCGTTTTATCTGAAGACGCATGAACCGACAAAAGTTTAATTATTTCTTCATCGTAGCACCAATAACTTGGTTACCTAGCATTTAACTTTCGGGTATCAATTTCAGACTCATAAAATAAATGTTGGTCGTTTTGGATAAAACTGTATGCAGATGCCTGGAACTTTCTCAATTCACGAATAAAGATGAAGAGTTTTGTTCAATATTTCGAACAGTTAGTGCTCAGTAACAGTTGACTGTGTATGGTTTCAATCTTGAATTCCCCAAGCGACTCATTTATCGAAACATAAAGCAGTGTTGTTTATAATTTAGTAGTTAAACTTTTGCCCCACTGATCTACAATGTTTTCGGGTAATTAAGGACTCAATGCAGCCTTACTGTAACATGATTCATAAAATTTACGGGGGAACTGATCAACCAAAAGGGTATTTTAACCTCATAGGCACTCATGTCAAGATATTAAAATTTCAAGGAGCCATTTTTTTTCAAAATGCAACTATGAATGTAACCGTGTCGGTCACTATTGAATTGGTTAAATTCCTGGTTGTGTTTTGAGAAAAAAAAACTGTTCATTTTGATCTCAGTGTGCAGTGGTTTAAAACGAAGAAAACGTTTCAGTCCTGGATGAGCTGTTTTGTCCGTTCACGTGAAAATTCCGTAAACCCACCCAACAAGCCTGGAGATAAGTAATCTGTCATTTGCAGAATGAAGTCCCTAGAGGGTGCTGATGCTATCCCATATAGTGGGCCAATTTATCCTCTGGGTACCACTTTCTCTTTAGGCCAGAGACCTTGATTCAAATTGGGGTTCACGGAGGGTAAATGTAGTGATGCTACCCTGCTGTGCAGGGTACCATCACCAAATACACCCTCTGGGAACCTCATTCTACAGGTGATAGCCTGCGCATTTCCTGGTTTGCCACCCAATGAGAGAAAAAGGGTCACCAAAACAGTTTTCTTCTTTCTTCATTTTGTTCTTGAATCAAAGCTAATTACTCCTCTTTGGAACGAGCAAAATGTATGTTGTAGAAGTACATTTTTCCATTTTCAGAAATTGTGCTATTTTTTCACACTGCGGTTTGGTAAGGGGAATTTAGATCTTGGTAGGTCAAGATATATTCGAAGTCTCTTTAAAAACTCGCCCACTATAAAAAACACGGTAAGGAGCGCTGCAGTTCTCGCTACTCTAGGGGCTCTGGTGTTCCTCTAAAAATTTTTTTTACAAAATACTGTACTTATTTCGTTGTATTAGCCGAAGTTTAGATTAGGAAGAGAACGGCATGTTATCACTTGTGCTCAAAATTGTTAAAAATACGTAATTACCATCATATTTTCCTGCTCTGCGCCAATGAATATATTCACACCCGCAGAAGGAAAATGCACCTGCATAACACCCTTGTTTCGCCAACATGTACATCACTCCGGCAGATGCAATTGCGTGAACAAATGCGTCCTCTCTCGTCGCTGGAAAATATAATAGTAAAAATGTTTCCCTTCAAAACAGTCTACACCACACAAAAAAAATGACATTGTAAATTAAAGACCCACGGCTGGAATGGTTTGACACGACAGGTCGCCTATCTTGTATAAATTGTTTGTCTGTATATAAGGGTTTAAAGACACTTTCAACAGCCATGGTCACATCGTGACGGACATTTTACGGGAGGCCACAGCAAGCACAGAGAACCACCGAGCAGCGGAGATCATCTGTCAAACTCTTTAACTTTCTAAATCTACACAGCCATAGGTACCATTGGTTGAAGGCAAGTGCACCCTCGACGTGCAGTACGCCTTAGTACACGGTGCCATGTGGGCACTTGGGATTAAGTGTCTTGTCCAAGGACGCAGCGATCTTGTAAAAGTTTAATGAGCATCATATTTTGCACGTGTTTGTTTTTAAACCAGTATATTTATAAGCTGCTGGAGGAGGATTTTTACTTACCAAAGTAATCAAGAATCCAAATAATCGGACAGAACATAACGAGGGTGGGATAAGATGGACTGGAATCAACGACTCGAGGTGGAGTTTTTGCTGCATTTCACGAACGCCAAGGGCGTAAAATATTGGAAAAGCCCCACCAAGGTTTGTTGTTTCCAATCCAATGTACACCACCCGAGTTGTGTTCTGTTATTATACGACGATTAAACATAAATTGAGTGAATGAAGATGATATGTTTCAAGAAAAACATCACCTTCGGCTATCTGTTTACTTTCTTGCTTGGAAACGTTTTGTGTCGAAACATTTCATTCACGTCATAACTTAACTAAAACTCGTAACGTCCAATCAGATGCGTTCTTAAACGACGTTGTCCAGATTCCACGCTTGCTGTATCTAAACATTCCCCAATGTCTGTATTGTATCGTGTAACGTTGAATACACACAGTAATCGTGGTTAAAGTTAAGTGTTGAATAGATCGGTTTAACACTTTACCTAACACGATAAACAGACGACGCTTGCAAATAAAATATTTGAAGCACTATTTTTTTTATTTTTTGCGTTAAAAACATAGCTTTTGACCCCTCATTGGAACGAGCTCGGTGAGCTCGTTCTAATGAGGGGTCATAAGCTATGTTTTTGTGACAAAAAATGAAAAAGTAAAAACAATTCAATGGTGAATTTTGTGAATAGCACTGACGGTTTTGATCGTTACGTTGGGTAAAGGGTCAAAGCTAAGTAAAATAATATATGTCCGGTTCTGCAACCCACCTGACAAAAATGGAATTATAGATCGTTGTTATAGATCATTGATAGGATTCCTAACTGAGTTAATCAAAACTACTCTATGTGGTCATTTGCATCACTTTCATTGTCAATCCAGCTAATTGTAATGATTGTAGCCCTCCTTGTCAAAAAGGTCGCCAAAAAGCATTAGTATCTGTACATAAGAAGAGTATGGAAACTTCATGTTGAATAGATGTGTTTAACTGGTAGAGTGCTAGAAGCCACTACCGGGGCTTTAAATAAATGAGGGTACCAGGCGAAAAGCCAACATTTTACTTGCTCGATTTTCATATTCAGCCAAAAATAATATTTTGTTTAAATAAATTTGGTTTATCACAAATTATTGAAGAGTGCCTATTGGTACGCTTCAATCATTTGTAATAAAACAAATTTGGATGAACAAATTTAGACCACCAAATAAAATGTGGCCCTCAACCAGTTAATCAAGGCTAAGTAAAATAAAATATGTCCAGTTCTGCAACCTACCTGACAAAAATTGGCAGACGGGAATTATGGCCCGTTAATAGGACTCCAGTATGGTTATTTGCATCACTTTCATTGTCAATCCAGCTAATTGTAATGATTGTAGCATCCCCCTCCCCTTACTTATAAGAATAGATCGCCAAAAAGCATTAGTATGTGTACATAAGAATAATATGAAAATTTCATATTATGGTCAGACAAACATGGTCTGAACCCCCCGTAACAACACCAATAAGGGAAGATAGTTACGAGCTAGCTCTCAGGCTACCAGTATGTTTGGAATTCGATGAGGTTATGGGTTATTTGCTCACCCACTTTGCCTGGAGTTTCGAGACAGACGTTCAATGATCTAATATGGCGTCCGTTTACTCACAAAGATGCACATATATTCTTTTGTGATCCTGTTATACATGTATATATTCCAATCACAAGGTATTTCATTCGCCTTGAAAACAGAAGATATTAACACAATTGGTGAATCCTGTGGCATAACCACAAAACTACAGTTGTGCTGAGTTTTCATTCATAATTATAAAAGAACAAATTCTTGCGTTTATTCAAAGAAAGATGTTCCAGACGATTGAATCTAAGAATAGGCGATGGACTATTTAAGGGCCAGACTGGTTCTAGGCTATAATAAGGTCGAAATCCTTACAACATTTGACTGGCGGCTTGAGTGCTTGGGTTACCTCTCTGTGAATGAGACGTGGGCTGATCTGCAACTCAGATCGGGTAAATAGTAAAGAAAGTGGGTGTCAAAAAGTGCCATCAACACTATCTAATGAATGCTCCTATCAGATAATTTCGCTGAGTCCTAAACATTGCAATGACCACTCACAGCTTTTATTTTTAAATTGTGCGTTTCCAACAACAGCTGTTGACCCCCCCCCCACCCCCCTTAAGGAGAAATCATCAGCCATGTATTGGAATCAAACAATAAACAGGTCTAGTCATTCAGGACAATATTGTGTATATCGTAGGCAGTTCGCGTAAGAAAATGTATCAAACAGCTTGAGACATATACTCACGCCAATACCACGACATCAATCCAGGCTTTGACGGAAAAACGAATAAAAACTTTGTAAAGACTTTTGCAATGTAATTGGCATACCTGTTGCGCTTGGTGTGTGGGTAACGGCCGAAAATGCTGAATTCGGACAGTTCCACTTCTCCCATTTGAACTGGTGCTGACATTCTAACAAGCTCGCTATTAATCCAGTGGCAACAAAGTCTGACACTTTTCGATTAATCTGTACCAATAATAATAATCACTGTATGAGTAAAACTTATCTTCTGCTGTCTGTCGAACAACACATTACTACAGTTAAAACTAGAAGTCCTGTCCCGAACTGTGCGCTTACCTAGGCTTAATTGCGCCTAGGAATTGCCATATCGAATGGCATCCAAAGCACGGCAGATTCTCCTGGCAACTCATAGCAAACACAGGCGATGTCACTGCCAATGGACCTCGGAGGTCCATTGGCTGAAACATTGCTTGTGCACAGGCCACATGTACGGAATTTGATAGCCTTACTATGGTCATAACGCGTAGATTAATGGGCAGATCAACGTGCTATGTGTGGACATTTCATGACAGGACTTCTAGTTTTAACTGTAGACCATTGCCTGCGACAGCCAAATTAATTAATGTTTATGTTCATTTATTGATCCTCGTTTATTATAGTCAGTCAACAATGCAGTGCCCCCACCCCCTTTTGCATGTTTAAACCAGTGATATACTTAGGGGGTGTAGCTTCCCGACTGTCATGACTTGAGTTTCGACTGGAGGAATAGTCTAACTACACATCAAGGCATGCCTTCTTCGAAGATAAGCAGCGATCATGTAGTTGGAGTATTTGCCAATGGGATTATAATTAAAAAAAAGTGTTTATGGATAAATACACATAGTCGTGATGCATGGGATTCCCAACTTATTTTTCAGTTAGCACGTACCGGACTCAAAATCTGTTGGTGATGGGGGGAACCCTATCATCCCCAATCAACCACACGCCACAATTGGTACGACACCGCCTGCTTGTGTGGTATCAGTGGAAGAAACAAACCTAGTCCAGTTAGAAAGTATATGATTACCAGGTAGAGCGACTCCAATCCAAATGAAAATGTCCCGACTGGAAAATTATTGGGCTGGTATCACACCCCTACAGTTGCGCCCCTGGATACATGAGGCAACTTATGGACGGGATTTGTCGCACGACAAGCATTCACATTTGCCTCATGTATCATTGGCTCTGCTCTCACAGTGTCTCTTTCGACAAGAAGTGGAATACTGTTCAAATTTCAGGCGACTTGTTTAGCGAAACAACCAATTATTTTATTTATTAATTGGTGTTTAAGGTCACATATTTCTGCACAAAGGCTTATCATGACCACGACAGTTTTACGAGTGGAGGAAGCCGGAGTACCCGGAGAGATCCTCCAATCAACGGCGAGCAACTGTAAGCTCCCCAACATACTAACTCTACACAAGCAGGGTAAGCATTGGTTGAAGACAAGTGCACCATCGACGTGCAGTACGCCTTAGTACACAACGCCACCGTGCCCCACGTGGGCAATGGGGGTAAATTGCCTTGCCCGATGACACAATGCGGTTGCCGCAGGTGGGATTCGAACCCAGGACCCCTCGGCTTGCAGCTTGTCCCTCCACCTACTGAGCCCCTCTTCCCCGCAAAACAACCAATGAAAGCCCAGAAACGAATCATCTGAGTAGTAGGACATGGTCATTTCGGGCCTCATCAGGTGGACCCCGGAAGTGACGTCATACAGCAATGTATTATGGGTATCACGAGGTTGTCATGGTAGCCCATGTGAGCGGCCATTTTGTGACGTCATTGTGATGATGATGGGCGATGTGAGAGCGCATGCGCAGCACGCGTTGTTAGGGTAATACGTTTTTCCGCCGTCCATTTCGTATACTGGAGGCCACCATCTCCAGGTTTCTATGGTAGCACGTGGTTGCTATGTTACCAAAGGCTTCTTATACTACAGGGTATGTTTGGGGAGGGTATGTTAGATTGAATGGGAGTAGGTAGAATTACCCAAATGAGCTCGAGAATGGCCGGAATCACCGGAAAGTATCCTTTTTTAACTGAAACGGACGTATTTAGAGTAGCACGCAGTGCTATAACCCCTAAAAGGTCGTGTTCGATTGAAGCGGAGTACTTTTCGAGTGTTACCCAGCAGGTGAATCAATGGTTTCCCTCGATAATTATCCCCAAACGGCCCAACAAACTATTTATCCGGCTTGGATTCGCCTAGAATCCTGGTTTTATCTCTGTTACAGGTCTATCAGCACATGCAGCACATCAACACATGCAAAATGTGCCAACACGTGCCTGTGTGCAAGTGCACAATGTGCTCACAAAATATGCAGCACATGCGCACATACGGCTATTTGAGGACCAGTGGGGACCAGTGTTTCTGGACTGGTGAGAACTAGGCTTTCGGGACTATTGATAACCAGGCTTTGAAGACTAGTGAGAACCAGTGTGAGGACTAGTGACTACTATGAGATGTGATTGTACACAATGTGCAAATTGCGCACATGTAAACTGTGCCAATATGTGCCTGTGGCCAAATACACAATGTGAGCACAGAACTTGCAGCACATGCGCACATACTGGTACTTGAGGACCAATGAGGACCAGTGTTTGTGGACTAGTGAGGACCAGGCTTTGGGGACTAGTGGGGACCAAGGCGTGGGGGCCAAGACTTGGGGACCAAGGTTTGAGGACCAGTGTCAAAAATATTGTCTAACCACCGTCTTAACTCAGTACTAAAGTTTCCAGCAGTGTTACCGTTTGTAACCAAGGTCTTGGCATATTCCACCATTCTGCTGAATCCATCACTCCTACTATGAGATGTGATTGTACACAATGTGCAAATAATAGCACACAGGCACATATTGGCACATTTTGCATGTGCTACATCTGCTATTTGCAGAGTAGCGATCGATGTCGCCAGTTTGTCTGTTCATAAGGTTATTATACTTCGTATATGTTTATGTCTGCAACCGTTCAAGTTATGCAGCCATACTTTTCTTAAATAGCACATGTAGCAGCGCATCAGCACATGCAAAATGTGCCAATATGTGCATGTGTGCAAGTGCAGAATGTGCTCACAAACCATGCAGCACATGCGCACATACATATATTTGAGGACCAGTGATTGGGGACTAGTGAGGACCGGGCTTTGGAGACTAGTGGGTGCCAGTGTGAGGACTAGTGGCTACTATTAGATGTGATTGTACACAATGTACAAATAGCACATGTAACAGATGCAAAATGTGCCAATATGTGGCTGTGTGCAAGTGCACAATGTGCGCACAAAACATCCAGCACATGCGCACATACGGGTATTTGAGGACCAGTGGGGAACAGTGTTTGAGGACTAGTGAGGACCAGGCTTTGGGGATCAGTGGGTACCAAGGCATGGGTACCAAGGCGTGGGGGCCAAGGTTTGAGGACCAGTGTCAGAAATAGTGTCTAACCACCGTCTTAACTCAGTACTAAAGTTTCTGCTACCAACAGTGTTACCGTTTGCAACCAAGGTCTTGACTTATTCCGCCATTCTGCTAAGCACATCACCACTCCTATGAGATGTTATTGTACACAATGTGCCAAAAGCACACAGGAACATATTGCACATTTTGCATGTGCTACATGTGCTATTTGCAGAGTAGCGATCGATGTCGCCACTTTGCCTGTTCATAAAGTTATTATACTTCGTATATGTTTATGTCTCCATACTTTTCGCACACCATGACAGTGTATAGAGAGTAATCGCTTGACTGGACTGATTACGTGAAATAATTCATGAGAGGTGGGGGACGTTGTACAAACACGAGTTCGCGAATGCGCATGAGTGTTTTACAATATAGTCTCTCGCCTCGAATGAATTATTTCACGTAACCAGTCCAGTCAAGCGATTACTCTGTTTATTACTTTTCAATATTAATGATAATTATATTATTTAACCCTTTATCAAATGTAACGGCCAAAAACCGCCAGCGCCTTATCTCAAAACTCGCCAATTCATTTTCATTATTTTTTCATTATTTGACTCTGAAGCATAGGTTATGACCCCTCATTGAAACGAGCCCGTCGAGCTCGTTCCAATGAGGGGTCATCACCTATGTTTCTGAGACAAAAAATGAAAATAATAGTTATTGCAAGTATCGTCTCTGCTTTTCGTGTTAGGTAAAGGGTTAAAAAAGCAAAAAAAAAAAAAAAAAAACAACAATGAAGTCCCCATTACATCCACGGTACAGCCTCTTCGTTTGCGCGCACGGATACATGACACAATTGTTGATTGCATAATTCACTTGTGAAGTTATCGTTTATAATCAAACTGGGAAATCCTCGTAAATCACACTTTGGAAAGTAATAAACTTACTTATCTGTTTGAGAACTGTGGTTGCTGCTGGTGTAAAATGAGTGTGACACAATTCCTCATTTTGTTGGTTGACGATCTCCCCCATGTATACCAAGACATAATATTATGACCAGTCGGCAGAGAAACAAAAATAGTAAATGTAAGCATAGATCGTCTGCAGCAATGCGACTGCAGTACCAAGGCATTTCAGATGACGCATTTATATGAGAAACAGAGCGGAAGTAATAGAGCAGATAGCTAGAGGTGAAAAACAGCCCAAGATACACCGTGACAATCAGTTGAGTGGCGCATACCGATAATGATGGTGGTGTGTCGTCACAGGCTATGGCTATAAATTATTGGAAACATTTACTTTGAAGAATAAACTAACGGACCTGCTCGAATGTAGATTTGTTGCTTTCAGAATCATAAAATTCGCAGTCGTAGATTAGAATGTTGGTCGTAATGGAATGGTGTATGATACCTAAAGTTTGCATTCTTGTTTGGATATACATGGACCAATCAACATTTCGCGTTTCCCACATCTGCACAGACAGTTTTCAGAGAGAAAGTTGGTGAACAGGTCGTAGTTAAGGTTAGAGATGGGAACGATTATGTAAAAGTTGAGAATGACGTAAAGTATGATTGTAAAGGTAATCGGGTACGCTACGCCTGTTGAGATTGTGGCAAGTCTTGAAGTTTTGAAGTTTCAGAATGAAGTATTTTCCCTAATTTCGGGAGGAAGGCTATTCCATAACAGCATTGTGGAAGGAAGTAATGAAGTATTATGATACACGTTTGTTTTGCAGGGTGGAGAGGTAAGACAGTTATGGAGTTTGCAAACAAGTTTCACCATGGAAAAGAGATTTGCTTGCCCCTTTCGTGCCCCGTGTTACGAGTCGCGCTAGTAGGTGATACATGCCGGTTCAACCATCAACATACATGTACGTGTACGTGTACATGTACACCTCCATAGGATTTATTGTTAAAATCGTGTACGTGTACAAGATTTTAACGTTTTTAGGGTGCTTTAGAATCCACTTTAATTTCAAATAACACTGAATTGTATCCTAGACTTTTGAAATTTTACGTACAGTACATGTACCGTTTGATGTTTGAATCGGCAATGGATTTCTCCCATAGGATTCAGTGTTAAATTGCGAGCAAAAAAACGTTTTGCCGTTTCTAACATCATCCTCTCGCCGACTCTAACAATCCGCGTCCGCACACGATTTTAACACTGAAAACCCTATGGAGGCGTAGACGGAGATCCACTTGCGGATTTTAGGCCTGAAATCGACTCGTGTAAAAGAGGTGATGTTTGAATCGGCAAATGGATTTCTCCCATAGGATTCAGTGTTAAATTGCGAGCAAAAAACGTTTTGCCGTTTCTAACATCATCCTCTCGTCGATTCTAACAATCCGCGTCCGCACACGATTTTAACACTGAAACCCTATGGAGGCGTACACGGAGATCCAGGTCTGAAATCGACTCGCGTGAAGAGGTGATGTTTGAATCGGCAAACCCACTGTCGCGTTTCTCGAAGTGAGACTGGCGAACGTTATTGCGAGGTGATCTCAATAAGCACTCGATGGAAATGTTTTGAACGAAGAGTGTTGTCGGTGTGTTAGAAATTCACAAACCCGCTGTCACGTTTTTTGATTGATATATATAGGAGAGAAAAAAAAATATAAATAATAGTTATTTAGAAAAATAAATATATCAAATCGAATAGATAATAAAAAAAATACGTAAATCATGTGCGCTTCCCAGACTTTTAGAGCGAGGATTCTTTTAAACATGCTGATGAGAGCATACGCAATCTGCGTGAACGAAGAACTACGTCCCATCTTGTTAGAACGATGCGTCGGATGTCGGGATCATCTAGACTTCGATCATGAGAATCATTCGTGTCTGACGATGGAAAGGGAAGATATGATCCTCATGTATTTCGAACCGGCGTTCGAACGCGTTAGATTCGACGATGTGATCACGTTTTGGAAAAGATTAGTCTTCTGTAAGAATCAAGACAAGCCCACAGTTTCGGAAGAACTGAAATTGGCGCGTAAAAGTCTGACTTTAGAAGACAAGGGATGCATCAAGAAATTATTGCTGAATGAAGCATACGTCTAAGTTTTTTTCGTTGATATAAAATAAGGGAGAATAGAAAATAAAAATAAATACACACATAAAATTTTTATCTAATATTAGAAGAAAAAAAACAAAAATGAGAACCAGAAATAAATTGTATCTGACGTTAGTGGACGACGAGAATGAGAAGCCGATCGACGTTTTGCCGACGGCACCGTCGCTAGAAGAAAGAGAAAGAGGAGAGAGGTATCGCATCAATCAAATCAATAGAATCCAAGAGTATCTAATTCGAGAGAGAGATTCTCGTCGTTCCCTCAAGAAGAAGTATTCGCGTTTCGTGACATTCGTCAACGCGATCGACACGGCACTCATCACTATTTCCATGGGTTTACACGCGGCCGGCATCGGATTGTTGTCGACCGCGGTCGGCATTCCGATCGTGTTGACCGTAGAGGGAGTGGCTCTCGCCGCCGGATTGTTTAGCACGCTCGGAAACTTTTTGAGTAGGAAATTATATCTGAAGGCGAGGAAACACGACAAGATTCGCGTCTTGGCCGACTCCAAGATCGACACGATATCCGAAATGATCTCTATGGCGTTAAAAGACGGTAGGATATCGGACGGAGAATACTTCGCGATATTGAGCGAGAAAACGAAATACGATGCCATGAAAGAAGCCGTGAGAATCAAGACTCATCAGATCATCAAGGAAGAGATGAAGGATTCTCTCGTGGAAAAGGGGAGGAAAGAGGCCAGGGAGGAATTCAGTAAGATGATAGAACTCAAAAGCAGCGATTGAAAAAAAAAATATAATAAGAACAGAATTTTTTTAAAAAAAATTAAATTTATATATAAAATAAAAACGAAATTAATTTAAATAACTCTTAAAAATGTATTGCGTAAAGTGTAAGAGAGTTACCGAGACGAGTAATTCTAGAGAAGTGCGAACTAAAAACGATAGACAGATGCTTCGCGGAATTTGCGACGTGTGTGGTTCTGTCAAGACTAGATTCGTCAAAAAAAAGAACGCGAGCAAAGGTAAAGGCATCGTGAATAAAATGATCAATAATCTACCTTTCGAAATGCATCTGCCCGGTCACAGTTTCAGGGACCTGGAACGAAATTGAACAAGAGACTCAACGCCGATCTGACACCCAAATCTTGGAGCAAACCTGTGACTAGGGTGGACGCGGCCGCGTATGATCACGATCTGTGCTACGCCGAACATCCCGACACCAAGACTCGCAACGATGTCTGCGATAAAAACATGTTGGGGAAATTGAGAGGCATATCGAATCCGACCAGGAGAGAGAAGATGGAACGTTCGCTGGTAGGCAATCTGATCGGTACGAAACGTCGATTCGGATGGGGCACTCAAAAAAAAAATCGCATCTGAAAAGAAGAAGAAACGATTATTGACGAGCGAATTGGCCGAGGAGTTACACAAACCCATAGTGCATAAATTTCGAAAGAGAAGGGTGTTCGTGAAGGGTCTGGATGATATTTGGTCTGCCGACTTGGTCGACATGAGATCGTTTTCGAGGTGGAACGAGGGCTTCAAATATCTATTGACGGACATCGACGTGTTTTCCAAATATGGTTGGATCAGAGCTTTGAAGAATGAATCGGGACCTTGCGTCGCCGAGGCTCTGAAGAGCGTGTTCGACTCGTCTTCTCGAAAACCGAGTAAATTGTGGGTGGATAAGGGAAAGGAATTCTACAACAAGCACATTCATCGATTGGTAGACCTCTACTCGATCGAAAACGAAGAGAAAGCCAGCGTGGTGGAACGTTGGAATCGAACGATGAAGGAAAAGATGCACAGATACTTCACGGCGAATTCGACCAAGAAATACATATACGCTCTGAACGGTCTGGTCAAAGATTACAACAACACGTGACACAGATCGATCAAGATGACTCACGCAGAAGCTAGCGATCCCCGAAACGAAAAACGGGTCTACGCGAATCTATATCCTGAGAGATCTAAGATCAGGAAGAAGTCTAGAACGCCGAAATTTGTGGTCGGTGATTGAGTGAGAATCTACGCTTATAAGAAGCACTTCGAAAAGGGTTATACTCCTCGATGGACCTCGGAAATCTTCGTGATAATCAAAATATTTCACACCGATCCGGTGTCTTATGAAATCGAAGCTTTGGATGGAGAAGAGATCATCGGAAAGTTTTATGAACAACAATTACAGAAGACGAAGTTTTGATAAAGAAAACAATTTTTTTTTTATTTACTCTCTTTAACATTTTCTTGTTTACACATATATATATATAAGAGAGAAAAAAATAATAAAAAATAATTAAAAACTATTTTTAGATAAAGAAAGCAAGTTAATTAATAAACAAAAAACTAAAAATCCTTTAAAATGACAAATATACTAGATATAGCACAAAACATAGTGAAAGATGAAAGTATTCAAGAATATGAGGTTCACGAATACGAACCGGTAACCGGAACAAGTTTGAACAATGCGGGAGAGATAAGAATCAATGTCGAAACTCAAGATTTATTCGTACATCCTAGCGAGAGTTACATAGTGGTGCAGGGACGTCTCACCAAGGAAGATGGGAGCGACTACGCCGACGACGATACGGTTACTCTAGCCAATAATGGCATCATGCATCTATTCAGTAACATAAAATACATGCTATCCGGACAAGAGATAGAATCTGTTTTTCATCCCAGTCAGGCCACCACGATGTTCGGACTCTTGATGTATCCTGATGATTTTTCGAAATCCAGAGGACTTAATCATGTGTGGGTGAAAGACACCGTAGGCCCTGCTAGCACAGGCGCCGCCTTGATATTCGACTACGTCGTCAAGACGTCCAGACCTAAAGGAACGTTTTCGTTCAGGATACCTTTGAAACACATCTTCGGATTTGCAGACGATTACAACAAGATCATGTACGGATTCAAACACAATCTGACGTTGATTCGAAAAGGAAATGACGATGCAATAGTGAGACTCACTGCGACCGATGCGGGTAAGATAACTCTACACAAGATATCGTGGTTCGTTCCACACGTGGAGCCTTCGATTGTGGAGAAAGCGCGTCTCTACAAGATCATAGAATCCAAGAGTAAATTACCCGTGGGATTTAGAATGAGACAGTGCGACACGGCAAGCATTCATCCATCCACGAATCACTTCGATTGGAGATTGACGTTGAAATCCGCTTCCGAGAGACTGCGTTTTGTCGTGGTTGCGTTTCAGACAGATGGGGACGGGTGTCAGGAAAAGAATGCGTCGCTGTTCGATCACTGCCATTTGAGAAACATGCAAGTGTTTCTGAATGCCACGAGATATCCAGCAATCGATTACAATGCGTCGTTCGACAAGAACGATTTCTGCAGACTGTACGGCGACGCCGCTGATTTTAGAAAGAAGTATCACGGTCTAGACGAATTGATGAGCAACCCTAACATGTCTCCCGGCGAATACAAGTCGATGTATCCCATGTTCGTATTCGACGTCAGTAAACAGAGTGAACGACTCAAGAGTAGCGTCTTAGACATTCAGATCAAGATGCAATTCGATAGGAACGTGCCGAGAAAAACCGAAGCCTTCGCCCTGCTCTTGTCGGACAGAGAATTACAATTCGAATCGGACGGAAATAAGATGTCGATCATTCGATGAGAGACGAGTGTGAAAAAAAATAAAAAACAAAAAAAAAAATAAAAAGTAATGAGTAATTATTAAAAACAAAAAAACAAAAAAAAATAAATAAAGTAATGTGATCTAGAGAGATTGAACATGTTTCTAAATCTCATTACTTTTTTTTTTGCTTTTTTGTTTTTAATAATCACACATTATTTTTTTTAATTCATTATTTTCCACACGTTCACTGTTTGTTCAAAGGATCTAGTTCGATCAGTAGACTCACCACGGAAGTGGTGGCTTCGGGATTATTGGTTTTTGTAACGAAATTAATCCTGTCTCTGGCGTTCACTTTGAGAGGCGTGCCAAACGTGATAACATTCGCGTGTTGATTCTCAGTCTTTTCGATGCTGTATCTCTTATCGCTCTCTACACCATTCACCATGAGATTGACGACCGCTCTGTTATTCAAATCCGAGGAAGCCAGACTCATTCGAAGGATTTCACCTCCCAACGGCATGGGATATCCCACCTGACCATGTTTCGATCCGCTACCTCCATTTCCGTAAGACCACTCAGCTTTTCCCTCATCTAAGGCGCCGGCCTCTTCAGCCCACACAGTGATCAATTGTCTAGCATATTTAACTTTCTCCACCACCGAAATCAGGGTGCAGGCATCCGTCATGTTCACGGGATCCGGTAGATTCGTGAGCGCGTGTCCACCCATGTCTAGTTTACCTTCCATGATGTCACCCTTTCTCCAGACTGAGTTGTCGTCCACGTACTTTCTGCTGACCACGCTGGAATCGAATTCGGGATCGTGACTGAGTCCAAATAAATTCTTACCGTTCATGTCGATACCACCCTCCATGGTTCCGCCAGATTGTTTGTTCAGGTAGAGATCGTTCACTTGCGATTCTAGGTATTCTTGTGATTGTATCATGGCAGAATCTACGTAGCCCTTGTTGACTGCGGTTGAGTCCGCATCCGTGTCGTCGATCTTCGACAGATTCAATATCTTGTTGAATCCCGCATTCAGATCCGATTTCATTTCTCGTCTGTCAGACTTTCTCTGTTCCAGATCTACGTAGTGTTTGGTCGCCACGTCCTTAGGATTTATGGGAGTGGCCACGTTCATTATCTTGTTATAATTGGCGTTCAATTCCGAGTGCATCGTTTTCGGAACGTATCTATTTCTCAGATGTTCGCTGAATCTCACGTGAGAGTCGTCCGCGTATTTCTTGGTCGTGGCATCGATGGGATCTATGGGATTCGCGATGTTCACCAAACGTTTGGATTTCAGATCGAGATCGTCGGTCATGGTTTTATCCACGTAATTATCTAGCAGGACTCGTTCAAAATCGGCGTTTCCCCTGTCAACGTATTTTTTAGTTGCAGCATCTGCGAGATCTATCAGCTCGGGAAGATTGTAGAGCTTCTTATCGTTCATGTTCAAAGGTTCTTCTCGAGGTTCGTATCTCCGAACGTAACGTTCGTCCAAGTTGGCAACGTCGTAACCATCGTTGACTTCGAACGTCTTCCTCTTCTTTCTTGGGTTGACTTTTTCGGCGTCACTTCTACCAAATTTATCGACTGGCATGTTGTTGTGAGGATTTTTTGTTTTTAGAAAAAATATATTCAAAATGCAGTTTATTAAAAATGAACTATGTTATTTTATTTTTCGTTTTTATTCAATTAAAATTTTTTTAAAATAATTTTTTATCTTTATATATACTATAAAAAAAAAAATCTTTCTCTAATGTAAATCATTGAGAATGTCTTGAAATCGATCTCCTTCAGACCATCTCTTGAGAATGTATTGACCCAGGTGACCGCAAAACACTTGATGTGGTGATTGCACTTGTTCCGTGTTGTAACGAACCATCGATTTGTTGAAATAGTTCTTTATTTCTTTTGGCAGCGAGATTCTGTAGCTGTTGAAATAATAATTTTTCTTCTTCCCGTTCTTCATCCACGCCACCCAGTGAGTGCCTTCACCTGATGAATCGTCTAGATTTAAAATTCCGCATTCCAATTGTCGAGGTCTTCTCTTCGGCAAGGCATCTCTGGAAAACACGCCTAGAAAATCTTTGATTTTCAAATCTTTTGCCGCATTCAACAGGTCGATGTTGGATAGGGGTTCGTTAGGTAAAACGACACCTTCTACGGATATCTTTATTTTCTTATTCATAAATGCGTATATATTTTTTTAATTTATTTTATTATAATTTACTAAAAATGACGTTATTTTTTTTCTATTTTTTTCTTTTTCTTTTTAAACTAACACTCTCGATGTCTCTATCGATTTCTATAATTTTGAATCCGTCTAATTCCTCTTGATTTTCTGGAATCCTATCATCCACAATCGTATCTGGAATCCAATCATCCACATTCATATCGTCTCTAATTAGATCTAAAGTCCAATGTCCGAGTGCCAAAGTGCTTATTTTATTGTCTAACACGAATCTCTTATCATCGTCGGCCGTCAGCGAAATCTTGTTGACTATTTCGGTATACAAGTCGTGATTTTCGCTTCGAATCGATTTCATAATCTTATACACCGGACCACTTCCTAACAGACAATCTTTATACTCTTGGAAAGAGATGTTTTTCTTCACCACGCACGCTTTACCTCCTTTGCACTTCTTGATCTCTTCATCATCTTCTAGACGATAAGCATACAGTTTGGGTCTCAAGCCCACGAATTCGACGATCTGTTTACTGCTGCTCTCGTCCTTACATTTACCCAACACCTTCTTGTTGTCATTCGATTGAATGTTGGACGGGTGATCGACGGGATAATTGCTCGTGTCGAACCACTCGGCCACGTCCTGAGATATATCTTGGTAGACGTCTTTCATCTCTATCTCATAAACTAAACTGTCCGTGTCCATGAACAGTAGTTTGGCTTTATCACCAAATTTTCGTTTGACGTAATCGTAGTGAAACTCGTACATCAATCGCTTGCTGATATCTAAGATGATCGGTCCAAGATAATACGGTTTGTAGAACTTCAGGTGCGTCTTTTGCATGTGAACGGCCACTAGATTTTCGTTGAATATGGTTCGGTGTTTGTAATTAGGTTTCGCCACTAATGTTTTAGCTCTTTTCTCAGATGTGACGAGTCGAACGTCGGTTCTCTTCCTGATGTTTTCCATCGATTTACCGTACACGCAGTTGTTCATGAGTTTGAAGAAATCTTTTTCGAAATCGTTCTCAGCTTGAATTCTGAGATTCGTGTTGAGATTGATGTATTTTTTAATCCAAGGCTCTTCGTCGAATCGAATGATGCAATGTAGGTTGACTAATTTCATCCCGTAATCGACGTACTGTTTCAAATTCTCGCTGTAGACGATGTAGTTACGTTTGTTAAATAAATTGGGAATGAGTTTTTCCTCATCTCCTTCGTTCGGTTCCTTTCGTTTGGGAGCTAGCGGATAATCGTTGTGTGGATCATGTAATTCTTCCGGATAGTTCAAATCGACTTCTAAAATGCAAGGATAGTCTCTCCATTTTTGCATCTCTTCCGGTTCCTTCACCCATTCGAAATTTCCAATCGGTAAAGGATGACTCATAGCCCAACCGTACAGATTATTGGCATCCCAATACTGTATGTATTTAGTTGACCGTTTCGAATCGAAACCTTCTTTCATGTAGGGATTGTTAGCTTCAGAATGTCTGTAGATCATCGAGACGCCACCTCTCGCAGCCCTTTCGAACATGAGTAACATGTTCACGTCGGATAATAATTCCAATTGGACTTTGGTGGTCTTCAACAGAGCGTCCAACACTAGACTGGGTGCGGTGAAATACCAAGCAGGATCCAGATCATAATTTCGACAACAGACATCTCGAAAATTTTCGAACACATCTGCTAAGAGCAGAACGTCAGTCTTCAGATAGAGATCGTGATAATCTCTCATGGTTTTCATATCGAATAATTTCCACACGTTTTTAGCGTGTTCATAATTCTCATCAGAAATGTCGGATTCGTATAATTTCAAATCAAAATCTTCTTTTGAAGGTAGTGCAGTGTCTTCGAATCTCTTTAGATCGTTCATGTAATCATAAGGATAGACTCCTTTTCTCAACATGACGTCTTCTCGTTCTCCAAAATGTTCGCTCATGATTTTAAATTTATCCTTGCTCATATTATCAACTAATTTTTCCAGAGCGGTCGACATGAATTTAAAACTGTCGATGAAATGTATGGCTCTATGAATGAATTTCGTTTTTTCTTCCAACATCTCTCTGTCGATTACTCTTTTCTCATCCATGAGCTTCCATTTCATGAAGGAAATGTATCTTTCTTTGCTGTTCGCGATGCAATTTAATTCTTCGTGTGAGGTGCCGAGATTTTTCACGAAGAGATGACTGTCGTAACCCGAGAGATTGTGAAACATCACCAGATAGAAAACGGTGTCTCGATATTTTAAATTACACTTGCTGTGAGCTGGACCGCGATACAGACACGTGTAATGATCGTGGTCTCTGACCTTCCTATTTTCCTTTGAATTCTCTTTGAACGATTGTTTGCATATGTGACATTCGGTGGCTCTGTTGTTTTCGTCCTGCTGCTCTCATGTGATGATCATTTTTGCCGGAGTTTTGAATTTGTTGTATAACATTTGAAGTTTTGCGCCATGTCGTCGTCTTCATACTGTTTCATGTAGGTGAAGGGACCCATGTCGTGTTGTGAGTCGAAAGCGCATTTCACGTAAATGCAATAGCCCGAAGGCATGTGTTTTTGATATCTTTCGACGTAACTTTGAAGAGCGTTGGGTTGACAGGAACTCATTTTCGTGGTGAAACATTCGAAATCAGTGTACACGACGAATGGTACTTTTAACCTTCTATTGTGATTTTCAAACTTCACGATGGTGTTAGGTTTTGGCATTTCGACGGCGACACCTTGATTTTCGTTGCAATATTCCTGATGTTTCGCCAACAAGTCTTCACTGTGAAACAAGTTCATGCAGTTGCAACATAAACATACCTTATGTTCATGTTTATTATTTTGGTTGGACAGTAATCAGCTAGGGTGTTTAACCCAACAATAATGACGATTGTCACCGTTCAAAATCAATAATAAAATAAGCGTCTTTCTGAGAAGATAGATCGTTCGTTTTTCCTCATAGTATCCCAGGACGTTCACCGCTACGGTGGGATTTTGAACCTCAAAACGTTCGATGTGTTTTAACCACGTTGGAAAAGTCAGTCCGGTCCAATCGAGACTTTTAGACGTCACCTCGTAAGAAGAAACTCTTTCAGTGTTCATTTTGACAGGGTATAAAGCGGAGGTGACTGCCCATTTAAAACACTGATCATCGTTATTTTTCACGTTGATCACGGCGTGTTTCTTAACCAGGAAATACGGTAATTTCACGTAGGAAGACCCTCTCAACAAATCGTTTTTAGTTATGTGAATTTCGAGTTTCAACATCTCATCGAACGTCCAATTACTACCTTCATGTTGATAATTCGCGAGAGACATCAACATCTTGTCTTTCATCTTTTCAAAAACGTCCGATAAATCTGAACCTTGAAATTCGGGTTCGATGTTAGATCTGAAATATGCATTTTTCACGATGCTCTCGCCGGACTTCACGTCGATTTTATTCATCATGCAATGGAGTATCATCTTAATTTTTAGTCCTATGTTCATGTATTTGTGAAACAAATCCAATACTTTTTTCTTCACCTGTTCCATGAACAATTTCGAATCGACTTTCTTCAACGAGGGAACCACGTCGAAAGTTTTAAAAACGCCTTTGATCGCACTCTCACGTTCCATGGACTTCGATTGAAATAGTTTCGCGGCGAGTCGCGCTAGATATTCTTCTCCTTTCCCTTCGCCTATTGCTCATCGAAGTTCGCTCGATATATCTTGTTTGCCTAGAATCTGATGTGCATCACTCGTTTTCGTTTTTCTTTTCTTTTCTTTGGAAACTTGAAGTTCTTCAATGGCTTTTCGTTTAGTCGTCTTCTTATTTTTCACAATCGAAACGTTTTCGGTTTTTTTAGAGGTCGGCATTTCGATTCCTTTTACTATCTTTTTCTTCTTCTTCTCTTTTTTCACAACCGATTCATTTTTTGACGTCATTGCTATTGGCATTTCGATTCCTTTTACTATCTTTTTCTTCTTCTCATTTTTCACAACCAATGCATTTTTTGACGTCGTTGCTATCGGCATTTTGTTTGCCTTTCCATCGTTTCGCAAATGTTTCTGTATGACTTCAATCTTGTTTGATTTAGTTCTATGATTTCTAAAATGTGAAATTTTTAATAGTTTACAAATCTCGTTTAACTGAGGTATGGTTTTCTCATTTAAATTTTCCAATTTTTTTTTATCTCTCGCAAATTATTTTTCCTGTGCAGGCCCAGTCCTTTACACTGTTTATGCGAGCACTCTTCAGTTTATTCAAAGTAAAGTAAATATACTTGGGTATGCGGATGACCACTCATTCTACGACAGTTTCTTATCAGGTGATGCTATCAGGGAAGAGAAGGTGTGCAATGGGTTGGAAGCGTGTCTGGATGAGGTACGTGTGTGGATGTCCGAGAACAAGTTAAAAATGAACGATTCAAAAACAGAAGTAATCTTCTTTGGTTCCCATGATCAATTGCGTAAGAATAATCGTAATGGCATTTGCGTTGGTTCCACCAACATTAGTAAAAGTGATTCCGTAAAGTACCTTGGTTTCCATATTGACGAGAATATGAAACTAGAAAAACATGTGATGGAAAAATGTAGGATAGCTTCATATAATTTATATAACATCAGGAAAATTAGAAAACATCTCACCACAGATTCCTGCAGACTCATAGTTCAGGCATTGGTAATTTCTCATCTGGACTATGGGAATGCACTTCTATTTGGCATTTCACAAAAACTTCTGTCAAAACTTCAAAAAATTCAAAATATGTCAGCTAAACTTATTCTGGGAAAATCAAGATATGATAGCAGTACAGCGGCATTGAAATTATTACATTGGTTGCCAGTAGCGAAAAGAATTCAGTTTAAAATTTTGACATTTGTTCACAAATGTATCTATGGAGGCGCCCCAGACTATTTGAAAAACATGATCCACAAAATTCGACACACGCGAAATCTAAGATCAAAGAACACTTGTGAACTTTTTGTACTGAGAAGTAATTGTAAAACCTTCGCAGACAGAGCATTTTCCGTGGCAGGTCCAAAACTGTGGAATTCTCTTCCCATTGATGTCCGCAAAGAAAACGATTTATATAAATTTCGAAAAGCAATTAAAACTCATTTATTTAAACAAGCCTTTAATAGGTAAATGTCTATAATTTTCACTATAATCTGTATTCACCATACCAAGCGCCTTTGAATACTGTATAGTAAAAAAGGCACTATAAAAATGTTTTTATAATAATAATAATAATAATATCTGTTTGTTTCATTTTGTAAGAATATATTTTTTTCCGAATTTTGTATTTAAATAATTTGTTTAAAAAGTTTTGCTTTTTTACTCTTTATATAAAAAAAAAAGATTTTTTTTAAATTCAATTTTTTCTTAATGTGTTTTTTATTCAAAACAATTTAAGATCGCTTTTATTTCTTGTTTACAAAACGAACACGTTTTCTCATCTTCAGAATAACATTCTCTACAACAACATATGTGTGCGCACGGTAGAAACAAGACGTTTGCAACACCTTCGCAGACCAGACACTTAGTGGACGTTTTGCTCGGCTCGTTTTCGACGAGTGATGATAACTCGTCCGCTTCCGTCATGAATTTGAGGAGATGTTCTAAAGTTAAGAATTGAGACAGGGTCTTGTTCGCGTTGTTTAAAGCATTGTACAATTGTTCCTTGGTGTATCCAAGTTGTAACATATCCATCAATAATTTTTGGTTTTTATCTCTATCCCACTCTTCGTCTTCGATTTTGATCAATCCCAACGTTAGGATCTTGTTCATATAATCACATTCGCCTTTTTTAATATTATTTATGTGTTCTAGTAAAGGTCTGTCGTGAGGTTCCCAATTCATCAAATGTATGTTACAACAAAAACATTTGACTTTGTCGTTTTTACCCACGTAAACGAAACCCGCGGTGGCTAAATCTTTGGGTTTTTGAGCAAGATGCGAAGGCCAATTTTTAAACGTTTGAAGTCTTGCACGTTCTAAACAATAATTCGGATGTTTGGACTTGATCATTGTTTTTACCTCAAAATTGAGTTTGTAAGAATATATTTGTTGTTGAATTTTTGTATTTAATGATAATTTGTTTCACATTAAAGAAATTAAAATTAAAAAAAAACAACTTTTTTTTATATATATAAAGAGCAAAAAGAAAACTTTTTAAACAAATTATTAAAATACAAAATTTAAAATATACATTATTTGCAAGAATTCGTAAAACAAAAAAACTAAATAATCGATCATGACGACAACATCCACGATGGAATCTCGACATAAACGTCGACGTTGTTTAATAAGTCGTTATTCTCTAAAAAACCAAGAAGAAAAAAATCGTAATTTATATTTACCGTTTTGAAAGAAAACGATACGATTTGTGATAGAAAATCGAATCGTAATACTATTAGCGAACAAAAATTAATCGACAATGTCGTTCGAACTATTAAAAAAGAAAGTTCAAGACAAATAGAACTCTTACGACTTTTACGCGAAGTCTTGCACGAGGTTCAAAACAAATTTCCGCGAAGCAGACGCGTGTTATAAAGAGAAAAAAACTTTTACAAAAAAATTTTTCACATTAAAGAAATTAAAGTTAAAAAACAACTTTTTTTTTTTTTTATATATATAAGGAGCAAAAAAAAAAAACAAAACTTTTTTTAAACAAATTATTAAAATACAAAATTTAAAATATACATTATTTGCAAGAATTCGTAAAAACGAAAAACTAAATAATCGATCATGAGGACAACAACACCTAAAAAATGCGAATTGAAATTGAAACGTATAAGAAATTCGGTCATAAAATCTATAGATTACAACGACACGATCCCATCGAATTGAACGAGGTCAAGACAAAGGGCTTAGAGCACAAATACGACAGATATAAGATGCCTCTGAAATTGGACGAAGCCGCGCTCGATTTGATTTACGAGTACCAAAGCGATCTGCAGAACATAGTCATCGCCGAAGACAGAGAATTCGACAAGGACGATTTGTCGTTGCCCTATGGAAATTACATATTTCCAAACATCTCATTCGAACTCGTGGAGAAATTGGGTGGTGAGAGCGAGTTGACCGATGTAAAAAAACTCAAAAGAGTAAAGATAAACATTCAACACGTTTTTGAAAAAGGAGAAGACACGAGTGTCAACATGCTAATAACGGACTTGGAAATATAAACAATAGAGAGATTGATTTTTTTTTGCAAAGAAGAAAGAAAAAACGTGATGAGATAATCTTGAAAACATGAGTGTCAACATGCTAATGATGAGCTTGGAAATATAAACAATAGAGAGATTGATTTTTTACGGTGGCTGATTTAGGACACTGAAATATTTATTTTTATCTTGTTATAACGAGATACGATCTCATTATAACGAGAAAATATCTCGTTATAACGAAAAAACATCTTGTTATAACGAGAAAGTATCTCATTATAACGAGAAAACATCTCGTTATAACAAGAAAGTATCTCGTTATAACGAGAAAAGATCTCGGTATAACGAGAAAAGATCTCGTTATAACGAGAAAAGATCTCGTTATAACGAGATAGTATCTCGTTATAACGAAAAAACATCTCGTTATAACGAGAAAACATCTCGTTATCTCGAGATAAAATCACGTGACTCTGATGACATGAAACATATAGCCCCCCACCACCAAAACAGTTTATATATCTCGCGGGTGTTTTCAATATTCTGGATGTAATACATGGGGTAAACACCTACCCACCCCCACCCCAAGCATCCCAACCATGCCGTGAAATACCTCTCCTCTCCCTCGCACATGTTGTCAACGGTAATTACGATAAGCGCATATAACTCTCATACCAATAAACACAGAAAATGAGATGGAATTCACACAAACAAATGAAACTATAGCGTAATAATCTCGCTGCACCCCCCCCCCCCCCCTCCCCTCCCCTACACCGTACGTGGAACACTTTTTCGACACACGGCACTCAAAACACGACTATAGCCTCAGCCCCAAAACAGTGTACATATCTTACGTGTGTGTTTAATACTGTGGATGTAATACACGGGAAACACTCCTACCCCTCTCCTTCCCAAAGCATCCCACCAATGCCCGCGAAATACAATCCCCTCACCCTCGCACATGTTGTAAAAGATAATTACGACAAGGGTATTTAACGCTTATACTAATAGAACAAGGACAGGGACGTAAGAAGGTAAAAATATTGGGAGAGGGGTATCAAGGCGGAGATCCATGCAAAAGGGGCGCCCATTGTGCTGGCAGTAGCATGATTCGAGTCGCGCAGTGGCGAGGTGGGGGAGAGCACCAGATGTGGTATCCCCTTCTCGTTGGCGGGTTCCGGGGGCCCTTCCCTGGGAAAATTTTGAAAACTATGAGGGCCAAAACTCGCTTTCTCAGTGATTATGAGGCCGCTGTGACACTACCAATTCGAATTCTCTGCTCGTTTCGTAATTAGGCGCGCTTCTGAATTTATCCGCTTGGTTAACTTTCTTCGTTTGTGTTTTGTTTTGGACTGACTTCAAACATCTCCACGAGTTTAATCGGGACCATCGGTTAATAATTTTTTTTATTGAAGAGGTGGGGTGGGGGTGGGGGTGGTAAATACCCCCTACCGCCCCCCCCCCCTTACCCGATTTTAACGCCACTGAGAAAGGATGAAAAACCGAAAATAAGAAAGAAAGTATCTCGTTATAACGAGATCTTTTCTAGTTATAACGAGATACTTTCTCGTTATAAAGAGATACTTTCTCGTTATAACGAGATGTTTTCTCGTTATAACGAGATAGCATCTCGTTATAACGAGATCGTATCTCGTTATAACGAGATAAAAATAAATACTTGAGTGTCCTAAATCAGCCACCGTAATTTTTAGCGAACAAAAATGAAAAAAAAAAAGTAATGAGATCATCTTTAGATCTCATTTTTTTTTTTCCTTCTTCTTCACTATTACCATATATTATAATAACGTTTCCTTTTTTCTCAATTTTCAGCGTCGATTCTTCTTTTTCTTTTTTCTTTTTTTTTGTGATATGATACGTTTATAACAACATTTTTGTTTATCCGAATCATAATTATGAACAAATGTTGTGCATCTCTTGGTAACACTCGCATCATTACCATTCTCTTCAGAAGGTAGTGGTGACAGTGGAAAGCGTCTCATTCTCAACCGTCTATCCCGCGCTTTATCTATCTCTTTCATCAGTTCTTTCCTTAGATATCCATCATTAGCGTCTAACCATTTTTTTATTTTTTCGCTCTCTGTCTTGCGATAATCGTCATTATCGTCAAATTGTTTCTCCACCTTTTCATCCAGGTGATAAATTCTCCACCTTGTCATCCTGATGATAAAATTATTTCTCCACCTTTTTACTAATTATAAATATATTATTTTATACTTTCTATGATTTATATTTTATACAATTTTATATTATAATAACATATTCAAAATCGGTATATTCTTAAACGGCGAATTCTCACCGAGCAACAAACCCTTGCCAAGTCGCTCAACATTCTGTCCACTCTTCAGATAGAGACCGTTTCCTCTCAGAGAGTTGCCACCTCTAACGGGTTCTAGATACAATCCTTTACCGCTGTCGTCTACGTGGACGCGACACACGGCTCCTCCCTTCTTCAAAAACAGTCCACTGCCACCCATTAATTTCTCAACTGCCGAACTAGCGAGTCCCGTGAGAGCTCCCACGCCGAGAGTCTTTCCGAGAAAGGGTAGTGCCTTTGCGGCGAAGGGTAATGCTTTTGCGGCGATTCCTGCCAATAGCGGTAGGAAACCGCCTTTCATTCTCAAATTGTATCTCAATTGAGCGGGACTCAATCTCACCGCCAACCCTCTTCCATCGCGAATCGCTTTCTCCATCCTTTTGATTTGACTTCTGGTCCAGGCGATCGAATCCTGACCGCCTCTCGTCAGATCTTCGTGAGTGAATTTGAATCTCACCGCCTCGCCTCGAGTTGTTAACGCTCTCTTAAGTTTCTTCCTCTGTCCTATGTTCACGTTTTTAAACACGTATTGTGTCATAATTCTGTTTTTTTAAATATATTTACTTCAATTGTTTCTTGTTTAATAATTATATTAAAATAATTTTGTAAAATTAATATTGCGTTTATTTTATGTTTGTTATCTATATATATACACAATATTTTTTTTTTTGCTTTTATATTTCTCTTATGTGAAATCGTATCGTCACCCTCTCTCCGCGAAGATCTAACAGTTCACCATTTTGATCCGTCAACGTGGTTTTGAGACTATACAACGTGTCTAAAATCACTGGTAGATAAACTAAATTTCGAGGTCGCTCCACGATCTTATAACCCGGCGACACGTTTGGAAAGAAGGAATAGATCGTCGGTTGAGCGCTACCATTCACGTAGCTTCCAGCAATCACATCCACGTTCACCAGAATGCTATTGACTGCGAGAATGTCGACCGTATTTTCAGATGCCGCGTGGCCTCGATACATCTTTCGATCGAATCCCAACATCTTGCCTATAGAATCGTCCGTGTTGAAATCCACTCGAAAATTATCTTCCAAATCCAACATCGTCTGTAAGGTATTAGGATTGGGAGCCAGTCTGATCTTGTTGCTTCCCTTTCCATCCGTCTTCATTCGCGTCTGAATGTAATCGTTCAAATCGTCTATGTCGTAACTTCCTTTGGGAATTCGAATCTCCAACCAATCCACTCCGTCGGAATACTTGAACGAGTTATTCTTTTCGGTGACGTTGGGAAAGGAATAATAAGTCTCCAGATTCACCAACGCCATCTCGTATCTTTTCTCTCTATTCAATTCGATGGAAGGTTCGAATTTCGTAGCGAATCGAGTCGAATCGCCACTCACCACGATTTAAATGGATTGTTTTGCAGCCGTATTCTCGGCTATCCGTTCTAACAATTCTCCCTGTTCGAACATTATATTTAATTTTATTTTCATTTTTTCAAAACTAATTATTTGAAGATTTATTATTTTCTAATTTTTTTATTTTCACGCTCTATCTTATTATTATCATCAGAAACATAAAACTTGTCGAATCCGCACCGATATTTTCCGCGATTAAATTCGCTTGTCAAATCGATCACGACGAAATTGCAAAGTCCACCATCCCAAACCCTCTTGCAGAATCTCCTGAATTCCGCCGCGCTCATGTCGTTTGCGACGTGATCGCCGTAGATGTGATTGAGATTCTTGAGATCTTGGCGAAAGAGACATAGAAAATTAGCGTTCTCCCTTATCGTCTGTCTGGGCAATCGAAAATAATTCTGCGACAGGTAGAAACAGTCCACGTTGCTGTGTCGACCCCCAACGTAATACGATTCGCATCGGTTCTGTCTCTCCAAAAGCAGATCGTCGAAAATCATGAGATTCTTATCTTCCGATTTCAGTTCTCTAGGATCCAGAACGTCGCTAGCGTTCTCATAAAATCGACACTCGACGTTCGAAGATGCATTTCTCTTCATCAGTTCCATCGCCGCACCGTCCAAAATGGTCGAAAGTGGAGCTTCACTCTTGTCGAATTCCTCCCTACTGTCAAAGATTCTGGCTATGACGTCCTTGGGCAATCTACGATCCATGCACTCTCGAAGCAATCTGTATTCGGGTTGAAACAAGCTCTTGCCAAACACAAACAATCTGTCGTAATCCAACCAGTCGGGTCGGGACAACAGATTCATCAACAGATTGGTCTTTCCACAATTCGATTTTCCCACTATCAAACCTCTTATGCTTTTGGGAAAGAACTCATTATTCGACCTCTTGGTCGCGGCGTCGTTCCAAGACATATCTTTAATGTTCATCTTTGTTTTATTTTGTTTGTTTGTTATTTTAGATTCTTTTCAAACGCAAATTTTTTATGTTTTTCAAACTCTGTTTTTAATGTTATTATTTATTTATATCACACCGTCGCGAGTTCTCTTCAATCCAGATCCACTCATCATTTTGGCTAAATCTTGTATGGGTACCACAGCATCCTTAAAATCTTTCCAACTTTTCGGCGTTCGCTCTAACGCAGCTCGCTTCGCCGGCGGACTGATCAACTTGTCGATCAACGCGTCGGCTGCCCTCTTGCCAGCCACAGAAGCTATCCTACCACTGGCTTCGGAAGCGGCTTTCTTACCAGCATCCAAAGCCGTCTTCTTACCGACCTCAAACGCGGTCGATGCGAGTTTTCTACCCGCATCGCTCGTGAACGCTCGCATTATAGAATCGACGATGCCAGAACCGCCTTGAACGTAAGTTCTGACGTATCCCCTGTTCTTTATCACCAACATATTTTATTTTCATAATATATTTTTGTTTTTTTCACTGGTAAATTGTTTTGTTGTTTTTAAATACTTTTATTATTCTAGTGTAAAAATTTACTGTTTTATTTTTGTTTGTTTGTTTGTTTCTCTCTACTTATTATATACACATCAATCCTTCAATTCGTTCATCAGCCTTTTATAGTGATTTTTATTCAAAACCTTCTGTCTTAACAATTCGTCAGATATAGTAACTATCTGATTATCTGTGTTACCAGCCCGTCTGCTCGCCATGAACAAACTCCATCTCTGAGACAGAGCGTCAGAATCGCTCGGAAGAAAAGTGTTTTTCACCCCTTTGCCAGTCACCGATTCGATGAACTTCTTGTTCATATCCCATATGGGTTTCACCACTTTCGTCCACTTGTAACCTCTGTTGGCTTTGGGTCTCGTTTCTCTAGCATGGTTATTTCTCTTCATGGCGTGGGTCTGAACCAGAATGTCGCCGTAATTGTCGAAATCCTGATCCGTGTAATCGCTAGGCTTGTCGTAAAGGAGCAATCTGCGCAGTCCATCAGTCATTTCGTATCTGTTCGAACCCACGATCAATTCTTCATCGCCAATATCTACTTCTGTGTCTCCTACAAAAATCCTTCCCTCCGAATCCTTATAAAATCCATACAATTGATCTCTCTTACCGCCATCATCATCAGACGATGCGACACTACCAGTGGTGATAGTCGAAGCTGTATCGTCGGTCTCGCTCAAATCTGTTTGAATTCCCGTGGGAACGTAATTCGGTGCAGATTGAACGGAATACCGATTTCCAAAACTAAGAGGCAACGAACCCATTCTCAAAGAACTCTCCTTTATGGGTCTCAATTCTTCGACTATCTCCTTCCTGCTTCGCTCTTGACCCTCCGTCACGGATTTAAATATTTTTGTGGCTTCGCGTTTGAGTTCCATCTCACCAAGACGTCTGCTTCTATCAGCTGACTGAATCCTCTTCTTAGCACGCTCAAACTCTTCTAAAATTCGATCTCGGTGTCTAGAATCCATCTGTAAAAACATCTTTCGTTTTAATTGTTTTATTATTTTCAAAATTAAATGTTTAATTATATTTTTATGTTTTAAGTAATAAAAATCTTTCCGTCTTTAATATAAACTAAAATATTCACATCTCAACTGACTGTTGATTGAATTGGTGAAGTTTAAAAAATACGTTTAAGCAGTACATGACAAACCGGTTTCTGATTTAACGCATTTTGACAGTAGTTTTACATTTTGTCAAAATATTTCCATTCACATATCAAAGAACCATTCACTCAGTTTCGAATTAAGAGAGAATCCCTTTGATGACTGTTAAAACAGTTTCAACACACAAAAGAAAACTAATTTTAACGATGAGAACTTATTCATTTTCAAATCTCTCTGATTGCTATCATGAATATATTAAAAATTTTACCACTCAAAACCTAATTGAGCGGAAAATGCGTTTAAACATTCCGCTAAGTGTTTGACTCTTTTGAACGAACGCTTAAAAGTCAATTTCTCTTCTTTACATCAAGACAAAACACGAATATCTATTACAGATCGTATTTTTATCGACTCTTTCGAACAATATCCCCTTAAACTCAATTTCTCTTCGTCACATCAAGACAAAACACGAATATCTATAATACATACCATATTCATAATCGACTCTTTTTGAACGAAAACCTCATTCAGTCATAACGATAACATGTGTTAGTTTTTACTTCAGGAAAACGTGAAAGCGGGTTTGCGTACTTCTAACACACCGACAACACTCTTCGTTCAAAACATTTCCATAGATCACCTCGCAATAACGTGCGCCAGTCTCACTTCGAGAAACGCGACAGTGGGTTTGCCGATTCAAACATCACCTCTTCACGCGAGTCGATTTCAGACCTAAAATCCACAGTGTGGATCTCCGTGTACGCCTCCATAGGGTTTCAGTGTTAAAATCGTGTGCGGACGCGGATTGTTAGAATCGGCGAGAGGATGATGTTAGAAACGGCAAAACGTTTTTTTGCTCGCAATTTAACACTGAATCCTATGGGAGAAATCCCTTTGCCGATTCAAACATCACCTCTTTTACACGAGTCGATTTCAGACCTAAAATCCGCAAGTGGATCTCCGTCTACGCCTCCATAGGGTTTTCAGTGTTAAAATCGTGTGCGGACGCGGATTGTTAGAATCGGCGAGAGGATGATGTTAGAAACGGCAAAACGTTTTTTTGCTCGCAATTTAACACTGAATCCTATGGGAGAAATCCATTGCCGATTCAAACATCAAACGGTACATGTACTGTACGTAAAATTTCAAAAGTCTAGGATACAATTCAGTGTTATTTGAACTTAAAGTGGATTCTAAAGCACCCTAAAAACGTTAAAATCTTGTACAGGTACACGATTTTAACACTAAATCCTGTGGAGGTGTACATGTACACGTACACGTACATGTACGTTGATGGTTGAACCGGCATGTATCACCTACTCGCGCTGCTTCAATTTGTACCTTTTTCTAAATCTGCCATGCAGCAATTAGCCCATTCAGTATCGGTATACATATTAGGCAGACTTAACTGTGCAGTTTTCTCAGTAACATATATAAACTTAATCCATTGCACAAGGACGCCCCGAGTAGCATCGCCATATGCACAACTACCAAAAAGGAAATGGGCGAGTCCTTGTTATATTTGCAGGGAGGCCCAGTAATAATTTAATGTTACATCTCTATTGAGCTGTAGCGTGAAATTACTAATGGAGTTTGTTCCGATGTGTTTCGAAATTCTAAATATTTTATTTAACAATGCACTCATAAACAAGTACAAACATAAATACAAATATTTATAAATGCAGAACGTAAATGGTACATTATGACACCACAGCCCGATTGGCTGTCTTCCTGCTATCCCCGATATACAAATTGATACTAATCTAGGAGTAAACAGTTTTATTAATATCATCACCGTTACCTTTGATTCACATGTCATGTGCATTTATAGCTAGTGTTTATTTCTACTGCTCATAGACAGCCAACCTTTTGTCTTAACGCAAACAATGTAAATAATGGGTTGAATGGGTTAAGATTGGATATTATTATTTAGGGGTTAGATACGTCCTATTATCATATCATTTATATTTTCGAAATGTATGGAGAGAGAGAGAGAGAGAGAGAGAGAGAGAGAGAGAGAGAGAATTGTTTTGCTACCTGCAACCTGTACTTACTTCATGAGATCTTGATATTGGGGAATCTTTCGGAATCCAACCTTTGACATCGAGAACTGTGGACAACAATTCTTTTAAAGACCTACAAATTGAAACATAATTTTTAAATAATTTTTTCTTAGATATTTCTGTTCGGGTTGAAGCTAGAGTTGTATGAAGGACTGCAGCTTTATATGTACATCTGTTCATAGTTCTACAAACAGATGCAAACGTGCAACCATGTAACCACTTTAATGGTAACCTGACACTTGGGAGTAAAATTCCCTCTGTGCATGCGCGGGTACCCTGTGTCATGAATGATTGACCAAATATGCTCTCGGGCACAGTAACATGCATCAGCATCCCCTCCCCGGGCACAGATAGGTCACGTAGGTCCGTAAGAGGTGCCTGTATAAAGCGAAAAGGCATCGACACTCATACCGTATTATTTTACTAATATGAGCCACAGGTCTTGCAAAAGGTGTCGGCATACCGTATTTGGTGAAGCCTCGAATCCAACAATTTCTTTTCCACAATAAAATGCGAAAAGCCCACATGCAACATTGCAGACTGCCGATTACTCGTAGTCACCTGTCTCTGCAACAGTAAGCAGTTTACTACTATCTTCTGGAATACAGAACTATCCAGTTCGCAACCTCCGAGTAGGTTCAACTTTACGAACCTCTGATATAACTTTGCTTTTGCTTTCATTTAGTTCTACTTTCCATTTGTTCCCATATCTTCCAACAATTGCAGCATGTTTTCTATCCACTCTCAGCTTTCTAACACTAGTACCAAACCATCTAGGGAGTTCGGTGGCTCTGTGGCCTAGTGGTTACGACATTGGACTTCTAAACGAAAGATACGCTGTTCGATCTCCACCAGGGGTATCTGTGTTGTGTCCTTTGGTAAGGCACTTAATTCCGATTTCCCACGTGGGGCACGTTAGCGTTGCGTACTAAGGAGTACTGCACGTCGATGATGTATTTTTCGTCAACCAATGCTAACCTTGCTTATGCGGAATTAATACGTTAGGGATAAACAGTTTCTCGTCGCTGTTCGTAGGTTGTCCATAGGTCTTCCAGTTTCCTGGACCAGAGGTGACCCTGGCTGTTGAAAATATCGTTACACCCCGATAAAAAAGTACCGTATCAGCTGTGAAAAAGTAGCCCAACATCTTCGAGGTGCAATGCAAAAACAATTGGCAGAAGAATACAAGCTTGTTTTCGTCCTATCTCCGTAGGCACCAGTTTGTTGTTATGTTACCCAGACAAGGTTCGCATTGTTCATTGTTGTACAATGCTTTTCAGATATCTCCTTCCAGGCACAAGGAATCAAGCTGTCGGCACATACCCTCCTCCCATACTCACATGCCTTTTAATAACCCAGAAACGCCATAAACAATTTATTCCCCAATAATTATCTAATTCTTCATTATCCCCTTTGTATGTATAGATGTGGTCCTGCCTTCTCTCTACTCCCTTGAACCTCTTTTTTTTGTCTATGGCTAAGTTACATAGTTCCTCGTCTCCATTTTTATGGAAATCATCATTCGGAATTTCATCCGGCCATCTCGTTTTCCGTTTCCTACTTTTGTGACCATTTTCGCGTCTCATCTGCTTTTTATTTCGCTGCATACTAAGTTAGATAAATTTTCCTTGACAGCATTTTGGAACACCGGTGGTTTTCCCACTCTCCATCGCTTATCATTTACTTTTTCCAGTGCTTGACCAGTTCTGATGCGATTTAGTCCTGGTCGCCTGCATGTCTGCCCCCCCCCCCCCTGCCCCTTTAATACTATGCGCATTACGTTCAGAGCCGCCCTTGTCATTCTTATCGTCCTTATAAGATTGCAGTTTTCCAAAAACTCAGTTTGTTGTCTTTAATCGTTGTAACTTTGCTTCGTGCTTGTTGGTATTCTTCTTTTGGTATCCTAATCTTGTTACTTTCTGCCCCTCTGCGTTTTCTACTCCTCCTGTACGCAACACATTTGACGTTTCTCTCCTTTATATGCTTTTTCAATTTGCCATTCATTCTGTACCTAATTTTATTATTGACGCCTAATCTTCCCTATTCTTTACTTCCCTGCCTCCGCGAGGTTGACAAATATGGAACCTGCCATACTCTGGACATTGGGTTGCCGTTGTTTTTGCTCGTGATCGTAACTGTAATCAAGTTGTGATTATTATCCAACTCCCTTTTAGCCTCAATAAATCGTTATCTATGAGAATCTAGTCGAGTATTGTTCTTCTATCGTTCCTCTCCCGGGTCCATTCTCCTTACACATCGCATCAGTGTTCAGAATGTTCAGACCGAGCTCATTTGTGAAACCCAACAGCTACCTCCCATACCTGCTTATTTTCTTATCTTGCCCTGCATGTCTTCTTCTTCCTTATCGCCAATTTATCCATTTAAGTCTCCCATCACAATTAAACCGAGTCTCCTGTTTTCCAGTTCCATGATATTGGATCTAAGTGTTGTGTATATTGAGTCATTCCACTCAGATTTGCTTCCTTCAGCAGCATGGTACACAATTCCAAGATGTGGGGCACGCGAAACGTCCGAACATTATATTCCGTACTGCCAGGGCTTCACAAGTAAACGAATGGAGACCCTTAGCACGCTGACATATTTTATTAATGAAGATATTTTATTCAATGTAAACGTTACTTGCAGCCTCGAAATAAACAATGAAAAATTTGGAACACTCCATGAGTATATAATTGTCTCTAAGAGGATCTTGCCACTCCGGAATTGGGGGGTCAAGAAAAGTGAAAAAACGCATATACTGTAGTGGGAGACCATATCGTCAATTGAGTCTAACAGGGCGCCACTTGCAACGCTAAAGCAATGCGAATGGTGCCTTGTTACACTCAGTGGAAGATACGTTGTAGGCTGCGATAGTGCATCTGAATTATGTCCTAAGCCTCATCCTCGAAGTTTATTACATGTACTTCCTCATTTTACTGTTTATCACAAATGCGCTCTTAGGTTTTATGGACAGCGCGGATACATCATAGTTTGAAGATGTTCCACCCTTTAACACCCCTTTATAGAAATTATTGTGTTCTTTGCTTGGTACAGGATGAGCTAGGCAATTTCAGTTCCACCTGTGCCTCATTTCCCTCCCATTTTTGCTCTCTTTTTCTAAGTGCTCTGCAACTGGATTATCACTTCCCCTCTCTTTCCCTCCTTTTCTTTGCCTTATCCAACAACTGAAAAAAAGTTTAATAATTCTTAGTTTTTATGCATCTGTTAAAATTGATATTTGTATTTTGTAACTCTTACCCCAACCTGTAATATTTTAGATGAACCATACGTTCATATGCATAACGCTTGCTGTTGAATCCAGTTGCAGGCATTGTATTATGCGACATATGTATCTCCTTTGTTACATGTATGCTTCTATTATTACAGGTCTGAAAATAAATATTTTTAAACCAAAAGCAGCCGCATTAGCCACCCTGGTTTAATGCAGCACAGGCTGGGCGTAGGGCCATATTTATGCATCAATCATCTTAACATTTGGCAGGGTTATTCAGTATAGTAAGTGTACGACAATTTCCTTTTTCTAGTAAGTAATGGCAGGTCTTGTATAATGGCGATCATGGCAGACATCTTGAACTTCTTCGAAACACTGTCCACAATTCGTTCATCTCGGCTATAGCCTCGTTATTTTCAGATCATCATCAAATATCGTATTTTCGTTGTTACCTAGACGAGAACGTCGTATTGCGATTAGTATCGGCTGTCCTCATCTCATTGCAGCAACCTTGGATTTTTCACTGGATACAGGCTACATTTAAGCGTCAATGTTTCTGATAACTTATGATGTTTAAATTATTTTTGTAACAGTTGGCCTCATAAAATGGCTGTCGAGGTCCCTAACTTTGATTTCTCCTTAACACTCTGCAGTTGCATTTACGCATCGATTTTCTTGAAGCTCGACCGACTGCCTCAGTATGATGAGTAGAGAAGGACGCTCTATGTTAGTCACGGTTGGCGGGGAGCAATGGCTGCAACCTTGGTTATCTTAGCACACAACACAGGTTCCATTTATGTATAATCTTCATTGGAATTTAGTAGGAAAACATATTACGAGAAGTCATATTTAAGTCATAGCCGGCCAGCCTAAATAGCACGTTGGCAGCCATTCTAATTTTCGTTTCAGCACACTCTACACATTGCATTTAAGGATACATTTTTTTTAAACTTGGCAAGATAAATTAGTATGATGTGATACGTTGATGAGACGTTTCCCTCTCATGGTTAGCTTCCTAGTACGGCTCATATTTTTAAAGTTTTTTTCTTCTGATGGGTAAAAGGTCAATATCTATGACACAATTACTAGTATAGTGCTGGAAGCCCATATTTGGACTTCATTCTGACGTGTCGTGCCACAACCTAAAGGCATCATAATCAGTGAATGTTCTACGTACCACCTTTGAAGTGTAATTATTTAGACTGTAAGGGCTTTCCGTCTTGCAGTTTATAGGAGAGTGCCTATTGGCACTCTCCTATAAATTTTAACAAGGCAAAGATATGTGAACAAATTTTGATGACCAAAATTAACCCAGCACTCTACCAGTTCAATGCTATATAAATTAGGCTACTATGACAATAATCTCACAAATGCAGCATAAACTCAACGGGAGCTCAAATATTAACTGCCTGCTGATTAGTGTAATAACCCATAAGTGGATTTTCTCATCTTTTCATCTCAGTAGGGTTAAAACAAATAACTGAAATGGGGTAAGTATGGATTGTTCCTTTGAACAATAATGTCTAGTTTTATTTATACTGTTGAGTTTGAAAAGGCAGACAGTGTGATGAAGTCTAAACACGGTTTTCGGGGTTATGATACTGATAGTGAGAACAGAAGTTCAGGGCCACTGACTGGTTGCTGAGTAGTCCAAACGGTCTTTGACTGTAAAAAAACAGCTTCTTAACCGAATTAATACGCTGCAACTATGATTTCCGAAGATGATCTTTATATCTCCCGGTTGTGTGCCAATACGTTTAGCAAAGACGCACAACAAGGAGTACCACGTAAAAAAACATTAAGAAACTTCCTTTTTCACTGCTCTTCGTCAGGAACATTTGTCACAAAATTTAGTTGAAACCGCCATGGATACGCCCTCCACATCTCACTGGTGGACGAGAACGGACAAAATGCATCAAATGTTATAGCTGCATGTACGCAAATGGCTACTCTGTGAAGGCGTAACTCCAACAAGATAACGTGCTGCAGGCGTATCCGCGCATTGTAGCGAGAGGAATATTATTATACCCATCACTTCAACTTTCACAGATATGTGGCTAATTGGACAACCAAAAGGAACTTGGTTACACCAACCGCAGCTAAAACGACAACACGAAGTCCCCTGACGTAGTCCCGACGTTTCACTGAACGATTACTCGACGGGAGACAACCCTTGGAGGTTTGGTAGATACACGGTATAACGAGGTCAGCAAACCGCACCAATTTCATCACAGGTATTCAGGATGTGGGCAGATATCCGTGCGGGGAATATCCGTCGAAATCGAACACTTTGCTGTATGTTCCAGGGTAGTAAGGGTTTAAAGACAAACTAGCAACTTACTTACATTGGGGAGAGTGTAACATTTACTCACAAGCGGAGAAAAATAAAATACTGGTTAAATTCGGAGAAGTGTCTGTCAGTTGCACAGCAGGTAATGTATATTATAATATTGGTATTTGAAATTAAGGGGAGTTTGTGTGAGAAAAAATTGTGTATGCATTTAAAATTAAGCGGAGTTTCTGTGAAAAAACGTGTGTATGTATTCCCGAGTAAGTCCATAATATGTCCACTGATTAAATCAACTCTAAAACGTGTCAGCATAAGAAGAACGTATGACCAGGGACCAACACTATAAAACGTTTACAATTGCATTTTCCAGAACTGTATTTTCGATAGGTGGATGTGAATGACGGAAATTAATCATTAGCAATTTCAAAAGACGTGGCAATTTGCCAAGTGGCAAATTGCCACATCTTTGAAAATGCTAATGGTTCGTTTAAGTTACTTATTTCCTTAAATGGAAAATACAGTTCTGAAAAACACAATAAGCCTTTTTCGAAACTGTCATTTTGGCTTTTAATCTACGCAGGGTCACAGGTCGCGAGGTGTAAACATTTCGAGAAAACACGTGATAAGCAATGGGAGAAAAGAGCGGGTGAAGTGCTTTGGACCCCATTACGTTCGTTAGTTCGAATTCAAAAAAAAAAAAACGATTAGCAAAGATTACCATTTGGTTAAGACAGTGGCAATATTGAATGATAATTTTCATTATTTCGAAATGAGTTCCTATCGACTTAAATGGGTTTGGATGAACGCTGTGTCATGGCTCTGTGGGCGTCGGCACTGTTTCGAAAACTTTCGGGGATTTCCCAAGCCGAGAAACTGCGTGCAACGAGTGTTCATGTTGCCGTTCAAAACAAGCCCTCACCTCGGTAAAAAGAAGTCTTTAAACCTGCGGTATCTCATTGTTTAAAGTCATCTAAGGTTGCCCCTTCAGTTAATTCGAATGATGACATCGGTTCTACGAATTTAAACTTGATATTTCATAAAACCTACTGGCACATAGAACACATTGCAACTCAGGGGACGAGTAGTTAATATAGTTCTCGCAGGTTATCGTGAATTCTAACAGTCAGCGATGTTTTCATTTAAGAATATAATTATCGCTGCGATCGTATCCATAGAAAAAGACATCCGCCGTTGCTCGAATACCAGTCCTTACATGGAAAATAGGCGTTCGGATGAAGATGATGTTGTATCGCCAAATATCGGCGGGCCACCTTCGCCAACGTTGGTAGGAGGGCTGCATGGTCTCTCCACCAAATCAATGGGTTGTCTATAATTGACAGACATCTAAATTATTCGTGTTCTTCAATTTCGTCAAATGGCGTAAATTCGACGTCATCGGCACGCGTGATCCGGCTTGGGTAAACACAAGATAACGACGCAATGCTACATATTATACAATTATAATCTTCAAAGTTAAACGTTATTAACTTGGTTAAATGTTTTTAACGTTGTTAAAATAATTTAACACGTTAACATTCGAAAACTTAACTGATCCCAACCCTGACAACACAAATATGAAGTCGAGGTTGGCCATTCGTTTTATCTATGCTACGCACATCAGAAGACTTCCGCTCAAGGCCATGGTTGCCGAATCCTTATTAAACAGCAAAACAGAAGTTGTTTGCCTCAATAAACAAGTGCGATTTCAAGTCAAGGGGTTTCTATGTGGAACTGAAGAAAAATAAATTAAATTTAAATAGTGATTTTCGTGTACAACGGACTCCGACAGATGCGTTAATTGCAGCATGAGGCAGTATTGGGCATGACAGTTGATAATATTACGAAAAGGCATACATAATGTTGTTTAGTCTCCTTTGCAGAGCAGGTGTGAAATGCTGTTCCGGATTCTTGGTGTGTTGACAGAAAACACAGACATTCAAGGTGTTTTTGTATTCATATCAAAGTTAACTACAATACTGTGTTCACCAATGCGGTCCCATTCGCCTGCAGATCGCGATTCCGAACAGAAGAAATCCGAAATTAAAGTCCCATTCAGAAAAAAAAAAACAAACGAAAACTGTATCTAGTATTCAATGTTCTCGCATGTTCCTTTCGACAGGTGAGATTCGCACTGAAACGGTCAGAGGAGATCTCGCGTGGATGCCGGTTAAAGATAGAATATATATGGGAACAGTAAGCTATCTGAATTATCTTGTAAACCTTCCAAGCAAGGGATGGTTGTAAAACAATATTCAACTTTATATGGAACTCTGGCATTCACAAATGATCATTTGGGTTGTCATTGTTGTTCAAAGTGAGTCCCAAGTCACTGAAGTTTAGGGGAGAATCGGGAAAGTCGAGGAACTAGCGTGCCAAGTGTGCAACCTGGGAGAAGCGTAGACCTCCGCAACATGTTTTTTTTAGAATGCACCAGTAATTGCCCAGAAGAACAAGTCTGCTTGAGAAACTAATGGCAGAATGGAATGAAAATATGAGGCATAAGTGGTTGAGGAATAACGTAAGGGAAATGGTTATTATTATAGTTGGGGCGACCGCGAAAGTGCCAAGGGGGAATTAAGAAACAGTATCTGACTGAATCCTGTGAGATAAGGAGGGAGAATGGGAGGGAGGATAACCTGGCAGACATGGGGTTGATGCAGGCCTCCTCGTCAGAGGACCGCGACAAATCAGCAGGAGGAGAACGAATTATTATTATTATTATTATTATTATTATTATTATTATTCCGTGTTGCACGGAGGAGGACAGATAGATAATTTCTACCGAATCGAAATCCTCTGTCCGCATTTGCGGTTACAGAACCTTGTGGCAGTATTGCAGGAGTGCGGCCGTTGTTCTTTTCACATATAAATCATGTAGCCTTTATGACGAAATATTTTAATTTGAATTTTCAAACAAAATATTAAATATACAATTCAAAAAAAAAAAGTAGGGGATATTTGATAAAAGTGAGTTATATGAAGAAATATATTTATATTTTCATCAAAAAAACAGCTGAGGCATTGCACTGTTACATCTGGTGAGTGATTTCAGCGGTAGTTGGGGGTGTCTGACAAGCACACATTCCACGCATTGATCTGTAGAAGAAATGGACGGACAATCAGAGAATTTACCACATTCAGTCCAAGACCTCAATACCTTGTAAATCCTCCTCGGTTCGCGAGACAAGCGCTTATCCGACGTGGGATACTCCTCTCAAACGTCCAATATCAGCTTGACTGATGTTATTCCATTCTTCCTGCAGTGCAGCGGCGAGTTCCTGGACATTGATTGATTGATTTTTATTTAGCAGTATACATGTGCAAATGCAAATAGTAATATCAGTAATGTTAATCAAAATAATTTTGGCACGAAAGAAAGATATTCAGCTTCAGTACTACCTTCATGTTCAACATTGCGTGTTAGTAGTACATGTATACTGCAGGGAGACAACATAGACAGATTGGCTGTCTTCCTGTTGTCTCCTACGATTACTTTATGCAACATTTTAAACCTGACTGCCAGATAATATTTCATTCAATATATTTTCATGTCTAGGCTAGTATGATGAGGGGAAGGGGGGGGGGGAGGGCGGGGGGGGGGGTATAAACATGACATGACAAGGAAGTTGTGACTTGATTCACCTGGTAGCTCGCTATGAAACATCTCCCATCCTGACACAGACAGCCAATTGTCTCTTTAACGGAGTTTCATTACTGTGATTCCTCGGAGCCAGGTGGAGTTCACGAGGATACCAGACCAATGCCCGGAGTACGTTGATGGTGCAATAATAATGCTAATATTGATATTAATATAAATAACAATATCAATTCCACCATCAACATCAATATCAGTTTAGGGGGATTCCGCTCAAAGGTTCCTTGGCGGTGAATGCATTTTAGCCAGACGTGGATAAGCTGGACTGATTTTGTGTTTTTATGGCGAAAAGAGTACATTGTACACCAATAAAGTCAGGGACCACAATCGGGACAATATGGATTATCACAGTGAACATTGTCTGAGTATGGAGACAGTAATTTTAACTTTAACTGTTTTTTTTTTAACATATTTCTCTCGGTTATATTTCTGATATTCCTATCCAACTCGTTCCGGATTTTGCGGGTACATATTTGACGGTAAATAATCCAATGATTTGGTTCGGGATATTTTTATATGAAGGAGGCCATTTCTTCTGTTCAACCTTCCAGAAGTATTATCAGTTAGCTTAAAGTAATTTATAAATGAAACGGGCTGGTTTCCATGATACCAATCAAATACAAATAAGCAAGCGTTAAGTTTAAAAAGGTCAGTTACTTTTAGTATTTTATTTTCAAGAAAAAGGGGGTCTGTATGCGTGTTATAACTTTTGTTATTTATAATACGCACAGAGCGTTTCTGCAATATCATTAGATTCTTTACGGTTCTGGCGTTTCCCCATATGTTTATTCCATGTGTTAGTTGGGTATGGATTAAAGAGAAATACAGAGTTTTCATCGCATCATGTGGGGGAATGGTCTTTACTTTGTTGAGGGCAAAATTGGCACGGGCTATTTTGGTGCAAAGTTGGGATACATGGTATTTGTAGGATAGGTTATCATCGATATAAATCCCTAGAAATTTGAGAGATTTTTCTGTATTTTCAGAACCCACTCTTTTTATTACATGTCCGTTTATAATAATGTTGTGTGAAAGTGTGGCAAATTTCGACTAATATATGGACATTGGTGGGGGGGGGGGGGGGGGCTGTTGGCGTTGTCGTACGGGCCTACAAAGCATATCCCAGACGTGCTCGATTGGTGAAACGTCTGGACTTAGTGCTGGCCAAGGTAGTGTAGTGATGTTCTGCTCCTGGAAGAACTCTGTAGCGACACTCGCCCTGTGTGCTCTTGCATTGTCATCTTGGAAAATGAATAGACGGCCGTGATGTCGCGCAAATGGCACCACCTGAGCTGCTAACATGTTGTCACGTTAGTACTGTCCTGTGACACGCCCTTGAACGACATGTAATGCTGTTCGGCTTGTCATGGTTATGCCTCCCCACACCAAAACCGATTCACCACCAAAACGATCGTGATGCCTAACGGTTACGTCATCGTATAGTTCGTTCCGCCACCGTCACACTCTGTTTCACCTGTCATGGAAGTCGAGAGTGAACCTCGATTCATCGGAAAACATAACGTTGCTCCACCGATGATTGTCCCAGCGCTGTCGTGCTCCACACCAATTATGGTTTGCTGCGATGTGACGTTCAATCAAACGTGGAATTATTCGAGGTTATCGAGCGGACAAATTCCAGCTGTGTAGGCGATTTCGGATAGTCTGACCACTGATTCGCACATCTGCCGCTCGGTGCAGCTGATGTCCATTTTCTGAGGCACTTAGATGGCGGTTACGTAATGCTGTGGTTCGGATGAAACGATCCTGGTTAGCAGTTGTCGCCCTTGGACGACCTGACCGACGTCTGTTATCAACATTGCCTGTCTGACAGAAACGTGACCACAACCTGCTAATCACCGATTGAGTAACGTTGAGAATATGAGCCACTGCAGTCTGTCTGTCCAGCTTCCAACATGCCAACGGCAGGTAAACGTTCGTCAGGTGTCGGTCTTCGTATACTTCAAAAGTTACGTTTCGACCAGAAACTATTGATGAACGAGTTTACACCAAGAAAAGAACGATGAGACCTCCGCAAAAAAGCTTGTCCAGCACAAATGAAAATTTCAAAACGTACCCCCAGACATTAACGCGGCGCTCGTGGGAAAAACCTGCACGAAGTTTTCGTGGGCCGGTGACCTTCATGATCCATACTAAACTTGGTAATATATTGATGTATCCAATCACGCGTATCCAATATCATGTTCCGAAAATATCAACATCAGTTTGGATATCCCCTACTTTGGATACTCAAGAACAAACTGAAGAAAAGTCGAATTTAAAGTAAATTTGTATGAAGAGAAATGAGACTTACAGGCAAATCCGCATTGTGTCTTTCATAGACGTATGCCTTACACTACTCTAAAGAGGTCGGTGAAATCCGCCGAACGTTGGACACAAACATCGCCAATAAACTGTTCTTTGTTATAGCATTTCCCCCTCTAAACCTTAACCCTTTACCCAACGTAACGGCCAAAACCGGCCAGCGCTATTCTCAAAAATCGCCAATTAATTTTCAAAATATTTTCATTTTTTGTCTCAAAAACATAGGTTATGACCCCTCGTTGGAACGAGCTCGTGGAGCTCGTTCCAACGAGGGGTCATAAACCTATGTTTTTGAGACAAAAAATGAAAAAAATTAGTTATTCAAGAATTTTTTTGGCAAGTGTCGTCTGCTTTTCATGTTAGGTAAAGGGTTAATGGTCCCTGATTGGGACGCGCTCACTTAATTCGATATAATGGAGGGTTAAAAGGAATGGTGTTGCAGAAGAAAAGAAAGTTTGTTAGCAATTTGTGAAATTTCCAGTATTTGATGGACTTGTGTTAGGAAAAGGCTTCAATAATAAAAAAAGCTCGAATGGCTCATGGATTTTTTTGTCTGCGAACAGTTTAGATTTGAATAAGAAACAGTCACTTCTTTCCACTGACACTTTAATTGACATGTGCGTTTTTACAAAAATATATCTAACGACCTTTCTCGACTTTGTATTACACTGAATTTTGATGCGACGTTCGCTTCCTTCACAATGCATGCCTTGTTGCATGAATCGATGTGACCGGATTTCGAGTAATTTATTCGTCTGACACCCCATAAAAATATTATGTGACGTAATTGTCGATGTACATAGATTTACCTATTTAAGGTAGCTCAGCGACAGGATTTGGTGAAAGCTGTCGTTATAAAAGTTGGGGCCCGATCATTTGTGCTCCCAAGTCATAAATCTCAAACGATTTCGTCAAAATTTGCTGACGTTGGCTACGAAGGGCGACCAGAGAAAAATGATGATGGAACAGAACTGGACGCAAGCGCTCTTATATACCTGTCTCTCTTCTTAACGGTTGAGCTGAGACTCTAGTAACAAATTTGAGCAGCATACTCTGCATTATCCCACATAATACTTCGCACATTTAAAAAGAAAGTCACATTGAATATTGCCATTACGTTGTCACACTCGTAAGTAGTATGCGTCTGTTTCTTTATTCCCAATCTGAACTATCTCATTTTATTTCGGAACATCAACTGCTCTTAGTACGGAAGAATATAAGTGACATGATAAAACAATCCAGTCCTAGTTATTTTGAGATAAAAAGGCGAAATTGCAACTTAAAGTCTCGAAATTTCCAGACAAAAAGTCGTAATTTCAAGATAAAAGTTTTGAAATTTCTAGATTAAAAAGTCGAAATTACGTAACATCAGCTGCTTAGTATGGAAGCATATTAGTGACATTATAAAACAATTCTGTCCCAGTTATTCAAAATTTCGAGTTTTTATCTCGAAATTTCGACTTTTAAAGAACATCCTACATGTCACTAAGGCGCGTCCTTAGTTTCAATACTGTTAACGTTAGATTGTGTTAATGCTTTGCTTTGACGTTTTGGTTTTGTAACGTGTATAGGCTATTTTCTCAATGAAAACAATCTAAATTAATGAATCAGTTATACAGAGTGGGAAGTCATATTTAACTCTTCACCCGCCGCAAGAGGATTTCAATGGCCACCACCAAACTCCCTTGTCCGTAAGTACAGGTACGTTCCTGGCCAATGATAGCGCCGAAATGCAATGTAAGCGTTCCGCCCGTTGTGATGAAATAACGATTTGTAAGGCGGAACACATTGAGGATGGAGTACGATGAATAGGAATCCACGACGGGAGTTGGAACGCCGCCGTCCCTAATACTCTACCTAAGGTGTGTTCTGTTCAGTACAGTTGTCGAGGATTGGTTGTAATCTACACGTGGGCAATGATGTCCACGCGTGCGTTTACCAGGTAACAAAAACCATTATCAACAAAATTTTAATTAATGAAGCACCAGGTTGTACCCAGAGCTTCATCATTAATTACATTTTTGATGATTATTCCTATAATTAGTGTTTGGAATCTAATATTCTTGCGTCCGCGGAAATATTGCCGACCTACAGAAAGTGACCAATCCACGGCTGCTGTACTGTACATGTATTTACGATTAAATTGAATTAGCGGAATGAATGTTTAAATGTAAAGTACAAATATCACCTTCGATGGTCGGTTTACTTTTTTGCTTGAAACTGTTTGGTGTGGAACCATTTTATTCACGTTATAACGTCAATGACAAGAGTAACGACCTATCAGATGCGGTCTTATATGACGTTGTTACACGTACGTGGGATTACATTATATTATCAAGATGGTGATTTTGTCTGATTGGGACTTTATCTGTAGAGGTTGTAACCACAAGGATTTTGTCCTTAGGGTTTTGTCTGCGCACCGGTTTATCTAGTACATTTCTCAGTGCCTGTATTGTATCGGGTAACGTTGAATGCACACAACAACCATGGTATAATGATATTTGTTTTCATTTTGAAATTTCGACACAATATTTTGTGTCTGATTTGATAGAGAACAGAGACAATGATATCCTGAACTTAGTCCAATGTCAGATATTGAAAATTTCATCGCTAAATTTTATTTTTCGAGGCAACGATTCCTTGGGTCTAGAGTAAATTCAGTGACTTTATATTTCACTCTGCACATTGGTCTCCTTGAATTTAGTAATTGCGTTTGCTGCCCAGCAATGTTCACATTAGAGGTATCGCTACATGTAGAAATTGCAAAACATGACGACGATGTAATATTTGTTGTTTTATCGTAACACTTGGGAAGACCGCATCGTAGCATGGATATACATGTCTTTAATTAAATACACTTTACGAATGTGAGTTGTCGTCTCCTAAGTGTTTTAGTTGTCAGACACTTTTTGAATGTTTCATTAAAGCAAGTCATGGCTGCTGTACGGCAGTCATGACTTGATTTTATGGAAAATAGACGCAAACACCCAGCTGGTGAATGAAGGGTTAATAAAAAACACGCTCTCCATATCAGAAGAAGAAAATTGCGCCCGCTGTTGCCTTAGTTAAGCAATACGATTTGGCAAATCTGCTGTACTGGCATTCGTAATATGTATGCTTGGTGTTCTGTACTTTTGAGGACTTCAATTTGAACATTGTCCATTTAGCCCACAATTCGCTCGAAGATGCGCTAGGAAAAGGTAATTGTGTTCATACCTTATGAAGTAGCACGTGATCTCCAAAACGTATTGTGTAATAAAGACATTATGAATGAGCTTCGGTAATTAATAAATAGCTTCATGCATATTTACAACAGTTTGTGTCCGTTGACATCGATCGATAAAAAGTGTTCAATTAAAATTGTTGTCAGAGATCAGCTGTGGTTAACTTCTGATGTTTGTTCAAAAACTGAAAAACGCTGAATCTCTTTAAACCATATACTGATGTCAGAGACTCAAAATTTCAAGGAATTTAACCAATTCAATCTTGTTTCACAGAGCTGAATGAGCACTGTCAAAAAACGTTGGAACTTGTTAAATTCCTGATTTCATCATGGGAAAATTTGATTCTTGATATTTTGGCAATTTGACTTAACCCTTTACCCAACGAATCGGCAGCATCCGCCCGCGTAATATACAAATTCAGTAGTTGAAAAAATCTAATTTTTCAAAAAAATTCAACAAAACCATATGATGTGACCCCTCGTTGGAACGAGCTCGTCGAGCTCGTTCCAACGAGGGGTCACATGATATGGTTTTGTTGAAATTTTTTGAAAAAATGATATTTAAAATAATAAATTTTGATATCGTCTGCGTTGGGTGAAGGGTTCAGGGGATTGGAAATATTGAAACGTATTGTGAATAGTAAAATGTACAGGACTGTGATTACACAGACAACAGATAATTTCGATTGCGTGTCGACAAAATCGCGACCTTGTCCTAAGTCTCTGTTCGCCCGTCTCCCCACCCGGCTGTGGAAAGTGTCGAAAAAGTAACGTAAGGTCACTAAATATCAGATAATATTTTTAATTATGTTTTTGATTGGGTCTCGGTTTTGAACTATTTTAGTTATGAAATCTCGACGTGCAGATGTAAGTGTGTAATGACCGGGAGACAAAACTATAAAACTTTTACAATTGTATTTTCTACAATTGTATTTGCTACCTATTAATACAACTGACTAAAATAAATCATTTGCATTTTAAAGGGTATGCCAATTTGCTAATATGCTAATGGTTAATTTTTATCCATTTAAAGTTGTAACTAGAAAATGCAATTCTATAAAATACAATTGTAAGCGTTCTATTGTATTGGCTGCTGACCGCGATCTGATCGAGAAAATGTCGCATCTGCGATGGCAGTACTGCATGCGTGGCGTTTTTGCCGAAAAAGCACATCCAATGGAATATAACTTTTCGAATGTGTTTATTATTTCTACTCAATCTAATGGTATAAACAATAGTTCACTGCTGGAAATTATCTTCTCGTAGGTCGCGTGGATTATTTCACTCGGCTAACGCCCCAGTCGTACTCTCATGCGAGCAGTGATTTTGTGTATTTATTTTATTTTCTCCTTATTTATTTTCCCAAAACAAACTTTTATAAGTGATTCAATTCAACCGATTTGTGAAAAATGAAAAAAGAGGAATACCTTTTCCGGCGTGCGGGAGTGGAAATACGATTGGGTTTTGGCGAAGAAAAACCAATAAAATTAAAATAAAATGTGTTTTGTTTATGCGTTGAATAGAATGTTCGACTGACTGAAGAATAACACCCATATTCAATTCTTATTTGAATAAAGTGGGTTGGGATGAGACTCTGCGTGGTCATGATGTGATTATGGGTGTATGCATACGTACTATTTGGGAACCTTTTTAACAAATCTTGTCACAAAAACAGATAATAATGAAGAGAGTTATATAATGCCGTCAGTCATGCTATAATATTAGTGATCCCTTATACGATCAGATGACGATCCCATTCTATTCCCCTCGGTTTATTTCAGTTCTCGTCATTTGATCTCGATTGCATAAAATGAGTGATGTGTCCGATTGTTCGCCGTAAGAACCTGGCCACTCAGTTTGAAATGTGAATACACTCCTTAAAAAATAAATATGCTCTTAAAAAATAAATCCCCTCCCTAACAAGTATGTCAAATGGGAAGAAGTTATTTGTTGACAGGTTTGGGAGAAAACATAAAGAGAAAACCTCAAAAAATGGTGTTTTTAACACCTAGCATGCTGCTTACATATATTTCTCTTGTCACTAAAATAAGTATAATTTGGGCATATTTAGTCCTTTTTTGTCCCTGTTTTTCACCAATGATTTCGTGAGGTAAATTTAGATGATTTTTTTTATCAAACCTAGTCATACCTGCTTCACTGGGTCAAGAGTTAACCCTTTACCTAACATGAAAAGCAGACGACACTTGCAAAAAAAATTCTTGAATAACTAATTTTTTTTCATTTTTTGTCTCAAAAACATAGGTTATGACCCCTCGTTGGAACGAGCTCGACGAGCTCGTTCCAACGAGGGGTCATAACCTATGTTTTTGAGACAAAAAATGAAGATATTTTGAAAATTAATTGGCGATTTTTGAGAATAGCGCTGACCTGTTTTGGCTGTTACGTTGGGTAAAGGGTTAAAGAGAAATATTACTAGAATTTAGCGCGTGCTTATTGGATAGCCTAAATTTATAAAACTTTCCTCCAACTCTATATCCTTCAACCTAACCTTGGTTGGATTTTAACCCTTTGAAATTGCTGGTATCTTCCGTGTTAGTACAATAGCAGTAATCGGAAGAGGCAATATTAATTATTTGGAGGTAGACTAATTAATATTTTCATTCTGCAGACTCTGGGCTGCACGTTGAAAGTATTTATTGGTCTGCTCTACACATTCACTAAGCATCCAACCAACGTAATGCAGTTATGACGTATCATGTTTCTGGGCGACCCCTCCTGTTCAAAGGGTTAAGTAATGAAAATTTGAAAGATCGAAGTAAACATTTTGATGTTTTGTTTAATGCGGTACCTCATGAAGGATTTCGATTCAGGTGGCCCGAAAATTTATATTCGCTGTCAGCGTTGATGGGAAAGTTTAAACAATGCAGTGCGACAGAATTTCAACACGGAATTTTACATCAAGCTCAGCCGAACAAATTGGCAAAATGTAAACACTATCGTCTGCCTCGCCTCAAATTTTCCAGCTTTAATTCATGATGGGCTTTTATCTCACAATCGGGGCATTTTTGCACTGTTACACAACTAAAGTTTAATGTATCTGGGCCCTTGTTCCGAATCCGTATCAAGGGCCTCTGATACAAGCGCGTGATTCTGCTGTTGCTAAAACAATGGCATTAATATCATTTTTCGATCGCTTCGTGTTTTTCCCTTCAGAGAAAACAATATTAGGTGGGATGAATCCGAACATAATATTGTTTTCTCTGAGCCGTTTATGACACTGTATCTGCCAACTGAACGCCCTGAAATGTATTTATTGTGCACGGCATGATAAAATGGCACTGGGGAAGTTAACTCAACGAATAATTAAATTATGCGCACTTTTCGGCATCTTGGGCTGGTTTGAAGCCTATTATTGGGATTTTCCTGAACGCTCGAGTCGAGGCTTCTCTCTTGAAGTTAAAGGATTAGCTTTCGCTATGAAATGTGGAAAACTCCACCTCAATAAACGATGAGACGGCATATTTTAAAATATAATAATCCTTTACACCAAGAGGGATATTTAATTCACCAGTAATTATTGCAAAGGTAACAACCAAATTCACGTCGACGAAACACACAGTTGCTCCACTTCACAAAACAGTATTCAGTGAAGTGAATCGCAGTGACGTAATTGTTGAAGTGTAACGTCATCACTGACCTCAATATGGAGATCAATGCACGCTATTCTATTTTTCAGTTTGCGTCTTTCCATCGATAAGGCAAATGAATAAGTTCCTCTTAAAATAGTTTTATAACACATTATTTGGTCAATATTGTGAGATAAATTTATTATCACCACAGTTGATCATCACCTAACGGGCTCGTCAAAATACTATTCTGTTCCTACAACTCGACTTGATCTGAATTCCCGGAGACACACACTGTGGTGATAATCTGTATATACCACAGCTTCTGTATTTAAGAAGAATTAGGATAACGGTGTTGTGTCCTTGGGCAAGGCAATTAATCCCGACTGCCCACGTGGAGGCTTAGTGGCGCTGTGCACTAAGGCGTACTGCACGTCGATAGTGCACTTGTCTTCAGCCAATGCCCGTCCTACTAGTGTGGAGTTGGGTGTATGACAGTTACCCGCCGTTGTTTGGTGGTTCTCTCCGGGTACCCTGGTTTCCTCCATCCGTAAAACTAGGACACGAGTGACCCTGGCTGTCGAAAGTGTCGTTAAATCCCAATAATACATAAATTAATTTATGCCGATTTGGGGCTCCCATTTTCTTTTGATCAGGCAGAACAGATATTATGTGTTCGCAATCAGTTACAGAGCAGCAGAAATTTATTGTCTGTGTTTGTTAATGGAAGCTAAATACAGAAATTAAGAACTATTTGACAAAATGGTGACGTCAGTGTAACGTCAGTCATACATACGAGGTTATGTTTGAGAAACTTTCGAATTGCGACGGGTGAAATAAAACAAGAGGCCCCAAAGAGCCTTAATCACTCACCGGCCAAAGTGGTTCAAAGAAGTATTTGGGGTCATATTCAGTTTGACATGGTTCATCAACACTACAAAGGAATGAAATCATGAGAGACAAATTTTATGGAACTAGGGACATGGCTTGAACAAACTTGAATCTTACCCCCCTAAGGATGCTGCATACCAAATATCAAAAACATTCATCTCCTGTATCTGAAGAAGATTTTTAAAGAAAATTCCTCATTTTGAACTAAGTTATCATTCGGGCTTCCATAGTGAGCCCAAATATAAACCCAGGGACTTGGCTTGAACAAACTTGAATCTCACCCCCAAGGATGCTGCATGCCAAATATCAAAACATTTCGACTGCTAAATCTGAAGAAGATTTTTAACGAAAAATTCCTCATATTGTCTAAGTTATAATTCGGGCGCCCACAGGGAGCCGAAATATGGACTCATGGACTTGGCTTTAACAAATTTGAATCTCACCCCTAAGGATGCTACACACCACACATCAAAACATTCCGACTGCTGGATCTGAAGAAGAGGATTTTTTAAGAAAATTCCTCATTTCGAACTAAGTTACAATTCAAGCTCCCACAGTGACATGGCTTGAACAAACTTGAATCTCACTCCCCTAAGGATGCTGCATACCAAATATTAAAACATTCTGACTGCTAGATCTGAAGAAGAAGATTTTTAAAGAAAATTCCTCATTTTGAACTAAGTTATCATTCAGGCTCCCATAGTGAGCCCAAATATGAACCCAGGGACTTGGCTTGAACAAACATGAATCTCTTCCCACCCCCTAAGCATGCTGCATACCCAATATCAAAATATTCTGCCTGCTGGATCTTGAGAAGAAGACTTTTAAAGAAATTTGCCTGAAATGCACTAAGTTCAAATTTGGGCTCCTATACTGAGCCCAAATATTAATCCAGGGGGCGATTTGAACAAACGTGAATCAGATCCACCCCAAAATGTTGCATACCAAACATCAAAACATTCTGCCTGCTGGATCTGGAGAAGAAGATTTTTTAAGAATTTTGCCTGAAATGCACTAAGTTCGAATTCGGGCTTCTATAGTGAGCCCAAATATGAATCCAGGGGGCCGATTTGAACAACTTGAACCAGATCCACCCCACAATGTTGCATACCAAATATCCAAAGATTCTGCCTGTTGGATCTGGAGAAGATTTTTAAAGAAATTTGCCTAAAATGCACTAAGTTCAAATTCGGGCTTCTATAGTGAGCCCGAATATAAACCCAGGGGGCCGATTTGTACAACCTTGAATCAGATCCACCACAATGTTGCATACCAAATATGAAAAGATTCTGCCTTCTGGAAGAAAATTCCTCATTTTGAACTAAGTTATCATTCAGGCTCTCATAGTGAGCCCAAATATGAACCCAGGGACTTGGCTTGAACAAACTTGAATCTCCCCCCCCCCCCCCCCCCCCCCCCAAGCATGCTGCATACCCAATATCAAAATATTCTGCCTGCTGGATCTTGAGAAGAAGACTTTTAAAGAACTTTGCCTGAAATGCACTAAGTTCAAATTTGGGCTCCTATACTGAGCCCAAATATTAATCCAGGGGGCGATTTGAACAAACGTGAATCAGATCCACCCCAAAATGTTGCATACCAAATATCAAAACATTCTGCCTGCTGGATCTGGAGAAGAAGATTTTTAAAGAATTTTGCCTGAAATGCACTAAGTTCGAATTCGGGCTTCTATAGTGAGCCCAAATATGAATCCAGGCGGCCGATTTGAACAACTTGAATCAGATCCACCCCACAATGTTGCATACAAAATATCAAAAGATTCTGCCTGCTACATCTTGAGAAGAAGATTTTTAAAGAAATTTGCCTGAAATGCACTAAGTTTGAATTCAGGCTCCTATACTGAGCCCAAATATGAACCCAGGGGGCCGATTTGTACAAACTTGAATCAGATCTACACCACAATGTTGCATACCAAATATCAAAAGATTCTGCCTTCTGGATCTGGAGAAGAAGATTTTTTAAGAAATTTGCCTGAAATGCACTAAGTTCAAATTTGGGCTTCTATACTGAGCCCAAATATAAACCCAGGGGGCCGATTTGTACAAACTTGAATCAGATCCACCCCACAATGTTGCATACCAAATATCAAAAGATTCTGCCTGCTGGATCTGGAGAAGAAGATTTTTTAAGAAATTTGCCTGAAATGCACTAAGTTCAAATTCGGGCTTCTATAGTGAGCCCGAATATGAACCCAGGCCCCCCCCCCCCCCCCCTATAGAGATTATGTATACCAAACAGGAAAGAATTCTGCCTGGTGGATCTGAAGAAGAAGATTTTTTTTAATTTTGGAAAGAAATTCATGGGTGCTATCAGAGTTATGCCCCTTGTGGTGCCCCCTGTGGGTGCGGCAAGTTTATTTGTACAAGTTTGAATTCCCGTATGATGGGGAACATGCACACCAAATTTGGTTCAATTTGATCCAGTTATTTGGGAGGAGTAGTCGTTAATGTAAAGTTCACGACGGAAACGGACGACGACGGACGACGACGACGGATGGCAAGTGATAAGTTAAGCTCCCTTCGGTGAGCTAATAAAGTGAATCCAGACAAAGACGCGAAACTAGCTTCGGCAATGAAGTGTTCTCGCTTTTCGACAGGTGAGATTTTAAAATATTTTGGGGAGGAAATTTTCTGTCTACTTTTGTACTGTAGATTCACGTCTCTTATTATGTCTAGGCATGGAAATAAGCAAACTGGCATCTGCAGAACGCACAGCAAGGTAGCCTCACTAAATTTCCCCTCTTTGACCGCAAGCTGACTCAAGATCTCAAGTCTGAACAGAAATAGGTACCTAGAGGATAAATTGGCACGCTCTATGGGATAGCATCAGCAAATTCACCCGGGGTGGGTGGGTGGGGGGGGGGGGGGGGGTGGGTGGTGGGGGTTGTCTTATTCTGCAAGTGACAGAGATCTTATTTCCAGCTTGATTTTTGGCTGCACTGATTCGTAAAAAAATTGTTTGAAAGTATCGTTTATTGCTCGTGTTCAGATCAACATTAACTTTCACAATTTTTATTTCTGTTTTACCTAGTTTTTTTGTCGAGAGCACACATATGAGTGAGACTAAAATCATTTATTTTCTTGCAGAGAGAAATGTTATAATGTAACTAGCCGAGAGGCCCTGGGCAATAAAAACTTTGAAATTATTTCATCTTCTAGCTCTTTGGAAAAAAAGCATATTCGTGTGCAGAATGCAATTACAAAATTATAATAATACAGTTAAAACTAGAAGTCCTGTCATGAAATGGGCGCAAATATCACGTCGATCTGCGCGTTAATCTACTCGTTATGACCATAGTAAGCCTAACAAATTCTGTATATATGGCCTGTGCACAAGCAATGTCTCAGCCAATGGACATCCGGGTAACCCGGAGGTCCATTGGCAGAAACATTGCCTGTGTTTTCTATGCGTCACTAGGAGAATCTGCCGTGCTTTGGATGTCATTCGATGTGACAACTGCGCGCAATTCCTACGCGCAATTAAGCCTAGATAAGCGCACAGTTTGTGACAGGAATTCTAGTTTTAACTGTATATGTAAAATAATATAAATATATCGGTTAAATGAATAATACGCATTACTCATTAAATTTCCAGTTTAATGTGTACCAAGAAAAAAACTAAACAAAACTGGTGTGACCGGGATTAGAACCCTAGGTAAGAGAATTTCTTACGGCAACAAATGCACGTCGAAAATATAGTGAATCACGTGGGTCACTAGACCATATGAAGGCCCGTTGGCCTAATGATCAACGCGACCTTAATATTCAGCGACACGTGATTGTTGATGTTTTAGAAACCGGTGTCCAGACCCAGGTTCCGCACTGTCCAAAACGAGTGTCAACACACCCCAAAAGTTTGTGTCAATGTCAAGCTGCCAAAACATTGATACGTATGCATACATAATGAGATACCAACCGTGTGCAAATTGCTGGCGATAAACATCCTACACAAATTAAGAGCTTGATCCTAGAATATAAATGCATGCCTTCTGATGAGTAAACGCTGATGCTACCAGTTGAGATCAATAATTTCACCCATGGTGTTGAATATTACTGATGTTATTCTTTAAGTCCCTAAACACAATATTTTTCTTTGCCACATAGCTATACTTATTCACTTTTTAGGTTAATGTGAAAACAAGTTTTAAGGTTGCTCGCTTCTGCATAAATATTGTTTATCCAAAAGCGAATAACCCATATAACTTCACGTTATCCCTTATCCATGTTCTCTAGAATACCGATTCAAGATAGTATAAAACATGGTGTTTATATACACAATTTTAAAACAACCATTGACACACCTACTCAAACAGATGTGCGGCTTAAAGAAGTTGTTTCCCAGGAGAGAAGAGGTAGTCAGACCTTGTAACTGCGCTCGAGTAAAAAGTTGCATAAGACGTGCATGTATCACCAACATGTTCTGCGTCTGTATACTGTATATATCGCGTTCGCGCCGGTTCAAGCCCAGTGGTTGAAGGATAAAATATTATGACTGCCAGAGTATATGGTGCAGTCGATAAAGCCAATGTTTTGGGTGAACCACGGGGGAGGAACTGTTCCATGAAAGAAACTTCTGTTCCGACTTCACGGACGGTTCGCTTGCGATTGAATCTCCAGTTCGTTACCGACTTTGGCCGTTTTTCATCGACAGTTGAAGAAAATAAGGTGAGTATTCTATAGATATAATGTTTCTTGAATGGAAGGTCGTTTCTCCGGCAGGTAAAAAGGTACACCATGTCACGTTGTCATAAGCTATAGATCATTATCTAAGTTTACACAGTAAAAATGTCCACGATCACTAGATTTTCACTGAAAAAAAATTAAAGACTTGTGATACGCCGAAATTTTAGAGACTTGAAGTTACAGAGGTGAACAGTTTCACCGAGCAGTACAAAAATACCTTGTTTTAATATTGTATGCAAATTTAGAATGAACAGTCGAAATGTAATCCTCTACAGTGCTATCAAGTTGAACCTCGTGTAAGCTCCAGTTCGCTAAAAGTGAAGATCCAGTTCGATCAACAAGAAAAATCGTAGGCTGCAGTCCACTTCACCGAAAATCGTCCATTTATCTTTCAGCATAATTGACGACTTTAACAACGATATTGTGAGCAATATTGTGTTGATTCGCCCGAGCACTACCACATTTTGTTTAAAATTGTCAAATAAGCGACCAGGACTATTGTGGGTACGTTTTGCAATAATTTTGTGACATTAAACTACTGAGTGTAATTTTATATATACATCATAATTTACAATGTCGCAATGCGCCTGCTCAAACAATCGTTTTCTCCACCCAATATTTATTGCTTGTGATACTATACATGTTACTCTGCATGGTTTTGAGTTTGAGATGAAGATTCATCAACTTTTAAAGGTGGATAAATTCTCGTGTCAATCTCAAAATTAAGTAGCAAACATTTTATGTATATGGTCTCGGCGGTACAGTTCACGTGATAGCCCCGCTAAAGTACTTTTGTAGAAACAAATTGGGGATTGGGCAGACAATTAGATTTTATGATCTTTTAGTTTCAAAAGGATTTTATGGGATAATTTTAGAGTCATATAATACAAGTTGCTATATATGTAGCTTTTACATATTATAATATATTGGATTTTTGTTTGGGCTACAGTATATATTAAGTGGGAGCAGGCAAGGGGCATATGTGATCCATTAAATCTTGGAAACTCTTGTGATACCGGTGACATCAATGTTCATTTAAAAATGAGATTCAATGTGGGTGTAAACAAAATACCATATTTGGAAATTTCCTTGATACTTATTAATGTGATTTGTACTCCTCTTTTCCAGAATAAATTCCGGTGTTATCAATTGACATTTATGAAACGAGTCGAAGAATGTTCAATTTTGCCTAGCTTCGTGCAAGGCTAAATTTAAAATGCTGATGAATTTCATGAATTCCATATTTCATGAACATCCTATTTTATTCATCACATATGGCGTATTTTGACTATATATTAGTGCTACATCACCTATATTGTACTGTTCTACAAAACTATAATATCTCACAAGTGGCACACATCAATTGATCGTATGCAAAACAAAGTAAATATGATTATATACAGACATAAAATAAGTCTCGCAGCGAACTGATCTCAAACAAAGCGAACCGATCTGATCAGTAGTGAACTGGCGCGTTTTGCATGAATGTTTAGAGCTCAAAATCTCAGTCGTCCGGATCCCTTAGGTTGCTGTCGAACTTAAAATATGCTGAGATGCTGATTATATCTTCCCGGATACCCCAGATTTCATTGAAGAAAATATTTATATGGAAGAAAACGATGCTTACAAAATTACTGTTTAGACAATGGGATTTCTCTACAACATATAGCTTCTGTTAAAACGCATGGCAACTTTACAATTTGTCCCCTTTGTTTCATCTTGTCCTTCAAATGGACAGCGGAGATATGGTTTTATATGAAACGAAACTTATTGGGCTCAAATGATGTTAATATGTACCAGCAATCTTCCATTTTGTAACTTTCTGTCAGAAATTCATTCGCTAGCGAACTGTAACAAATCGGTAAAGAACTGGTTAAAAAGTCGGAATAGGAGTCTCTTTCATGGAACAGTTCCTCCCCAGTGTGGTGAACACAGAAAAAAATGGTCAGCTGGAGTTTACCTCATTCGATGCAGGACGGTTCCTTCTACAACATATCCAAAATCCACTAAAATCAGCCCTTGGGAAAATTGTTTTAAGTGCTCCAAAGAGGACGATCCTTTTAAGCAATTTTCAACATTTTTCTGACCAGTGTTTTCTTGATGCAAGCTGCGTAAATCAATACTTTTCTAATGATGGTGATTCCAGAATCTTGTGTGAGTAAAAGTGAGGCATCGACGTCGAGTTACTATCATTCGGGCAAGACTTCTCTTGTTGGTCCACGTGTTGACACAGATGACAGTCCTGAAACGGAGATGACTTCGTGTGCCAATGTTGCTGAGCTGGATCAATTGAAACAGACCGATGTCATTGAGTTGGAGACTCTGTACGATGGAGTGAGAAGCAAAACATTTCCACTTTCAGATATTGCAGGATTTGATGGGCTTGTGAAATTAGAAGACTGCCTCTCGCAGTGTATCTCTGGGTTAGCACCGAAATCCACAACTGGAAAGTTCTGGCTTCAGTATGTGGAATATGTAGATCTCCTGAAGAACTCCATCCGAGCAGGACGATTAAGTAATTGGAACCTCCATATCACATCAAGCAGAATACTGAATCTATTTGCAACAACAATCTGTGTTTACAAAGCATGCTCAATTGTACCTCCAAATGATGATTGAATTGCCCGAGAAGCATCACTAGCTCTATAAACGTTTCGGTGAGAATGGAAATCACTCCGACCGACGAAGTAGTCAACCATGGTTAGGTCTTTCCACTGGCCTGGTAATTGAGTATGTCCTCGTGTGTTCTGTTAAGAGTCAAGGCTGTCTGACTAAGTTTGGTTTCTGTTCGGTTTCAACGGGTTTTCAACATTCACAGGTGTGCTGAAATCCATAATGTCATGTCGACAATTTCAAATATTAAAAATATAAGTGAACAACATGTTGATATGAGTACCTCCCGCATCAAGAGGGATTATTAAGACACTCTGGGTATTCGTGAATGGTTAGACGATCACAAAACCTTGTATTTAAATGAGGAATGTTTACCGCCACTCTCTACTCGGCTGATTGCCAGAGACAAGGACCAAATAAACAAACATGAAACCGAGTATGGACCATCATATTCATAAAACTATTGACTGCCTGAACTTCTTGAAAACGCAAATCAAACAAACCATGTACATCAAAGCATTGGAGCATTTTAATCATGGTGTTAAGATCAACAACCAGAAGGTTTTGGAAATCCTGTTTCTTGCTTGATCGTCATAGCTTGGGGCGGGGGGGGGGGGGGGGGGTAGAATACGGAACAGTATTGTTGAATATGAACTCACAGAAACCCCAACGTCTTTAAGGATGAAGCAACTCGAAAACCTTCCAGAGCTCAACTAGCACTATGCGATTACCAATTCGGTGGACACCGCGGGCACTCCAGGTAACCCCATTCCTGTCCTCGATGGTGGTGCATTTCTTCACAGGGTTTATAAAGTGGATGAAGAAAGTGTCAAACACAGATGTGATCTTCAATACACCACTTATGATCGATCGAGATATGGAAAGTGTTGTATAGTCTTTGGTGCTTATGAGGACGACGGACATCGATAAAATACCCCGAACATAGAAGGAGATCTGGGAAACCATGTGCCGATGTACGACTCGCTGCATCCCACACTGATCATCAAGCATTTCTTATGGATGCAAAGAACAGAATGCAGTTTATTAAATTGTTGAGTTCCTCTCTCGAAAACCACGGTCATAGTACCTGTAGAAATACTAGTGATGCCGATACAATGATTGTATCCATGTCTATCGAAATATCTTAGAACGGAACAAATTAAATATGACCGCCATAAAAGCCACAATGAACTGGCCACTGGCGGCCATCTTGATTCCGCTAACTAGCCCAAAATTAAAAAGACGCTTTCTCCAGAAACTGACAATGCGTAATCAAAAATTAAAACTGATTCAAGTCAGCATTCATAAGTTATTGGACGGAAAGCAAATTCAATGTGGCAGCCGTGACAAAAAATTCTTTATTTATTTTACGGAAACCAAAAGTTAACGGACGGGTGACGGGTGGACGGGCGGACATGTTGAATAAATACACTCTCGCCCCAACCTGTGGTCAAAGGGTCGTATGGGTATTGGTGGGGGTGTCTCGCAGATACCATTTATTTGTAATGCTTGTATCCCACCTACCTGGCATACAACAGCATTGGACTTGACAGGCATTATTAATAACTGTGGAAGAAAATTTGTTACTCTATGAACAAAAATCTATCTGGGGTTTCCGGGCTGCCATAGTTACCAACAAAAACAGCAGTTTAAAGAAAGTAGCATTTCGGGTGATTGAGTAGAAACCAATTTTCTAGAACTCAGACATTTTTGTTGCTTCAAGACGTTACCTCCAAGCTGGGAGCACAGGTTATACCCCTCAAACTGATCTCAAACTCTTTAGCAATAGTCATAAATCATCAAAGGATTAAAAACAAGCTCACAATGTGCAGCCTGTCCGTTACCTCAAATCCAAACACACCGCATTTAATATCAACAAACTTATGATAAAGTCACACTTTATTTACAACTAGCAGAGGTCAGCGTCCTATGGCATATGGACGATTATTCCACCAGCTGTGCAGGCTCCTAGAGTTGCTGTGGTTGAGGGTTTTACCACGGAGGCAACATCACTCGCAATCGGGACTCATAACTTTCCCTTTTCTGGTAAAATTACCTGAGGTGACAAATTTCAAATCTGTAAATGTACGAGTGTAAGGCGTTGTTGTTTGAAGGGTTGATGAATGAAGGGGGGCAATAACTATGTACTTAAAACTCCCTTGTCACGTTCGTCCTAGTAGAACCCCTCCCCCCACCCTCCGGTACAATATTCCAGCCCCATATCTCTGAACAGTTAGGTGTGCATACCGGTGTTGTTCTGGTTGAGTGGACAAATATTATTCGGACATTAGCAACTTTCGGTCTACTTTTGCTGCCAGTCTGTGGAATGAAGGCATCATTCTCTAATTTTGAAGTAGGAAGAGAGAAAGAAAGTGCAGTCAATCTCCTAACTGAAGCTCCATCTGACAGTTCATAAAGCACGGGCATAAAATTACGACACTGCAACCATTACTGATACGTCTGTGGATCAAACACATGGTTTTCCAACAACTCGGATTAGATCGGCAAACGACAGTCGTATTTTGAGGAGAAAATTGATAGTCATAATATTATAAGTTACACAGTTTGTTGGTGGCCTAATATGTTTTATATGGTGTCAGTTAATTTCATATTGGACGAGAGCGAAGCTCGAGGCCAATATGGAATTAACTGACACCATATATACCACATTAGGCCACCAACAAACTATGTAACGAATATATCTTACCGACTGTTGCATCGATGCACAGAACAAATAAGAACAGCGATCAAAATTAAATGCGAGAATTCTCACAAGGTGTTCACGTGTCTTTGCCTTGTTACAATTTATGGGAGAGTGCCTACAGAAACTCTCCCATAAATTGTAACAAGGCAAATTCATACATACCAAACAGTTCCATTTCGAAGGTAACATGACACACATCCACAGAATATGAAGCCTTTTAAGTTGCCTAACCTACATTTCAGATCAAATATGGGCTTCCAACACTCAATCTTTCAACTTGAAGCGTTTATCGGGTGCCGCCATTTTGAATCAATGAACAAAGGGGAGATACCCATAGCTGTCAGCGCATATTGATGTTGACAGGCAGTATTTGGTTTATAAGCAGTCTGCATGTGACGTCTTTGAACCAATGAAATTCCCAGATACTTGTAGGAGGTAAGATATAATAAAAATACAGAACTCAACTCAGATAGAGTGCGTAGGTAGGAATCAACGACCCGTGGTGGAGGTTTCTCTGTATATCACACGCGCCGTTGGCACTCGTGAACAAAAGGAAAAAGTCCATCTCGATTCGTTGATTCAGTCCCCAGTACTTTACCCTCCTTATGTTCTGTCTTAATATTAACTGATTAAATTTATTTATTAATCTAACTGCTAGTCTTTGTTGTTCTTTTGACCACGAGGGTGTGGTGTATGGGCGTCCGATTCGAGTTTGAACAAATCATGTCCTTGGGTTCATATTTCTACTCTCTCTTTGAGCCCGAGTTTTCACTCGAGGAAAATTATTAAAAAACCTTATTCATAACCTTTTGGTGGACAACATCCATATAAGGGTCAGATTCGAGTTCGCTCAAATCAAGTCCCTGGTTTCATATTTGGGCTCTCACTGGTAGCCAAAATATTTACTTTGTGAAATATAAGGACATTCTTTTTAAATCTTTTTCACATCTACCAGCCATAACCTTTTTATGTTTGGCATACAACATCCCCATAAGGGGCAGATTCAGGTTCAAATCAAGTATCTGGGTTCATATTTGGGCTCTTTGACCACATTTTCATGTGCATTGTGAGGAAAATCGTTTAGACGTCTTCTTATTCAGACCCACCAGTCACTTGCGTTTGTTATTTGGTATGTGATATGCTTAGTGGGGTCACATGCGTGTTTGTACGGATCAAGTTTCTACCAATTAGGTATTCATTCTCCCAATCAATGTGCAAAAATTAAAAGTAAATTATGAAGGACCAATTAATTTTTAAAAATCCTTCTATTTTCTTCAAAGAATCGATGGGTCTTCGTCAGGTTAGTTTTTCAGGCCCCTTGGGTCCTCTTGTCCATTATATCATTTTGCTAATTATCACTTCTACTACCCATCTATATATCCATTATATAAATGAGGAGTGCGTGATTCCTTCCGTGTTCGCTTCCTGCTAGAATTTTTCTCGCATGGACAGGGGTACTCGTCCTGCACAAGTGAGACCACTTCTTGTTTCATGAACATTTACAGTTTTATGTTTGTTTATTTGTTTGTGTGGGGTTTAACAGCAATTTGGACAGCTTGGGTTACATCTAGACGCACAATTTTACAGTGCAATACCGGTAGAGAAGAATCACCGAGCAATGATGAGTAACGTTCGGGCTCGCCAGTTTTCCACCCTGGCACAAGCAGGGTTAGCACTGGTTGAAGATAACAATGACGTGTTGTACATCATCAGCCGATGTGTTGTATGGCCAGGTTTCCGTCAGCAAAGGCAAGCTCCCCGCTTGTATCCGAAAAATTAAACTGGAGAGTAAACCAGATACTCACAATTGCACAGTCCTTCTCTCTGGGTACTCCGGCTTCCAGTACCGGCAAACTTGACCAGCTTGATCTAACTCAGACTGTTGAAAGTGTCATTACCCCCCCCCCCCCCAATAAACAAACACACAAACAAACAAACAAATTTACCTTTCTCATTCAAATATGTGAATGATTAGGGAGTGATTTGTAGCAAAATGTGTGTAGTATATTTTAACATGGCTGGGGAAGAGATCCAGGACTGGCTGGACATCTTCCCCAGCTTGTGAAACGTCACAAACATTCACAGAACAATTGTGGCGATTGTTTGGGGGTTTACTATGGTTGGGCAAATGTGTAAATAACACATATTCACTTTTTCCAAATGATTGCTATGTTTTTTGAGTGAGAGTGTGGGAAGATGTTTAGGCGAAGAGATCTTCCCCAACCTCAACTTTCAGGAACCCAAAATTGCTAGAAAGGCACTGAGGTTCTCTGTTTCTACAACTATAACTGACTGGTTGTTTTGTGGTATGGCACTCAATGGAAAATATCTTCCATGTTCTAGATATGTTGGCATGGGTGGGAGGTGGAGATAACCAGGCCTGGAATCCTTCCCCACCTTAACTTGAGATCTCAAAATTGTTGGAAATACCCTAAGATTGTCCGCTTCCAGTTGAATGGTCATTGTTGAATGGTGTAGCTATGAATGAAAAGACAATTTTCTTCCATGATTTATACATATTTTGACTTGGGGTGGGGGTGGGGGTGGGGGTGGGGAAGAGATACATGTAATCAGTAATCAGGCCTGAACATCTCTCCCTTCCTCCATCTCGACTTGAACAAAACATTGCTGCACAGATTTTACGATTGTCTGTTTCCAATTATTTGGTCGTTATTTAATTGGTATAGCATTCAATGAAAACACGTTTTCATTCATTTAATCTCTATGTATACTATTAAAAAGTAGATGATATCCAAACTGATGCAGATATTTTCGGAAAATGGTATTGGATACGCGTGACTGGACACATCAGTATGTTACCAAGCTTAGTGTGGATCATGAATGTCACCGGCCCACGAAAACTTCGTGCAGGTTTTTCGCACGAGCGCCGCGTTAATGTCTTGTGGGGGGGGGGGGGGGGGTACGTTTGAAATTCTAATTTGTACTAGACGGGCTTTTTCGGAGGTCTCATCGTTCTTTTCTTGGTATAAACTCGTTCATCAATAGTTTCTGGTCGAAACGTAACTTTTGAGGTATGCGAAGACTGACACGTGAAGAACTTTTACGTGCCGTTGGCATGCTGGAAGCTGGCAACAGACAGACGGCAGTGGCTCAAATTCTCAACGTTACTCAATCGGTGATTAGCAGGTTGTGGTCACGCTACCGTCAGACAGGCAAAGATGATGACAGACGTCGGTCATGTCGTCCAAGAGCGACAACTGCTAACCAGGATCGTTTCATCCGAACCACAGCATTACGTAACCGCCATCAAAATTCCTCCGAAATTGGACAGCAGCTGCACCGAGCGACAAATGTGCGAGTCTATGGTCAGACTATCCGAAATCGCCCACACAGCTGGAATGTGTACGCTCGACGACATCGAATAATTCCAAGTTTGACCGAAAGTCGCATCACAGCAAGGCGTAATTGGTGTGGAGCACGACAGTGCTGGGACAATCATCGGTGGAGCAGCATCATGTTTTCCGATGAATCGAGGTTCAATCTCGACTTCCACGAGAGGCGAAACAGAGTGTGGCGGCGGCGCAACGAACGATACCATGACGTAACCGTTAGGCATCACGATCGTACTGGTGGTGGATCGGTTCTGGTGTGGGGAGGTATAACCATGGCAAGCAGAACAGCATTACATGTCATCCAAGGGCGTGTCACAGGGCAGTACTACCGTGACAACATATTAGCAGCTCATGCGGTACAATTTGCACGACGTAACGGCCGTCGATTCATTTTTCAAGATCACTATGTAAGAGCACACAGGGCCCATGTTGCCACAGAGTTCTTCCAAGAGCAGAACATCACTACACTGTTGGTCAGCTCTAAGTCCTGACCTTTCACCAATCGATCACGTCTGGGATATGCTTGGCAGGCACGTACAACAACGCCAACAGCCCCTACCAATGTCCAGGAACTCGCCGCTGCACCACAGGAAGAATGGAATAACATAAGTCAAGCTGATATTGGACTTTGGTGAGTAGTATACCACGTCGAATCCGCGCTTGTCTCGCGAACCGAGGAGGACACAAGGTATTGAAGTCTTGGGCTGAATGTGGTAAATTCTCTGACTGACCGTCCATGTCTTCTTCAGCTCAGTGCGTGGAATGTGTGCTTGTCAGACACCCAACTACCGCTGAAATCATTCACTAGATGTCACAGAGCAATCCCTCAACTGTCTTTTTGATGAAAATATAAATATATTTCTTTATATATCTCAATTTTATAAAATATCCCCTACTTTTTTTTAATAGTATATATATTCTGACATGGGCAGGGGACATAACCAGATATCTTGGCCACCCCAAACCCCGTCAGACTCCGCCTGACACTCGTAGGATCTTTGCAACGATTCTTTGGACTTTGTTATCGTTGGGTGATGGAGTAGATAAAGGATAGTTATTTCCTTTTAACTGGTCACCATATTCCCAGACCCGGACATCTCCCCACGTCAGCGTGTCCAAAGAAGTAAAAAGAAATGCTGGAAAGTTCTAAGATTGCCTTTTCTAACTGACTGGTTGTTATTTGATGCTGCAGCTTGAAATAAAAAAAACAACATTCTTCCGCATTCTCTATATAGTTTGGTATGGCCTGGTTATCCCCGCCGCCCCCCCCCCCCCCCCCATCCCACCCCACCTCTAATCTTGTCAAACTGCAGTAGACATTGATACATGTATATTATATGTGAAATGTTGACCGACTGGTAAGAGTGTGTCGCTTTCGGATCGCAGTTCTGTAATCTATTATGTGTTGGTGCAGTTGCAGATTAGTCAGGGCTCTGGGCTTCAGATCATGGCGGCCTTAGATCATCTAGGATATATAGGACAATTGGTCGCTGGGCAATTGCCCCCGAGGCAATTCCTTAATAATACTTAATAGACAACTGCTCACTGGACACTTACTTGCCCACTTTTCTCAGGTTACGTACACTTGCTCATCCCTTTTTATTTAATTATCTTAAAAGAAAAAAAAATCCTTTCTGTGAACTGAATTATCAGCAAATATAGTTAGCCAATGTATTCCAATAGGTGCACTTTTGGATTATAGACACTTTAAATCTCCTGCGTTATAATTCTAGGGACACTCCCCAGCAATTTCTTGATAAGAACTTAGGACATGTTCAGGAAGAAACCATATGCATGTACATGTACTTGAACTAAGGATGTTATCCCATCGGAAATGGAATACCTCTTGGGATATTTTGGTCAAACATAAACACATACGTATGCCACTGGCACATGTTTGGAACACCCGTATGTTTTCAGAGATGATCCAACACAGCAGTGCATCTTCGATGATTTCCACTACCTTTCCTTCAAGCTTTTGGACAATGTATCTGAATTAAACACTGAACTGAAGTTTTATGGGTTATGAATAGTTTTGCATTTGCAATATAGCGAAAATGTTCAAATACATGGGACCTGTTATTTTTGTTTTTAAATAAATGGGTGGGCAACTGTCTGCTACCTGCAAATACTGGGTGAGCAACTGTTTGATAGGCATTTGTCCAGTGAGCAACCGTCTGTCCACCAAGCTTATGTAAAAAACGTGAGGATAAAAAATATTTAGTGTTTTTTTCCCAAAGCTGAAAATTTATTTCTTTATGCGACTTCAGAACTTGAATCAGTGTTACCGTCACCCGTTTTAACCCTTCACCCAAAGAATCGAATGCATCCGCCCACGTAATATGCAAATTCAGCAGTTGAAAAAATATTATTTTTCATACAATTTCAACAAAACCATATCATGTGACCTCCCGTTGGAACGAGCTCATTGAGCTCGTTCCAACGAGGGGTCACATGATATGGTTTTGTTGAAATTTTTTGAAAAATTTGAAAAAAATGATATTTAAAATAATAAATTTTGATATCATCTGCGTTGGGTAAAGGGTTAAAGAGATTTAACGGAACTAATTATTAATCCAGTTTCGACTCCTGGAATCATTTCAAAAGTTAATGATTAAAGTTCTGTTTCAGAATGGTGACTTCACAGCATATTTGTTCCATTACATGCATTTATTTATTTTTTTATATATTTATTTATTTATTTATTTATTTATTTATTTATTTATTTATTTTTTTATTTATTTATTTATTTATTTATTTATTTATTTATTTTTTATTTATTAGGGTTTAACTACACTTTCGAGAGCCAGGGTCATCTCGTGTCGGGCAGTTTACGAGTGGAAGAAGCCGGAGTATCCAGAGGGAACCACCAAGCAGCGACGAGCATCTGTCAGACGCCCCAACGTACTAAATCCACACGAGCCGGTTTGGCATTGGTTGAAGGCAAGTATACAATCCACGTGTAGTACACCTTAGTAGACAGTGCCACCGTGTCCCCACATGGGCAACTGGGATTAGGTGCCTGGCCCAAGACACGACGCAGTTACCATTGGCAGGGATACAACTGTGGGCCTTTCGGTCTGCAGACTAATGCTGTTACCATAGTGCTACGGCACTTTCCCAATTACATGTATCTGTTGTACCTTTTATTGGGATTTAACAACAGTTTCGACAGCCAAGGCCACCTCTTGTCGTAAGGAGTTGTAACTGAATAAAACTGTGGTGTTTTCCTGGCTAAAAAAAAACATGGATATAATATTATGCAGGGCATGCACAACACATATATGTACATGCAGCTGTATAAATTCCATAACAGCATAACTTAAGAGATCCAATAAAAACCTGAACACCTTTTGATTTTTGATGTTTCACAGATTTTGTTCGAAAAACATTATTTACTCTAATTTACTCTAAAAAATCTAAATGCACAATTTGTCAGAATACTGGCAATAAATTTAGTAAGACATATTGATGTAAATTTTAACATTACATGTAAAGGTACCTGTTTAATATTTTAGACAGCTACATGCACAGTGTGGTATATTTACAAAAAGGGACGTAACTAACAGACTTTTTTGGTGGGTGGGGGTGCTAGACGTATGTGGTATGTGCCCTACGGCACGGTCATATCGCCACAATATAACTAATTGCTGTTATCAAAGGCATATACGCTACAAATCAATTGGGATCATATTCAGTCAACCTATTGATTTGGGTTCATGTTTAACCCAACTGATTTTAGAGAGTGTGTATATGTTTGTCGGGCAGGCAAGAGATTTAGCTCAACTGAGTACTCCAAAGCTTGTGTATATTTTCGTCAGGTAAACAAGGACGTCCGTCCAACTTCGTAATTCATAATCTCTTGCCCATCCATTGCCTGACGAAAGCCATGATCGGGATCGACCCCTCCCCCCATCCCCTAAAAATTGCGCCCCCGAAGGGGTAGATTGTTTTCACAAGAAAATATGAAAAATGCTACAATATTGGACATAAACAGTATTCTAACAAAAGCTTTCGAGAAAAACGTCAGGTTAGAAAAGACTCATTGCATCGTGACTTGGCCACGGCGGCCGAACTGTAGTTTCCCACGAAATGTACATAATTAACTATTCACATCATTCTGTAACGTACGAAATTTAAAAAAACAAATAGTTTTTTATTGATCTACTTTTGTACCCTCATAATGAATAGCTCAGAAGTGAGACATTCCTTGTGTATTAAGTTGTTAACCAAAGTCTTCTATTTTTTATATACTGCTGACGTACAGAGTAAAACTGTTTCACTGTGTAACAGGAAAGGCTACCCAATTCCCGTCTATGCCGAATACAATTAGATGTGGGGTTCTGGTTATTGACAATAAATGGTTTAAAACACAGGAGAACAAATAACGTGGTTTATTCTGATGAACGATAGACAAATAATTAAACATACAACGAACAAAACAAAAAAATGAGCATTTGAACAAAGGCAAACAACAACAAAAAAAAATTGATGAAACCACGGCCCCTTTCACTGGCTTATCCCTGACTGCACCCTAAAATTACACCATGACCTCACTACTGTCCGTGTCACCATTGCGGGACGAATTTATAAGGCACTTAAACGGTGAGGGATATTACGCCGATATTAATATCCTGAGGGATTGTAATTTTGCCAGACCGAAACAGGAAAAATCAAATTCATTTCAGCTTCTCGTTACGAGTCTTACTAATCGGAGACATTTCCCTGATACCCTTTTACGGGAGATTAGTACATTTACCAACCGGTATTAGGTCTGGCAAAGAAACGCAGCACAGTTAACTAAAACTTTGTCGCCGCAGAAGTGGGGGCTGAAGAACAGTGACAATCGACTTTTATAGGAAATTTTTCGCACACTCAAAAAGGAAAGCGTGCGAGATGTTGCTAAAACACACTGATAACAAACTTCGCCACGCTCATCACGAATTGACCCAATAATAAAATCGGTAATACGTTTGACTCCAGAAACTAATAACACAGAGTGCAGTTTTACACAAGCCAGTGAACCGGGTCGCATAAACCGATTAACCCTGTTACATTCCCCCCACCTAAAAAAAAACAACTAATATTTGTTTTTACCAACACTATAACAGGGTCATCGATTCTACAAGAAAACATAATTTATGATGAAATACACGATGAATATTTGGTTGGTCAACCACCTATGTTGCAAACAATGAGCAACAGGACACTGTCTGCAACACAGGAGGTTAAACAAGCCACGTACTATATAGGCCTCCTATACATATTTAAACAATCTTTTTAAATTTTCTAAAATCTTCCTTTTCTGCCACTTCTTCTTCTTCTTGATGACCATCTGTGGTGAGCTGCCATTTCCTCTTAACTCTTCTAACACACTGAGTATTACCGTCCTTGACAATTCGAACATCCACCTCATCGCATCTAGCAACAGGATTCATCGTACGATGTTGCAGCACGTCTGCTGAAGATGAAACCAACTGATGACGTTCCATTGCCATCTTCTCGCAGTAGCTTAATCGCTGTTGTGGAACGCACTGGTAAGCCATTAATGTATTACCCGGGTCAACATACTGACTGTTTGTGTCTACGATACCAGCAGAACTAGCTGCTTTAACTTTAGCCTCCTCTCTAGAGAAATGATGACACCGCCAGTAATGCCTTTCCAATTGGTTCTTCTTCACATGAATAAAGGTACAGATTTGACAACGGAACTTCACGATAGTCCCACAACGATGCTTACTCTCCCAGTGCTTACTATACGCACGGTAACTGGAAAACACGGGCGTATCACACCCAACCACATTACAACTCATACCAGCCGCTGGAAATTCTGGCCTTATATCATTATCGAGCTCCAACAGCTCACTTTCCGGAACAGATAACTCGAACGATTCCATGATTTCTGAAAATAAGATGATTCAAATTAAATATCCAGCAGGGTACAGCAAATCAGATGCTTCTTTAGACTGCTTTAAGACATGTTATGGAGAATAAATGTCTCGAGGTTTGATAATTCGCCCCCTTCGCGTTCGTTTGGGACTAACAACTGAAAAATCATTCACATCTCCTCCATTGAAGGCATTTTCATCTATACTGTTATCATTCTCCATGTCCGAGATACATTCAGCCCCGTGATCTGATCCGGTAGTCATATCTTCCACTAACGGGGTATCTAAATTAGACCCTCCGGGAGGAATCCCACAAAAGGGCTTTAAGTGATCAACATGGACTACCACTTGGGCATTGTTACTAGATCTTTTAATCTCAAAATTAACATCAGTTATCTTCCTCAGTACCAAGTAGGGCCCAGTCCATCCCTGACAAAGTTTATTTTTGAGAGCAGGTGGATACCACCTCCAGACCCAGTCTCCGGTAACAAATTGCCGGGGTTTTAGCCCATGCTCATAGTACCTTTTTTGCCTTGAGGCAGTTTTGCCCAAATTTCGGTACACGAAATCAAATGTATTCCTCATACTATTTTGAACCCACTGCACACAATGGACATGGCAAGACTCCTTTATTCTGGAAGGGGGGTTACCCACCATCAAATCTAAGGGGCAGTTCACTTCCCTACCCAACATTACAAGATTTGGACTGCAATTTGTACTATCGTGTTTGGTGGACCTATAGGCCATCATAACATAGGGGAGATGGTCATCCCAATCATCCTGACACTCATTCACAAAGGAGGAAAGCATTTGAATTAAAGTACGGTTGAATCGTTCAACCAACCCGTCCGACTGTGGTCTGTAGGGGGCAGTTCTGGTTTTCTCCACCCCTAATTTTTCACACATAATTTTAAACATTTCAGATTCAAATTCTTTTCCTTGGTCGCTATGTATTTGACAGGGAAGGCCGAAATGTACAAACAACTCCGTAATCAGCTTATCGGCTACCGTGAAGGCTCTGTGGTTGGGGACAGCGAATGCTTCGGTCCACTTGGAGAAATAATCCCCCACTACAATGATGTACTCATTACCATTTCTAGTAATGGGAAGTCCACCCAAAATATCTATTGCTATCCTTTGCCAAGGCTGGGTAGACATTTCCTGTTGTAGTGGCGATTTTCCCTTCCCGGGACCCGGCTTTCTTTTAGCACACAGATCACAATAGCTGCACCACCTTTTTACATCTTCTGTCATACCAATCCAGTAAAATCGTTTCCTAATTGATTCAATTGTTTTGTCTCTTCCCAAATGACCAGAAGTCTTAGTATTGTGCAAGAAACAGATAATTTCATTCCGAATCTCTAAAGGTGCAATTATTTGCTGACAAGACATTCCACTGGGATCTTTCTCACAGTTCCTACATAATATCCCCTGATCAACCTCCAACACCTCCCACTGCTGACACATTACTCTCACACTGCGGTTTAATCCAGACAAAACTTTCTTTGGTGGTTTTACAGCATATTTCTGCTTTAATGAAATAACTTCATTCACATCCGGGTCAGCTTCCTGCCATTTTTTTATTGACTCTTTGGACCATGACTCAACCCAGTTAGAAACAATATTAAGTGGGTCACCGCTTTCGGAATTGGAAATCACGGCACAATTTACATTCTTGCAAGAAAAACAATCCTCTCGCTTGCATTTATGAAATTTTCTGGATAGACCGTCTGCATTTCGATGCAGACTGCCTTTTCTGTACTGGATTTCACAGTCAAATGTATCAATAATCGATATCCACCTAGCGATCATCCCTTCTGGCTCCTTAAAGTTCTTCAGCCAAACCAAAGAGGTGTGATCAGTTCTTATTACAAACTTTCGACCCCAGAGGTAATGTTTGAAGTATTTCAGAAAGGTTACTAAGGCCAAAAGCTCCTTATAAGTTGTGCAGTAATTTTGCTGTGCTTTATTAAGTGTATGACTAGCATATGATATTACCTTCTCCTCCCCATTTTGGACTTGGGACAAAACAGCACCCAACCCCACTAAACTGGCGTCTGTATCAAGAATGAACAGGTCATTACTTGTTGGATATGTCAAAACTGGTGCAGTCATTAGCAGCTCCTTGAGCTTCAAGAATGCCTGCTCACAGTCTCCATCCCATTTGAACTTTGCATTCTTTCAAGTCATCTTTGTTAAGGGTGAAACGACAGTAGCAAAATCTGATATGAAACGGCGGTAATATCCGGCAAAACCGACAAATGTCTTAATTTCTGCAACCGATGTTGGTGACTTCCATTCCTCTATAGCGGCAATTTTCTTTGGATCACAGTAAATGCCACCGCCAGATACAATATGCCCCAAGTAAGTAACCTCCTTTGCAAACAACTGACACTTTTTAGGTTTCAGTTTCAAATTTGCTCTCCGTAAACATTCCAAAACAGCCTTCAAATTTTCCAGGGCCACGTCAAAACTTGATCCAAAAACAATAACGTCATCCAAGTAACACAAACACCGAGTCCACTGAAGGCCTCTCAGGACTAGGTCCATCAGCCTAGAAAAAGTTGCACAAGCGTTACAGAGGCCAAAACTCATAATGTTAAACTGGTATAGACCCACGTGAGTTGCAAAAGCTGTTTTAGCCTTATCTTGCTCGTCAAGGCTCACTTGCCAATATCCACTAGCCAGATCTAATGTAGTAAACCACTGAGAATTACCTAACATATCCAACACATCATCTATGCGTTTTAATGGAAAGGCGTCTTTACGAGTAACCGAATTTAGTTTACGATAATCCACACAGAAACGTACAGATCCATCTTTTTTAGAAACTAACACCACAGGTGACGACCAGGGGCTGTCGCTGGGTTCAACTATACCCTTTTCTAACATACTACTAACTTCTTGCTCAATTTTTTTTCTTTTGTCTGAAGACGCTCTCCGCGGGGGAATCTTAATAGGCTTTTCTTGACCAGTGTCTATCTTGTGCTTAACCATTTGTGTTCTACCCAAATTTCCATTGGGCCCTACAAAAACATCTTGATATTCTGAAATCAGATCAGTAACTCTTTCTGTTTCATGAGGAGTTAAGCGTTCGCCACATTCCCAAACAAGGGGAGATAAATGCTCTGGTAATAACTTACCAGTCACACTTTCACTTGTTTCATTATCTCCCGGCACTCCTTCTACCCGGGAAATACTGGCTATAACAGAATGACCATTGACAGTGACTTTCCTTTTCGAAAGATTCATAACTGACATCACCACAGAACCATGATCAGATTTAACTAAAGAGCGGGCCATTAACAACCCTTTTCTTTCAACAAACTGCGATGGTTCTATTAAACCTTCCTCAAAAGAATAAGCTCCCTCCACACATCCACTGATTAGACATTCCGTTTCAGGTTGAATTGTTACTGATTTATCTAACCGTACCAACGCGGTATGGCCAGAGTGTTCTGGAAATAATCTTATGCTTTTACCATTTAGCTTTAATTCCTTTTTCTCAAATTTCAGCTCTCCATCATGTTTAGACAGAAAATCTGCCCCAATTATGCCAGAAAACTCATGCAACTCAGCAACAACAAAATCATGTTTTAAATTCTGAGTTCCAATCCAGAAATCCAATACAAGATTTCCCAATACAGAAAGATTGCTTCCAGAAGCCGTAGCCAATTCCAATGAAACATCCCAAAGATCAGCAACACCAGATTCTTTTATCTCTAAATAAATATTTTTACTTATTATAGTTACTGCAGAGCCAGAGTCCACTAAAAATTTAAAATTTCTACTGTTTATCTTGACTTCAACAAAAAGACAACTAGGATGAACTGATTTTAAATAAATTTTTTGCCCATTTCTGTTTCCTTCAATTTTTGTTTGCGACGGCGGGGTCAAGCTTTCGGGCCCAAACTTGACCTCCCTTAGTTTCCCCGCTCTTTCCTGAGATCCGGATCAGAGTCGATATTTTTGTCAGTCTTGGGGTTGCATTTATGTTTAGGGACCCAGTCTTCATTGCATTTGAAACATTTTTTCTGCTTCCCCTTTTGATTTTTACGCATATCCCAATTATCCAATATTTTGATCAATGTACTGAATTCTTCTTGAATTAGTTTAATAATATCAAATCCAGTAGGCTGTTGTTCACTTTGTTGCTTTTCATTCTGAACTACGGAAACATAACCTTTTGACCTTTCCAGCATATGAGATCCCACAAAGGCTTCAAATTCTACAGCACACGCAATAGCATCATCCAAAGTTTTTGGACGGTTAAACTGCACATGCTTACGCTTTTCATAACTTTGTAGACCGTGAATGAACTGGTCTGTTACATAAACTTCCTTTGCTGACATAGGAAGTTCCGGGAAAGCCAAGTTAGACAACCTCCTCAAAGAATAACCAAACTCAGCAACAGATTCTGCTTCTTGTTTTTGACGATTCCTAAATTCTAACCTGAAAGCAGCTTCACGACCGGGGGGTTTAAATCTTTGTAGGAATGCCTGCCTAAAGCTGAATAGCTTCCGATTTGATTCAAGGTAAGATCACTCAAAATTTTCTGGGCCGATCCCTGGAGGCACATCATTAACTGTTGACCCTTTTCCTGATCATCCCATCCATTCCAAGCAGCCACCTGCTCAAAATGAATGAGATAGTCCTGAAAATCAGTGCTCCCTGCATAAGGCTGAGGTTCTTTTAATACTCTTTGTCGCTCCCCTCTGTCCTTGTGGATCGGCTCATCAAAATTCATAAACTTAGGTTGGTTGTCACTTAAATTAGGGAAAGAGACACCACGTTCAATTCTATTAAAACCTGGGCATTCAACTGAAACATCAAAACGGTTGTTTGCTTGAGGTCCACGTTGAGTCCTATCCCGAATCATTTCCATGAAAGGTCCCTGAGGATAACCAGATGATGGACATCTTTCAAACTGTGACTGAATTGCAGGACCTAAATCAACAATTTGTGAAGAACGAAATGGGGTCGAACACAATCGCGCACCCCTCTCACGCGTCTGATTGTCACCCATCTGTTTAGAATCACTACGCTCCAGGCCCCTAGACAAATTCGGACAAACTGGCTGCTGAAAATGTTGTGCCGAAGGATACATCGAAACGCCATCGTTTGCAGAATAATGGCGATTTGATTGTATTCTATTGGTACTTTCTTGGTGAAACATGGGTTGGTTTTTATCGAACCCAGATCGATCAGCAACAAAAATGCTTTGAGACCCTTGTCGTTCCGGTGTTTTAAGATCCATGAGTCCAGGTTCATTTCGACCAGAATCAAACAGATCCTTTCTACCATAAAATGCCCCATCTTGGTCATACGAGGGTGCAGGTACTGTGTTAGTCTGGACTCTCCGCCTAAGTGCAAACATGTTGTACCCTACAGCAACTCCACAATCATCACCTAATGACAGTCTTTTAATGTCACTATTACTCGCCAGGTTTGAACCAATTTCCCTTTTCGGCAATTGCAAATAGTCAGATGAATTGCTTCGTTCCATTCCGACCTCTCTGCTCGATAACTCGCATTGTGGCTGAGGTAAAAATGCACCCTTACGCACCCCGGGATACTGTGCCCCCAGGGGCTCAGAACGGTTCTCTGTGAAAGTATTATCTTCACGCTCATTTCGATAATAATTCTTCCTTCTAGTACAATGATTTGAGATAAACAACTGCTCTTGACCAGGACACTCGAAGTCATCTTTGTAGGAAAACCCAGTGTTTAACAAATCCTTGGTGTAATTGAAATCTTTGCCCTGTGGGCCCCCAGCATCCAGAGAGTTTCTTATCGACTCCTCTTTAGCTTGTGTTCCCACATACTCTTCAGCACCACAAAATGCTTTATCCGTTACATTCAGCGTCCCTATTCCCGGAAAACTTAGATTCCCTGCCTGTGTATACAAGGGCAAACTTTATACGGAACTAACAGGGCAGCACACGGAACTCTGTAAATTGCTGACCGGCGCCGAAGACATTGAAGGGGTCCGCAACGCACTAGCCACCTTACACCTCGCTCCCTGGGTACCTACACTTACATTATTAGAATCACCTTGACTCACAACGCCCAGATGACCAAAGCTCCAAGACTGAGTGGACAAATTGACCTCCATCATTGACAATATCACAACAGATTACCCAGATCTCGGTGGAACCTCCAAAATATGTAACAGGAAAGGCTACCCAATTCCCGTCTATGCCGAATACAATTAGATCTGGGGTTCTGGTTATTGACAATAAATGGTTTAAAACACAGGAGAACAAATAACGTGGTTTATTCTGATGAACGATAGACAAATAATTAAACATACAATGAACAAAACAAAAAAATGAGCATTTGAACAAAGGCAAACAACAACAAAAAAAAATTGATGAAACCACGGCCCCTTTCACTGGCTTATCCCTGACTGCACCCTAAAATTACACCATGACCTTACTACTGTCCGTGTCACCATTGCGGGACGAATTTATAAGGCACTTAAACGGTGAGGGATATTACGCCGATATTAATATCCTGAGGGATTGTAATTTTGCCAGACCGAAACAGGAAAAATCAAATTCATTTCAGCTTCTCGTTACGAGTCTTACTAATCGGAGACATTTCCCTGATACCCTTTTACGGGAGATTAGTACATTTACCAACCGGTATTAGGTCTGGCAAAGAAACGCAGCACAGTTAACTAAAACTTTGTCGCCGCAGAAGTGGGGGCTGAAGAACAGTGACAATTGACTTTTATAGGAAATTTTTCGCACACTCAAAAAGGAAAGCGTGCGAGATGTTGCTAAAACACACTGATAACAAACTTCGCCACGCTCATCACGAATTGACCCAATAATAACATCGGTAATACGTTTGACTCCAGAAACTAATAACACAGAGTGCAGTTTTACACAAGCCAGTGAACCGGGTCGCATAAACCGATTAATCCTGTTACAACTGTTTAGCAGGTAAGTAATTCAGCTGTTACATGTTTGATCAAAGTATGTGATTTGAGGGAAGACAGCGGTTATCGGAATGTGTGTTCTACTCTCCAGTTGCATATTTGAAAAGGCTCCAAAACTGTGGAGGGTACTGTACCCCATATCAGTGTATTTTGTCTTTCGATTTGATCAACATGCTATACGATATTGCGCTATCAAAACCACAACTGTTCAGTTTTGGCGAAACTTTGTAATTAATAAAGGTGTCGTCATTTATGGTCTTGGAGAAATCTGTTCTCGTTGTTTCTATTCTTCATGATCATTGCTGATACGCTTCCACTACTAATTGCATAACTTCTGGTACTAATATTCTGCCGCTGATTAACACTTTTACAACTCTTACACAAGCTTCTCCCTATCTTCTCAAACCTGCCACGCCTTAATTGACGTGGAAGAAGACTTCTAGTAATTGCCCCAAAACGTGATGTTCACTCGTTGTTTTCAGTAATTTGTAAATTTTGTTTTCGAAAATCCAGCAATAATACCCGTAACAACTTGGAAAATGGAAAATGGATTTCTCTAGACCGTTAATGTTTGACAATGGTCATGCTTATGTCAGAAACTGAACTCAGATTACATGCTTGTGTCAATGTGTAAAAAATCAATGAGGTCCTTCAATACAGTTACAACTGGAAGACCTGTCACGAACTGTACGCTCATCTAGACTTAATTGCGCGTAGGAATTGCGCACAATTGCCATATCGAATGGCATCCAAAGCACGGCAAGTTCTCCTGGTCACTGCCTGCACACACAGGCAATATTTCTGTCAATGGATCTCCGGGTTACCCGGAGGTCCATTGGCTGAAACATTGCTTGTGCAAAGGTCATATGTACAGAATTTGATATAGCCTTACTATGGTCATAACGCGTAGATTAACGCCCAAATCGACGTGCTATTTGTGCGCATTTCATGACAGGACTTCTAGTTTTAACTGTACATTTTACGTATAATTCATATTATCATCTTTGAAGACACTGCATGAAAATAGCATAGCCTGAATGGCTGTCTTCTGGCCATTCCCATATAAAGGGCAGAAGCAGATATATCCAGACGGCAAAGTTACTTGGTAATATCGAATCTTGGTGATTGATTGAGCCTGTACACATCAAGCCACAAGCAAGCGATGTAGGCGATCCGGCAAAGAAGCAATACCATCATTATCTCCCCAAACATGTAACTTCAACTCCGTTTGACATCCCAGACTTTGCTCGCGCCACGACGCGAACACAGGTATCAACAACTCGGGTGTGCAAGTCACCAGAAACTACTCCTACTTAACGAATTATTGTGAAAAAGGTTGCCCCAGCGACTGCATTCCCGACCCCGAACATCGGATCATGTCCAAAAGTCTCTTGTCCCTATACGGTAGCATAGCAAGACACCGGCTACATGCACCACAACCCGACAAAACTTGAAAAAAAACAACAACAAAACCCTTCCGGTAGGTCCGTCATTGCTCCTCCGCTTCACTTTTTGATGTGAGATCTAGAGTAATTTTGTTGGGTTGACTCAAACGACTTTCGGCTTTTGGGAAATGAATGGAGGGAAAGATCGGTGGAAAACTCCGTTCTGGGCTTTTGTTGTTGAATTTTCTCACATTTCCGTGTGTTTATTCCAGACGGATCCGTGTAAATTTGGAAAGCATATTGTATTGTTTTGATGAGCTATGGGAAATCTGGTCTATTTATTTCTTTTCTGCCCACTTGGAATTGGCTTTTGTCATATATGGCTGACGATCAGGCGTTGTTTTGGCTGTGCTCTATATCTTTTCTAGTTCCTGTTTTCTTTGACATAATTAAGATCAGAATGTAAACGAGCGCACACTGGCAGCACACAGATATTGCCTCTCTAAGTGAGATTAACACTGTCCGAAAAGTGGCCCCGTGTTTTCCTTTTGCATGTCAGCTATCACTGATGATAGATAATTGTTTGACGTTGATTTGTCAGGCTGTCAGTATGTTCTTTTATCACTTTCCGGGATGCCATTTCGGTGGGTTCTTTTCGATGTGCTGTTCAAGTGGCGTAGTTTGGTGTTGTTTAGAAATGTTTATTTTTTATTTATTTCATGTATAGTTTCGATTCCAAATTAAACAGGCAATGTAACGAAATGCCCTCCACGGAGCGCGTTGGGTTAACCTCCGTGGGGTGCGTTGGAGTCATATGATTGCACTCGAGAGTCTTGGTTCCCGAAGTGTTAATGTGTTAATCAGAGTGGCCAAGTCCTACTTGGTAATAATTCTCTGTTGTATAAACTTTAATAAGTAAACGCTGTTTTCAAGCACAAGTTATGTAATTTTCTTCATATTCCCAGTATATTTGCATTGCATAACATCAGTGCAACTGGCCTAACAAAGTACTCTGCACACTTACGATAAGTGGAGCACGAGACACAAAATTAGACAATAGTCTGACCTAAAGTAACCTTACGAAGGTGTTTTCGACAGTATTTGCAATTATGACTGGCATATTAGCTAGTAAAAGCCTAACCTATAATAACCCCATCAGAATGCTTTTGACAGATTTTAGCATTGTATACTGACCCGACCTAACCTCAACACACCCAGTATCACTTTCATGTTCTGAGAATTGTGCAATCTTGCACGTTCGCTAGGTGGCACTGTCGGTTTTGAATGGTTTTGTAATTGTACACCTACTAATTGCCAATGTCCTTTTAAATGCAAGAACGCATACTCTTAGCATAGGATACCCGCAGGATGCCCTACTATCCCGGAATGGAAGTAAGGGGTTAAGAAAAACCTCTCCACCATCTTGGGGTATAAGTGGTGTTCTGTGGTGTTTTATGACGTCAATTGAAACAAGATCTGCCCGAGTAAGCACGAATCAAACCGTATTTAAACCAACGGAATCACCCGAGACTTCACTTCTCTCTTTGGTCTTCCGTTGTGTACAAGAAGTCACTCTCCTATTCTCGTGGAAGGACGCCGCCAAATGCTGCCAGGCCAGACAACAGTTCCAGACACAGGACGCGATGAGAGTGATGCGATAATTTCGACTTAGTCTCATTTCGTATCTGATATATTTTAGAAATTTACCAGAGAGAGAGAATATTTCTTTACAAGTTTTAAATTGTAGGAATTTTATTTAGGGTTTAGCGAATAAACGTAGAAAACTGTAAGTAACTTTTATGTGTTTTGAATTCACCCTTTCACTGCGGCTGCAGTATCAAGAATTGTTGCAGACTCTTCAGAAACTGGTTGCCTCCTAAGACTGAACACTTAAATTGTCCTGTGGCCACTTGCCACGATTGTAGTCTGAACCCAAATTCACTAGACGATCATTTTTCTGGGGTACTTAACCCTGCTATGCCACAGGCCAGTTTATATGGTGCCGCCCGTCAGGATGTAGACTCTGACTTTTAACTCTCTTGAAACGATTGGGTGAACATTCTAGAAACATCTATTAACCCTAACAGACCCAGTGAAGCTGAAATTGACTCAAAACGTTGCCGCTGGGGAGCACAGTGAACTTGTGAGAACTTTTTGCTAAATATTTATGAGGGACAGACATCCCTTAATTTTACTGGTAAATTGAATGCCTGGCAGCTGAAATTTCTAAGGCAGCAGACGCAGACAGCGCCCTCTGAATCTAAAACTGGTACAACTCCATGGTAGAACTGGTTGCATGTCCAACGAGCCATTATTTACACTGACGCCGACCGCCAATTGCTATCACATCCAAACCAGGCTCGACTGGTCGCACCGAGCGTTGCTCATCAGATATATCGAACTTTTGACTGAACATCAGAGAAAAACGGAAACTCAGGGAACTGTGAAAAATCTTGAGGAATTCCAGGAAATTCTGAAAAGACAACCGCGTGTGTTTCAACAGTTATAGTGCTAGCAAGGTAGGTGCAATTTTCTTCATTTTACGTTCATTAACAGCAGAAAAATTAAATTGTCAAATATTTTTCATAGTAATAAAATTCATTAAAAATAACTACGCCACTGTCAGACAGAGAGCGACGGTTAATCGATGAAATTACTCAAGTGAAACAGGAAAGGGAAGGTCTTGTGGGTCAGTATGAGCGGCAAATTGCTGAACTGAACTCTCAAGCTCAGAGCTTGACGCAGCAGCATGCTGCCTCACAACAAACCCTTCAACAAACGCAGACAGCCCTCGAACAGGTTCAAGCAGACTTAGTACAGCAGAAAGCTGATTTAGAATTACAGTTAGCTACTGACAAGGCCGGTGCCCAAGCAAAACTACTGAGATTAAAAAAACAATTTGCAGAAGCTGAAAAGAAAGCCAATGGCCCCATGTCTTCTGCCATAATCGACCTGCATGAAACCGTGCGCCCAAGTGAAAAGAGTAATGCAAAGACTGCTAACGCTACTCAGGCTCAGTCCATTCATTCCCATATTAAAAAATTTGACGGAAACCCCCTGAATTTTCGGGGATGGATAAAATCTCTTGACCTTTTCTGTGAGACAAATGATGTAGAGGAGAAACGACGACCTAAAATCACCGCTCAAACCAGTGACTTTGTAGTTGCTGATTTCATTTTAAGAACAATGAAGAAAAATCCTGAACTGCCCTGGTCCGAACTGTATGGCGAACTGAAAAGTCGCTATAGCGCCACAATGGATAACTCCATGGCTACCAATCAGTTGCGCCATATGCGACAAGGGAAAAATCAAACTCTTGTCTCATATGCTGAGCAACTGTTGATCTTGCAAAAGATGCCTTTGATCAGGAAATTGATAACCCCACCATTCAGAAAAACCTCTCAGATTACTTTTGTGACGGGTTGTATGACAACGACGTTCGGATGAAACTAATCCATCGCATGCCCAAGACGCTAGAAAACGCTGTTAGTCAAGCATTATTTGAAAACGCCGCGAAAATCAAATTCCGCGCCCGCTCTGAAGCCGCCAAAGGAAAAGCGCCCTTTGGGAAGGCATTTGACCGACAATATGAAGAATATGAGCGCTATCGGGACCCTGTATTTCGTGATTCTATCGACGAACAGGAAGAACCTGTAGATCTCCTTCTGGAGACAAGGGACGAGACTCCCATGGACATAGGTGTGGCGCGCTGATGCCATAAGGTGAATATTTTAACGAAAAACTACAGTGGAGTTATGCGCGACCTCCATACCAGAATCAGAACAAAACTCAGTACAATAGTCAATACCGAAATAGGGGAGGACAAAATTACAACAGATATCAGAAACCGACACGATTTTCACGACCGGTTTGCAATCGTTGTAACCGCATTGGCCACGTGAAACGCGATTGTCGCGTTAACTTGACCAAGCAGGTGAGAACATTAGATATTCAGCCAGCAGGTGAAAGGTCACCAGGGGCGACCTTTTGCTGCTTTTGCTGTGGGAAGCCAAACCACTTTGCTCGCGATTGCCGAGTCAATTTAAACGAAGGGAACTCTGCCCATATGGGGCAATGAGCAGAGATAAGGAGAAGTCACATGCTCCCAACAGAAGTGAAAATGGAAATCACCAGGGAGAAGTGTTAAATCATGTAAATAATGTACAAAATGAATGTATGAATAATTGTAAAAATAAAATTGTCAATAATAAGACAGGTGGAAAAACGGGTAATAAAACATGTAATATAAAGCCAAGTACTCAGTCTCAAACAAGGAGAACCAAAAATGGTTCTCCTCCAGTGAAAAGTAAAGCCATTCAATGCACAAGGTGTGGTCAGACCACACATAATATGAAAAATTGTACAGTAAAATTCACAACCATTCCTCTGACTGGTAGGCCTAGGAAACCCAAAGCCAACTCACAAAATGGCTGCCCTGCAAGGGACAGTCAGCAAGAAAAATTTACTTCACAAAATTGTTTCAGCTATCGGACCACCAGTGGTCTGGAAGTAAAAGTATAGGACTGGAATAACCCAGGTAGCTACTGACGCTACGGTGAATGTGGCTAATAGCCAATTAACCCATGGCGGAGGTGTTGCTAGAGCTATAGCTCTTGGAGCTGGTCCAGCCCTTGAACAAGAATGTCAACAATATATTCAACAGCATGGAAACCATCCAGTAGGTGAGAATATGACTACCACTTGTGGAATGTTGCCATGTTTAAAAGTGATACATGCTGTGGGACCACGCTGGAATGATTACAGTGATAAAAATAAATGTCTCAATGTTTTATACAGTACTGTACAAAAAGTATTACAGGTATGTGACAACGAAAATTTTGTAAACATAGCTATCCCACTCATCAGTAGCGGGATATATGGTGTACCTAAACAAAAGTGTGCAGATGTTTATGTGAGAGTTCTACAAAACTTTACTCCTAAACAATTAAAAGAGATACACATTGTAGATGTAGACCCTGATATTATGATTTATATGAAAAATGCTTATGAAAATCAAACTATGAAAAAGTCTTGTAATTATAGTCAACCAGGTAAGCAGGGTTGTGTTGAAATAAATCAACAGAAACAGACAGTATGTGAATCAGGAAATAGGAATCCAAGAATAAGGAGCCAAGAGAAATCACTTGGGAAAAACCCAAAACTACAAAACAGGAAAAACCCAAGGGAAAGTAATTGGAAAAACCCATGTCAACAGGAAGTGAAACACTCTATGGAAACCAAGGGAAATAACTTAGTAAACAATGATGATTACCCAAATGGGGAACAACAGCAACAAAAACTTAGAAATTCTCAACCGGAAACAGTAACCATAAATTATGGGGCTGCTTCTTTGAATAGTGTCTTAGTGAACATCAAAGGACAACGAGTACGTGCCTTGTTAGATACAGGGGCACAGACAAGTTGTATTAGTACAAAATTTTGGAAAAATCTTAAACACCGACCAAAATTAGTTGGTGATAAAAATTCTTTACCTCGAATTGCGGGTATTACTGGGAATGACACTCTCCCTCGAGGAAAAGTTAGACTTGAATTTTATATTCAAGGAATTTATCAGGTGCATGAGTTCTTAGTAATAAATGAATTGAATCGAAGTATGTTATTAGGAATGGATTGGATAAGGGGCAATCGAGTTAATTTATATTGGGAATTTCATAAATTGAGATTAGATGGTCACCATATACCTATTGTTCAAGATATACAGGTGAGTTGTCTTACTCGACTGATCAATCAGGTGGAACTTAAACCACAGTCCACTTGTTTGTGTACAGCAAAAGCTTCCGGTGCAAAATCTGTCTTTGATACCAAATACTTAGAACATCATGGACTGACTAAAGGTCATGTGGCTGAACAGCCTGGCCTCTTAGTTAGTAACAGTATAGTTACTAATGGAAATGAAACCATACCTGTACTGTTGGTGAACAGTACCAACAAACATTATACCTTGAAAAGGGGACGTTTGATTGGAAAACTTGAGCCAATAGAACAGGAAGAAAAAGTCTTAGAAATTAATCAGATCTTAACTCAAAATACACCTGAAGATCAGATCACAGATGCTGACATACAGGTTCCTGAGGACAAACGGCACCTGTTGATGCCAGTCATCAATAATAATAAAGACTTGTTTGCAAAAACTGATAAAGAATTAACTCAGACAGATACAGTTAAGATGCGCATCGACACAGGTGATACGCCACCAATCAAAAGTAGAGCATATAGAGTTCCATTACTGAAGAGAAAAATTATGGATGAAGCACTTGAAGAAATGCTTCAATCCGGAATTATCCGAAGGTCAAATAGTGCATGGAGTTTTCCGTGCTTACTCGTGGACAAGAAAGACGGCTCGAAACGCTTCTGCATTGATTTCCGCAAGCTCAATGAAGTCACGAAAGTTACGAACTGGCCGCTTCCATTGATTGACGACATCTTTACTTTATTGAATGGATGTCAATACTTCACCACCCTTGACATGAAGTCAGGCTACTGGCAAGTCAAGATGGATGAAGAAGACAGACCAAAAATGGCCTTTGTTTGCCATAAGGGCCTTTATGAGTTCAATGTGATGGCGTTTGGACTCGTGAACGCACCCTCGGTGTATCAATCCCTCATGACAAGCGTCTTGGAGGGCCTAGAGGATTTTTCTCTGGCCTACCTTGACGATATTTTGATTTTTAGCCGTGACATAAAATCTCATATTGACCACATTAAACAAGTATTTGGTCGACTAAGAAAACATAAGTTGAAGCTAAAAGCTAAGAAGTGTTCCTTCTTTCAATCTGAAACATCTTATCTTGGTTTTGTAATTAGTAAAGATGGAATTTAACCTGAGACTTCGAAGGTTGAGGTCATTCGAAAATTAAATCCGCCGAAAACGGTAACAGAAGTAAGATCTTTTATGGGCATGACCTCATACTACCATAGATTTATTCCTCGGTTCAGCGAAATTGCTCAACCACTCTTAGAACTGACAAAGAAATATGCAAGATTTCATTGGCGTGATACACATTAAAAAGCCTTTCAAGAATTGAAAGATCGTTTAACTCAAGTTGCTCATTTGTCATATCCAAATCCAAGAAAGCCTTACATGCTTTACACAGATACCAGTGGCCACGGTGTCGGAGCGGTTTTGGCACAACCATGTGGTGACGAAACAGGTCAACTACCTGGAGTACCTGATGAAAAACCCATTGTCTTCCTCTCTCATAAATTGGGTGAAACCCAACAGAAATGGTCGACATTTGAGAAAGAAGCTTTCGCTATCTCATATGCATTGGATAAATTCAATAACTACCTGCAGGGAGCAGAGTTTGTTATTAAGACAGACCACGCCCCCTTGCAGTACTTGTTGAAAAGTCCGCAAAACAATGCCAAAGTACAACGCTGGGCATTGAAGATAGCGAGTTACAATTGTAAGATTGAATATTTACCAGGTAGAAAGAATACATGTGCTGACCTACTTTCTCGTTTACCTGAAGGAATTGCAAACGCTGACCCCGGGTACGAGATGGATAATGTGGAAAATCAGAAAGCATTACAAATTGGAATTATAAATAGTAATAAAATTGATCCTCAAAGATATGTACATGTCATCACAGATGAACCTCAGGTTCCGCCCGAACCACAAGCAATTAATTACAAAGATTTGGACATGAAGGTAGAGCAACAGAAAGATGAAAAGATTGTAGAAATCATTAAGAAGTATCAAGGTAACAATACCCCTGCACACATTAGTAGTAGATACCTCATGATTGAGGGAGTATTATATTACATTAGTACAGTTGACGATAACCCACGGGTACGCTTGTGCATACCCCAACAATTACATGCAGATGTGTTGAAACAATACCATGACAAATTAGGTCACCTTGGCATAGACAAAGTGTACAATAATATCAGTAGAAAATATTATTGGAAAGATTTATATAAACATATTTATTAACATTTAGAAAATTGTCTTGTGTGTCGAGCTCGTAACACCAGAGCTCACACTCTGCCATTGCAAGAGACTGATAGACCTCCATACCCCTTTGCTAAAATAGCATTGGATATGAGTGGTCCACACCCTGAGACTCTGTCAGGAAATAAATATATTGTGACCTTCATAGATATTTATTCTGGCTGGCCTGAAGCGTTTCCAGTGCCTGATAAAAAGGCGGAAACAATTGCTAACCTGATAATAGATCAAATTTTTCCAAGATTCGGATGTCCTTTAGAAATATTAACAGACAATGGATCTGAAAATGTAAATGCAGTGATGAAATATTTAACTAACTACTTCAAGATACATCATGTAACCACTTCCTACTTCCATCCACAATCTAATGGGAAGGTAGAGAGGCTACATAGAACGCTGGATGACATCTTAGCAAAACTAGCTCAAGAAGAATTGGAAACATGGGATTTATTCCTAAACCAAGCTATGGCAGCCATCAGGTTTAATGGTAGCGAATCTTCTGGATTCTCTCCATTTTATCTGGTGTATGGCAGAGATGTGGTTTTACCACTCGACAATATACTTAAACCTCGAGAAAAATATGTAGGTGAAGAACCTCATAAGATAGCCATTCAGGAACAACATAAAGCATTTAGAAAACAACAAGCTGCACAAAAGAAACGAGTATTAAAGCAACAAAGATTACATGATATGACAGCAAAGGATATCACCTTTGAAGTAGGTGATCCTGTTTTATACTCCTCAGGAAAATCTAAAGGAAAATTAGAATCGAAATGGGACTACCCATTTCGAGTCATTGAGAGAACAGGTCCAGTGAGTTACAAGATACAAGATCAATTAACTCACAGAATAATTAAATGTCATGGAGAAAGACTTAGTAAAGCACCTCAAGAATGGGAGGTGCCTCAACCTGTCCAACCTGTTAGAGCGTGACGAATACAACGTTACGCTGCCCCATCAGAACAGTCGACTACTGAATACAGTAGCAGTAGTGACAGTAATGAAAGTGACGATATGCAAGGGATTCAAGAAAAACACCCCTCAACGTCATTCATTAAGGATAAAAGACAAAGACGAGAACATTCTTCTTCAGAAGAAGATGGTGTTCCTTTAGCAGAATTAAGACAACAAGTACAACATGTACGGGATTACAAGAAATGTATGAAAGAGCTACAAGCTCCTTCAGCTGATCGGCTACCATCACGATTCATTGCTGGCGATCGAAATGATCGATTAAATGATTCAACAATGGAAGTTGATCAATTGCAAATAACTGAAGAAAAAGGCCAAAGTAGTGAGCCTCAACCAAAACAGTCAAGTAAAGATATAACTGAGATGATCTCTTGTATACAAGCTGTGTTAAGAGATCATAATAAGATTAAAGAACCAGGTGAGAAATTAGAATTAGGAGCAATTATGATACCCTCTACCTGGAGTACTAGTGATTAAATGTTACCACAAGATTCATGATAACTGAACGTAACACATATGGCATGCCTCTCCTTAAGTGTGAGAGAGTCGAGAGAAAGTGTAAAATGAGTTACAAAATTGTATTGATTTATGATTTGTTTGGAACGAAACTATGAGTGAGCTCTTGTCAGCCTCGCGAACTGACTAAGACTCTCTTGTAGTTGGAATAACTTTCTGACCTTTTACACCTGGGAAGTAAATCGTCAGAGTGAAAGAAATTGAATCGCGTATTACTCATTGCGCTAACTCTTGCTTCCTTTCTCATTGTAGGAGCAAGATGTTGCGTTGGATGTTATTAGTTGGTCTTTTGACTACAATAATAGATGGACATACTATTATTAGAAACAATGTGATTTTTAAGAAAGTGAAAGAAGTAAATATGGTAACTAGTGATTGGAGTACAATGTTTGTTTATGAGCTCCAACCTTTTATACAATATGTGTGTAGACTTGATCGAAGTATGAAATATACCGATGGTTTGTATAATGCTACAACCATAGCTTTTCGACAAACTTTTGTAGAAGTAAATGGTGAAAACTCTACTCTTGCCATTGCGTTACAATCGATCATAATGGATATACACCAGAAGATCAGATACCTAAATAATCGTGTTAAACGAGTAAAAGAGGATCTGAATGATTACCGCAGATTACATGGCCATACAATAATCTCGTCTCGGAAGAAACGCGGTTTGTTCGACTTTGTAGGTGAAGGATTGAGTTTTCTCTTCAGAACTGTATCCCAGTCAGATTTAGATGGGATAACAGAAAATTTAAGACGTGTAAGTACTAATCAAGCAATGATTCAACATATTCAAAAACAAAGTTTAACCTTCATTAAGATGAATCATGAAGCGATTCTGAAAAATAGAGAATTTATGTTAAATATGTCGCGCGAATTGGTGTTATTTCAAGGTCGAGTAAATCAAGTAGTTCAGAATCATTAAGATCGAATATTATATCTTGAACATTTCACTCATGCTTATCATCAGCTTGATTTTGTAATGAGTCGATTGGAATCAATGATAATCGCCACAAAAACCACTCTGCGGGGATTACATGATCAAATGGATATCCTAGCCGATAAGAAGTTATCACCGAAAATAGTGGATCCTTCACTATTGACCTCAGTATTAATGAGTATTCAATTAGATGATAAGTCAATGTTGCCACTAGATCTGACAACAGAATTATGGCAATATTATCATTTGCTTACGACGGCTGCCATATATGATGACGATAAACTGGTGATCTTTATGAAGATCCCCTTACGTAATTCGAACTTGCAATTTGAAGTGTTCAAGGTGCAGGCTTTGCCTGTACCCTTTGTCAATGTAACCAAGAATGCGTCGTGAGTTGCAAATAAATTAGTAGCAATATATACTCTTGAATCTGACATATTAATTATTAATAAAGAAAGGACGAAGTATGTCCCAGAAATAGGACATGATCAATGTGTAGATAACAATAAGTTGTTTTGTCCTTTAGTAGGTGCCGTACGAACGATACATACAACGACAAGTTGTATGTTAGCTTTGTTTTTGAACATGAAATTAGAGATTCCGAACTTATGTCAAACGGAAGTTCGATTGAATATCGACCTCCCGTTTAGTACTAGAATCGATGAAGGAATGTGGTACATCACGACAGATGTCCCACTACGATTCTCAATTACGTGTCCGAAACGAAGAAATCCGAAACCAAAATGGATTCTTCCGCCAATTGGAATTTTGGAATTAAAGCCATTATGTATGGCATCGAGCGGTCAATTAATGTTACCGAGTTACTTCCATAAAAGGGATAATTCTACTTTTCGGATTGTTACAAAGACGGTGTTACCAAATTTCTCGTTGTTACAACGACAGATGTGGAAACCTGTCATAGAGAGAGTGAACATATCGACGTTTACGATACCAAAAGGAATAGAACACTTAGATGACTTACCCATGGATGACTTAATTCATGAACTTGACTCGGTAAATTTACAAATGACGGAATCATTTGAAGTCCCTAAGTGGGCTTATGCTCTCGCGACTGTTGCATTAATAATAGGATTATATATGCTTTGGAAGTGCTATCGAGCCGATAGACACAAACAGATATACAAATGGTTAAGAAACCGTAAAAGTAAACCAACTTTTTCTGCTGTTGATGATAGTGAAATGTCTAATTTTGCATTTGCCGATGATGAAATCTATACTAGTATGGGACCTAGACCACAGCCTTCAGCTCCTGCTAATCCAACTGGAGCACAACAACAACAACCTCCTAAGAGTATTAGAGACATGATGAGAAAAGCTGTTCAAAACTTTAGACCTTCTCCTCAACCGAATAGGAAATCAATATATCCCCGTGTACAACATGATGTGGATTCTGCCAATGTCCACATAACTATGTTTGATATAGACAAAGAAACTGAAAAACAGTAGTTCACACACTGTGTGTTTTTGTTTCAGTGACCAGTGTACAAATGGCAGAATCTGATTCTAGTGTTGACAGTGGGATCGATGATTTCCCTGATTACCAGAGTTATTATAATGATCGTGACAATTTATATGATGATGAAACTTCAAGTACAGTTAGTACTGGAACTGACAGTAATAGTACTGTTTCACGAGAACTTTTTCAAGACACTAATTTATCTAGTATAAACGTAAATATAAATAGCAATTCATCTGATAATTGTGTATCTGTATTGGCATCAATAGAAGCATCACCATCACCTTCTATAGCATCTTCCGACCTTTTGTCGACCCCTCCAAGTAGTGTTCAAACTCCTACAGACTCCATTTTACTATCTACACCTGAACGACTTCAACGACTTCCACCTTATTCGCCTACGGATACCGTGGAAACGTTAGTTCTTCCTCCAAGATTACCTATTAGAACCCATGATGCAATTATTCATCGAGACCCCGAGAACCAAGATGGACTCGGTGGGTTTGTTTATGATATAACATTGAGATCACATACTTCTTCCAGTATGACCACACCTACAAGTGATTTTCTGTCTAGTGATTCTACCACTGTTCTGGTCTCTGATGCATCAGAGTCCGGTATCAGTGTGATACAGAACGAACTTGCACGAGCTGATCTTGAATTAGAAGTACACACCCCTCCTTTAAGTGATGTAGAAGCAAGACAATTTACGCCATTACCTACTGATGTTGTCTCGCAGCCTATAATCGATATTCGACCGAGACCGTGGGAGTGGGCAAGGAGCGAGTTTTTTGGGACACCTCGCCCGTTGGCCTCTCCTCATGAATTTGATCGAGATATCATACGACCCAATACATAAGAACAAGATTTTATGAAAGATACAGATCTCTTAGGCATTGAGGATGAATTTGGATGTCAATATTTTGATTTTGATTTGAATATACTATATATAGAGGTTGAGCGAGAGTTGATATATTATTATGACAGTGCTGTTGATACTCATTTAACTTTTGCAAGTAGGTCTAGATATTTAGTGATATACAATTGCCCTGATTTACAATATCCAAAAATCAATGAGCAGGGTGAGATAAGTGAACCTCTATGGTATTATAGTCACCGGGTGGCTACTACCAGTAGTGTACATCATAGATTTCACATGCCAAGAAATGTAGCAAAATTTACTCCCTTCTGTGCAAGATATCGTGACTATAGTCGTCGAAGACGAGCACGATATCATTCAGATGGCCGACCAAGGAGTTTTCAACCCTTTGTTGTCTATCGTCAATACCACCCAGATTATGTTGGACATTTCACAGGGTCAACATTTGACTACCGAACAGGCCCAAATACTGTGTATCGGCATTATCAGTTGCCAACACAAAATGAAAACCTTCAGAGTGAAGATTGAGGAGTCATTATAAGCAGCAACAAGCAGAAAAGTCTAGCAGACTAATACATGTATATAAGATTTTCATGAATCTGGTTTCCCAATTTATGTATAATCCTTCATTGGAAACCTGATACATGACGATCACGGGTCATCTGTGTTTGTCTTGTTTACTAGTCAAAAATTTTTCCAAGAAGTTAGTAATTCTGCCCTGCAGTGTAACCAATTATTATAAATTCGGAGTTCCTGGAGTGTATTAGATAAGTTACACACAGGACTCCAGTATCAAGGCAAACAAATTTGACAGTTGGTGGAAAGAGTGTTGATTGAGTGCACCAAGTTACAGACGAACCCAGGGGAGCGTACTATCAAGTGTAAATTTTAGTGTATTATACATAATTCTATGGTAACATAGTGTTTTCTTTTTATATTTTATTTTGTATTTGATTATTTTGCTGTTGGAATGGCTTCGGCAAATACTTTAGATTTTGAAGAATTCGCCGAGGAACAGGCAATGTTTGATTTGCATAAACGCGAGGCCTTCCAACATGCCGTACCTCCTTGTAATGATCATTGTGTATTTTTCCCAAAAGATTTATGGAGATGTCGCCGCTTAAGGTATATTCGTATATGGAACACAAGACATTATAATCCTGCCAATGGCCAGACAGAGATAATGCAACACCAAATTGGCTATCGCTTTTATCTCTCTGAGGAAAGAAAAGTAATATTTCCCCATCTTCTGAACTTACCGGAGTTCCCAGTAGAAGTTGAACCCCATGAGGTCACAGGTCCCGGTCCTGACGAGGTCATTCATTGTGTCAATGACCCCTGTTGGAATGGCCGATATTATGACCATCGCCAAAATAAATTGGATGCTGAACTGGACCTAATAGCCGATCCTGGCTTGGTCCGACCATTCAGGAGTCATGAGATCTTCCCTGGTAGCACATATCCCGCTAGTGAAGATGCTGATGATTCATTTGGATTTTATCAGCACCAAATGCACCCTGCACGATTCTTTCCTCCTGGTAACGTACAGAAAACTTATGAATTGGAGAAACAGCAAAAGCAGTATCGGCTCCTTCGTGAAGCTTTAATCCGACACGAGGGAAGACGATTACAACGTTTTAGTTTACGCAGCCAAATTATCAAATATAATGAGACGCTGGAGGTACAGACTCATTATAAGGGGCTTGGAGACCCTTGCTGTATTTGCTTAACAGAAATTTCGAAAACTTGGCAGGATTTATTTGAATGTGGCCAATGTAAACAGCAAATCCACTATTCCTGTGGTATTGCATGGGCCAGATCAAAAGCAGGTGCTCCTGAGCAAGCTTCTTGCCCGCACTGCCGTGCACCCATGAGGTGGGGCATTGGTAACGAGCCAAAGCTTCCAGTACCAGCTGAAATGAACCCACATGAGTTTTGAGTTTTTAATGACAGAAGTTGAAAAGGCAACCTCTACAGCTGCGCGCCGTCGGGCACTGTTGTCTTCTTTGGACGTCCTTGTATAATTTTCTTATTTCACAAACAACAAAAGTATTCCAAGTAAAGTAAACGAAAAAGTTATTTTCAATCAAAATTACATAGTGACATTCTAGACGTGACTCCTAGTCTGGTCACTATCGACAACAGATTAAAAACTAACGAAGAACCATTAACGGGGAAAGTAGAATTGTTCATACGGCACAGCTGTAGCATAGTGTAAAGTAGTTTTTGTTATTTTATTGAGTATAGTCAATCACAGTTCTTTGTTTTATCGATCACACTTGATATCTAATTGTTTGTAGTCAATTTTCAGTTTTTATAGTTAAAAAAAAAAAAGTTTTAGTTAGTTTACAAGTAATAATCAATCCTTGAAAAATGGTCACTGCATTTGCATACCGAACAGTTAACCCAACTTCAGAAGATTTTCTTCCGGAGCAACTAGAGTACTGGACACAGAGATTTCGTATTCCTGTACCTATGATCTTTCACAACGGAGCTTCTGCTTTTCAGCGTAAAATCCGTGTGTGGGATGTGGTACAGTTAAACGAAGTCACCGGTCACTTAGAATTAATTCGAACTCAAGTCTTGTACCGGTATTGTCTCCATACAATGGAAGTAGGACGCGAACTGGTGATGCCTCACATAGTGGTAATCGAACATGAGGCTCGATTAGCAACCCCTCGGGAGGCAGCACGATCAAGCCGTATAAGTGTTATTCGTTATTGGAATGACCCACGGTGGGACGGAACTTATTATGATCAACGAATTCCTTATGAATCGGAGAATGGGATCGATACATTCATCACATCGACTCCGGTCCGTCCATTTCGCCCTAGTGAATATAGTCATATCTCCGTACCTAATTTACCTCGCAAATATCGAATGATCATTGGTGAAACGTTCCATCATGTGCAGGTGGAACATACCTATGAATGGGAAAATGCACAATACAATCATCAAGTCTTGCAATCCTCGCTTGAATTGTATGCAAGCCTTCGAATCTTTCAAGCCAGACAAAATTTAGTTGATGGAGATGGGAGACAATGCGCGATATGCTTGGTGGACATTGTTGGGCCCCGTGAAGCATATCGTTGTCCTCAATGTACTCAGATAGTACATCTGTACTGTGGGTTAACTTGGATGCAGCAAAAACAAAGTTGTCCTCTGTGTCGTTTTGACCTCCTATGGGGAACCCCTTTGAAGAAGCATAGCTTCGATTTTACGGCCTTTAATTATCAGTTTTTCCCCACTAACAGAATCAGGTAGAGTTTATTGTTATTTAGAATTACTTAAGGAATTGAGAATGTAATGCCTTAGGAGAAAAAGGTGATTCCTGTTGTCTGGAGGCGTTCCGATATTGTTAGTCCTTAATAAATAATCCCTGTAGTGCATTTCTTATCCCTAAAACTGGTAGTGTCTGGTCCTGGTCATGGATTCCCGTCACAGTGTTGACCGTGATGCTGATAGCATCCTGGTCACCGCATGTGATTGGTCATCCTGATTCCATGGATCAGGTCAGCCAGTGATCCTGGTCACTGTTGAAAATTCTGGAATTCATCTGATCCAGACTCGAGCTCCGATAAAAGTTTACCGGACCTCGCGTCTTGGTTGGGAGGATTGTAACGAAATGCCCTCCACGGAGCGCGTCGGGTTAACCTCCGTGGGGCATGTCGGAGTCATATGATTGCACTCGAGAGTCTTGGTTCCCGAAGTGTTAATGTGTTAATCAGAGTGGCCAAGTCCTACTTGGTAATAATTCTCTGTTGTATAAACTTTAATAAGTAAATGCTGTTTTCAAGCACAAGTTATGTAATTTTCTTCATATTCCCAGTATATTTGCATTGCATAACATCAGTGCAACTGGCCTAACAAAGTACTCTGCACACTTACGATAAGTGGAGCACGAGACACAAAATTAGACAATAGTCTGACCTAAAGTAACCTTACGAAGGTGTTTTCGACAGTATTTGCAATTATGACTGGCATATTAGCTAGTAAAAGCCTAACCTATAATAACCCCATCAGAATGCTTTTGACAGATTTTAGCATTGTATACTGACCCGACCTAACCTCAACACATCCAGTATCACTTTCAGTTCTGAGAATTGTGCAATCTTGCACGTTCGCTAGGTGGCACTGTCGGTTTTGAATGGTTTTGTAATTGTACACCTACTAATTGTCAATGTCCTTTTAAATGCGAGAACGCATACTCTTAGCATAGGATACCCGCAGGATGCCCTACTATCCCAGAATGGAAGTAAGGGGTTAAGAAAAACCTCTCCGCCATCTTGGGGTATAATTGGTGTTCTGTGGTGTTTTATGACGTCAATTGAAACAAGATCTGCCCGAGTAAGCACGATTCAAACCGTATTTAAACCAACAGAATCACCCGAGACTTCACTCCTCTCTTTGGTCTTCCGTTGTGTACAAGAAGTCACTCTCCTATTCTCGTGGAAGGACGCCGCCGAACGCTGCCAGGCCAGACAACAGTTCCAGACACAGGACGCGATGAGAGCGATGCGATAATTTCGACTTAGTCTCATTTCGTATCTGATATATTTTAGAAATTTACCAGAGAATATTTCTTTCCAAGTTTTAAATTGTAGGAATTTTATTTAGGGTTTAGCGAATAAACGTAGAAAACTGTAAGTAACTTTTATGTGTTTTGAATTCACCCTTTTGCTGCGGCTGCAGTATCAAGAATTGTTGCAGACTCTACAGAAACTGGTTGCCTCCTAAGACTGAACACTTAAATTTTCCTGTGGCCACTTGCCACGATTGTAGTCCGAACCCAAATCCACTAGACGATCATTTTTCCAGGGTACTTAACCCTGCTATGCCACAGCAATTATGAGACACAGCCTAATGTGAGAAGTTTTAGTTTTAAAACATTTATGAAGAACTTGACAAAATGAAACTAACTATTAACCAAGATGTAACGATACATATTTTCCCACTTGAATGGCGGCAAAATTCTTAGCATTGTAAACAAAGGTGAAGAAAAGTATTGCAAGATTTATCGATACTTATCTTTACATTAGAATGGTTGCAGAAGTTCATAGGGCAAGCTGAAGATAAGTTTTATAGGATGTAAAGATACTTAACTTATCTACTCACTAGAATGGCTGCAGGAATGTATAGGACAAGCGGAAGATACGTATTATAAGAAGTAATGACACTTATCTTAATATTTGAATTGTTGTGAGGATGCTTGCCGTCACAAAGTTTTGGATGAAATATCGATACCTCTGTAAACCTATTTTTTCTCTTTTACAGCATCATGTAACCCTTTATCCAACGCAGACGATATCAAAATTTATTATTTTAATTATCATTTTTTCAAAAAAATTCAACAAAACCATATCATGTGACCCCTCGTTGGAACGATCTCGACGAGCTCGTTCCAATGAGGGGTCACATGATATAGTTTTTCTGATATTTTTTGAAAAAAAATGATGTTTTCAACTGCTGAATTTGCATTTTACGCGGACGGAAGCGGGCGATTCGTTAGGTAAAGGGTTAAACTAACTATATATTTACTTTATGATGTGAAGTTACCGATGTCTGATATCTCGGCGATATGAAAGTACAGTTGAAATTAGAACGCATGTCACTGTATTGTACACTATTCTGAAGTAATAGCATGATTAGTAAATGCACTTTTTGTCCTTATCAAACTCAAACGTCACCATTAGCGTAACTCAATTCCTGTAGAAAAACAGCATCGCCAAGAATTCTAGAAAATAGAGATCATTAACATTATTCCTAGCCTCTACTGGGTATAATATGTCATGACGTAATTGATATTAAAATTCGTCTGCCCAGACAGAATGAAGAGAGAGGATTACAACTGAATTAAATACGATACAAAACCGTGAATGAACAAAAGGGAGACCACTGTATATTGATTATGAAAAATGCTCGTGTCATTGTGGAAGGTTTGGTATACAGCGGGGCCATCCCTATCGGCAATTGCAAAACTGAATAACCATGTTGAATGGATAGTACTTCCAAAAACACAAATCCTAGCACAAGCGGTGCCATATTTACATATTTCTTACATTCGGTTATGGACTAAATTGCAATTAATTGAAATAAAACCATGCAGCTTGTCGCGTAATTAAACCGATGGTCATTGAATTTCCAAAGCTTCCTTGGCCTACATGTATTTGATCTCCATACGTACAATATATGCATGTAATCTGCCTTGTTCCATTTGACAGAGCTCCAAGAGCTGTGTCAGATAGGACATGATAGAATAAATGCTCAATTGACCCACAAAATATAGGAAAGTGAGTAATTTCTGTTAATCGAATGTTCCTGTTAGTTGAAAAATGAATAATTTTCACTGGCCGAGTGGCTATTCAAATAATAAAGTTCCCTGCTTTATAAATTAAACGTGCAAGTAACCTAACTGGATTGTAAAAAAATTGAATCATCATAATAATAATTCCTGTGACCAAACCTGTTGAAAATCAAACCTGGCTTTCTTGAGTAGATTATCCAGATTTAGGTTACTGTGTAATGTACTACAACGTCTGCACTTGTTTGTAAATGTATTGATTGACATCTCTCATCATCTTCATTAAACATTGTCATTATATTTTATTGTACATGTTCTTGACAGCACGCTTATGCATTTTGGTTTCAAAACTTCATATTGCTCATCAGAAACTTACTTACCAATATTTAACACCGGAACTGACCATGGAACTAGCCTTCGCCTCCCCATACAATACTATTGCTAACAAGATTACTCTGGATGAAATTCAAAGCAAAGATTCTTTTGATTTCATTAGTAAGTTCAATACAACTGACATTTGTAATTCCACTGATGAGCCCAATCCAGCATTCGGTATCGACAGAGATTGCTGCAAGTACTACAGCACGAAGGAAATTTGTAAAATTCTGTACAAAATAAAAATCAAAATCTCTGTTTACTCAACTTGTGACATCAATTGTCACAGTCTGAACGCTAACTGGGACAACTTTCATAACTTAATTTGCTATCTCCAGCCATCAGTCAACTTTCTAGACATTGTCGGAATAAAAGAAGTGTTTAATGTCGGGGATAATGCTTACACCCATGAAAGTTATCATCTGCTGGAAACCCTCCTGCGCCCCAACCGGGACGATGGTCGTGGAGGTGTTGTCATGTTCGTGAAAGAGAGTATACGCTACAAAATCCGTAATGATCTCTCAGGTTTTATCCCTCAATTTTTTGTATCCTGGTTTATAGAAATCACTTCCAAAAATAAAGGTATAGTAGGTATAATATATAGACCCAACACAGCCCCGAAAGCCGACCTTCACTTGTTTCTGGAAACGCTGACGCAGTTGATCTGTAAGATAAATAATGAAAATAAAAAGGCCTACTTGACGGGGGATTTCAATATTGATCTTCTTAGGTTTTGTATCCATAATATTACTAATCATTTTATCGTTTTAATTTTTAGTGCAGGTTTCATGCAGTCATCACAAAACCTACTAGAGCTACTGATTACTCTGCGACGCTAATTGGCCATATATCGTGCAACAAAAATGAAGATAACAAGGCAGGAATAATTTTCACTGACGTGAACGATCACTTTGCGACATTTTATGTCGATGAGTTGGCATGCAATAGCTATATAGATAAAGAACATCTAAACGATCATTCAAAGAGGAGAACTCAACGAGATATAAAAACATTCTGTCTCTGTGATTTCTCAAATGTATATAATACCACTTATCCCAATGAAGCGTATGAAAATCTTACATACAAACTCCACCAAGCCATCAACGTCGCCTTTCCCTTGAAAAAGGTACGTGTTTCCCCCCAAACGGCTAAAACACGAGCCATGGGTGACTTCCTGTCAGCTACAATCGTCACTAAATAAGGAAAAGCTACTTAGAAAAAAACTAAAATATCCCTCAAACCACAATGTTGAGGTATATAAAAACCACTGTTGCATTTTCAATCGTCTGAAACGTAATTTGAAGGCAGAATACTATAAGCCTGTGCTCCTGAAGAATAAACATAACGTCAAGAAAACTTGGGAAATTATTTGTAAGGCCATAAACAGATCGAACGGTACCTCAAACCTACCTTGCACCTTTAAGGAAGAGAATATAGAAATAACTGACCCTGAAGAAACAGCAGAAAATTTCAACTTGTTCTTTGTTAACATCGAGAAAAATGTGCGCAATCAAATTCAGACTGTCAATTCTAATTATTCGGATTACATCAAGTTTAATAACGCAGAGTCAGTTTTTATCTCACCTACAAATATACAGGACGCTGTCTTATATGTAAATGGTCTACGGCCAAAAATGAGTAACGACTGTGACAACATCTCTACCAGGCTGTTTAAAAAATATAATATCCGAAATAGCAGAACCATTAACTCACATAATTAATCTTTCCTTCTCAACGGGAAAAGTTCCTGCTAAAACGAAAGTAGCAAAAATCATACCAATTTTTAAGTCGGGCGATCATAAACTCTTTAACAACTACAGACCAATCAGTATCCTTCCTGCCCTCTCTAAAGTACTCGAAAAGATTATGCACCGAAGATTGATAAATTTCCTAAACGAAAATATTCTAAAGCACCGATCAATTTGGATACCGCAAGGGACATACAACGATTCATCCAATACTACATCTTATAAATAACTTTATTGAAACGAATGACAGATCACCAAAGAGTGCACATTGTCAATTTTCCTTGATTTCTCCACGGCATTCGACACGATAAAAAATTCAGTTCTGTTAAGGAAACTACAATCATACGGGATAAGAGGTGTTGCCAATTCCTGGTTTGAAGACTACTTGCCTGGTCGCTCACAATTTGTTTCATACAGGAATATATCCTCAAATTTTCAGCATGTTGTTATGGGTGTCCCACAAGGTTCAGTTCTCGGACCCATTCTATTTCTCTTATACATATATTATATTGGTGAATAAATGCTTTAAAAGACACTTCTCCTCGCTGATAATACAACTGCTTTCACCTCTGGTAACAACCTAGACGCCTTAATTGACACTACGAATAATGAACTCTCAAAACTAAGTGTCTAGTGCGCCGCTAAGAAACTTCTCCCGAACTCCAACAAAATCAAATGTATCTTGCTCCATCCACAACGTTCCAAAAGTTTTGCGGGTAGGTGTATTACTTTAAATAATACAAGCATACTCTTGGTTAGTAACAATCAGGACGACAAATTCATAAAATTCCCCGGCATCAGTATGGATGAGCATTTGAGTTTCAAACACCACATCTCAGCTGTCTATTCTAAAATATCAAAGGTCATATATGCAATAAATAGACACCCCCCGACCCCAAAAAAAAAACAAAAAAAAAAAACAAAAAAACCAAAAAAACAAAAAAACAACTTCCCCTGAATGCCACGAAAACCCTGTACTATACCCTGATACATAGCCACTTATTATACAGGGTTCAGGTCTGGTTTCATATACCTGCCACTAAGAGGATCTTCAACCTTCAGATAATGCAGTCCGTATCATAACAAACAAAAGGTATAATGCACATACCGACCCGCTATTTAAAGAACTTCAAATTCTAAAACTGGAATACCTATACACATTTCAAGTGCTCCTCTTTGTGCATGATTGGTACAACAGCAGATTACCGAATTGTTTCAATGAGACCTTCAAAATATATACAAATCCATCGGGTATGGATACAAGACAATCAGGGAAACTCCAGACTTTTGAATCAAGAACACAATTTTCCGAAACTTATGGAACAAAGTCACGCCCCAAATGCAAAATCTTACCGGGGCTGAATTCAAGAAGACTCTTGTCGAAGAATTTCTTGATTCGTACCAGTCAACGATAATTTGTAATAACCCATGGTGCCCTGATTGTTATTAGTAAGCCAAAACAGCCATCAACATATTTCTAAAACAGCGAATGTCTACAAACAGATCCTGTCGTTCCTTTGCCTTTGCCTTTGCCTACGTCAGAATGACAGAAACTATACCTCTCACCGAATTGTTGCTTATTGTATCAATTATTAATTATTGTATTAATTACTGTATCATTATTGTATCAATTATTATACCATTTAAAAAGTTGTATACCTTCACTACCTTGCTGCACAGTGGTGTTAACGCTGCCGAGGTACCACTGGTGGATTTTCCACCCTACAATATCTATAACCCACGAATGTATGCCGCAGGAACTGGGGATGAGCTTTCGGTCCGTGAGGGGTTGGTCTTGCCCAACGGCTCGCGTTCTGGCGGCCTATCCGCGCTTTATCGGCGCTTCTTGTGTTCTATGTTTGGGTGGTTGATCTGCCGCTTTGTGCTTTTGTGCGTCGTCCACACAAACCGTGTACTATCCACCAAAGTATCCCGATTTTGTGGAAAATATTCACGCAGTCTTTTGGACAGAAAGGTTCTAAAAAAATACTTCTAATGCAGAAGAACGTGATCTGAAATCTTAGGTCATCGTATTCGTTAGTTACCTTGGCCACAATACTTTTCGTCCAAAGGTGGCGTAACACTTTTATTGATCGGATTGAATACGGTAAATTCCAGCTAAAACGCTATACCCGAACTCGATTAACCCTTTACCCAACCAATCGCCCGCATCCTCCCGCGTAATATGCAAATTCAGCAGTTGAAAAAAATATTATTTTTCAGAAAATTTCAACAAAACCATATCATGTGACCCCTCGTTGGAATGAGCTCGTCGAGCTCGTTCCAAAGAGGGGTCACATGATATGGTTTTGTTGAAATTTTTCGAAAAAATATATTTTTTTTCAGCAGCTGTATTTGCATATTACGTGGGCGGATGAGGGCGATTCGTTGGTTAAAGGGTTAAAAGATATCACCCAGCGCTGCAGTGCAACCACCTATCGAAACTACTCACAGTTGGAATTTACACCGGTGGCACCTCCCCCCCCCCCCCCCCCAGCTGAAACTCTCTAGCCACATCCCTGCTTAAGTACGCCATAAATGCAGAAATATCTGTGACAGTTTGTTTTGCCTGGGTAATATAAAACAGTGTATGTAAAAAAAAAACAAAAAAAAAACAAAACAGGACAGGAATAATGGAAACGAGAAGTAAGAACGAATTTTACATATCAGTCGCTCCAGTATAAACAGAGTTCCATTTTTGTTTCCAAAGTCAATTGAATAGACTTAAGAATGGATTAGCGCGTTAATTTGGTGACCAATCGTTTCAATATATGTACACCAAAAACCTGTAAATATTCCTTAACTGGGGAAGTTTTTTTGGGAAATGATAACTAGAAAATTCTGAGCAATCACAAACGCAAGCTCTCGAATGAGGTCGATGAAAGACGTCTTTGCCCAAATGTCAAGGTGTCTCTTCGTATATTCTTGAAAATAAATAAGAAACATTCTGTAATAAACTTGAATTTAACAAAAAGAAGTTGAATGCTGCATCACAAAGCATTGTAATTGTTGATTTATGAGAAATTCTTTTTAAATAATTTAAAGTTTATCGGAGAATGTCCTAACCTATGCGTGTGTTGGGAGGGGGGGGGGGGGGGTGGGGGCATCTGAATTCTCCAGGCATAGATAACAATATTTACCTCCTTGGATTGGGCTTAGTATTTATATTTTTTTATTGGTGTTTAAGATAATATACTTATGCACAATGGCTAATCATGACCGTGACAGTTTTACGGGTGGAGAAAGCCGGAGTACCCGATTGGGCTTAGTGTTTCTCAAGAAGACTGGAATGCAGAAGGTAACGGATGGACAGTTGACGAACAAGAGACAGTAGGTGACATATATTACTTTCATGAAAGTGTTTTGCCAAAGAATTATTTGTCACCGTTGGAAGTCTGAAATTGTTGCAGAAGGACAGAATAGTCTAAAATGAATATCCATAGAGATGTTTAAACGCAGACCAATAGTCTTTCAAAGTGAATGAACACCGAAGTACAGTTAAAATAATTGTGCGAAATGCCGCATGCGTACAAGAATTACATTTCCTGTCAAAGTTAGAAACATTTTACAAATATTTTTGCTGGCTAACAACATTCTGCAATTGTAAAAATAGCGAGATGGCAAGAAACAGGTCACAATCACGGGTTCAATTTTCAGGCAGAAAAATCCCCCAAATTTAAATGCAAAGAAACAGTTGGGGATAATCGATAATCGAAATGAGAAGTGCGTGTGGTCATCGGTTGCCACGGTCTAACGTAGAATGTAAAAACGTCAAACAACCAAATCATCTTCTCACCTTCTGTTGAAGATGGCCCGGTAAATTTGCCAGGAGACATATCGCGAATGTGTGAAAACTATTGAAGCAGGCTTCTAATATAATTAAGGATGGAAAAGTTATGATAAAATGACTTTTAAAAAGTAGTTCGGATGCGGAAATACGTAATCGGAAATCTTAAGTGATTGCATCTGTTACCTTGGACACCAGATATTTCATTCAAAGACAATCGGAGGTGCCGTAACACTTCTTCTAGTCAAACGCCTTCTACCGATGTCGGTCAATAAAAATTGTAACAAAGAGTCAAAAACGTTTCCAATACATTATTTGTCTCTTTTACCCGAAATTTTAATTTCTTGACATAATCAAGGAAGTAGTTCTCTCAGTATGAAGATTATTACATAGTTAACATTCCTTCGTTATTACATTTGCTATTTAATTAAGTTCCAACTCTGATTAAGGAAATTTAACTATGGTTCGTTATAACGAGATATAAGGGTGAATATGGGTTGGAAGTTGAAAACAAATGTTCAATACTGAGAAAAAGTGTTAAATGTACTCTGCAATCCGGGACAACAGAGGTTACGTCGTACGCTAATTTGAATTTTTAACGGACGCGCCAAGTTATTGCGAACAAGAAAAGGTATTTTACCTGTACCTCTTCTGAATCCTGCATTTTCTAGAGAGTACACTGGTTTGACAGATACAGATTACTATAACAGTCAACTGATCTGTGTTGTTGTATTGTATTCCGTCGAGTTGATGAGATGAGATTGGCCAGATCAAACGAGACGCCAGCGGCGTCGAGTCCACTCATGCGGCTTAAAGATTGTACAGTCCACCCATCTGGCTTTAAGATTGCTAAAATATTGCTATCCCTTTCTCCGTCAAGGGTATATATGTTCCAGTTAAAACGTATAATCAGTTATTATTTATAATAACTAAAATTTTCAGTCATTATGCACAATACCTGATTCCATCAGTTATTATGCATAATAACTGAAATTTGCAGGTATTATACATATTAACTGGAATTAAGAGAATTTTTTTAGACATATTAACTGATTCTAATAATTGACAAGAATAACAATAACCAGACATTTGATCAACACTTTGTTTTCACAACAAAAATGGTTTCTGCTCACTGCAGGGAACAGAGGCTTCTTGACAACTGAGCAAACTCCTGTGTAATTTATGTAGTGTCTTCGTTCTTAGTGCTTACTAATATATAAATAAAACATTCTGTAGGTCTCATTCATATGTTCAAGATGGGTGAGCTAGAGATAACAACTACTTTCCAACAAAAGCTCCATGAGAGATATGTGACAACAAACCAAGCCTGAAAATAAGCAGACTGTCATCTGCAAAATGAAGTCCACAGAGGGTGAATTTGATGATGCTACCCTGCACAGCAGGGTAGCATCACAAAATTTACCCTCTGTGAACCTCAGTCTGAATCAAGTTCTTACGCCAAAACAGAAAGATGTACCTAGAGGATAAATTGGCGCACTGTATGGGATAGTATCAACAAATTCACCCTCTGGGGACCCCATTTTGCAAATGACAAGTTGCTTATATTCAGACTTGCAACAAACGTGTACTAATTCCTAAAGATGATTATGAGCAGATAATTGGTGACCTGATAGAAGCGAGTACTTCTACCAAAAAGACTCCGCATCAGTCTTAGAAGAAGCACAAGAAGAAGCCACATCACTCATCTCAGACCAACGGGAGCACATCCGCCTCAACAGAAAACGTGCTGTCGAATCGGAACTAAAGCAAACAGAAAGTATGGTGAAGAGAAGCAAGATCGTTCTTTCCGAAGTAAAGATTGGCAACAACGTTACAGTTCCAATCTCAGCTGTTGACAGAGGACGTGGTGATGCTGGCAAACTGATCGGGGTTGTTACGGATATCGGTGAGGGGGGAATGTACTCCATCGCAGTGAAGTGCGGACTTTTTTTGTATGCAAAGTATTCTCGCAATCAGTTCGATTTGTGTACATCTGCTCTGTATAGCACGAATGATGTTAGTGTTGAGAATACTATTTTCCCGAGAGTTGCTGTTCAGAAATAATCAAACGGGTAGTGAAGGGTTTGCAAAGTGTAACTGTGTGGGTAGCAAACGATGTCAGACTAAGAGATGTAAATGTTTCAAACAGGGACTGTTGGGTAATTCACGATGCCATTCAAACATTGACTGTAAGAAGAAGAACTGATGAATTGCATGTACTGTTTTGTGTCATGCTTATGTTATAAATGAATAAGTTCTGGTCAATAAATATGTTGAGAAACTCACACATGATTGTTATTGTCACTTATCAGTATCAGTTATATGTCTAAAAGATTCTCTTAATTATGTATAATACCTGACAATAACTGATTATACGTTTTAACTGTAACATATACACACCACGCTGCAGGAGGAGTCTCAGGTGCTCCCTGTCGTCATAACGTACTGAATATTAGCCAAAATACTGACTGACTTAACGCAAGCCCTTTTCAATGGGACATGGTGAAGTAAGTCCTCAAATCTTTGGTGTCCATATGAGTCCCGGTAAGTTTTAAACGATATTTGGAGCATTTTTAAAGATGCTCCATGCATTCCCTCTAGCAACACACAAAATGTGTCACGTATTTATTTCTTCTCACACTTTCCTGAATTCAAATGGCCAATTGAATATTTTCTCCGAATATTAACGTAAAACAGCGAAAGATTTGATGTTAGATCCAAGCCTTCCGTAAGGTCTAGAGTCAAGGATCTGGCAAGTTTCATACCCGAAAATCAAACGTTTCTCAAACCGGGCCAAACCGTATCTCTTCCCCATCTCCAGGCAGCGGGGGTGGGGTGCGGTGGGGGGGGGGAGCTTGTGAAGTCTGTATTATAGCAGGTCTAGGGCTGTATTATAGAAGGGCTAGATGCATGCCGTGACCAATGTTCGAACCCTGAACCCTATCTATGTTGGCTACAGAAACTTTTGAGGCAACTTCGAAAATAAAATAAAAGAGAAGGAAAGTACAATAAAAATGAAACTACAAAAATTATAACTAGTTTTCGTTATTGTTTAAAAATCACAAGAGTGACAATTTATTCTTCTGTTAAAATGATATCTATACAACTGGATTGCCGGAATGCCCATTGGTCACATACAGAAGTGTCTAATTGACCACCATCTTTGGGTGTGTGCCAGTTGTTATTTTATGCTCAAACAAAAACAGTTTTCTCAAATATTTTCAATTTTCCAACACCTCGCAATCGCCGATTCTTTTTAAAGAAGATACTTTGATGTCAATAAAAATGAATATGTTGATGATAGACATATTTTTCCCAACAATACAAACTGAATATTAACAACATATTTCACAGTACAGTCGCCGTGGATTGGTTGTAAACCACACATGGGCAGTGATGTCCACGAATGCGTTTACCAGATATTAACAATACTCAGAAGCAAAATTTTCATTAATGAAACACCGGGTTAAATTTTTGATGACTACTCCAATAATTAGTGTTTGGAATCTAATATTATAGCGGCCGTGGAAATATTGCCCATCCGTGGAAAGTGACCAGTCCACGGCGGATGTACTCTTCTACACTTCCCCGCATTTCCATAGAATCTCTCCCCTCGAAGACGAAACACGAAAATATTGAATTTGAGATGCTTCATTTATTCCCTTATTGGTGTTTAGCGCCACATTAGCATCCAAGGCTTTATCATGGCGGTTAAAGGCTACGTAGAGTAAACGACTCCTTTATAAAGTAAAAGACACGACAAAAACGTTAAAAATATACATGATCATGACCTCGAAATAAATATCGAGACAGTAGGGAATAATAATACCAAAAGCGGAACGAATACCGTGTAAATGAACCCATTGAGATGAATACTTTTCGAAAATGAAATGTAAAAAGGTGGAGCCCCGATTTTAATTGAGTACAATATGAGGACAAATCTTCAAAAATCTTCCACTAATCAGACTCTTTTGATATTTGGTATACAGCACCCTAAAGGAGAGCAGATCTAAATTTGTTCAAAGCAAGTCTCTGGGTTAATATTTGTGCTCCATATTAGAGCCCGAATTTTATCTTAGTGCAATGTGATGAATAATTTTTAAAACTCTTCTTTTGATATTTGGTATACACCTTCCTTAGGGGAGTCAGATTCATTTTTTAAAAAAAATCAAGTCCTTGTGATAATATTGGGGTTTCCCATTGGAGTCCGAATTTTAACATTGTCCAATATGAGGAATAAATGAATGAATGAATGTTTTATTTTACAATATACACAATTAAATTCAATGAATATTGTATATCTACACATTGAATATAATGCAACATGGCAGTAGGTATAAGGAAGAGATAAGTTGTGTGGATTACAAGGATTAGGCATGGTCAAACAGATTGTCTTCCTGCCGACTCCTACAAACTTTAATCTTAAAAAATCTGCTTCCTGAGATTCGCTAGTCAGATTCTTTTGATATTTGGTATACAGGATCGTTTGGGGCTCTGATTAAGTTTGTTCAAGCAAAGTCCTTTGGTTGATATTTGTGTTCCCATGGGCACGGGGGGGGGGGGGGGGGGGGGTAACCTAGTGCTATTTTGTGAATATTTTCTCAAAGTCTTCTTCTCCAGAACCACCCGTTACAATCTTTTCATACTTGATATCCAACATCCTTAGGGGGGCCAATTTCGAGTTTATTCAAATAAAGTCCATGGGTAAATATTTGGGCCTAATTTGAACTTGGTCAAAACAGGAATATTCTTTAAAATATTTTGAAAACCACCATTCAGAATGTTTTGATATTCAGAATACAACACCCCACTGGGCCAAGATTTAAGGCTGTTCAAATCAAATCAAGTCCCCAGATTTATATTTTGACTCCCAATGGGGATTAAGGTTTGTTCAAGTTAAGTGCCTATGTTGATAATGGGCGCTATTTCTGTGGTTGCATGCCGATATTAGAAAAAAAAACCATCTGACTCCGACAACAGAGTTATAAATGATGAAATGGCTTTATTCCTCTGGAGTATTAACTAGCCCCAGATGCTAATTAAACCCTTCTTTAAACAAATTTGGTCAGGTAAGCGCTTCGGGCCCTATGGGGTCTCCTGTTTTGATACAGTATTGGATTTTTTTGTATTTTGACCAACTGGTGGAAATACGTGGCAATATTATGCAAGCTGATCTCGCAAACGCCGCATTATGATTACAGTGCTGGACATGACGAATTCCATTGGATTCGTATCTTGGGACACTAAAACATTTGAACTCTCAAATGATGCTAACAGTATGGATTCATACGCACACAAAGATTAAGAAACAGCTCCAAATATATACTTTTCCCCTAAACACATTTATGTGCCTAAACACTACTCCTCCCAATCCCAGACACCTATATTCTTGTACGCGCACCTGGGCGAGACATTTGTGTTGATTTTGACCCAGTTTCCAGACAGCTGGGCGACTGGGGAACAAAACACAAAAACAAGGGGAAATGCAACCCTGAACACTCTGAGTTTAATAATTTTGTTCATTATTCCGACACTCCCACAGTATATTAACATCAATTTGGCAACCAAACACTGGTTTCCTATCCTCGGATATACAGATAGAATATTGCGTGTCTTCCCGGCTGCATGCAATCTGGGACGACCATTACTATATACTTAAAAGCGGTCGCTCATGGGACCCTCAATAACAGCCGAAGTGTTGTAAGAACTCTTGAGCTTACCGATATTCCTGAACAAGATATATTGCAAGAAATGAAATAGCGAGGAGTAGTAGAGGTAGTGGAGAGATTCCTACAAACACATATATAACAATATTAAATGTCAGATCACCACAGTCACCTAAATCACTAAAAATAGGATACATCAACGTCGGAGTGGATTCATAAACCCCAAAACTAGATCGATGTTTCAAATGTCAAAAGTCGGAAATTGCCATAATTCTTGCAGAGTTCAACCAGCCGGCCACAGATGCGGCGAAAAAACATGATGGGCCATGCAACAGTGAAATAATTAAATGCATAAAAAGAGCAATCACATGTCATCCTCAAAAGATTACCCTGTCTGGCTAAATCAAATGTGAAAAACATAAGTTTTAAAGAGGCCAGAGACATTGTAATATCTGTGCCTGGAGTGAATGCAGCATTACCAACATACCCAACAGCACAAAAGCAAAATTACAACCAAAGTCTGTAGAATGCCAGATACCATGTACACTGTGCCTTCCACCACATGCGTTTACAATTGCATAGATCAATCAAACAGTACTAAACTCAACCCAAACACAGCCAACAGCTTCAAAGACAACAGAAGATAAAACAATGCACAACACAGGGAAAGATACACATAAAACTACACAGAACAATGAACAAATAACTACATCTGACCAGAAGGATAAACAAAACAAAACAAACCACAAACCACAGGAACAACAAAGATCACAACAGCAAAATCTGGGTCAGAATCAGTCGATAAAAGCAGATAAAGATAAGAAGAAAAAAGAAAAGCAAAAGCAAAAACAACTAGATGGTTTTGAAAAGCGAATTTCCAGAAGCACGACCAACATCCAACGCCCCAACAATGCTGAGAAGGTGGCCGCTTCCTTTTAACGTACGAAGCCGCTCAATAAAGCATACACTGTCGCTCATTTTAGACTAAACTTTGAAGTAATGTTGAAAACGTCAAATTGGCACCAATTCGAATATGTTAAAAAACAGCTAACTCTTAATTTACGTTTTTGAGCTCTAGTACATACTAAAATTTCAATAAAATCCGTCACCATAAAATCTTTGACAATATGAACACCTATGACGTCACCTCAGCGTGTAACGGTTAAGAATTTCCAAGGACAGCAATACATTTTTAGATGCTTTTTTGCGGAGGCCACACTCCCAAAATTCTGAAAATGAATGAAAAAGAAAAGAAACGCAAAATTGGAATAGCTGGGACAGGGCGCGTAAATTTGAAATAAAAAAATTACTGTGAACATTTTCAAATAAGTAGAAGATAGTATAATTTAAAAATTTGGGATTACGACGTGAATCAGCATTCGGGTATAACGGTTGAGAACTCTCTGTGACGGCAATACATATTTAGATATGAATTTTTGCGGAGATTAGAGTTGCACATTTTCGAAAGAGTAAGGCTGAAAATGAGATTGAATTGAAAAGATATTGAAAAAACCCGTAAAACTGGCATTGCTGGATCGGGTGTGTAAATTTGAAAAACACAATGAAACTGGAGAATTTCAAATGAACAGAAAAATGTGCGTGATGTTTGATACCTGTGTCATTTATAAATATGGAGCTAGTGAATTACAAGATAGCCTTTGTCATGAAAACTACCCAAGATGACTTAAATGATGAAATAATAGTTCCGAGGGTGTCAACGTCATATCTCCGGATTTAGTTATTAATCCGTAATTACAAATTAGTAATCCGTAATTACGGATTAGTTAATCAGTAATTATGAATTAGAAATCCATTTTTACGAAATAGCTAATCCGTCATACTAATGTATAGCTGGAACTAAAATCACCTAAAATATCACTTGATTTAACCTTTATCCAGAGAAATATAATTATTGAAAATTGTTTCAAAAACCTGATCATCTCTAACGTCGTTGCGTTAAATTTACTAGGTTAGTGGTACACAAAAATGGCTGTGCACCATTTCAAGTATCGATTGCCCAGTCTGCGAAATATAACAACGTTATCGTTTTTTATTTTCTGAGTTATATGAATCACAAGGAAGGCTAAATTTCGGGAAATCAAATTTTAAAGTGACAATGAAACGTCAAACATTACTATAATATTAAAAAATTCAAGGACAGCATTTTTCTTTATTTTCTGAGTTCTACAACACACTAAACGTTCATGTAAATCGGACAAATTTTCATTTTGCCGACGTTGACATCCTTCTGTCACTGGAACGGCAGACCAGGGTAATTGTTCGTCGGCTGAAAACTGATCGCATTTTTAGATATGGGTTTTATTTGGAGAATATAGTTCCAAAACTTGGAGAGAGAATATTCAACAAGCGGGCAGATAAGAAAGGTTCATGAAAAAAACGTCAAATTGACATTATTGTTGAGAATGGTTTAAATTTGGAATTGTAAGAAACACATCTAATAGGACCAGCAGAAAAGAAAAAAAGTATATGAAATTGCATATATATTATTTATACGAAGCTGTGCATTACTGAAAATCGACATTTTTCGCATTTTAACCCTTTACCCAACGCAGACGATATCAAAATTTATTATTTTAAATATTATTTTTTTAATGGTTTCAAAAAATTTCAACAGAACCATATCATGTGACCCCTCGTTGGAACGAGCTCGTCGAGCTCGTTCCAACGAGGGGTCACATGATATGGTTTTGTTGATTTTGTTTTAAAAATAATATTGTTTTCACCTCCAGAATTTGCATATTACGCGGGCGAATGCGGCCGATTCGTTGGGTAAAGGGTTAAATGAGAAATGTTCCCAAAAAACCTCTAAATTTGAAGTGACGTAAAAAAGGTAAAAAAATGGCGATAAATCCGAAAAAACAGCTATCTCCTAATTTTGTGAGCTCTACAATATACTAAAATTTCCAAAAAAAATCGGACGAATATTAATTTTTGATCCTATGATACTTACATTTTTAGATATGGTTTTGTCAGATATGGAATTTACAGAGGTTGAAAATGGAATGTTTGATACGGCGTTGAAATTAACAGATAGAGGAAAAGAAATTAAAAATTACGTTGTGTTGGGTAAAGGTCATATACCAAAAAAACAAATTGCTAATTGTATAACCAGACAGCACTCTTAACAAGTGTACCAAATGTGACCATCGTATCTTTTAAAATGTGGTTGTAATTTGCTGAACTGAAAAAAAAAGAAAAAAGTTAACGATCGCTAAAATGTCATTGCAACTTCGTTGGGTGACTTAATTAAAGCTACAGTCCCACTTAGTCATTCCAACTTTGTTGGCTGACTTAATTATCAGGCAGAGTACCCCACGCACTCCAGGACCCCGTTACCAGCAATATGTTTGAAGGTCTTCAAGAGATGGCAGTCGATGATTGCATCGACGAAACGTTCTCGCAACTGACCAAGAACTTTTTACGAACTGGTGCCCCAGAAAAAAGTCGCGAAACAACAAAAACAATATCATACAATGGAATTTTCGAGGTTGTAGAGCGAATTTTAATTCAATTTTAAGCTAAAAGTATAACCCTGCTGCTTTTGAAACTCTTTTAAGGAAATCGCAATCTCAATATCATTCAACATTTAAGCACTATACTTCACATAATGCTTGGGCAGATGAAAATAACCTTCATGTTCGTAGGTCATACGTCTTAGTGAGAAACGACATTACACAGTGCTGTACTTTTGCAAACAAATTTGCACACTGTCGCAGTATGCCTAACTTTAGACAGGGTGTTTACATTTTGTTCTCTCGGTGATTCACCAAACAAAACATGTCAACTGAATGGTCTTGAACAAACGACGCACCAGCTCCCAAATCCATACATTCTATTAATGCTCATAGCTCTCGGTGTGGTGGTTCTTGCAACAACGAAGACTTGAAAGGTAAAATAGCAGAAGAACATTACAAGTTAATGTGATGAATTGACAGTAAGATGAGCAGAGAATTTCGGCTCGAAGCTTATGTTTAACCGAGACGCGAAGCGTCGAGGTTGAACATACGCTTCGAGCCGCAAACCTCAGACCATGTTAACATCAACTCATCACAACAACGTTCCAATACGACCCTACCATAGCACAAAACCTACACCTTGAAACACGACAGTGTCATTTACTGAACTTGTGATCGTTAAAAGTTGTCTTGTTCGAGGCAACTTTTAACGATCACAAGTTTAGTAAATAAACCGCTCACCAAGTGACTGGACTATTTGGAAATAAGATGTAGTGAGTAAATAATCAATATATCAGATAAACTCATTCCATCTTAGTTCAAATCGCAAATTTGTTTGTAATTTAAACAACACTTCATTCAGAACACTGTCTACTACACGTGAGAAAAATCCAGAAAAATGAAGCGGCTTGCTTGTCACTCCGTTGATGAAATAATTACGAAACGGGTGACGTCATTTCAAATATTTCGCGTTGTGACGTCAGATGTTAACGTTTGCCACTTGAGCCGTAAACATAAAATATACTGAGCGAGATCTCGTCCAATCAGAGGAGGAAGATTTTAGTCTTATTGGAACATTACAAATTATTGTGATGAAGTAACGGTAACATGGCCTGAGGTTTGCGGCTCGGAGCTTATATTCAACATAGACGTGAAGCGTCGAGGTTAAACATATGCTCCGAGCCGCAAACCTCAGACCATGACACCGTCAACTCATTACAATAACGTATATGTTCCAATAAGACACTACCTATAGCCCAAAACCTACATCGTGAAACACGAGAGGCTTGTTTACTAAACTTGTGATCGTTAAAAGTTGCCTTTTTCAAGGCAACTTTTAACGATCACAGGTTTAGTAAATAAACCTCTCGTGTACCCCACGACAGCACTGGATAAATAATAAATAAACCAGATAAACTCATTCCATCTCAATTCAAATCGTAAATCGGTTTTGTAATTTAAACAACACTTCATCCGGAACACCGTCTGCTGCACGAGTGAAAAATCTAGAAAAATGAAGCGGCTTGCTAGTCACTCCGTTGGTGAAACTATTACGAAACGGGCGATATCATTTCAAATATTTCGCGTTGTTACACCAGACGATAACATTTGCCACGTGAACAGTAAACATAGAATATAGTAAACGAGATCTCGTCTAATCAGAAGAGGAGGACTTTAGTCTTATTGGGACATATTTCAAAATATAACCTGTGTTTCTTTAATGATTGGTCAGGTACGAGCCTGCCTCTCGCGTCAGGTTCCCACACGCCAATTTATCCTACAACAGCATGCCCTTCTGTCCTCGATTTTTCTTGGAAGATTGAAGATGAATTGTGTGGGACTGGCCACTCGACAATTGCGATTGAGAATGTGGTTCTGGCTGACGATATGCGGCTGGCCCAGTAGAACTTGTAAAGAGTTGCTTGACACTGCAAACACAGCCATTCTAAAAGCCGCGACAAATCCAAAACGTTTCACCAGTCCGTTGTTTGATAATGACAGCAAACTGGCTGTTAAGAAACGTAAGAACATAAAACAGGAATTTGATAAGTCATCAACCACACGTAATTTGAACAAACTACGTAACAATCAGGCAAATATAAGACAACTTCAAAAAAACAAAAAGAGAAAGTTTTTGCCAAATTTATACCTCTAAACGTAACCAGTACACACCCATCAACAACATTTGTAAAATGATTAAAGGAATTAAAGGCAGAGAAACAAAAATGTACGACACCTGTAAGATAACAACACTCTAATTACTTCACAAAATAAAAATAAATATTAAACAAATTGGCCTCAACGTTTTCTATACACTCGTCGTCTGAATTTTGTAATCCAGCATTCGTTAAATTAAAAAGTAACAGGAAAAACAAAAGATAAAATTTGCCTCTAACAATCTATAGGAATACAAAGAACAGTTCTCTATGGAAGAGTTAAATAACTCCTTGCATCAAGCAAGAGATACTGCCACTAGAATCGATGAACTATTCTATCAAATTTTAAAACATGTGCCACAATTACCTCTTGAACTTTTATTATCAATTTTTAACGAAATTCAGTGATTGGCAGTTTCCACTATCCTGGCATCAAGCAAGAATAAATCCTATTCAAAAGCCCGACATGGACCACTGGAATGCAGGCAATTACAGACCTCTTGCATTAAGAAGTTGTCTGTGTACAATCATGGAAAGAATGATCGATGATCGTCTTGTCTGGTTTCTAAATCGAACAAACTACTTGCAAATGCCCTGTGTGGTTACAGAAGCCAAGTAGGTACTGTGGATCATTTGGTTAGACTAGAAACTTTTATAAGAAATGTCTTTGCTGGGACAGAACATGCAGTAGCCATCTTCTTTGACCTCGAAAAGGCACATAATACAACGTGGAAGTTCGGGATTTTAATTGGTCTTATTAACATGGGGTTGAGCGGGCGTATTCAGAAATTTTATAGAAACTATTTTAAAGGACCGCAAGTTTCAGTTTCATGTTGATCATCATTTTCTGTTCGCCACGAACAATGGAGGGAAGAATTTTATCTGTTGCGCCTTTCTCAATAAAAATCAATGTCATCATTGACTCAATTAAGAATATGGTGGACTCTTCAATGCATGTTGATGGCTTTTTAATCTGCTAGACCAGTAAAAACATGAATGCCATCGAACACAAACTTCAGCTGTACTTGAACAGAATTGAAAAAACGGGCCTCAAAAAAGTTATCAAAGTTCTTCCCATAGTTAAACTGTCACTGCAATATGTTTCCAAACTATTGGCTAACGCATCAAGCACCGTTATTAACAATGTCTGATGCCTCCTAAATGTTGAGTTTTTTAATCGACACCAGAAACATATTTCTCCTTTGGGAATTAGAATTAGACATAATATGAGATCCGCCACACTTGAGTCTGCTTCAGTAAAAGGAACCATGAACCACATATCTCTCCTTGGCATTTAAGGAAACCCACTGTCATTTTGGACCTTGCCTCCACAAAACATCTGAGACAAACTCCCTGCAGTTTAAACAAAGATGCGCCGAAATTAAATCTAAGCATATTGCACATGAGAGGATCTATACATATGGATCTAAAGACGGTAACAGAGTTTCGTCAGCTGTTGTTGCTAATGATTCGATCACTTCTATCAGAATACGAAATAACAGTATTTTCATAGCTGAAGATAAAGCTTTGCAAACGGCGATTGAACACCTCAGGATTGTCAAGGAAGTTGATTATGTTTTCCGACTCTCTTTCCTATTTTCAAACTTTTTCTCATCCTCGTGTTGAAGAAACTTCTCATTTTGGAACTTCGTGAGAAGTTGAATACACTCATGTCTGACCAACATTATATTGTTTTTTGCTGCTTACCTCGACATGCCGGTATCTCCGGTAACACCAGGGTAGACAGTGCAGCAAAACAGGCTATAAACAAGTCTATTACTGATGTTAAACTTCCAAAGGGTGATTTTAAACCACATATAAGTACCAACGTCAAATCTATGTGGCAGGCGTAATGGGACAGAGCGACAAATATCAAGCTCCATCGCTACTGAACTACTATTACTGACAAGTATCCACCTATTAACCTTTGTAGAGAAGATCGCGTCAACCCGACAAGATGTCATAGTGCTCATACAAGATTAACACATTCCTTTTTGTGAGAGGGAAACATGCGGCCAGAATGTGTTACCTGTTAATGTCCGTTCACAATCGAACACATTCTATAAGATTGTTCGGATTTTAAAGACATCAGACGGCGATATTATAGCTTACCGTCTTTGAGAAAACTGTGTTACGCAATCACTTCTCACCAGAGTCACTCATTTCCCTAAGAAATTAATCTTTTTAATCAGTTAAAGTTTTTCATCTTTTTACTACATCTTATTTCCAAATAGTCCAGTCACTTGGTTGATATACGGTATTCGTTTAGCGTCTTGTTCTATTATTCACCAGTGTCTCAGCTGCGTGTCTCGCAATTTATTTCGATGTCATGATCATGTAAATTTTCAATAGTTTTCAATTTTGAAGGACTCATTTTAGTATACATAATTTTTTTTATCGCCATGATATAGTCTTGCTTGCTGATATGGCGATGCACACAATAATCCGCAGAGGGTGTGTCATCTAATTTTTGTTTGGACAACAAACGCAATCACGGGGAGAATGTGTAAGATTTTTATTGACTGGGGAGTGTTAAATGTCTGACAAAAGTAAAGATAAAAATTCCATTCGGTTCTAAACGCTCTATTCCATGTTCTGATAGCTTGGATGAACTGCATTTGGAAATTTACTCAGAAGAAATTGCTTGGAGGTGGCATCGATTTCAAATCAGTGTTGGCGCCAGATTTCTGTTGCGGGAGGGAGGAAGGTGGTATGTTGGGGGCAATTTCTCCATAAGGTGGCTCGTTGGTGTGTGTGTGTGTGTGTGTGTGTGTGTGTGTGTGTGTGTGTGTGTGTGTGTGTGTGTGTGTGTGTGTGTGTGTGTGTGTGTGTGTGTGTGTTTCAAATGACACAATCATGTTTTAGAGGAATTTTGAATGTTGGTTTCTGATCCCCCGCCGGGATTCGAACAACACCGCCTGGCAATCAGGAGTCTAGCGCCTAAACCACTAGACCATTGCACACCGTCAAAAACGATGGCTGAAATCTAACTTTTTAGATGAAGTGCTCATGATTACTTGGTTCATCTTCCTTTCGGCAGCAGCATGAAAGTGTGGAACGCGCTGGCTACAGTACGGCGAAAGTGCTGTGGATGGCCTCAGACGAAGACTGGCACGGGCTTGTGTGTGTTTTTCAAATGACACAATCATGTGTTAGAGGAATTTTGAATGTTGGTTTCTGATCCCCCGCCGGGATTCGAACCCTCGGCAACACCGCCTGGCAATCAGGAGTCCAGCGCCTAAAGAACTAGACCATTGCACACCGTCAAAATCGATGACTGGATTCTAAACGCTCTATTCCATGTTCTGATAGCTTGGATGAACTGCATTTGGAAATTTACTCAGAAGAAATTGCTTGGAGGTGGCATCGATTTCAAATCAGTGTTGGCGCCAGATTTCTGTTGCGGGAGGGAGGAAGGTGGTATGTTGGGGGCAATTTCTCCATAAGGTGGCTCGTTGTGTGTGTGTGTGTGTGTGTGTGTGTGTGTGTGTGTGTGTGTGTGTGTGTGTGTGTGTGTGTGTGTGCGTGCGTTTGTCTTACCAACTTGACGAGGTAACTAGACAAAAGAGTTTGCGTGTTTCGCCTTACCGAGGTACAAAAGACAAAAGAAACCCTTTACCTCGGTTGTTTTCCCAGAACTGTACCGGCAAAACGAGGTTGAAACCGTTAGTCCACACAAAGGACAAACAATGGGGTACCTCGGTATGTAGGGTAGACAAGACTGTGTGTGTGTGTGTGTATGTGTGTGTGTGTGTGTGTGCGTGTGTGTGTTTGCTTGTGTGTCAGAGAGAGAGAGAGACAGAGACAGAGAGACAGAGAGAGAGAGACAGAGAGAGACGATGGCTGCAATCGAAATTATTAGATGATGTTCTTATGATTACTTTCCTTACGGCAGCTACATGAAAGTGTGAAATGCGCTGGCTATGGTACGACAAAGATGCTGTAGTTGGCCTCATACGAAGACTGGCACGGGTCTGTATGTGCGTAATGATGGACACAATAATGTTTTCGAAGAATTTAGAATGTTGATTTCTGATCCACAGCAGGGAATCGAACGGTCGGCAATCCCGCCTGGCGACCAGGAGCCAACACCTAAACCATCGGACGTTTGCACACCGTAAAAATGGTTGAAGCCCAACTTATTAGATTATGTTATCTTGTTTACTTGGTTTGCTTTCTTGCAGCAGCTACACGAAAGTGTGAAACGTGCTGACTAGAGTACGACGAAAATAGTGTGGTTAGCCTCAGGCGAAGACTGTGACGGGCCTGTGTGTGTGTATTGATGGACACAGTCATGTTTTCGAAGAATTTGGATGTTGATTTCTGATCCACGTCTGGGAATCAAACTGCTGACGATCCCGTCTGGCAATCAGGAGTCCAACACCTAAACACTGGACTATTGCACACCTTCAAAAACGATGGCTGAAATCCAGCTTATTTGATGATGTTCTCATGATTACTTGGTTCACTTTTTTCACAGCAGCTACAAGAAAGTGTGAAACGCCCTGGCAACTGTGCGTCGAAAGTGTTGTGGTTGCCCCAGACGAAGACGGGCATGATCCAGAAGCAGACAAATTTGATGACAATTTAACAAATTCAACTTCAAAAGTCACTGATAAAAGGTCGATTCTGTTAAAAGAGTAATATATGGGTAAACTACCTAAATTATACTCATTGTTTTCACATGAGATTTGCTGTCCCGGACAGGACTATTCACTAGCAGTGTGCATAGAGTTAAGTTTTGCAGTAATAGCGCTTGACAAATTTTGTACAAATGTGACACTGAAGTTTACAACACCATTGGAAATTACAGTTACATTCCTCATTAATTTCTGTAGTCTTTTCTCCAACGGAAAAACCACATTCAGTACAAATGTTTTCGCAGCTCTGACGTTCTGCGACTGACGCGGTTCTGTTCTCTGGTTTTGAACATTCCCTGTACAATGATTCATTCGAATTCGAACCGAGACTATTCGGTCTTGTGCAGTAATTTGGAGATTTATCTGAGTAAAACAAATCTCTCGGAGAAGAAGTGGACAACTGTGTTTGGTTCACTTCAGTTTGAAGTTCGGATGTTTGTCCCTTGTTTTCAATCCGTTTTGCGGATTTATATAGCTGTTTCGGACGCTCTCCCGTTTCTCGGAACGCTCTCAATTTCTTCCAGCATGTCTTCATAGCACAGCTACCCGTCAGACCGTGACATGTACACTGAGTTACCATTTGATGTTTTAGAATCTGCAAAACAAAAAGAAATATAAAACGCCACTTTTAATTAAATTAATTTATTTTCAAAGCATAGATAAATATGTTCCAGGCGATTGTTTTACTGAGCTGAAGAAATTGCCACGCTCATGCCATCCCAATCTCAGTTTCACTAACCCATTGCTGATCACGATCAGTAAGGACACCAGCCAAAATTGTCTTAAATAACTGAAACATATCACTTTTTACTTACAAAACATGATTTATTGTCGCATAGCGGAACGAGTTGAAAGATCTCGTTCCAATGAGATGTCTAAAGAGGTCAAATCTGGAAAAATAAATTTAAAAAACGAAAGTAGTGAATAGAGCTGCCCGGATATAGGTATGTGCATTATTCATCAACTGAACAGTTACACACAGTCCTGGAATTCTGCTGTGAATTAAGTCGTTTCTATCTAGCGTCTCAAAAGGCGACCCTACAGGAGGCGATAACAATGTGTCGGCCAAAAATTACAAAACTAAAATTCGATTTTGTTTCTGAGTTACCATGCAGTATAACGAACTTACCATAACCGTATGCAGACCTGTTCAGAAGTCAATGCTGTGTAAAATCATTTTGTTAATATTTTTGTCTGTATAACAGAGTTTATGGAGTGGTCATATGGAAATAACAAACTGGAGTACACAGAAAATGAATTAGCGATGCGAAATACAGTGAGCCATTTTACAAAAGAAGGAGAAGCAATTTTGAAGCAAAATGACAGGAAGCGTTAACAGGCTTCCAATCAGTTATTAAGTGCTTCCTGTTTATACGAGAAATAATCAGTGCTAAAGCCTATCTTTATCAAATATTTGTTGACTTGAAAACCGTCCCGGTCTCGTCTTAATAGTAACCCACTCCCGCTTCTTTACGTTTTATACACGACCAAGATCGTCGCGACGATTAGAGGGTGTAAACCCAATTTGTCCCAACTGTAATGTCTCGGTTAAAATATTCCAACTTCCCAACTCTTTTTAACCCTTTACCTAACATGAAAAGCAGACGACACTTGCAAAAAAAATTCTTGAATAACTAAATTTTTTCATTTTTTGTCTCAAAAACATAGGTTATGACCCCTCGTTGGAACGAGCTCGTTCCAACGAGGGGTCATAACCTATGTTTTTGAGACAAAAAATGAAAATATTTTGAAAATTAATTGGCGATTTTTGAGAATAGCGCTGGCCGGTTTTGGCCGTTACGTTGGGTAAAGGGTTAATTAGTACGTACCTCACACAAAATTATTCATGCTGCGATCCAATATCCAGAATCACCAACAGGCCTCCATTTCCATGAGACCGACTGTGTGTGTGACATAAGTCCAAGTAGCAAATCTTATATCTTATCCCGTAAGAAATTACACGCCTACCAGCAGGAGCGAGTCGATATCTTGGACTCCAATCCAGAGGAAGATGTCTCGAACCGAAAATTATTGATGATGGGTGGGGAGGGGGGGATTCACACCTCCGAAAATCCCAATACTTACGCATTTGTACATGGCAAGTACATATCCTACAGTAAAGCGACCCGAATTATTGAACACGATTGTGTAATTTATTGACCTCAATAACATATATCTACACAAGAAAATCATGACAAAGTGTGTCCATTATTAACTGACACCGGTTCTTGGTTTTCTCTCACTTTGAGCTCTCGGAGAAACAACAGCGGAGGTTGGTTGAATACATGGCGAAGAAGTATTTATTCAATTATTTATTGATGCTTAAGATCTCTTTCATAATCTCGAGGTACATTAGGGCACGGCGAATCTCAAATTTCTGATTGAATCGAATCTGGCAGAGAATTTCGAATCGAATGAAATCGAATCCTCAAATTGTAAATATTACTCCTTCTTGGAATAGTAAATACTGCCAGTCTCCAGTCAATAATTGTTCACAGCCGACTCGTCGGGGCAAATCAATCAAAACAGGAATACTCCAGAATGGAATCAAAGTAATTCCGGAAGTGGAATCCACTTGAACTCTTTTTCTAACATCAGGGGCCAATATTATAAAACTTTTACAACTGTATTTTTTAGAATTGTATTTAAATGGGCTGAAATGAACCATTAGAATTTTCAAAGATATGGCAAATTTCCAATTGGCAAATTGCCATATCGTTTAAAATGCTAATGATTCATTTTAGTCAGTTATATTAATAGGTAGAACATACAATTAAAGAAAATACCGTTGTAAAAGTTTTTATTATGTTTGCTCCAGGTCAGCTGATCGGGAGACCTCACCCAGAAAATAGGCTAACTACGAGACACATGGTTGAATTTTGTGAATAGCTGACGATTCGAAACTTCTATACAACGCTACATGGATGGATTCGATTCGCACCGAATCATCAGATCGATTTCAAATCAAATCAAATTCGAAGCTTCGTTGGACTCTAAGATATATCACGAGCGCAACACATGTATAAACACATGTATAAACACAAGTTTAGCCAATCTTTTTACAATTATGTTGCCACTTCATAGAACTCACTATGCGTTGGGACACAGGTCTTATTATACCAGTAAAACCCATTTTATCCATCAAAGTAAAGAAGTACTACTTCACTTCTCGGGAGCGCGGTGATTCATTGTAGAATATTAGACCTTAAACAGAAAGGTCGACATTCGATCCTCACCCACGTTTCCTGCGATGTATCCTTGGGCAAGAGACTTCGTCCCGACTACCCACGCGGGGACACGATAGAGCTGTGTGCAAATGAGTATTGCACGCAGATGGTGTACTTGCCTTCAAATGTTGTTAACCCTGCTTGTGTCGTTGTAAAAGGAATGGAAGTCCGTAGGAACGTTAGTCCCTAAGGACTATTATTCCGCGGAATTATAGTCCTAGGTCTAACATTTCTAGGAATAGTAGTCCGGCGGACTACTATTCCTAGAAATGTTAGACCTAGGACTATAATTCCGCGGAATAATAGTCCAGAGGGACTAATTTTCCTACGGACTTCCATTCCTGTTACACCGGGTTAGGACATTGGAAAATCTGACAGTTGATCGCCACCGCACGGTGGTTATCTCTGGGTACTCCTGATTCCCCCTGAAACACTCCGACAAGACGTGGCCCTGGCTGTTGAAAGTCTCTTTGAACTCGAGTAAACAAATAACCAAACTTCATTTCCCGAGATACTGGGGATGGGTGAAGAATTCCAGAGAAGGTTTTATTATTGTCGACAGACAGAGCGTCAGAAACACATAAACCGGTTTACCGTGATGGTGAGGAAGCGCACTGTCTTCAATAAAGGGCATAAAGGAAAGCCGAACGGGACGACACTTGCATAAAAATGACCAACGCTCTGTATTCCTGCACACTGTTAGTTCACGTTTTACCCCCCTAACGCAACCAAGAAAGTCGACTACAAAGTTCGAACAAGAGAATGCTGTAAATTTCAGGGCTGGGAGCAGTTAACGTTTCAAACGTTAACGTCTTAAATTATTTTAACAACGTTAAAAAAATTAACCAAGTTAATAACGTTTAACTTTGAAGATTATAATTGTATGATGTGTAACATTGCGTCGTTATCTCGCGTTTACCCAAGCCGGATCGTCCCGCCGTCTAATTTTCCTGTCAGTGTATTAATAACAGTATTTGAATTTCTGAACATCTGAGACTGAAAACAGGAAGTGACAAATTATGGGATATTGTTTTCAAAGATTTTACAAGTAAGGCTTCACAAAGTAGGTCTTCTGTTTCTGAAGCCATTTTTGTAAAATGGCAAGTGGGCGGGGGGGGGGGGGGGGGTATTTTATTTTTTTATTTTTATAATTATTTCCGTGCCATAAAAAGAAGTTCATGTTCTTGGTTTGTTTTGTGTTTTAGGCCTCATAATCTACAGAATAGCATGGGTGGCGGTGTATTTTGTCCTTTGAGTGCAAGAAGGCTTTGCAATGCTTATTGCAATCAAGGGACAAATTTATCCATTTTATTAACTTGGGTAAAATATCAGACAACCATTTATTTATTACTTTTTTAAAGTTTGCATTGGTGAGAAAAGAGGGCATGGGATAGCCAAAAGGACCTTGCGGGCAGGGGGGGGGGGGGGGGGCTGAGAAACCGATTTTTAACATTTTTAGACCTAATGGTACTTGTAATCTGCATCGCGTGTGAGCTGTTTTATGTTTTAGGCCTCATAATCTACAGAATAGCATGGAGGCGGTGCATTTTGTCTTTGAGTGCTAGAAGGCTTTACAATGCTTAAGCATTGCAAAGCCTTATTGCACTCAAGGGACAAATTTATCAATTTTATTAACTTGGGTAAAATATCAGACAACCATTTACTTATAGTTTTTAAGTTTGCATTGGTTATAAAAAGGACCACGCGGGAGGCCCTGAGAAACCGATTTTTAACCTTTTTTGGGCCTAATATTAATTATAGTCTGTATCTCGTGTGAACTGTCCATATCTGTGATTTTATAGAGAGTAATCGCTTGACTGGACTGGTTACGTGAAATAATTCATGAGGGGTGAGGGAAGTTGTACAAACATGAGTGCGCGAATGCGCAAGAGTGTTTTACAATATAGTCCCCCGCCTCGAATGAACTATTTCACGTAAGGGCCAAAACCGGCCAGCGCTATTCTCAAAAATCGCCAATTAATTTTCATTATTTTCCCCATTTTTGTCTCTAAAACATAGGTTATCACCCCTCATTGGAACGAGCTCGTCGAGCTCGTTCCAATGAGGATTCATAACCTATGTCTTTGAAACAAATAATGAAAAAATTAGTTATTCAATAATTTATTTTGCAAGTGTCGTCTGTTTTTCATGTTAGGTAAAGGGTTAAAAAAACCCTACTGAATTCCCCTTTGCACCCACGGCAAAGCGTCTTCGTTTGCGCGCACGAACATATGACCCAATTGTTGAATGCATAATTCACTTGTTAAGTTATCGTTTATAATCAAACCGGGAAATCCCAGTAAAGTGATAATTCTTATTTATTTTCAAGAATATACGAAGAGACACCACGACATTTGGCCAAAGACGTTTGGAAAGTAATAAAAAGCAAATAATACAACATCGTACACGTTGCCCTATCCAAAATATTGATTTCGAGTGAACATAGGGGTTAAATAAATTCTATTCGATTGCAAATCACCAAAATAGAAGCAGATTGTCAACACTTTATAAACTAAGTTACCCACTACATCGCTCAAATTTCTCACATTTTTGATGAAAAATGTGTGAGTTTATACGGGCGGGGACTTCACACTTCCATTGCTGGATAAGATGTTTGGAGTTTAGAAAAATACGAAACCGAACCATAACCCGAATTGTTTCCTCCCCAAAAAACCCAAATCTTACTGTAAATGCTAACACCGCCCATCCTTATCTTTTGGTAGATAAGCACGAACTAGGACCGTGTGAAGCTTGGAGAGTCGATTCGATTTCTATTGTTAAGCTGCTATTCGATACGATTGGAAATCAGCTGCCGACATAATGGATTGGTACGGGTGTGGTGGTGCTACATCGAAGACAAACATTGTATTTTGCAATAAGGTTTGGTACACTTCAGTTCGATCGGCAACCTCTGACTTCAACAAGACCTATTCGAATCAAGATTCTATTCGATTTCCAGTAATAGGCTCGATTTGATTCGAGATTCGATCCGAATAAGAACTATATGATTCGCATGTTCCTAGCACAAAACGTACTCATATAGGCAATGTGGTGCACTTTGTCTGGTCCAGCCACCAAATTTTATTATTAGATTCATAGATTCACACAGTCACATTTGATAACGCAGTGTAGATATGGCAAAGTATCGAGTGTGTGCTTAAATTCAGAGGGGCGGCGGATGAAAGAGATTGGACACAAATCGTCAATACTCACCATTTTGCTGCCCTGTCGAAAGAAAAGAGGATCCACAGAAATGTCATTTTGTTGCTTATCAGGTCAATGATGGAATTTGTGATGTGCATTTTGAAGAACAAAATCATGTTTGGGTGAAATTTAGAATACTGGTTTCTGATCCCCGGTCTAGAACATATGTGTGTGTGAGGGGAGGGTGTTATTGCGCGTCTGAAGGGGTGAGGACATCCATCGGTATGCTACGCGTTTGAAACAGCGAATGGCGTCCCTTCGTGTCACACCACGTATTTTTCCAGAGTAATCGCTTGACTGGACTGGTTACGTGAAATAGTTCATGAGAGGTGAGGGACGTTGTACAAACCAGAGTGCGCGAGTGCCGACGAGTGTTTTACAATTAGTCCCTCGCCTCGAATGAATTATTTCACCTAACCAGTCCAGTCAAGCGATTACTCTGTTTATTACTTTTCATTTTTAGCGATAATTGTATTATTTAACCCTTTACCTTGCGTAACGGCCAAAACCGGCCAGCGCTATTCTCAAAAATCGCCAATTTGTTTTTGTCTCTAACACATAGGATATGATCCCTCATTGGAACGAGCTCATCGAGCTCGTTCCAATGAGGGGTCATAACCTATGTTTTTGAGACAAAAAATGAAAAAAAAATAGTTATTCAAGAATTGTTTTTGCTAGTGTCGTCTGCTTTTCATGTTATGTAAAAGGTTAAAAAAACCCAAAACAATGAAGTACCCATTACACCCACGGCAAAGCGTCTTCGTTTGCGTCCACGGATATATGGCCCAATTGTTGATTGCATAATTCACTTGTGAAGTTATCGGCTATAATCAAACTCGGAAATCCCAGTAAATCCCACTTTGGAAAGTAATGAAAATATATGCCAACAAATGTATGCCAACGAATAAATCCTCATTTCTTTTAATGCTTTCTAAACAATTTCATTTTATGTCGAAAACATATTCTATGACTCCTCGCTAGAACGGTTTCGACGCCATTGTGTTGATGTAACATAAGTAGGTGATAATTGCCGATTCAAGCATCAACGTACATGTACGTGTACGTGTACACGTACATTCGTGTACACCTCTATAGGATTTAGTGTCGAAATCGTGTACAGGTACACGATTTTAACGTTTTTAGGGTGATGTTAGAATTCAAAAATCACTGAATTGTATCCTAGAGTGACAAAAAACGCCCGTAGCTTTACGTACACGTTCATGTACCGTTTTGATTGGAATCGACAAATGGATTTCTCCCATAGGATTCAGTGTTAAATTGCGAGCAAAAAACGTTTTGTCGTTTCTAAATCATCATCTTGCCGATTCTAAATCATTCGCGTCTGTACACGATTTTAACACTGAAACCCTATGGAGGCGTACACGGAGATCCTCTTGCGGATTTTAGGTCTGAAATCGAATCGTGTGAAGAGGTGATGTTTGAACCGGCAAACCCACTGTCACGTTTCCTGAAGTAAAACTAACACATGTTATTGTGAGGTAATCTTAATAAACACTTAATGGAATGTTTTGAATGAAGAATGTTGCCAGGGTGTTAGAATCCGCAAACCCACTGTCACGTTTCCTGAAGTAAAACCAACACATGTTATTGTTATGACTGAATGAGGTTTTCGTTTAAAAGAGTAGACTATACGATATGAGCGTCAGTTTTAAAAAGGAGTTGCGTGAATGAAAAGGCATCCGTCCAAAAGAGTTGACTATAAAATATGATCTGTAAAAATAGACATTCGTGTCTTGGTTCGATGTTACGAAGAGAAATTGAGTTTAGGCATCCGTTCAAAAGAGTCAATTATAAAATATGATCTGTAAAAAATAGACATTCGTGTCTTGTTTCGATGTGACGAAAGGAGATTGAGTTTAGAGACAATTAGAGAAAAGAATCAGAATTCTTGTGAAGTAATCTTACTAAACACTTAATGGAATGTTTGAATGAAAACATGTTGCTTTATGTTTTTGTTGTGGCGTGAATGAAGGTTTTTTCGTTTTAATGGATCGTTTTAATAATGTTATAATAAAACGCATTTTCCACTCAATTAGGTTTTGAGTGATACAATTTTTAATATATTCACGATAACGATCAGAGAGAATTGAAATGAATGAATGAATGAATGAATGAGTTCCTTTAACGTTAAAATTAGAAAAAAAAACAGTTTTCTTTTGTGTGTTGGAATGTTTTAACTGTCATCAAAGGGATTCTCTCTCAATTCGACACTGAGTGAATGTTTTTTTGATATGTGAATGGAATTCCTTTGACAAAACGTAAATTACTATCAAAATGCGTTAAATCAGAAACCGGTTTGTCATGTACTGCTTAAAACGTATTTTTAAACTTTCCCAATTCAATCAACACTGAGTTGAGATGTGAATATTTTTAGTTTATTATATTAAAGACGGAAAAATTTTTATTAACTTAAAAACATAAAAATATAATTAAACATTTAATTTTGAAAATAATAAAACAATTAAAAACGAAAAATGTTTTTACAGATGGATTCTAGACGCCGAGATCGAATTTTAGGGGAGTATGAACGTGCTAAGAAGGGCATTCAGTCGGCTGACAGAAGCAGACGTCTTTGTGAGATGGAACCCAAACGCGAAGCCACAAAAATATTTAAACCCGTGACGGAGGGTCAAGAGCGAAGCAGGAAGGAGATAGTCGAAGAATTGAGACCCATAAAAGAGAGTTCTTTGAGAATGGGTTCGTTGCCTCTTAGTTTTGGAAATCGGCATTCCGTTCAATCTACACCGGATTACGTTCCCACGGGAATTCAAACAGATTTGAGCGAGACCGACACCGATACAGCTTCGACTATCACCACTGATAGCGTCGCATCGTCTGATGATGGCGGTAAGAGAGATCTGTTGTATGGATTTTATAAGGATTCGGAGGGGAGAACTTTTGTCGGTGACACAGAAATAGAAATTGGCGATGATGAATTGATCGTTGGTTCGAACAAATACGAATTGACTGCTGGACTGCGCAGATTGCTCCTTTACGACAAGCCTAGCGATTACACGGAACAGGATTTCGACAATTACGGCGACATTCTGGTTCAGACCCACGCCATGAAGAGAAATAACGATGCCAGAGAGACGAGACCCAAAGCCAACAGAGGTTACAAGTGGACGAAAGTGGTGAAACCCATATGGGATATGAACAAGAAGTTCATCGAATCGGTGACTGGCAAAGGGGTAAAAACCACTTTTCTTCCGAGCGATTCTGACGCTCTGTCTCAGAGATTGAGTTTGTTGATGGCGAGCAGACGGGCTGGTAACACAGGATTAGATAATCAGATAGTTAATATATCTGACGAATTGTTAAGACAGAAGGTTTTGAATAAAAACCACTATAAAAGGCTGATGAACGAATTGAAGGATTGATGTATATAATAAGTAGAGAGAAACAAACAAACAAACAAAAATAAAACAGTAAATTTTTACACTAGAATAATAAAAGTATTTAAACGACAAAACGATTTACCAGTGAAAAAACAAAATATATTATAAAAATAAAATATGTTGGTGATAAAGAACAGGGGATACGTCAGAACTTACGTTCAAGGCGGTTCTGGCATCGTCGATTCTATAATGCGAGCGTTTACGAGCGATGCGGGTAGAAAACTCGCTGGACTGCGTTTGAGGTCGGTAAGAAGACGGCTTTGGATGCTGGTAAGAAAGCAGCTTCCGAAGCCAGTGGTAGGATAGCTTCTGTGGCTGGCAAGAGGGCAGCCGACGCGTTGATCGACAAGTTGATCAGTCCGCCGGCGAAGCGAGCTGCGTTAGAGCGAACGCCGAAAAGTTGGAAAGATTTTAAGGATGATGTGGTACCCATACAAGATTTAGCCAAAATGACGAGTGGATCTGGATTGAAGAGAACTCACAACGGTGTGATATAAATAAATAATAATATTAAAACAACTGAGTTTGAAAAACATATAAAATTTGTGTTTGAAAAGAATCTAAAATAACAAACAAAAAAATAAAACAAAAGATGAACATTAAAGATATGTCTTGAAACGACGCCGCGACCAAGAGGTCGAATAACGAGTTCTTTCCCAAAAGCATAAGAGGCTTGATAGTGGGAAAATCGAATTGTGGAAAGACCAATCTGTTGATGAATCTGTTGTCCCGACCCGACTGGTTGGATTACGACAGATTGTTTGTGTTTGGCAAGAGCTTGTTTCAACCCGAATACACATTGCTTCGAGAGTGCATGGATCGTAGATTGCCCAAGGACGTCATAGCCAGAATCTTTGACAGTAGGGAGGAATTCGACAAGAGTGAAGCTCCACTTTCGACCATTTTGGACGGTGCGGCGATGGAGCTGATGAAGAGAAATGCATCTTCGAACGTCGAGTGTCGATTTTATGAGAACGCTAGCGACGTTCCGGATCCTAGAGAACTGAAATCGGAAGATAAGAATCTCATGATTTTCGACGATCTGCTTTTGGAGAGACAGAACCGATGCGAATCGTATTACGTTAGGGGTCGACACAGCAACGTGGACTGTTTCTACCTGTCGCAGAATTATTTTCGATTGCCCAGACAGACGATAAGGGATAACACTAATTTTCTATGTCTCTTTCGCCAAGATCTCAAGAATCTCAATCACATCTACGGCGATCACGTCGCACACGACATGAGCGCGGCGGAATTCAGGAGATTCTGCAAGAGGGTTTGGGATGGTGGACTTTACAATTTCGTCATGATCGATTTGACAAGCGAATTTAATCGCGGAAAATATCGGTGCGGATTCGACAAGTTTTATGTTTCTAATGATAATAAGATAGAGCGTGAAAATAAAATTTAGAAAATAAATCTTCAAATAATTAGTTTTGAATAAAAAAAACTAAAATTAAATATAATGTTCGAACATGGAGAATTGTTAGAACGGATAGCCGAGAATACGGCTGCAAAACAATCCATTCAAATCGTGGTGAGTGGCGATTCGACTCAATTCGGTACGAAATGCGAACCTTCCATCGAATTGAATAGAGAGAAAAGATACGAGATGGCGTTGGTGAATCTGGAGACTTATTATTCCTTTCCCAACGTCACCGAAAAGAATAACTCGTTCAAGTATTCCAACGGAGTGGATTGGTTGGAGATTCGAATTCCCAAAGGGAGTTACGACATAGACGATTTGAACAAATACATTCAGACGCGAATGAAGACGGATGGAAAGGGAAGCAACAAGATCAGACTCGCTCCCAATCCTAATACCTTACAGACGATGTTGGATTTGGAAGATAATTTTCGAGTGGATTTCAACACGGACGATTCTATAGGCAAGATGTTGGGATTCGATCAAAAGATGTATCGAGGCCACGCGGCATCTGAAAATATGGTCGACATTCTCGCAGTCAATAGCATTCTGGTGAACGTGGACGTGATTGCTGGAAGCTACGTGAATGGTAGCGCTCAACCGACGATCTATTCCTTCTTTCCAAACGTGTCGCCAGGTTATAAGATCGTGGAGCGACCTGGAAATTTAGTTTATCTACCAGTGATTTTAGATACGTTGTATAGTCTCAAAACCACGTTGACAGATCAAAATGGTGAACTGTTAGATCTTCGCGGAGAGAGGGTGACGGTACGATTTCACATAAGAGAAATATAAAAGCAAAAAAAATAAAATATTGTGTATATATATAGATAACAAAAATAAAATAAACGCAATATTAATTTTACAAAATTATTTTAATATAAATAATTATTATTAAACAAGAAACAATTGAAGTAAATATATTTTAGAAAAAAATAATTATGACAGAATACGTGATTAAAAACGTGAACATATCCACAGGACCGAGGAAGAAACTTAAGAGAGCATTAACAACTCGAGGCGAGGCGGTGAGATTCAAATTCACTCACGAAGATCTCACGAGAGGCGGTCAGGATTCGATCGCCTGGACCAGAAGTCAAATCAAAAGGATGGAGAAAGCGATTCGCGATGGAAGAGGGTTGACGGTGAGAATGAGTCCCGCTCAATTGAGATACAATTTGAGAATGAAAGGTGGTTTCCTACCGCTATTGGCAGGAATCGCCACAAAAGCATTACCCTTCGCCGCAAAGGCACTACCCTTTCTCGGAAAGACTCTCGGCGTGGGAGCTCTCACGGGACTCGCTAGTTCGGCAGTTGAGAAATTAATGGGTGGCAGCGGACTGTTTTTGAAGAAGGGAGGAGCCGTGTGTCGCGTCCACATAGACGACAGCGGTAAAGGATTGTATCTAGAACCCGTTAGAGGTGGCAACTCTTTGAGTGGAAACGGTCTCTATCTGAAGAATGGACAGAACGTTGAGCGACTCGGCAAGGGTTTGTTGCTCGGTGAGAATTCGCCGGTTAATTAACGAATATACCAATTTTGAATATGTTATTATAATATAAAATTATATAATTATATAAAATATAAATCATAGAAAATATAAAATAATATATTTAAAATGGATAAAAAGGTGGAGAAACAATTAGATGATAATGATGAATATCACGAGACAGAGTGCAAAAAAAAAAAAAAGATGTGGAAAAATGGTTAGACGCTAATGATGGATATCTAAGGAAAGAACTGATGAAAGAGTTAGATAAACAGTGGGATAGATGGTTGGGAATGAAAAGAATGAGACGCTTTCCACCGTCACCACTACCTTCTGAAGAGAATGGTAATGATGCGAGTGTTACCAAGAGATGCACAACATTCGTTCATAATTATGATTTGGATAAACAAATGTGTTGTTATAAAAACGTATCATATTACAAAAAAAAGGAAAAAAAGAAAAGAATCGACACTGAAATTTAAGAAAAAAGGAAACGTTATTATAATATATGGGTAATAGTGAAGAAGGAAAACAAAAAAAAATGAGATCTAAAGATGATCTCATTACTTTTTATTTCCTTCTTCTTCGCTAAAAATCAATCTCTCTATTGTTTATATTTCCAAGTCCGTTATTAACATGTTGACACTAGTGTTTTCTCCTTTTTCGCAAATGTGTTGAATGTTTATCTTTACTCTTTTGAGTTTTGTTACTTCAGTCAACTCGCTCTCACCACCCAATTTCTTCACGTCTTCGAATGAGATGTTTGGAAATATGTAACTTCCATAGAGCAACAACAAATCGTCCTTGTCGAATTCTCTATCTTCGGCGATGACGATGTTCTGCAGATCGCTTTCGTACTCGTAAAACAAATCGAGCGTGGCTTCATCCAATTTCAAAGGCAAGCGATATTTGTCGTATTTGTGCTCTAAGCCCTTCGTCTCAACCTCGTTCAATTCAATGGGATTGTGTCGTTGTAATCTATAGATTTTAAAACCTAATTTCTTACACGTTTCGACTCGTTTCAATTTCAATTCACATCTTTTAGGTGTTGTTGTCATCATGATCGATTATTTGGGTTTTTTTTGTTTTATGAATTCTTGCAAATAATGTATATTTTAAATTTTGTATTTAAATAATAATTTGTTAAAAAAGTTAGTTTATTTTTTTTCTCTTTATATATATAAAAAAAAGTTGTTTTTTTTAATTTTCAATTTTCTTTAATGTAAAATTTTTTAGTAAAAGTTTTTTTTCTCTTTATATATATATAAATAAAAAGTTAAATTTTAACATTTCAATCTCTCTATTGTTTATATTTCCAAGTCCGTTATTAGCATGCCGACACTCGTGTATTCTCCTTTTTCGAAAATGTGTTGAATGTTTATCTTTACTCTTTTGAGTTTTTTTACATCGGTGAACTCGCTCTCACCACCCGATTTCTCCACGACTTCGCGTGAGATTTTTGGATATATGTAACTTCCATAGAACAACGTCAAATCGTCCTTGTCGAATTCTTTATCTTTAGCGATGACGATTTTCTGCAGCTCGCTTTGATAGTCATAAAACAAATTGAGCATGGCTTCATCCAATTTCAAAGTCATCTTATATCTGTCGTATTTATGCTCTAAGTCCTTCATCTCGATCTCGTTCAATTCGATGGGATCGTGTTGTTGTAATCTATAGATTTTATGACCGAATTTCTTATACGTTTCAACTCATTTCAATTTCAATTCGCATCTTTTAGGTGTTGCTGTCATGATCGATTATTTGTTTTTTTTTTGTTTTATGAATTCTAGCAAATAATGTATATTTTAAATTTTGTATTTTAATAATTTGTTTAAAAAAAGTTTTTTTTTTTTTTTTTACTCTTTATATATATAAAAAAAAAAAAAAGTTTTTTTAATTTTTAATTTTCTTTAATGTGAAAATTTTTTTTGTAAAAAGTAATGAGATCACCTTTAGATCTCATTACTTTTTTTCCTTCTTCTTCGCTAAAATCAATCTCTCTATTGTTTATATTTCCAAGTCCGTTATTAGCATGGTGACATGCATTATTTTTCTAGTTACCAAAATGTCTTGTATGTTTATCTTTACTCTTTTGAGTTTTTCTACATCGGTGAACGCGCTCTCACCACCCAATTTATCCACAAGTTCAAGTGAGATTATTGGATATATTTTTTTTTTTTATAGAACATCGTCAAATCGTTCTCGTATGGAGGTTTTGTGTATTTGGTGATGATATTATTCAGCAGATCTCTTTGGTATTCGTAAAACAAATCGAGCATTGCTTCATCCAACTTCAAACACATCATATATCTGTTGTTGTCGCAGCGCTCTAAGCGCATCATCTTAACCTCGTTCAATTCGATGGGATCATGTTCTATTGTATAGATATAAATATCTGATAGCGTATATTTTTTAACTTGTTTGAATTCGCATCTTTTAGGTGTTGTTGTCATGATCAATTATTTGGATTTGATGAATTCTTGCAAATAATGTATATTTTAAATTTTGTATTTAAATAATAATTTGTTAAAAAGTTTCTCTTTATATATAAATAAAGTTAAATTTTAACATCTTTTTTTTTTTTCGTATTAATTCAATTTTTTTTTCACGAGTTTTAGAACGTGCAAGACTTCGAACATTTAAAAATTGACCTTCGCATCTTGCAGTTATCATCATCTATTCAGAAGGAATCGGGTGACATGAACACGCGTCTGCTTCGCGGAAATTTGTTTTGAACCTCGTGCGAGACTTCGCGTAAAAGTCATAAGAGTTCTATTTGTCTTGAACCTTCTTCTTTTTTAATAGTTCAAACAACATTGTCAATTAATTTTTGTTCGCTAATAGTATTACAATTTGATTTTCTATCGCAAATCGTATTGTTTTCTTTCGAAATAAATATAAATTACAATTTTTTTCTTCTTGGTTTTTTGGTGAATAACGATTTATTAAACAACGTCGACGTTTATGTCGAGATTCCGGCGTGGATGTTGTCGTCATGATCGATTATTTGGGTTTTTTTTGTTTTACGAATTCTTGCAAATAATGTATATTTTAAATTTTTGTATTTAAATAATTTGTTTAAAAAGTTTTGTTTTTTTTCTCTTTATATATATATAAAAGTTAAATTTTAACATCCTTTTTTTTCTCGTATTAATTCAATTTTTTTGACGTTAAGGAACATAAAAAAAAATTGATTAATTTCATCAAAAAAATATTTTTCACATTAAAGAAAAACAAAACTTTATAAACAAATTATTTAAAATACAAAATTCGAAAAAATATATTCTTACAAAATGAAGCAAACAGATAAAAAAAAATTGGAAAATTTAAATGAGAAAACCGTACCTCAGTTAAACAAGATTTGTAAACTATTAAAAATTTCACATTTCAGAAATCACAGAACTAAATCAAAAAAGATTGAAGTCATACAGAAACATTTGCGAAACGATGGAAAGGCAAACGAAATGCTGATAGTAACCACGTCAAAAAATTCATCAGTTGTGAAAAATGAGAAGAGGAAGAAAAAGATAGTAAAAGGAATCGAAATGCCGACGTCGAAAAAAACCGAAAACGTTTCGATTGTGAAAAATAAGAAGACGACTAAAGGAAAAGCCGTTGAAGAAGAACTTCAAGTTTCCAAAGAAAAGAAAAGAAAAACTAAAACAAAAACGAGTGATGCACTTCAGATTCTAGGCAAACGAGATATATCAAGCGAAATTCGACGAGCAATAGATGAAAGGAAAGGAAAAGAATATTTAGCACGACTCGCCATGGAACTATTTCAATCGAAGTCCGTAGAATGGGAGAGTGCAATCAAAGGCGTTTTAAAAACTTTCAACGTGGTTCCCTCGTTGAAGAAAATCAATCCGAAATTGTTCATGGAATGGATGAAGAAAAAAGTATTGGATTTGTTTCGCAAATACATGAACGTGGGACTAAAAATTAAGATGATACTCCATTGCGTGATGAATAAAATCGACGTGAAGTCCAGTGAGAGCATCGTGAAAAACGCATATTTCAGATCTAACGTCGAACCCGTATTTCGAGGTTCAGATTTATCGGACGTTTTCGAAAAGATGAAAGACAAGATGTTGATGTCTCTCGCGAATTATCAACATGAAGGTAGTAATTGGACGTTCGATGAGGTGTTGAAACTCGAAATTCACATAACTAAAAACGATTTGTTGAAAGGGTCTTCCTACGTGAAATTACCGTATTTCCTAGCTAAAAAACATGCCGTGATCAATGTGAAAAATAAAGATGATCAGTGTTTTAAATGGGCAGTCACCTCCGCTTTATACCCTGTCAAAATAAACACCAAAAGAGTTTCTTCTTATGAGGTGACTTCTAAAAATCTCGATTGGACCAGCGTGACTTTTCCAACGCAGTTAAAACACATCGAACGTTTGGAGGTTCAAAATCCCACCGTAGCGGTGAATGTCTTGGGATACAATGACGAAAAACAAACGATCTATCCTCTCAGACAGACTTCGTATCTCGAAAGAGAAAAGACGATTATTTTATTATTGATTTCAAATGGTGACAATCATCATTATTGTTGGGTTAAACATCCGAGCCGATTACTGTCCAGACAAACTAATAAACATGAACATAAGGTATGTTTATGTTGCAACTGCATGAACGCGTTGAACAACGAAAAATCGTTAGTGAAACATCAGGAATATTGCAACGAAAATCAAGGTGTCGTCGTCGAAATACCTAAACCTAACACCATTGTGAAGTTTGAAAACCACAATAGAAGGTTAAAAGTACCATTTGTCGTGTTCGATTTCGAATGTTTCACCACGAAAATGAGTTCCTGTCAACCCAACGTTCTTCAAAGTTACGTCGAAAGATATCAAAAACACATACCTTCGGGCTATTGCATTTACATGAAATGCGCTTTCGACTCGCAACACGACATGGGTTCCTTCACCTACACAAAACAGTATGAAGACGACGACGTGGCCCAAAGGTTCGTGGAAGAGTTAGAATGGAAAATTCAAATGTTATATGACAAATTCAAAACTCAAAAATGATCATCACGCGAGAGCAGCAAGACGAAAATAACAGAGCCACCAAATGTCACATATGCAGACAATCATTCAACGAGAATTCGAAGGAAAATAAGAAGGTTAGAGACCACGATCATTACACGGGTCTGTATCGCGGTCTGGCTCACGGCAAGTGTAATTTAAAATATCGAGATGCCGCTTACTATCCAGTGATGTTTCACAATCTCTCAGGTTACGACAGTCATCTGTTTGTGAAAAATCTCGGCACCTCACATGAAGAATTAAATTGCATCGTGAACAGCGAAGGAAGATACATTTCCTTCACAAAATGGAAGCTCATGGAGAAGAAAAGAGTAATCGATGGAAATACGTTGGAAGAAAAAACGAAATCCATTCGTAGAGGCATACGATTCATCGACAGTTTTAAATTCATGTCGACCGCTCTGGAAAAATTAACATGAGCAAGGATAAATTTAAAATCACGAGTGAACATTTCGGAGAACGAGTAGACGTCATGTTGAGGAAAGGAGTCTAACCTTACGATTATATGAATGATCTAAAGAGATTTGAAGACACCGCACTACCTTCGAAAGAAGATTTTTATTCGAAATTATACGAATCCGAGATTTCCGACGAGAATTACGAACACGCCAAAAACGTGTGGAAATCATTCGATATGAAAACCATGAGAGATTATCACGATCTCTATCTGAAGACTGACGTTCTGCTCTTGGCAGACGTGTTCGAAAATTTTCGAGACGTCTGTCATCGAAATTACGACCTGGATCCTGCTTGGTATTTCACCGCACCCGGTCTGGCGTGGGATGCTTTGTTGAAGACCACCGAAGTCCAATTGGAATTATTATCCGACGTGAACATGTTGCTCAAGTTCGAAAGGGCTGCAAGAGGTGGTGTCTCGATGATCTCCCACAGATATTCTAAAGCTAACAATCTCTACATGAAAGAAGGTTTCGATTCGAAACGATCAAATAAATACATACAGTATTGGGATGCTAATAATTTGTACGGTTGGGCTATGAGTCATCCTTTACTGATTGGAAATTTCAAATGGGTGATGGAACCGGAAGAGATGCAAAAATGGAGAGACTATCCTTGCATTTTAGAAGTCGATTTGAACTATCCGGAAGAATTACACAATCTACACAACGATTATCCGCTGGCTCCCAAACGAATGGAACTGAACGAAGGAGATGAGGAAAAACTCATTCCGAATTTATTTAACAAACGTAGCTACGTCGTCTACAGCCAGAATTTGAAACAATACGTCGATTACGGGATGAAATTAGTCGACATACATCGCATCATTTGATTCGATGAAGAGCCTTGGATGAAAAAATATATCGATCTCAACACGAATCTCAGAATTCGAGCCGAGAACGATTTCGAAAAAGATTTCTTCAAACTCATGAACAACTGCGTGTATGGTAAATCGATGGAAAACATCAGGAAGAGAACCGACGTTCGACTCATCACGTCTGAGAAAAGAGCTAAAAAATTAGTGGCAAAACCCAATTACAAACACCGAACCATATTCAATGAAAATCTAGTGGCCGTTCACATGCAAAAGACGCACCTGAAGTTCAACAAACCGTATTATCTTGGACCGATCATCTTAGATATCAGCAAGCGATTGATGTATGAGTTTCACTACGATTACGTCAAACGAAAATTTGGTGATAAAGCTAAACTACTGTTCACTGACATGGACAGTTTAGTTTACAAGATAGAGACAAAAGACGACTACCGAGATATATCTCAGGACGTGGCTGAGTGGTTTGACACGAGCAATTATCCCGTCGATCACCCGTCCAACATTCAATTGAACGACAACAAGAAGGTGTTGGGTAAATTTAAGGATGAGAGCGGCGGTAAACAAATCGTCGAATTCGTGGGCTTGAGACCCAAACTGTATGCTTATCGTCTAGAAGATGATGAAGAGATTAAAAAGTGCAAAGGAGTTAAAGCATGCGTTGTGAAGAAAAACATCTCTTTCCAAGAGTATAAAGATTGTCTGTTAGGAAGTGGTCCAGTGTATAAGACTATGAAATCGATTCGAAGTGAAAATCACGACTTGTATACCGAAATAGTCAACAAGATTTCGCTGACGGCCGACGACGATAAGAGATTCGTGTTAGACGATAAAATAAGCACTTTGGCACTCGTACATTGGACTGTGGATCTAATTAGAGATGATATGAATGTGGATGATTGGATTCCAGATATGATTGTGGATGATAAGATTCCAGATATGATTGTAGATGATAGGATTCCAGAAAATCAAGAGGAATTAGATGGATTCAAAATTATAGAAATCGATAGAGACATCGAGAGAGTTAGTTTAAAAAGAAAAATAAAAAAAATAAAAAAATAAATAACGTCATTTTTAGTGAATTATAATAAAATAAATAAAAAAAAAAAAAATATATATGCATTTATGAATAAGAAAATTAAGATATCCGTAGAAGGTGTCGTCTTACCTAACGAACCCCTATCCAACATCGATCTGTTGAATGCGGCAAAAGATTTGAAAATCAAAGATTTTCTAGGCGTGTTTTCCAGAGAAGCCTTGCCAAAGAGAAGACCTCTACAATTGGAATGCAGAATTTTAAATCTAGACGATTCATCGGGTGAAGGCACTCACTGGGTGGCGTGGATCAAGAATGGGAAGAAGAAAAATTATTATCTTGACAGCTACGGAATCTCGCCGCCAAAAGAAATAAAGAACTATTTCAACAAATCGATGGTTCGTTACAACACGGAACAAGTGCAATCACCAGATCAAGTGTTTTGCGGTCACCTGTGTCTCTACATTCTCAAGAGATGGTCTGAAGGAGATCGATTTCAAGACATTCTCAATGATTTACATTAGAGAGAGATTTTTTTTTTTATAGTATATATAAAGATAAAAAATTATTTTAAAAATTTTAATCGAAGAGGAAGACGTTCGAAGTCGACGATGGTTATGATATTGCCAACTTGGACGAACATTACGTTCGGAGATACGAACCTCGAGAAGAACCTTTGAACATGAATGATAAAAAGCTCTACAATCTTCCCGAGCCGATAGATCCCGCAGATGCTGCGACTAAAAAATACATTGACAGGGGAAACGCCGATTTCGAACGAATCCTGCTAGATAATTACGTGGATAAAACCATGACCGACGATCTCGATCTGACACCCAAACGTTTGGTGAACATTGCGAATCCCATAGATCCCACCGATGCCACGACCAAGAAATACACGGATGACTCTCACGCGAGATTCAGCAAACACTGGAGAAATAGATACGTTCAGAAAACGATGCACTCGGAATTGAACACCAATTCTAACAAGATAACGAACGTGGCCACTCCCACGAATCCCAAGGACGTGGCCACCAAACACTACGTAGATCTGGAACAGAAAAAGTCTGACAGATGAGAAATGAAATCGGATTTGAATGCGGGATTCAACAAGATATTGAATCTGTCAAAGATCGACGACACGGATGCAAACTCAACCGCGGTCAACAAGGGCTACGTAGATTCTGCCGTGATACAATCACAAGAATACCTAGAATTGCAAGTGGACGATCTCTACCTGAACAAAAAATCGGGCGGAGCCATGGAGGGTGGCATCAACATGAACGGTCACAATTTATTCGGTCTCGATCTCGATCCCGAATTCGATTCCAGTGCGGTCAGCAGAAAGTATGTGGACGACAACTCGGTCTGGAGAAAGGGTGACATCATGGAAGGTAAACTAGACATGGGTGGACACGTGCTCACGAATCTACCAGATCCCGTGAACATGACGGATGCCTGCACCCTGATTTCGGTGGTGGAGAAAGTCAAATATGCTAGACAATTGATCACTGTATGGGCCGAAGAGGCCGGCACCTTAGATGAAGGAAAAGCTGAGTGGTCTTTCGGAAATGGAGGTAGCGGATCGAAACATGGTCAGGTGGGATATCCCATGCCGCTGGGAGGTGAAATCCTTCGAATGAGTCTGGCTTCCTCGGATTTGAATAACAGAGCGGTCGTCAATCTCATGGTGAATGGAGTAGAGAGTGATAAGAGATACAGCGTCAAAAAGACTGAGAATCAACATGCGAATGTCAGCACGTTCGGCACGCCTCTCAAAGTGAACGCCAGATACAGGATTAATTTCGTTATGAAACCCAATAATCCCGAAGCTGCCACTTCCGTGGTGAGTCTACTGATCGAACTAGTTCCTTTGAACAAACAGTGAACACGTGGAAAATAATGAATTAAAAAAAAAAAATAATGTGTGATTTTTAAAAAAAAAAAAAAAAAAAAAAGTAATGAGATTTAGAAAGATGTTCAATCTCTCTAGATCTCATTACTTTCATTTTATGTTTTTTTTTTGGATAACTTTTTATTATATATTATTATGCGATATCTGGAATGTTTTTTTTCTTTAGTAAAAGAATTTTGTCACTTATGACGATGATTAAAATTGCATCCTTTTTTTTCAATTTTCTATCCATTTATGATTACAATTTATACACTTTGCGAATACGGTTGTTGGTTCATCACCAGATCTAGTTTGTTGAGATTCGATTTTTATTTGACGTTTCTTACATTTGCGACATTTTAAAATTGTATTTTTTATAATTTCTTCATTAGATCTTATGAGATCAAACTCTTCTTTTTCTTTTAAACAATATTCGTTAAAATCACAACTATTCCATCCTTTTTTTGTGTTACGTTCTTCATATTCAATTTGAATCCATTTTTCCAAGTATTTTATTTTAACATCGTAGTAATCTGAAGTGAACAGATGATTTGTTGTTTTCGTGTCAAAAACATCCATTTTGTTTTCGAGATTTTGGTTTTTAATTAATCTTACATCCACATTTTTAACGTTTATTAATTTTTTTCACACACTCGTCTCTCATCTAATGATCGACATCTTATTTCCGTCCGATTCGAATTGTAATTCTCTGTCCGACAGGACCAGGGCGAAGGCTTCGGTTTTTCTCGGAACGTTCCTATCGAATTGCATCTTGATCTGAATGTCTAAGACTCTACTCTTGAGTCGTTCACTCTGTTTACTGACGTCGAATACGAACATGGGATACATCCACTTGTATTCGCCGGGAGATATGTTAGGATTGCTCATCAATTCGTCTAGACCATGATACTTCTTTCTAAAATCAGCGGCGTCGCCGTACAGTCTGCAGAAATCGTTCTTGTTGAACGACGCGTTGTAATCGATTGCTAGATATCTCGTGGCGTTCAGAAACACTTGCATGTTTCTCAAATGGCAGTGATCGAACAGCGACGCATTCTGTTCCTGAGACCCGTCCCTATCGGTCTGAAACGCAACCACGATGAAACGCGGTCTCTCGGAAGCGGATTTCACCGTCAATCTCCAATCGAAGTGGTTCGTGGAGGGAGGAATGCTAGCCGTGTCGCACTGTCTCATTCTAAATCCCACGGTTAATTTACTCTTGGATTCTATGATCTTGTAGAGACGCGCTTTTTCCACGATCGAAGGCTCCACGTGCGGAACGAACCACGATATCTTGTGTAGAGTTATCTTACCCGCATCGGTCGCAGTAAGTCTCACTATTGCGTCGTCGTTTCCTTTTCGAATCAACGTCAGATTGTGTTTGAATCCGTACATGATCTTGTTGTAATCGTCCGCGAATCCAAAGATGTGTTTCAAAGGTATCCTGAACGAAAACGTTCCTTTAGGTCTGGACGTCTTGACGACGTAGTCGAATATCAAGGCGGCGCCGGCGCTAGCAGGGCCGACGGTGTCTTTCACCCACAACTGATTAAGTCCTCTGGATTTCGAAAAATCATCAGGATACGTCAAGAGTCCGAACATCGCGGTGGCCTGACCGGGATGAAACGCAGATTCTATCTCTTGTCCGGATAGCATGTATTTTATATTACTGAATAGATGCATGATGCCATTATTGGCTAGAGTAACCGTGTCGTCGTCGGCGTAGTCGCTCCCATCTTTCTTGGTGAGACGTCCCTGCACCACTATGTAACTCTCGCTAGGATGTATGAATAGATCTTGAGTTTCGACGTTAATTCTTATCTCTCCCGCATTGTTCAAACTCGTTCCGGTTACCGGTTCATATTCGTGAACCTCATATTCTTGAATACTTTCATCTTTCACTATGCTTTGTGCTATATCTAGTATAAATTGTCATTTTAAAGGATTTTTAGTTTTTTTTTGTTTATTAATTAACTTGCTTTCTTTATCTAAAAATAGTTTTTAATTATTTTTTATTATTATTTTTTCTCTCTTATATATATGTGTGTAAACAAGAAAATGTTAAAGAAAGTAAATAACAATTTTTTTTGTTTTCTTTATCAAAACTTTGTCTTCTGTAATTGTTGTTCGTAAAACTTTCCGATGATCTCTTCTCCATCCAAAGCTTCGATTTCGTAAGTCACCTGATCGGTATGAAATATTTTGATTATCACGAAGATTTCCGAGGTCCATCGAGGAGTATAACCCTTTTCAAAGTGCTTCTTATAAGCGTAAATTCTCACTCGATCACCGACCGCAAATTTCGGCGTTCTAGACTTCTTCCTGTTCTTAGATCTCTCAGGATATAGATTCGCGTAGACCTGTTTTTCGTTTCGAGGATCGCTAGCTTCCGTGGGAGTCATCTTGATCGATCTGTGTCGCGTGTTGTTGTAATCTTTGACCAGACCGTTCAGAGCGTATATGTATTTCTTGGTCAAATTCGCTGTGAAGTATCTGTGCATCTTTTCCTTCATCGTTCGATTCCAACGTTCCACCACGCTGGCTTTCTCTTCGTTTTCGATCGAGTAGAGGTCTATCAATCGATGAACGTGCTTGTTGTAGAATTCCTTTCCCTTATCCACCGACAATTTACTCGGTTTTCGAGAAGACGAGTCGAACACGCTCTTCAGAGCCTCGGCGACGCAAGGTCCCGATTTATTCTTCAAAGCTCTGATCCAACCGTATTTGAAAAACACGACGATGACCGTCAATAGATATTTGACGCCCTCGTTCCACCTCGAAAACGATCTCATGTCGACCAAGTCGGCAGACCAAATATCATCCAAACCCTTCACGAACACCCTTCTCTTTCGAAATTTACGCACTATGGGTTTGTGTAACTCCTCGGCCAATTCGCTCGTCAATAATCGTTTCTTCTTCTTCTTTTCAGATGCGCTTTTTTTTTGAACGCCCCATCCGAATCGACGTTTCGCACCGATCAGATTGCCGACCAGCGAACGTTCTATCTTCTCTCTCCTGGTCGGATTCGATATGCCTCTCAATTTCCCCAACATGTTTTTATCGCAGACGTCGTTGCGAGTCTTGGTGTCGGGATGTCCGGCGTAGCACAGATCGTGATCATACGCGGCCGCGTCCACCCTATTCACAGGTTTGCTCCAAGATTTGGGTGTCAGATCGGCGTTGAGTCTCTTGTTCAATTTCGTTCCGGGTCCCTTGAAACTGTGACCGGGCAGATGCATTTCGAAAGGTAGATTATTGATCATTTTATTCAAGATGCCTTTACCTTTGCTCGCGTTCTTTTTTTTTGACGAATCGAGTCTTGACAGAACCACACACGTCGCAAATTCCGCGAAGCATCTGTCTGTCGTTTTTAGTTCGCACTTCTCTAGAATTACTCGTCTCGGTAACTCTCTTACACTTTACGCAATACATTTTTAAGAGTTATTTAAATTAATTTCGTTTTTTTTATTTTATATATATATTTAATAATTAATTAATTCTGTTCTTATTATATATATATATTTTTTTTTCAATCGCTGCTCTTGAGTTCTATCATCTTACTGAATTCCTCCCTGGCCTCTTTCCTCCCCTTTTCCACGAGAGAATCCTTCATCCCTTCCTTGATGATCTGACGAGTCTTGATTCTCACGGCTTCTTTCATGACATCGTATTTCGTTTTCTCGCTCAATATCGCGAAGTATTCACCGTCCGATATCCTACCGTCTTTCAACGCCATAGAGATCATTTCGGATATCGTGTCGATCTTGGAGTCGGCCAAGACGCGAATCTTGTCGTGTTTCCTCGTCTTCATATATAATTTCCTACTCAAAAAGTTTCCGAGCGTGCTAAACAATCCGGCGGCGAGAGCCACTCCTTCTACAGTCAACACGATCGGAATGCCGACCGCGGTCGACAACAATCCGATGTCGGCCGCGTGTAAACCCATGGAAATCGTGATGAGTGTCGTGTCGATCGCGTTGACGAATTTCACGAAACGCGAATACTTCTTCTTGAGAGAACGACGAGAATCTCTCTCTCGAGTTAGATACTCTTGGATTCTACTGATTTGATCGATGCGATACCTCTCTCCTCTTTCTTTTTCTTCTAGTGACGGTGCCGTCGGCAAAACGTCGATCGGCTTCTCATCCTCGTCGTCCACTAACGTCGGATACAATTTATTTCTGGTTCGCATTTTTGTTTTTTTTTTCTTTCTAATATTAGATAAAAAAATTTATGTGTGTATTTATTTTTATTTTCTATTCTCCCTTATTTTATATCAACGAGAAAACTTAGACGTATGCTTCATTGAACAATAATTTCATGATGCATCCCTTATCTCGTAAAGTCAGACTTTTACGCGCCAATTTCTGTTCTTCCGAAACTGTGGGCTTCTTTTGATCCTTACAGAAGAGTAATCTCTTCCAAAACGCGATCACTTCATTGATTTGAACGCGTTCGAACGCCGGTTCGAAATACTTGACGACCACATCTTCCCTTTCCATCAATAGACACGAATGATTCTCGTGATCGAAGTCTAGGTGATCCCGACATCCGACGCATCGTTCTAACAAGAGACGACCTAGTTGTTCGTTCACGCAGAATGCGTAGGCTCTCATCAGCATTTTTAAAAGAAACCTTACTCTAATAGTCTGAGAATCGCTCATGATTTACGTATTTATTTTTTTTTATTATCTATTCGATTTGATATATTTATTTTTTAAATAACTATTTATTTATATATTTTTTTCTCTCCTATATATCAATCAGAAACGTGACAGTGGGTTTGCGGATTTTAACACCCTGGCAACATTCTTCATTCAAAACATTCCATTAAGTGTTTATTAAGATTACCTCACAATAACATGTGTTAGTTTTACTTCAGGAAACGTGACAGTGAGTTTGCCGGTTCAAACATCACCTCTTCACACGATTCGATTTCAGACCTAAAATCCGCAAGTGGATCTCCGTGTACGCCTCAATAGGGTTTCAGTGTTAAAATCGTGTACAGACACGAATGATTTAGAATCGGCAAGATGATGATTTAGAAACGACAAAACGTTTTTTGCTCGCAATTTAACACTGAATCCTATGGAAGAAATCCATTTGTCGATTTCAATCAAAACGGTACATGAACGTGTTCGTAAAGCTACGGGCGTTTTTTGTCACTCTAGGATACATTTCAGTGATTTTTGAATCGGCAAAGCCGATTCTAACATCACCCTAAAAACGTTAAAATCGTGTACCTGTACACGATTTTAACACTAAATCCTATGGAGGTGTACACGAATGTACGTGTACACGTACACGTACATGTACGTTGATGCTTGAATCGGCAATTATCACCTACTAACATATATCTATTCCTAGGTCAACATCGGCTAGGTGATATTAGTGAATACAGTTAAGGTTTTTCGTTATCAAATGGTGAGTCATTGGAGATCCTCTATTTATGAAATCGTGTGTAGATCGTGTTAAGTAAATGGTGCAGCGGGATACTTTCGATTAGGAATAATCGCACTTGTCTCTTATTCAAGACATCCGGGCGTCTGTCATACCAGACTGTCATACCACACAACCACCCCTACCCCCTCCCCCACCACAAAACCTCCAAAACCCCAAAACCATCCCAAATGATCAGTTTTCATGTACTGTGCTGCATGCTCAGAAAAACAAACCGGCAGGTTTTCGCTCATCATGGTGCTCTTTCTATTTAAGTTTAACGGGCTTAAAAGTTAAACCAGTATAAGAATTGAAATGAATTAATTATATATCGCTCTATCGGAATATGAATGTGGGGTAGGCATGTTATGTTATGTTTGAAGTGAGTATTTCGTACAAAAGTTAAAACGCCCATCCTACATTCATACTCTGGGATAAAAATCATTCTCTTGTGGTGTGGCATAGGATATTGATATTGATACATAATTTATTCACCAGCATATAAATTTACAAAAGACTAAACACTATATCACAAATCCGCCAATACTTCATTCGTATTCTGGTAGGGCAAGGCATAGCCAGATTGGCTGTCTTCCTGCCTTTCCTATGAAAGAGCATTGAGATATAGAAGAGAAAAATAGAGTGAAATAGAAAGTGGAAGGGGGTAGAAAAAATGAAGAAGTTCTAATGCAACATAGTAAATTCCCATCATCTGCTTTTAAGAATAGCTCGAATAAATCATGTGTTGGTGATGCGAGTAGGATGTGTAGTGCCATCCTTGTTCACAAAATACAGACGATGATAAAATAGGCGGCGATCATTACAAATTCCACGAAAATGGTCATATGTAGTTTGTTAAGAGAGAAATGTCTCAGCCAAGGATCTCATTCGAGACATGCGCATCTCAAAATGCAGGTTGAGGGAAAATAACAGTTAAATGCTTCCCAATAAGAGCTTATCTTGTGGTTCCGAAAGCAGATTTGTGCGTGGAAAATTTAAGTGAAACCTCGCTCTGAGAAGCAACATTTAGAAAAAAGAGTATTAGTCGCAATAACAAACTTGAACGCAAAAAAAACATACTCTCTTGAAATAAAATATCTTGGAAACTGAGAGCAGGCCTACTGACGAGTTGATCGAAGGAAGTTACCCCTCATATTGATTAGTCTGGAGATTAGGAAGCAGTCCTGCCCACCAGGACTAGTATATTTCAAATGAGTATTGCGTAGCTGACATGTATGTTTTGTTTCTAGAGTATTATTGCGAGGCTGCAAAGTTAATTGGAATAAGTCTGACATTCAGTAGAGGTAGAGTAATTTGCTGAGTAAAGTAAATACTTGCGTATTTGGAAACATTTCAATTAACAGACCTTCAGATAATCGTATTCCATTAAACACCATTAAAGCAAAAGCAAACTTTCAGTTATGGACCCCTGGTTTGTACACTGGGGTCCGTCAGCGGAAACTTTGCTTGTATTCCTAAATTTCTTCAGAGGTACCACTTTGTTGAGTTTGAGATGGAAAGAGATAAATTGTTTTACTTTGGAAGTATTGATAAAAAACCCTCAATTTTACCACCAAGGATCTATTTTTTAAAAACTTTCTGCCGGTTTTCCAATTGGGGGATATTTCCGCGTCCCAAAGCTAACCCATTCCGGTCTGATGCTGATGAACCAATCGCAATTTGCTCAAGGCGCCAGTTATGAGGCAGACGGGTTAGTTACCAACAGTGATAGCAAAAGGGATACAGAGCTAAAGGCCTTAAAAGGAAATTCAACTTCACTTTTCAAATTGACTACCAAATCGTCTGAACAAGTATACAATTATGGATGCGGATTCTTACAAACTAATAAGGGCGATGAGCTAACAAGACGGCTGTAGCTAAGTCACATACTATGTCAATCAGTAAGCGTCCTATTTGACCTTAGGATGGAAGGTTGTAGCCCGTGGTTAGACATAATCAGTGCAGAGGACGAATTGCACGGGATAAAGGTCAGTTTTCGATAAATTAACTTTGGTAAGGTATCAGGTTAAAATTATATACCTTCCTCCCTACTCTGTGGTTGTGTTTTTGAATGACACCTCTTATATCGCCGCGAGTCTCCAATGAATCGAGGACATGTTTTGCCACCCTGTCGGCAAACACAACATTCGTATTGCAGCCTCTCCAATCCCATTTCCAGTTCCTCTTATTACCTAAAAGAGAGAAGTTATTCATTTCAAAGCTACAAGAGTTATTAAAAATGAGTATCTTGAGATGCGTTCGCATATATCTCAGTACATCCCTGTGTTTTGTAACCTCATGGGAAGTCACTCACTACCTGTGTCTAACTCGGTGGTTGTGTCTGTACGAGTCCCTTTCTGTCTGACAGTCTACAACAGCGCAAATATAACGACTGCTGTTTCCTTCCCCACCAAGGGTTTGTCTGAAATTTAGAACGCTGTCGAATATTCTTAAATACATAATTAAAGACAAATATAGATGCCAATTATTAATTAGAGTTCAGGAGTCCAAGTCTTTTGGGCATGTATTTCAGAATCCTACAAGAAGAGAAAACACTCTCGAACATCCGGGGCTTGGGGATCGATATTATATATTTCCGACAATGGAGGGGATGTTGTGGTCATAAACTTTCGAACAGAAATCCGCGATGCATAGCAACGACTTTCAAATCACTAGTTTCTGTCTGATGTTTTATGGTATTGATCCCCGGGGGTAGAAAAAAACATCAATCTTCCCCACGACCAATGCGCCTAGTTATTAGCTCATTGGTCTGTCGTATTCTACTTGATAAACATGTTCATCCTTTGGCATTTTGTCTCTTTCCAACTGGATATTTGTTTGCGCATGCACGTACAATCATTTCCCAGTCTCTCTCTTTCTCTCCTTCGTCGGAAACGAACTGCCTATAGCTAATGTACTCCAACGACAGAAATGCATATCATTGTATTATTAAAAACAAGTGGTTTGGGGGAATTTGGTGGTTGCTTTGCCAGAGATTATAGAAGCAAGAAGAATGAAACAATAAAGGAGGTGTGATTACCTGTAATTTACACTACCAGCAAAGTTGACAGTCAAATGCACATACAGCCGGACGCATATGAGAAGTAGACTCATGTTTGGACTGTAGTTTTTTCTCTCCCAACTCAAACTTCTTCACTGTTAGACGTAACGATCAACAGGCCCCGGTTATGACTGGGGAGGTAGAAATGTTTTCTCCAAAGTCTTTGTTAAGTCTGTTGTTCGTATCTAGAAATGAATATCATTTTAAGTTTACGGTCCATTTAAGACACAAGGTAACATCACACTTACCTGTAAACCAGAGAAATGTGGAATTAGACTAGACTTCGCCCTAAATAGGAATAGAAGTATAAGCGCTACATGTATTGAATCAATGGATCGGATCTGCGTAGCTGAGGGGAACTGCATTCTATGGGTTTTGCAGACTCTTTCCCAACGCTTCCACACTCCTATTCTTCCGTTTTGCACAACTCATGGAATATCAACTTGACCTATACGCTGAAACCGTACATGTAATAATTATTTGACCGGGGTTGAGTCAGGCCACTGCCTGTATCTCAAAACGAGGAGCTACCCCATTGGTTAATGCCATTCTAAGAGATTTACAGATGGTTGTATTGCTTATTAACAGAACTCTTCAGAAGTACTGCACGGGCTAGAACAAAATCGTATGTAACGCATTTTAGAAATGGAGACCTGTGATATGGCCCCGAGCATTTACAATAGGCTCCTGTTCGCATGCCCCAAAATGACACAGTGTCATTCAAATATACTATAGGAATTCGCATATTAAAACCGGACCATTATAGACTAAAAAAACACAAGGTAACTTCACACAAGCCTTTGGCATGCGGTCTCAGGCCAATATGAAGTTACATCAGGGTGATATCTGGGCCGGTATGGAACTAAACAAGTAATACCCCCCCCCCCACCCCCACCCCCCTCAAGCAAAAACAATGCAAAACAAAACATACGAGTAGTCATCTTAACATTCGGCATACTGATGTCAAACGAAGAGATTCAAAATGCAATTTTCCCCGTAATATGATTAGGAATTTAACCCTTTACCCAACGCAGACGATATCAAACTTTATTATTTTAAATATAATTTTTTCAAATTTTTCAAAAAATTTCAACAATACCATATCATGTGACCTCTCGTCGCGCTCGTTCCAATATGGTTTTGTTGAAAAATAATTTTTTTTTCAACTGCTGAATTTGCACACTATGCGGGCGGATGCGGCCGATTCGTTGGGTAAAGGGTTAACGAATTAAATCTTGATTGCCAAATCTCAAAACTTTGACTTTCAGTGAATTTAGCAGTTTTCTGTACTCAGTATTAAAACGGGAATGATACAGCCCACATTGCTTTGTATGACTGTATTTGGAAACTAAAGGGTAACAAATTTCCTGTTATATGTTTTGGTGTCCCGATCTATTCAAGTTTTGACTGCATAGAATTGAGTAATATGAGAAAAACGTTATTTTTCTATGAACTATGCAGTTTCATGTATTCATTTTTTTCCAGACAGAAACGGATATAGCTCATGTTCCGCTAGAGATATGAAACAATATAAACTGAGTTGCCAGCTAGTATTCAGGATTTATTTGACAATAAGTTTTCTTTTCTAAGCTTTGGTACTTTGCATTTTCTGTGCGCTTGTCTACATTGAAGGAGAAGAAATAACAGGCAAAGCTTTGTACCGTGAAGGAAGCAAAAGAAAAGTTTCATTCTAAAGTTGACCTCAAAATTAACTGTGTAAATGTACAGCTGCTTTAAATATGACACACCAGAAAGACCATTATTTTTTTTGAGAATGTTGTAATGTTTGTGCTCTTCTTCCCAGACAGAAAATCTAGCAAAGATGCCTTTCGCAGCTGATCGGTGATCATGGGTCAACCATTTTTTGCTCTGTATTTCGAGATGTCTGTTTTAACCTGATACCCATTTTAACTGTAAACGAAGAATGTGGCCAGAAAAAAAAATCAATTTTCATTATTAAGATAATTTCGACCATTGCGTAGTTAATTAGAAATGTGTGTATGTATGGTTCCTAGTACTTTTTATCTTATGGAGGTAATCATGTGATTCTACAGGATCGCATGTTTCTAGTTTGTAAAGTTTTTGTTTCACCCCAGATTATAAGGCCATAGCATGTCATGACAGAGACACTGGTTCAGTCATGCATGACCATTCACGCATCTTCCCCACATTAAGAATGTAATGGACAAGATTTATTTTTGTAAAATAGACATCCAGCCTTTGGAGAGAATATTTGGGTAACTAACGCACATGCATAAACACGTTTACGAAAAACATTTCGTGTCACATGAAGATAATTTCAAAATTTAAAAACAGGCCAAAGCCCGAATGCATTCCAGAATCTCACACGTAGAGCCCGTAAAAGTACCGATAAGACAGAATAAAAACGCCGAGAAAGTACGACCACAAACGTCTTAATACTGATCCTTGCCAAAGCCCCACTGAATCCAGTATCTCCTAAGTTTGAAGCACCCACAAAAGTCAAAGCCAAAGTAACAAAGGAGTATAGAATGTTATTTTTCTAAGAGCATCGTTTACCTTGAATTTTGCGAAAAAAACTCGACATATTGTCGTGAATAACTTTATCGACATCAACCGAAATCGTAATATTTCTTCAAACATCTAATTCAAACTTACACTCCGAATAAGCATAGGAAACATTGCCAATGTGCACCTTTTTTAAACTAGGAGGTATTCAGAAAAAACCCGAAGAAATGAACATCGAGCTAAATTTATTGGGGAGATATGAAAACGTCTGCAGAATAAAGTAAAAATGGACTTGTGATAATAATAAGTCAATTCAGCTTTGCTGAATGTTATCAGTAAGCTCATTCGAGTATTTTCCGATTATGTTTCCGTAAAACGTGTTTTAGGTAACCATAACTCTGGCCAGGACCTTGTTTGCAAAGAACGTAAAGGCGATGCTGCCCGAGTAAGAACAGCATGTATTTGGAGTGTTTGGTATAATTTCAATCTTTTTGGCGTCCAGGTTCTATAACCTGTATCAATCTCATTTATTGACGCGTTGTGCTGTGGGACGAGCTCCGAGGGTGCAGCTTCTTGACCTGTTTGTTTTTCAGCAAGGGCAGAAGGTTAGACTCGTAAATGCTAAAACTATGACTTTTTAATGTTGCCTTTTTGTATTTGTTGAGGGTTGATTTACTGTTATCATTTGTATTATCACCATTATTTTCATATCCACAATGGTCTATCGGGGTTCAGTTCTTGTTTTGGGACTATCTCTTAAAGAGTCGAATCATTAGAAAAAAGGGAGAGACTTTGATAAAACGTCGTGTACTTAAGCATAATTATGATGGGATATTTTTCTTACATTTCTTAACTGTAGCACCAATAACTTGATTTCCTAGCATTTAACTTTCAGGTATCATTTTCAAACTCATAAAATAAATGCTGGTCGTTTTGGTCAAAACTGTATGCGGCTGCCTTAAACTTTCTCAATCCAGAACAAACACAATGAGCGGTTTTGTTGAATATTCCAAGCAGACTGTGCTCTGGCACCGCTGACTGTGTGTTGTTTTCAACTTGAATTCCCCAAATGACCCAGTCATCGAAACGTAATGCAGTGGTGTTCATAATTTAGTAGTCAAACTTTTCACCCGCTAATACACAAGGTATTGGGGTAATTAAACATTCAATGCATCCTCATTGTAACACAGTTCATTATATTTACGCTGGGACTAATCAAACACATGGGTATTTGAACATCCTATGCACTCATGTCAAGATACAGTGCAATTGCCATGAACTGGTCATAATCCGCGCATGGACAGTGATGCCCTCGCGTGCGTTTACCAGGTAATAAAATCATAAGCGGCAAAATTTTGAACAGTGCTTCATTAACCCTTTACCCAACGTAACGGCCAAAACCGGCCAGCGCTATTCTCAAAAATCGCCTATTAATTTTAATTATTTTTTCATGTTTTGTCTCAGAAACATAGGTTATGACCCCTCATTGGAACGAGCTCGTCGAGCTCGTTCCAATGAGGGGTCATAACCTATGTTTTTGAGACAAAAAATGAAAAAAAATAGTTATTCAAGAATTTTTGTTGCAAGTATCGTCTGCTTTTCATGTTGGGTAAAGGGTTAATTCAAATTTTGGTTATAATTAGTGTTTGGAATTTAATATTATTGCGTCCGTGGAAATGTTGCCCACCCGTAGAAAGTGACCAGCCCACGGCAGCGGCACTGTATTAAAGTTTCAAGGCGCCATTGTTTTCAAAATGCAACTATGAATTTAAGGGGGCATCCAACCTAACTTTGGTGAAATTTCAGGTAAGTTTCTTCAAAGTCTAAAAAGACCCAAAATGAATAACCCCAATAAATTATATGCCAAAATGCTTGGAATGAAACATAAAACATGTGAAAACTGGAATTTGCCATGGAACTGCTGCCATGTGTAGATGGCGCCGCCTGAAAGTCTTCTATGGCATAAGGAAGAGAACAAAATATTTACAATAAAATACCTTAAAATAAAATAAAAGCTGTTTTCTAGAAATATTGAAGTACATACTCGAAGAAATCTTTTCCTAATTCTTGAAAATACTAAAGAGTGAAACCAAATGTTATGAGTGGAGTGCTCACTGATTGAAGGCAGACATTTTCTCTTCTGTTTATGTTTTGATTTGGGGAAGTTCAACAAAGGTCAAGCTGAAGGAGCCAACTAGAGAAGTATGGAAGGACAAAGGAGTATATATAAAGATGTATATGTCCCTGTGGTGGTTTGGAAAGAAACTAAGATATTTTCATATGAAGACTGCAGTGCAAAGTCATACAGTGTAGTTGAACAAATATATTTTTAGTATATGGGGGTAGTTACATTAAGGGAGCCTCCATTCAAACTTTGGTTAAACTTCAGGTAATTTTCTGCAACGTCTAAAAATGGCCCAAAATGAATAACCCCACTATATTATATATCACAATGCTTGGAATGAAACATAGAACATGTTGAAACTGGAATTTGCCATGAGACTGCTGCCTTGTGTAGATAGCACTGCCTGAAAGCCCTCTATGGAATAAGTAAGAGAAAAAAAAATTATAATAAAATACCTTAAATTATATAAATAACAGCTGTATTCTGGAAACATTGAAGTACATATTCGAAGAAATCTTTTTCTAATTCTTGAAAGTAATAAAGATTGGGACCAAATGTTATAAGTGCAGTGCTCACTGATTGAAGGCTGATATTTTCTTTTGTTTATGTTTTGATTTGGGTCAACTTGAAGGAGTCCACAAGACGAACTATTGGAGGACAAAAGAGTGTCTACCCAATATAAAGATGTATGTGTCACTGTGGTGGTTTAGAAAGAAACTATGATATTCTCCAATGTAGAATGCACTGCAAAGTCATACATTGTAGTTGAACAAATATATTTACAAACCCCTTGCACTGTAACCCCTTTATCACATGCATCAATTTGATAGTGAGTAAATTGTTAAATCTGTCTGGTTTATCAATAAACAACATTGGTTTTACTCTTGGACACCAATGTACTCATGCTATCTGTTTGGAAAAGAAGTAAGAGAATCTGTAACTCGCCACTGCAATAAACACGTAAAGTACACTGTTATCCAAAACACTCCAAATTAACCCTACATATCCATTATTTATTGCCTGTATTTTTCCAAAAGAGGCGTATTGGCATATTGAGATCAGGAGGGCACATCCAGTAGGTCTCCCATTCATAGGTGTTCACATATTTCTTCAAGAACGCATTATGCAAAGAAGTCCCCAAAAGCCACGAGAGAGCTCTATTTGCTAAACAATTTTCCCGAGGAGGGGGTATGCCCCCTCCTTTGTATGCCTGTACCTTCGGCACTCATGGCATATGCCTTGTCATCAAGGTTTAAGCCTTTTTGAAAAATCCTGGTGGCACACATGCACAAAACACTCTAAATAAGTGTATCTGCAAAAATCATATTACACAGCAAAACATTCTTTTTAGATTTTAAGTTCGGAACCTTTCATGCTACTTACTTCCAAATATAACACTTAATTTACCGTTTAATGAGTGAATCGAAAAACCTTGCTATAATCAACACGTTGAGCTCCAGTGGCCTCAATAATAGCTCAGGTAAAAATGCCAAACACCACGTTGGTGGCTTTACAACATATTCATTAGCTTGTTGCTTAATAAGTAATAGGAACAAAATATTTACTAAAATTATTTTGTTGCAAATAGTTGGAGGGTGCCAGCAGGCACTTTTTAACAAATTGTAACAAATCAACCAGCTATGAACAAAATTTTCTAAGCCGAAAGATTGAAAAAGGACCATAACTCTGGAAAATGTGTGAGGAAGAAAGGCACGTTACACATGTATCGTTTCCCGTGATGCTCGATTACAACACCAAATATCATTCAAATTGGTATAGCAGTTGTTGAGATACAAGGGAAAATGTTGGTACGGACGGGAGGAGGTCTTCAAGGCACTAGATACGCCTTTGATTTTTCAAGTCGGGGCATAATAATCACAACACATTCATCTTACCAATTCATAATTTGAATTTCAGTAAAATAAACAGAATTATCAATTCAAATTACCACAAACATCTCCCGACCTTGTGATGCTGACAAACGAAAATAAACGCATGTGGTCTGGTGTTAGGGCTGTCACGATTTTTCAATTTAGGAATCGATTAATCGTCGCAATTAATCGATTAATCGTACCTAGATGACCCCCACCCCTCTCCCTCTCTTTGAAGTCGATAAAAATGAAGTTCAAGTCAGCTGACCTACCTCAAGTAAACAACGAAGACGATCAACTTTTAGGTACATTCAAAGCTTTGATGTTCTGAACTTTTGAACCGTCAGTGTAATAATCAAGACCGGTCGGCAGTTGCGATCTTCGCAACTGCCGACCGGTCTTGATTATTACACTGACGGTTCAAAGATTCAGAACATCAAAGCTTTGATGAATGTACCTGGAAGACAAATGCTTCCAACGGCTTCTTGGCGTTTAACATCGATGTTCTTAACTCAATATCTTTAGAAACAATAGTTTTTTCATCAAATTTTCTTTTAATTATTAAACATCTAAAACGGGATACAATACCGATTATTCGACAACGAAAAATACTAATCGATTTCGCTGTGACCGATCAACAATCGATTGATCGTGACAGCCCTATCTGGTGTGTCTGGTTAAAAAGCAACTCCGCGCGGATACTGAAGAAATGGGCTATATTTCGGGTATTTTATTTGTTTAAACTTCAAATACAGGTAGTTTTGGCCGTGGATTCGATAATTCGTTTGGGTTTTGAACATCACGGTCAAGCTGACCACTGTTATGTTTATTATGATATGCAAACTGGGAGACAGTTTCCGGAAAAGGAGATTTGTCAACAATGATCGACTCTCAGGTTGGTACGGTTGTTTGCAAGAAAAAACTAATTTCACAGCATCATCCAATCGCACCTTATTTAAGAGTGCGAATGCCTCATCTTCCATCGGTCCTTTGCGAACATCAACACAGGCGCGGCAGTGATCCATGGATACTTGGAAGTAAATAACTTCACAGCATCGGGAGAAATCAACACGTTCAATATAGTTCCAGCTCACTTGGAATATACATCGAGAAAAAAGTGATTTCTGAAGCATTTTGCTTACTTTTTATGAATATTGCTTTATTTTATGTGCATCGCCCCGATTTTATGCACTCCGTTATTTTTTTTTACAAGTGGTTCATGTTATCTGTTTAGTGCGCAATGCTTCAGATTTTCGGTAACCAAAAAATTCAGACAGCCTGTAAATATTGGATGGCGGTGGAGGGAATTTTAGGAAGAGCACGCCATGTTATCAATTGTACTCAAAATAGTTGAAAATATATAATTACCATCATATTTTCCTATTCGGCGCAAATGATAATATCCACACCCACAGAAGGAAAATGCACCTGCATAACACCCTTGTTTCGCCAACATGTACATCACTCCGGCAGATGCAATAGCGTGAACAAATGCGTCCTCTCTCGTCGCTGGAAAATATAATACTAAAAATGTTTCCTTTCTAAGTAGTTTACTGCCAAACAAATGTCAGTGTAACTTAAAGACACACAACTGGAATTGTTCGACACGACAGGTCGCCTATATTGTATGGGGTGTTATTTGTATATTGCGGTTTAAAGACTCATTCAACAGCCATGGTCACACCGTGTCGGGAAATTTTACAAGAGGAGGAAGCCGGAGTACCATTAGGGAACCACCGATGAACGCTGGGCAACTGTCAAACTCTTCAACTTACTAGCTCTTCACAAAGAGAGGCACCATCGGTTGAAGGCAAGTGCACCCTCGCGTGCAGTACGCCTTAGTACACGGTGCCACGGGGCAATTGGGATGATGTTTGTTTTGTCCAAAGATACAGCGATCTTGTGTAGAAGTTTAATGTATATCATATTTTGCACACGTTTATTTTTAACTGGTAAAGTGCTGGAAGCCCATATTTGGGCTCTATTTTGAAGTGCAGGGACCACATCTTGAAGTCTTCATATTCCGTAGAGGTGCTTCATACTTTCTTTGAAGTGCATTTATTTTATCTACATGGATTTGCCTTGTTGCAATTTATGGGAGAGGCACTCTCCATAAATTGTAACGAGGCAAAGACAAGTGAACAAATTTTGACGACCAAAAATAATTTAGCACTCTACCAGTTAAACAGCATGTTTATAAGCTGCTGGAAGAAGAGTTTTACTTAAAATAATGAAGAATCCAAATAAAGCGGCCCATACACTATCAATATTATTGACAATATTATTGAGTAGATAATACTGACAATATATTTTTTGCCACAAACTACTCAATAGTTTCTTCAATATTTTCGGTCATTTCTTCGTCTGCCACCGCGCTGTAAACATGGATCCAGTTGTGGGTTTAGGCGTGGTACTGACCCTGAGTAACGAAAAACGAAATAAAAAGAAATGGTGGACTAAACGATGGTTTTTAGAAAGACACACATTTGGTCATGGTGCCCTTGTGGAGGAACTCCGGATTAATCAACCTGGTGATTTCAGAAACTTTCTTCGAATGGATGAAGATTCATTTAAAGAGCTGCTACGGTTGGTTACACCTTTAATAGAGAAAAAAGACACAAAGATGCGCGATGCAATACCACCGATGGAACGATTATCAGCCACATTGCGTTTTTTGGCTACTGGAAATACATTTGAAGACCTGAAATATTGCGTAATATTATTGACGGAACCCACACACTTTCATTATTATTGACGGTCGTAAAATATTGAAGAAAATATTTCAGAGATCTCAGATATTCGTCAATAATATTGATCAATCTTCAATATCTCCCACACACTGGCAATAATATTGTCAATACCGTTTATTGGCAATTTTATTGTCAATAATATTGATAGTGTATGGGCCGCTTAATAAGACATAACATAACGGTGGGAATGGTGGAATAAGGATGACTAGAATCAACGTCTCGAGGTGGAATTTTTTGGTGTAATTCACGAACGCGAAAGGCGAGCGTGAAATACAGGAAAAGCTCCACTACGGGTTGCTGTTTCCTGTCCAATGTACACTACCCGAGTTGTGTTCTGTATTTATACGACGATTAAACTTAAATTGAGTGAATGAAGATGATATGTTTCAAGAAAAATATCACCTTCGGCGATCTGTTTACTTTCTTGCTTGGAAATGTTTTGTGTCGAAACATTTCATTCACGTCATAACGTCACTTAAACACGTAACGTTCAATCAGATGCGTTCTTTCGCGTAATCCAGATTCCACGCTTGATGTATGTAAAACATTCCCCAATGTATGTATTGTATCGCGTAACGTTGAATACCCATAATAATCGTGGTTAAAGTTAAGTATTGAATAGACCTGTTTAACCCTTTACCTCACACGAAAAGCAGACGACACTTGCAAATAAAATTCTTGAAGCACTAATTATGTTTGATGTTTTGCGTCAAAAACATAGCTTTTGACCCCTCATTGGTACGAGCTTGGCGAGCTCGTTCCAATGAGGGGTCATAAGCTATGCTTTTGTGACAAAAAATAAAAAAAGTAATAAAAATTGAATGGTGAATTTTGTGAATAGCACTGGCCGGTTTTGGCCCTTACGTTGGGTAAAGGGTTAAAGCTAAGTAAAATAATATATGTCCTGTTCTGCAACCCACCTGACAAAAATTGGCAGACATGGAATTATGGCCCGTTATTGGGATTCCTAACTGAGTTAACCCTTTACCTAACATGAAAAGCAGACGACACTTGCAAAAAAAATTCTTGAATAACTATTTTTTTTTCATTTTTTGTCTCAAAAACATAGGTTATGACTCCTCGTTGGAACGAGCTCGTCGAGCTCGTTCCAACGAGGGGTCATAACCTATGTTTTTGAGACAAAAAATGAAAAAATAAAGAATATTAATTGGCGATTTTTGAGAATAGCGCTGGCCGGTTTTGGCCGTTATGTTGGGTAAAGGGTTAATCAAAACAACTCTATATGGTCATTTGCATCACTTTCATTGTCAATGCAGCTAATGTTCATGATTGTCGCCCTCCTTGTCAGGAAAGGTCGCCGAGAAGCATTAGTATCTGTGCATAAGAAGAGTATGGAAATTGCATGTTATCGTCGGACAAATATGGTCCACACACCCACAACAACACCAATATCGGAAGATGGTTACGAGCTAGCTCTCAGGCTACCAGTCTAATTATGTTAGGAATTCGACGATATTATGGGTTATTTGCTCACCCACTTTGCCTGGAGTTTCAGGACAGACGTCCAATGATTTAATTTGGCGTCCCTTCACTCACAAAGATACACATATATTATTTCGTGCTCCTGTTATACCTGTATATATTCCAATCACAAAGTAATTCTTTCGCCTTGCAGACATCAAGATATTAACACAATTGGTGGAACCGGCGGCATAACCATAAAAATACAGGTGTGCTGAGTTTTCAATCATAAGAAATAAGAAAAAAAATCTTGGTTTATTCAAAGAAAGTAATGTTTATTGTGTTTTTAGAATCAATCGTCTGGAATATTCCAGACAATTGAATCTAAAAATAGGCGATGGACATTTTAAGAGCTAGACTGGTTCTAGGCTTTTATAACGTCCAAATCCTTGCAAAATTTGACTGGCAGCTTGAGAGCATGGGTTACGAGTCTGGGTCTCAGCCATTGGCTGGTCTGCAACTAAGTTGGAGTAAATAGCAAAAGAAAGCTGGTGTCAAAAAGTGCTATTAACACTATTTACCTAACGAATGCGCCTATCAGCTGATTTGGCTGAATCATGGACATTGCAAAGACCACTCACAGTTTTTTTTTAAATGGATGTTTCCACCAACGGCTGATAACCCCCAAAGAAAGGTTATCAGCCATGTGTTGGAATCAAAGAATAAACAGTTCTAGTCTTTCACGAAAATATTGTGTATATCGTTTGCAGTTCGCGCTAGAAAATCTATCAAAAAGCTTGAGACATATACACTCATGGCAGTATCACGACATCAATCCAGACATTCAGAGAAAAATAGAAAAGAAGCTTTGTAAAGACTTTTGCAGTGTAATCGGCATACCTGTTGTGCTCGGTGTGTGGGTTACGGACGAAAATGCTGAATTCGGACAGTTCCACCTGTCCCACTTGAACTGGTGTTGACATTCTAATAAACCCGCTATTAATCCAGCAGCAACACAGTCTGGCACTTTTCGATTAATCTGAACGAATAATAAAAATCACCGTAAGAGTAAAATCTGTATTCTGCTGTCTACCGAACACATTACTAGACCATTGCCAAATTAATAATCTTTACATTAATTTATTAATCCTTGTTAGCTACAGTCAGTCGACAATGTAGTGTTCCCCTTTTTGCTTGCTTAAACCAGTGATATACTCACTCAGGGGGGGGCGGGGAAGGGGGGCGCAGCTTCCCGATTATGCAGTTGGAGTATTTGTCAATGTGATTATAATTTTAAAAAATGTTTGTGAATAAATACATATCGTCGTGATGCGTGGGATTTCCAACTTCTTACTTAATTGGCACGTACCAGACTAAAAAATCAACCACACACCATAATTTGTAGAGACCGACAGCGTGTGTGGAATAAGTTCGAGAAACAAATCTAGTCCAGTAAGAAAGTATATAATTACCGGGAAGAGCGACTTCAATCCAAATCAAAATGTCCCGACTGGAAAAATATTAGGGTGGTGTCACTCCCTTTTAGTTACGCACCTGGATACATGGATTAACTTGTGGAAGGGATTTGTCGCACGACAAGCTTCCACATTTACTTCATGTATCATGGGCTTCTGCTGTCACATTGTCTTTTGGACAAAAGTCGAGTACTGTTCAACATTTAGGCGACTTGTTTCAGGAAACAACCAAAGAAAGCCCAGAAACCAATCATCTTATATCGCTGTATTTTTCAAACTGCTGAATTATTCAAATGGGTATATGACTTTCGCTATGAATATAGACAGCACTGTCTGGGTGTAACCGTTGTATTTGGAAAGAGGTTGTTTCACGTCACTATTTACAAGACGTGGATTTTCTAAGTCAGGATCGCCATTTTGTGTGACGTCAGAGGTGAATGGTAATTTGTACCAATTCCGACGTTTACGAAGGCTTTAAGGTAGTGGCACGACGTGGAGAACTCATTTCTTGTTTGAACACACCTGCAACCCACCCTGATCGTTTGACGCAAACTTTTGTCGCTCGACACGCGTTAGAACTCATTAATCAGCAAATTTGAACACAAAGTGCCAAGACAAAACATATAAACGGGGACATGGCACTTTTTGGGTGCAATTTTTATATCATTTAAACCGAAAAATCTCATGATTTGGGGTTGTTTGGTAACTAATAATGTGTTGATTTATTTTTAATTAACCAAATAAACAACGTCTGAAAAGAGGAATGCTGCTAACAGTATATTGCGACAGCAAGAGCAGATGTGAGAGTAAGTAATGTACACTAGACGCAAGGCTACTTCACACTGCTGGGATGTGTCCGATGCGTCCGACGCGTAGAGCTTAAAATTAATAATGTTTTTACAGGATGTTTGCCTAGAGGTTTGCCTCATGCCCTGGAAACCGCAAAAAATTGCAAACCCCTCTCTACCTAAGCTTTACTCTGAAACTAACCCCTCCTTCTGAGAAAATAGCTGCATTCTCTAGTAACGCGGGTGGGGTGGGGTGGAGTGGGGTACGGAGTCCGCCACATCCCCTCTCATGCGCCTGTGATTCTCAGAAAACATTCAAATGCCATCCTTCCCAACTAACTGTCTGTAGGCCTTTTAGACATTTGGTTCCGGTGTAACAGTTCATCGTTCTCCCTACATACACACCTCCCCTCCAAGGGGATGAAACCTTCTGAGTTCGCCCACCCTAAATATGATAATTATTTACTTTTGAAAAGCTATATATTTGGTTGTCAAGGTGAGTGGGGAGTAGAAAGATATGCGCTGGCCACGACAATATCCCCTCCTCCCCCACCGCCATGTGCTCTGAGGTCAAATGTTTTTTGCGCGCCGAAGGTGCGCAGAGACGGCGTGGGGCAAGCCCTTTCGACCCTCTTTAACTGAAGATTGAGTTTTGGCAGCATGTCTGGGCGCGTTAAGGAGGAAAGTGTTCTGAGTTTTGTGGCTTTGTTCCGTTTGTGCTTCTTCCTCTTGGAAAGGGGTGGCTGGGAACAATCAGCTGTTGTTGTTTCCGATTTTTTGCGATTCAGACATCTGGGGAAGAACGGGTCGCGGATCCTGGCTGCTTCCAAGTGTCCAGATTTGTTGCTAAGGAAGTCGTAAGCTCCCTTAGCCCGTTCCTTCTGAGTTGATTTTAGATAGTCCAAATAATCATCTCCAGTTCGATCAAACTCCAACTTAAGTTCGTCGAAGCGCTCAATGGCACCTCTGCCTAGAATTTCGATTTAGGCCCCCAGGTTTATATCTTCTTCATCCGCAGTTTTGTTCTCGGAGTCCGAGGTCGAACTGGATTTGTGGCCCGATTGGTTGAGGTTGATAGGGGAGTTAGGTTCAGATTGGGCGAGATCCATCTCCTCTGCCTCCACTGCCTGATTCTCCTTTCCCTCCGACCTCTTTGGTGTAGAGGTACTGTTTGGGATTGGTGATACAGGTTTGGGAGGTGAGTTGACAGTTATCACCCTTTCCATCTCCTGTTTCCCGGTCTCAGTCCTTTTCCGTTCGGGCCACGCCTCCATTCGCCTGGCGTCCCGGCGTTTGGTTGACAAAGATTTCTTCTTCTTTCACTGTTTCTTTGTCTCTGCTCCGCTGGGTTTTGTTGTTCAGTGGTGGTTGGTGTACTCTTTCTTTCCCCTTCCTTTTCTCTGGTGTGGACCAGTGCGAGCGGGCCTGTGAAAGGTGCTACCATTCCCAGAGGTGGGTTTCATCTTATACTTAATGGTGAGCTGAACGCAGCCACTCTCAACATGGACATCCCAGCTGAGAAGTGAACTTGCGTCCGGCACCATCAAAGTGTCCTTAATTTTCTTCGGCAGGTAGTCCATGGCTAATTAGGTGTGCACGCTCTGAAGTCAGAAGTGTGAAATGAGTGACCGCCATGTGCTCTTGAAAATGATTGAACAAGAGTGAATACTAAGTAGGATTTACTAGAGGTGTTTTATTTGTAAGATAATAATTTTCTAAAAATATTTTCTCTTTTTGCCCGATGGACCTCGGACAACGTGAGGTGGGTGGGAGAGACCATGCTATCTTCCCCCACCTTGGAAAAAGCTCTGAATACTCAGCAGAGTACTTATGATACAAAGTATATATTAGTGGAATATCAAAACAAGAAACTTATGACTAGAAGTTCTCTCTAAAATGAACACTGTAACAAACAAGTTTTCTAGCAAAGCGCCAAGGCAGTCAGTAAATTAAGGTAAAATACGTCATTCACAATTGGGAATTGTGTATCTAAATCTGAGAAGAAAACAGATTCGGTGGGGGTGGGGGGTGAGGGTGGGGGTGATTTCACTGGACGGTGAAGAAACTACGGGAAAAATACGGAAGAAGGTGGGAGTATTGTGTGACACCTGATGGAGGCCTACATTCCAGGGACGGATGTCGACCCTACATTTGATTGCTTTCCCGAATACCAGTCTTGCTGAGTATTCTTTTGCAATAGTCAGAGAACTAGAGAGAATTGCACATATATGGAAAATTTATCTTAATGCGACAGTTCGAACAGAGAAAGTTTCACTGTCTTGGGTATTTTCTGACGAAACTGGATTCTTGGCAGATAGTTATATGCAGTTCTACAGTTAAAACTAGAAGTCCTGTTACGAACTGTGCGCTTATCTAGGCTTAATTGCGAGTAGGAATTGCGCGGAATTGCCATATCGAATGGCATCCAAAGAACGGCAGGTTCTCCTGGTTACTCATAGCAAACACAGGCAATGTTTCTGCCAATGGACCTCCGGGTTACCCGGAGGTCCATTGGCTGAACAATTGCTTGTGCATAGGCCATATGCACAGAATTTGATAGCCTTACTATGGTCATAACGCATAGATTAACACGCAGATCCACGTGCTATTTGTGCGCATTTCATGACAGGACTTCTAGTTTAAAATGTAATTTACTGAATTGCATCCAACAGTGTGGTCTGTATTCGACTAGAGCATACCACTAATAGATAGACGCACGGAAAGCCATGTAGTTCTATAGGCGTAGAAACGTTGACTGGACGTTTGTTAATCCCCCACTCGCAAAGCAATAATAATTCGTATTACATAAAACTTTTTGAAGTTTTAATGTCTGTTTAATAATTATAGACATCAACGTGTTTCGCGTTTCCTGTCATAAATTCTCCAGGTCTGTACCGAGCAATGGCGAAAATCAGCTTTCTCCCGCAGATTGAACCGACAGATCTTACCTAATCTGGCAGTTGTAGACAGTTTTTTTTTGTTTCTGTTTTGGGGGAGGGAGGGGTGGGGGGTAACCGTTTATATTCCTCGTGAAATACCCTCTGCCCTCTGTGTGCCAACCTACCAAGTACCGAGAAGAAGTGCACATCTGGTAACGCGCGACACTGAACTGTCTATAAACTGTTAAACTTCAAACAATTTTATTTAATGCGACATTCCCCTCAATATATTACATAATGCGTCTTATATTACGTATCATTTACATTATTTTATTACTGCTCGGTATTGCTCGGTTCTGTTCGGTATTGCTCGAGATTTAGTAGGACCGAAATGGTGACACCAGGATTTGGACAAATTACCTTACATCTCCGACGTCACACAAAATGAAGGACCGAACTTAGCTGATGGGTGCATTGGATGCCTTCGTAATGGGGGTGCGTTTTTTTTTCCTTGATGTGATTAATGGAATAAATTCTTCCGCTGCAGAAGTTCAACTAATGACTTTCTCCATAAAAAAGTATAAAAAAGTATATTGCCTAAGCCAAATACGAAGAATATGCACATTCCCAATGCACGGTTGAAATGGACAAACAGTCAAGTTATGTATGATATTGTTATTGGAAGGAAACGCCAACAACTGTGAGATTGAACCACGTCACCAAACGGCAGTCATCATAGTTTTTCCCTTCATTTGCCGAGGAAACAATTTTTGGCTTGATATGTTAAACCATTCTAGAGCAGCGATTACTTTGACACTATATATACACAGCCGATGGCTATACGCTAATTTCGCTGGTATGAAACAAAGAAGAAAGCGACTACAAATAAGAATGTGTACCGTTGTATTATACCAACCTAAAATACTGGGTGTGTTAAGGGCCTATATAAGTAATGGAATTTTGTTTATTTTGAAATTCTCACCTCTCATATTCCTTAAATTCAGATTAAATATACACAAATTATACATCAAAATGACGGTTGGGATGTATAGAACGCGAAACACATATGTAATCAACTCATAGAGTCGACTGTAGGTACCACTGGTTCCTGGAATCTGCTACCGTATTCGCACCAGAACTGATAATAAAATAATATTTCATCAGAACAACTTGTGGCCAAATGTGCTTCATGTATCCAAGAACAAAGCTAGGCATTCAAAACACTTTCGAATACAGCAATAGGACTGCATTTTGGAAAAGGACAACACTGTCTGCATTTTTTATTGAAGATGGTTTCCATGTTCGACAGACATGCGCAAATCACTCGATACCACGAATTTCCATCGAAAAACAAAATCGTAATTCTAAGAAATATCAACAGGTATCATGATACCTTGCATTGAATATGGCAACTGTGCAATCTCTATCTAATAACAGTATACTGTATGAAGGCGATCTTTTTCATTATTTGATTTTAGACGGCGTTGTTTTTACATGCTTTTTCTGTCCGATGACGTCGACCGGAAATCGAAAGTATACTCATACGTAAACAAAAGCAAAGGCTTTGGAATTTTCCCCAATGCAGCTCTGTCGCCGTGTTTTGAAGAATTTTTATCCTCTAGCTTTGTACTTGGATATGTAAAGCACATTTGGCCACAAGTTGTTTTCGTGAAATATTATTAAATTATCAGTCCTGGTGTGAATACGGCAGCAGACTTCCAGGAACCAGTGGTGCATACAGCCGACTCTATGAGTTGATTACACATGTGTTTCGTGTTCTATACATCCCAATCTTCATTTTGATGTATATTTTGTGTATATTTAATTTGAATTGAAGGAATATGAGAGGTGAGAATTTTCAAAATAAACAAAATTTCATTACTTATATAGGCCCTTAATACTCTTGGATAATATTTTAGGTGGGCTAATATAAACTTTGGTACCTGACTTAAATATCATGTGTGTTAATATTTTCCTGTTTGAACACAGCGCACGCGTCTGGATGAAATAAAATTGAGTTAACAGGGTTGTTTGCTTGCGTTCTTGGCTAAAAACCGTGCAGGCTAGCTATATTTACTGAAGCAAAAATCAACACTGTGTGACGACTCTGTTGGACCGCTGAATCGGCAAGATGAATTTCGATTGCTTATTTTAAATTAACCCTTTACCCAACGTAACGGCCGAAACCGGCCAGCGCTATTCTAAAAAATCGCCAATTAATTATCATTATATTTTCACTTTTTGTCTCAAAAACAAAGGTTTTGACCCCTCTTTGGAACGAGCTCGTCGATCTCGTTCCAATGAGGGGTAATAACCTATGTTTTTGAGACAAAAAATGAAAAAAATAGTTATTCAAGAATTTTGTTTGCAAGTGTCGTCTGCTTTTCATGTTAGTTAAAGGGTTAAAAGAACAAAGTTCTTTTGAGACCTCCTTGGGTATGAAGTTTTTGAATATTTAAAGTCCGTGAGTATAAATTTGATATTTGACGGAATGGCCGTGAAAATATGATTTTCTTTACAGTGTCTGACATGGGCAAATGCTAAGCGCTATTTGCTTCGGCGACATATATTGTGTCGTTGAGTCAGAAAGCTCATGGGAATTTTCCTGTGCAGGCGCTCAGGCTTAACCGACTGGTAACATTAAGTCAGATTTAGGAGCGCGGTATAATAATTTGTTTATGATGTCCGACATGACTAAATGCTGAGCACTTTTTGCTTCAACGACATATATTGTGTCGTCGAGTCAGGGGGCTCTTGGGATTTTCTTGTGCGGGCGCTCAGCTGTGTCTGGCTTGAAGGTTTCGGTGTAGTTTGTATCATGCTAAAAATATATTGCCCGTGTGATTTAAGCGGTCGTCCAACCTAACTTTGGTCAGTTTGTTAACATTTTTCCAAATTCCCCAGAAACAGACAAGAGAAGTAAGGAAAGGCAAACTATATATCAAAATAACGAGTAAAGTGCACAGAAAAGGTTGTAACATTTTTTTTATCAAAAAGTTAATTTTATGTTTTTGAAGAAGATTAATTTGCCAGTGACATAAGTAACGAACCCGTAAACACAAAATGATCGGTAATTCGAGAGCCTTGTCCTCAATGTAATGATAACATATTACAGACTCGGAGAAATAATTTTTATGACACATACTCTGGTGTGTTGTGATGTTGGAATGGAATACCACCAACACAACTTTTGGATGTTCTGTGTGTGGCCATGTATCAATGGTGTTTTTTCCGGTCATGTGATTGTAAGGTGGTTCTTGCAAGAATACTCATTTTGGGCGATCGTAAGAATGCAAGGACGTGATCACGCCTTTTATTTGAACAAGAAAATATATGAGCGGGTTTTCAAACAAGTTGCAGCAAATACTTGAGCTGTTAATGTCATAACTGCAAAATATGCTTTGAAATTCCCCCACTGTCATCCATTTTCTACAGGCTGTCTGAACTTTCTTGTTCACGAAAATCTGAATCACTGCGCACTAAAAAGATAACATGAACCACTTGTAAAAAAAAATAGCAAAGTGTATAAAACCGAGACGATACACATAAAATAAAGTAATATTCATAAAAAGTAAGCTGAATGCTTCCGAAATCACTTTCTTCTCGAAGTATATTCCAAGTGAGCTGGACCTACAGTACGTGGAGAGTGTATTATCACTAAATCACCCACAGAGTGGAGATTCCACCCGAGCAATAATTGCAAATTTGTTGCAAAGCATAACCAGCACCAGCAAAGTTTCAGCCAATGGACCTCCGGGTTCAACCCGGAGGTCCATTGGTTGAAACATTGCTTGTGTTTTTTGCCGATATAGACAAAATATGAAAGTTATAGCTTGGGTGATAACTCCACTCCACGGGTGATTTAGTTACAATCCACTCTCCACGTACTGTATATTGAGCGTGTTGATTTCCCCAGATGCTGTGTAATTATTTACTTCCCTGTACCGATGGATCTCTGCTGCGACTGTGTTGATGTCCGCAAAGGGCTGATGGAAGATGGGTTGAAAATGATGCATTCGCGCTTTTAAGTAAGGTACGATTGGACGACGCTGTGAATTTAGTTTTTTCTTGCAAACAACCATATCAACACAAGCGCTATCAGTGTCTTTGGTCATCGTCTTAGACTGACAAATATGACAAATCTCCTTACCGCAAACTGTCTCCCAATTTGCATATCATAATAAACATAACAACGGCTAGCGTGACTGTGATGGTCAAAAGCCAAACGATTATCGAATCCACAGCCAAATTAGCCGCAATTGGAATTTAAACAAATGAAATATTCCTAATTTCTTCATTATCTGTGCCGAGTTACTTTTCAACCTGACACACCAGACCACATGCGTTCAGTTTCGTTTGTCAGCATCATAGTTCACATACTGTCGGAAGATGTTTTTGGTAATAGTAAGAGAGGGCGACAGATGCCAAATATTTTCCCATAAATTAATTTAAATTGATAATTCTGTTTATTTTACTGAAATTATGAATTGATAAGGTGGGTGTGTTGTGATGATTATGTCCCCGACTTGGAAAGTTGAAAGGGTATCTTTGTCCATCCATACCTACATTTCCCCTTGTATCGCAACCACTGCTACTCCAATTTGAATGATATTTGGTGTTGTGATCGAGCATCACGGGAAAACGATACTTGTGTCGCCCTTATGGCGTGCGTTTCTTGCACACATTTTCCAGAGTTATGGTCTTTTTTCACTCTTTCGAGCTAGAAACTTTTGTTTGTGACTAGTTGGTTTGTTACAATTTGTTGGAAAGTGCCTGCTGTCACTCTCCAATTAATTGCAACAAAATAATTTTAGTGAATATTTTGTCCCTGTTACTTATCAATATGATTTTTGCCGTTGCGGGCGATTCGTTGGGTAAAGGGTTAAATCAGTACATGAATGGGAAAGGCAGGCTGAAGAATTTATAACGTTGAACGAAAGTTTTGAACTGCAACTCGAGCTAGTATGCCCTTAACGTATAGGGGTGCTATTCTCAAGTGTGGGAATAGAGTGTTACACCCGGAACCACCAGTTGGAGGTCATGGAGTGTTACCTTCGGAACCACCAGTTGAAGGTCATGGAGTGTTACCACCGGCACCACCAGTCAGGGGTCAGGGAGTGTTACCACCGGCACCACCAGCAGGTGCTTATAGAGTGTTGCCACAAGATTTACCGGCCGAGGGTTCACGAAGGAATTTGCAAGATTATCGTGGGTTTTCGCGTTTTCATCGGAAACCTTTAATGGTACAACCAATATCAATGATTGGTTGACGCATTTTGAAAAATGCATTGAGATTAATGAATGGAGCGAGACCTCAATTTGTAAATTTTTAGTGTTTTCATTGAGGGGTGCGGCTCTTCAATTGAGGATTTAGACCCTTATGTAAGGCGGTTTCCCCTCGTTTGAAGCAGAGTTTGAGAGATCGGTTTGATCCATCTAGGGGAACGGCCATATATAGGTCGCAATTGAGGGCGCATCGACGAACATCACGCGAAACATTATAAAAATTAACTAGCAGTTTTCGGAGATTACGGGCTTATCCCGATACCCCTTCGTTTGTCAGGGATGACTTGGCCAAAGAAAGTTTTATTGAGGCCTTAACTGACAAAGAGACTAGCATGTAGGTGCTCAGGGGAACACCGGAAACGCTAGATGTTGCGGTTCGTCTGGCATTGGAGGAGGTATCTTATAGAAGAGTTGAGGTTTCTTCAACTTCGGTTAATGTGATGAATGAACCCCAAACCCTAACACAGTAGATGTGCTGGTAAAACCCGTACGGGAGTTGAAGGATCAGTTAGAAAAAAACTGAGAGTAGAACAGCAGGAGATCAGACTGGAGTTTAAAGGTCAAGTAGAAGAGAGTAATTTTGGTGAACAGACTGAGCCCCAGGTTCGACGTGGTTACCAGGGTCAAGGTGGACAATCTCCGGAAAGGGATCGAGGAAGGTTTGGCCGGAGAGGTGGTCGGTGATCAAATGGTGATTCACATTTAAAAGCGTTGGGACTGTGATTGGGGTCCAACCTCAGTCAGAATTTGATAGGACCCCCTTGAGAAATGAGGCTCGTTACCATATGTTTATCTTACAATCAACATGTATTTTGTCTGTATTAACTCCGCAACTGTCGTGTATCCGATCCCCTGATACAGATGTTTGTATCAGGGGGTCGGATACAAGCACGTTCCTTTCGCGTGAGTTCCATTTTGTTGTTCCTCCGTACAAATAAATAGTTCGTTATATATTCGTCTACATTCTTGATTTGTCCCCGATATATTATACGATAAAATGATTATTAACATTATGTGGATGTACAAAATATGTATCCGAGTCTCGCTCCGGGTTGTAAGGGCAGATCACGACGAGTCTTCGACTTAGAACTCGGAGCGAGACTCGGATACATATTTTGTACATCCACATAATGCTAATAATCTCTATTTATTTCACCCTTAGATTGTGTTTTTTGTTAGATACTGGTTCGTCCATTAGAATAGTGCATACTAATTTTGTGGAAGAGATGCTCGGTATGAAACTTTCTAGGTTGGAGTCTGCGCCCCCCCCCCCCACCCCCACCCCCTCCATGAGAGCTAGTGGTCAACCTTTTAATATTGCTGGAGTTATAACTTTACTAGTTGTGATCGGTAGAGATAATCTGGAACATACCTTTTATGTGAGAGAGTTGTCGTTTGAGGACATTTTTGGTATGAATTTGATGCAAAATTTGGATATGGAGATTTATTTGAGGAAAGGTAAAATTAAAATGGCGGGAGAGGAGCTTCCCCTGAAGTCCTGTTAGCAGTTGTCAGGTCAGGATAAAATGATTTAATAAAATTAATAATCTCGCCTTGTTGATGGACAGGTAGGGAGCACTTCTGCTTTGGAAGAAATATGTGAACCAGATTTAGGTTTTATTAGGGAACATAGTGGGGTAATGCTGTGGTGGTGTTATTGGAAAAAGTGAGAGTGGTATCGCACCATTACGATTAGTTAAGGTTACAGGCTTGTCCCAGCATTTAAAAAACAGTGGGTTTGTTTCTATGATACAGCCAGGTGATGTGTTGGAGGGCCCTTTTGAAAAGAGTGATAAGTACTCTTTGCATCAAATGCTTGATAATAGTGTTTTAAGTCATGAATAGGTAAGTCAAGCAGAGCAGCTGTAAAAAAGGAATAAAGAGGTATTTATACAGTATGATGGTGATTTGAGGCGAACTGAAATTTGGAAACATGGAATTGATACTGATACACACCCAGCCATTTAAGCAAAGAGCTTATCGACTTCCCGTCCATAAACATCAGAACGTCGACAGGAAAATTGAGGAAATGTTGAGTCAGGGAGTGATAGGGCCGCATGAGAGGCCTTGGACAACACCCATTGTGTTGGTTAACAAGAAAGATGGCAGTGTACGTTTTTACGTGGACTACCAGAAGGTTAATGCAGTCACCAGGAAAGATACATACCCTTTACCGCGTATTGATGATAGCCTGGAAGGAAAATCGGGGGCTAGCAGGTTGTCTACGCTAGACTTGGCTTCAGTTTACTCATCGGTTCAAATCGAAACAACCTTTAGCACAGGTAAGCGGCTGTATGAGTTTAAGGTATTCCCGTTTGGGCTCTGTGGAGATGCAAATTCGTTCGAGAGGCACGTGTAGCTTGTTTTAAAGGGCCCCCATTGGAAGATATGTCTAATTTATTTGGACGATATCATAATATATGCCCGAACCTTTCAAGAACATATAGAAAGGGTGCACGAGGTTTTTGAAAGAATCCTTGGTGCAGGGTTAAATTAAAAATCCTCTAAGTGTGCAATTTTTAGGCGCCAGATGTCTTATTTGGGACATATCGTATCCTCTGGGGGGGGGGGGGGGGGTACTGCTGGCTGATCCGGAGAAGATAGCGCGGATTGGAGACTGGCCGACACCAAAATGTGTCAAAGATATTAGAAGTTTTACAGGCCTTTGCACTTATTATCGAAAATATATACTAAATTTCTCAGATTTGGCTAGACCTTTAATAGTACTAACTAGGAAAAATGTAAAACTTATGTAGCATCAAGATTGACAGAATGCATTTGAGCTTTTGAAGGAAAGGTTGTGTCTGGCAAGAACGTTGCGGTGTAATTTGTATCATTCTAAAAATATATTGCCCGTGTGATTTAATGTAACTACCCCCATATACTAAATAAATTTATATTACTTTCTGAATGTTTCTTTTTTGTTTAACCCTTTACCCAAACGTAACGGCCAAAACCGGCCAGCGCTATTCTCAAAAATCGCCAATTAAATTTCAAAATATTTTCATTTTTTGTCTCAAAAACATAGGTTATGACCCCTCGTTGGAACGAGCTCGCCGAGCTCGTTCCAACGAGGGGTCATAACCTATGTTTTTGAGACAAAAAATGAAAAAATTTAGTTATTCAATATTTTTTTTTGCAAGTGTCGTCTGCTTTTCATGTTAGGTAAAGGGTTAACCATTTCCTTTTTAAAATTTATTTTGGAGGGGGCAACTTACCTATGAGTGGAGCGTCTCAAAACCCTAATCTTAAAACGCTGTTCGTCCCTCTCTCTTTTACACTGTGGGACATTGTTGATTTTGGGTAGAGACGGACGTCACAGTTTTTGGTGTCCAGTTTTAGTCTTCCCAGATTTCGAACAAGAGTTTATTTTGGACATTGAGGCGAGTGATCACGACAGAGGAGCATTGCTGTCCCTGCCAAGAGCGAGTGGTAGCGTATTTGGGTAAAGTACACTCGCCGAGGAGCGGAATTATAGTGTGACCCGGAAGGAATTGTTGGCAGTGATTAAAAGTGTGAAAATGTCCGTCATTGTTTGGTCGGAAAGCATTTCACACTTCGGACGGATCATGAATATCTACGGCGGCTGTTTAATATTGAACAGCCAATAGTTCAATTTGCCCGTGGGCTAGAATATTTACGTGGGTTCCAATTTTCGATAGTTCATCGACGGGGTGGGCAACATAGGAATAGTGACGCATAAAGTCGAATACCCCTGGGTTCTAACTCACTTGATTTGTCTGCAAGTGTGATCACTACTGCTGAGAATCAGCAGAACGATACACTTACTGTGGATCGTCCCAGATGGATTTAAAAGCAACATTTTGAAATGTCTTCATGACTCCTTGGCTGGAGCACATTTGGGTATTTTTAAAACATTGTTAAAATGTAGGCAAAGTTTTTTTGGATGGGATTAAAAAACGATCTTGAGCAATGGATTCAAGCTTGTAAAGTTTGCCAGCGTCGTAAATCGCCAAAGCAAGACCCTTCGAGTACCTATGGTAACGGAAAATGTCCGAATATATGGAACGAATTTCCTTGGACATTTTAGGTCCGCTTCTGGAATCTGTCAGCAGAAACGCTTATGTTTTGGTCATTTCGGATTATATTTCGAAATGGACAGATGCATATGCTATTCCTGATCAACAGGGTTGTACTGCTGAGGAAAAGACAGTTGAGCCATTGCACTGTGACATCTGGTGAATGATTTCGGCGATAATTGAGTGTCTGACAAGCACACATTCCACGCACTGAGCTGTAGAAGACATGGACGGTCAGGCAGAGAATTTACCACATGCAGTCCAAAACCTCGATACCTTGTAAATCCTCCTCGGTTCGCGAGACAAACGCGGATCAGACGTGGCATACTCCTCACCAAACGTTCTTTTTCAGCTTGACTGATGTTGTTTCATTCTTCCTGCAGTGCAGCGGCGAGTTCCTGGACATTGGTAGAGGGTTGTTGGCGTTGTCGTACGCGCCTGTCAAGTATATCCCAGACGTGCTCGATTGGTGAAAGGTCTGGACTTACTGCTGGTCAAGGCAGTGTACTGGTGTTCTGCTTCTGGGGGAACTCTGTTCCGACACGGGCCCCGTGTGCTCTTGCATTGTTATCTTGGAAAATGAATTGACAGCAGTGATGTCGCGCAAATGGTACCACATGATCTGCTAACATGTTTTCACGGTAGTACTGCCCTGTTGCACGCCCTTGGATGACATATAATGGTGCTCTGCTTGTCATGGATATGCCTCCCCACACCACAACCGATCCACCACCAAAACGATACTGATGCCTAACGGTTACGTCGTGGTATCGTTCGTTCCGCCGCCGCAACACTCTGTTTCGCCTGTCATTGAAGTCGAGAGAGAACCTCGATTCATCGAAAAACATGACGTTGCCCCACCGATATTGTCCCAGCGTTGTCGTTCTCCACATCAAATACTCCTTGCAGCGATGTGACGTTCAGTCAAAAGTGGAATTACTCGAGGTCGTCGAGCGTCCAAATTCCAGCTGTATAGGCGATTTCGGATAGTCTGACCACTGACTCGCACATCTGTCGCTCGGTGCAGCTGCTGTCCAATTCCTGAGGCACTTATTTCAGTTGTAGTTCGGATGAAATGATCCTGGTTAGCAGTTGTCGCCCTTGGACGACCTGACCGCAGTCTGACCTGACCTGTCTGGCGGTAGCGTGACCACAAGCTGCTAATCACCGATTGAGTAACGTTGAGAATTTGAGCCACTGCAGTCTGCCTGTTGACAGCTTCCAGTTTTTGGTGTCCAGTTTTAGTCTTCCCAGATTTCGAGCAAGAGTTTATTTTGGACATTGAGGCGAGTGATCACGACAGAGGAGCATTGCTGTCCCTGCCAAGAGCGAGTGGTAGCGTATTTGGGTAAAGTACACTCGCCGAGGAGCGGACTTATAGTGTGACCCGGAAGAACGTAAAGATATTGTGTAAAATGCGTTGCATGCTTTATTTGTGGATTTTAGTTTTTCAAGATAATCATGCTTGATTGTTAAGGGTTTGGTGGCTTGTTTTATTATTTCTTTCCGTGAATGGGGAATCGCATTGATCACCCCTTGATAGCTCGTGAAGGGCGTCCTGAGATTGTACCTACTGAAGAAGTCAATGGAAGACAGAAAGGTCCTTTGTTCCGTTAATAAGTCACTTATGAAAAAAATATTGCAATCACCATATCTTTAATAAAAAACATCTTGTTATTAACTTTTATTTGTGAGTTGTAGTGTAGAGGCTCATTAAATATTTGTTCTGAGGTTGTGGTGATTTGGGAATCTAGTAAGGACCATGCCAACAGTATGTTTTCAAAAATATATTTGTACGTTCTCCAACCTTCAAAAGTCCTTCTTTGTGTAAGTTCCAAATTTTGTCACTTCCGTGATATTCAAAATCATCTAAAACTAACGTTTTCAAGGCGGCCAGCAGGTTTGGGTCAATAAGGTTTTTGATCCAAGAACGTTTCAGGGAATAGCAGTATGTTTTAATATCAGGAAATTTTAAGCTGTCGTCTTTTATTGAATTGATAACTGTTGTTCGTTTATTTGTTTCATTTTTGCCTGACCAAAAAAGAGTTATAAACAAAGCTTGGATTTTCCGAAAAATACTTTCTGGTGGATCTGGGAGGACAGTGTATTCGCATTGGAAGTGCGAGTGAATTAATCACATTTGTCTTTCCCACAAGGATTAAATTTCTAAAAGGCCAATCACGTAACAATGTCTCGAACTTTAGTATCTGGTCTTCGTAGTTTTTTAAAATATAATTTTCGCTGAACAGATTATATTCGATACCTAATATTCTGAATGAATTACTGTGATTCCAATTTACCGTTTGTTTTGTACATAATTCATCACCACAGCCCCTTTTGTCACAATCCAAATGATTTCCGTTTTATCAAAGTTTGCTGTCAGTCCGGAGACCTTGGTTAACTTATTTACTATTTGTAGAGCAACCTTGAAGAGAGTGTTCATCATCACTCGAAAACAGTGTGGAGTCATCAGCATATTGGCTTATCAAAAACTCAGAGTTATTCATTTTTATGTCGTTAATATTTGGGTTAAATTTCAATGCAGCCTTTAATATTTCCGCACAGAGTATAACATGATAAGGTGAGAGGCAATCCCTTTGCCTGATCCCACGCTGCAGGCTAAATTTATCTGATCAGTGTCCATTATTTAGGATACAGTTATAAATATTAGACTAAATGGTGTGAAACCAATTTATGATGGGAGAACCGAAATTAAAAAATCTGGCCATTCCAGAGAGTTGAAAGCTTTCTCAAAATCGAGTAAAGTGACCATGCCCGGGATATTGCGTTCCTCGCATTTCGTAATTAGATCGAAAGTCAGTCTAGTTGATTCCCCCATGTATCTTTCTTTCATAAAACCAAGTTGGGTATCTGATATTAGTTTTAGTAAGATTGTTTTAAGCCGATTGACTATGGCAGCAGATCCAATTTTTACGTCTACGTTTATCACGGACATGTGCCTCCAATTTTTAAGAAATATCTTTGGTTTGTTTTGCTTAGGAATGCAGGTAATACTGCCGGCTCTGTGTACAATTGAGAGTTCTTTCACACTGTAGCCATAATTAAGGGAGTTAATTAAAAATGTACCAATGTCTTTCCAAAAACATTTGTAAAAATCCGCTGTAAAAACATCAGAACCTGGTGATTTATTATTTTTCGACCACTTTAAAGATGCTAAACGTTCAGATTCTGTAAAGGCCTTCAATGGAGTCTCTTTCGTCTTTGAGTAAAAAATTAAAAATGTGATTTTCGGGGTCGGAAAACAAATTTTTTCTCCTCTAAAGAACTCTCTGTCGGATTGATTCTTGCGGCATACAGATTTGTATAAAATGCCCTTTGTTCTGAAAGTATTTCACTCAAGTTATTAGTTTCCGTACCAGCAGACTTAACTACAGTACGTGGAGAGTGTATTATCACTAAATCACCCGCAGAGTGGAGATTCCACCCTAGCAATAATTGCAAATTTGTTGCAAAGCATAACAAGCACAGGCAAAGTTTCAACCAATGGACCTCCGGGTTAAACCCGGAGGTCCATTGGCTAAAACATTGCTTGTGTTTTTTTGTCCACATGTACAAAACTTGAAAATTATAGTTTGGGTGATAATTCCACTCCGCGGGTGATTTAGTTACAATCCACTCTCCACGTACTGTAGTTTAGGAATAATTTTTTCGGTGAAATGCCTTTTTTCAAGATTGCAGAAGTACTTAGTTGGTTTTTACCCCTCCACCTTCCAATTAGCTTTATTTCTGAGTATCATTCCTCTTATTTTATTTTCCCGTATTGACTTTAATTCTACCTCTATGGCTTCAATTTCACTTGACTTTGAAAAGTCTCCCAGATCTAAATTTTTATTAAGTTGGTTTAAAGTATTCTCTATTTCTGATTCTCTTTTATTTTGTTTTATTTTACGATTTGCAGAGTATGAAATAATCTTCCCACGTATTACGAGTTTTAAAGTCTCCCAGAAAAGCTGATCGTTGATTGATAGCTGTCTGTCACTAACACTACTTGTACTACTATCCCCATCACCCCCACTACTATTGCAGCGTTTTCTATCACCACTTCTGCTATATTGATCAATTGTTTCAGCAGAGGTTTCTTTTACTACTGAAATATAATCGGGGTCACTAAGAAGACTGTTATTATATTTCTAAAAACCTTTACCGCGAGGCTGATTAATAAAAGATGAATCAACACTTGTAGGGTTGTGATCAGATTTGTATCTGATTTGTCCGTCCTTTGCAAAAAGACTTGCAGGTCTGACGATATTAGAAAATAGTCCGACCTCCCCATTTTATTTCCAGGGCCTCTCCATGTATAACGTGTGAATCTGGATTTTCCAGTCTCCACACGTCATGTAAGTCAAGTACTTGCATGTAGTATGTAATCTTTTCATTTGCCTTAACATTGTTTTTGTGCCTATAATTAATTGTATCTATATCGTAATTTTGTGGAACATTCCAGTCTCCACCTACCAGGAATGGCGTGTTACCGATTTCTTCTATTTTATTGAAAGGGTATTCATAAAAGATGGGGTTGTCCTCGTTGGGACAATACATGACTGTCAATGTTAGTTTTTGGTCTTGTATAGTAATACGACAATAATGTATATACTACTCAAAGTTTGCTAGGCACCAAGTATATCCAACTACCTGTTTTACGTTTTAGTTGAAATATTATAATGAAAAGTTTATATATTTTTTATTTTATTATACCTTTAATCATCCAAGTACAGATATTAATACTTTGTTTGTGTTTGATATTATGTTTTAGCTTTTGAATGCGATAACCATGGAAAATGGATATTATTGGTAAAAGAGGAAATTTTTCAAATTTGCCAAAAAGTTGACGGAGCGAACTGGTATGGGTTCAATATTAAGTATGAGAGCCATTACCGTTAATTACAGATTGACAACGCCCTCTCATGCTCCCAATCAGGTTCCTGGTGGTCTGTTGTGGGATGTTGTTCCTGGACACTTCTTGGCTGGACTGGACGGGCTGAAATTGCACGCTTCAACTCATTCCAGACATGTTCGATTGGAATGAGGGCAGGGGATCTTGCTGGCCAGTCCATACGCTATATCCCCTCCCTCTGTCGGTACTCCCCGACAGCATGGGCACCATGAGGACGGACATTATCGTCCATCAGAATGAACCTATCACCCACTTCACCTACATACAATCTTACGTGGACATCCAGAATCTCATCAATATATCGCTGTGCAGTCAATGTACCACGTTCAAGAACACAGAGCTCTGTAAGTCCATCCCTGCTGATGCCGCCCCATACCATGATTGACCATCCACCCCAGCGGTCATGCTCAGCAATGTTGGCTGCACGGAACCGCTCTCCCGGTCTTCTCCATATCCTAGAACGCTGTGTGGTCTAGGCAGTACCTTGACTCACCTGTTAAAAGGACTGGTCGCTAATCTTCTCTGGTCCAGCCAACGTGGTCCATGGCCATTTCATATCGTGCCCGGCGGTGGTTCTGGGACAGCGGAATTCGAATACATGGTCTTCTCGATCGGAGACCACCTTCGTGCAGCCATTCCCGGATAGTCTGCGTCGAAACATTTACCCCGGATGCATTCTAAAGATCACTGCGAAGCTGGGTTGCTGTGGCAAAGCGGTTCCTACGGGCCTGAATGATCAAAAAACGGTCTTCAGCTGCAGATGTTGCCCTGTCTCTGCCACCACCATGCCGTCTTAATGGTGTGCCATACTGCTGAAATCTTATCCAGGCTCTGGTGATCACAGTATGGTGCACAGCAGGGGCTTCACCAACCTGACGACGGGTAGCCCCTTGCTCCACAATCCCTACAGCCCGGAACACTTCTGCTTCAAACAAGTGTCTTCTTACATTTGCATTCACCATATTCAATCATTAAATCACAAGGGTTTGTGTTGAATTGAAGATTGAATACCCTACACATGTCATGTACATGTAGACTGTACACAAAAACATCATGAACATCAAGGGGTACAAGCGTTCCATGACTGTCACGAAAAGTCTGTCTGTCTGTCAAGAGAGCTATTGTAAACACTGGGGACCATCTCAATACATTCCACAGTCAAATCCACCAAAAATATCGCAAAAATGCCACAAGCAAATTTCATAATGATGTGTCAAATATTTGGTGCTTAGCAAACTTTGAGTAGTATAATTTCCTCTAAATTAAACTTGGTAACATATTGATGTGTCCAATCGTGTGTATCCAGTACCATTTTCCGAAAATATCAACTTCACTTTGGATATCCCCCTACATTTTTTGAATAGTATATTTAGAGGTGAGAAAAACTAGAACCACTCCTTACCATCCACAGTCCGACGGACAGGTTGAGCGGTAATACCGGACCCTAGTGGCTATGTTGGCTTGCTTTATAGAAGAAAATCACTGCGATTGGGAATATTTTCTCCCTTTCGTCCTGATAGCTTATCGTAGTATGGTCCTTGAAACTACCGGTCATACCCCGAATAATCTTATGTTTAGGAAAGAGGTTCGATTGCCGATTGGACTTGTCGCTGGTAATGTTCCTCGAAAGGATTTGGACCCAGCACAGTAAGTGCGGGATCTGGAATGTCACATGGTTGAATTTTCATTTGTTTTTGTTGGCCAGGCAAATATGTGAGACAGTTATTAAACACAGGAAACAATTGTATGGTCGGCGGGTTTATGGTAAGCCCTAAGAATCCGGGGATCGAGACTGGCTTTATCTACCCAGGATAAAAAGAGGTCAATCTCACAAATTTGCAAAAAACTGGTTTGGGCTGTTCATAATAAAAAATAAATTATCTGATTCAAATTACGTAATTTGTAGGTAACATGGTGGGCGGTTACTCCACTTTAAACAAATGTTTTGATCACCCGGGGCCGAATTCAGATAATTATATGGGGGGGGGGGGGGGGTGGGGGGGGGGCAGAGATTCCACAAGCCTCAGTTGACGATTTCATTGATGAAAGCGGTGATATTGACGACCAGCCTGCTCAGGTAGTCACAGTGAGGAATCGGAGTCTGCCTGGCTCGTCGGGACATTTAGTCGTCGACGACGTTTACTCCGTCGTTCTCATTGGATGGAGAGTGGTCACTACACCATGGTTTGGAAGTGGTAGACTCTGGAAACTATTAATTTCAGAGTCTGCAAACATTATTTCAAAATGTTTAGGGGAATTGACACCGGTGTGTTTTGCTTAATTCATATTGCGGAAGAGATTCTTAATTTTTTTTTGCATTGTTACGCAATTTAAGTTTACTGTATCTGGGCCCTTGTTCCGAATCCGTATCAAGGGCCCCTGATACAAGCGTGCGATTCTGCTGTTGCCAAAACAATGACATTAATATCATTTTTCGATCGCTTCGCGTTTTTCCCGTCAGAGAAAACAATATTAGGTGAGAAGAAGCCGAACCTTATATTGTTTTCTCTGAGCCGTAGGCTGTATCTGCCAACTAAACGCCATATAACGTATTTATTATGCACGGCATGCTAAAATGTCACTGGGGAAGTAAACTCAACGAAAAGTTAAATTATGCGCACTTTTCGGCATCTTGGGCTGGTTTGTAGCCTATTATTGGGATTTTCCTGAACGCTCGAGTCGAGGCTTCGCTCTTGAAGTAAAAGGATTAGCTTTCGCTATGAAATGTGGAAAACTCCACCTCAATAAACGATGAACGACATATTTTAAAATATAATAAACCTTTAGACCAAGAGGGATTTTTAATTCACCAGTAATTATTGCAAAAGTAACAACCAAATTCACGTTTACGAAACACACAGTTGCTCCACTTCGCAAGACAGTATTTAGTAAAGTGAATCCCAGTGACGTAATTTCTCTGAAGTGTAACGTCATCACTGACCTCAATATGGAGATCAATGGTCGCTATTCTATATTTTCAATTTGCGTGTTTCCATCGATAAAGCAAATGTCCTCTTAAAATAGTTTTATAACACATTTTGTGGTCAATATTGTGAGATAAATTTATCATCACCACAGTGTGTGCCTCCGGAAATTCTGATCAAGTCTCGTTGTAGGCACAGAATCGCATTTGAATTCCCGGAGACACACACTGTGGTGATAATCTGTATGTATCATCATAGCTCATGGGGGAGTTCGTTGGGGTGTTCGTGGAGTAGTTCCTGTTAGAATTTTCCAGCGGATTGTGATGGGGCAAACTGTGTGGAAATTTGAATGGTGTGATTCTGATTGTGGCATTCATTTTTATGTTCGAGGTTGCTTACCTGCGAGATTGTGTATTGCGCTATGTCCAAATTACAGTTATAAAGAGTAAGGAATTGAATATAGCGCGAGAGCTTTTTTTTACACATTAGCGTAAAAATGATATGTTTTAGTGTTCTGGTTGTGAACTCGTTTGAGTTGCATAGTTCTGGAATTATATACAATTTAAATTGTTTGTTATGATGTTAGTGTCACACTGTTGGTGATCCTATTGGCGGTGTTTTCTAGTACATTTGGGTCCTCGGGTTGTGCATGCGGGAACTAAAGATTCATTGGATTCTAAATATCTTTTTGGGTGTGAATTATGTTTTCCATTGAGAAAATGTGTGTTATGTTCACACTTTGTTTTTTGTAAGGCGTGGTTATATGATTTATGTGATATTGGCTGTAACTAGAGGATAATTACGTCAGAAGGGTGTTCCTATATGTAGACCGTGAGGGTTTCCCTTATTATGGTTGCTCGGTTGCTCGCAGGTTGAGGTCTTTAAAGTTGTGAGCTGAATGGGATGGATGAGTAATTCCGGTCGCATGGTTTGTTCCAATCGACTTGCATAGCGCTTTCGTGGGTTTTGGATGTTGGGGCGGGGGTAAGACGAAAATGTTAATATGTGCTAACTGGTGTTAGATTTTGCAAGGGTAAGAAAGGGTTTTCTATGGGTAAGAAAGGGTTATACGGGTGATTAAGTGATGGCCGTAACAAGTATTAAATTATTAGGATTGTCGTGTGCTCGTGGGACTCGAAAAGTGCAAGTTGGCCGAAATTTGCTACTTGATGAGGAAAGAGCTTAATTCCTACAGACGTTTACAAAGCCGGGTGTCTTCCCGAATTCAAAATTGTGGAACGTTTAATAACGAGTTTTTCTTGTAAGTTTTTTCATTAGGAATTTAAGTAATTATGTTCAAGTTACAGCTGTGCTATGAACTTCTTTTTCAGGCCTTTTGAGGGACGAAAAACAATAACAGGCCAACCAATATAATATAGTGGAATGGTATCGTCATCTGAAGAAATATAATGATATCACATAAATATTTTGGGGATTTGTCGATAGTGTCGCGAAACATCTGAGAAATTCAGAGCATTAGAGGACACATGTGGTGTGAGTGATAAGAAGTATTTTGTGCAGATTGGGAAACTACGTGAAAATAGAATTTTCTTCATTAGATGACATGTTTTTCTACGCAACAAACTGTTGAAGTATATGTAGCGGTTTGATACCTACCAAATGATAAATTAACATTGGTCTGTGCAAATAGACTTTAACTAGTTTAGTTTTTATAGACTTATCTTATTGAAACCATGAAGGATTTGATTACAGTGCACAACTCTATAGCTAGACTGTACAGTTAAAACTAGAAGTCTTGTCAGGAACTGGGCCCTTATCTAAGCTTAATTGCACGTATGAATTTCGCGCAATTGCCATATCGAATGGCATCCAAAGCGCGGCAGATTCTCCTGGTTACTCATAATAAACACAGGCAATGTTTCTGCCAATCGACCTCCGGTTTACCCGGAGGTCCATTGCCTGAAACATTGCTTGTGCACAAGTCATATGTACAGAATTTGATAGCCTTACTATGGTCATAACGTGTAGATTAACGCGCAGATCAACGTGTAATGTGTGCGCATTTCATGACAGGACTTCTAGTTTCAGCTGTATACATTTACATTAAGATATTTAAGTCTATGGACTATGTCAATATCAAGATCTCAGGTGGAATTCGTTGGAAGTCCTGGTGGAGTGGTTCATAGTATGAACCATATTAATGTACGTGGAATAGATTTGATTTTTGATGGGATTTTTGTGCACATTGGGGGAATGATTTGGACAATACAAACCTTTGTTTGACGTTATTTTTAGAAAATGTCAAATTGTTAATTTTAAAATGGAAAACTGATGGTGTTAGGAAAATAATTGCAGGAAGTATTTTCCCTAGACTACGAACCTGGAATATATATCGGGAGAACTATGAATTTAGGAGATTAGCTGTAAATGAAGCAGTGAGGACTGTATGTAGCGAAGCTGTATTGTATCTTCGTCATAGATAAACTACGGCATCTCATATGTCACCGGATGGTGTTCATTAAAATGTTGTGGGCCAAAGATATTTTGGGGAACCGGATCCAAGGACGAATTGCCCAGGCCCTGTAATAAATTTGGTCTATAGTGTGTCGTTGCATCTGGCCTGGATCTAGGGCATCACGTAGTCTGACAGTAAGATCTTTGCGTGACGGCAGGCGATCTCGCCTGGGTTCCAGTTTGGATCGGTCGGTGGGTGGTATCCTGTATCCATGCGTGATTCTGCTTCCACAACTGCCAGGGTCGTTGGTGCGATGTTTTTTCTTTGGCCAACCGTGTCATGAAGTATTTTTCATCTTTATGGACAATTAATTGTTTTGTGTATTCTATTTTCATGCAGTCCGTGGTGTAGGTTTTGTTTTTTGTAATTATTTACAGAGTAAAGGTATATTTGGAAATAGTAAAAGAAAATGAAAGTAATATTTCAGGGCATATCTTGAACGGAGGCTTTCGGCTTCAGGTGGGGGGTATTGCACCGTTCTATAATACCAACCTAAAATATTGGATAGGTTAATATACTTGGATAATATATTAGGTGGGCTAATATATACTTTAGTAGTACCTGCCTTAAATATCAGGGGGTATTAATAGTCTTCTGTTTGAACACAGCGCTCACTTTGCGTGGACGGCAGTTATCATAGTTTTTTCCTTCATTTGAGGAGGAAACAATTTTTGGTATGATATGTTAAGCCATTCTAGACGATCGATTACTTTGACTCTATATACACAGTACAGTCGCCGTGGGCAGTCACTTTTCCACATGTCCACAGTGGTTGTAGAAAACTGTGGGCAAATTACCTTTCAACTGCCCACATAAATTTCTGTGGACAGAGATTTTTCTAGCCCGTGGGCATGCTACCTACTTGCCCACGGAATTAATAACTAACACGGCAATTCTCGCGGAGTCCACATGATCTGACTTGTTATTACACTACTATAATATTTGTGTTACGTAATTTTTCTACACGATAGCAATAAGAAAAAAAATCTGTTAACATCGGAATGAGGTCAAAATATCAGACTAGTTTCTGTTCTCCCCTGTCACGACAAATTCCCGGGATAATCCAACTGACGAAAATGTGGAAACTAAAAAGCTCGGATGGAATGGCTTCGCGCGCCGAATGCGCGCAGGGACGGTTTGGGGCAAGCCCCTTTCGACCCTCGTTGACTGTTCGTTTTGTGTTGAATGTCAAGCGTGGTAGAGGAGGAAAAGGAAGGAGTTGGAGGCTTACTCCCACATGGACGTCTTCCGGCTCTTTTTCTTTGGAGGTGGTTGAGATGGTGATGTGGAAGTCGATGATGTTGAGTTTAGTGATTGGATTGCGTCTAATGCCTTTTTGGAGTTTGCCTTGGATTTTTCCCCGAACTCGCGGGTTTCGGAGATGGCTTGTTGTCCTATCTCAATTGCTCGTTCTATTGCTCTTTTTATGTCTTCGGTGGTGGCCGCAGACTGCGGTGGCTGTTTTGCTGTGATCGACACACCCGGGCTGTCCGGTAGAGAAGGAAGTGGGGAGTGGGGGGTGGGAGGTGGTGAAAATGCAACCTCCAGTTCCGTCCAGTCCCCACCAGACGTTCCTCATCCAACAGTACCGGCTCAGGAGCTGGCAGTTGGGTGTATTAATGGGACTAGGAGGGGAAGTGGCGACTGCATCCAAAACCTCCATCCTCTCGCTCACCACTTTCTTCCCCTTCCGGAAAGCCTCCAAGCGCCGGGCGTCCCTGCGCTTGAACGATGGACTCTTCTTCCTGTTCTTTCTCTTTCTCTTTTCAGGGCCTCCGTGCCTCTTCGGGTGAGGACCAGTGGGAGAGGGAATCCTCTCGCCAAAGGTACTACCTCTGCCAGAAGAGAGTGGTGACTTGGTTGTCTCTATTTCAAATTCCAGGCTTAGGTGGACTCTCTTATCTGTCTCCTGTACAGTCCAGGTGACAGGGCAAGAGATGCTCAGAGCTGAGATGGTTCTGACGAGTCTTTCTGGTAATTCCAGTGTATCCATGATTGATTAATCAGGTGCTCACACTCTGAAGTCAGAGTTGCGAATGATGTGAATGTGATGATGATGGCGAATGGCGATGTCCAATGACCAGAACTAAAAAACTTGTGGACTATGTGATATTTATCTACTCATCTGTTTGCCATTTGTTAACCCTTTACTTAACGCTAGGAGTAGACGACACTCGTGGAAAAAATTCTTGTGTAACTAAAACTTTTCATTTTTTGCTCCCGAAACATAGGTTATGGCTCCTCATTCGAACGAGCGTGACGCGCTCGTTCGAATGAGGGGTCATAACCTATGTTTTGGGAACAAAAAGTCAAAATATAAACCAGATTGAATGGCGATTTTCGTGTATACCGCTGGCCGGTTTTGGCCGTTACGTTAGGTAAAGGGTCAAATAAAAAAGGAGGGATATTTCCACCAATTATGAATTTATCGTCACCAAATAAGGCCTCTCCAGTTCCCCCTCACGGCGTCATTTTTATCTTCCGCTTCCGCAAAGTTCCGGTTCGTTTTCTCGACAGCTACCGGCTGTCTTCGAAATTCGAATCAAGAGTTGGAGTATAATTTCAGAAAAACAACTTCTGCAGCATTGTTGTTTTTCTGTTTTGTTTTTAATAAATAACCATTCGGTTAGGATTTCATTTTTCTACATGATATACTACATGTATAAAAAACTGGTTACCTCCCAGTTTTTCTACAGTCATACGCGATGAATTATCTAATTCGATATAATGTGAATGTGTCAGCAGGTATGTACACCTTAAAATCAAATTCAGTTGAATAAAACATTAGCCCAAATTAACTGGGTAGTGTGAATATGAACCAAACTGGGAGCCATTACACGATAAGAACATACTTGGTACACAAGTTGGTTCCAGTGGATTCACACATCAACACCGTGGATCGTTTATCGACGCAGGACTCCATCCACTCACAACACCGCATTTAAAAAGGGGCAACATAGCGTGTTGACGATTATGTCCAGTCGGAACAGAAACAAAAATAGTAAATGTAACCGCACACAGATTGTGTCTTCTTGAGTGCAACAAGATGCCACGTGCAGCGCTATCGCATTTCAGATGACGCCTTGTTGTTCTATGGGACGAAAGGCACTAGTGCGTCTAATAATCATAGAATTTCCCATATTTCGTCACAATGCAGAGCCGAATAACGTACAGTCTATCTATTATTAAGTTTATTTAGGGCTATTTTGGGTATCCCGTAAGTCAATTTTAGTTTAAACAACAATTATTTCAGATAGTCATGTGACGGAAAAAGTGTAATGAGAACACAAAATACTTAAATTGAAGTGGATTCAGCAGTAAGATAATAGCTAAAACAAGGCAGTCACCCACAACTTTGATGGATACTGCAAATAATAACGATTGGTACAGGAATATGTACATGCTTGCATGCTTGCATGCTTGCATATGTAACAAAGAGGAAGTAATAAAGAAGATAGCTGGAGTTGAAAAACAACACAAAATACACCGTGACAAACAGTTGAGTAACGCATACCGATGATAGTGGTGGTGTGTCGTCACAGGATATGGTTATAAATTATTGGAAACATTTACTTTGAAGAATAAACTAACGGACCTGCTCGAATGTAGATTTGTTGCTTTCAGAATCATAACATTCGCAGTCACAGACTAGTATGTTGGTCGTAATGGAATAGTGCATGGTATTCTTGTTTTGGGTGCACTTGGAACAATCAAAGAAGGAATGGCCCGAAGTTTCGCATTCGCCAAATCTACACAGACAGTTTTCAGAGAGTAAGTTGGTGTACAGGTCGTTGTTAAGGTCAGTGCAATTGAGATGGGGACTATTGCGTAAAATATGAGAATGACGTAAAGTATGATTGTAAAGGTAAGAGGGTTCGCGATGCCTGTTGCGATTTTGGTAAGACTAATACATATTAATTAATATTACATCTCTATTGGGTTGTAGGGTGAAATTACTACTAAATCTCGTTCCCATGTAGCTGTCCAAAATTCTAAATATTTTACTTAAACAACTCTAAAACGTACAAACATAAATACACATATTTCTAAATGCAGAACTTAAATGGTACATTGTTAGGGGACACCATAGCCAGATTTGCTGTCTTCCTGCCATATACAAGATAGAAATTAAAAGCTACACTAGGAGTAAACAATTGTATTAATATCATTACCGTTACCTTTATTTAACATATCTTATGCCTGTATATCTGGTGTTCATTTTGTTTTCTGCCCATAGACGGCCAACCATTTGTCTCAACGCAAGCATGGGTTGAATGGGTTAAGATCAGATATTATTATCTTGGGGTCAGATATGTCTCATCATCATGTCATTTATGTTTTCAAAATGTGTGGAGAGAGAGAGAGAGAGAGGTGGACAGAGGGAGGAAGGCATGGGGATGGGGAGAGACTGAGGGAGATAGAGGGAGGGAGAGAGGGGGAGAGGGGAGAGAGAGAGGGAGAGCGAGGAGAGGGATAGAGAGAGAGAGAGAGAGAGAGAGAGAGGATTATTTTGCACCCTGTAACTTGTACTTACTTGTACTTGTACTTACATCATGACGTCTTGATATTGGGGAATCTTTCGGAATCCAACCCTTGACATCGAAAATGGTGGACAACAGTTCTTTTAAAGACCTACAAATTGAAAAACATTTTTTAATTACAATTCTTATTTCTTCGATTTTTCTGGTAGAGTTGACCGTGAAGCTAGAGTTTTGCGGACTGCAGCTTTATATCTACATCTGTTCATAGTTCTCATACTGATGCAATCATGTAACCATGCAACCAATTCGATGGTAACCTGACACTCGGGAGTAAAATTTCTTCTGCACACGCGCGTTTGATGTGTGTGGGGAATGACTAACCAAACAGACTCGCGGGCAAATTTGGGTAACGTAGGCCCGTAAGGGATGCCGATATAAGGCGATAAGGTGCGATATGACAAGTTGTTATGTAAAATATATATTGTTATTTCAGTAACAGACATCATGGCCCCCTCCCCGGACAAAGATAGATCACATTGGTCCGTAGAGGTGCCTGTATAAAGCGATAGGAAATTGACGCTCAAATCGTATTATTTTAGTAACATGCGCCATATGTCTTGCAAAGGCGTCGACCCATCGTATTTGGTGAAGACTCGAATCCAACAATTCTTTTTTTCACAATAAATCGCAAAATGCCCAGATACAACTTTACAGATTGCCGATTAGATTACTCGTAGTCATCTGTCTCTCTCACACTAATCGGTTTTCCGCTAGCTACTGAAATACAGAACACCAATTTTCGCTACCTCGCTACTTACGAGTAGGTTCCACTTTTCGAACCTCTGATATAACGTTTCTTTTGCTTTCACTTAGTTCTACTCTCCATTTGTTCCCATACCTTCCAACAATTGCCAGCATGTTCTTTATCCTTTCTTTCTGATACTAATACCATACCATCTAGGAAGATCTGTGGCTCAGTGGTTACGGAATTGAACTTCCAAACGAAAGATACGCGGTTCGATCTCCACCAATGGTATATGCGTTGTGTCCTTTGGTAAGGCACTTAACTCTGATTTCCCACGTTGGTCATGGTAACGTTGCGTACTGAGGCGTACTGCAAGTCGATGATGCATTTTTCTTCAACCAATGCTAACCTTGCGTGTGCGGAGTTAATAGGCTAGGGATAACAGTTTCTCGCCGCTGCTCGGTGGTTGTCTCCGGGTCTGTCTTTCAGCTTTCTCCACCCGAGGAGATACTGGATGTCGAAAATGTCGTTGAACTCCGACAAAAGAAGAAAGCACTATATCATCTGTGAAAAAATAGCCCTAAATCTTCGAGGTACAATGCAAAAAAAAAATGGCAGAATGATGCAAGCTTGTTTTCGTCCTATCACCGTAGGCACCAGGTTGTTGTTATGTTACCCAGACTAAGGTCACATTGTTTCTCTTGGTATAATGTTTTTGAGATTTCGACAAACTCTCCTTTCAGGCTCAAGGAACCAAGCGTTCGCCAAATACCGCCGCCCGACTCTTTCCCATAACCTTTAACACCCAGAAACGTCATAAACATTTTTTCTCTCAATAATTATTTAATTCGTCCTTATCCCCTCTTTTCTGTATAAATGTAGCCCTGTATTCTCTCTTTTAAACCTTTTGGTTGTCTATTTCTAAGTTACATAGTTCCTCGTCCACATTTTAAGGAAATCACCGGAGATCATTTGGAGTTCCACCCGGTCCTCTCGTTTTCCGTTCCTTAATTTAGAGACCATTTTCGCGTCTCCTCTGTTGTTTATTTCGCTGCACACTAAGTTCGATAAAATGTTCCTTGAGAGCATCTTGGCACTCCAGCTGGTTGCCCATTCCCCATCGCTTCTCATTAACTTTTTTCCAGTATTTGTTCAGTTTTTGATCGCCTGTATTTCTGCTCTTTCTTTTAGCACTATATGCATTACGTTCTGATTTGAGCCCTGTCATTCTTATAGTCCTTATAAGATTGCAGTTCCGAAACCGCAGTTTGGTGTCTTTAATCGTATTTACTTTGTTTCGTGCTTGTTGGTATTCTTCTTTTGGTACCCTGGTCTCATTACTTTCTGACCCCTGCGTTTTCTTCTCGTCCCACAGTAGTTAAAACTAGAAGTCCTGTCACGAAATGCGCACAAATAGCACGTCGATCTGCGCGTTAATCTACGCATTATGATCATAGCGAGGCAATCAAATTATGTACATATGGCCTCTGCACAAGCAATGTTTCAACCAATGGACCTCCGGAGGTTCATTGGCAGAAACATTGCCGGTGTTTGTTATGAGTAACCAGGAGAACATGCCGTGGTTTGGATGCCATTCGATATGGAAATTGCGCGGAATTCCTACTCGTAATCAAGCCTAGATAAGCGCACAGTTCGTGACAGGACTTCCAGTTTTAACTGTATACGCAGCGCATTTGACGTTTCTGTCCGTTGTAGGCTTTTTCAATTTGCCATTCACTCTGTACCCAAATTCTCTTATTGGAGCCCAATCCGCCCTGTACTTTACTTTTGACAAATATGGCACCTGCCATATCATGGACGTTGGGTTGCAGGTTTTTTTTTGCTCCTGATCGTAACTGTAATCATGTTGTGAGTGTTATCCAACTCCTTTATAGCCTCATCGTCTACTTCTACCTCTATCACCTACCTTCATAAATCGTTATCTATGAGAATCTAGTCGAGTATTGTTCTTCTATCATTCCTCTCCCGGGTCCATTTCTCCTTACACCTCGCATCAGTGTTCAGAATCTTCAGACAGAGCTCATTTGTGAAGTCCAACAGCTCCCTTCCATTCCTGTTTATTTTCGTATCCTGCGTTGCATGTCTTCTTCTTCCTTATTGGCTATTTATCCGCTAAAGTCTCCCATCAGTATTATACAGAGTCTCCTGATTTCTAGTTCCTTGATATTGGATCTTAGTATTGTGTATATTGAATCATTCCACTCCGATATTCTTCCTTCGACCACACATTACACAATTCCAATATGTGGGCGCGTGAAACTGCTGATTATTATCTTTCGAGCTGCCAGGCTTTCAAAATAAATAAAACAAGACTCTTGGTATGCCGTCATATTTCATTAATGGAGATATTTTACTCAATTGAAACGTTAATTACAGCCTCAAAATAAACAATGAAATATTTGGAAAACATCATGAGTTTATAATTTCCCCTAAAAGGTTCTAAACACCCCAGAGTTAGGGGGGTCAAGAAAAGTTGAAAAACGCGTATACTGTAGTGGCAGATCACATCGTCACTTGAGTGTAAAAGGGCGCCACTCGCAACTAATGCAATGCGGATGGTGCCTTGGCTGCTAGAGTGCTTCTGAGTTATGTCCTTAACCTCATACTCGAAGCTGATAACATGCACTTCCTCATTTAAGTGTTTACCATAAATGAAAAGGCTTAATGGGCAGCTTGGATACATCATAGTCTGACGTTTCCCCGCGCTTTGTCACTCTTTTATAGAACGCATTGTGTTCTTTGCTTGGTAAAGTTTGAGCTAGGCAATTTCAGTTCCACCTGCGCCCCATTTCCACCCATTTGTGCCCTCCTGTATTAACTGCTCTGCAACTGGGTTCTCAACCTTCCCTCTTTCCCTCCTTTTCTTTGCCTTATCCACCAATTGAAAAAGTAAAAACAATTGACAGTTTCTATGCATCTTTTAAAACTGATATTTGTATTTTGTAACTCTCACCCCAATCTGTAATATTCTGGATGAACTGTACGCCCATAAGCATAACGCTTGCTGCTGAATCCAGTTTCAGATATTGTATTATGCGACATATGTATCACCTTTGTTACATATATGCATTTATTATTACTGGACTGAAAATAAATATTCTTAACGAATAAGGCAGCCAATTTAGCCGCCATCGTTTTGTACCACAGGCTAAGCCTACGGGCCATAGTTATCACCAATGGCCTTAACATTTGGCAGGGTTATTCACTAGAGTAAGTGTACGACAATTCCCTTATTCTAGTAATGACAGGTCTTGTACAATGACGACCATGGCAGCCATCTTGAATTTCTTCAGAACACTGTCCACAATTCGTTCATCTTGGCTACAGCCTTAAGTTCTTTACAGATCATCATCAAATTTCGTATGGATATTTAATCGATACCTCGACGAGAACGTATTACAGTGGTCAGGGTGGGATTTCGTCACTGGATACCGGCCGCATTTATGCGTCAATGCTTTTGATAACTTATGGTGTTTAAATTATTTTGGTAACAGTTGGTTTCATAAAATGGCTGCCGAGGTCTCTAACTTTGCTTTTTCCTGAACACTCTGCAGTTAGATTTATGCATCGATTTTTTTTAAACAGCCGACTGCCTTAGTATGATGAGTAGAGAAGGACACCCTATGTTGGTCACGATTGGCGGGGCGCATTGCCTGCAGTCCTGGTTATCTTGTTAAGATTTACAGCAGAGTGTCTTTTGGTACTCTCCCATAAATTGTAAGAAGGCAAAGATGTGTGAACAAATTGTGATGACCAAAAATAATTCAGCACTATAGCACTTAAATGCAATATAAGTTAGGCGACTACGATATTAATCTCACAAATGTACCCTAAAGTCAATGTGAGCTCAAATGTCTTGTGCTTTGTATAACAAACCGTAAGTGGATTTTCTCATAATTTCATCTCAGTAGGGTTAAAACAAATAACAAACAAATAGGGGAAGTATGGATTATACCTTGGAACAACAATGTGTAATTTCATTTATATTGTTTAGTTTGAAAATGCAGACAGTGTGATGAAGTGTAAACACAGTTTTGGGGTTTTTCTAGCTAATATTTGAAAAAAAGTTACAGGGCACTGGTTGCTGACAAGTCTAAACGGCCTTTGACTGTGAGAAACACATTCTTATCCAAATCAACACGCATCAGCTATGGCTTCCGGGGCTGATCTTCACATCTCTCGGGTGTGTTCCAATATGTTTAGTAAAGACGTCCAACAGGGAGCATCAAATAAAAAAAAAACATTAAGAAACTTCCCTTTTTCACTGCTCTTGGTCAGAAACGTTTGCCACAAAGTTCAGTTGAAGCCATGGATTCGAACTCCACCTCGTATTTGTGGAAGAGAACCTACGAAATGCATCAACTGTTGTAGCTGCATGCACGCAAACGGCTACTTTGTAAAGGGGGGCTCTAACAACATACAGAACAGCAGGTATACCCGCACATTGTGCAGAGAGAAATTTCATCACATCCTTCAATTCAACTTTCACAGATTTTGGACAACCAAAATGAACTTGTCTACACCAACCGCAGCTAAATCGACAACAGTGGCACACTCGGTGACGTTGGTCACGAAGTCCCCTGACGTAGACCCAACGTTGTCGTTGAGAGATTTCTCGGCGGAAGACAACCCTTGGAGGTTGTGTAGATACACGGCACAACAAGGTCAGCCACCCGCACTCATCGCATCACAGATGTTCAGGATGTGGGTAGATATCCAAGCGGGAATTATCCGTCTGTGTTTAACACTTTACTGTATGTTCCATGGTAGTATGAGTTTAAAGGCAGACTAACAACTTATTTGCATTGGGGAAAATGTAGTATTTCTACACAAGCGGAGAAAAAAGAGTCCTGGTTAAATTCGGAGACGTGTCAGTTAGTACCACAAGAGGAAATGTATATTATAAGGTTGGATTTGAAATTAAGAGGAGCTAATGTGAGATACAAATGTGTATGTATTTGAAATTAAATGGAGTTTGTGTCCGAGAAAAATCTGTACCTATTCCTGGGGACAGTCCACAATATGTCCACTGATAAAATCAACCCCAAAAACGTATCAGCATTAGAAGAACGTATGACCAGGGACCTATACTATAAAACGTTTACAATTGCATTTTTCAGAATCTACAAATGGGTATAAATGACGGAAATGAATCATTAGCAATCTCAAAAGACGTGGCAATTTGCCAACAGGCCAATTGCCACATCTCTGAAAATACCAATGGTTCATTTCAATTACTTGTTTCCTTAAATAGAAAATACAATTCTGAAAAATACAATAGTAAACAGGTTTATAGTATTGACTTCAGGTGTGGATGTCAGTGAAGCATCCGGAATTATGGGTTTAATAGAGGGGGACATTTCTATTTCGTCGATTTTCTCTGGTCGCGTTTGTAATCATAGTGCGGAAAGTTTTAACAATTACATTTTCCGGACTTGTCTGTTCTTCCTATGACCGTATATGGTTGAGATGCATCATTATCGTCTCAAACGCAGCATGAGCATATTATCAAGTGGTTAAAGTGCAAACGATTAACTTCGGTGATTTACATTCACAGGTAGGAAAAGCATTGTGGAAAATACAAATGTTAAGGTTTTCAAGTAGTGGCCACAGCTCTCCCAAGGAACAAGTTCGTTACATTAAGTAGGTATGAGATATACCATGGAAGGCGATATATTTATTGATTTATTATTTGATTAGAGTTTAACTTTCAACTTTTCTGGCTTTTTCATAACCACAACACAAGTACAGTTAAAACTAGAAGTCCTGTTAAGAACTGTTCGCTTATCTAGGCTTAATTGCGCGTAGGAATTGCGTGCAATTGTCATATCGAATGGCATCCAAAGCGCGACAGGTTCTCCCGGTTACTCATAGCAAACACAGGTAATGTTTCTGCCAATGGACCTCCGGGTTATCTGGAGGTCCATTGGCTGAAACATTGCTTGTGCACAGGCCATATGTACAGCATTTACTATGGTCACAACGCGTAGATTAACGCGCAGATCGACGCGCTATTTGTGCGCATTTCATGGCAGCACTTCTAGTTTTAACTGTATGAAGTCCAGTTAGTTATTCGTTTTTGTCTATGCTTCCCGCGTTAGAAGACTTCTGCCCAAGGTATGGCTGTCGAGTCCTAATTTAACGGCAAAACAGAAGTTGTTTACTACAATAAACAAGTAAGACTTCAAGTCCAGGGGTTCCTATGGGGAACTGTGGAAGGAGAGAAATAGGTTAAATATAAATAGTGTATTTTGTTACAAAGGATTCCGATGGATGCGTTAACAGAAGCGTGAATGAGTATTGGGCATCGGAGTTGTTAACATTACGAAAAGGCATACATAGTGTTGTTTGGAATCTTCAGTAGAGCAGGTGTGGACAGAAAATCCAGAAATTCAAGGCATTTGTACATTCTTATCAAGGATAACTACAATACTGTGTTCACCAATGCGGTCCCTTTCGCCTGCAGATCGTGATTCCGAACAAAAGTTCTGCGAAATTAATGCCGCATTAAAAAAAACAAACAAACGAAAACTGCATCTACAGTTAAAACTAGAAGTCTAGACATGAAATGCGCACAAATAGTACGTCGATCTGCGCGTTAACTGCGTGTTAGGGCCATAGTGAGGATATCAAATTCTGTACATAACGCCTGTGCACAAGCAATGTTTTCAGGCAACGGGCAAACAGGAGGTCCATTGGCTGAAACATTGCCTGTCTTTTCAATGAGTAACCAGGAGAACCTGCCGTGCTCCTGGTGCCTTTCGATATGGCAATTACGCGCAATTCCTACGCGCAATTAAGCCTAGATAAGCACACAGTTAATGACAGGACTTCTAGTTTTAACTGTAGTATTCAATGTTCTCGAATTTTTCTTTCGACAGGAGAGATTCGCGCTGAAACAGTCAGACGAAAACTCGCGTGAATGACGGTTAAAGATATATATATGGGAAAAAGATGCTAAAAGTATGGTACCTGAATTATCCGGGTAAAACTATATTTAGTTTTATATGGAACTCTAGTATTTAGAAAGGATGGACAAGGGGAGCTGCTCTTGTGAGACTGAAGACCGTGAATGGTGACTGAAGTTTTGGAACAGTGCCCTGGGAAGGAAATAGTATCTGCTAAGCTGGAGTTAGAGCCAACAAGTCTTCAGACGGATTATATAAAGGAGATGCAGCAGCTAAGTAGATCGTTTGGGTTGTAATTGTTGTTCAAATTGAGACCCAAGTCACTGAAGTTTAGGGAAGAATCGGGAAAGGCGAGGAACTAGAGTGCCAAATTAGCAACTTTGGAAAAACGTAAACCCCCGGAACATGTCATTTTAGAATTCCTCAATATTTGCCTAGTAGACCAAGACTCCTTGAGAAACTAAAGGCAGAATGGGATGAACAAATGAGGCATAAGTGAATGAGGAAAGACATAAGGGAAGCGGTTATTATTATAGTCCGGGCGATCAAGAAAGTGCCAATTGGGAATTATGAAACAGTATCTGACTGAATGCTGTGAGATTCGGAAGGCGAGTAGGGCGGGGATAACCTGGCAGACTCGGAGCTAATGTAGGCATCCTCGTCAGAGGAGCGCAACAAATCAGCAGAAGGACAAATAATAAATCTTATTACAGTGTTGTGCGGAGGAGAACAGATAGAGAAGTTCGGCCGAATCGAGACTTGGCCGAAATCCTCTGTCCACATTTGCGGTTACAGAACTGCGTGGCAGGATTGCAGGAGTACGGTCGTTGTTCTCTCTACATGTATTTATTTATTTATTTATTATTTATTGGAGTTTAAGGTCACATACTTATGCACAATGGCTAATCATGACCGTGACAGTTTTACGGGTGGAGGAAGCCGGAGTACCCGGAGAGAACCACCGAGCAACGACGAGCAGCTGTCAGCTCCCCAACATCGTAACTCTGAACTCTGCACCGCAGCACAGGCAGGGTTAGATTGGTTGAAGACATGCGCACCATCGACGTGCAGTACGCCTCAGTACACAGCGTCATCGTGCCCCCATGTAGGCAATCGGGGTGAAGTGTCTTGCCCAAGGACACAACGCGGTTGCCGCAGGTGGGACTCGAACCGAGGACCTCTCGGCTTGCAGCCTGCACCTCTACCAACTGAGCCACCGCGCCCCCCTCTCTACATGTAAATTACAGTTAAATCTAGAATTCCTGTCATGAAATGCGCACAACTATCACGTCGTTCTGCGCCTTAATATACGCGTTATGGCCACTGTGAGGCTATCAAATTCTGTACATATGGCCTGTGCACAAGCAATATGCACATTTGACTTGGCCGAAATCCTCTGTCCAAATTTGCGGTTACAGAACTGTGTGGAAGGATTGCAGGAGTATGGTCGCTGTTCTCTCTACATATAAATTACAGTTAAATCTAGAAGTCCTGTCATGAAATGCGCACAAATATCACGTCGTTCTGTGCCTTAATACACGCGTTATGATCATAGTAAGGTTATCACCTTCTGTACATATGACCTGTGCACAAGCAATGTTTCAGCCAATGGACCTCCGGGTAACCCGGAGGTCCATTGGCAGAAACATTGCCTGTGTTTGCTATGAGTAACTAGGAGAACCTGCCGTACTTTGGATTCCATTCGATATGGCAATTGCGCGCAATTCCTACGTGCATTTAAGCCTAAATACGCGCACAGTTCGTGACAGGACTTCTAGTTTTAACTATATGTAGCATTTATGACGACATTTTTTAATTCGAATTTTTAAACAAAAATTAAATATTATGTGTCGCAGGAACAAATTAAAATTGGAGGGTGAGACATTTCCTCCTCTCCCATTGGTGTTGCCACTGACTTAAGAGATAGTCCATTTGTCTTCTCTTTGGTAGAGATTGAAGTCAAAGATGTCATGCCTTGTTCAAGATCAAATGTAAGAAAAGTCGAATTTTAAAGTAAATTTGTATGAGGAGAAATGAGGCTTACGTGCAAATCCGCATTGTGCCTTTCATAGACATATGCCTTACACAACTCTAAAGAGGTCGGTGAAATCCGCCCAACGTTGGACACAGACATTGCCAATACACTATACTTATTTATAGCATTTTCCCATCCAAACCTTAGCTAATGGTCCATGATTGGAACGAGCTCACTTAACGGGATATAATAAAGGTCTAAAGAGAACGATGTTGCAGAAGAAAAGGAAGTTTGTTAGCAGTTTGTGAAATTTCCAGTATTGGATGGTGTCAGAAAAAGGAAAAAGGTTTTAGTAATTGAAGGCTGGAATGGCTTTGGTTTGTTTGCCAGCGAACAGTTTACAGTTGAATAAGAAATAGTCACTTTATTCCACTGACAGTCTGATTGACATGTGCGCTTTAGTAAAAAAATCTATCTAACGACCTTTCATGATTTTGTATTGCACGAGTTTGATGCGACGTTCGCTTCCTTTACAATGCTTGCCTTGTTACATGAATCGATGTAACCGGATTTCGGGTAATTTATTCGTCCCACGCGCTGTAGAATTATTATGTGACTTAATGGTTGATGTACATAGGTTTACCTATTTAAGGTAGCTCAACACAGGATGTGGTGAGAATTGATGTTATAAAAGTAGGAGCCTGGAAATTTGTGCCTCAAAGTCATACATCTCAAACAATTTCATTAAAATGTGCTGTCGCACGATACGAAAGGCGACAAGAGATAAATGATCATGGATTAGAAGTGGACGTTCGCCAAAGTCTTATATACCTATCTCTCTTCTTTGCGGTTGAGCTGACACACAATTAACAAACATTTGCTGCATACTCTGCATAATCCCACATACTTCGCCAAAAGAGAGTCACACTGAATACTGCTATTACGTTGCCCCACCCTGTAAGTAGTATGCGCTTGTTTCTTTATTCCCTGTCTAAACCCATAACTTTTTTCTTCCGTAACATCAACTGCTTATTACGGAATAATTTAGTGACATGATAAAATAAACCAGTCCTAGTTATTTCGAGATAAAAATGCGAAATTGCAACTTTAAATCTCGAAATTGAGAGATAAAAAGTCGTAATTTCAAGATAAAAGTATCAACATTTCGAGATTAAAAAGTCGAAATTACGTAACATCAGCTGCCTAATATAGAGGCATATTAGTGGCATTATAAACACAATTCAGTCCTAGTTTGTCGAAGTTTCGACTTTTTATCTCGAAATTTAGAATTTTAAAATAATCTTAAATACCAGCAATGTGCTTCTTCAGTTTCAATATCTGTTAATGTTAGAATGTCGAGCTCGGTTAAATGAGGTGTCATAACCTATGTTTTTGAGACAAAAAATGAAAATAATAGTTATTCAAGAATTGTTTTTGCAAGTGTCGTCTGCTTTGTATGTTAGGTAAAGGGTCAAAAAAGCAAAACAAAAAAAACAGTGAAGTCCCCATTACACCCACTGCAAAGCGTCTTCGTTTACGCGCACGGATACATGACACAATTGTTGATTGTATAATTCACTTGTGAAGTTATCGTTTATAATCAAACCGGGAAATCCCAGTAAATCACACTTTGGAAAGTAATAAAAGAAAATACCCAGCTGCTGAAGGGTTAATAAAAATCACGTTCTCCGTATCAGAAGAAAAAATGACACACGTAGTTGCATTAATAAAGCAATACAATTCGGTAAATCTGCTGTTCTGGCATTCGTAAAATGTGTGCTTGCTATTCTGTACTTTTGAGGACTTCTATTTGAACATTGTCCATTTTGCCCACAATTCGGTCGAATGTGGCGCTATGAAAAAATAATTGTATTCACACCTTACGAAGTATCACGTGATCCCCAAAACGTATTGTGAAATACAGACATTGTGAAAGAGCCTCGGTGATTTAATACATTGCTTCATGTTTATTTACAATTGTTTGTGTCGGTTGACGTGGCCCGATAAAAAATGTTCAATTAAAAATGTGTTTTCAGAGAACAAGTGTGGTTAACTTATGATGTTTGTTCAAAAACGGAAAAAGTTGAAGATCTTTAAAAACTACTCTGATGTCAGAAACTCGAAGTTTCAGAATTTAACCAATTCAGTCTTGTTTTACAGAGGTGAACGAGCACTGTCACAAACGTTAGACGTAGTTAAATTCCTGATTGTATCATGGGGAAATTTGCTACTTGAAATTTTGGCAATTTGACTTTACCTTTTACCCAACGAATTGACCGCATCCGCCCGCGCAATATACAAATTCAGTAGTTGAAAAAATATTATTTTTCAAAACATTTCAACAAAACCATATGACCTGACCCCTCGTCGGAACGACCTCGTCGAGCTCGTTCCAACGAGGGGTCACATGATATGGTTTTGTTGAAATTGTTTGAAAAATTGATATTTAAAATAATAAATTTTGAAATCGTCTGCGTTGGGTAAAGGGCTAAGTGATCGGAGATTGAAAATATTGAAGCGTATTGTGAATAGTTAAATGTACAGGACAGTGATCACAAAGACAACAGATAATTTCGATTGAGTTGCGACAAAATCGCTACTCTGTCCTAAGTCTACAATCGCTCTTCTCTCCGTCCTGCTGTGGAAAGTGTCGAAAAAGTAACGTAAGATCACTAATATCAGATAATATTTTTAATTATGTTTTTGATTGGGTCTCAATTTTGAACTATTTTAGTTATGAAATCTCGACGTACAAATGTAAGTGTGCTACGACCGGAGCCAATACTATAAAACTTTTATAATTATATTTTCTAGAATTGTATTTACTACATATTAATATAACTGACTAAAATAAATCATTAGCATTTCAAAGGATATTTCAATTTGCCAACTCACAAATTGCAACACCTCTGAAAATGCTAATGGTTCATTTCAATCCATTTAAAGTTGTAATTAGAAAATACAATACTGGAAAATACAGTTGTAAAAGTTCTATTGTTTGGCCCCTGAATGCTACCTGCTCGAAAAAACGTCGCATCTGCGATCAAAGTACTGTAAGCGTGGCATTATATGCCATAAAAAAACTTCCAATGGAATATAACTTTTCGTTGATGTTTATTATTTCTACTCAACCAAATGGTATAGACAATAGTTCACTGCTCGAATTCGAGAATGAGTTTATCCTCTTGTGGGCCGCGCGGATTATTTCACCCGGGTAACGTTCCCGCGCGCCCCACTCGAGGATACACGAATCCGAGCAGTGAACTCATGTATTTATTTTATTTTCCCCTTATTTGTTTTCCAAAAACAAACTTTTATAACTGATTCAACTCAACCGATTTGTAAACAGTAAAACAAAGTGGAATACCATTTTCGGCGTGTGGGAGTGAGAATACGATTGGTTTGGGGGAAGAAAAACGAATGAAAATAAAATAAAATTTGGGTTTTTTTGCTTTGAATAGAATGTTCGACTGTCTGAAGAATAGCACCCATATTTAATTCCTATTTGAACAAAGTGGGATGGGGTGAGAGTTAGCGTGGTCATGATGTGCTTATGCGTGTATGCATACGTACTATTTGGGTACCTTTTGAACGAATCTTGTCACATAAACTGATAATAATGAAGAGAGTTATATAATGCCGTCAGTCATGGCATCATACTAGTGATCACCTACACGATCAGATGACGATCCCATTCTATTCCCCTCGTTTTTTTCCAGTTCTCGCCATCTGTTATCGGTTGCATAAAAGGAGTGAAATTTCCGATTATTCGCCGGAACAACCTGGCCACTCAGTTTGAAATGTGAATACGTACTTAAAAAATAAATATGCTCTTAAAAAATAAATCCTCTCCCTAACAAGTATGTCAAACCAGAAGAAATTATATTTTGACATGTTTGGGAGAAAACATGAAGAGAAAACCTCAAAAATGGTGTATTTAACTGCTTGCTTGCTGGTGGCCGATATTCCTGCCCACGGTAGGATTTCACTTGCCACTAAAAATAAGTATAATTTGGGCATATTCAGTTCATTTTTTTGTTCTTGTAAATTGAATTGAGCTTTTCACCAATGATTTCTTGTGGTAAATTTAACCCTTTGATACTTTTGTACGTCTTATGACGTACGAAATCAAACAGCGCGTTGATACTTTTGTACGTCTTATGGCGTATGGAAGGCTGCAAGCCGAGAGGTCCTCGGTTCGAATCCCACCTGCGGCAACCGCGTTGTGTCCTTGGGCAAGACACTTCACCCCCATTGCTCATCTGGAGGCACGGTGACGTCGTGTACTAAGGCGTTATTTATTTATTTATTTATTGGTGCTTAACGCCACATCAGCAGCTAGGGCTATATCGTGGCGAGAAAACAGAGGTATATAAAAAGTCATTATCAAGAATGAAGTAAAAATTGAATGAAATAAAAATAACCACAAAAGACATTTCAAAGACAAAAATGATTAGAAAAGCAATGAGTAATGTGATAAGAAAATACATTATAAATCAACCTGAGGAACTGAGACTTGATGATTCAAGATTAAAAGACTAAAAACAATTTTAAAATTTTGTAAAAAGGTTGATTACTTTTAGAAATGACACAATTTTGTGTGGGCTCGCATTATAAAATAGATCTCTAAGGGATCCAGCTGTGAAGTACTGCCCTCTAACAAGATTAAAATCAGTGCAATGTAAAAGAATGTGTTCCACTGACAACACCTGCTGACATGGAACACACTCTGGTCGCAAATTACCCTCTAACAAAAAAGAATGTGTTAGTCTTGTATGACCAATATGACATCGTATCAGAATAGCATGATCTATCCTACAAGGTTACTGGATGGGTAGTGATCAAATATGTTTGGTCGGAAGCGATGGAGCTTGTTATTTGTCGCCCCATCCCATTCCGCCTGCCACATAGATTTGATGTAACAACTAATATGAGGCATTAAATCACTGAAAGGGATCTTAAAATCAGTGAGAGGCTTTGTTAAAGCCTGTTTTGCTCAGCGGATTAAGAGTTAAAAAGAAAGTTTACTAGAATGTAGCGTGTGTTATCTGAGTAGCCTAAATGTATAAAACTTTCCTCCAGCTCCGTGTCTTTCCACCTAGCCTTGGTTGAATTTTAAGTCATGAAAATTTGAAAGATGGAATTAAACGTTTTGATCCCTTGTTTAATGCGGTATCTCAAGAATGATTTCGATTTAGGTAGCCGGAAAATTTATATTTACTGTCACCGTTGATGAGAAAGTTTAAGCAATTCTGTCGTCTGCAGTGGGACAGAATTTCAACACGATTTTTTTCAACCATCTCATCCGAACAAATTGGCGAAATGAAAAACACAATCTTCTGCCTCGCCTCAAATTTAATACCTTTTAATCCAAAATGGGGTTGTACTGCAGCCTCCGTATTTAATCCGAATTTGGACAACTGTGTGGTGTTCTAGGGCAGGCAGTTAATCCCAATTGTCCACGTGGGTGTTTGATGGTGCTGTGCACTAAGGCGTACTGCATGTCAATAGTTCATTTGTCTTCAACCCTACTAGTGTGGAGTTGGGTGTGTGATATTTAGTCGCAGCTGTTCGATGATTCTATCCAGGTAGGCTGGTTCCCTCCATCTGTAACGCTAGGACACGAGTGACCATGCTGTCGAAAGTGTCGTTAAACCCCAATAAATAAACAAACAAATTTAAGCCGAATTGGGGCTTCAAGTTTTTTTTGAACCGGCAGAACAGATATTATGTGTTCGCAATCAGTTGCAGAGCAGCATAAATGTATTGTCTGTGTTTGTTAATTGAAGCTAAATATAGAAATTAAGAACTATTTGACAAAATGGTGACGTCAGTCATACAGACGATGTGATGCTTGAGAAACTTTCAAGTAGCGACCGGTGAAATAAAATAAAGCGAATCCAGAAAAAGAAACAAAACTAGCTTTGGCAATGAAGTGTTCACGCTTTTCGAAGGTTGAGATTTTAAAATATTTTGGAGTGGAACTTTTCTGTTACCTTTGTACTGTAGATTCGCGTCTCTTATTATGGCTAAGCCTGGAAATAAGCAAAGTTTCATCTGCAGAATGAGGCCCCCCAGAGGGGGAATTTTGTGATGCTACCCTGCACAGCAGCTTAGCGTCACTAAATATTGCCTCTGTGAACCTCAATCTGAATCAAGATCACAAGCCTAAACAGAAATAGGTATCCAGAGGATAAATTGACCCTCTGTGTGGGATAGCATTACCAAATTAACCCTATGGGGATCTTATTCTGCAAGTGACAAATTTCGTATTTCCAGGCTTAATCATGGGTACACTGCTTCGTAAAGAATTTGTTCGAAAATATCGTTTATTGCTCGTGTTCAGAGCAACATCAACATTCACAAGTTTTTTTTGTTTTACCTAGTTTTTTGTCGAGAGCACACATATGAGTGAGACTAAAATCATTTATTTTCTTCCAGAGAGAAATCAGATAATGCAACAAGACAAGAGGCTCTGTGAAATGAACACCTTGTAATTATTTAATCTTTTTGCTTGTTGGGAAAAAAACATTCCTGTGCAGAATGCGATTACTTCAAATTATAATAATACAGTTAAAACTAGAAGTCCTGCCACGAAATGCGCGCAAATAGCACGCCGATCTGCGCGTTAATCCACGCGTAATGCTATCAAATTCTGTATATATGGCCTGTGCACCAGCAGTGTTTCAGCGAATGGACCTCCGGGTAACCCGGAGGTCCATTGGCAGAAACATTGCCTGTGTTTGCTATGCGTCACCAGGAGAACCTGCCGTGCTTTGGCTGCCATTCGATATGACAACTGCGCGCAATTCCTACGCGCAATTGAGCCTAGATAAGCGCACAGTTCGTGACATCACTTCTGGTTTTAACTGTATATGTAAACAAATATAAATATATCGGTTAAATGAATAATACCCATTAACTGCGCAGAATGCAATTACTTTAAAATACTTTTGAAATTATAATAATATGTGTAAAATAATATAAATATATCGTTAAATCAATAATACTCATTAAATTTCCAGTTTAATGTGTTCGAAGAAAAGACTAGACAACTAGGATTAGAACCTCAGGTAAGAGAGTTTCTGACGGTAAGAAATGCATGTCGAAAATATATTGAATCACGTGGATCACTGGATCACACGAACACCCGATGACCGAATGATCAACGTGTCCTTAATATTCAGCGACATGTGATTGTAAATGTTTCAGAAACCGGTGTCAAAACTATTCAGACCCAGGTTCCGAAATGTCCAAAACGAATGTCAAAACACCCCAAACGTTTTTGTTAATGTGCAGCTGCCAATGCATTGATGACTATGCATACACAATGAGATACCTACCGAGTGCAATTTACTGGTGATAAACATCCAACACAAAAAATGAACAGCTTGATCCTAGAATATAAATGCATGCCTTCTGATGAGCCGACACTGATGCTACCAGTGGAACCCAATAATTTTACCAATGTTGTTGAATATTGCAGACGTTATTCTTTTGAGTCCATAAGCACGACATTTTTCTTTTCCACATACCTATATTTATTCACTATTTTGGTTGTTGTGAAAACAAAGTTTAAGGTGGCTCGCTTCTGAATAAAATATTGTTTATTCAGAAGCGAATAACCCATATAACTTCACGTTATCACTTATCCATGTTCTCTGGAATACCGATTCAAGATATTATAAAACATGGTGTTTATATATATACAATTATGAAACAACCATTGACATGCCTACAGTTAAAACTAGAAGTCCTGTCACGAACTGTGCCTTTATCTAGGCTTAATTGCGCGTAAGAATTGCGCGCGATTGCCATATCGAACGGCATCCAAAGCACGGCAGGTTCTCCTGGTTACTTATAGCAAACACAGGCAATGTTTCTGCCCATGGACCTCCGCGTTACCCAGAGGTCCATTGGCTGAAACGTTGCTTGTGCACAGGCCATATGTACATAATTTGATAGCCTTACTATGGTCATAACGCGTAGATTAACGCACAGATCGGCGTGCTATTTGTATGCATTTCATGACGGGACTTCTAGTTAACTGTAGTCGGACAGATGTGTGGGTTAAAGAAGTTGTTTTCCAGGATAGAAGAGGTAAGCTAACCGTAAGACCTTGTAACTGCGCTCGAGTAAAAAGTTGCACAGGACGCGCATATATCACCAACATGTCCTGCGTCTGTATATATCCCGACCGCGCTGGATCAAGCCTAGTAATTGATGGATAAAACATATGAATGCCAGAGTGTATGGTGCAATCGATAAAGCCAATGTTTTGGGCGAACCCAGAAAACAATGGCGAGCTGGATTTTACCCCATTCGATGCAGGACGGTTCCTTCTATAACATATCCAAAATCCACTAAATCCGAAGAGAGCTGAAAGCAATTTTCACAAGGTCGATTTTTAGCAATTTTTAACATTTTGCTGGCTGGCGTATTCTTGATTAGTCAATGCATTTATAATGATGGTGTTTCCAGAATCTTGTTTGAGTATACTTGAGGCATCGACGTCTAGTTACTTTCAGTCTGTGGAGACTTCACTTGTTGATCCACGTTTTGACACAGACGACGGTCCTGAAACGGAGACGAATTCGTGTTCCAGTGTTGATGAGCTGGATCAATTGAAACTAACCGTTGTCGTAGCGTTGAAGAATCTGTACGATGCAGTCAGAATCAAATCATTTCCACTATCAGAAATTGCAGAATCGGATGGGCATGTGAAATTAGAAGACTGCCTCTTTTAGTGTATCTCTGGGTTAGCTCCGAAATCCCCAACTGCAAAGTTCTGGCCTCAGTATGTGGAGTATGTCGACCGCATGAAGAACTCCACCAGAGCAGAACGATTAAGTGATTGGAACCTCCATATCACATCGAGCAGAATGCTAAATCTATTTGCGACAACAATCTACGCAAAGCGCGCTCGATTGTACCTCTAAATGATGGTTGAACTGCCCGAGAAGCAAATATATAAATATTTCGCTGAGAATGGAAATCACTCCCCGTCCGACGAAGTGATCGACCATAGTTAGGTCTTTCCACTGGCCTGGTAACTGAACATGTCTTCGTGTGTACTGTTTAGAGTCAAGGCTGTCTGACGGGATGTTCTGTCCGGTTTCAATGAGTTTTCAACATTCACAGGTTGAAAACTCATTTTCCTCAAAGTCTCTGTGAAGAAGCCAATCAAGCGAAACGCGTCGAGACAGATTTATTATTTTCTACCTTTGCTGAAGACTGCAACCAATCCAGGTATCTTCTTTAATAGGTAATATCTAGGTTTTATTTTCATTTATTTCATTTCTTCATTTTAATTTTATATTGTCAATGTATCTACCTATTCTTCAAATGGCTCCAAAAAGACAGAAGCATCAGGGAAAGAGAGTTGCCCAGTCTGGAAGGGGCCAGGAACAATCGTTCGAGGCCTATTCTAGATTGGTCAAGGCCCTTTTTTAGGTGATTCAGTATTTGCACCATACTGGGCTCCTAGAGCAGCATTTGGCCAACCGGGATTTCCCGAAACAGTTGGAGAAGAAAGTAGATGAGTTAGGTGGCATTCTAAAGCCTGCTCTTCCCACCCCGCACATTTTTTTCTGTTTTTCGACAGATTAGTGTGTGATGGGCCAACCAAACGTTAAATGCTTTAATTGAGCATTATAAGATAAATTTAAACCAGTTGAAGTCTAAGATAACTTTGGCTATGCGACCACCTCCTGGACTTTAAAAATAAGTTGACAGATAAGACGATTTCGGCCTATGAGTCTTACATTTCGGAACTTCTCCCAGCGTCTGGAGTAAGGAACAATACGGGAGGGAGCAAGCAAACTCCGACCCGTGTTGTCCCTCTACCCCGCCGCGAAAAGCATAATAAGAAAAGATCAAAGCAAAGTACTTCTCCCTCTTCTTTTCCTTCTACTTCTCCTGCTTTCTCTCAGAGTAAGCGCCTCAATTTGCAAACATCTCCGGTCCATATTGTGACTGGAGATGCTCGCAAATTGAGTAACACTGTCTCGCCTCGTCTTGCTCCTCTACCTCCTACTCCTCCTCAGCCTTTCTTCTCTGGTTCTCCTAGTGCTCTCACTAGAACTCCTCCTGCTTCCTCTGCTTCTCCTTCTCTTTCCTCTCCTGTTTCTGTTTCCTCTCCTGCTTCTGTTTCTTCTCCCCTTTCTCCTGCCTCTAGTATGGTTCAACCAGGTATATCGTACTCAGAGAAAGTCAAATCACCGAGCCGCAACTCGGGCCGCTCATTTGATTCTAAATTCTCCCAGTTCCGGCATAAAAGCGGAGTTAATTTTGACAAAAGGAATTGGCGCCTCCCCGATGTTTGTAAAAACATCCTTATAATTGGAAGTTCAAATTTAGGAAGCATTGATCGAAATCCCCATCCGGACATCCAGGTGGAGTGTTACCCCGGCGCCAAATTCAATCATTTTCACTCTATGTTTAAAGAGCGCAGGGGCTAGTCCAGTCCCCCAAAAATATTATTAAATATTGGTGTGAATTCTCGTAATGATAATTCTGATCTCGTAGTTAAGCAGTTGCGGAATATGCTTCGCGATATCAGGGTCAAGTTTAGATCAGCAAAAATTTATTTCGTTGAACTAAACTTTTCGCAAAAACTCCCTCAGGCTGAAAGGAGAACCCTGAGCATCATCAACGAAACCATTCGGAAAGTGAAGGACGTTAACGTTATACCAAAAATTGGATGACGCGAAGTTTGATGTTGCTCAAGATTTAATCCATTGGACCACGAGAACCGCCAATATTATGTACGATCACTAGTTGAACCACCTAAATGTAAACTAAGTAAGGACACAGGTAACAACCGCCTAACAGATGTGGGATTAGGAACTAATGTGGTTAACCTGTCTGGCACCAATGACCTAACAACCCAAGAGAAATATTTTTTAGATCGCGGTTTAACTTTTGTACCAGCACTTAAGCCTAAAACGGATAATCAGATAAATATATCATCATATAACTGTAATTTTCTTAGGCAAATGAAGTTAGCAGACCGCTTTAGAAACCCCAGCGGTCGGAAACTTCCTTTCACAGAATCATCTGGTTGGTCACCTCCAGATAGTGAAGTAGATCCCGAAATTATTGAGGCTAGCAAACGAATCATCCAAAAGGTGTTCAGCATGAACGTGCTCTCCGATAAAGACAATTTAACAGCTGGTGAACGGAGAGCCCTCACGAAACTTCGAAAAAATAAGAAATTAGTAATAAAACCAGCCGGCAAAGGTGGGTCAGTAGTTGTTCTATCTCGGGATAATTATATAAAGGAAGCCATGAGACAACTTAGCAATACCAAACATTATAAGAAAATACATTCACTTATTTGGCCTAGTGATGTCGAAAAATTCAATAAGATCTTAAACTTTCTCCTCGATGAAGGTCACATTACCAAAAAACAATGTAAATATTTAACAGCTAAGCTCAGTGCTCAAACAAGACAATTTTACATCCTACCAAAGATCCCCAAGGACCGTTCTTCGTGGACGGATGACGTAATTCCATCCGAGAGGCCAATTGTATCAGATTGTAATTTGGAATCTTATGCGATCTCGGAATTAATTGATTATCATCTGAAACCTCTAGCAAACAGACAACCGAGCTGTCTAAAAAAATACACAGGATTTCCTGTCAAAAATATCGAAATTGAAAATATCGACAAATGCAATTCTGGCTACTTTGGATATCGACAGTATGGATACGAACATTGATATTGATAAAGGTGTTAAATCTGTTAAAATTGCATTTGAAAAATATCCGGATGCAAAACGTCCGGATGAACAAATTTTGGATCTTTTAGAGCTGAGCTTAAAAGGTAATGACTTTCAATTCAATGGAGAATTTTTTCTACAAATAATGGGTTGTCCTATGGGCAAAAGATTCAGTCCTAATTTTGCAAGCATTTATGTAGCGGAATGGGAGGAAAATGCCTTAAGCAAATGTGCAAAGCATCCTCTCGTATATCTCAGGTATTTAGATGACATTTTTATTATTTGGGAGCATTCAAAAGAAGATTTAGATGAATTTTTAGAAATTTTGAACAATCACGATCCAAATATTAAATTGAAAGCTACTATCAGTGAAAATTCTGTTGATTTTCTCGATGTGACCGTGTATAAAGGCAAGCAATTTCAGGCGTCCGGTCATTTAGATTGTAAAGTGTATTTTAAACCAACTGATTCACATCAATTGTTGCTCACAAAATCATTCATCCTCAACATACATTTAAAGGTATCATCAAATCACAACTCATTCGTTTCCACCGCAATTCAGGTGATAAGGTAAATTTCAATGAGGCTTGTTCCACTCTATTTGGCACCCTCAGATCGAGAGGATACTCACTGCGCTTTTTGCGGACCTTAAAATCTCAAACTCTGAAAAAGCTCGAAAGTCCAGCTGAAACTACTGATTTCGAGCCACTGAAGATTGAACACAACAGACCGGTGCAGAATGGTAGTGGCGCGGTATTTAATTGCAAAAGCCTCGATGTAGATTGCATACTTTTATGCCTGATCAGAAAAAGGAATTTTCCTCCGAACAAACGAAAAATCATTATCAGATCCGTAACCCCCTCCATTGTGATTCACCAAACATTATTTACCTTATCACATGTAAGCGCTTTCGGAAACAGTATGTTGGTCAAAGTCAAAATCCTTTCCGAGAACGTGCTACTAGACACAAACAGGATATAAAACATAATGCTGATGCCCCAGTAGCACAACATTTTAACCTTCCTGGCCATTCTTTGGACGATTTCGAAATCCATCCTATTGAACAACCACCAATTAAAAACACATTAGAAGAAACGGATGAATTTAGAAAAATACGTGAAGCTTTTGGATCAATACGCTTCAAACCCTCTGGCCATTTGGTATGAACATATCAGAGGGCGAATGCGAAAGAAGGTCCATCATTCCTTTCACTTTAACGTACAACAGAATGAATATCGAAATAGCAAAAATGTTAAAAGATGAATTCAATTTTACCAATGCTAAATTAAACGAACCTTTGAATCTGTGACCTGTCATCGCCTATAAGAAAAACAAAAGCTTGCGTAACATCCTTGTAAGGACTAAATTAAAGCCCATCAATGAATAACATCAATTTTTGCCAGTCAGTTTAACCAGTTCCTAAGCTCATCACTTAGTTTAAACCAATTTTATGTACTTTTTTGTCATGTTTGAAACCAATCAGGGTTCAGTAAATGAAAACAATTTTTCGGCGGCATATTAAAAGGATAAAAAACGTTTCAATAGAAAATGTCTGTGCCAGTGCGATTTTTTAACCTCAAACACACACAGGCGAGTGCCAGAGTTCATATATGCCCCAAAACAAAATAGGTTCCAGTTTCAATCATGTGTATGTATTTCCTAAATAACATTATTATTTATGCATATATTTATTTATTTATTATTATTTTTATTTAATTTTTTATTTATTATTTATTTTTTATTATTTTTATTCATTTATTTATTTATTTATTTATTTATATATTTATTTATCTGGTTTATTTATTTATTTATTTATTTATTTATTTATTTATTTATCTGGTTTATTCATTTATGTAAATTATTATTATTTTTATTTTTATTTTTAATTTTTCATACCTTTCACACAATGTAGAGGTTCAGAAGGTAAAACACAATTTCTACGTGGTGTAAAATATTTTCCGTCATAAACCTCCGTCGGGGGATATTCATTCCAACTGATAACATTCGTGAGGCATCATGACCGTTGGCGTTATTTTTTCATTTATTTCTTTAGTCTCAATATATTTTATCAAACCATTTTTTTCATATTATTTTCACATACTTCTGAAGCCAGTAAAGCAAACCTCTCCCGATTGGTTTTACTTAAATCAAAGCCAACCAATAGGACTTCATGAGGTCAGTATAGCAAACCACTCACTGACTGCTTAAAATTCAGTGGAAGCCAATCGAATGAATGAAAGGTTTTAGCGCGCCGATGGCGCGCAGGGACGATGTGTGATTTACAAATCTCCTGCGACCCGGTTAACCTTATTTTATTTCCTTGGATCACACAGGCCTAGCTTTCCTATTGCCCAAAATGGAGTCTGAGGGGGGTATGCACGCGGTTAGAATACCCGGCAGTTTACGTTGGGGTGTTAGATGGTCAATACTCAATCCCTCAACGCCTTTAAAACTATTAGAGAGTGGGCTCTATTCGGTTCCAGTTCGGCGATGGTAGAGGTTTGAGTACCACCATGGTGGCGAGCCAGAATGTAATGTTGTGCGATGGCAAGTTTAAGGGAAGATGAGAAAAGAAAACCAAACAGCAACGCCGGTTTGGTAGCGGCCCCGGTATATGACCATAGCGGTTACAAAAAAGAAGTGGAGAAAGCTCCAACAGTTTAGTTTTTAAAAACCGGGAGTCATCCATCAAGCCTTCTGGGAGATAGGATGCCGTATGTGATTTTGGTTATCATTCGGGAATTCCAAATGACCTCCTTTCCACCCCCCCCCCCTCAAAAAAAAAAAACCCTCTCACTGACACACACCTCAAGCCCTTAAAAGGGCTGTTAAATTTTTATTAAAATGTTTATTTATATAAGATGTACACTCGTTCCAGCCAGACAAGCTGATGAATGAAAGGTTTTAGCGCGCCGAAGACGCGCAGGGACGATGTGGGATTTACAAATCCCTTGCGACCCGGTTAACCTTATTTTTTTCCCTTGGATCACACAGGCCTAGCTTTCCTATTGCCCAAAATGGAGTCTGAGGGGGTTATGCACGCGGTTAGAATACCCGGCAGTTTACGTTGGAGTGTTAGATGGTCAATACTCAATCCTTCAACGCCTTTAAAACTATTAGAGAGCGAGCTCTATTCGGTTCCAGTTCGGCGATGGTAGAGGTTTGAGTCCCACCATGGTGGCGAGCCAGAATGTAATGTTGTGCGATGACAAGTTTAAGGGAAGAAGAGAAAAGAAAACCAAACAGCAACGCCGGATTGGTAGCGGCCCCGGTATATGACCATAGCGGTTACAAAAAAGAAGTGGAGAAAGCTCCAACAGTTTAGTTTTAAAAATCGGGAGTCATCCATCAAGCCTTCTGGGAGATAGGATGCCGTATGTGATTTTGAGGTATCTGGTTATCCTTCGGGAATTCCAAATGACCTCCTCCACCCCCCCCCCAAAAAAAAACTCTCACTGACACACATCCTCAAGCCCTTAAGAGGGCTGTTAAATTTTTATTCAAATGTTTATTTATATCAAATGTACACTCGTTCCCAGCCAGACAAGCTTGTTTCAATCCTTGCCTAGCGTTTGGTGGTTTCTTGTATATGTTGCAGAAAGGTAGGTTGCACCAATTCCTCCTACGCTTTGTCTACCATTTCCATGCGTCTTCTTGATAAGAGTGTTGCAAGAAAATTTGAGAATGTTCAGTTAGAAAAGTTATAGGTAGAGAGAAAGATAGGTATCCGCTATTGTATATTGTGCCTGCTGTGTGATTGTTGCTATGGATGGGGTAAGGGGTGTGTTTCTTCGGAGCCCACTCCCCACACAAAGAGTTGCGAGGCAATCCCCACAGATTCAATCCTAAAGATCTCAATGAGTAGCGAGGCAATCCTCACTGACTCCACGCAGTTTAATTCTATTGAGTAATTTTAATTTACTGTGGATTATTTTGTTTTTCTGTTTAGGGTTCGGTGTTCGTTCAGCTTCACCATTGATTCACTATCCTGGAGTATGTGGAGGGTTTTTTATATAGATCTTATTAAACGCGTTTCAATCGCGCTTCAGCAGAGTTGCGAGGCAGTCCTCACAGACTCTATCCTAAAGTTCCCAATGAGTAGCGAGGCAATCATCACTGACTCCACTCGATTTAGTTATATTGTATAATTTTTTTTTTTCTTTTTTTTTTTTTTTTTTTTTTTTATTTTATTTTCTGGAAACTTATTTTGTTTTTCTGTTAAGGGATCGGTGTTCGTTCAGCTCAACCATTAATTCACTATCCTGGAGTCTGTTGAGGGTTTTGTTTTGTAGGTCTTTTAATCGCGTATCAATAGTTTCTATTTTTGCTAGCTCGTGAAGTTCCTTTATCGGTGTCCATTTCGGTTTGCATAGTGCCACTCGCAGGGCATAATTTTGAACCCTCTGTAGCTTCTGAATGTTGGTTTTGCTTAGGTCGCTTGTTATTATGGCACCGTATTCTAGTACCGGATGTATAAATGTTTTGTAGAGCTTGAGAAGCACATCTTTGTTTGCTCCCCAATTTCTACCTCTGATCATCTTCAGAAAATTGATACGTTTAGTAGCTCTAACCGTAATGGAGTTTACGTGAGTGTTTAGACTGAGATTGCTATCTAGGATAAGTCCCAAAAATTTGGCCTCATTGTTTGCTTCTAGTTTGTGATCGTATAACTGGAGATCGATACTCGGGAATGGTTTTTTCCTTTGCTTTTTGAAGAACGTAACTTTTTGAGTTTTGGCGGCGTTGAGTTTGATGCGCCACAGGGCACACCAGCTCTCAAGATCGCGAATGGTATCCTGTAGACGATTTTTAATTATGTTTCTGGACTTGCTGGCTGTCCAAATGCCTTTGTCGTCTGAGAACTGCGATAGTTCAACAAAGTTTTTCCCTACTTTTTCTATATCATTCACATATATTATGAAAAGAAGCGGACTTAGAACCGACCCTTGTGGTGTTCCCGCTTCGAGTATTACTTCCTCTGACACCTCGCGATTAGCCCTCACCTTGAATTTTCGGTCAGTTAGAAATGATGATATGACCCTTAGAATTTTAGTGGGTAATCCCATTTTCGCTAGTTTATATCTCACGCCATTGTGCCATACCGAGTCGAACGCTTTTTCTACATCCAAGAAAAGCGAGGTTCCGATTTCGTTTTGACTAAATGCTGTTTTCATATAATCGACCAGTCTATATACGTGTTCGATTCCCTCTTTCTGACTCCTATAAGCTCTTTGCCATTTGTTGAAAAAGTTGATTGATTCGAGATAGCTGCGAAGTCTCGTAGTGAGAATCCGCTCAAATATTTTCCCAACACAGCTAAGCAAGCTGATTGTGGGCGGTAGTTAGAAGGGTTGGTAAGGTCTTTGTCGGGTTTAGGTATCATGACTCCCGTGGCCACTTTCCAGCATTTTGGGAAGTATCCACAGGAGAGACAGCAGTTTAAGAGTTTGGTAAGTCTGCAGTAGAAGATGTTGGGGCACTGTTTCATTATTTTGTAAGAGACTTCGTCTTCTCCTGGGGACGAAGATGACCTGCATTTTCTGATTATACCCATGACCTCTTCTACGCTTATTGGTTCGGTTAATTCATGGTCGTCCCCGTCTTCATGCCTTTGGTCGAAGTTCGGTTCCTTGAAGATTGAGTTGTTATCTTGGACAAATTTATTTACTCGTACCTTAAAATCGTTGTCATATCTGTTCCCTTCTTGTGGACGATGTGCCTTCTTTAGAAGTTCGGCAAAAGCACTGGCCTTTGCCTTGTCGTCTATGGCCATAGATCCGTCGCTAGTCTTTAGCACATTATTATTGGCAATTTTGCTCTTTTGGCCAGTAAGAGTTTTAAATGTATCCCAGAACCTCTTAGGTTCTCTCAGCCCATTTAGGTTTTCGGTTGCTTTTTTCCCATCTCACGCGATTGTCGTTAGCTACTTCCCCATGAAGGCGATTATACGCGGTTTTAAGTTCTGCTCTTTTCATTTGATGATTCTCTGATTGGTAAGCCCGGAAGTCTTTTCTTTTTTGTTGGATTATTTGAAGAGTTCTTTGGGTTATTCTGTTTATCCGCGTCTTTACTGTTTGCTTGGGACAGGTTTCATCTAGTGTACTGTTGATAACCTCGTTAAGGTGGGTGCAGGCTTTTTCTAGTTCATGAACATTTGAGGGGTCATTTGCCTTTATTTTTACTTCGATAATGTTTCTGAAGAGGTTCCAGTCAATTTTTAATAGGTTTCTCCTATTCACGGGAGGATACCTTGCGGGACGAGTATTACATTTCAGAGTGGCGTGAACCGGCAGGTGATCACTGCCTAGATCATCATCTCCTACAAATATGTCTTGCATTTGGCTGGTTAGTGATTTGCTGGTGATAATCAAGTCTAGGATATCTGATTGATGGAGTGGGTTGTTGCTTATGTATGTTACGTCTTGATCGTTATTTACCACGAATAGATCGAGTTCTTCAATAATGTGGAAAAGGGCGTCACCATTAGGCTCAGTCTTATGACAACCGAATACCTGGTGTTTGGAATTGAAATCACCCAAGAATATGCAGTGCTTGTACTTGTTGGTAAAAAATTCAAATACTTTACTGTCTACTGTTGCTTGCGGCTTGTTATAATATGATATGATGGCCACGTGTTTGTGGTCAAGTTCAATTTCAGCTGCAATCACTTCAGCATTGAGGTGGTCGCATGGTATTGATTTGTATTTAATCTCCCGCCTTATTAGCAGAGCGACACCGCCGCCTTTTTGGGCGGGGCGATCTCTTCTAATAATATCAAAACCACATAACGAGAATTGTTTGTTTGGTTTAAGCCAGGTTTCGCTAATTCCAATTACGTCCGTATTTTTTAAATAATGTGACATTTGCAAATTTTTCTGATTAACGCTTCGAGCGTTCCACTGGACTATTTGTAGTGTATCCATGAATGGTTTAGGAATAACTGTACTAAGTTTATTTAAGTTTAATTACTATTTGTAATATTGTTACATAATTATATTCTGTTGACGGCCGCTTCTAATAGCGTGTGAGTTATTTGAGTATTATATAACTTAGATGCTGTTTTACTAATCTCTTTGCAAACGTCCGAAAGACTGGTGTCCAAGTGTTTCTTCATTATGCTGAAAATAGAGCCAGCCATTAGAGTACACGTGGAATAAGGGGAAGATGAGTTCTCGACATTACTTACATTTAGAGCTTTAAGCTGGATGTTTGTTTTAACTTTTTTGAGGTGGCTACAACCCCGGTAGTTGCTGGGGTGTTGACCACCGCAATTCGGGCATTTCAGAGTTTTAGCACTACATGCCTTCGCGATGTGTTTGTCACCGCATTTCATACTTCGTTGCTCCCTGTTGCATTTGTGTGACAAGTGCCCAAATTTCTGACACATGCGACACTGAACGGGTTGCGGAAGAAGACGATATTCCTCGGTTTCGTATTTTTTGCCATTAATAATTACCCCTTTGCTTATCAGATTTAATTTCGTTGCTCTATTAGGGCATTTTACTTTTATTTTCCATGTATGGTTACCCGTGGCTTTGGAGATTAGTCTCTCCCACGAGCATCCTGGAGGGCTTTATCAATCGAGTTGTTTTCCGTTTTGGGGTGGACGCGTGTGATTACGACACAGGGGTTTGGTTGCGGGTGGCCCTGTGTCTTGTTGGTTTTATTGGTCACCATAGGGGGCGTTTTGGTTTTTACTTTATCGGCGTACGTCGCTCTATCGGTTGGGCTAGCTGTCACATTCACCATTTCCGGTGATGTAGACTCTGTTGCGTTAACAGAGTCCCCATTTCCTGTTGTGACCACCCCACTGGGGGTAATAAGATCTGAATCTATTTCAGATATCCCCGGCAGTGAGCCGGCGGACGCAGGTCTTCTCATTTCTGTAGCAGCGTCAATACATGGTAAATCAGGAACTGGAGGAGCATGGTCCTCCTTACCTGGTTTGGCTTTCAGAATTGCCTTTTCCAATTCCCTTCTCAAATCAGCCTTTTCTTTATCTGCCAGCCGCTTCTTGGTTTGAAGCTCTGACCGCAAACCCTCTATGGTGTCATTTAATCTGGCTGTTTCTTTCTGGAAGCCAGACATCATCGACATCATCGATGTCATATCAGTATTAGTGGAATTTCCACTGTTGCTCAGACTACCAGAATTAAAGGCAGAACTGTTTAACTGAGCTTGACTTTGTTTATCCATTATTTTTATTTGTAAATAATTCTAAAATTCTAAATTTTATTTTTTAAGTTATTAAAGATTTTAATTTAATTGTATTGACTTAAATTGTATTGACTTAAATATTCGTTTTTAGTTTTAACAGAGAAAAGCAGACAGAAAATAGATAGAGTTAAAGATAAACACTTACAAAATTACACTAGTGTGCACAGAAGTGGTACAGAGAACAATAGGCTTTGTTAATATCCAAGGTGTGAGATGTGTTCAGTCAGGAGCTTTCACAGACACGTCCGATCAGTACGACTGTCAATCGCTGAATGGCCAGACAAGCTTGTTTCAATCCTTGCCTAATGTTTGGTGGTTTCTTGTATATGTTGCAGAAAGGTAGGAAAGTCTACCAATTCCATGCGTCTTCTTGATAAGAGCCAATCAATAGGGCTTCATCTAATTTGTTTGGACGACACAAACTGAGTTGTGAAAAACAAACTAGGGACATCTCAGATTGAAAAGAATTAATTAGATGAGTGACATTTGTCAGCTTGTTACCGAGTTTAATTATGTACTGAGCTGTGAAAAACACCCCCAGGCCACATATGGATATATACCATGCATGCCCTCCCAAAGTTGGAATCATCTTCCTCAAAGTCTCTTTGAAAAAGCCAAACCAAGCGAAACGCGTCGAGACAGACGGATTATTTTCTACCTTTGCTGAAGACTGCAACCAATCCAGGTATCTTCTTTAATAGGTAATATCTAATTTTCCAATTTTATTTTTTTCATCACTTTTATATTTTATTTATACTTAATTCAGCTACTTTCTTTAACAATGGCAAGAAAAGGGCAGATGCATCAGAGGAAGAGAGTTGACCAGTCCGGAACTGGCCAGGAACAATCGTTCCAGGCTTATTCTAGGCTGGTCAGGTGCTTCAATGTTTGCACCACATTGGGCTATTAGAGCACCATTTGGCAAATCGGGATTTCCCGAAACAGCTGGAGAAGAAAGTAGATGAGTTAGGTGGCTTTCTAAAGCCAGCTCTTCCCACCCCACACATTTTTTCTGTTTTTCGACAGATTAGTGTGGGATGGGCCAATCAAACGTTAAATGCTTTAGTTGAACATTATAAGATACATTTAAACCAGTTGAAGTCTAAGATAACTTTGGCTATGCGACCACCTCCTGGACTCGAAAAAATAGACTTCAACAGTGCTTCGGCGCGTGCCTTGATCTGGGCTAAAAAGAACTTTAAAAATAAGTTGACAGATAAGACGATTTCGGCCTATGAGTCTTACATTTCGGAACTTCGCCCAGCGTCTGGAGTAAGGAACAATACGAGAGGGAGCGAGCAAACTCCGGCCCGTGTTGTCCCTCTACCCCAACGCGAAAAGCAAAATAAGAAAAGATCAAGGCAAAGCACTTCTCCCTCTTCTTTTCCTTCTACTTCTTCTTTCTCTCAGAGTAAGTGCCTCAATTTGCAAACATCTCCGGTCCATATTGTGACTGAAGATGCTCGCAAATTGAGTAACGCTGTCTCGCCTCGTCTTGCTCCTCTACCTCCTACTCCTCCTCAGCCTTTCTTCTCTGGTTCTCCTAGTGCCCTCACTAGAACTCCTCCTCCTCCTTCTGTTTCTTCTCCTGCTTCTGTTTCCTCTCCTGCTTCTGTTTCTTCTCCCCCTTCTCCTGCCTCTAGTGTGGTTCAACCAGGTATATCGTACTCAGAGAAAGTCAAATCACCGAGCCGCAACTCGGGCCGCTCATTTGATTCTAAATTCTCCCAGTTTCGGCATAAAAGCGGAGTTAATTTTGACAAAAGGAATTGGCGCCTCCCGATGTTTGTAAAAACATCCTTATGATTGGAAGTTCAAATTTAGGACGCATTGATCGAAATTACCATCCGGACATCCAGGTGGAGTGTTACCCCGGCGCCAAATTCAATCATCTCCGCTCTATGTTTAAAGGGCACAGGGGCCAGTCCAGTCCCCAAAAAATATTATTAAATATTGGCCTGAAATCTCGAAACGATAATTCTGATCTCGTAGTTAAGCAGTTGCGGAATATGCTTAGCGATATCAGGGTCAAGTTTAGATCAGCAAAAATTTATTTCGCTGAACTAAACTTTTCGCAAAAACTCCCTCAGGCTGAGAGGAGAACCCTGAGCATCATCAACGAAACCATTCGGAAAGTGAAGGACGTTAACGTTATACCAAAAATTGATGACGCGAAGTTTGCTGTTGCTCAGGATTTAATCCATTGGACCACGAGAACCGCCAATATTATGTACGATCACTGGTTGAACCACCTAAATTTAAACTAAGTAGAGGCAAAGGTAACAGCCGCCTAACAGATGTGGGATTAGGAACAAATGTGGTTAACCTGTCTGGCACCAATGACCTAACAACCCAAGATAAATCTCTTTTAGATAGCGGTTTAACTTTTGTACCAGCACCAAAGCCAAAAACTGATAACCAAACAAATTTACCATCATACAACTGTAATTTTCTTAGGCAAATGAAATTAGCAGACCGCTTTAGAAACTCCAGCGGTCGGAAACTTCCTTTTACAGAATCATCTGGTTGGTCACCTCCAGATAGTGAAGTAGATCCCGAAATTATTGAGGCTAGCAAACGAATCACCCAAAAGGTGTTCAGCGTGAACATACTCTCCAATAAAGACAATTTAACAGCTGGTGAACGGAGAGCCCTCACGAAACTTCGAAAAAATAAGAAATTAGTAATTAAACCAGCCGACAAAGGTGGGTCGGTAGTTGTTCTATCTCCGGATAATTATATAAATGAAGCCATGAGACAACTCAGCAATACTAAACATTATAAGAAAATAGATTCACTTATTTGGCCTAGTAATATCGAAAAATTCAATAAGATCTTAAAATTTCTCCTCGACGAAGGTCACATTACCAAAAAACAATGTAAATATTTAACAGCTAAGCTCAGTGCTCAAACAAGACAATTTTATATCCTACCAAAGATCCACAAGGATCGTTCTTCATGGACGGATGACTTAACTCCACCTGGGAGGACAATTGTATCAGATTGTAATTCGGAATCTTATGCGATCTCAGAATTAATTGATTATCATCTGAAACCTATAGCAAATAGACATTCGAGCTATCTAAAAAATACACAGGATTTCCTGTCAAAAATTTCGAAATTGAAAATATCGAAAAATGCAATTCTGGCTACTTTGGATATCGACAGTATGTATACGAACATTGATATTGATAAAGGTGTTAAATCAGTTAAAAATGCATTTGAAAAATATCCGGATGCGAAACGCCCGAATGAACAAATTTTGGATCTTTGCTTAAAAGGTGATGACTTTCAATTCAATGGAGAATATTTTCTACAAATAATGGATTGCAAAAGATTCAGTCCTAATTTTGCAAGCATTTATGTAGCGGAATGGGAGGAAAATGCCTTAAGCAAATGTGCAAAGCATCCTCTCGTATATCTCAGGTATTTAGATGACATTTTGATTATTTGGGAACATTCAAAAGAAGATTTTGATGAATTTTTAGAACTTTTGAACAATCACGATCCAAATATTAAATTGAAAGCTACTATCAGTGAAAATTCTGTTGATTTTCTCGACGTGACCGTGTATAAAGGCAAGCAATTTCAGGCGTCCGGTCATTTAGATTGTAAAGTGTATTTTAAACCAACTGATTCACATCAATTGTTGCTCACAAAATCATTCATCCTCAGCATACATTTAAAGGTATCATCAAATCACAACTCATTCGTTTCCACCGCAATTCAAGTGATAAGGTAAATTTCAATGAGGCTTGTTCCACTCTATTTGGCGCCCTCAGATCGAGAGGATACTCACTGCGCTTTTTGCGTACCTTAAAATCTCAAACCCTGAAAAAGCTCGAAAGTCCAGCTGAAACTACTGATTTCGAGCCACTGAAGATTGAACACAACAGACCGTTGCAGAATGGTAGTGGCGCGGTATTTAATTGCAAAAAGCCTCGATGTAGATTGCATACTTTTTGTGCCTGATCAGAAAGAGGAATTTTCCTCCGAAGAAACGAAAAATGATTATCAGATCCGTAACCCCCTCCATTGTGATTCACCAAACATTATTTACCTTATCACATGTAAGCGCTTTCGGAAACAGTATGTTGGTCAAAGTCAAAATCCTTTCCGAGAACGTGCTACTAGACACAAACAGGATATAAAACATAATGCTGATGCCCCAGTAGCACAACATTTTAACCTTCCTGGCCATTCTTTGGACGATTTCGAAATCCATCCTATTGAACAACCACCAATTAAAGACACATTAGAAGAAACGGATGAATTTAGAAAAATACGTGAAGCTTTTGGATCAATACGCTTCAAACCCTCTGGCCATTTGGTATGAACATATCAGAGGGCGAATGCGAAAGGAGGTCCATCATTCCTTTCACTTTAACGTACAACAAAATGAATATCGAAATAGCAAAAATGTTAAAAGATGAATTCAATTTTACCAATGCTAAATTAAATGAACCTTTGAATCTGCGACCTGTCATCGCCTATAAGAAAAACAAAAGCTTGCGTAACATCCTTGTAAGGACTAAATTAAAGCCCATCAATGAATAACATCAATTTGTGCCAGTCAGTTTAACCAGTTCCTAAGCTCATCACTTAGTTTAAACCAATTTTATGTACTTTTTTGTCATGTTTGAAACAAATCAGGGTTCAGTAAATGAAAACAATTTTTCGGCGGCATATTAAAAGGAAAAAAACGTTTCAATAGAAAATGTCTGTGCCAGTGCGATTTTTTAACCTCAAACACACACACACGCACGCACGCACGCACGCACACACACACACACACAAGCACGGGCTATCTTCTGTGACAGTGTATCATGCTTAGATTTTGGACAGAAAAAAAATCGAGTCATCATATATTCTCAAGAATAATAAAAATAATTTTTGATGAGTTTCATTGTTATGGCTCACAGTTTCCAGTTGTTGTTTTAATATTCCATCAAATTTCTTACATGAATGGTTAAATAAAGCCATATGAAATGTTTCTTTAGAACTTATTTTCATTCATGCTCGTGCAGCATATGCCTGACAACCTCTACAAATTTGATCTTTGAGTAACAAATCCGCAAATTCTGGGTAGACACATTCCCCATTGAATAATGCAGTCCAAAATTACAACCGTTGGTCAAGTGCAGAGCTTCATTCGCGGTACAGCTCCGTTCTTAATTTTTAGTTCTACGCAACTATAGAACTATTGGTTCTTAGTTGAAATGCATTAATAGTAAGACCCACTGATTCTGTCGTGTAGAACTAAAATGTTGGTAAGATTACAATAGCAATAGCACTAATCTTAGAAAAGGGAACTCAGCGGAAAACTGGTTTGTTCGAAACATTCGATATTGGGATCACACGTCTTAGAGGTGAAGTGAAGGCAACTAGTATTCCAATACGACGGGCAACTTTTTTGCTGGTTCTCGCTCGGGGATCGGAAGCCAAGGCCTGGCACGGGAACTAAACTTTGGAGGCCCAGGCCAGACCCAAGAATCCTGGACTCCATGGCCAAGCCCCCTCCCCCTCCAATGTTCTGGGCCTAGGGTTTACTACACCCCCTCCTTTTCCCGACTCTGTTGTTGAGTGCCGCTATGAAATCATTGACCGCAAATACGGAGATTCTGCAAGGACTGAATAGTTTGGTACACTCAATCAGTCATTCACAGCTCGAGGAGAATGAAACTGTTTTATGTCTGAACAAACATCGTCAATCAACCGGCGCAGGTGTCGCTCTTCCTGGTGCACTATTCTCGAGTGTCCCCACAACTTTAGTGTGTGATAGCATCAACATCCTAGAAGAGACTATGGCCGGTGGAGAACTTGTCACCGCGTGAATGGTATTGCAATTCGGCCAAGAGTACTTTGGCCTAAGCCCCTAAAGAGCCGACAAACTGTTCGCGAGGAGGACACAGAAAAGAGGTATCTTCCCAAAGTCACCCGTCCACCTTTTTACACCAATGGCAATAGGTCTAGTCCGGAAAGGATGGCAACACAAGAGACAGAATCAGCAATGATTCGAAATAAAGCTTTTGAAAAAAGGTTCTTGTTGGTGCTTGACTGGTGTCTCCAAAATCTTCTCTTCCCCGGATGGACTGGTTTTAACATCTGCATGCGAAGGGATATCCAAGTCAACAGGATGAAGTTGCATACTTACCAACAACTAACTGCTCGGGCAACGGAACTGGCCACCTGTTCTGAAATTCTAGAGAAACCCACTTTAATCAAAAACAGACTCAGACTCAGAACCGTCCACACTATTTGCAACTTACGTAAGATGCTGTACTGCAAGGCCCCGGCATAGAGTTAAGAAATATTAGCTGGAGGATCGACATCGACCGTTATGGAGCGAAATCACTACACCAGAGCTAACCGAACCCATAAGTACGTTTTTGAAGCTCTGAGGGGGATGATGAACAAGAAATGCTTAAAATGGTTGGAGTCATCTCCCCCAGGTCAGTTGTACGAAATCGGACAAGTGACCACTGTAATTCGATCAACCCTGAATGACACGGTGCTTTGGTAGTAAGTGTCACATGTATTGAATGCTCCCCCATTCAAGAAGACTATTCAGCTTTTCAAACAGTTTATTGAATATTTAATCTATTCGTTATATTCAAATGGCTTACTGTTAGAGTTTTGGATGACATATATTGACCTATATTGACATAGTTAGTATTGCCTGGTTTGATAAGAACGTCTGGGGAAAGAGATTGGTGCTGCATCTTGCATCGGGCAGTGTCGTGATCCCGTGGTGCTTCGCACACGACGCAACGAATAACACTCGTTACTTTAGTTGCCAGTATATTGTGGAGGCATGATGTCTTATTCTCTGAAGCATCCAGGTGCTTACGATTTCTTCACGAGGGGCTGTTTCTCGGCGCAGTTGCAGACCGATGGTTCGATTCACGGCTGGGAATAAAAAAATCAACATTCAAAATTCTTCTAAAACATGAATTGTCCTTCAATATACACACGCAGTCCTTTGACAGTCTTTATCTGAGGCCACCCACACCACAGCAGCTTCGTTGTAAAGAAGCCAGTGCGGTCCACATATTCACGTATCTGCCGTAAGGAAAGTGAACCAAGTACTCGCGAGAACGTCATCTAAAAAGTAGATTCCAGCCATCAATGGTCCAGTGGTTTTGACTCCTGATTGCCAGGCGGTATTGCCAATGGTTCAATTCCCACACACCCATGCACACACGCACGGGCATTCTTCTACGACAGTGTATCATGCTTAGTTTTTGGATAGAAAAAAATCGAGTCAGCACATATTCTCAAGAATTATAAAAATAATTTTTGATGAGTTTTATTGTTTTGGCTCACAGTTTCCAGTTGGTTTTTTAACATTCCATCACATTTCTTACATGAATGCTTAAAGTCATATGAAATGTTTTTTTAAAACTTATTTGCATCCATGCTCGTGCAGCATATGCCTGACAACCTCCACAAATTGTATCTTCTCTTATTTATTGCACACATTGAGTAACAAATCGACACATTCTGGGTAGAGACATTCCCATTGATTTTTTTTAACAAAGCTATCTTTTCAGATCGGCTACCATGCGTTTTAATGCTCCACATCCAGGCCTCTATTGGAAACAAAAAACAGTGGCAATTTTCCCGGGTGTTTGATACCCATTAATCATATTTGCCTGCTTAGCTGAAGGACTATATTATAGTTTATGAGATCACAGTGAATATCAATTTATTCCGAGACCAGCATCGCCGTTGGAGCTATGGTTTAATCTCGCGAACGGGGATATCCCGGTTCTGAAAATCAGTGCTACTGCCTGGAAAGTCATAGACTAGAATCTGGAATAAAAGGTTGCGGGACAGTTTGGTATGTAAGTCTAAAAAGGTAGAGGGGTAACTGTGTTCAGGGTGGGGAACAATCATTTGACATATCACATTGTGTCTGATGCATACACAGAACGATACGCGTCTGGATGGGTTAATCGATATGGCACGAGTGCCATCGCGGAAGGATAAAACGAGAGACTACAGGCCTCGAGTTTTATCCTTCCGCGATGGTACAAGTGTCATATCGATTAACGCATCCACGCGCGTGTGTCGTTCTGTGTTTATTACACGCCCTCGCGTCTATAAAAAAAAAAAAAACTATTAGAAGGACACTCACCAATTCATTGTGACAACTATCAACAAAAAGAACATATGTTATCGCCAACAAAATTTGCGAAGGGAACCCATGTTACTATTTCGTCCCCTGAGTTCCAATGTGTTGTATGTGCCTACAGGCACATAGAACACATTGGAACTCAGTGGACGATTTCAGCTATTGCTAGGGATTGGAATTGCAATTGTGTTGCACGAGTTGTAGAAACTTCCAGTGAAATTCCCCTTCTGTTTAAAAATAGTCCGTCAACTATTTCTATTCCGCACATATGTGCGGAACATATTTTCATTTTCCGTATGGTTTTATGTTGCTGTTGATCCGGATTTCATAGAACAAACGTGTAATAAAAAAGCTTATTGGTTGTCTTCTGTTATTTTGCCAGGCACATTTTGTTTGAATTTGAATTTATTTGTGGCGGAGTGAATGTGGTCTTAAAATACACAATCCATTATCAAGGCAGGTCATGTTTACCGATCGGCTCATCCCAAACTGTCACGCTTCGAGCGAAGAAACAGACAAACAGAGCACATGACTTCTCGATCTCAACACTTAACTGCATTTTTCTATACGTTTCGTGACACAACGCTGAAACCAAGCCAGAATACAGCACTTTTACAGCTTTGGTTGAATATAGATGTTGGGAAGTTGGCGTCCAAAGATGAGGCTCTACAGATCCACCCCTTATTGGGATGTTCATACAATGACGTTTGAGACAGTTCAAGTTATCAACGAGATGCGAAGAAAGAAACAGAATATTTTTGATATGCGTATTTAGAAGTCGTTTTTATCAAAATGTATTAAATGCGAATAAGAATAATGCGATATGCGTCGTGTTCTCAAGAAGGACAATCAGCCACTTTTTCTCTGGCACAAAACTAGCTGTTAATCGGTTGTCAATTTAAAACTGCATGTCCCGCTGGGTGCTTCAGTTTTCAGCAAACCGAAACTGACGCCACAATAAGACCCATGCTATTGAAAGTGTTGAACAACGAGGGATAATTTAAACGATATTTTCAGGTAAAATTAGTAGGGCTTTCCAAGCGAGTAAGAGTAGAGCAAATGGTTGGATAGCGTGGCTAACAATAGTTAATAGGCTTATCGGAACAGATGTTCACTCCAGGTTTTAAAACGTGCAGTCCTGCATAGGGAAAACTGAATTGGTAAGAATGTTATGAACAACTTGCGGCACTCCTTCTTAAGAAGCCTATGATACGATATTCTTCAGGTTCTGTGGAATATCCATGGAAAGGGTGGACCAGTCTGATACAGAAAGTGAAGGATCTACTAGTCCATTGGAAGACAGATCAGAACGAAGGTGGAGTACGGGGGACTGGGAGCAACGACCCTACATGAAATTTTCCTTATATTTTTCCCTATATTTTTAATATCATTTTCGACAGACTGATTCGCTTGTTTCGATGTGTTCTGTACTGTTGACAGTTTTTTGTGTCTTTCTCTTTTTAGTTCCCGCTTTATAAGGTCAGGATTTCAAGCTGTGTTTTGCTGTCGTGACTGGTGAAGCGCATGTGAAATGACTATGACTCAAACTCCCACAATCCATTGCCAAAAGTACGACACTTATATTTATTTATTAAGGTTTAACGACACTTTAACAGCCAAGATCATATCGTGTCGGTGACACTTTTACGGGTGGAGGAAGCCAGAGTAACCAGAGAGAACCACCGAACAACGACGAGCAGGCGACAGCTCCCCAGCATCGTAACTCCGCACTGCAGCACGGGCAGGGTAAGATTGGTTGAAGACATGGGCACCATCGACGTGCAGTGCGCCTTAGTACACGGTGTCATCGTGCCTCCATGTGGACAATCGGGGTTAAGTGCCTTGCCCAAGAACACAACAGAGGAGTCCGAATCGATCGCTCAGACGGTCACTCATCCAAGGATTAACCGGGCTCGACGCTGCTTAACTTCGGTAATCTAATGAGAACCAGTTACCGCAACGCCACCGCACCCATACGACACTTATAAAGAAGGTCTTGAATACCTAATTTTTCAAAATGTTCTGCCTTAGATGCATAGCTTATTACCTCTCATTGAAACGAGCTCAATGAGTTCGTTCCAATGTGGGGTCGTAAGCTATGTCGTTTGAGGCAGTGGTTTAAAAAATAAAATGTGAATAGTGAATTTTCTGAATAGCACTTGTTGCTATCGGGCTTAAATAAGGGGTTAAAGCCCCAAAAAACCTTGCATTATGTAATCTGTTTACGTCCTTTCGAGGTCTTATTCAAATACACAAAACGGTCACATGGTTGAGTTGTGTAATCTCACCTCACAGTACAGTTTGTTGGGTGTGAGTCCTCTGTTTTCTACATGGGTTGTACACGTTTGGACTTTTTTACAAGCAGTTTGTCAACCGGCTTCTCGTGAACGTTGGTTGCCTTTGTCCTTTCCCAACATATATGTTTCCGTCTTGGCATCTTCCAAAGGGAATTTTTAAGGTGTTGTGATATTTTTTTTTCTTTTCGTTTTACTAAATGTAAACATTATTCTGGACAAGTTCAACTTGCAATTAATTATACATATGACCTTCGCATAAGTGAAGGCGACAAATGCGGGAGTTCTCTGTGGAAGTAGGTGACTATACAGTGTTTGACATTGATGTGGATGTCAATTTTTACGAGTACCGAATGTCTGAAGAATGTAAGTGCGTAGTTCTAACAGGGGTCTTTCGATCGTAAGGCACCAGCGCACCTCCAACAAACAATCAAAACCATTCTTTGACAAATGAATATATCATCGTGACAGCAGGGCGCGTGGAAAATCCTATTTTTGATGTTATCAAGGATGCACGCACTACCGTTTTACTGTTAAAACCAAAAAACGTGTGTGTGTGTGTGTGTGTGTGTGTGTGGGTGGGCTGCAGTAGACTTCTCCGTGGCCACCCAAACTCAAAAGTTGGGCATCCCTCCCTTTCCACCTCCCCCAGTAACGAAACCATTCATTTGTTGCTTTTCCAACAAGTACGGGGTCTGTCACTGTTGACCAGTAACTCCTTTAAGATGTCGTGTACAGTGTAAATGTATACCCATAAAAATATCAGGTGACGAAACAAAAACAATTTAGACTAGAAGTTAAACCTTTACTGATCCGTTTCGTTGGTAGTACATATCATTGTTTACGTTTCCAACTCAAAATGGTCTGTTTGAAACTTCTACACAGTGTGATGTCTGTAAGGAGAAAGTGTTAGCAGAAAGTTAATGCGTAAAACTTCTACACAGTGTGATAGTAGAAAGTTGATAGTGACATATTTAAGTTATTTACACTAAATGCGATGCGATGCGAGCAGTCCGAGCTTTGCAAAAACATAAACGTTGACTATGATTTATTTATTTAATTATTTATTTATGAGGGTTTAACGACACTTTCATCAGCCATGGTCACCTCGTGTCGGAGCTAACTATGATAAAACCAATGTTCCGACTGAAATTTAAAATCAATGAATTATAGTTTTGACGCAACGAGACAGCGATTATGGATATCCTTTCTGATATTCGGCGGAAATCAGGTGATTATGTTCTTTGTTCTATGGCAACTCGACTCGAAATCAGTCCCTAAACATTGTGTCGAAAATGTACAAATGAGGATAGAAATCATCATTTATTACTTTATCTCAACTCTCGGGAAGCTGGCATCGAACCCAATGTACAGTTAAAACTACCTGTCACGAACTGTGCGCTTATCTAGGCTTAATTGCACGTAGGAATTGGGCGCAATTGCCATATCAAATGGCATCCAAAGCACGACAGGTTCTCCTGGTTACTCATAGCAAACACTGGCAATGTTTCTGCCAATGGACCTTCGGGTTACGCGAAGGTCCATTGGCTGAAGCATTGCTTGTGCACAGGCTATATGTGCAGTATTTGATAGCCTTACTATGGTCATAACGCGTAGATTAACACGTAGATCGACGTGCTGTATGTGTGCATTTCATGACAGAACTTCTAGTTTTAATTGTATGAAGGCCTAAATTCACAATTGCGCCAATTCATACCGTGAGATGTGTATTCATTACGTAAATATTTTCCTTTTCCACAAATCTATGTTTCAGAAATTAGATGTTTGTTATCCTTCCCTATGCAAATACGTGCCTGCAGTGTTTTCGATTTTTTAGTGTTTTTGATATCGTTTTTCTCGTCCTTATCGAGCACTCCGTAACACCTTTTGGAACTGCAGTCATGAGTAGTATATGATGTGGTTTTCGAACAATATTTGCAGGACCTTTGGAAGTGACATCATGTCACATGACCCACGTCATGGTGTTACGTCTTTCACAGTGAAACGTGGTGTCAGTGCGCATGCGTAGCGTACGTTGTTAGAGTGGTGCGTGTTCCCGTCGTCCATTTTGTATATTGGAGGCCACCTCTTAGTTTCTATAGTAGCGCGTGGTTGCTATGTGACCCAAAATCCTCTAATAAGAGAAGGGTATATTCGGAGCGTGTGTTGGATTCAACGGGAGTATATCTTATTACCCCAATAAACCCGACCATCCCTTCAAATCCACCAAAACTACCCAAAACACCTTATTTGGTCCAGATTCCCCCATAACCCTCTAATTACCCAGAATAAGGACAACCCGACAAGTTGTACTAGTTCGAATTCCTTCGGAATCCTCTGCTCTCCTTCTATCTATGTTACTGTTTTCCTGTCTATCCAACTGTTCTTTGGTTCTGGGGTATACTCCAGTAGAGTATATCAGCTGGAACAGTTTTGCTTATTGTTACTATATTTAGCTTTTCTGGCCTGTTTTGGCGAATTGCATGTTTCATTTATCCCCATCGTGCAGTCAGTTAAGTTCACTACAACTAACTAACCAATCAGATCACTCCACTCGACTAAACTCCACCCACTGCCACACTGTACTCTAATATAATGGTTCCTAAGAATAGGTCCAAGAGTCAATCAAGCAATAACTCGAAAACGCATAGCTCGAACAACTCGAATCCCATCGAGCAAATGAGCTGTCGAGCAATTGCTCAACCGAGTGACTCATCTGGGTATTTGAGGATACCTATGACATCGTGATGTCCTATTTGAGGATACCTTTTGACTATACCTTTGGGGAAAGGGGGTTCTTTTAGTGGGATTCCTAGCTCCTATACAGTTCCTGGTTGTCTTACCGTCGGCTTCCACCTTCTTTTGTACAATTTGTCCTATGATCAGCTGGTATTGTAGGCACCTTTCGTATGGTGTTCTACCAGTATTGCAGTTTTGTACCTTTACTACATTGTACCATTACTGTTGGATACCAGTATTCTGCCCTGTGTCTCAATCATTACTAACGTGTGGCACTACTACGACCCTTAGAACATTATTGGCGCTACAGGTCCTAGTTCATATCACTATTATTCGTGTGTTTTCACTACTACTTGCTCATACTTTTTCATACATATTCCATGTTTCTCTAATGAGCTATCGAGCAGTTACTGAAAAAGTCATTGCTCGAACCCCCCGAATACCATCAAGCAAGTGAGCTATCGGGCAATTGCTCTAACGAGTAACTCCACATACTGCTCTACGATTCATCGCGGTTTTGGGGGATACCTACAACATGGCTCCTGTACACCTCCTAGATCAGCAGCCATATTCTTCACCCAATACGTTAGTATTATATCACCATTTTATTGCCTTGGTAGCATATAACGTAACTGCACGATATCGTGGTGTGGTGTATATACTGCATACAGTAACATAGTAACGTGAATATGCATGGGTATAGTTTTAGGTTGAAGAGTATATGTATGTGGTGGAAGTTTGATGAGGAAGTTGAGTTTTCTTGAAAGATTTCCAGCGAAACGGTTGACGTTGTCAATGACATTGTACGCACGTGACGTCATAGAAACATTGACCGCTTTTGATGTCCATGATACACTCCGACATTACGTTATCTGGGTCAGAGTGTGTCGGGCTTCTTGTACAGGACTAACTGGAATGATTTGTTTTATCATATGACTGGTATAGGTAGTACGTAATGCTATGCCAAGCTGTATTAATGGAGCAATGCATATTTGTCTAGTGCGGTTGTACAACATGTACGGTCCGTACCCCTGCTGTTTCAATATTAATTCTTAGTACTATTGGTCCAATCAAGGCGTACTACTTACTATCCCACATTTGATATAGGCAGAAAGGAATGCTAGGCCAGGTGGTATTATGAGCAACGTATAGATGTCTAGAGCGGCAGTAGAGGTTTACAATCTGTACTCCTGTTTGTATGCTGTTAGTTTTTGATATTAATAACCCGTTGAATGCTTTATTATCCTATGACTTGTATAGGTAGTATGGGATGCTTGGCCAGGCAGTGTTATACTTGGTTGTTTAGAACGGTATTATAGGGTGCTGGTCCACGAGTTGAGAGAATAGGTTAAGGAACAGACAGATTAGAACGGACGACGAAGTACGTATTAACATAGCACGCCCATGTGCCGTGACATCTTTGTAGAGTCCCGAATGCCTGAAATATGTTAGGTAATGTCACCGCAACCTCTACTGTTGTTTCTTCAGAACCAATATTTTTAAATAATAACATTCTAATTTGCATGGGGTGATTTTTTAAAATAGAAAACGGTGATAGGAAGGTGCTATCTTTTGCCAATAAGCTTTTAAATAGAGATAATGTCTTCGTGACATTCCAAGAATTTACAGTAAAATATAATGCAAATTGACCACATCCCATCCATAATGTAGTAATTAGGACAATTTACAAACAGCGGAAATATTCAGTAAAACAAAAGTTCAGTAATACATAAAAATAGCACTGTGGTCAACTGCTGAAACAGTTTGTCAAAAGATTTTACTCTATTCTACAGTACGGCCGCCGTCGACTGGTCACTTTCCATGGGTGGGCAATATTTCCGAGGACTCACTAATACTAGATTCCAAACACTAATTTCGGAAATAATTGTCAACAATTTAATTATTGAAGTTCAGGGTAAGACCTTCATTAATTAAAATTTTTCTGGTGATTTTTTTATTACCTGGTAAACTAATGCGTGGGAATAACTGTCCATGCCTGGATTACGACCTTTCCAAGGCGACTGTACTATTCTTAGTGATTTTACTTCACTATTCAACAGAGATGGGAAAGTGGTAAGAAATTTTAGTACTGAAATGGTTAACCGGATAACCGGTTTGAAACCGGTTACCTACCTAACCGATTAATAAAAACGTCAACCGGTTATCCGAAATATCGATAGTGATCGTCAATCCACGGCCAAAGCGTGGTAAATCTGCCACTTCTCCTTTGGGATAGATTACACCTCGAAGCAGCGCTGTATATATTGAGAAATAATCGACTTTGGCGTTCAAGACTTCGTTAATGATCGGCAATTTCCGTGAGTTCTGAGCAACTGCAGAAACTATTCCGTAGTGTGTATACAAACGAATGTTGTCGAGTACTCGACAACGTTCGTTTGTATACACACTACGGAATAGTTTCTGAGAATACTACTTTCTAATTCCTATAGTTTTGATCCCAGATTCGGTGAAATAATGGCTACGGTTTTTATCCGGTTATAGCTCTCGGTTAGTCGGTTGTGAAAATGAGTTAACCGTTTCAGGTCTAGCAAGAATATTAATTAACCACTTGGTTTGGACTTGTTATATAAACAACACTTTTCGGTACGTATGGTTCCTGTTTACAGAACTTGCTGTTGAAGCTCTAACAGCCTTTCACAATCATAATATCCGAAACAAACATTTGCACATTTTGTGTCTCATTCATCTGTTTTTATTTTTATTTTGTTTATTTTTTATGATTGCACATTTGCCAAAAACTCTACATCTACTTTTACAAAGATTCAAAGAAAAATGTAATATATCGGTACCTTTAAGTGAGCAATGTACCCTGTTGGATAATCTCAACCCCCCCCCCCCCCCCCAGAGGGTGAATACCAGTTACAGTTAACTGCATTTTTAAAATATATATTCGCGTGCAAAGGGAGTCAATGTGAGCCAGTACTATCGTTACTTTCAGATTGCTGAAATATATATAACATACGACACTCATGTCTGGGTTTCCATGGCTACGCTTTTCATAATTCATAGTCCCGACTGTGATGAAAGAATAGAAATAAAATCCTCCCTCCCTCCCTCCCAGGGGAGGGGGGGGGGGGGGCACCAACAATTTGCAAGACGTGACGTGAGGGTGGGTGGGTCTCTTGAGAGCGCCAAAAATGTGCATTTCCAACTTGTGCAATTTTTTTAATTTTTTAAAAATATATCAATATATCAGCTAATATATACCATCATTTGTGTTTCAAACCTTAAAGATGATGTTGTACATCACACTCTTAACATAAATACAACACCAGGAGGCTTTATATGTGAGAATATTGGGCTTAATCTGGGAAAATGCCACACGTTAGTAGGGGGTGGGTGTCTTGTTCGAAATGTAGAAAATGTGCAGACAATATTTTGGGAAAATTCTTTCTGATGCACTAAATTCAACCCAAGTTATTTATTTATTAATTGATTTATTTATTCATTGGTGTTTAACGACACTTTAACAACCAGGGTCATATCGTGTTTGTGACAGGTTTACGGGTGGAGGAAGCCAGAGTACCCGGAGAGAACCACCGAGCAACGACGAGCAGCTGTCAGCTCTTCAACATCATAACCCACGACTGTACTTCACACTGCACAGCGGTACTGCGTACTACATAGCACAGACAGGGTTAGATTGGCTGAAGACGTGTGCACCTCGGCGTGCAGTACGTCTCAGCACACAGCGTCATCGTGCCTCCACGTGGGCAATTGGGGTAAGTTTATTTTGGATTTTAATGGGAGAGTGGGGGGTGGGTGTCTGAGAACGGTAGTAGATAATTTGCACGTAGTGGGTGGGTGGGTGTAAAAGGAGCCGAATAAAAAATAGGACGTCACGTCTTGCAAATTTTTGGTGCCCCCCCCCCCCCACACCCTGCTCCCTCACTGATTTAAAAAAAAATATCTGAGAATCAAAACTATTTGTTGGCCTAAAAGGTTTTGTTTTAAAATGAATCCTTAAAATTACTGATTAACCTGGCCAACAATCCTCATCAACATTCTTGCTTGAGCGACTATGACTGCAAATGATCTAACATACATCACTGGAGCTTCAAAGGAACCGACAAATTACTGACGACTAAACTACTAATGATTAACATTGGTCATCTCTCCAATAGAAAATACAAATGTTAGAGTTTTCAAGTATTGTCCACAGCCCTCTTTTAACCCTTTACCCAACGCAGACGATATCAAAATTTATTAATTTAAATATCATTTTTTAAAATTTTTAAAAAATATTCCAGAAAACCATATTATGTGACCCCTCGTTGGAACGAGCTCGTTCCAACGAGGGGTTACATGGTATGGTATCGTTGAAATGTTTTGAAAAACAATATTTTTTCAACTGGCGAATTTGCATATTACGCGGGCGGATGCGGTCGATTCGTTAGGTAGGTAAAGGGTTAAGCGCTCGCCTCTGTCCAAAAACGTTGCAGATTTGAAATTAATAACTGGCCGAAAACTTCTCACTAGCAAGGCGCGGGAGATATTCCCAATAATTGTTGCTAAATGATTAAAAATATACACACTTTACAAAAGCGCATGGTCACTTACGGAACGAGCGGGCTGAGCTGTATTATCAACGCAAAAAATGAGTTACGTGTAAATTTAAAGAGCGATTTTTGTGTATAAACGCGTGCGGATTTCGATATAGATTCGTTAAACACAATGTAAATGGATAAAAAAAAAAACTTTACCTCGGGAGATGTGAACATTACACAGGGAAGGGGTGAAGCTTTAGATTTCTTGGCGTATTGACAGAAAAACGTAAACCTCGCGCAAGGAATTTTTACACACTTATCAAATTTTAATAGAGGGGAATTGTAGGGGTGTGGGAGTAACAACCAGAAGTGGAATAATCAACCAGTAGTTTAATATTAACACGTAAAGTGATAAAAATCAATCAGCAGTGTAATAATTAACCGGTAATGTAATAGAAATCAATAAGTAGTGTAAAAACAATTAATGTAACTGAAGAAACATAATTTACTGCATCCAGTAAATTCAAATCTGTGTGAAAAGGGTTAAAGAATCAGGGAAAAAAAAACTATATAGAAAGAGAATTTATGGAGGCTTATTTTCGGGAGTAAAATAGTTTTTAACAAATCAGAAATGGGTTTTCGTTAACAGTATTTACAAATATTCATACAGAAATCAGAACACTTTTTCTAAGAAACCAGAAAATACATATATGTGCACACCATTTAAAGTGTTCGATCAAGGAATCAGAAATGGACGTTACTGGCTCTGCCATTTATTTGAATGATTAGATACATGAATAATCTTTAGAACTGCATTAGTTGGTATAAAATTCAATTCCTAATAGGTCTGAAAAATATGCTCTTAATGACTTCTGTTGACCGCATTGAGGAGGGGGGGGGGGGGGGCACATTTTGAACCTCCAACAAGTTTCAACTAATTCGGCATAGGTTCCATGTCTATGGGTCATACCAACCCTGAAGTATGAGCATAAACTACTTTACAAATACTGGCTTTACCAGATCCGGATCTGCCATATTTGATGGCAGGCATATATTCATATTAGCTAGAAAATATTAAGGTACATGGTACCTCTGGAAAATATATTGCGAGTAAAAGAGTTCAGTAATGTTAGTATGTCGACGTAAAAAAGGCCTTAAAGGCCCACAATAGCCTATCGAAAGACATATTGGCATTGGCAAAATTCCGAGGTCCCATTAATGCCCATGAGTGTTCAGAACAACATTGTAAGAATGGAAAGGGTTTTCATTCTTCTCGATTTTGAATGAAATAAAACTTTTTGGACCCATATTAAGATCTTGAGAGGGTTAAAATACCCCCTTTAACTACTCCATTTTAATCCTTTAAAAGGGGGCGCGGTGGCTCAGTTGGTAGAGGTGCAGGCTTCGAGCCGAGAGGTCCCCGGTTCGAATCCCACTTGCGGCAACCGCGCTGTGTCCTTGGGCAAGACACTTCACCCCATTGCCCACGTGGGGACACGGTGACACTGTGTACTAAGGCATACTGCATATTGATGGTGCAACTGCCTTCAACCAATGCTAACCCTGCTTGTGTGGAGTTAGTATGTGGGGGAGCTGGCAGTTGCTCGCTGTTGCACGGTGGTTCTCTCCGGGTACTCCGGCTTCCTCCACCCGTAAAACTGTCGTGGTCATGATTGACCATTGTGCAGAAATTATGTGACCTTAAACACCAATAAATAAATAATCCTTTAAAAATCTGCTCATTCCAATGAGGTGTCATAAGCTATGTTTTTGAAGCAAAAATGAAAAAGTAATTAAAACTGAATAGACATTTCTGTGAATAACGCTGACCGGTTTTCGTCATTATGTTGGGTAAGAGGTTAAGAATGCTCTTACTTTGGAAGGCACACTAAAAAGGTGCCCCATTCCGCATAGAATTAAATGTTACAGAAAAGAAAGCGAAAAACATTCTGCAACCATGTTATATTAAAGGTATTTGTACTCACATTGAAGAATTAAGAGGGTTAAAAACAGACCATTCAAATATTTCATTAATTTATAAATGTTACAGGCGTTTCGAGAAAGCCACACACCACTCCATCCCAAAACCAGTCGATCCTGAGTTATGATTGAGAATAAATAAATGTTAAAAATCCTTTGAAAAATGAGGGGTTCTTTTTTGTTCAACAGGATTTGAGTGTGGAGTTTGTAACATGATACTAAATAAACATACAAATCTATTCCATGCAAGTTACAGGTTTCCCTCGGACTCTTTGCTATGAGATGTATTAGATAATGCATCAGAGATCTCATTTGTCAATATATGTTGTAAGCATATTTTAACCTCTACACCCCAAGGCCCCACATGCTTCCAAATCATAGATGGCCGAATACTAATTGCAGGCAGTTATCTGTATACCAAAAACATTGAGATAGGATTGATTGTATTCGGGTTATCGTGTTGCCAATCAGTGCCCTAGAAGACAAAATATTACAACCACACCACCAAGGCATGACTTCTTTGAATGTTATTTATTTTTTGTTTATTGGGGTTTAACGACACTTTCAACAAGGCCCCCACATGCCTCCAAATTACAGACAGTCTATCAGTATACCAAAAACATTGAGATAAGATTGCTTGTATTCACGTTATCGTGTTGACAAACAGTACATAGAAGACAGAAATATTCCAACTACACCATCAAGACATGCCTTCTATGAATGTTATTTATTTATTGGGGTTTATCGAAACTTTCGACAGCCAGGATCACCTTGTGTCGTACAGTTTAACGGATGGAGGAAGACAGAGAACCCAGAGAGAACCATCGAGCAGCGACGAGCAACTGTCAGGCTCCTCAACATATTGACTCCACACAAGCAGGGTTAGTGCAAGTGCATCATCGACGTGCAGTATGCCTTAGTACACAACGTCACCAAGCCCTCAAGTGGGCAATGGGGGGTTAAGTGTTTTGCCCAAAGACACAAGGCAGTGCCGCAGGTAGAATTCGAACTGAGGGTCTATCGGCTTGCAGCCTGCACCTCTGGCTACTGGGCCAACCGTGCCCCTCTATGAATGTAATGGAAATACTTTGGAGGCTTCTTTTCGGGGATAAAATAGTTTGATAGAAATCAGAAATAGGTTTTCGTTAACAGTATTTAAAGATATTCATTCAGGAATCTGATAATTTTTTTCAAGAAATCAGAAAAGGCATATATGTATACAGTATTCAAAGGGTCCAATCAAGGGAATGCACTAGGGGAGTCCAAAAATGTGATCTCCAGCAATTCTGAAAAATGCACCCAGTGACCCCGGGTGACTTCCGTGACCTTGACCCATATTTTAAGCCTCCGACGAGTTTTGACTAATTTGGTGTTGGTCCCAGGTCCATACGTCACACCATACTTGAGATATGAGCATGACCCATTTTCAAAATGTTTGGCCACACCCACTTTTTTCATGTAAAAAATGCATTATGGAGTCAAAAAATGTGATTTCCAGCAATTATGAAAAATGCACTCAATGACCCCTAGGTGACCTCCGTGACCTTGACTCACATTTTGAATTTCCATCAAGTGTCGACTCATTTGGTGTTAGTCCCAGGTCCATTCATCATAGCATGATTGAGATATGAGCGTGACCCACTTTCAAAAATTTTGGCCACGCCCACTTTTTTACGTCAAAATGCATGTATGGACGTCAGGAATGCTTTAGGGGGTCAACAAATGTGATTTCCAGCAATTATGAAAAATGCACTTAATGACCCCTGGGTGACCTCCGTGACCTTGACCCATATTTTGAATCTCCATCGAGTGTCGACTCATTTCGTGTTGATTCCAGGTCCATACGTCATACCACGCCTGAGATATGGGCGTGACCCACCTTCAAAACACCCCTCCAGAACTTGTGACTGTCTACCAGCATCCCAAAAATCAACGAGATAGGGCAATTCGTTTTCGACTTATCTTGCGGACAAAAAAGTGATGAGAAGACAGGAGAAGAAGAAGAAGAAGAAGAAGAAAAAGAAGAAGATGAAGAAGAAGAAGAAGAAAAAAAGAAGAAAAAAAAGAAAAAGAAAAAGAAACCGTACAAAAACAATAGTCTGTGTGCTTCACACAGACTAATAAACTTAACCAACAGTGAAATAAAATTCCATGAAAATCAACAATTGTTCAACGAAATTTCAAAAAGTTTTCGGGTGGCTCAAATTTTAGTTTTGGTGTTTGTTATCGATTTTGGGTTATTTATTCATAAGTCTAAAGAAGTATTGGATGTAAAATATTATTTGTGTGGTCCAATACTGTGACGGAAGGTCAATTCCTACGCGCTATTAAGCCCAGATAAGCGCACGGTTCGTGACAGGACTTCTACTTTTAACTGTTTTCATTTGTTTACATTGAAGGATTAACGGTTTCCCTATTCTCTCAAGTAAGTGGCTTTTGACCAGAGAGCGAAGGACGATTTCATCATAATATGAGGGGGTTTACTATGGATGGAGTGGATTGAGCGTGGGGTGCGTACTTTAATCCAAAAGTTTGAATCTCAAATAAGCAAATACATTTTATCTCATCATCCAAATGTGTTTCTGACGTAATTTTGGAAGAATTTTTAAACAAAATTTCAATATTCTGCATAGCAAGAAGGGAATAACAATGTAAAATCAGGGAAAAAAATCCCCCCCCCCCTCCCCTTGACGATACTACTTACTTGGGACATGACTCACTTGTCCACGCCATGGCCAAGAACAAATTCGAGAAACAGCGAATTTAAAAGATAAATGGTATATGCAGTACTGTAGTCCAAAAGAGGCCTTTTGCGAGATCAGATCGTGATCTTGTCACGACACACTTTAACATCGATCGTAGATTTCAGCAGTAAGATACTGGAAAAACAGGATCGAATTGAGATTAAAAAAAAACAGTTGAAATTGCATCTCAGATTTAACTCGTTGAACCCTGGTGGTATATCCCATGCCAATTCAAAAGCTTCAACTGGTAGAGACTATATTCACTACTTAGGAAAAGAAGAATTAGTATTTTCAACGTGTATTTAATGTTATTGGTATTCAAGCCTGAAAGTAAGCAGTCTGCCATTTGCAGAATGAGGTCCCCAGAGGGTGTATTTGGTGGTGCTATCCCATACAGTGGGCCAGTTTATCCTCTGGGTACCTCTTTCTGATTATGTTTGACACCTTGATTCAGGTTGAGGTTCACAGAGGGTAAATTTAGTGATGCTACCCTGCTGTGCAGGGTAGCATCACCAAATTCACCCTCTGGGGACCTCCTTTTTTCAGATGATAGTCGGCTCATTTTCTGGCTTGTCGATATTTTATAGATGTTGGGCAGATTTTTATGAATAATTGTTTTCATAATTATCCTTAATCAACCCTTAATCAGAAACACCATGTAGTTGGTCTAAGGAGAAATGGTCTGGTGGGAAAGACACCATATGTCACATGGAGGGAGACCAATCACTATTTTCAACGTGCAGCCTTGAAAATCTTGAAATTCTTGATTGATCTACCACACAAATTCACTGAGCAATTATCTACTTTATGAATTCAGATTGTGTCACGGCTCTGGAACGGAAAAACGCCCTTTCTGATTCAAAGGGTTAATGTTCAAACTTTTCTTTTCGACGGGAGAGATTCTTCAGTCTTGTGCGGAGAAAAAACTCTGGAGGGAATTCGCGACCCAGCAGCGATCCGATCTAAATTCCATGTACGATTTTGTAAGCATAGTACTGTAATCCGTCAAACCAGGTTGTGCCTTTCATAGACATATAGTTAAAACTAGAAGTCCTGTCACGAACTGTGCGCTTATCTAGACTTAATGCGCGTAGGAATTGCGCGCAATTGCCGTATCGAATGGCGTCCAAAGCACGGCAGGTTCTTCTGGTTACTCATAGCAAACACATGCAATGTTTCTGCCAATGGACCTCCGGGTTACCCGGAGGTTCATTGGCTGAAACATTGCTTGTGCACAGGCCATATGTACATATGTACATAATTTGATAGTCACACTATGGTCATAACGCGTAGATTAACGCGCAGATCGACGGGCTATTTGTGCGCATTTCATGACAGGACTTCTAGTTTTAACTGTATGCTAAGCCCTTCTGAACCAAACTGGTCGACCAAACCCGCCCAATGTTATACACTAAGATCATTATTAAGGATTGTCTATTTGTTTTTTTTTTTTATTTTTCCTTCCAAATAACTAATGACCACTCACTGCTATGATCTCGATGAGCGCGTAGCGATCATGAGCTATAAGAGGTGATTTTGGAAAAGAAAGGAAAGTTTGTCATAAGTTAGTGAACTATTCTAGAGTTGGAACATATGTGAGGTAAAGGCTTAAACAACAGAGGAGTGGACTGGCTTGGGGGTTTAATGGCCTGCGAATAATTTAGGGAGAAATGAGAATGTGTCTCTTCTTCCCTTTGACATTTGACATTTATGTTTTCGTACATATGCATAAGAAACAACGCGGAGACGATACATATAAGCCTAAGGCTTTCTGTCGAATCCTATTCTCCCTACCAACTTTATTATCACTGTTGCTGTTATTTCGTGTACTGCTAGCAAAACGTTTTCATTAATCTATACTACTCAAAGTTTGTTAAGCACCAACTATATCCAACTACCTGTTTTACGTTTTAGTTGAAATATTGTAATGAAAAATGCATATATTTTTTATTTAATTATATCTTCAATGATTTAAGTACAGAAATTAAGATTTTATTTGTGTTTGACATTATTTTTTAGTTTTTGAATACGATAACCATGGAAAATGGATATTATTGGTAAAAGAAGAAATTTTTCAATTTGCCAAAAAGTTGACGGAGCGAACTGGTATGGGTTCAATATCGAGTATGAGACCCATTACTGTCAATTACAGCTTGACAACGCCTTCTCATGCTCCCAATCAGGTTCCTGGTGGTCCTTTGTGGGATGTTGTTCCATTCTTGGACCCGCATGGCACCAAGCTCCTGGACACTTCTTGGCTGGACTGGACGGGCTGAAATTGAAAGCTGCAACTCATCCCAGACATGTTCGATTTGATTGAGGTCAGGTGATCTTGCTGGCCAGTCCATACGCTCAATCCTCTCCCTCTGTCGGTACTCCCGGACAGCATGGGCAACATGAGGACGGACATTATCGTCCATCAGAATGAATCTATCACCCACTGCACCTGCATGCAATCTGACGTGGACATCCGGGATCTCATCAATATACCGATGTGCAGTCAATGTACTACGTTCAAGAACACAGAGCTCCGTATGGCCATCCCTGCTGATGCCGCCCCAGACCATGATTGACCATCCACCCTAGCGGTCATGCTCAGCAATGTTGGCTACACGGAATCGCTCCCCCGGTCTTCTCCATACCCTCGAAAGCTGTGTGGTCTAGGCAGTACCTTGACTCACCTGTTAAAAGGACAGGTCGCTAATCTTCTCTGGTCCAGCCAACGTGGTCCATGGCCCATTCATATCGTGCCTGGCGGTGGTTCTGGGATAGCGAAATACGAATACATTGTCTTCTCGGTCGGAGAGCACCTTCGTGCAACCTTGCCCGGATAGTCTGCGTCGAAATATTTACCCCGGATGCATTCTGAAGGTCAGTGCGAAGCTGGGTTGCTGTGGCAAAGCGGTTCCTACGGGCCTGAATGATCAAAAACCGGTCTTCAGCTGCAGATGTTACCCTGTCTCTGCCACCACCATGTCGTCTTAATGGTGTGCCATACTGCTGAAATCTTACCCGGGCTCTGGTGATCACCATATGGTGTACACCAAGGGCTTCACCAACCTGACGATGGGTAGCCCCTTGGTCCACCATCCCTACAGCCCACCACACTTCTGCTTCAGACAAGTGTCTTCTTACATTTGCATTTGCCATATTCAATCATTAAATCACAAGGGTTTGTGTTGAAATGAAGATTGAATACCTTACACATGTCATGTACATGTAAACAGTACACGAAAACATCATTAAAATCAAGGGGTACATGCTTTCCATGACTGTCACGAAACATCTGCCTGTGAAGAGAGCTAATGTAAACACTGGAGACCATCTCAATACATTCCTCTATCATATCCACCATAAATATCGCAAATAGGCCTATGTCACAAGCAAATTTCACAATGATGTGTCAAATATTTGGTGCTTAGCAAACTTTGAGTAGTATATTATACTGTTATGTAATATATACATATAACATTATCTTGAATAAAAATATTGTTCGAACTAAACAACCTGTCAGGTCTTCATTCGCACTGAGCGGGAGCGTAACGGCACAGTGGCTACGTCATTGTACTTCAAACTGAAAGGTCCACGGTCCGACCCCCGTCAGGGGCAACTGCGCTGTGTCCTTGGGGAGGGCACTTAATGCCGATTGCCCACGTGGGGGCACTTGCCGTAACACAGTATATTAAGGCGTACTGCGGTGGTTCTCCCCGGGTACTCCGGCTTCCCCCACCCGTAAAACTGTCCGACACGAGGTGACCCTTGCTATCAAAAGTGTCGTTAACCCCCAATATATAAATAAATAAATAATTCTGCACTGAATTTAATGCTAATTACTCTTCCTTCACAATGCATGCTTTGTTACACGGGTCGATGTGACCACCATTCGGGTAATATATTTGGATGACACGCCATAAATTTTGTTACTGAATTAGTTATGTAAATAAGCTTTTCTATTTAAGGTAGCTCAACGGGAGGAGTTGGCGAAGTTGTCAATATCAAGTTGGAGTCTTATCGTTTTTTGCCTTTGAATTCATACATCAAAAACGGTGTGTTTGTTAAAATATTGATCTTTTTATTCGAGAGGCGTCGAAAAAATTACAATGAAGTAGAATCGGAAAGAATCACCAAACTATTAACCAACACTGCCGAAATATATTATTGGGAGAAATAAACACAAATAGATTTTTTATTCAGGATAAATGGCAATAGATCGGGACCATAGGGCGGATGCAGTCAAACGTATCTCTCTGACTTATTATCTTGAACGTTTGAGGATATTTCCACGTAGAACACTCGGCCACGCTCTAACTTCCAGTTGCCCTTCACCCAGGTGACGACTTAAATTTTATCTTTCAAACCCGACCAAAAATTTGAAACACTAAAAGCCAAGCATCTGAAATTCAGGGGGTAAGATATAAAAATATGACGAAATACAAACAATACAACAAAAATAGCTTCCATTTAGCCATGTTTAAATTTTTTCGACAACATTTTACATGCATCATATTTACATAAAGTCTGATTAATGTTAAAACTTTTAACCCTTTACCCAACGTAACGGCCAAAACCGGCCAGCGCTATTCTCAAAAATCGCCAATTAATTTTCAAAATATTTTCATTTTTTGTCTCAAAAACATAGGTTATGACCCCTCGTTGGAACGAGCTCGTCGAGCTCGTTCCAACGAGGGGTCATAACCTATGTTTTTGAGACAAAAAATGAAAAAAATTAATTATTCAAGAATTTTTTTTGCAAGTGTCGTCTGCTTTTCATGTTAGGTAAAGGGTTAAACGTCACGAGCCAAGCATCACGGAGAGAGAGGTGGTAAGATATAATAAAAGTGTGAGAAATGAAAAAAAGAACAACAAAAATGGCTGCCATACAGGCAGGTTTAATTTTTTTTCTACAAAATTTTACTTGCATCATAGTTCCATAATATATGATTAATGTTAACAATTTGAAGCACTAATATCCAAGTATCTCGGAGATACGGGGGGGGGGGGGGGGGGGGGGGGGGTAAGGTATAAAAATATGAATATACGAAAAAATGCAACAAAATGGCCGTCATTCAGCAGTCTTTAAGTTTTTCCTACAACATTTGACTTGCATCATATTTTTTATAATTCCTAATTATTCCGAAAAAAATAAAACACCAACATTCAACCATCTTGGAGATACAGGTGGTAGCAGGAAACAAGACAGACAGACTGACAAACCGACAGATGGATTGCAATCCTTAAGTCCCCTCTTGGTAACCCGCGGGGAACTGAACTAGAGGCTCTACAGAGCCTGTAATCGCTCATCTGGAAATACGTATAAAAATGTGATTTCCCATAGGCTTTCCATGGTAACTATGAGCTGCAATTGTGGCCATATTTTGCAACATGACATCAACATTACATGAAGATCATTGGTAGAAGGTGTCCCAGTCTTCAATCACGTGAAGTTTCAAAACATTTGAATCCATCAAACAGAATCATAGAGTGTCTCTGGTGGCCATATTTTCCAGCCAACGGGAACAAAAAGAGGATCGTTTGTAGAGGGCCTTCTATAGACCCTATAGACCATTCTTGCCAAGTTTGTGGTTCATGTCAGCTCAATAGTTCCAGAGAGAAGATGAAAATGTGATTTCCTATAGTTTTTTTTCCATAGTAACTATAAACCGCAATTGTGGCCATGTTTGCAATACGATCAACATTAAAGTGAGGAATGTTGATGGCGGGTGTTCCAGTTATCGATCATGCAAAGTTTCAAAACATTTGGCCCTGTGGTTTCAGAGGAAAAGAGTTTTCAAAATTGACCAATCAGAATCAAAGAATGCTTCTGGCGCCCACGGTTTTTCACCCAACAGGAATAAAATGAGTAACAGTTGTAGAGAACCTCTCATAGACAATGCCTGCCAAGTCTGGTTCACATTGGCTCAGTACTTTCAGTAAAGATGGTGAAAATGTTATTTCCTATAGGGTTTCTATTGTAAATATAAACCACGATTGCAGCCATAATTGCAACCCGATGAAGATTAAAATGAGGATCATTGGTAGAGGGGGTTACAGTCATCAGTCACACTAAGTTTTCAAACCATTTGGCTTTGTAGTTTCAAAGAAGATTTTCTTGTAAATGCACACATTTATGAATTCTGTTTTCAACAAAACAAATCAGTAAAAGAAGGTTAAATATTTTTGAAAAAGTACAACTTTTTTTCAGATAGTATTCTCTTTTCAAAATAGCTTTGGATAGGTAAAAGGGTTACAGGAAACACATTACTCCAATTTTTGTCAAATCTTAAAAAGATATACAATAATTACTGTCATCTAAGCTGACATGATTGCAAGAATGTTAGCAAAAACTTCTGTTTTCTCCACCTGTCAACAATCAAGATTATCTGATAAGTAACATGAGTAATGAGCATATATCAGCATCCATGTACAGTTGCAATGGTTTACAGTTAAGGCAAAATAAGTTTTAGGATAATCCTATAAACTGTGTATCTTTTTCTCTTCCTACACTGATAAGACCAGAAGCTGACATCACTTTCTGGAAAGCTCCCTCTGATAGCTTTCCAGAAAATGTCAGATTCTGATCTTGTCAGGGCAGGAGCAGCAGTGTACTTAGTGTATTGCAGTTATGCTACAGCTTATTTTGACTTGTACTGTATACACAATATTTTGGGTTTTTTCCCCAGTTCTCAGTGGAGAAAACTGGAACCAACCCTTACCAGATTCTCAAAAAACAAGATTTTTTGCTGAGAGTACCGATCTTCATACAGACAGGATTGGCATTGGGTTAAGCATTAGAATATAGCCTCTGGTGGCCACATAATTCCATCCTCTCATAGACCATTCCTGCGAAGTTTTGCTCACGTCGGCTCAGTAGTTTCTGAGAAGAAGATGAAAATGTGATTTCCCATAGTGTTTCTATAGTAACTATAAGCCGCAATTGCGGCCATGTTTGTTACCCAATCAACATTAAATGAGGATCGTTGGTAGATGGGGCCCAGTCATCACTTATGTGAAGTATCAAAACATTTGGCCCGTCAGTTTCAGAGAAGATTTTTGAAAATCCACCTATCAGAATCAAAGAATGCCTCTGGCGGCCATGGTTTTCAACCCACGGGAACAAAAGGAAAATCGTTTGTAGAGGACCTCCCAAAGACCATCCCTGCCAGGTTTGGTTCACGTCGGCTCGGTAGTTCCGGAGAAGAAGATGAAAATGTGATTTCCCATAGGGTTTCTATAGTAACTATAAGCCGCAATTGCGGCCATGTTTGCAACCCGATCAACATTAAATGAGGATCTTTAGTAGAGGGGGTCCCAGTCATCATTTATGAAAAGTATCAAAACATTTCGCCTGGCAGTTTCAGAGTAGAAGATTTCTGAAAATCTACCAATCAGAATCAAAGAATGCCTCTGGCGGCCATGTTTTTCAACCCTACGGGACCAAAATGAGGATCGTTTGTAGAGGACCTCCCATAGACTATCCCTACCAGGTTTGTTTTCACGTCGCCTCGATTTTTCCAGAGAAGAAGAGGGAAATGTGTTTTCCTATATGGTTTCTACAGTAACTATAAGCCGTAATTACGGCCATGTTTGTGACCCAATCAACATTAAATGAGGATCGTTGGTAGAGAGGTCCCAGTCATCATTTATGTGAAGTTTCCAAACATTTGGCTTGGCAGTTTCAGAGGAGAAGATTTTTGAAAATTCACCAACCAGAATCAAAGAATGCCTCTGGAAGCCATGTTTTTCATCCGACGGGAACAAAATGAGGATCGTTTATAAAGGACCTCCCATAGACCATTCCTGCCAAGTTTGGTTCACATAGGCTAAGAGGTTACAGAGAAGAAGATGAAAATGTGAAAAGTTTACGGGCGCCGGACGACGGACGACGACGGCCGCCAAGTGATGAGAAAAGCTCACTTGGCCTTTTAAGCCAGGTAAGCTAAAAACTAAGGCCTTCTCGTATTTCATGATAATGTAATTTATTTATTATAATTTTCTTTCCCAGAATTGGCCGTTATCATGCTCGGCAGCTATAACTTCAAACTCGGCTGATATGACGCCGATCTCGCCTGATATGAAGCAACCTACAGTTGTGATGCGTTACCAGGCATCACCAATTTGTTTACATAGAAATGTTTACAGTTATTCATCTAACTCAATCAGACAATATGTACTTGCCAGGCATAATGGAGCAGTTTGAAAAGTGAGATTTTGTATGCTGAGAAATTAGTGGTGGAAATAAGTAAGGACTGGGTGAATGAAGAGAGGAAAGAAGAGAATTGCACAGAAAATTCAACGCAAACTAAGTTTCCGAGTCGTAAGCGAAGATTCCGCGAAGTGGTAGAGGAGGTAGTTTAGCTAACCGAACGTCGCTGCATTCACGGTGGAGAAGCCGAGACGTTCGGATAGCTGAACTAGAAAACATCGGACTTTGTGAAAAAAAAAACGAGAAACAATAACACTGTCTGAAAACTATACGACATCTGAGAACATTTCGAACTTATTTCTTTTGGTTTAATAAATAAAGAGGTTATATATAAGTTTGTTTCACATCGCCAAAATATCAGACCTCTGTAGCTTCAATCAGCCTCTTCGGCTGATATGAAACTAACAAAGTAATAAACTCCGTGTAAGGTCCCACAAAGTAGATCTTCTGTTTCTCAGGCCATTTTTGGTAAAATTGCAAGTGAGTGGGCGGTTTTTTATTTTACCTTTGTAATTATTCCCGTGCCATCAAAAGTTCATGTTCTTGGTTTGTTTTATGTTTTAGGCCTCATAATCTACTGAATAGCATGGGTGATAGTGTGAGTGCAAGATGTTTTTGCCATGCTAAAGCATTTCCAAGCTTTGTTGCACTCAAGGGACAAATTTATCAATTTTATTAACCTGCGTAAAATATCAGACAAAAAGCATTTAATGTTTATTTTTTTAAAGATTGCATTGGCTATAAAAAGAGAGCATGCGGCAGCTAAACGTACCATGCGGGAGGGCCTGTGGGGCAGATTTTTAACTTTTTTTGCGCCTAAAATAAATATATAGTAAGTTTAAGGGATAATGTAAACGAGAGAAAGAAAAACAAAGTATCGCCATTTCATTCAACGCATTCCGACAGCAAGTACTCTTGCCATAATCCAAATATGAAGATAAGTGTCCTTACATCTTATAACACGTATCTTCCGCTTGAGTCCCTGCAACCATTCCAATGAGTAGATTAGTATCTCTACATCTTACAATACTTATCTTCTGCCCTATGATATCCTGCAGTCATTCTAATGTAAAGATAAGTATCGCTAAATCTTAGAATACCTATCTTCACCTTTGTTTTCAACGGTACAAATTCTTGCCGCTATTCAAGTGGGAAGATATGTATCGCTACATCTTAGTTAATACTTAGTTTTCACTACACCACTTTCTCATTTTGTAAAGTTCTTCAGAAATGTTTTTAAGCTAAAACTTCTCACATTAGGCTGTGTCTGATAACTGTCTGTTTACTTTGGAATCTCTAACTTCTCTCCAGGTATTCCACCTGAAAATTGTCCGACACGATGTAATCTAAGCTGTTCAAATTGACCTTAAACCCTAATGAAGAAATAAACAAACATAAAACTGTGCACATTTGACGTTTATGAACCAAGAAGTGGGCCGATCCGTCCCGGGACGGGTACCCGTGCCCATGGGAGGAAAATTTCTAGCAGGACGCGAACACGGAAGAATCGCACACTCACCATTTATAAAATGGATATATAGATGGGGAGTAGTGATACTTGCAAAATGTGAGTAGTGTAAATGGACAAGAGGACTCAAGGGGCCCGAATGACAAAAATGACAAAGATCCATCGATTCTTTGCACGAACATTGAAGGATTTTTAAAAACAAGAACTGATCCTGGTAGTGTGGAACGCCACGGGGGACACGATTTCGATCGCACCTCACCATAATCTTAGTTTTTTCGAGCAAATCGCGTTCATCACGATCGAAATGTATGGATTTGTTCGATGTGACACGTCCACGTTCACACAGTCCCTTTTCCCCGATTCTCGCAATGGGTAGACGAGGTATCGTGGGTTCAACTTTTCGATTTCTCTAACGATCAACGTTGCGCCCGCTTCGGAATTTTAACAAACTCCCTCTCTTAAAAATTCCTTTTAGGTGCGCTCGTGTGCGCTCGTAACTTTTGACGACGACCGTTCTCGGGAAAACACTCACCTTTTTGCAGAGGTGACACGGACCCACATTTTAGGTGATTTTTTTTCTACAGAATACCGTCAAAACGACACGACCGGTGCGGATGGAAGGCCAGCGATCCAACGTCGATTCCCATGGAAAAACGGAGTTCGACTCGAGAGGGTGAATTTATCGGTGCGCCTGAATCCCCAGGCGACGACGTGGTGAGGTTTTTGGCATGGAGAGAGAGATAGCCCGCTGGATGCCACGTTGCGTGAAAATCCGTAGTAGATTTTTTAGGGTTAATATTTAAATGTAAATGGATATAATTTATTTTTTTTTGATCGATGGAATCAATTGTTTTTTCTCAGAAATTTTTTTTTTTCAAACGCGTGAGTCGAAATAATTGCAAGCACAGGTATTTCAATCATTTTTGGATAATTAAAAGTATTGTATTAACATTATTGAAGGTTGTATTTTAGTGTGTGAAAAGTGTACTCGAAATAACTGTCTACAGCAAGGTATATCGTGATGTGAATTATAATGCGAATTAGATCGTGATGTGAATTTATAATTTGAATTAGGTAAACACAATTTTAATCGTTTCTATTCTACTGAAAGGACTGTTATAATCTCATGAATGAACTCTTTAATATAAACCAATTAGGCAAGAGTTTTTTCTTTGCGAAATGTATAATTATGATCGGTATGTGTCGTCCGTTATTCTTCAGTGAACTTGAAAGTCAAAATGAATAATTTTGCTCGCTATTTATCATTTGTGGGAATGAATGGTGACAGAATGCGCGCCGATTTTCAAAAAACAACATATTACTGACTGGAGAAAACCCATGAAATGCGCATCAATCTCAAATAAGATATTTTCTGACTACGGGAAACCCCAAGATATTTCTGACTAGGGGAAAACCCAAGATATTTCTGACTAGAGGAAAACCCATATGTACCTAAAAAAATATTTTACAATTAATAATTCACAAAAAATAAAATTGAAAAATTACAAAACAATTTTTGACAAAAAATTATTTTAATAATAAGAAGTAGAAAAAACAAGAAAAATATGTTTTTATATTAACAATTATTATCATTAAAAAAAAAATACACTCACAAAAATTTTGTCATTGAAGAAAAAAAACTTGTCAAAAAAAAGTTGTTATTTTTACATATATATAATAAGAAGTAGAAAAAAAAAAAAAATTTTTTTACAATTAATATTTATTATCATAAAAAGTATAACAATTCACAAAAATATTTTTTTGAAAATCACCAAAATGTTTTTTTTTACAATTAACAATTATTATCATAAAAAAGAAATAATCAGTCATGACATCGTCAATACCTAAACAATCAGCATTAAAACTAAAGAGAATCGAGAGATTTTCAAAGTTCAGTAGTAAAATTTATAGACTACAATGGCACGACGCCATCGAATTGAAGGACGTGGTGATGAGTGGATTGAAAGAGGAATACGACAAATTTTCATTGCCTTTGAAATTGAACGAGACCGCCTTGGATTTAATGTACAAATGTCAAGACGATCTATTAACCATTCTAAAGGAAAATATAAAAGAATTCGGTGCAGATGATCTGTCTCTAATCTACGGGAGTAATATATATCCGAACGTCTCCAAAGAAGTCGTCGACAAATTGAATCTGGACATCGTGGAAGAACGAAGATTCGAGAGGGTGAATCTAGTTTTCCGATGGATTTTTCAGCGGGGAAAAGATAGCTCTCAGGAAAAGGATAGCTTTAAAGTTAACATGCTCATAACGGACGCAAATATGATAAAAAAGTTAGAGTTAGTTCATTATAGATAGATCTTAAATCTCAATTCGAAAAGTTTATTAAAGTATTTATCATGAAGTAGTACTCATTTTTTTAAATTTTTTTTTCTATATTTTTTTTGTCATTAAAGAAAAAAAAATAAACAAAAAAAATATATATATATAATAAGAAGTTTAAAAATTCACAAAATTGTTTTTAAAAAAAATTAAAATAAATATTTATTTATTAATAAAAAAAAAATGCCAGAAACAAAAAATCATACCGCGGAAAAAAAATTATATTTTTCTACCAAATCTGAGTTGAAAAAGTATGGTAGAAATCTAGGAATTGAAAATTATAACCGTTACAAAACTAAAGAACGATTGATCGAAGCCGTGTGCGAGGAGACCTGTGATCTATCACTGGTGAAATTACAAGCCAAAGTGTGTCAGTCGTTGAAATTGAAAGGTGTTAAATACATGAAAAAAGAATGCATAAGTCATTTGCTCGACGGAAAGGGAATGGACGAAAGATATGCGGTAGTGACAAAAACAACTTGAATCGCAAAAAAGCATGAGAAGATAGCGACGACAAAAAAAAAGAATGTCAACAGACGACTGAGAAAACTAAGAAGAAGATAGCCATTAAACGAAAAGTGGTGGAGTGACAGAAGGTTTCGAAAGAGAATAATAAAAAAAATGAAAAGTGATGCGGTTCGAGATGATGATTTGTTAGAAAAAAAAAACGATGGATGCAATCAATGGAGCGGTGAATGGAAATAAGGATCTCGATGCTATAATGGATATCATGATCGAAGCGTCGAAAAAATCATCATCAATTTTGATAGAACAAGATGAAGCCATCAAAGGATGGTTTAAAACTTTCGTCGTGAAGCCTGGTCTCATGAAAAAAATCGATCCTGAATCGTTCATGGAACGGATGAAGGATAGAGTGTTGAACGTAATTCAAAAACACATAGGTAAGAGTTTAAAAATAAGAATGATCTTGTATTGTCTGATGAAAAAGGTCGACCTGCAAACGGGTAAGATCCTGGAACAAGAGGCATTTTTCTGATCTAAAAACGAGATTGTGTTCAGAGATGACGAATTAGTTGACGTTTATAAAGTAATGAAAGACAAAATGATGGAATCTATGGCTACTTTTCAAAACAAGGGACGTAATTGGACGTTCGAGAACATATTGAATCTTCAGGTTAACGTGGATGGACACGATCCTTTGAAAGCATCTTCCTACATAAATTTACCTTATTTCATATTTGAAAAACAAGCCGTGATCAACATGCAAAATGAGATGATAACGAGTGTTTCAAATAGGCGATCACATCGGCCTTGTATCCCGTAGAAAAGGATGCTCAGAGAGTTTCCAAGTACTCAGAGACTTGTAAAAATTTCGATTGGACGGGAGTATCTTTCCCAGCGCGGTTGAAAGATATCGGAGATTTCGAAAAGCTAAATCCCACCGTGGCCGTGAACATCTTGGGATGCGAGGGAGACGATAAGAAGGAGTAGTCTATCCTCTCAGACTGACTTCACACAAAGAGAGAGAAAAGATTGTTAATTTGTTATTAATTTCAGAGGGTGACAATCAACATTATTGCTGGGTTAAAGAAATGAGTCAATTGTTGTGGAAGCAGATTAGTAATCATAAGTGTGGGAGATTTTTTTTGTTTTAACTGCATGAATTCTTTCCGTAGTCAAGAATCGTTGATGCGTCATCAGGAATATTGCAGCGAAAAGCACGACGTTGCCGTCGAAATGCCTAAACCTAACACTTACGTGGATTTTCGCAACTACAAAAAAAGATTAGAACCACCATTTGTCATCTACGCCGATTTCGAATGTTTCACAAAGAAAGTGAATTCTTGCCAGCCCGACGAGCGTAGGAGTTATGGTGATTAATATCAAAAGCATGTACCTTCGGGCTATTGTTATTATGTGAAATGTTCTTTCGACGATCGAGAAACGTCAGGTCCATTCGTCTATACCAAACGTTCAGATGATGACGGTGTGGCTCAAAGATTCGTATAAGAGTTAGAATTGAAAATTCAAATATTATACGACAAATTTAAAAACCTAAAGACATGATCATCACGCCAGAGCAACAGCGAGAATACAACGAAACCACCGAATGTCACATCTGTAGACAAATATTTGCTAATAATTGTGAAAATAATAAAAAAAAAAGTTAGAGATCACGATCACTACACCGGTCTGTTTCACGGCGCTGCTCACAACAAATGTAATTTGAGATTTCGAGACGCTCAATTCTATCCGGTGATATTTCACAATCTCTCGGGTTACGACAGTCACTTGTTCGTGAAAAAATAAGGGTGTTTGCGAGGAGGAGTTGAATTGCATCGCGCAAAACGATGAAAAATATACTCTCCCAAAAAAGAAAGTGGGCATGCTAAAAAATAACACTAAAAAAGATATCTATCATTTTCATTCATGGAAATTTTATTCAATCACAGATGAATCAATTGTGATCAACACGAGAAATTTCATTACGCTTCGACGAATGCTCTTGGTGCCATGGAGAGTCAGAGACACTCAGCGTCAAACACAAAAGTCACACACTCATTATCTGGTATGACCTCCGTCTGCATCGACTGCTGCTGTGCATCTACGCCTCATGGAAGCGAACAAGTTAGCATGGAAGTGTTGTGGGATGTTGTTCCATATTCTGATAAGCTGTCTTTGGAGTTCCACAAGCGTTGACGGTGCATGGGGAAGCCGGCGTAGCTGACGTTTCATTTCGTCCCACACGGGCTCAATGGGTGAGATATCGGGCGAATTTGCGGGCCAGGGAAGAACATCCACTTGTTGTTGCTGCAGATACTGTTGAAGAACACGAGCTGCGTGGGGTCGGGCGTTGTCCTGTTGTAGAATGACGTGACGTTGCAGAAATGGGACAACAACAGGTGTAAGCACTTCATCACGATATCTGGCTGCATTGAGATTGCCATCAATAATGACCAGCTCAGTTCTGTTACGGGCAGTGATGCCACCCCACACCATGAGAGACCCTCCCCCATAACGGTTTCGCTCCACGACACATGGATGTGCGTAGCGTTCGTGTCGAGGTCTGTACACTCTCTGGCGGCCATCTGATAATGAAAGATGGAAACGACATTCATCTGTGAATAAAACACGTCGCCACCAGTGTAAGGGATGCCTGAGATGTTGTCTACACCACTGCAGTCGAGCACGACGATGACGTAACGTCAAAATCGGACGAATTGCAGGTAAGCCGTATTCTCTCAGCCGGTTGATTACTGTTTGAGGATGTATCCGTCTCAGGTTAGGGATGTTCCTGGCTGTCGTCGTTGCCGTTTCCGGAGATGGACGACACGGATATACCGATCTTGTGCAGGGGTTGTAACTCGGGGTCTCCCGGAGCGGGGTCGGTCTCGAACGTCATCATGTTGTGCATGTCGATGGACTAGCCTGTCTACAGTGTTATGGTGGCAGTTCAAATGCTGGGCAACCTCTCTGTGTGTTCTGCCAGCTCTAATCATACCCAGGGCAAGGAGACGTTGATTCATTGTCAATCTTGGCATGCTAATGTGGATGTGGAGTCGTTTTAACAGCAGCGCAAGTTTGAATGTGAACGATAGGAAGGCCTTACTTTAGTGTTTAAATACCTAAAGATTCACTCTGCTGCATGAATTTTCAGACTCTCCACGTGCAAAACCTGCCTTTTCACAAACGTGCAGCACGTCATTTAACGTTAATGCAATTTTAACTGGGAAAGCTGTTTTTGTGTTCAATATAACTTATTCATGAACAGGTTAACACTCTTTACATCTACGAAATTATTTTTTGGGAGTTTGATCAATTTCTGCAATGCACACTTTCTTTTTTGGGCGAGTATACATTTCATTCACTAAATGTAAAGTCGTCGATAAAAAGAGAGTCATCGATGGTTTGATTGAGAAAACGAGTCCCATCCATAGAGAGATACGTTTCATCGATAGTTATAAATTTATGTCAACCCGTCTGGCAAAATTAGACAACAGTTTGAATAGGGAGAAGTTTAAAATCATCAGTAAACATTTTAATGATCGACGAGAATTGGTGGACATTATGTTGAGGAAAGGCGTCTATCCTCACGATTATATGAGTGATCTCGAAAAATTCGACGACATTGCTTTACCTCCCAAAGAAGATTTTTATTCAAAATTATACCAGTCTTACATTTCCGATGATGATTACAAACATGCGCAAAAAGTGTGGACATTATTTGACTTGAAATCCATGAGAGAATATCACGACCTCTATTTGAAAAAATGACGTGCTTCTCTTGGCTGATGTGTTCGAAAATTTTCGACGAGTGTGTCGTCGACATTACGACCTAGATCCGGCTTGGTATTTCTCTGCACCCGGACTCGCTTGGGACGCTCTCTTAAAAACGACCGAGATTCGATTGGAATTATTAATGGACGTAGACATGTTGCTCATGTTCGAAAAAGCTGTGAGGGGTGGTGTCTCTATGATTTCTACTAGATATGCTGAAGCTAATAATTATCACATGGGAAAAGGTTTCGATTCGGAAAAACCGAATAAATACATACATTATTGGGACGCTAATAATTTGTACGGTTGGGCTCTGAGTCATCCTTTACCGATCGGAAATTTCAAATGGGTCGAAACGTTGGAAGAAAAAGAAAAATGGAGAGACTTTTATCCTTGTATTCAGGAGGTTGATTTGGACTATCCGGAAACGTTACACGATTCACACAATGATTATCCGCTAGCTCCCGAACGAATAGAAGTGAATGGTGTCGAAAAACTCGTTCCTAATTTAAATCTCAAACACAAGTATCTGGTCTACTGCGAAAATCTGAAACATTACATCGATAGCGGAATGAAATTGATCGACGTGCATTAAATCATTCCATTCGATGAGGAGCCTTGGATGAAAAAATACATCGATCTCAACACGAATTTAAGAATGCAGACCGAGAGCAACTTCAAGAAATATTTCTTCAGACTCATGAACAATTGCGTGTTTGGGAAATCTATGGAATTAGGAATAGAACTAACGTTCAACTGGTCACGTCTGAAGAGAAGTCTAGAAAATTAAATGTGAAACCCAATTATCAACATAGAACCATATTTGATGAAAATCTAGTGGCCGTGCACATGCAAAAGACGCATCTAAGATTCGATGAACCCTGTTATCTCGGAGCGATCATCTTAGACATTAGCAAGCAGTTGATGTATGAGTTTCACTATGATTACGTCAAAGCGAAATTCGATTCGAAAGCTAAACTATTGTTCAGCGACACAGACAGTTTAGCTTACGAAATAGAGGCTAAGGACATTTATGAGGACATAGTGTCAGACGTGAATGAATGGTTCGACACGAGTAATTATCCCGATGATCACCCGTCTAAGATTCCAAAGGGTGTCAATAAAAAGGTGTCGGGTAAATTTAAAGACGAGAGCGGTGGAAGACAAATCACCGAATTCGTGGGTTCGAGACTTAAATTGTACTCTTATCTAATCGATGGTGAAGTGATCAAGAGATGAAAAGGCATTCAAGCGTGTGTGACGAATAAAAACACAACTTTTGAAGAGAATAAAGACTGTCTTTTTGAAGGTTCGACAGCGTATAAAAAGAATGGCTACGATTCAAAGCGAAAAGCATGAGATGTACACCAAAGAAATCAATAAGATTGCATTGACTGCCGATGACAATAAGAGAATTATATGCGAGGACAAAATACACACTTTCGCACTTGGACATTATTCCGCGACATTTCAACAAAATCGAGAGACTGAAGACGTTGAAATGTCATAAGTTAAAAAAACACTCGTAAGTTTTTATAAATAAAGCAAAAAGAATAGAGAAAAAAAAATAATAAATAAAAAAGAAACAAAAATAAAAAAAACATATTATGAATAAGAAGAATATAAAATGCATATCCGTAGAAGGTGTCGTCTTACCCAATGAACCCCTATCCAACATTGATTTATTGAAAGTGGCAAAAGATTTAAAAATCAAACATTTTCGAGGTGAGTTTTCTAGAGATGCCTTACCATGAAAAAAAGACTGTGATTCAGAATGTGGAATTTTGAATTTGGATGATATCGGAGGTGAGGGCACGCATTGGGTCACATAGTTTTCGAATCGGAATAAAAAATATTATTTTGATAGCTATGGAATCTCACCACCGATAGAAATAAGGAACTATTTAACGTCAGTTATTTACAATACCGAACGAGTGCAAGTACCGGATCGAGTGTTTTGCGGTCATCTATGCCTCTTTGTTCTCAAGAGATGGTCGGACGGAGATCACTTTCAAGATATTCTGAACGATTTACATTAAAGAAAATTGTTTTTTGGTATATATATAGAGAGAGAGAGATATAATAAAAAAAATTTTGGTTGCATTAATTAAAAATAATAAAAAAAAATATTTAATTTTAAATAATAAAAAACAAAACAAAGCAAAACATGACAGTCGATTAATTCGGTCGCGCTGTCGATAATGAAAGTTCCTCTACAAAGAAAAGAAGAACCACAGTCGAAATTGTTGATAACATTGCCAAATTGGACGAACGATACAGTCAAAGATATGAACCTGGACAAGAACCTTTAAATTTAAACAATAAGAAAATATACAATCTTCCCAAACCGACCAATCAGTCGGATACCGCGACTAAAAAATACGGCGATAGAGGAGCCAAAAATTTCCAGCAGATAATGAGAGATAATTACGTGAATAAAGTCATGGTGGACGATCTCGACTTAAAATCTAAATGAGTGGTGAATGTAGTGGATCCTAGAGATTCGACCGATGTTGCCTCTAAAAGATATGCGGACGACGCTCACGGGGGATTCAGTAAACATCTGAGAGATCGCTACGTTCTAAAGTGATGCAGCCTGAATTGAACGCAAATTTTAACACGATATTTAATGTACTCGATCCCACAAATCCCAAGGATGTGGCAACCAAACAATATGTAGACTTGGAACTGAGAAAGAATAACGTCGATGAGCTAGAAATGAAATCGGATATGGATGCGAGATTCAATAAGATATTGAATCTGTCTGCAATCGACGATATGGACAAAGACTCGATGGCAGTGAACAAAGGCTACGTGGATTCTGCCATACAGGATTCTTAATCCTATCTGGAATTTCAAGTCGCCGACTTATATCTGAACAAACAATCTGGAGGAAAAATGGAGGCCGGCATCAACAAGAACAAGAACGGTTACGAACTATTCGGTCTCGATGACGAGGTGGAATACGATTCCAGTGCAGTCAGTAGAAAGTCCTTGGAAGAAAATACGGTTTAGAGAAAAGGTGATATGATGGAAGGCAATATAGACATGGGAGGGTACGCACTCACGAATCTGCCGGATCCCACTCACATGATGGATGCCTGCAATCTGATCTCCATCGTGGAAAAGATAAAATACGCCAGACAATTGATCACTATCTGGGCCGAGGAGAGCGATGCATTAGATGAGGGAAAGCCGAATGGTCTTTTGGAAATGGGGTAGCGGACCATTGCACGGTCTGATAAGATATCCCATGCCTGTGGGAGGCGATATCATTTGAATGAGTCTAACGTCTATGGACTTGAGCGAAAAAGCAATCGTCAATCTCGCGGTGAACGATGTGGAATGTGAAAAGAGTTACAGTGTCGAAAAGACGAAGAAGCAATATTCGAACGATAGCATCTTCAGTACACATCTCAAGGCGCAGACGGGGGATAGGATCAATTTCAAGACGAAAACCAATAATCCTCAAGCTGCCACTTCAGTGGTCTCTCTGTTGATCGAACTGGACCCCCCAAACAAACAGTGAGTGCAAAAAGCAAAAAAAAAAAAAAAATAAATAAATAAAATAATCACTTTTTGTGATGTGGGGAGACAACTCCAAAAACAAAATATAATTGGATTTTTGAGACATTGATTTATTCTCAAAATCCAATTATACTTTGTTTTTATTACTTTTTATTTTTGTTTTGGTTTAACATTCTTAAAACACTCATCCATGTCTAAACCAAGATTCAACATAGCAATAATAAGTTCTTCAAAAGCCGTTTCTCCTCTATATGTTTACGTATCTAGTAAATATCTCACGCAATCTTTCATCGTTCTTCCCTGTTTTTTTAACCATTTCTGAAGTCAATATTACGGATGTTGTCATTTCCAATCGATCTAATATATTTAATAAATTGCTCTCATTTATGTTACCTACCAACTGCGTTCGATTTCGTCTCAAACATTCTCTATCTTGATAATTAATTTTTTTAAGGTTTTTTTTTATTATTATTTATTTTTGTTGTATATTTTATCGATATTTTTTGGGGAGGTATTTTTATTTTCCATTTTTTTATATATATCATCGAACGGTAGACATGCCCGTCCGATTCGAATTCTAACTCTCTATCAGATAGGAATAGAGTAAAAGCCTCGCTTCTCCTCGGTGCATTCTTATCGAATTGCATCTTGATCTGAATGTCTAAGACACTACTCTTGAGTTGCTCGCTCTGTTTACTAACGTCAAATACGAACAGGGGATACATCGATTTATATTCGGTGGGAGTGATGTTATGATTACCCATCAATTCGTCCAGTTGATGATATTTCTTTCTGAAATCCGAGGCGTCGCCATAGTCTGCAGAAATCATTCTTATCGAAAAAGGCACTGTAATCGATGGCCGGATATCTCGTGCATTTAGAAATACCTGCATGTTCCCCAAGTTACAATCATCGAGCAGGGAAGGATTTTTCTCTTGAGACCCATCCCTATCGGTTTGAAATGCCACTATGATGAATCGCGGTCTTACGAAGCAGAATTTATGGTCAATCTCCAATCGAAGTGATTGCTAGATGGTGGAATACTAGCCGTGTCCCACTGTCTCATTCTAAATCCCACTGGTAATTTACTCTTCGATTCTATGATCTTGTAGAACGTACTTTTCCACGACTGAAGGCAATATGTGTGGAACGAACCAAGATATCTTGTTCAGATGTATCTTACCTGCATCGGTCGCAGCGGGTCTCATAATGGCTTCGTCGTTTCCTTTTCAAATCAACGTCAGATTGTGTTTGAATCCATAGAGAATCTTATCGTAATCTTCTGCGAATCCAAATATGTGTTTCAGAGGTATCCTGAATGAAAACGTTCCTTTGGGTCTCGATGTCTTGATGACGTAATTAAATCTCAAGGCGGCACTGGTATTGGTTGCACTCATTCCGCCAACAGTATCTTTCACCCACAATTGATTGAGTCCTTTACATTTCGAAAAATCGTCCGTATATGTCAAGAGTCCATTCATCGTGGTGGTTTATCCGGGATGAAACACAGATTCTATCTCTTGTCCCGAGAGCATGTATTTTATATTACTGAAAAAACGCATCATACCATTATTGGCTAGAATAACCACGTCATCATCGGCATAATCGCTTCCGTCTTCCTTGGTGGGACACCCCTGTATCACTATGTAACTTTTTCTTGGATGAACGAACAGATCGTGAGTTTCGACATTGATTCTTATTTCACCGGCATTGTTAAGACTGGTTCCAATCACTGGTTCATACTCGTGAACTTCATATTCTTGAATGCTTTCGTCTCTCAATATACCTTCGGTTATATCTAATATATTCGGCATGTTTTTGTTTTTTGTTGTCTGTGTGTGTTAATTCACATTTTTTTTTAATTAATAATTGTTTTTTTTTAATTATTAATTTTATTTATTTTTTTTCTCCTTTTAACTATATATGAGCAAAAAAAAAATAAAAGTGAAGGATTGGTTCTTCAAAGTGCCGTCTTCTGCAATTCTTGTTGGTAAAATATTCCGATGATTTCTCTACTGTCATCTTCATCATCCTCTAACGCTTCTATTTTGTGAGTCACCGGATCCGTGTAAAATATTTTAACGATCTTAAAGATTTCTTCAGTCCATCGAAGAGTGTAACCTTTTGCAAAGAGTGACTTAATAAGAAGTGATTCTCACTCGATCACCGACTGCAAATTTCGGTGATTGAACTCCTTCTTGATCTTGATCCTTTTGGGAGAGAGATTAGCGAAGACGCTAGATTCCACGGGGTTCATCTTGATTGATCTGTGTCGCATATTGTTGTATTCTTCAACCAGTCCATCTAGAACATCGATATATTTCTTGGTCTTATTAGCCGTGAAATACTTGTACATTTTTTCCTTCATGGTTCTATTCCAACGTTCGATCATGTTAGCTTTCCCTTCATTTTCGACGGAATAGAGGTCGACCAATGGATGAACGTGACTGTTGTAAAATTCCTTCCCTTTCTCCACCCATAATTTATCCGGTTTTCGAGAAGACGATGCAAATATGCTCTTCAGAGCCTCGGCCATGCAAGGTCCCGATTTATTCTTCAGAGGTCTCAGCCATCCGTATTTCGAAAACACGTCGATAACCGTCGGTATGTACTTAATGCCCTTGTTCCATTTTGAAAGTGATTTCATGCCGACCAAATCGGCTGACCAGATCTGATCCAGACCCTTTACGAATACACTTCTCCTTCTAAATTTACGCGTGACGGGTTTGTGTAGTTCGTTCGCCAATGCATTCATTAATAATATTTTTTGAACATTTTTTTTTTCATGACCCCATCCGAATCGACGTTTGGTACCGACCACTTTACTGACCAACGAACGTTCGAGCCTCACTCTCCTAGTGGGATTTGGTATATTTTTCAACGTTGTCAACATGTTTTTATCACAGATTCGATTACGATTCTCGACGGCGGGATATTTAGCGTAGCACAGATCGTGAGTGAAACCCTATTGATGGGTTTGCTGCAAGATTTAGGTGCCAGATCTCGACTCAGTCTCTTATTTATTTTCGTGCCAGGTCCCGTGAATTGATGTCCTGACAGATGCATTTCAACGGGTAGATTATTAATCAATTTATTCGTCAGACCGGCACCACGTTTGACGAATTGCGTTTTTGTCGAACCACACATTTTACACATTCCACGAAGCATGGGACTTTTATTTTTTGTCAGTACCTTTTTAACATTAACCATATCAGTAACTCTCTTGCATTTGATGCAATACGTTTTTGTTTGTTTTTTCGTATATATTTTAATTATTTATTTTTTTTTAATTTATATATAAAGTTTTCTTCTTCTTTTATATATACACTTTTTTCAATCGATTGCTTCTGGAATCTTTTTGGGATCCAATAATTTACAAAGCGATTGTCTCGCTTCTTCCCTACCTTTTTCCGTGAGAGATTCCTTCAGTTCTTCCCTGAGATTCTGAAGACTCTTGATTCTTATCTTTGCTTTCATGACTTCGTATTTTTGTTTTTCGTTCAATATGTCAATGAATTCGCCATCCGAAATCCTACCATCTTTCAATGCCATAGAGATCTTATCCGACACGGAATCGATCTTTGCATCAGCCAAAACGCTGATGTTTTCATGTTTCTTGGCCTTCATGGATAATTTCTTAGACATAAATTTTCCGATCATACTGACAAATCCGGCAGTCAAAGTCAATCCTTCTATGGTCAACACGACCAGAAGAGCAATGAGGGTGGTCGACAATAGACTGATTCCAGCAACGTTCAAACCCATAGAGATCGTGATAAGAGTCAAATCCACACCACTCACAAATTTCTCTTATCTCGAATATTTCTTATTGAGCGAACAATGAGAACCTCTCTCTTGCATTAGATACGATTGAATTATATTGATTTGTTCGATTCAATACATCTGCACCTCATCATCGCTATATTTTGGTGGTAGAAGAGGTGCCGTGTGCTCCATCTTCTTTAACGATGGATAGATGTTTTTACTTCGAAGTTCCATTTTTATTTCAGTTTTATTGTATATCTATTATTATATATTTTTTATATATATATTTTTTTCACTCTTTATAATTTTAACAAAAAAACATTTTTTTTAGTTGTGGTGGCAATCATCGTTGTTAGAAAGATACAGGGAATAACACACATCATCGTCATCGTCGTCGTCAGGAAGATACAGAAAATAACACAGTGTGATTTTTAACAACTTTCAATGAAACCAAGCTCTCGATTTCATGGAATTGTTCATTATAATTATTATATAAAAAAGAAATACTCTATTGTTTTAGTTTTTTTTTTCTATTATTACGAATATTATTTTTTTTAGTTTCTAATATATATATATAAAAAAACATTTTTCTGTTAAATTTTAGCGGTCTCCCCGTTTCCAACAAATATTCCAAAACATGCTTCCTGTCTTCAGTGGTGAGACTTCGATGCGTTAACTTCAGTTCTTCCGATTTTGTAGGCTCGGGTTCTCCAATGCAAGACACAAATTCTCTCCAACATTTGATCACGTTTTCACGTCGGACGTATTCCAACGCAGGCATGAAATACATGGTGATGGTGTCTTCCCATTCCATCCAAAGACAGGAATGATCAATGTGATTAAATTCTTTCTACTTTTGACAACCGAGGCATCTTTCGTTCAAGACACGAGGAAGTTGTTCGTTCATACAAATCGTGTAAGCTCTGCACAGTGCTCTTTGAAGAAACCAAGCTCTCGATTCCATGGAATCGTTCGTCATAATTTTTATATAAAAAACAAAAATATTCTATTGTTATTATTTTTTTTTTCTATTATTATGTTTTTAATATTATTTGTTTTTTCTCTTTTATATATATTTAGTTTTTTTTTAATAACATCATATCTATTCATCTCATCATCAAATGAATGAACGAATACTTCTCGTCTATTACGACCATGCTTATTGGAAAGAGTCCCAAGAGCGCTCCCATGCCCTGAGCTGGCAACACCGTCTTCGCAAGAATGGGTAATGCTTTGGCGGCGAGTCCCGCCAATAGCGGTAAGAAACCGCCTTTCCTTTTCAGATTATATTTCAATTGAGCAGGACTCAATCTCACCATCGTTCTCATTCGATTACGAATCACTTTCTCCATCCTTTTGATTTGAGTTTTAGTCCAGGCAATCCAATCGCTACTGCCACTCACCAGATCTTCGTAACTGAATTTAAATCTAACGGCCTCACCTCGATGACTCAACACTCTACGAAGTTCAGCTTTCTGTCCTTTGGATATGTTATTTTTTTTTCAATTAGAAATATTACCAGTTAGTGATTTTTTAAATTATTATAAATATTATAAGTTTTTTTCAATTTTTTTTTATTTGTCATATAAATATGTAAAAAGTGAAAAAAAAAATTATTAAATGAAAATTTTTTTTTTTTTTTTTTTCAAAATTTTATTGATTTTTATTTTATTTTCCAAATTATATTTATTTTTAATTTTTTTCATTTACTTTTTTTATATCTCTCTGATGTGAAATCATATAGTCACTCTCTCTCCGCGAAGATCTAAAACTATTCTACTACTCGCTTCGGGCGCAGCTTTCTTACCCGCATCAATCGCCGTTTTCTTTCCGATTTTGAGATCGCTCGACGCGATCTGTTTCGCGGCATCGTCGGTGAATTTACGAGTTATAAATGGCGTCATCGAATCCATGATACCCGATCTACCGTAGACGTAAGATCTAGCGTATCCTCTGTTATTTAATACTAACATTTTTTTTAATTATTATTATTTATTATTATTTTTTTAGTATATATTTTTTTTATTTACTTAATATTTTTTTTTTTTTTTCTCTTACTATTTTATTATTTCAAACAATTCATCATCTTTTGATAATCCTTCTTAGTCAATACCTTCTGCCTCAACAATTCGTCGCACACGCTCACTATCTCGTTATCCAATCCGGTGTTACCAGCCTCTCTGCTTGCCATCAACAAATTCAATCTCCCCATCTAGGCATCGGGATCGCGCGGAAGAAATATCGTGTCGGTCATTCCCTTCCCAGTCGTCGATTTCACAAAATACTTGTTTGCCTTCCATATGGGTTCCACCACGTGCTTCCACTTGCAACCTCTCCTATCCTTCGGTCTCGTCTCTTGGGGATCGTCGTTCTTCTTCATGGCGTGAGTCTGAACCAGAATGTCTCCGTAATTTTTGTAATCCTCCTCTGTGTAATCGTCGGGTCTCTTGTGAGAAAACAGAGTGTACAATCCATCGGTCAGTTCGTACCTGTTCGGACCGACGATCAAATAGTCGCCTTCAAACCATATTTTCATGTCACCAACGAAATCGTCATCACCTTCCTGACGAAATCCGTAAATCTCATCTTTTTCCCTACCGTCATCATATCTGACGCTACTCGCATCGGTCTCGATCCTCTCCGGAGTGTGTTAGGACAAATTTCTCGGCGTAACACTACCGACGCTACTCGGATAGGTCTCGAGTCCCGGAACGAAATCGGAGAAAGTTCTCGGTGCTAAAGTACTAGGATGCAAACTCATCCTCAGAGAACCTTCTTTTATGGGTCTTAATTCCTCCACGATCTCTTTCCTAGCTCGTTCCTAAACCTCGGTGACGGGTTTGAACAACTTGGTAGCCTATCGTCTCAATCCCATCTCTCCCAATCGTCTTGCCCTATCCTGCGCCTGAATATTCTCCTTACTCTGCATTAATTCGCTAACCTGCTCGTCCCTTCGCTTCGAATCTCCGATGTGTAGAAACATTGTTTTTTTATTTATTATTATTTTTTTTCTTTTTTTTTTAATAAAAAATATGATTTTTTTTGTATTCTTATTTATTTTTTTTGAATGTTGTTTTATATATATATCTTTTGTATTCTTATTTTTTGAATGTTGTTTATATATATTTTTAAAAAAACAATTTTTATATCGTCCATCTTACAAACATATGGGTTTTTCCCTAGTCAGAAATATCTTGGGTTTTCCTCTTACGTCATCACCGATGGGTTCGGACCCACGGGCCTACCGATAAATTCACCCCGGATTTTCACGCAACGTCGCATCCAGCGAGCTATCTCTGTCTCTCCTTGCCAAAAACCTCACCACGTCATCGCCTGAGGATTCGGGCGCACAGATAAATCCACCCTCTCGATTCGAACTCCGTTTTTCCGTGGGAATCGACGTTGGATCGCTTGTCTTCCATCCGCACCGGTCGTGTCGTTTTGACGGTATTCTGTCGAAACAATTCACCTAAAATGTTCGTCCGTGTTACCTCTGCAAAAGGGTGAGTGTTTTCCCGAGAACGGTCGTCGTCAAAAGTTACGAGCGCGCCTAAAAGAAATTTTTAAGAGAGGAAATTTTATAGAGTTTGTTAAAATTCCGAAGCGGGCGCAATGTTGATCGTTAGAGAAATCGAAAAGTTGAACCCACGATACCTCGTCTACCCGTCATCCATTGTGAAAATCGGGGAAACGGGGACGATGTGAACGTGGATGTGTCACATCGAAAATCCATACATTTCGATCGTGATGAATGCGATTTGCTCGAAAAAAACGAAGTTTTTGGTGAGGTGCGTAAAATGCGCTCGTGTCCCCCGTTCCTCACTACTGATCCTTATTATTTAATGTTAATTTCTGCATAATGATTGGGGCAGTGAATGTCTAATTGATAGAAACTTGGTCTGAACTAACTTGATCCCACTATACCAAATAACAAAAGAAACTGACTAACGGATATGAATAAGAATATTTTAAAGAATTGTCCTCCCAATGCACATTAAAATGTGGTCAAGGAACCCAAATCTGAACCCAGAGACTTGATTTGAACCTGAATCTGCCCCTCATGAGGATGCTGTATACCAAACATCAAAATGTGATGGCTTGTAGACGTGAAGAAGATTAAGAGAGTTATTATTTGGGCTCCCATTATGAGCGCAACTTTGAACCCAGAGAGACTTGATTTGAAAGAACTCGTATCTGACCCTCATAATGATGCTGTTGAACAAATATCAAAAGATTTTCCTTTTTCCCTAAACCCTTTACCTAACATGAAAAGCAGACGACACTTTCAAAAATAATTCTTTTCATTTTTTTGTCTCAAAAACATAGGTTATGACCCCTCGTTGGAACGAGCTCGACGAGCTCGTTCCAACGAGAGTTTCATAACCTATGTTTTTGAAACAAAAAATGAAAACATAATGAAAATTAATTTGCGATTTTTGAGAATAGCACTGGCCGGTTTTGGCCGTTACCTTGGGTAAAGGGTTAAGTTAAAGTCTGGGCTCAACCAATGAGCCCAAAAATGAACCCAGGGACTTGATGTTTTGTTCATCTGCGGTCTATATCCCACAATCTCGTAGTCAGAAGAACAACAAATGATTAGCAGTTACATTAATAAATTAATTTAATCAGTTATTATTAAGACAATACAACGAGGTGAGAGTACTCTGGATGGAATTAAGGACTCAATGTGGACGTTTTTCTTTATTTTACGGGTGCCGGAGGCGCGTGTGATATACAGAAAAACCTCCACCACGGGCCGTTGATTTCTGTCTACACGCTCTACCCGAGCTGTGTTCTGTATTTGTATTATATGACTATCAATTTTCTCCTCAAAATACCACTATTGTTTGTCGATCAAATCCGCCCACGTTGCTAGAAAACCATGTGTCTGATCCACAGCCATACCAGTAATGTTTAAAATCCGTAGTTGCATGGTTGTATTCGTTTAAACCGTTCTAAATACTAAAGTTATTTAAATAATATTTAGTATATATTCGACTGGGGGTGAGGGTTTTTATTTATTTATTGGTGGTCAACGCCACATCACCATCTAAGGCTATATCGTGGGGGAGAAAGGTAAAAACTAAAACACGTCATTGTGAATTACGAAGGAAAAGGATTGATTAAAATAGGAAAGGCGTGTGGGTGACGGCATTTCATTTCAATGGAGTGATTCGGTTGTGGGTTGGTGACATGTAATGCTCAATACGGGTCATATAATGAACCTATTATTGGTTCAGTGAAGTAACGTGGGTGATACTACGACCCATATCACTTCACTGATGCATATACCACGATTAAAGTTGAATGCAATGAATGAAGCTGATATATTTTTATGGAACAATATCACTTTCGGCGGTCTAATAAATTTCTTGCTTGACACTCTTCTCGAGACATTCCATGTACGTCATAACGTCACTCAGGCGCGTAACGCTTAATCAGATGCATATTTACATGGCGTTCTTGTGCATAATCCAGATTTCCCGGTGCCTGTATTCTTTCGCGTAACGCTGAATGTGACCAGCCAACGTGGTATACTGACTTAGATTCTGCTGGATTGATCTTGTCACCTGTGTGAGAGGAGTACTGTCATTGAAGTTTCAGAAACACGGATCATTTTAGGAGATATTTTTTACTATTCATTGTGTACTTTTGTGAGCGTTTATTTGGACAAAGTCCGTTAAGTCCACCTTTCGATCGATCGTGGTGTATGAAAAAGTAGTTAGTTTAATATTATTACAAACGTTCGATAAATACATAAAGCAGCGTAAATGGTTGTTTCAATCAAGGAAAAAATTCCAGATGCGGTATTCGAGATGGCACTGTATAGCTGTTTTAATTCCGAAGCGGGCGCAATATTGATCGTTAGAGAAATCGAAAAGTTGAACCCACGATACCTCGTCTACCCGTCATCCATTGTGAAAATCGGGGAAACGGGGACGATGTGAACGTGGATGTGTCACATCGAAAATCCATACATTTCGATCGTGATGAATGCGATTTGCTCGAAAAAAACGAAGTTTTTGGTGAGGTGCGTAAAATGCGCTCGTGTCCCCCGTTCCTCACTACTGATCCTTATTATTTAATGTTAATTTCTGCATAATGATTGGGGCAGTGAATGTCTAATTGATAGAAACTTGGTCTGAACTAACTTGATCCCACTATACCAAATAACAAAAGAAACTGACTAACGGATATGAATAAGAATATTTTAAAGAATTGTCCTCCCAATGCACATTAAAATGTGGTCAAGGAACCCAAATCTGAACCCAGAGACTTGATTTGAACCTGAATCTGCCCCTCATGAGGATGCTGTATACCAAACATCAAAATGTGATGGCTTGTAGACATGAAGAAGATTTAGAGAGTTATTATTTGGGCTCCCATTATGAGCGCAACTTTGAACCCAGAGAGACTTGATTTGAAAGAACTCGTATCTGACCCTCATAAGGATGCTGTTGAACAAATATCAAAAGATTTTCCTTTTTCCCTAAACCCTTTACCTAACATGAAAAGCAGACGACACTTTCAAAAATAATTCTTTTCATTCTCTTGTCTCAAAAACATAGGTTATGACCCCTCGTTGGAACGAGCTCGACGAGCTCGTTCCAACGAGAGTTTCATAACCTATGTTTTTGAAACAAAAAATGAAAACATAATGAAAATTAATTTGCGATTTTTGAGAATAGCACTGGCCGGTTTTGGCCGTTACCTTGGGTAAAGGGTTAAGTTAAAGTCTGGGCTCAACCAATGAGCCCAAATATGAACCCAGGGACTTGATGTTTTGTTCATCTGCGGTCTATATCCCACAATCTCGTAGTCAGAAGAACAACAAATGATTATACATTAATAAATTAATTTAATCCGTTATTATTAAGACAATACAACGAGGGGAGAGTACTCTGGTTGGAATTAAGGACTCAATGTGGACGTTTTTCTTTATTTTACGGGTGCCGGGGGCGCGTGTGATATACAGAAAAACCTCCACCACGGGCCGTTGATTTCTGTCTACACGCTCTACCCGAGTTGTGTTCTGTATTTGTATTATATGACTATCAATTTTCTCCTCAAAATACCACTATTGTTTGTCGATCAAATCCGCCCACGTTGCTGGAAAACCATGTGTCTGATCCACAGCCATACCAGTAATGTTTAAAATCCGTAGTTGCATGGTTGTATTCGTTTAAACCGTTCTAAATACTAAAGTTATTTAAATAATATTTAGTATATATTCGACTGGGGGTGAGGGTTTTTATTTATTTATTGGTGGTCAACGCCACATCACCATCTAAGGCTATATCGTGGGGGAGAAAGGTAAAAACTAAAACACGTCATTGTGAATTACGAAGGAAAAGGATTGATTAAAATAGGAGAGGCGTGTGGGTGACGGCATTTCATTTCAATGGAGTGATTCGGTTGTGGGTTGGTGACATGTAATGCTCAATACGGGTCATATAATGAACCTATTATTGGTTCAGTGAAGTAACGTGGGTGATACTACGACCCATATCACTTCACTGATGATATACCACGATTAAAGTTGAATGCAATGAATGAAGCTGATATATTTTTATGGAACAATATCACTTTCGGCGGTCTAATAAATTTCTTGCTTGACACTCTTCTCGAGACATTCCATGTACGTCATAACGTCACTCAGGCGCGTAACGCTTAATCAGATGCATATTTACATGACGTTCTTGTGCATAATCCAGATTTCCCGGTGTCTGTATTCTGTCGCGTAACGCTGAATGTGACCAGCCAACGTGGTATACTGACTTAGATTCTGCTGGATTGACCTTTGTCACCTGTGTGAGAGGAGTACTGTCATTGAAGTTTCAGAAACACGGATCATTTTAGGAGATATTTTTTACTATTCATTGTGTACTTTTGTGAGTGTTTATTTGGACAAAGTCCGTTTAGTCCACCTTTCGATCGATCGTGGTGTATGAAAAAGTAGTTAGTTTAATATTATTACAAACTTTCGATAAACACATGAAGCAGCGTAAATGGTTGTTTCAATCAAGGAAAAAATTCCAGATGCGGTATTCGAGATGGCACTGTATAGCTGTTTTAACGCAAAACGTTTATTACAGTTTTTGAAGTGAGTAATAATCATTAATGTTTGCAACAAATTATATAAAAACAGCTAGGCATTAGTCGGAACCCACTCATCGAAGTTATAAATCAAAGTAGACAAAAATGAAAAAGGGAAACGAAATAAATAAAATGGATGAGACTTGAGTGACAACAGGAGACGAAAAAGAAACTCTGATGTCCTAGAATTGATGCGGTCTCCCCAATAATCTTACGAGGAATCGGCAAATAATAGGAGTACAGTAAAAACTAGAAGTTCTGTCACGAACTGTGCGCTTATTATTAATTGCGCATAGGAATTGCGCGCAATTGCCATATCGAATGGCATCCAAAGCATTGCAGGTTCTCCTGGTTACTCACAGCGAACACAGACAATGTTTTTGCCAATGGACCTCGGAGGTCCATTGGCTGAAACATTGCTTGTGCACAGGCCATGTGTACAGAATTTGATAGCCTTACTATGGTCATAACGCGTAGACTAACGCGCAGATCGATGTGCTATCTGTGCGCATTTCATGACAGGATATCTAGTTTTAACTGTATGCAATGTACACAATTCCGTGGTGCCGACGACTAACCCCACAATTTTATTTTATTTTCAACACGTCCTTATTTAACCCTATGCACCCTAAAGACCGCATTCCGCCGCAGGGTCGTGATATAACTTAACCAGGGTTAAAGGGTTGAAGGAAAACCGAAAACACACATGAATCTTTATATTTTCTCTTTTCCATAGGCACAAAAATTATGCAAAGAGTCTGAGTGTGTTAGGTACTTATGCAAGACAGTTTGCGATGTGAGCCGAGTCTTTGGTTTGATTAATATGATTTAGTTTGTGTTGCCGTATTGCAAAATTATTGGGTATTGTCAAGCAGCCAGATATATTGGCACTTGGACATTGGCACCAACGTGTTGGGTGGTTTGACAGTAATCATGGACAGTTCAGTACCTGGACCCGGGCGTTTTGGCACCGAGTCTCTCTGTGGTCCAATAGTCCACGTAATTGAATATATTTTCGCAAGACGGCTGGTACTCTAAGAAACTTTCTTTGCTAGAGTTCTAAGCCTTGCGATTGTAGGTGAGAGTAATTTTCTCCAACATTAAACAAGATATTTAATAATTATTTATCATTTAAACGATATATTTAAAATGGTTTTACTGATATTATGTTTTAAAGTAATTGCATTCTGTGCACAAATATCCCTTACGGCGTGAGGGACAATGATATGAGTAAGTAGAGTCCATTCATGTATCTGCTCCCCAAAAAATCAAATTTGGAAAACAAAAAAGAAATTGAAAGTTGACGCGGGTCTGTAAATGAACAATGAATGAGCGCTCGAAATTCAAATTATTGAATCGGCCGCTTCCGCCCGCACAGAATGCAAAATCTGCGCTTGAAAACAAAAACACTTCAACGAAACCATATCATGTCATCCCCTCAATGGAACGAGATCGTCGAGCACGTTCCACTGAGAGGGAACAGCATGGTCTTGTTGAATTTGTTTGAAAAACTGGAAAGTATAATATTTGAAATAATAAATTTTTATCGTCTGCGTTGTGTAAAGGGTTAAGAATGAATGCAGCCACAATAACAATAGGGAAGCTCAGTATTATTTCTTTATACTCACTTTATTATTATTAGTGTATGCGGCAAGGTTCCTTAAAATGGTATATACCCATATAAACTGTATTTATACCATGATTACCTATTCTACTATATATGAAAAGCCTATGACATAAATTTTAGCTTTATACACCAACCGTGGTGAACATGCCAGCAATGGGATTTCAATAGTTAAAATTTACACCTACAGTGGAATTACATCCAAGTTGACCTTTGGTCACGTCGACCTGAATGCAACTTGTCTAAATTTATCGCACGTCGCCTCATGAAGAGTGAAATGAAAGTGACAATAATTTATTACGTTTTTAAATGAGTTTACCCCAAAAGACACCAAAACTTAACAAACATGCACTGTATTATGTTAATAAAGCACCCATAACTAGAAATGGTTGTTATTATGCTGTTAAAATGAAAAAGGCCCCGTTTCATTTTCCATTTCGTTTCGGCGATAAAATTGGCAGCGAAATTACCGCCCACCGATGGTCGTGTAAACAAAAACAAATTCGCACGTATGTACATCTGGTGCTCAGTAAAATCGACAAAAAATAACAGCGACTCTTAATAATTTGACGATCATGGTATAAATAAAATATACCCAGAATAGCTTGGTGTACCAGATGTTCACCACTAGTGGTGAAATGGTGTTAACCGCGAGCCTTTGGTGAACATTTGGTGCACCAAGCTACTATGGGTATATTCTATATATGAACTATATATACACACTGTACATACCCACACCCATAAACACTTTATGACCATTCTTCCCTCAATCTCCCTTCTTTGTTCAAATACCTATCGACTAAGGAGCTAGACGCAGTACATGAAAATTCGATGCAAAAAATCCCAATCTTTCCATTCGATTCAAAACCTTTAAAAATGTTCCATTAAATTCAAAGCCTTTCTTTTCCCAAAAGTGGAAGTAAACCGTTCATACGCATACACCCATAAACAATCACATTATAGCCTCTCTAACCCCCACCTCACCTCCTACGTTCAAACGCGTATCAACTAAAGGCGCTAGTCGCTTTTACATTCCATTCAAAGTCAACAGAACACATTTTCCATTCCATTCAAAGCCAACAACACAAATTTTCCATTTGGTTGAGCAGAATTGCCTCATGGGTGCAACAAGGCACCCTGTGCAAGGCTATTACGATGTACTGGTCTCTGACAAATGTTACATTCCATTATCATTGTGATAGCAGAAGCGATTTCTTTAAGGGTGAGATAGCGATTTGGTCATAACACACTTACACTTGAGCGTCCGTAGAGAATATTTTACACTTAGTATGAAATCAGGACTTAAGAAAAACAATTAAACAAATCCTTTGAAATTTAATGTTTCCGCACCTGTTTGTTTTTTCGACATACTCTGGAGTGTTGTTGGGGGGAGAGCGAACAGATAATTTTGACCAGATCGCGATCCAGTCGCGACTCGATGGAAATTATATATTCATCGAGTCGCGAATACGTTTCTATGTGTTTTAAATGTAGATTTAAGCCTTTTCTGCAAATTTTAGAACAAACATCAAAAGTTACCCATGCGTTTACTCTAAAAGCTCTTTTCTAATGAAACATTTTTCCTGGCCGACGCTCATTGATACAAACTATTGTAAATATAAATGAAGCTATTACCCCATGATCAGGGCTTATTTTATTATGTTTGAATTACATAATAAGTAATACGTTTTAAGACCAGCATTACATGATATTGTCCAAAGACCAACGAATAGTATCTTTGTTCTCGTTCGTCATTGGAAGCTCCCAAGCAAGGATTCTGGGATGAGGGGTCACAACCAACCACATAACTAATCCAATTTATAAGGACAAATTTCTCACTTACCATATCTCTCATCTTAGTTAAAGTAGTATTATATATTATCTGTCATATTTTGGCCAGATTAACTTTAGTAGCTTTAAATGTTAACCTTGTAATGGAGAAGTTATATTCATCAGTTCCTTTGTGCTGTTACAGTGCCGTAATCTTATGCCCAGTGAGTTATGAACTGTCAGATGGGGCTTCAGTTAGGCGATTAAATGTACTTTCTTTCTCTCTTCCTACTTCAGGATTAGAGAAGGATGCCTTCATACCACATCGTGGCATCAAATGTAGACCAACAGTTGCAAATGTGCGAGAAAAATGTGTCAACTCTGTCTTTATCAATATTCTGCTAGGGTGAGGGCTCTGCGTCTGAGACGCGCCCCCGAGTGACTTGAAGGTGTTATGGCAGACAACGTTCCCCTCACCCCCGCGATATTGACTCTGTCCAGTGCCTTGGTACTGCCATTTACAGGGTGAGTAACACGTGTATTGATTACGCTGCGAGCAATGTTAAAACAGTAAATCGTCCCTTCAGAATAAAAGTGTGCCAGCAGCACTGCTAAGGAGTTGTAGTTGGCACTTTTATTCTCTCAAGGGACGATGTTTAACGATATTTAACTATAAATTGTAATCTTGAATAAATGCTCCATGATGTACCGTGAACTAAGTTTAAAGATAATGTCCTGGTCCTGAGGCAGAGCTCGGATTGCGGGAGAACGGGCTGGGCAGGTGTGTGAAGTACCAAGGATTACAAAGAAAAAACAAGAAGCTTGAATATTGTTCCGTTGTTAGAGGCACTTCCGTCGTGTCGTGTCGCGTCCCCCAGGTGGATACGTTGTTATCAGAAGAGTGTGATGCAGTACAATTTTTCACAAGAACAGCTAAGGATTTATATCTCGCCATTGCAAGGTTTTCATCGTCGTGTGTTTCTAATTTGTGAATAAACCCATAAACTATGAAGTTCTCCTAGTTCGGAAAACATGATTTACCGCATTATCTTGGGCCTCACTAATATAACATGTTACTAAAAAAATGTTCTCTTCATCATTCTTGAGTAACTGGGTTGTATGCGAATGACCACAAATTGTCTTAGTTTAAGGCCATATGAATTTCCTTTTGAGTAATGGCACTGTAGATGCCCCTCGAAAATGCTGATTGGTCTACCACACAATTTCACCGAGCAACTATCTATGTAATGATCCTGGACCGGAAAAGCGGCCTTTCGAGTTCAAAGGTTTAAATGAGGACATGTGTTGAAAATAAAATAAAATGGCTCTCCCATCCCAATTGGAGACCACCACTTTTGTCGATAGCTAAACTATTGATCTCTCCGACTAGAATTTCCACTCCCCATGACGAATCGGGTAGGTATTTGTCTCCATTCCTTTGGTGTACGAAACATATGAAGAGCAATTTATGGGACGTGTTGACGGCGGGAACTTATTTCAAAACACAGCGTTATTTTGACCGGTGTCAATTATCTACAAGAGTTAAAACTAGAAGTCCTGTACGAAATGCACACAAATAGCACGTCGATCTGCGCGTTAATCTACGCGTTATGACCATAGAAAGGCAATCAAATTCTGTAGACATAGCCTGTGCACAAGCAATGTTTCAGCCAATGGACATCCGAGTAACCCGGAGGACCAATGGCATAAACTTTGCCTGTGTTTGCTATGAGTAACCAGGAGAACCTGCAGTGCTTTGGATGCCTTTCGATATGGCAATTGCGCGCAATCCGTACGCGTAATTAAGCCAAGATAAGCGCACAGATCGTGAAGGACTTCCAGTTTTTACTGTACTAGTTGTGTTTCTTTAACAAAAACAACGCTGGCAACAATCTGTCGACGATGTTTAATTTAACTAGATTATTTCTAGATGCCACTGTCGCGACCCCATTGAAAAATGCTGAGAGCTACGTCTGTGTATTTACACTATTAGCTTGCTTTCTCATGAGTAGAAGTGTTTGTATAAACGGGGTCTCCTCACAATTTACGGAAGAGTTTCAAAAGACACTGTACAATAATTGTGACAAAACAATTATGAACAAAATCTTGGTAAACTGAGTATCATTTTACTGGTAAGATGGCCTGTTTAAAGTTACGTCTCCAAAATATTTTGGAACTGTACCAGTTAATAATTGATAGTGATGGATATGGTACACACATATTACAAATTGCTGGTGATAAACATGCTACACAAAATAATAACTTGATCTATGAATATAAATGCAGGTTTTCTAATCATAAAATATCGGTGCTACCAGTAGACACCAATAATATCATGAATGTTTGTGAATATTACAGACATTATTGTGATCAGCAGAAACGCGGGTTTTTTGCCACATTCCTATGCCTAGTCACTGTTCAGTTTGATGTGAAAACAAGTCTTGAAGCTGCTCGCCTTTGAATAAATATTGCGTACAACAGAATAACAGAACATCGTCCCTCTCAACCTTATATTCCCTTGAATACCGATTCGGGGTGTTATAAACACAATGGCTTTTTTTGTTGCAGATTAAATTGATCCCCAGCAGCCATGGCCACACCAAGATGAATAGATTTACGGTTCATAGAAGTCGATTGCCAAGAGGGAAGGGGTAATCAGCGGCAATTTACTGTCAGACGTTCTTCTCGCTCTAACGTAAGGTAGCGATTTCGAAAACTGGCTCTTCGAGATCGTTCCAATGGTGGTTGTAATTGAACTATGTTCTGACAGGAGAACTCAAAAATATAAATTGCTTATGAAAACAAGTCAGTTTGTGCAATTTGTTGATGATCATCTCCCATTACCTTACCAGGCTCAGCAGCTTGAACTTAATTTTAGTGACGTGGAAGTACTGAATGTGGGTAGGTTTAGAATTCTGAAGCCTTCATCAATGCTGTTAGATCTCGGTCCAGCCCAAACTTTCAAGCTTGGGCTAAAGAGTCAAACAAATAAAGTATATTATACTATGGTCTTAACACAACCATTTGCACGTCCACGTCAGTTCAGTGGCAGCAACAAAAAGAGTCCATATGAATTATTTGGGGTATACCAATTAATATTTTCAACGTACAGCCTTATCATTTTCAAACGTTTTCCGTAGGTACCCGAGACATTTTTGGCGCATTGTTTGGAAGAAACCTGCTGCATTTACCCGGCATAACATACATTAAATTTCGTATTTGATGAGCGTATCGTTGTAAGTTCATGGTGAGCAAACTACAGAGTCTCCATTAACACATAACACTTCCTGACTTTCTGACATTATGGCGTCACATGAATGAGGAAATACTGGTGAAGAGTTCAGAGTTTCCCCAATTCGGCGCTGTGATCGACTTCCATTCGCAATGTAAATTATTTCATGTGCGGAAGTACGGAATCAGCTGAGATCTATCGGATTTGGTCACTGCACATTATAAACCAAAATCACATATGCATTCTATCACATCGTTTTTAGCTATTAGCTGTCTTGATCTAGTCTTGGCCTCATGTCGGTCAGCGTGAGATAGAAGTCGCACTAGTTTTCGATTTCTAGTCAGTCTCAGTGTTTTTTGGTTTTTCCGATTGCCTCATCTTCGTGTCTTTTAGTGTAAAGCTTCCGATGAAGTTTTTTCTGCAGTGCTCACAGCAATGAACTGTCATGCTTTTACTCTTTGGCGGTCAGAGGACAAATAAGTAAGTGGTGCCGTGTACATCACTTTAATACTTTTCTAAGGGCCAGAACTGAGATGATGAGCGATGAGGGAAAATCACATTTCCTTAAAAGACCTGTTTTTATATCGGTAGAAATTCCGTCGGCAACTTTAATACACTATCACAGTATTCCGTTCCATTCAGTGGTATCCTGTCTTCGAGGATGTGGATTGTGTAATCCAATATCCACAGGCTGCTTGTAGAACGGCATCTGTAACTTCTTTGTCCATATCGCATAAAAAACTCTAATGCTTCTATATTTCTATCTACCAACGGGAGCAGGTCTTCAACATCTCTCTTTGAATGTTTTTCATGAATGAGCTTCAATATTCGCGGACAATAATGGTCTTATGGCCCTTTCTGTTGTCCGTTCGTGAACACGTCTTGACCCATTATCCACAGAGCCGAGAATTTCGCATGTTTCACTCTACGACGGCCAGGACATAAATGAGCTGAAAGCCTAGCACACACCCATTTGTATACCTTTTCCACAGAAGTACCTTGATGTAGGAACAACTGCAACTATCCCCCAAAATGTATCCCCTAATAGGTATCTTCCAATAGTTCATCACCATGTCAGAGTTATCCCTCAATACTCGTATGTGCCTATGTGCTGTATGTGTTGTGACACATTGTGCAACAGCACACAAGCACATACCAGCATATATAGCACGTGCCTCTGTGCCATATGTGATGTGCGCACCTTGTGCATTAGCACACCCGCACATATTAGCATATCCAGTGTGTTTCCATGTACTGGATGCGTCCTATTATTGGATACAAAGGAGGATTCCGGGAGAATCCATACCTATTAAAGTGATTTGGGGTGTTTTTTTGATTTGGAGTCAATTTGAATAATTATATTTATTCCCAGTGAACCGAACATACCCAGCCCTGTTGTGGGTCTTTGGGTCACATAGTAACCACCACGTACCACTATGATGATGACGTCACAAGATGGATGGCCGCACACGCGAGCTACCATAACAACGAAACATGACACAGCTGGATGACGTCACTTTCGGTGTCCCTTGCAGGGTCCATCCAAAAAAGCACGATCCATCCCTCTCCTAATTATGAGAATTACGTATTTTATGGGAAATTTGGGGAGATTTGATGGTTGAAGTAACTGAAAAATCATCATATATATTTTATATTCGAGACATTTTAGGTCTACTGAAAGGTGGTCCCTGTTTATTAAATCTGTTGGACGTTAAATCCGTTACATTTTAGTGTTATATTTTCGCTTGCTGTTCTAAAGTCTGACCACATATTAGCTAAATCGGTGTATCACGGGACTGAAATCACTCCAAGGATTATAAAAATACCAAACATGCCGTACTTCTGCACATGAAATAATTTTCATAGCGAACCGCTTTCGTTGAATCGGCGAAATTCTGAACACGTCATAGGTTTTGCGGCATGACGTGACGCCATGACATGACGTCGGAAAATCGGGACGTTTTTTTGCTTTAATGATACTCTATAGTTTGGTCACCACGCACCTACAAAAATATTCTTAGGGCGTCTTGTCTCCTCATCATTGTTTTTCATAACTTCTCAACTTTTACGTTTAGGCCTCTACACCATGTTACCAGAAAACGTCTCAATCATTACTAAGGCGGATTTAAAACCGCAAATATTACTAGAAAATTAATGTTACTCATATTCCTCAAATCGGCATCCAACTGACTATCTAAACCGTTGCAGATAGTCAAGTGAGATTGAAATGCCGTTTTTCAGTACTGGATACGAGTAAGATTCTCAATCTTATCCGTATTTGTTTTGAATTTTTCGAAACGTCCGTTTCTCCCCTAACAGCATCGTAACATTGATCTGGCCCATTACAATGAGCTGAATGTCTTGGACCATAATGCACCAAGAATAGTCACTCTTGCCACTCTACCATTTTGATAACTTAAATTTACATTGTAAAGTGCTTGTAAAGAAATTCATTACGTTTCTCATGCGCTATTACTTTTCATGCTCAATTTTTTTTCTCAGTGTTCCTTAACCCTTTGCATACAGACGTGTTTGAATATCTCAAATCCAAGGTACAAATGTTTTTCATAATGCAACTAGAAATTATACCAATTCAACCTTGCTTGACAGAACCCAATGAGCTCTCTCAAGTAAGGTTGAAGTGGTTAAATTCCCAGTTGCATCATGGTAAAATGTTGCAGCGTGAAATTGTGGTATTCTGACATCAGTGTGCCGAGAGTTAATTTCTCTTTATATCCGCTTCACATGATATATAGAGGGTTCTCGAGAAACTGTTTCTGGCATTATAAATTAACATTTTTGGAATATCGAGCTATTTCTACGTTTATAAATCTTTACGATCCCTTTGATACACAGGTTTGTATTAGTATTTTGAGATTCTCGAAGAAGATCGCCAACGAATAATTTAATTTTGATACCATACTTACAGTTAATACTAGAAGTCCTGTCACGAACTGTGCGCTTATCTACGCTTAATTGTGCGTAGGAATTGCGCGCAATTGCCATATCGAATGAAATACAAAGCATGGCAGGTTCTCCTGGTTACTCATAGCAAACACAGGCAATGTTTCTGCCAATGGACCTCCGGGTTACCCGGATGCCCATTGGGTGAAAAAGTGCTTGTGCACTGGCCATATGTACAGAATTTGATAGCCTTACTATTGTCATAAGGCGTAGATTAACGCGCAGATCGACGTGCTATCTGTGTGCATTTCATGACAGGACTTCTAGTTTTAACTGTAATCTTCTCATTTCGGCCTAATTTGTGTGGTTCCTTCCTGACATAAAACGTATTTAGAATGGGCTCCAATGACTCGACTAGAAATAAAACTATGTGCCTAAACGCTTATTTTCACCTTGCAAACTGTTAGATGTACATTACGGTCGCCGTGGAGTGGACACTATCCACGAGTGGGTTTATATTTCCACAGACGCAATAATATTAGATTTCAAACACTACAGTGCAGCGACCATGGCCTGTCAATTTCCATGAGTGGGCAATATTTCCACGGGCGCAATAATAGTAGATTCCAAACACTTATTATAGGAATAATCATCACAAATTTAATTAACGAGGCATCGGGTACAACCCGGTGCTTCATTAATTAGAAGTTTACTGATGATGATTGCAAAGCCTTCTTGCTCTCAAGGGACAAATTTATCAATTTTTTTAACTTGGGTAAAATATCAGACATAATCCATTTAATTTTTATTTTTTTTAAGTTTACATTGGTTATAAAAAGAGAGCATGCGGCAGCCAAAAGGACCATGCGGGAGGGCCTGAGAAACAGAATTTTAATTTTTTTAGGCCTAAATAATGTTTAGTTTTCCACTCCTTCAATCACCTTATATCGTCCTCCCCAAATGTCTCATTTTCTAGTTTGAAAACTGTTTTGAATTGTAGATTTCAGACTAGTAACTACTCACGGGTGTCACCTGGGTAGTGTGTGACATCATCCCCAAATACATTTTTCAACCCCGTATATTTTCATCTGGATTTGTGTCTTAACCCTTTACCTAACATGAAAAGCAGACGACACTTGCAAAAAAAATTCTTGAATAACTAAATTTTTTCATTTTTTGTCTCAAAAACATAGGTTATGACCCCTCGTTGGAACGAGCTCGACGAGCTCGTTCCAACGAGGGGTCATAACCTATGTTTTTGAGACAAAAAATGAAAATATTTTGAAAATTAATTGGCGATTTTTGAGAACAGCGCTGGCCGGTTTTGGCCGTTACGTTGGGTAAAGGGTTAACCCTTTGAATCCTTGCGGCTGATTTTACTGCCAGGAATATGATACGTCATAGCGTCATTATATAGGATGGCTTTCCAGTAAATGTGTGGGGTAGACCAATCAATATTTTTTACGTGAAGCCTAAGGACTGCACGTTGAAAATATTAGTAGTGTAGGATGCAGAGATCTGGCCTTTTTACCAGGACCCAGGGGGTCAGACCATGACCGAGGTCATTGACGTCGGTGCCCAAATCCATTAAGACTCCCCGCCCCCTCTCCCTTCCCTCTCCACACTAGGCCTAAGTTATTTTAGGCACCCTCTCCCCTACCCGTCCTGTATGTGCCCTATCTTTTAGGCTATCTTTCCCCAAAGCCCATTTTAGGACCTGGCCTATGTATAACCTATTTAGGCTTTCCCCACATTGTTTTGGCCTTTCCTGTATGTGGGCTTCCCCTTCCAAAAGCCCAGTCCCTCCCCTCCAAAGCCCTGGACTGTTCCTCCCTCCTTCCAAAGGCTAGCCCAAAGCTGGGGGACTTTCAAACTGAGGTAACCTTATGCGTACTAACAAAAGAGTCCCACCATACTCTATCCCTTCCCTGCCCCTCCCATAACTTTATTTCTTGGTAAATATCTCTAAGGTAAATGTTGTCAAGGACATGTACACGTAACTACAAAGATTAATTTGAAGACTACCTGGTTTGTTTAGACATGTCATAAAGGAATTATGATAGAGAACACCTGGTCTTTGTCAATGTATAGATAATGGTGATTAAGATAGAGGGAATCTTTATTTATAAGAAGATATGATAGTGTAACGTTGTATAGTTATGCAAATAGATAAGGGACAACTGGTATGTTTGATTATGTCATAGATCAAGGTATTATGATAAAGGGCTCCTTTGTTTTTAAGAAGCTTAATATGATAAAGACCATGTACACTATTTGATTATGTCATAGATAAGATGGTGTCAAGTCGCGGGTGTTTGATAACCCAGTAAGATCGCGGCGGTGTCTGATTGGTCAAACAGTTGTCCAATCAGATCATACCACACGGCGGTATATTCCATGGGACCAATAGATAAGCGTGTTGTAAAATTATCCCATGCAGGCGTTCACTGATTGGTCAAACAACTGTCCAATCAGATCGTGCCATGCAATACTCTCGAGGTGGTAAATAGATGAGTGACCCGGAATGTGACAATAAAAGGCAAGCAATATTGGAAGTCATCTGTCCCCCTGAAGGCAGACCAGATGGCCAGAGCTCAGCATCCTCTCTCCCTTATAGGCTGATGGATGACTCCCATCTTTCAAAAAATACATATAGGCGGATATTTTCCTTTTTTGTGACCATTAAAGATAATAGGATGAGTCTGCTCCCAAACCAGCGACTTTCTGGGTTTCTTTTTTCTATTTTTTTCTAAAATAACCACCAAACTGCGGTTTCAGTATTACCATAAATATGCTCACTTCTCTAAGAAAACACGTAGCGGAACTCTTGTAATTATGCAAAATTCCTAACCATCCTCCAGTCCTAGGTTCTGCTGTGTATGTGATAAAAAGACTCTCTTTTTAGGAAATTGGGTGACCCTGAAAAGGGCCGTTTGTTTTGCTTTCTACAGATTTTCTCTAAGGATAGTTGATAAACCAGATAGAACAGGTCTCAGTAACTTTCCTAAAAAACGCCTTCCTGTATGATTTGTCTTGCTTTCCCAGTAGGTCATTTTTTGGCTATTTTCCTGATTTCATACCTGTGTGGAATGAGGTATGCTCGTGCTCTCAGTGTCATTGGTACATTGAATTTCAAAACGTTCTTTGCACATTCACATATGCATTCAATCAGGTCATCGTCGGCTGTCTTTACCATATTTTTGGTTTGCTGTTGATTAGCATAGGCTAGAAATCGTAGTTGATCTGTATATCTTCTCAACCTGTTTAGTGCTTTGTTTTGGGGCTCATAATTTATCTCAGCCTTGTTGAGACAGTAACAATCTTCCATGTCTTTTGTGGTTGGATTCTTCTGGTAGGGGGGTTCAACTGGTGGTACATTTCCTCTTAGTGGCCATATTGGTTGGTGCTTTTCAATTCGTGGCATTGTACCTGTGACGTTCTGCTCGTTTCAGTATTCTGTATTCTGCTGTTGGTCAATCTGAGGTAGGCCCATTGACGTCGACGGGTTAGTAGTATAAGGGAGTTGGTTATAGGTAGATCCGACTGTAAATTCAGGTGTATTTGCATTATCTTTCCTTATAGGATGGCTGCTGTATTCATCTTTGTGTAATGCTCGTCTGTGTCGATAATAATGAGTTTTATGTGGGTAAGAGTTTTGGCACAATTGACAGATAGAGCATGAATTCATCTTATTCAGTAGCGAGCTAATAGATTTGTGGCGAGGGGACAATGCTTTTCCATTTAAATACAAGAATAGGATGGGTGCTACCCAACCCTGACGGTCAATTATATACCAGGATAGCATGGGTTCTACCCACCCTATCAATTGATGGTTGCTTCATCTTTTCTTATAGGATGGCTGTTGTATTCATCTTTGTGTAATGCTCGTCTGTGTCGATAATAATGAGTTTTATGTGAGTAAGATTTTTGGCACAATTCACAGATATAGCGTGAATTCATCTTATTCAGTAGCGAGCTAATAGATTTGTGGCGAGGGGACAATGCTTTTCCATTTAAATACAAGAATAGGATGGGTGCTACCCCAACCTGTCAGTCAATTATATACCAGGATAGCATGTGTTGTACCCACCCTATCAATTGATGGTTGCTTCAAATTCTCCCACAGTGCATTGTGGGGTAAAATAAGCTTTTGCTCGACTTCACACTACTTGACACAGTTTACTTTAAAAAAAACAAGACATAAAAGTCAGATAAATGTCAAGTCGGAGAATGATACATCTAAACTTCACACGCCAACTTGATAACAAACTTCCGTCCATCGATGTTACAGGAATTTTCTGCTTATTGAACAACATATGTGCCACAAAATGGTCTCAAATGGTCTTATATATTTCTCAAATCATCTCAAATGGTCTTAAATGGTCACTAAATGGTCCTAACTGGTCAGTAAATGGTCTTAAATGGTCACTAAATGGTCTTAAATGGTCTTAAATTGTCACTAATGGTCACTAAATGGTCTTAAATGGTCATTAAATGGTCACTAAATGGTCTTAAATAGTCACTAAATGGTCACTAAATGGTCACTAATTTGGTGTATTTACTATATGTAAAACCACGTGCACATATGTAAAACCGATGTGCACATATGTAAAACAGATTTATTTATTTATTTATTGTTGCTTTACGCCACATCAGCAGCTAAGGCTATATCGTGGCGATGAAAGGTATGCATTTTAAAATAGATCACAATTTGCCAATTTGCCAGGAGGTGGTTAAAAACCAATCAACGAAATATGAAGTATGAGGAATAAAATTAATCAAAGAACACAGTAAGGTGAAAGTGAAATCAAGTGTTCAGAAAATGCTGCGTAAATCAACCCTGAATGAATGAGAATGTGAAATAATAAAAACAAACAATTTAAAATTTATTAAAAAGGTTGATTTCCTTCAGGAACAGCAAAACTTTATGTGAATTTGTATTATAAAATAGGTCTCGAAGAGACACAACATTAAAATACTGTCGTCTAACAAGATCAAAATCAGTACAATGTAAAAGAATGTGCTCCACTGACAACACCTGCTGGCAGGGAACACACTCTGGTCGCATATTACCCTCTAACAAAAAGGAATGTGTAAGTCGTGTGTGACCAATATGACATCGAGTCAGAATAACATGGTCTTTTCTACAAAGGTTACTGGATGGGTAGTGATCGAATATGTTTGGTCGGAAGCGATGGAGCTTGTTATTTGTCGCTCCATCCCATCCCGTCTGCCACAGAGATTTGATGTAGTTATTAATATGTGGTTTGAAATCACTAGAAGGGATGTTAAAATCAGTGAGAGGCTTGGTCAAAGCCTGTTTTGCTGCACTGTCCGCTTTGGTTTTACCAGCAATACCTACATGTCCGGGTAACCAGCAAAACACAATATCATATCGGTCAGACATGAGAGTTGTCAACTTCTCACGAAGTTCCAAAATGAGAGGGTTCTTCAACCTGGGGTTGAGTAAAGCTAGTAAAGAGGAAAGAGGGTCGGAAAAAATAATCGACTTCCTTTCCTGAGCATTCTCGATATGTTCAAGAGCGAGTTGTAAAGCTTGAACTTCAGCTGTGAAAATAGAACTTTGATTCGGTATTCTGATTGAGGTGATATGATCACCAGTAACAGCAGCTGATGATACTTTGTCACCATCTTTTGATCCATCTGTATAGATCCTTGTATATGCACTATACTTTGACTTAATTTCAGCATACTTCTGCTTAAATTGCAGAGAATTTGTTTCAGACTTGTTGGTAGAAGCAAGATCTAAAATAACTGTCGTTTTTTTAAGATGCCAGGGAGGATTCAGTGATATACGGTTTTCTTTAATGGCATCTGGTTCAATTTTGGCAGATTCCATATGGGGCTTAATTCTAATTCCCAATGGAGGAATATGTTTCTGGTGGCGGTTAAAAAATTCGATATTTCGAGGTTCTGCAACACAAGTATAAGCAGGATTTGACAGATTAGAATGAAGTTTAGAGATATATTGAAGGGAGAGTTTAATTCTGCGCTTCTCAAGAGAAGGCTCCTCCGCCTCAACAAGCATTGATTCTATTGGTGAAGTTCTAAATGCACCCAAGCTAATTCGAATACCACTATTATGAATTGCATCAAGTGGTTTCAGGTATGATTTTCTTGCAGAACCATAAACCACGCAGCCATAATCTAATTTAGATCTGACAAGTGATCTATACAGATGGATCAATGTTTTTTGGTCAGCACCCCAATCAGTGCTACCAACTACCTTCAAGAGGTTCAGTGCCCTTTTACATTTTATCTTTAGTTGTTTTATGTGAGAAGTGAAATTCAGTTTGTTGTCAAACAACAAACCCAAGAATTTCACTTCCTTAACAACATTAATACGACTCCCGTATATTTTCAATTCCGGATCAAGGTGGTGGTTACGGAGCTTACAGAAATGAACACAATTAGTTTTCGTCTTAGAGAATTTGAAGCCGTTTTCTGTAGCCCATTTCTGGATTTATTCAAACACAGCTGAAGTTTGCGCTCTATAGCATTCATTTTTTTTGCTGCTATAGCAGATTAAAAAGTCATCTACATACAATGACGAGTCAACCATATTCTCAATTGCATCAATAATACTATTGATTTTCACTGAGAAGAGGGTAACAGATAAAATACTACCCTGTGGAACCCCCAATTCCTGCTCGTGGGGATCTGACAACGTTGACCCCACACGAACCTGAAATTGGCGGTCCTTTAAAAAGTTTTCAATAAAAAGGGGCATACGCCCTCTCAACCCCATGTTAAAAAGATCTTTTAAAATCCCATACGTCCACGTTGTATCATATGCCTTTTCCAAATCAAAGAAGACGGCGACCACATGATCTTTTCTGGCAAAGGCATTTCTTAAAAACGTTTCAAGTCTGACCAAATGATCCACAGTACTTCTCTGGTTTCTGAAACCACACTGAACATCCGCAAGCAGATTGTTCGATTCCAGAAACCAGACAAGTCGGTCATTGATCATCCTCTCCATGGTTTTGCACAGACAGCTAGTTAAGGCAATAGGCCTGTAATTGCTTGGGTTGCTGTGATCTTTATCAGGCTTGGGAATAGGAATTATAGTTGCTTTACGCCAGGATGATGGGAACTGGCCAGTCACCCAAATGCCATTAAAAATTGATAATAAAAGTTCTAGAGATGTTTGTGGCAGATGCTTTAAAAGTTTGTAATGTATGTCATCGGGACAAGTGGCAGTATCCTTTGCTCTATGCAAAGAGTTACGTAACTCTTCCATAGAGAAAGGTTCATTGTAATCCTCAAGATTGTTGGAGGTAAATTTGATTTTTTGTTTTTCTTGCTGTTTTTTAATTTTGATAAATTCTGGATTACAATTTTCAGACGACGAATGTTTCGAATATGTGGAAGCCAATTTGTTTGAAATTTCTTTTTTAGATGTAAGTAATGAGTTGTTATCTTCCAGGTGTTGTACAGTTGATTTTGTTTCGTTTCCTTTAATTTTTCTTATGATTTTCCAAATTTTGTTGATAGGAGTGTTTTGGTTAAGTTTGGAAACATAAGTTTCCCAAGAGGTTTTCTTTTTTTGTTTTATAAGTCGTCTTGTTTTTGCCCGATTGATACGTAGTTTATCTAGATTATGTGTGGTTGGTGACTTATTAAATTCCGGTTCAGTTTTCTTGCGAACCTTTATAGCCTGTTTACATTCATTATCAAACCATGGTTTAGTGAAACGTTTTGGATTTGCCGAGGTCTTAGGGATGACTCTGTTTGCAATGTCAAGTAACTCATTTGTAAAATGTTCTATTTGATCAGCACTATCCTGAAATTTCTCCCGTGTGAGTCGTTCAGAACAAAGCGATGAGAAAGTGTCCCAATCAGCCTTTTTAAAGTTCCACTGAGGCACCCTCTCATCGTCTGCCTGAACTACACTCTCCAACACAATTGGAAAGTGGTCACTCCCGCACAAGTCATCTTCTACCTTCCAAGAAAAATCGAGCAAGATAGAAGGGCAAGCAATTGTAAGATCAATTGATGTATACGAACCAGATGCGGGGTGTAGGTAAGTGTCTGAACCATCATTAAGCAAACACAAGTCGTATTTTAAAATAAATTCTTCCACAGTTTTACCCTTTACGTCTTCCTGACTGCAGGAATTACCCCAAGTGGGACTATGTGCATTAAAATCACCCAACAAAATGTATGGAGTTGGGAGTTGATGGACCAGCATCTCGAGATCATTCAGTTGTAGGGTCTTACTTGGTGAAACATAAATCGAACATAGTGTAATTGTTTTGTCTAATGTTAGGCGTACCGCCACAGCCTGTAAATTTGTATTCAAACGTACAGATCTGTGAATGATATCGTCTCTAACTAAAACAGATGTTCCACGGACGTGAAGGTCATTATCATCTGCCCACGCATTATACGAAGTATAATGCTTAAAATCTGAAGGATCCTGCGAGTCAGGTTTCTTTAAAAGAGTTTCCTGCAGACAAAAAGCGGCAGGTTTATACTTTTGGCTTAGAAGACCCAGTTCATTAAAATTGGCTCTAAAACCTCGGCAATTCCACTGTATAATATTATTTTTGTGTGAATTAGCCATATTTGGTTGGAGAATTAGAGGGTGGACGTATGGGCGAAATAGCCCCAGATGTTTTCTTAGGTGAATTTTTCCTCGGAGATTTATTCTGTGAGGAATTTTTTCTCGGGAATCTATTCTGTGAGGAATTCGAACGTAAGTGATCGAATGTTTCCTCGATACACTCACCAACCTCCATGTCCTCAAGGCCTTCAAACCTATTACGAGTAACAGGATCTTGAAGAGCCTTGGGAGTTCTGTCTGATTGTTTTTGTGTTTCTATATTCTTCTGGCTTTTTGCTTGACTCTTCTTCTGATTCTGACTAAGTTTTTGAATGTGTGGTTTCGGTTTTGTTTGGTCTTTTTTTGGTTCTGATCTTGGTTCCTTTACTTTTTTTCCTTCTGGTTTTTGTTTTTCTTTTTCTTTCTGTGGATTTGGTATTAATTTATTTTCTATTGTTGTCCGAGCAGTTGATGGTGTTTGGGTGGATTTTGGTTCAGTTTCGTCTGACTGTTCTATTGTAAAAGCTTGTACTAGAGATGGTAATGTGCCTCTAATCCAAGTATATTGGGTTTGGCAACCTACTGCCACTGATGGTACTTTCTGTGATACTTTTGCTGCATATGATGGCGATGACATATTCATGCCAGGCATCGACATTACCATCTCTCTGGCCTCTTTGAAACTTACTTGTTTTTCACATTTTATTTTTTGGATTTGTTTTTCTTTTTGCCAAACAGGGCAGTCCTTTGATGCAGCGACGTGGCTGCCCTGGCAATTACAACATTTAATAGTATTTGTGCAGGGGTCTTGATGTTCCTGACCACACTTAAAGCAGATAGATTTTCCTCTACAATTGTTCTGACCATGACCATACTTTTGACATCTGAAGCATCGAAGAGGATTTGGAATATACAAATCCACTCCGATGTTCATATAACCAACTTTAATTGATTTAGGCGGCCGAGAAGAATCAAAAGTCAGAATATACGTATTAGTCTTAACTATTGTACCATCTCTTTTAATTTCAATACGTTTGACATCGCTGACACCTTGTGGTTGAAGTTCCTTTTTGATTTCTAGTACGTCGATATCAAATAATTCCCTTGTACGAATTACACCTCTGCTGCTGTTAAGGGTTCTATGTGGGAAGGTATTTACATTGATCTCCGCCAGTTTATCAGTGTTCAGCAAATTAATCGACTGTTGTTCTTTGGAACATTCAACTAATAATGCCCCAGATCTTAGTTTTTTAACTGTCTTAACTGTGCCAGCTATTCCTTTAATGGCTTTTTCCAACAAAAAAGGATTAATGTTGGATGCCTTTTGATTCTCATCAGCCGCATAAATAATAATGAATTTTGGCCAACTTTGTTGTTGTGAAATGTCATGATCAGAATCAGAATCAGAGTCCGAAGTCAAGTCTCTACCACGTTTCTGTTTTTTGTATTTGGTATTTTCCATGTGTATGTTATTTATGATTCATCATTCCATGACTCCCACCCTTACTCTGAGCCCAACTTTGGGGGTTATGTTGCGGATATCCAGCAAACAGCACCAAGAGTACATGGAAAGCATACTCCCCCAGCGTTGATGCTAATGCATACCGCTGAGGGATTGACCCGTTGAAAGTAAATGGGAAGTGCCAGGTCGTGGCAGCAATCCAACCAATCATTTCAGTAAAAACCAGTTCAAGAAAAACTACTTCTGACAACCGACGCAGACAGTACAACAAAACGGAAGATGTTCAAAAGGTATCAAAATAACTAAAAGTCAGTCTGGGTAGTAATGATGAAATAAAACTAAAAGAAATGGCTGATTGGACGACCACCCAATGCCCCCCGACGTGACACCCGATATTTTTGGGGTTGGGGGCTCCCGATTGGTCAGACCGGGCCAACCGACCATCCGTCTACTCCCGAAATTGGGGCCAAAGCAGTGTGTTGAACAACAGTATCTCCGAAATGGAGACCAGGGCTCCATCCCGGAGACTGCCCTAACCGGGGCCACAAGTCCTCAACTGCCAGGATTCCTTCTTCCGGGGCCTTCGGAACGCACCTCACGGGAGAACAAGGTGCCTGCCAGATGGTATTAGCAAGATTGATCATTTTGGTCTGCGTATTTATGTATTTCGCAGCGAACCAACTCAGTTGAGCAAACCTGCCAATTAGAAATTAGCAAACCTGCCCAATTGAGCAGGCCGTCCTCTATCCGCCACCTGAGGACCCGCCTAGTAGTGGACGATCAAACCCCCCTAGGTGTAAAACAGATGCACATCGATTTTACATATGAGCACATCAGTTTTACATATGTGCTCATCAGTTTTACATATGTGCACATCGGTTTTACATATGTGCACGTGGTTTTACATATAGTAAATACACCAAGTTAGTGACCATTTATTGACCATTTAAGACCATTTAAGACATTTAGTAACCATTTAAGACAATGTAGTGACCATTTAAGACCATTAGTGGCCATTTAAGACCATTTACTGAGCAGTTAAGACCATTTGGTGACCATTTGAGACCATTTGAGAAAAACTTAAGACCATTTGAGACCATTTTGTGGCACATATGTTGTTCAATAAGCAGAAAATTCCTGTAACATTGATGGGCGGAAGTTTGTTATCAAGTTGGCATGTGAAGTTTAGATGTATCATTCTCCGACTTGACATTTATCTGACTTTTATGTTTTGTTTTTTTAAAGTAAACTGTGTCAAGTAGTGTGAAGTCAAGCAAAAACTTATTTTACCCCAGAGCCGCATCACTGTAATTTCCCACAATGCACAATGCACTGCGGGAGAATTTGAAGCAACCATCAATTGGTAGGTTGGGTAGAACCCATACTATCCTGGTATATAATTGACCAATCAGTGATTGACAGGTTGGGGGTAGCACCCATCCTATTCTTGTATTTAAATGGAAAAGTATTGCCCCCTCGCCACAAATCTATTAGCTCGCTACTGAATAAGATGAATTCACAATATCTCTGTGAATTGTGCCAAAAATCTTATTCACATAAAACTTATTATTATCGACACAGACGAGCATTACACAAAGATGAATACAACAGCCATCCTATAAGGAAAGATAATGCAAATACACCTGAATTTACAGTCAGATCTACCTATAACCAACTCCCTTATACTACTAACCTGTCGACGTCAATGGACCTACCTCAGATTGACCAACAACAGAATATTGAAACGAGCAGAACGTCACAGTTACCAATGCCACGAATTGAAAAGCACCAAGCAATATGGCCACTAAGAGGAAATGTACCACCAGTTGAACCCTCCTAAAAGAAGAATCCAACCACGAAAGATTGTTACTGTCTCAACAAGGCTGAGATAAATTATGAGCTCCAAAACAAAGCACTAGACAGGTTGAGAAGATATAGAGATCAACTTCGATTTCTAGCCTATGCTAATCAACAGCAAACCAAAAATATGGTAAAGGCAGCCGGTGATGACCTAACTGAATGCATATGTGAATGTGCAAAGAACGTTTTGAAATTCAATGTACCAATGACAATGAGAGCACGAGCATACCTCATTCCACACAGGTATAAAATCAGGAAAATAGCCAAAAAATTACCTGCTGGGAAAGCAAGACGAATCATACAGGAAGGCGTTTTTTAGGAAAGTTACTGAGACCTGTTCTAGCTAGCTTATCAACAATCCTTGGAGAAAATCTGTAGAAAACAAAACAAACGGCCCTTTTCAGGGCCACACCATTTCCTAAAAGGAGGGTATTTTTATCACATACACAGTACACTCATTTCCTATTGCAACGATCAGAGAAGGTCCTCTCACAAACTTGACAACTAATTCGAACTCTCGATCAAATGATTTTGAAAGAATGATAAAAACTGAATGAATGAATGAAAACTTTCTCCCTTGTGACCCTATTAACTTCATTTGCTTTATAGATTTATTTGCTTATAAATCCTCGAGAGTCGGGAGCGAGAGCCAATAATCTTATTAAGTTTGAGTGTGCGAATGGCAGTAGGATAGTGGGTTGCGATCCCAGAGAACCTCGGACTGGAGGATGGCTAGGAATTTTGCATAAGTACAAGAGTTCTGCTCCGTGTTTTCTTAGAGAAGTGAGCATATTTATGGTAATACTGAAACCGCAGTTTGGTGGTTATTTTAGAAAAAAATAGAAAAAAGAAACCCAGAAAGTCGCTGGTTTGGGAGCAGACCCATCCTATTGTCTTTAATGGTCACAAAAAAGGAAAAAGTCCCCCTATATGTATTTTTTGAAAGATGGGAGTCATCCATCAGCCTATAAGGAAGAGAGGATGCTGAGCTCTGGCCATCTGGTCTGCCTTCAGTGGGACAGATGACTTCCAATCTTGCTTGCCTTGTATTGTCACTTTCCGGATCACTCATCTATTTACCACCTCGAGAGTATTGCATGGCACGATCTGATTGGACAGTTGTTTGACCAATCAGTGAACGCCTGCGTGGGATAATTTTACAACACGCTTATCTATTGGTCCCATGGAACATACCGCCGTGTGGTATGATCTGATTGGACAACTGTTTGACCAATCAGACACCGCCGCGATCTTACTGGGTTATCAAACACCTGCGACGTGACACCATCTTATCTATGACATAATCAAACAGTGTACATGGTCTTTATCATATTAAGCTTCTTATAAACAAAGGAGCCCTTTATCATAATACCTTGATCTATGACATAATCAAACATACCAGTTGTCCCTTATCTATTTGCATAACTATACAACGTTACACTATCATATCTTCTTATAAATAAAGATTCCCTCTATCTTAATCACCATTATCTATACACTGACAAAGACCAGGTGTTCTCTATCATAATTCCTTTAATGACATGTCTAAACAATCCAGGTAGTCTTCAAATTAATCTTTGTAGTTACGTGTACATGTCCTTGACAACATTTACCTTAGAGATATTTACCAAGAAATAAAGTCATGGGAGGGGCAGGGAGGGGATAGGGGATGGTGGCACTCTTTTGTCAGTACGCATAAGGACACCTCAGTTTGAAAGTCCCCCAGCTTTGGGCTAGCCTTCGGGAGGAGGGAGGAACAGTCCAGGGCTTTGGTGGGGAGGGACTGGGCTTTTGGAAAGGGGAGCCCACATACAAGAAAGGCCAAAACAATGTGGGGAAAGCCTAAATAGGTTATATATAGCCCGGGTCCTAAAATGGGCTTTGGGGAAGGACAGCCTAAAATATAGGGTGCATACAGGGCGGGTAGGGGAGGGGGTGCCTAAAAATAACATAGACCTAGTTTGGAGAGGGGAGGGGAGAGGGGGTGGGGGCGGGAAGGCCTAATGGATTTGACCTCGGTCTTGGTCTGACCCCCGGGGTCCTGCTAAAAAGGCCAAATCTCCGCACCCTATACTACTAATATTGATTGTTCTACCCCAAATAATGAATATGGACTCTTCTAACTGCTGCCATTGAACTGGCATGGAAGATACCACTACAGTTCAAAGAGTTAATTATCGTATCGCTCTTGCTTGTAGTCGTTCACTTTCTTACAAGACTGGATTTGATACTTGAATTTATATGACACACTAATATTCCAACTACGACATGAAAGCATGCCTTCAACGAAGATGTAGCTAGAATGGTTGATCAGTCGGGACTTGAGCTACACCAGTCGGGACACATAAGGTTTACACCCCACAATCTTTCATCTCCGTGCCTCCCCTGCAGTAATATCGCTTTCAAATGAACATTGATTCGATCGTTTTTCGTTTTTCGGATTCCCAGAAGTTAAAGAAAAATCCGTGCGATGGGAGAAAACTTTATCCATGGCTTAACTTTGTATCTGTAGTTTGCGCAAACATCGAAACGTGCTTCATTGAAGTATGGTTTTACTGGCACGGGGTGTGTTTAGAATAATTTAAAAAATTATGCTCTCACTATTTAACTCCTAGCACTCTGGTAGCATTTCAAATTTTTCGCCGTTGCCTCCATATTGCCCATGCAGCATGAAAAAATTAACAAATGGTATATTGTTTGACAGAACTCAATGAGCTCTGTGAAACAAGATATAATTTTTTAACTTCTCAGTTGCATTGTGGGAAAAGTTTGCTGCTGAAAACTTTGGTATTTTGACATCAGAGTGCAGAAAGTTAAAAGAATCTCGTTTTGGAATATCCCGAAAGGCTTAAACGTTTATGCAAAAATTCTAACAGAGCTGAAACTGTTAGAAAGGGTAGCGGGGCTACTTTGTTTCATCCTTTACCTAACCTAACGGCCGTTTCCGGTCACCGGTCATAAACAATCGACAATCAAATGTTATTATTATCAATTCATTGCGCTACCTTCGTGTAAAAACAAATTTACATAGCCTGTAGAGGAAGATTAATAAACTTGAAAACAAAGATTATTCAGCGTAGCCGGTCGGTAATGGCTATCTTCGTCATTAGCGCAAGGGGACCGGCTAACACGCACTGACGTTTCACGCTTGACGTCATTTGGTTTTCCTGGAAATCTGTTTACATTAACATTAGCAAATCTTAGAGTTTACGTTTCATTGGTATTGATTGAGATAAATATAAAATTTTCTACCCAAAATTGCTTAATAAATGGTGTTTCTTATTGATTCTTTTCACGAAATAATAAAAATCCAAAAGGGTCGAAAATCGTTCTTATAATTTCTTAGCATTGATAATAATAATAATATATGATTTTCTCAGGCGTCGTTTGTCTCCACTACTGGAACTCCATCTGTGATTAGCAGCCCCACACCCATTAGCAGTCATCGGCTATCGCCTAAGGCAGCTAATGACTGCTGGGCTGCTAATCACAGATGGCGGTCCAGTAATGGATCCCAACACCCTAGAAAATCATGTTATTGTATAATTATTTTTTTCAAATTTGTGTCTACAATACGTAGTTCACGCCATGTAAATCCGACATGGAACGATGTACAATATCGGTGGACTGGAGGAATCTGGTGAGAGGATACACAGTACATGTCTATGTTTATTTGGAATGTATCCCTCTTGTGGTGATGGTGATGACCTAAATATAAAGCTCCCGTAGACGTTCTTTACTGTGTTGCAATGAGAAACACAGTGGTGACACATGGCTTGAAGCAATGCTATTTTGATCAGAAGACTGTACTGGTAAACAACTCCATTCACTCCAGTCTAACGGGGTATTTGGAATATGGTTAACTGCTGTTTCAAAGTATGTAATAAATACTAAAATCGGTGTTATTTTAGTTTCCACTATAAGTTTATGTGGATGAACCATTATTCACTTTTCATTTTCTTTTTGACAGTTTCTTGTGCAGAGGAATAATAAGCATGACGAATGCTGATAGGCACTGAACGGCAAAGGCACAATGAAACATGGCATCGAAACTTCCTGTAACATCAAGCAGATATCCTGTAAAGACAAATAGTGGTATATAGTAGACAGAATAATAGATGTACTGTTAGAAAATAATTTTCAACAAGATCTTCTCATCCGACAAAATATCCGACTTAACAAATGGAACAAAAACAAGGTTTGACTAAAAAATGTTAGTTGAGGGTCTATCTGTTTTCCGATAGAGTAGTGCGGGATCGGTTAAACATGATTTAGTTAAGCATTATAAAATGACGTCAAAACTAACTTCGGCAATGCAACCACCTCCTGGTTTTGAAAGAAAAATGGCTTCTACAGCGCTTCGGCGCCTGCCTTGATCTAGACTGGAAAATTAAACATTAAAATCAAGCTGACAGATAGGACTATGAGTCTTATATTACGGAACTTTGCCCAGCCTGGAGTAAGGAACACAATTCCACACTTGTTAACCGTCTACCCCAACATGAAAAGCAAACTGCAAAAAGATCAAGCAAAGCACTTCTCTCCCTTATTTACTTTTCCCTATCCTTGTACCTTCTCCCAGAGTAAGCGCCCCAACTAGCAACCATATTGTGACTGAAGATGCCCACAAAGTGAATAGTGCTTCCTTCACTGATCTTTGTAAAACCAGCATTGTGATTGGTAGCTCAAATATAAGACGCATTGATCGAGATCTCTACCCAGAAATCTTGGTGGAGTGTGTCCGCTGGTGAAATTCAACTATTATCGCGATACGCTCAACGGGCACAGGGGCAGGTCATGTCACAAATAAATATTTTTTAAATGCTGGAGTGAACTCACGAAACGGTAAACTGTGGAATATGCTTAGCGTTAACAGGGTGAAGTTTAATAAAAAATATTTCGCAGAACTAGCTGCCATAAAAAGGCCCACATGGATTAGAGGAGAACGCTGAGCGTCATCAATCAAACGATTTGGAAAGTGAAGGACATCAATATAATTCCAAAAATTGATGATGCCAGGTTTGATGTCGTTCAGGATTTAATTTACTGGACTTTGAATACCGTCAATGTTATAAACAATCATTGATTGAATCGTCTGGATTTAAACTAAGTAAAGGTACAGACATAGACCGCCTAAAACATGTGGAATTAGAATCTGGTGTGATTAACCTGTGTGACACACATGACCTTACCACCCAGAAAAATTCTATAATCTCACGATTTTACCTTTGCACCAGTACCAACGCCAAAAACGGGTAATTGGGTAAATTTAACACCATGCATCTATAATTTTCTTATGCAAATGAAATTAGCAAACCGCTTGGGAAACTCTGAGGGTTGGATATTTCCTTTTTCAGAATCATCTGATTGGCCTCCATCAGATAGTGAAGTACATCCCGAAAATACTGAGGCTGACAATGGAATCCGCCAAAAGGTGCTGAGAAACATTACTCTCCGATAAAAACAATTTAACAGCTGGTGAAGGGAGAGCTCTCACGAAACTTCGACAAAATAAGATATTCGTTATCAAACAAGGAGTCGAAGGTAGGTCAATTGTTCTATCTCGGGATAGTTATACAAAGGAAGCCATGACACAACTAAAAGCAAACTTTACAAGAAAATAGAGTCACTGTTTTGGCACGACAATAATGCAACCTGCAATAAGATCTTGAAATTTCTCCTCAACGAAGGGGCATATAACCAAAACACAGAAGTTAAAGATATTCAAAAGCCAAGATCAACTAGACGTTTTCATCTTACCAAGGATCCACAACGAACGGTCTTTATGGACGGGTGACTTAATAAAACCCGGGAAACTAATTGTCACGGATTGTAACTCGGAGTGGACATGAGTTCTATCTGAAAAATACACAGGATTTCTAAACTGAATGTCTCTGAAATGCATTTTGAGCTAAAGTGGATATTGACAGCATGGAAACCAAAATTGACAAAGATCAAGGAGTTAAATCTGTAAAACATGCATTCGAAAAACATCCTGAAGCAAAACACCCAGACGAACAAATGTTGGTACTGTTAGAGCTAAACGTAAAAGGAAGCAAGAGGCTTTCAATTCAATGGAAAAAATCATTTACAAACAATGAATTGTCCAATGCGCAAAAAATTCAGTTCTAATTTTGAAAACATTTGCGCAGCAGAATGGGAGGACAGTGATTTCAGCAAATGTGAAAATCATTTTCTGGAATATTTAAGATATTTAGATGACATCTTTTATCAATTTGGAACATGCAAAAAAAGATTTGGATTTTTTTTTAAATTTTAGACGCTCATCATACAGACATCAAATTAAAATCTACCATCATTAAAGATTCTGTTGATTTTCTCGAACTGACCGTTTCTAAAAGCAAACAATTCCAAGTATCCGGCCAGTTTGTTTAGAAAATGTATTTCAAACCAACTGATTCACACTAATTGTTACAAACAAACACTTCCATACATTTAAAGGAATCATCAAATTACAGTCCATCCGTTTTCACTGCAACTGAGTGATAAGGTACAGTTCAAAGAGACTTGTTCCAACCTATTTGACTGAGAGCTTGGGAGTGCTCTATGTGCGATTTTCTCATACTTTGAAAAAATCGGAATCTCCTGCAGAAGAAACTGATTTCGAAAAAAAGAAAATTGAACACAACAAATCGTTGCACCATTGCACAATTGCTGTGGTACGATGTTCAACTGTACGAAACATAGTTGTAGATTGCATAGTTTTATGCCTCATCAGAATGAGGAAGTTTTCCTTAGAGAAAAACTAAAAATCGTTATCTCATCCGTAATTACCCCCCCCCCCCCCCACCACACCCTCCCCCCCCCCCCCCCCCCCCCCCACACACACACTGTGGTTCATTCAATGGTATTGACCTTCAAAACGCCGAAGTAACAGTACGCGGGTCAAACTACAAAAAAAGTTTCGAATGTTTGCTACTCAATACAAAGAGGATATGAAACATAATGCTGACTCCCAAATAGTAGTATTGAAAGGATACTCGGTTTGAAACCAGTTAGCTACCTAACCGATTAGAAAATCCGTCAACCGATTATCCGAAATATTGATAATGATCGTCATTCCACGTTTAAAACGACGTAGTAAATCTGCCGCTTCTCCTTTGTAAAAGATTGCACATCGAAGCCGCGTTGTGTATATTGAGAAATAATCAACTTTGGCGTTCAAGACGTCGTTAATGATCGGCAATTTGCGGGAGTAATGAGTAATCGCAGAAACTTTTCCGTAGTGTGCATACAAAGGAACGTTGTCCAGTACTCGACAACGTTCGTTTGTATACACACTACAGAATAGTTTGAGAATACTGCTTTCCAATTCCTATAGTTTTGATCCCATATTCGGTGAAATACTGGCCACGGATAACCGGATGTTATCCGGTTATAGCATTCGGTTAGTCGGTTACGAACATGAGCCTATCGTTTCAGCCCTACCAAATAGCACACTTTTTTAACCTTCCTGGCCATTCTTTGGACGCCTTTGAAGTCTATCCAATTAAACAACCACCAATTAAAGACAAAATCAGTTGAAACAGATGATTTTAGGAAAAAAGGAGATTTTTGGATCAGTACAAACCCTCTGGCAATTTGATATGAACATATCAGAGGAGAGTTCGAAAAGTGGTTCCTTCCACTTTCAAATACAACAGAATGAATGTCAAAGCACCAAAAATAGATAGAGAGTACTCGTTTGACCCGACTGGTTACGTGAAATAATTCATTAGAGGTGCGGGACGTTGCCCAAACACGAGTGCGCGAATGCGCACGATTGTTTTACAATATAGTCCCTCGCCTCGAATGAATTATTTCGCGTAACCTGTCCAGTCAAGCGATTACTCTGTTTATTACTTTTCATTATTAACGATAATTATATTGTTTAATCCTTTACCTAACATAACGGCCAGCGCTATTCTCAAAAAATCGTCAATTAATTTTCATTATTTTAATTTTTTGTCTCTAAAACATAGGTTATGACCCCTCATTGGAACGAGCTCGTTCCAACGAGTGGTAATAACCTATGTTTTGAGAAAAAAAAATGAAAATAATAGCTATTCAAGAATTTTTTTGCAAGTGTCTACTTTTCATGTTAGGTAAAGGGTTAAAAAAAAACAAAACAATGAAGTCACCTTTACATCCATAGCAAAGCGTCTTCGTTTGCGCGCACGGATACGTGACACAATTTTTGATTGCATAATTCACTTGTGAAGTTATCGTTTATAATCAAACCCGGAAATCCCAGTAAATCACACTCTGGAAAGTAATAATAAAAGATCAATTCATTTTAACCAGCCCTAGATCAATTTGTTGTCAGACAGTTTGACCAGTTCCAAAGCTCAGCTCATAGTTTAAGTACAATGTGTGAATTGTTTTGGTCATGTTTGAAATCCATAAGGTGCACGTAAACGTGAACGGTCTTGTCCAATATTTGCGATGCTTGGATGTGGGTTGTCTCGCAAACAACAATAGTCCACTGTGGAAACACCGTCATGGTTCTCAAGACTCGCCTTTAAAGGTGTGTGTGTTTGTGGGGCGGAGGGGGGGGGGGGGGGGTTCTGTTTCAATAAGTGGTATGTCTCATCTTTCTGAGTAAAAAATAAAATGAAAAATATAGAATCCCCGAAAGGTTTTAAGGGTCTGGGTTTTGGCTTGTGATGTAGAGGCATGGTCTTCTAGTCGACTGTATGTTTGTTTATCCAAAAACTCTTTTCAGGTTTGCCCATCCACTTACGTGGTCATGTATTTCAAAATGGCCACGGAGGAGGAGAGTAAATGGAAGAAAATGTTAGAGAAGTATATAGTCATCCAAATACAAAATAATCACGAATCCAACGGCCCGACGGGAAATGAGACCAGAACACCAGATATAGAGGAGTATGAACTTCCAACAAAAACTAGAGACGCATTTCAGCACAACTAGATAAAACTATGTACGCCACTACAGCTCACCACATTGTACAGTGTGAGTCTTATATCCTGCAGAGTTGCAAGTTGATTTGGTTGGGTGATCACCAGTCTCCTTATTTTACACCTTGTTGAACTTGCCATCTTGACTGAGTCAACATTATACTCTTCATTAGGCAGCCATCCAAAAACTTACCTTTGTTTTATGTTGCGACCAACGAGTTTACGTAGCAACACAAATGTCTTTTTGCCTGAGCATGAAACTGATACCAGCAATACTAAAGTATTTTACAGCTGTAATTACATTGAAATCAAAGTCATCGTGATCGAAGTGACCACTGGTGAACACCCTCGACGGTTATCCTACGAAAACATTGAGGCACAGAGCAAACAGGCAACTGAAATTCACAAATAGCAGTTGAGTCTATGTACATTTGAGGACAAAAAACCTCAGCCTTCACTTTCTTGGATATATCATAATCAAGTTAAGATATATCTCCATCAGGTTAAGGCTGCTACCGAATAGCCAGGACTCGATACGATGAAAAATTTAGCAGAATATGGCATCGCGAAATTACGGTTAAGTGGAGGGCTATTATCCATGAGAGCGTATGTTGTCAACAGGTTCCAGTGACACAACTCTACGAGTTAGCCTAGTCTGGTACCTGATATCAAGAAAGTACGGTTAACCATTAGGGGTCAGGAGTTATGATACATTTTTACAACACTTTGGCAGTCTACTTCCTGGACGTTGCAGTTATTTCCAGGCATTCTTGACTGCCTATATAGGTAGCCACGACAGGCATAGAAATAAATGTTAAGGTACGTAACACGCAACCTGCAAATTTAGATCGCGCGTTTCTACAGTAAAAAGTTATCAAGTCATAATTAGGCCTTTGAAGATCAAGAGGGGTTCGACGAATTATGAGGGTTAGGAACACAGCTCTATTCGTTAATATCGTATTTCTTTCTTTTTGAGGGAAGAAACTTGGCCTGCAGCAAAACAGTTCAAGGGTTGAACTCAAACGTAACAAAAATGAAATTAATCCGGGGGTAGGTAGGAATAAAGAGTATTATGATAGTGGTAAGGACATAAAGAGTTTACATGATGAAGCAGCATATATATTGTGGAATAAATTCTTTGAAAATATGATTGGACTGAAGTGGTTGAAAAACCTTAATCCAAAATTTAAAATTCCGAAAACGACATTGATTATACTCGGTGAATACACAGGTAAGCGCATAAGGTTACATTGCCTAGATCCACACCAAATATTGAAGAAGTTTGCAGACGAGCAAGGGGGGGGGGGGTATGGGTATGCACGTGGAAAAGGATGATATGATAAAGGTGCTAACCGAAAGTGGATTCCAATTTAGTACTGAAATGGTTAACCGGTTAACCGGATAACCGGTTTGAAAACGGATACCTACCAAACCGATTAATAAAAACGTCAACCGATTATCCGAAATATCGATAGTGATCGTCGTTCCATGGTTAAAACGTAGTAAATCTACCGCTTCTCCTTTGGGATTGATTACACCTCGAAGCAGCGCTGTATATATTGAGAAATAATCGACTTTGGCGCTCAAGACTTCGTTAATGATCGGCAATTTCCGTGAGTTCTGAGTAACCGCAGAAACTATTCCGTAGTATGTATACAAAAGAACGTTGTCGAGTACTCGACAATGTTTGTTTGTATACACACTACGGAATAGTTTTTGAGAATACTGCTTTCTAAAATCTATAGTTTTGATCCCAGATTCGGTGAAATAATGGCTACGGTTTACAGGATATTATCCGGTTATAGCTCTCGGTTAGTCGGTTGTGAAAATGAGCCAACCGTTTCAGCTCTAGATTCCATCCCCTCAACATACTGTAGATTCAAACGAGGATGGGAAAATTTTCACATGACACTTAATTTAATGAAAAAATCGCCGGCATATATTCTTGAATCCGACCCTTGAGCCTACGGTGGGGGGGGGGGGGGGGGGGTGGAAGGACATAAAGAAAGCTTTCTAACCTAGTCTGGAAACAATTTCTTGAAAAATTATAATAAAATACACTACAGTGTCGCCGGTGTCGGTTTAGAAATCTCCGCCGCTGGAATTAGCGATACCTATGCCCCCCTCCCCCTCTGCTTAAACCCGAGAAACCAGTACATAAAGCTTACGATTTGAAAATAGGCTTGTAAGCATTTATCGCCAACGTAACCTTGGCAGCAGTTTACACAAGATCTAGATGTTCGACGGCAGCACCTGCTATAAATACAAGAGGAATAAAGAGAACATTTTTGCAGCTCACATGCAGTAGGTTTAGGTTGTGGCTTAGATGATCCGTTAATGATGTAAACATAACACACAGTCGTGTATATTAACTAGTAAAAACTAGGGATCGATCAGTATAGGGTTTGCACAGTACCGAGATCGCAAATGTGGTCTCTGTCTCAATCGGGTCGCGATTCGATCACTGCACAATTACATGGGTATAAAATATATCGAAATTGAGACCGAATCAAGAAAAACAAATGAAAAGAGCAACTGAGGTTCAAAGTGCTCGCATTTCTTTGTCGACAGGTGAGATTCTACAGTGTTGTGGATGGGAAAGACGACAATGAATTTCGATCGGACCGCAACACAGTTACGATCCGGTCGAAATTCGTTCTCCTCGTTTGCAATCACATAACTGTATCTGCCTTGTTTTTTCTAAGAAATTATATATATCAACCCATTTACATAAACATAAGAAACACCAGCTATTTATCTTGATAATTTGAAAACAAAATACTTGAATATTCTCGAAGGCGCTCCGTTTTTTCACCATTTTTAAAAGGTATTTTAACCCTTTATTTAACGAATCGGCCGTATCCGTTTGCGTAACATACAAATTAAGCAGAGAAATTAATTTTTTTTTCAAATATTGCCACAAAAAAACATATCATATGTCACCCCTTACTGGAACGAGCTCAAGGATGATATGGATTCGTTGGAATTTTATGAAAAAAATGAAAAATAATATTTAAAATAAATTTTTGTATTATGTGCGTTGGGTAAAGGGTTAAGCGTAGAACGCACAGCCAGTAAAGCTGAAACATTGAAAAAGACGTCGATGCTTCTGTGTTTCAGAACTATTTACGCTAGATCTGAAGTTTCCTAATGTATGATGCTGCCGAAAAGTGTTAATTACATACATTCTACATGGTTCCATTATACACCTACCTGCGACGGGCGGTCCAAATAAGAATGTAATTCCGGTGGTGAGGGCAACAATTCCCATTGCATCAGGCAAATTTTCAATTCCAACAAAGTGTATAATGATGACGACCCGCACTGCGACTGAAACTCCGGTACAGCTGCCAAGAATGGCAACCAAGACACCCAATATGGCATGAATCTGTACATAATTATACAACGGAAACGTGATAGCGGTAATTATAATTGGCACAGCGTGTAATATTGGTAGGCTGATAAATGTTGTATTACCAAGTATCCCTGCTATTATTGCAAATGGACATTCAATAGCAAATAAAAGTGTCAAAAGGCTAGCAACATCCGACTCTAATATCCCAACGGTTATGAAAAATGCAGGTGCGAATGTATAATACATTGCAAGATTAAAAGTAAAGCAGGATAAACTTAAAACGTACACAATAAATCCAATGTTGAAGAACAATTTAACGTAAGGTTCGAAAAATCGCCTTATTTTCGATCTCTTTCGCGAATGTGACTGAATGAAGTGGTTTGGGGTATTAAGACTGAGAATCACAATGCTTCCATCAGATAATGCCGTCTCGGGAGTTCTCTGTTGAATATGAATGACTAATGGCTTATTTTCTAAACTAGGTACACCGGTAGCGTGTTCTTGGCAAATGTATTCCTCTGTGGCACATTCTTCTCCCGCAGTAATTGTTTCTAAGTTTGCCTCACCTGTAATCGAATCCATCACCTCTTCATGCTTGTCTTCCCGTGTTGTGCTGAAAGAGTGCTCTGGTTTATTTAAAACGTATTGGTGGTCTACACAGGGCACCCAAAACAACAATTTGAAGACATATACCCGAAACAATAAACAGTGATCCTCTCCAAGAATATGTTTTTATGAGCACATTAATCAACAATGGCATTAGCGATGATCCAAAACTCACTCCTGTTTCAGTAAAGCTTACAGCAAAAGGCATATATTTCTTGAAATACAAACCTGTCATTACAAAGGCAGGTATAAAGCACAAACATAATCCAAAACCTGAAATAATAATATTACTTTTATTAAAAATCAATGTATTCGCTCACGAAATGGTCGCAGGAGTATATGTTGTTTGCGCAGAATTATTTATCGCAACGAGACTGGTTTTCTGGAATATATCGTCAAGAAAACCAGTGGAGTCGCGACAAAACAGAAACACAACGAGAATACTAAATAGATTTCAGATTGCACAGCGATACCCAGAAGTAATTCGGCAAAGCACAGGAAACGCTGGGTTGTACCGCAAGGGAGAGAAGGGGTCTGGATCGTGAGTACTAAAACGTCACTCAATTTCATGTTTATGAGGTTAATTTAATTTTGGACGTTTTGCAACCACTGGTCTGAATTAACTTCAAAGTAAACAATGCGTGAGAAATGCTTGGCGACATCATTTCAAGTATTCCTTTAGTTGTATATGGGATATTCGTGTGGTATCTGTAGTAGTTCGAGCGATTGGGGGTGTGAAGGACAAAATAGAGGGGTTGCCCCCAACGTTGTTTTGGGGATGTGGAAGGCTAAATGAAAGAGAAGCCCCCCTCCTATGATGTTTACGTCATATCACCAGTATTTAAACTCGGATATTGAAAATATCTTTTTCATCTTTGTATTTGGGACCATGCGTACGATAATGTCACATTATTAAAACTTTGTGGGGTAAAATTCAATTTGGACGTTTAGTGGCCCTGGTCACGTTTTACGTCATAGCATTAAATATGTTCTATAAATGAGAATAAAAATGCGTGACCACGACACGTCATTTAGCTGTACTCGTATGTGAAATATTATAGCTTTATCTGTGGCACTTAATTTACTGGGTTGATCGCACAATTGGAGGAGGTACCCTCTACGGTATTTGGGATTTTCTTTTAAAACGTGGGTATTTGGATACTCGAAAACGTAGCAGAATAGGTTTCAAATGAGAGGGCAGTTTGAGCGATTATTTTGATCAATGGTAGGAGACAGAACAGCAAACTAAAATTCCACCTTATTCCCTCATACAGTTAAAACTAGAAGTCCTGTCATGAAATGCGCACAAATAGCACGTCGATCTGCGCATTAATCTACGCGTTATGGCCATTAGTAAAGCTATCAAATTCTGTGCATATGGCCTGTTCACAAGCCTGTTCACAAGCTCCGGGTAGCCCGGAGGTCCATTGGCAGAAACATTGCCTGTGTTTGCTATGTGTAACCAGGAGAACCTGCTGTGCTTTGGATGCCATTCGATATGGCCATTGCGCGCTATTCCTGCGGGCAATTAAGCCTAGATAAGCTCACAGTTCGTGACAGGACTTCTAGTTTTAACTGTAGATTCCCACCCAAATCGGTATCAATGTTGTTGTGCCCATGTTGGATATGTTAGATATCCCTCCTGTTACCGCGCACTTATCCCGTCGGCATGTCTGAGTATTCGCGACGTTTATATCTAAACTGATGTTTGCCGAAGAAATCCACCCCTGCCATTTAAGCAAGTGGAAATTTGCCCAGTCTTGACACGCAATCATTGAGTTTGTGAACCGTGCTGGTATCCTCGAACATCACGAGATTTTCCTGATTTGGTGATATAGGCTCTATAGATAAATAGTTTATCTCCACCTGATTCCACGAACTCTTCTACGTTGTGGAGACTAATATGAATTACTTCCGGTTAGTATGCGAAGTTCTTTATTTCCGAGTGTTCGTTGTTTTCATTGTGATTCAATTAAATAACGTTGTCAAAACTGCGATCATATTAATGGAAAAAGTCTACCGCGTAATTGTGTGTAATAATTGTAGTGCAGTCGCCATAGACTGGTCGTAATCCACGAGTGGGCAGTGATATCCACGTATGCGTTTACCAGGTAATAAAACTCATCACCAGCAAAACTTTAATTAATGAAGCATAGGATTGTACCCGGTTATTCATTAATCACATTTTGATGATTATTCCTACAATTTGTGTTCGGAATCTAATATTATTGCGTCCATGGAAATACTACCCACTTCGTGGAAATTGACCAGTCCATGGCGTCTGTTCTGTACAACGACAAAGCTTTCAACGTTGATTTGTGTGATGTGCAGTGTGCGAGCCGATGTTGATTGTGATGGCATACTGATTGCCAACTACATGTTTCCTAGAGGAGAACACCTCTGGACCCCCCTCCACTAACCCATTCCCGACTGGGTTGAGTTGATGTCAGAGGTCCCAAGGTATTCCGTGGTGTTCGCCCTATGCGAAATTTGACTATGCGTTATTTATCAGAGTTGTAATGTTTACAATACCGCAAACGACAACCCACTTTCCGATAGAGGCTATAGTTTTCTCAGCCCGGGAAAATTCACGCTTCCTATTGACATATAATGCATGTATGTAGAATGGCATGGTTATTACCATAGAATCACATCAAAATTGAGACATTCCAATTGATGTTATGTATGACAGAACAAAGAATGTGGATGGTAATCTTTGGGACATTGTAGTTCTGGTTGAAAGCCTCTTTCTCCATGACACAATGCACAATTTCTACTCAAAAGAATAGAAAGGGCAAGCAGTGCATGTAGATATGTTTCTATGGACAAATACTGGAATAGTTCCACGGGTATATCCAAAATGAAATGATAGCCCATCCGTGTTACAAGCATTATAATTACATAATAGTTAGGTATCATTAAACCTTCTTTCCAATTATTAGTCATGCATATTGTCATATTGAATGGCGGCGATTCCTGAAGTTTAGGAATATGAATGTATCAGCAAAATAACAAATTTAACACATCTACAATAAAATGGCAATCTGTTACCAAAATGGTCCCTCCTGTTACCACACTCCGCAAGACATGGATAAGAATGTAGAGCAATAGCCCATAATTAGATCAGGATGGCATTAGAATAGTCAAAACGTCGATATTGATTTTTGGGTTTTCGTATTTTTCGTCCTCCTGTTATCAGAATATTTACCATTGTTACAAGGTAACAGTAGGGACTGTTATCAAAATATGTATTATTGTTAGAGAGGTAACAGTAAGGACTGTTATAAAAATGTTCACTATTGTTATAAGGTAACAATACTGACTGTTACCAAATAATTTACTATTTTTAGAATTTGCAAGGTAACAGTACGGCAATAACTTATTGAACACTTGGAGGTTTATGATGGTGATCCCTCCAATCGTGCTTTCAGATGAATCAAAATGTATATGTTGGTCCCCACAGGGCACTTTGAACAAAACTGACGAGGGGAGTATGAACTCCCAAGACTTGTAATCATGGTAACAGTAGTGGTTATCTGGAAATGTACTCACCAGCTTGATAATGTTAAGAAATATTCAAAAATCAGCTTCGTCTCAGAACGGATGCTATGCTTTCAGCCAACCGTACTCTGTATTGAGTGGGATCGGTTACCGATTACACTTGCTAATTCAACCGAGTTAAAGCTGGTGTCTCCTGCGGTTTACTCTTTCGGTATCAACAGAGACACTCTCTCGCACGACAAAAAATGGAGCCCCCCCCCCCCCCCCCCCCCCCCATGGCTACTGACCTTAAACAATTCCGCGAAATCGGTGTTTGGAGCCCAGATACACAACACTTGATACCAAACAGTCAACAACAATCGAAACTTTGTCAATCATGTGATAGTGGGATGACTTTTCTCCTGAAAGTTGACAATTGGGAAATGCACTCATTACAAATGTTCATTCCATAGGATTCTGCAAGCCACCGGAAGGTGTAAATCTGCGGCCTGAAACAATTCAACCTCATCCTAATGTACAGTTGAAGCTTTATACATTTTATTGTTCGGAGGTTTTTCTTGAGAAAAAGCAATGGACAATAAATATTCACTTTTTTGAAAAAGCTCAATCACGTCATATCCCCAGTATTCGATGTCGGAGTTTCAAATTTTTTTCACCTTTGTGTTTAGAGAACACGCATACTAAAATGTCACTATATTTAAAGTTGGTGGCGTGAAATGTAATTTAGATGACCTTCTGCCACAGTCACCTTCAGCGTTATAACATTAAACATGTTCTAGGAATGGGATTGCAATTGTGTGACGACATCACCTCAGCTATTCATTTAGAAACATGCGAAATATTGTAGTGTATCTGCAGCAATTCGAGGGTATGGTATTCACAAAATAGGAGGGGGGGGGGGGGGTAAAAACCGCAATTGACGAACTTAAACGTCGAAAATGACATTTAATACAAAAGTAAACAAATACCAAGTTCTTAGCTTGTATTGTATCTCGAATATTTTCTAATGGGGGGGGGGGGGGGGGGGGGGGTTATAGTAGCCGCACTTTCCGTCCGTGCGCCCGGCAGTCCGTGCTTCTTTCTGTGTGTCTGCCCATTGGGCCGATCTAACATTGTCTGGACCATAATATAATTATTCTCTGGAACGATCTAGTTTATCATTCATACAATGATTGGTTATGACTTAAAGACGTGTCAAGTCCTGGAACCAATATCATACCTCGAAGGTCAAGGTGATGGGCTGTTTGCTTGTTTGTCCCTCCATTCAAACACTGTCCACTCCATAATAAATTATTCAGTAGACCGAGCGACGATCTAGTTCATACTTCAAACAATGATTGTTTATGAATCAAGGGTGTGTCATTAACTTGACCCAAGGTCATAGCTTCAAGGTCAAGGTCACATATCGATGGTGCGTTTGCTTTTCCATTTCATCTTTGTCCGATACATAAAAAAAACATTCTTGGTGGATCGATCTTGTTCATACTTCACACAATGCTTATGACTCAAGGTGTGTGTCGTGACCTTGAGCCAAGGTCATAGTTCAAATGTCAAGGTCCCATTCTGTTTGTGTGTTTGTTTGTCCGTTCTAACATTGTCTGATCCATAAAAATATTCAATGGACCGATCTTGTTCATACTTATCACAATCACTGCTCGTCACTCAAGTGTGTGTCATAATCCAACGGCGTCAAGAGTCGCGAATACTGCAACAGCTGTCTCAGCGCCGACATCTTGCTCGAAAGGGATACCAATAACAGAACTATGGATAATTGTCATTATTAACATGATTAATTTACTATAAGGCTCGAGGATATGTGGCTCATATTCTATGACGATCTCACAGTGAGAAAGCCAACCTAGTTTCCTAATCTGAGAGCACCATGTGAAGCATCAGACCGAATATATAATCAGTTTTTGACTCCCCGCCCCAAAGCTCATAGTCTTCTAATAACGATCAATCGCGCCTTAATGATCAACAGGGTTGTTAATGACATCTTCAACAATTGTCTAGAACTGCTCCTGGACATCAATCGATCCAAGCCCATATTGATCCTCTAGAATGCTCAAGGATGAAGGTCAACCAATCTGTCAACTAATGCTTGGTGAAGTCGGCATCTATGTGTGAAAGAAACCTCGTGGCTTAATCGCCGACTAAAGAGCCGAAGAGTGCGTCGCGGTGGATGATACCAACTTTACGAAATTCGTAAAAGCGAACTATCCTAACAACTTTGTTGCCCCAACTATTCGACAGGAAATTATCCTAACAACTGGTAAAAGTGTGTGGCAAATTAGCCCGGACTTCAGCAGGATTTCTAGTCATGTTATGAAAGAAACAACATCTAAAGTCGCATAGCCCCTACGTCACATAATTAATCAATCAATCGTTTCCCAGTAGAACAATTCCCTATTAAAATGAAATTTGCCAAAGTTGTACCTATCTGCAAATGTAATAACGCGCAAGAGGTTGGAAATTATAGGTCAATTAGTATCCTACCTGTCTTCTCCAACGTACTTGAACGGATCGTGTGTACGAGACTAACAAGGTTACTGGGTGACTTTGATGTTGTCTGTAAGTTACCAATTTGGCTTCCATAAAAACATTATGTGTACGAGACTAATCTGCAAGTAATGTTTGGTGAAGTCGGCATCTATGTGTGAAAGAAACCTCGTGGTTTAATCGCCGACTAAATAGCCGAAGAGTGCGTTGCGGTGGGTGATACCAACTTTACGAAATTCGTAAAAGCGAGCTATCCTAACAACTTTGTTGCCCCAACTGTCCAACGGGAAATTATCCTAATAACTAGTAAAAGTGTGAGGCAAATTAGCCCGGACTTCATCAGGATTTCTAGTTATGTTATGAAAGAAACAATACCTGAAGTCGCATAGTTCCTACGTCACATAATTAATCAATCGTTTCCCAGTAGAACAGTTCCCTATAAAATGAAAGTAGCGAAAGTTGTACCTATCTGCAAATGTAATAACGCGCAAGAGTTTTGGAAATTATAGGCCAATTAGTATCCTACCTGTCTTCTCCAAGGTACTTGAACGGATCGTGTGTACGAGACTAACAAGGTTTCTGGGTGACTTTGATGTTCTCTGTAAGTTACCAATTTGGCTTCCATAAAAACATTAAACTATTCACCTTATCATTCATCGTCTTAACTATGTTTCCGAATGCAAAGATACAGTTAAAACTAGAAGTCCTGTCATGAAATGCGCACAAATAGCACGTTGATCTGCGCGTTAATGTGCGCGTTATGACCACAGTAAGGCTATCAAATTCTGTACATATGGCCTGTACACATGCAATGTTTCAGCCAATGGACCTCCGGGTAACCCGGAGGTCCATTGCCAGAAACATTGCATGTGGTTGCCATGAGTAACCAGGAGAACCTGCCGTGATTTGGATGCCATTCGATATGGCAATCGCGCGCAATTCCAACGCGCAATTAAGCCTAGATAAGCGCACTATTCGTGACAGGACTTCTAGTTTTAACTGTAACTCCTAAAGCGATCATACGTTAGCCATGTAGTTTGATTTGTCGAAGGCTTTCGACACAATTAGTCATGAAACTTTACTCACAAAAATGGAATTCTATGGGATCCAGGAAATTTGTAATAATTGGTTTCGAAGTTGCTTGTCAAACCGAAGTAAATATATTGAGAGTTCAGGTAGTCTAATCGTCTTTATAATTACCTCTTCTCCAGGTTTTCTGTCAAATGTAGGAGTGATTACTCCATTTTGTAGCGACCTCCACGCCATACTTCTGCAACTGAGAACCATACGGTCCCATTGTGCCCAATTCGAGAGACTTGTTTGCGACTATAAGAACATGAATACTGTTGGCTTATCACAAACATTCTCTGACACTGATTTGAATCAGTTTTTTTGATTTGAGTAGTGTTGATATCTCAACTGAAATAATTATAACTTATATCACAGAAAAAATAAACGTTTTGCTCCATCAAAATCAATATTAGTGCGCCCAATTGATAAGCCTTGGATGAACACATTGGTCAGAAAACAAATCCGTATTCGTAACATAGCTCACAACAAAGTGAAGCGAACGAATAACCCACAACACTGGCTAGACGTGCGTAGGATCCGAACTTATACCATGACTTACGTAAGAGAGGCCTGAAGAAAACATGATATTAAGTTAGAATCATGTTTCTGCCTGTAAGTCGTCTTCTAAGCAGTGGTGGAGAAATCTGATTTTTTTTTTCTAAACAACAAGGTAGTGCTAGCGAAATTATGTTCCCTCTACTGCTTGAAGAGGATGAGTTTATCAGCGACCCGATTGCTTTTGCAACGGTTTTTAACAATTACTTTACAAGCCTGTGTTCGACACCTAATGAAAGGGACCAACCCTACTTAGTACAGGGAGATTTGTCCATCGGTGAAGTTGAAACAGATTCCAGAGATGTTGCTATCCAAATTAGATATATCGAGGCCTGTTTTCCCGACCAAGTAAGGAATATAATTCTGAAACGGTTTTCAAATCAGCTGTCAGGTCCACTCTCACTGCTTTTCAATTTGTCGCTTTCGTCTATGATTTTGCCCCGGAAATGAAAACTCGCGAATGTAATACCAATACAGTAAAAAATGCCTCCAAATGACAAAATAAATTACCGACCAGTCTCACTAACAAACTATGTAAGCAAAGTTTCTGAACGGATAGCTTACAATCGCATTTACACGTTTCTGATGGAAAACAATCGTTTAACCGATTTGCGGTCAGGCTTCAGACCTGGAGACAGTACGGTCTATCAGCTGATCTATACTGATAATTACACAAAATCTGCACTTGATGAAGGACAAGAAGTTAGATTTGTATTCTGTGATATAAATAAGGCATTTGACGGGGTCTGGCATGAGGGGTTATTACACAAATTAGACTCAGTTGGTGTACGGGATGGTCTATTGTCATGAATTGAAAACTATTTGAGTGATCATTCTCAAAGAGTTGTGATAAACGGTAGTGTGTCGGATAATAAAACAACTACAACCGGTGTTCCCCAGGGCTCTGTACTGGGTCCACTCTTGTTCAATATCTACATAAATGACCTAGTTGACAATATTCAGTCAGACATTAGATTATATGTGGGCGATACTTCTATCTTCTTAATTTTTGATGATGCATCTACTGCCGCAAATATATTAAATAATGATCTCCGGAATATCGCTTCATGGGCCAAGACTTGTAAAGTTAACTTTAATCCAGAGAAAACGGTAACTCTCAGTTTAAGAAGAAATAATCCATTTGATAAACCAACTCTTCAGATGCAGGACATTCCCATAAAAGAAGCTGAAACTCACAAACACCTCGGTCTAAATTTTCAGAACTCGGGGTCATGGAATATACATGTAGATTGTATTATCAACAACGTTAGCCCAAAGGTGAACTGTCTTCGCAGTTTAAAACACAGATTGTCCAGAACAGCATTGGAAACTAATAATTTAGCTTTACCCCTTTTCGACTATGCTGACATAATCTGGGATAACTGTGCAATCACTAAACTAGATTTACTGGAAGACTTACAATTGGATGCTCTTCGTACAATAAGCGGCATGCCAACAGGTATCTATCATGCTCGCATCCATTCCCAAACGGGATTATTTACACTACGAGAACGCAGAAGACGGCACAAAATGGTCACTCTACACAGAATAATATCCAGAATACACCACACTATCTGGCGACTTTGGGGTGCGGTGGCTCAGTGGTAAACTGTTGCACTTCTATGCTAGAGGTCAAGAATTCGATCCCCGTCCGGGACGATCCGCGGTGTGTCCTTAGGCAAGGCACTTTATCCCGGTTGCCTACACGGGGGCACGATGGCGCCGTGTACTAAGGCGTACTGTACGTCGATGGTGCTCATGTCTTCAACCACTGTAACCCTTCTTGAACGGAGCTTGAACAGAGTGAGAATGTTGAGGAGCTGACAGTTGCTCGTCGATACTCGGTGGTGCTCTCCGGGTACACCGGATCCTCCACCCGTAAAACTGTCACGGTCACGATTAGCCATTGTGCATAAATATCTGAACTTAAACACCAATAAATAAATAGATAAATAAATAAATAAATCTGGCGACTTTGATCCAACGCCCAGTGTCCGGTATAACAACTTATCCAATATGCTCCTCCAGTAATTTTCATGAAATACATTGCCGAACTAAACTCAACGCTGAATTGTTTTTGCCTTCGGATGTGAAGCATTCGAATGAAGTGGAAATTGATAAACGGTCGTGTGAGTCTACAGACTCGCTGAAGACACTATTGAAAAGAAATGATCCAGTCATTCCAAAGTATTCATCCGAAGGTTGTACAAAGGATCAGATACTCCACTGCAAATTTAGATAAAAAAGATGTAGTGACCTGAATGGACACAAATATGAACGATTCTTAGTGAGTGATCCAAAATGTTCATGGGAACATCCCTATGAAGATTCAGAGCATTACGTCCTCTTTGTCCCATCTACAGTGCACAACGACATACACTGTTCAATAGTATCAGGTATATAATAAACGCTACTGAAATACTTTTGATAGCCAGTGACAGATTGCCTGACACACAGAATTGTAAAATATTTCAAGCTGTTCAAAGTTTTATTGAGGAAACAGATCGACCAATGGACCGTCATATCTTTGAATAACATATGGTGTGCATACTGCAAATTTTGGACTTTCATTTGGAATTGGTAGTCTACACGCCATGAAGATCGATCATTCCATTTCCTCCCAGGGTGCACTTGTATTGCACTTTTGGATAAGTAATATTCCAACACTTCGACGTCCATTCCTTCTGTTTTACGTGGGACCACCTCACGCATTAAGAGCGTAAATAGTCATGGACTCCTCTATACTACATTCGCCAGGCAACTCACTGTGACACCACACGTGCATTGTACATACTCATACACCATTGATTGTACAATATTATAAGAATTTATATGAAACGGTGAGGTAGGTATTTATATAGGCACTAGCCTGTTCACCGAACCTTTTCAAGCGAATAAAATATTGTTTAGAAAAAATATGTTGAAAACTGTTCGCATCAACGTACCGTAAGGATCTGTACTCGATCCTATTTTATTTCTAATTTATATAAAAGACAGTTGACATTGCACATCACTAAATCTATTCATCTTTGCAGATGATATCATCATGTATGCATCTGACCAAGACATGCACTTACTACTTACTCTAAGATAAGTGCAGCAGTAGCAAAAGTATTTGTCTAGTGTTATTGAGCTACAACTAAATGTAAAAATTCCTGTTACTGCACCCTCAAAAAAGTACTCATGGAGTTAGTCAATTTACACTATTTCCCAATAATAAAGGTATGTCGGTGGTGGGAAATGCTAAATCTGAAAAAAACGTTGAAGTTTTTAAGAGTACATCTCTATGAAACATTTAAAACCCACATATCCAGTGGCTGTTCCAAATTCCCGGTGCAATATATTTCCTCAACAGAGTAAAAGACATCCTTACAAGACATGCCCTAAAATCACTTTACTCCGCTCATGTCCATAGTCACTTATTAAGAGCCATCGAAATTTGGTGCCATGCACTGCTGCCAGTAAAATAATCCTACTACAGAAGCACGCATTGTATGCGATTCATCTAAATAAATTTAACAGTCACACATACCCTTTATGTGGGAAGAATGAAATATTGCAATCTCATGATATCTGCAAACTGAAATGGAATAGTAAACAATATGAAAACACTATGTCCAGATCCTTGTTCAAATGCAAACTTACAAACACATTTGTTGAAAACAATACTCTTATCACGATTTGCAATAACAGATTGCGCGTGGATTGTAAGTAGTAGGAGGTGTACCCGATCGACCTCCATTACCCGGACTTTTGGGGAAGCAGCTAGTGTTAAATTCCCACAGGAACCGGACTTTTAGGGGAGTAACCTTTTCCTGTGCAAAAGTACGGTTCCTTGCAGCTAGATCCGGCAAATGGTGTATGTACTGCATATATAGTATGCTTTGGTATGTATAGTGACATATGTACACGTGGGGATATGGGTATGTGATGGAAAATGGAAGGGGAAGGGGGTTTTCTTGAAAGTTTTTCTCCGCGAAACGGTTGGCGTTGCTAATGACGTCGTGACGTCATGATGCGCACGCGACGTCATAGAGACGTTGGCCACTGTTGTTGTCCACTGTACAATCTGACATAACGTTGTTCGGGTCGGGGGTCTTGGACTTCTCGTATGGGGTGGCGGTGATATGGTTGTAGTGGTATACATCCATGTAGGTATACTATTAGCCTTCGACCTTCATATTATCCTATGTCGGCTATACCTAGGTCAAGCAGTATTGTGAGGCTGGGGACAATGCATGGGATTTTTTCATAGCCCTCATGGCCTCATTTCGTTTGAGGCCATGAGGGCCTTGAAAAAGTCCCTCATTGAGGTTTTTTTCTCATAGCCCTCATGGCCTCATACGACTAAAAAGGGGATTCTTCAGAAGGTAAACTCGATAGGTATCCTCAAATAAAACAATACCAGGCCATAGGTATCCTCAAATACCGAAATGAGGCTAAGAGTCGTAATAAATTAGACCTCATCGAGGGATTTTTTCATAGCCTCATGGCCTCAAAGGAAATGAGGCTAAGAGGGATATATGCACGCAGTGGGCGTTGAAGTTGTGTTGTCTCTTGAGGTTTAGATTGGTCTCAGGCAACGATAGGCTGATCTTCGCGACCCGGAGAATAATACACTGTCCTGAGTTTGGAGGAAAGCACACATGTAAAGATTAGAAAATATTCGATTCCAGGGCAAATCGAACCAAACTGCAAAAGCGATTCAAGATTCGATTCGTTTTTCGAATAATTACAGGGCCGCAGACGGAGGCCTTGCTTGGGGTTGCTCTGATTACGGAGCCATATCCAAATTAATTCGTAATATCTCATCCATCATGACCCTTCAAAAGTGTCCTTACTTGGCCCTAACGTAGAATTGAAGTCCCAATTCTATAACGTTCCATCTGTAAGTTGAAATAGGTTTGTGACATTCTGCCTACAGCACAAAATCTGCTGCGATAAAAAAATATTGAATAACATAGAGATGCCTGGAAGACAACCAATCTGGTTATGGCGTCTCCAAACAATGGACCTACTCGCATTCATTATGTATAAAGCATACCATTGCATGTCCATACGCTTATCGACGCATTGACTGTTCATTTTTTTTATTATCTTTGGTGTTGTTTGTGAGATGGTATATTGTTGGATAAATAAATTGTAGGTCACAATAAGACTGAGGCAAATCATTGTTGTCACTTTTCTCTCCCCCGGTTGTGCTGGGCTGTCATAATAGCGCCTGTCCAACAGTGAGTACAGAGTCCAAGCGATGTCCTACGTCTTGTGGTAGCGTGGTTTTCAGTTCGGCATATATCCGCAAGCTTAAGTATTTAATTTAAATTGTATAGTAACTTTTGTTTCTTATCATTCATACCACAATTGTTTACAACAGGCTTTACTATAATGTAAAAGTCCTTGCTTGGAACTCACATACTTTAAGTCTTAACCAAAGAAAAACATTGGGAACTAATTGAGCAAATGTATCAGAAATGCAGCAAAAAATTAATGGACAGAGAGGGATCGGGGCTCGTCCAATATAGGTTAAATTCCACCCCCCCCCCCCGGGGCCCGGATTCAAGAGCGATAACTGGAGAACGGTACTAGATATCTGAAATCAGAAAACTCGAATTAAGGTATTATCGTCACATGCACATTTCAATTTTAAAACAAATCGGACTATTTTTTTTAAACAAAAACGTTTTTAATTTCTTCAAATTTGGCAAATAGAAGCAAAGAGCATATGCCGTTAGGTTGAGGTTTGCGATGATTTGACTCGATTCGATTCGAATTACATAGATTCGGCATTTTCGGATGTAGGGGTGTCGTCGATTTCCTCTTGATGACCTGCCTTGGCTCACAGATCCTCTTTAATCGAGAAAAGACGTATGGTCCACGAAACTAAGTTATAGTACTCGTAAATTGGTTCACTAGTGATGCTTTTAGTGAGAGGTACAGTGGTCTTCGTAATTTCAATCGAGGGATACGGAGCCTTCAGGAACAAGTCCTGATTGCAAATCGACAGCAATGAAGCCTCAAGGACTGCGTTCTCCTTCTTCGTTATCAGCGGTTTTAGCGCGCCATACTAAGCTCTCCTTTAGCAGAGTCACGTAACATAATTAAGAGGGTGCTATGTCTTAAATTGGAATATTTTGAGAACGCCTGTTGTGACAAATGTAGAATGTGCAGAGGGGTGCTGTCAGTCCATAAAACGAGAACCAGTTTATTGGTTTACTTCACGGTATACATAATACAGAAAAATGTGCATTAAGCACATTGAAAATAGTAATAAAAATAGTAAATAAATAACAATTGCGTTTGTGAACAAATACAGAAATAGTGTATACCGTAGGGAGATGGCATAGCCAGATTGGCTGTTTACCTGTCATCTCCCTGTTAGCTATACAGTATCAGCTTGTGTCAGACCAACAATAAGAAATATAAACTAACAGATAGTTATTTGCATGCACTATGTGTACTTATATATACATGTGACTAGTTATCCTGTCAACTTTTCCATGAATGCTTCCAATGTGGGCATTGTCTTCTTTTACATTATTAATAATTGTGATCTGAAAAGTAAGCAGCCTATATCGGAAGCTGATGACGAGATCCAGAGTCAGAGAGCCGAAATCTTTTTTATTATTATTATTATTACTATTATTATTATTATTATTATTATTATTGTTATTTTTTTAGCCAGATCAGAATGTGTAAGTAAATTAAGGTTGTGGAAAAGCCAAATTCCCGAGCTGTTAATACCATATAATTCGAAAGGACGAAAAGATAGATTAAGTACCTAAGCAATCTACGCAATATGAGTTATTACAGTTTACATTAGCATCATGAGATCTTAACAATTTTTTTATCAACTCCTTTCTAAATGTGCCTCTGGGTGGGATATTGCGCAGTCTTTCATCCAGTCTGTTCCAAATTTTCGGGTAAGCAAATGTTGGGAGGGCATCTAAAGATCTTGTTTCAAGATCTTTCTTCAAGAAGCATGCCAGATTGTCTGGCGGATCTTCCACTTCTATTTTCCACAGCACTGAACAAATTATCAAAAGACATGGGGAGATTATTATTTCTCCAGTCAAATAGAAGCAGAGACGTATGGAGCACAAAAATATCGCTAACCTTTAAAATTTTGTCTTTTTAAAACAAAGGATCCGTGTGAGAGTTATATCGTGAATTGTTTAAAATTCTTATAGAGCGTTTTTGCATTAAAAACAACTTATTTATACCTTTCGAGTTACCTCAAACATGGATCCCATAAATCAATTGACTGTGCACAAAAGTATAATACAACGTTTTCATTGCAGCATGTGGCAGTATAGTTTTTACTTTAAGAACATAGTTTGCACGAGCGATTTTTGCGCACAAATTAGAAATGTGCGCCTTATATGAGAGATGCTCATCAATATGTATGCCTAGAAATTTTTAATGACGATTCGTTTTGGTCAGACGCAACTCTATCTATTTTCTTATTGTTTATAACTACATCACTGAGAAGTGGAACTGCTCTCTTATTGCTGGGGTTTATAATGACAAATTGGCTTTTAGCAGTATTGAGGAGGAGGTAATTAGCCGAACACCACCGAGAAATCTTTTCTACTTCAAGATTAATATAATTTACAAGAATATTTACATCTGGCCCCGACGAATACACAGTTGAGTCGTCCGCAATTGACACCAGATTTAGGGATGTAGCCTTACAAAGGTCATTAACATACAGCAGGAACAAGGTCGGCCCTAAATTAGAGCCTTACGGCACTCCGGAAGTAAGTGGGATTGTGGATGACTCATTATCTCCGAACGCGACGAATTGTTGCCTACTGGACAAATAACTCTTGAACCATTCTAAGCTGACTCCACGAATGCCATAATATTCCAACTTTCTTAATAAGATACTGTGATTTATTGTATCGAAAGCCTTTGGGAGGTCAAGAAAGACAGCGAGTGTGTTATGTTTACTTCCTTTATTATTTTCCTCAGCAACATGACTCAATAATTGGAGAACGGGGTGAATTGTGGCATGATTTTTACGAAAACCGTATTGCTGAGGGGTTAGGATATCAAATCTGTTTATAAGTCGATCAGACATAATTTTCTCCAATACTTTAGAGAAAGTAGGCAAAATACTCACCGGCCGACAATTATTGACGTTATGTGGATCGCCAGATTTGTAGATCGGAATCACTTTAGCAATTTTCATTTTGTCGCGGAAGACACCCTGTTCAAATGAGGTGTTAGCAATGTGAGCAAGCGAGCGCGCTATTACGTAAATTATATGTTTAACCAGGAAAGATGAGATGTTGTTGTGATCTCTGCTCTTTTTGGCTTTCATGGATTTTACAGTATCAATCACTTCTTGTTCTGTAGTTGGATTCATGAAAAAATTGTTAGTGTAGCTGCCAAACATGGTATCAGCGAAAGAATTATTAGATCTGTCTATCCGATTTCTCGTTTGGTTTCCTATATTTACAAAAAAAATATTAAATTCATGAGTAATATTAACTGGATCACTGATACGTTTATTCTCTACAGTTATATGAGCAGGCATTGACAAGTCATGTTTATCCTTTTTTATTACATCATTTAGAATTTTCCATGTATTTTGATGATTATTTTGATTTTCAGGTAATATTTGTTTATAATATAGCGCTTTGCTTTGTCTCTTAACTTTATTGAATATTTTACAGTTCTTTTTGTATTTACTTACATTCTGCTCACTTGGGGACTTTAATTTTCGGTGATAAAATTTCATCTTATTGTTTGAGGATACTAAAAGACCCCTGGACATCCAGGGCTGCCGTTTTATGAATTTGCTATTCAGACGAATTTGTTGCAAGGCGAAGGCCTGTTCAAATGCATTACAAAATAGATTCATAAAAGTATAATAAGCTATATTTGGATACGATGAATCAAAAACAGGTGTGAAGTCATACTCTGATAGAATATTAATAAACTCTTGAATGGTCCCCTGATTGATTTTACGTCTTAATACGGAAACTGGGTTGACGGTCTTCCTGTGCTTCATTTCGATCAGAAATGTGCCACAGTGACCAGACACGTCACTTATTATAATTCCGAAATTAATGTTGTTGGTTAAATGGTTTGAATAAATATGATAAATCAGTGTAGCTGAGTGCGTGGTTACCCTGGTAGGTCTGGTGATGAACGGTAAAAAAACCCTTGACTAAACATTAGATCTGAATAGCTAGATGTTTGCTGATGAAACTCCAACTTTAAGAGATCTACATTTATGTCTCCTGCAATGTACGACGGTTTCTTTTCCCTGTTGAGTGCGTCTGTAATACAATTTAACTTAACTAGAAATAGGTCCAAGTCAGCTTTAGGAGGCGTATTTGGTCTATAGATAATCCCAATTAGTCGAAACGATTTGCCATATTTAACTTCTACAAAAAGGGATTCTATAACATGCGGAATAAATATTGTCAAATCTTCTCGTACTTTGTAGCTAATATCATTTCTTATATAAAATCCCACCCCACTCCGGCCGTCGTCACCACTTTGTCTTACGTTTTTCAAAAGGTTATGATAACCAGCTGAGTTGTATGACATATTGGGAGGCGGTTGAAATATTTCACTCAGGGCTATGACATCAAATTTGTTCTCCGATTTCTGAGGAGAGGATAAAAGGTCACTTAGGGAATCCCAATGAGCAGTTAGGCTTTGGACATTTTATGGAATAATGAAAATGTATGCCCAAAGTTACCAATAGACGACTGAAACTCTTCAGGTAGGTAATATCTACATGAAGAATGGTCTTTAAAAGGCAAATTGTCAGCGTCATTTATGTCGGCACATTTGTTGTTACATAAAGTTACGAAGTCAAATTCCATACCACTCTGGATCTCGTCTAGAGTTATGTTACCCGCCGTGATATTCGTCGAGGTCGACAGGACTAGTATTGCTGCAAAAATCAAGTGATTTGTTTTTATTTAATAAAAAGGCTGCTAAACAAAGGTTTATAATGCTGTAAGAAAATATACTTTAGAGATTACTGGTCATTTGATGTGTTTCTGATGGTCTGACACAATCGATTGAATGGATGGTAAAACGGTGAGTACAGGTGTATATAGAAATGTATATACAATTATGCACTCTAAGTGCTGCCTAAAACTTTACTCCATTTGTAAGGAGTTGCCCGGCGGTCGTGGCGAAAGGGTTATATATTGCATGACATGTAGGGTACGAGTGTTCACTCATATGAACTTGCTCCCCAAAAAGTGGTTATTGAGCGAATCTTTTACATAATATCTAGACTGGGAATTCTCACAATTAACAATGGTGCGATGTGGGTAAATGTACATGTAGCCATAAAGAATTTCTATTTAATGCTTAACATTTACTTATTTAGATCTTTATATAGGTGGAATTGGCGACGTATACAATTCGAAAATTGTAAAATCGATGAACCAAGGGTCGTAACTCCGTCAAAGAATTGGATTGAACTAGTTTTAGAACTTGACTAAGAGGTCATAGCCAGATTATCTGGATCCACAATTAAGATTATCTGTATCCATTGGTGTCTAAAGCCACACACCATTGGTGCCAAAGGCCAATCGCGACCGCGACAGCCCCACGGATTAAGGAAGCCGGAGCGCCCGGAAAGAACCACCGAGCACCGGTGAACAACCGCCAGCCCCAACACTTCAACTCTGCTCAAGCTCCGATCAATCAGGGCCACAGCGGCCGAAGACATGCGCACCATCGACGCACAACACGCCCCAGAACACGGCGCCACCGTGCTCCCATGTAGGAGGAAGTGCCACGCTCGGTTGTCCCGGACTGCGATGCATGTGACGTTATACCATGAACAAAACTTGGTTGCACGAACACAGCAGATACAAGGACAGACAGATAGACGCACTCACAGAACAGTAGTTATTATATAGTTCCGCCCACAAGTTTAGAAAATAAACGTAAATGAAATTAATGCAAGTTCCAGATGTTATTCGACAAAGTTTATTCACACTCAGACTCAAATGTGCATCACACTATGTCAAAATGTTTGGGAGTGAGGAAAAAACATCGATAATTAATGCTTTATCTTATCGGACACAGCACTCGCATCGTGTATACCCTCAGATATCAACTCTGAGGTTGAAGAAAAGAAGCTATGAGTAGACAGATGTCACAAACGTGCTTAACCCTTTACCCAACGCAGACGATATCAAAATTTATTATTTTAAATATAATGTTTTCAAATTTTTCAAACAATTTCAACAAAACCATATCATGTGACCCCTCGTTGGAACGAGCTCGATGAGCTCGTTCCAAAGAGGGGTCACATGATATGGTTTTGTTGAAATTTTTTGAAAAATAATATTTTTTCAACTGCTGAATTTGCATATTACGCGGGCGGATGCGGCCGATTAGTTGGGTAAAGGGTTAAACCGTTATCAAACGTAACGGTCATAGCCACCCAGCGCTATTCACAAAAATCGCTATTCAAATTTTATTATTGTTTTCATTTTTGTTTATGACCATAGTGTATGACCCCTCAGTGGAACAACCTCAACGAGCTCATTCCAGTGAGGTTAATAAGCTGTATGTCTGAGGTACAAAATGAAAACGTTAGTAGCCATTCACGATTTTGTCGTCTGCAATACGGGTTGTTAGACTGCTATAAAATATAGCTTCTGTATACAAGTCGCTCTGGTTTCGACATGGGATTTTAGATAAGATTCGATTTGTTATCTTTTCGCGATTCCAATTAAATACTGAAATTAGCAAACCCTAAAATTTAATCCTACACGCCTAGGCAAAGAGGAACTTTCTGAGTTTCTCACTCGTTCCGAAACTTCCCAATGCTGAGGGTGATGCACATCACTGGATAGAAGATAATTGCCAATTGTTATGTGTTTTCCGCGCCTCGTGATAATGTTTTTTAGCAGAAGTCCACATTTGAAATACGAAGCATTAACATTTTCGAAGTCGCTCAAAGTTGAGAAATGGCAACGTCGGAATAAACATAACGCAATCTTTTAAACAACAAAATAATAAAAAATGACACGTTTTTACAATTTTGACATTAACTTTGTTGACGTCGCGCAACCAGTCCTCTCCCTGCCGTGGGCTAAAACGTAAATGCAGTTGTAACTACGGTTTTGAGTGACGATTATTTATCCAAAATTTCCACAGTCAAATCTAGCCTCGTTTTCATGAAGAAAATACTTCGAAAAACAGAAAGGGATAACACCCAGCACAAAGCATTTCAAATGGGTTGTGCTGAAGAGTGAAAGTTCACAAGTGTGCATGAATTAATTCTTTCTAAATGAAGATGTAACCACTTAACTTCGAACAATAATTTCTTTATCCTTCATCTGTAATTTGGGTCGACATAATTCATCAGATTCAATATCAGTGCCAAGTCTCAGGATGTACCACTCCAATGCGTGTGGTCGCATTCGTGTGTGGCATTTCAGGTTTTTCGGTTATGCCATAATTGTACACATCTATCGGATAGAGACAAGATTTCAAATCCGTAGTTTGAGACCTGGATTGAGAAACCGATATTTGAAATTTATTATCCTGTTCAACGTGGCTCCACAGACCTTGCAGGATTGAGATAGTTTCGAAAGTGGTTTCAGTAAAAGTTTGTACAAAGCTTTATGGAACATTGTCTCTCTTATCCATCCGTTTAGAATTATTTCTACCCAAGCTGTATTTGCTTTCCTTAAAACCCACTGCCGACAACATTCTTGATGATGATATGATGATATGTTTATTCACCAGTATACAAAAAAAATAAAAAAATAATAATGCAGTGTTTACAAATGTACATATACATTTATACAATATTTACATTAAAAAGACAATATAAAAACAAACATGCAAGATCGAATACAATACGTATACTGGCATTGAAAGGCATAGCCAGATTGGCTGTCTTCCTGCCTTCCCATACAGAAGGGGACGTAGAAAACAAAACTAAGAAAGAAGGAAGAAGAATAAGAAAAAAAAGAAAGAAAGAAAGAAAGAGGAAAACATAAAAGATTAAACAGTAAAAAAGAAAGAGAGAAAAAAAACCCCCAAAACAAACAGAAAAAAAAAACGCATGTGCAACATTGTTCATTTCAGTTTTTCGTTCATAGCATCATACGGTGAGAAACCTATGCGGGTGGGCGCAAATGATAGCTAATTTCCAAAAGAACAAGCGGACTCAGTCGACAAGGCCTCATCCAAGGACCAGTCAATAATTGATATAATACGGGTTCAGAGTGCACCCACATGCACACATGCACGGCCCCACCACACATACACACAATATATATGTATACATGTACATACATACACATACATATATATGTGTGCAGTGGGGCCAGACTTCTACACATAAGGGTACATACGTATATAATAAAGGCCCGCTTGGACGAGTATCCAGGCGAAACACTGTTTGAGGCCATCTGTCTACGTACTGAGATTGCATTACGTGGCACAGTCCGGGCAATAAGGATTCGAACATGTGACGTCGTTCGAATAGAGGGAAATGAAATGAGCTGTTAGCTTTTTCTTGAATTCTGCCCTATTTGTTAGTTCACGAATATCCTTTTCTAATTCATTCCATAATTTTGGGAATGCATAGACCGGGAAGTAGTCAAGTGTTTTATTTCTAATTCTGTGGCAATGAACGAGACCGGTCTGGCGCGTGTTTACAAAAGTTTCATTATTCACGGTAGAAAAAAAAAATCTATAAAGGATACTGGGAGATTCCCATTGTGCCAATCAAACACAAACAAACAAGCGTGTAATTTGTATAAATCCTCTATTTACAAAATATTGTCTTTGATGAATAAGGGATCCGTGTGGGCATTATATTTCTTGTTATTTATGATTCTTATCGATCGCTTCTGTAATTAATAGAGGCGATTACGTGACTTCGATGAATCCCATATTTGAACTCCATAAATCAAGTGACTTTGTACCAATGCATAATATAGGGTTTTCATAGCTTTATGTGGCAAACCTTTTTTAATCTTACTGAGGGCATAACTGGCAAGAGCAACTTTCGAACAAATGTGTGATATGGGTGCATTGCAAGAAAGGTTTTCATCAAGATTAACGCCAAGGAATTTGACGTGTTTTTCATTCTCCTTACCGCCGACTTTACTGATGATTTCATTGTTGATACGGATTTCTTGCTGTGTGGAAGTTTTATCTTTACTACATGGGTTATGTAGTATGTATTTTGTTTTTTTAGCATTCAAGTCTAAGTGGTTGACGGCACACCAGACAGATAATTTCTGAAGTTCATCATTGAAGTATAAGGTTAGCGAGTTAATGTGCGAATCAGATTTGTTTACAGATGTGACGTCTGCAAATGATAGAAGGTTCAATTTCGTGGACTTGTGGATATCATTTATATATATAAGAAAAAGAATAGGGCCAAGAATAGAACCCTGTGGGACTCCGCATGTCAGCTCAGTTAGGTTGGATTTACTCTCTCTGTAGGAGACATATTGGGTCCTATTTTGGAGATAGCTATTGAACCAGTCATTTGCCTTGCCTCTTATTCCATAATATTCTATTTTTTTAATTAGTACACCATGACTTATAGTATCAAAGGCTTTCGAGAGATCCAGGAATGTGGCAAGTGTACAATCTTTGCTATTTTTGTTATTCTCATCAGCCATGTATTTTAACAGGTGCATAATCGGATGCAAAGTACTATGTCGTTTCCTGAACCCATATTGGTGTTGATAAAGAATATCGAATTTATTAAGGAACTTTACAAGTCTTATTGACATTAGTTTTTCTAGGATTTTTGAAAATACAGGAAGGATACTGATAGGCCTGTAGTTTGTAAATTTGTTTTCGTCACCCGATTTGAAAACTGGTATAACCTTGGAGATTTTCATCCTGTCAGGAAACTTTCTCTGACTGAATGAATTGTTCATAATATGGGCGAGTGGGGTAGTGAATGTTTAAGGATGTTAGAGCTAATATTTTCACAGTCTTGACTTGGTGTTGTTCTCATATCGCTTACTACGCTACAAATTTCAGAGGGTGATGTTGGAGTTATGAATAACATATCATGATATGAATCATTCAAAAACTCTACAAATGACTTACGACTTTTAGATATTAGTTTAGAGGTTTGGTTCCCTTTGTTTGCGAAAAAAGTCTTAACTTCGTGCGCAATCTCATCTGCTGCATATATTGTCTTGTCGCCAACATTAAAAATGAGGGTAAATTGCATTTCCGTTTATTAATATTTAATGCATTATTTAGTATTTGCTAGGTTTTCCGCGTAATACTTTTATTTTCTGACAGTTCTTTTTCATAATACATAGCCTTGCTATGTCCTTTAATCTTGTTGAATAGTCTGCAGTATTTTTTATAACTGTTCGTATTCAACTCGGAGGGAGATTTGAGTTTTTTGAGGAAAGTTTTGTTCTTATTGTTGGCAGAAATTAGAAGTCCCTTTGTCGTCAAAGGCTTTTGTTTTATAAATTTCTTATTTAGTGTTTGTTTTCGGAAGGGGAATGCTGTTTCAAAAACATTCATATATAAATTTATGAAAATTTCATAGGCTTCGTTTGGACAGTCTGTTTGCATAACTGGACTAAAGTCACACTCAGACAACAACAGTTTGAAGTGTTCAATAGTAGTGGAGTTGATTTTTCCTTGTCAGTGTCGGCATCATTTTAATGGGTTCCTTATTTGTCTGTTCGACATAAAAGATACCAAAATGGTCGGATACGTCTGTCAAAATTATTCCAGATTTAAAAGAATTACGGATATTATTTGAAAACATGTGGTCTATGGGTGTAGCAGAGTGAACTGTAACTCTAGTTGGTTTGGTGATTGCGGGCTCAAAACCCGCACTGAACATCTGCCCTATAAACAGATCCGTTTTGGAGTGAGACGCTATTTTTTAATAAATCAATTTTAAGATCGCCCATATGAGTGAAGATTTATTTTCTTTATTGATAGCATCGGTTAAATAATCTATTTTGGTTTGAAATAGGTCAATATTCGCTTTAGGGGCCGTATTAGGCCTGCACATTACCCCAACGATTTTCGATGATTTTTTGTACTTTAATTCGACAAACAGAGATTCTATGACGTGAGGTATGAAGACGCAAAGATCATGTCGAATACTAAAAGAGATATCAGCCCTAATAAAAAGCCCAACACCACCGCGTCCATCGTCGTCATTGCTTCTTGTATGTTTTAGTAGTTGGTGATACCCTTCAAGGGTATAAGATATATTCTCAGGGATTTGCAATATTTCTGTGAGTCCGATGACGTTTAATGTGTTCTGGGCATTATTCAGTTCGCACAATAAGTTGTATAATGAGTCCCAGTGAGCTTGGAGACTTTGACAGTTAATATGAAAAGCTGAGAATGCACTACGTGATCCGTTGAGCTCAGAACGCGCCTCACTGGGGAGAAAATACTTACTATCTACAATATTGTAGGGAGGAGGCGGGTTATCATCTTCAGGCAACATGCTGATTTTATTGTTCATTAAATGACTGAATTCATACAGTGGATTCGTCTGAATCTCGTCCAAACTTATACTACCCACTATAGTAGTAAAGCCAGCCACCAATAGCACCCAAGCATATGCACATAACAACAAATTTAGTAATTAAAGTTACTGCTTTATAAAATACAGCATGGTTGTTAGTGAGTTTCAAGGAGAAATTAGTTTTAGTTATTACAATGACACAAGAGCTGGTAATATATAAAATTAAGTACAATGTTGCACAGCAAAAATAGAGAGTTAGAAGGGTTAGAAAAACTATCTCCAAATTAATTTTAGGTCGGCGGGGTTGGAGGGAGACTTAAATGGTCTCTGTTTTTTTAGAACTTGGAAAATGGATAATCAAATGGAGCATCACAGTAATGACAGTTGTCCACCTGACATAAAATCGATACTTATAGTCATAGTTATGGTATCCATGTGCCGGTTGGTGTTGACGCTTAGCACTTGGCCACATAATTACTAAAAATGTTCCTAGATTGTACAGTTTCATTGATGTACAAAGGATTGGACAAGTAGATGATGCCAAAGCTATTCCAGAGATTATCTGGAACCATCCCATGAGCTCGGGTCCGAAAGTACCACTCCCCACGAGCGCGTGCGTTGCTGGCAAATGACACCTCCAGATCCACACAGATGAGACAACTCCTGACATTCACAATTTTCGGGTAGATTTTCTGTTGATATGCTTGTTGGCATTTTACTGCGCTGCATTTAACCCAACTTAATTGCAAGCACGTACGCTACAATACAAAGCAGTATATACATCAGCTGATCGTTCTTTCAAGCCTGCACAAGTCTTTTCACTCCAACATAGACAATTTGTTCCAATTCTCGACGATAATTCCACCAACTAATTGTTCAACCCACAGATGAGGTTTCATAATTTTAACACTCCACATGAGCATATTTCATTAATGCTATTTTTGGATGTTTAGAACATTTTAAATACAAATGTACAACATGGAATTTAGAATGCATTGATGCTACCTTAAAAAAGCAAGAAACCTGCTTGTAACAGTATCTGAGGAGAAACATGCCACAGAGGCATCCCCTCGCCACCCTACGTCAGTATATCTTTAATCGTCGTTATACATCTCTGAACGAAGCGATTATTTTCTATCCTAAATATATGAGAGGCTTTTTACCAAGACTGGATATTAATACGGTTAAGCATCAACCGGTTTCATGGGTGTAATTCCCACAACGAATATGATGAGAAGATGCATGTGCATCAAGGCAGATTGCGACTGAACTTCTCTCATCGAACAACTCACACAACTGGGGGTCACTCGATTATTTTCTATCCTAAATGTTAGGCTGATCACTAAGGCTGGATATCAATAGGGTTAAGCATCAACAGGTTTCATGGGTGTAATTCCGACAGAGAATATGATGAGAAAATACATGTGCATCAAGGCAGATTGCGACTGAGCGTCTCTCATCGAACAGCTCACACAACTGGGGCTCAAACATTCCAAGCATTGTTGGAGATGAGCAGATCACACATGCAAATCTACTCCTGAGGAGTTTCCGACCCAGTTCACCGGTCACAGAGAAACAAACTATCGACACCACTATGCTTACCAACAGACAGTGGATAGACACATAACAATGCTTATTGTGGTACTAATCAGTTTGGTCACTCCAATCAAATAAAATAGCCCCATATCAGTAATTTGAGAACAGTATTACGAGGATCTATCAACCCAATTCAAAATCAATTTGCAATGGAATTTATTCATATATTCAATTACAATTACTGGAGTTTCGGGACCCTTTTGACAGCTAGACTCATTTCGTGTCGGACAGATTTACGTATGAAGGATGCCGAATTACCCGGCGAAGTCCCAGGACAATGAGAAGGCACTATCAGACTCCTCGACGTAGAGGTGTAGGTCGTACTGTGCAATGGAATAAGTTAGGAGATGACATGCGACTGTATGTATAATTTCTTGCTGCACAATATGGCCATATTCAGCATTATATTTCCAGTCCTGCATGACTACACATAATGCTTCAATATGTTTTTGTTTATTAATATATCATTCCCTGAAGAATGTTCAGGGCACTGTTTTCATTTTATTAGTGTACCATTTCACCTGCGGCAACCGCGTTGTGTCCTTGGGCAAGACACTTCACCCCCATTGCCCATGTGGGGGCACGATGACGCCGTGTACTAAGGCGTACTACACGTCGATGGTACGCATGTCTTCAACCAATCTAACCCTGCCTGTGCTGCAGTGCGGAGTTACGATGTTGGGGAGCTGGCAGCTGCTCGTCGTTGCTCGGTGGTTCTCTCCGGGTACTCCGGCTTCCTCTACCCGTAAAGCTGTCACGGTCATGATTAGCCATTTTGCATAAATATGTGACCTTAAACATCAATAAATAAATAGTGTACCATTTTATTGACTTGTCGAGTTTATTATCAGATCTTTCTGTTATAACCTATTGGGGAGGGCCCAAGGCACTCTCCAACAAGTCATAAAAGTACAGTTTATATGGCGCACGCCTTCCTGGAGTTTATTGCTAATATGTCATTCCCTGCATCCTATTAAAACGCGCCCAGGGCGCTAAGAGATACCAACCAGTGCCTATTTGTTGTTACTAAGTTTAATTTTCATGACTCGGATATATAAATTCATTTAATAGAATCAGGTTGGGATCACCAATCCACGGGTTCAACCCATAAAGAGGATCCTAAACTAATACTGTACAGTTGGAGGCAAAAGCTGAGGAAATATCAGCTTGTCAGGCGTTTCAACTCGACAGGCGTTCTACAATAAAAAGTAACAAAATAATCATTCTTGATCAGAATCTTATCTCACCAAGTGGGAATTCATAAACTGGGATTTTAGGATGGAAGCCTTGTGAAGTAATACTTGTATAACAAGTCAAGTTTTATCAACAATTCACAAAATTGACACGATATGTCTTGGTGTGGTTAACCGTCAACTATGTTGGCGAAGCATCAATGTTATATACATATTTATTTTCTGGGAACTTGCTTGCAAGTTTGTTGGTGTGCTTGGAAGTAGATAATTCCCGAACAGATTACATAGAATTGTCAGGTAATACTTTAATGTTGAGCACCAACAGTTACCCGCAGTACATTGTAACAAAACAATTATGTACCCCCTAAGGTACTAAAAGGATATCTCAAGTCACTCCATTTTCTTTTGTGACAACGAACTTGGACAATTACATTCTGTTTGACAGAGCTCACTGAAAACTCTGTCCTTTTGACATGAAAGTTCAGAGGTTTAAAAAACACCTTCTCTACATTAAATTGGATCATCAAAATTTGTTCACTTATATTTGTCCTGTGACAATCTGGGGGGTGGGGGGGGGGTGCCAATAGGCATCCTCCCATAAATTGCTACAGGGTAAATCGTAACAGACTAAATAATTTTACTTCAAAGGTGCATTTAAAAGTGTAATCCTAACGGACTAAAATAATTTTACTGCAGAAGTGTATTTAACAGGATTAAAAATAATCTAACACCTCGGTGTATATTTCTATCATGGATGGCAAATCACTTGCCAATAGAATAAGTCAATTTGGGGCATATTTAATTAAATTTACCCACTATAAATTAAATCAAGGTTTTGACTAATGTTTTTTCGATTAAAATTTCCAGAAGATTTTCATCAATTCCTGTCATGGCTGCTTTCCAGCCGCATATGGCCAGAATTGATAAAAGTAAATTCCAAAATCCTCAACTGCTTAAGAGGTAAAAATAGGTTAACCTTACGGCGTATAATGTAATCCTGTCATGAATAGCAAATCGCTTGTCAATAGAATAAATCAAATTGGAGCACATTTAGTTAAATTTACTCACCGTAGATTAAATCAAAGTTTGACCAATCACTTCTTCAGCTACATTTCCAAATGATTTCAATCAAATCTGGTCAATGCTTTACATAATCTTGTCACGACTGCTTTAAAATATATTTTATTAATACTCAGCTGTTTGGGAATTAAAAGTTATTTAACCTTACGGCGGATATTTATGCCGTGGGTGGCAATTTCTTGCCAAATAAGATTAGTTAAATTTGGGCATATTTAGTGAGGTATACCTTCTGTAAATCAAGTCAAGGTTTTGACAAATGGTTACCAGGTTTAATTTTCCAGAAGATTTTTATCACATCAAGTCATGGCTGCCTTACAGCAATCATGGTCAGAGTTGATAAAGGTTATTTCAAGAATACTCAGCTGATTAAGAACTTCAACTGATTTAACCCTTCGGCAGATATTCATTCCATGGATAGCATAGCACTTGCCAGTAGAAAGCCAAATTCGGGCATACTTAGTCATATTTTCCCATTGTAAATTAGGTCAAGGTTTTGAGTTGAATTTTAAAAAAAATTTTCATCAAATCTAGCCGCAACTGCTTTAGAGCAGCCATGATCGGAACCGATAAAAATAATTTGTGGAATACTAGCTGTTTAGGAATTAGAAATAAATTAACACTACGGTGGATATTTCTGTCATGGATGGCAAATATAATTTAAACACAACAGCGGATATCCTGCATGGATGGCGGATATCTTGTCACTGAAATAGGTCATATTTGTGCATATTCGTTCAGTTTACCCACTGTAAATTAAGTCAAGGTTATGACCAATGATTTCTAGAGCTAATTTTCCAAAAAATATTTTTTTAGCAAATCAGTCTTGGCTGCTTTGCAGCAATAAACTCAATCACATTTGGGCAAATTTAATCAAGTTTACCCACCATAAATTAAATCAAGGCTTTGACCAATGCTTTCCCGATTAAAATTTGTAGAATATTTTTATCTATTCTTGTCATGGCTGCTTTTCAGCCCCCATGACCAGAATTGAAAAAAAGTAAATTCCCAAATACTCAGCTGGTTAAGAGCTAAACATAATTTAACCCTGTGGCGTATATTCCAATCATGTATAGCGAATCTCTTGCCAATAGTATAAGACAAGTTGGGCATATTTAGGTGATTTAACCCACTGCAGATAAAATCAAAGTTTTGACCAATCACTTCTTCGGTTAAATTACCAAAAGATTTCAATCAAATCTAGTCATGGATGCTTTGCATAATCTAGTCACGAGTGCTTTAAAATATTTTTTGAAATATTCAGCTGTTTGGGAATTAAAGATTCTTTAACACTACGACAGTTTTTCCTGCCGTGGTTTGCAAATATCTTGCCAACAGAATAAAACAGATTTGGGCATATCAAATTGAGACTTCACCCGCTGCAAATTAACTCAAGGTTTTGATCATAAAGTTAGTATCGAAGATACCCAGTTGTTTAGGAATTAAAATAATTTAACACTGCAGCAGATATTTCTGCCAACAAGATAAGTCCAATTTGGGCATATTTAGTTATGTTTTCCTACTGTAAATTAAGTCAAAGGTTTGACCCATGATTTCAAGAGTTAAATTTCCAGAAGTTTTTTATCACATCCAGTCATGGCTGCCTTACAGCAGTCATGGTCAGAGTTGATAAAAGTTATTTCCAGTATACTCAGCTGATTAAGAACTTCAACTGATTTAACCCTTCGGCAGATATTCATTCCATGGATAGCATAGCACTTGCCAGTAGAAAGTCAAATTCGGGCATACTTAGTCATATTTTCCCATTGTAAATTAGGTCAAGGTTTTGAGTTGAATTTTAAAAAAGATTTTCATCAAATCTAGCCGCAACTGCTTTAGAGCAGCCATGATCGGAATCGATAAAAATAATTTGTGGAATATTAGCTGTTTAGGAATTAGAAATAAATTAACACTACGGGGGATATTTCTGCCATGGATGGCAAATATAATTTAAACACAACAGCGGATATCCTGCATGAATGGCGGATCTCTTGTCACTGAAATAGGTCAAATTTGGGCATATTCGTTCAGTTTACCCGCTGTAAATTAAGTCAAGGTTATGACCAATGACTTCTAGAGCTAATTTTCAGGAAAATAGTTTTTATTAAATATAGACTTGGCTGCTTTGCAGCCAGTAGACACAATCACATTTGAGCAATTTAATCAAGTTTACCCGCTCTAAATTAAATTAAGGTTTTGCCCAATACTTTCCCGATTAAAATTTCCAGAATATTTTTATCGATTCTTGTAATGGCTGCTTTTCGGCCGCCATGGCCAGAATTGAAAAAAGTAAATTCCCAAATACTCAGCCGGTTAAGAGCTAAATATAATTTAACCCTGTGGCGTACATTCCTATCATATATAGCAAATCTCGTGCCAGTAGTATAAGACAAAAAACTACGACAGTTTTTCCTGCGTAGATTGCAAATATCTTGGCAATAGAATAAAACAAATTTGGGCATATCTAATTGAGACTTTACCCGCTGCAAATTACTCAAGGTTTTGATCCTAAAGTTAGTTTCCAAGATACCCAACTGTTCGGAATTAAAATAATTTAACACTGAGGCGGATATTTCTGCCATGTATGGCGAATATCTTGACAACAAGATAAGTCCAATTTGGAATATTTAGTTAGGCTTTCCTCCGGTAAATTAAGTCAAATGTTTGACCAATGATTTCAAGAGTTGAATTTGCAGAAATTGTTTATCAAATCCAGTCATGGCCGCTTTACAGCAGTCATAGTCAGAGTTGATAAAAGTAATTTCCAGTATACTCAGCTAGATAAGAGCTTCAAATAATTTAACCCGTCGGCAGATATTCATTCCATGGATATAATTGATTCCAAGAGTTATATTTCCAGAAGGACTTCATCAAGTCTAGCCATGGCTGCTTTACAACCGCCATGGCTAGAATTGATATAAGTAAATTTCAAAATAATAGCTGGGTGAAAGCTGAAACAATTTAACCCTACGGCGCATGTTCTTGCCGGAGATAGCTAATCTCTTGCTAATGGAATAAATCAAATTTGGGCATATTTAGTTAATTTCTCCCACTGTAAATTAAATCATGATTTTGACCAATGATTTTTGAAGTTGAATTTTCAAAAGATTGTCATCAAATCTAGTCATAGCTGCTTTACAGTAAAATTTGGGTTTTTTAGTTAAGTTTCTCCACTGGAAATTAAGTCAGGGTTTTGATTAATGATCTTTCAATTAAATTTTCAGAAGGTTTTTATCAAATCCAGTCTTGACTGCTTTGCAGCAGCCATGGCCAGAATTGATAAAAATAATTTCCAAAAAACTCAGCTAGTCAAGGGCTGGTTAAGGGCTAGACTAATTTAACCCTACGGCGGATGGTCCTGCCATGGATAGAAAATCTCATGACAATAGAATAATTCGAAATAATTTAACCCTACAGCGGATAATCTTGCCATCGATAGCAAATCTCTTGCCGATATATCAATACAGTTTGGGACATATTTGATCAAATTTACCCACTATAAATTGATCAATGATTTCGAAGTTAAACTTCCAAAGGATTTTCATCAAATCCAGTCATGGCTCTTTTACAGCAGCCCAGGTTTTATTTGATAAAAATATTCTATAAATACTCATCTAGTTAAAAGTAATTCAACACTACATACATAAATTCCTGGGAACCAATTTTTTAACGCTTTCCCAGCTCCAAATCCATCTCAAGATTGTTTATATCCTGGAGAGTAGATAATCGCCGGAGTGTGTCATTTTTCAATTTTATACAAATAATGCCATCAAAAGTCCATGTTTGGTTTATCTTCTTCTCCTTAACCAGGGTACGACACTTCTTTGCGAGATGGGCTCGAGTCATAGTCAGATGCTCATTGATATAAACGTTCCTTGTGGCTATTGTTGAGCGAAGCTTTCTACGTCCCCTAAAAAATCTGTCGCACACTCTATAACTATTGAACTTGGCCAGTATTGTCCTAGGCTGACTTCTATTTGTGCCAGGGGCACCCGAACGATGACTGCGTTCAATGTCTTCAATAATAATGGGAACTTCCATCTTATTTGCCAGGTCTTTGTTTCACCTTCGATGTTATTCAAAGGAAAAAACGCTACGAACATCAAAGGAGCATTCTTTTAAAGAATGGCTGTAATTCTTAGAATAGCAATTGTGGTGTTTTTTCATAACTGTTTACCTTAAGTTCCGGAATTCCGTACAGGCAGTGCGTTCCGTGTTCTGTTCCACGTATTGACTATGGAGAAACGATCCGTCCTTGACCGAGACAGGTGCGTTTTGTATTCGAAATAGAAAGCCGTGTGTACACAATTGAGTTATAAGTCGAATAAATATGTTTATTTAGAGAGAATAGCATTTCATCCTTCGAATACACAACAGTTCCGGGCGACGAGGATCAACCAGCAATGCGTTACAGACTTTCAGTGCATAAAATACGTTTGTGAACATTTCATGCAAGAATTTTCCTGACTTTTCCTACTTTCGAAATCGAAATGACAACGTCACAAATGCCACAACAAATGTTTCGGCATCAATCAGACTATTTTAATAATAATATATTATCCAGGCAAACCTGCAGTCCCGCGGCCTACGTGGCTTCGTACCTTCGAAAATTACATGAATGCTGCCGGTTGTGTTGATTTACCAGAAACTCGACAGAAAGCCATTTTGTTACATTGTCGAGGGGCAAAGCCTGTATTTTGCTTTGATTAATGACGACACACATGGCAGTTCGTCCTAGAAAATATGATTGAAAAATTGACTGACATTCATGGCAAAATAAACATTTCTGGTGAGCGCAGGAAATTTCGTGCCCGCAAACAATGGCCTGATGAATCAATAAATGAGTACATTGCCGCATTACGTGAACTTGATCGAAATTGTGGTTTTAAAGCCATGGAAGACGAGATGATACGCGATAAAATGACCGAGTACACAAAATATTCACGTATTCGAGAGAAACTTACGTCCAAAACATATGCACTCAAAGAAGCGATCAAACTTGCTTTGGAAATCAAAGAAGGCATACATGTCTCCAAAGAAATGATTGCTCGTTTAACCAGTTCTGCTTTGTCTTCGGTACATCACGCCAGTTCAAAAAGATATGCAAATCCAAGTAAATAACTTACTAGTTCAAATGCTCGTGCACCGCCTAAACAACTTCTAAAAACATTCAACAAAGATGTGTTTTCGCTGTAGATCACATTCCCACTTCGCTAATGATACCAAATGTCCCGCAAAAAGCGCCGAGTGTAGAAATTGTAAAAATATTGGCCATTACGATAAAGTTTGTTTCTCCAAAAAGCGAACTCAGTCAGTTTGATTAGTCGAAACCGAAAGTATTTCTGAATCATATTCAAATGACTGTCCAAATGCAGTTGTGTTGATAATTAATCTTGATATTGCTTCCAGTACTCACAAATATGCAAATATACTTGTCAATGACACCCCGCTACATATGGTGATTGATACTGGTGCCACAGTTTCACTCGTAGACTTCGAAACATATCAGAAACATTTTACACGACTTAAATTACAAAAGTGTGATGTTCGGTTTTCAACTTTTGACAACCGTGCTATTGAAACAAAAGGATATTTGCCCCAGTGAAACTTGATAACAAATGTGTTGAACGGAAAAATTATGTCACAACAAAAGGGTGTTATATTCTTGGTTTAGATTTATTTGATTCATTGTGCATGACCATTGAACAAATCCGTAACGTACAGACAAATGGCAGTTGTATTCTTGATCAATTTCCACACTTGTTTCAAGGCGTTTTGTACAGCGAAACATTTTGTGCATAGATCTGAATTACTTCCAGATTGTGTGCCTGTCGCACAAAAACAACGTCCGATACGTTTTGCATTACAAAACGATGTGCAGAAAGAGGTCGATAAATTTCTCGTTGATGGTACAATCAAAAAATGTGATCATTCTGATTGGGTCAGTCCCGCAGTAATTGCGAGTAGTAAAAATGATGACATTATCATCACTGCCGAACCGTGAAAAATGTGTGTACAAAGTTAACAAGCTAAACTGGCTGGGTGCTACAATTTCTGAAAACGGTATTGAAATGTCCGAAGAAAATATTTCGGCTATCACTGATTTGTGTCCACTAACTGATGTTGCTGAACTACGCAGCGTATTAGGTCTTTTCCAGTACTATTCCACATACATTCCTGATTTTGCTTCAACTGTTGAGCCTCTTCGAGCTTTACTGAAAAGCAGGGACTCTAAAACTTTTCTGTGGTCTTCGGAACAAAAGAACATTTTTGATCAACTTAAAGACATATTGCTTAGTCCTACAGTCTTAGCATTTTATAGACCTGAAACTGACACTTTTGTTACTTGTGATGCATCGACTAAAGGATTGGGTGCAGAACTTTCTCAAATGCAACCTGACGATACAGTCAGGCCTGTTGCATTTATCTCGCGATCACTCACTAATGCTGAGAGGAGGTACAGCATACAGTACGTGGAGAGTGTATTATCACTAAATCACCCGCAGAGTGGAGATTCCACCCAAGCTATAATTGCAAATTTGTTGCAAAGCATAACAAGCACAGGCAAAGTTTCAACCAATGGACCTCCGGGTTAAACCCGGAGGTCCATTGGCTGAAACATTGCTTGTTTTTTTTTGTCCATATGTATAAAATTTGAAAGTTATAGTTTGGGTGATAACTCCACTCCGCGGGTGATTTAGTTACAATCCACTCTCCACGTACTGTAGGTGAACTTGAAACTGTTGCATGCATTTTCGCAGGTGAACGCTGGGATAGATATTTACGATGAAAACCGTTCATGCATCGCAGTTTAGTTACACTGCTACAGAAATCTTATTCTTCTGGCACACGACCGTTGCATCTCTCCAGATGCGCTGCAAGATTATTGCGATACAATTTTACGGTTAGTTACACCAAAGGCAAATCAAATTTTGTTGTTGACATTCTATCAAGAAAGCCAACAGGCTCACCAAATTCATCTGATATTGAAGATGAAGCAGCTGTTTACCATATTATGAGTGACACTGTAATTAATGCAGATACATCTGGTGATGCTACAAAGCAAGACAATGTTCTTTCTCAAGTGCTTAAATTCACAGAAAACCAGTGGCCTCGTAAACATAAACTTCCTCCTGAACTTCTACCTTACTACCCTATCAAAGATGACCTTTTCATTTGGAATAATTCCTGCCTCGGGAGTGGCGAACGTTCTATTATTCCGACAAGTTTACGTTCTGACATTTTACAAATGACTCACACTCAAGCACATACTGGTATTGCGAAACGTTAGCAAACGCTACGTCAAAGTGTGTATTGGCCTAACATAGACCATGATGCTGAGGAGACTGTTTGTAACTGTATTCCATATCAAAATAGTGACAAAAGTCATAAAATTTCAACTTCTTCATTGAAACCACGTACCTTCCCAAAAGGTGCCTGTCAAGAACTTGCTACTGACATTGTTGGGCCATTTGCAAGTGCTCCACGAGGATTTAAATTCTGAACAGTTTTAACTGACTACTACTCAAAGTGGCCTGAAGTTTTTGCTTCTGATACAATCACATTTGACAGAATCATTGACTTTCTTGATTCACAATTCTCTTCTTGGGGGATTACCAATTTCATTGACTTCCGACAATGGAACTCAAATTATCAGGTATGAATTTGAGAAATTTCTTCAAGTGAACAAGATTAGGCACATAAAGACACCTGTGTATCATCCACAAGCTAACGGTGCTGTCGAAAGACTTAACAAAACCATTAAGAATTTACTTCAAACCAACAGTTTAGCTGGCAAATCACGGCAATGTTTACTACGTGACACACTTCAACAATTTAGATCAACTCCTCACAACACTACACAAGTCACACCTCATTTTCTTATGACGGGGAGAGAGATGCGCGATAAACTTTCTACTTTAAAACCGCCTTGTGTGAAAGTTCGGGGTTTAAAGGAAAATGTCGCTAAACAACAAACAAAAATGTGTAAGGACTTCAATTCTAGATTTCCTGTAAGAGCACATTCCATAAAAATTGAGGACTACGACCGAATTGAGGTTCCAGAGAAAACTCATAAGCTTTCCAGAGCATTTGCTGACCCTTTACTTGTGTAAGAGGTTAAAGATGACATTTGTACTTTAAGTGATAGTAAGAAATGACATGTTAACAGGCTTGTCAAAGTTAATTCTACAACATGCACTTGTCCTTAAGATTTCAGCCAACCTTCTGATGAAACCCGTTCAGCCATTGAACATACCAGTTCGGATATTCAATGCCGAGTACAACCTCAACGTACCACAAGAAGGAAGTTGTCTTCTCGTTTCAAAGATTTTGTTGTTAACCCTAAACAGCGATGAGACTTCGCTTTTTAAAGTGCCAGAGAGATAGTGATGTTTTGCATAACTGTTTACTTTAAGTTCCGGAATTTCGTACAGGCAGTACGTTCCGTGTTCTGTTCCGCGTATTGACTATGGATAAACGGTCCGTCCTTGACCGAGACACGTGCGTTTTGTATTCGAAATAGAAAGTCGTGTGTACACAATTGAGTTATAAGTCGAATATATATGTATGTTCAGAGAAAATAGTACTTCATCCTTCGAATACACAACAGTAATAATATATACAAACAATAGCAGGTTATTGTCCTAATACAAACATTCAGCCTGACCTAATCAGTATTTTTCCTCGAGTGTTTTACTAAATAATAACGCACCGAACAAACTGTTTACATTGCAATTTTTAATGTGATAAAGTTATGTCATTTTTTGCACAGACAATAATTTAATGTAAAGTGGGTTTAAAGTCAGATCCACGGTTAACCCATATTTTCACCCCAATGCAAACTTAATGTTACATATATGATGACTTTGTTCTTTCATAAACATGTCATTATTGCTTGTTTGTTTATTGCGGTTTAACGACACTGAGCCTGAGTGTCATCCTGTCGGAAAATTTTACGCGTGCAGTAAGAGTATCCGGAGAGAACAACCGAGCAGCGATGAACAACGGTCAGACTTAACAACTTACGAACTCTGCATTAGCAACTTTAGCAGCGGCAGTAGGCCGTAATACAGTTAAATATAGAAGTCCTGTCACGAACTTTGCGCTTATCTAGGCTTAATTACGCGTAGGGATTGCGCGCAATTGGCATATCGAATGACATCCAAAGCACGGCAGGTTCTCCTGATTACTCATAGCAAACACAGGCAATGTTACCCGGTGGTCCATTGGCTGAAACATTGCTTTGCAGAGGCAACATGTATATAATTTGATTGCCTCACTATGATCATAACGCGTAGATTAACGAGCAGATCGATGTGTTATTTGAGCGCATTTCGTGACAGGACTTCTAATTTTGACTGTACACTGCGCCACCAGGATTAAGTGTCTCACTAAAATACAGAACGCATTTCCCGCTGGTCAGGATCGATCTGTCCTCCCTTCGGTTTAAAGCCCAATGCCCTAAGCACAGATCCACCGCGAAACAATCCATTAACGAAATATCATTGGATATTGCGACTTATCTTATAAGCATTCAAGTTTTCAATTTGGTGGTATGTTTTTCTGCAAACAATAGCTAACATTGCAAATAATTATTCTCGGAGCTTCCCTTTCTCAGCGCATAGTTCAGTTTGGTGAGTTTTATGAAAATACCCCGTGATCGGTTTTACTGGTTCATATTTGAAATCGTATTCAGCTGTAAAGACGCAGGTTGTTCTGTTGTATCCTAAATTTACATGAGATCAGACGTATACAATGTTGTCGATCCCTGGGGCTCAAATATTGGCACAGGAAACCAACATATTCATACAGCTTATATCATATATGACATAACGTGATAGATTCCAGGCTAGTGGCATGCTTGCATTTTCACTGAGATGGGTTTTAAAGACACGCGACGAAAATGTACAAAAATCTTAGCTGAAAATGTCACAAACTGTGGACATTAATATGACCTCTATTGAACGATGTTATACAAATAGTGCCCCTACTTGTTCAGTAGACATCTCGCTTTATAATTTATGAATGTCGTTGTGCTGTCAGTCGACCTGTATACAGTTTAACAGCACAAGATCAAATCTGCAGAACGTTTTTTTCCAAAACAGAGTTCACGTGTACCCGAAGATCGGTTGCCGAGGATGAATGGTGTGGACTTAAATAGAACGCAACAGGCTGGATGGTCAAAAGCTACACAGGAAGTATCATCGCTCGGTTAATTTTGAGGACGGTATAGATACCGACCTATCGTGGATGAGCTTAACCACAGGCTCTGATTGATTCAGATTCAGATTATGTATTCACAGTATATATGAATGTAAAGTGGTTACAAATAAACATATTACACAAATATAACAGGCGGTATACCATGGGAAGTAGCATAGCCAAAGTTGCTGCCTACCTGCCACTCCCTGAAACAGATAATATTTTCAGAAGACTATAACCAAATGAATAAACTTGGAACAATTTATGTTACGCATAATGGGGAATAAAAATCGAGTTAATTCATTCGCGGGACTAAAGATACGGCCCATCATAAATGCCAGTGGGAAGTTGGGACTTCAGCGTTGGCAAGAATGATCTTGCTTATGGAACTCCCTCCGCTACTCTGCGGAAGCCCTGAGAGCGCCACCAAGTCCCATCGTGAAGCTGAGAGCGACACAAATTCCCATTGACTTTGTCGGACTGAGTCTTACTGCAACCACAGTCGTAAAGATCGGGGTAGCCTTATTGTCAATGTTGGAAGACACATCGATTAGTCACCAACATAATGGGAAAGCCAACACACAACGAGAGTTCGCCGTGTCCAGCTCAGTTCAGTTAACAGATCAATATCGAATGCCCTAGTGGGCGGACAAATCTCCAAAAGAATTCTTCGAACTGGTGTAGAAGGAGATGGATTCTTATGATATGATGAAATCATACGTCGAGATGACATCGAAAGATATATGAATTGACATTGAGGAATGACAATAGAAATTGATCTATGAAAAAACAAATCTGTTAAAACACTCACACAAGAAGGCTGACTGTACGGACTGATAATGGGAAGATCGAAGATAAAAGACGCATCATGTTTTGTTAGAACATGTAGGGTCAGATAGTGCAACCTGGTTGGTTAACTGGGCAGACGATGGCATGGATATTGAGAACATGAACACGGGTGGCAATAATAGGTAATACAGCCTGCCAAGTGTAGAAAAAGTGTATATTCTTTTAAAGCCTGCAGTGCGCTTCAGGATAGGTAAATTTAGCATCGCAAGCAGGGTGTATGTGCAAGGGTATAAATGCATAAATAGTACTGGCGGCATATAGTAGGCTAGGAATAGACAAAATGTGTACGGTTAGACGTCATCTTTTGGGGTGGGGGTGGTAGTTTGAGTGGCGACATTTCTCAGTGGCATTCCAGCAATTCACTTGTATAGAGATCCGTTTCTGAGACGCAGAATCGTTAGTTTAATATTTTAAGTGAGTGCCAGCGGAAGTGGGGTTGCGGTTGATGACGGTGTATACCACTTCTGGGGTTTAACTAGGGAAGGGTACAGATTGTATTCGTTCTGCGGAGAGGTCAGGGGAACACATTCTGTTAGGGTCTTGCGCTGGCTGGAGGGGAAGAGGACGAATGTATCTTTGTGTCTAGTGTGACAGGCAACAACTTTCATAAATAACTGACACTCATTTCTGTAAAATAAACGAGGATTCCCAAGGTTTTATTAATACAGCCTTTGTATAAGTTCCGTGTCACATTGCATTTACGTACACGACACGGAATGCTCATTTCCTCTCTGAACACCAAATAGTAATGACATGGAAGTACATCGCTGCGAGTTATGTGGAAAAACCTTTTCCTGTAAGTTGAATATGAAGAGGCACAAAGAAGAGGTCTACTCGAGAAGGTACAAGAAGAGAGAAGAGAAAACACAAAAAAAAACCCAAAAAACAAAAAAAAAAAACAAAAACAAAAAAAAACAAGAAGACTGGAACTGAAAGATTGAACAGAAATAGAGTAATAGTATGATTTCCATCTCGCGCTGCCTCACGGGAAGCAAAAATCATGATCAAGACAGCTAATGATAATTTGATAGAATACAGGTGAATATGCCGGGAACATTTGCATTGGAATGCGCGAAGGACCAAATTCGAAATCACGAAGCTGATTCCATACAATCACCAGATTGGGGGATAACCGTACCAAAGGATAAACCATTTTATCAAAAAGACGGATCCTAGACACGAGCATTTTTAGAAAATGTGCTGAAGCCAGTTGCCAGCGTATTGTCCGATATCCCCAGCCTATAAAATGGCCAGCGCATAACTAATTTGCTATTTGTGATCTGATCCTCCGAGTGAGCAGACCCAATGCAATCCTGTGGTCATTGCTCATCATGAAATTCTTCATAAATGGATAATTCCGAATCCGCTGAGTCGGAACTATCTGAAACCCAAGAAAAAAAGAGTAAAAGAAAAAGCGGTGGCATAGTCAGAAGTGTCTACAAAGATTACTACGAAAAGTTTAAAACCCTCCTGAATAGTTATTTAAGAAATAACTGTTGTTTTCCATCGGTTTATGCGATAAAAACCGAAAATTTTCAGCACAGGCTTCATAACTCGCGTAGCGAGTTATGATTAAGCTTGTGCTTAAAATTTTCGGTTTATATCGCATAAACCGAAGGAAAACAACAGTTATTGCTTATAATTTAATCCGACTGTAATATTAAAACATAAAAACTATATGTACGTGAACGAAAAACTTTTAAGTGTGCCACAAACAGGTCACGTCAATCATTGTCAAATTGTTTGCTGTTTTGATTTTCCATCGCAGACGACAGATATTTAGCAAGTCACGTAACAATATCATTAGAAACATTTTTTTAAGTTCCCCCAAAATCATGTTTGGGTATATGATCTTTTATTCGTCTCCCACTTTGGTATATTTTATGAAATTCAATTGTTCCTGAGAAATTATCATTATATTCTCGCTGACTGGAGGCGATGAAAAATCGATCATTGATCTTTGTTTTCAAGCTTGTTATCCATCTATCAGTCTGCCGTCACGCCCTCACGGTGACAATTGGATTCAGTGGGCGGGGCTTCCATAGTCTTCAAAGTTGGGTCGGATGTGCGAACGTGTAGCGACATTCCAAATCATGACGTGATTTGGTTTATACAAGTTTGACGACTTTCACGCTGTATGCTTTCAACCAATCAAACGCAGAGGCGGGGCAAATGATTGAATTATATGGAGGATGGAATGGACAAAGGCGATATAGTTAAAGAAGCAGTCTCATCACGTGCGAGCAGTGTAAAACCAGCAGCGCGAAAAACACTATAGCCTGGTGCACATAACGAATGTTTGCATGGAACCAACACATAAGAAATTTCAAGATAAGAAAAGTTTCAAACCCTTTTGAATAGTCATATAGATGATGGAATGAACAAAGACGATATAGTTAAAGAAGCAGCCTCATCACTTGAGAGCAGTGTAAAGCCAGCAGCGCAAAATATATTAATACCCTGGTGCTCATAACGAATCTTTGCATGAAGCCAACACATTAAAAGTTATTGTGGTGTATTGACGGTAACATGGTGTGGTGTTTGCATAACGTATATGTTCCGACCCCCCCCCCCCCCCCCACGTTTGGTATTTGTGAATAATAAAATAAAGCAAGTGAAGTTATGAACAAATATAATTTATCGCACCTATCGTGGGCCTCGAAATAAAATCGAAATCGAAACAACTAAACTGGGTCAAAAGAGACTACAAGAGACCGCTAAAGAAGAGAGGGGGTTTGACTTTGAAGACTCAGAAATACGCCTTGATAAAGAGAGAATTTCTGTTCGACGACCTCAGGGCAAAGTATTCACCCGACGTGAAAGGTAGTGATGAAGAAGATGAAGACTAAGAGCCAAGGAGAAAAAGGATTCCCGCCAGATGGCGCCAGAAAAAAAGAAAGTATGAAAGGACTAGCCTCAACTTTTAGCTCATTTATGTTCGGACCGTTAAAGAGTGCAGATGTCTGACAAAGTTCCCGCAACAGTATTCAAATAAAACATGATTTGCACATACAGATGTTCAAGAACGATTCGGGGTTAAAGCTGACTTCCCAGCAACTGGAACAAGTCTGTCTTACGAGTGAAGGGATTAGGAAAATAATTCATTCTCGTCCTACGCATTTCTCCCGTGGTAGCAAAGTAACCAATAAAAATAGAGACGCCTTATGGTACGTACAGATTGTTGAAAGAAGAGATGAAGAATAAAGATGCAAAGACAAAACGCCTACACATCACCAGGAAACAAGAGTGTGAAAAAGACTACAGAGTTCACTCAGCTGGAGAAGACTGATTTCAAGAAAATAAAGTTTAGAAAAATGAAGTTATCACCCAAACTGCAGTCCCAAACAACAATGAAGATACCATTTAGAAGAATGATACTGACACTCAGAAGAATGAAGATTCAAGGATGGCCAATCATGCAGCTCAAATCAAGAACAATGTACAGAAAACTGAAGATTCAAGGATGGCCCAACCCAAGAATGGAGCTCCAAAAAATGAAGTGATCGACTTATCAACCTTCAGAGCGCCAGAAATCAAATCAATCAACAAACGGAAGCCACAGCGCATGTTCAGAGCTACAACCAAATGAATAAACTCCAACCACATGTGCATCAAATTAACATCATATTTGTGTGTTTACTATAATTTAAACCTTAAGTGCAAAGCTCCAATAAGCCTTTTTCGAAACTGCCATCTTGGACTTTAATCTATGCAAGGTCACAGGTCGCGAGGTGTAAACATTTCAAGAAAACACGTTCTGAGCAATGGGAGAAGAGAAGAGAACGGGTGAAGTGCTTCGGACCCCATTACGTTCATTAGTGAGAATTTAACAAACATTTGGCCAAAGTTACCATTTGTTTAAGGCAATAGCAATATTGTATGAGAACTTTCATTTTTTCGAATTGAGTTCCTATTGACATAAATGGTGTTTGAATGCACGCTGTGTCATTACTCCGTGGCCATGGGTACTGTTTTCAACAGCTTCCGGGGATTTCCCAAGCCGAGAAACTCCGAGAAACACGTGTCCTTGTTGCCATTCAAGACAAGACCTCGCCTCCGTAACAAAACTCTGTAAACCTGCGATATTCCATCGTTTAACATCGTTTAGGGTTGCCCCTTCAGTTATTTCGAATGACGATATCGGTTTTCTGAATTTAAACTTGATATTTCACACAACTAGTTGATTTGGCTGACACAGAACTCAACGCAGTTAACAGGGAAATCGCTTTGTTTACACCCCGCGACCTGTGACATTGCATATATTGAAGTCCAAGATGGCAGTTTCGAAAAAGGCTGATTTTGTTGAGCATTTTGTCTTTTATGTACATGTACATGGGAGGCTTGTTCCTACATATATGTGTGTGGTGGTCTTGATCATGGAAGTTACTACACCTTGAGAGTAGTTAGTAGTGAAGTCTAGGCCGCCTGCATGCGTGATCGCTAGACAGGACTGCGAATTGAAAGTCTGTCATTATTTTTGGAGGCAAACACTAAGTTGAATTATCGAGGCGTTTAAGGGCACTTAGGAATCCATTACAAGGATCATGTGCACATTTTGCGAGAATCAAAGTTGATTTTCATTGTTCTTTGTGTGAGCTTCATTTGCGGGGGTTCATTCTGATTCTCGCATGAATTTTAAGGCCTTGAAGAAAGATGTTTTCCTTACTCTTGGTCTTGCAAATTTTAGCTGATAGAGTAAGTCGTTCTCATATTGTTGCAACAGATTAATGTACAGATTGAGCTTTCTTCTAACAAAAAATGTTGTATACTCGAATTATTTGCTTCGAAATCTAGCAAAACTAGTGGGAATCAAAATTGAGGCTTATTGCATCAGACCGCAATCAAATGGCTTGACTCAGTGGTATTTAATTTCCCTTTACACATCAAATGATATATGAAACTAAAGTACTTGTCATCTGAAGAACATAATCTTGAGGCGTGTGTGAATTGGATACACGGTTTTTCAATTCCCAAAATAATTCGAAATGACAAAGTAGATGTGGCTACTCGTTCTATGACGCGAAAGAACTAAATCCTACCACCCACAAAGCTCTTCAAACTATGAAACTTATGCACCTTCCTTAGAAATAATAAAGAAAAGAGCCTGAACCACCCAGGATGACACAAAAACAGGCGCAACAATTATCTGCTGTCCTTGCCCGTGTTTCGGAGAGACTTCGGGCAGTAGTTACAGGCCTCCTAGTTTTGCTGTTTTCCAGCCAACTGTTATAGAAATATACACAAATGCTACCTCATAAGGAAACTGCTATCACTGCCGTGTACGTTCTTAGCGGTACAGATTAAACGTGTTCGTCCTGTCCTCTTGTGATGTTACCTCTGCAAACATGTCCACGACCGACCCACTCCTGCGTTGCCTGTTGGAAGTCTGATAGACATGTGTCAAACACAGCGATAAGCTGTATGTAACATATTAATTAAAATGTATCTAAAATACACTAATGAAAAATGCTTCAAGACTCATCTCAGAAACTGTATTCATAAAACAGGCATTGAACATTCGTACGCTGAATTTCTTCCCAGAATGCAACTAAGAATTTATTCCAGTCTAAGTTGACAGAGATATATTTTCCTAGTAGCATTTTAAGAAAAAAACATTGCTGCTTGAAATTTCGAATTTTCGGTTTTATTTTTTATGTGTGCGGATGGTTACGTTATTCTTCACACTCAAGCGGAAATAATGAAAATCAGTCCCATTTGAGAGACAGGCGATGGTTATGTTGTTCTATTGATAATACACGTGTCTCTCGGCTTTCTGTTTCAGAACTGGAAAATATACTGGACTTAAAAAGAGCGAGCATCGTGGTTATGATTATATGTGCTGTCCGTAATTGAAAATAGCATAATATATCAAATACTAGAAAATAGACTGTACAAACAAGAAATAGAGATTAGTTCCATATTCACTTTAATGGAAGCTTTCAAGTCTTTTCACGGCTTCCTTTTTAAACTATAAGATCACTGCGGCATTTCAATGATTGTGTAAAACAACGAACGCAGACTGATATACGTGACATTATCGCACTGATATTGTCTAATATCAGATCAAGTTACGAGATTCTTTGATAGGATATTCAATGTATCTTTGTCGTAAAGTAACCAAAACTGGATGAAAGCTCGAGACTGGATCGATCACTGTATTTTGCATTGATGAACTCTGCCCTTTTACTACCACCCCAAATTCAGCCATATTTATTTATTTTTTATGGTTTAACGACACTTTAACAGCCAAGGTCATATTGTGTCGGTGACAGTTTTACGGGTGGCGGAAGCCGGAGTACCCGGAGAGAACCACCGAGCAACGACGAGCAGCTGGTAGGTAGATGGTAGGTTGGATCTGCGCATTCCACAACGTACAGATAATCATCATAAATAGGTAACAATAGTCGCTTTCGGCAGCGTAAGTGTTAAACATGCGGAAACAACCTCTAGAAAGCTTCTAAATTATTGTCGAGAAAACAATATGTATAAAATGTGTGTTATTTTAGTATATTGTATATGACTAATGTCAATCAAATGTATAAATTAAAACCTTACCTGCAATCAAACCATAAGTGACATAAAGTGTGGCAATATCATGAGCAAACACCATTGACAAAATCCCGATTGATGATATTATTCCACCTGCTACGACAACAGCTCTGTAACCGAATATTCTCACCAATATACTTACTAAGGGACCTACATGAATATAATAGACAGAATTGAAAAAAATAAAGTCTTGAAACATTATTTGGTTTCGCGCCGACAAACAAAAAATTATTTGTAAATGACATTGGGACTGCACGGTATATAGATCAGCCGATACATACCGGTATTCAAACCAGTATCCACTGAATATCGGTGGAATTGAAAAAGTATCGGTTTATCGTAATAATTTATTTCCCCACAATTCAATTTGCAAGATATCTTGAGTTTTCGTAACTGTAGTCTCAAATGAATAATATTATCCCTTTACCAAAGGAAACGACAGCAGCCGCCAGCGTAATATACAGATTCTTCAATTGATAAAGAATTATTTAAAAAAAAATCAACAAAATCATATCATACGACCCTTCGGTGGAACCAGCTCATCGAGCTCGTTCCAATAAGGGGTCATATGATATGGTTTTGTTGACGTTGTTTTGAAAAATGCGATAAACTAATATTTAAAATAAATTTTGATATGGTCTACGTTGGGAACTGCATCATCAAGGCATGCCGATTCGTTCCGAAAGTAATGGCTCGAGTCCCGATTATGGTACGTATGTTCAGATATCTGAACAGTCTTTCGATGTACTTGTATACCGCAGTATTTGTTTGATCACCGATACCAGTATTCGGTTTCGAATACTGTGCGGCCCTAAATAGCGTAGTGTGGTTTGAAATTCTGTCGAGTTTCCGTCGAGATCAACCGTACAGGAATACTTCATTTAAATAACGGCAGATTCTACTTTTCGGATTTGTTGGCAGCCGAGTAGTGTAGGTAGTTTAGTATAGTTTCGATATGCGGTGGGTTTCGAAGAAAACTCTCTACAGGGGTTCTAATCCTCGATGTACACTTTACATTGTATGTAGCACTCGGAAAATTTGAAACAGAGACTTTGCCGATTCCCAGTGAAGTGCTTTAAGCCTAGCACTGATCTCTATACAACTGGATTGCCGAAACGCTCATTGGTCACATACAGAGAAGTGCCTCTTTCGCCGCCATCTCGGAGGGAGGGGTAGCGGAAGTTGCTATAAATAAACAATGCACAGCAACATAGAATGTCTCGTATGTTTTCGATTCCTCGACGTCTCAAATCGCCGTTCACTTTTTAAAAATATTTTGATGTCTATGAGAAATGAATATGTCGATGATGTGCAATCAGGGCTGGGAAGAGCTAAAATTTTCCTTGACACGTTAACGTGTTAAATAATTCTGCGTTAACGAGTTAAATGACGTTAAATGTCAAAATGAACACAATTTTAATAACTTCGGCCTGTTTTATTGATTTGAATTTGAATACAATTGAACTTACGCACAGTAACTGTCGTTAAGATAGTGCTCTCAGGTTATCTTAAATTCCAACATTCAGCGATGTTTTCATTTAAGAATACAATCGGCCGTATTCTTAGAAAGAGACATCCGCCGTTGCTCGAATACCAGTCCTGACATGGAAAATAGGCATTCGGATGAAGCTGATATTGCTGTATCGTCAAGTATGGGCGGGCTAACTTCGCCAACGTTGGCAGGAGGGCTATGGACATCTAAATTAGTCGTGTTCTTCAATTTCGTCAAATGGCGCAAATTCGATGTCATCGGCACACGCGATCCGGTGTGACAGGAATGATAGTCCGTAGGAAAATTAGTCCCTCTGGACTATTATTCCGCGGAATTATAGTCCTAGGTCTAACATTCCTAGGAATAGTAGTCCGCCGGACTACTATTCCTAGGAATGTTAGACCTAGGACTATAATTCCGCGGAATAATAGTCCAGAGAGACTAACGTTCCTACGGACTATCATTCCTGTCACACCGGCTTGGGTAAACACAAGATAACGACGCAGTGCTACATATTATACAATTATAATCTTCAAAGGTAAACGTTATTAATTTGGTTAAATGTTTTTAACGTTGTTAAACTAATTTAACACGTTAACGTTTGAAACGTAACTACTCCCAGCCCTGGTGACAATACAGTACTGTCGCTATGGACTGGGCACTTTCCCAGGGTGGGCAATATTTCCATGGACGCAATAATATTAGATTCCAAACTCTAATTATAGAAATAATCATCAGCAATTAATTAATGAAGCACAGGGTACAACCCGGTGCTTCATTAATTAAAATTTTGCTGCTGATGATTTTATTCCCTGGTAAACGCATGCGCGGGCATCACTGCCCACGTGTGGATTACGACCAATCCACGACTGCTGAACTGTACAAACTGACTGTATACAACATATTTTAATAACTATTAACAAAACACAAGTGCCTAGAGTTTGAAAAGTTAATAGTGTGTAATAGTTTTTCGTGCTAGGTAAACACCATAACGTTTAATGACTAGCCACAGCGTAACAGCTTTCAAGTCATCAGACATTATCCACGGAGGGAGTTACGCTTTGACCGACTTTACATAGTAGGTGTGTGTGTGTATGGAGGGGGAGGGTCTGAGTTGTGACGTCTTTCGCTGACATTCCTGTAATCCAGTTGCATAGAAATAAGTTATGCAGAGTCAGTGATGTGTACCAGTAAGATCAATGTAATAAAACATAATTTGATACTTATTTGTCGGTACAATGCAGCATTTTGTTCTTATTGGGAGGAAATGGCAGATAGAAGCCCACCCAAGTTGACTCAACCATATTTTGTTTTCAAAATCATAGTTTTCGACCTCATTTAGAAATATGTTTGACAAATAGCTTTTAGCAATAACAGGGTGCACCTAAAACCTGTGTCAAGAAACAGGGTTAAATCGCGAAGGTGATCACATGATGTGTTTTTTGTAGGTGTGTTCGTTATCTACTACGGCTGTTTCACCAGCACTGCAGATTGACCTGACTAATTTCTAGGGCCGGTCTGGCTCACATATCACCAAACTAGCAGCCACATGTAACACTTTTATGCCAATACTGAGGTCAGTAGTACCGTGCCATAATATTCCCGGACGAATACCGGTCGATATTTATTTATTTATTTATTTATTGGAGTTTATATCCCGTCTGATTCATTTATCCCTAAGAGTAAATAAAACACCTGAAGCAAAATCATGAACCACACGCTGGGTGTGATCCCTCAGCGTGCGTTTCTGTGGGTGTTCGATTAGAGTAGAGTGTTCTGTACGACCCCTCGATGCTCCGATTAGTTTGTGTTTTGAAATCAAACAACTCTCCCGTGAGTGCTTACTGTGGTTACAGGATTCAGAGGAAGTATAGGTAATTTTCTTCTTCTTGAAACGATTGTAATAAACGCTTTTCTGAACAAAGAACATGTGGTCACCATCTTCTTTGACTTGGAAAGGCGTGTGAAACAATTTGGAAATATTGAATTTTAAAAGGCCTTTCAACATGCAGGGGCGGCGGAACGATTTCCAAGGTGTGTGATGGTGGGGGGCGGGGTGGGGGGGGGGGGGGGGTGTTTGGTATGACAAATTTAAATTCCAGGGTCCCAAAACCCCCATTTCCATACATCTGAGTGAATATTTTGAGATTTTTCAGGAGATGTATTTGAAAGATTTCACACTTTGAGAGCCGTTAAAATACGTCGGTAAAGCATACAGGTGAGGTTTATTTATCAGCTGATAAATAGACCTCACCTGTATGCTTTACCAGACGTTTACAGCAAATATACTGTCTGTGGATTATCTTGTCTGGGAGTAGATTTGGTATTTGTATGTCTGTAAGATTACGATCTATTTCTGTTAACCGATTTTTTAACAGACTGTATACATTTTAGCGTTTGCTGCCACTTTCTGCAAAAAATGATCAGAAATCCATCGAAACTGAACCAGTACGAGAGAAACATAGCTGGCGAAAACATGGGGGAGGCTCTGGATCCGCCCCTTGTTTCACCAGTCATTCGTTGTGTTAAAATATATGCATACAAAAAACATGGCCCAGCAAAAAAAGTGGAGGGGCTGAACCCCCCCCCCCCCCCGTTTCCGCCGCCCCTGACATGGGGTTGTAGTGACCGAATGGCACTTTTACAGAAAATATTAAAGGAATGTCAGTTTCAAGTTCACGTACGGTCGAAATTATCTGATCGATTCCTGCAGGAATTTGATGTTCTTCGTGGTAGTAATCTATCTGTAACTACTTTTTCACTAAAACGCAACAGCATCGTCGAATCACTTTATAATATGGTAGATACTTTATTGTATATTTTAAACATTTTGATCAGGTATAGCAGCAAAACCTGACAGTCATCAAGCGCAACCTTCAGTTGAGTATGGATAGAACTCAGAAATAGTCTATAGAAAATGGGTTAAAGTTCTCCGAGTGCAGAACAAACTGCATTCATTTCTGTAAGTTCTAGACATAAATTGGTTCCGCAGTTTAAAGTAGATGAGAATACCTTAAATCTGTTACAGAAGTGCAATTGGTTCATTGTTTGACAGTAAACTGAATTTAACATCTCATATCAAACAACTAAAGAGTATATATGTAAAGCTCTTCCACCTTCTGAACATAATGAGTTGTACTGATTGAGGTGTTTCCAAACAAAAACGTTACTCCTTCTGCGTAGATCCTTTATAGAATGGAAATTATGTTACGATTGTGTGCGGTACTGTTCTGCAAAAAATCATACCTCAAACCACTTGACGGAATCCATAAGAGTGGTATCAGAATTAGTCAGGGAGTATTTAGAATATCAGCGATTGATTTGGTGATTGTTCTTTTCTGCATCAAAACTATATGTAAACCTTTCGAATCCTGGTTATGGTTTTTAAAACAGTCCTCCAAATGTTGATTAGCAACAGAAACCGAAAATAAAATCCTCCATTGAGTATTCGAATGACATTTGATATAGAGTATGCCAGAATAGAATCCGATTGCCTAACTAAAACCACGTGGAAGGCAACAACCTTCATGACAGTTGAATACAAAACACAGTTATTTTGGAATTTGTCACTTCTAAAACGCCCGAGACAAACTCGTTGCAGTGCAATCAAAACTATGTTGAAGTAACTCCTGGGTATAGGGCGTTAAAGGTTCTATCGAGTTGGCCCTACAGACGATGGTAAGTATCGTCTGTAGTTGTTTGTAGTACTGAAATGGTTAACCAGATAATCGGTTGGAAACCAGTTGGCTACCTAATCGATAAGAAATACCGTCAACCGGTTTCCGAAATATCGATATTGATCGTCATTCCACGTTTAAAACGTAGTAAATCTGCCGCTTTTTCTTTGTGAAAGATTACACATCGAAGCCGCGGTGTGTATATCAAGACTTCGTTAGTGATCGGCGGTTTCCGTGAGTAATGAGTAATCGTAGAAACAATTCCGTAGTGTGTACACACACGAACGTTGTCGAGTGTTCGATAACGTTCGTTTGTATGCACACTAAGGAATAGTTTGAGAATACTGCTTTCCAATTCCAATAGTTTTGATCCCATATTCGGTGAAATAATGACCACGGATAACCGGATATTATCCGGATATAGCTCTCGGTTAGTCGGTTACAAAAATGAGCCAACCGTTTCAGCCCTAATTGTTTGCGCTATCAGAAGACATCAATTAGAGTACCGAATACACATTCCATTTTGTAGCAGAAATGAAGGCTCTGTACCTTTCAGTCGGATAGAATAAGAATGAGTTGGAAGAGAAATGCATTGTATTTTCGGACTCCTTGCTTTGTCTACATGCTTTACGTAACCTCGGCTTGAAGAAACCATGAATTTAGAACTTCCTGATCCGGGTGAACACAACAGTGTCGTTGGTGTAGAACAGGCTTTGAAGAAACTCATCGATGATATTAAGATTAATTTCAGTAATTTCAGACCATTTTCAGTAAGTATATAAAAACTGTGTGTCTTGGGATTGGAATGGAGAGACAAATAATAAGCTCAATCCCTCCGGAACAAGCAGTATTGATAATTGTAGTGATAGTAACCTTCCTAGAAACATTCGTGCTGTTTTTAAACGATGCCGTATTGGTGCACATGACCCCCGCACAGGCGTGGGTCATGCGCACCAATATGATATCGTGTCAATAAAGCTAGAATCTCAAAACTTCCAGATATGATCTTACGAAAGATAAAAATTTACGATAATGTTCTCGGATTGTTGATCGTCGATACGAACTTGAAACCTAACTCAGTACAAACACTTCTTTGAAATAATAACAAACGAAACAGGCCCAAAAAGTTTGTTATTTTTTATTTCTTGCAAAAATTATGTTCGTTTAACGAATGTAATTTTTTTAAAATGGTAATAATACACGAACGTTTTTTCTTGTACTTGACTACTCGATTGTCATATAACTATAACGAGCGCTTTCATAAAATGTAAGGGATATGAAGCATACATTTTCCGGTTATTTTTGCGGGTTGGTTGGTGGTTTCTCCCTTTCGATGGCGGGTTCAGTGGCCCTACTGGGAAAGGCCAACTGGTCTTTCGGCGGTTTCTTTGCCGATAACCACGTATTCCAACCACAAATATTCCCAAAAGTTTAAACAGTCTCAATCAAGGATAGAAAAATAAAGGCCACTTGATAACGGCTTGTATACACAGAAGAACTGCTCACAACCCATTTCTGTACGCATAGCGTAAGGAATTATCCTCGATAATACATGGGCATCGACTACCTCGGGTCCTCTCTATGCCACGGAAACTTGATTTTCTTGTAAAAATAATTGTTTGTTTATTTGGGATCTAACGACACTTTCAACAGCCAGGATCATATAGTGTCTAATAGTTTTACAGGAGGAAGTTGGAGAGAACCACAGAGCAACCACGAAGTACTGTCAGACGCTCAAGGTTACTAACCTTACAGCACGAGAGTTTACAGCGACTGAAGGCAAGTGGACTATCGACGTGAAATGTGCCTAAGAACATTTGTTACAACCCACTTTGTAATAAAAGTTGCAAAATGTAATAATTATTACAAAATGCAACTACTTGGACCGGAAAAACGTCGCAATATGTAATAATTATTACAAAGTGCAGCTACTTGGACGGAAAAAAACGTTGCAAAATGTAATAAACTTTTTTTCAAAGGGACACTTTTTTTCAAAGGGGAAATCAAAAACTAATTCATGTTGTTATAAAAATAAATTTGTGTCTCTATGATTCTACGACTGTCTTCGGGTATGTTATACGCATTTCTACGTGTATTTGAACGAGTTTCGTATATGTTCGAAATTTTATTACAAAATGCAACTACTTGGACTGGAAAAACGTTGCAAAATGTAATAATTATTACAAACTGCAACTACATCGACTGGAAAAACGTTGCAATATGTAATAAAATATTTTCAAGCAGAGCAATCAAACTAATTCATTGTATTATTAAATTATTAAATTATTAATAGCAAATTGTATCCGAATGTCTCAACCAAATGCTGTCAATGTGTGTTGTGTGCAGAGATGACCACTGGTGATCAGTATAGTGGCGATGACAGGAAATGGCTAGTGATCGTCTATGGCGATCTCTAGTGATTCTTGGGAGCGAGATGTGATAGAGGGCTATGAGTACTAGCCGCACTGAGGCCTCTCCTCACCCCCTCACATCCTCAACCGGGGAGATGGTTCATTACGCGCAATGAAGGCGCATGTGGCCGTCTATATGGGCGCGAGCTCCACATACATCCAAAATTACATATATAATATTTTTCATGCAAAATCGTAAACCAAAACATGCGGGAACAAGAGAACTGGGAAGGCCGCCAAGACACAAAGAGCCACCCGCCCATGAGACGGAGAAAAAAGAGAGAGGAGACCACAATACTCATCCACCATTTGGAGTCACCGAAGCAAACCACAGGCGCCCTTTACTCGCGACTCGGGCTGCGGCGTCCAGACCTAGACCGCTCATGCGACATTACGCCGAGTGCTGAAGGGAATTGACATTGTCATCAGGGAAGTCGGTCACTAGACCTTTGTGTACTAATTCCGTTGATATTGAGCGTCTTGAATCACTGAGCCTGGTCGAGTGAGCCAGCAAACGAAGATATCCCATCCCAAAAGCAGTCGTACTTATCTAGGATCGGGGCTACGCAACGGCACAGCCCTACCACTGGGCCCGAACAACGTCCTGAAACTCAGCTCCACGGACAACGACAGTGCGCCCACTAAGACGTCGCCGGCGTCATAGCTCCTCTAACAGTTTCGCACTCTTGATACCTGTTTTTTCCATTAACATACACCATGCATTAAGCATCCACACCAGCCAGCGATGCAAGCGGTGCGCACTGTACAAAGCCATGTATCTAGAGTTGGCCACGGAAAGTATAGTTGTTAAGTTAGCGACAGGACATTGGGGTGCCGGGTTCCTGGAGGAGCGGTGATCCGGATGTGGGTGAGGATAGGTTGGTTACATAACATACCACTAGTGTGTCCGGCATGCAAGGGGGCAGGAGAATGAATAACTTTGGGCCGTAAGTCAGACACCTTAACGCTTCTGGCGACAACCAGAAGGATGATGTTTAGTTTACAGCCGGGCCCGAAATCCTAAGTGCACATGACACGCCCATTCCCAGACACCACTCCACCCGGGGTGGATTCTATCAAGCTTTTGGTACCCTTTTATGAGATCGTTCGTGATAAGAGTCTTTTCCCCAAGGTTGGTGGGGCGCTCGTGGAGTGTTTCAAGACCCGATTCTTCTTAGTTGAGTGGTGCGGGTGTGCCGAGCACCGATAGAGCCAGGTTGGTGGCTCGGACCCCGTTGACTTCGTGCGCTTTTGTCCGGCTAACACAGTATGTGTGCGTGACTACATCAGCATAATCGTAAAAGGCCTGACAAAGCTCATGAAGAGCCTCAGAATAGAGACTCTATCACCCCCCCCCCATCTTTCCTATTAGAACCATCGAGGCCTTTGAGAAGGCACATGCGGGCTATTGTTCTGTTGGTTATTTTATCACAAGACGTCTTAAGGGTCAGGTTCTTGTTAATGACGATGCCCAGAAAACAGGCTTCCTAACAGTGATTTATCCTCTTCCCAACGATTTCAACCGTTGCGTCTTCTGTGGGGTTTCGATCTTTTAAACTGGGGTCTATGGAATGACTGCAATTTACTTCATATAGCGATAACGTGCGCCCAGCAAAGAAATGGATAGCAGCAGACAGGATCGACGTTTTCCAACAGAAATGGCTTGTGTGCTTTTGTTATCACAAGGTGCCAAGTCTTCCAAACATAGTGAAAGAAGAACAGTTTCATTAATTGGATTTAAAAGGTTCTGATTTTTAAAACTGTTAAGATTGAAGTGTCTGATGAGTAGGCAAACATGTTAAAAATTTTAAACTGTTCCAGACAAATTTTAAATATGTTATTTTTGTAAAATATAGTTGCGACAGCAATTTTGGGATGGCTAGAAAGACAACAGTATGCGCAGAATAATTGAAGTTTCATAAAAAAACCAGTGAACTGATAATTTCAGATACTTTTCAATATCATTTTAAAACCAAGTGGACGATAACGCAAGCAGCACAGGTGATGGTTAGGTGATGGCTATTTTTTCGGATCAGATTTCAATTGTTTCGGGCATATGAGGTACAAATAGCAATATTAATTTAAGCTTTCACACGCTTTCTTTTTATTAGTATTATTTCTCAAGACCTCAGAATCAGGGGAGCACTACATATACTACAACTGGTAAAAAGACTACTTGTAATCATTTCTTATTTTAAATTTACGAATTGACTTCGAAAATCCGAAAACCCAAAGAACAATATCCGAGTGGATACAAGGGATATCTCACGAGTGGCAGCGAGAAGCATGAGAAACATTATTTTTGCGAGCTATTTTCAGGAGCTAAAATACACTATTTGCAGTGGGGAAGCGTGGGCTATTTCTGGTATACACTCACAAATCACGAGAGTTTCATTTCCTCATGTGTATCATACCTCAGAAGGTGTGACATTACACCACTGACTGATTTCCTCTCCGTCCAAGAAAGCATTTAAAAAAATGTTTAGCACTCTCACTTAGAATAGTGATGACGAACCATTTCACAATTTTGCATGAATACTGCATCTGTTCAATTATAACCAGTTTCTACCTGTACTTTTTATATTTGTGAAACTAATTATATTCTGTTTTTCTAATTACCAATAAATAATAAGTGTTGTACTTTTATTCTATGTTATCCCCTGTAATTCTTTCGAATAAGTAGCCAAATAGTTCCCATGAAAAGGATTACCAATGCCTCCCATTATCCTGACCCTGCACCTATCCTAAAACCACTAAAGCTGAACAACATTTTCATCATGGAAATGATTGCCTGGAAAGATGTCTTGTGGATGGATGGCTAAGGTAATATAATGAAATCCATAAAACCCAAGGAAAGCAAAGTGAAGTATTTTTGTTTCCATATCATCCTGCACGAGTAGTATGTTAATTATGTTCCCGAAAGGGCCCTTTATGTCACTCTCTACCTGACCCCCATCCGCACCCGGACCCCAGACCACCCCCCGTCCAAATTCCTATCGCTGACACCTATGTACAGTTCGCATCGTTTGCATCGCAGGCTGGGTGTGGATGCCTACTGCAAAGTTTGTGAAGATGCAGGAAAGTCGGGAATCGACAGAGAAAAATGGTTGGAGTAGCTATGACGACGGTGACGTCATGGAGAGCGCACAAGGTCATGACGGGGTTGGCCGCTGTCGATGTCCACAGATAGTGAGAAACGTTGATTGAGCCCAGCAACACCGCCCCTAGTCAATACCCTCGTAACACTTTCCGCACACTGAGAGCCTTTCACCGTCGTCGCTTCAGCCAAGTCTGCCTTACTCTATGCCATTTCGCACAGCACTTGTGTCAGTGGTGCCATTTCCCCCAGTAGAATTTGACTGTCGCTATATCCCACACCATGATAGGATCGCCGAGTGATTGTGTCGCTTTCGGTCGGATCACTGGTTGGAGGGTTTCTGGTATAGGGTCACTGTTGGGGGCAGAGGGAAGTATGACTGTGTCACTCTCGGTCGGGCGACTGCATGGAGGGCTTCTGAGGTAGTGTCAACGTTGGAGGCAGAGGTGAGGCTACTGTGTCGCTAGGTCGGGTCACTGGTTGGAGGGCTTCTGAGATAGGTTCACCGATGGGAGAATAGAGAGGGGGACTTTGTCGCTGTCGGTAGGACCACTGGTTAGAGGTCTCTGCGTCGCCATGTCACTAGTTCCATGTAAAGTAGGCCAGGATTTCTGGACGGGGCAGCGACAGTGGCACTCTCCGTCGCAATACTCGGAGACCAATGAGGTCTATGAGGTGATGCCTCAATGAGGTCTCTTCTCATAGCCCTCACATCGTCATCTCGCCCCCCCCCCCCCAACAATCACTAGATAGCACCATCAGCAATTACTAGCCATCCATAGTGAACGCCACTGATGATCTCCAATGATCATCTTCCCAATGGGAATGAGAGGGCTGTGAGGAGATGCCCTAATGAGGCCTCGCCCCATAGCCACCACATTCCCATCTCGCTCCAACAATCACTTGATATCGCTATTGCCAATCAGTATGGATGTCAATGATCTTTAGTGATCGTTGGGAACGCGGTGTGCATGTGAGAGCAATGAGGTGTGGACTCAATGAGGCCTCTTCTCACAGCCCTCTGATCCTCATACAGGGATATGATCACTAATGGTCGCTAGTAACGATCACTAGAGATCGCCATAAACGATCACTAGGCATCCCTGGTGATCGTCAATGGCGACCACCAATGATCAACTCCTCGTATGAGGATGTGGGGGGGGGGGGGTTGAGGAGAGGCCTCAGTGCGGCTAGTACTCATAGCCCTCTAATCCTTATCTTGCTCCCAACGATCACTAGAGATCATCACCATAGACGACCACTTGCCATTTCATGTCATCGCCACTATACTGGACATCTCTACAGACAGCATTTGGTTAAGACAATCAGATACAATTTGCTATTAATAATTGTATAATACAATGAATTAATTTGATTGCTCTGCTTGAAAATATTTTATTACATTTTGCAACGTTTTTCCCGTCGATGTAGTTGCAGTTTGTAGCATTTATTACATTTTGCAACGTTTTTCCAGCCGATGTAGTTGCATTTTGTAATAATTATTACATATTGCACCGTTTTTCCAGTCCAAGTAGTTGCACTTTGTAATAAAATTTCGGACATATACGAAACTCGCTCAATACACGTAGAAATTCGTATAACATACCCGAAGACAGTCGTAGAATCAAAGAGACACAAATTTATTTTAATAATTGTATAGTAACACGAATTCGTTTTCGATTTCCCCTTTGAAAAAAAGTGCCCCTTTGAAAAAAAAGTGTATTACTATTACATTTTGCAACTTTTATTACAAAGTGGGTTGTAACAAACATAGCGCTACCGTGACCCATGCGGGCAATCGGAATTAAAGCGACCATTTTCACATTTAGTGATCCATGCATAAAGAGCCCTACCACCATTTGCTATATGGTTTAATTATTCCACACGAATCCTGTTCCAGAATAAAGAACAGACTGCAACCAGTATTCTAAGCCTAGATTTCTTTTCGTCTCAATTCTGTTGTTTAGTTTTTCTCTCCGACTGTTCCCTTTTTTCTTCCCATGCTCACACTGCATTAACTGGTAATCGTCTCTTAGGATTTTTACCTCTGTTGTAAATCATTTAATATCCATTCTACACTCAGGCAAATATTTTCTGTCAGTCAGCCGTGATAGTTGAAACGGATTGAAATTCCGAAATTTATTTTCCCAATTTTGAGGTATTGGCTGAATAGAATCCTCGACCCTCGTATGTTTCACCTGTGATCCACTCTCAGAATATAGAAAGAATTTGATTTCGTGTATGGCACACGTTTCGAACCTCTCAGGCATGACGCGTGTACGATTTATCCTTGTGTCAAACAGGTGAATGTGGCTTCAGTTCACAAGACAACAAAAACCCACTCTGACCAGTGCGCACTGATGCATTTCGGTTTTATTCAGCGCCATGACAAAATTCAAAACACATTATTTTGCCAAAATTAATGACACATTTCATTCTGATAAATAGAGAGTAATCGTTTGACTGGACTGGTTACGTGAAATAATTCATAAGAAGTGAGGGACGTTGTACAAACACGAGTGCGCGAATGCGCACGAGTGTTCTACAATATAGTCCCTCGCCTCGAATGAATTATTTCACGTACCCAGTCCAGTCAAGCGATTACTCTGTTTATTACTTTTCATTATTAACAATAATTATATTATTTAACCCTTTACATAACGTAACGACCAAAAACCGACCAGCGCTATTCTCAAAACTCGCCAATTAATTTTCATTATTTTTTTCATTATTTGTCTCTAAAACATAGATTGTGACCCCTCATTGGAACGAGCTCGTCGAGCTCGTTCCAATGAGGGGTTATAACCTATGTTTTTGAGACAAAAAATGAAAATAATAGTTATTCAAGAATTGTTTATGCAAGTGCCGTCTGCTTTTTATGTTAGGTAAAGGGTTAAAAAACAAAAAAAAAAAAACAATGAAGTCCCCATTACACCCACGACAAAGCGTCTTCGTTTGGGCGCACGGATACATGACACAAGTGTGTAATCCCTGTAAATCACACTTTGGAAAGTAATAAAAATGAAAAACAAAAGCCTGAAAATATTTCATTCCCTCATTTTGTTTTCAAAATAGACGCGTAAAAGCATGATAATATACTACTCACATTTTGCTAAGGATCATCCCTATTCATCGTCACAATTTGTTCATGAAAGGAAAATGTGTATATCATTTGTTTATGTATTTGTTGGGTAGCAATGGCACCTTTAATAGTCTGGGTCGTATCATGTTGTGCCTATTTTGGCACTTTGAACAGTCTGGGTCGTATCATGCTGTGCCAATTTACGGATAGGGGAAGCCATTGTACATATAGAAAGCATACAACAAAGCTGAGTAACTGTCGCACTCTCTAATTTATCATCCTAGCACAAGCAAGGTCAGCATTGGTTCAAGGCAAGTGAACCGAGGGCATACAGCACGTCAACCATATATGTACAACATGTCAACGCAATACTTACTTTCAACAAGTGCAAACTGCGTGTGTCAGGTTATCAAATTAGAGAGCCCACAAGTTACTCGCCATTGTTCAGTGGTTCTCTCTGGGTTCTTCTACTCCTTCCACCAGTAAAACTGTGCGACATGATACGATTCATGCTGTTAAAAGTGCCGTTAAACCCTAAAGAACAAATAAACAATCTTAAAACTATACACATTTGGCATTTTATGTATCAAATATGCAGATTGGTAGATGCGATCCTTAGCAAAATGTGAGTAGTATATTAAACATCAGTTGGTCAAAGGTTTATTTCGATCGCCTTTATTTCTTGGCTGAGGCGATGGTCTTCCAGGCGCATATTAAAAAGTGCTCTTTCATCTCGTGCTAGAAGTTTTTGTTTCCATCTTTTCCTTCTCAAGTCACAATATTTTCCTTTTTTCTCCACTTCTACTTGTTCAGCACAATGTGAAAATGTTGTACAGCCTTTCCTTTTACTGTGCTTTGCATTTCTATATGTTGTTTTCGTGTGTGTGAAGACATATTCTGAAACCGAACACGAAGACAAATTCTTGGAATAATTGTTTTAAGTTTCATTATTGCCTCGGAGCCCGTGACTTACTTAGTTGCTAGCATCCAAACATTATAAATACAAGATAAATCTTTTAAACTCTGCGTTTATAAAAAAATAGGAAAATCCTGCAACGGTTTTGGCCAATTCAACGATCTTTTAAATACTCTGGTCAATGGTTGTACAGTTCCTTTTGACATGAAGCTGTGATATCAAAATTATTATTTTAAGTATTGTTTTTTCAAATTTTCCAAAAACGAGCTCGTTCCAATGTGGGGTCACACGATACAGTTAAAACTAGAAGTCCTGTCACGAACTGTACGCTTATCTAAGCTTCATTGCGCGTAGGAATTGCGCGCAATTGCCATATCAAATAGCATCCAAAGCACGGCAGGTCCCCCTGGTAACTCATAGCAAACACAGGCAATGTTTCTGCCAATGGACTTCCGGGTTACCCGGAGGTCCATTGGCTGAAATATTGCTTGTGCACAGGCCATACGTACAGAATTACTATGGTCATAACGCGTGGATTAATGCGCAGATCGACGTGCTATTTGTGCACGTTTCATGACGGCACTTCTAGTTTTAACTGTATGTTTTGTTGATTGCTTTTAAAAATGTATTTTTTCAACTGCTCAATTGGTAAGTTACGCTGGGGGAGGCGGTTAGGTAATGGGTTAATCATATTTATCAGTAGAAAATTGTCAGTTTGGCATAACTTGATCGTGTGGCATAATTGTTTTTTTGGTTTTTGTTTTTGTAATTTGGTCATCTAACGATTTAGGATTATGACGGGGAAGAGGGATGGGAGAATGAAAGACGTTGTTTGTTGGTGACACAAAGGAGAATGTTAGTATGCTTATCGGAGAGATTGGGAAGAATGATGCGCGGGATGGCATTAAGCAGTTCGTCTCCGATTGTTGGGAGGAGAGAAGAGGTGTTGCGATAAGGAGGGATCTGGGAGAACAGGGCTAATAAATGCCTTCTCACCTGAGAACTGCGACAAATCAGCGGCAGGCCAAAGTGTTATTACTATTAAGCACACGTTTGTAAACATTCTTGTGAAAATAATCTTCCAAACATGTGTTATTAATTTTAAAATGAAGCTTTATATGTGGGGAATGGATATCCACCCCTAGAAATCAAAACATTACCATAATAGACTGGTCAATTGGAATGGCTTGATACGTTTTAAATTAATCATTTGCCAAACCAATCGACTGCAACCGCCCACGTAATTTTCATACAGTTAAAAAAAAATTCATAATGTTTCAAGAAAAACAAAGCATGTGAACCCTCATTGGGACGTCCTAACGGGTTCACGGATATAGTTTCGTCTAAATTTTTGAAAACATTAAAAAAAAACAACAATTAAAATAATAAGTTTTGATATCCTGCGCTTTTGGTGATTGGTCAAATGCTGGACAAAACGGCAAAACGTAGCGTATCCAGACATTTTAATTTGAGGGGTGGAGCGAGAGGGGGCGCCTCATTCAATTCGTGGAACATGATGCAAAGCAGCATCGAACTCGCGCCGCTGTGGCGAAATGGTGGCCTGCATTAGAGGCGTATTCCCCTCTCGACGGCGGGCTCCGAGACCTACCCAGGGACAATTCGGGAAAAGGACGACCAGTGTGGTCCTCCGATAGCCTCGTTGCTCATGAGCACAATGTTTCCCAACTAAAACATTTCTAAGATTTCATAAAATCTCACTCAAAGTTTCAAAACGACTCATTTAATTGGCGATCAGCACATGTGCCATCGCTGCATGCATGGGATTTTCGGAATTATATAGGCATCCACAACCTCGGGTAGTTGATATTCATGTAATATCGCGAACAATTCCATGCACCCCACCCATGTTCATCTTCCCACTCTTTCCCTTCTCTTCGGTGCCACCCTTGTATTTATTGTTTTGAGGCTGGGTGTACAGAAAACCGCGACTGTGCATGGAACGCTGCAAGTGTCCTATATTTTGACCAGATATAAAACATGGGGTCCTGCTTACATAGATTACATAATGTGAAAGATTTACTTTCTGGACAAACATCTGAAAATCAGGAGCCCTAGTTGGAAAATGGTTGCAGAAATCAGAGATGCAGTAGTTTTCTCTGTGGAATCCCCCCGCCCCTCGCCTCACAAACACCTCCATCCCAATCACCATTGCCATCAAGGAATTTGCGTCTGTTTTAGACTGTTTTTTTGTCATTAAATTTTGAGGGGTACATGGTCTTAGAACACACCGGTTTTGTCGCATCGAAATTTTGGATATATAGAAACAGCTTATCTAGAAGAAAGAAGATTGGGGCATATACATGCTCATAGCAAATTAGTGATGCAAAACACAGCGGCTTGCCACAAATGCCACATACAGTTAAAACTAGAAGTCCTGTCACGAACTATGCGCTTATCTAGGCTTAATTGCGAATGGCATCCAAAGCACGGCTGGTTCTCCTGGTTACTCATAGCGAACACAGGCAATTTTTCTGCCAATGGACCTCCTTCGATACCCAGCGTCACCTGATGTCGTGACATTGCTTGTGCACAGGCCATGTATACATGATTTGATAGCCTTACTATGGCCATAACGCACAGATTAACGCGCAGACCGACGTGCTATTTGTGCGCATTTCGTGACAGGACTTCTAGTTTTAACTGTAGCGATGGCTTGTGCCATCATCAATCGTTGCTTTGCAGTTTAATATCCTCGAGGCCCTTCTCCTCACACCGTCCTATATGAAGGGAAGCACCCCACCCCAACCCAATCTATCCCTTACGTTAAAAATATATGGGGTATATGGGGATAAAGGACGTTTCAGAAACGTTCAGTCTTAACTGACACTATTGTTCATGCAAACATTTGCCTCAGAAACCTATTTTATGACCCATGACGAGAATGAGCTCGACGGGTTCGATTCATTGAGTAGTAATCAGGTGGTTTTGGAGGCACCTGGTCAATCACGCTGACCTCTTCAAAAACAGCGAACTTGCTTTCAGTGTTGTGAAATGTGTTTATTCCACCTGATTTGATAATATCTCACAAACAAGTTATTCCCCATAATTTGATAGTATTTGACAGGTGAAAAGTAAGCTATGAGTTTGTTTTCAGTGAATATATACTGTCTACGTTTGTTTTGTTTTATTAGAGTTTAAGGACACTTTCGACACCTGAGCCACCTCATGGCAGACAGTTTTACGGGTGGACGAAGCCAAAGTTCCCGGAGAGAACCAACGAGCAACTGTCCCGACTCCACAACGTCCTAACACCGTATAAGAAGGGTTAGTATTGGTGGAAGACAAGTGCACCATCGACGTGCAGTACGTTCTGGTACACAGCGTCACCATGCCCCCATGTGGGCAATCGAGATTAAGTGCCTTACCCAAGGACACAACACAATTACCTCTGGCGGGGATCGAACCCTGGATATTTCGGTTTGAAGTCTAATACCGTAACCACTGAGGCACAGCGCCCCCTACTGTCCACGTACTTAGACTGATGATTTGCGTTTGTTTCAGCCTAGTTAATTAATGGTCTAATGTTATTATTTATTTATTTATTGGTGTTTAAAGACACATACTTAAGCACAATGGTTAATCATTATTTATTTATTTATTGGTGTTTAAGGTCACATATTTCTGCACAATGGCTAATCATGACCAACGGGTTAATCATGACCGTGACAGTTTTACGGGTGGAGGAAGTCGGAATACCCGGAGAGAACCATCGAGCAACGACGAGCAGCTGCCAGCTCCCCAACATCGTAACTCCGCACTGCAGCACACGCAGGGTTAGATTGGCTGAAGACATGCGCACATCGACGTGCAGTACCCTTAGTACACGATGTGATCGTGCCCCCATGTAGACAATCGGGGTTAAGTGCCATGCCCAAGGACACAACACGGCAGTCCGAGTCGATCGCTCAGACGATCACCCATCTGAGGACTAACGGAGCTCGACATTGCTTAACTTCGGTGATCTGACGAGAACCGGTTACCGCAACGCCAATGTGTCCCAATGGTCTAATGTACTTTTACAAATAGTGAACCTAACGCTCTGAACTCTGATGTCAAAATACCGAAAAATTCAAGCAACTCGGAATTTAACCCATTCAATCGTGTTTGACAGAGCATGGGCTCTGTCAAACAAGACTTAAATTGCTTAAATAGCTAGTTGTATTGTGAGGATGTTTTTGATATTTTGACATCGGAGTGATGAAGCTTAATGTTTGCTACTTTCCGGAGTGTGAGGGATTGGAGTGGAGGGGGTATATCTAAGCTGATCCTGCATTTTTCGCTAACTGAACTTAAAGTAATATCAATATTTGAATGTACCAACAGATCATATCCGCAGTTATCTGTATACACTACATCATTAGCCTGTTCTGAAGAGAGAAGATTAGTGGCATAAAATTGCTCACCCAAACCAAAAATGCCCCACGATGATGCTTTCTACCATCAATTTTTATTTTGCAATTTTATATCCTCGATGTATTTCCCCATATAGACCTATATTAATATAAGCCCTCACACCACCCCGTTCACCATCAGCCCCTTACGTTAATATGAAATGTATGTGGTATATCAGGATAAAACGACAAACTGCGACAATCGTTACTCTGTCAACTAAATGTACTACTACACCAACCTCCACAACCACAGCACCGATAATCACAATTACGATTATGACAACCACTATTATACTAACCACTACTACGCGAGCAACTACTACACCAATCATTACTTTAAGGGGGCCCGTTGGCGCTACATCACCAACAATGGAACATTCGCCTGGCATAGAGTCATAAAATGATTTCCAATATAGGGCTACACACGCTAGAAATGCCCCCGAAACGTAGTTTATACCCCATCACTGGAATTAACTCGACGAGGAATGATAAGGTGTATTTTGGAGGCACTTGGCCAATCCGAGTGGCCGTTTCCTGAAACACTCTCTATTGGCGTTTTATAGGTGTATTTTTTACCTGTATGTTCATAGTATCTGGCAGGTGGAAAGTCAACTGTACGGTTTTTTTTCACTGAGAATATACTGTAAACGTATTGAGATAGGTGATTTGTTGCATGTTCATTGCCTCTGTTCTAATTATTACATTTAAAAATAGTGACAAAAGGGCATAAAATCAATAATCAGAATTAGCGATATAAAATACAGCAGTACGCCACAAATAACCTACAGTGGTGCCTTCAATACCATCAGTCTTGTGGCCATGGCCATGGCCATGGTGAGGGCGAGTAGCCAACGGGTGGTTGTCAAAATGTCCCAGATTTACTGATGACCACTGATATTCCCAAGTACAGTTACCATATCAAGATTACAATCATGAGAGAGGCATCCCCGGATCATTACTGATCCTCCACCATAAGGAACAGTAGGTCTGATGTTCCTGGGCTCGTAAGCAGTATTTCTATGTTTCACACTCTCATGCGACCATCTGTGACGTGAAACAGGAACCTACTCTCGCCTGACCAATGGACTTTCCTCCACGTCCTGAGATTCCAATGTTGTCGTGCCATACACCACTCCAAACTTTCAAACTTTTTTGTCCTCAAGGTCCAACTGTCTACACCTCCCCATATCAATATTGCAACATTCCCTTACTCTAATGAAGAATATCTGGGTGCTTACGCGGATAAAAGACAATTTAGAAGTGTAAAATCGTGTATTCTAATCGACAAATCGCAACCATCGCTTGCGCAAACTTTCACCTCCGAAAACATAGCTCTCGACGCGTTCATTTCGTTCATAATAACGAAGTTTGTTTTGGAGACACTTGGTCAATGCGGAAACATCTCATGCCCATCACAGCACAAGTCGGATAATTCGTGAATGAAATGTGGCGTTAACACCATAACCCACCGCACAAAACTACTACTGCATCAAAGTGCCTTACACCACTCTTCTACAATACTGTCGTGTACCCCAGAGCAATTGAGCTGCAAGGAAAAAGCATAAACCCACGGGGTGGTATAATATATGGATCTATATGGATCTAGATGGGTTAATGGATTTCCACAAGACTAAAATGTGCCAAAATGGGTATAGACCACCCACACAATGCTACCAATCCACACAAGCATGCAAACCCCACAACACCACATGACATACCATTACGTACTACCCATATCAACTAGAGAAAAGGAAAAGGCATAAGGTGAGTAAGTAGTACCAAGGGCTAAGAGTACACCAACAGCTTAAATACCGCCCACACTACATTATCACATCAAACAACCACATACGTCCAATAATATCACATAACCTAGAATCGCGTACTACTCGTGGCAGCAGAACGGTGTCAGGCATTAGATGGATTAGTTAGAGTAAGGGTTAACAGCTTTCTGATGAGACTGTCTTACAAATCCTATTGATTTACATGACAAAAACGGTATGATTTTTCTTATGACAAAACCTGTCCACTTTTAATACAAAACTGGTCACCTAAGTTTAAGAAAAATATGGCGATTTATTACAAAATTGGTAAGCTATGACAAAACCTGGAAATCTTTATTACAAAAGTGGGACCTATGAGAAAACTCGTCAGCAATGACAAAAGTGGGCGTGACGAATAGGCGTACGACTATAATGGCCCCGGTCTCCAGTATATCATTTTTATTAGAACGCCGTGGATTACACGAAGACGTCCACAGTGGACATGTGGAAAAGATACCGCTCACACTGGCTGTAGTCTAAAAATATTGTTTGTTAATTACCTGTTCGTGGAGAGAGAGAGAGAGAGAGAGAGAGAGAGAGAGAGTTTTACATTAACGTTACTTTCTGATTAATAAAAATACCAGAACCAAGTTGTGTTTTGTGTGTTGATTTTACCACTTTCATTTTGACCAAACTAGATAGAAACTCCAAACTACAAACAACATGGTCCCTGTTTACCATCAACATATTACGTTTCGACCATGAAAATGTTACGTTTTAACCATGAAAATGTTTCGAAATGACCATCAAAATGTTACGTTTTACCACCAAAATGTTACGTTTTGACAAGAGTAAAGTACGTTTTGAACCACAAAATGTTATGTTTTGAACATAAAATATTACGTTCTGACTTGACAAAAGCTACATTTTTGCCATCAAAATGTGACGTATTGACCAAGGGAAAATTATGTATTTACCATCACAAAGCTAAGTGTGGACCAGAGAAAAGTTATGTTTTAAGTAGGACAATGTTACGTTTTGATCATCAAAGTGTTACGTTTTGACCAATAGAAATAAATATAAATATTTTACCACAATAGGTTAGGCTCTGACAAACAAAATCTAACGTCTTGACGAAAAAATCTTTCCTTAAACTTTACCAACAAAATGTTACGTTTTGACCAGAAAAAAGTTAAGTATTAACGAGCAAAATGTTTGGTTTTGACCATCAGAGTATTACACTTTGACCAAAAAACTACGTTTCGACGAAAATATGATACGTTGCGATCAAAATAAAATGTTTTGGTGTGGTGACCTTTTGACGAGACACCATTGGAAATCCTCTATAATATGTCTAAATAGCTAGTTATCGAAGATATTTTGATTTGATGCTCATCTCAGGATGTTCATACTTCCGCACCTCTGTATCGAGCTTATTGATTTTTCTCTGGCCAAGGATGTGAGTCGTTGTCAGTTTCAACCCAGCATACAAATCTTAAGATATCTCAGTTAACCCTTTACCTAATATGAAAAGCAGACGACACTTGCAAAACAAAATTCTTGAATAACAAGTTGTTTTCATTTTTTGTCTCAAAAACATAGGTTATGACTCCTCATTGGAACGAGCTCGACGAGCTCGTTCCAACGAGGGGTCATAACCTATGTTTTTGAGACAAAAAATGAAAAAATAATGAAAATTAATTGGCGATTTTTGTTAATCGCACCGGCCGGTTTTTGCCGTTACGTTGGGTAAAGGGTTAACCCTTTACCCGAGGAATCGGTTTCCGCGTAAGTTGCAAATTAGGCAGATGAATAAAAAAATATTTGTCCAAAAAATTCGTCAATAGTATATCGTATGACACATCATTGGAACAGGCCTATTAAGCTCGTTCCAATGAGGGGTTCACATGATATGGTCTTGTTGACATTTTAAAAAAAAAAAACAATAATTAACATTATAAATCTCGATATCCTGTGTGTTGGATAAAGGGTTAATAAATTGTGTCATTATGAAGGACGGAAAGAACAGGTTTTTCAAAACAGCACCGTCTGTAAAATAATGTTGTAAAAAACTAACCTGCCATTCGAATGACACCGAGATTGATTGCCCCAATCAAAGATATGGCAGCGGCTGATGAATCAAAGTACTTTAAAAACTCCACTGTGTATAATCCGAAACTGAAAGTCACACCAAAAATTATTGCTTTAAGGGCGAAACATGAAAACAGCATTACTATAGCCCACGGTCCTTCTTTTGAAAAATGCGGAAAATTGACAGCCATCTTCTCTGATGGAAAACAAAGTTCACTTAAGAATAACACGCTCACTGGAAGACTAATTTCCCTTCCTCGTATGAAAAATCGGGAATGTAAGTGACTTGCTCTAAAAAAAAATCCTAAAATCTTGACACTTTCATACAACAAATTTCCCATTATGTAACTAGGTTAATGGGCTCTGACAAACAAGATTGAGGGAACGTGACAACCGTTACTTATTCCGGGTTCCTTATTCGACATTCGCTATCAACCGATTTTCGCTAAATAAACTGCATTGTGGGGTGGCACAAACAGATTCATGAAGATTGCCACCAAAATTGAGTACCTGACCCTCCCAAAGTTGAGTTGCTCCAAATCGCATTTATCAACCGATTGACGCCAAATAAACTGCATTTTGGGGTGGCACAAATAGATTCATGAAGATTACCACCAAAATTGGGTACCTGATCCCCCAAAATTGGGCACCCTAGGAGTCCAAAAGTGCTGAGTTGCTCCAAATCGCATTTATCAACCGCTTTTCGCCAAATAAACTTCATTGTGAGGTGGCACAAATAGATTCATGAAGATTGCTACCAAAATAAGGTACCTGACCCTCCCAAAATTGGGCACCCTAGGAGTCCAAAAGTGCTGAGTTGCTCCAAATCGAATTTATCAACCGATTTTCGCCAAAATAAACTGCATTGTGTAAGCGGCACAAATAGATCCATGATGATTGCCACCAAAATTGGGTACCAGACACTCCCAAAATTGGGCACCCTAGGCGTGCAAAAGTGCTGAGTTGCTCCAAATCGCATTAATCAACCGATTTTCGCCAAATAAACTACATTGTGGGGTGGCACATACAGATTCATGAAAATTGCCACCAAAATTGGGTATCTGACACTCCCAAAATTGAGCACCCTAGGATCCCAAACGTGCTTAGTTGCTCCAAATCGCATTTATCAACCGATTTTTGCCAAATAAATTGCATTATAAGGTGGCACAAATAGATTCATGAAGATTGCCACCAAAATTGGGCACCTGTCCCACCCATGATTGGACACCCTAGGAGACCAAAAGTTTTGAGTTGCTCCAAATCGCATTTATCAACCGATTTTCGCCAAATAAACTGCATTGAGGGTTGGCACAAATAGATTCATGAAGATTGCCTCCGATACTGGGCACCTGACCTTCCCAAAATTGGGCACCCTAGGAGCCCAAAAAAGCTGAGTTGCTCCAAATCGCATTTATCAACCAATTTTTGCCAAGTAAACTGCATTGTCGGGTGGCACAAATAGATTCAGGAAGATTGCAACCAAAACTGGGCACCGACCCTCCCAAAATTGGGCACCCTAGGAGCCCAAAAGTGCTGAGTTGCTCCAATTCGCATTTATCGATCGATTTTCGCCGAATAAACTGCAATGTGGGGTGGCACAAATAGATTCATGAAGACTGCCACCCCATTTTGAATATCAAATTTCGCCGTCTGATAACTTTCTTGCTTGACACAGTTTTGTGTCGAAGCTTTTCATTCCCACCAGATACAAGTTGAAACACCCGGCAGCTATCGGCCTTTCTGTGTGCCCTTGTCACGCACTTGGTGCTGTAGTCAACATATCTGTCAAATACCAAATACACATCACTCGATCGCAACTTCTGTTTGATGTTGTCTTTAAACGCTGTAATGAAGTCTAGAACACTTGCCGGTCTGGTTTTGGTAGACACGGGCCAATGAGGCATCCAGAGCAATGCACAGCCATCGATAACAATTGCAGATTTATTATCCACACCAGACATTCTTTTTGGTTTCTCAACAACTGTTTTATTTTTCAATACTGATTTTGATGTGCACACGCGCATATCCCCGGATTCATCAAATATGGCGGTTGGTAGTGGTGGAAGTTCAAAGGAAAGGATATGTTTGATATCTAATTCACGTGAACTACATAATAAAAGTCCGATAACTCTGGAATAAATGAGATTAGTGTCATATATTTTGACCTCCCCAACCTTCAGCGACTTTTTCAAGATTGCCATAGTTTGTACTGGTTTCGAAATTGACTCATAAAATCCACTCGGGAAGGCCTCTTCAAATTCCGTCATTTTCTGAACTCCGAGGCTGACAATCGTATCGACATTGACAGACGTTGGACCTATCCTACCAGTTGCGATGTTAATTATGGTCTCGGGGTGTCCGTTTGGAATCAATGGGTCGATAAACATTGCTAGTTTAGTTCTCAGACCCATACGGTCGACAGAATCACTTGCAATTCTAGACTTGGCATCTTCCTTATGTGCGATCTGTAATTTGTCACTATCTCGATCTTCTCGCAAATTTGATATACCGGTAGCTAACTTCCCACATGCATGTAAACTCAATGCCCAGGTTTTTAGTGTTTCTGGCTTTAATGTGATCCCTATTATACCGGATTTGCCATGGCCATATCGCATGAAGGTAGTTTCGGTATACATATCGCTCCATATGCCATTTCATAGACCAGGTATGTGTCTCATCACATGTTCACCCTTTAAGAAATGAGATAAAATATCCGGTGGCATATTTTGCATCTGCCGCAGATAGTAAAGCCCATATCTTGCGTAATTTGCATAACCAGAAGCAAAGAAATAAGGAAGCATGCTTTTCACAGCTTCGATGTGCAAAAGCCAGTCACCTTCTCTCTCCGCTCGTACGTACAACATCATGAGGAAGCATGGTTTCAAAAAAGCATCAACCCACATTTTTGTCGTACGACTTTTGCACGCGTTCTCTTCTAGCAATACAAATAAATCTTCTGCACATTGCAAATCATTATTCTCGAAAGCTGTTCACAAAAGTTCTTCTGATAACAAACGCATGGCTCTCATATTCATTGGAAACTTTTTCCCAGTCAACATCTTTTCAACCCCACCGAATACTGACTCAAGTATATCTGAAAGTCCAGTATTGGCCATGAGCGTTCCAACTGAACCAATGAAACTCATGAGCAAATGCATACCACCCAATCGAGGAACAAATGCCGCGAATTTGTCTGGATAAGACCATAACACCTGAACTGCTATCTTGTATAACTACTGATCGGCAGTAAATATAGTGAACGGCTGTCCTGCCTCTGACGATAGTTGCTCTGCCTTTTCCATAGCTGTCATGATAGTGTCTGGATCAGCAGGTGTCATGTCTATTAGAGGGAGGTATGCTGCGTTCGTTTTTGAGTTTGTTGCTTGACCCGAGTCTCTCGTCATGCGGCTATTATACCCATTGAACTCCGGACAGTTCTGGTCACAGACCATATCTTTCAAAAATGCGAAGTCAAGTTCTATCGCTCTGTGTAATGACATTGCACTGCGACACAATGTTGAAAGAAGGGGAACAGTGTTTCGTACATGTGATGCGGGCATGCCGGGTCGTTTGGGTCTATTGAAACGCACAACCTCCAATTTGTACTGTGTTGGTTTTGTCATATCTGACTTTTTCAGTCTTGGGATCGTCTGAGACTCAACTGAATCATTATTGTCCTTTTGAGCCATCACGATTGCCAATGAATGGGTGCTTAGCTTCCCATTTTGAGAAGCAATTTCAGCATCAAAGTTGTCAACAACCACTTGTATGAGGCCATTGTTGGCATCCGAAATCGGTGTATCATTTGCATTTTTTGCAGCCAGAGCTGCCGCAGATTTTTTGAATCTCAATAGCTCGTCATATGAGCATGTAACACCAACATCAAGCATGGTTTTACCAACTCTTTAGAATCTCTTAACAGCGTTGCCAACGGCATTTGAAGCGGTGTGTATTTTCCACACAACGCTGATGTCACTATGTTTCCTATCATCAGAACAGGTAATGTGTGGTCCAACTGTGGAGCTAAACGACTTAGTAATGTGAGAAGTGTACCACTTACAAACGAGGATACGCTCTCGCTGTTAACATCAGTGGCGTAGTTATCTTTGTCATGATCCATATCTTTGATTTCTTTGCCAATTGCTTTACTGAGAATCTTTATGGAACTAGTCAATATTGTCATCATCCGAGTCTTTAAGGTGCCAGCTCTGGATTTGTCTGCCAAAACGGTGGCGATTCCCGGGTAAGACAACACCAAAATGTCATCTCCGCAGCTATTGACTAGATCGGACACAAATGATCGACGGCAATTGTAAGTCCCACCAGATTGCAGATAAAGATCAAATATTTCGACAGAACTCCACGTGGGGGATGTGTCATTTTTCATGTAAGATATGACAGATTGTATGGCCTGACTATGTGGTGACGAAAGATCAATTTTCTGTTTTGCAGCTGATTCTACCGATTTTGGATTCGTAAATTTCGACCTACAGAAACATGGTACCGAGCATCGGCAGCATGTAAGTCACTAACAGCACCACACACTCTAAGCTTTACTTCTTCGGACCATTTATCGTTCCTACGACAACAAATGCCAATTATTTCATCACTAACTGACATATGCGGTGTATGTGTGCCTATTTGGCGAAACAGGTAGGCGGGCCTCCACCTTGAAGGATTCTTCGTATCCCGGTCAACTATGCAGTCATCACTACAAAATAGGCAATGGCATCTGAAAGTGAATTCGTCATGTGAACGTTTGGGTCGTTTTTCGGGCGGATCATCAGAAGCTAGGGATGTGCTATGAGCAATGCTTTCTTGCTTCACATTCTTCGGGTGCAAATACTTCGCAACACAATATTTATTGCAACTCAGGGTCAAGTCTGGGTCTGTATCGTACCCATGTTGCAAAGCTATATGTAAGTCATCGTTATAAATCCTACTACACCTGAGTATATTCTCAATTCGCTTTGCTTTCACGTTCATTAGAGGATCTTTGCTCCTGAATTTAACACAACCGAACGTGGTTGAGAAAAAACAAGCATCTGACATGACGGAGTTAGTCTATGTCGTTTCAAAGCAAAGATCGCCCGAACCTGATGCAAGATCGAGTGAAGTTGAAGAAATAGAAACGCTAGTGATAAAAGGCGAGACAAAATTGTAAGTTTATGAGGTGTGTAGTGAGACACAATTGCGCAGTTGCAATAATGCGTCCTCGCTCTAAGAAATCAAAGAGAAAGAACAGTTATATGACGTAATCTCCAAACGCGTTCACGTATAAAGAGCGTTGTTAGATATAAATAGCGTTGACAGATATAAATAGCGGTGTAATATCCTTTCTATTTCTACCAAATACTCAATTCGGATGTAGTTACTATATCGAAACACAATTACATCACGCTTTGTGCTTATATAGTGAGTTAAGATGAAATAATCATTCGGATCTGTAATTTCCACATTAATTTTCGACCCCTCCAATAGTACCACACTTTAAGGCCCAATTAAAAAAATGCTCAATGCTCAATGCTGTCCAGTAAGAAAAAAAATTAGTAAGAGGGGTGTCTGACCTAATAAAAACCGTTGAGAAAAAAAAACTTAATACAACAAAACATGGTTTGGTGAAAAAATGGCGTTTGGCGGCCGGACTACATCGACGAGCAACTGTCAGTCCTCAACATTCTAACTCTGTTCAAGCTCCGCTCGAGCAAGGTTACGGCGGTTGAAGGCATGTGCACCTTTGATTTGCAGTACGCCTTAGTACACGGCGTTATGTAGGCACCCGGGATAAAGTGCTCTGCCCAAAGACACAACGCGGGTCAGCCCGGAACGGGATCGAACTCAGGACTTCTAGCATAGAAAGCCAACAGTCTACCACTGAGACACCACGCTCTCCAGCAGTAATCTAATTTTGATCTAATAAGTGATCTATACAGATTGTGTAACGTTTTTCCCGGTCAGCACCCCTATTATTGCTATCAACTACCTTGGAGGAGAGGTTAGGCGTCTCACTCTTTGTCTTTTATGTAAAAGGTAAAATTCAGTTTTTTTTTGTCAAACAACAAACTTAACCCTTTACCTAACATGAAAAGCAGACGACACTTGCAAAAAAAAATCTTGAATAACTATTTTTTGTCTCAAAAACATAGGTTATGACCCCTCATTGGAACGAGCTCGACGCGCTCGTTCCAATGAGGGGTCATAACCTATGTTTTTGAGACAAAAAATGAAAAAAATAATTAAAATTAATAGGCGATTTTTGAGAATAGCGCTGGCCGGTTTTGGCCGTTACGTTGGGTAAAGGGTTAAGAATTCCACTTTTTTAATATATTTTATGGTACTCCTATCTATTTTCAACCCCGGGTCGAGGAGATGTTTCCGAAGTTTACAAAAATGAACACAATGTGTCTGGACCTTTCAGAACTTAAAACCATTTTCTATGGCCCATTTTTTTAATTCTATTTAAGCGCAGCTGCAGTTTGCGCTCTATGGCATTCATGTTTCTACTGTTATTGTAGATTATAGAGTCATCTTCATACAATGAGGAGTCTACCATATTCTCAACAGCGTCAATACTACTGTCGATTTTTACTGAGAAAGGTGTAAAAGATAAAACACTACCCGGGGGAACCACCAACTCTTGCTCTTGTGGATCAGATAACGCTGACCTAACAAGAACCTGAATTTGGCGGTCTTTCAAAAAAAACAACAAATCTTGAAAAGGGGGGGGGGGGGGGGGTGATATGAGTTTTTTTTTAATTCAGTAAGCGATGAGCAATTTCGTAGTGGTTGGGATAAATTGTTCCACGTTTCCGTGCAAGACGGAAAGAATGATCGTTTAAATAGCTCAGTTCGCATGCTGTAACGCATGACATTTGACGAATTGCGAAGATTATAAGACGACGTGTCACAAACCCGTGGTCGTAGAAGTTCATAGAGAAAATCTGGCGCATCGTTTTGAACGATTTTGTAAAAGATGCACATCTTTTGAACGTGTCTTCTCGTTTCTAGATTATTCCACCCAACTTCTAACAAGAGGCGATAGCGTGATACTGATCGTGTCAGGCCCGATACAATTTGTGCGGCATCGCAGTGTATATCTTCAAGGCGCTTCTTTAAATGTTGCGGAGCACCGCACCAAACAGGACCACCGTACTGTAATATTGCTAGTACGAAAGCATTATACATCTTTCCCGTGATCTGCCGGTTAAACATGGGCTTCAATTTTCTCAACTGAGAAAGTCTTGCACAAGCTTTTTTACAGATATCATCAATGTGGGCTTCCCAACTTAGGTTGGATTGGATAGATAACCCCAAATGTTTGTGGACAGAAACAAAATCTAGTGTTTCGCTGTTGAAAACAACATTTGGAAATATAACATCCCTGCTGAGTGTAAATAGGAAAACGTTAGTTTTTTTAGCATAAGATTTGACCGACCACGTGTCAGCCAAAATATATTTCATCGAAAATTAATCATTTTGATCATTTCCCAAATTTTGTTGATGGGTGCATGTTGGTTAAGTTTAGAAACATAAATTACCCAAGAACTTTCCCTTTTTTACATTGGCATGGCGGTGGTTCGAACCCACGCCGAGAGAGTTTCATTCAGCACCAACCGCCTAGCGAAACTATACTGAACCACACACACCACTCGGCCACCGACAGACCCCTAAAATCTTCTTTTTTGTTTTTAAGTCGTCTTGTTTTAGCCTGATTTATTCGTAATTAGTCTAAACTATTTGTAATGGGTGACTTTTTAAATTCCCGTTCAGGTTTCTGGCGGTCTATTATAGCCTGCGTGCAATCATTATCAAACTATCATTTGCTGAAACGTTTTGGATTTGCCGAGGTTTTTGGAAATGCTGTGCTTGCGATGTCAAGCAATACCTGACTAAAATGTTCTATTTGGTCAGCACTTTCTTCAAATTTCTCCCGTGCCCGTGTGAGTCGTACAGCACAAAGCGATGAGAAAGTGTCCCGGTCAGCTTTTAAAGTCCCAATGGGGTACCCTCTCTTCGTCTGCCGGGACTACACATTCAAGCACAATTCAAAAGTAGTCACTCCCGCACAAGTCATCTTCAGCCTTCCAAGGCAAATCAAGAAAGAGAGAAGAATAGGCAATAGTAAGGTTAGCGGAGGACTATGAACCAGAGGCGGGATGCAAGTAAGTGTCTGACATATCATTGAACAAATACAAGTCATGTTTTGTAATAAACTCTTCTATTGTTTTGCCTTTTAGGTTTTCTTTGTTGCAGAAATCATCCCAAAGAGGTCTCTGAGCACAAAGTGTACTCAGCAAGTGTACGGAGTTGAGAGTTGATGAATGAGTTGCTCAAGATCACAATACCGCAGAAGTTTATTTGGTGGCATGTAAATTCTACATAACGTGACCATCATATATAGAACTGGGCTTACCGCTTCAGCCTATGAATTTGATTGCAAAGGTACAGAACTGGTAATAATGTCGTTTGTAACCAAGACAGACGCTCCACCAGATCATTTTCATCTGTCCAGGCGTTATATGAGGTATAATGCTTGAAAATAGAATGCCATTGAGTGTCTGGTTTCTTTAAACGTGTTTCCTACAAGCAAAGACAGAAAATTTATATTTTGGGCTAAGAAAGCCCAGTTCATTAAAATTCTGTCTAAATGCTCGGCAATTTCATTGTAATGTATTCTTGTGGTTGTGTTATGCATATTCGGTTGGAGAATTAACCCTTTACCCAACGAATCGACCGCATCCGCCCGCGTAATATGCAAATCCAGCAGTTGAAAGAATATTATTTTTCAAAAAATTTCAACAAAACCATATCATGTGACCCCTCGTTGGAACGAGCTCGTCGAGCTCGTTCCAACGAGGGGTCACATGATATGGTTTTCTTGACATTTTTGGAAAAAAATTAAAAATTGATATTTAAAATAATAAATTTTGATATCGTCTGTGTTGGGTAAAGGGTTAAAGAGTTGACGTATGGGTGAAATTGTCAAAGTATTTTACTTTTGTGACTTTTTACCTGGAGATTTACTTTGAGATGAATTCATATGTAGTACATTTGTGGATGCGTCAACCACGTCATCCTGAAAATTCATGTATTCAAATGCATCAAATACTTTTGGTAACAGTGTTCTATAACATTTTGGTGGTTCTGTTCGATTGTAATTTCTGTTCTTTTTTTGTGTTGTTGTTTTCAGAATGTGACTCAGATTCTGTTCTGGTTTCGCTTTTTCGTTCGGGCTTTGTTTTTGGCATGGGTTTTGGTTTATTTTGATCGATTTTGTGTTCTTCTTTCCTATCCTTGAGTTTCGATTTTGGAACATTTCTCTTTTCTCTTCCTTTATTTCTTGTGCTGTAAAAACTAGGTTCGTCTAGATTTTGGTTCGATGGAACTGATTGCAAATGGGTCTACCAACTTTGGTAGAATGCCGTCGAGCCAAGAAAATTCCATTTGATATTCGGTAGCTGTAGTTGTTTTCTGTTTGAAGGTCGATGTATAAGACGGAATTGATAAATTCCTGCCAGTCATGGATGTCACAATGTCTCTGGGCTCTATAAAACTAATATTTGTTTCTCATTTTGTTTTTTGAATGAGATATTCTTTTTTTCCATACAGGGAAATCTTTTGATGATGCCGCGTGATTGCGACGACAATTGCAAAACTTTAAAGCATTTGTGTATGGGTCTTGATGTTGTTGACAAAATCTGAAACATGTAGCTTGTCCTCTGCAATTTTCTGACTTTGGCCATATGTTTGACATTTGGAACACCGAAGTGTGTTTGGGATATACAAACCCGCTTTGATGTTCATGTAACCTATTTTAATTGATCTTGGCGGCTTTGAAGACTCAAATGTAATACTATACGTAATTGTTTTGATTGTTGTGTTATCTTTTGTCATTGTAATTCATTTAACTGTCGTTAATCCTTAAGGTTTTAATTCAGGGGCAAATTCGAATTCATCCATGCCTGTCAGTTATTTTATTCGAACAACACCCTTTCTGAAATTTAGAGATCTATGAGGGAAAGCATTTACTTCAATGTCAACAAATTTATCAATTTTTAATACATTCTTTGCCTGTATTTCCCTTTTACATTCTATCAATAATGCACCCGGTTTAAATTTTGTGCACCTTTGACAACACCCATTATGCCATTCATTGCTTTTTCCAAGGCAAACGGATTGGTGTTCGTTACCGGTTTGCTTTCACTGCCGAATAGGTAATGATATTTTTTTGCCAGTTTTGTATTATGGTGTGTCATCATTTATATCCGAGCCTGAGACAGTCTCATTTCCAAATATGTATATCCGTTTTTTTTATTTTGTTTTGTTATTTGTGGCCATATTTTGAGTATATTTAATTCTTCTGCCCATGAGTCACAACATTACGCTGAGCCCAAGGATGGAATGAATGTCGCGGATAACGGGCGAACGGCACCAGAAGTACATACGAAGTATACTCGGCCAGGATGATGCGTAAGCATACCGCTAACCGATTGACCGATTAAGAGTGGGTAGTGCTTGGTCTTCAGACGTCGTTCATGCAACCAATTATTTTACGAAACTGGTGTAATGCAAACGGTCACGCGCACCTAATCACAGACCGTGCAATTAAAAGAACAGGTTCAAAAATTCCAAAATTTGTTTAAGGTCAGTATACGTTGGCAATAACAAGAGTGTGTTAAAAGAAATAACTGATTGAATAACCTCCCAATGCCCCTCGACGTGACACGTTTTTTTGAGGGGGGGGTGGGGGGCTCCCTTCTGGCCAGACCGGACCCTTCTGACCATCCGTAAGCGTCCGATGTTAGGGCCAAAGTCATAGCCGAGGCACTGTTTGCCCTCAACTGCCAGAATTTCGTCATCCGGGGCCTTCGGAACAAGGTGCGTGCGGGATGTTGTAATAGGATAGTAAAACTTTGGGCTGCGTATTTGGATATTCCACAGCAAATCTGCCCAATTGAGTAAACCAGCTAATTTGAATTCACCAAACGTGCCCAATTGGGAAGCCCGTCCTCTATCCGACCCCTGAGGACCCGACTAGTAGTAGATGGTCAAACTCCCTTAGGGATAAATAAAACAGAAAGGTGAAAACCTCGCACGGTCTACAGAAAAAAAAAATCCCCAGGCCGCCCAACTCTAGAGGGCACAAAGGAGACAAAACGATGGTTCTCTAAACATTTTCCTAAAACCAAAACCCGAAGACGATTTATTTATTTATTTATTTATTTATTCTATAGAGAGTTGAGTAAAATCGCAATAGGAAATTCCTTGAGGGGTTCGAATCCCATGCGGCCGTCAATTTAATAGCAGAATAATTGGGAACCTGGGCATTTTCCTCAATCATTGTCTTGGAAAGGATTTTAATACCGCGTATGAACTTTATAACACAATTCTTGTGCCCATTCAACGTTACGCGATACATTACAAAATTGGGCGATATTCCAGGAAAACCACTCATGGAATCTGGATTACGCGAAGAACGTCAATGGAATGCTTTGACACAAGATATAGTCAAGCAAGAAAGTTATCGGACCGCATGGGGTTTTCTTTAACCCTTTACCTAACCTGAAAAGCAGACGACACTTGCAAAAATTAATTCTTGAATAGCTAATTTTTTTCATTTTTTGTCTCAAAAACAGAGGTTATGACCCCTCGTTGGAACGAGCTCGACGAGCTCGTTCCAACGAGGGGTCATAACCTATGTTTTTGAGACAAAAAATGAAAAAAATTATGAAAATTAATTGGCGATTTTTGAGAATAGCGCTGGCCGGTTTTGGCCGTTACCTTAGGTAAAGGGTTAAAAATGTCCGCTCCATTCACTTAATTCAAGTTGAATCTTGATATAAATACTGTACACAACAATTGTGTTAAGTCTAGGCATAAAATTAAAAGTTTCAAAAATACATGAATAATACAATACGATGCTAACGTGTGACATTAGCAACTTTGCGTCAGTGATGTTGGGTGTTAAAACTACTAATTCGATAGTATTTGAGGATAGCCGATGGGACCAAAACTTGTGCAACAGATCATGCGCGTTGATATGCCCAAGTATTGTATATCATTCATTGTGATCAGGGGAATGTAATATCACCTTTCCAAATTCATAGATGCGCAGTGGCAGTCTCAGTTAAGAAATGTTGTCAGTGTCACAAACTCTCGTAGCAGCTTGGTACAAAGAAACTGCGAATGATGAATACCTAAATCGATATTCTTTAATTTCGTTTCACTCCACCTCGTCAACTAGATACCTGTGCAGATACCCGTGTCGTGAAAAAAAAACTTTGCAAGGAAAGAGGACCTTTCTGTTCAGCAAATCAGGAAGCCCGTGTTATCGCCTCCATAGGATGTCCGTGTGTGGACGTTTATATTTGTTCGATTATTTTGAAATTCCTACATACAATTTCAAACTCAATAGAACGTCCACCTTTTTTCAATATTCCGAAAGATTCTAATGGATAGAACAGAAAATGCGTACTGCTCGCACTTCTTTATTTGTCTCTCAACGAATACAATGGTGTCTTCATCACGACGAACACACACATAATGTGGACAATGTGTTTGAATGTGAGTGAAACCTTCGGGTGTAACGGGCACATATCGATAAACCTGAAGCTATAGCTTCAGCGCTCTTTTCAGGTTATTTGCCTGTGTAATACTTACATTTACTGTGCGATCATAACTGACATTTGGGCGTAAGGTGCATCAATGCCATAAAGTCATCTCATTCACTCTTCCAGATACTGTAACCTAATTAGAAAAAAGTATGCAGTAGCTGCACTGAGTGGGAGTAGTCACCTGTTGCGAAACTCTGTGGGAACTGAGTGACGCTCTGGTGTATGACATAGGTAACGTCATTATGTTGTTGTGAATACTTGTTCCCTGTTGCGCCCGGCTGCAAACACAATACTTGCTCAAAAGAAGGCCTAGCTAATGTCAGATTATGAAGACATATGTTTTATAAATCTGAACCTATATGTCAGTCTAATATACTACTCAAAGTTTGCTAAGCACCAAGTATATCCAACAACCTGTTTTACGTTTTAGTTGAAATATTGTTATGAAAAGTGTATATATTTTTTATTTAATTATATCTTTAATGATTAAAGTACAGAAATTAAGATTTTGTTTGTGTTTGACATTATATTTTAGCTTTTGAATACGATAACCATGGAAAATGGATATTATTGATAAAAGAGGAACTGTATCATATTTGCCAAAAAGTTGACGGAGCGAACTGGTATGGGTTCTATATCGAGTATGATACCTATTATTGTTAATTGCAGCTTGACAACGCCTTCTCATGCTCCCAATCAGGTTTCAGAGGGTCCTTTGTGGGATGTTGTTCCATTCTTGGACCAGCATGGCACCAAGCTCCTGAACACTTCTTGTTTGGACTGGACGGGCTGAAATTGCAGGCTACAACTCATTTCAGACATGTTCGATTGGATTGAGGTCAAGGGAGCTTGCTGGCCAATCCATAAGCTCAATCCCCTCCCTCTGTCGGTACTTCCGGACAGCATGGGCAACATGAGGACGGGCATTATAGTTCATCAGAATGAATCTATGACCCACTGCACCCGCATACAATCTGACGCGGGCATCCAGGATCTCATCAATATACCGCTGTGCAGTCAGTGTACCACGGTTAATGACACAGAGCTCTGTACGTCCATCCCAGCTGATGCCGCCCCAGACCATTATTGACCCTCCACCATAGTGGTCATGCTCAGCAATGTTGGTTGTATGAAGCGCTCTCCTGGTCTTCTCCATACCCCAGAACGTCTATCTGTGTTGTCTCGGCAATACCTTGACTCATCTGTAAAATGGACAGGTCGCCAATCTTCTCTGGTCCATCCAACGTGATGCATGGCCCATTCATATCGTACTTGGCGGTGGTTCTGGGGCAGCTGAATGCGAATACATTGTCTTCTCGATCGGAGACCACCTTCATGCAAACTTGCCCGGATAGTCTGCGTCGAAACATTTACCCCGGATGCATTCTGAAGGTCACCGCGAAGCTGGGTTGCTGTGGCAAAGCGGTTCCTACGGGCCTGAATGATAAGAAACCCGTCTTCAACTGCAGATGTTGCTCTGTATCTGCCACCATGTCGTCTGACTTGTGTGCCATACTGCTGAAATCTTGCCCAGGCTCTGATGATCACCGTACGATGCACACTAAGGGCTTCACCAACCTGACGATGGGTTGCCCCTTGTTCCACCATCCCTACAGCCGGCTACATTTCTGATTCAGACAAATGTCTTCTTACATTTGCATTCGCCATATTCAATGATTAAATCACAAGAGTTTGTGTTGAAATGAAGACCGGATACCCAACACATCGCATGTACATGTACGTGTAGACAGCATACGAACACATAATGAAAATCAAGGTGTGCACGCGTTCCATGACTGCCATCAAACGTCTGCCTGTCCAGAGAGCTAATGTAAACACTGAGGACCATCTCCATAGATTCCTCAATCATATCCACCAAAAATATCGCAATGTGTCTCAGGAAAATTTCACAATGATGTGTCAGATATGTGGTGCTTAGCAAACTTTGAGTTGTATATACAAGTCGATACATAAACTGACTAGATAAAATCTACATGTATCCCCGCATACATAGTATACGTATAATGAGGGGTTGTAAAATAGGTATTCCAACTCCGCTGTAGCCTGCCCCAAGCCCTGATTGAGAAAGGTGGATTATTCCTTATTCTACCGTGAGATGTGAGCTGAAGGCCATAGAAGTCGGGGTCAATCGTTTGGGCAATCATCCATGGAGATGTTGTCCAATAAACAACGATAGGCACTTACTTCATGGTAGACAGATGGCCAAATCAGGCTCGGTATGGTCAATCGGGGGTACCAAAAAATGCGGGTAACTCATCTTTAACATGCATATGGGCGCCTTGTCATAAGGATGGATTCCATCCACTCACTGGGAAGATATCGCTATGGACGGATGGGCGCACGGGAGGACGGACGCACGGACGTACTTACATTTGACCTTTATGCGTTTTTTCCTTTGTTGCAAACCCACTCTCCTACCACCAGTCCTGGAAATTAGACGGGTGCGAGTGCAATTGCTCCCGTCAGCACCCGCGTTTTCTATTTTACGGGAGCTAAAAAATGCACTCGTTGAAAAATATTGAGGAGCACTTATATACTGTGAGGGCATATAAATGTGTGTTGTTTAGAGAAAGCAGCACACTGTGGCCAGTGGCAAGTTACTGTCATAATTCAGCAATTCCTTATACATTTAACCCTTTGTACACTAGTAGGATCTGCCATGCGGTTCAATGACAGCAATTAGAAGAGTACATATTCATTATTTGGGGTAGACTAATCAATATTTTTAACGTGCAACCTCGCGGCTGCACGTGGAAAATACTGATTGGTCTACCCACACATTTACTGAACAGCCATCCTATTTAATGACGTTATGACGTATCATGATTATGTCTGGAAAAGCAGTCGTTCGGGTTCAGAAGGTTGAGGCTTCTGGTGTTTGGTGACAGTACTCCCTCGAAAATTCATATACTAACATTTTACGGGTGCAAATTACTCTCGTCTCTGATTTCGCGGGAGCTTAAAACTGCAACCTTCAATTTTTGTTCATTTCCAGCACTGTATCACATAAGGACAAAGGGATTACCACTTAAGGAAACAATACTCGGTACATAGACAATGGAAATGGTTTGTGTTAGGCCCACCTCCTACCGATTAAGATACCGAACGTGCGCCCGGATGGACGCACGCATGTAATCCAGTACACCCCTCCCGTTCGTTTCGAGAGTGGAGGTATAGAAAAAATATATCCATAGTAGCTCAGTGTACCAAATGCTCTCCACGAGTGGTGAAGTGGTGGTAACCGCGAGAAGGCTCGCGGTTAACACCACTTCACCACGAGTGGTGAACATTGGGTACATCAAGCTACTTTGGGTATATTTTATTTATACCATGATCGTTAGATTATTAAGAGTCGCTATTATTTTTTTCGATTTTACTGAGCACCAGACGTTCGTACGGGCGAATCTGTTTTTGTTTACACGAGCATGGTGGGCGTTACTTCCTCGGTGTACGGTACTTTCGCTGTCAATTTTATCCCCGAAACGAAATAAAAAAGAAAAACTGAGCTTTTTTCGTTTTAATAACATAATAACATACCATTTCGAGTTATGCATGCTTTATTAACATGAGACAATGCATGTTTGTTAATGTTTGGCATCTTATGAGGTAAACCCATTTAAAAACGTAATAAATAATTGCCACTTCCATTTCACTCTTCGCGAGGCGACGTGCGATAAATTTAGACAAGTTTGCATTCAGGTCGACGTCACCAAAGGTCAACGGGGATGAAGTTCTACTGTAGGTGTAAACTTTTACTATTGAAATCCCATTGCTGGCGTGTTCATCACGGTTGGTGTGTAGAGCTCAAATTTATGTCATAGGCTTTTCATATATAGTAGAATAGGTAATCATGGTATAAAATAACAAAACAAGTACAAGCGAACCGGTTAAAGCTCAATAACCTAATGTAGATAGAGAACAACTAAACGTCAGAATCGGAGAAGTCAGGACAAAGAAGAAAAGAAAAAGAAAAAATGTAACAGTTGGCTGTTTTACTAGATTACTTAACCACCAGCAGTTTTCATCATGTTCTTTATTTTGCATTTCACCTGCTTCCTGTCGTTTCCAATTCCGGTATATGCCGGTGTGTTGGCTACTTTTGTTATTCCATTCTTGGCCTTGCAGTAAGTCATTCTCGTTACGAGGGATCAGTTAAATGTCTAGTAAGTTTGTCCCTTCCTAGCTACATAAGACCGCATTCACTTTCTGAAGGCACCCCACGTCACGTTAAAGCTAAGAATTAATATTGCTGTTCTACCGTGTTAGCTAACCATAAAACCTTGATACTGGGTGTTACTCTTTTCAAGTGAGAGAGTACTCATTCTCTGTGTGTTTCTCTACATGAAGTGATCCATTGCATGGAGCGGATCTGCTGGTGAGAAAGCGTTGACTGACGTGTTCTCCTCACCGTAGGCGCTCCCTGCCAGGCATTAATAATCAATATTTTATATTGATTATTTTTTTATTTCTTTCTTTTTATTTTTAGCTCTGGACTTAAACTCCTGGAGAATGAATGTTTTCTCACTCCCGTTAAATCAGGCCCAGTTAAAAATGCTTCAAACAATTTAGGCAGACCACTTTTTATATGTTATGTTTTTAGAAATGCTAACTAAAATTAGGGGGTCCAATGCTTGAATTTGTTATGGCGTGAAATTTCACATTGTTGTGTTTATATACATGTTTTTGTTTTTTCTTTTTGTTGATTTTTAATAAAGCACATTAAAACTTATTCCCTTCTTATTCTTTATATGCATTGGAATGCTTCAAATCCGTTGATTCCTGGTTATAATTAACCAGAAATAATACATTCTGGGTATCCATGGGAGACCGTTTGGCCTGTTACAAATTTTGGCGAGGCTACCAAGAGTTGGAGACCTACCTAGTGGATATGGTGGAGTATGCAGGAGGTAATTTGTATTCACTAGAAAGTCAAAATATGGTTATTCATTCACTCGGGTGTGTAGAGCAAAGAATTATTGTAGCATCATGTTCTGTCTGTGACTAGTTCAGGAACACCATTAATGTGCACTTGTTCACAAAAAAAACCCCAGGTAGCTTATTTAAAAAAAGGAAGCATGTCATTTTTTAAAGATCGAAGATCCTAAGATGAGAGAGGAAAAGGTTCGTCGATTTTTAGAATTGAAGAGGAATATTCGAGATAGCAATATGGCTAAACAAATGGGCGAGATTGAGATGAAACAAGAGACAAGCAAGTTGTTCAAACCTGTGACAGAAACTCAAGTAGAAATGAAAAGAGAGATCGTCAAAGAATTGAAACCCTCGAAAGAAAAAAAGGACACCTAGATACAGACCTTACGAACCTTGCATTCCGATTTACACCTCCCTTGATCAACCTCGTTATACACCATCGTCTCCTGCATACACACATTCTCCTTCCGTCCAGTATCTTCCACCGAGTACATCCGTGATAGATAGAATTCAGAACGATTCTGATAGTTCAGTAACGGCGGTTACTACTGCGAACACAATCGGCGACCCTGCGTTTGGCTTGCGCGATGATTATAATCTGATAGGCGAAGATCGAGAATACGAAGGTACTAAATGATTGTGAAATCTACTAGTGCTGGCTAAACCTAACGAATTTGAGGGAAAGGATTACAAAATGTACGGCGATCTCCTTGTACCGTACGAAAGTCATGAGAAACAATAACGATTCCAGACAGGCGAGACCGAAAACAAAAAAAAAAACATAAAACAAAATGAGATGAAAAAAACTCAAATATGTTAGTAAAAAAGAACAGAGCATTTATGAGACCTTACGTGTACGGAGTATCGGGTTTACTGGATTCGATGATGGGAGCTCTGTCGCGCGCCGCCACCGGTGAAGTGGCAAAGCAGATCGCTTCTACCGCCGTGAATGTCTGAAAGAAAACCTCCATGGACGTGGGTAAAAAAGCCGTAACGGAAGCGAGCACTAGAATCTCTTCGAAGGCTGGGCAGAGGAGTGTCGATTTAATTCAGAAGTTGATAAGACCGTCAAAGCAAGGTAAATTATAAATTGAATAAAAAAAAACGATTTTTTTTTTATTAAACAACAAAAAGAAATACAAATTAAAAGCACAAACACAAGAAGAATAACTTGGAAAAAATGCGCTAAAAGGAATGGAAATTAAAGAGTTATCGTGGAATGCACCAAAGACTGAGAGGTCCAATCAGAAACTCCGTCCTCAAAGCATAAGATGTTTGATAGTGGGGGAATCGAATTGCGGAAAGACAAATCTGTTGATGAATCTGTTGTTGCGACCGGAGTGGTTGGATTATGATAGATTGATTGTTCGTGTTTGGCAAGAGTCTCTTTCAACCCGAATATGAATTATTGGGAAGAGCTCTCAGCGCAAACTTGCCGAAATATGTTATAATGAGGATCTTCGATAACCGAGATGAATTCGAAAAATGTGATCCGTTGCTCGCAACGATCTTGCAAGAAACGTCGAGAGAGCTCGGAAATGATAGAACGCCCAATGTGGAATGTCAGTTTTACGAAAACACGAGCGACATGCCAGATCCTCAAGACTTGAATTCGATGCACACAAATCGCATGATATTCGATGACTTGATGTTGGAGAAACAGAATCGGTGCGAATCTTACTACGTTCGAGGATGTCACACCAATGTAGTAGACTGTTCTACCTATCTCAAAATTATTTCAGGTTGTCGAGACAGACCATAAGAGAAAATCCGAATTTATCGTGTATGTTTCGTTAAGATTTCAAGAATCTCAATCACATTTACGACGATCACGTGACCAGGGTCCTCCTACACACCGGTATGACACGGAATGGCGCGGAATGACACGGAATGACATAAAAATGATGAGGAATGACATTTATGTTAACAATGCTCGACCCCAGAAGTATTTTGTTTATTCACTAACACAAGATATAGTGTGGAAATTGGAGGAATGGAATCGTCGTCACTAAAACTTGCTTTATGAAACATGCGGAATGACAGACTCCGACATTGTTATTTGGTGCTCTTGTAAGAAGGTAACGTGATACATTATAGTATATATTTAGTACACCATGAATGAATGAAAGGTTTTAGCGCGCCGAAGGCGCGCAGGGACGATGTTGGATTTACCAATCCCTTGCGACCCGGTTAACCTTATTATTTCACTTGCAACGTAATCTGCCGGAAATTCTAACCGCGTGCATACGACCTCAGACCCATTTGAGGCAATAGGAAGCTAGGCTTGTGTGATGTAAGTGAAATAATAAGGTTAACCGGGTCGCAAGGGATTGGTAAATCCTACATCGTCCCTGCGCGCCTTCGGCGCGCTAAAACCTTTTATTCATTCGTTGTTATTTGTTCTTAATAGCGTTGAGGGATTGATTATTGACAATCTATCACTCCAACGTAACCTGCCGGAAATTCTAACCGCGTGCATACCACCTCAGACCCCATTTTAGGCAATAGGAAGCTAGGCCTGTGTGATGCAAGTGAAATAAAATAAGGTGAGCCGGGTCGCAAGGGATTGGTAAATCCCACATCGTCCCTGCGCGCCTTCGGCGCGCTAAAACCTTTCATTCATTAACAGAATAGCCAATGCCCATCGTAATCCAAGAAGAGTGATTGTAAGACTGAGTCCCGTGCAGTTGAGATATAATTTGAAAACGAAAGGTGGTTTCTTAGGATTGTTGGCGAGATTGGCCACCAAGACATTACCCATTCTCACCAAAACCGTGTTACCGGCTTTGAGTGTAGGAGCTCTGTTTAGATTGGCCAGTTCTGGTGCGCAGAAAATGGGGAGTGGATTGTTTCTGAAGCAAGGAGGAGTTGTGTGTCGAGTTGAACAGATGGTAAAGGGTTGTATGTAAAACGCGCGAAAGGCAGTGACGTACTTCTTAAAAATAACTGCGAGAGAATTCCGTGTAATCGGCACAGATCTCGTCCACACTTGGCTAACTAGCATACCTTTTGTGGGGCATGTCGGTGGCCGAGTTGTGTGCGTGGTTCAGTTACAGTTTCGCTAGGCGGTTGGGTTATATGGTCGTTTCGTCCGTAAGCCGAATCGTCCGCTTGAAATTTTACCCATTTCGTCCGCCAGCGCGTCGAATCATCCGCTAGCAATTTTGCCCAATTCGTCCGTTTGAAATTTTACCCATTTCGCCAGCCAAAAACTTGGAACATAAAATTCAGTATCAAACGAAATAATGATAGTTATTCAGTACACAAGATTCACAAGATAATAAACAGCACAGCATAGCAAATATCTTTCGATGAATAATTGCAAAATTATAAGATTATGTTACGGAACTTAATATAACAAGTTTTGATGCGTTTCTTAAAATAATTATTACAAGTTTTGAGGCGTTTCTTAATATAATTAATTATTATAATACATTTTACGATTATTCATTGTAAAGCGTCGCCGGTGCTCTTCAATGAATAATTGCAAAATTATAAGATTATGGTGCGGAACTTAATATAACATACATATACTTTAAGAACTTTTGCTATAATAATATAATTATTATAGCTGATCCATTGAATATAACAATAACATGACTTTGGAGGGCATTGTGATTTATTAACGACCCAACAGGTGTGAATAAAAGCCCGACAGCTTATAAAAGGCCCGAGACGAAGTCGATTTATTAACGGCCCAACATGTGTGAATAACAGCCCGACAGCTTATAAAAGGCCCGAGACGAAGTATATAATGAGAAGACCTGCGTCCACCGGCTCACTGGCGGGGATATCTGAAATAGATTCAGATCTAATTACCGCCAGCCAGGATAACTGGCTGCGTTCCATAGCAGAAGAAGCCACCAACCCGGCCGCAGCTTCCCCCGCTGAGGCGGTTGAAATTCAATTAGATAAAAATTCAGCTAAAATCCCCAAATCGCAGCGATAGAAAAAATCACCAAAACCAAAATCGGTGAGAGGGAAACTCTCCAATTAGTTCCGTGAAAAGGATGAAACCGTGGACGTCGAAGACGAAAATGGTTTCTGTACGACTACTGATCGACATGTCAAGAAGACAAAAACTATCAAGCAAAATTCACTGAGCACCGCCACTGAAAAGGACTCGGTGGTCACACCAAGGAATGGGGGCTCTGTTAACACAACAGAGCCTACATCACCGGAAATAGTGAATGCGACAGCGACAGCTAGCCCAACCGATAGCGCGACGTACGCCGATAAAGTAAAAGCCAAAACGCCCCCTAAGATGACTAATAAAACCAACACGACACAGAGCCATCCGCAACCAAACCGCTGTGTCGTAGTCACGGAAAAAAACGCGATTGATAAAGCTCTTCCATGATGCTCGTGGGAGAGACTAATCTCCAAAGCCACGGGCAACCATACTTGGAAAATAAAAGTACAATGCCCTAATAGAGCAACGAAATTAAATCAGATAAGCAATGGGGGTAATTATCAACGGCAAAAAATACGAAACCGAGGAATATCGTGTTCTTCCGCAACCCGTTCAGTGTCACAAGTGTCAGAAATTTGGGCACTTGTCACACAAATGCAACGGGGAGGAACGATGTATGAAATGCGGTGACAAACACATCGCGAAGGCATGTAGTGCTACAACTCTGACATGCCCCAATTGCGGTGGTCAACACCCCAGCAACTATCCGGGGTGTAGCCACTTTAAAAACGTTAAAACAAACATCCAGCTTAAGGCTCTATGTAAGTAATGTCGAGAACTCATCCTCCCCTTATTCCACGTGTACACTAATAGCTGGCTCTATTTTCAGCATAATGAAGAAACACATGTACACCAGTCTTTCGGACGTTTGCAAAGAGATTAGTAAAACAGCCTCTAAGTTATACAAAACTCAAATATCTCACACGCTATTAGAAGCGGCCGTCAACAAAATATAATTATGTAACAATATTATAAATAGTAATTTAACTTAAATAAACTTAGTAGAGTTATTCCTAAACCATTCATGGATACACCAAAAATAGTCCAGTGGAACGCTCGAAGCATTATTCAGAAAAACTTGCAAATGGCAGATTATTTCAAAAATAGGGACGTACATGGAATTAGCGAAACATGGCTTAAACCAAATAAAAAATTCTCGTTATGTGGTTTTGATATTATTAGAAGAGATCGCCCCATCCAAAAAGGTGGCGGCGTCCCTCAGCTAATAAGGCAGGAGATTAAATACAAAACAATACCATGTGACCACCTCATTGCTGAAGTGATTGCAGCTGAAATTGAACTTGACCACAAACACGTGGCCATCATATCATATTATAACAAGCCGCAAGCAACAGTAGACAGTAAAGTATTTGAATTCTTTACCAAAAAGTACAAGCACTGCATATTCTTGGGTGATTTCAATTCCAAACACCATGTATTCGGTTGTCATAAGACTGAGCCTAATGGTGACGCCCTTTTCAACATCATTGAAGAACTAGATCTATTCGTGGTGAATAACGATCAAGACGTAACATACATAAGCAACAACCCACTCCATCAATCAGATATCCTAGACTTGATTATCACCAGCAAATCACTAACCAGCCAAATGCAAGACATATTTGTTGGGGATGATGAGTCACCTGCCGGTTCACGCCACTTTGAAATGTAATGCTGGTCCCGCAAGGTCTCCCCCCGTGAATAGGAGGAACCTATCAAAAATTGACTGGAACCTATTCAGAAACATTGTCGAAGTAAAAATAAAGGCAAATGACCCCTTAAATGCTCATGAACTAGAAAAAGCTTGCACCCATCTTAACGAGGTAATCAACAGTACACTAGATGAAATTTGTCCCAAGCAAACAGTAAAGACGTGGATAAACAGAATAACCCAAACAACTCTTCAAATAATCAAACAAAAAAGAAAAGCCTCCCGGGCTTACCAATCAGAGAATGATCAAATGAAAAGAGCAGAACTGAAAATCGCGTATAATCGCCTACACGGAGAAGTAAAAAAGGCTATAGCTAACGACAATCGCGTGAGATAGGAAAAAGAAACAGGAACAGAAAACCTAAATGGGCTGAGAGAACCTAAGAGGTTCTGGGATACATTTAAAACTCTTACTGGCCAAAAGAGCAAAAGTTCCGATAATAATGCGCTGAAGACTAGCGACGAAACTATGTCCATGGACGACAAAGCAAATGCCAGCGCTTTTGGCGAACTTCTACAGAAAGCGCACCGTCCACAAGAAGGGAACAGATATGACAACGATTTTAAGGTAAAAGTAAATAAATTTGTCCAAGATAACAACTCAATTTTCAATGAACCGAACTTCGACCAAAAGCATGAAGACGGGGACGACCATGAATTAACCGAACCAATAAGCGTAGAAGAGGTCATGGGTATAATCAGAAAATGCAAGTCATCTTCGTCCCCAGGAGAAGACGAAGTCTCTTACAAAATAATGAAACAGTGTCTCAACATCTTCTTCTGTAGACTTACCAAACTCCTAAGCTGCTGTCTCTCCTGTGGGTACTTCCCAAAATGCTGGAAAGTGGCCACAGGAGTAATGATACCTAAACCCGACAAAGACCTTTTCCAACCCTTCCAACTACCGCCCAATTAGCTTGCTTAGCTGTGCTGGAAAAATATTTGAGCGGATTCTCACTACGAGACTTCGCAGCTATCTCCAGTCAATCAACTTTTTCAACAAATGGCAAAGAGCGTATAGGAGTCAGAAAGAGGGAATCGAACACGTATATAGACTGGTCGATTATATGAAAACAAGCATTTAGTCAACACGAACTCGGAAGGGCGCTTTTCTTGGATGTAGAAAAAGCGTTCGACTCGGTATGGCACAATGGCGTGAGATATAAACTAGCGAAAATGGGATTACCCACTAAAATTCCGAGGATCATATCATCATTTCTAACTAACCGAATAATCAAGGTGAGGGTTAATCGCGAGGTGTCAGAGGAAGTAATACTCGAAGCGGGAACACCACAAGGGTCGGTTCAAAGTCCGCTTCTTTTCATAATATATGTGAATGACATAGAAAAAGTAGGGAAAAACTGTGTTGAACTATCGCAGTTCTCAGACGACAAAGGCATTTGGACGGCCAGCAAGTCCCGAAACATAATTAAAAATCGTCCACAGGACACCATTCGCGATCTTGAGAAATGGTGCGCCCTGTGGCGCATCAAACTCAATGCCGCCAAAACTCAAACAGTTACGTTCTTCAGGAAGCAAAGGAAAAAAAACAGTCTCCAGTTCACGATCACAAATTAGAAGCAAGCAAAGAGGCCAAATTTTGGGGATTTATCCTAGATAGCAATCTCAGTCTAAACAGTCACGTAAACTCCATTACAGTAGAGCTACTAAACGTATGGATTTTCTGAAGATGATCAGAGGTAGAAATTGGGGAGCAAACAAAGATGTGCTTCTCAAGCTCTACAAAACATTTATACGTCCGGTACTAGAATACGGTGCCATAATAACAATTGACCTGAGCAAAACCAACATCCAGAAGCTACGGAGAGTTCAAAATTATGCCCTGCGTGTGGCACTATGCAAACCCAAATGGACACCGATAAAGGAACTTCACGAGCTAGCAAAAAATAGAAACTATTGATACGCGATTAAAAGACCTACAAAACAAAACCCTCAACAGACTCCAAGATAGTGAATTAATGGTTGAGCTGAACGAACACCGATCCCTTAACAGAAAAACAAAATAAGTTCCAGAAAAAAAAAGTTATAAAATATAACTAAAGTCAGTGAGGATTGCTTCGCTACTCGTTGAGAACTTTAGGATAGAGTCTGTGAGGACTGCCTCGCAACTCTGCTGGAGCGCGATTGAAATGCGTTTAATAAGACCGACAAACACCCCCCACCCCTCCACCCCCCCCCCCCCCACCCCCCACATACTCCAAGATAGTGAATCAATGGTGAAGCTGAACGAACGCCGAACCCTTAACAGAAAAACAAAATAAACCAGAGTAAATTAAAATTACTCAATAGAATTAAACTGCGTGGAGTCAGTGAGGATTGCCTCGCTACTCATTGAGATCTTTAGGATTGAGTCTGTGAGGATTGCCACGCAACTCGACATGTGGGGAGTGGGCTCCGAAGAAAAGCACACCTCACCCCACATTAAGGATAATATGCTGGGGCTGCTCCCAAACAAGCGACTGTTTGGGTTTCTTTTTCTTTTTTTCTAAAATAACCACCAAACTGCGGTTTCAGTATTACCATAAATTTGCCCACTTCTCTTAGCAAACACGGAGCACAACTCGTGTAATTATGCAAATTCCTAGCCATTTTCCAGTCGTAGGTTCTCGGGGATCTCAACCCACTATCCTACTACCAGTTGCACACTCAAACTTAATAAGATTATTGGCTCTCGCTCCCGACTCTCGTGGATTTATAAGCAAATAAAGCTATAAAGCAAATAAAGTTATTAGGGTCGCAAGGGATTTCAATCCAACATCGTCCCCGTGCGCCTTCGGAGCGCGGAAACTTTTCATTCATCAGGGCCATTAATAAGCTGAAGGGCTGTTAATCACACCTGTTGGGCCGTTAATAAACCACAAGGCCCGACAAAGTCGTGTTATTACTATTATTACCACTGCGATTCTGAGAAAGTTTTGATACTGTACCTTACATGGCAGCTACAAACAGCCAAATGGGCTTCATTCAATTCGCTGGATTGAGACGTTTTTCACGTTTTCAATTTTGGCAAATGATTTTATCGTCTGTTCTCAAACAAACTGGTGTCACATGATTATCACGTGATCGACACAGGTACTCTTTCAATTGCAACGAAGTTACAAAACTTAAAAACAGACCCGATATGTACCGCTTTTAAGTGAGGAATAAAGGCTTAACATGTCTGCAGACTTGCTTACTATATACAGCTGCTTGTTCTTATGGGACTAACTTTGCTGGACATTTTACATATTTAATCATTTAAATAAAAATCACATTGTTTACTAGTTGAAACCATATCTGGAAACTGCTTTCATTTTCGAGTGTGCGACAGCGAGGAACAAATTTAAAGCCACTTGACGTGTCGGGCTGTTAATGAGATGTACAACTCATTAACGGCCCGACACATCATGCGACTTTGTAAGTTGAACGTTACGTCCTTGTAATGCCCTGCTACAACTTTGTTATGTACCAGGGAACGCCCTATAAATTGGTAATAATAAACAGTAATCAGAGCCGCGTTAAACAGTGTCGAAATTAATTAGATGGCTGAGTAGTTTGTTTTGTTCTAACATGTCTGTTTTCACAATTTCGTATAAGTATATGGAATTTTAATGCCAGGAGGTACATTAAGATATATTGCAATAGATAATATGCAATAAAGTATACAATAAAATTATTAAATAAATAAATAAATAAATAAATAAATAAATAAATAAATAAATAAATGGTTCAAAATACAATACTTCAATTCTTTCCCTCAGCGGATGAGTTTCGGACGAGCTGGTTAAAATTGCAGGGGACGACTTGGGTTAAATTGCAACGGACGATTCGGTTAGCGGACGAAAGGGGTGTAATTCGCGGTTGGTGCCGTAAGAAACTCCTTCGGCGTGGGTTCGAACCCCCGCCATGCCATTGTAAATAAAACCAGCGTCCTTGATTCTAATAATTTCTGTGGCAAGCGGAAATTTGTTTGAGAAGTTCTCACTGATTTCCATGCAGTGCAGTATGTGGAATCGATCAATTACTTGATAAAAAAATAACTTAAAAATAACTGAGAAAGAATTCCGTGTGATCGGTACTGATCTCGTACATACTTGGTTAACTAGCATTCCTTTTTGGGGGTCTGTCGGTGGCCGAGTGGTGTGCGTGGTTCAGTACAATTTCGCTACGCGGTTGGTGCCGTTTGAAACTCCCACTGCGTGTGTTCGAAACCCCACCATGCCATTACAAAAGCAAAGATACTTTCACTTAATATATTTCGATATATACATCTCTTCAGAAATGAAAAGATGTATAAATCGAAATATATTAAGTGAAATATTTTTGACGCCTACTTTGTGTTAAGTGTATATATATATATATATATATATATATATATATATATATATATATATATATATATATATATAAGAAAGCAATAAATTAAATTAATTAAATTAAAAAAAAATTAAAAAAATAACAAAATAATGTACTGCGTGAGATGTAAAAGTCTACGGATACGAATAACTTGAGAAAAGTGTAAACTAAAAATAATGGGCAGTTGCTTTGCGACACTTGTAAAGTGTGCTGCTCGACTAAAACTCACTTCGTAATAAGAGGTGGGGAGGAACGGTGAATAATTTTCCCTTCGAAATGAATTTGCCAGGACATGAATTTAGGGGACCAGGCACGAAAGTGAACAAGAGATTGATTAAAGATCCGACTCCGAAATCGTGGGGCAAACCTATCAATAGAGTGGATCGAGCTGCCTATGGCTACGATCTCTGTTATGGTAAGCATTCCGACACAAAGACTAGAAATGATGTGTGCGACAGGAACATGTTAACAGATTTAGTTTAAACAATATTTATTGAAACAGTCAAGTTAACTGTATACATGCAAACAAGTGTAAACGGATTAAATGTTTTGTACATAAATTTCAGTGAATACAATTAGCACATAACATATCAAACTAACTTGCTGTAGTGGGGGATTCGGAGGAAAGCTGAACGCTTATGTGAACCGTCTCCCAAGTCTGTAAGGTTACACAATTTCAGTTAGACAGATAAAACGGGTGGGTTGGTTGGATATTGTTTAAACACGGAAAAAATGAATATAGTAGAACGAGAAGACGAGTGGAGAAGGATGACATTTTGTTAACAGATTTGAAAAATATAGCAAATCCCATGATGAGAGAGAAATTCGAGCGTTCACTAGTCAGTAAACTGATCGGCACAAAAAGTCGATTCGGAATAGGGAATAAAAAATCACTAACGCATTAGCGAAAGAACTGCACAAGCCCTTAGTGCACAGATTTCGAAAGAGGAGAGTTTTCGTCAAAGGATTCGATGAGGTGTGGGCTGCCGATCTGGTGGACATGCAGTCGCTGTCTAGACACACAAAGGTTAGAAATATCTATTGAAATATAAATCGGGAACAAGTGGGGCTGAAACTTTGGAAAATATCTTAGCCATTTCTTCGTGAAAATCTGAGAAATTATGGGTGGATAAAGGTCGAGTATTTTACAACGTTCACGTTCGTCGACATCTATTTCACAGAAAACGAGAAGGTGGGCTTGATTGAAATATGGAAGAGAACCATGAAGGAAAAAATGCACAGATATTTCACGGTTAACTCGACTAAGAAATCTTTGAATGTCTTAAACGATTTGGTTGATGACAATAAAAATACGCGCCACAGTTACATCAAGATGACACCTGTTGTAGCTAGCGATCTTCGAAACTAGTAGTCTATGCAAATCTCTATCCGTTGAAGATGGCAGTGGCGACAAAATGACAAACATTTGCTGTGGGTGATCGAGTGAGAATTTACAAGTGTAAACAACATTTTGAAAAAGGATATACGGCTTGATGGACAAAAGAAATTTTCGTGGTGGTTCGAGTGTACTACACCGATCTCATCACTTATGAGATAGAAGCATTAGACTGCGAAGAAATCAGTTTTATGGACAGCAATTGCAAAAGACAGCATTTAACAAAAAAATTAAAATCGTGGAGAGGAACATTTTGTTTATTGCATAAAGTAAGAATTCGAAAAAAATTGAAATAAAATAAATTAAACAAAATATAGTGATATACAAAAAAAAAAATGAGAAACATATTAGACATAACAGAAGGTATAATGAGAGACGAAATTAAGTAGTATGAAGTGCCCGAATAATTAGTCGTGGCTGGAACTAGTCTTAATAATGAAGTAGAGATAAGACTCAATACTGAAACGCAAAATCTCTTTCTCCATCCGAGCGAAAGTTATCCCAAGATAGAAGGGCAATTGACGAAAAAGGATGGTAGCGAGTGCGCTGGTTATGCCGTCATCATATTAGCTCATAACGCGATGATGCATCTTTTCAACACCATATATCATATAAACTCTCAGGTCAAGAAATGGAAACCGTGTTTCATCCCGCCCAGGCAACCATGTTGGGTCTTTTGAAATATCCAGATGATTTTTCCAAATCTAAAGGACTCAATCAACTGTGGTTGAAAGACACTGCATCCGACGCGACTACTGAGAATGTGGGTGCAGGTACGAGATTTAGGCACGTTGTTCAAGCGTCTTTGCCTAGAGGAACGTTCTCGTTTAGGATTTCTCTCAAACACATCACTGGGTGAAAGAAGATAATGAAAAAATCGTCTACGAATTGAAACACAATCTCACACTAGGTCGAAAAAATGACGACGATATCATCGTGAGAGCTGCGGCAACAGATCCGGGCAAAGTGCATCTAAACAAAATGTCATGGTTCATGCCACACATACCACCAATACGACGAGCAAAGGTTGAAACTCTTAAAGATCATCGAATTAAAAATCAGATTACCCGTTGGCTTTAGCAAAAGTTCCGACGTCGACTCAGTTCGATTGGAGATTGTCTGTGAAATATTCTTCAGAAAAATCGCGTTTCATCATAGTGGGATTTCAGACGGACAGGGTCGGATCTAAAGAAAATAATCCATCTCTATTGGATCATAGTAACTTGAGAAACATGAATGTGTTTCTCAATTCCACGAGATATCCGGCCAAAGATTACAATGCCTCGTTCGAGAAGAACGATTTTTTCAAGGATGTATGGCGACACAGCAAACTTTAGATCGCAATATTATCATGTGAACGAATTGATAAGCAATCCAAACCTAACACCCACCGAATACAAGACGCTCTATCCCATGTTCGTGTTCGACGTCAGCAGACAGAGCGAGAAACTCAAGAACACCATTCTGGACAACATCATCAAGATGCAGTTCGATAGAATAGTACCTAGACAAACTGAAGCTTTTGCAGTTGTCATACCCGACAGAGTATTGACGTTTCAATCGGATGGAAGTAAAGTGTCTGTCATTCAATAACTTCAAAAAACTTAAAATAACATGGAACAATTTTTAAACACTTCAAAAAGCTTAAAAACAGTTTAAAAAACTTAAAATAACATGGAAAAGACTTTAAAAAACTCAAAACACTTAACAATAACTCCAAAAACATAACATAACATAACAAAACCATCAAAACAAAATTAAACACAAAAATAAGGGAAGTTTGAGATACTTCTAAAGTTCTCAAACCCCCTTATTTTTCATCTTCAAGTATTTCACATGTTCAATTCGATTCATAAACAGTTTATGCATTCAAAGGATTGCATTCGATCAACACAGATACTATAGAAGAAATAGTCGTCTTCGTCTTGAAATTAATTCTGTCTCCCTCTTCAAATCTCAAAGGTGTTTTTAATTTGCTCGTATTGCAATATTAACTCGCCTTCTTCTCAACTTTATATCTATCTTTTTCTATATCATTTACCACCAAGTTAACAACGGCTCTATCTTCGAGTCGCTAGCAGTCAGACTAATTCGAACGAGGCGTTCACCAATTGGCACAGGATTTCCTATATGGCTGTGTGGCAATCCATTTCCGAAGGACAATTCCAATTCGCCAGAATCCAATGCACCATTTTCCTCAGACCACACAGTTATCAACTGTCTCGGGGATTTTATTTTTTCCACGACCCAAATCATAGTGCAGGCGTCATTCATCAACTCGGGATCGAGTAGATTCGTGATTCGATTACCACCCATAACCAGATGGCCTTCCATCACATCACCAGCTTTATCGACTTTAGTATTTTTCGCTGATTGCATTCGAATCGTATTCGAGACTGAATTATTTGTTATCGTTCCTGTCGATGCCAGACTCCGTCGTCCCTCCCGGTTGTTTGTTGAAATAGAGACTGTATACATGCTCTTTGAGATAGGTTTGAGATTTGGTAACAACAGAATTCACGTAGCCTTTATTGACAGCAGTCGATTCGGGATCCTCATCGCCGATTTGTGCCAGATTGACGATCTTATTAAATCCAACGTTCAGATCCGTTGTCATTTCATTTTTCTTATTCAAAGTATTGATGGTCTTTCGTTCCGCGACGTCTACGTATTGTTTGGTGGCAGCATCAATCGAATCCCCAGTATCTGCCACATTCACCAAACGTTTAGATTTGAATTCTGGATGTTTTTATTCAGGTAATTATCCCTCGCACGTTGCTCGAGATCTGCAACTGTCTGATCTGCATACTTTTTAGTGGCAGCATCGCTAAGATCTATCGGTTCTGGGACGTCATACAGTTTGTGATTATTCGTGTTTAACGGTTCCGTTCGGGGTTCATATCTCATCACGAAATTATCGCTCAAATATGTAACAGACACTCCACTATCACTTTCAATAGTTCTCTTTTTTTGACAATTCCATTATCACTTCCAAATTTATCGACTCTCATTTTTTTAAAAATTTCTATCAAATTTATTTTTTATTATTATTTTATTTTATTTTTTTTTACTTCTTATTATTTATATATAAAAATATTTTTCTCTCTCTTCCAATGTAAATCGCTGAGAATGTCTTGAAAATGATGTTTCAAAGACCATCTCCTGACAACGAAGAGACATAAGTGTCCACAAAACACTTGATCGTGAGGTTGCATGCATTCAGTACTGTGATAAATCGACGATTTTAAATAATCTACCAACTCATGGGGTGGTGAGATCCGTAATTGTCAAAAAAAAATAATTTCTTTAAGCGTTATTGAACCATGCCACCCAATGTGTGCCCTCATCTAAAAAATCGTCCAAATTCAAGATTCCGTCCGTATTCATCACCATCTCGTGGCTTTCTGGGTAATGCATCTCTGGAAAAACCACCGCAAAAATGTTTTGTTTTAATGCCTTGACTGCATCCATCAGATCGATGTTAGATAGAGGATTGTTAGGTAAGATGACACCTTCTACCGATATGTTCGTATTATCCATTTTTCAATTTATTTTATAATTTAATTTATTTTGCTTTTTTTGTTTATTTATTTACTTTTTTGGATATTAATTGTCTAATTTATATTTTCTATGTCTTTATCAATCTGCCTTGCCGTATAATCATCTTGATGTTGTGGAATAATGACAGTAAGCTAACGTGTTTATTACATCTGATTGCACTATTCTCTTATCGTCGTCAGCCGATAAAGTAATTTTATTGATTATTTCCGTGTACAGGTCATGCTTGTCACTTTGAATCGTGTTCATAGTCTTGTAAACATCTCGATTTTCGAACAGACATTTTTTTATACTTTCCGAAAGTGATGTCACTATTCGCGACGTTTCTTTTAATACCTTTACATTTCTTAATTCATTCTAAGTAGTAAGCTTACAGTTTCGCCCTTACCCTCACGAATTCTGTAATCTGTCTTCCTCCCGCCACGTTATTGGATTCCCCCCCCCCCCCAACCTTTTTATTCACACCCAGAGGAATGTTAGATTTGTGATTGCTAGGATAATTGCTCGTGTCGAACCACGCATAAAGTACCCCTAAACCAAACGGCTGTAAAGAGCTTGGAAACCCTGCAGAACGACCCAGAACGATGGATAACGGGGTCGAGTAATGCCGCAGCACTAGAAGCAATCAGGGGTGAGCTTGGGTGGATGAGGATCAAGGACAGGATAGACTCATTGAAACTCGGTTATCGTAATTAATTGGTAAATCTCCCTGACAGCCGATGATGTAAAGTAATGTTCCAGAGTATTTTCAGCTCAAATACCAAGACAGGTTGGATGGTCCAGGTGAGGGAGCTAATAAAAAACTACTCATTGGAGATCTCGGACCTAGACGTAGGGGCAACCCAGGGTAAAAACAAATCGTCAGAGAAAGAGTCATGGAGGATGGTACCCTTAATTGCCTAGATGGGGTCAAATCAAAGAGGTCTTTGGGTGGCTTGCATTATAATTAGAAGCCTGGTTTTGAAGAGTACCTTGATGGCACCTATGGGGGGGGGGGGGGGGGGGGCACTGTTGTTCAAGCTGAGGTTGCGGTCCCTGGCGCGGAGAAGACAAATTGTGAACAACAGTGAAAAGGAATGTCAGATGTGTAATTTATGCGTGGTAGAGACCCTGCAACACTTTTCTTCTAGAATGCCAAAATACCAGTCTAAAAGAATAAGATTCACTGGGAGTATGATGGGGAAGTGGGATGGAAGAATGAAGGACATGTGGTTAGTGGGCGGCTCAAAGGAGAGGGTTAATATGCTAATCGGAGAGATTGGGAAGAATGGGGTAAGGGATGTCATCAAGCAGTTCGTCTGCGAGTGTCGGGAGGAGAGAAGAAGCATGGGAATGGGGAGGCAGTTGTGAGCACAGGGGTAAGCAAGGCCTTCTCGCCCGAGAACCGCGACAAATCAGCGGCCGGCCAAAGTGTTATCACACGGAGATATATCTGGGTAAAAATCCTCGGTCTCTATCTCATAAGCCAGATTATCCGTGTTGGTAAACAACAGTTTGGCTTTCGAATCGTATTTATTCTTGATATATTCGTAACGAAATCGATAAATCAACTGTTTGCTGATGTCAAAGATGAACGTTCCCAAATAAATCGGTTTGTCGAATGTCAGCCGCGTTTGTTTTATGTGAACAGCCACTAGATTTTCATCAAAGATGGTCCGATGTTCATTGTTTGGTTTCGAAGTGTATTTTCTAGCCTGACTATCCGTCGTCACCAGACGAATGTCCGTCCTGTTTCTGATGTTCTCTATCGATTTGCCATACACACAATTTTTCATGAGTTTGAAAAAGTCTTTCTCGAATTCGGTCACAGCCTGCGCTCTCACATTCGTGGTAAGATCAATATACTGCTTCATCAATGGCTCATCGTATCGGGCGATGGATGGTGATTACTTTTATGTACAGTTTCATATTTTTATTTATAGTAAACTACGTATTTACGTTTGGTCGCCTGAGTGCTAGAATGTTCTATGTCCCCCTTGGGGACATAGAACATTCTAGCACTCAGGCGACGATTTGTTATTTAAATTTGAAACGAGTTTTCGACTTTATCTATTTTCATTTGTTCGCGTGCGAAAGGATAATCGTTGTGCAAATCGTGTAACTTTTCAGGATATTGAAGATCCACCTCCAGAAGACAGGGATAATTTCTCCAATTTTCCATCTGCTCGCGTTTCTCAACCAATTTGAAATTTTTGTCGGTAACGCTGCACTCATGGCCTAACCGTATAAATTATTAGCATCTAGATATGTTATGTATTTACTCCTTTTCGCACATGAAATCCCTCTTCCATGTAGGAATTATTCGCTTTCGCGTGTCTCAGAGCTATTGTCGACACTCCACCTCTCACACTTTTTTCAAACATGAGTAACATATCCACGTCGGATTATAATTCCAAGTCAAGTGGACTTCAGTTGTCGTCAACAGCGCATCCCATCCCAAGACAGGAGTTGTGTAATACCAAGCCGAATCTAAACCGCAATGTCTCCAACAAACATCTCGAAAATTTTCGATCACGTCTGCCAAGAGAAGGACGTCGGTTTGCATATTGAGATCATGATAATCTCTCATGGATTTCATGTCAAATATTTCTCATACTTTTTTTGGAGCAAATTCATAGTCCATATCGGAAATATCAGTATCGATAATTTTTAATAAAACTGATCTTTGGAAGGTAGATTCGACTCGACCAATCTACACAAACCGCCCATGTAATCAAAAGGCTAGACTCCTTTCCCCAATACACTCTCCAACTGACGTTTATTTTTAAAGTGTTCAGTCATGATCTCGAATTTCTCCTTTCCTAAATTACCAACTAAATTTTCGAGACTGACCGACATGAATTTAAAACTGTCTGTGAAACGTTTTCCTCTTCTGATACCGACTGCTGACATTTCTCCATCTATTTTGTTCTTCTTTTGATCTACGACTATCCATTTCGCGAAAGATATGTATTGTTCATCGCTCTTTGCAATGCAGTTTAACCCTTTACCCAACGCAGACGATATCAAAATTTATTATTTTAAATATAATTTTTTTAAATTTTTCAAAAAAATTCAACAAAACCATATCATGTGACCCCTCACTGGAACGAGCTCAATGAGCTCGTTCCAATGAGGGGTCACATGATATGGTTTTGTTAAAATATTTTGAAAAATTAATTTTTGTCAACTGCTCAATTTGCATATTACGCGGGCGGATGCGGGCGATTCCTTTGGTAAAGGGTTAAAAGTCTTAAACTAGTGAGACTATTCACGAACAGATGACTGTCATAACCCGACAAATTGCGAAATATCACCGGAAAGAACTTCGTATCTCGATATTTTAAATTGTAATTACTGTGTGCTGCCCCTCGAAATTTACCTGTGTAGTGATCGTGATCTCCCACATTCTTGTATTCAGGTGCCGACGTTTCGGTGAACAATTCTTTAAGGATGTGACATTCGATTGCGCTCTTAAAGTCTTTCATTTCTTCGTCTGTGATGATCATCTTTACAGGAGTTTTAAATTGCTCGTATATTTTTTGCTTTGAGATTCCAAATCTTCTACGAATATTTGAGCCACATCGTCTTCATCCCGCTGTTTTGTGTAAGTGTTCGTACCTGAAGAATATAGATTGTCAAAAGAACATTTTATGTAAAAACAATAACCAGGCGGCGTGTACTTCTTATAATTTTCGGTGTACCTCTGCTGGTCGTCAGGCTGACATGAACTCATTTTAACAGTGAAACATTCGAAATCGGCATACACCACAAAAGGCACTCTCAGCCCTCTGTTGTGAGTTATGAATTTGATGTTAGTGTGAAGTTTGGACATGTCGATGGCAACGCATTGATTTGTGTTGCAATATTCCTCGTAACGTTCCAGCGATTCTTTGCGATGGAAGGAATTCAAACTGTTAAAACAGAAACATCTCTCTCCATGATGTTTGATAGTTTGTGTCCTCAATAATCTACTCTTGTTTTTCATCAAACAATAATGTTGATTATCATTATTCGAAATAAATAATAAGCTAGCGTTTTTCTCACGATTTTTCTGTGAACTTATCCTTAGAGGAATTTTTTTTTTTTTCGATTCTTCATATCCAAAATGTTGACAGCGATTGGAGGATTTTGATTTTCAAAACGATTGATGTCGCGTAGTTGAGTCGGAAAATTTATTCCCGAACAATTTAAATTCTTAGAGGTTTCTACATATTTTAATACTCTCTGTGTACACTTTTCTATGGGATATAAGACAGATGTGATAGCCCATTTGAAGCAGTGACTGTCTTCTTGATTTTCCACGTTGATTATAGCTTCTTTATTTCCTATGAAATAAGGCAATTTTATGTATGAAGATGTTCGCAATGAATTTCTAGATTCAATACTTCACCGAACCTCCAATTGCTACCTTCCTTTTGATACTGCACTAACGATTGTATCATTTTTGCTTTCATATTGTCAAATAAATCTGACAAAGAAGTGCCTTCGGTCACGGTTTTTAAGCAAGATTGAAAATGTGCATTTGTTTCCATGACCTCACCCGTGTTCACATGATCTTCTCCATCCGACACATCAATACAATTTTCGTTTTAACACTCTCGCCGAAATAAATCAAACACGCTAGTTTTGATCTCATTCAAGAAATTTCGAGGGTGAAACCTTTTTATAAATTTGATGTCAAACGTTTTGAAAAATCAATTGCTGGCTACGCTCGTTGTCTGGCAGTGGGCAACAGTTGTTTGCGCATGACTTTAGCTAGAATTTTTTTTAAGTCAACATCACTTTTTTCCGAGTTCATTCATCGCTGCTTTTACGATATTTGATATTTGATTTTCTTCGGTTTTTCCCATTTTTATTTCCGCCAATTGAATTGGGATGTTTTGTTTTCATTTCCTCTTTCCATCCGTTGTTATTATTCACATCTCATCGCCTCCTCCAAACATCAATTTTATAAACTCGTTTTTATTTTTCGACCGTACACCTTTCAAGCCCATCTGACGTGCTTTAGATCTCAATTCTGACACCTTTTTCTCACTTGTCTCAGCCTTTATGACTCTGATCATTTGTGGTTTAGTTCTATAACTCGACGAATTTGCGATGCCGAGATTCTTCACAATGTTTTTCAATTGAGGTGCATTGCACGCTTCTAATAATAATAATGACATTTGTTTTCTAAGTTTTTAAAAAATATTTTTAAATATGAAAAGTTGGTATTTTATAATGCTACTTTTTTATATAAAATCATTTTCACTTGAAAAAAAAATAAAATTAATTGTTAAATCAATATTTTTATGTTTTAGTTCATCCAGCATTTTTTACATCATATGCGGAATGTTTTTGATAAAAATCGTGTGCGAAGCCACATCCGACTTAGGACAGTTCACACAACTGCCGCAAAAAAGAGTCTCTCACTAAGAGAAAAATCAATTGACTTGTATTAAATATTACATAGTTGTCAATAATGTGTTAAACAAAACTGATGGAAACACCTTCGTTAAAGCAAAAACGAAATTGATTTGTTCTTGTTAAGAAGGCCCACATGTTTTCAGACACAAGAAGAAAATTGACTTGGTGCAATTAATAATATGAAAACAACTACAACATATGCGTAAGGGAAAAACGAAACCAAATTGATTTGTTCTAGTCAAGAAAGCCCACTCGCGTTCAGACACGAGACGAAAACTGACTTAGTGCAATTAATAATATAAAAAAAGTACAACATGTGCGAAAGGAAAACCGAAACCAAATTGATTTGTTCTAGTCAAGAAAACCCACTTGTTTTCAAACACGAGTATACAATTGACTTAGTACAATTAATAATATGAAAAGAATACAACATGTGCGTAAAGGAAAAACGAAACCAAATTGATTTGTTCTAGTCAAGAAAGATCACTCGCTTTGAGACACGAGACGAAAATTGAATTAGTGCAATTAATAATATGACAAAAACTACAACATGTGCGTAAAGGAAAAACGAAACCAAATTGATTTGTTGGGGTTGAGTGGGGGAGTTGGAGGAGGTGTTTGTGTAGTTTTGCTTCATATTCCCAAGTGTGTGGAGGGTTGAATACAGAAACATACATAGCGAATGTCCAGAGTCAGATGCATATGTATTCAACCACTCACACAATCGTATACACACACACACACACACATATATATATATATATATATATATATATATATATATATATATATATATATATATATATATATATATATGTGTGTGTGTGGGGGGGGGGTGGGGGTGGGGGTAATGATATAAGTAAGTCCTACCTTGAGTGCACAATTTTGTAATGTATGATGTGGGTGTGTGTGGAGTGGTGGAATTGCAGGGGTGGATGTGTGTGCGTGCGTGCGTGCGTGCGTGCGTGCGTGCGTGCGTGCGTGCGTGCGTGCGTATTAAAGGACACAATCATGTTTTCGAACAATTGGTAATTCCGATACCCGGCCGGGAATCGAAAGGTCGGCAACCCGGTCTGACATTCAGGAGTACAACACCTAAAACACTGGACCATTGCAAACTGTCGAAAACGATGGCTGGGATCCAGGTTTTTAGATGAAGTTCTCATGAAGACTTGGTTCCTTTTCCTTACGGCAGCTGCATGGACGTGTGAAACGCCCTGGCTATAGTACGACGAAAGTGCTGTTGTTGGCCTCAGGCGAACACTGACAGGTGCGTGCGTGAGTGCGTGCTTCGGAAGACACAATCATGTTTTAGAGGAATTTAGAATGTTGGTTTCCGATTCCATGCTGAGAGTCGAACCCTCGGCAACCTCGCCTGACATTCAGGAGTCTAACCCCTAAACCACTGGACCATTGCACACCGTCAAAAACGATAGCTGGAATCCAGGGTTTAGATGAAGTTCTCATGAATGCTTGGTTCTCTTTCCTTACGGCAGTTACATGAAACGCGCTGGCTACAGTACGACAAAAGTGCGGTGGTTGTCCCCAGACGAAACCTGGCACGGGCCTGTGTGTGTATTGATTCGGCAAACCCGCCTGGCATCCAGGAGTCCAGCACCTGAACCACTGCCTAAACCACTGGACCATTGCACACAGTAAAAAAAACGATGGCTGGAATCCAAGTTTTTAGATGAAGTTCTCATAAATACTTGATTCACTTTCCTTACGGCAGCTACATGGAAGTGTGAAGCGCGCTGGCTATAGTATGATGAATGTGCTGTGGTTTCCCGGTCGGGAATCGACCCGTCGGTAACCCTACCTGGCATTCAGGAGTCCAACGTCTAAACCACTTTCCTTACGGCAGCTCCATGAAAGTGTGAAACGCGCTGGCTATAGTACGACGAAAGTGCTGTTGTTGGCCACAGGCGATGACTGGCAGGTGCGTGCGTGCGTGCGTGCGTGCGTGCGTGCGTGCGTGCGTGCGTGCGTGCGTGCGTGCGTGCGTGCGTGCGTGCGTGCGTGCGTGCGTGCGTGCGCGTGTTTCGGAAGACAAAATCATGCAATCCGGAGTCCAACACCAAAACTACTAGAACATTGCACATCTTCATAAAAATAATGGCTGAAATCGGAGTTTTTAGATGCATTTCTCACGATTACTTGGTTCATCTTCCTTTCGGCAGCAGCATGAATGTGTGGAATGCGCTGGCTACAGAATGACGAATGTGCTCTGATTGGCCTCAGACAAGACTGGCACGGGCCTGTGTCTCTTGACTTGATGGTAGAAGTAGAGTTTATATCATCTGGATAATGTCGAATCGAATCGAAGTTTGTAGGATCCTGTTGATAATGACCTTGCATGAAACCATTTACCTCCAATCGATCTTTACACGGCGGCTTTCATAAAAGTCGGAATCATGAAAACCGCCACTTTTAGATTGATTCAGCAATTTGGAGAGAGCGATTTCAGATGAATACAGCGTTGCACAAGGGAGTACATTTGCATAATTTAGAGTTGTTCATTTTTCAACTGAGCAATAAAATTCACATTCCTATCGGACCTGGTGTGAATATTTGCACTTGCCCTGATAATAATCCCTCCATCCGATATGGATATTCAAAAGCGGAAAGTCGAATAATGGAGCAGAGAGATCAAGTTTCTAAATGGTTATGTTAAACTGTATCGATATCTGAGCAAAATTCAAAGTCATAAGATTGACTCTGGTTCGCCTGTTTTGGTAGCATCATCGAATGCTACATGCCCTATATTTTAGTAAGAGAGTAAATTGTCAGCTTTTCCATTAAATCCCGAGTTGTAACAATCCACTAAATAACGTTTAGTTTCCGACTCCTTCAATTACCAAATATAGTCCTCCCCAAAGGTTTCATTATCTAGTTCGGAAGCTGTTTTGACTTGTAGACTTTAGACTAACAACTGCCCGCGGATGTCACTTGGGGGGGGGGGGGGGTACATCATCCCCCAATACATTTTCCATCCCGTACATTTTCATCTGGATTGGAGTCTTAATTATTGCACCGCTCTTGCTTGTAATCGTTCACTTTCTTACAAGACTTGATTTGATACCTGAACGTATGTAACACGCACAGTCGACCACACTAATAATCCAACTACGACACCAAGGCATGCCTTCAACGAAGGCATGCCTTGGTGGTGTAGTTAGATTATTTTATCAATCGGTATTTGAGCCATACCAGTCGGGACATATAAGGTTTACATCCCGCAATCGTTCATCTTCGCGACGCCCCTTGTAGCAACTTCTCTTTCAATTGAACTTTGATTCGGTTATTTTTCGGATTCTAAGAAGCCAAAGAAAGCACTGTGGGATGGAAGAGCATTTTATCTATGGCTTAAATGTGTGTATGTATTTCGCGCTAAAATCTAAGCGTGCTGCAATGAAGTGTCGTTTTACTGGCAAAGAGTGTTTTCAGAATAATGTAAGAAATTAAGCTGTCATTATTTAGAAGAATCTCGCTTTGGAATATCCTGAAAAGCTGAAACGTCAATGCAAAAATTCTTGCAGTGCTGAAACTGTTAGAAAACAATACTAGCGGGCGAATTTGTTTCATCTTTCACCTAGCACAACCACCGTTTCCGGTCATGAACAAACGGCAATCAAATGTTATTATCAAATCACTGTGCACCACCTTCATATTAATACTGATTTACCCAGCCTGTAAGGAGGGACCATAATAAATTTGAACCAAAGGTTGTGAAGCGTAGCCGGTCGCTAATGGCTATTTTAGTCATTAGCGCCCGTAGGCCGGCTAGCAAGCGTTGACGTTATGTGCATGACATCATTTTGCCTTCCTGGAAAAAAGCTTAGAGTTTACCTTTCACTGGTGTTGATTGAGATAAATATAGTGTTCTGCCTAAAATTGCTTGATAAATTGTGTTTCCTATTGATTCTTTTCACGAAATAATATTAATCCAAAAGGAACGAATGTCGTTCTTGTAACTTCTAAATACTGATAATAATAATAATTACATGATTTTCTCAGGCGTCGTTTGGTACCATTACTGGACCACATCTGTGAGTAGCACACCACACCCATTAGCGACCCTCGGCTATCGCCTGGGGCCGCCAATGACTGCTGGGCTGCTAATCACAGATGGCGGTCCAGTAATGGAGCCCAACGCCCTCGAAAAGCATATTATTGCATAATTAGTTTTCAAATTTGTGTCTACAAAACGTGGCTCACGCCATTTACACTCGACATGGAACTATGTACAATATCGGCGGACTGAAGGAATCTGGGACATGTTCGTGTTCATGTTTGTTTGAAATGTATCCCACTTGTATCCCACTTGTGGTGGTGTTGGTGACCGAAATATAAAGTTCCTGTAGACTTTCCTTTCTGTGTTGCAATGAGAAACACAAGGGTGACACATCGCTAGAAACAATGTTATTTTGATCAGAAAATTGCACAGGTAAACAACTCCATTCACTCCATTCTAAGGGGATATGTGGAATATGGTTAACCACTGTGCCAAAGTATGTAATAAATACTAAAATCAGTGTTATTTTAGTTTTCACTATGAGTTGATGTGGATGAACCATTATTCACGTTTCGTTTCCTTTTCGACAGTTTCTTGTGTAGAGGAATAATAAGCATGACGAATGCTGATAGGCACTGAATGGCAAAGGCACAATGAAACATGGCATCGAAACTTCCTGTAACATCAAACAAATATCCTGTAAAGACAAATAGTGGTGTACATTGAAAAGAAAAATAGATGTACTGTTAGAAAACAATTTACAATTTTTTTTCATTCGGCAAAATACCCGACTTAACAAATGGACCAAAAACAAGGTTTGACTAAAAATATTAGTTGATGGGCACATTTAAGCCAGCCTTGCCATCTCAGACATTTCTTCTATTTTCCGATATATTAGTGTGGTGTTGGTCAGCCATATGCAAAATGATTTAGTTGAGCATTATAAGAAGAAATAAACACGCTGAAGTCAAAAAGAGCTTCGGTGATCAAACCGCCTCCTGACTTTGGAAACATCGACTTCAACAGCGCTTCGACGCCTGCGTTGATTTAGGCTAGAAAATTAAGCATTTAAATCAAGCTGACAGATAAGAAGATTTCGGCCTATTAGTTTTACATTTCGGAACTTCGCCCAGGCTGGAGTAAGAAACAAACTTCCACACTTGTTGTCCGTCTGTTGTCCGTCTACCCGAACGTGAAAAGCAAAATGAGAAAAGATCAAAGCAAAGAACTTATCACTCTTATTTACTACTCCATATCCTTCTACCTTTCCCATAGAAAAAGCACTGAGAACTTCATCATCCTACTCTACTTACTTCTCGCTGAGTAAGCGCCTCAGTTGGCAAGTATCTCCGATCCATAATCGGACTGAAGATTCTCACAAAGTGAATAACGCTGTCTCTCCTCGACTTATTCTTCTACCTTCTTCATCGCCTCCTTCCCTCCCTAATAAAAAAGTACCATGGTAAACCATGGTAAATCCCAAAATACCCTGGCAATACCATGGTATACCATGGTATTACCAGGGTATTTTGGGATTTACCATGGTTTACCATGGTACTTTTTTTATAAGGGCTGATGTATGTAAAACCACCATTATGATTGGCAGCTCAAATATAGGACGTAATGATCGAGATCTATACCTGAAAATCTAGGTGAAGTGTGCCCGCTATTCAAATTCAACCGTTATCGCGATATGTTCAAACAGCACAGGGCAAGTCCCGTCACAAATAAACATTGTTAAATGCTGGTGTGAACACAGGTATGGTAATCATGATCTCCTAATTAAGCAACTGTGAAATATTACTATGAAATTTATGAAAAAATGTTTCGCAGAACTAAGTCCCATCCGAAACGCCCAAAATGGCTGAGAGGAGAACGAACGTTGAGCGTCATCAATCAAAAGTTGTGGAAAGTGAAGGACATTAACATAATTCCCAAAACTGATCATATCATGTTTGATGTTATTCTCGATTTAATTTACTGCACTTCGAATATCGTCAAAGTTATGAACAATCATTGGTTGAATCGTCTGGATTTAAACTAGGGTAAAGGTACAGCCATGAACCATCCAAAACATGTGAAATTAGAAACTAGTGTGGTAAATATCTCTGGCACACATGACCTTATACACCCAGACAAATTATTATTATATCACGATTTTACTTTTGCACCAGCACCAACGCCAAATCTGGTAATCGGGTAAATTTAACATTATGCAACTATAATTTTCTTATACAAATGAAATCAGCAAACCGATTGGGAAACATCGGCGGTCGGATATTTCCTTTTACAAAATCATCTGGTTGTCACCTTCAGATAGCGAAGTACATCTCGAAAAACTGAGGCTAACATTCGAATCCCCCAAAAGGTGCTCAGCACAAACATATTCCCCTAAAAGAACAATGTAACAGTTGGTGAACGGAGAGCTCTCAGGAAACAGTGACAAAATAAGATATTAGTTATCAAACAAGGAGTCGAACGCGGGGCGGTTGTTCTATCTCGGAATAATTACACAAATGACGCCATGGCACAATTAAAAGCAAACATTACAAGAAAATAGATTCACTGTTTCGGCCTGACAATAATGAAAAATTCAATACGATCTTGAAATTTCTCATCAACGAAGGTCAAAAAACCAAAACATAGAAGTTGAAGATATTTAACAGCTAAGCTCAAACGAGGCAATTTTCCAGGATACCAAAGAACCACAACGAACGGTCTTCATGGGCGGATGACTTAATTATACCTAAACGTACTCAGGATTTTCTGTCCAAAAACGAAGGTCTCGAAAATGCATTTTTGACTCCATTAGATATTTACAGCATGTATACCAATATTAATATTGATCAAGGTGTCCAATCTGTAAAATGCATTTCGAAAAATATCCTGATGCGAAACACCTTGACGAACAAATTTTGGTTCTTTTTGAGCCGGGCTTTAAAGGTTAGAACTTTAAATTCAACGGAGAAAATTATTTACCAAGTAATGGATTCTCAGGTGTGCAAATTCAGTTCTAATTTTGCAAGCATTTGCACAGCAGCATGAGAGAGTGCTTTCGTCAAATATGCAAATCATCCGCTCGTATATTTCAGATATTTAGATGACATTTTTATCATTTAGGAACATGCAAAACAAGACTTTGATAGATTTTAGAAATTTTAGACACTTACCATGCAGACATTAAATTAAAACCTACCATCATTATACATTCTATTGAGTTTCTCGATGTGACCGTGTATAAATGCAAACGATTCCAAGTATCCGGTCAGTTTGTTTAGAAAATGTGTTTCAAGCCAACTGATTCACACTAATTGTTACATACAATCCATTCACCCACCATATACATTTAGAGGAATCATCAAATCACAGAGACCTTGGGGTGCTCTCTATGCAATTTTCTCAGACGTTGAAAAAAAATTGGAAACTTCTGCAGAAATTAATGATTTCGAACAAAAGAAAATTAAAATTGAACACAACAAACCGTTGCACAATTGCAGTGGCATGGTGTTCAACTGTTCGAAATCTAGTAGCAGATTGCATAGTTTTATACCTCATCAGAAAGGGGGATTTTTCACTGAACAAAACAAAAATCGTGATCCGTAATTACCCCCCACTATGATTCAACCAATGGGAATTACCTTCTTACTTAAAAATGTAGAAGGAAACAATACGCGGGTCAACCTAAAAAAAAAACCAAAAAAAAAAAAAAACTTCTGAATTTGTACTACCCGATGCAAATAGGATTTGAAACATAATGCTGACTCCCTAATAGCACAATAATTGAATCTTCCTGGCCATTCTTTGGACGGTTTGGAAGTCTATCCAATTTAACAACCACAAATTAAAAACACATTAATTGAAACGGATGGATTTAGGAAGAAAGGAGAAGCTTTTTGGATCAGTACAAATCCTCTAGCATTTTGATATGGACATATCATAGGGTAATTCAAAAGGCGGTTCCTTCCACTTTCACTTACAACAGAATGACTGTCAAAACAGCAAAAATAGTAAAAAATGAGTTCAATTTTATTGCCAGACAGTTGAACCAGCTCCTGAGCCCAACTCTTACTTTAAGTTTAATTTGTGCATTGTTTTGGTAACGTATGAAGCCCATTAAGAGACTATATACTGATATCTTAAAAGAAACAACTGTATTATTTCGGCGGCATATTACAAGTAAAAACTGTTCAGTAGGAAAGTCATTGCGTATTTTAACCTTGAATCTTCACACATTGTTCTTCAGAACTTTTGTTTTGTTGCTCCCAATTAAGGACTTATGTCCCAAAGTTGCACTCAAACGTGAATGAGCTTGGCCAATATTTGCGATAGTCCACTGTGTAGAGATCGCTGGGGTTATCAAGATTCGCCTGTAAGGATGTGTGTCTGATGGGGCTGTGGAGTGTGGGGGGGGGGGGGGGGGGGGGTCTGTTTCAATAAATGGTACGTTTCATCTTACACATATAAGAATCGTTCCGAGTAAAAGGTAAAGTGAAGAATATAGAATGCCAGAGAGGTTTTAAATGCCCCGAGTTTAGGCTTGTGATCCGTTGTGGTCTTCTAGCCCGACGAGAAATGAACACAGAACAGGAGATATAGAGGAGTATGAGTTTCCAACAAAAACTAGCGACGCATTTCACCTCTCATTTCTGTGAGCATCCCCATGGTATCAAAACCCAACTAAATAAAACTGTGTGCGCTACTGCAGCTCAGCACATTATACAATGTGAGTCTTATATCCAGTGGAGAGTTGCTAGTTGATTTGGTCGGGTGATCACCGGTCTCCTTATTTGACATGGCATGGCGTTGCAGCTGCCATCTTGACGGACTGAGTCAACATTATCCCCTGCTTTAGGAAGCCATCCATAAACTGACCTTTGTGTTTTGTTGTGACCAACGATTTTACGTACCAACACAAATGACGTTTTGCCTAAACATAAACTGATACCAGAAAACTAAAGCACTTTACAGTAGTGATTACAGTGAACTCAAAGTCAGGGTGTTCGAAGTGACCACCGATGAACACCGTCAATGGTTATCGTACGAAAATACTGAGGTACAGAACAAACAGGTAACCGGAATTCACAAAAAACAGTTTGCCCAGTTACCGTAAATGTGATTCTATATGCATCTAAAAAAACTTCAACCTGTAGGAATTTACTTTCTTGAATATATCAAAATCAAGATAATATATATCCGCATTAGGTTAAGGCCGCAACCGAATAGCCATGATTTGATACGACGAAAAATTTAACAGAATCTGGCATCACGAAATTGCTGTTAAAAGGAAAGCTTCTGTTCAAAGGGGCGTATTTGTTTAACAGGCGCCAGTGACACAGCTCTTCGAGGTTGCATAGTCTGGTATCTGATATCAAGAAAGTACGCTTAACCATTAGAAGTCAGGAGATTATTATACATTTGTACAACACTTTGGTAGTCTACTTCCTGTGATGGTGCAATTATTGCCATGCTTGTCTTGGCTTTCTGCATAGGAAGCCAAGACATGCATAGAAACAACTGTCAAGATACCTGAAATGTAAACGCGTTCCGACACGAGTTTTCGTACAGAAAAGGGTTATCAAGTCGTAATTAGGCCTTTAAAGGTCAAGAGGGGAACACAACTCTATTCATTAATATCGAACTTCTTTTTTGAGCAATAAGATTCGCCTGCAACAAAGAAGGTCGAGGACCGAACTCAAACGTAACAAAAATGAAATTTACCTGGTAGCCCAAGAACATTAGGTTTCATTAGGGAAAAAAATCGGAGAAAGCTGATTTTTTCAGGGAATGTCGAGTACATGTCACTGAACGATTAGACAAAAGTCCCCTAAAATCCCAGTTGAGCTTTTTTTTCTACAGCCTTTTTTTCGAAAACGCGTTTGAAATAATCAAAAAAAATCGCACGAACTTTGTAACCTCGAATTGATCCAACTGTATTTTTTGTTTACGCGTATTTCGAGCTACATAATGTCTAATATACATTTACCTAGAGGAAAATGTGCATTCTGTGACAATTTCAGCGAAAAATTATTGAAAATTCACAAAAAAGTATCGGATTTACGCAAAAAATGACGATTTTCCTAACGGATTTGCCCAAAGGGTCGTAGTACAGAACGGGATGTTAGTTGGACAGACGATAAAAAATCCACCACCATTTGAAGACTTTTATCATTGCTTACAAAATAGACATTATGGAAGACCCCCTCTGCTTCTGGCCGAGTTCCCCTTTTGGCATAAAATTCGTCAGCATGAGAACTCAACTATTTTCGGGCTTGGGACCGAACAGACACGTCTGTGTCTGGCAGCATTAGATCAATAGATAATATTTACAGAATGTACAAAAATCAATAAATAATATTTACAGAATGTACAAATCAATCAACATGGATTAAGTTACATTGACTATTATCAACGCTATATACAGAAATGACATGACCTATATACATATTATTCATCGAACTCAGAAATTTCCGACAGGACAGTGTTTCTGTGGTTGTTACAAGAATCCGAACTGCAATTACACAAACCTGAGCAAGAGAGTCCTGCCTTCTTACACCCACACCTTTTTGTACAAGCACTCTTGCAACCACAACTGATCAGATTCAGTAGGTTATCGGGGGCACATGGCTTTGTGGCTGCAGTCGGTACAAGAAGTCCATTGTCTTGCGACCACCCCCAATCCGTCGGAGGAAGCGAAGTGCCCAGCCATTGTTGGACCTGAAGATAACATCTGTAGACATGTTGTTGTGCAGCATCGCTGCTTGGTGGGAGTGAGGCTAGGTCGATGGGTTTATTCAGTTTAGATTTTGCTACATAACGCTTGTAAGTGACATATCTATATTGGTCGAGAGAGGAAACAGTTTTACTCCCGTATAAGATCAGAAGTTGTTCCCCGGCAGCGGCTACTGCACTTGGTGTACTGTCATCCGCCAAAATTGTGTTGACATACTGTTGTGAGTCGCTAGTAACATCGGAGACAATTGTACTGAATACGTTCTTCTTACCAACTCGAAAGAGTGCAGAAGTAGTGTCACAACCACGTATAGAATGTGCTACAAGGAGGTTGCTTCTATGGTCACCCATTTTGGTTGCTATTTCACTAACTGAAACTAGTAAGTTTGGGGTAATGGAATACATCATGTGAATATTACATCCCGGTTGAACTCGAGAGGTAAGAATGACTAACAAGTCTGTGTCTGTTCCCACAACGACAACATTGTTGTCATCTTGAGCGATGTCAAGTGCAGTTTCGGCTATCAGTACATCAGCATCAGCCTCGGCCTGCTTGGACTGAATATTGATAGCAGATAGCTCCTGCATTAGAAGATCGATCAGTTGGGTTTTGTTCTTGGCATTTGCAAGGAAATCGGATTGGGGTGTGGTGGCTGGTAACTCGGGTGAGATATTGATATCAATGGAATACCTGTCTTTAGATCTACGGGCTTGTTCCATGCCCTTTGTCGACATTTGTCGACATTGTACAAGCATAACCATCAAAAACAACCACGACGTTCGCCCCAAAATGTCTCACTAGATAATTGGAATATGATGTACATATGTCCTTATATGACGACTGTTTAGGCCATACAACTGCCGTCAATAAAAATCCACCATCTACAACAAACAGAGAATGTTCTGGGATTTTAGTTTGCTCGGAACCGTATGTTTTGAGGATCTTACCGAGCGTGCTTTTCTGTGTCTTCCTCATTCCAGCAGAATCAAACAATGCTGGTGGTTTCGGGGCGAGTTCATATTTGAGATACTCTTCCATCTCTGCTTGTGACTGAATAACACATGTGATGCGGTTGAACAGAATTGTGGGGTCAATCACTACCTTACTTCCACGGACTTTGATGCTATTTGCCATCGATGCGAAAGACTTCACAGTGTCAACACGTCGTAGTTTGATGCTGTTGAACGTTTTGCTTACAACATTCGATACGCAACATTCACCAATTTTGCGAACTTGGCCAGAGTTCACAGTTTCGTCGGCCACAAGACCGGTCGCTATAGAGACTAATTGTAGTGGATCTCTATTCTGAAAGGGGGAATACACTCTGAGCCAGTTCAATAATTTGGTGATATCATTGGCATCAGTCAATTGTGAACTTTGACGGAGATCCCGATGTTGTTCGCCATGACCAGTGTGAACATGAACAAAATTTTCGAGAGCATTACATATCGGAAGGCAAAGAGGTAGTCCATGTACTCATTTCGCAACAGTGCTATCGGTTATTCCCCTGCCATGTGTGAGACCACCAGGGAGCTTGAACATTCTCATTAAACACTGCTCTATGGTCTGATCAGAATATATCCCGTCCCAGAATTTATCTGAGCGCCTTATGGTAAAGTAACCTTTCTCAGTGAACAACTTCAAATCATCCTGTTGCATTATTTCTGTTAGCTCATTCATCTGCTGCAAATAGAGACTTTTTGTGACCACCTGCGAAAAATACTGGAATCATATTGCGAACACAATATGTGTGGAGTTCCCAGTCGCCTGTGCGCTCTGCTCTCAAGAACAACTGGAGAAGACCTATTTGCTCGTAGTATTGTACCCAAAGCTTTCCTGTGCGTCCTACGGACGCATTCTGGAGCAGTTCGTGTAATTTTGACAGTAGATGGTTGACACTTTCTTGATTGACAGCGTCAGCTGTTGTACAGTCACCTCTGGCAAGTCCACAGAATATTTCATTGACTTCTGTGCAGTCTATGTTATCTAGTGTTCGGATTTCTTCAAACACAAGTTTTGTAATGGCAATTTGTGTTAGCAAATGGGCACGAACTGCTCTTGAATATGCATGACCACTGATCAAATGATGGATTGACCCACCAGCATAAACAGTCCCCCAAAGTTCATCCAAGCCGCTACCAGCCATGATCGAACCAATTGCCCCTAAATATGTCTGTACAATACAAATTTGTTTATGAGTACACATCAAGGGCGTGCACACATTACATGCCAATGCATCTTGAGTGTAGGCGAACACCACATTATGTGATTTAATCGAACATGGAAATTGAAACAATGATGCTATAATACGGTATTTGAATGAGAAAAGTCGATGCCGTTTGAATTTGAGTTTAGGGGGTATGGTTAATATTTCACTCGTTTGACCAGTTCATTATGGAATAAATGACTATTGTTATATATCATTATAAAGCCACTGCTTTTCTGCAATTTTTGATATATAATTTAACTCCCAAAGCAGTCGTAGGTTTGATTTAATGGACGTTGTGTTCCGTTGTGTGTATGAAAACAATAAATGTTTTTTCGTAATTTTGTACATTTTCGTGAATATTTCACCATTGAGTGTGAGGATTGGTACAAAGTTGGCATTTTCTGTTGGGGATATGTATTCTCAATATAATTCAGCACGATATTTATGATTCTCACCCTACTAAGGCGAATAAGAATGAGAAATATGGAGCTGGGTCGAATTTTTTTTAAATTTTTTTTTTCATCAAAAAAACGCTATAACTAAAAAAGCTCAACTCGGATTCGCGGGGACTTTTCACACTTTATCCGCAATGTGTGTCCCGGAAACATATAAAAAAATCAGCTTTCTCCGATTTTTTTCCTTACTTTCTCATTTTTATGTCTAATGTGCCTGGACTATGGGGTAGGTAGAAATTAAGAGTGCTATAATAACGGTAAGGATACAAAGTGTTTACATAATGAAGCTGCATACATATTGTGGTATAAATCCTTTGAAAATATAATGGGTCTGAAGCGGATGAAAAACGACCTTGATCATACTCGGAAAAGACACGGGAAGGCGCATTATATGAGGTTACATTGTCAATATCCACACTACATATTGAAGAAACACCTTGCAGAAGAGCAGGGTCGGGGTTGGGTTGGGTGGGTATGCATGTGGAAGAAGATGGAATGATAAAGGCGCAAACCTTCCCTCAACATACTGATGATTCATAGGAGTTTAGGAACTTGACACTTGATACAATGAAAACATCGCCGGCATATATTCTTGAATCCAACCCTTGTGCTTATATGGGTATGGATATAAACGGTGTTCTAATCAAGTCTGGAAAACAATTTCTTGAAAATTAACAATAAATACACTACAGTGTCGTCGGTGTCGGTGTAGAAATCTCCGCCGCCGGAATTAGCGATACCTATGTCTCCCCTTTGCTAAAACTGGTGAGGTGAGTCAGTACATGAAGATTACAAATTATGCTTTATATGCATTTATCAACATCGTAACCTTCTGGCAGCAGTTTACACAAGATCTAAGAGTTCGACGGCAGCACCGACTATTAAAAAAAGTGAAATAAAGAGCAGCTTTCTTGCACCTCACCTGCAGTAAGTTTAGGTTAGGTCTCAGATGATCCGTTCTCGACGTAATTCACAATCGTATATATTAACTTATAAAAACCAGCGATCGATTAGTATAGGATTTGCACTGTACCGAGAACGCAAAAGTGGCTGATGTCTCAATCCAGAGGCGGACTGGCCATGTGGTCCACGGGTAAATGTCCTGATGGGTGTGTGTGTGTGGGGGGGGGGGGGGGGGTGGGGGTGGGTATTCGATGGCTCATGGGGCCCCCAAAATTGATACAACCCATCACGTATTGCTGCCTTAAATTTCGTGAAAACGTCCAACGGGCAAAATGGATCTGATTGCACAGAATACCTGTATATTGAAATGTTATCTACGTGGACGGGAGTCCATATAAACATTTCAATATAGCAACAGTCTGGTCTGCCACTGATAGCTGAGATGCAGATAAACAGTTTTCTTTTAATTTGAAAAGTCAAAGTATTCTACCATTGAGCCGAACTTTGGTCGGCCTGGTGGGTCCGCGCACACCCACCCCCTGTTGATACCATTCTTGCCAAATGAGTGGTGAAGATGCCACAAAAATGCCATACAAATGTCTTCTGTGTGAACTGTTCTTTATCACTCAGATGCAAGGAAGCCGCATTCGTTCAGTTCGAAAAATAACAATTTTCTCCGGGTCCAGAGTCCACCTTGGTTCATTTCCCGTTAACTTTTCTTGGCCCAGTCCGGCCCTGTCTCAATCAGATCTCGATTTGGTCGCGACAAACTTACACCGGTATAAAATATATCGAAATGGAGACCGAATCAAGATAAGCAAATGGAAAGAGCAACTGAGATTCAATGTGCTCGCATTTCTCTGTCGAGAAGTGCGATTCTATTGTGTCGTGTGGGGCCCTGCGAACCCCAAATTTCGGGTTGAATCGAGTCTGAAATCGAATCGAGCACCATATTACGAATCGACTCCAATTTCGAATCGAATCTCACTGTTTTTCAAGTTGTGAATATTGAATCTTCTTACATCCGTAAATGTTGTCAGTCTCTACTCAAGTATTGTGTGCAATGGCGACTCTTGAAATCAAGCAAAAATCGGAATATTGCAGAACGGAATCAATGTAATTTCAGAACCGAAACCGACTTCGACTCTCCTTCTATTAGACAGGTCGATAAGCAACCCTTTTTAGGCGTAATGTGGTACTTGGCAGACAAAAGCGCCAAATTTGGCATGGAGCTTCGTTTGGGCCCATCAATTGATTTTAGCCCAGTAGCCATGTGGACAATTTTCGATTTTCCAAGATGGCGGTCAAATTCAAAATGGCCGCCAACGAAAGTGGGATATCATATTTCTCCCTCCACTATACGTGAAACATACGCGTGTCCCGGGTGAGACAACAGGGTGGGATATTTCTATCCCACCCACCCCACGTGACATACTCATTTGCATATTTTATTAGGTCGCCGGAACTATTTCATCATCGTCTGCACAATTGTAAATAAACTGTAAATTGTGTTCGTTTATTACCTATTTGTCTGTTCCTTGTTGATATAGACTCAATATTTAATTATTATTCAAATTTTAAACTTGATTTGTTTCAACCCCATGCTTCTCTGCATATTTAATATCACTGCGCGAATTTATCGATCGATCAATAATCTCACAATGCCCTTTACATTAGAGTTTGACACGCGCAAATTCATTAACCCCTTAGCGGACAGTGTTACCTATGGTATATACCTGGCTTTTGTACGATCTTTCCGATGAAATTGTTCGTTTTTCGAAAGGACTATGACTTGATAAATTGGGTATGTCAGCACGTGACCGCCAATTATCTATAATGACGTAATCCTCGTGTGTGCGGAGAAAAATCATCGTTTTCCGAAAGGACTACGACTTGATAAATTGGGTGTGTCAGCACGTGACCGCCAATTATCTATAATGACGTAATCCTCGTGTGTGGGGAGAAAAATCATCCTCGATGAGTCTGAAGGTGGGAATGGGGAAATCTCACCCTCGAGGCAAGATATTTGAACCAGACCCTCGGCAAGCCCTTCGGGTGTGGTTCAAATATCTTGCCCCTCGGGTGAGATTTCCCCATCCCACCTGCAGACTCATCGGGGATCATATATTCTCCCACCACTAAGGTACTGTGACATATATAAAGTCGTGTGAGACAGCTGGGAGAGATATGCCTGTCTCACCTCGCCCACACGACACCTATCTCACCCCACCCACGTGACCAGCCTATATTGGCTTATTAGCCTATTTAATGGTCGCAGGACTATTCAATTAACGCACGTTCTTCTGTAAACAAATAACATGGTGTCACGTTTCGGACATGTTAGCAGACGGACGTTTGTCGAAGAAAATAGAGTAAAAACACAGACCGCAAAAACAAAGGCCACTTCACTCTTTTATCTCAATTTCTGGATGCACGCCATTGTGAATGGGGCGAGATGCGCGAAATTCCCGTCGAAAAGTTATGCGAATACATTGCAGAATTCATAATATAACGTCATCGGAATATGCCAATGTTCATTTCGCTACAAATCTTTAACCCCCATCTTGTCGGCGTTGGTATTTAATTTTGTGGTATACACCTGTGGTATATACAGTACTTTTGTGCTCTCTTTTCGATAAGTAAATCAGTTTTCTTCAGAAATGGACAACAAAATTGTTCGATATAGTTGCACGTGCCCCTGAATTACTTTTGATGACGACAGATTCTTCGTGTCTGGCTCAAATATCTTACCCTCGGGTGAGATTTCCCCATCTGTCACCCTCACCCTCACCCAACAGGGATAATAATAATCTATGGCTGTAGAAGTCACAAATAGACAAATGAGGCGTCGAATAAGATGTATTTGAGGTCAGTGAAACTGATCTGATTCCGGGCAAGGTACCTTGCATTTGAAACTCATTTTCAAGATAGCGTCCAAAATCCAATATGACCGACGGCAAAACTGAAATATCCTATATCTCTGGCTAGAGAAGTCATAGACGGACAAATGAGGTATCGAATCAGGAGGGTTTAATACTGATTCTGGTATTTCAAGGTATCTTGAATATGTCACTCATTGTCAAGATGACGTTCAAAATCCAATATGGCTTCCAACAAAATTTAAAATAATATGACAGTGGTATTATAAAATATCCTTTTTATGTCACTTCCGCAGAGATATTCTCTCATATCTGTCGCGACGCTAAATATAGAAAACTATCTGTTATATGAGATAAGGTTGATCAAACAAATACAGGAACTGACAACAATACTGTAAAAAGAGCGTCGTTGCAGGTTGTTGAAAGAAATTGTGCCACGTATATAGAGGATATTCACGAAAATTTGATGAATACCGAAAATATCTCGTGAGTGGCTACAAGAAATATGAGGATCTTCACTCGCGACTGCGTCGCGAGTGAAGATCCTCATTGAAGATCCTCATATTTCTTGTAGCCACTCACGAGATATTTTCGGTATTCATCAAATTTTCGTGAATTTTCTTTTTATTTAATGCTCTACGACTACAAACTCTCCAATTTGTGGCCTTTATTTGCCATTAAGGCGCAAAATTTATGTGCCGAACCGGCGTCCATACAAAAATTACAGCAACCAAACTCCAACCATTGGAATGTGTGAATATCCGCACAAAAAGTAGTCCCGTCTTATTTCTCCCCTAACTTTACGATTTACCAAGGCTGGCGAATTGAAATAATCGCAATGTGTTTCGAAGAAATAGAACAATAACAAAAAACACCACTTTCTTATTTTCAATAACAAGACACGTCATTTTATTTTTTTTGAACTCAATGCACTGAAGACGTGTGAAGTTGAACTGAAGAAATTTGAAAGTGATTTCGGCTTTTCGCTGGAAGGTGAATGAGAAAGTCAAACTTTGAAACCGCTGATTTAATGAATTGATTTAGTCACTGTCACTATCAATTATTCGAATTCGTTTGTATTTGGGACTCTGGAATTCATTACTGATGTGCTGACTCGTTTAAAGTACATGTGATTCGTCATCCGAACCTACGATGAAATATCGATTTCTAAATATCATTTTGATATTTCGTTTTGCCGACCGACAGGGGAATATGACTTAATTTTTCAGCGTGAATTGATGCCTGAGCATTAAATAAATTGTTTTATTTTATTATATTCTACCGTAAAGGATAGCTCGAGTATATAAAGCTCAATTTCAATATTTTATTTCATTATGTTCTATCGTAAAAGATAACTCGAATATTCGTGGCGCAATTTCTTTCAACAACGTTCTTTTTACAGTATTGTTGTCATTTTCTGTATCTTTGCAGATCAAGATGAGCTTGACTTTAGTCTATGCATTATCTGCCAACAACAAACCGATGAACAGTTAAAATGTCCACTTCTCAGTCCAGGAACAAGCGCTGAAAAGACATCTGTCTGTAAGTCATTCGTGACGAATATCGAGCAGTTCCGTGAGATTGATCAACTCCAAACTGAACTGTGAGGGATCGAAATATGGAAGATCTTGTGAAAATTCTGCAGCGTGGCATGAATCGTGTCATTTAAAATTCAACAATAACTAGACTTTATGATTCTGGAGAATCATGGCTTTTCCCGATGAGATTCCTTCATTTTTCATGCCCCCACAGTGTCTGATGAATTGTTTGTAACTGTCTCACTGAAGTTCTTTCATTGATGTTATGGGAAAGGTGGTTATAGTAGTCTCAAATGACTCAGTTTTATAAAAAAAAATGTTTAGGTAAAAACCATCATTAATGGTAGAGTGGGTTAATATCAATATCGTCGTCCCACAAGTTAATGACCGACAAAAGGAGTTATGTTTGTTTGACACATACACTTTGAGTGCTCTGTCTATTTGAAAATGGTCCATTTTATCTCAAATGTATCCAAAATATTGATGTCTGGCAGATTGTAGAGGGTTAACATGTGCTAACAGGCATATGTATTCATGCAACTTGCAATTTTAAACCAAAAAGTGCGAATGGCCATTTTTACTTAAAATCTATAAGATGTTTTCAGAGAAATCCATGCGCATGCGCTCTTTTCGAATTCGACGTGACGAAATGCGAAATTCGTATCGCTCTTCATGGAAAGTGATGCCGCAACTATCCATGAACAACGAGTGAAAATTTCATGGAAATCTGCCTAGAATTGGTGGGGATATAGCGTTTTGAAGAGAGGAGGTAACTGTTTGAATTTGGTCCTTCCTTTTCAAGCCAGTTCGAAAAAAGACGTCGTGAATGGGCGCAGACTCCATTAGAGCCCCCCCCCCCCCCCCCCCCCTCTCTCTCTCTGTAAATGGAAGTTGCTTCTTTAAGACCGCCACCCAGGGATCCCAACACAGCCTTTAAACCTAAGAGAATCGTCAGAAGTTTAAAGTGAAAAGAAATTGGCGGTGATTGGGTTTCTGGCAGGCAGGAAAAGATTGACGAAGATTTGCTTATTGGACATTAAAATAGCACTTCTGACATACACGAACCGTGTCCAGACCGCTGGAGGCAGCGACTTGAAATTTTCAGAACTTGTTCTATGAACCCCGGCCGACATTTTGGGATCTGTTTGGAGCGTCCGAGCCGCCTGGAAAACACAACGCATCGCTTGGAATCAGAGAGTATTATTCGTCCCGACTCTATCAGTTCAGAATGGACATGGGCAGTGTTGTAGACGACTGTGGAGCTGCGATTGAGCATAAAGCCCCAGGTTTCGGTGCCTCATTGCCTAAGCGGCTCCATTGTATGATTTTTTGTCTCAATATCGTCCTTATTACTTGTAGTTTATACCGCTGCCGTACGTTAATGTAGCCTCTTGCCATTTTCGAGACTTTCAACCCAGAACGCCGCCAAAGTGAGGAAGTGCTGGGGTGGGGTGGGGTGGGGCTGTAGCGGCGAGGGTGGGGGCGGGGTTATCCTGACACTATCTTTAAACCTTAGATAATCGGAAGAAGTTGCAGTGAAAAGAAATCGGCGTTGAGTAGGTGTTTTGGCGGGAAACGATTAACGAAAATTTGCCAATTTGACATTAAAATTGCACTTCTCACAAACACGAACCGTGTCCAGACCGCCGAAGGCAGCGACTTCTAATTTTCAGAACTTGTTCTACGCACCCTGGCCGACATTTTGGAATCTGTTGCAAGTGTCGAGACCGCGTGGAGAACACCACGCATCGCGTGGAAAGTGAGAGTACTATTCGTCCCGACTCTATCAGTTTGGAATGGAATTGGGCACTATTGTAGACTACTGTAGAGCAGCGATTGAGCATAAAATCGGAGTTTTTTGTGCCAAATTACCTAACCGACTCCAAGGTATGATCTTTCGTCTGTACATCGCCCAGATCGTCTGAAGTTTATACCGTTACCATATGTTGAAGTAGCCTTTTGTCATTTTCGCCACTTTCGACCCAGATTTGAGGGTACCTTCCTTCAGCGAAACCTAGCCATGCTCACAACCACGCCCTCTTCCCGTCGGCCCAGGTGCTTCTAAAGATAGAAAGGTCAATGGGGAGGGGCCCGTTAGCAAAGAAACGGGGGCAGGTGTAGTTGGTGAAAAACAGCAGGGGGGGGGCACGTGTCCTGGGTAAAAGAAACAATAGGGGGCAGGTGTCCTAGGTAAAAAAAAACAGCAGGAAGGGGGGGAGGGGGGGGGGGGCAGATGTCCCCGCTAATTAATTTTAATAACAGACAGGTGTTCATGGGGCAGGCCCACTGCTCGGTGTTCCAAATTTTCTATGGTACTTGGCCTTGACGGAAACAACACTTCAACAAGAAACAACGGGAAACCTGTTTGCAGTAAAGCTGCAAATATAAACATAATTTTAGGACCATTCCATGGCCAGTTTAAAGCCTACTGCGATATCAGCGTTTATTACTCTCGTCCTTTCACTGCATCACTGCAGTATTTTACCCGAGTCGAGTTCTGACGTCATGCAAGTCTGACGGACATGCTTTCAATTTTGTTATTGACAACAACATATTTATAATTTCGTGATTACTGATCCGAATTTTGAAAACGACACATGCAATCGCGAAAGAGTTTTCTGAAAAACACGATTCTGTAAAAGGTTTTAGTGAAATTTGATTATTTTTTTTATTTTCAATTTCGATGGCTCTTGTCGAAAAGGTGTTAATCACTGATCGTCCCAAACGAGATCAAAGACTGACGCTGTATATTAATAACACACAGAGAATCTTCTAAGAATATACACGCGCAATCCTAAAATGAAATAAATCAAGTCTTTTTCAGGTTTTACGAGAGAAATATGTCCAATTGTATCATTGAATCATGTTTAGGTATATGTGGGCGAGACATTTTCTATACGGACAAAATACAGACTAAATAAAATATTTGCCATTATTTTCCGCAGACGTATTTTTGACTTTGCTTCTTGGGGAAATCCATGCTGATAATACAACGAAGGAGTGTTATCTAATGAGGTCAGAACCGTCAGGTGGTCGGGTCCGACACCGCACCTCGAAGTAGATTTAGTGGGGGGGTGTCGATTTTACAAGTAATGTAGGCAGCGTACACGGCATGGGCTGTCTGTCTTTAATCCTATAAACAGCGTTAAGGATTGGTTTTTGAATACCCTTATTTATTTATTTATTTATTTATTTATTCATTTATTTATTTATTTATTTATTTATTTGTTTATTGGTGTTTAAGGTCACATACTTATGCACAATGCTAATCGTGGCCGTGACAGTTTTATAGGTGGAGGAAGCCGGAGTACACGGAGAAAACCACCAAGCATCGACGAGCAACTGTCAGCTCCTCAACATTCTAACTCTGTTCAAGCTCCGCTCAAGCAGGGTTACAGAGGGTGAAGACATATGTACCATCGACGTGCAGTATGCCTTAGTACACGGCGTCATCGTGCCCCCATGTCGGCAACCGGGCTAAAGTGCCTTGCCCAAGGACACAACGTGAGTCGTCCCGGACGGGGATCGGACTCGGGACCTCTAGCATAGAAGTACAACAGTCTACCACTGAGCCACCACGCTCCCTTGAATACCCTTAACACTATCATACATTATCCCTCATGAATTCTGAGTCTGATAAAAGAGGTTATCTTTACCTATTACATACCCATTTGCTGCCCGAAAACAGCCGATTTTATCAAAATTTTGACGTTTAGCAGCCTGTAGCGGGATTAACAAACGACTAGCGGAATATTCTATCTATGCAATTTGTAAGACCTGCCAATGTCCAATTGTTCTTGAAAATCGCCAACAAGCAGTTAGCGAAATCCACAGAAAATGTAAATTTTAAGCTTTTAAGGGGTAACTCTCCTTATCTTATAAAATAGGTTAAGTTTCATTCTTTTAAATACCCTTACTACTTACAAAACTGATCCTCTGTGAATTCTACGCGCAGTAAAAGAAGTTATATTTCTCTGTTACATATCCATTGGGTGCTCTTGGTGTCTGAAAACAATCCATTTTATCAACATTTTGATGTTTAGCAGCTCGTGGAGAGTTAACGAATGGTCAACGGAATATTTTGTCCATGTAACTTGTAATGTCACATGAAGACCCGTGAATGGCCATTTTGTCTTGAAATCTACAAGATGTTTTTAAAGAAATCCAGGGAAAGCATGAAATTTTAAGTCTTTGATGGGTACCGCTGTTTAACCAGCGCAAAACGGGTTAAGACCAGCCCTAAATGGGTTAATGCTTGGTCTGATGAATTCCACTTCCAAAGAAGGAGGTTATGTTTATCTCGCAGGTACACATTGCGTGCAATGGGTGCCCAAGGACAGTCCATTTTCTCAAAATTTCTATGCTTTGCAGCCTCTGGAGAGTTAACAAACGCTTACCGGAATATTTTGTCTATGTAACTTGTAATGTCACTCCAAGACCTGCAAATGGTCAATTTTTCTTGAATATTTACTAGATTTTTTGGAGAAATCCACAGAAAACTGGAATTTTAAGCTTTTAAGGGGTACATCTTAACCAGGCGAAAATGGGTTAAGACCTCGATTTTTTGAATACCCTTACTACTTACTAAATTTTTCTCTGTCAGTTTTGCATCCGGTAAAAGAAGTTATGTATCTCTGTGGCATTCCCATTTGTTGTTGTTGGTGTCCAAAAACAGACTATTTTTTCAAAATGTTGACATTTAGCAGCCCATGGAGGGTTAACAAATGCTTACTGGAATATTTTATCCACGCAACCGGTAATGTGACTCCAAGACCTATCAATGGCCATTTTCTGTTGAAAACTTACAAGATATTTGTAACGAAATCCACGGAAATCATGATTTTTTTTTTAGCTTTTGATGGGTATCGCTAATAACCACCCCAAAAGGGGTTAACGCTTGGGTTTTTGAATACCCTTATTACTTACAAAAATGGTCCTCAGTGAATTCCACTTCCAACAAAGGAGATTATGTGTAACTCTCGGACATACATTGCGTGCTGTGTGTGTCCGAAAACAGCCCATTTCAACAAAATTATGATGCTTGGCATTCTGTAGAGGGTTAATAAACGCTCAGCGGAATATTTTGTCCATGCCACTTGTAATGTCACACAAAGACTTGCAAGTAGTCAATTTTTCTTGAAAACCTATGGAATGTATTTAGAGAAATCCACAGAAAATGGGAATTTTTAGATTTTAAGGGGTCTCTCTATTTAGCCTGCCCAAAATGGGTTAAGACTTCGTTTTTTGAATACCCTTACTACTTACAAAAATGTTTCCGTATAGACTGTGCGCTCGATAAAAGAAATCACTTTTCTTTGTGGCGTACCCGTTGGGTGCCGTTGGCGTCCAAAAAACAGCCCATTTTATCACAATTTTGACTTTTAGCAGCCCGTGGAGGGTTAACAAATGCTCACCGGAGTATTTTGTCCATGCAACTTCTATTGTCACATCAAGGCCTGGGAGTGACAATTTTTTCATGAAAATCTACAAGATTCGTTTAGAGAAATCCACGGAAAACCTGATTTTTTTAGCTTTTTGGGGGTATTGCTGTTTAACCAGCCCAAAACGGGTTAATGCTTGGTTTTTTGAACACCATTATTACTTACAAAAATGATCTCCGGTGAATTCCACTTCAAATAAAGGAAGTTATGTTTATCTCTCGTGTATCGTTTGGGTGCGTTGGGGGCCTGAAACCGGCCCATTTCATCAAAATTTCGATGTTTGGCAGCCTGTGGAGGGTTACCATATGCATTGCCTGATATGTCATGTGTATCAAAGGTCGTGGCACAGACAGGTCTATCAATGATGAAGGTTTAAAAAAAATCTACAAGACGTGTTTCGAGAAAGTGCCGATAAACCCCAATTTTGACAGTTTTTTGCCAATTGTGACGAAATAAGGGTTAAATCGAAAATTCCGCTTCGGTACATTTTTAGATTTTGTACCCCTGTATGCGTGTGCAAAATTTTGTGAAAATCGGTCCGAAAATGGCTTCGGAATCGTGCGGACAAAATGTGTGGAAAAACAAAAAAAACTAGACTTTATGATTCTGGAGAATCATGGCTTTTCCAGATTAGATTCCATGATTTTTCTTGACCCCACAGTGTCTGATGAATTGTTTTTAACTATCTCACTAAAGTTCCTTCATTGATGTTATGAGAAAGGTGAGTATAGTAGTCTCAAATGAATCGGTTTGGGTTTGATAAAAAAATGTTTAGGTAAAACCCATCATTAATGGTACAATGGGTTAATATCAATATCAATGTTTCCCTATCAGTTTTGCGTCCGGTAAAAGAAGTTACATTTCTCTGTGGCATTTCCGTTTGATGTTGTTGGTGTCCAAACACAGACTATTTCCTCAATTTTTTTTACATTTAGCAGTCCATGAAGGGTTAACAAATGCCTACCAGAATAATTGATCCATGCAACTGGTCATATGAACACCAAGACCTATCAACGGCCATTTTCTCTTGAAAACCCCACAAAATGTTTGTAGAAATCCAGGGAAAACGATTTTTTAAGCTTTTGATGGGTATCCCTGTTAACCTCCCCAACAGGGGTTAACGCTTGGCTTTTTGAATACCTTTATTACTTACAAAAATGGTCCTCTGTGAATTCCACTTCAAACAAAGGAGATTATGTTTATCTCTCATGTATACACTAGGTGCTGTGCGTGTCTGAAAACAGTCCCATGTTAACAACATTACGATGCTTGGTAGCTTGTAGATGGTTAAAAAACGCTCACCGGAGTATTTTGTCCATGCAACTTGTAATGTCACATAAAGACCTACGAATAGTCAATTTGTCTTGAAACCCTACAAGTTACCATTAGGGAAATTCACAGAAAATGGGAATTTAAAGCTTTCAAGGGATATCTCTCTTTAGCCTGCCCAAAATGGGTTAAGACGTCGACTTTTGAATACCCTTACTACTTACAAAAATGTTTCCGTATAAATTGTACGCGCGATAAAAGAAGGCACTTTTCTTTGTGGTGTACCCTTTGGGTGCTGTTGGTGTGCAAAAACAGCCCATTTTATCACAATTTTGACCTTCAGCAGCCCGGGGAGGGTTAACTAATGCTGACCGGAATATTTTGTTCATGCGACTTGTAATGTCACACCAAGACCTGCAAATAGCCGATTTTTCTTGAAAACCTACAAGATGTTGTTAGAGAAATCCACAGAAAACGGGTATTTTAAGATTTTAATGGGTATCTCTCTTTAACCAGCCCAAAATGGGTTAAGACGTCAGATTTTGAATACCCTCACCACTTTCAAAAATATTTTTCGATCAATTTTGCGTCCGATAAATGAAGGCCCCTTTCTCTCTGGTATACCGTTTGGGTGCTGTTGGCGTCTAAAAACAGCCCATTTTATCACAATTTTTACGTTTAGCAGCTCGGGGAGGGTTAACTAATGCTGACCGGAATATTTTATCCATGCAACTTGTAATGTCACACCAAGACCTGAGAGTGACCAATTTTTCTTGAAAATCTACAAGACTCGTTTAGAGAAATCCACGGAAAACACAAACTTTTGAGCATTATGGGGGTATTGCTGTTTAACCAGCTCAAAATGGGTTAACGCTTGGTTTTCTGAACACCCTTATTACTGACAAAAATGATCCACGGTGAATTCCACTCCCAATAAAGGGAGTTATGTCTATCTCTCGTGTATTGTTTGAGTGCAGTGGGGGCCTGAAACCGGCCTATTTCATCAATATTTCGATGTTTGGCAGCCTGTGGAGGGTTACCATATGCATCGCCTGATATGTCATGTGTACCAAAGGGTGTGCCACAGAAAGGTCTAGCAATGACGAATGTATCAAAAAAATCTACTAGACATGTTTCGAGAAAGTGCCGATAAACCCCAATTTTGGTAGTTTTTTGCCAATTCTGACGAAATAAGGGTTAAATCGAAAATTCCGCTTCGGTACATTTTTTAGATTTTGTGCCCCTCTATGCGTGTGCAAAATTTCGTGAAAATCGGTTCGAAAATGGCTTCTGAATCGTACGGACAAAATGTGTGGAAAAAAAAGAAAAAACAAAAAACAAAACCCCCCCCCCAAAAAAAAATAATAATAATAATCCGTAGAAAAACAATAGTCTTTTCCACAGGGAAAAGCCTAATAATCTGGCAACAGCAAGAAAGCGAAAAGAAATCCTATTCAGATAATAATAAACAATCTAGACATCCAATTAAGCGCCAGACAATAACCACGATTAGATAATGTTTCGTTTGTGAGAAAGGCGCGGATGAAGCTGACCTTCATCAGATGTCAACATATGATATGGAAACCAAACTATGATCAACGAACTGCGAGATGCCCAACTACTTGCAAGGATTTGTTGGTGGAGATCTCATAGCTATGGACGCGAAGTATCATCTAAAATGTTTGACTGGCCTTAGAAATCTGTATCACCATCACACGAGTAAGTTACACCGGACACGAGTTAGTAACGAGCGAACCGAGAGCATTTTTGAACTCACTAGATTCATTGAAAAATCTGTTAATGCCGAGACTTTCCTCCTCAAATTATCCGAGTGCACTCGCTGTACGTTAGTCGTCTTGGGGGAATTGGACATCAAAAGACTATCAATAAAACCAGATTGAAGGAACAGTTACTTGAACGATTTTCTGGTACATAGGTGCAATATGATAGGCGGAGCATCGTTGCAATATTCAAAGTGGGGATGAAAGACACGATAAAATATGCCCTGAAAAAGCGCGACCTTTCTGATGATGCGCCAATGCTGGCACGCGCGGCAAAAATCATTAGAAAAGATGTCTTTCATCGTGGAGGATATACCTAATTCACCTGTGAATGTCCGGCACACGCTAAGCCGAGAACCACAGCTACAAATTAATATTGGCATCAAAATACATGCGCTGACTAGAAGCAAGAAACTCTTCCAACAGTTACACCCAATGGGTATCAGTGTTTCTTAAGACAGGGTGATGCAGCTTGAAGACTGGCTCGCCACAGTTGAATGCGAGAGGTTTGAAGATGAGGTTGCAATAACTCCAACTATTCTTCGGAAAGGCAGCTTTACTGTAGGAGCTCTTGACAAGACCACGATCCTAGCTCAACCACGTCAAAAACATCTTTCCACGGCATGGGAATAAGTATTTTCCAATTCCCAAGCGAGGGGGGAACCTGGTGTGACGAGACAACCTGTTGCAATACCATCATCTGGGTCTCAGACTCATTCGCGTCCAGACAGTTATGCTTCTGTTCTTGCTGTTTCGCCGAAGACCACCGATTTTGCTGTTCCACGTAATGTTCAAATCCGTTTTACCATGTGCAAGACGCGACGAATATGACTGGGTAGAACATGGTCTTTAACATGTCAATGATACGGAACTGGACAAGGAGAATTCGATGACATGGCCTGCCTATCATGCCTCTAAGCAAGATGCGACAGTAGAGCCGTCAGCTATATGCGCATTACTCCCTCTGTTTTATGAAAGGTCGGCCACACCTGCAATGATTAAGCCTGGCATGGATGGCCAAAAGCAGGGAACAGAGTATCTTGACCCAGGGCAAATCTCAGAAACAACATTTGATCAGCCCCTATTTTCGCTCGCCAGGTACGTACAATCGAACCGGCCAGATACGTATGGAGAGAAAGTCCACGTGGTTATGATGGGTTGATTACACATTGGGATGGCTTTATGGAACAATGTGAAGATTTGTTACAGGGCTTCGGGTGGACAGCAACCCTTACTGAAGCTGAGGTGGCTTCATCTAGAATTACTGATTCATTCCTGAAAGCAGCACACCTGACCAGAACTAGACACGCTCTCCAAGTTACACTTTTAACCCTTAAGAAATGCATTGGGGTCCAGCGGTGCAAACGATAACGACAGTTTTAATAAGTGGCATGATAGAATGTGCGAAAACTGTTCCACATTCAAGTTCTAAGCTCTGATTGCGCAATATGAGATCCTCATTCCCATAATTGTAAGAGTCCCCTAGGCGAGAAACTTCACACAGTACATTCGTGTTCTGAACTACGCTAGGTGGCTGGGCGTCTGTATCAGCGACATGAATCTCTGCCGAAACCAATCAAATGAATTTGAGATTCGCCATCACTGGATAATCTCAAAGTCGACTCACATATATTCTGTTATCCCCGTCGAGCAAGCGCACGAGCAGGATAATAAAGTTGTGAAAGGATCCGGTTGTGCAGTAGGATTAATTGAAAATCCAATCGCCTCAGGCGTTGGTTGACCCCTGGACCAGAACTTGAACGACTCATGAAGCAGTTCGAGGATGAATACATGTACATTCTTGATGATGACCCGGAAAAGCTACGAATTTCGAAGTCCATGAATAGGAACTCGTAGCGTAGAAAACATTCCAGCGACAGGTTGACAGCCTATCTGAAGTAAAAAAGAAAATGAGCAATCTCTTCCTGGTTGACTTCTCCAGTTACTACCTCTTGACAGTCGCCAGCGCACGAGGTAGGGCATAGTGAACACAATCCGAACACTGTAACACATCGGTACGAAACAGTATCAGGAGTAGGTGACGACAGTCCTTGTGGATCGCAGTAGCTCCATACATGATCCGATTTCAAAGAATTCGCTACGCTTATTGGCGACAAATGTTAAAGCTACATCCAAGGACGGCAAGAAAGTTAAAGTGCTTGAGAACAATATGACACTCGTCTGACAGTTATATATCTCCTTACAAAATAGGTATGGCGATGTCAATGAATTCTTTGAATACGAGGTTCAGTCATATTCTCCTTACCTGTCTGACTTTGGCAATCTGAACCTGTCAGGTACAAAATTGCAATTGCTGCAATGCATCAGGGCGCCGTACCAGACACACCCGCCTGTAACATTTGACTGCAAAGTCCGAGACGGAGCTGTGATAGTGCACTGCTTGCCTGTAACAAATGTCAGGAGATTCCACGAATATACAGACAAAGGGTTCATTCCCTACATGGAACAACTGCAGACCACAGAACGATTGGACCCTGTGTGGGACGCATACAGCCCGATCTATTTAACTAGGGAAAAACGAAAGAAAGGTGTGCGAAGAAAAGTATCTGGCGACACCAAGCTGCCAACGAACTGGAATGACTTCCTCCAGGATCCAAGAAAGAACTGTTTGAATATTTTTCCTCAAAGGTGGCAGGGTTCAACTGTCCTGCAGACAGTTCGGCATACATCACAGCTGGAGAGAAGGTTGAATGTATTGAAACAGAGATCGAAATGTCCAGCTTTAACCATGAGGAGACCGCTACGAGGATCGTGGTGCACGTGACGCATGCACTGGAAAATGGTTCAAAAATTGTCCAAGTGCGCACTATGGACACAGACATTTTTTGCTGTCCTTACTGGCGTGTTTCACGATCTTCATAGATTAACTCAGATGTAGACTCTGCGCCGCCTACGGAGTGGGAATGAACTACACACATTACAGTATCAACGCATCTGTGCACGTGTCGGTGAACCTAAATCAAGGTCCCTACCCATGTTCCAAAGTTTCTCGGGAGATACCACGTCAGCATTTTGTGGGTAAACAAATCATTCTGGCAAGCATAGCATGCAAATGGTTTTGTCACAAATGCTTTTGTGCATCTAATCACACGTCGTGTTGATTTGGATTCTGAAACATTACAGAAGATAGATCGACAGGTTATCACGGAGTATGACAAAACACGCAATTTGACCGATGTAAACAGGACACGAATGGAGCTCTTCTCACAGCAAAGTCAAGAAGCTGTAGACAACCTTTCAACTACTCAGAATGCACCTCTGCAACACACAAACAGGGCCGTGTACCAGGCTGGCATCTGGCCTACCAGCATGTTGGCACAACAAAAATACAACTAGATATGCTTGGAAAAAGGCAGTCGAATCTTGAGAACCTGTCTGAACAACGGCCCCCAAAGCTTCTCGTCTTTGCAGAGAATTAAAAAGAGACAATATAGTTTGCAAATGTAGCAAGGCTAATCTCCCTTGCACATCTCTACGCCGGTGTACTTGTAAATGTTCTACCGGATCATCAGATGACGTTCGATTAACTTTGGTAAATTCTTCCAATAGACTGAAAAAAACATGGATTAATTACCTCATGATGTTCAACGATATGTGCCTATGTTAATAACCATCTTGCATTGGGTCACCTTCTTAAAATTTAAATGTGTAATTGGTTAAAGATCAAGGTTAGTCACAGCAAACAATCCTGGTCTGATGCCACATTTGCTAATCTACATAAATGTGCAATATATTTATGCCATAGTCAGTTGTGAGGGATAGTCATCCGGGATGTTTAGCTCTGATGCTGGAGAAGGAGTTACATTAGTAATGTGCCTACCTCTCTAAGAATCAAGTTCAGTGACCAACAAAATCCAATTTTTGACATATCATTTTTTACTTTTCACGACAAAGTTGCAATATCTAATATTTATGGTTTTTGTTGGCAGCCATATTGGATTTTGGACGCCATCTTACAAATAAGTGACATGTGCAAAGTACCTGGCCCGGAATTAGTTTCACTGACCGCAAAAAACCCTGATTCGATACCTCATTTGTCTATTTGTGACGTGACTTCTACTGCCAGAGATATATGATATTCCAGTTTCGCTGGCGGCCAGTTTGGATTTTGGTCGCCATCTTGGAACATAGGAAACGGCCAAGATGACTCCGAGGCTAAACTCAATTGATAGGTCTAAAAGAAGCCCCACACAAAATTTGGTGCTTTTGTCCGCCAAGTAACATTAAAGTTGCTAGCTAACTAACTATATTATCAGGTCTCCTGTCCAGGAGACCTGATGATAGAAGAAGAGTTCTTTGTTGGATTTTCTCAGGATTTTGTGAACATTTGGACGATTCAAAAAATTTCAAATCGGCGCTGTTGAAATCGAATCGAATCATGCAGACTGTTTCAAATCGAGTAGAATTTTGAAGGTTCGCAGTGCCCTTGTGTTGTGGATGGGAAAGCGGACAGACACTTTTGATCGGACCGCGATCCAGCTGCGATCCGGTCGAAATTCATTGTCTGCTTTTGTAATCACATAACTTTACCTGTCATGCTGTTTCCTATATATTAAATATCAACTCATCTACACCCACAGTTAGAGAGAAACACCAGTTATTTCTCTTGGTAATTTGAAAAAAATACTTGAAAATTCTCGAAGGCGCTCCGTCTTTTTCACCATTTCTGAAAGGTTGTTTTAAACCTTTACCCAATGACTCAGCCGTATCAGTCCACGTAATATACAAATTGAGCAGATGGAAGATAAATATTTTTTTTAAAAAATCAAGAAATCCATTTCATGTGACCCCTCATTGGAACGAGCTAAATTCCAATGAGTGGTCACATGATGTGGGTTCGATGAATTTTTAAGAAAATTTTAAAAACTATTTAAAATAATAAATTTTGTTATTGTGAGCAGTGGGTTAAGCGTAGAACGCACAGTCAGTATTCTGTGGTTCAGAACTAGTTTCGCTAGATCGGAAGTTACACAGTTACACAGTTTGTTGGTGGCCTAATATGGTATATATGCTGTCAGTTAATTCCATATTGGAAGAGAGCGAAGCTCGTGTCGAATATGAAATTAACTGACACCACATATACCATATTAGTCCACCAACAAACCGTGTAACGAATATATCTTACCGACTGCTGCATCATTGCACAGAACTAATAACAACAGCGATCAAAATTAAATGACACAATTCTCACAATGTGTTCACGTGTCTTTGCCTTGTTACAATTTATGGGAGAGTGCCTACAGGCACTCTCCCATAAATTGTAACAAGGCAAATTCATACATACCAAACAGTTTCATTTCGAAGGTAACATGACACACATCCACACAATATGAAGCCTTTTAAGTTTGCCTAACTTGCACTTCAGACGAAATATGGGCTTCCAACACTCAATCTTTCAACTTGAAGCGTTTATCGACTGCCGCCATTTTGAATGATCAATGAACAAAGGGGAGATTACCCATAGCTGTCAGCGTATATTGATGTTGACAGGCAGTATATGGTTTTATATGCAGTCTGCATGTGACGTCTTTGAACCAATGAAATTCCCAGATTCTTGCAGGAGGTAAGATATCGTATGATGCTGCCGAAAAGAGTTATTTACAAATACATTCTACATGATTCCAATAAACACCTACCTGCGACAGGCGGTCCACATAAGTATGCAATTCCACTGGTAAGGGCAGTGATTCCCATTGCATCAGGCAAATTTTCAATTCCAACAAAGAGTATAGTAATGACGACCCGCACTGCGACTAACACTCCGGTACAGCTACCAAGAATGGCAACCAAGACACCCAATATGGCATGAATCTGTACATAGTTATACAATGGAAAAGTGATAGCGATAATTATAATTGGCACAGTATGTAATATTGATAGGTTGATAAATGTTGTATTACCAAGTATCCCTGCTATTTTTTCAAATGGACATTCCATTGCAAATAAAAGCGTCAAAAAGCTAGCAACATCTGACTCGGATACCCCAACGGTTATGAAAAATACAGGTGCGAATGTATAATACATTGCAAGGTTAAAAGAAAAGAAAAAAAAACTCAGAACGTACACGATAAATGCAATGTTGTTGAACAATTTAACGTAAGATTCGAAAAATCTTCTTGTTTTCGATCTCTTTCGCGAATGTGACTGAATGGGGTGGGTTGGGGTATTAAGACTGAGATTCACAATGCTTCCATCAGGTAACGCCGTCTCGGAAGTTCTCTGTTGAATATGAATGACTAATGGCTTATTTTCTAAACTTGGCATATCTATAGGATGTTCTTGACAAATGTATTCTTCTGTGGCACAATCCTTTACCGCTGTAATTGTTTCTAAGTTGGAACCAACTGTAACCGAATCTGACACCTCTTCATGCTTGTCTTCCCTTGTTGTGCTACAAGAGTGCTCTGATGTATCTAAACATATTGGTGGTCTACACAAGGCACCCAAAACAACAATTTGAAGACATATACCCGAAACGATAAACAGTGATCCTCTCCAAGAATATATATTGATTAGCACATTAATCAACAATGGCATTAACGATGTTCCAAAACTTACTCCTGTTTCAGTAAAGCTTACAGCAAAAGGCATATATTTCTTGAAATACAAACCTGTCAATACAAAGGCAGGTATGAAGCACAAACATAATCCAAAACCTGAAATAAAAATATTACTTTTATTAAAAATCAATGTATTCGCACAGGAAATGGGTCGCAGGAGCATATGCTGTTTGCGCAGAATTGTTTATCGCAAGGAGACTGGCGTGCAGGAATGTATCGTCGGGACAACGGTTGGAGTCGCGACAAAACACAAACACAACGAGAATACTAAATAGATTTCAGATCGCAAAGCGATGTCCAGAAGTTATTCAACAAAACCAAGCACAGGAAACGCCGGGTGGCCACGCGGAGGTGAGAAGGGGCGTGGAACGTAAGTATCAAAATGTCACTCAGTTTCAGCTTTATGAGGTTAATTTAATTTTGGACGTTTGTAGACGCTGATCTGAATTAACGTCATAGTAAACAATGTGTGAGAAATGCGTGACGACATCATTTCAAGTATTCATTTAGTTGTATGTGGGATATTCGAGCTTTATCTGCAGTAGTTCGGGTGACTGGATTGATCACAAAATGGAGGTGATCCAGCCCCCCCCCCCCCGCCCCTAAGCTGTTTATGTCACATTTGAAATCGGATATTCAAAATATTTTGTCACCTTCATATTTGACACCATGCGCACAAAAATGTCATGTAATTCAAACTTTGTGTGTGAAATTTAATTTCAACGTTCTGTGGCCCTGGTCACTGTTAACGCCATAGCGTTAAATATGTTCTGTACATGAGAATGAAAATGCGTGACCACGACACATCATATAAGGACCCCAGCGGGCCGTGGGTCCACAAAGGGTTGCACGTACCCAATCAGGTAAAAGTGTTCCAGAACAGAATTCTCAATGAAGTCAAGCGATACATTACGTGTACATCTCATTTAAAACTGATACCAGTATTGCTGTTTGCTGTTATGTAACAGTTGTGCTTAAACCAGACTAATCAGCCTGAATGACTGCTGGAATATTTTCTGGTTCACCACGGTGATTACTTAAAAAAACAAATAAGATATAAACTTAATTACTATCTTCTCTCTCTCTCTTCTCTCTCTCTCTCTCTCTCTCCCTGGTAACAAATAATTCAGCTAAATTGTTAGGTTGTAGGGCTATGCAGTTAAACTGATGATTGATTGAAGGGAGTAATTAAAGTACATGTGGATTGAATTAACCACTAATTGCACAAGGTGTGAAATAACATTTGGGTGCTGCCACAAAGCAAGTGAACCTTTTATCCTCCAAACACACAGCTGCTTTAACACCTCTGCACATAATGGTTGAGGGAAAACAAGAGACTGTAATCAACATTTTCAATCATTTTTATTATTATTTTAGCCTAATCATAATTATAACCGCATGTAGATCACAAATTCAGCAGAAAACAATTGTTTTTCTTATTCAGTAATGACTAGCTTTGGATCAATCAGGCGATCGACACACACCTCCCCGGTTAAACGCGTTATTCTACCGGCCAAAAAATAACGCAATTTTCCATCCGCCAAACCACCCGAAGTCTCCATTCAATAACGGATTTCCCAATTTTCTTGGAGGAGAGGGGGGGGGGGGGGTCCCCACCCCAAACCACCTATCATCGCTCATATATATAAAAATCTCTTTTTTCGAGCGTGCTTTTTCAACTTTGTCTTCAATATCTGTTTTGTAAAATGCGCGTTTAGTATCATAAGTGCGTTTTCATTAAATTGCTGACTGAAAGTTTTACTGCATTTAGTGAACATAAAGTATTGACAAAGTAAGTTATTTATTAGTGTTTAAGATCACATATTTCTGCTCAATGGCTAATCAAGACCACGACAGTTTACGGGTGGAGGAAGCCGGAGTACTCGGGGAGACCCACAGAGCATTGGCGAGCAATCGTCAGCTCCCCAAGATACTAACTCCACACAAACAGGGTTAGCAATGGTTGAAGACCAGTGCACCACCGACGTGCAATACGTTTTAGTACACAACGCCACCGCGCCACCACGTGGGCAGTGGGGGGGGGGGGGGGGGGTGAAGTGTCTTGCCCAAGGACACAGCGCGATTGCCTGACAAAGTAAGACTTAAGGATATACCAAATGAACTCACCACGAAAATACACTGTTGCTCAAGTCACACAGTGAATGCGGGCGATCAAGAGATGAAAAATAAAAATATTAATAATAACTGATCTGCAACTGCTAAAGCATGTGAAACAACCATCCCAAAAGAGCCTAATTATACACTTTATATAGAGGATATTCACGGAAATTTGATGAATACCGAAAATATCTCGTGAGTAGCTACAAAGAAATATGAGGATCTTCACGAAGCTTGCATAACAGTGCCGTCTAAATTGACAGTCACGGACCGATAGGTGTGGTTTAGTTCCAGTTGACGCAGAGTACCTAGATGAATCTCTTTGGGGTATGGGGTGTTATTATTGTTCAAAGTGAAAGCAAAGACACTGTATTTGAGGAGGATATTGGGAAAGTGGAGGAAAGATGATGCTAAATGTGCAGCTTAGCAGTAACAATACTAAATATTGCCTTGCCGAATAAGACTCAGTGTGAAATTAACGGAAGAAAAACGAGAGAGAAGGATGAGGAGGTACAGGAGGGAAAGGGTCTGTATTGTAGTTGGGGAGATTGAAAAATCGTATGAAATTATAAAATAGTCTATGCCTGAATTGTGGGATATTAGAAGGGGCGTGGGGGGAATGCCACTGCAGGGATAGGGTTGGAATAGGTCTCCCCGTCAGAAGTCTGAAGCAAATCGATGGATGAAGTGGAACATAATTTCATAATTTACAAGGAAACCGTTGAATCATGCACAAATGAACGTCAGTGATTGACAATGTTTATATTTCTAACTTAGTTGCGAGTGCTTTTTAACTGGTAGACTGCTACATTGTCTTTGTTCACCACGCGTTCACATGTCTTTGCATTGTAACAATTTATGGGAGAGTGTCCACACTCTGCCATGAATTGCAACAATGTAAATCTTTACAGACTATATGAGGTACATCCACATAATATGAGGTCTTTACCAGGGGTGGCGCCAAGAGGGGTGGGGGTGGGGGCTACAGCCCCCCCCCCCCCCGCCGGGGGGTCCACTCCCCCTGTCGGAGATTTTTTTAGTTAGTCCGTCGGAGAGTCTCGTAAACCCGACTTCACGAGAAAATTTCCGACAATCGAATGTAGATATCTCGTCTTGTCAGTCTCGAACCCGTGCAGCACTGGAACTTTGATAGAGAACAGTGATTCTCACGAAATTCCTTAATGTCGTTCGTCAAACTGGCTTTATAGATGAAATATTTCCCGACCTTATTATAATATGTTTACTTTAACCCTTTACCTAAGGTAACGGCCAAAACCGTCCAGCGCTATTCTCAAAAATCGCCAATTAATTTTCATTATTTTTTTCATTTTTTGTCTCAAAAACATAAGTTATGACCCCTCGTTGGAACGAGCTCGTTGAAAAAAATTAGTTATTCAAGAATTATTTTTGCAAGTGTCGTCCGCTTTTCGGGTTAGGTAAAGAGTTAAATAATCAATAAACATACTCAATTTGCTTCTATTTTGGTTCTCCAATTTACCAATTTTCACTCATTTTCCTTCGTTTGGGAGGTCAAATGTTATAGCCCCCCCCCCCCCCGACGGAGAGGTCAGCCCCCCTGTCGAGAAATCCCTGGCGCCACCCCTGGTCTTTACAATGCGGAACCCTCACTTCAATCTGAATCCCAACTTTGGACTTCCAACACTCAACCAGTTAAGGCAGTGAAACAAATACATGCATGTGTACATATTCTATTTCCAGTAACACCACGGGTGTCAGCTTTAAACAAGTATGCAGACTCTGCACAAAAAATCTATAAACTATCATCACTTGTCAAAATAACGATGAGAGATATAGAGGATATTCACGAAAATTTGATGAATACCGAAAATATCTCGTGAGTGGCTACAAAGAAATATGAGGATCTTCACGAGCGACGCAGTCGCTCGTGAAGATCCTCATATTTCTTTGTAGCCACTCACGAGATATTTTCGGTATTCATCAAATTTTCGTGAATTTTCTTTTTATTTAATGCTCTACGACTACAAACTCTCCAATTTGTGGCCTTTATTTGCCATTAAGGCGCAAAATTTATGTGCCGAACCGGCGTCCATACAAAAATTACAACAACCAAACTCCAACCATTGGAATGTGTGAATATCCGCACAAAAAGTAGTCCCGTCTTATTTCTCCCCTAACTTTACGATTTACCAAGGCTGGCGAATTGAAATAATCGCAATGTGTTTCGAAGAAATAGAACAATAACAAAAAACACCACTTTCTTATTTTCAATAACAAGACACGTCATTTTATTTTTTTTGAACTCAATGCACTGAAGACGTGTGAAGTTGAACTGAAGAAATTTGAAAGTGATTTCGGCTTTTCGCTGGAAGGTGAATGAGAAAGTCAAACTTTGAAACCGCTGATTTAATGAATTGATTTAGTCACTGTCACTATCAATTATTCGAATTCGTTTGTATTTGGGACTCTGGAATTCATTACTGATGTGCTGACTCGTTTAAAGTACATGTGATTCGTCATCCGAACCTACGATGAAATATCGATTTCTAAATATCATTTTGATATTTCGTTTTGCCGACCGACAGGGGAATATGACTTAATTTTTCAGCGTGAATTCATGCCTGAGCATTAAATAAAAATCTCTTTTTTATGAATTTCCCCAAAAGTGAATGAAAAAAGAAGTTTTCGTCCTGTCGGAATCCGTCTTCTTGGGATATTTCAACCATTAATTAGTTTTGTTGGAATGACACATCTCAGACATCTTACAAGTATAAATAGTGAACGTATAGTTTCTTGCCTGATGTTCCATATAGGAGTTAAAATGGGGGATTTTTTTTGCTTGCATTAAGCCTGTTATGCTTTTTACAGGGGATTGTTATGGTGAGTTAACATCACCATAACAATCCCCTGTAAAAAGCATAATAGGCTTAACCCTTTACCCAACGTAACGGCCAAAACCGGCCAGCGCTATTCTCAAAAATCGCCAATTAATTTTCATTATTTTTTCATTTTTTGTCTCAAAAACATAGGTTATGACCCTTCGTTGGAACGAGCTCGTCGAGCTCGTTCCAACGAGGGGTCATAACCTATGTTTTTGAGACAAAAAATGAAAAAAAATAGTTATTCAAGAATTTTTTTTGCAAGTGTCGTCTGCTTTTCATGTTAGGTAAAGGGTTAATGCAAGCACTACAGCGGGAATAAATAAAGACAGTGTTCCCATGCGGTTGGGGGTTCTTAATTTTTTAACATGTTTCCTTTTCACAATGTTTATTTTTTGTGAAATAATCTCTTCCTTTAAACCCACTTCTACTGTATACCCATCTACATATAGCTCCATCCATAGTGTATTTCAAACTGAGAACAATGTCAAATACGCGGCAATTAAAAATGTCTTAAAACATGCCTGGCTGGCTTCACACCACGTTCACCGACATTTTACAGAATGAGGCTCGTGGGCAAGGGTGGCACTAGAGGAGATGGTAGACCCTCATAAAACAGGCTTTTATCCCACTTTCTTACCTCACCAACCTGCTTCCTTCAGTGTCCCCATTCAAATAAAAAAGTAAATTTATTCATCCCCACCACCCCCCTCCCCGTCCACACACACATCTTCACACACACTACGTGAATTGTTATTGATTTCAATAGCAAATCCGGAGGAGGGGTATGGCCAGCGTACATCAACTGTCAATCAATCAACAAGGGACGAAAACAATAAAGAAGAAACGAAAACCCTTTTCGGAATAGTTTGGGCCTTAGTTTCATTGGACGGTTTAAAGAGGAAGAAATGTATTTATCCGCTCTCTTAAATGCTAGCTTGATGGGCCATTTCTTGTGAGAAAAATACAAATAAGCGTAGAAATATTATCGTAATGGAATAATGTTGTGTTTCCGAACATATTTTTTTGTTTATTGGTTGAGTTTGCGATCAGGAGTTTATTTGCGTAACTATATTATATCGCTGCACCACTCGCTGCTATCCGTTGATGCATGTCGTCGGTGTTGTGTTTGAAGTATGGTTTTCCCACTCATCGATAATTAGCCTCGATAGGCGGGTGATGGACTGGTATATTACAGCGTAATCATCGGGCGTGACGAAGGCGGGTTTTAAATGGAGCGTACACGTAGTGTTTTGAATTGGACAGTAAATTTCAGGGACAAAATCACGTGACTTCCGGGTCACAATTGCCGATACAATTGCAATCGGCTTATCCCCCTCTAGGAATCTTTAGGCTGAATTAAACAATCAAACAAACGTCAAATGCGTTCGTTTTTTATTGCAACCCAACTCGCATCTCAGCTTTGCGTGATATTTTCATATCTCCATATCACTCGCATTCTGTCTTTTTAGAGGGTTTTCAATACGCTCAGGTAATAATCTTGTTATTTCAGATCGAACTCTCCCGATTTCGTTGTAACTTGTCCAATTCGGCGATTACATGTACCTTCATAGAAAAACCGCAGATATAACCGGCGATCTTGTTGATTATATTGGTGCAGTTTCATAAAGATATACATGGACACGCAGCTAGTGAAGTTCAAGAATCAAAACGAAACACAGCTTTTGAATTATCCTAGTTTTAGGTGTAATAAATAGTAATCAAAAGTTTGCTTGAAAATAGGTGATACAGTACTGATATGTTGCTCCCGGGTCGTTTCGCCCCAATTTCAGTTCGCCTCTCGAATCGTTTCGCCCCAGTCCTCATTCGCCCCTGGTCATTTCGTCCCACAGACAGAGGTGACTGGTTTCGCCCCTAAATTTAAATTTTATTTTGGTAATGCAATGTAAATGTTTCCTTTAGTACTTTAGTTTTTTGTCCCCAAAAGATTAACCGAAATAAACAATTTCCATTGAAATTTTCATAGTTATTACTAAATTGAAAATTTTTCCTGTACCTGCATTGGCCGATATGTGAAATCAGACAAATAGAGAGGGTCTTCTAGAATGCCCAAAGTACCAGTCCAACAGAATAAGATTCACTGGGAGTATATTGGGGAAGTGGGATGGAAGAATGAAGGACATGTGGGTAGGGGGAGACTCAAAGGAGAGGGTTAGTATACTAATCAGAGAGATTGGGAAGAATGGGGCGAGGGATGTCATCAAGCAGTTCGTCTCCCAGTGTTGGGAGGAGAGGAGAAGTGTGGGAATAGTGAGGCAGTTGGGAGTGCAGGGGTAACCAAGGCCTTCTCGTCCGAGAACCGCGACAAATCAGCGGCTGGCCAAAGTGTTATTATTATTATGGTGGTATGTCAATGAGGTATGGGTTAAATAAAAGCAGAACATGCAGTGATATTATGTTTTATTCCTGTTTTACTTATGTATTTGTTTATATTTTTACAGTTTAGTATTCCGAAACACAACTTTTGACATTTGAGTATAATTTGTACATTTATATAACATCTATAACAATGCATTACAATTATCAATCGGTCTGTGCCGTTTCTCTTCTGTGGGTCTTTTGCTCTTTTCCCCTGACACCTCTAGATGTATGTTTTCACAAAGTTTGAGTCATTCATCTCAATGCTACCAATAAGAAATTTGTTTCGCACTTTTGTAATAATACCAATACATTCATCCAATGCAGCAGGTAGTGGATTTTAATTTTCGGGCGTTGCTAAAAATTGTTTTCAAGATGGTGTGTTGTGTCCGTATTAGTTATATGCATTATAATGTTACTTGGTGGAGGAAAGTACTTTAAAAGATTAAAACAATTTAATAATAAAACCATTGCCGTTTCGCCCCCTCATACTCGAGTCAATTGCTCCAATATAGAGGACGAGACGACTCGCGGCGAAACAACACGTCAGCCGGGGTGAAGGGCATTGGGGCAAAACTATCCGATATCGATAGGTTACTTTACGGTCCAGTCAGAAATCAAAGCAAAGTACTTTGTGATGTCCATCTTTGTTTATGAACAATGGTTTGTAGTTTTGTAAACCACCCCCCCCCCCCCAAAAAAAAAAACAAAACAACAAAAAACCGAAAAAACTTATAACCTTTTTAACGTCATCGAAAATAACATATCATCGTTTTTCGGGAACATGAATATTCGGTCTGGGGGAAAACTCGACCTGGGTAGATTCATCCCAAAGAAAAGCAATACAGTTATACATCTGTGAGATATTTTTGACACGCTACAATGCATTTTTTTCACTCCTAAAAAAAATATATATTGTATAATTATCTCTGCAGTAATCCACGTTCGAAGGGAGCACGGCAGCTCAGTGGGTAGAGGTGCAAGCTGTGAGGTCCTCTGTTCGAATTCCACCTGCAGCAACGGCATTGTGTCCTTGGGCAAGACACTGCACCCTCATTGCCCATGTGCGGGCACAGTGGCATTGTGTTCCAATGCGTACAGTACGTTGGTGGTGCACTTGTCTTCAACCAATGTTAACCCTGCTCGGGTGGATTTAGTATGTTGGGAGCCTGGCAGTTGCTCGGTGGTTCTCTCCGGGTACTCCAACTTCCTCCACCCATAAAACTGTCCGACACGAGGTGGCCCTGAGTGTCAAAAGTGCCATTAAACCCCAATGAATGAATAAATAAATCTACGTGTGATGTGTTCTATAAAAGACTGTCATCAGTGAAAATTGCATCCAAACTGTCTTTCAGAAATATGTGACCTTAAACACCAATAAATAAATAATAAATAGAATACACCACCCCACACCTGCTTTCATTCACCTTGGTATCCCTTGGTTTGCCTCCCTGTTTAGTATGCCCGTCAGAAAAGGAGTGATTTTTTTTCTAAAATAGCAAAACAAGAAACAGTAATTTTTAACAGGTAATAAGAAAATAATTTTCATGAAGCGCAAGATTTTATGTTAGTTAATAACTGAAAAAACTCAGGGTGATATTTGCAAATTTAATTGTCATTTGTAATCAATACTTGATCAAGGGTCTGACAAAGCACATTATACTATCCCAATGTTAGCTACTGGACATAACCACACAACTTGATGTTATAGTCCAGGCACATTAGACATAAAAATGAGAAAGTAAGGAAAAAAATCGGAGAAAGCTGATTTTTTTATGTTTCCGGGACACACATTGCGGATAAAGTGTGAAAAGTCCCCGCGAATCCGAGTTGAGCTTTTTTAGTTATAGCGTTTTTTTGATGGAAAAAAAAAAAATTTAAAAAAATTCGACCCAGCTCCATATTTCTCATTCTTATTCGCCTTAGTAGGGTGAGAATCATAAATATCGTGCTGAATTATATTGAGAATACATATCCCCAACAGAAAATGCCAACTTTGTACCAATCCTCACACTCAATGGTGAAATATTCACGAAAATGTACAAAATTACGAAAAAAATTTTATTGTTTTCATACACACAACGGTACACAACGTCCATTAAATCAAATCTACGACTACTTTGGGAGTTAAATTATATATCAAAAATTGCAGAAAATCAGTGGCTTTATAATGATATATAACAATAGTCATTTATTCCATAATGAACTGGTGAAACGTTGAAATATTAACCATACCCCCTAAACTCAAATTCAAACGGCATCGACTTTTCTCATTCAAATACCGTATTATAGCATCATTGTTTCAATTTCCATGTTCGATTAAATCACATAATGTGAGAAACAGGGACTGAACGTTTGTCCAGTGACGTTTGACCAGCCACTTTATATCAAAGCAGTGGAGATTGTGTCTTCGTCAGATAAGTTGACAAAAGTTTTCGTTAGACTCGGCGGCTTCCATATGATTATGTCATATTTAGGGGCAATTGGTTCGATCATGGCTGGTAGCGGCTTGGATGAACTTTGGGGGACTGTTTATGCTGGTGGGTCAATCCATCATTTGATCAGTGGTCATGCATATTCAAGAGCAGTTCTATAACACAAATTGCCATTACAAAACTTGTATTTGAAGAAAGCCGAACACTAGATAACATAGACTGCACAGAAGTCAATGAAATATTCTGTGGACTTGCCAGAGGTGACTGTTCAACAGCTGACGCTGTCAATCAAGAAAGTGTCAGCCATCTACTGTCAAAATTACACGAACTGCTCCAGAATGCGTCCGTAGGACGCACAGGAAAGCTTTGGGTACAATACTACGAGCAAATAGGTCTTCTCCAGTTGTTCTTGAGAGCAGAGCGCACAGGCGACTGGGAACTCCACACATATTGTGTTCGCAATATGATTCCAGTATTTCACGCAGGTGGTCATTTTGCATACGCAAAAAGTTCTCATCTCTATTTGCAGCAGATGAATGAGCTAACAGAAATAATGCAACAGGATGATTTGAAGTTGTTCACTGAGAAAGGTTACTTTACCATAAGGCGCTCAGATAAATTCTGGGACGGGATATATTCTGATCAGACCATAGAGCAGTGTTTAATGAGAATGTTCAAGCTCCCTGGTGGTCTCACACATGGCAGGGGAATAACCGATAGCACTGTTGCGAAATGGGTACATGGACTACCTCTTTGCCTTCCGATATGTAATGCTCTCGAAAATTTTGTTCATGTTCACACTGGTCATGGCGAACAACATCGGGATCTCCGTCAAAGTTCACAATTGACTGATGCCAATGATATCACCAAATTATTGAACTGGCTCAGAGTGCATTCCCCCTTTCAGAATAGAGATCCGCTACAATTAGTCTCTATAGCGACCGGGCTTGTGGCCGACGAAACTGTGAACTGTGACCAAGTTCGCAAAATTGGTGAATGTTGCGTATCGAATGTTGTAAACAAAACGTTCAACAGCATCAAACTACGACGTGTTGACACTGTGAAGTCTTTCGCATCGATGGCAAATAGCATCAAAGTCCGTGGAAGTAAGGTAGTGATAAGGTAGTGATTGACCCCACAATTCTGTTCAACCGCATCACATGTGTTATTCAGTCACAAGCAGAGATGGAAGAGTATCTCAAATATGAACTCGCCCCGAAACCACCAGCATTGTTTGATTCTGCTGGAATGAGGAAGACACAGAAAAGCACGCTCGGTAAGATCCTCAAAACATACGGTTCCGAGCAAACTAAAATCCCAGAACATTCTCTGTTTGTTGTAGATGGTGGATTTTTATTGAGGGCAGTTGTATGGCCTAAACAGTCGTCATATAAGGACATATGTACATCATATTCCAATTATCTAGTGAGACATTTTGGGGCGAACGTCGTGGTTGTTTTTGATGGTTATGCTTGTACAATGTCGACAAAGGGCATGGAACAAGCCCGTAGATCTAAAGACAGGTATTCCATTGATATCAATATCTCACCCGAGTTACCAGCCACCACACCCCAATCCGATTTCCTTGCAAATGACAAAAACAAAACCCAACTGATCGATCTTCTAATGAAGGAGCTATCTGCTATCAATATTCAGTCCAAGCAGGCCGAGGCTGATGCTGATGTACTGATAGCCGAAACTGCACTTGACATCGCTCAAGATGACAACAATGTTGTCGTTGTGGGAACAGACACAGACTTGTTAGTCATTCTTACCTCTCGAGTTCAACCTGGGATGTAATATTCACATGATGTATTCCATTACCCCAAACTTACTAGTTTCAGTTAGTGAAATAGCAACCAAAATGGGTGACCATAGAAGCAACCTCCTTGTAGCACATTCTATAAGTGGTTGTGACACTACTTCTGCACTCTTTCGAGTTGGTAAGAAGAAAGTATTCAGTACAATTGTCTCCGATGTTACTAGCGACTCACAACAGTATGTCAACACAATTTTGGCGGATGACAGTACACCAAGTGCAGTAGCCGCTGCCGGGGAACAACTTCTCCTGATCTTATACGGGAGTAAAACTGTTTCCTCTCTCGACCAAAGTAGATATGTCACTTACAAGCGTTATGTAGCAAAATTAAACTGAATAAACCCATCGACCTAACCTCACTCCCACCAAGCAGCGATGCTGCACAACAACATGTCTACAGATGTTATCTCCAGGTCCAACAATGGCTGGGCACTTCGCTTCCTCCGACGGATTGGGGGTGGTCGCTAGACAATGGACTTCTTGTACCGACTGCAGCCACAAAGCCATGTGCCCCCGATAACCTACTGAATCTGATCAGTTGTGGTTGCAAGAGTGCTTGTACAAAAAGGTGTGGGTGTAAGAAGGCAGGACTCTCTTGCTCAGGTTTGTGTAATTGCAGTTCGGATACTTGTAACAACCACAGAAACACTGTCCTGTCGGAAATTTCTGAGTTCGATGAATAATATGTATATAGGTCATGTCATTTCTGTATATAGCGTTGATAATAGTCAATGTGACTTAATCCATGTTGATTGATTTGTACATTCTGTAAATATTATTTATTGATTTTTGTACATTCTGTAAATATTATTTATTGATCTAATGCTGCCAGACACAGACGTGTCTGTTCGGTCCCAAGCCCGAAAATAGTTGAGTTCTCATGCTGACGAATTTTATGCCAAAAGGGGAACTCGGCCAGAAGCAGAGGGGGTCTTCCTTAATGTCTATTTTGTAAGCAATGATAAAAGTCTTCAAATGGTGGTGGATTTTTTATCGTCTGTCCAACTAACATCCCGTTCTGTACTACGACCCTTTGGGCAAATCCGTTAGGAAAATCGTCATTTTTTGCGTAAATCCGATACTTTTTTGTGAATTTTCAATAATTTTTCGCAGAAATTGTCACAGAATGCACATTTTCCTCCAGGTAAATGTATATTAGACATTATGTAGCTCGAAATACGCGTAAACAAAAAATGCAGTTGGATCAATTCGAGGTTACAAAGTTCGTGCGATTTTTTTTGATTTTTTTCAAACGCGTTTTCGAAAAAAGGCTGTAGAAAGAAAAGCTCAACTGGGATTTTAGGGGACTTTTGTCTAATCGTTCAGTGACATGTACTCGACATTCCCTGAAAAAATCAGCTTTCTCCGATTTTTTTCCCTAGTGAAACCTAATGTTCTTGGGCTATTAGTTTACCGTGATACAGGTGCTTAGCCAGAATATCAAAGTTCGGGGCAAGAGTAATATCTAGTGGGGGTGGGGCTGGGGCATAAATAATATGATCTGCAGCATCACCTGAGCCACATAGCAGTGAGATGGGTGCGAGGACAAGAGGGAGTGTGCCCCTCACATCAGTGGAGGGGTCGGGTCCCCCCTCCCCCCCAAAAAATTGAAATTCAGGACAACAAAACGCAATTTCCTTGGCTCGTGTCCACAATTTATAAGTAGCGAACAAGCATAAATATCTAGATATTAAAATGTCTTGTCGGATGTTCATTGTATGGGTTAAAAGGGGGAGGGGGTGACTGAAATGGCCCCTCAGCCCCCATGCTTATTTCTGCGCCACTGTTATGAACAGGGACTAATTCTAAATGGGTGGGTGTGTTTACAAATATTAATATTTTTTTAACACCTGATAACAAAGTAATACAAGTTTATGAACAACCACACAATTTACTTTTAATTTCAATACACCTAATTCTTAATAAAACATACAGGAATGTTTATTAATTTTGTGGAACGTTTACACTGTGTATGAAGCTTATTTGGGCCTGTATGTTTGTTAAAATTGCCCTTCCACTGGGGAGGAGTTCTTGAAATCAGTTTACACTGGATTGTTTGGTATTCCTTTGTGTACGACAATGTATTCATTGTAATAATCTTGATGCATAAGGCCCCACAAAGTAGATCTGTTTCTCAGGCCATTTTTTGTAAAATAGCATGCAGACGGGTGGTTTTTAATTTATTTTTCTTATTTTTGTAATTATTTCTTTGTCTTTAAAAGTGCATGTTCTAGGTTTGTTGTAGGTCTCATAATCTACAGAATAGCATTGGTGGTGGTGTATTCCATCCCTTGAGTACAAGAAGGCCTTGCAATACTATAGCCTACGCCTTGTTGCACTCAAGAGACAAATTTATCAGTTTTAATAACATGGGTAAATATCGGGCATGAACCATCTAATTTTTATTTTTTAACTCACCTTGACAAAGTCAAATTGGGCATATCTAAACGCCTTCCGTCCATTGTCCGTCCGTCTGTCGTCCGTGAACAACATGTTTCGGTCTTCTCCCCCAAAACTACTGGGCCAATTCAAGTGAAAGTTTGTGTGAGTGATGGTCCCAAAAGGGTATTGCATTTTTGTTCACCTCAACATGCCCAGCCCCATAGGAGGGGGTGGGGAAAATGCTCCAAAATATTTTTTTAAATCTTCTCATGAACCAGTGGGTACAGTGACTTGATATTTGATATAGGTCTTCCTTTTAGTGTGTAGGATCAAGCTTGTTCAGACGTAGTTCGTGAAGCAATATTTGGCTTTGTAATGGGAGGGGTTAGATTTTTGGCACCGCCCAAAATGTCTATACTACTCAAAATTTGCTAAGTACTAAATATTTGACACATCATTGTGAAATTTGCTTGCGACATAATTGCGAGAGCCTGGACAAGATTTCAGCAGTATGGTACGCCAGTAAGACTGCATGGTGGTGGTAGAGACAGGGCAACATCTGCAGCTGAAGACCGGCTTTTGATCATTCAGGCCCGCAGGAACCGCCACAGCCCCCCCCCCCCCCAGCTTCGCAGTGACCTTCAGAATGCATCCGGGGTAAATTTTCAACGCAGACTATCCGGGCAAGGTTGCACGAAGGTGGTCTCCGATCGAGAAGACCATGCATTCGCATTCCGCTCTCCCAGAACCGGCAGGCACGATATGAATGGGCCATGGACCACGTTGGTAGGACCAGAGAAGATTGGCGACCTGCCCTTTTTACAGATTGTATGGAGGTGCAGTGGGTGATAGATTCGTTCCGATGGACGATGATGCCCGTCTTCATGTTGCCCATGCTGTCGGTGAGTACCGACAGAGGGAGGGGATTGAGCGTATGGACTGGCCAGCAAGATCCTCTAACCTCAATCCAATCGAACATGTATGGAATGAGTTGCAGCTTGCAATGTCAGCCCGTCCAGTCCAGCCAAGAAGTGTCCAGCATCTTGGTGCCATGCTGGTCCAAGAATGGAACAACATCCCACAAATGACCACCAGGATCCTGATTGGGAGCATAAGAAGGCCTTGTCAATCTGTAATTAACAATAATTGGTCTCATACTCGATATTGAAACCATACCAATTCGCCCCGTCAACTTTTGGCATATTGAAAAATTTTCTCTTTTTCCAAAAATATCCATTTTCCATGGTTATCGTATTCGAAAGCTAAAACAAAATGTCAAAAACAAATAAAATCTAAATTTCTGTACTTAAATCATTAAAGATATAATTACAATATTTCAACTAAAACGTGAAACAGGTAGTTGGGTGTACTTGGTGCTGAGCAAACTTTGAGTAGTATATTTTCTGAGCCGGTGGTCCGATTTGAAATTCAGTATGTGGTATTATTGGGTCATAAGTACTTGGCTTGTGCAAAAAATAAAATCCTGCTTCCCCATGGGAACCCCAGGAGCTAAAAATAGAAATATTTTCAAACGCCCATATTTCCCAAACCACACGGAACAGAGAACTGTTATATGGTATGAAGCATCCGTAGGACCAGTAGAATTGAATGGTAAAAAAAGATTGCCATCGGTTGTGTTAGGGAGTTGCAGAGGGCATCTGTTACGACCCATAATGTAATAAATGCCCATAATGTAATACCTGCCCATAATGTAATACAAAAATGCCCGTAATGTAATACGTACCCATAATGTAATAAAAAAAACGACCCATAATGTAATAAATGTAATAACGTGTAATAAATGTTAGGCGCCCAAAATGTAATAACATTAAAAAAAATAGATACAAATTACACTCATCCAGGCCCGTAATGTAATAAAATTCTAAGCTTGATTTTTATTTTTTCTCTTTACTCCAGCAGTGCTTTCGGCTACTTATGACACACCCTACGCCTCCGTCAATGCTGCCAATGGCCCCTATGCCGTACACAGCCAACATGTATGGGTGTGTTGGGATTACGATGGAGAGTATTCCGGGACCTGGGGCGGGTATACTTTGCTCTGAGTGACAGGCATTATCCCTCTTCTATTTGTACCACCCACGCAAACGACTTCCTCGATAGCTTCTACAGCCCTGCAACAACCATATAAGTCTACCTTACCAGACATTCAATAATTTCGATTCCAGGGTGGTCATTTATAACTGCAATCTTCATATTCGACCGGATGTTCACTTGCACAAAAGAAATGTAGGTAGCAGGTTCCTGCTGTTAATAAATGCAAGTAACTCTGACCAAAGTTTCTGGAACAGAGGGTTGAGTGGGGTGCGGTGGGATTTGGGTGCAAAATGACCGGATACTGGGGGGGGGGGGGGGGGTAGTGTGGGATACAAGGAAAATATAGAACAGAAACAAGACGTTGAGTCAAGCGGCGCAGAGGAATATCGGGAGGCGATATGGTGAGTGTACTGGTATTGGGATAGGGGATATCCTATAGCTCGATGGGATTTGGATTAGGCTACTTTCCTCCAAATTAAGCGTACGATCTATCCTCTGTCTCTCCAATTTTCACTACCTGAACAAATTAGTCATTTCTCTGCAGTGTACTACTATAAGTTCATGTCGCACCCACCGTACCTGGAAACCAATGAGCCCATACCATGGTAGTAACATGGTACATGTACCATGGTAAATGATGAGGGGTACCATGATACAAGTACCCTGGTATAAGTAACACGGTACTGGTATCATGGTAGTACTATGGTAAACGATGTTTGGTACCATGGTACAAGTATCGTGGTATAAGTACCGTGGTACTGGTATCATGGTAGTTCCATGGCACATATGTATGGCACCACGGTTTTTACCATGGTACTCTGTGCCAGGTAACACCATGGTACAAGTATGGTAAAAAGTACCACGTTATTTCGGTCCTGGTACTACCCTGGTATTACCATAGTAATACCATGGTACTACCACGGTACAGGTACCATGGTTGGACTAGGGGCCAAAATACCGTTGTAGATTATACCATGGTAAAACCATGGTACATTTTTTATAAAGGGTGTACCACCGGGTGCCGGTTATCTAAGTGGTTTGGGAGTCGTTTCCGAGATGCTGTAGTCCCGACGTCAATTTCCGGTCAAATCACCTGGGTTGTGTCCTGAACAAGGTTTTTCATTGCCATGACTTCAACCAGTGCTAACCATGCTTCTGTGGGATTGTCACAATGGACAATTGAAAGTGACTTGCCGCTTCTCGTTGGTTCTGCCGGTGTACTTCGGCTCCCACCAAATGGGATGAAGTGTCTTGCTCAAGGACACAACTCGGAACACTCGAGATCTCGCTGTCGCAGTTTCGATCCCCGCATGGGGATCGAACCTGAGACGACGTGGTCGCGAACACATTACTCTAACCACTGAGTACCATGTTACTACCATGGTACTACCATGACACCAGTACCATGTTACTTATACCAGGATACTTGTACCATCTTTTACCATGGTACTTGTACCATGGTGCTACCATGATACTAATACCGCAGTACTTATACCAGGGTACTTATACCAGGGTACCTGTACTCCCATCTTTTACCATGGTACCTGTACCATGGTACTACCATGATACCAATACCAGGGTACGTATAATACCAGGGTACTTTTACCGTGGTACCCCACATCGTTTATTACCATGTTACTACCATGGACCGCACCCTGATATGTGAACATTGTGTGGTTGTACATCCATTTTGTATCATAGTAGTACCATGGTGGTACCATGGTACACATGAATTGTACCATGGAAGTACCTGGCTGTACGATGTTCGTACTAGGCTGTACCGTGGTATTACCATGGTAGTTCCATGGTACACCATGGTAGTACCATGGTACTTTTTCATAAGGGTCATTGGGTAGTTTAGTGAAGAACCGTGTGTGATCACCCCACCCTAAGCCCACCTCACCCCACCCCGGAAACATCACCCCATTAGTGTACCCGTTTCACACGGTAGTTTAGTGACGAACCGTTCACTCGGTAGTTTAGTGAAGTGTGTCTGGTCGCTCACTACTACTACATCGTTACACCGAGCAACATGAAACTTTGTATGAACAATCACCTATCCTCGGGGAGTGTTCTAAGGGGATTCATGTCCCCAGGGGTCGCCTCCTATGGGGTGTGGGTTGGGTGATGCTCACCCGGGTTGTTCTCTAACTACTCTTACAATGTGACACCCTGCAGCACCAAACTTGGTACGAACAATCCCCTACCCCAAAGGAGTGACCTAAGGGGGTTGATATCCCCGGGGTGGGATGCAACGTGGTGCGGTGGGGTGGTGAGTGATATTCCGGGGTACCTTGAGACCCACGACCATTAAACCTGGTGTGACCAATCCCCTACCCCAACCAGTCTCCTAATTGGGGTGATGTCCCCGGGGTGAGGGGTTGGTGTGGTGGAGGTTATTATCACACATGGTTCTTCACTAAACTACCCAGTGAAACGGGTACATTAATGGGGTGATGCCCCGTGGTGGGGTGGGGTGGGATGGGGTGGGTGGAAGTTGGGTTTGGAGTGGGGTGGGGGTGATCACACACGGTTCTTCAGTAAACTAACCAGTGAAACGGGTACACCCAGCCAGACTATATATATATATATATATATATATATATATATATATATATATATATATATATATATATATATATATATATATATTGAGCGCCCCGAACTACTCCCACATACCAAGTTTCACGGAAATCGGCCCAGCATGAGCCGAGATACGGGTTCAAGGTCAGCCTTGTGAATATCAAGGTCACACATGACGGGCATCGGGTGTGGCGAAATTGTTGGGCGCCCGAACCACACACCAAGTTTCAAGAAAATCGGCCCAGCAGAAGCCGATATACAGGTTCAAGGTCACCGGGTTGATGGTCAAGGTCACACCTCACGGTCAAACGGATAGGCCCATGTTACTCCTCATGTCTGGCTACGTATGTTGTTTGAGTGTAGCTTAGGAGAAGATGGCACATTAGCGGAGATGAACACGCGAATAGTCGATGTGATAGAGCAGGCGGTTGGCATGAAGGTCCTGACAACCGCCAGGAACTGTCAGGAACTGTAGGTGGTTTAAGTGGTAGTCCGGGTGGTGGACTGATAATATTAATTGACACATGTGATCACAGGATCGGGAATATGATGTGGCCGTTATTAAGTGTCATCCTGGGATCGGGCTCATTGGTATCTAGGTGCGGTGGGCGCGACATAAAATTATAGTAGTACAGTACAGTACAGTACAGGAAAATGACTAATTTGTTCAGGTAATGAAAATTGGAGAGACAGAGGATAGATCGTACGCTTAATTTGGATCAAAGTAGCCTAATCCAAACCCCATCGAGCTATAGGATATCCCCTATCCCAATACCAGTACACTCACCATATCGCCTCCCGATATTCCTCTACGCCGCTTGACTCAACGTCTTGCTTCTGTTCTATATTTTCCTTGTATCCCACACTACCCCCCACTATCCAGTCATTGTGCACCCAAACCCCACCGCACCCCACTCCACCCTCTGCCTCAGCAACTTTGGTCAGAGTTACTTGCATTTATTAACAGCAGGAACCTGCTACCCAAATTGCTTTTGTGCAAGTGAACAGCCGATCGAATATGATGATTGCAGTTATGAATGACCATCCTGGAATCGAAATTATTGAATGTCTGGTAAGGTAGACCTATATGGTTGTGGCAGGGCAGTAGAGGCTATCGAGGAAGTAGTTTGCGCGGGTGGTAAAAATAGAAGAGGGATAATGCCTGTCACTTAGAGCAGAGTATACCCGCTCGAGGTCCCTGAATACTCTCCATCGTAATCCCAACACACCCATACATGTTGGCTGTGTACGGCATAGGGGTCATTGGCAGCACTGACGGAGGCGTAGGATGTGTCATAAGTAGCCGAACGCACTGCTGGAGTAAAGAGAAAAAACAAAAATCAAGCTTTGAATTTTATTACATTACGGCCCTGGATGAGTGTAATTTGTATCTAATTTTTTGGAATTTTATTACATTATGGGCGCCTAACATTTATTACACGTTATTACATTTATTACATTATGGGTCGTTTTTTATTACATTATGGGTACGTATTACATTATGGGAATTTTTGTATTACATTATGGGTAGGTATTACATTATGGGCATTTATTACATTATGGGTCGTAACAGGCATCGAAAAAATGCTGAGTCAGCATATTTGCAAACATTTTAGAAAAATCAGAATCTTTTGATATTTGATATTCAGCATCCATAGATGGGTCAGATACAAGTTTGTTAAAATGATGCCCATTGGTTGATATTTGGACTCAATGGAGGAGACCAAATTGTTTAACTTATGGCAATATGGGGAATATTCTTTACAAATCTTCTTCAGAACCACCAGTCAGAATCTTTTAATGTTTGGTATACATCACTGTTATGAGGGTCAGCTTCAAGATTGGTCAAACCAAGTCTCCAGGTTAATATCTGGGCTTCCTTTGGTAGCCCAAATTTGAACTTAGGGCAATATGAGGAAGTTTCTTTAAAAATCTTCTTCCGATCCACCGGTTGGCATGCTTTCATATTTGGTATACTACATCTCTAGAGGGGCAGATTCAAGTTCAATTCGAGGGCCTGGGTTAACATATGGGTTCCATCTGGGAACCTGAAATTTAACTGAGCGCAATATGAAGAATTTTTTTTTATATCTTCTTCACATCCACCAGACAGAATGCTTTCGTATTTGGTATAAAACATCTCTAGGGGCTGAAATTCAAGTTTGTTCAAATCGGGTCTGTAGGTTGAAATTTGCGCTCGCTATAGTAGCCCAAATTTTAACTTGGTGCAATATGAGGAAATTTCTTTGAACATTTTTTTCGTCAGATCCACCAGTCAGAATGCTTTCATATTTGGTATACAACATCTCTGAGGAGGTCAGATTCAGCTTTGTTCAAATCGGGTACCTGGGTTAATATTTGGGCTCCCTATAGGAGCCGGAATTGGCCATGTAGCTGAAGAATTAGAATTTTTTATTCAGTACCCTTTAGAGGTGTGTAAGTATGATTAATCTACATACTTTGTATGGTGTGCTTCAGATGGGAGTTCCGTATTTTACATTATGATCAACGGAAGAAAAAGCATGATGGTTGGACTGTTTTTGCCACTCCTGGGGGGAGGGGGGTGGGGTGGGGGGGGGGGGGCTGAAGGATTGACAATGTGTTCTGTGGTGATGGATTGTTTAATGTAGATTAGTTCTTGGACTCTGTTTATATCGTGTTCTGTTCAAGGTGAGCGCTTCAAGCCCCGTGGGGCCTCTTGTTTATTTACTTATTTATTTATTTATTGGGTTTTGACAACACTTTCGACAGCCAACAGTTACAAGTGTCTTTTCTCATTGACTCAAGTCTCTCGCCCAATTGCAGCACTCATGGTCCACTGAATTTTTAGCTCATCTGACTTTCAGGCAGGGTGAGCTATAGTGATCACTCGCCGGCCGCCGACCGCCGGGAACATGGTGTTTGCGTCCTCTCCTCCAAAACCGCTGAACCGATTTAAGTGAAATTTGAGATGGTTGTTTGTTATGACATCGCATTTTGATTTTGTAAAAATTCAGCTTCCTTTTGAGGTGTAGATTCAGATTTGTTCAAGAGAAGATAGTGGGTCTATATTTGCCTTCGTTATGGGAGGGGCAAGAATTTTCGCCCCGCCCAAAATTTCTATTTTCCAAACCAAAAGGCTGATTTGAACCAAATTTAATATGAGGGCTTATTGGGTCATAAGTACTTAATTTATGCCCAAAATAATTTACCATGGAAACCGCAGAAGGAAAAAATAGACCAAAATTTCAAACACCCAAATTTCCAAAACTACACAGCACTGAACATTCTTATTTGGTGCGAAGCTTCCTTAGGACCAACAGAATGGAAGGGTCCAACCTTGTTGCTGTAGGTTTTATCATGGTGTACCTGTTCCGGACTTTGATGAAATGCTGAGTCAGCATTTTTTAACACTGTGGGTAATGGGGAAAGCATTTAAGACTCTTTTTCTTCCAAACCACTGCTCCAAAAGCTTTAAAATTTCGCATATAACATCGTTGGAAGATTGTGTCACACGTTTATTGAAATTAAATCCCTGGGTACATATTTGAGCTCTGTATGGGGGCCCAAATGTTGAAATCAGTGCAGTATGTGGAATATGCTTTACAAATCTTCTTCTTCAGATCCACCATTCAGAATCTTTTGATATTTGGTATGCTTCATCCTTAGAGGGTGAGAAATTTAAGTTTGTTCAAGCCAAGTCCCTGAGTTCATATTTGGGCTCACCAGAGTTTCGCGAATGGCGAGAACGGTCGTTTCGTTCCCGTGACGTTCTCGCAAATGCGTGATAAGGAGACCCATTTACCGTTCCCGCAGAAATATAACCACTTTTTCATCAGATAAAATTTAATAAAATTAGATTAATTTTAGTACTGAAAAGATTAAAGGGTTTGCATGAACGATTAATCGCATGGATTAATCTCGTTTAACCGATTAATCACTTGCCCTAATAGGTAGCTGAATAACTGCTGGACCGTCGATGATTTATATAATTAAAACATTACTCAATTTAATGGACAAAACCGGCCAGCGCCACATACAAAAATGTCCATACAAATTTTATTATGCTTCCAATTGTTGTCTCAAAACATAGCTTATGACGAGCTCGTTCCAATGAGGGGTCATAAGCTATGTTTTTGTGACAAACATTGAAAATCGTTAGTAATTCGGGAATTTAATGTGCAAGTATCATCTGCTACCCGCATTTGGTGAAGGGTTGAGAATGACCAGTTCCAGCTACTGATACAGTTTTATGCAAGTGAACAAGTACGTCAGCACGTAACTGGCATGCGTTACTCTGTCTCGTATAATTGACGTGAGCCAGTGTGACAACGTTTGCGTGTTTTGGAGCAAGTTTATTCCTTTGTTAACCCATATAATACCGGAGTTCAAAAGTAACGGTTAACCGATCAATAACTTTTTTTGTCGATCAAGACGTTGATCATTGGTTAGTCGATTACTCGTTTAAGCGTATCAGCTCTAATTAATTTCTGTAAACATGATTACTGCAATAACCTTTGATGTGGTGGTTGAACAATCTTACAATCTATGTATTTGAAGATATCTAAGCATAGTTCATGTGATTAAGACACATGTTAGAAATGGGTCCCGCAAAAAATAAATACGTCCCGCAAAAAATATATTTGCGAAACCCTGGCTCACTGTAGGAACCCAAATTATAACTTAGTTCAAAGTGAGGAATTGACTTTAAAAAACTTTAAAAAACTTCTTCTTCTGATCCAGCAGTCGGAATGTTTTGATATTCGGTATGCAGCATCCTTAGGGGGTGAGATTTAAGTTTGTTCACGCTAAGTCCCTTGGTTCATATTTGGGCTCACTGTGAGAGCCTGAATAATAACTTAGTTCAATATGAGGAATATTCTTAAAAAATATTCTTCTTCACATCCACCAGTCAGAATCTTTTGATATTTAATATACAGTATCCTTAGGGGGGTGAGATATAAGTTTGTTTAAGCCAAGTCCGTGGGTTCACATTTGGGCTTCCTGTGGAGCCCGAATTGTACCAAAATTTCTATTTTCCGATCTGAGAGGCCGATTTGAAGTAAATTTGATATGACGGGCTTATTGGGTCATACGTACCTAATGTATGCCTCCCAAATTTTCCCGTCGCCCCATTGGAATCGCAGGAGTTAAATATAGAAAACATTTTAAACGCCCATATCTCCAAAACTACATGGCACTGAAAATTTTTACTCTGTGTGAAGCTTCCCCAGGAACAGCAGAAAGGAAAGGTCCAAAAACAATTGCCATCGGTTTTATCATAGGGTACTTTTCCAGGACTTTGCACAAATGTTGAGTCATCATTTTTTTAACACTGTTAGTAATGGGATATAAACATTAAAGAATCGTCTTCTCCCATACCACTGCACCAAAGGCTTTAATATTTCGCATATAACATCTTTGGAAGATTCATTCACATGTTTGTTGAAATCAAATCCCTGGGTCCATATTTGGGCTCTATATGGGAACCCAAATGTTCAGATTAGTGCAATATGAGAAATATTCTTTAAAAATCTTTTTCTTCCGATCCACACATCAGAATCTTTTGATATTTGGTATGCAGAAGCCTTAAAAGGGTGAGATTCAAGTTCGTGCAAGCCAAGTCCATGGTTTCATATTTGGGCTCCCTGTGGGAGCCTGAATTATAACTTAGTTCAATATGAGGAATATTCTTTAAAATTCAGTAGTGAGAATCTTTTGATATTGGTATACAGCATCCTTAGGGAGGTGAGATTCAAGTTTGTTTAAGCCAAGTCCCTGGGTTCATATTTGGCCCGAATTATAACTTCAAAGTTCAATATGAGGAATATTCTTTAATTTTTTTTTTCAGATCCACCGGTCAGAATCTTTGGATATTTGGTGTAAGCTTTTCTTAGGAGGGGGCAGATGCGACTTGTTCAAATAAATTCCCTGGTTGATACTTAGGCTACCGCGTCAGGTGAGTGTCCTCAGCCCCACTGGGCCTCTTGTTTTCTGTTTGACAACATTGCCCTGGCTCTTCTCTCTATACTTTTCATTGTATGTCAGTCACTACTTTTATGTAGCTTCCAAAATGTGTTACTGCATGTTTTTTCTGTCTGTTTGTCTGTCTGTCCATCAGATGGAATGTTTCTTTGCTTTTCATTTGCCTGGCTCTACATTTTAAGTAATTTGCAGCTATCTTTAACCCTCCACCCCCTCCCCACACACGCACATACACGAATATATTAAACATCAAGGAGTATTATATACTTGAAACAAATACAATACTGCTGCAGTGCATTGCTCACTTTCCACGGATGGTCAACATTTCCAGGAATACAATAATATTTGACGTCAAATACTAACTTTTGGAATAATCATCAAACATTAGATAATAAAGAACCAGGTACAACCCGGTGCTTCATTAATTAAAATTTTGATGATGATGATTGTTATTGCCTGGCATACGCATGAGTGGACATCACTGCCCACACGTGTTTTACACTAGTCCACGGCGACTGCACAGTAACTGATTCGTCCTCTTTGGGAACATATTTTCTACAATTTCACTACTATTGACAGAATGTGTGCCTGTGGGACTAAAACCAAAGTAGTGAAAGTGCACTTATGGATACTTGCAGCACAAACGCAGCTCTACAGAATCAATATTTGATGATTTTAGGAACTTTAACAGTGTCATGAGACATCACAGTAGTTCTGTTGTAAAATATCACTGTTTTATGACTCGGGGTGCCTTAACTGAGAAAACTGAGGCTTTTTCTTACAACGATTGCAAAATATTCATCAAACGCAATGTGAAATGTCTTCAGAAGCCAGGCAGGATGTGATTAAATATAAATGGGAAATTCAATATATGTCAGCATCAATTAATTTATAAATTAATATCATAGTTGTTTATGGAAAAGGGCATACTGAGGGGTGTGGGGGCACTTCCGGGGCAATATTTTACCGCATCACTAGGTAAAAGAAAATTTGACATCATTTTTTAAGATAAAATGCAATTTCGATTGATATTAGTGAATTATATAGCCTCAGCCAGGGCTTATATTTTTCCGAGAATCTGAGAATCGACTCACGTAGAGACTCGTGCAACAAAACCAGTGAGAAGCCATGTAGATGCTCGTAGCACAGCTGCTAGGATTCACGTGAAGAGAACTGAGTCAGTTTAACCCTTTGCCTAACACAAAGGCAGCAAATTAACCAATACAACACTAACATGACCTGAAATATCGTGACACTGGTAATCAGCCGGTTCCAATAACATCCATAATTATTAAGCTTGGTGAATGTTGTTTATTTTTAGCTCACCTGACTGTAAGTCAGGGGCAGCTTGAATGTAAGTGATCACTTTCTATTTGTCGACTGTCCGTCCATCTGTCCGGCGTGAACTTTACATTATCGACCTCTCCTCATAAACAACTTGGCCGAATTGAACCAAATTTGATATTCATGTTATTTATCATATATGAATTCCAGTTGCCACGCCCTCAAGCGCCCCCAAAAGGGTCATTTCTCGGATAGCACCCATAATTTGTTTTCCAAAATTAAAAAAAATCTTCTCCAGAACCATCTATAAGAATCTTTTGATACTTGGTACACAGCATCTTTAGGGGAGAGGAAAGTGGGGGGAGGGAGGGGGGTCAAATGGAGTCCCTGAGTTAATATGTGGGCTCCCTATGGGCACCCAAATATCAATTTAGCGCAACATGAGGAAATATCTTTGAAAACCTCCTCCAGATCAACCAGTCAGAATGCTTTCATATTTGGAATACAACATCTCTAATGGGGTGAGGTTAGGTTGAAGTTTGGTTGAATCGGGTCTCTGGGTTAATAGTTGGTCTGTCTATTGGAGCCCAAAGTTTAACTTATTATTGCAGTATGAGGAAATTCCTTTAAAAATCTATTTCTTCAGATCCACCTGTAAAAATACTTTCATATTTGACATGCAGCATCTCTAAGGGGGTCCGATTCATGTTTGTTCAAAACAAGGCTCTGGGTTAATATATGGGCTCGTTATGGGAGCTCAAATTCACTCAGTGCAACATGAGAACATTTCTTTAAAAATCTTTTTCTTCAGACCCACCTGTTAGAATGCTTTAATATTTGTTGTACAACATCTCTAGGTAGGTCAGATTTACATTTGTTCCAATTGGGTTCCTGGGTTAATATTTGGGGTTTCTATTGGAGCCCAAAGTATAACTTAGTGCAATGTGAGGGAATTTCTTTAAAAATCTTCAAATCCACCAGTCAGAATACTTTCATATTTGATATACAACATCTCGAGGAGCGGGATGCGGCAGTGGGTGGTCGTCACATTCAAGTTTGTTCAAATCGAGTCCCGGGGTTATTATTTTAACTTGGTGCAATATGAGGAGGGGATTTCTTTAAAAGTATTCTTCTCCAGAACAATCAATTAGAATCTTTTGATATTTGGTATACAGCATCATCTCTAGAGGGGTCAGATTCAAGTTTCTTCAAATGGAGTGCATGGGTTAATAGTTGTGCTCCCTATGGGAGCCCGAATTTTAACTTAGTGCAATATGAGGAGATTTCATTGAAAAATCTTCTTCAGATCCACCATTCACGATGCTTTCATACTTGGTATACACCATCTCAAGTGGGATCAAATTGAGGTTTCTTCAAATCGGGTTAATATTTGGGCTCTCTATTGGAGCTGAAATATAACTTAATACAATAGGAGGAGATTTCTTTAAAAACCTTCGCCTTCAGATCTGCCAGTCAGAATCCTTTCATATTTGGTATCGTGGGGGGGGGGGGGGGGGGGGGTCAGATTTGAATTTGTTCATTTCGAGTCTCTGGCTTAATATTTGGGCTGGGACGGGTTAGGTTCAAGGTTTTTCATTAATGTTTAAATCGATTCTTTAGAGGTTTTCCATAAAATTTGCCTTTCGAGCTGCAGCGACACAACAGCCCTTGGAAGTTTGGCAGTACTTGTCTACAGCTGATAGAATTGGAAGTAACCAGGAAGACCTATGCTAATAATCATCGGACATGGACACTAGAGTTATGAATAATTTCATAACACCATTCCTATGTAGTGTTGATGAACCATGCCTAACTGAATGTGACCCAAAATACTTCTCTGGACCACTTTGTCAGGTGAGCGATTAAGGTCCCTTGGGGAGGGGGCGGGGGGGGGGGGGGCTCTTGTTTTTTTTTAAATCAGTAGCTGGTGTGTTAAAAATTAAAAAGCTGTGTTGGGTAAGGGGTTAACATGTTTTATCAGTATGCAACAGGGGTTCAACCATACTGTCCCCATGGGATCCTGGGACACTCATAGCAGGTCTGGATTCTCGCAACGATTTTCGCAAGAATTCAAATGGATTCTCTCAAATTTAGAGGAATTATAAGCCAAACAAATTATAAAGTCAAACAGAAAACAATAAAGCACTGTTAAGCTGATTGTGCAGGGTACTGTATTGTAAAAAATGTAGTTGAAGACGAATATCACTTCTTTTTGAAAATTCCATTTAACTGTGCTTGGAGCTGCAATGGACAGTGTGTCAAGCATGGCTAAGATTGATTGTTAGTGGTAAACGGCTTGTCAAGCAATTTTAAGGGCAGGCATATCATGTTTTTTTTCAAGTAAAGAAGTGGGTGACATATAGACCCATTGGGTCGGGTGCTGATATTAATGGTTATCTTTATAATTATATAATGAAAATGTATAGCGCATGTCACGTGAAATAAAGATATTACTACTACTACTACTACTACTACTACTACGAAAAGCCGTGCACAACCACAATTTTCAAACAAAATTGACATATTGTTTCATGGGGGTGGGGCACAATTTACCTTACTGTATGGTTAATTAAGACAGATTTTGTCAAAAGGTGTTGTGTGCCGATGCAGATTTTAGTTTTATTTTGGGATTAGGGTAGTTTTCAAAGAAAGCTGTGAATTATTTACTCATTAGGTAACAGAGTAGGAAGTCTGTCGGAGGCAATACCAGTTTTGAAGCCCATTTCACACAGCTTGGACATTTCTCTTCAAAAGAACAAATTTCCCATGCTTTTGACTAGGCAGAAGCCAAAAGTTGAATTCTATCGCAGAAATGAGTCTTTCATCACATGAAAGAGGTAAATGTATCTTTGGTAGGGTTGGGTTTGCTTATATGTATAACTTTTGTAAATATTTTAATAAGAGTTACCTGCCTCGAAAAGTTGCACTCGGAAACTCGGAAATTATGTAATCCCTAAAACTAAGCAGTCTTGGGAAAATATATTGTTTCAATAAACATTTGAAGCTTTCTATAGACATCCTGCATTACTGTCGAATGTTCCAGATGAATAAAGCGGATGCTTTGAGGACTTTTTGGACCTAAAAATTAATTTGCCTCTTGATGTGTTTTGGTTGGGAATTCCCTGAGAAATATGTACTAGTAACCGGCACTTCCCATTCTGTTAGTTTTTCTCTCTTATTTGTTGCATGATCCCCTGTTCAAGTCTCAGAAGAAGATTGTCTGAAGGGCTATACTTGGCAAAAGATATTTGAATGCCACATATAATGTGATGCGACAGTATTTTTTTTCCACCTGAACGTTACAATGTTCGCCTATGGGGACAAATTTAGTACTGTGAGTGTGATACGTATATGTTTGGCTGAAATTAAACAATTGCAGGAATTCGATTGCATAAAATGTTTTCGGAGTAATGTTTGCGGAATGAAATATTTCAATATGTTGGATACTTTGGGGTTCCTTTTTAAGCCTTGCGTATTGTCATATTAGCTTCATCTGTATCATTTCGAGTGGTGGTGTTGATCGAAAAATGAAAGTTCCCCTTACGATATTTAGGCTTTCTTTTAAAAAGTGGGTATTGTGTACTCAAAAACCAAACAAACGAGAGGGTCTTAGGGGTGATTGTTTTGATCAATGGTATGCGATCGAACAGCAAAAGCTAAAATGTTACCTTAATCTCTCAAAGATCCCACCAAACTGATACCAGTGCTGGTGTACCCATGATGGATGTCCCTCCTCTTACCGCACGATTTTCCTGTCGGCATGTCTCATTGTTTGCGACCTTTATGTCTAAACTGATGTACACTGAATAATTCTACCCCTGCTATTTAAGCAAGTGGAAATTATGACCAGTCGTGACGCGGAATCAGTGAGTTAGTGAATTGTGCTACTATGTACGAATATCACGGGGTTTTGCTGATATTGGGATATAGTTTTCTCAGTCTAGGAAAAGTCACGCTTTCTATTGAAGTATAATGCGTGCATGTAAAATGACGTGGTTATTACCATAGGATCACATCAAAATTGAAACATTGCAATTGGCGTCATTTATGACACGACAACAATTTTGGATGGTAACATTTGGGACATTCGGGTTCTGATTGAGCTTCTCTTTCTCCAGGACACAGTGCACAGTTTATACTCACAAGAACAGAAAAGGCAAGCAGTGCATGTAGATATTATGTATCGATGGACAAAACATTGGAATATAAAATATAATTACATAATAGTTAGGTGATCATTAAACCTTCTAAACAATTATTAGTCATGCATATTGTCATGTATACCATCGAATGGGGTGATTTCTATAGTTTAGGGATGTGAATGCAAAATAAATTTAACCCATTTGCAATAAATTGCAAATCTGTTACCGGACTGATCCCTCCCGTTACCACACTCCGCATGACATGGATGGGAACAGAATGAACTCCGCAAGACTTGGATAAGAACAGAAGGTAGAGCAATAGTCCATAATTAGATCAGGATGGCATTTGAATAGTCATAACGTCGATATTGATTTCTGGGTTTTCGTGTTTTTCGTCCTTCTGTTATCAAAATATTTACTACTCTCAGAAGGTAACAGTGGGGACAGTTATCAGAATATTTACTATTTTTACAGTCCGCAAGGTAATATTAAGGACAAGAACTTGGGAAACACTTGGTAGGTTTATAGTGGTGATTCCTCGAAACGTGCTTTCAGATGAATCAAAATGTATATGTTGTTCCCTACAGGGCGATTTGAACAAAACTGACGAGGGGAGTATTTGGTTAAAACTAACTCCCAAAACTTGTAGTCATTGCAACAGTAGTGGTTAGATGAAAATGTACTCCCCTGTTCGATAATGTTAAGAAATATTCGAAAATCAGCTTCTTCGCAGAGCAGGGGCTATGCTTTCAGGCATACGTTACGTTCAGTGAAATCGGCTACCGATTACACTTCCGAATTCAACCGAATTAAACCTCGTGTCTGCTACGGTTTACTCTTTCGGTAACAGTAGAGACACGCCCTCGTACAAAAAATTGGGCCTCCGTAGCCACTGACCTTATACAATTCCGAGTACTCGGCGTTTGGGGTCCAGAGACTCCACACTTAACACCAAACAGTCAGCAACAATCGAAACTTCGTGAATTATGTGATAGCGGGATGACTTTTCTCCCGAAAGTCGACAATAGGGACATGCACTTCTTGCAAATTTTCATTCTATAGCGACTCTCCAAGACCAGAATGAAAGTGTAAATCTGCGGCCTGTAACACGTCAACCTCATCATGATGCATAGTTGAAGCTTTAGAACTGTTATTATTGTTCAGAGGTTTTTCTTGAGAAAACAAAACATTGGACAATAAATATTCATTTTTTTTTTTAAAAATCCGATCCACGAAGTCGGAGTTTCACCTTTGTATTTTGAGAACACGCATACTAAACTGTCACTATACTTCAAGTTGGTGGCGTGAAATGTAATTTAGACGACCTTTTGTCCCAATCACCTCTAACGTTATAACATTAAATATGTTCTAGGAATGGGATTGCAATTGCGTGACAACAAAACTTCAATCATTAATTTATAAGCATGCGAAATATTTTAGTGAGATCTGCAGGAATTCGAGGGACTGGGTGGTCACGAAATGGAAAAGGGAAAAAAGCCTAAATTGATATATTTAAACGTTGGAAACGGCATTTGATACAAAAGTAAACAGTTACCAGGTTCGTATTTTGTTATGCTCCACGAAAGTGTTCTGGGGGGAGGGGGTGGATATAGTAGTCGTACTGTCCGTCCGTGCGTCCGGCAGACCATGCGTCAGGTCCGCCCCTGTGTCCTCCCCTTTGTCCGCCCGTCCGTCCATTGGATTCACCTGACATGGTCTAAAATTATTCTTTGGACCGCTCTAGTTCATACCGATTGCTTATGACGTAAGAACGTGCCAAGGCCTGGAACCATGATCATAGTCCGAAGGTCAAGGTGATGGGTTGTTTGTTTGTTTGTCCCTCCATTCTAACACTCTCCACTACATAATAAATTACAGTAGACCTATCGATCTAGTTCATACTTCAAACAGTGACTGCTTATGACTCAAGGGTGTGTCATTACTTGACCTAAGATCACAACTTCAAGGTCAAAGATCAATGGTGTGTTTGTTTCTCCATTCCAACTTTGTCCGATACATAAAAAACTTTCTCAGTACATCGAGCTTGTTCATACTTCACAAAAAAGATTGCGTTTTACTTAAGGTGTGTGTTGCGACCTTGCGTCAAGGTCATAGTTCAAATGTCAAAGTCCCATTCCGTTTGTGTGTTTGTTTTCCGTTATAACATTGTTTGATCCATAACGCTTATTAAATGGACCGATCTTGTTCATACTTCTCACAATCACTGTTTATCACTCAAGTGTGTGGAATAATCCAACGGTGCTGAGAGTCGCGAATACTGTAACAGCTGTCCCAGCGCCGACACCTTGCGCCAAATGGATAATAATAACAGAACTATAGATAAACGATATCATTAACATGATTAATATACTATAAGCCTCGAGGGTTTGTAGCTCACATTCTATGGCAATCTCACCGCGAACAAGCCAACCTAGTGTTCTGAACTCCGAGCATGATAGTAAAGTATCAGACAGATTATATAATCAGTTTTTACCTCCCCGCCCCAACACTCCGAGCCTTCTAATAACGATGAATCGCATCTTGAAGATCAACATGGTTCTTAATGGCATCTTCAGCAGTTGTCTAAAACTACCCTCTGACATCAATCAGTCTTAGTTCAAGTTAATATTTCAGAATTATCAGGGATGAAGGTCAACCTATCTGTTAGCTAATGCTTAGTGAAGTCGACATGAGTGTACCCATGCCAAGATCTATGTGTGAAATAAACCTTTTAGTTTAATCGTTGACTAAAGAGCCAAATAGAGCGTTGCGGTGGTTGACACTTACTTAACGAATTCGTAAAAGGGAGCTCTCCTAACTTATTTGTTGCCCCATCTACTCAACAAGAAATTATCCCAATAACTAGTAAAATTTTGGGGAAAATTTGCCCTGACTTCAGCAGAATTTCTAGTCATGTTATGAAAGAAAGAATATCTGAGGTCGCACAGCCCCTATGTCACATATTTAATCAATCGTTTCTCAGTGAAACAAGTCCCTATCTTCAAAGGTGTACCTATCTTCAAAGGTGTTAACGAGCATGAGTTGGGAAACTATAGACCAACTAGTATCCTACCCGGTTTCCCCGAGGTACTTGAACGGTACTTGAACGGATCATGTGTACAGGACTAACAAGGTTTCTTGATGACTTTGATGTTCTGTATCAGTTCTCTATAAGTACCAATTTGGCTTCAGTAAAAACATTAAACTATTCACTTTAACGGTTATCTTCTTAATGTTGCCGAATGCAACGATAACTTTCAAATCGATTTTACTTTAGGCACGTTCTTTAATTTGCCAAACGGCTTTCGACACAATTAATTATAAAACCTTACTTACAAAACTGGAATTCTATGGGATCCTGGGAATTTGTAATAATTAGTTTCGAATTCCCTGTCAAACCGAAGTCAATATGTTGAAAACTGTTCGCCTCAGTCGCATCCGTTAAGTATCGGGTGCTCTGTAACTCTGCACCCCAAGGATCAGTACTTAGTTCTATTTTATTCCTAATTTATGCAAAAGTCATTTGTCACTGTATATCATTAAATCTACGATATCACCACGTATACATCTGACCCATGACATACACTTACTACTTAATCTAAGGAAAATGCAGGGGGGGGGGGGGGGCGGTTGCTCAGTAGGTAGAGGTGCAGGCTGCAAGCCGAGAGGTCTTCGGTTTGAATCCCACCTGCGGCAACCGCGTTGTGTCCTTGGGCAAGTCACTTCACCCCGCTTGCCTACATGGGGCACGATGACGCTGTGTACTAAGGCGTACTGCACGTCGATGGTGCACATGTCTTCAACCAATCTAACCCTGCCTGTGCCGCGGTGCAGAGTTCAGAGTTACGATGTTGGGGGGCTGATAGCTGCTCGGTGGTTCTCTCCGGGTACTCCGGCTTCCTCCCCCCGTAAAACTGTCACCGACATGATATGACCCTGGCTGTTAATGTGTCGTTAAACCCAAATAAAAAAAAAAGAAAGGAAAATGCAGTAGTAGCAAAAGTATTTGTCTGGTGTTGTTGAGCTAAACTGAACGTAAAAAAAGTTACAGGACCCTCAAATTAATACACATAGATTTAGTCAATTAACTATATTATATTATTTAAAACTTAACATTTAAAACTCATATGTCCAGCGGTTGTTCCAAAATATCCGGTGCAATTTATAACATCAACAGAGTAAAACACTCTCTAAAATCATTTTACTCCGCTCGTGTCCATAGTCACTTATTATATGCCATCCAAATTTGGTGCCACGCAACTGCTGCCAGTAGAATATTCCTACCACAGAATCATTCCTTATGTACAATTAATTAAAAAAAAATCCAACAGTTACACAGAACCTTTATTTAGTAAGAATGGAATATTGCAATCTGATGATATCTGCAGACTGGAATGGAATGGCAAACAATGTCAAGACACTAAGACCTTGTTCAAATGCACACTTACAAAAACGTTTGTTGAAAAGAATACTCTTACCACGATTTGCAATAACAGATTGCACATGCATTGTAGACCAACATGATTGAAATATGCGAATATGTTTAATGCATAGCAGAACACTCTGTGATTCTAGGACACGACCTCCAAGATCTGGTTTAAATTTCGTGTTGGTTTGAAGGAGTATGTGGTCCCTACATGCTAAGGAATCCGGGTCGAGTCGGGTCTCGAGTGAAATCAAACAGGGTATTCGTAATCGAGCCGATTTCGAATCAAATCGATCGAAAATGACAGCCCTGTTGGTAATTGAAGGCGTGTTCGAGGGACCGAGCAGCGTCTATTGCTTCGCTGCGGGCCTATACTCCAACTGTTGCACTTTCCCGAAAATAATGATAGGAATTAAATTTAGTGTTTCAGAGGAATGTGGAACCTGAAGGAGTGTGAGCCTGCGATGAAATGGTGAATGCGGTTCGGTTCCTCAAAGCACCGTCCGTCTCTTGCTCCAATTTGCCTGTTAACCTATCCGATTTTACACGCAGACGGCGTTGCAATTACATTGTCTCACGGGGTTCGAATTGGTCTCTGGCACCCATAGAGAGATATACGCGAGCCAGGGAATAATACCCTGTCGTGTACTGACCTGAGTTCGGAAGAAAGCACATTGGAAAGATTAGAAAATATTCAATTCGAGATCGAATCGAATTGCAAAAGCGATTCAAGAATCTCTTAGTTTTTCGAATACTTACGGGGCTGTAGACGGAAGACTTGCATGGGGTTGCCCTGAATACGGAGCAACATTCTAACTGAATCCTAAAATCCCATCCATGACCCTTCACAGAATTACCTTACACGGCACTCAGGTAGAAATGAGATCCTAATTCTATAACCTTACATCTGTAAGTTGAAATAGGTTTGTGACATTCTGTCTAAAGCAAAACAAAACTGCTGCTAGAAAGAATTATTGAATAAAATAGAGATGCTGGGAAACAACCAATCTGGTTATGGGCCTACTCGCAATCATTATGTATAATGCATACCGCTGCATGTCCATACGCTTATCTCCACATTGTTTGACTGTTCATGTTTGTATTAACTTTTGATATTGTTTGTGAGATGGTATATTATTGAATAAATAAATTGTCAGTCACAAAAAGAATAAGGCAAATGTTGCTGATCCTCCCATACCAGCGCCTGTCAAAAACCTGCCCTGTGTCTTGTAGTAGTGTGCTTTTCAGTGCAGTTTGTATCCGTAAGTTTTCGTATTTAGTTTCAATTATATAGTAACTTTTCTTTCTTATCATACATACCCCACTTGTCTACAACAGGCTTTACTGTAATGTAATAGCCCTTGCTCGGAACTCACATACTTTTAAGACTTAAAAACAAAAAGAAAAACATTGGAAACGATGGGTGCAAATGTATCAGAATAGCAGCCAAATATTAATGGACCGAGAGGTATCGGCACTCGTCCAATATAGCTTATACTTCTCGAATTCAAGAGCGATAAGTCGAGAACGGTACCAGATATATAAAAATCAGAAAACTCAAATTAAAATATTCCATAATGGCACATACACGTTTCCATTTTAAAACAAACTAGACTATTTTTTAAAAACAAAAACATTTTTACTTTCTTCATATTTGCCAAATAGACGCAAAGAGCATATGGCGTTAGTATGAGGTTCACGATAATTTGTCTCGATTCGATTCGAATTTCATAGACTGGGTATTTTCGGATGTAGGGGTGTCGTCGATTTCCTCTTCATGACCTTGGCTCCCAAATCCTCTTTAATCGAGAAAAGCCGTATGGTCCCACGGAAATAAGTTATAGGACTCGTAAATTGGTTCACGGACGATGCTCATAATAAGAGGTACAATGGGGTGCGTAATTTGAATCGAGAGACACGGAACCTTCGGGAACGAGTCCTCATATGAAAATGACAGCTATGAAGACTCAATGACCTCGTTCCGCTTCATTGTTATCGGCGGTTACAGTGCGCCATATAAAGCTCTCCTTTAGCAGAGTTACGTAAAATAATTAAGAATGTGCTATGTGTTAAATTAGTATATTTTGCGAACGTCTGTGGTAACATACATAGAATGTGTATAGGGGTTCTGTCAGTCCATAAAACGAGAACCAGTTTATACTCACTTAAGACTCAACTGTGCATTAAACGATGCCAAAATTTGGGAGTGAGGAGAAAACATCGATAACTCATACTTTATTTTATCGGGCACAGAACTCACATCGTGTATACCCTCAGATATCAACTCTGAGGCTGAAGAAAAGAAGCTGTGAGTAGAAAGATGTCACAAATTTGCTTAATCCTTTATCAAACGTAACGGTCAGAACCACCTGGCGCTATTCACAAAAATCGCCATTCAAATTAAAGCCATAGTTTATGACCCCTCAGAGGAACAACTTCAACGAGCTGTTCCAGCAAGGGGTCATAAGTTGCATGTCTGATGCACAAAGTGAAAAATTAAAAATTTAGTAGCTATTCAAGATTTTGTCGTCTGGTATTCGGGTCGTTAGACTGCTATATAATCTAGCTTGAGTATGCAGGTAGCTCACGTTTAGACATGAGGTTCCACGATAAGATTCAATGTCTTATCTTTTTGAGATTGTAACTAAATACTGAAACTAGCAAACCCTAAATTGTAATTCTAAACGGCCAGTCAAAGAGGCACTTTTTGAATTTATCGCTCGTTCCGACAATTCCCAATGCTTGAGGTTGATGCACAGCACTGGATAGAAGATAAGCGTCAATTGTTAGAGCCTGGTGATAATGTTTGGCAGTTTGCAGAAGTCCACATTTGAAATATGAAGCATTTACATTTTCGAAGTCGCTCGAAGTTGAGAAATGGTAACGACTGAATAAACATAAAATATATCGTTTCAACAGCGAAATTAAAACAAAAATGACACGTTTTTACAGTTCTGACATTTACCTTGTCGATGTCGTGCAACAGGTTCTCCCCTGTCGTCTGCAGTGGGCAAAAACGTAAATGCAGTCGTAACTACGATTTTGAGTGGCGAGTAGTTATCCAAAATTTTCACAGCAAACACTTCTGTAATTTAGCTATGTAGAAGAAAAAGGGAAAAAAAGCCCAATCTAGCCTCGTTTTCGGGAAGAAAATACTTCGAAAAAGAGAAAGCAATAACACCCAGCCGAACGCATTTCACAGAGATGTGCTGAAGGGTGAGAATGAATTATTTCTAAATGACGATGTAACCATTTAACCGTGAACAATAATTTCTTTATCACCCATCTGTATCTTGGGTCGACATAGTTCAGCAACTTCAATAACAGTCCCAGTTTCAGGCTTTACCACACCCATGTGTGTAGTTGTATTCGGGTGTGGCTTTTCGGGTTGTTCGGTTATGCCATAATTGCACACATCTATCGGATAAAGACAAGATTTTCGAAAGTTTGAGAACTGGTTTGAGAAACCGATATTTGAAATTTATTATCTTGTTCAACTTGGCTTTGTAGACCTTGCAGAGTTGCGATGGTTTCGAAAGTAGTTTCAGTGAAAGGTTAAACAACGCTTTATGGAGCATAGACTCTCTTAACCACCTCGTTTATAATTATTTCTACACAAGCTGTATTTGCTTTCCTTAAAACCTACTGCCAACAACTTCAATTCAATATTTATTTCACAACATACATATACAAAAGAAAGAAAGAAGGTTAGAAAAAAACAAAGGTAGATGTACAAATGTATACTGTGGGGAATGACATAGTCTTATGACTGTCTTCCTGTCATCCCCTAGGCAATTAAAATAAAGACTAAACAACAAAATGGCAAATGATGGATTCAAGTAAGGTAGATCTTGACAGTAGGTAGTACATTGTTTTTATGTTAATATTGTTTTGATATTTTTGATTATTAGTTCCTCGTTGTGGATCAAGCTTCCAGATGTTCTGACTTTGGTTATTATGGTCGGTGGATTGTGGATTAACCGTGTTTTAACCGTCTTTCTGAATGGATGAAGTAAATAAACGCCCGTTGGTAAACCAATATAATAATCGTACTCTAAAGTAGTGAAGTAAATGAGAATAAGTGACAGTACAAACCTGGTTATCAGCTTGCTGGGAGAAAAGAGGAGAAGATGATAACGACACCGAGAGTCGTAACTGGACGAGGCAGTCGGGACATCTTGAGTTTGAACAGCTAATATTGGCGATATATGTATTCAGATATTGTTCAGTTAATATTATTTTAAAAAGATGTTCGGGTAAGGGTTTTTACCGTTGTATCAAGGTCATTCCACAGTTTAGAAAACGAAAAATGTGGAAGAGCGGCTGAGAACCTAGTGCGAGGTTTATGGGTGTTTAGGCTTCCACATACCGCGTAGTCATGCCCGAGGGATTCCAATACACTTGAAAAATATCATCAACACTGACGGGGAGATTGTTCTGTCACCAGTCGTGCATAAATAAAAGTGAATGTAATTTGTACAGATCGTTAAATTTAAGAATTTTTAAACGTTTGAACAGCGGGTCCGTATGCGAGTGAAATTTTTGTTCGCTAGGATGTGTACAGCTTTCTTTTGTAAGTTTAAAATTTGTTTGGTAGTTGTTGCGTTGCCCCAAATTTGAATACCATAAATTATGTAGCTTTGAATTAAAGTGAAATAGAGTATACGTAATGTCTCGGGCAGTAAAAAAATCTTAGCTCTATTCAAGATATAAATCGCTCTGGATATTTTTGTACAGAGTGTAGATATATGGTGATGGAATTTAAGGTTCTCATCCATGTTGATTCCTAGAAATTTTTTGAATTTGTGGTCACGATTGTTACCTGCTATTATTAAATCTGAGTTATTCAATGTAATGTGGGTTTATACGTTATCGTAATTGTAGCTGTCATTTTGGGGATGGAGAAGTATGACTTTAGAATTGTCAGCATTTAAAGATAACCTGTTCGCAGAACACCAGTGGTTGATTTTTGATAATTCATTATTTGCCGTCTCCGTAAGGAGGTCAAGGTCGTTCCCAGATGCATGAGCTGATGTGTCACCCACAAAGGATAGAATACGCATGACTAATGTCATTGATATATAGGACGAACAAAAGAGGACCGAGTACAGAGCCCTGTGGTATACCTGTAGTGACATTGAGTAACTCCGACGATTCACTAGTGAATTGAAAATATTGGGATCTCCCGGAGAGACAGTTTTGAAACCAAGAATTAGCTATACCTCTTATACCATAGTGTTCAAGTTTTCGAGGCAGTATTTCATGATCAATAGTGTCGAATGCTTTGGAAAAATCTAAAAACATGGACAGTGTGCAATCTTTATTTGTTTTGTTATTCATTATGGAAACATGTTTGATAAGGTGCATTATTGGGTGAAATGTTGGATGTCCCCTTTTGAATCCAAACCGATAGTTATAAATAACGCCGTGTGCATCTAAGATATTTATTGATAACCTTTTACGCAGTACTTTCTCTGAGATTTCATTTTTGATGGTACAATTCCAGTTGAAAATGAGGTATTTATAATATGAGTTAAAGGAACAATAATTTCATGTATAATGTATTTTAGTAGTTTCGGAGAGATGTTGTCCTGACCAGCAGAGGTTTTTCCTAGGAAGACTTTTACGGCGGATATAACTTCGTCATGGGTTGCAGGTGATATGAAAAATGAGTCGGAGACGCTGTTATTTAGGTAATCAGAGAATCGATATGTGGAACTTACCATGTTGTTGGATACATAATGTCCGATATTGATAAAGTAGTTGTTGAATTTCTCAGCAATATGGATGGGGGCAGTGTACTCTTCATTGTTTTCAATAAACGATGTTTCCCCTTCGCTGTTATAACTGTTACGAACATTAAGGGTGCATTTTTTAAAAGAATGACTGGAATGTTTAGATTAGTAATAATATATATGAACAATAGATGGTTTTTGTCCTAATACAAACACTCAGCGTGACCTAACCGAGTTTCACCTCTCGGGTTTACTGAAACATCCGTTCCCGAATGACAACTAACCGAACAAACTTTTCACATTGCATTGTACCCGATGCCTAATTAATTAAACTTTTTATCATTGTACCTATAATTATTGTCTGAAATCTAATATTACTGCGTCCGTGGAAATATTGCCAACCCTTGGAAAGCGACCAGTTCACGGCGGCCGAGCCGTATATGATGAGTTTGTTCTGGGGGTGCTGAGGAGAGAAAAAATTAAATCATTGTGTAAAACCGTATTGCTCCATCATATTAATGTCCTGTAGGAATAGAAACGTTTGAAATATCCATAAACATGTCATTATTGTTTATTTGTTTATTGAGATTTAACGACACCTGCATCAGGCCAGACTGGGGGACATTGCGTCAGACAATTTTACGGGTGCAGGAAGAGTATCCGGGGAGAACAACCGAGCTGTGACGAGCGACGGTCAGACTCTCCAACTTACCAAAGCTGCATAAGCAGAGTTAGCAGTGGTTGAAGGCAAGTGAGCCTTTGACGAGCAGTACGCCGTAATATACTGCGCCGCTGGAATTACGTGTCTCGCCTAAAGACACAACACCGGTTCTGTTGGTCAGGATCGAACTCTCGACCCTTCGGGTTAACCCTTTACCTAATGTAACGGCCAAAACCGGCCTGCGCTATTCTCAAAAATCTCCAATTAATTTTCATTATTTTTTTAATTTTTTGTCTCAAAAACATAGGTTATGACCCCTCGTTGGAACGAGCTCGTTGAGCTCGTTCCAACGAGGGGTCATAACCTATGTTTTTGAGACAAAAAATTTAAAAAATTAGTTATTCAAGAATTATTTTTACAAGTGTCGTCTGCTTTTCAGGTTAGGTAAAGGGTTAAAGCCTAATGCTCTAACCACAGAGTCACCGCGAAACTTGCCACGAAATATCGTTGGATATTACTACTTATATTACAGGCATTCACGTTTTCAATCTGTTGGCATGTTTTTAAAGAAACAATTGCTACCATTGCAAATATTTCTCAGCGCAGAGTTCAGTGATGCTCATATGCTCACAGTTCGGTGAGATTTATAAAAATGCACCGTGCTCGCTATTGCCGGTTCATATTTGAAATGGAGTAACAACACGCTGTTCGGTGATTATATTCTAAATCCACATGGTAGATGCGGACAAGATTGTTGACTTCGGGGATCAAATATTGGTTCAGGAAACCAACATATTCATACAATTTACGACGTGATCGATTCCATGCCAGTGGCATGCTTGCAGTTTCACTGAAATGGCTTTTAAAAGACACTGCCAAAAATGTCAGCTGAAAATGTAACAAAATGTGGCCTTAATATGTTGAAAGATTTTTTACAAATAGTGTACCTACTTATTGAGTAGACATCTCGCTTCATCATTTATCGAGCTGTATACAGTTTAACAGAGCAAGTTCAATCTGCCTCGGAGCCTAATTTTTTCCAAAACAAAGTTCGGGTGTGCTCGTAGATCGGTTGCCCAGGATGAATGGTGTGGACTTAACTGGAACGCAAAGGCGTTTGGACAAAAGCTACACGGGAAATATCATCGCGCTCGATTTATATTGAGGACAGTATAGATACCGACCTACCGTGGCTGAGCTTTTCCGAAGGATCTGATTCTTTCAGGTTCAGATTCAGATTCTTTATTCACAGTATACTTACATTTAAAGTGGTTACAAATAAACATATTACACAAATATAATGGGTGATATACCGTGGGAAGTGGAAAAGCCAGATTGGCTGTCTACCTGCCACCCCCTGAGAGAAAGAGAGAGAGAGAGAGAGAGAGAGAGAGAGAGAGAGAGAGAGAGAGAGAGTAATTTCAAACAGTCTGTAACCAAATGAAAAGACGTACATCGATTTACGTTATGCATAACGGAGAATGGGGATCAGGTCTATTCATTCCGCGGATCAAAGACGCGGCCCATCATAAACGCCGGTGGGAAGTTGGTATTTCGTGGTTGGCACGAAGCAGCCTGCTTTTTGAATTCCCTCCACTACTCTGCGTATCACCTAAGATTGCCACCAAGTCCCACCATGAAGCTGAGAGTGACACCAAGACCCACCGTGAACATGAGAGCGACATCAAGACCCACCGTGTACCTGAGAGCAACACCAAGACCCATCATGAACCTGACAGCGACACCAAGTCACATCGGACTTAGTCTTACTGCAACCGCAGGCGTAGCGATCGGGGTAACCATCTTATCAATACTGAAGGATATATCGATTCGTCACCAACTTGATGGGAAAGCAAACAAACAACGAAGTACGAGAGTTCGCCGTGTCCAAGCTCAGTTCAGCTAACAGGTTAACATCGAATTTACTGGTAGACGGATGAATCTCCAAAAAAATACGACCTGGTGTTGGAGGAGATAGATTCTTATGATATGATGAAAAATCAACGTCTAGATGTCATCGAAACGCATATAAAGAATGACAATACAAACCTGCTAGAACACTTCCGGACATTTGCCCCAGAAGGCTAACTGTACGGACTCATAGTGGGTAGATCAAAGATAAAGACACATCGTGTTTTGTTAGTAGGTTCACATAATGCAACCTGATTGGTTAACTGGGCAGACGATGGAAGAGACATTCAGAACATGAACACGGGGAGGGGGGGGGGGGGGGGGAATAGGCAATAAAGCCTGCCAAGTGTAGAGAAATAATGATTTTGTTCAAAACTCTATATTCTTTTTTTTTGACAGCAGTACTCTTCAGGACAGGAAAATTTAGCAAGCACGGTGTATATGGAAGAAAATAAATGGATAAATAGTGCTGGTGTCATAATAGTACCAGGCTTGGAACAGGCAAAAAATGTGTACAGTTAATATAGCCATGCAACCATTGTACACACTCCTACTATCCAACACATTCTTAGATTACAAATCTGGAGAACGAAAACAAGCCCACTGGTCACAAATAGAAAAAAAGTCTCCACTGCCGCTTTCTTAGGGACAGAAGTTGCCTTAACTCTTAGACGCCGGGAGTCGAGTTTTCTTGCCTGTGATGTAATACGGCAGCTAATCTGGCTGTGACGGTTCGGCTATCTTTGGTCTTGGGGAGAATTAAACACCGAGCAGGTGTTTCTAGTCAAGTGTCGTCTTCCTGAATAGGCAGACGACACTTGACTAGAAGCGCCTGCTTTACTGTAAGTTTTTCGCCTTATGTCATGTTCAATAAATTCATTCTGATTCCCCGGCTTCTAAGTGTTAAATAAACAATGATCACCAACAGATTTTTTTTCGAAGATTTTCAATTTCTTCACGCCTCGCAGTCTTCGATCGCTTTTTGAAAAATATACTTTGATGCATACGAAAAATGAATATGTTGATACACATGTTTCCCGGTATTACACATTATTACCACTTTATAGGGCCAATCCTTAAGCTATTATCATTAAAAATGAGGGCATTCAGTTTGTGTATTCGCCCTGTTCTCGATGACGTCACCGGGCCGGCGGGCCATTAATAAAATTAATTTTCATTATTGACCCGGCGGCCCGGTGACGTCAATGTTCCTTCAGCATTTCGGAGCATCAAACTGCCGAGGTAACTCTCCTTCACTTCCGAGAAATATCGATATATTTTGAACGCGGTCGTGTTTAAATTGATCGTTTCTCCGCCGTTTCCTTGAGCTCTCCGTTATTTCGTGAGAAAAGAGCATTTCGTTTTAGAGTATAATCATCCGATGATCATCGTCAGGTAAGTAACATACATTGTAAATAATATATCGTTAGTTGTTCGTCAATTTCGCCTGAACTTCGCTTATGTTTCACCTAATTTCGATGTGAACAAGATGATTGTCAGTTGATCAGTCATGTGACCTCTTCAGATGTCAAACAAAAACAGAAGATATTTGATTGAACTTCTAGATCGAAAACGTCACAATCTAGCGAACTCGGTGAAATTGATTTTCCCTACAGGAATGATTAAAAGTCCTTGGGCCTATTAGCGACCCCGCACTCCGTTTCGGGCCGCTAATAGTCCCCCGGGCTTTTAATCATTCCTGCTGGGCCGTTAATGAACCATAACAACTTACAAAACCATGTTATTGTATAATTAACAATATATTTTAGTTATTATTGATACAAATCGAGTTCCGAGATTGGAAAGTTGATGTTGTCTTATTAGTTTTCATGTAAGGTAAGCTATGACGTTTAATGAAGTGAAACCTCGTCCTTTGGGTTCCAATGTGTTATGTGCCTACTGGCACATAGAATACATTGGACCCCAGGGAGTGACCTGTTAATCCACAGCGTAACAGCGTTCGTGTCGTCAAACATCATGAATTGGGTGAGGGTGGAAGTCTGAGTGGCGACATTTCGCGCTGACCTTCCAGCAATCGACTTGTACAGAGAGCCGTGTCTGTAACACAGAATCCTTGATTTAATATTTTAAGTGACTGTCAGTTGAGGTGGGGTTGGAGGAGATGGCGGTGTATATCATTTCTGGGGTTTAACAAGGGAAGAGTACAGATTGCAAATCGGTCTGCGGTGTCTGTTAGGGTCTTGCGCTGGCTGGTGAGGAAGAGGGTGAATGTAACTTTGTTGCGTTTCTTGCGTCTAGTGTGACAGGCAACTACTTTCTAAATCACTGACACTCTTTTCTGCAAAATGTACGAGAACTTCCCAAGGGTCTATAAATGCGCCCTTGCATAAGTTCCGTGTCACATTGCATTTACTTCCAGGAAACAGAATTTTCATTTTTTCTCTGGCCATCATAGTGTAAAGATATGGAAGTTCATCGCTGCAAGTTCTAGGGGAAAACCTTTTCCGAAAGTGCAATATGAAGAGGCACAAATAAGAAGTTTAGTCGAGAAGGGACAAGAAGAGAGAAGAGGAAAACAAGAGGAAGACTGGAATTGAAAGACTGATCAGAAACAGAGTACTAGTATGATTTGTATCTCACGCTGACTCGCGTGAAGCGAAAACCATGATCAAGAGAGCTAATGATGAACGCATACAGGTATGTGACTCTGCCGGAAACATGTTGAGTTGTAATGCGCCATTGACCAAATTCGAAATCACAAAGCTGATTTCATACAAACACCAGATCAGGGGATACCCTTACCAAAGGATAAACTATCTTATCACAAAAGACGGATTCTGCAGAAAGGAGGATTTTTAGGACATTTGCTGAAGCCTGTCGTCAGTATATTGTAAGTGTCCCCGGCCTATAAAACAACGTGCGCATAACTAATTTGTCATTTGTGGTCTGATCTTCGAAGAGAGCGGATGCAGCGCAACCCTGTCGTCATTGTTCAACAAGAAACTCTTCACAAATGGATAATTCCGAATCCGATGAGTGGGAACTGTCTGAAACCCAGGAAAAAGCGATGGCATCGTCAGAAGTGTCTCCAAAGATTACTAAGAAAAGTTTCAAACCCTCCTGAATATTTATAGAGAGGATGGAATGGACAAAGACGATATAGTTAAAGAAGCAGCCTCGTCACTTGCGAGCATTGTCCATAAAGCCAGCAGCGCCAAATGCATTAATACCCTGGTACACATAACGAGTTGTTTAATGAAACCAACACATAAGACAAGTCAAGAGACTTCTAAACGTCTTCATGAAGAGGAGGGATATGACTTGAACATACGCCTTGAAAAAGAGAAAATTTCTATTAGACGACCTCGTGGCAAAATATTCACTCGACGTGGAAGGTAACGATTAAGAAGATGAATATTAAGACCCAAGGAGAAAAAAGAATTTACGCCAGACGACGCCAGGAAAAGAGAAAAGTATAAAAGCACTGACCTCGACTTTCAGCTCCTTCATGTTCTGATCGTTAAAAAGTGACGATATCTGACAAAACGTTCCCCACAGTGCTCAAATTAAAACATTACACATACAGAGCGAAGGAATGATCAGGAAAAGAACTCTCGTCCAACGCATTTCTATTTCGAAAGAAAGAGATGAAGAATGAAGAAGCAAAGACAAAACATCTACACAACAAGGTTGCCAAAAGGACTACAGAATCCACCGAGCTAGAGAAGACTGATGTTCAAGAAGATAAAGAAGTTATCATCCAAACTGCAGTCCCAAACAACAATGAAGTTTCCATTAAGAAGAATAATACTGGCACTCAGATGAATGAATATTCAAGGATGACCAATCCTATAGGTCAAATCAAGAACAATGTACAGGAAAACTGAAGATTCAAGGATGGACCAACCCAAGAATGGAGTTCCAAAGAATGAAGTGACCGTCTTACCAACCTTCATAGCACCAGGAATCTAATCAGCCAACAAGCAAACGTCGCAGCACATGTTCAAAGAGTGAACGCACAGAATACAAAATCCAGCTAGAGTCAAGAAACGAGAATAAACTCCCCTATGACCCAAACAGAAGTCCTTGAACAGATGGTTATCAATCTCTCCAGAAAGAAGAGGACGGGAGAATTATTTATCAGTCAGAGATATACTGGACGAAGATGGTGATGGTTTGGGCAGTTGACTATGAACCGAACAAAGCGATTGTACAGTAAGATGTATTAGGCAATTGACTACGAAATTAAATTGCATACTGTGGTTTTGACAACATGGAAATCAACTGAATGTTATATGTTGTTATGTTGTCTTTTCAACTATCCTTATCAACCTGAAATTGCCAGATGTACGACAACTAACCTTCAAAAGTATCTAAAAAATGTATTCTTCAATAGGAATCTTTCAATGATACCTCATCGTGTTATAGGTATCTCCTAATACCCAGATAAGTCGTGGAGTCATAAGAGGATTCGTTGCTTCGAGTAATTACTTGAAGGCTTATTTGCTAGATAATATTCGAGTCGTTCGAGCAATGACGGCCCAGGGCACAACTCGATAGCTTATTAGCTTGATATTCGAGTCGTGTGCGCAATGCCCGTTCCTGCTGAATTGTCTTTCGGGTTTTAGAATCAAAGAGGTCTTCGTTATACACAAGGGAAATAACTCGGTATAGGTTGTCATAGACTGCAGGAAATGGAGCAGTCTAACTGGAGGAAGGCAACGGGTGAGGAAAAAGATAGCTAATACTAAACAGAAGGATAGAATAGTCAGATTGATTAGGGTCCTTAATAGGTGGAACTGTCCAGGAATAGATGAAAGAAACAAGGAACACGAGGATTCTGAAAGAATGGGAGGCACCACAAATCCATTTGTAGAATCGATCATACCTTACAGCACACTCAGATAGATCCCAGTCGGCGGCTTTGCCTAGTTCGTTTTGGTAATTTGGGCTGGTTTTCGCTAATTGCCGGATTGATTGTGGTAATTATATTTATTCTTATGCAAACAAAAACACCCACACAGACCTTAGAACTACGTGCTAATTTTATAAAGATGCTTTTGGAGAAATCCGAACAAAATAGAGTACGTTTTGTTGGTTTTGGTGATTTGGGATGATATTCGGGTTGTTTGTATCAATAATACTTACTTTTCGCCACACCCGCACTGACACCACCTATCACCATGGGACTGACTCACAAGATGGCCGCTCACGCGGGATATCATGACAACCCCACATTAAGTCACTGGGTCATCTGATTACGATGTCACTTCCGAGATCCAAGGCGGGGTCAGACCAATCTGTCCTGATCCTTACACCTCACAGTGCAGAGTGTGCAACTCACCAGAAGAGGATGAGAGGACATCTTATTGTTGCAATGTTACACCCCCAACTGGTTTCATATATTAAATCTGAAACATCCGAGCAATTGTTGGAAAGGGCATAACCCTTAACCCTTTTACAGCCACGCCCACTTTAGCCATATATGGGGGATCTCTATGTACGCCCGTATGCGAGAAAGATTAATAAAAAATTATGACATACTTGAAACTATATCATCTGATTAATTATTGGAAAGGGCTCTCGAGCCCTTTCCAATAATTAATCAGATGGTAGTTTAGATCTGCTTTCCCAGAACATATAGATAATCATCATAAACTAGGTGACAATAGACTCTAAGTGTTAAACATGCGAAAACGACCCCTAGAAAGCTTCGAGATTATTGTCGAGAAAACTAAATTTGTAAAATGTTTGTTATTTTGGGATATTGTACATGCCTAATGTCAACCAAATGTATAAATTAAAACCTTACCTGCTATCAAACCATAAGCGACACAGAGTGTGGCAACATCTTTAGCAAATACCATTGATAAAATCCCGGTTGATGATATTATTCCACCAGCGATGACAACGGCTCTGTAACCAAATATTTTCACCAATATACTAACTAAGGGACCTACATGAATGCAATAGACAGGGTTTTAAAAATTAAAAGTATTGATACATCATTTGGTTTCACGCCGACAAACAAAAAATCATTTGTAAATGGCACTGGGCCTGGGCGATGTATAGATGGACCGATACATACCGGTATTCATACCAGTATCGATTGAATATCGAGTTCATTGTAAAAATATCAGTTTATCGTCATTATTTATTTCACCGCAGTTCAATTTTCAAGATATCTGGAGTTTTCGTAACTGCAGTTCCAAATGAATAATGTTATTCATTTACCAAACGAATAGGCAGCATCCGCCCGCGTAATACACAAACTGAGCAGATGATAGAGAATTTGTTTTAAATAATTCAACAAAACAATATCATGTGACCCCTCGTTGGAACCAGCTCGTCGAGCTCGTTCCAACCATGGGTAATACGAAATGGTTGCGTTGACGTTTTTCGAAAAATGCGATAAACTAATATCTATATTAAATTTTGATATCGTCTGCGTTGGGTGAAGGGTTATTCGAACTGCATCATCAAGGTATGCTGATTCGTTCCGACCGCTATGTCTCGAGTCCAGATTATGGTACGTATGTTCAGATGTCTGATCAGTCTTTCGACATAACTGTATATCGCGGTATTTATTTTATCACCGATACCGGTATTCTTTCGAATACGATGCAGCCCTAAATAGCACAGCGTGAACCTCTGACGAGTTTTCATCGTCATCAGCCACGTAGGAAGACAACAGTTAACCAACGGCAGACCCTTTTTTCGGATTTGTCGGCAGCTTAGTACTGTACGTGGTTAAGTATAGTTTCGATAGGTGGTTGGTTTCGAAAAAAACTCAGCAGGGGTTCTAATCCTCTATATGCAATTTACACTGCAATGGACGTCATTTCTGAAATGTGGAGCACTCGAAAAAGGTGAAACAGAGACTTTGCCGATTCCCAGTGAAGTGCAGTATGCCTAGCACTGATCTCTATACCACCGGATTGCTTGGATGCTCATTGGTCACATCTCGGAGGGAGGGGGCAACGGAAGTTGCTATAAATAACAATTGCACAGCAACAAGTAGTATGTCGAATATTTTCGATTCCCTGACGTCTCACAATCACCGATCGTTTTTAACCCTTTACCTGACATGAAAAGCAGACGACACTTGCAAAAACAATTCTTGTTTAACTAATTGTTTTCATTTTTTGTCTCAAAAAACATAGGTTATAACCCGTCATTGGAACGAGCTCGACGGGCTCGTTCCAACGAGGGGTCATAACCTATGTTTTGAGACAAAAAAATGAAAAAAATAATGAAAATTAGGTGGCGATTTTTGAGAATAGCGCTGGCCGGTTTTCCCCGTTACGATGGGTAAAGGGTTAAAATATTTTGATGTCTGTGAGAAATGAATATGTTAATGATGGGCACATGTTTGCGACAATACAGTACAGTCACCATGGATGGATCACTTTCCAATGGTGGGCAATCCACGGAAGCAATAATAATATGACAACACACAAGGCGTAAGAAGGAACCCCAAGTATCCAACATATTAAAATATTTCATTCTGCAACCATTACTCCAAAAACATTTTATGCAATCGAATTCCTGCAATTGTTAAATTTAAGCCAAACATGAATACGTATCACAGTACTAAATATTTTCCCATAAGCGACCTTCATAACGTTCAGGTGAAAAAAATATGGTCGCATCATTTTAAATTTGGAATTCAAATATGTTTTGTCAAGTATAGCCCTTCAGACAACCTTTTTCTGATTCTTAAACAGGGGCCATGCAACAAATAAGAGAGAAAAACTAACAGAAAGGGAAGTGCTGGTCACATGTACATATTTCTCAGAGAATTCCCAATCAAAACACACCAACAGTCAAACGAATTTTTAGGTTCTAAAAGTCCTCAAATCACCCTCTTTATTCATCTGGGACAGTAGTAGAATTCTTCAAATGTTTACTGAAACAATATATTTTTCCAAAAACTGCTTAGTTTTGGGGATTACATAATTTCCGAGTGCAACTTTTCGAGGCAGGTAAATCTAATTAAAATATTTACAACAGTAATACCTATGAGCAAACCCAACCCTACCAAAGATACATTTACCTCTTTCGTGTGATGAAAGACTCATTTCTACAATAGAATTCAACTTTTGGGTTCTTGCTAGTCAAAAGCATGGGAAATTTGTTCTTTTGAAGAGAACTGTCCAATCTGAGTCAAATGGGCTTAAAACTGGTATTACCTTCCACAGAATTCCTACTCCGTTACCTAATGAGTAAGTTGGAAGGGATAAGAACTCACAGCTTTCTTTGAAAACTACCCAAATCAGTCATGGAATTCTGACGCACGCGAATTTTAGCTTGCCTTAACTGCTCACGCAATTTAATCCGGCATAAGCCTTTTCTTGCTCCCCTACTTTCAGCTATTTTCGATGGTGACGGACCATGGAAAGTGTGTACAGAATATGCTGGGTACATGTGTGTGTCGGCCACTACATGTACCAGTCCCCCTGATCTTCTTGATCGATCTGACCACACTGGGGTGGAGGGGATAGTGGAAAATGAATACAAGTTCATTCAGTAACATTTTATTAATTCATTTAAAATTGATTGGTTTGAATGCACTCGAAGGAGAAATTACCCAACCCGGTATTAACTAAGTCTTTAGAAGATCTTTGTGAAGCAAAAAAGTGAAAAAGATTTCAGGAGAGCAATTTGCTCGCCTAAGTAGGTTCCAGGTGAGCGATTTATTGCCACCCTGGATTTTTCAGAAATCCAAGCCTGCCACACCCCAAAATAAAACTAAAATCTGCATCAGCACACAAAACCGTTTGACAAAGTTTGTTTTAATTAACCATACAGCAAGATAAATAGTGTCCCACTCCCATGAAACAATATGTCAGTTTTGTTTCAAAATTGGGGTTGTGCAGGGCTTATAATTCCTCTAAATTTGGGAGAATAAATTTGGATTCTTGCGAAAATCGTTGCGAGAATTCAGACCCACTGTGGACCAGGATCCTATGAGGCCAGTATGGTTGCACCCCTGTTGCATACTTATAATACATGTTAACTCTTTACCCAATACAGCTTTTCAAAACACCAACTACTGATTTAAAAAAAAAAAAAATCCCCCCCCACCCCATACCAGGGGCTTTAATCGCTCAATTGACAAAATGGTCCAGAGAAGTATTTTGGGTCACATTCAGTTAGTCGTGGTTCATGAACACTACAATAGAAATGGTGTTATGAAATTATTCATACCTCTAGTGTCCATGTCAGATGATTATTAGCATAGGTCTTCCTGATTGCTTCCAATTCTGACAACTGTAGACAAGTACTGCCAAACTTTCAAGGGTTGTTGTGTCACTGCAGCTTGAAAGGCAAGTTTTATGGAAAAAACTCTAAGAAATGGATTTGAACATTAATGAACAACTTCGAACCTAACCCAGCCCTGCCAGAATATTAAGACAGGGACTCGACATGAACAAACTCAAATCTGATCCCCCACCCCCCTGAAATACCATTTATGAAAGGATTCTGACTGGCAGGAACCACATTGGAACAAATTTAGATCTGACCTCCCCAGAGATGTTGTACACCAAATATTAAAGCATTTTAACTCGTGGGTCTGAAGAAAAAGATTTTTAAAGAAATTTTCTCATGTTACACTAAGTTAATTTGAGCTCCCATAATGAGCCCAAATATTAACCCAAAGACTTGGCTTGAACAAACATGAATCTGACACCCTTAGAGATGCTGTATGTCAAATATGAAAGGATTCTGACTGGTGGATCTGAAGACATAGATTTGTAAAGAAATTTCCTCATACTGCACTAAGTTAAACTTTGGGATTCCATAGATAGACCAAATATTAGCACAGAGACCCAATTCAAACAAACTTCAATCTACCCCCCCCCCTCTCCCCACTAGAGAAGTTGTATTCTAAATATGAAAGCATTCTGACTGGTGGATCTGAAAGAGGTTTTCAATGAAATTTCCTCATATTGCACTCTTGATATTTGGGTGCCTATAAGGAGCCCATATATTAACTCAGGGACTCGATTTGAACAAACGTGAATCTGCCCCCCACAGTCCTCTTCCCTAGAGATGCTGTATACCAAGTATCAAAAGATTCTTATATGTGGTTCTGGAGAAGATTTTTTTAAGTTTGGAAAACAATCTATGGGTGGTATCAGAGAAATGCCCCTTGTGGGGCCCCTGTGGGTGTGGACACTTTTTTGAACTAACTGGAATTCGTATATGATAGGGAACATGAATGTCAAATTTGGTTCAATTCAGCCCAGTTGTTTACAAGGAGAGGCTGATAATGTAAAGTTCACGTCGGACAGACTGGACGGATGGTCGACATATAGAAATTCATCACTTAAGCGCCCCCTGACTTACAGTCAGGTGAGCTAAAAATATACAATATTCATCAAGCCTAATAATTATGGATGTTACTGGAACCAGCTGATGAGAGCCGGTTATAATGACAGCCATATTTGTACAAATTTTATTGCCTTTGTCACAATATTTCAGATCATGTTAGTGTTGTAATGGTTAATTTGTGTTAGGTAAAGTGTTAAACTGACTCAGTTCTTTTCACGTGAATCCTAGCAGCAGTGTTACGAGAAGCTACATGGTTTCTCGCTGGTTTTGTTGCACGAATCTCTATGTGAATCGATTCTCAGATTCTTTTAAGCCCTGGCTGAGGTTACATATTTCACCATTATCAATAGAAAGTTCCATTTTATCTCAACAAATGATGTCAAATATTCTTTCATCTAGTGATGGGGTAAAATAAAGCCCGAGATGTGCACCCCCCACCCCCAGCCCCCCCCCCCCCCCCCAGTATGGATTTTTCCATAAAAAACTATATTAATTTATAAATAAATTGATGTTGACACATTTTGAATTTCCCATTGTTTTTTTAATGACATTCTGGCTTCTGAATAGTTTAGACATTTCACATTGTGTTTGATATTTTGGAATTTTGTAAGAAAAAGCCTCAGTTTTCTCATTTCTCAGTTAAGGCACCTCGAGTCATACAACAGTGATTTTTTCCAAGAGAATGACCAGTACCTGCTACTGTGGTGTCTCATGACACTGTTAAAATTCCTAAAATCATCAAATATATAGATTCTGTAGTGCTGTGCTTGTGCTGCAAATATCCACAAGTGCACTTTCACTACATTGGTTTTAATCCCCACAGGCACACATTCTTTCAAAAGAGTAAAATTGTAGAAAATATGTCCCCAAAGAGGACACATCAGTTACAGTACAGTTGCCGTGGACGGGTTGTAATACACGTGTGGGCCGTGATGTCCACTCATGCATTTACCAGTCAATAAAAGTCATCCGCAAAAATTGTATTTAATGAAGCACCGGTTTGATGATTATTCCTGTAGTTTGTGTTTGGCATCAAATGTTATTCTATCTGTGGAAATACTGCCCATCCGTGGAAAGTGAGCAGGACACAGCAGCTGTACTGTATTTGTTTCAAGTATATAATACTCTTTGGTGTTTAATATATTTGTGACGGGCTGGGTCCAAAGTACTCGTAGTACTCGAGTACCACTTTTTTGACAAAGTACTCAATACTCGCCCCAGCCCTGATTTGTGTATGTGTGTGGGGGAGGTTGGAGGGTGAAAAATCGCTGCAAATTATTTAAAATTTTGAGCCAGACAAATGAAAAGCAAAGAAACATTACATCTGAAGGACAGACAGACAGACAGACAGACAGACAGACAGACAAGCAGTAACACATTTTGGAAGCCTACATAAAAGTAGTGACTAACTTAAAATGAAAAATATAGAGAGATGAGACAGGGCAATGTTGTCAAACAGAAAACAAGAGGCACCAGGGAGCCTGAGGGCATTCACCTGACATGGTAGCCTAAATATCAACCCAGGGAATTTATTTGAATAAGTTGCATCTGCCCCACATAAGAAACGCTTAGACAAAATATGCAAAGCTTCTGACCAGTGGACCTCAAAAAATTTTTTTTAAAGAATATTCCGCATATTGAACTAAGTTATAATCCGGGCTCCCACTGGGAGCCCAAATATGAACCCAAGGACTTGGATTGAACAAACTTGAATCGCCCTCCCCCCTCCCCAGGATGTTGTATACCAATATCAAAAGATTCTGACTACTGGATTTTAAAGAATATTCTTCTTATTGAACTAAGCTATAATTCAGCCCAAATATGAATCCGGGGACTTTGCTTGAACAAACTTGAATCTCACCCCTCTAAGGGTGCTGCATCCCAAATATCAAAAGATTCTGAAGGGTGGATCGGAAGATTTTTAAAAAATATTCCTCATATTGCACTAATCTAATCATAGAGAGCCCAAATATGAACCCTGGGATTTGATTTCAACAAACATGTGAATGAATCTTCCAAAGATGTTATATGCAAAATATGAAAGCCTTTGGAGCAGTGGTATGGGAGAAGAAGATTCTTTAATGTTTTTCCCAGTACTCACAGTGTTAAAAAATGATGACTCGACATTTATTCAAAGTCCTGGAAAACTACCCCATGATAAAACTGATGGAAAATTTTTGGACCATTCCTTTCTGCTGTTCCTAGGGAAGCTTCACACAAAATAAAAATTCTCAGTGCCATGTAGTTCTCAAAATATGGGCGTTTTAAACTTTTTTCTATATTTACATCCTGCGGTTCCCATAGGGCAACGGGAAAATTTCTTTCATAAATTAGGTACTTATGACCCAATTTGCTTCAAATCAGCCTCTCAGTTTGGAAAATAGAAATCTTGGAATAATTCAGGCTCCCACGGGAAGCCCAAATATGAACCCAGGGGCTTGGCTTTAACAAACTTATATCTCACCTCCCTAAAGATACTGAATATCAAATATCAAAACATTCTGATTGGTGGATGTGAAGAATATTTTTGAAGAATATTCCCATAGGAAACCCAAATATGAACCCAGGGACTTGGCTTGAACAAACTCGAATCTCGCCCTCTAAGGATGCTGCATATGGTACCAAATATGAAAACATTCCTACTGCTGGTTCTGAAGAAGAAGATTTGTAAAGAAAATTCCTCATTTTGAACTAAGTTATGATTCAGGCTCCCACAATGAGCCCAAATATGAACCCAGGGACTTAGGGATTCAAACATGAATCTCACCCCCCCCCCCCCCAAGGATGCTGCATACAAATATAAAAACATTCTGACTGCTGGATCTGAAGAAGTTTTTTGAATTTATAAATTATAATTCAGAATCCCACAGTGAGCCAGGGTTTCGCAAATATATTTTTCGCGGGAAACATTTATTTTTTGCAGGACCCATTTCCAACATGTGTCTTAATGATATGAATTATGCTTATTTCTCTTCAAATACATAGACTGTTAGATTGTTCAGCCACCACACCAAAGGCTAATGCAGTAATCATGCAGTAATCATGTTTATAGAAATTAATAAGAGCTGATGCAGTTGACCGATCAGTCGACTAACCGATGATCGTCTAAATAAAAAAAAAGAAGTTTTTGATCGGTTAACCGTTACTTTTGAAGTACAGTATTATATAGGTTAACTAAGGAGCAAACTTGCTCCAAAACAGGCACACATTGTCACACTGGCTCACATAAATATAAGAGACAGAGAAATGCATGACAGTTATGTGCTGACATACTGGTTCACTTGCATGATCATTATACTGTATCAGTAGCTGGAAATGGTCATTTTCAACCCTTTACCAAATGTGGGTAGCAGACGATACTTCCACAAGAAATTCTTGAATTACTCAAGATTTTCAATGTTTGTCTCAAAAACATAGCTTATGACCCCCCCCCCCCCCACACACACACACCCATTGGAACAAGCTCAATGAGCTCATTCCAATGAGGGGTCATAAGCTATGTTTTGAGACAAAAATTTAAAATATAATAAAATTTGAATGGACATTTTTGTATATGGCCCTGGCCGGTTTTGTCCATTATGCTGAGTAAAGTTTTGATTATATAAATCATCAACGGTACAGCAGTTATTCAGCTACCTATTAGGGCAAGTGATTAATCGGTTAACCAAGGTTAATTCGTGCGATTAATCAATCAAGAAAACCATTTAATCGTTTCAGCTCTAAAATTAATATAATTTTATTAAATTTTATCCGATGAAAAAATGCTTATATTTTTGCGGGAACGGTAAATGGATCTTCTTAACAAGCATTTGCGAGAACGTCACAGGAACGAAACGATCGTTCTCGCAATCCACGAAACCCTGGTGGGCCCAAATATGGACTTGGCTTGAACAAATTTGAATCTCACACCCTAAGGATGCTGTATATAGTACCAATTATCAAAACATTCTGACTACTGGATCTGAAAAAGAAGAATTTTAAAGAAAATTCCTCATTTTGAACTCAAGTTATAATTCAGGCTCCCACAGTGAGCCCGAATATGAACCCAGGGACTTGGCATAAACAAACTTGAACCTCACCCCACTAAGTATGCTGCATACCAAATATCAAAACATTCTGACTGCTGGATCTGAAGAAGATTTTTAAAGAAAATTCCTCATTTTGAACTAAGTTATAATTCGGGCTCCCACAGTGAGCCAGGGTTTCGCAAATATATTTATTGTAGGAACCCTTTATTTTGTGCGGGACCAATTTCAAACATGTGTCTTCATCAAATGAATTATGCTTATTTATCTTCAAATACACAGAGTGCTAGATTTTTAGATTGCTCAACCACCACATCAAAGGCTATTGCAGTAATCATGATTATAGGCATTAATTAGAGCTGATACTTTTAACCGATTAATCGACTGACCAATAATCAACATCTTGATCGATAAAAAAAGTAATTGATCGGTTAACCGTTACTTTTGAAGTACGATATTATATGGGTTAACTAAAGAACAAACTTGCTCCAAAACAGGCAAACATTGTCACACTGGCTCACATCATTTATATTAGACATACTTGTTCACTTGCAGAATCATACTGTATCAGTAGCTGGAAATTGTCATTCTCAACCCTTCACCAAATGCAGGTAGCAGGCGATACTTGCACAAGTAATCAAGAAATTCTTAAACTACTAAAGAGTTTCAATGTTTATTTCAAAAACATAGCTTATGACCCCCCCCCCCCCCCCCACACACACACACACCCCATTGGAACAAGCTCAATGAGCTCGTTCCAATGAGGGGTCAAAAACGATGTTTTGAGACAAAAATTTAAAATATAACAACATTTGAATGGACATTTTTGTATATGGCGATGGTCGTTTTTATCCATTACGCTGAGTAAAGTTGTAATTATATAAATCATCAACTGTATGGCAATTATTCAGCTACCCATTAGGGCAAGTGATTAATCGGTTAACCAAGGTTAATTCATGCAATTAATAAATCACAAAAACCCTTTAATCGTTTCAGCTCTAAAATTAATCTAATTTTATTAAATGTTATGTGATGAAAAAATGCTTATATTTTTGCAGGAACGGTCAATGGATCTTCTTAACAAGCATTTGCGAGATCGTCACAGAAACGAAACGATCATTCTTGCAATTTGCGAAACCCCGGTGAGCCCAAATATGGACTTGGCTTGAACAAACTTAAATCTCACCCGTCTAATGATGCTGCATACAAAATATCAAAAGATTCTGATTGGTGGGTCTGAAGAAGATGATTTTTAAAGAATACCCCTCATACTGCACTAGTTTCAACATTTGGACTCCCCTAGAGAGCCCAAATATGGACACAGGGATTTGATTTCAATAAACGTGTGAAAAAAATCTTCCTAAGATGGTATATGTGAAATCTGAAAGCTTTTGGAGCAGTGGATTGGGAGAAGAAGTGTCTTAAATGCTTTCCCTATTACCACAGTGTTAAAAAATGCTGACTAAGCATTTTTTCAAAGTCCCGAAAAAATACCCCATGATAGACCTGACAGAAATTTGTTTGGACCATTCCATTCTGTTGGTCCCAAGGAAGCTTCACATCAAATGAGAATTCTCAGTGCCGTGTTGTTTTGGAGATATGAGCATTTTAAATTTTGTTATATTTTTAGCTCTTACGGTTCCCATGGGGTGAGGGGAAAATATTTTTGGGCATAAATTAAGTACTTATGACCCAATAAGCCCACATATTAAATTTGGTTCAAATCAGCCTTTTGGTTTGAAAAATATAAATTTGGGGCGGGGCGAAAATACTTGCCCCTCCCATAACGAAGGCAAATATAGCCCCACAAACCTCTCTTGAACAAATCTGAGTCTACACCTCAAAAGGAAGCTGCACACCAAATATCAAGCCTCCGCTACTCCTGGTTCATAAGAAGATTTTTTAAGATTTAAGCATAATTTTTGGGCGTGACCCTGCTGAGGGGCAGGGCGACTTGATTTGAACAAAATCAAAATGCGATGTCATAACAAACAATCATCTCAAATTTCACTTAAATCGGTTCAGCAGTTTTGGAGGAGAAGACGCAAACACCATGTTCACAAACGACAGACAGCGAGTGATCACTATAGTATAGCTCACCCTGACTGAAAGTCAGTTGAGCTAAAATCTCAGTGGACCATGAGTGATGCAGTTGAGCGAGAGACTTGGTTCAAGGAGAGAAGAAACTTGTAGCTGCTGGCTGTCGAAAGTGTTGTTAAAACCGAATAAATAAATAAACAAGAGGCCTCACAGGGCCTGAAGCGCTCCCCTTTAACAGAACGCGATATAAACAGAGTCCAAGAATGAATCTACATTAAGGAATCCATCTCCATAGGATACACTGTCAATCCTTGAGCCCCTCAGGAGTGACAAAAACAGTCCAAGCATCATGCCTTTTCTTCAGTTGAAAAAATGTAGAGCCCCTTGATACAACATATGTAGATTACTCTTAGTTACACACCCCAGAGGGTACTGAATAAAAAAATTCCAATTCTTCAGCTACATGGCCAATTTTGTCTCCCATAGGGAGTCCAAATATTAACCCAGGCACTCGATTTGAACAAAGTTGAATCTGATCTCCTTAGAGATGTTGTATACCAAATATGAAAGCATTCTGACTGCAGGATCTGAAGAAGAAACTTTTTTAAAAAAATTCTTCATATTGCACTAAGTTAAAATTTGGGCTACCATAGCGAGCCCAGATTTTAACCTACAGACCCGATTTGAACAAACTTGATTCTCATCCCCTAGAGATGTTGTATACCAAATATGAAAGCATTCTGACTGGTGGATCTGAAGAAGAAGATTTTTTAAGAAACTTCCTCATATTGCCCTAAGTTAAAATACAAAGGAAGCCCAAATATTAACCTAGTGACATGGCTTAGACAATCTTGAATCTGACCACCATAACAATGATGTATACCAGTCATTAAAAGATTCTGCCTGGTGGTTCTGAAGACGATTTTTAAAGAATATTCCCCATATTCCCTTAAGTTAAAAAAGTTGGGCTCCTGCATTGAGTCCAAATCTGAACCGATGGGCTTCATTTTAAGAAACTTGTATCTGACCCCTCTATGGATGATGTATACCAAATATCAAAAGATTCTGAACTTTGGTTCTGGAGAAAAGACTTTCTAAAACATTATTTTGATGCACTCTGCAGAACACCCTAACGAAACAGATGGCAAATGTTTTTTTACCATTCATTTCCACTGGTCCTATGGATGTTTCATACCATATAACTTTTCTCTGTTCCAAGTGGTTTGGGAAACATGGGCGTTTGAAAATATTTCTATTTTTAGCTCCTGGGGTTCCCATTGGGATGCAGGGGGTTTTGTGCATGAGTCAAGTACTGATGACCCAATTATACCACATACTGAATTTCATTCAAATCGAACCATCGGTTCAGAAAATAGAAATTTTGGATGATACCAAAAATCTAACCCCTCCCATTACAAAGCCAAATATTTCTTCACGAACTACATTTGAACAGACATGATTCTACACCTCAAAAGGAAGCTGAATAACAAATATCAAGTCACTGTACCCACTGGTTCATGAGATTTTAAAAATATTTTGGGAGCATTTTCCCCCACCCCCTCCCTATGGGGCTGGGCATGTTGAGTTAGACAAAAATGCAATACCCCTTTGGGACCATAACTCAGACAAACTTTTACTTGAAATAGCCCAGCGGTTTTGGGCGAGAAGACCAAAACATGGTGTCGAAGGACAACAGAGGAATGGACAATGGACGGAGATTGATTAGATAAGTTCAGCTTGACTTTGTCGTGGTGAGCTAAAAAAAAAAATTAAATGGTTCATGTCCGATATTTTACCTATGTTATTAAAATTGATAAATTTGTCTCTGGAGCGCAACAAGGCTTATGCTATAGCATTGTAAAGCCTTCTTGCACTCAAGGGATGGAATACACCACCACCCATGATATTCTGTAGATTATGAGACCTAAAACAAACCAAGAACATGAACCTTTAATGGCAAAGAAATAATTACAAAAATAAAATAAAAAATCATCCGCCTGCATCCAATTTTACAAAAAATGGCCTGATAAACAGATCTACTTTGTGGAGCCTTATGCATGAATTTTATTATAATGAATACATTGCCTTACACAAAGGAATACCACACAATCCAGTGTAGACTGATTTCAAGAAGACCTCCCAAGTTGAAGGACAATTTTAACAAACATACAGACCCAAATAAGCTTCATACACAGTGTAAACATTCCACAAAATTAATAAACATTCATATATGTTTAATAGGAATTAGGAGTATTGTAATTAAAAGTCAATTGTGTGTTTGTTCATAAACTTTTATTACTTTGTTATCAGGTGTTAAAAAATATTAATATTTGTAAACATACCCACCCATTTAGATTAGTCCCTGATCATAGCAGAGGCGCAGACATACAGTACAGTGCCGTGGACATTTCATAATCCATGCATGGGCAGTCATTTCCACGCATGCTTTTTCCAGGCAACAGAAAATCATCGTCAATACAATTTTAATTAATGAAGCACCGGATTGTACCCTGTGCTTGAATATCATTCCAACCGCGGAAATATTGCCCACCCGTGGAAAGTGACTAGTCCGTGGTGGCCGCACTGTGGGCTTTTTTAAGATTTAAACATTTTTTTGCCTCCAGTGGGGGCACTCTGGGTACAAAAATGGACACTTGAGGTACAAGCCCCTATGGAGAATCCTATGTTAATTTTGTACCTCAAGTGGCAGTCATGGGGCAGGTTGTTCCAAACACTTTTATACTGAAAAAATATATGTTTATCAACCAATCCCTCCATACTTTAAACCATATAATACTTTACTGAGTAGAGAGTTTGGTTGGTAACGATATAATATTAAAGGCAATCAACGCAAACAGTGACAAATGAGAACTGACTCTTGACTCAATTTTTTTACTATTGCTGGGGGATAGTGGACACTACTACATTTTAAACAGATATTTAATATATGAAGTGAGAAGCATATATACACCGAGATCTGAGTTTGCCCATCTATAGAAAACCTTTTACATCGAGATTTTGTTTGAGTGATACCACTTTATTTCAAGATTATTTTCTGAAATAAAGTGGCATCACTTAAGCAATTTTAAAAAAAGAAACACTAAAAAAGTTCCTACCTCTGATACATAATAAATTTATACAATAGAACAAAATGTTTTTTATCAATTATAATAAAACATTTCCGCCCCGTGGGTTGTTTTGGCACCTGATGTTTTGATTACATAAATAATGTCTATAGGTTTACTCATACCATCTACGAATCTCTCTGTCATTCTCTTGGAAATTTCTTGGATCGAATTTGATAGTAAGAATTGTCTCTAAATCATATCCTCGTGCAAGATGATCTTAAACAAATATACAGTACATTCCACACACCACAGTACGAGCACTTTGTAGTCTCATTGTGTTAATAGTCCATGAATCTGTGTTTTTCACTATGAAATTGTAAATGTCTTTATCTATTGGTGGTAAACCATAGGAATCAAAGTAGATGGATGACTCCATGTTTTCCTGGTTCTCTTGATGAATCTGTGTTCACAGTATGAGCTTTTCTATGTTTAAGCTTTTGTTTTGGTCATTAGTCTCTTGAACACACTTTTCCATTCAATTATCAAGAATATATTGTAGTTGAGTGGTTCCCATCTCTTCTTAGGCCTGATGTTATGAAGTTGTACTTTTAATCAGCTTCTTCTCTAACAAGTTGTGTATAGTACCCCCACTCTTTATCTACTAATTCTGTCCACTTTTGAAGGTCCTCATTGGTGTTAATTTCAAAGTCCACATTTATATATGCAAAACATCCTTCAATATCCAGACTATTTGCTTCTTTGTTCAGTTTATATAGTACAGTTGATGGACACACTTGTTCCATACACTCTTTCATATACAATTCAATCCATACTCTTGCATCTTTTTTTATACAAAAGTCATGTTTTTGTCCAGATGTTCCCAGACATGCTTCACACATTGCTCTCATTTTTTCTTTTCTTTTATCAACGGTATCACTTAACTCACAACAATTTCTTTAAATAATGTAATAAATAGTCTTTCATTAATCTTCTTCTGCTTCTTCATTATTCCTATTCTTTTTCGCATCTCCCTATACAACTTGCAATGTTCACGTTTACTCATCTTGTTTATTAGTTAAATATCACTTCTCTGAGTTTGTTGATTTCTATCTCACTATCAAATTCTGCATAGACAACAACATTGACCACCTCTGGAAGAGCTTGAGCAAACTGGAGATCTATTCGAAGGTTCCCAGACTTTGTAGGATGAGCTAATGGTCCACTACTTGACTGATCAGGTGTCAAATCAATTCCCCAAAGGGTATATCCTTTTGCATAATCCTGTATACATACATTAATTGTTTGATTTTGTCCAAATACCCCATCTCTTCAAATAATGATAAATATGAAATTAGACAAAGCCCACCTTCGAAATTTGGTTCGAAGGGACGTGCTTTAATGGAATGTCCATCTATTGTGATTTCCAACTTGTTCAAATTGAAATGTTGAAAATTAAATGGAGTTGTGCCAATATCTCCATTTATATCTTTATTCTAAACTAAACTAAGAATTAATCGTTTTGGCATCTGTTTACGAAACAGATGGTCCTCTTTTTTTGATCGAAGATCACTTCCAATGGTAAATGTTTTCATTTCTACTCGTCTTATGAGGATTTTATAATTTGTTTGATCTATTTGCACATTAAGATCATTTGCAAATTTGGGAATTAAATCCAACGCCGGTATTCTGAATATGGCTTTTTGAATTTCTATTTTTCCATTTTCATCACCAACCAGACAAAATTTAATTGGAGAACGATGAATTTTTATTCTCATTTCCACACCGTTTGGTAAATATTTGTCTTCCACAAATAGATCTAAATGTAATTTTCCTCTTAGTTGTACAGATTTACTGTCTGTAATTAATTTGTGACGCTGAACCAAACCTTTGTTTTTGTCATCTTTAGCTATTGCTGTGTGGTATCCAGGACTATCTGCATACCACATCTCACTACAAGCCAGATGAGTTTTTTCACATCTCTTGAATAACTAACAAAATTCTCAAAAAATCCTCGATAAGGATACATGTCTGTATTGGTGTTTTAAGACTACCGTTCGGTGTAACATCAATTTTACTCAACATGCTGTGAAAAAAATTATTGATAGGAGGTATATTTGCATCTCCACCCAATACACTTCCATCTTGTTTTGTAATTTTAAATTGAACTTTAGGTGTAGATGATGCAAGATCTAACCACTTGGTTGTTTGTCTTGGAATTAAAAATTCTATTGGTGAAGAATTGTTTAAAGATGCAAGGGGAAATTGCACAATTTCACCAATAGTTTCTATACCACTCGATGTCGGTGATACATCATCTGGATCAAAACCACTACAAAAATGCTCACAAGATCCTTGTAACATCATGATTTAATAAAATATATCAACTGGCCTTGAATTTCATTTTGGATGAAATTGTCTTTTCCGTGTCTTGACTCTCTGAGAACGAACCTCAGACTGATGTTTCGGTTCTCGTTTTTGTCCTTTTTCCCCCAATGTAGCTTTACGCACTGATGCAATAAGATCTTTTGCATGCGTGAGCATTTACATCTTTAAGTGGTTTTTGATTTCTCATCAATTAGGGATGAGAGTGAGGGTGTGTAGAGGGAAGTGAGATGGTTGTTGATGTTCTAGGGCAGATGGGGTGAGGAAGGCGGTGAAGAGAAAGAGTGGGGCCTGAGGCATGCAAAACGAGGGGAGTTGCAGATGATTTAGGAAGTGGAGGTAGGAGAGGAAACTTGGGTGTAGCAGGGAGTAGGAATGACAATGTGGTTTGTGCTCCCGATAGTTCGAATCGAACAGTCATGTGCTTTCTGGGGGGGGGGGGGGGGGGGGGGGTCGAAGGTGGAGGATCTGAGGGACTGGGTAGATGGTATTGTGGCCGGGTCAGGATCGAATCCGGTAGTGGTGGTCCATGTAGAGACCAACAATATCGGGGAGAGAAGGGGTCAGTAAGTTTAATGGAGACGTGCAGAGGTCTAGTCAGCAAACTGCTAAGTGGGAATGCAAGAGTAGTCGTATCCGGGGTCCTTCCAAACCTTGAGGGTTGGCCAAACGGATCTCAAGGATTTGGCGCTGAATGGACAGTTGGAGGACTATAGTGTGGCTTGGGAATACCCTTCATCGATCATTGGGACACGTTTTGATGCAACAAGAACATGTACGGGCGTGATGGGGTGCATCTTAGCAGGATGGGGAAACGGGTAATGGGGGGGGGGGGGGGGGGGTAACATTTTTCGGGTAGTGGCGACATTTTTGGAGAGGAGTGCAGTGGGAGGCCATATGCAAGAGTGGGCACAGGTATTGCGAACAAGAGCGAGGCGAAAAGAATAAGTTTACCAAGGTTAGCATCAGAAAACAATGAGACCAATAGGCAGAAGGCAATGAATCTCGGTACCTTGAAAGTGGGTTATAGAAACATCCATGGTCTCCACCGGAAAGGAAGTGAAATTGCTACATTGATCGAGGCAGAGGACTTTGATGTTATGGGCTTAAGTGACACGTGGTTAAGACATAGGGAACGGGTAGACCAAGGAAAGGATGTGTGTGGATAGGTGTAGGGGCGAACAGAAGGCCAGGAAAAGAGGGAGGGGAAACAATGTACATTAAAGAAGGCTTAAAACCGTCGCTGATCACAGACCTGAATGATGTCAGCACCTTAGTTGTTTTTACTTTTTACAAAAAAAAAAAAAAATGTTTTTGGCATAATAAACTTTTTTTGCAAAATAAACAAATAAAAAATTTTTTTGTTAAAATTATTGTGCAAAAAATTTTTTTTGCAAAACAAAAACAAAAAAAACAACAAAAAAACCAAAAAACACAGACATGTGTGTGTGTATGTAGGTGTGTAGGTGTGTGTGTGTGTGTGTGTGTCGGTGTGTGTGTGTGGGTATGTGGGTGTGGGTGTGTGTGTGTGTTTGTGTGGTTGTGTGTGTGGCTGGTTGTCATCTTCACTGTCTACCCATCAGGCTGAATGGTGGTCTGCTTTCCCGACTTCCTCTGTCTTCCTGACTACCTGACTACCTGTCATCCAGCCTATCTGTCTGTCTAGCTAGAAGTTTGGCTGCCTACCTTTCTGCCTGCCCTGTGGGTGCCTGTTGGGTACCATCTTGTCTGTCCGCTCAACTGCCTGACAGCCGGCCTCCCCGTCTTTTGACAATGTCTGCTTGCCCGTCAGTCTGTTGCATGCTTAGCATTCTACCTACCACTCTGCTAGTCCATCTTAAACACTGAACTGACCTGGCCTCCCCGTCTTCTTTCCGATATTGCTATCTAACTAAGCATCCACTACTTAACTACATCCCTTCCTTGTTTGCCTACTAACCTACATGGCATACATCCGTGCACAGCTTGCCTGCCCTTCCAGCCATATTACCCACTCGCGCACCGATCAGCCAAGCTCCCTGTCTCCCAGCATGTGGTGTGTGGTGTGTATTTCTCCATCTTTAATATATTTGTATCCATAATTTTCCGGACCTAAACCAACAAACTCTATGATTTGTGCCCCTGGATGTTCATCCGTCCACTGCCCTAATCTACTATTTACAATTTCTGGATTCCAGAGTGATGGTTTATCTATGTAAGTACAACTGTCTGTGTCAAAATATACAACTCATGTTCCTAATTGTTCTAAAACTTTGTATAATTCCAAACGTTCATAGGCTGTGACAAATGAAGCTACAACAACATTGTCTGAATTGTGTGGATTGTAAACATCTGTATTGTCAATGTAATTTACTAAAACAAACTGATAGTGGTCAAAAAATTCCACATCCTTCACAACTTTGTCTTTGTTCTGTATAATTTCAAAGTAATCTGATGGTTCATTTATGTATCTTGTTTTAATTTTTATATTGTTTTGTGCATATTTTCCCCAGAGACAATTTAACATGGTTTTGGCAAATGACCTTTTTCCTGTTTTTTTTCAACATTTTCTAAATAGATATTTTCAATTTGTGCATAATCTTTTTTAAATTTCTTGTTTGTCTGTTTCTGTTTTCGCCTAATCTGGAAACCCACTAGCTTCTTGTTTCATTTTTAAATATTTGTTCACATAATATTTGTAAATCTCTGAAGACCAATGCCAAATCTGGTAAGTGTCAAGAAGAGTGTACCCCAAATCCAATGCTTTGCAAAGTTCAACAGATGTCTATGTACCTACAAGTGTACGTTGTTCTGGTGTGTGTGTTTACAGTGATCTATTTCGTGTTCTGCAAACATTTTACAAAGTGTAAATGTCAGTTTCTTATTACAATGAATAGGTAAAACTGGCAAAAAAAAATTTGAGGTGGTAAAACCTTACATTTAATGAGACCTCTGTATTGGCTTATTTCGTTAGTGTCTATATTTTCCTTTGTGAGTATATCTGGATGTCCCACTGGATATTCCCTGTGTTTGTTCACATATGGGTAAAGTGAACAGATATCTATGTATTTGATTTCTGTGTCTGTATTTTCGTCAGTTTTGTAGTGTAATTTAATGGCATTTGTTCTCCCGCCAAATAATGCTTCTCATGGTTTAATTGGGTCCATGTGTGGGAAATATGTACCTAAAGAGGTTTGAACTTCAGGATCTGATTTGCACAGATGATTAAATTCGTGTTCCCACATCACTTGTATATTATACCCCAATGATTTGAAATGTTTTATGCGTGATTGAGTTTTGTTGAACAGAGATTGATAGAATTGTGAATTGATTGGATTTTTCTCATATCTGTTAGGATAGCAAGTTTCACACCCATGCCACATACACCCATAAAATTCATAGATTGTATTTGTCTCTTTGTGAAAACCATCTATATAATAATTTCCAATTTTAATCTCTCCACCGTTTAGGGCATGTCGTATGCGTATGCTTTCTTTTTGTGCTTATAGCTGTAAGTATCTAATGGCTTTCATGGAATATCTAACAGCAGCAGGATAGCCTATGTCTGAAATGAGACCAACTTTGTTTTCTGGCATTGAATTTTTGCGCCATTACAGGCATCAGCTAAAGTTACAGCCTCCCTGAAAGGATCTATCCAACCGCATTCGAGAAATTGTTTTCTGAATTCCCCACACCCTCTGCGTGATATATCCACATCAGACTTACAGTACATGTCCATTTCTTTTGCAAAATTGAAAGTAGCATTACTAGTAAATGTTTGATTGTACCATTTAATAAATTCTTCCCTGACTGTGGGAGACATAGAGACAGGCATGTACAATGTTGCACCCAAATAAGGTCCAATGTAGTTTTGATATGATTTTGTGTTTAACCTTTTGCTAGTTCACTTAAACCAAATGTTTAAGGGAATTGTGCCAATCTCATAGAAAGGAAACTCAATGAATCGATGAGTCTAACACCACAAGCTTTCAGAGAAATAATTTTGTTTCCATTCAGGATGACATCGGGTTTTGATGTAGCAGTTTCAATGAGATGTCTTAAGATAAATTGTGCATCAAACCCTCGTGAATTATGAGCGATTGCCATTGTATCTAAATGTTCCTTGCTGAAAAGCCAATTTCAAAAATCACTCAAAGTAGATTCTCCTTTAAAAATATATTCCCTTTTTCCAACCTTGTCACATCGTGAACACGTTTCATCAATAGATTTACAAATGCACTCGTTACAAGCACGCTGTGCAACACAGTGATTCGGGGTGTGGACTTCTGAGTCTTGAGTTATTTCAAAATCATAAAACACAAAGGGTACTTTCGGCATTTTGTCATTCTTGGGTGATTTGTATTTTGGAATGAAACAATAATGTTCAGTTTTGACTAATTGATCACAATATTTACATTTTTTTAAAACCATCACAAATGTGTTTCCTTTCCCTGAATATAATTGCATTTTACATGATAGACATTTCTTGACTAACTGGCACATTGCTTTTTCTTGGTTCTGCAATAGAGTTGTGTGATTTTTATAACAAGATGAACTTACAAAATCCCTATTACAATTGTAACAATGAACAGAATGTTCAGGTGTGCACGGTAGCGGAGAATAGCAAACACATCCTTTGGGGCATCTGTGCCGTTCTCTGCTATTATACCCTATATTGCAATATTCACAATAGTAACTACATCCTAAAAAACCTGTAATTTTTGTGATGGTGTCGAAATGACGGTCATGGTGATAGATATGAATAACTTTACTCTCTTTTGATGTTTGTGGTGGTTCAGATAAGAATTTTTCTTTGGCAAAAGGTGAGTGAATTTTAATTACGTACTCTGGGGAGAGTACCCCTTGAAGTTTACAATATTCGTCATATCCACAAGGTTTATTATAATCAAGGCCTGTTTTATTCATCAATGCCTTTGCCTCAATTTCTTGTGTTGGTCTATTGGATCTTTTTATTTTGTTCCATTTTTTTCTGCCAAACTTCTGAATTATCTTTATCAATGTGGCACCTCCCTACTACAACCGCCCGTGCAAAGCACATAGAATCATTGACATTTTTGATTTCAATAATACTCTGTTTACTTTTGACCATTTTACCAACAGCACTAAAGGAAATTGGTGCATTTCGCCCAGACCCTTGTGGGAGTGAAGTGTGTGTTATTTCTAAAGATAATTTACCATCACGGATTGTAAAATTCTCATTTGATTGAATAACGTTTTCAATTTCATCTAATGCTGGTTTACCATTCACCCCATAGCCTTTGTAAAAGGAATAAAAATACCTACCTCAAGACCTGGATGATGGATGGATATCCTCATGGGGTCGTTGTCTTGTATATGCCATTTCTTTTTTACATCTTCCACCATTGAATCAAACATTTAAGTTAGAAACTCAAATGGATTATTGGCATCAAATTGATTCAAAGTCACTTCACACATATGGGATTCTGAGTGAATTTTTCTGGATTGCCGCAATAACTGTGGGTGAATAGAATAAAATCTCTGTATGGAGATTGTATTCTCAGCATATTCAGTGAACCTCTGTTTCTTGCTGCTTACAACATCTTCTGTATCGCTATCATCTGAATCAGTGTAGTCCACTAATGACCTCTTCATCTTTTTTAATCTTCAGAGGAGATCAAACGTACATGTTTCAGTCTTGTTAACTCCAAAGCATGTGTGCCCCAAACTGTGAGCCCCCCGCCTATTTATACTCTCGCTGAAATCATTTTCTTATTCCGAAAAAAAATTCAGAAAATGTTTTCAAACCAAATTGTTTAACTTTTTTTCATTTCAATTTTTCACCCACCTGAATCTAACCAATGGGGAAAATGTATGTGAAGGACTTCTTCGGTGATATTCCTTCCCACTAACGTGTCAGTCAGCGGTGACGTGGGCCCAACAGAGGAAAGTCTTATCCATAACTGTCACTCCACACGAAAAAATTGACAGTCGCCTTAGATTTTTTACTCAGAGCCTCATTTTAGGTAACAGGATATATCACTAAATTTCCCCTCAAAAAAATCAAATAATTTTTTTCACTTTCCTTGGGGGACGTTGGTGGATTATACAATCACCGGCCGTGAACCACCAAAACATGACGTACAAATAATTGGGAAAAAATCCAATTATTTGTCCTTGATTTTAGATTAAACAGAAAGAAAATAACTAAAAATATGAGACAAGGCACCTTTTAAAAATGAATGAATGAATATGTGGCTACATATTGTGTATAACGAAAGTCTTTTTTTAAGATTATGGTGAGTCTGAAAAGGGGTATTTTGTAATTCACTGGTGTGGAAACGGCATAACAGCAACTATCAACTATCAAGCTTTTGAGAAACAACTCAAAGTCATCTCCACCCTCGGACTGTCTTGCTTATTGGCACAGATTATTTTCTTGGGATAACAGCGTGATCATTGTTTTTCCCCCCTTACACCTATAATCTTGAGGTGGAAGTGCTATTTCGATAGATGTTTCAAGTTGCGTGGACACCAATAAGAAAATTGTGGTTATGAGCCCACCAATGTGCATTTTACAGTCATTTAGAGAAGTGCAAAAGGCGCCAGAAAATAATGCAATGAGTATTTCACGCGCCTTTTCCCTCACTAGCCAGATGTTGGCTGATGAGCATTTTTCACCGCCTTTCCACACTTAGATGATACAGAAAATCAGTGTTTCCCTCCAAAAATAATTTGGAGGGAAAGACTGACATAGTATCGTAAAAAACATCTGTGGAGAAAAAAGGCAATCTTCTCTTCCTCATCATTAGTGTTAAGTACATATAACAGCGAAATTAAACTTTGACAAATTTTTAACTGGCTTGAAAGTTGGTAAAATATTTCAATGTGACAACTGGGCTTTTTCCAGTGTAAGAGAAAAACACTCTACTAATTCATTATTCTCTCTCTGTGATATGCGCGTAATATCAGGATAAATGTTTTATTCGGCACATTGAAAGAGAAGTTGTTGGTAATTGTTTCAATGTGGTTAAGATTTGTTAGTTTTCAGAATGATATTTCAGATTTGCACCTTTTTTTCTGAATTTGTTAACAGATGGTTCTAAAGAAAATATAATTTTCTTTAAAAACATCTGTTACGAATTCAATACAGTCATAAAAGTTAAGAGAATTTGCGTTTTTCAGTTTGGGTAGAGGAAAGTGATATTTATTCTATTTTTTGCGCCACAATGAAGAAAAAGCACATTTTACTCTACAAAACATACAGTGAATGAAATATGTTTTGTAGTGTAAAATGAAATTTTTCTTTGGGGGTTAATGTCACTGTAATAATCTATTGCTGATTGTTGAACATATGTCATATGTTGTTCCTATCGCTAAACAATCAGTGTGCAATTACGCTTCCCTGAGCGAGTATGGGATTTTTTCTTCACAGTTGCATCCAGTGAGTTATTGAAAATTTACATGTGTGGAACATGTGTTTCACATTATGCACAAGTACACATTTGAAACAATTAGAAGTTGTATGCCGAGAAATGATATTGGAGCGATCAATTCCTTCCCTAAAAATGTAAAAAACACTGATTCCTGGTAGATCTGACAGTGTTATTTTATGTCGTGTGTGTGTGGTGATAATGTGTTCCATTAGTAAATAGAAAACTGTACCAGTCGGGCGATGTATAATAGGTAGCAGTTTTTTTAAAGCAGAACATTTTGTCAATTTGAAAGCGAACACTTAGTGATTGGAAGGGATTTTTTCCCATGGCGGGAACTCTGGATACAAGCATTTAACACTGATTTCCCCATACCCCAGTGTGGGCACTTGTGGTACAAAATTAACATAGGATTCTCCATAGGGCGAATTGTCCCTCAACTGCCATTTTACCCATGGCTGGCTCTATGGGTACAAGCATTTAACACTGATTTCCCCATACCACAATGTTGACACTATTGGGACAAGCATTTATCGCTGATCTCCCCATACCCCAGTGATGCCAGTATAGGGACTTAGTGAATGGGCGGGGATTTTTACTCCATGACTGTCACTACAGGGACAAACATTTAACACTGAGATTAAAATATTTTATCTACCTTCAAAAATGCCACTATAGGGACAAAAATGCCACTATAGGGACAAAACCCTATGGAGAATCCTATGTTAATTTTGTCCCTATAGTGGCACCATTGGGGTATGGCGAATTCAGTGTTAAATGCTTGTCCCTATAGTGGCAGCCTTCACATTACTCTTGCCCCTAACTTTTATATCCTGACTAAGCACTTATATTATGGTAAACTAACATCAAATTATGTGCTTATGTCCAGTAGCTAACGTCGGAATAGTATAATGTGCTTTGTCAGAAACTTGATCAAGTATTGATGACAAACGACAATTTTCATTACCAGTACCTGGTACCAGTAATAAAATAAGATTTGCAAATATCACCCTGCTTTGTTTTTCAGCTATTAACTAACATAAAACTGTGCGCTTCATGAAAATTATTTTGTTACTACCTGTTAAACATTACTGTTTCTTGTTTTTTCTATTTTAGAAAAAGAAATCACTTCTTTTCTGGCAGGCATACTAAACGCTGAGGCAAACCGAGGGATACTAAGGTGAATGAAAACAGGAGTGAAATGGGTATGGGGTGGTTTGTTCTTTTTATTTATTGGTGTTTAAGGTGACATATTTCTGCACAACAGCTAATCATATCCACGACAGTTTTATGGGTGGAGGAAGCCAGAGTACCCAGAGAAAACCACAGAGCAATGGCAAGCAACTGTCAGCTCCCCAACATACTACACAAGCAGGGTTATCCTTGTTCGAAGACAGGTGCACCAAGAACATACAGTATGCCTTAGTACACAGCATACCATGCCCCCACATGGGAAATGGGGGTGAAGTGTCTTGCCCAAGGACACAAAGCTGTTGCCGCAAGGTGGGAGTCGAACCGAAGACTTCTCGGCTTGCAGCCTGCACCTCTACCTACTGAGCCACTGCACTCCTGGTGGTGTATTCTGATTATGAAAATTTAAGCAGCATGTACACGGTTTTAATGCCATATTTGAGAATTATGGGTTCTGAATCAATTTCCCTGGAAAACTTTCCTTTGGTATTTAGTAGGTAGCTTGGTAATGATATTTAAAGCGACTCCACCTCAGTAAGCAACAGTGTGAATTGTTAATCACATAGTGACTTCTTAGTTAGTTTTCCTTGTGGCTGTCGGCATTGTCTTCTTTGTTATGCCAGAAAAATTGCTATGGACCAATATCACGACATGGGAAACAGTATTTTTTGGAAGTGGTAATTTTTCAGTCACCAACGATAAAACAAAATTGCCGTAAGACTAGAGACATGGTCTGCACCCATGGCGACCAATGGGATCGATGATTAAAATAAAAATGTTCCACAATTCTATAAAACGGCGGCAAATGTAAAAAATAAAAACTGGTCACAAAAATAAGGTGAAAACCTTGAAAACAAAAAGTGTCAACAAATCACCATAAATTAGTGCCGTTATCACAGGCGAAAGGGCTAAAAAGTATACCGTATATATAGAGTAGGTGCAGAGTGTATTATCACTAAATCACCCACAGAGTGGAGATTTCACCCAAACAATAACTGCAAATTTGTTGCAAAGCATAACAAGCAAAAGTTAAGCTTTGGACAGCCAATGGACTTCTGGGTTAAACCTGGAGGTCCATTGACTCCACTGGCTGAAACATTGCTTGTGTTTTTTGTCCATATGTTCAGAATTTGAAAGTGATACTTTGGGTGATAATTCCACTCTACAGGTGATTTTGTCGCAATTCTCTCCTCGTGTACTGCACATATACCAAATACAAGCTGTAGCTTTGGGTGTACAGCCGAGCGATACTTATCACAGTATGCCACAAAATCCTAATAACATAAAGCAAACAATGGCAAAACAATAAACAAAAATAAAATAAAAAAATAAATAATAAATGAAAATTAAAAAAAAAACTTTAGAGCTGCCGGAACTGAAAAGTTTGCAGGCCCAAGGCCCAGATAAAATCTGATGGTAGGTTTATTTTTATCAAATATTACAGTGAGCTGTTTTAAGATACCCAGTTACCACTTAAGTGCTTCATCCACTCACAGACATAGCCCATTAATAACCAAGCTACCTACTATATACCAAGGGGCAGTTTTCGGTAACAACGCGGTCTACATGTATATATCTTGCATTTACTCGAATAAAATCAAGTAATATCACGTATATTGCTTCGAAGGAATCAATTAAATGCCTGCAATTATATTTAAACCTTTTTAAACAGCCCTGACATACTTTTTTTTCTTTTCACCTCGGTATCTCTAGGTATACCTCTGTGTTTAGGGCCCTTTTCTGGGGGTGGTTTGCTTTGGTTTCAAATTGCCATAGGATGATTTGGGTTGAATTAGCAACCGTTTGGGTCAAATTACTAGAGGACAGTGTGGATGCAATTCTCACTGATGACAGTATATTATAGAACACATGGAATGTGGATTTATTTATTTATTGGGGTTTAACAGCACTTTTGAGAGTTAGGGTCACCTCGTGTCGGACAGTTTTATGGGTGGAGGAAGTTGGAGTCGCAGGAGAGAACCACCGAGCAAATGCCAGACTCCCAGCACACTAACTCCAAACGAGCAGGGTTTGCAATGGTTGAAGATACGTAAGATACAAGTGTACCATACACCTTAGCACAGAATGCCACTGTGTCCGCACATGGGCAAAGGGGTGCAGTATTTTGCCCAAATCGGTCAATGCAGATACGGTAAAATTTTTCAATTTTGTAAAAATCATGAAAATTTTAATGGATATTGTTTTCTTCGGTAAATTCTTTGGGGAAAAAATACTAAAGTACTAAAGGAAACAATTACATTGCATTACCGAAATAAAATTTAAATTGAGGGGCGAGACGACCCACCGCCGTCTGTGGGGCGAAATGACCCGGGGCAAATGAGGATTTGGGCGAAATGATTCGAGGGGCGAACGGGAATTGAGGCGAAATGACCCGGGAGCAACTTATCAGCAAGGTATCACCTATTTTCAAGTAAACTTTTCATTACTATTTATTACACCTTAAAATTAGGATAATTCAAAAACTGCGTTTCGTTTTAATTCTTGAACTTCACAAGCTATGTGTCCATGCATATCTTTATGAAATCGCACCAATATAATCAACAAGATTGCCGATTACATCTGCGCTTTTTTATGAAGGTACATCATGTAATCGCTGAATAGGACAAGTTACAACAAAATCAGGAGAGTTCGATCTGAAATAACAAGATTATTTGCTGAGCATATTGAAAAACCTATAAAAGGACAGAATACGAGTGATGTGCAGACATGTAAATATCACGCAAAGCTTAGATGCTAGTTGGGTTGCAACAGAAAACGAACGCATTTGACATTTTGTTTGATTGTTGATATTGGCTAAAATATTCCTTGATGGGGATAAGCCGATTGCAATTGTATCGGCAATTGTGAACTGGAAGTCACGTGATTTTTTCCCTGAAATTTACTGTCCAATTCAAAATATCGTATTAGAGAATTCTGTTCTGGAACACATTTATCTGATTGTGTATGTGCAACTCCTTGCGGGCCTACGGCCCACTGGTGAGGAGGCGGTTTTCAGGTATTTTCTTTGTTTTACTGCTGGAGCATGACTCATTTGAAAGCCTTTCCCATAAACAACTTTTATCCAAATTTCACTGAAATCTGAGAAGTAATGTTCAAGTTATAATGCAAACAGACATCAGAGTGCAGATGGACATATTTTCGGACGGACATATGGATAGACTTCAAATGCCAGAGATTGTTCCAGAGGTGCTGACATACCAGTGTCAAGGAGAAAACTGTGTCAGATGACAGACAAAATCTCTCACTCAATGGACCCTGCAACAAATCTCAGGACAAAAACGTTTTTTGTGTAAAATCTTTGAAGTGTTAACAAACCCATTTTAGAACTCAAAACACCAGAGTAACTCTACCGGATCATGTAATATTAAGAACAGCATGCTAAGCATGGCAAATGCACCCCACTTATCCCCCCTCCCCCGAAAATGCTACGATGGACATATTTTCAGCACTAGGCATACACACAAGGGGTTATCATCTTGTTTTACAGCGGAAAGAAATCCAACCCAACAAAAATTGTGAGATCAACGTACACCTGTTAACAGTTTGCGTCAAGCAGATCATCTACATGTGAGATGTAAAACTATTGTCTTTGTTTTGCAGCAACATTAATCCCTGGCCCCCCAACACAGTAGTAACTGTAAAGGCCAGAAACAATGATTGTACCATCAACGAGAACAAAGACATAATGGGAGGGATTTGAATTAATTGTCTTGGTTTTACTACAGGGGCGTGACTCATTTGAAAGCCTTTCCCATAAACAGTTTTCATTCCACATTTTATTGAATTCTGATAACCCAAACCTGAAATATGAGGCACATAGACAAAAAAATTATATATATTTTATTATTTTTATATTGTATTTTACGAGACAAACAGCAAATTTTCAAAGTTAAAAAAGTAGGATAAGTCTGAAAAGTGAAAATTAATAAATATGATTGAGATCCGATAATCCAAACCCGATAAACGGAGCGAACAGACAAGACAAAAAATAGGCTATTTTTGTATATTCAAAGGGCCATAATGCACACAAAAAATAGGTTCAACAGCAAAACGGCTGTTACTCCTTAAAGATCCTACATGTATAATAGTGAACATGTGTATGAAATTTCAAGTTATAATGTGGGCCGACATCTAAGTGAGGATTATAGATGAACGCACAGATGTGTGGACAGACATGCTGACTCACGGATAGGCGCAATTCAGTATACCCCACTTTTTGAAAAAAAAAAACTGGGGGTATAATTAGCTATCTGAGGGCAAGTATGTCAGTACCGTAACAGTTTCCAAACTCCTTCAGGGCATTGCTACAGTCTCACATACCAATTATTGACCAATCTATAGATATTTGTTCAGGTTGTCATGCTAATGAGCTGACAACAGGCAAACATTAACTAATTGAGGATCATAACTCCACTCAATTTGGCTGAATTGTACCAATTTTCGAACTCCTTCAAGACATTATTATGGAAGTCTCAAATACCAAATATTGGCCAAATCCTTTGATAAGTGTGCAGGTCACAGTGCTAATGAGCTGATAACAGGAAAACATTAACTAATTAAGGGCTATAACTCTGTTCAGCATGGCCAAACTGTACCAGTTTTCGAACCCATTCAAGACATTAAGAAAGTCTCACATACCAAACGTTGACAAAATCCATTGATATTTGAAGTTTATCATACTATTGAGCTGAAAACAGGAAAAAATCAACAAATTATGGGTCATAACTCTGCTCAGTATAGCCGAAACACACCAGTTTTTTTAACTCATACAGACGTTCTGTACAAAAGTCTGAATGCACTAATTTCAGTGCAGAATGGCTGTTGGTGGCCAGCTTGAATTTTGGACCGCACCCAAAAACAATCGTTATCGTCCCATGGTGATATCAAAGGTACCCAAGAAGTTTCGTAAAGATCGGGTCATAAATACGACCTCTAGCCCGAGCCGTATTGAATTGTTGATGCCGGGCAGACATCCAGACGGACGACGGGCCTTGGCATAACCTTAAATTTGACTATGTCAAAGTTGATCTAAAAATGGGGTGTATTCAGAGTATCATATTACAAAAAACTATTTGAAAAGGGCTTCTCCCTTCAAGGACAATGGGACAGCGTTGGCATTCACCAACATGCAGCCTTGAGGCTACATTTTGAATTCCCGTGTTTGTTGTTCTTAGGAAATATTATTTTACTGTTATCAGTTATGGTACAAATATGGCACCAGTAGCACACTCCCAGGAACCGCTGATGTCTGATGTCGACTGTGTGTCAGTGCGTGAGGTGCACACATACTTTTGGGGTTCTATACACCACATCATTCATTTTGCTGTATAATTTGTGTTAATTTATTTGGAATTTATAGAATTTCAGACATACGAATTTCATATTATTGTTTTTGCCTTAGCTATGGAGCTTAATAAGTAATGGACAATTTAGTTTGAAAAAAGGGGTTCGTGAAGATTCAGCCACAGGAAGATTCAGCCCTCATACTTTTTGCGAGAATATTCGGTCTCAGTCGTGGTCGAAACTTATCACCTCAGAGGTCAAATCTTCACAGAAAATGTTTTTCTTCAAATGTTCTATGCATTTTTTCTGTAGTTTCTTTAAGGATTTATGATTACTAATCATGACAAAATTGTGCAATATGAAACAAACCTAAATGAAGCTGGCACAAAAAAACTGCCCAAAACAAGCTGAGAGGTTCTCAGTTTGAATCCCACCTGCGGCAACTATACTAAGGTGTACTGCACATAGACGATGGACTTGTCTTCAACCAATGCTAACCCTGCTTGTTTGGAGTTACTATGTTAAGGAGCCTGACAGTTGCTTGCCATTACTCGGTGGTTCTCTCCAGGTACTCTGGGTTCTTCCCCCAGTATAACTGTCTTGTGTTGGCCTTGGCTGTAAAAAAATGTTGTTAAACTCCAATAAATAAAGAAATCAAATTTGCTGAATCCAAGACTTTTGAATGATGGTTTTGATTGGGGGTGGTTTTGGTTATACAGTGGAGCCCACTTAATTGGATATCTCTTAATTGTATATCATTGTTAATTGAATATAATTTCCCAACACAAAACCATTTACCATGCCTCAAGTACAAATTTGACCTGATAATTGAATATAGGTTATACAGTAATCTCCTGTTAATTGAATAAAAAATTGTGTAACTTGTCGAGAAATTACCCTTACTCTTCCCAGTTTTCTTTGGTTATAGACCAATTTGGCCTCAGTACATCCAATACAGGCATTTAATCTATTATGTCTTGTTTGACAGGGATCATGAAGCTCCGTCAAACAAAATATAATAGAATAAATGCTAAGTTTATCTCTGGAATACAGGAAAGTGACACAATCCCTGTTAATTGAATACTCCTGCTAATTGAATAATTTTCATTGGCAAAGTGGCTCTTCAATTAACAGGGTTCCACTGTACAGCAAAAACAAATATCACAAACCAATAATGACCTTGAGAAATTTTTAAAGTCGTCATTCTTCAACATGTTTTAGCTGATACTATAGAGTTTTGAAGGTTAAATGGCTCAGTAGTTAGAGGTGCAGGCTGCAAACCAAAGGGTCCTTGATCGAATCCCAACCACTTTGTTTCCTTGAGCAGTACACTTCATTCCCATTGCCCACGTGGTGGCATTGTGTACCAAGGCATACTGCATGTCAATCGTACACTTGTCTTCAACAAATGCTAACCCAGCTTGTGTACTGTTTGTATGTTAGTTGTTTGTCATTGCTCAGTCGTTCTCTCTGGCTTTTTCCACCTGTAAAACTGTCCAACATGAAGTGACCCTGCGTGTCGATTGCCGAAGTGTCATTAAACCCCAATAAATAAATAAATAAGAATCATGCACTCCTATTCTGGAGGACGGTTTGAGGCAAATGGTCAGAGGATGGTTTGGGTTAGATTAGTATCCAGTTTGGGTCAAATTGATGGAATAGAGGACAGTTTGGATGCAATTCTCACGAATCCAGCCTCAAGTCATATCGGCCCCAGTCATTACGGCCTCAAGTCAATTCAGCCCCAATATACCAAGTTATTTCGGCCTCTATAAATAGTTTTAAATATCGTTTGAATTTAAACATTTTTCTATTTAATTGTTTTTTAACATTTATACCTCAAATAGATATTCCGGTATGCATATGATATATGGTATTCCTTCATGCCTAGTAGATTTTCTTTCATGATGAATAAATAAATGAAAAGTTTCAGCAGGCCGAAGGTGCGCATGGACGATGTGGGATTTGAAATCCCTTGCGACTTGAATAATTTTATTTGCTTATGAATCCACGAGGGTCGGAAGTGAGGGTCAGTAATGTTATTTGGATTGAGTGAGCGCAGTTGAAGTGGGGCACTGGGGTCAGACCCCCGTGAACCTTGAACTGGAAGGTGACTAGGAATTGCGCATAACTACAAGAATTCTGCTCTGTGTTTTAAAAAAAAATGTGAACATATTTATGGTAGTATCAAAATCGCAGTTTGGTGATTGTTTTAGAAAAAAGAAAGGAACAAGAAACCCTGTGAACCTCGAACTGGAAGGTGACTAAGACTTGTTCATAACAATATGAATGAATGAGATGACTTCATATACTTTGAGAAATTTCAAAGTAAACAAATTTCTCTTACTTGAAAATATAGCATCTTAAATGTATGTAAAATTGAACACATGGACAATTTTTAATGTCACGTAAAACTTTTCTGCACACTGTGTAAATACAAATAACTGAACATTACTTAATAAATGTAATTACCCATTATTTCTGAATATAAAAGATGCGCTGATCTTTATAGATCTCTACACTCAAAATGGTGCCGAAATGACCTAGCGGCCGAATGACTGGGGCCGAAGTGACTAGGGCTGAAATGACTTTAGGCCGAAGTGACCAGTGGCCAAAATGACTTGGGGCCAAAGTGACTGGATACCATTCTCATAGATGAGAGACGTCAATTATTACAGAACACATCGAATGTGAATTTACTGCAGAGATAATTGCTCGACGATATACATGTATATTAATACTTTTTTCAATACATATCGATCAATATATTAATTATTTTTTTAAGAATTATTTTTTAGGAGTTAAAACGAATATCCTAGCGAATTTAAAATATCCTAACAGATGTGTACTGCTTTTCTTTTGGACGAATCTTCCCTGGGCCGAGTTTTCCCCGGGCTGAATCTTCCTCCAGTTCCCGAATAAAGATGGCATGCCATTTTCAATGGCGGTAAATATCCAAAAAGGTTATTATTTTCCATTTTTCAGTGTTCAAAACTACGAAGCACTGTTCAGAAACACAGATGACACCAAAAAGTAACACATTATTACTTTGTTTTAATTTCTAACGGGACTGAAAGCAACCTGTCAGTGGTGCAAATTGATGCTCGATACCATTTGGAATTCTAATATAGAAACGGGGTGGTCAAAACATGTGAGGGAACTAATAGACAATTACTCTATAGAGGTCACAAACATAGAAGTAGGAATGAAAGAAGGCAAAAGGTTTGTCAAAGAGAGAGTCATGGAAGATTGCAATCGAAACTGGCGAGCAGGGGTTAGCGTGAAAAGATCACTGCAGGGGTTACAATATAAAGAAAAGCCAGCTTTTGAGAAGTACCTAGATGGCACCTTTGGAGGGTCACTGCTGTTCAAACTGAGATCAAGATCACTGGAGCTTCGGGGAAAAATTGGGAGAGATGGGGAAAAGGGATGCCAAATGTGCCACTCTGGAGTAGTGGAGACTCTGGAACATTTTCTCTTGGAATGCCCACAGTATATACCTCATAGAATAAAATTTACTGGAAGAATAATGCAGAAGTGGGGTGAAGAAACAAAGGATAGATGGCTGAAGGGGGACACGAGGGAGAGGGTAGGAATGCTTATTGAAGAAATTGAAAAAGAGGAAGTGAGGGACACTATTAAGCAGTTTATATCTGAATGCTGGGAGGAGAGGAGGGGAAGAGGGGGTGGGGTGCAGGGGGAATGATGGCCTTCTCTTATGAGGACCGCGACAAATCAGCGGCTGGCCAAAGACTTATTATTAGTATCAATTTTTTCCGAATTACACCCATTTCGTCCGCTAACCAAGTCGTTCGCTGCAATTTTACCCAACTCGTCCGCTGTGGGAAAGTATTGAAGTATTGTTTTTTGAATCATTTTTTATTATTTATTTATTTATATAATAATTTTATTGTATACTTTATTGTATATTATCTATTGTAATATATCTTAATGTACCTCCTTGCATTAAAATTTCATATACTTATACGAAATGCTGAAAACAGAAATGTCAGAACAAAATAAACTACTCAACCATCTAATTAATTTTGACACTGTTTAACGTGGCTCTGAATACTGTTTATTCAATGGATTACCAAAAATAATTATATTATTACAGCAAAAGTTCTTAAAGTATATGTATGTTATATTAAGTTCCACAACATAATCTTATAATTTTGCAGTTATTCGTTGAAGAGCACCACCGGCGCTTTACAGTGAATAATTGCAAATTATTAGCAAATGTATTATAAGAATAAATTATATTAAGAAGCACACCAAAATTTATGTTATATTAAGTTCCGCAACATAATCTTATAATTTTGCAATTATTCATGGAAGAGTGTCACCAGTGCTTTACAATGAATAATCACAAAATTATTAGCAAATGTATTACAGAAATTAATTATATTGAGAACTGCATCAAAACTTGTTATAATTATATTAAGAAATGCATCAAAGCTTGTTATATTAAGTTCCGTAACATAATCTTATAATTTTGCAATTATTCATTGAAAAATATTTCCTGTGCTATGCTGTTATCATTAACATTATATTATTCGTGCGAATCGTGCGTACTAAATAAATATCATTATTTCGTTTGAATCTGAATAAATATCATTAATTTTATATTCCATGTTTTTATGATATTCAAACCCTTGGCGGACGAATTTCGTAAAATTGCAAGCCAAAGAATTGGACAAAATTGCTAGCGGACGATTCGGTGCACTGGCGGACGAAATGGATAAAATTGTAAGCGGACGACTCGGCTTGCGGACGAAACTTCCGTATACCCTTTTTTAAAGCAAACTTTTCCTTACTTTTATATCGCCTTAACATTCAGATAATTCAAAAACTGCGTTTCTATTCATCTTGATACTTCACGAGATACGTGTCAATTCATATCTGTATACAATCGCACCAATATAACAACAATTGTCAGTTATATAATCGGTTATATGTGCGTTTTTTCGATTAAGGTTATCACCGGCAGACAAGCTGCAACGAAATCAGGAGAGTTCGATCTGAAATAACGAGATCATCAGCTGAACATATTGACAAACATCCAGAAGGACAGAATTCGAGTAATAATAACAACACTTTGGCCGGCCGCTGATTTGCCGTGGTTCTCAGATGAGAAGGTCTTGGTTACCCCTGAAGTCTAGATATGTATATATCACGCAAAGCTGTGAGGCGAGTTAGGTTTTAAGTGCAACAAAAGGATCGAATATTCAACCAAAGCATTCCCATGCAGAGGGATAGGCCAATTGCAATTAAATGGGCAATTCGATACCGGAAGTTACGTGATTTTTTCACTGAAATTTACTGTCCACTTCAAAAATCACATTGACGGCTATAGAGAATTCTGTTCTGGAACACATTTATTTGACTGTGTATGTGGAACCCTTTGCGGGCCTACGGGAGCTTCGGATTCCTATTAGATTCCAAATACTAATTACAGGAATAATCATTAAAACAACAAAACAACCTGGTGCTTCATTAATTAAATTTTGCTGATGATGATTTTTGCTACCTTGTTAACTCATGCGTGGACATCACTGCCCATGTGTGGATAACGACCAATCTACGGTGACTGAAATGTAAAAAACTGAATGCACACAGCATGTTTTAATTATTATTCACAAAACACAAGTGCCGAGAATATGAGAGGTTGATAGTGTGTAACTAGTTTTCGTGCTAGGTAAACATCATGACGTTTGATGACTAGTCACAGCGTAACAGCTTTCAAGTCACAAAACATCATCCATGGAAGGGGTTATAAGTCGATGGACTTTACGCCATCTTAGTAGAAGGTGGGGGGGGGGGGGGGTGCTTAATGGCGACGTTGTTTGCTGATATTACAGTAATCCAGTTGCATAGAAATCAGTCATTTGTCTACTAATTTATCGGAAGAGTGCACTATTTTGTTCTTACTGGGGGGAAATGGAGGCCCAAGGCACACTCAAGTTGACTCAATCAAATGCGAATTTCAGAATCGTAGCTTATGAACTCATTTAGACATATGTTCGACGAACAGCTTTTGTAATACACAGGGTGCACCTAAAACCTGCGTCGAGAAACAGGAGGAAGTCCTGAAGGTGAAGCACTTTACTATACCCCTCCGTAGCGAGTGTGTGATCACCTGGTGTGGTGTTTTGTGGGTGTGTGCATTATCTGCTACGGTTTTTACACCAGCACTGCATACTGACCTGGCTAATTTCTAGGGCTGGTCTCGCTCACATATCAACAAACTTGCAGCCACATGTACAGTTTTATGCCAATGCGGAGGTCTTTGAACACGTTCATTATTAGTCAGTAGTACTGCGCCATACTATTGGCCGACGAATACCGGGAAATATTTATTCATTTCCTGGAGTTTAACGACACTTTCGACAACCAAGGTTACCACATATGGGACAGATTTATGGGTGGGGGAAGCTGGAGTATCCAGAGAGAACCAACGGGCAACGGCGGGCAACTGTCGGACTAACCAACGTACTAACTCCACGCAAGCAGAGTTAGCATTGGTTGAAGACAAGTGCACCATCGACGTGCAGTAGGCCTTAGTACACGGCGCCTCCGTGTCGCTGAATACCGGATGATACAATGAATTTCGTTTGTATCCCTTCTGATTCATGTATCACTTGGAGTTACTAAAACGCCGGAAGCTATGTAATATACCACCCGATAGGTATAACATCACACTGTGCGGGTCTGGGGGTAATCGATTTGACTGGAGTGATATGTACGACCCGGCGAAGCTCCGATTTATTTGGTTTCTGAAATCAAACAACTCACACATGAGTCCTTACTGTAGTTACAGAATTCAGAGCAAGTAAGGGCCTTTCTCTTCGACATGAAACATTTGTAAGAAACGTTTTTCTGAAGAAAGTGCATGAGGTCGCCATCTTCTTTGACTTGGAGAAGGCATATGAAACAACGTGGGAATATGGAATTTTAAAAGAAAATTTTAAAGGAATGTCAGTTTCAAGTTCACGTGACTGCCATCAAGCGCAACCTACAGTTGTACCTGGATAGAACTTAGAAATAGGCCACAGAAAATGGGAAATGGGTTAAAGTTATCCAAGAGCAAAAGAAACTGTTCATTTATGTCAGCTATAGATATAAATTGGACCTGAAGTTTAAATAGATGAGAATACCTAAAAGTTGCCAAAGAAGTTCAGTTGGTTCATTGTTTGACAGAAAAATTAATTTAGCATCTCATATGAAACAGCAAGATAACGTTTGTTTTAACATGGAAGGCTATCACCAATTATTAAAAAAAACGCGTCCGAATAATGACGACGGTCGTGGAAGGGTGGGCTTATTTATTAAGGAAGGAATTGATTATAAAGTTTCTGACCGCACATCACAAGGCCAACTGCAGTTACTAAACATTCGACTACATTGATTGATCACTTATTGAGCAATACATCCCCATTCAAATCAGGTATAATATTAACAGATGTATCTGCTCATTTCGGCATTTAGTACTACGAAACGAAAATACAACAAAATGATGATACAGAGCCAAAAACGTTACGTAAAATAAATGAAGCCAATGTAGCCCGTATTAGGACTATTCTCTGTGAGACCGATTTGCGGTTGTAATGAAAGTCAACTGCCTAGACCAAGCTTATGACACATGTCTAAACAGCTATACCAGCTATACCAACGTTTTTCAGTACGCATTTCCTTTTCCCCAATACAAAAACGTATCAAATGTCAACCTTGGATGACGAGAGGTATCATCAGGTCAACAGTCACGAGAAACAAATTTTATAGAAAAAAATCACAAAAGCCTTCTGCTCATAATATTCAAAACTACAAAAGATTTTGTCAATATTTAATAAAATTAAGAAACAAAGTAAAACAATGGACTACAGAGATGCACTAGCGATGAGCAAAAATAATATGAGTGAAACATGGAAAATCCTAAATGCTGCAGTGAGTAGGGCTAAGGTAGAAGTGAAATTGCCATCCCCTTTTAATCATGGAGATAATAAAATTGACAGTCCACATGGCATTGCTCAAGAATTCAATAATTTCGAAAACGAACCAGGGAGTCCATTGTGGAATCAAACGAATCATTTTCTGATTATATGGACGATGTGTCCTGTATAGCTTTTACATCACTCCTACAACCAATGCTGAAGTTCGTTCTACTGCTAACAATATGAAAGCCAAGTTTAGTAAGGATTTTAATGGCATAACAACAAACCTACTTAAAAACACCATCGATCTATTAGTCGATCCAATTACACACATTATAAACAACTCGTTCCTCCAGGGAAAAGTACCTACTCAAATGAAAAACACCTAAGTAATCCCATTATATAAATCCGGTGATAACCGTGACTTTAGTAATTACAGACCGGTTAGCATACTCCCTGTTTTCTCCAAAATCTTAGAAAAAATGATGTAAAAAGACTTATTAGCTTCGAAGATAAAAATAACATTTTAGATCCTCATCAATCTGGCTTCAGGAAGAAACACACCACTATACATGCTGTAAGGCATTTGATTAAACATGTGGCCATGAGAAACAATAAGAGGAAAGATGTCTCCCTAGCTATTTTCCTCGACTTGTCGAAAGCATTTTATACTATAAAACCTGAAATCTTACTCAATAAACTTGAAAAATATGGCATTAGAGGATTCTGTAAAGATTGGATTAAGAGCTTTCTCTCGAATAAAACTCAATATGTTAATTAAATAGGAAACCAATCCGACAAGGCCGAACTACACTAAATGGTGCTGCAGGAATGTATTTTCGGTCCATTCTATTTTTGTTATATGTAAATGATCTGATCCACTTGCCTAAACCTTCTGTTCTTTCCTGATGACACCATCGCATTTTCCTCCGATAGATATTCACAGTGTGACCATTTATGGAAATAGTGAATTAACCAAAAGCTTTGAAAGGTGCTCTATCAATAAAGTCATGTTAAATGCAAAGAAGACAAAATATATTTTAATAAGTCCAACACAGAAGGCTACTCTCATGAACCATTATATTTACATTAACAGACATACAATAAACAGGGTGGGGCCGAATGCAATTGAATCCTCTTTGAAATTCTTGGGAATTTTCATAGATGATCATCTAGCCTATATGTATCGCATCGACCAAATATGTAGCAAAATTGCCCGAGTAAATTATGCCTTGAATAAAATGAAAATAATACTCCCTCACGAGGCAAAGGTAACCTTATATTATGCGCTCATTCATAGTTATATAGCCTATGGCATAGACATCCGGGGTAACTCAAAATATGTAAAGAAGCTCTTGCTTTTGCAAACTCGGATCATTTGCATTATAAATAAAAAACGGTATAATACCCAAACCTATCCCCTGTTCCTTAGAGATCGCATCCTCAAGGCAGAAGACTTATATAAGGTGCAGTCAATGTTATTTGTTTATGATTGGCATAATAAAACGCTACCCGTCTCATTTAATACTTTCTTCTCGATGACAGATACTAGATCTAGAATCACAAGACAATCTTATCCATTAGAAATATAGCGCAGAAGGACGAAGTTTCTGTACTTATTTCCAATATTTGCCTACTCAAAACTATGGGACGAATTAGATTCTGAAATACGTACAATATGCAGTAGGACTGCCTTCGCTACTATAAAAACGAGAAGGTCGTCGGTTGCCCGTGTTTTAGAACATCTTGAAGTTACGCAATGATGCGTTCTCTCGGACATGGAGGGACACTTTGTTCCACTGCTCAGAAACGCTGGGGATGAAAAAAGACTTATCGAGCTGTGCCCTATAGAGCGATAATCGAAGGTTTTGGCCTGTTCGAGCACTGAGCGGCCGGTTCATGGTGGAGACGAGCGAAAAAACTTTATTAGCAATATACGGAGGCGTCAGACGATGATACATTGTGAAACATTGCATCAGCGTGTGGTTACTGCGCCTTTCTTGCAGGGAATCCCAACATTTCGTCGCCTGACTATAACAATGTTCTATCTACCATTTTTCACTTTTCGAGAAAACGGGGTTTAAAGATTTAGGTATCTGAAATTTGTACACCTTTGGGCGTAGAATAATGATATTTCCCATGTCACTTTATATGTTGACGTTCTACGTAATTCTAAAATTATATTATGATTGATCAGCGTTTTGATGCCAAACGGGGGAGACGATTTTGGAGATAGAACATTTGTATACTGGGAATGTTGCATTTTCTTCAGAAACATACTGTTTCTGGAGATAGAACATCTTATCACGAACACTTGGTGCAAGGCGTGTTGAAATCTAAAGTGTTGCTCACCAAAATGACTATACAATCGTTATTGTTTCAAAGAACTTTACGTACAAATCAGTGAAGAATTGGAAAAACTTTATTAAAAAACAAATTGCTATATCTTAGCAAGATCAACAAACATGAATATCAGTACACTCTACTTTCTCTGAACCTGATCAGGGGCGGCATAATCTCCAATAAAGTGTGTGTGTGTGTGGGGGGGGGGGGGGGGGGGGGGGTAGGTCACACTTTTTTCTAGGTAACTGCAGGTTTGTAGGACGGATGGACAATAAATGTTTAGGGGCCAATGTGGGGGTGGGATGGAGGGATTCTCTGTCATCGCTTATGTCAAGAATATGGAACAATATTATATGCAACTCCGGAAGGGAACACACGTGGACGTTTTACCATACTCCAAACTTGGACCCAAATTCCGTAATATAATTTGAGGAGGGGTGGGGGGGGGGGGTGTTGAACGTCCAAAGGACATACCAAACCCAAAAATTATATTCCGGAATGTGGGTCCAAGTTTGGACTAGATTTACTATTACTATAGTCTGACTTGTAGCGAATTTGTGACGTGCAATATCTCAATATATAAAGTGGGCAGCGACGTCGACACTATAATGTTGCTAATTTTGTTAGCACTGATACTATCTCCCACAGTCAATGCGGGCATGGGGGTGGGGGGGTGTATAGTATGTCAGAATACGTCCCGCTAGGGTACCTATAATTAGTGAAAACAGTTAGGGGGCGCCTGGAGTAATATAACTAAGGTTATAAAATGATTTATGAGGTTTGTGCAAAATACAGATATCTCAAGTTTTCTACTTTCTTTCAATAAGTCCATATGTTAATTGAAATGGCCTACACTGAATTATGAAAAAAAGTTCACTAAATCCTCAATTATATTGTCGGATATATACGAAAATATAATTGAGGTGATGGTGTGGATAAACATAGCCTGTTTCAATTACCTCACCAGTCGTAGCAGTGATATTATGAAAACTATGTGCATCATTTATGTTCAAAATTTCCGCCCTACTACTACTAAATAAACGGTAAGGAAAACGACGCCATTGTCACCAAACATATTCTATAACATAGAATATGTTTGGTGACAGTGTCATCGTTTGTGTTGTGATGTGGTGTACAAAAGCAAGACAAAGACATGACAAGACACGACAACAAAATGTTTCCGTTACGAGTACTACAACCACGACGGTATAGTTTAAACGGACCTTATGTTAAAGTTTGTGTATCGTTGAACTTTGTTTGAAATCTCTTTTCAAAATATTAGGACACCATGGTTGAACAGCACTTTGTTTTTTGAAGGAAACGGAATTTAGAATTACTGCTTTTTACCGTTTTAGCATCTTCAACCATGGCGTCCTAAAATTTTGAAGAGAGTTTTTAGACAAAGTTTGAACCGCACGCAAACTTAAGTGGAATTTAAAATAAACCAAAATCCACGAATATTAGTGAAACTTAGTTGACGTTCCTCGTGACTTCACAAATAAAATCTGGTCTCATATCAGTTCTTTGAAAACATTTATAAACCTAACAATGAATCAATAAAAAATAATCAACTAAAGTTTGTCTTGGGATAGACGTAAAATGATTTACAAACAGAATAGTAGCACCCGCTGTGGTGAAAATATAACATTGGCATCACTTAACCATTAAACAACGAAATATTTTTGGCATTATTAAAAAATATGAAAGTGTACATCTCTTATGTACTCGCTTAAGATGGTTGTTCATTACACTAATGCATAGCATGAGAATAAAAAAAGATTAAACTGAACTACTGTAAATGTGTATGTGTGTGTGTGTGTGTGTGTGTGTGCGTTTGTCTTACCAACTTGACGAGGTAACTAGACAAAAGAGTTTGCGTGTTTCGCCTTACCGAGGTACAAAAGACAAAAGAAACCCTTTACCTCGGTTGTTTTCCCAGAACTGTACCGGCAAAACGAGGTTGAAACCGTTAGTCCACACAAAGGACAGACAATGGGGTACCTCAGTATGTAGGGAAAACAAGACTGTATGTGTGTGTGTGTGTGTGTGTGTGTGTGAGTGTGTGCGCATGTGTGTGTGAGGGGGTGTCAGAGGGTGTGTGTGTTTGTGAGTGTGATTTATGATGGAATGAGTGTGTGCGCGTGATTGTGGTGTATGAGTGGGAGTGTGTGTATGTAACAAAAAGTATGATTTGTTGTTTCTAACAAATTCCGACAATCAATCCAATTGGAAACAAATTTCAAAAAATAGAAAAATAGTTCACTTTCAAATTAAATGGACACTCCGCTTCTGTCAACATTTTTGTAGTAGTTCATTCACATCTAGGATGTGACAACGGACATACATCTACAGTTCACATTATTGACAAAATTACATTATCAATAAAATAAGCCATGCTATTAAATTTTACCCCTCAAAAGTTCTTTAGTAAATCACTCCCTAAGGTGTTGAGATTGAAGAATCAATTATGGTCAGCGAAATGGCTGACAAGCGATAAACTGATTCGGGACACAAATCTTCACAAAATAATTTGAACGTCATTACATTCTAGATTGAATTACTTCAAAAATGTAGACAGCAGTTAAAGTGTCCCTTTCATTTAAATGTGACCTGTTTTTATATATTTTAATTTGTTATATTTCATTGTTTATTTTGGCACTTTTTGTTTTCCTCTAGCTTTATTCTGAACCTGTTTCTTTGTTTTTGTTTTCGTGTTTTCTCGTTGCTTGCCTAGTTTACATGCCACCTCAAGATAAATTCGATCTTGCTGTAGCATGTAAACTAGCATGCTCCTAAGATCTTCTTGTTTTTCCTTGGACAAGCATGGTGACATGGCTTGTTCTGGTTTTGAATGGATGAGTCTAACACACGTGTCATCAACCTGTTCATTTGATTGGTCAATGGACATAGAACAATGTTTTACTGAATATTATCCACCTTTTGGAGATAGAACAGAAAAATAATGGTTATATTTCAGTTTTAAAGCTAGAAATGCAACCGATTTTTGCTTAAATCGCTTCTTGAAGGTCATATTTATCACGTGCAACACTTATCTCAATTTTCCCAAAAATGGAGTTAGAACATCGTTATACTCAGGCGACGATTTTTCTATACATGAAGTGGATTTACTTGCACTAACAGTTGCCACCGTGATTAACCTTGCACCTACAAGCTGTATCTTTCGAATCATCGACGTCAGTCAAGGAAAAGTATCCCTGACAGTATCAACATATACCAGAAGGGGCATAATGAAGGCAAAATAAGGCTTAAGACCAGACTAAATTTGTTTTTTTCTTTCCAGTCTAAATGAGACCAGGCTTTAGAACAGATATGGTCAATGTGGTTGCTCCACGTGCAGGTGTTATTCAATACAACCCCAGGTGCTTGTGGCTATCCACTTCAGTTATTTGTGTAGCGCCTAAAAGTAAGAGAGGGTGGGCAGTTGGGTTGGTTTTACGTCTTATAAGCATACTCTCTGTCTTTTGGGGATTAAACTCAACTAACCATGTTTTGGCCCAATGTTCTATTGTGGGAGCATTTAGAATAGCATTAATAGATTTGATGGTTGGTGAGCAGGAGACCCTACTCATTGCATAAAAACAACAGTACAGTCAACATGAAAGACTGGATACAACCCGGTGCTTCATTAATTAAGATAGTGCTGATAATTTTTATGACCTCTTAAACACATGCGTGAACATCACTGCCCACGCGTGGATTACGACCAGCCCACGGCGACTTACAGTATACGTAAACCTTTCTGATCCTGGTTATGGTTGTTTGTACAGTCCTCAAAATGTTGATTTTTATTTATTTATTTATTGGTGTTTAAGGTCACATATTTATGCACAATGGCTAATCATGACCGAAAATGTTGATTAGTTCAACAGGAACACCACAGGAAAACAAATCCATCCACCGAGCATTCGAATTACATTTGATATAGAGTATGCCGGATTAGAATCTGATTACATAATTAAAAAAACGTGAACCGCAAAAACCTCAATGACACTTGAATACAAAACACAGTTATTTCAGAATTTGCCACTTCTAAAATATCTGAGACAAACTTTTTGCATTGCAATCAAAAATTGGTTGAAGCAACATCTTGGTATGGGGCATTAAAGGCTTCTATCGAGATGGCTCTAAAGACAATGGTAAGCATCGTCTGTAGCTGTTTGCGCGATCAGAAGACATCAATTGGAGTACCGAACAAACATTCCATATTGTAGCATTTTAATTAAGGCTCCGTACCTTTCAGTTGGATAGACTGAGAATGAGTAGGAAGGGAAATCCATTATATTTTCGGACTTCCTGTCTTGTGTACAGGATTTACATAACCTCGGTATGAAGAACTTTTGGAAAAGATTAAAGTGTTCTGTTGCTTACCTGGACATGCAGGTATCCCCGTGAACACAGGAGTGTCGGTGGTGTAAACAGGTTTTGAGGAAGCCCATCGGTGATATTAAGATTCCTTTCAGTAATTTCAGACCACATGGCAGTAAGTATATCAAAAATGTGTGGTGTGGGATTGGAATGGAACGATAAATAATAAGCTCAATCGCTCCGGAACAAATATTATTGATAATAATTATTGTAGTTCTTGTAACCGTAGAAACACCCGTGCTGCTTTGACACGATGCCGTATTGGTGCACACGCTCCCCGCACAGGCCACGTGTCATGTACACCAATATGACACCATGTTAAACAACTAGGATCTCAAAACTTTCTGATATGGTGGTGCGAAAGTCAAAATTTAACGACAGCGTTCTTGGATCATTGACCGCCGATCCGAACTTGAAACCTAACTCAGTGCACTTCTTTAAAACAATAATACACGAAACAGGCACAAAACATTCGTTATTTTGTTATTACTTAAAAGAATTAGTTCGTTTAACAAAAGTGACTCTTTAAAATGATAATAATACACGAACTTTTTTTCTTGTACGTGACTACTCGATTGCCATATAACTATAACGAGCGCTTTCATATACTGCAAGGGGAATATGAAACATACATTTTGCGGTTATTTTTGCGGTTTGGTTGATGGTTTCTCCCTCTTGACGGCGGGGTCAGTGACCCTACCGAGGAAAATTCCCCAAAACGGAAATTCGAAGTTATTTTATTTATTTATTTATTTATTTATTTATTTATTTATTTATTTATTTATTAGGGTTTAACGACACTTTAACAGCCAATGTTATATCGTGTCGGTGACAGTTTTACGGGTGGAGGAAGTCGAAGAGAACCACCGCGCAACGACGAACAGTGGCCAGCTCCCCAACATCGTAACTCCGCACTGCAACACAGGCAGGGTTTGATTGGTTGAAGACATGCGCACCATCGACGTGCAGTACGCCTTACTACACGACGTCATCGTGCCCCATGTAGACAATCGGGGTGAAGTGCCTTGTCCAAGAACACAAAGAGGGAGTCCGAATCGATCGCTCAGACGGTCACCCATCCAAGGACTAACCGGGATCGATCGACGTTGCTTAACTTTGGTGATCTGACGAGAACCGGTTATCGCAACGTCATCGAGCCCCCGGAAAGTCTAAGTCGCTTCATTTGCCGATAACAACGTATTCCAGCCAAAAATATTCCCAAAATTTTATATAGTCCCATTCAAGGGTGGAAAAATGGATGCCAATTTATAACGGCTTGTATACAACGAAAGAGCTGCTCACAATGTAGTCCTGCATGCAGAGCGTACGGACTTATCCTCGATAATACATGGTCCTCGACTACCTCGGGTCGTCTCTCTGCCACTGAAACTCTTTTTCCTTGAAAAAATAATTTCAACAGCCAGGATCATATAGTGTCTAACAATTCTACAGAAGGAGGAAGCCGGATAGAACCACAGAGCAAAAACATGGAATTGTCAGACGCTTCAGGATGCTAACCTTACAAACGCAGACTTGGCTGCGATTGAAGGAAAGTGGACTTTTGACGTGCAGTGTTTTAGAACACAGCTCCACCGTGCCCCATGCGGGCAATCGGAATTAAACCGACCATTTTCACATTTCGTAATCCATGTATAAAGAGCCCAACCATAATATGCTACAGTACGTGGAGAGTGGATTGTAAGTAAATCACCCGCGGAGTGGGGTTATCACCCAAGCTATAACTTTCAAATTTTGTTCATATCGACAAAAAACACAAGCAATGTTTCAGTCAATGGACCTCCGGGCTTAACCCGGAGGTCCATTGGCTGAAACATTGCTGGTGCTGGTTGTGCTTTGCAACAACTTCGCAATTATTGCGTGGGTGGAATCTCCACTCTGCGGGCGATTAAGTGATAATACACTCTCCACGTACTGTATGTGGACTAATTATTCCACACGCATCCTGTTCCAGAATAAAGAACCGACTACAATCAATATTCTTAACCTATATGGCTAATGTGGGCATGGCAGTAAAAGTGTTAATGAAAACATGTTATTCTAACCTAGATTCTGTTGTTTATTGTTTCTCTCTCACTGTTTCTTCTTCTATGCTCACACAGTATCAACTAGTAATTGGTCCCTTGAGTTCCAGTGTGTTCTTTGTGCCAGTTGGCACATAGAACACACTGGAACTCAGGGGACGAATTGTCACTTTTTCACTCGGTTTTTAATTTTTAAATATCACTTCTGCACTCCGGCAAATTATTTTCCGTCAGTGAACCGTGATGGTTGAAACAGACTGAGATTTTTACATTTATTTTCCCAATTTAGAGATATTGATCGAATAGAATCCTCGACTCACGTGTGTTTCACCTGTGATCCACTCTCAGCATACATTTAAAACTTGAGCTCGTGTAAGACACAAGTTTCGAACCTTTCAGGCAAGACGCGTATTTTATTTATCTTTATATGTCCCACACGTGAATACGGCTTCATTTCATGAGACAAAAATACCCCCCGCCCCCCACCCCTCGCCCCCCAAAAGAAAAGAAAAAAAAGAAGATTGACATGAATTCACTGACGGATTTCGGTTTCACTCAGCGCCATGGCCAAATTCAAAACACATTATTTTGCCAAAATTAACACTTGGCCTGCCGAAAGCGACCACGGTCACATACTTTGTGATGATTATCGCATGCACAGATCACACCTACCATCTGATTAATTGTTGGAAAGGGCTCAGATGATAGAGTTCCAAGTATGTCATAAATCTTATTAATCTTCCTCGAAAAAAACGTACATAGAGGTCCTCCATATATGGCTGAAGTGGGCGTAAAAGTGTTAATGAAAATGTTATTCTAATAACAAAAAATTTAAAAAAGCCTGAAAATTCTTAATTTCCACATTTTGTTTTCAAAATAGACGCATAAAAACATAATATTTATTTACTGGTGTTTTAAGGCCACATATTTATGCACAATGGCTAATCATGACCGTGACAGTTTTACGGGTGGTGGAAGCCGGAATACCCGGAGAACCACCGAACAACGGCGACCAACTGTCAGCTCCCCAACATACTAACTCCCCACAAGCAGGGTTAGCATCGGTTGAAGACAAGTGCACCATCGACGTGCAGTACGCATTAGTGCACAACGCCACCGTGCCCCCACGCTGACAATGGAGATGAAGTGTCTTGCCCAAGGACGCAACGCGGTTGCCGCAGGTGGGATTCGAACCGAGGACCTCTCAGCTTGCAGCCTGCACCTCTACCTACTGAGCCGCCGCGCTCCCAAAAACATAATAATATTAAACACCAGTTGGTCACAGGTTTATTTCAATCGCCTTTATTTCTTGGCTGATATGATTGTCTGCCAGGCACATATTAAAAAGTGCTCTTTTATCTCGTGCTTGAAGTTCTTGTTTCCGTCTTTTCCTTCTCAAGTCACAAATCTTTCCTTTTTTTCTATACTTTTAATATTGTTCATAACAGTGTGAAAATGTTGTAGAGCTTTTCCCTTTACTGTGCTTTGCCTTACTATGTTGTTCTGTCGTATGTGAAGACACATTTGGGGAGCGCGGTGGCTCAGTGGTAGACTGTTGGACTTCTGCCCTAGAGGTCCTGAGTTCGATCCCTGTCTAGGATGACCCGCGTTGTGTCCTTGGGCAAGACACTTTATCCCGGATGCCTACATGGGGACACGATGACGCCGTGTACTAAGGCGTACTACACGTCGATAGTTCACATGCCTTCAACCGCTGTAGCCCTGATTGAGCGGAGCTTGAACATAGTTAGACTGGTGAGGAGCAGACACTTGCTCGTCGATGCTCGGTGGTTCTCTCCGGGTACTCCGGCTTCTCCCACCCGTAAAACTGTCACGGTCACGATTAGCTTTTGTGCATAAGTATGTAACCTTGAACACTAATAAATACATAAGACACATTCTGAAACAGACTATAAAGACAAATTCCTGGTCCTCTGCTTGGAATAATGGTTTTAAGTTCCATTACTGCTTCGGAACCTGTGCACTACTTACTTGCTAGCATCCAAACATTATAAATACTATATATATCTTTTAAACTCTGCGTTTATGTAAAATTAGGAAAATGCAGCAACGGTTGGTTTCGGTCAGTTCAACAATCTTTTGAAAGGTTGAACAATTATTTTTGATATGAAGTTGTGAATGTTTTTTGCATAAAAGCAAGCAATGATTCCCAGCACGTGTTTTTGTTCGTGTCACGATTTCAAGCATCATTTTGCACTATTAAAAAAAAATAATCCATAGTTTAGGAAATTCTTAATAACCCTTCACCCACCACACACAAAATCCAACATTTTTGTTTTAAGTGTTGTTTTTAAAAGTTTCCAAAAACGAGTTCGTTCCAATAAGTGGTCACATGATATGTTTTGTTGATTGCTTTTAAAAATGTATCTTCTCAACTGCTTAATTTGTTAATTACGCGGGCAGATGCGACCGATTCGTTAGGTAAAGGGTTAATCATATTTATCAGTAGAAAATTTTCCATTTGGCGTAACTTGATCGTGTGTCATAATTGTTTTTTAGTGATTTGGTCACTTAATGATTCAGGATTATGATGGGACGTGGGATGGGAGAATGAAAGATATGTGGTTAGTGGGTGACACAACGGAGAAAGAGAAAGTTAGTATGCTTATCGGAGAGATTGGGAAGAATGGGGCACGGAATGTCATCAAGCAGTTCGTCTCGAGTGTTGGGAGGAGAGAAGAAGCGTTGAGATAAGGATGGATTTGGGAGAACGGGGCTATTCGAGGCCTTCTCCCCAGGACCTGTGACAAATCACCGACTGACCAAAGCGTTATTATCATTAAGCACACGTTTGTAAAAAATCTCTTACACATGAGAATTTTTGTGGAAATAATCTTCCAAACATGTGAAATTTATTTTGGAAAAAAAAACAATGTGCTATTAATCTTTCAATGCTACAGTTAAAACTAGAAATCCTGTCATGAAATGCGCACAAATAGCACGTCGACCTGCGCGTTAATCTACGCGTTATGACCATAGTAAAACTTTCAAATTCTGTACAAATGGCCCGTGCACAAGCAATGTTTCCGCCAATGGACCTCCGGGTAACCTGGAGGTCCATTGGAAGAAACATTGCCTGTGTTTACTATGAGTAACCAGGAGAACCTGAAGTGCTTTCAATGCCATTCGATAATGCAACTGCGCGCAATTCCTAAGCGCAATTAAGCGTAGATAAGCGAACAGGTCGTGACAGGACTTCTAGTTTTAACTGTATGCAGTGTCCATAATGCCCCACGATGGTGCTTTCTATCATCAATTTTTATTTTTTTATTTTATATCCTCGAGGTATTTCCCCATATAGACCTATATTAATATAAGCCCTCACATCACCCCGCTCACCATTTGCCATTAATATAAAAAAACTATGTGGTGTATCAGGATAAAACGACATATTGCGACAATCGTTACTCTATCAACTACAACTACACCAACCTCCACAACAATAACAACTACAGCACCAATAATCATAACTCTGACAACCACTACTATAGTACCCACTACTACACACACAACTACCACACGCCACACCAACAACTTCTTTATGAACCGATACAAGTACATTAGTACACATACCCACTACTACAGTTAAAACTAGAAGTCCTGTCATGAAATGCGCAGGGAGCGCGGTGGCTCAGTAGGTAGAGGTGCAGGCTGCAAGCCGAGAGGTCCTCGGTTCGAATCCCACCTGCGGCAACCGCGTTGTGTCCTTGGGCAAGACACTTCATCTCCATTGCCCGCGTGGGGGCACGATGACGCCGTGTACTGAGGCGTACTGCACGTCGATCGTATGCATGTCTTCAACCAATCTAACCCTGTCTGTGCTGCAGTGCGGAGTTACGATGTTGGGGAGCTGGCAGCTGCTCGTCGTTGCTCGGTGGTTCTCTCCGGGTACTCCGGCTTCCTCCACCCGTAAATCTGCCACGGTCATGATTAGCCATTGTGCATAAATATGTGACCTTAAACATCAATAAATAATAATAATAAATATGAAATGCGCACAAATAGCACATTGATCTGCGCGGTAATCTACGCGTTATGACCATACTAAGGCTATCAACTTCTGTACTTATGATCTATGCACAAGCAATGTTTCAGCCAATGGACCTCCGGGAACCCGGAGGTCCACTGGCAGAAACATTGCATGTGTTTGTTATGCCAATAACTACTTGGAGCATGGTGGCTCAGTGGTTACGGCATTGGACTTGAAGGCTTTCACGGTTCGATCCTCACCTGTGGAAACAGAGTTGTATCCTCTGGTAGGGCTCTTAATCCCGTGATCGTTTTAATGAGGAATGATAAGGTGTGTTTTGGAGGCAATTGGTCAATTCGGGTGGACGTTTCCTGAAACACCCTCCATTGTCGTTTTTATAGGTGCATTTTTTTACCCTTTATTTGATAGTAACTGGCAGGTTGAGAGTCAACTGTAGGTTTTTTTTCACTGAGATTACACTATAAACGTATTGAGATTGGTGACTTGTTGTATGTTCACTGCCTCTATTTTAATTATAACGTTTAAATGCAGTGACAAGTGGGCATAAATTAATAATCAGAATTAGTGTACAAAATGCAGCAGTATGCCACAATTAACATACGGGGTGTGTGGTTGTTTGATGTGGTAGCGTAGTATGGGCGGTATTTAAGATGTTGGCCCTCGACTACATACTCACCTTATCCTTGTCTTATTCTCCAGTTGTTATGGGTAGTAGAATCGCATACTGTCTGTGGCAGCAAAACGGTGTCAGGCATTAGATGGATTGGTAAAGGTTAACAGCATTATGATGAGAGTGTCTTAAAAACATGTTGATTTCCATGAGAAAATGGTGAGATTTTTTTTTCTTATAACAAAACCTGTCCACTTTGAATACAAAAGGTGTCACAAAGTTTAAGAAAAACCTGTCGGTTTTATTACAAAATTGGTAAGCTTTGACAGAACTGGCCCCGGTCTCCAGTGTTCCCTTTTTATTATAACGCCATTGATTACACGAAGACGTCCACAGTGGACAGGTGGACAGGTGGAAAAAATACCGTTCACACTGTCTGTTGTCTTGAAAACATACTTTGTTAATTGCGTATGTGTGACATGTATGAGAAAGAGAGAATTTTACATTGGCGTTATTTTCTGATTAATAAAAATACCAGAACCAAGTTGTGTTTTGTGTATTGATTTTACCACTTTGATTTTGATCAAACCAGATACAAATTCCAAACTACAAACAAAATGTTCCCCGTTTATCATCAACATGTTACTTTTCGACCATGAAAATGTTACTTTTCGACCATGAAAATGTTACGAAATGACCATCAAAATGTCACGTTTTCCCAACAAAATGTTACGTTTTGTCAAGAGAAAAAGTACGTTTTGACCCTCAAAGTGTTACGTTTTGACAAAAAAAAAATATTACGTTCTTACCAGACAAAAGTTACATTTTAGCCATCAAAATTTTACGGATTGACCAAGGGAAAGTTATTTATTTCAAAATAAAACAAGATACTGCATTTTGATTGGCTGAGAGGTACGGTGAAACTTGCAATCCACAATGGCTTTTTGACACCGTGTTAAACCTTGGTGTAAAAACAAGAATATACATGTACAAGAGCAAGCCATATGACTAAAAAAGTACCAATTTTTAATTATTAATTCATACCTTCTGCTCGGTTATGTTAGACGAAAAATAAAACTACAGGAAATTTAATATTTATGTGCAATATAATATTACAGATATGGATGTCATTGGAACTGGCTCATTGAGTCAGTTCCAGTGACATCCATATTTGTCTGGTTTTATTTAAGAAACTTGCAAAATGCAAATTTTCTTTCAGTTTTTGCCCACAATGTAGGTTAAAGTATTAAGTACACCAAAAGTCTTGTAAATAAATCCGTTATCCTTGTGTTTTCCAGGGTGTATGAGAATTTACACCGGTCGCGGAACTCATACACCCAAACCGGTGTAAATTCCCATACACCCTGGAAAACACAAGGATAACTAATAGTATTTACCATAAAAAAGCTACGTTTTGACCAGAGAAAAGTTATGTTTTTACAGGAAAAATGTTACGTTTTGATCATCAAAGTGTTACGATTTGACCAATAGAAATAAATATAAATGTTGGACGAAAAAGGGTTAGGATTGGACCTATAAAATGTAACGTCTTCACGAAAAACATGTTTCGTCTTGACCAACAAAATGTTACGTTTTGACCAGATAAATGTTAAGTTTTAACGAGTAAACTCTTTGGTTTTGGCCATCAGAGTATTATATTTTGACCAAAAAACTACGTTTCGACCAAAATATGATGCGCTTTGATCAAAATAAAATGCTACACTTTGGCGTGGTCACCTTTTGACCAGACACCATTTGGATATCCTCTATAATATGTCTAAACAGTTATTTACCGGAGATATTTTGGTTTGATGCTCATCTTATGGTGTCCATATTTCCCAACCTCAGATCGAGCTTATTAATTTTTCTCTGGCCAAAGATGTGAGTCGTCAGTTTCAACCCAGCATACAAATCGTACACCCCTGTTAACCCTTTACGCGAAGAATGAGATCTCCGCATAAGTTGCAAACTAGGCAGCTGAATAAAAATATATTTGTCAAAAAAAAAAAATCGACAAAAACTTTTTCATATGATACCTCATTGGAACGAGCCTGTTAAGCTCGTTCCAATGAGGGGTCAAATGATATAGTCTTTTGTTGACATTTTTGAAAGCAAAATGGCGAAAAAACAGTAATTAAAAAAATAAATGTGATACCCTGTGCGTTGGGTAATAATAATAATAATACATAATGTTTAAGCCTATAATCCACATTGTGCTCTACGGCTTTACAATTATTCACACTCACACACGTACACACGATCAATGATTAGTTCGCGAAGGTTTGTTTGTACAAATAGGTTTTAAGACTAGCCTTGAATTTAATGGTTGTTTGTGGAAGTTTTAATTGTGTCGGAATAGAGTTCCAGAGAGCTGGGGCTGCACATTTAAAGGCCCTATCACCTACTGTGGTAAGTTTAGATCTAGGTATCGCAAGGTCATTGGATCTAGAGGAGAGCAGAGACCTAGTGGGAGTGTAGGGTTTGACCAGATCAGATAAATATTCCGGGGCCACGCCGTTTATACACTTAAAGGTGAGTAACAATATTTTGTATTTTATCCGTTGCCTGACAGGGAGCCAATGTAGATTCTGAAGGACTGGACTTATATGGCAGAACCTGTGAGTTTGGGTGAGGACTCTCGCAGCGCAGTTCTGAATGTGTTGGAGTTTATCAATCACTGATGTTTTGCACCCGTATAGCAAAGAATTGCAGTAATCGAGGCGGCTGGTGACAAAGGCATGAATAAGTTGTTCAGCAGTCTTCATGTCAAAAGTTGGCCTTATCTTGCTGATGTTTCTCCGGTGGTAAAATTAAAATGACGTGCGACAGATGTAATGCACGTGTCTCTCGCATGTCAAGTTCTCATCCAAGAAAAAGCCAAGATTACGAACTTCCTTGCTGGGATTGATTGTATTGCCTTCAATCAACAGAGATTCCTTCGAAGCTTTGGAAAGTTGATGGGGAAGCCCTATGTAAATGACCTCATTTTTTCAGCATTCAGCTTTAGGTAGTTATCATGCATCCACTGACTGATATCTGCGATGCACCGCTCTAGCTTACAGCGGGACACTTCTTCATCTGTATATTTGAAGTGAATGTATAGTTGTGTGTCGTCCGCGTAAAAGTGATACTCAAGGCCGTTTCTGTGAATTATGTCACCCAAGGGGAGGACATATATGACGTAGAGTAACGGCCCTAAGAACGAGCCCTGGGGGACACCAAACTTTAATGTATGTTCAGAGGAGGATGAGTTGTTAATTTTGACACGTTGGGTGCGCTCGGTGAGATATGAAGCAAACCACTTGAGAGCAGCGCCTGATATTCCTATTCAGTATTTCAATCTGCCAAGGAGTAGATCGTGGTCTATAGTGTCAAAGGCAGCGCTCAGGTCCAGTAGTACTAGGCAGAAGATGGAGTGACTGTCCATTGACAGCAGAATATCATTAATTACTCTGAGAAGGGCCGTTTCAGTGCTACGGTGGGGTCTATACGCAGACTGAAAGACCTCACTGAGGCCGTGTTGAGCAAGATGTCGGTTCAGTTGATGAGCCACGGCTCGTTCTACAACCTTCGAGATAAACGAGAGGTTGGAATCAGGGCGGTAGTTCTTCAGTGTATCAGCGTCGAGTCCCGGTTTTTTCAGTAAGGGTGTGACTAGGGCATGGTTCATATTAGATGGAAAAACTCCTGACTGAGGAGACGTGTGGACAAGCAAGTCGACCCATGGTGTTAAACTTGGCATACACGTCTTCAGCAGTCATGTCGGAATGATGTCCAGACTGCATTGCTTTGATGGAGATTCCTTGACAAGGCGGACAACGTCTTCCACAGAGAGGGTTGTGAAGGATTGGAGGGTGGGTACGTTTACCATCTGAGGAATAGGTTCAGATGGTGCGGGGTTGTTCGACCTGGACTGAGCAATTACAGTTCGAATACGCTCAATTTTGTCTGCAAAAAAGGATGAGAAACGTTCACATAGGTCAGTCTCAGATGAGTGAGCTGGTAGAGCAGAAGCTTTCTTGCGATGCAATAGTTTATCGATCACTAAAGACAGAACGGGTAAGGGGTTAATAAATTGTGCCATTATGGAGGATGGGAAGAAGAGGTGCCATTGTGAACTGTTCAAAACAGGACCATCTGTAAATTATTATTATAAAAAACTAACCTGCCATTCGAATGACACCGAGATTGATTGCACCAATCAAAGATATGGCAGCAGCTGATGAATCAAAGTACTTCAAAAACTCCACTGTGTATAATCCGAAACTGAAAGTCACACCATATATTATTGCTTTAAGAGCGAAACATGAAAACATTATTACTAGAGCCCATGGTCCTTCTTTTGAAAAATGAGGAAGATTGATGGCCATCTTCTCTGACGAGATATTCATCAACTATACCTGTAAAACAAAAACAAGGTTCACTAAAGAATAACATGCTACTTAGAATACTAATCTTCCAGACCTGGTATGCATAAATTAAGGATGTAAGTGACCTGCTAAAAAAATCCTAAAATATTGACACTTGCATATAGCAATTTTCCCACACGGGAAATTAAGTCGTCAGTTTGAAAACAATAAGCTGACGATTTGACGAAACCATGATTTTCATTGTGAATAAATACCCCTTTGTTTCATACGTTATTTGTATGAAAGCACCAGTTTCAAGTAAATACATTTTATCACACGCCTGTTCTATGAAATCCCCATCTACAGCAAAACTAAACCATGCGAACAAATGAAAACCTGTTCCGCACATATGTGCGGAACGGAAATCATCGCCGGACTATTTTTAAATAGAAGCGAAATTTCACTGGAGTTTTCCACAAATCGTGCACCGCAATTACAGTTTGAATCGCAAGCGATAACTAAAAATCGTCCCCTGAGTTCCAATGTGTTTTATGTGCCAGTAGGCCAGTAGGCACATAGAACGCATTGGAACTAAGGGGACGGAATAGTAACACGGGCTCCTCTCTCAAATTTGATTGGCGATGAATGTGTTCTTTTTATTGATAGTTATCAAATGAATCGCTGAGTGTCCTTCTAGTAATTGTTGTTTTTATAGGCGTGAAGGCGTGTAATAAACACAGAACAACACGCGTGTGTGAATGGGTTAATCGATATGGCACTTGTGCCATCGCGGAAGGATAAAAATCGAGGTCTGTGCCCTCTCGTTCTATCCTTCAGCGCTAGCACTCGCGCCATATCGATTAACCCATTCACACGCGTATTGTTCTGTGTATATGTTTGTGTGTGTACTAGATATGTAAACTATGTTAAGAATATTAATATGAGATTCTCTTGTGAAACAAAGACTCAAATAAAGGAAAAGTGGATATGTGGTTAGAGTTAGTGATATAGAAATGAGTGAGTTACAAAAAGATGATTTGATAGGGTTCCATGCATTCTCGGGGAATGACTACATCTCATCAATGTTCAGAAAGGGGAAGAAATTGTGCTGGAAAGTACGAGACAAACGAAACAGCCTTATGAAAACAATGGAACGACTGGATAAAAAATGGATTCTTGATGAAAGTACATTGAGTGATCTGAAGAAATATGTGTGTTGTTTGTTTGGACAGGGAAAACTTAATGATGTCAATGAAGCAAGGTGGGAAATTTTCAGTAGGAAATTTAAAAACCAGAAAAAAAGTTGTTGACCTTTCTATTCTACCGCCTTGTAAAGAGATACTGGTGTTACATTGTAAAAGGGCAAATTTAGTTTAAACAATATTTATTCATGAGAAAATATGATACATACATATCATTATCTACAAGATGGTTGTTACACAGAATACGTAATACAATGGTATGCATTAAAGTTATGTGTCAAGAACGAGATTTGTTGGAAGGATTCAGCATTAAGCTTTTAGCTTGTATAAGCTGTCTCCTTGGGAAGACTGACGAAGTTTAAAGGTAGCTGGAAACACTAAGTAAAATATTGTTTAAACATGAGAAATAGAGAGAGTAAGGAGAGTAATAGAGAGAATAGAAGAATAAAAAGGGACAAGGAACTTAACCCCTTTCCCAACACGTGTAGAAGACGACACTTGAAGAATAATTTTTGAATAACTAGAAATGTTCAATGTCCGTCTCAAAAGCACAGCCCATGACCCCTCACCGGAACGAGCTCATCGAACTCGTTCCATTGAGGGGTCACTAGCCATGTTCCCGAGACGAAAACTGAAAATATAAAGGGGGTTAAATGGTGATTTTCTTGGATAACACTGACCGTTACATTGGGTAAAGGGTTAACTAGGAAATGGGGAAACAACCTGAATTCAATGTTGGCTATCGCAGAATATTCAATAGGGCAGCCTCAATGAACAAATCGGTAACGGTGGCCCACATGTGTGGCAAATAATACCAAAATGTCTTTGGGCTCACTGTTACGTATTAAAACGTCCACTCACCATGATGAAGTCCTGCACAGCTCTGAAGACAAGAAAGTTTTCAGTGTTATTCAAATGTTCGGATCCAAATAAAAGTGTTGAGAGCTCAAAAGTAAATGGCAATGTATTGATTGTGGAATCACGAGCATCGTCATAGATTGGGCAGTGCATAAGAAAGTGCTCAGTATTTTCAAAATCCCCACACTGGCAACGTGGAGATGGTGAGAGATGGTTATCGTATAAGTGGGCGTTGATATTACTGCAATACAGGCGTAACCTGCAATGATAAATCTGGGCAGCACGAGATTTGATGCCATAGTAGAAAATTGGTGGTCGCAGGTTCGCACTATTTATAAACGTCTTGAAGTTTATGAGGGAACAATTTTCTCTTACTGAGGGGGGTATTCCATTCCACTGGTCGGTAACTTGCGGGATAAACGAGGACTTATATAAATTGGTGTGGCAAAAAGGAACACGGTGGTTATTTTCCGATCGCAGATTGTGGTTTTGGGTGATAGATGAGATAATTGGTGTCACCTTGTTGGAGATATATGGAGGCGTTAATTTATGATACATCTTAAAAAAATTGGATAAGCTTGTGCTTTCGGCGTCTTTCTTCCAGTGAATCCCATTGAGTTTCTGTGTAGAGAAGTTCTTTTCTGCAGCTCACAGTGGCGCCAGTGACTATTCTTGCTGCAGCTACTTGTATTTTCTCCAGGTCAGCAGCTTGAGTTGCTGAGCAGTTGTCCCAGACAGAGTCAGCGTATTCTAAAAGAGGTCGGACAAATGCGAAGTATATCTTTTCAAGGACTTTCCGGTCAAGTGTAAACTTATGGGCCCTGAGCAAGTCAATACGTGTCCAGGCTTTAGCGCACATATCATTGATATGGTCGTTCCATGTACAACCTTTATTCAAAATTACACCCAGATGCTTGTGGCTACACACCTCCGAGATTTGAGTTCCGCTTAAATATATTGGTGGGTGCACTGGAACGTTACTTTTACGTGATATGATCATGGTTTCCGTTTTATGGGGGCTGAACTCAACGAGCCAAGTTTTAGCCCAATGTTCAATTGTGGCTAAATCACGGTTGAGTATGATGGCACCTTGGTCAGGATTCTCAATTATAAGATAAAGGGATGTATCATCTGCAAATAAACGTATGCTGCTAAGTAGGTTTACAGTAATATCGTTGATGTAAATCAGGAATAACAGGGGACCAAGGATAGAACCCTGTGGAACACCAGACGTTATTGGTTTCCAAGGAGATGCCTCAAAGGCTACAAGGACGCGCTGTTACCGATCAGAAAGGTATGATTTTAGGAAACAAAGCAAGTCACCAGATATTCCTATTCTCTCGAGCTTGTGAATAAGACCAACATGCCAAACTTTATCAAATGCCTTACTAACATCACAAAAGACGACCCTTACTTCTTTTCCTTCGTCAAGAGCATGACAGAATTCATCATAGAGGTCTGTCAGTTGTAGAACCGTAGAGTCACCTGGAGTAAAACCAGACTGAAACTGGCTTAGTATGTTGTTATCACATAAGAAATGCCATAATCGTTTGAAGATACATTTTTCAAGTAGTTTACCAGTACAGCTAAGCAAAGGTATTGGCCGATAGTTAGTAACTACATTAGACGGATTCTTTTTTCAGCACCGGTGTCACATTGGCTTTTTTCCATAAATTTGGAAAGTAACGGTTATCTAATAACCTATTGAAGAGGGCCGTAAGTGGGTCACACAATGAGTCTTTACATTCTTTTAAAAGTCTGGGACTTATTAGATCAGGGCCAGACGCCTTCGATACCTTAATACTCTTGATTGCTTCGTACACTTCCTTGCTTTCAAGTGTTATTTTGTCAAGCGATTGTAGGGTAGGCAGGGGTGAATCTGGCAAGGATGCATTAGTGTCATCCAAAGTCGAAATGGAACAGAAGTAATCATTGAACACTTCCGCCTTTTCTAGATTGGTTGAATAGAGTTTGTTTAGGTGACTTATAGTCGGGATTCCATGGATATTTTTGCAGATAAATGTTTTTAATGTTTTCCACCACACTGACGATGGTGTATCCGGACAACTTAGTTCTGATTGGACTTTTGATATATATGTAGATTTGGCTTTCCTAACAGCTGATACGACTTCATTTCGTTTATGCTTATATCTCGCCCAGTCTTGCAGTTGGCCAGAGCGCTTTGCTCTACGGTATAAACGTGTTCTTTGCCTTATTAATAATCGAATTTGATTATGCATCCATTTAGGCTGGTTAGCCCTAGAGGTTATCAATTTGTTGGGGATAAATTTAGATGCCGTTTCGAGTAATTGATCGGTGAAGGTGGATACTACAGTGTCCAGGCACGAATGAGCAAGCAGTCTTTCCCAGTCTACGTTATTGTATGCAGTGTTCAGACCATCAAAGTTTCCCTCTGCATACAACCATATGCGTCTCTTAAAGTTTTTAGGCTTTTCTTTCTTGAATTCAATGGCAATATAAATTGGACAATGATAGCGAGTCATGTCAGGTACACGTGGTTCTAGGGCTTCACATTCCAGTACATGTACAGTATTACTAACCGCAAATAGGTCGATCAGAGTTGCAGATGATTCGGTAAAGCATGTTGGTTCTTCCACAAGCTGTCTAAGATTGAAATAATTACTTAGTTCCCGGAAGCAACCATTGAGAGAACCATATTGGTTGTCGTTGAAGTCACCAGTAATAATTATGTCTGAAATTAAGGTATCTTTGGCTTTGTCAATAGATGCCGTAATTTTATCCCAAACATCTGAGGGACTACTGGGTGGGCGGTAAAATACTCCTAGCAGCAGTGACGTACCATGGGTCATGAACTCTTCAGCCCAGATGCATTCAATGTCATTCACCTCAAGATCAGTTCTATGCCGAAAGCACAAGCCGTCTTTCACGTAGACGGCAACACCCCTCCCCTCGACAAACGGTTAAATCGTACAGGTTCTTGGAAGCCATGGATCATAATATCTGATGTTGGGTCCGAGCATTGAAGCCATGTCTCAGTAAATGCTAAGATATCATTGGGAGATGATTCATATTGAACAATGTCTACTTTAGGCTTCAGGCTTTGGATGTTCAGGTGAAAGATTTTTAATGCATCATGGTTATTTTCTCTGTACACAGAGTCTGGTCCAGGGTTTGATTCAATGTCTCCGGACAATAACAAGACCACAGCCAATACCAAAGTCATAAAATATATAAAATAACAGATGGCTGAGGAAGATGGCATTGTATATGGTACATTAAGTGTCGGTGGGAGATTGGGTCTTTCAACATTCGTACAAAGATCATTACTGCATTGGCAGCGTAGGATAAATTTGTTGAATAAAAGATGAAACAGGGCTGATGTTACAGTAATGCTGATCTGGACCTTAATACGAATAGACCACATGTAAAGATACACAAGAGCACAAAGGGACTGGTGTTTTGTTAGTCTTCTTTTCAGGCCGCGAGCATGAACTACAGTATTGAATGTACCAATCCTGGCGCGGTAAGACTCAAGACTATACATTATGTAATCTGTGGGTGGTAATATTACACACGTATGCATGATGCCCGGAGATTGGTAACTTTCAATGACAGGATCATTTCGCAGTGGTGCGAATTGAATTCAGGTTGCTTTATACGAGAGTTTGGATGAAAGTGGAGAAGGTAACTCAGAAGAAACAAGCAAGAGAAAATAGTAAAGAAAAATAAGGAAAACAAGCTGGAAAAACAATTCATATTCCGAAGGAATGAACTGCTTATTCAAAGTCAAATGTCAAACTAAATAACAAAATAGTAGTGGATATCATACGTACAATAATTCGGGAGTGGGTGAATTGTAACGCAAGCGACAAACCAAAGGTGAGGAGACACACACACACACACAAAAGGGAAGACTCTAATATTTGCTAAAATAATAGAGTTGTGTTATTGCTGCTTGGCACAGGCTGCATATATGCACATATACGTCCTCTCACACACACAAGCGTATCTACACACTCGCACACCCTCACACGCACACGCTGCCCCGCAAAAGGGCAAATTTAATTGCAAGGCTCTGGAGATGAGCAAGTGAATCACACATAAGTATCCCAGATATCACTGAACATGGATGGACGCAAGATAAAGAACCTCAGCTACCCCAAATCATATTTCCTGAAGAGGTAGAAGACATTCTACTTTCCGATGAGCAGGAAGAGTACAGTGATGGCGGTAGTGACAGTGAGGAAGAGACATAGAAATTGCAATGAAATCAGATCTAACTCATCGCTACCTGAGTTCCATCTTATTCTAAGAGACATCACTTTAGGGTGTCTCTTGGGATAATATGGTACTCGGGTAGCAAAATGTTTACACACAGAACCAATGAATGATTATTCACAAACAATGATTGTAATATGTTGATTCAAGGTGGATAAAGAAGATCAGTTTACTTATACATAAAGCTGGTAATTACTTTATATAATTTAAGCCCGACAAAATATGGATACACATTTAACATGGTATAAAATCGGAAAACAGTTAATAAATTTGTTGAATGGGACTAAAGACTTTGTTTTTATGTTTTTAAATGAGTTATGCTGATGATAAAAACAGATAAATAGTCTACATGGTATATGACTATATGTTTAACAGTAGCTAGCATATACTCATTTATAAAGGAATTAGGAGTATGCATAATTTAACTATAGGTGGAATTAAACATTGGGGTAGAGTTAAGTACTTCATTTTGACCCAGATTAGAGATGAATTATAACAACTGAAAGTAGAGTAGCATCTGTAGAGTATTTGTGGGTGTTTTAGAAGCCACGTATGGAGACAAAATATTGACAGTGGTTCATTTTCAAAGATGTGTGGAATTACCTGTTAAAACGGTAAACAGGAAATTAAACCAAATTTTCCAATTTTATCCTGCTTTAAGACAAAACATTATATAGATAAGACTGATTACTGTGTATTATATGCTGTAATGGAACAGCAGACTGTTTGCATTTGAAAAGGTTCAGTTCAAAGCTAGTTTTGTGAAACAATTACTTACTGTCGCCGATGTCCTAATGTTTGTCATTTTTCCTTTCGAATTGAGATTTTGGGGGTAGGGTTAAGTTTTTCACCACTGTGCTAATTGTAGATAAGCTATGATGGCTTAAATGATCTAATCTGATGCACAATGCATTTGCGCAATTTTTAAATCATATTTTGTCACCATGGTACTGCAGGTATTGTCTTTGTGAGGATATTTGGGAGATTTTTTTGGAAAAATTAGGTCGAAAATGGCCATTTTTCAATATTTTGCAAAAAATCACAGATAACCCTAAATATTTCCAGTTTATTCTCAGTTGTGACCTACAAGTAGTTCAGTAGTATCCCAAAACAGACAATGCCATGTGATGTAGTGGAAAAGTTTGACCTGTGTGCCTATTCACCATTTTTAGGGTTTTTCTGGTCCCAAAATACATAAAAATGTCGAAAAAAAATAATTTATCCACAGCTTTCGCTGTGATACCTCATTTTTCCGGAGTCCCTAGGCACCAGGGTATCAGAAAAAGTGCATGAGAATTTCTCCATCTTCCGGTGATACCTACCTCATTCAGGGGCTGGACTATAAATACCAAACCCCAAATTTTGAAAATAATCCGCTGTTGTACAGGGACTCAGTGCATTTTTTAGTAGTGTGGTGGGATTATATGATCGTAGCGTTTAGACCCTGTGATGATACATGCAGCGGTATTTTGAATATTTTGTGGTTTTGAAATATATGACTGTGTACAAACCAACAAGAAGTGAGTTGAAAAATCCAAGTGGTATGAAATAAAAACATGAACTACAGTTTCCAATGACTTAGGGGAGAGATAATGACGAAAATAGATGATATTCCTAATTTGCATGAAAAGAGCTTGCAATTAGTATTGACATTTTCCACCATTGATGGATGAGAGTCAACTATCACACCAATGTTATGAGCACTATTTGATACATTTTGTGTAGAATTTCTGATAACAAGTGACTTTATTTGCAAATTTGATGGACTCTTTCAAAGCGATATGACTAGTACCTCGGTCTTATCGTCGTTCATTTTAAGTCTATGACAGGCCATCCGGTCCCGAACCTTGTCCACACTGTCTTCCATTGTCAAAACTGAAGCAATAGGGTCAGATTCAATTGAAGGGTCTAGTGCGAATACAACTGAGTGTCACCAGCCAAAAATGTTAAGGAATATCGATCTGCTCATCAACTTTCCCAATGACGCTGTATAAAGTGTAAACAGTATCGGCCCATTCAATCCAGTGAATGATGTTGATGTAATAAAGTTTGAATATATATATAAAACTTATAACATTAATGCTGAATGATGATCAAGAAGATTTATTTTCAGATTTAGAAAATGTGTTGCACACTCTCGAAAGAAGGAGAAAAAAATATCAAGCAGTTCAGTTTCATCTATGGCAAGAACAAAATATATCAAAAAATTGATGAAGGTGTTGTAGATCAACTCGGAGAAGAAGCTCTAAACAATGTGAAAAAATAATGAAAGCAGACATGATTATTCCACATCTACACACAAATGAAGAGGGGAAACTGACAGCTCACATTCAAACAAAAGTTGTGACTTTGTAAAAAAAAAATTCAAAGTTATTTTTTCAAAAATAAATATTTGCATTTTTCAAATTTGTTTTCTTTAATTTAATTTTTATTTTGATTTGATTTGATTTTTGATTTTTTTTTTTTGTAAATGTTTTTTTTTTTCTTTTCTTCATCTTCTTATCGCAAATTGGATACAAAATCATTCCAATCCCATTCTCTCTTCTTTCATTAACTAATAAATGGCTGTTGTGATGATCAATATCGTCACACTCATTTATGCTAACACATCATTTTTTTATTTTGGTAAAATCATTTTTTTTTATTTCGGAATTTTTTTTTTTTTTTTTGGGGGGGGGGGTAGGAAATCAATTTTGGGGGAAAATCAATTTTTGGAGGGGAGGAAATACATTTTTTTGAGGGCGAAAAATCTATTTTTGTTTTAAATTTTCTTTTGAAAAAAACATTTTTTTTCTTTTTTGTTGAAATGTTTTGGGAAAAATCATTTTTTATTTTTTTTAAATAAACCTTTTCAAATGAAAAATAAATTTATTTTCTGAAAAATCAGAAAAACATTTTTTTTATGAGGGGGGGGGAAATCTATTTTTTGGGGGGGGGGGAAATATTTTATTTCAAATGTTTTTCTTTTTAATTTGTGGGGGGGGGGGGGGGGGGGATTTTAGAGTCCCCACCATTTAAGTTCTTTAAAACTACAAACTACAAAACTTATTTCCCCAACCTCATTTGAGACATCCTTTTTTATTGATTTACACCCTTTATCTTTTCTATATAGAATCTCAAATTTAATGTATTTTTTCTTCACCCAATTGAAATCGAACCATTCCGATTTTTCAGTTTCCAGTTTTCTAATTTTATAATTTTTTGGGTGGAAAAATTCATTTTTTTATTTTTCTTTTGGAAAAATCAATTTTGATTTAGAAAGATCATTTTTTTGGAATGTGTTTTTTTTAAATTCAATTTTTTAAATTATGCTTTAAATCAATTTTTTTGCTCTCTTTTTTTTTAAATAATTAATTTTTAAATTTTTTTTTTTGGAAAAATCAAATTTAAAAAAAAAAAAAAATTGAATAAATCTTTTTTGGGGGAATCAATGTTTTTATTATTATTTTTTTTAAAATCAATTTTTTGAGAAAAATAATTTTTGGGGGGCCAATTTTTGGATTTTTTTTTAATGTTTTAAAAATCATTTTTTTTTTTAATTTAATGATTTTTTTCTCTTAAACTCAAAATCAGATATTCTCTATCCCGTAAATAAAACAAACCAATCTCTCCATTTTCAGTTGTGAGATGACTCGCTCTCAATCAAAATCTGAACATTCAAATTCATCAGGTCTCGGATCTCGTATATGAAACAGTGTCTCTGTCCAAATTATCATCAAGTTGCACTTGCTGACCATATTTAATGCTGGCACGAAACGCTGGATGATGGTCGCGTCGTCTTGACAGTCATGATTGCAGTCCCATCCGAACTTGCTTTTGAAAATCTTTCCTTCAACACTCTCAGAATGTTTCCTTTCAGGAGATGGGCCAAACGTTCTGTAAAACACTTCTTGAAGAAATCCGTGGTGCCCTACTCCTTTCCGTTTTTTTATTTCTTCTAAGACTCTATCCATTTTTTTTACTTTATTTATTTTAAAAGTATATAGTTTTTTCCATTGATTTTTTTTTCGAAATTAAAATTTATGCTATATTTTCTTCTTTTTCTCTATATAAGATAAGAAAAACAAGGAAAGGGCACTTAAAGGTCAAATTCTATTTTTAATGTTTGACTCTCTCGGTCATGATCATCGGTAGTGGGAGAGCGATGGATCATGCCTTATTGGGGGACCCCAGAAGTGACGTCATATCACGTGACCTGGTGGCGCCCATGTTGTGTTGTCATGGTAACCCACGTGAGAGGCCATCTTGTGACGACATCCCCATAGTGATACGTGGTGTGAGTGTGCTTGTGCAACGCGTGTTGTTATTGTGATATGTGCTTCCGTCGCACATTTTATATACTGGAGGCCGCCATCTTGTTTTCTATGGTTGCACGGTGTTGCTATGTGACCTAAAACCTTATTATAGGACAGAGGTATGTTCGGAGGGTATGTTCGATTTAATCGGAGTATCACGAATTACCACAAACAACCCGACAATCACTCCAAACCACCAAAAACAATCTTATTTACTACGGATTCCCCATTTTATCGACTTAGCACGTAGTGTTATGGTAGCGAAGGGCGCAGGGGTGAGCTCGATTGAATAGGAGTATACTCCGGTAGAGTAGAAGAACCTATCAACTGGAACAGCTTTGCTTATTGTTACTATATTTAGCAATTTTTGGTCTATTCTTGATAGTTCAGACAGTATTCCGAGTACTCTTGTTGTTTCATTTATCCAAATCACCCAATCAGTTCACTCTACTGGCGCTAACTAACAAATCAGATTGCTTGATTTTCCGTAATCTCTATGCAGAGTTATCTCCCCTTATTACAACGAAGTCCTATCCGATTCTCATCACCTCTATATTCAATGGCCATATCCCATGTAATCCCATTTTTGGAAAACACCTGTTGCTATGGAATTCCTTTTTTGTCATATGAGGCCATGAGGGCCATGGCAAAGCCCTCAATGATGCCTCATTTACTATCCCTCTTAGCCTCATTTCTTTTGAGGTCACGACGGCAATGACAGAATCCCTCAGTGAGGTATAATTTTCTATCCCTCTTAACCTCGTCTCGGTATTTAACAGCCATATCCTATGGAATCCCATTTTTTGGGAAACGTCTGTGGCTATGGGATCCTTTGTTTTTCGTATGAGAAAGCCCTCAGTGAGACCTCATTTACTATCCCTCATAGCCTCATTTCCTTTGTGGGCATGAGGCCCATAAAAATCCCTCAATGAGGCCTTATTTACTATCCCCCATAGCCTCATTTTCTTTTGAGGTCATGAGGGCCATGAAAAAATCCCCCAATGAGGTATAATTTACTATCCCTCTTAGCCTCATCTCGGTATTTAACAGCCATATCCCATGAAATCCCATTTTGGGGAAACGCCTGGGGATATGGAACCCCCTTTTTGTCGTATGAAGCCATGAGGGCTATGAGAAAGCCCTCAATGAGGCCTCATTTACTATCATCCCTCGTAGCCTCATTTTCTTTTGAGGGCATGAGGGCCATGAAAAAATCTCCCAATGAGCCTCATTTACTATCCCTGATAGCCTCATTTTCTTTGAGAGCATGAAGGCCATGAAAAATCCCTCAATAAGGCCTCATTTACTATCCACCTTGGCCTTATCTCGGTATTTAACAGCCATATCTCCAGGCATCTCAATTTCGGCACCCCTTTTTTGGAAAACATATGGCCTTCGGCACCCGTTTTTTGTCATATGAGGCCATTCAACGAGGCCTCATTTACTATCATTCATAGCCTCATGAGAGCAGTGAAAAAAAATCCTCAGTGAGGTACAATTTACTATCTCTCTTAACCTCATCTCGGTATTTAACAGCCATATCCCATCGAATCCCATTTTTGGGAAACGCCCGTGGCTATGCAATCTCGTTTTTTCGTATGAGGCCATGAGAAAGCCCTCAATGAGGCCTCATTTACTATCCATCATAGCCTTATTTTCTTTTGAGGGCATGAGGCCCATGAAAAAATCCCCCAATGAGGTATAATTTACTGTCCCTCTTAGCCTCATCTTGGTATTTAACAGCCATATCCCATGAAATCCCATTTTGGGGAAACGCCTGTGGCTATGGAATCCCCTTTGTTATCGTATGAGGGCTATGAGAAAACCCTCAGTGAGGCCTCATTTATTATCATCCCTCATAGTCTCATTTTCTTTTGAGGGCATGTGGGCCATGAAAAAATCTCTCAATGAGGCCTCATTTACTATCCATCTTAGCCTTATCTCGGTATTTAACAGCCATATCCCCAGGCACCCCAATTTCGGCACCCCTTTTTTGAAAAACATTTTTTGTCGTATGAGGCCATGAGGGCTATTTAAAAGCCCTCAATGAGGCCTCATTGACTATCCCTGATAGCCTCTTTTTCTTTTGTGGGCATGAGGGCCATAAAAAATCCCTCAATGAGGCATTATTTACTATCCCCCATAGCCTCATTTTTTTAGGTCATGAGGGCCATGAAAACTCAATCAATGAGGTATTATTTACTATCCATCTTAGCCTCATCTCGGTATTTAACAGCCATATCCCATGTAATCCCATTTTGGGGAAACGCCTGTGGATATGAAATCCCCTTTTTTGTCGTATGAGGCCATGGGGGCTATGAGAAAGCCCTCAATGAGGCCTCATTTACTATCAACCCTCGTAGCCTCATTTTCTTTTGAGGGCATGAGGGCCATGAAAAAATCTCTCAATGAGCCTCATTTACTATCCCTCATAGCCTAATTTTCTTTGAGGGCATTAGGGCCATGAAAAAATATTTCAATAAGGCCTCATTTACTATCCACCTTAGCCATATCTCGGTATTTAACAGCCATATCTCCAGGCACTCCCATTTCGGCACCCCTTTTTGGAAAACATATGGCCTTCAGCACCCTTTTCTGTCGTATGAAGCCACGCGGTCTACATAAAAGCCCACAATGAGGCCTCATTTACTAGCCTCATTTTCGTTGAAGGCATGAGAGCCATGAAAACAATCCCTCAATAAGGCCGCATTTACTATCCATCTCCTAGGGGGGTTTGATCATCCCCTACTAGGCAGGTCCTCAGGTGGCAGATAGAGGACGGCCTGCTAAATTGGGCAGGTTTGCTAATTTCTAATTGGCAGGTTTGCTCAATTGAGCTGGTTCGCTGCGAAATACACAAATCCGCAGCCCCGGACCAAAATGATCAATCCTGCTAATACCATCTGGCAGGCACCTTGTTCTCCCGTGAGGTGCGTTCTGAAGGCCCCGGAAGAAGGAATCCTGGCAGTTGAGGACTCGGGCCCCGGTTAGGGCAATCTCCGGGATGGAGCCCTGGTCTCCATTTCGGAGATAATGTTCAACACACTGCTTTGGCCCCAATTTCGGGAGTAGAAGGATGGTCGGATGGTCCGTTCTGGCCAATCGGGAGCCCCACCCCAAAAGTACTGGGTATGCCTCGGCATCAACACTGACTGAGTATACTGCCTCATACCAGGTATGTGGGAATACCGGCAACCCGGTGGGTTCACTGCATGGCAGTAACCCTACCCCTTGTTGGACTCCGTGGTGAACGCCTTAAACATCAAATATGGATTCCACAAATAATAAACAAAAACGAGGTCTGGAATTACTTTCTACTGACTCGGATTCTGACTCAGATTTTGAACCTACGACACATAGTTTGCCAAAATTCATTATAATGTATGCAGCTGACGAAAATAAAAGACTATCAGATATGAACCCATTTCTAATAGAAAAATCAATTAAAGGGATTGCTGGAACAGTTAAAGACGCCAAGAAATTAAGATCTGGCGCTTTACTGATAGAATGTCAAAGGGAAGTTCAAGCGACAAATTCACAAAAAACACAAAAACTAGCAGATATTGAGGTGAATACTTTTCCACATAAAATATTAAACAGCAGCAGAGGTGTAATAAGAACCAGAGAATTAAATGGCATTGGTATAATGGAAATAAAAAAAGGAATTAAAACCCCAAGGAGTGACCGATGTTAAAAATATACAGATTAAAAAGGATAACACAATAATTAAAACAAATACTTACATTTTGACATTCAATTCAACTCAACCGCCAAAAGCTATTAAAGTTGGATATATGAACATCAAAGTGGATTTGTATATTCCAAATCCACTTCGATGCTTCAAATGTTAGAAATATGGACATGGACAGAACAATTGTAGAGGTCAACAAATATGTTTCCGATGTGGCCTGCAACACCAAGAGCCGTGCAGCAATCCCATCAAGTGTGTTAACTGTCAGGGCAATCACATGTCATCGTCCAAAGATTGCCCTGTCTGGAAACGGGAGAAAACTATTCAAAAAGTCAAATGTGAAAAACAAATAAGTTTTAAAGAAGCCAGGGAAATCGTGTCATCATTGCCAGGTATGTGTGCATCATCACCATCATATGACACAAAATTATCCCAAAAATGACCAACTCAATCAGTAGCATGCCAAACACAATACACATGGCTCAAAGGTACAATACCATCTTCAGTAGAGTCATTTACAATAGATCATTCAGAACCACCATCCACTCAAAAGAATATAGCTGCCCAAACAACAGAAAAAAATAACAACAGACAAAAAGGAACACCACCCTAAAAATCCACCTCAAACAGAACAAAATAAAGAACCAAAACATAAACCTGAAAAGAATAAGTCAAATAAACCAAACCAAGACATACAACATAGCTCTCAACAAAATCTGAGTCAGAGAAGGAAACAGTCACAACAAGACAAGAATAAAGAAAAGGAAAAACAGAAACTAGAATCCAGTAGAATATCTAAAAGTCTTCAAAATGTTGTCACAAGCAACATGTTTGAAGGCATTGAGACAATGTCAGTTGATGAGTGCATCGATGACACGTTCTCAAACAAACCACCCTTGAGTTCGTCTCAGGGAAAATCCCCACGTAAAACATCACCTAGAAGAAACACTGGTGCAATTTCGCCCATACGTCCACCTTCTAATTCACCACTCAAACATGGATAATACATCCAAACAAAATATTATACAGTGGAATTGTCGAGGTTTTAGAGCGAATTTGAATGAACTAGACCTTCTGAGCCATTAGTATAAACTAAACCTGCTGCTTTTTGCCTGCAGGAAACTCTTTTTAAGACACCCGAGTCTCAAGATCATTCAGTCTTTAAGCATTATACTTCGTATAATGCCTGGGCAGATGAAACTGATCTTCATATTCGTGGAACATCCGTCTTAGTTAGAAACGATATTATTCACAGTTCTATATCTTTGCAATCAAATTTACAGGCTGTAGCGGTACGCCTAACTTTAGACAAGACAATTGCATTATGTTCTGTATACGTTTCACCAAGTAAACCCCTACAACTGAATGATCTTAAGCTGCTAGTCCAACAGCTCCCAACCCCATACATTTTGTTGGGTGATTTTAATGCACATAGCCCCCTTTGGGGTAATTCCTGCAGTCAAGAGGATGCAAAAGGTAAAACTGTAGAAGAGTTCATGACAAAATATGATCTGTGTTTGTTTAATGATGGTTCAGACACTTATCTGCACCCCGCATCTGGTTCGTATACATCGATTGATCTTTCAATTGCATGCCCTTCTACCTTCCTCGATTTTTCTTGGAAGTAGAAGATGACTTGTGCGGGAGCGACCACTTTCCAATTGTTTGGAAAGTGTAGTTCCAGTTCCGGCGGGCGATGAGAGGGTGCCCCAGTGGAACTTTAAAAAGGCTGACTGGGACACTTTTTCATCGCTTTGTTCTGAGCGCCTCACACGGAGGAAATTTCAAGATAGTGCTGACCAAATAGAACATTTTACAAACGAGCTGCTTGACATTGCAAACACAGTCATCCCTAAAACCTCGGGAAATCCAAAACGTTTCACCAAACCATGGTTGGATAATGAATGTAAACAGGCTATAAAGGAACGTAAAAAAAACTGAACGGGAATTCAACAAATCACCAACCACAAATAATCTGGACAAACTACGTATAAATCGGGCAAAAACAAGACGGCTTATCAAACAAAAAAAGAAAATTTCTTGGGAAACTTATGTTTCTAAAATTAACCAGAGCACACCCATCACTAAGATTTGGAAAATGATTAAAAAGATTGAGGGAAAAGAAACAGGATCAACTGTGCAGCACCTGAAGGAAAACAACACCCTAATTACATCAAAAAAGGAAATTTCAAACACATTGGCCTCCACATTTTCGAAATTTCAAACACATTGGCCTCCACATTTTCGAAACATTCGTCGTCGGAAAATTGTAATCCTGAGTTTGTCAAAATTAAAAAAACAGCAAGAAAAACAAAAGATTAGATTTACATCCAATAACTTAGAGGATTACAATGAACCTTTCTCTATGGAAGAGTTAGGTAACTCTTTGCATAGAGCAAAGGATACTGCCACTGGTCCCGATGAAATACACTACACAATTTTAAAACATTTACCACATTTCTCACTGAACGCTTATTGTCAATTTTTAATGAATTTTGGGTGACTGGCCAGTTTCCACCTTCCTAGCGAAAAGCTACAATTATTCCCGTTCCAAAGCCTGGTAAAGATCACAGCAACCCAAGTAATTACAGACCTATCGCTTTAACAAGTTGTCTGTGTAAAACCATGGAAAGGATGATCAATGATCGACTTGTCTGGTTTCTGGAATCGAACAATCTACTTGCGAATGTTCAGTGTGGTTTCAGAATCCAGAGAAGTACTGTGGATCATTTGATTAGACTAGAAACGTTCATAAGAAATATCTTTGCCAGAAAAGAACATGTGGTCGCAATTGTCTTTGACCTGGAAAAGGCATATGACACAACGTGGAGTATGGGATTTTGACAGATCTTTTTAACATGGGGTTGAGAGGGCGTATGCCTCTTTTTATTGAAATTTTTTTAACGGACCGCCAATTTCGGGTTCGTGTTGGATCAACGTTATCCGATCCGCACGAACAGGAATTGGGGGTTCCTCGGGGCAGTATCTTATCTGTTACCCTTTTTTCGGTGAAAATTAATAGCATCATCGAGACAATTGAGAATATGGTAGATTCTTCACTGTATGTAGATGATTTTTTTAAATCTGCTACAGCAGTAAGAATATGAATGCTATATAGCGCAAACTTCAGCTGTGCTTAAACAAAATTCAAAAATGGGCCACAGAAAACGGTTTCAAATTTTCAAAGATGAAAACAAATTGTGTTCATTTTTGTAAGCTTCGGAAACATCACCTAGATCCGGAGTTAAAAATTGATGGGAGTCCTATTAAAGTTGTTAAGGAAGGGAAATTCTTAGGTTTATTGTTTGACAACAAACTGAATTTCACTTCTCACATAAAACAACTAAAAGTTAAATGTAAGAAAGCTCTGAACCTACTAAAAGTCGTTGGTAGCACTGATTGGGGTGCTGACCAAAAAACTTTGCTCCATCTGTATAGGTCACTTGTTCGATCAAAATTAGATTACGGTTCTATAGTTTACGGCTCTGCAAGGAAGTCATACCTAAAACCACTTGATGCTATTCACAATAGTGGTATTAGAATTAGTCTAGGGGCTTTTTGAACATCCTCAATAGACTCGATGCTCGTTGAAGCGGAAGAGTCTTCCCTTGAGAGGCGAAAAATTAAATTGTCTCTTCAATATGTATCTAAACTTTTGGCCAATCCTTCAAAATCCTGCTTATAATTGCGTTTCAGACCCTCAAAATGTTGATTTCTTTAACCGCCACAGAAACATATTCCTCCATTGGGAATTAGAATTAAACCCCACATGGAGTCTACCAAAATTGAACCGCGTACAATAAAAGAAAATCGTAAAACACATATTCCTCCGTGGCATCTTAAAAAACCTACAGTTATTTTGGACCTTGCTTCTACCAACAAATCTGATACCAATTCCTTGCAGTTCATACAAAAATATGCTGAAATAAAGTCCAGGTATAGTGCATATTCAAGGATCTATACAGATGGATCTAAGAATGGTGACAAAGTATCATCAGCTGCTGTTACTGGTGATCATATCACCTCAATCAGAATACCGAATCAGAGTTCTATTTTCACAGCTGAAGTTAAAGCTATTCAACTCGCACTTGGGCACATCGAGAATGCACAGGAAAGAAAGTCGACCATCTTCTCCGACTCTCTTTCCTCTTTACTTGCTTTACTCAACCCCAAGTTGAAGAACCCTCTCATTTTGGAACTTCGTGAGAAGTTAACAACTCTTATGTCTGACCAATACGATATCGTGTTTTGTGGTTACCCGGACATGTAGGTATCGCTGGTAACACCAGGGCAGACAGTGCAGCAAAACAGTCTTTAACTAAGCCTCTCACTGATTTTAACATCCCTTTCAGTGATTTCAAACCACATATTAGTAACTACATCAAATCTATGTGGCAGGCGGATTGGGATGGGGCAACTAATAACAAGCTCCATCGCTTCCGACCAACTATTTCTGATCTCTACCCATCCAGTAACCTTTGTAGAAAAGATCATGTTATTCTGACACGATGTCATATTGGTCACACACGACTTACACATTCCTTTTTGTTAGAGGGTAATATGCGACCAGAGTGTGTTCCTTGTCAGCAGGCGTTGTCAGTGGAACACATTCTTTTACATTGTACAGATTTTAATCATGTTAGAAGGCAATACTTTACAGTTGGATCTCTAAAAGATTTATTTTAGTTGACAAGCCCGCATAAAATTCTCTCATTTTTGAAAATAATCAACCTTTTTAATAAATTTTGAAAGTTTTTATTCTTTTAAAATCCATATCTGTATCACAGGTTGATTTACACAGCATTGTTTATACAACATTCACATTTTGTTTCACTTTCCTTAGTTTTTATACTTCACATTTCATATTTCGACGACTCCTTTTTTAAATTATTTCATGGTGGATAATGGTCTTCTTATAATTATACTTTTATCGCCACGATATAGCCTTGGCTGCTGATGTGGCGTTAAGCAACAATAAATAAATAAATAAATAAATAAATAATACTATCCATCTTAGCCTTATGTCGGTATTTAACAGCCATATCCCCAGGCACCCCAATTTCGGCACCCCCTTTTAAAAAACATATGGCCTTCGGCACCCCTTTTTTGTCGTATGAGGCATGGAAGCTATTTAAAAGCCCTCAATGAGGCCTCATTTACTACCCCTCATATCCTCATGTTCTTTTGAGGGCATGAGGGCCATGAAAAAAGCCCTCAGTGAGGCCTCATTTACTATCCCTCTTACCCTCATTTCGGTATTTGAGGATACCTATGGTCTAGTGTTGTATTATTTGAGGATACCTATCGAGGATACCTTTTGGGGAATCACTTTTTTTGTCGTATGAGATCATGAGGGCCATGGATAATCCCTCATTGAGGTCTAATGTTTGAATGCCTAAGCGAAGGTATAGCTAGGAAGTAGTGATACAAATCAATATTAATGGATGATAGTTGTTAGTCAATAGTACTGGTACAAGGCCGCAATGGAACAAGACTGCCGTAGAAGCTAATGATAGGACAGATAGACCAAAGACCAGTAGTGGCTTTGGAGATAAGATGGAAGCCGTTGGAAAGACAACATTATACCTCATTGAGGGATTACCCATGGCCCCCATGGCCTCATGCGACAAAAAAAGGATTCCCCAAAAGGTATCCTCGATAGGTATCTTCAAATAATACAATACCAGGCCATAGGTATCTCCAAATACCGAAATGAGGCTAAGAGGGATAGTAAATGAGGCTTCATTGAGGGCTTTTTTCATGGCCCTCGTGCCTTTAAAAAAAAATGAGGCTATGAGGGATAGTAAATGAGGTCTCATTGAGGGTTTTTACATAGCTCTCATGGCCTCCTACGACAAAAAAGGGTGCCGAAGGCCATATGTTTTCCAAAAAGGGGTGTCAAAATTGGGGTATCTGGGGATATGGCTGATAAAATATCGAGATGAGGCTAAGAGGGATAGTATATGAGGCCTTACAGGGGAATCTTTTCATGGACCTCATGCCCTCAAAAGAAAATGAGGCTATGAGGAATAGTAAATGGGGGCCTCATTGAGGGATTTGTAATGGCCCTCATACCCTCAAAAGAAAATGAGGCTATGAGGGATAGGAAATGAGGCCTCATTGAGGGCTTTCTCATAGTCTCATTCGACAAAAAAGGGATTCCACAGCCACAGGCTTTTCCCAAATATGGGATTCCATTGGATATGACTGTTAAATACCGAGATGAGGCTAAGAGGGATAGTAAATTATACCTCATTGAGGGATTTTTTCATGGCCCTCATGGCCTCAAAAAATGAGGCTAAGAGGGATAGTAAATGAGGCCTCATTGAGGGCTTTCTCATGGCCCTTGTGGACTGATACGACAAAAAAGGGATTCCATAGCCGCAGGTGTTTTCCAAAAATGGGATTCCATGGGATATGGCCATTGGATATAGAGGTGATGATAATCATATAGGACTTCGTTGTAATAAGGGAGATAACTCTCCAAAGAGATTACGGGAAATGAAGCCATCTGATTGGTTAGTTAGCGTCAGTAGAGTGAACTGATTGGGTGAACTAGATAAATGAAACAACAAGAGCACTCGGTATTGGGTCAGAACTAACAAGAATAGACCAGAAATTGCTAAATATAGTAACAATAAGCAAAGCTGTTCCAGTTTATAGGTTCTTCTACTCTCCTGGAGTATACTCCTATTCAATCGAGCTCACCCTTTGTGCCCCTCGGTACCATGTCACTACGAGCTGAGCCGATAAAATGGGGAATCCGTAGTAAATAAAGTCGTTTTTAGTGATTTGGAGGGATTGTCGGGTTGTTTGTGTAATTCGTGATACTCCGACTTTATTGAACATACCATCCGAACATACCCCTGTCCTTTAAGAAGGTTTTAGGTCACAAAGCAACCACGTGCTACAATAGAAACCAAGATGGCGGCCTCCAATATACAAAAAGGACGACGGAAACACGTATCACTCTAACAACCCGCGCTGCGCCTGCGCACTAACACCACGTATCACTAGGGCGATGACGTCACAAGATGGCCGCTCACGCTGGTTACCATGACAACACAACTTGGCGCCACCAGGTCACGTGGCATGACGTCACTTCGGGGGCCCTCCAGTAAGGCCGATCCATCGCTCTCCTACTACTATCATCAATTACAAATATCACAAATCCGCATTAAAATAACAAGGGACAAAACGGCAATGTGTGCAAAATCGTCAGCCCTGTCGGTGTCCAGATGACGGTGCCTTACAAATCCCTATGAGAAATTGCATGGAGATGGAGCTTTTGCGGCTTTGCCTGTTCTGGCTCACTTCTAGGGGAGATTGAGCACCTTACAAGTATGAGAAAATTGCCCTGAGTGATGTGCAGAAAAGCTCGTTTTCACAAATGTCTGAGGTTAGCGATCTTAACACTTTACAATTTCCTATGGAAATTTACATTGAAAAAAGATCGTCTTTTTCTGTGTCACTTCGAGTTTATTTTCTTTTTTTTCCCCATTGGATTAACCTTAGCCGAAATACCAGCTCAGGCGAAAATTAACTAAGTCCGACTTTTGCTGAAAGAGAAATTCCCATTTCGAGCTAGAAGGGCATTTTGCTGAGCCAGAAGTTTTCTTTTATATCTATTCACGCCTATTCACCTTTAGAGAGTGCAAGTCATAGGGTACGAACACGCACGTTGTTATAAACTTCACGACATGCTCTCGGGGATCTGGGAAAGCATCTTGGTCAAGTGTATTCTAGTTTCGATCTGAAATCCATGTCACGTTGATCGCTTAAAAATCAATTTAAAAATACTACACACGCCAGGAAGGTTATCTCTTAATAGCCAAGCAAGTAAGTTTTCGACTGCTTAGAAAAGTAGGTACAACATATCTTTGGTGCCCTTTGCTATTAAAAAGGGCGAGTGTTAATACAAGCATAGGAAAGCTAAAGCCTTTTCCTCGAATATGTTTCATAACTGACCTTTTCTTCGAATGTGGTGAAGGCATCCAATGAACTGGACGAATTTTGAGGAACAGTCTGATTTTGCAAAGCTGATATTTCGAATTATTCTCTTCGCTACCTCAATTTCAAATCTGTCGTTCCCACTGTGCTAACAACTCATTAGCCCCTTACCCAACGCTGGCGATATCAATTTTTATTATTGTAAATATTCAAATTAAAAGAAAATCAACAAAGCCATATCATGTGGTCCCTCACTGGAACGAGCTCGTCAAGTCACATGACATGGCTTTGTTGATTTTTTTTTAAGAAATATTTTTTTCCAACTGCCGAATTTGTATATCACGCGGCGGATGCAGCCGATTTGTTAGGTAAAGGGTTTACGATCTCGAAAAGTATTCGTACCTGTATTCCTCAAAGAAGAGTTGCTCTGTCTACTCGGATTGTGGCCAGTAAAACTGCCTGTTGAAGTTCAAATCGAATTTCTTGTTCATCTAGTCGACAGCAACAAGCCGACGCTTACGCTATCCCTCAGGTAACAACAGTCTGCCGGTTATCGCACACTTGCGTTAAAAATAGTCGATAATTATTTCTACAGCACTTGATAAAACGACCTGGCGAAGCGTCCACTCCCGTTATTGAAGAAACTAAATGTTCTGCAGAAATTAAATTATTTCACCACAATAAGCAGTATAAACTGTTCTAAACCTCAAATAAAAATTAAAAAAAAACATTATTCACATTTGTTCAAATTAAAATCAAAGTGCCCACTTTGATTCATTTATCGAGTATTCTGTGAATCTTCAGTAGCGAATATTTCACTGTCATCACCATCTGTCCTAGAAACTTCATTCAATAAATGTTTATTTCAGCGATTTTTTTCTGTGACCTAGAGAGTTTGTTAATTAGATCTACAAATTACGCAGAATATCCCATTGCACACCTGTTATCTGATCAACCTGAATATTAGAACAGCCTATTGGTGCACGAGAATAGAAGGGATTTTCTGTTAGCGTGACGAACGTTCCAGAAAAAAAAATAAACGGGACAATGCAGATATAAATTGCTTTTATTCCTCCACTGTACTATCTTGCTCACTACATGTACTTATCACATTAATTTAATAAATTATCAACAGGAACGTATGACGCATTTTAAACTTTGGTGGGTGTGGAGGACACGGTCATACAAGCGTCTGAACACATTAGGATATATTAGTGGTGGCTTATGTTCCTTCTTTGCGTAGTAAGAATGCTGCACATTGAGAAAGAATACACACTTTTGACTCCGCATTTAGAAAATTTCCCCCAACGGACTGAAACATTGTTTTGGCCCGATGGACAAATGTTTGAATATAAGGAGCAAAAATGTGCATCCTTCTCGACCTCAAATTCGTAATAGAGACAGATCGCTTGGGGCAATGTTTGTGAAATCTCAGGAGTAAAGAGTCTATGCATCCTCTTCCTGCTAATTCCCATTAACCCTTTTAACACAGCTGCCATGGAAGGTATCATTTCAGTCAATACTGTCAACGGAGAAACCATCTGCCGAGCTGTTGTATTATATTATTAACGAGCCTCGCTTCAGACTGCTCTTTATATTGTTTGCTCGCCCACGACTATTTGTTTCTTCACGAAAAAATTAAGCACACCTTATTGAAAGGGTTAAGATTGCATTGGCGGGTTGGTAAAGATAATGTTGGGCTCAAATCCACTCGAGCCCTCTCTCTCCCTCGTTCCATATTTCTAGAGAAACGTGGTGGAGTGGGGTTGGCTCGTATCCTCTTGTGCTCCCCTGCGCTCCCCCGGTTCTTACGCCCATGACTATCAAAGTGTCTCAAACTTACTGAGCCCCACTTCATTCTTCGTGTTTCCGTCTGATTTACTTCTACGATATTCCTAGTTTGTGCAGGGGAACATGAGCACGGAGGTGCCAGTGGATCCGGTGTAGATCTACAGCTCCCCTTTCTCGGCTTGGGGGTTTGGGTAAGCGAGCCGAAATTGCCTTTTCGGATGTTTCGGGGGAACGTCCCGTTGGCCCCAGTATTTTGGAAAATACGTCTTCAAATTGTTATTGATACCGGAAAAAGCCCAGCAAACGGTATGAATTGGTTACTTATCTCCCAGATATGCATCCTGATTTAGTATTCCAAGCGTGGCCTTGCCAAATTGACCACTGTGTCTATATTAATCAACGGGTATGGGATAAACTATATTTTTCTCTGCGATCAGAAAAGTCGCTAAAACAAAGCATCTACTTGTGCTGGGCATTTGGGAATGATTACAAAGTCATTCAGATCGATACCGAAGCCCAGAATCTCTGTTATATGGAGATTTAAACCGTGTAACGTTCTGACTTCACATCGAATTATTTTCGATTCGTTGGGTACAATTAAACACGGGCACTTCCAATCATAGGTGTTCAGTGAGAAGGCTACTGTCGGGTTTTAGATTTCTTGAAAAAACGAAGAGGATCGTCAACCCCAACTTCTGTTTTTCTGTTTTACATGTACATTAAAATCTTTTGGACTGCCCATCGACACTACCCCCCCCCCCCCCACACACACACCTCACGCTCCCACCCCCATGCTTTGCTACCCTTCGTGACGCACACATCACTGGTTGTTGGCATACACGATGTTGATGATTTTGATGGAAATCCACAATCTCCTAGAATTTTCCAGAGCGAAGGATGATGGATGCTATCGAAGGCTTTTTCAAAGTCGATGAAGTTGATGTAGAATGATGAATTCCATTCGAGTGACTACTCCACTATGGTGTGCAAGACAAAGATCTAACCTGTTCATTCCCTTCCGCTTCTGAATCCTGCTTGCTGTTCTCTCAGAATCCTTTCGATGACTTGTCTCATCCTATGTTGCAGGACTCTGCAGAAGCTCTCTCGTGATACTGATAGGAGATTGATTCCCTCCAGTTGGCAGTAGCTTTATAATTATGCATTTCCTCCACGTTTCGGGGATTTTCTCCCCTCCCACACCCTTCAGCATGTCTGCAGTGATTTTGTCCTCGCAAGGTGCCCTGTTTCCTTTCAACTGTCTGATGACCTTTCCTATCTCTTGCTGTGTGGTGCGGCCGTGCCTCGTTTGTATCTGGAAGCCTGTGTTTTCAATGACCGCTTCTGTTTCTGGATTTTGTCTTTTTATGGTCTCTTTGAAGTGTTCAACCCACTGTTGAGTTGGCCTTCTTCCACCATCAGCACTTTCCCATTCCTGTCCTTCTCTCCCCTCGTCTTGCTGGTGAATCCCCTCTGAGGGGGTCTTGGTGATCCTGTACACAGTTCTTGTGTTACATCTTTCAGCTCCTGACTGTGCTCCTATAACTAAACTGTCCGTGAACTTTCTCTTGTCCCTCCGAGGACTTGTCTTAACATCAATGTTCTTCCCCTGCATGTCTCTGCAGCTGCTGCCTTCACTTCTTCACTCCCTCGCATCATGCACAGTTTGGCTGCCCTCTTGTTAAGCTGCCCGGTGATTTCCGAGATCCACATTTCTTCTCACTTCTCATGTAGACCAGTACCTATTTGCTGGTGTCGAAGAACAACCTTCGCACGTTGTCACAGAGGGCGTTGCTGGTGTGTCTTCCAAGACTTGGGACCTGTTTACCATTTCCAGGACGAACTGGGTTTTCACTGCTGGGTCTTTCAGTCTACTCGAGTCTAAGAGTTGCTCGTTCTTTCTCTCTTATTTGTCTTCTTTAGCTTGAGGTGTAGCTTGCACAGCACAAGGTGGTCGTCACGTTGACATTCCTCGTGGACCTTCTCCATTTCCGGTTGACGTCGATGTGCTCTATTTGGTTGCTGGTTCTCCCACCCGATGATATCCAAGTCAACCTATGTATGGTCTTGTGCTAGTGTTCAACCGATGATCGGAACCGGCCATCACAATCGGCCGATTGTGGTCAATCGGAAGACAACGGCAAAGTCTCCTGGAACATCGGTTCAACCGATTGTTGCCAAACATTTTGAGATGATTCATTAACCGCATTTTATTACCTTCGGCAATTGTTCAATTGCTAATGTAAAATGATGTTAATGATACCATTCAATAAAGTTGAGAAACAACCACAATGTGTATTCTTAATCTCTCTAGACGCCCCTTTACGGAACATACAAGTTAAACGACAGACAAAGCTTACAGTTGAGTGAAATCGCTAGTTCGTCGCTTCAGTGCTAGAATGTCCTATGTCCCATAGGGGACATAGGACATTCTAGCAATCAAGCGTCGAGTTCATACCGGAAAAAGTGACGGTTACACTACAATGACTCGGTCTGCAGTAAAATTACCAGTCGCGCGCACATGGGCGGTTTACCGCCCAAGTGTGCGCGACTGGTAATTTTATTTCGGCCCCAGGCAACGAAGTTTAACAATGAAAAATGTTCAGTTTAATGTAGTTCTTTCCAGCCTCGACTTGTCTAGTAGTGCACGGTATTACAATCCGAATCGGCATCGGAATCGGCCGATTGTGAGCTCAAATAACCGGTAATAGGTCAATGACCATTTTTGGTAATCGGTTGAACACTATCTTGTGCTGAAAGATGATGCCATCTATGACCAACGTATGTATCGCTATTCGTTGTCGTTTCTCTCTCCAACTCCTTCTCGTCCCGTGCAGGACTCATATCCTTCGTTGTCCGCACCAACCTTCGCAGTGAAGTTCCCCATCACAAGAATGTCATGTTGCGGTGTTTTGTCTATCTGTTCTTGGAGGTTGCTGTAGAAAAGGTATTTTTTCTCCTCTGTAGCTTGTTCTGTTGGTACATAACACTCAATAATGGTAATCTTCGCATACTTGCATGGAGAAGAACCTCGCTCTTATGATTCGAACATTAACCGATTCCCAACCCAGAAGCCTCTTCTTAGCCTTCTTGTTCATGACGATCCCTTCACCTTCCCGATGTTGGCCATCTACACGTTCCGAATAACACACTGTCTCTCCTGAACTGAGGATCAGGATACCTGTGTCTGTCCACCGCATTTCACGGATTCCAATAATGTTTATACTGTATCTTGTCATCCCCTTCACAATCTGCGTTGATCTATCAGTCTCGTACAACGTGCAGACATTCTCCGCTGCCACTCTCACTAGTTGTTTGGGTTTCGCCAAGGACTCCATCGGAGCAAAAGCTTCCTTCCGGCTTTCGTCCCTTCTCATTATGTAAGTCATTGCTGCCTCAGTAAACAGCTCATCGCCCAAGGTTTAATTTTCTGAGGTACCGTTAGCGTTTCCGTAGCGTTTATTTTGTACATAGTGGGTTGCTAGCCTGACGCACAACCCACCTACTTTCTCTTCCTGGACTTGGAATCAGGCAGTGGCGGCATTGGTCAGCAAGACACCCTCCATTTATTTTGGGAATTGACCCTTCCTCTAACAAGAAACCAGACAAACCGATAATAGACCTTCTAGCAAAAAGTGTTATAACCTGACCCGGAAGCCTTGTGGCACAAAAGGGGTACATACTTCGGGGGGCCCAGAGAGCACCACCATCCTTCACAAGGCACCACCTATACAGATTGAGATTACTGAGCAGATTGCCATTTTCTCTCTAGCAAACACTCAGAAAAACTGATAATAGCCCATATAGTAAGAAATGTTTGGTACAGTTTTTGAGAGCTTTGTGGTCCCAGGAGGGTCTAAAATTCCTGCGGGTGGGGACGCATAGAAAAACACCCTTTATTTAGTTTTGGAATACCGTGCTAATTGACCCCTTTCTCCAACAAGAAATCAGACAAAGGGTTCTAACACTTTTGCTCTGGGGTGTATAATTGCTTTCGCGAACAACATATTGGAGGAAGGGACAATCGGCTCGATATTCCAGAAATTTATAGACCGTGCCCCACTGAACATTGTGATGCCCTGTAGGTCCCAGAATATCCACTCTTTTCGTGCCACAAAGCTCCCTAAGAAGGAACTTACACTTATTGCGTTATTGGCTATTATCGGTTTCTGTGATTGATTGTTAGAGAAAGGGTCAGTTGACTCGGTATTCCCCAAGTAAATAGAGGGTATCTTGCTGACCAAAGTGGTGCTCTCTCCCACTTGAATTTTGCACCCTCCTCGGGCCACAACGCTCCCAACAATTGTATCTAAATTCTGTTGCTATATGGACTATTATCAGTTTTTTTTCTCCTCCGTATTATCAACATTTATAGATGGTTCCTTAGGAAGCATGGCGGTGCTGTGTGGGCCTCCAAATATATGCCCCCTTTTGTGCCACAAGGTTCCCAAAAATGGTCCTAACACTTTTTGCTATAAAGTCTATTATAGAGTTGTCTGTTTTCTTGTTAGGGTAAGGGTAAATTAGCTCGGTATTCCAAAAAACAACAGTGCGGTGTTGTGCGGACACCTGAAATATGCAAACCTTCCATACAGACGCCAAAAGATATATTCACCCTTACTGTGCTTTGTTCTGCTATAAGTTTCTTTAACTGCTTAAGTGCGACGTCAAAACTTCTCAGGGGCTTAACCCTGGTTCCTTCATCAGATAAAACAAATAGCTATCGCTTGTGGTCATTTAAATTAAAGGAAAATATTCATTGTGCATACAGCAAGGTGCTGTCTGTTTTTTATCACACATATATGGATATGCTCTTTCTGTATGCAATGTTCGATTTGTAATACTAAATGTTGCAGCATAATTTTGATGTTCGGGTTGTAAGTAGCAGGTAATTGGAGAGGAACGTACAGGCGGACAAGAGTTGGGCAAAGGAAAACAAATTGTTTTCAGAAATTAGAGGAAAGATACAGAACAGAAAGTTTTCTTTTAAAAAACTATTCTGCTCTCTCTACCCTCTCTGCCCGCCACTTACGGCGGACGGACATACAAACGGACAGGGTACGAAAAAGGTATACCTCACACTTAACACTTATTCGGTGAATCATAAACATGAAGATTTTTTTAAAAAATAATATACATATATTAGAATGGCTGACATACCAGCCTGCCCTCCTTCCCTCCCTACCAGCCTGTTATTGCTGACGACATACAGGCGGACAGAAGACAGACGCAGGACAACTCGCAGTTAACCGTCTTTAGATGAATCATACTCAGGAAATTGAAAAATAATATATATGTTATAATGGCTGGCATGTAACCATTACGAAACATATAAACCTGACATTTGAGGCACAAAACCACGAATGAAAGAACCACACGGACCTGTTACAGGTCTGACGACTAATGTTTGAAATGTGTCGCACTGTTTTGGAAGCAACCCCATTTGTTTCTGTCCGCCACACACTTCTTTAACAAAGGTCCGAAAACTTGAAGTTGTTTCCAGTACAAGCCTGTCCCTCTGCATCATATACTATAGGAAAAAGCGTACCAAAACCAAACCACAGCAGTCACAAACCCTAATGTACAAGGCGGTGAAACAGGTCAATCAAAAACAGAAATATTTGTTTGGCAGAATTTTAGCACTTAAACTGCCTTGCTCCAAAATGACATTCTGCTGTGAAGAGACAAAAAACAAGTATCTTGTCTTGCACTTCTCGATTTGGGCGCAGCATTCGATACTATTGATCACACCGTGCTTCTACACTTTCTGGAAAAAGAGGATTGGAATTGGAGGGATCGCACTTGATTGATTCAGGTCATACCTCTCAGCGTACACTGAAAATCACTCTCCAGGATGAAGTGTCGGAGGAGCTACCGCTGAACTTCGGTGTACCACATGGATCTGTCCTCGGCCCCCTGCTTTATATAATCTATGTTTCCCCGCTAGGAGACATCATTCCCCAACAACGACAACGAACTATTTAACCCTTTACCTAACATGAAAAGCAGACGACACTTGCAAAAACAATTCTTGAATAACTAATTTTTTTTATTTTTTGTCTCAAAAACATAGGTTATGACCCCTCGTTGGAACGAGCTCGACGAGCTCGTTCCAACGAGGGGCCATAACCTATGTTTTTGAGACAAAAAATGGAAAAAATAATGAAAATTAATTGGCGATTTTTGAGAATAGTGCTGGCCGGTTTTGGCCGTTACGTTAGATAAAGTGTTAAAACTAAATGCTGAAAAATGTGAAGTAATGCATATCGGACTTCCAAACCAACTCACAAAATTGTCAAATATTAATCCTAGTTTTAATGGTCATGTGATCTCACCCTCAGCTGTCATGCGGAACCTGGAATATTTCATGGAGGGGAATCTGCCTGGTGACAATCATGACACACAGGTACCCCGTAGCTCATACCACCATCAACATAATATCAGCAGGGTTCGTTCCGTTGTGGATGGGAGGTGGGGCGCAAAACTATTAGTTCAAGCGCTTGTCCAAAGCGGAGTGGATTATTGTAGCTCTCTGCTATTTGGCTGTAAACATCCCAATATTAAGAAGCAGCAAATTATTCAGAACAGTGCAGAAAGAATTATTACGACGAGACAACGAAAATCAAGCCATAACCCCCCCCCCCCCTCCTCTCGCAGCTACACTGGCTTCCAGTTGAAAAAAAAGGACAGAGTATAAGATGCTCCTTCTGACATTGGCTCCTGATTATTTGAGCAGTCTAGTACACGGGTATGTACCATCTCAAATCCTCCTTTCAACAACTTCGAACTCCATGTTATACAAACCAGCCGGCCTCGCAAGGGCTGGCGATCGCTCTTTTTCCGTGGCGAGTCTCTTTCCTTGAAATAGGCTGCCCGACCACCTTAACAGACGCCGGAAAGGTTCAAAAAGGCTCCAAAAACCCACCTCTTCACCCGAGTTTTTGGTATGCTTAGGAGTGTATTTTCTCTGCGTTCAGTGTAACACATTTGCGACATACCAACAGAGCATTGTAAAGTGTGACAAAGCATAAGTTCAGCTATAGTCATTATTTATTATCCCATTGTGTTCATAGCCGCCACACTCATTGTTCGGATAAAATTTTTCTTTTCTATAATCAATATGGGTTAGGGTCGTAGCAATTTCCTTATGGTAGAGCAAGGACTCCTACACATGGCAGCCAGCAGAGAATGCCTGCTCTGGAAAACATTTCAAATTTCACGATCCCTTTAGGAGGGGACGGCGGCCAGACACAAAGTGGTTATCTTAAAATTCTGAACGACATATCTGATGCCAAGCTTTCAGGCTACCAGTCTAATTCTGTTTGGAATTCTACGCAGTTATGGGTTGTTTGTTTACACCCTTTTTGTGGAATGTTTTTTTGCGATCAACATAAATATTCCAGACGATTTAATCTAAACACAGGCGATGTACTATTTAATAGCTAGTCTGGTTCTATAACAGTTCAAAACCATTACAAAATTAGGCTGGTTGCCTGACAGCTTGATATTTAGTGATAACTCACTTTTCGTGGAGCTTGCGCGCAAACAACCGTTGATTTTATTAGTTACCCCCGTGTCTGATCACGTGGTACGGGTTTTTACCCACCCGAAGCCAGCCGTATCCCATTAGGCCCAAGGCCGAATGGGATACGGCTGGCTTCGGGTAGGTAAAAACCCGTACCACGTGATCAGACACGGGGTAACGAATTTATCTATTGACTTTCCGTTTTAGAAGTACAATCTATTTCATGTGTGAACACACACAGCATGAGATCTTCTATCTTCCATTGTTGAGCCATGCAGGTTTCTGTGGAATTTTTGTGCAAAAGAGTTTTTGTGAAAATATGACGATATGACTAGTATAAAAAAATTATTGAATTTTTTTTTTTCTTTTTTTGTCTCAAAAACATAGCTTATGAACCCCACATTGGAGGGTACTCGACAAGCTCATTCCAATAAGGGGTCATGAGCTATATTTTGGAGATAAAAAATTAAAATATAATACATGTACACTGTAAAATTGGAATGACGACTTTACTTCCGCCTTCCAGTTATCGGTAAGGTAAATTGATTTCGATGAACGCGTCTTCTACGGGGTATGGACAATTTGTAGATTTCGGAACGAGGCTTCCACTGGGTATGGGAAATTTGCCAGTGGCTGGACGGACGTATCGTGGGTTTCAATGAATATGGTCTCATACCACGTATCTATCAACCAATCAAATAAAAAAAATTCACTTTAGTCAATAGATAAAACGTGATATCCTGTTACTCACAAATATATACAAATATTATTCTGATCTTCAGTGATAGATATTTCAATCAATAAGTATTTAATTCGCCTCGAAAACATTGAAATATGAACACCCGCTCTTGGACCTACGCGGCATGATGATGACTATTTTTCTGATTCAGTTTATTTATTTATTTATTTATTTATTCATTTATTTATTTATTATTTATTTATTTATTTATTGGGATTTAACATCACTTTCAACAACCAGGGACACCTCGTTTCGGACAGTGTTATGGGTGGAGGAAGCCGGAGTACCCGGATAGAACCATCGAGCAACGGCGAGCAACTGCCAGACCCTCCAACTTACTAACTTCACACAAGCAGAGTTAGCATTGGTTGATGACAAGTACACCACCGACATGCAGTACGTCCTAAAACACAGCGCCACCGTTCCCCCCACGTAGGCATTCGGGACAAAGTGCCTTTCCCAGGGACTCAACGCCGTTACCACTGGCGGGGATCGAACCGTGAACCTTTCGGTTTGAAGTTCTATGCCGTAATCACTGACCCACCGTGCTCCCTTCTGATTCTGTATCACATATTGCAAGTCCATATACCTTAGAGGTCAGAGCCCTAACAATTTCGTTTTGTTCCCCTTTGACCGTCTGTTGGGGAAGAAAGGGTAGGTATGTAGACACAATTATACGTGTGACGATCCACGATATCTGTCATTCGTGCACAGTGTAACAGAACGTTTTATCAGTATTCGGTGCGTGAAGCGAATATACTCATTAGTGCGCACAGTGCAGTCTCCGTGGACTGGTCGTAATCCACGTGTGGGCTGTGATGCACACGCATGCGTTTACCATTGTGATAAAAATTACCATCCGTAACATTTTAATTAATGAAGCACCGAGTTGTACCCGATGCTTCATTAATTAAAATTTTGATGATTATCCCAGCCGAACTCTCTTTACCCCAAGAGGCTCTCGTAGTCTGCGGTATGGGTGAAGCTTGGGTCCATATTGGTTTGACGACATGTTGAATCTAATGAACATATCTCGGATTTATCCTCAATACAATGGCAGACTTTGACCTCGACGAGTTCGGAAGACGACAGGACGATGATGATGCAACGGAGTTGCAAGATGAAACTATCTTTACCCGGGCACCTTCGGATGTTCCTTTGGAACAGAAACAAGAGACGGGTGTTAAAATACCTTCATTGCAGCATGAGCTCTTAGAAGATGCTGTCAATGGCTACTACCAGAATCTCCCTGAGAAAGGGATGGTGCCCTATCTACGTGACTATTTCAAGTTTGAACTCGGCAAATGTGGGCAGCTGGAGCTGAAAGCCCATCCAAATATCGACATTGTTAGTAAATCGGGAGCACCCCATGCTCTCTCAACAAGTGCTGGAAAGCGTGGCGGTGGTGAGATCATCCGGAATGAGCTGGGGTTTACGGACTGGCCTCGAGTGGGCAATGCTCTTAAGCCAAAGGCGCTTGAAACACTGCGGGTCAGTGACATTGATTTGGGTGAGGCAGCTGGATCGGATACTATAAACTGCTTTTGAACGTCGAACGCTGTACCCGTTCCGAGAATCCGAGAGTCGATGAAAGGGTCTGAGCCTGGGACCTGATTATTGCCCAAACGTGTGTCTTAATGGACTCACTGATTCTTTCGACCCCTGCCCTTGTAAACCCGTTTGCCTTGTCAACTATAAACGTAGTAAAAATCTGCATGCCCTTTTCTGATAAAGTCAGCATGAGTATGCCCGTGCTCTGAGCGTTTGGTGAATGTGACCGTATGGTCGTATCTTCGACTCGGCGGGTGTAATGTCTGGGGATAGCTGTAGTATGCGACGACTTGATATAAAGTGCCCAACCCGTCATTATAATCCCCCCTTTTCTCTCCAATCTGTATCAGGCGACCGAATTCATTTCATATTCTTTTAAAAGCGCATCTGTCATATGAGTTATTGTATCTAGGCCATGCATGTTCCTGGGGTAAGGCAAATTTCATTTCGGTAAAATCCGCCGCGCCTGGTAATGGAAATGGAATAGCTAGAAACCTCTAGTGATGATTTAATTTACTGAAGTGTGTGTGAGACGTGTCATGGTACTAGATGGAAGCATCTACAGTGTGGGCTATGATGGTTAGAAACAACGTAGAACTGTTCCTTCGCATGTGGTCAGATTGGAAGTGTATTCAGACATTTCTCAGCAGGTATCCCGCACTGGATGAAGTTACCCCAAGTTATAAACTGCTTATGCGAGACGCGTTTTTACGGAAGGGGATATTGTAACGGTCGAAGATGTATGTGATCACGTAATAGGGAAGATCGTCGGCGTCGTACCTGAAAGCCGAAGAGACTGGTTGCTTTTGCTGTTAGATTTAGACGGAGAAACTAGCAGCACTTATTTTCGGGATGAGAGGCCAGTACAGAGAAACTTATGTAAATTCATCAACTAAAGGAAGCAGTGTATCCATGTTTTAGTTCTGGTTTTGCCACAATAAATTGATTAAAATCATTTCGTGCGTGCCCATCCCTGTTAACATATTGTAATGGGGAAATATTGCCGCCAGTCGTAGTACATCCGGTTTGCCATAGATGACATGCAACGTCAGTTGTCTGTGAGTAAACAAACCTCACAGAGATAGATAAAAAGTTTAAACAACGTGTCCGAAGAAAGTGCATTCAGAAAATTTTGATGTTCATTCATAAAACCTTTATGGGGCTGAGCTGAATGATTTTCGTTTCGGTACTCTTTTTCTTGAGACTGTAATGAGCACTAAAAAGGATGATGGGTATTTGAAATACCTTCAGAATGTACGATTTCTGACTCTGAAGGATGTGATGGCGTGAGGCATTTGGATATTGGTTGTTTCTGTAGCACCCATTTTGTGTGTATATACCTTAAAGGTTCTTGTATTATCCGTTTCGTTTTGGTGCTCGCTTTCATTTGGTTTTATTTACGGACGCAGTGAAATAGCGAGTTTGTGTTGAAAACAACTTCAAATTTTCACTATTTCTGTTCCGGCAAGCTTCGATGGCTTGATTCAAATGTAATATTTTCTGTTTTTGTGTGACACATCTCTTCCTTATGACAGCCGGCACTGGCAAAAGAAAGGGCCTGATTCTTCTTTCAGAAGGGTGTGGCGGCTAGGTGCAAAAGGGATATTGCGACTGCGCTCGGCGTATTACAATTATTAGGGGTCAGATAAGTAATGGTTTCATTTCGATATTCTCTTTCGTACAGCTGCTGAAAGGAAATAGAATAGACCTGTAACGGGAGCGTTTTTAAATTTACAATCCCTGATTCACAAGGGAGCCACAAGTTATATTTTATGCATAGAAACGTGTTTGTGCAGAAAGAGAATTTACAGCAGCGCTGTGGTTCTGTTGTATGACAGCTGAGAGGGACGGAACTGGGGAAGGTGTTCTGGAAACATCTTTAAACTTCAGGATTTCTGTTCTGGAAGAGAGAGGCTGTTGGACAAAATGGAATATTTTCTGATTCTGTAAAACCTGTTTCTTGTTGCTGTACGTGTAACCTACTCCCACGTCCCTATCCCCTGCTTGACCTGGAGAACGATTTAATTCTACAGTCTGGGTGGTTGTGCAATTGATGTAATCAGAGATAACATACCACATTTAGTGTAAATTTATGCTCTATCGAGCCTTAAAATATTCTCCGATAATGCAGTTTGGGGCGCATCAAAAAATATAAATCTCAAAAAGCTGTCGTCGCCCCCTCTCCCCTTCCAAAATAGGAGGGAGGGATACATTTGCCGCTCTATATCAGTGACAGGTCAGCCTTCGTAACATACCATAGGCATGTAATGCTGTCCCGTAGATGTCAATCCCCAGCCCCTCAAAAAATAAATAAAAGAAAAAAGATTCATGGGCTTTGAAATATAGCTATCTGGCTACCCATGGTGCTCGTTTGTTATGGTTTCTGGAATGTGGAGACGTGAAAGAGCGTTTCAATATTGGGGATTTATTATATGCTAGACTGTGAATTATCGTAAATTATCTAAAACATATTTCTCGATATCGATCGACTCGATGTATATTTAAGAAATAACTGTTGTTTTTTCCTTCGGTTTGTGCGATGTAAACCGAAAATTTTCAGCACAAGCTTCATAACTCGCGTAGCGAGTTATGATTAAGCTTGTGCTGAAAATTGTCGGTTTATATCGCATAAACCGAAGGAAAACAACAGTTATTTCTTATAATTTAATCCGGCTGTAATATCAAAATATAAAAACTATGTGTACGTGAACAAAAAACTTTCAGTTTTCGCAGAATACAACAGTCAAACCCAGGAAAGTGTGCCACAAACAGGTCACGTCAATCATTGTCAAATTATTTGTTGTTTTGATTTTCGATTGCAGACGACAGATATTTAACAAGTCAAGTAACAATATTATTAAAAACATTTTTTTCAAGTTCCCCCAAAATCATGTTTGGATGTATGATCTTTTATTCGTCTCCCACTTCGGTATATTTTATTAAATTCAATTGTTCCCGAGAAATTATCGTTACATTCTTGCTGACTGGAGGCGACGAAAAATCGATCATTGATCTTTGTTTACAAGCTTGTTGTCCAACTATCAGTCTGCCGTCACGCCCTCACGGTGACAGTTGGATTGAGTGGGCGGGGCTTTCAGAGTCTCCAAAGTTGGATCGGATGTACGAAGGTGTAGGCATTCCAAATCATTACGTGATTTGGTTTATACGATTTTGACGCTCACTCTGTATGCTTTCAACCAATCAAACGCAGAGGCGGGACAAATGATTAAATTATTATTAGTTATCCTTATTTCTTCCGGGATGTTTGGGAATTTACACCGGTCTGGGGGCACATACACCCAGGGTGTATGAGTCCCCAGACCGATGTAAATTCCCATGCACCCCGCAAGACACAAGGATAACAGATTTATTTCCAGATCCTTTCGTTCTGCTAACCCTACAGCTGATGTATCTTTCATAACAACACCACATCAAATCGAGAAAAATGGAGATTAAATCAAACTCATTTAGCCGATTTTCTTACTACAATTAGTGACACAGAATTTCAGCAACCCCCCTCCCCCACACGTACTCTCCCTCTTCCTATCCCCTTCAATCGGCCATAAAATCGTAAAAAATTGACATTAAAAAGTTAAAATCTGGCTCATTTTGCTGATTTCCATACTAAAAATCAGTGACAGAATTCCAGCACCCCCCCCCCCCCCCCACACTCCCTTCAATCGATCCTAAAATCGTGAAAATATGGACATTAAATCTAACTGATTGAGCTGCTTTCCTTACTAAAATGTAGTGGCACAACACTGCAGCACCTACCCCACCCACCCCCATCCCCACGCCTCACTGATCTCTTGCACCTTCACAACACTTCGTGCCAGGATAGGCCTATTCATTTTCTGCATACTGGACCAAATTACAGGCTGGAGACTAATGGAAATAAAATAATACATTTAAGACAGAAAGATTTATAATTAAAACTGAATATCAGAGGTGATGCTGTACAAAAGACTCGGGACTGTTGTTTCACTTTCGAAACACAATATCAGTGCAGTTATTGAAGATAGAGCACCTTCATGGAGTCTTATGAGTTAATGATGCTGAATCTATTGGTTTGTCGTTGGAAATCATCAGAGAATAGAGCCTCTTGCATTATTTATTTATTTATTTATTTATTTATTTATTGGTGTTTACAGTCATATATTTCTGCACACTGGCTAATCATGACCACACAGTTTTACGGGTGGAGGAAGTCGGGAGTACCCGGAGAGAACCACCGAGCAACGGCGATCAACTGTCAGCTCCCCAACATACTAACTCCACACAAGCAGGGTTATCTTTGTTTGTAGACAAATGCACCATCGACGTGCAATACGTCTTTGTACACAACGTCTCCGTACCCCCACATGGGCAATGGCGGTGAAGTGTCTTGCACAAGGACGCAACATGGTTGCCGCAGGTGGAATTCGAACCGAGGATCTCTCGGCTTGCAGCCTGCACCTCAACCTACTGCGCCACCGCGCACCCACACCTCTAGCATCGATACATCCAATGTTTCAAGTTCCCCACTGTGGTCCTCCTGATTTCTTGGAACTGTCACATGCGCTGCTGAAGTCGAAGGTTGGTCTTAACTTTGTTGTGTGCTAGAATTGTCAACAGTTTTATTAATTGTTATACCCATTGGAATTTTTTTCTCGGCTGAAACGCGGTGATAAACTGACAGGGAGTTAACTGACTTGATTTGGGCAGGTGAGAAATTGTTCTTGCCAAAATTGTGGTACCGGTTGCGCGCAGGAATGGTTGGTAAAAACTTGCGACAGTTCACAGCATTTACTCAAACGTGTCATGAAGGAACTGAGGGAATCGTCTCCGACTGACTGTTTTGTGTACCAGTATCAGTATCACTGAATGAACAAAGAGGACGCTGCCATAATTTGTTATTTTCTGGAATAAATTTGGACCTGTATTTTTTAAAGGAGAGCACTGGGCAAAACGGTGAGTTTTTCACTTCCGTCGTTTTTTTTTTTTTGATATCGCCATCAGGTATTACTGGATAGTGCACGCAGTCACCTTTACCGGCTGATTTAAGTTCACATAACACTCGTTGGAGGAATAAAATTCACTGTGTCTGATGACATCAAAACGTTTGTGGAGCTCTTAAAAACCTGTTTAAACCGTATCTCAAATTATCCAGGAGAGAAGTTTTGTACATTTACCCTTCTTTTTTTCTGTATCCAGGTAAAAGTGTGTCATTCTTCTCCTTTTTGCAATAAATAAGTTCTTAGTAAATTGGCACACTTTTGGTTGCACTTGGCTGTATTTACCGGTTTACTTTTGTCCTCTTTTCCAAAATTTCAGTTTCAGTATGACTTGCAAAGCATTTTTTAAAATTAATTTGAGCCAGTTTAATTATGCAAGCTGCAGACACCAAACAGAACGTGCAGTTAAAACTAGAAGTCCTGTCACGAACTGTGCGCTTATCTTGGCTTAATCGTGCATAGGAATTGCGCGCAATTGCCATGTCGAATGGAACTCAAAGCACAGCATGTTCTCCTGGTTACTCATAACAAACACAGGCAATGTTTCTGCCAGTGGACCTCCGGGTTACCCGGAGGTCCATTGGCTGAAACCTTGCTTGTGCATAGGCCATATGCGCTGAATCAGATAACCCTCCTATGGTCATAACGCGTAGATTGACGCGCATATCGACGTGCTATTTGCGCGCATTTCATGACAGGACGTCCAGTTTTAACTGTATCACATGCATCCCAAAAATAGCTCCATAAATAAGTAATCCCTACATACTACATATATTAGAATTCTAGTCAGCAAAATTATTTGTGAAATGTTTCTAACTTTGACGGAAAATTTAATTCGTCTCCACATACCGAATTTCGCACAATTATTGTAACTGTACATAGGTGTTCATTCACTTTGAAAGACTGTCGTTCTGCGTGTAAACATCTCTATAGATGTAGGTTTGAGACAATTCTGTCTTTCTGCAACAATTTCAGATGTTTATTGATTACAAATAATTGATTGAAAGGCAAAACACTTCCATGTAAGTAATATATATCATCTATTGTCCCTTGTTCGTCGACCCTGCGTCTGTCGCCCATCCATCCGTTACCTTTTGCATTCCAGGCTTCTTCAGAAACAGTAATCCGTACCCAAAGAGCTTTTTTATCTATGCCTGGAGAATTCAGATGTGCTTCCCCAACACGCACGCATAGTTTTGGGCCATATCCAATCAACGTTAAATGTAAACTCGGGCGAATTTTGCTATGAAAATGCAACTATCATAATAAGGAGACTTTTTCTTGATTATGTCAAACAATTAAATCTTTCTGGACAAAAGATTGATATTAGATTGGACAAAGTCTTTGACTCTTTATTTTGGAGTTTTGACTGGGATTTACCATATTTGATCCGATCAATATACGTATTACACCACCTTTGAAGGAAACGTATGCTGGCCAAGGTAGCAAATGGATATCATGATGGCACCAGGCTAGGGAACTGACAGCTGCTCGTCGTTGCTCGGTGGTTCTCTCCGGGTACTCCTGCTTCCTCCACCGGTAAAACTGTCACGGTCACGATTAGCCATTGTGCATAAGTATGTGACCTTAAACACCAATAAATACATAATAAATAAATGGCACCAGGCTAGCTGTTATTATAAATTTCTGCTACTGTTGCTGCTTCTGCTGTTGCTGCTGCTGCTACAATGAATTACTTATGTTGTTGTTTATTGTTTTTTCTGATATTTGAATGTTTTTGAACTGCTTAAAGAAGAACTTAATGAAGTTATGCCTCAAATGTGAGAACTCCATTCAACACAATTTCGACAGATTAAAGAAATTATGTTTTATCAATGGATCTTATCACCAGTTCTCTCGTTGAGAGGTGACTTGCAATTGTTATAGTGAGTACTTATCAACAACGACAACAATTGCCTGATATAGGGGTGTGTTTAATTTGCGATGTTCTAGTTTCCAATAATTGCTAGTAACTCGGAGTATCTAGAAGCAGTGGTGGCGCTACGGGGGGGGGGGGGGGGGGGCGCATGGGGGGGGGGCATTTCCCCCCCCCCAAACGAAGGCATTGCCCCCCAGTTGCCCTCCCCCCAACCATCTCGCATGCATTTCCATCCACCCTCACACACAAACACATTCAGTCACTCTCTCTCACACACACACACACCCCTCTCTTTTTTTCTTCCCAATAATTTCCCATACACACTTAGCCCAAAGCCTCAGGCTAGCTGATGAACACATCCAGGCAGTAGAGATTTAAAGACTCGGATGCAGATACTTATAAGTTATAATTAAGTTATGAGCCAACAAAGGCATGTCTATCCATATCCCTTGTCTAAAAAAAATCATGGATTTCGCATTATGACAGACGGGCATTATGAGTCTCTCTCTCTCTCTCTCTCTCTCTCTCTCTCTCTCTCTCTCTCTCTCACGCACAGACCCATCAGACGCGGATCCAGGATTTTTTGAAAGGAGGACCGCTAATTACCATTACATTTAGTCGAAACTTGGACCCAAAGTCGGTAATATAATTTTTTGGTTTGGTACGTCCACAGGACGTATCAAACCAAAAAAGTATATTACGGACTTTGGGTCCAAGTTTGGACTACCTCATAACAAAGTAATGATATGATCCTTTACGTATTTGCCCCCCTTCATGGGAGTCTGCCCCCCCTAGCTGCCCCCCACAATAAAATTTCTGGCGCCGCCACTGTCTAGAAGTAGATTATGTTTACATATCTTTACACATTGTGTGATATCAATCTCTACTTGTGATGGCGACTTTGGTTTGAAGTGTAATATTATGTAGAAGTGTTATCTTACCATTTTCTTATCATTTACTTGTTTCGGTATTCTCAATAATAACTGGGTAGCAAAATGTCGGATGGAAAGCCAAAACAAAAGAAAACGTCAACATCATCAGTAGCTAAACAATACCCTCGTCACAAGCAGCGGCTAAAGCGTTCCTGTATCTCCAGCGCAGAGAGCACAGAAAGCACTGATATGGAAGAATCTTTCCAAGTATCTGGAATAGACCATGAGATTGACTGCTTCGAAAAACGTCATTGAGTGAACTTTCTCGAAAAGACGATTTCAATATGTTTATTTCAAATATAATCGACGAAGCGATTATGAAATTCAAAGAAAAATTCACTGACAACACTTTTCAGTGAGGGCGTTTCAAAACTAGATGATCGAGTAGCAAATTCTGGACGAAAATACTGAATAACTGCAGAGTGAATAACAAGACCTAACAAACAATCGCATAGACACAAAACAAAAATTAAATTACCAACAATCAGAAGTGAACAGTAATAAAATAAGGTCTAATAATAAGTACAGGTTATCGGACACTTAGTTCGAGGCTGCGGCAGCGGCCGAGAACTAAGGTGCCCGATAACCTACTTGTTGTTCAGCGTTTCATCTTGCCGACTGTACGTGACAAATTCACCTCCCACTATAAGTTGTGCCAGTGCATCTGTGTACGTATTGAGGGACTTGCTCAAAATTCTCAACTGTCACTGTGATGGCAAAAAAGTGAAATCGACAAAGCACGTACTCAAAATGGCAACGCGACAACTCCATCAGACACATTTCTGCGTCAGGCTATAAACCCCGGCACAATTTATAGTGGGAGGTGAATTTGTCACGTACAGTCGGCAAGATGAAACGCCGAACTACAAATAGGTTATCGGACACCTTAGTTCTCGGCCGCTACCGCGGCCTCGAACTAAGTGTCCGATAACCTGTACTTCTTGTCTTTGCTTTCAATACAAATCATTTCCACCGTTCCGTAAGTCCCGTTTCTCGATTTTTATTCCATATACCTCTTCCCAAATAAGCTGCACGTTCATCGAGACGGGTCAATGCCAGCTGAAGACATCACAGTGACGGATGAGAACTTTGAGCGAGTCCCTCGATAAGTTCACACGTCTCACTGAGTTTTCATAAGGTCAATGACGGCGGTGTCTCTTTGAAATAGGAGAGTACGATAACTTATTTATCGTATGCTTGGGAGGCTGCCAATTTCTTGAACTCAAAGTCTGTTGAACAACAAGTACAGGTTATCGGACACTTAGTTCGAGACCGCGGCAGCGGCCGAGAACTAAGGTGTCCGATAACCTACTTGTTGTTCAGCGTTTCATCTTGCCGACTGTACGAGACAAATTCACCTCCCACTATAAGTTGTGCCAGCTTTACAGCAGCCATGACTAGATTTGAGGAAAAATATCTAGAAAATACTCAGCAGGTTAAGAGTTAAGGAAGAAGATATCATAGCTATTCACAGAACTCCGACAGGCTAAAGAAAAACTCCAAAAGCTATCATTCTAACATTCAGTAAACGATCTGTCCTGATCCCGTCATCACCAAGAAAGGGAACTTCAAATCCCTCAATATTTAGCTCGTTGACGTTTTGACAAAACTTAATGAAGGACTTTTAAAATCGTTAAAAGCCAAGGACATAATAGCCTCGGTGTGGTACAGAAATGGTTACATATGGGCCAAGGATAATAATTACAAAAAATTCAAAGTTGGGCTATTCGACCCTGTCTAAATACCAAACGCCGATTATTCCCCTGTACCTCTCCTTTATACTACACACATTACTAAACCCTTCAGTCCCATATTAATCTCGTCAACATTGAGCGACGGTGTCAAGCATCAAATATAATCTGTCAGTTGTTTCAGTGTCGAAATATATACTGAATATATAGAATCAAATCAAATAATAAATATTAGGACGACCCAACCCCCACCCCCACCCCATTCACAAAAAACTAAATTACCTCATTGCGAAGACTAGTACAAAATTAAATGCAACTGACTCTGAGTAAAAGCCAAATTGATGTTTATAATCTAAACCTCCGCAATTCCTATAATAAACCGTTTCAACAATGCTTGGTTTTACAACTGCTATTATTGAACTTAATACTGGTTTCGGAAAAGTGGCTTATGACCCCTCACTGGGACCGACTGATTGAGGTTGTTGCGGGAGGGGGTGGGGGGGGGTGGGGGGCTCACGAGCTGTGTTCTTGGGATATAAATATAAGATGTAGCAGTATTTGCTTTGTAGTACGTTTGTGCACAATAGAAGATTTAAGCGTTTTTTGATCAGGTAAAGGGTTAATGAGAATGCAATCTACCCATCATCTCTGATTATAGTAAAGTGGTATTTATATATTTGTGAATGGTGGAGTTACATGGCTCACTAAAGAATAATGTGACCAAAAACTGGAACAGCTCTATGAGATGTCGATGTGGGGATGGGAAGGGTTTGGTGGTAACACCATAGTTAACCATTTCCTACGTTGTGACTGTAACAATGAAGCATAATGCCCACCAAGATCAGAATTAGTGGGAAATAGTTTCCACCAGTTTACTAAACCATGGTCTCACTCTCATTTCTTTCTATTATGAAATCAGTTCTCCTGACAGCACAACCATGTACGCCGCACTCGCTATCTGTCTGCTTGCCTGCCTGCCTGCCTGCCTGCCTGCCTGCCTGCCCGAAGACTCGCCGAATGACCGCCGTAAATAAAACCCACCCTTCCGCCCACCTGCCTACCCGACTGTCTGTCCGTGTGCCAGTCTGTCAGTCTGTGTGTCCGTCCTTCTGTTTCCGTGCCCGTCTGTCTGCCAGCCTTCCCCCGCCCACCCGTTTGTCTGTCAGTCAGTCTATCTCTCCTTCCATCTGTCCTTCTGTCCTTCTGTCCTTCTGCCTGCCTGCCTGCCCGCCTGTCTGTCTGTCTGGTTGTCAGTATGTCTGCCAGTATGTATGTCTCTCCATATGTATGTCCGACTGTCTGCCTGCTTGTTTGTTCATTTGTCTACACAACTGTCTGTCTGTCTGTCCCACCACTGGCCTTAATTAACCAAGGCGTATTAGCTGTTTTGCTTATCCCCTCCGATTTGAAACTGTAAATATGTTATTTTCTTTACTTCGGTTTACTTTACAACTCTCCACCCTTTCCCTTAAAATATGCATAAAGCTGCAGATCCTCTGACGTCTGAACTGACAAGAGACTCAGATGCTCTCAGCTAAGCTTCCTCATATTTGTGTTGTATAGTCATGTATATATGTTTACCAGCTTGCATTCATCATACAAACTTTCCTAATTTCCATCCGTCACTCGATATCAGTTTTCTCACTTTCTCAAAACAACCTAAATACATTACTTTTACAATATTTTGCACCTTTAACACACTGCCTGTAAAACGTTAGTTGCTATTATCTGTGAGAACTGAAAGCCATAGAATGCTCCCGCTGTCATCCTGCACACTCACACCACATTTTCTCTTGGCGATAACAGTTGCCCAGTATAGAATGGCAGTAGGAGTTTTTTACGGTGGTGGTACTCACTTCCCCTGGCCGACAACTTGGCACGTTAGATTGAAATGTTCAATTACTAAACTTCTTCTCATCCTCCTCCATGGAACTTAACCCCGGGCCTGAATACTCACTTCGAAAGGAACACCGCAAATTTTTTTCTGTTCTCCACTATAACATACGTAGCATCCGCTATAAGCTGCCCCAAATAATAGATATAGCTGAAGAATTTGACACCATCTGTTTCACTGAACTCAACTCGCAAACGATTTCGTTTCTCATAATATCAAAATTCACGATTATACCTTATCTGTGAGATCCAACAGGGACCATTACGGGGGTGGAGTTGCAGTCTACTTGTGTAAACATCTCCACTTCGGAAACCGCAAATATAATTTGATGGGTTCATAATGTGGTTCGAGGTAGAATCAATAGAGAGCTATCCATTGACTGGTCTGGTTACGTAAAATAATTTATGAGAGGTGAGGGACGTTGTACAAACACGAGTGCGCGAATGCGCACGGGTGTTTTACAATATAGTCCCTCACCTCGAATGAATTATTTTACGTAACCAGTCCAGTCAAGCGATTACTCTGTTTATTATTTTTCATTATTAACGATAATTATATTATTTAACCCTTTACCTAGCGTAACGGCCAAAACCTGCCAGCGCACATAGGTTATGACCATTTATTGGAACGAGCTCGTCGAGCTCGTTCCAATGAGAGGGACATAACCTACGTTTTTGAGACAAAAAATGAAAATAATAGTTATTCAAGAATTTTTTTTGCAAATGTCGTCTGCTTTTCATGTGAGGTAAAGGGTTAAAAAACAAAAAAACAATGAAGTCCCCAGTACACTCACGGCAAAACTTCTTCGTCACGGATACATGACACAAATGTTGATTGCATAATTCACTTGTGAAGTTATCGTTTATCATCAAACTCGGAAATCCCAGTAAATCACACTTTGGAAAGTAATAAAAGTCTTTCAGGTACATGTTAAGTGTGTTTTATAGATCACCACAGTTTTCACACTACGATGGTGCATTGGCAATAAGTCCCTCCCTTGTCCTTGTCAGCGAATTCAGCGCGGATCTACTGAACCCGGAAGCAAAACAACACAAAATTATTACAGACTATAACTTGAGTGACGTAGTCACCAATCCAACTCTCATAACACTCTCAACCCAAAGTTTACTTGACCCCATTCTTGTTAGCAACTCTGTTCAAACTTTGGATTCAAATATTATTGATCTGGGAGTATCTGATCGCATGGCCACCTGCATGTGAAATATTTGATACTAAGCACAGACACCCTTTTCTCCGTAATGCACGGAACTACAAAAGTGCAGTCTATTCAAGCTAATGAACTCATAAACGGGGCGGATTGGGAATATCAAAATTATTACTGAAAAATTTACACAAATATACCTGAGTATAATGGATTAATGCCCCCAAATAACAATGCCACGATACGCCCTAAAGACAAGTGTTGGTTTACTTCCGAATTTCGTAAAGAAATTCGTCGTGATAATAGGCTTGAAATACAGGGAAGAAAATAAAACGACTGGAATAGTTACCGACGTTCCCGAAACACTGTCAACAACATGAACAAGTACGCTTAGGCCCAGTATGAACTCCATATGCAAGAAAAATAACACCCTCCCCCCAGACCCGTTCGGCAACTTATCAAGGATGTTATCTCTTCACCAAAAGAAAAATCTATCTCACCCTCTCTCAAAATTACTAAAATGCGAACAACGTCTGAGGAATATCGATTTTGTAAACATGACATAATAGATGCAATTAACTCCTTAAAGGCTGATAAAGCTCATGGTCACAAAGGAACCAGTGTCAGGATGCTCAAGGGAACTGCACACCATGTAGCCCTACCTCTCAGTATACTTTTCAAAAGTCATTCGATGCACAAACTTTTCCCAGATAGATGCATGGCTTTAAAATTAAAACCCGTGTACACAGATATTGTATCTCAACTAAACAAAACCCTGAACACAAACGGTCGTACCACTTGCTAGTTACTTTTAACCCGAACAAAACTAAAGTTACCCACCTGAGAACTTGATAACAGCCCAATCAGCGTAGTCGTCACGCACAAACATATTAGGATAATATTTCAATCGAATCCAAACTGGAACACCCAAATTAACGATATATTAGGAAAGTGAACGTCGGGCTGGCACAAATTCGAAAACATAAAATCAAACTTAACCCTTTAGCTAACATGAAAAGCAGACGACACTTGCAAAAAAAATTCTTGAATAACTAATTTTTTTTCATTTTTTGTCTCAAAAACATAGGTTATGACCCCTCATTGGAACGAGCTCGACGAGCTCGTTCCAATGAGGGGTCATTACCTATGTTTTTGAGACAAAAAATGAAAAAATAATGAAAATTAATTGGCGATTTTTAAGAATAGCGTTGGCCGGTTTTGGCCGTTACGTTGGGTAAAGGGTTAACAGGAAAACCATTGAACAGATATACGCAGCATTTATTTTGCCTCTCATGGACTACGGAGATATTATTTTGGACTGTGACCCCTGTTACCTTCTCCCCGACCTTGATAATCTGAAATATGACGCAGCTTTTATAATAACTGGAATGCGGCGATCAACCTCAAATGAAGGACTTCTACTAGAACTTGGGTGGGTATCGGTCTCAAAGCGGCGAGAAAAACATAGACTGTGCACGCTTTCAAAATCATCCATAACGAAACACCCTGGTACCTTGCAATCTGTTTTTCTCTCACTGCTGGTATCACTGAAGTAGATCTTTGAATTAGAGTTACCCGTCTTGAAATGTTACAATCGGAAAAGATGCAATCTCCCCAAAAATCAGCCTTGTGAAAATATGTTGTTCCAATAAACATTTGGAGCTTTCAACTGACATGTTGCATTATTGATGAATATTCCAGATAGATAAAGAGGGTGATTTGATGACATTTTGGACCTAAAAAACACAATTGGCTGTTGGTGCGTTTTTGTTATAAGTTTCCTGAAATATATGTGCACGTGGCTGGTACTTGCCTTACTGTCAGTTTTTCTCTCTTATTTGTTGCATGACCCTCTGCTTCCAGCTGAGAAAAAATGTTGTCTGAAGGGCTATACTTTGTCGGAAACTGGGCCTTGACGCTGCTGGAAGAAATAAATTCACTTCTCGTATTCAGCCAAAACTCAGGGGGTGTCGCCTGAATCCGTGCGTATGTCTCACCGTGACGAACACGCCCGTTTCCCATTGTTGGGGTGATTCTTATCCTGAGGGGGTCAATGACTTTTTCTCGAAAAGCATCAATCAACAGGAGTTCACTGGAAACAACAATTTTATTACACATATATAAATATAAATATGGTAATTCATGACGTACACGAAATCCAAATGAATAAGAAAAAAGAAAAGTCAGTCATCCCCTATCCACACAGTTTTAGAGTCACTTGTGGGCCCGCATTCTCTGTTGTCGCTGGGTTTTTCCCTCTTCTCGCTGGTGTTTGTTCTTTGGTCACCTCTTCACATCACCCTTTTACTGACGTCGCATGGCCACTAGCGTATTGTCACTTCACAGGACGCCTTTGCTCTGGCATGTGACGGAATGTCACTGTACCATTGCCGTCGAACGGCCATTAACGTATTGTCACTTTACCATATCGCTTTCCCTCTCACAAGTGACGGAATGTCACCCTACCACTGCCGTCGCACGGCCACTAGCTTATTGTCACTCAAGCAGTCGCCACCAATGGAGTTAAACGCTCCCCTCCATTTATCTCAGAATAATGTTCATACAGGCAAGCCTACTCTGCCTACGTATGTTTTGCCTTCTACAACAGGTATGCCGTCTTCCTAAATACTAATAGCTCCCTGAGCTCGCACTTTCTATTTCTGATTCTTCACTCAGATATGGCCACCGACTTGGCCCGCGACTGCCCCTGTACTAAATGTAAGGTTTGTGGCTCCTCTACACTGCAACGTGTCTATACTTTCGCACCAATGCGTCACCTCCTCTAACCTATCGCATGTGACATCCCCATTTCCTCGCAGAGACCCACACTCTTACACACCTTCAGACTGGAATGAATTTTTCAAGAAAATGCCCCGACTTTTCTTTCGATAAACAGATCATCAATTCTCAGTTTAATCGCTTCTCTTGAACTTGGCCGCTTAGATCTATCTTAATTTAATAATCGCTTTAAAGTTCCTTTGAAAGACTCGCATTCCGGCATCTATTCGCATTCGGTGACAGGCTAGATGCGTAAGATGGGTGTGTGTCCAGAACACGTGCGATGTACTGTTTTTACAACAATTTCCTATTAACTGGACATAATGACACAGATAACGACTTGCAGGAGAACACTGTCTCTCTTACTCCTTTAAACAATTATCAAATAGACCATGTGGCGTTCAACAAATGCGCCATAATAGACATTAAATTTCATGCTTAATTAGCAGTACATGCACTATTGCTGGTCTGTTTAGGTGACAAATTGGCTTTCGGTATTCGTCATGTACCTATTTTTACGGTCAACATTTTGCCCGAGAGAGAAAGATTTTTGAAAATATATACACTTTTAAACAAAATCGAAAATTCAAGCTATCATCTTGACATACTTGACTCAGATATTTGAATGTCAAAAGTAATGTGATGCGATCATATTTGTTTTCGTGTGAACGTTGTAACGGTCGCCTATGGGAAAATATTTACTTCTGTGGTACCTACAGGAAATTCATGTTTTGGCTTCCAAACCTGCATTAATTGTTATTTTTGGAGATTATTTCCTATTTAAATGTTCTTTGGGGGACCACACACCTTACAATTCTGGTTTATTGTTTTGATAAGTAATATTGTTTTCACAGTCAGCAATAAAGGCAATATATTGCCAAACTTAAGGCTGTTGATGCAAGCGAATTCACATCTTGAGCAAGTGTAGCCTCGCCTCCAGGAGCACACAATAACCTCTGCCAAATGCCAAATATAAGCCAATTTCATCTTATTAACACATTTATTTAAACCATGATTCCCGCTCCTATGGACAGAAAGGGATTCCACTCTTCCAACTCCCTCCTAAATCACCATTCAAAAACACAACCAGTAAACCTATATTGCACTTTTATTTACTGGTATGAAGAAGTGTTTCACCTTATTATACTGCTAGAAATGTTAGAAAACAATTTCTTCATTGATAGAGTATTTGGGAACATACATTTTGGGAGGGAAGAGGGGGGGGGGGGGGGCTATATTGGAAACAATAACATAATAAAGTAACAATTTTGAATGAATGTGCATGGCTACCAATAAGGTAGTCTAGTACTAGTGCTGTCAGGGTTGCCATATTATAGTACAATAACAAATTTGTTCTCTCCTTGAAACAAGTCCCCATCCCGACCACACCGAACCTACCACTCAGCTGATGAGAAACACTCTACTCACTATATTTTTTCATTGTATTGCAGTCAGTACTCTTATGTTGACTTCCAAAATGTGTGATTGCATGTCTGTCTGTCCATCAGCAAAGTAATACTTTGCTTTTCATTTGGCTGGCTCTACATTTTCAATAATTGGCAGCAGATATCTTTCACCCTCAGCCTTCAACCACACACATACACAAATATATTAAACATCAAAGAGCACTATATTCTTGAAACAAACATCTGATTCATCCTCTTTGGAAACATAGTTTCTACTATTTCACTTTTTGTCAGAATGGGTGTCTGTGGGGATTAAAACCAAAGTTGTGAATGTGCACTTACAGTACGTGGAGAGTGGATTGTAACTAAATCACCCACGGAGTGGAGTTATCACCCAAGCTATAACATTCAAATTTTGTACATATCGACAAAAAACACAGGCAATGTTTCAGCCAATGGACCTCCGGGTTTCACCCGGAGGTCCATTGGACGAAACTTTGCTGGTGCTGGTTATGCTTTGCAACAAATTTGCAATTATTCCTCGGGTGGAATCTCCACTCTGTGGGTGATTTAATGATAATGCATTCTCCACGTACTGTATGGATACTTGCAGCACAAGCACAGCACTACAGATTCAATATTTGATGGTTTCAGGACCTGCACTTTTCATGTTGGAAAAAATCAGTGTTTCATGTTTTGTCAGTCTCATACGAATGACTCTAGGTGCCTTAACTGAGAAAACTGAGACTTTGTTTACACAAAAATGCAAAATATTCATCAAGCACAATGTAAAATGTCTTCATAAGCCAGAATGTGATTTGAAAACTATCACAAATGAAAAATCCCATATCACAAGAGGTTTGTTTTGTGTCAACATCATTTTCTCTTGCCGCAAGGGTTAATAAGCCAATTTTTGTTTGCAAAAAGTATTGTGTGCTGATGCATGTTTTGGTGTTAGCTTGGGATTAGGGTAGTTGTCAAAGAAAGCTGTGAATTATTATCTCAGGCTTACTCACTAGGTAACACAGTAAAAAAATCTATTGGAAGTAACATCATTTTTAAGCCCATTGGACATAGTTTCTTTAAAAGACAACTTTCCCGTGTTTTTGACTTTGCAGAAGCCAAAAGTTAAATTCTAAATGAGTGTTTTATCACACGAAGGAGAAAAATGTATCTTTGGCAGAGTTGGGAATAATTGTAGGTATCACTGAAGCAAATATCTGAATTAGGGTTACCCGCCTTGAAATGTTGCACTCAGAAATGATGCAATCTCCAAAAATAAACAGCCTTGGGAAAATATGTTGTTCCAATAAACATTTGAAACATTGTGAATGTAACTACGACTTACCGAAATCACGGAAAACAGAAGTTGTTTAAAATGTTCCCGCCTCCTCGTACCAGCTATACGCAAGATGCCACTAAAACAAAACAGGTACAGCTGAAACCACTGTTGTTTATATGCAATAAATAAGTAACAGAGAGTGGACAAATATGCCCTTTATTCCTAGGCTTCACACACTTCTGAAGCGAGAATCCTAAAATCTGAAAATGTTTCTCTCACAGGCCTGCAATTTCTGCCCCTTCCAGCTGCAAAAGGAATGAGAGTACCAAAGCAAAAGAATTGCTTCAGCCCCAACCCGCAATGTATGAGGACATGTCATAAGATTTAAGAATTTATTCAAGCAGTCCACGCCTACCTTGAGGCAGATAGTGAAAACGAAACAATAGCAATAATAGATTGAAACATGCAAAAGAAAAGAGAAGGTGTCAGAAATACACTACAACAAACTATAAATATCAACACAAAAGAATTTTTTTTTTTTTTGGGGAGCTTTCAACCTGTGTTGAAAGATACACAGGATCTTGTTGCAGATAGGTTTACACAAATAATACTGTTTCGAATTATCAGGTTACATTTTCCTTTTATATCCATATATTGAAAGTTGTCAGTCTTCTTATTCATTGCGTTTAATCTTTTCGCATCCTGTCATAAGCCATACATTACACAGCAATATGAAACTCGTCTTCAATCAACCATGAACTTTAACACGGCTCTCATGATCCGGGAAAGGAGGTTCTCAGCTTCTCAATTAACCCTTTAAACTCTGGTGGTAACTTCCATGTCAATTCAATGGCAGCAATCGGAAGAGCCCCTATTTATTATTTTGGGTAGACCAATCAATATTTTCAACGTGCAGCCTCGGGGCTGCACGTTGAAAATATTGATCCGTCTACAACACACATTTACTGAACAGCCATCCTATTTAATTACGTTATGACGTATCATGTTCCTGATCGGAAAAGCGGCCGCTCGGGTTCAAAGTGTTAAGAGACTGTGGTTTCTGATTAGGAGTCGACTGACATTGTTTCTATCTTCCCGAGAAGTGGTATGTATCGAGTATGGCTCGATGATATTGTCGTCCTTAAATGTGCTGTATGCCCGTAATTAGTTTTAGCTTCAGGAATGTGCTATTGAGAGTTCCAACTCACATACCTTTGTCCAGACCTTAAACAATAAGATTTTAACTTGAGTTGGAAAATGTCTGTGGAACTCTCAATGTTAATTCTAACTGACACATTACAAATTTGTGTCCACGTTTCATTTCAGTAGGTCAATGGGCAGCAACCAAAATTTCTCAACATTTGTAATTCCCCATGGAAAATCCCGTGTTAATGTCCAAGCCTCTTAAAATCAGCATGTAGTATGGGAGCTTCCAATGTTTTTTGTTACACATCTGTGTTACACTCGTGCCCACTATTTACTATGAGAATCCCATAGACTTTTTTCCAATTCACCTATCATTACAGGTGCCAAAATGCTCAAATTGAGTTGGACATTAACACTGAAATCTCCATAAGAGCTAGGCGGAGTGATTATGTAGAATCACGGGCTTTCCCTGGCGTTTAAAATTGCTTTGAAACTCTTCCTCGTGAAATTGGCCTAGTTTGTGTATGACAGGATGGTAATGGGTCCATTTTATTCTTTTCCTACTAATACTGTCAGAGAGGCGTTTGTGACAATGTTCTGAGTAACTTTGTGAGTCAGGGAGAATCGTCAGTTACCACAGTAGGGATCCGACACCGTAGACAGTACACGGAGAGTGGATTGTAACTAAATCACCCACGGAGTGAAGTTATCACCCAAACTATAATTTTCAAATTTTATACATATGGGCAGAAAACACAAGCAATGTTTCAGCCAATGGACCTCCGGGTTTAACCCGGAGGACCGTTGGTTGAAACTTTGCCTGTGCTTGTTATGCTTTGTAACAAATTTGCAATTATTGCTTGGGTGGAATCTCCCCTCTGTGAGTGATTTAGTGATAATACACTCCCCACGTACTGTATTGCCGATCGCGTTCAGCTGTGTTCATGGATACGGAGACCATTTATCCACTTCGTTTTTCGAAGAGACTTTTATATTGACAAATTATAGGATTTTATTCTCTGATTTTTGGATAATCTCATATTAGACAAACAGTGAATATAACAAAGATTTATCGTGAAATGTTTTTCTACCTCATTATTCAAAGGAATTTCGCACAAATTAAAGATGAATGCAACTGATCAAGGTGTTTTTCTTCAATCTGCTGCAATCTTCGAACAAATAGCACGAACTTCGACGTTTTCCAATGATACAAATATTGAATTCGTTAACTATACTCATTGATCTCCTATAAGAATTGTTTCTCCCAAAATGCCCTAATTTGTCCCAAATGTTGAAAATTGAAAACTGCCACTGTTCGGCATATTAGTCAGTTACTGGCGGACAAAGTACAACCTGCCTGATCTATCCACTGTACGGCAAATTACCAAAATAAATAATCAGTGTGTGTGGCGTCTGTGATCTGTACGACAAATTACCAAATTAACTGATCAGTGCTAAAGGGTGTTTTGTGCTGTGCAGTTAATTACAAAAACAAAATGATTAATCTGGATGCGTGTTGATACAAATTTATACCTATTGTACAGAATATTCGTGGATTAATCAGTAAAATTTATATTTCTTCTTTTAGAAAGAAGTCATATAGATGCTGTCAACCAACCACTTCATTCGGTAACATTATAACGCATCTTATGCAAGTACAGGGGTGGGGTAGCTTTACCTTTGTGTGGAGTGTATGCAGAACAATTTAAAAACTCTTTATTAAATTTATTAGCACATTTCACAGAATGTCAATTTGTGTTGCCGCAAACATTCTTGTGTGGCTTCAGACTCAAACGCCATTGATATCCTCTGCCGCAGCTGTCACGCACAAAACGGGGTGGCCCATGTTTCCATCCTTCAGGCTCCGTAAGGTGATGCTGGTGTTCGAAACTCTGGCCACAGGTTTTGCATCTGAATTTCTTTTGGTTGCTGCCACCACACGTGGCAGGTCGTCATGTGCCTTTGGACGTATCTAGCTTAGCTAAAAGTCGCCTCAGTTTATACATTATTTTATTTCCATAGTCATAAAATTATATTATTTAACGAAACTGAAACTGAAATTGTATTACGAACAATGATATTACTAGAGAAAATGGATTCAGCAGCAAGCTAAAAGCTTATGTAAACTGTCTCCATATAACACATCAAACACATCTGAATATAGTTATGGCGAGTAAGGCGTATAATGTTCCAATATAAACATAGGTTTAAACAAGATATGAGGGAAACAAATCTGATATATATCAGAAGAAAGAAATGGGAAAGGGAAAAGAAAAAGAAGAAAGGAGAAAACGAGATTAAAGAAGATGGGAAGTAATAATAGGAGTGGCCTGGTTAGACCAAACAGGAGGTTCACCATGATTAGAGGGGCATGCGCATCCCAGCTATTTATTTCAGTTCCCCTTCTGCCGTACACGTACGCACTCTTTCACGCTCACAGATCGATGTGCTTAAACAATCGCATCCACATGCGCGAACTAGCGAGCATACATAAGTGCACAGCACAAGAATAACTAGCACACTCGAAGCATTTATTGCCTGTTCACAAGATACCAATAAAGAGGGACCACTTTACCTTTACATATGGGTGCTGCTACCTCATCAAGCTAGCACTGCTTCCCTTGGAGGTTCTAAATATAGAGGAGTCTAGAAACGCTTTGTCAGTGATAACTTCTTGTACACTTTTTAAATACTGCCTAACTGATATCGGATGTATAGTGAATGCTCACGTTGAGGAGAACGTCTCTATTTATGTAATACCCTAGTTGGCATAAAATAGCGTTTCTTTCAGTCAAGTAGATAGGACAGTTGAAAAAACAATGTGCCGCAGTTTCGCACATACCACATCTACATAAGGGTGTTGCAGAAAGGTGAATGCTGCAGAGATATACGTTTAGGTTGCTACAAGACAGGCCCAACCTGCAGTGGAGTGTCTGTGCCTTTCGTAATTTGTCGTGATAAAAATAGTTTGGAACAAGCTATTTGTTTCGGTAGAGATATGCTGAGAAGTTATTTTCGCGGATTTCACTAGGTAATGTATTCCAAAGCTGTGTCGTGCATGGCAAGAAAGATCTTTGATGCGATTGAGTGCGGCAGAGAGGCATTTTAAAAACCGTGCTACAAAAGAGTTGTAATCTTTGCTGCAGATAACATTTGGGGAGTGAGGTATGAAAGGTATGCAGGAGCAAGGCGGTGGTACATTTCGAAGAATTGTTTAAGTTTGTGTTTTTCGTGCCTTACCTCCAGAGGCTCCCAATCCGTCTCCGCGTATAAAAGACCTTTATTAACACTTCACATCGCATCGGTCACAATCCTTGCTGCTTCTGACTGGATTTGTTCGATGTTTTCGCTTTCCATGTTGGTGCAACTGTCCCAGACTACGTCAGAGTATTCTGGGGCAGGGCGTATAAATGCTAGGTAAATATTTTCCAAGGTTTTCCGATCCAGGCTGAAATTTATTACCCGGGAAGGCCAATTATCTCCTTTGGTCGTTACACCACTTACGTGATCGCTCCAGGATCCGGAGTTATTAAAGGTTATTCCGAGGTGTTTATGGTCACCTTCTTCTTTGATATCGGTATTTGACATTTGTGGTAATGGGTGCAGCAGTTTCTCGTTTTTTCATGATATTACTATGATTCGGTTTTTTGTGGATTAAAGTTAACAGGCCATTGTTTTGACCAAAAGTCTATCTGAAATATATCATTCCTTAATAGCTTAGCTGTCCGGATGGTATCTTCGACGATGAGGTAAAGAGAAGTGGCATTTGCAAAAAGCCTGATACTACATGAGACATTCTCAACAATGTACTTTATATAATTGATGGATAGCAAAGGACCAAGTGTAGATCCCCGGGGGACGCCTGCAGTTACATTTTTCCAGGATGAGGATTCTGCTTGGATTACTACCCGTTGATGGCTTTCACTCAAGTAGCACTCAAACCATTTAAGAAATCCACCCTTAATGCCCACCATGTGCAATTTGTATAGTAGCTTTTTATGCCAGATGTTATCGACTTAATCCAAGGCTTTACTCATGTCACAGAAAACGAAACGTATTTCTTTGCCTTCATCTAAAGTGCAACTCATCGTGTTATATATTTCTATGAGCTGGAATGTTGTTCAATTGGAAGGTGTGAAGCCTGACTGGAATGATGAGAGAAGGGAATTAGTGTTGAGAAAGTTAAAAACCTTTTTGAAGATATATTTTTAAAAAAGTGTGCCAAAACAGCTGAACAGAGAAATGGGTCTATAGTTGCTGACAAGACTGGGGTTGCCTTTCTTGAAAGCAGGTGACACGTTCGTTTGTTTCCGTTCAACAGGAAAAGTAACATTATGCTAGAAACTTATTCAATACTTGCTTTAATGGTTTTACGAGGCTGATGGAACTTTCTTTAAGAGCCCGAGGACTGAGATTGTCAGGCCCACAACATTGGGATATCGAGCAGAAGTAGGTAGAAGTAATAGTGATTAAATGCTTCAGCTTTGTCGAGATTTGTCGACAATAGACTATCGTTGTGTTGTAGGACTGGAATGTCGGGTTTTTGTTACCAATCTGTGTTTTAATGTTTTCCATCAGTAATGGGAGGGGGGGTGTGTGTGTGTGTGGGGGGGGGGGGGATTATTAAGAATGTTCTCTATTTTTTGTTCTTGATTTGTCTTTGATTTTCTGACAACTACTATTATTTGATTACCAATTTTACGATACTTTGCCCATGATTCTGGAGTATTTTGGGATTTGACAAGGAGGTATATTCATTTGCGTTGGCGTATTAGTAATCTAGCTTCGTTGTGCATCCATGGCGGATCGTTTTGTCGTGATACTATTATCTTATGTGGGATGAATCTGGGTGCCAAGCTATCGAGGGTGTGTTTCAAGCCACCTACTAATAATGGGTACGGGTTAATGAAAAGAACATCAGACTAGTCGGTCCCAGCGAGTTGAAGATTTAAAGATTTAAAGTCAGCTTCAGTGTAAAGCCATATTTTGCGCCTGAAAGACTTGGGAAGTTCGCGTTCTGCAAAGACTGGGCAGTGGTACCGAATCAGTTCTCTGCAGAAGGGGTCGCCGACGTCTTGGTTAACGATCAATGGAAGTAGTCTAACACTGGAAACACCTGCTGAGTTTAAGTTCCACATGCGATGCACACTGTTATTTGAACTGTACTGACTGGTTGTAGCCTTTTCCACATAATGAACAAATGTGTTTATATTCCCTTTCCGATGCAAAGTGAGTCCTCATTTGGATTTAAACGATTAACTAGTGTGATTACATAAAAATCTCAAGTTGCAGCAGGTCCAGGCGAGACAGATTCCGAATCGCGCAGGCCGTATCGTCCCCACTAGCGATTTAGATTCGACTTCATCATCGATTTGTAACCACAAATCGTACAAATGGTGTCGGAATCAATTCCCACGGTGTCACAAACATCAATATCGACAGATCCATCTGAATCGTTCATATAGTCCTTCCCCGTGTATATAAAGAAGTCGAAATGAAATGTTTGTCGCTGACGCGGTCAGTTTTCAGTGTTGCACTATGTGAAGAGGAGTACTGGAGTACAATAGCCTATTGCCATTATTACATGCGTGCTGCGATGTTTTGAATCGTGACTTTACAATACATTAATATAGTTAACCCCCTCACTGTCTTTTCTGTGCTAACGCCATTAGCCATAACATTAACCGTTAAACTTAACCGTATATGGAATGAATGTGAGTGCTATATTATACCGTAATGAATATAGTAACCGTTACAGCCTTAGCAAACTGGCATTTCAAATTTATCTCCATCTCCATGGTCTAATGTATACGTGTAAATGTGCAATAATGTTTCTGAGGGCAATATTGTTCGAATAAATTTGCACTGTATTGCAACGAAGATACACACCTGTCATTTTAACGCAAATTTGAAAGCCGCACTGATGTGCCCTGAAAAATACGTACGGCTGAGAGGGGTAAGAGGCTATTCTATATAAGGGGTCTACGCGAATATAATTTCGGTAAAGGGTCACATATATTAGTTCACTTTGACCTAACATTGTGTGATGGTAATTAAATAGAGATCAAAATGGTGGTAATTTGCCCGACAGTAAAATAGTGAAACGGAGTAATTTGTCGTTCACCAAATTCAGATTATTTACCGGCATTACAAGATATACTTGGTACATATTGTGATGTATTCGATCACAGTAGATGGAGTTTTGTCCATTCCGTGTACTAGCAAACAAATAAATGCGATAACGTGCGAAATGGCACCGTAAATAGGCATGTTTCAACTTACTTTTCACAATTTCTCAAGTGATCAGCGGTATTATATTCGTTATTTTCTCAATAATCGAATGCTAACGTCTTATGGGTCTATGTCATCTTGAAGTTGGGTATTGTGGGATTTCATATCCGTTGTTCCCTATTCATAATTGACGGCTATATCAACATATTTGTGCGATAATTCAGGAGGGGAGGCTATCGAGGTGGCGAATGCGGCCATTGTGATTGGTAGTACCCGGTGTCGCTTCCCTACGGTGGTTATGGACTGTACTCACGTATCTGCACTCCAACTGTTAGAAACTAGCATGGGACCAACGTCAGGGGAATGCTTGGATGGAATATTCACCACGAGCTGGTTTGTGCGCTCTTGCACCTCTGATGGAGGTATCCTTGGAAATAGCAATACGGCAGCAAAGGGATAACAAAACAAACTCACAATATGGAGGTTGTCAATCAGCTTAGTATAATCCAATTACAGCTATATTCAAATTAAAACTGATTTTCTAGAAAAATTGGTGTCCTAAGGTCCCCAAACAATGTAACCAAATCTTTCGATGAACTCACACTTCTTTTCAACTAGATGAGGTCCCGGTGCTGTGAGCGATTATTCCACTAATTTTCCAGGCTTCCTGAGCTGCTGTGATTGAAGGTTTTACCATCAAGGCAACATGAAACACAATCGGGACCCATCTCATACCCCTTGTCAGGTAAAATTAGCCCAGGTGACAAATGTCAGCTCGATATCTGCAAATGTAGGAATGTAGTCCGGCATGGTTTGAAACGTTGATGAATAAAGGAAGGATTAAAACAACTACGTATCCAAAATTTCAACGTCATGTTAGTCCTAATAAAAATTACCACCTATAGTTAAAACTAGAAGTCCTGTCACGAACTGTGTGCTTATCTGGGCTTAATTCCGCGTCGCAATTGCCATATCGAATGGCATCCAAAGCACAGCAGGTTCTCCTGGTTACTCATAGCAAACACAGGCAATGTTTCTGCCAGTGGACCTCCGGGTTCCCCGGAGGTTCATCGGCTGATACATTGCTTGTGCACAGGCCATATGTACAGAATTTGGTATCCTTACTATGGCCATAACGTGTAGATTAACGCGCAGGTCGACGTGCTATTTGTGCGCATTTCATGGCAGGACTTCTAGCTTTAACTGTAAGTACCAAATTTCAGCTCCATGTCTCTGAACATGTAGGTGTGCATATCGGTGCTGTTCTGGTCCAAGTGTTAATACAATGTTGGATATAAACCAAAAGAAATCCTTCAAAACTCATTTTAAATCAGAAAAACGTCATTTAAAATCCTTCGGAATTCATTTCAAAGCAGAAAGCATCAGAAAAAATAGACCCACACCCAATTCGTGGATCAAGGGGCTATTTGGGTGTGTGTGTGTGGGGGGGGGGGGGGGGGCTGCTATTTTGTTTTGAAAACTATTGCCACTGCTATGGAAAAGGCCCAACAGCTGACGTTGAATGCAAGACAGAGCGTTACGGTGTTCCCACCTGATCAACAGTTGTATAAAATCGACGTACAGGTATTGTGAGCGTCCTCGGACGACTTTCCATCATCTTTTAGTCCCCGTTTAGGAGGCATGCATTTGATTATGCGCTAATGGCTGAATCAAGCTTGGCTCAATCAGTGTTTCCACTTGTAAAACAAATTCCAATAAACATGAGAGCTGTGCCTTTATTGGCAGAACTTTGAATGCACGGAAGATATGTCATCTTTATTTGAAGATTTAAGTGATGAAAGTCGGACAACGAAAATGTGGGTGGATGCTTTTCTGAAGCCGGTTTTCCTCATGATGTTGTATTGTTCGCGCGGAACGCGAATGTATTTGGTCCCTTGACCTTCATGTGGTGCGAAGTATGTTACAATACTCGTTTTTGCCTCCGGCCATACGAATTACGCGGGGTATGGCCTCTACTGCCTCCTTCAAATGGGGAAACTTGAGTCTAATGTTTTGGCCCATTTCTTGAGGGGTGAACATGTCATGAGACGCATTCCGGGTCTTTGGAATGGGTTACTGGGTGTCATGTTCATAGAGACTACATCTATGAGGTATGGTCACGGTAAGTCGGGTATTATAGGCATTACTCTAAAATCAGAAACCCTTAAAATGTGGGATCTAAGTTCGCATGCCTGTGGGGTTCTTTGCTCATAGTATGTCAGAGATACGTGAGGACAAGATCCCAAATTGTCCACAGAGGGGAGGGCAAAGAGCGAATTGTTGACCATAAAGGTCTCCGCTCCAAACTTGAGATGTGTATAGATTCCGTGAATCCCTCACAGCACCATGAAACAATTGCTAATATCATATCTGGAAAGGTAAGTACTAGGTCTATCGACGTGGACAAGATCCTAGAGTTAGGTTCAACATTCATGATCAAGCTCGAACAGAACCTTCCTGGGGGATTCTACGACCCTTTCCAAGGCCGGTCTAAACCATGGCCACGTTAAGAAAATCTGTCGAGGATGACACGAACCTTATATACTCCAGAGTAATCGGACTACTATCAAGCAATCGCAAGTTTGATTTTAAAGGACTTCTCTCTCTTATTGTGGCCACTGCCTACACCACTCTTTAACGAGACTGGTGATATGCAAATTTCTAAATCAAAGTCGGATTTAGAAAATAAGACAATGGTTGTTTCGTCAAACAGAACGGTTGTCAGTTGGCGTACAGCTGTAGCGATAGATGGCTGTGCATTGTTGTGGATTTCACATTGGCCAGTTTCGGGCAAAACAGGAAACTGTCGGAGCTAATCAGGCTATCATCCCAGAATTACTCGCTGCCCATGCCATTTCGGGCTGCGGCACAATTGGAAGCCTGTTCGAGATAGGAAAGGGTCGAATGCTAAAAGTCCTCCAAAGCGAGCTTCTGTGATATCTTTCGGTGAGGAAGACGCTGCGTGGTCAAATGTACTCGATTCATTTCTCTCTATTACGGTTCCAAGCTAACCCCAATCAATGACTCATGTACGTGTTGATGCGTGTTTTTTGCAAACAGAGGATCCCAAGCAACTAATACACCGATACTTTGTTCTCTGCCTCCTACCACGAAACCTTCATGGAAAATGTCAAAAGATCGCACTTTCAGACATGTGTGTGGAACAACGCCCTTCAACCGAGACCTCCAAATTTAGATCTTATCAAATATGGCTTCAGGTCTCGCGGAACTAAATATTTAGTTTAGAGTGAGTTTCTGCCTTGAAATGTTGCACTCGGATATTGCATCATAGTCTAAAATAAGGCTCCTAAAAAAAAACTTATTGCTTGAGAAAACTGTTAAAGCATTTTATTAGGTTTTTACAACAATACTGAATATTTCACAAGAAAAAGGAGATTTTCTAAGTATTTTCTGGGTCTTTAAAATTCAGTTAACTATTTGTGTATTTTGGTTGGGAATTCCCAGAAAAAACTAAGTTCAAGGATGGTACTTCAATTCCTGGTGGATTTTCTCTCTTATTTGTTGCATGACCCCATGTTTTCTGGCCAGAGAAAGTTGTGTGAAGGTCTGTACTTTATGTAGGTATTTAAATATTTAATTTAAAGTGATGCGATCATATTTTTTCCACATAAGTGTTATAATGGTCGCCTATGGGAAAATATTTAGTTCTGTGAGACCTATAGGAATGCTGTTTTTCTGCATTTCCTTGGTGATTGTTGCTAACAGAATGAAGATGCACGTGCACTATTGTCTATTTTCAAGAATAGCATCATTTTTTGACAAGCTCAAAGAAAGAATTATGTTTAGATCATCAAGGGATGGGGGTGGACATGCTTGTTTGTTGTGGAGGGGGGCAAAAAACAGCCGAGGATATGGCTTAATAAGAGTAACATGGGGAGATTCTAATAATTCACTGGAATATGTACACAGAACCATGTACATGGCTGTCAATGCACTGATGAAGGATGAAATGCCACATTTTGGTGCAAATGGACAGCAGCTAGATGTTAGCCACTTGTGTCATCAGAAGCTTTGTGTTGAGCCTGGGCACCTAGTTTTGGAGAGCCATTCTACCAATGAATACAGGAAATTGTGTCTCCAAAATGGTATTTGTTCGAATGAACATACCCCTGCATGTATTTTATAGGTTATTACATACATTTATAAATAATTATTAATAGATGGCCAATTTCAGCAGCTAGGGCTATAGCTTCAGAAAAAGTGTGAATTCTATGGCAAATTTCATGGCCGATTGACTATCCATTTGAAAAAAAAAGTATTCAGACTGGCAAAATTAATCCAGGCTACTCATTTAGTTCAGTTAATACTTGTTAAACTATTTCATTTTGTTTTAAAGTGTCACACTATGTTCCAAGTGGACAGGATAGAAAGAGTGTGGGGGGGGGGGGGCGGCGGCGGCGGCGGCGACAGGCAGGCAGGCAAGTGCAAGAATGAAATCTTACCAGAAAATTATTGCTTGTGATATCTGTGGCGATCTTTCTTATTTTTTTACTTTTGCTATCGCCCTTTGAGCTTTGGCTTCTTCCTTGTCTAAGGATTTTCTGTAAATTTCATCTTCTTGGTGTTCTTCATATAATTTATACATTTTTGTGCGTTTTTCACACCGCTGAAGTTTGAATTCTATTGATTTCTGTCTCTTTTTATCTGAATCATTTTTGCTCTGCAACTGCTTCAGCTGTTTTGCTGCTTGGGAACCAGATGCCACTGGGCACTCACACTTTTTACAGAGTTTCACAATAGATTCTCCTGGGCCATTGTTCACTGAATGTATAGCACTGTGGGCTCTTCCCGGAAAGTTCCTAGCAAAGGTGATATTACGTGCCAAAGACCTCCGTAGACAACGATTCACTGCCTCAGCTTTTTGGGTATTGCTATGAAGTCCGGTCTTCAGTATATTGCACCTGGACAGTCGTATATTAGCACATTTTCGTAACCTTTGACTTGCCATTGGTGATAGAAGAATTTTAAATGAATCTGACAAATATGCACTCTTGGAAAGCCAAGTTTTCTTGATAGAACAAACATATGAATATCGCTTGCACAATTTATGATTTCCTTGGTAACAATCGACAATTGCATCTACAGCATATGACATGGCATTTATAACTTTATTTATGTTTCCAAAATGTTTCTTGTGACAAGCTGACAGTTCAGCTGTGCATCTGGCTGCTATATCCAATGCAAAGCGTTTACAGTGTGTTTGTCTTTCAGTCTTTGTCTTCCCAGACATTATTGCAACAATACTCTTGTCATTCTTTATTTTCTTTCTGTGATTTGCAGATAAGTGCCTTGTATCCAGTAAATGTTTGGGGCGAATTGAACTCCTTTTATTCTTGTAAATGTTCTCAGCTGCTTTAAAGGCTTTAGAATCAGAATCAGTTGTCATGTACTGGACCTCCAAGTCATCTGATTTTAGTTGTTCTAGGCAAGAAGTATTCCATGCCTTTTCATTGCCAATATTTTCTTTCATATTCAATGTTCCTGTGCACTCTGGGTTTTCCGGCCCACAGGGCTGTTGGTTAATGTGTTTTCCTCTCCTGGAACATAGTTTATTCTTATTACAAACTGAAATCACTTGTTTTTTGCTGGTAACATTCTCTGCATGAATATAAGTACACTGAGTAGCAGGTTGGAATGGTGTTTTCCCTATACCTGAATACAGTGGATTATTGTACATTGCATCACATTCAACACTTATAATATTTCGCTTCACACTTCTCAAAGTGTTGATTTCTTTGAGTTCTTCTCGTCTGGTCTTCATTTCATTCTCATTAGTTTTCTCTATTTGTGAAATTACCACATTCCTTGTCTTCTGCATCCCTTTTTCAGAAGGGGCAGGTGAATTTAGTGTCATGCACAACCTGCGGAAACTTGCATTACCTATACTAGTCTGTGAGAGCCCCACTTGAAGTGCTCTGTTTGTGCATGCTGATCTGCGACCCTGTTTTGGGCTGGAAATTTCCTCATATAAAGAGAATCGAGTAGAAACATAGGAGCAGGTATTGCAGATGACTCGCTCCCTCCAAAACAAGTCCACGCCTTTCCTCCCCATTCGGATCAAAAGAAAGGTATCCATCACATTCTGGATTAAGTTGCCTGTGTTTTTTTGAAAACAGTATTCCACATCTCTGCCATTTTACCCACATGTACCAGTCTGTAACTATCTTCTTCAGGCCTGAAATTCGAAGAACATTGCTCATATATGAATGAATGAATGAATGAATGAATGAATGAATGAATGAATGAATGAATGAATGAATGAATGAATGAAATGAAATGAAATGAAATGAAATGAAATGAAATGAAATTAAATGAAATGAAATGAATTGGATGGATGAGTGGATGGATAGATGGATGGATGGAAGAATGAGTTATGTTTCTTTCTGAGCAATTTTTTGCAAATTTGTATCTTTATACTAACTAACAATAATCAGGTGGATTTGTAGTGCCTGCAGGCTGGCTGGCTGGCTGGCTGGCTGGCTGGCTGGCAGGCAGGCAGGCAGGCAGGCAGGCAGGCAGGCAGGCAGGCAGGCAGGATGCCTACCCATCTCCGTCCGTCCGTCCGTCCGCCTGCCCGCCCGGAAGCACACGCCTGGCAGGCAGGCAGGCGGGCAGGCAGGCAGGCATGTATGTTTGTATGTCTTGATATCTGTCCATATGATTATTTACCATTTTTCATCTATTTTCTCATTGCAAATGTCGAGCTCAGATTTTAATCTTGACAATGGGCGTAAGAGTTTGAAGCTCTTTCCAGGCTCTTCTATTGCTGTTGTCACTGGAAGTGGACTTGAAGTAACCATATCATGCTTTTCTTGTGTGAGTCTTACATATTTTACTACATTTTCAGGTTCTGCACTTGTAGCAGCCACACACTTGGAAATATTGCAAGGCGGATGATTAATTTTCTTGCACTCATTTCGAGAAAGAATTGAAAAAATATGCTTAATAAATTCTAAAAAATCAGCTAGACTTCTCAGGAATTGTATCACTCAAGAACTGTTACACATAATAGTTGTGTTTCAAGTGTGATTTGGTAGCTTGAACTCAGCATGTGATTTTCTGTGAAACATCCTCACATCTGTTGGGACGTTAATCACCAACCCACCGGGTGGTATACATGAATTATGATATTTGGAAGGTTTTTAGATGAAAATTGTACTTTTGAACAGCTTTTTGTGAATGATACCTGTGTAAATGTTCTCTCTCGGACATAAATTTTCAGCTATTTGACACATAAATCACCAATTCTTTCTCGAATTGAGTTCTTCTATGCCGATTGTGGACTTTTATCAGGTAAACTGGTTAAATGCCAGTAAAAAACATCAATTGGTGAACTGCTCTGTCAAATAGATTGGCAGCAGAATCAAGATAAGTAACGAAAGCGGTATACTGAAATTTCCTAATTTTTGGGGCTTTTTTCACAATTTAACAACTTTTTTAAAAAAGCTATATTTTTAATCTTATTGGATGAATAGAAGCCAAATCTTGTATTTTAGCGTAGAAATGATTGTTTTATCACATAAAACAGGAAAAATAAAATTAGGGCATGGGTGAGAAGTATTATAGGTCTCGCGGAACTAAATATTTAGTTTAGAGTGATCTGCCTTGAAATGGTGCACTCGGATATTGCATCATAGTCTAAAATAAGACTCCTAGAAAAAAACTTATTGCTTGAGAAAACTGTTAAAGCATTTTATTAGGTTTTTACAACAATACTGAATATTTCACAAGAAAAAGGAGATGTTCTAAGTATTTTCTGGGTCTTTAAAATTCAGTTAACTATTTGTGTATTTTTGTTGGGAATTCCCAGAAAAAACTAAGTTCAAGGACGGTACTTCAATTCCTGGTGGATTTTCTCTCTTATTTGTTGCATGACCCCATGTTTTCTGGCCAGAGAAAGTTGTGTGAAGGTCTGTACTTTATGTAGGCATTTAAATATTTAATTTAAAGTGATGCGATCATATTTTTTTCCACATAAGTGTTATAATGGTCGCCAATGGGAAAATATTTAGTTCTGTGAGACCTTCAAGAAGAAACTAGAGACTGAATCGCGTCAGTCCATAACAGTTCAGTCCGATGTTTCTCAGGGCCCAGATGAAGTATTGAAGTTAATATCAATGACGCTGCAGCTCATCTTGTCCACGAAGGGACTGAACTAAATTGAAAGCTCCAGTAATGCAAGTTATTTAATCAAGTTTCTACAGAAATGACATCACTCCAAAAGATCAGGTGAAGGATATGACATGTAGGGTGTACTAATGGAATTTTTGACAATTCATATGCCAAATCACAAATGGCCGATTGCGGCCATGTTTTCCGACAAAATTCAGAAGAATTTGATATCTCCCATGTAGACAGCACGCCAAACCTACATGTGGAATTTGAGAAAATCGAGTACGAGATGTGGCCTACAGGGTGTGCTAATGGAATTGTTGACAATTTGTGTTCCAAATCCAAGATGGCTTCTGACGGCCATGTTTTTCAACGAAATTCAAACAAATCTGTAGCTCACATCTAAACATCATACCAAAGCTTCATATGAAATTTTAAAAAGCTCGGGTGAAAAATGCGGCCTGTAGGGTGTGCTAATTGAATTGTTGACAAATTATATGCCCAAGTTAATCTGAGATTGAACGAAATTCAATAGCTACCATCTAGACAAAGCCACGTATGAAATTTGAAACTGATCCGGTGAGGGCTGCGGCCTATAGGGTATGCTAAAGTTATTCATTCATTTATGTTTTGGTGCTTTACACCACATCAGCAGCTAATGCGATGAAAAGTATGTATCATAAAACAGATCGGTATTTTCCATGAAGTAAATAAAACGTGTCAAAAAAACATGTCTATGAAATATGAGGAAAACAATATTAGGAGTGACACAGTAATGAGATAATAAGGCCAGTTGTTTAACCCTTTACCCAACGCAGACGAGATCAAAATTTATTATTTTAAATATAATGTTTTAAATTTGTTCAAAGATTTCAACAAAACCATTTCATGTGACCCCTCGTTGGAACGAGCTCGACGAGCTCGTTCCAACGAGGGGTCACATGATATGGTTTTATTGAAATTTTTTGAAAAATAATATTTTTTCAACTGCTGAATTTGCATATTACGCGGGCGGATGCGAGCGATTTGTTGTGTAAAGGGTTAAAGAGGGCTGTGCTGTGTAAATCAACTTGTTGAATAGATGAGAGGTTCAAATAATAAAAACAATTCAAAATTTATTTAAAAGGTTAATTTCCTTGAGGAACGATATAATTTTATGAGAATGTGTATTGTAAAATAGGTTTCGAAGAGCAGTAACATTAAAACACTGCCGTCTGACAAGATTAAAATCTGTACAATGCAAAAGGGTGTGCTCCACTGTCAACCATTTATGACAGGGAACACATTCTGGCCTTATATTACCCTCTAAACAGACATAATGTGCTGTTCTTGTATGACCCATATGTCATCGTGTCAGAATGACGTGATCTTTCCTACAAAGATTACTAGACGTATGCTGCATGTATCAGTAATGTTGTTTTTCCATCCCATTCCCCTGCCACACAGAATTGACGTATTTCCTAATATTTGGCTTAAAATCACTGGATGGAATTTTAAAATAAGTGAGAGGATTGAGTAAGGCCTGTTTTGCTGCACTGTCTGACCTGGTGTTTCCGGAGTTACCAACACGTCACGGTAAACAGGAAAACACGATATCATATCGTTCAGACATGACAGAAGTCAATTTCGCACGAAGTTCCAAAAAGATTCTCTTTCGTCTTTGCTAGCTTTAATCTACTTGGGGTTGAGTAAAGCTAGCAAAGAGAAAAGAGTCGCAAAAATAAACGAATTCCTTTCCTGTGCATTCTAGATGTGTTCACGTGCTGGTTGTAACGGTTTGACTTCACCTGTGAAAATATAACTTTTATTTGTGATTCTGATTGAGCTGATCTGATCACCAGTAACAACGGCTGAGGATACTTTGTCACCATATGTAGTCCATCCGTATATATTCCTTTATATGCACTATATTTAGACTTCATTTCGGCATATGTTTGTTTAAATTGCAGAGAGTTTGTCTCAGACTTCTCGGAGGAAGCTAGGTCACGATGACAGTTGGTTTGCTAAGCTGCTAAGGAGGAATGTATGGTTCACGGTTCTCTTTTATAGAATCAGATTGAAGCGTGACGGACTCCATATGGGCTTTAATTCTAATTCCCAATGGAGGAATATATTTCTGGTGTCTGTTATAGAATTCTACATTTGAGGATATGGGCACATTGATAAGCGGGTTTGATGAATTAGCCATTAATTTAGAAACATACTGATGCGACAGTTTAATCCCGCGCTTCTCTAAAGAAGGCTCAACAAGCATTGAATCTATTGGCGGCGTTCTGAATGCGCCTAGGATAATTCTTATACTAAAATTATTAATTGCATCAAGTATTTTGAGGAGCTCCAACGAGGGGTCACATGATATGGTTTTATTGAAATTTTTTGAAAAATAATATTTTTTCAACTGCTGAATTTGCATATTACGCGGGCGGATGCGAGCGATTTGTTGGGTAAAGGGTTAAAGAGGGCTGTGCTGTGTAAATCAACTTGTTGAATAGATGAGAGGTTCAAATAATAAAAACAATTCAAAATTTATTTAAAAGGTTAATTTCCTTGAGGAACGATATAATTTTATGAGAATGTGTATTGTAAAATAGGTTTCGAAGAGCAGTAACATTAAAACACTGCCGTCTGACAAGATTAAAATCTGTACAATGCAAAGGGGTGTGCTCCACTGTCAACCATTTATGACAGGGAACACATTCTGGCCTTATATTACCTTCTAAACAGAAATAATGTGCTGTTCTTGTATGACCCATATGTCATCGTGTCAGAATGACGTGATCTTTCCTACAAAGATTACTAGACGTATGCTGCATGTATCAGTAATGTTGTTTTTCCATCCCATTCCCCTGCCACACAGAATTGACGTATTTCCTAATATTTGGCTTAAAATCACTGGATGGAATTTTAAAATAAGTGAGAGGATTGATTAAGGCCTGTTTTGCTGCACTGTCTGACCTGGTGTTTCCGGAGTTACCAACACGTCACGGTAAACAGGAAAACACGATATCATATCGTTCAGACATGACAGAAGTCAATTTCGCACGAAGTTCCAAAAAGATTCTCTTTCGTCTTTGCTAGCTTTAATCTACTTGGGATTGAGTAAAGCTAGCAAAGAGGAAAGAGTCGCAAAAATAAACGAATTCCTTTCCTGTGCATTCTAGATGTGTTCACGTGCTGGTTGTAACGGTTTGACTTCACCTGTGAAAATATAACTTTTATTTGTGATTCTGATTGAGCTGATCTGATCACCAGTAACAACGGCTGAGGATACTTTGTCACCATATGTAGTCCATCCGTATATATTCTTTTATATGCACTATATTTAGACTTCATTTCGGCATATGTTTGTTTAAATTGCAGAGAGTTTGTCTCAGACTTCTCGGAGGAAGCTAAGTCACGATGACAGTTGGTTTGCTAAGCTGCTAAGGAGGAATGTATGGTTCACGGTTCTCTTTTATAGAATCAGATTGAAGCGTGACGGACTCCATATGGGCTTTAATTCTAATTCCCAATGGAGGAATATATTTCTGGTGTCTGTTATAGAATTCTACATTTGAGGATTTGGGCACATTGATAAGCGGGGTTTGATGGATTAGCCATTAATTTAGAAACATACTGATGCGACAGTTTAATCCCGCGCTTCTCTAAAGAAGGCTCAACAAGCATTGAATCTATTGGCGGCGTTCTGAATGCGCCTAGGATAATTCTTATACTAATATTATTAATTGCATCAAGTATTTTGAGGTATGACTTATACCCATGTTGACCAATTGAGAGGTCTTCCTCCCGAAGCATTGGTGACTGGGTTCTATTTTGTCAATAAATCAGAGCCTGTTTACCACAATGAACAGGCACTGCTTCACTTCCCGGGGTCACCGCGTTGGTTGGCCACGAATCGTAAGAATTTATGTTGTGGTTGTTGCATTGTTTGCGCGACCAGATCGCGATCTAATTGTGAGAAAAACAACCTTTGCAATCACGATGCTATACGCAGCCTATGCTAAATGATCTCTAGTTATTACTATTCTACCCTGTGAAACCTGATGGTACCTTCCGCGTCAGTTCAACGGCAGTAACTGGGAGAGTCCAAATAATGAACTAATATTTTTTTGGTTATCAAGCCCAATATCTCCAAAGCTCAATTTAACGTTTGTCCAACCACCTCTAAATCACCATTATCTTCAGGGAATTGTATCCAGTCTTAGTAAGCATTTATGATCAAACATACTTCCATGTGCATACCCGTGCTCCCATCAGGTGTATGTAAAGTGATACCGTGTTTATATTTTGGGTTTATTTTCATTCAATCTTCTCAAAAATCTTTATACTTTCACGCTTTTCAGTCTTCGGTACTTGTAATGGATCTTGGCAATGCAATTTCATTTTTTGCCCGTACCTACGACTCCTCCAAATCATGGTCAACGTCCTTTTTCGGAACATTCATGTTTTGGATTGAAGTTTTTCATCCTCCTCTGACTTATCATTTTTTAAAATCATTTCTTCAGTATTTGTAATGTAGCGTCATCACACGGCCTCCTTATATCCTCTACCTCCAAAATGGCATCCCTCATCCCTACCTTCCCCAGGGCAATCTCATTATTTGTTAGGTGTGGGTATAACTCTTTTCCTGCCGCAAATGGATTTTATTGCCTATAAATACCATGTTACCTTGAAGAGTTGTCAATGACACTTGTTAACAAAATATGTTCCTGTAGATAGGCGTACTCTCCCAACCGTAATTTGTTGTTACCAGATCTTTTGGAATTGGTCATCATGTCATGTCCGCCCTACTCAGCAGCTCTAACTTGTTTTTTTTATAATACTAACGACAGTTAGTTTTTAAGGGGCCAAGAGTTAATTTTCTAAATGCACATGCATGGAAATTCAAAGCCACTTCGCAATTTACGATTTGTGAATGTATGTAAGTCACAATCGTCAGTTTCCCAGTTGCTCCCAGTTTCCAAGTTGTGTTGGACTCACCTTTCAGACTTTTAACTGGTCCACGGTGACAAATAGGGAAACCCAGTTAGGAGTGATCACCAGAACCGGTCTCCCCGATCAGATTATCATCGAAAAAAGTCTGCCCCCGTTGGACATGATTTCAAATGATTTCTTCAACATTTGATATGCATTTGATATGCAGCTTCACCATACCACCTTTTTATATCCTTTCCCCCATTATAATATCCCCCATTCCTACCTACCCCAGGTCAATATTATTTTTGTCACTTGGGAGTTTAACTCTTTTCCTGCTGCAAGTAGATTTTATTGCCCATAAATGCCATGTTACTTAGTCGAGTGGTCAAATGGCGCTAACAAAATATGTTCCTATAAATAGGAGTACCCCACCCCACCAACCGTAATATGTTGATACCAGACTTTTCGGAATTGGTCACCATGTCAAGTCAACCCTATCCAGCAGCTCTAACTAGCTTTTCCTCTTTTTGCGGGGGGGGGGGGGGGGGTAAATATTGACGAAGATGTCTTCTTTACTGGTCAAGAGTTAATGTTCTAAATGCACACACAAGCACATTTATAGCAACTACGCAATTTACGATTTTTGAATGTATGAAAGGCACACCCGTCAGTTTCCCAGTCGCTCTCTGTTTCACAGTTGTTGGACTCCCATCTCAGTCGTTGAACCTTCTAACTGGGCAGTGGTGACAAACAGCAAAACGCAGTTAGTAATCAGACGTAATGACCACCAGAACCGGTCCCCCGATCTTATTATTACATAAAAATCGACCCCGGTTGGACTTTTTGTAGACTTAGTGTGTTGTGTGTGTCCACTACGAACGGTGAGGCCACATTTGTCAAGAGCGGGCCCTGTCAGAGAGTTCAAAGTCTTATGCATGTACTCCATCGTTGGTGTTTCCTAGTACACACACTGACACAAATAACGGAAACTGATTCAGGTCCTTGACGTTTCGTCGTTTACGAAATTTCATTCATGTATATTTAAAAAAAATCATTGAACCCGTTTGTGTATTTGAGGCACAATGAGCCCGGTCGATAAAGAAGTAATGGTGGGTGTGGTTGGGTGTAAAGGTGTTTAAGGGTGTATGTGATTGTGTACATTACCTCAAAACTAAACCATTGGTTAACAGAAATTTGCAAAAATACAAGCACCACTTTTGTTTCGACAAATGGTCAACCGGTAATCCATCAACTAATACTTGACAGTCGTTTTGATTTTGTTCCTCTTTTTGCAAAGCCATGACTGAATTTGGCGGTTGAAAAATTATTTTGAAATATTTTTTCTAGCAGTAAATCTCTTTTTTTTTTTTTTTTGTTGTACACACCCCTATTTGCCTTTACAGGGTATTTGTATGATGTTACCGGCAGTTTCATTGCCATGTTTTCTTGTGCCTTTGCTGCGCAGTGCCTATCAACATTTGTGATGCAGTTATTCCTGCACACAAGAGACTGTCAAGAAGAAAACAAAAAATAAACAATGATTAAACTACTTGGTATTGTTGGATAAACGTAATGTGTCTAGGGGCTATTAATTCAAAGTAAAGATAAAAAAATTGTCCATTTTTGTTTGTTTACCCCTTTTGAAACGGGTGTTAGAGTATAGTCGCCGTGGATTAGTCGTAATCCACACGTGGGCAGTGAAGTCCACGCATGCGTTTACCAGGTAATAAAAATCATCAGGAGCAAAATTTTAATTAATGAAGCACCGGGTTGAACCCAGTGGTTCATTAATTAAATTTGTGATGATTACCGAGTCCGCAGAAAGTGACCAGTCCACGGCGGCTGTATTGTAAATATGTTCTAGACGCACTGTTGGTATGGATTGGCAAGAGTTGTTTCTCAGTCCCCTCTGTGTTCAAAATATAACTGCTTCAGGCTTCGTTTCATCCGTGTGATGCTGACTGCTATATAGAAAGGTAAATCAGGATTAGCTTTGTATTTTGGACAATATTTCGAACTCCCTAAAACACAATTAAGATATGTATGAAACAAGCAAACACTGTGCATCGTGTTTACGCAGTCCGCTCATGTCATTCGACGGAGTATGTCGTTCCACGCCTACTGCAGATTTTGGAGGTGCAAGATAGAATATTAGGTTTCCCGATCAATCATGTATTTCATGACGGACCCTAATATTTATATGAGCTTTTACCAAAAACGTTTTATCCATTTAAAGCGATATCTGAAGATACTTACGGGTCTGGGGTTCAAATACATGTACCCCGCGAAAATAGATCAAACACCTTAACTCTATGCGTAATCTTACCGACAGAAACATTGATAAGCTATATTTTAGCACAAAAATGAAAATCAAATAAAATTTAAATGAAGGTGTATGGGAATTGCACTGGCCGATTTTGTTCCCCTACTTTGGCTAAAAAGTCAAGCGACTGAATGAGAAAGAAGAAAATATTACAATAAATAAAAAAAACCTGGCGGAACGACCTTACATTTTTCTATTGCATGTAAACCATTTATATTCTTTCGCCTGAAGCAATTAGTTTACATTCTAACCCACAGAACATAGTCGTCGTATCAAAAATCGAAAGAGATGAACCCAAATTGATCTTTCATATTTGACTATCGCACATCGGCAACGATGCAGTACAACCGCCGTTGACTGGTCGCAATCCACGCGTGGGCAGTGATGCCCACGCATGTGTTTAGCAGGTAATAAAAATCATCACCTGCAAAATTTAAATTAATAAAGCACTGGGTTGTACCCGGTGCTTCATTAATGAAATTATTGATGATTATTCCTATAATTAGTGTTTGGAATCTAATATTATTGCGTCCGTAAAAACATTGCCCACTCGTGGAAAATGGCAAGTCCACGACGATTGTATTGTATGGTCTAAAATGACCGTTCAGATATATTTTAAACTTTAAATATCTACTCCACTTTGACTGTTCTCTTTTGGAATATCCTTGCCAGATATTAAGTGTTTTGAATGGAGGAATGCACACAGTATGAATCTGAGTAAATGTTTAGATCTGGATCGAGGGGAAAATGCACAGTATGTTCTATTGTTCAGTTGGGTGATGAGCAACTTCACATGCGAACGTAGCCTTATGTCCCATACATCGTTCAGCTGAAATTGGTCTTTCCGAATTGCTAAATACACCTCCACGTTGCAATTTGCACGATTCCAACATTAACGAAAGCTGCCGTAAAGATCGGTCTCACACAAGTTCTTTCATTCGCGTAGATTATCAACTCGGAGCAAGCACATTTTCATAATTATTTCTCAAATCCCATCACAATCGCACAATGTGTTAAACAAGTCTTTGCAAAAGGCAAATACGACACACTCCCCGCCATAAAAAGAAAAAAGATGAATCATTCAACGAAGTTGAAAAAGATAAATATTCAATATACGGAAATGAACCAACTATTTATACGAGGTAAACTATTTCTACACATTTGCTATCTTGGTAAGGTGCGCCTTTGAAGATAACGAGCCCGGTTAAAAAATACACCAGGAATGCACTATTAAATTGCAAGACGAAGTGCGACAACGCTTGTAGTTATCATAAACACAGTGTAGAGAAGTAATCGGAAATACAGTCGAATATACGCCAATCGGATGGCTACACTTTGACTTGACCGCTTGGCAAAGTGGAAGTAAAATGTTGTTTCTAACTTCAACCTAAACTCTTCTTCTTCTTCTATTAAGGGGCATGGGCTATATGGCTCTTACCGCACTGTGAAAAACCCTATATACATGAGGCAGGAAGGCGACGGCGAAAAAAAGCAGGATAAAGTTTTTGTAGCAGTTGAAGGCAGCAAGGTACCCCGGGGTCGGTGTACATTGCAACCGGACATTACTGGACACAGGTGACAGTGAAGTATTTACATCAGCAGGCAGCCAGAGACGAGGTGTGCCTTGGAGGCTTCTACTGTTGGCGCAGTCGCAGCACTTGCAGGTAGGTTGTTCCAGATGCGTATGCCAGAGGGAAGAACGATCCCTGTTAGGCGTTGATATGGCAAAATCATACCAGCAATTTATTAAGTTGTTCTCTGGTAACAGCTTCAGTTGGGATGAGTTTTCTGTATTGACTTCGACTAGTCTGTTGACAATCCTGTACATCATTGCTGCATTGTTACGTTGTCTACAGGCCTGCAGCGCCTTTTCACAGAGATTCCGTAGAATGTTTGTCACGCAACTACTCTGGCGGTAGTCGTTCATGCAGAAGCTTGCCGTTCACCTCTGAACAAATTCGAGTTTGGAAGCATGTGTCTTGGTGAATGGATCCCATTTCTTTGCGACGCTGTCCCCCGTGCCCCCGTATCTTTTCTAGGACAGAACGAAGTCAATGGTAACGCCCATGCATACCGCCTTGGCCTTCTCACACAGAGCCTGGTCATGAATGTTTTAGAGTGGTTTCAACGCAGAAGATATTGATATTCATACTTCTGGGGTGAAAAGGTTGCTGAAACCAAGGCATATCCAATGAGATAACGACCAACCTATCAATTAAGTGTGCAGTGATGCTGAAAGTTTACACTTGCCACCATATCGTATTCAATATGAGATCAAGAGAACCGTTGTGCAAGAACATATAAGTCCAATACGGTTACCTTGTAGCTTGGAAAAGTTAGTTAAGGTCGACGACAGAATACCATTCTGTGTGACTTCTTTGTCTATTTTCCACTGCAACAAGTGCCCTCGCGTGAGCAAAAAAAGCAAACAAATAAATAAAAATTAAAGCAAACAAATACGCAAAAAGCCCTCTTATCACACCCCTCGTTTAAGTCCTTGTTCTTGTTCTTGTCTACTACTGCAATACACTGAAGGAATGCAGTTCAGATTAAGATCTGATATCACTTTTTGTTACCCTTTCCGTAGACAGAAAGGCAATTTCCAGTTTAGTTAAAGTTTGCTAAGCACCAACTATTTGACACATCATTGTGAAATTTGCTTGTGACATATTTACGATATTTTTGGTGGATATGATTGAGGAATGTATTGAGATGGTCCCCAGTGTTTATAGTAGCTCTCTTGACAGGAGACTTTTCGTAACAGTCATGGAAAGCATGCACCCCTTGATTTTCATGATGTTTCCGTGTGTGTGGGGTATTCAATCTTCATTTCAACACAAACCCTTGTGATTTAATGATTGAATATGGCAAATGCAGATGTAAGAAGACATTTGTCTGAAGCAGAAATGTGACGGGCTGTAGGGATGGTGGAGCAAGGGGCTACCCGTCGTCAGGTTGGTGAAGCTCTTGGCGTGCACCATGCGGTGATCAACAGAGCCTGGGTACGATTTCAGCAGCATGGCACACCAGTAAGACGGCATGGTGGTGGCAAAGACAGGGCAACATATGCAGCCGAAGATCGTGTTTTGATCATTCAGGCCCGTAGGAACCGCTTTGCCACAGCGACCCAGCTTCGCAGTGACCTTCAGAATGCATGCGGGATAAATGTTTCGACGCAGACTATCCGGGCAAGGGTGCACGAAAGTGGTCTCCGATCAAGAAGGTCATGTGCTCGCATTCCGATGTCCCAGAACCACCGCCAGGCACGATATGAATTGGCGATGGACCACGTTGGATGGACCAGAGAAGATTGGTAATCTGTCCTTTTTACAGATGGGTCAAGGTACTGCCTAGACCACATAGATAGGCGTTCTGGGGTATGGAGAAGACCAGGAGAGCGATTCCATGCAGCCAACATTGCTGAGCATGACCGCTATGGTGGAAGGTCAATCATGTTCCGGGGCGGCATCAGCTGGGATGGACGTACAGAGCTCTGTGTCCTTGAGTGTGTTACATTGACTGCACAACTGTATATTGATGAGATCTGGGATGTCCACGTCAGATTGTATGCAGGTGCTGTGGGTGCTAGGTTCATTCTGATGGACGATAATGCCCGTCCTCATGTTACCCATGCTGTCAGGGAGTACGGACTGAGGGAGTAGATTGAGTGTATGGACTGGCCAGCAAGATCCCCTGACCTCAATCCAATCGAACATGTCTGGAATGAGTTGCAGCTTGCAATTTCAGCCCGTCCAGTCCAGCCAAGAAGTATCCAGGAGCTTGGTGCCACGCTGGTCCTAGAATGGAATAACATCCCACAAAGGACCACCAGGAACCTGATTGGTTGCATGAGAAGGCGTTGTCAAGCTGTAATTAACAGTAATGGGTCTCATACTCGATACTGAAGCCATACCAGTTCGCTCCGTAAACTTTTTGGCATATTGAAAAATTTCCTCTTTTACCAATAATATCAATTTTCCATAGTTATCGTATTCAAAAGCTAAAAAATAATGTCAAACACAAATAAAATCTTAATTTCAGTACTTAAATCATTAAAGACATAATTAAATAAAAACTATATACACTTTTCATAACAATATTTGAACTAAAACGTAAAACAGGTAGTTGGATGTAATTGGTGCTTAGCAAACTTTGAGTACATGCAGTGTAGATTTGCTCTTATTCTATATATTATGTAATATTATATAATAGTATAATACTATTTAAGAAAAGAATAACGACTGTTTGAAATCCAGTAGTTAATGGACAATATAATCACGCCCAAATTCAGAGCCGCAGAGCAATTCATGGAAAATTAGCACGTGTTCCATCTTTTTTCGAACACTATTTTTCGAATAGCCGTGATTCAATTCTTATGTTCATTTCCTTCAGAAAACACTAAAAACAGAGTTATGTTAAGGTCAGATAGGATATCTAGTTGGCTCATTTGCAAGGCACCGTCTCGTGTCCCCATAATTCGGGCAAGATCTATTCTTAAAAAGAACACAAAACAATGTAGATGTTGATAGAAAATAGCTTCTGCAAACAGTCAATATAGTTCTCAAAATACAATAGACTCACACATTTTTTAAATATATCTCATAAAAAAAATGTACCTTCGAAAATGTATTTGACTTTGACGCCTGCTCATAGGAAATGAAGGTCGACGACAGGGTACTGTTCTATTTGACTTTTTGGCCTGTTTCCCACAGCAACAAGAGCACATAGTGTTTGCGGATTCACGACTCTAAACTGTTTATTTATTATTATTAACACTGTCATGACCGTTCAAGTGAGACCTGCAGAAGGCTAAAACTAGACTCGAAGTAGAGAATCATGGTCGCGAAGATTTGCTTCCACTATTTCCAGCTTGTGCATGCACTTACGAGATGTGGACAATTATCGATATTTTGAGTCACTGCTGGGAATATTTTGTTCTATTTTCTACAATATCATTTGAAATGCTACTACTAGGCTCCTACCGAATCCTATGTTATTGAGACTTGAATCTTCTTACAAAACGTAGAAAAATAAGACTGATGTGTCATTAGCAGAGGAACCCGTTATATGTAAAAGCAATACAAATCTATTGTGCACATTATAAATTATTGTGATGAATTGATGGTAACGTGGTCTGAGGTTTGCGGCTCGGAGCTTTTGTTCAACCGCGACGCGAAGCCTCGAGGTTGAACATACGTTCCGAGCCGAATACCTCAGACCATGTTACCGTCAACTCATCACAATAATGTATATGTTCCAACACTACCCATAGCGCCAAACATACATCGTGAAACACGAGAGACTTATTTACTAAACTTGTGATCGTTAAAAGTTGCCTTGTTCAAGGCAACTTTTAACGATCACAGGTTTAGAAAATAAACCTCTCGTGTACCCACGACGGCTCCGCATAAATAATCAATAAACCAGATAAACTCATTCCATCTTAGTTCAAATCGTAAATCGGTTTATAATTTAAACAACACTTCATCCGGAACACCGTCTGCTGCACGTGTGAAAAATGAAGTCACTCAGTTGATGAAGCAAGTAAGAAAAAAACGGGCCACGTCATTTCAAATATTTCGCGTGGTGACGTCAGACGGTAACATTTGCTACTGCAGCCGTAAACATAAAATAAACTATGCCAGCTCTCATCCAATCAGAGGGCGAGTATTTTACTCTTGTTGGAACATAAAAATATTCAAAATTGTTTTTCATCCGGTCCACCAGGGCTTTTCCACAGATATTCCCCAGTAAGGGCTTTTCTCCACGTCCTGCGAAAATAGCTCATGTCCTTTCTCCTGGGTTGTCAAAATAGTCAGAGCTTTTCTCCTTGGGGTTTTTCTCCTTAGGGCTTTTCGCCGCCATTCGTTTTCTGTAAATTAGCCTGTAAGATGTTACTCTTTTTGGAACATGTTATAACCTTGAATTTCGTATGTTGTTTTCTAGCAATTTCATGAAATATTTTTCATCTAATTTAAAATATATCATTGTACAGGTATTGAACCAAGTCAGTCTTGTTTGGCACAGCCCAATGAATTGGATAAAATGCTCGTTGCATGGTGGGGAAATTGTGACTTGAAAATTTGACGTTTTAGACTTCAGTGTTCAGAGGTTTAAAGCTATACTTTTTTAAGTATATTAATTTGTAAATGTATATATAAAACAACTCTTGTACTACTTTTTTCAACTCAGTTGTCCATTAACTGAAAAGTTGCTGGTGTTTTTCGAGCCTGTATAGGTAGTACTTCAATCGATGTATAGGAAGAGTATTTTGTTAGGGAGGGATTTTATCAGGGAAGGATTCTGTCGGGAGGAATTTTGTCGAGGAGGGATATTGTAGAGGAGAGACATTGTCGTGGGATGATGTTGGGCGGGGGGTGGGGGGTTGTTGTGTTTTGATTTTGACTGTATCCCATGGGTGCAGGCGTTGTGGTACTGGAAACTGGTCACTGAAGTTCGAGATATTATTTTTTGATTTTATAATGGAATTTGTGGCTGACTATAAGTAGCTAAATTTAGGTTGACAGGAAAACTACTACTATTTGGTTGTCAAACATAAAATGACAACCAAAGTTCTGTTGTGGGGTTTTTCCTGCTGTAAAGATCAAATCTCTGCTGTATCTCCTTATCGATATCTCACTTCTGTTTTCAAACATACTATCTATCTTGTCTCATATCCAGAATTCCTCATGCCTTGTATAGCTGATTCGACCCCCAACTCCGTTCTCAAGCCGTGATCTTTGTTTCCTTATAAACATTCTGCAAATTTCGTGATGTCATTCAGGAAATTATTGAAACTGGTTTTACCAAGTGTCATATTTGAATGCCTCAAAGCATGATTGGATGCATGGACAAGCGTATTGTTCACGTCTGCTTGAGTAGTGATGTTACAACACTGAACAAAAATTAAAATTATCTACTGGAAAACTTTCGTTTTTAGTTGAAAAAACCCTTTTTAAATAGATACGACAATAAAGAATGCTCTAGGAAATGCTCTAGGGCCTAAGTGTGGGTATTAAGTTCGAAACACTGAACAGATCCGAATAATATTCAATTTGGCCCTCAAAACAATCAATGTCTATTACCATATCCATCTAAAACGTTTGCGACATGTACCAGTATCTGTACTGACAATGGTCCTAACTGATTTCAAACAATCTATTCCTGATATATGCAGTTTAATGAAACCTGAACATGATTGGGGACTGGGTTCTAAGCTAACACTTACTTTGGTTTTTGTTACACCCAACTTCAAGTCCTGAATCTAATGGCAATGATGGTTGACTTAACTGTATGTACCAGTCATTTTGTCCATTCTCCCAAACAGAGAGACATTTTAGCATCTGTCCCATGCTTTGGCGTGAGTACACATGTTGCAGCATACCTATAGGTACTTGCCTAAACTTTACTTCCCAAATTATAACTTGTATACTCTAAAAGTAAGTGGCACAGGATTATGCTATGTCTGTCAGTTCATTTGTATTTAGTCTTGTGTTGGTTGGGTAATTTGTCAAATACACCCAGATGGGGGGAGGAGGAGATGGAGTGAAGAGTGGAGGATTACACATCAAACATTGTCGTGCGCGGAGGGGTGCAACATATTGTTTAAAAGTAGTTTAAAAGTAATTACATGTAGTACCATTGTTAGTACATTAAAGTTATTTACAGATATATGCAACTAAGTCACTCATCATTTTCAACTTAATGCCTATTGTATTAGGACTTGAAACCAAAAGTCGGTGTAAGTGAAGAACCCAGTCCTCATTCATGTTAAGGCTTTCCTGAACTGCATATATCTGTTAATCAAATGTCTAATCTTAATTCTAAATAAATTCCAACATCCCTGTTGGATACATACATCTCTTCTGGATTGCACGTTGCGCGCCCCCTATTGGATACACACATATGTTCCCCGTTGTGCCGTGTGTGTTCCCCATTGAATACACACCCCTGTCCTCGTTTGGATACACAATTCTGTACCTGCTTGCACCCTGTGTGTCCCCTATTGGATACACAGCTCTGTTGCCGATTGGATACATACGTCTTAACGTGATTAGGGACTGGGTTCTAAGCTTACACTTACTTTGGTTTGTGTTACTCTCACTTTCCAGTCCTAATACTCTTGGCATTAAGTTGAAAATGATGAGTGACTTAGTTGCATATATCGGTAAATGCCTGTAATGTACTAACAATGGTACTACATCTAATTACTTTTAAACTACTTTTAAACAGTGTAGGGTGTGTGACCCTCCACTCTCCACTCCATCTCCAACCCTACTGGGTGTTATTGACAAATTACCCAACCAACACAAAAATAAATGCAAATGAACTGACAGACATGGCATAATCTTGTGCCACTTACCTTTATAGTTTACAAGTTACAATTTGGGAAGTAAAGTTTTTGGCAAGTGCCTATAGGTATGCTGGAACTCGAGTACTCACGCCAAAGCATGGGACAGATGCTAAACTGTTTCTCTGTTTGGCAGAATGGACAAATTGACTGGCACACACAATTTAGTAAACCATCATTGCCAAGAGTATCAAGACTTGAAGTTGGATGTAACACAAACCAAAGTAAGTGTTAGCTTAGAACGCAGTCCCCAATTGTGTTCAGGTTTCATTAAACTGCATATACCAGGAATAGATTGTTTGAAAGCAGTTAGGACCATTGTCAATACAGAAACTGGTACATGTACATACAATTTAGTCAACCCTCATTGCCATGAGTATCAGGATTTGAAGTTGGGTGTTACAAATCGAAGTGCAATACATGGAGGGTGTATTATCACTAAATCACCCACAGAGTAGAAATTCCACCCAAGCAATAACTGCGTGGGAACCTCGGGGGTAAAGCAATGCATGTTTACTGTGGTAAACAAGCTCTGTTTTACTGGTAAAATAGGACCCATTCATCAATGCTTGGGGTGGAAGCCCTCTAAAATGGGCAACTTGAATATTAATGATTGGCTGGACATGAGTTGATCTCCATGTTGTGGTCACGATTAGCTATTGTGCAGACGTATGTGACCTTAAACACCAATAAACAATAAACAGATGCATTTGAGATAAAATGCTGGTAGATACATATTCGCATTTCCATTGGATAAATTTGACGCTACTCTCTCGGAAGGAGTGGGGCGCGCCCTTTCAGAGACTCTCTATGCTGTTGATATATGGGCAGTTTGTGAGTCCACTATCACTATTGAATACACACCTCTGTCCCCTGTTGTATTCATACATCTCTTCCGGATTGCACCTTGTGCGACCCCTATTGGATACACACATCTGTTCCCGGTTGCGCATTGTGTGTCCACTATTGAATACACACATCTGTTCTCGGTTGGATACACAATTCTGTTCCTGGTTGCACCCTGTGTGTCCCCTATTGGATACACAGCTCTGCTGCCGATTGGATGCACACGTCTTCGTTTGTGTCCCCTATTGGATACACATATCTGTTCCCGGTTGCACCTTGTGTGCACCCTATTGAATGCACGCCCCTGTGTCCGATTGTCTCATACGTGTGAAAGAAGGCGTGCCCTATTAGTATGTATAAAACTTTAGTCCTATTATTGGCTGACTTTCTAATCAAACAGAAACCGATTCGGGTCCGAGTACTTTCGTCATTTACAAAGTTTCATTCATGTGAATACAATGCAAAGTATAGAACTCAGATAGCAGAAAATCTCCCCAATATCGTACAAGTGGGGAGGGAGTTTGATTTCATGGGTGTCCACATTCGTATTTTCACTGCACGGACCATGACAACAGACCAAATTTCCACGTTCCCATTTGCAAAATGCATTTGTACCGCTCCAAGTTGAAGTTTGCTTGTTGAGACTCCAATTTGTGAACTTCGAGAACATTTGAATTAAGGCACCATACTCGGTGATAAAAATTTCCAAGCTCATGTAGACTCGTGGTCTTAAAATTCCAAGGTAGAATAAAATGTAAGAGATTTTTTTGTATTTCTGACTCCAAATCCCAGTGGGATCCTCGAGGAGTGGAGCACTGCTTGTTTTCTGCGATGAACAAGTCCTGCTTTCAGCTTTCCTGCTAAAAGGAGACCAACGCTTGGTCTGGAAGTCCTCAAAGGGGGCAACATTGATGAAGGGTGGCTAAACATCATTTCATACCTATCTTGCAGACATGGTATAGCTATACAGTACGTGGAGAGTGGATTGTAACTAAATCACCCGCAGAGTGGAGTTATCACCCAAGCTATAACTTTCAAATTGTGTATATATCGGCAAAAACACAAGCAATGTTTCAGCCAGTGGACCTCCGGGTTTAACCCGGAGGTCCATTGGCTGAAACTTTGCTGGTGCTGGTTATGCTTTGCAACAAATTTGCAATTATTGCTCGGGTGGAATCTCCACTCTGCGGGTGATTTAGTGATAATACACTCTCCACGTACTGTAGATGTTTATAATGACCTTAAACGCCTAGAAATTAATACATTGGCACAAATTGTGTATTTTTGACAGCAAAATCAACTTATTTTATTGGAAACACGCAAAAAAAAGAAGTATTCCAAAAATAATTTTGCTCTCATTGCTTAAGAAATGATTGTTTGGCCGTCAAACTCCTATCTGGCAATTTTCGCTCATTATTGTTGGGATAGGAGGGTACATAATATCCCTGCAGCTACACCCAGCACACGGGGACAAACAATTAAAAGAAACAATAGCTGTGTGGGTGTTTGAGATAGAGATAGTAAAGTTTAAATTGACATAACGTTTTAAACTACATAACTCCAACAGAGACACCGGGGGCATTCGGTCTGGGAACATTCTGCCGTGGGAACACTCGACATCCAATTAAGGTGATACGTGGCAAATGTATCATGTGCTTTTCTTTTTTTTCGGAGGGAGGGGGGGGGGAGGATTGAACAAATGAGATCACGGCGTGGATGCTGGTAAACTGTGGGAGTAACTAGGGCTATATTTGCTAAAGGCCCTCGCATGGACGACTGTAGCCATATCTTTTTCGACCAGGGACACTGCCTTGCAGCCGACGAGAACCCTTTCATCAAAACAGGAACGGTGCTTAGCAGGCGCCCCTCCGCCATCCATTCAAAAAGCGGACGACATGAAGGCACCTCGGTGGAACACAGATCGTGCTTTGCAGGTGAGGCCCCCTGTCGGCACGGCTGGTTTTAATTGAACGAGCTGCCTCCCCCCCCCCCTCCCCAACCCCCGACTCAACTCGAGCGGTAAGCTGCATAGAAAGGGGTTGATAAAATATGGACGGGGCATTGTAGGACGAAATACACTCAGTAAAACGTGGACAAAACTTCGGAGGCGAAGGAATCCTGGTCAAAAGGGCTTGGTACGGTCGAATCTTGAAAGATGGTGGTAAGAAAATATGCTTGGTAAAGCCTGCGCGGTGTATTGGAGGAACCCTTCCTCACCAAAAAAGCAGCGGACGGTGCAATGAAAACAAGCGCCCCACCCACCTCAACACACTCAAGAAGATAAGCGGACAGTGAAGGCAGCCAAGCCACCACCCTTCGATAGAAATATAAACTGGACAGTGCAATTAGGCGAGCCCCTCCCCCCCCCCCCCCATTCCCCCTGTGACTTGACTGCAATAAAGTGAACGGTTCATCGAAGACACGGGCACCCGAAAAGAGGATGAAAACATAGGGTTGTTTTTGTTCTTCTCCCACATATTTCAGATACAATTTTGGTAGGAACATCATTTGTCGCTGTATAAATTTGACGACCATTGTTCAAATGAGTGGGGCGAGCCCGGTCAGGGCACTCTGGTGTTACCCGTCGCTACACATCGGGTACCTTGCGTGACCCCTATAGAATACATGTGTACATCAGTTCCTAGTTGGATACACATCTGTGCCGGGTTGAACCTTGTCTACCCCCTATTGTATACGCATGTTCCCGGTAGTACCTTGTTTGTCCCTTATTGTATACGCAAATTTGTTCCCGATTGTACCTTGTGTGTCCCTTATTATATACACACATCTGTTCCCAACTGCACAGTGTGTGCCCCCTATAGGATACATACACCTAGTTTCTGATGCCTCACACGTGTAAAATTATTATAATTATATATAAAACTCAAGTCCTATTACAAGTCCTTCTATTATGGTAGAGCCACGACAGCTGGGTGTTCAAGGTAGAGCCAGTTAAGTAAGTGAAGCTTGAAATTAAATTTATTTCTAAACTACTTATTACCATAGCCGCAGAAGCGCCTCATCGAAGCCATCCCCCGTCACGAAAAAATCTCGTTCGCTTGATATTAGAGGTGGGTGGTGATGTCTACAAATGGCGGGGACGTAATCGACATTTATGACTGAACTGCGCTGTCGTGGAATTCTCAGTTCATTCGGAATAATTACAAGGCCCAAAACAAACTATAGCAGGAAGAAGGTTCAAACCCTTTCGAGTCGGAGTAGCAGAAGTGCAGAACCTTTCAGTGAAGTGCACATGCTTTGACCAAGATCCCTCTTCAGCTGAGCTGTTTACTTGGCTCGTACAAGAAAAGTGCAATGTCTCGGCGGAATGACCGCAACACAGGTTATATCCGTATAATGGAGCGAGCAACAGAACGAACTGACAGTGAATTGCAGGGCGAGGGTACCTCGTCTGAAGGTAAGGGTCCCTTTCTTCAAAAAGTGTACAGTGGGATTGGCGCTCTTTAAGTGGACGAGCTCCCCGTGGGAACCCTGGGAAGTGTGACAGTGCTCGTTAACTGCAGTAAACAAGTTCTGTTTTACTGGTAAAACGTGACCCGGTAACCTATGCCTCGGGTGGAAGTCCGCTAAAATGTGCAGCATGGCTATAAACGTTTCGTTAGACTCGACTTTATATCCATGTTGTGGTCACGATCAGTCATTCTGCAGACATGTGACCTTAAACACGTAACAAATACAAATAAATTAATTGGACCAGCATACCCCCCCCCCCCCCCCCCCCCACACCCGGCTTGACAAAGGCAAACAGACAAACTACCACAGGCAATGATGCTTGTATGGTCGAAAGGAGGTGGTAAAAGCGGATGCTAGGTAGAAAACAAAACGTGCGGTGCATAGCCCCCCCCCCCCCAACACCCCACCCCCACACCTAAACTTCCACGACAAAATAAAATACGGACTGTGCAATGCAGACGAGGTTTCCGTCGGTAAAAATTCTCCCCACCCCACCGCCGAAACACAAAAAGAAAATAAGACGGTTTATCGAAGGCACATGTCTCGTAAAAAAGCGGATGATAAGGGTGTTCGATAGGTATCATTTAGTGAGCTGTGCTCACAGTTTTTCTATTTTTTTTCTTTCCTGGTGTATATGAGATAAACCTTTGACAGTTATGTCATCGTTTTGCCGTTAGATAAATTTGCCCCCCCCCCCCCCCCTCCCCCCCTTCGGAATGAGTGCGGCGAGCTCTGCCAAGAAACGTTGTGTTGTTACCCTTCAGGACTCACCGGGTATCCTGTGTGTCCCCTATTGAATACACACATCTCTCCCTGGTTGCGTCTTGTGTACGTACCCCTTATTGGGCACACGCATCTGTTCCCAGTTGTCACACACATGTGTGAAGAAGGCGAGCCCAATCATAATGTAAAAAATTCAATTCTTTCTGTTAGAGCTGGAAATTCATTTTTACAGAAACTGATTCGGCTTCTCTTCCTTTCGTAATTTATGAAGTTTCATTCGTGTGGCTATAGTAGAAAGTGGAGAACCCGGTTGTGTGTTTCGAGACAAATGAGCCCGGTATGCGTGCGTGCGTGCGTGCGTGTGTGTGTGGCACACTGGCGCTAGCTGGAGCGCCTGGACGATATAATGTATATATTCCAGATGCGCTTCGACAGTTAACCCCTTCTTATACAGCATATTCTGTAGCTTATTTGGATGCTTGCATTCCAAATGCAGCACAACAGACTCCAAAATATGGATGGATTGATTGATTAGTGATGCTAACACAATTTGTATATGTTCCTGTCTCAGACATGGACATTCTGGCTGGACGTATTTGCTTTATACGTGTGACTTTCATCAATTGTAATTTGATTACTCTGTGGACTCTACCCTTCCCATCAATTGCCATTTTTCATTTTGTGTAATTGACTGACCTTGGGAGACGACTCGCATGAGCCACAGGCTTTCTGTTGAATTCCTATCAGCTGTTGCTTTTCCTGTTTATGCAATGTAGTCAAACCCATTGTTATTCATTTATATTCTATTCTCCAACATTTTTTATGTATACATTTTTCTACAATTCATGAATAAATATTGTTTAAACTAAAATACCGCTCACAGCAGTGCAAAATATCTAGACACACAGTCAAGAAAACAGGTGTTTTCATCTGAACGTTCACATAAACAACTAAAATTAGACAAAACATCACATCTCAATCACATATCGTAATCAATCTAGCATTACTTGAACACAGCTCACTGGGTCATTGTTGGCAACTTATTTCCACTGACACAATTACACAACAGCAATATGATTGAAATATAATAATAAAGTGGACGAAAACTGTACTGTTCATTTATAAACCTTCAAAAGGTGTTGATACCCTGTGGAGGGAGGGACTGTGGAAAAAAGTATTAAAGGCTGGTATTATCTGGAAAATGTTTAACCCTTTACCCAACGAATCGCCCGCATCGCCCGCGTAATATGCAGATTCAGCAACTGTAAAAAATATTATTTTTCGAAAAGTTTCAACAAAACCATATCATGGGACTCCTCGTTGGAACGAGCTCGTCGAGCTCGTTCCAACGAGGGGTCACATGATATGGTTTTGTTGAAAGTTTTTGAAAATTTTCAAAAAATTATATTTAAAATAACAAATTTTGATATCGTCTGCGTTGGGTAAAGGGTTAACAGTATTATTGTCTCGCGTCTTATTGGAAAATACATGATAATACAAATATAAATGATAGACATAGTACAAATGAAAGAAAGAGCGAGACAATAGAGAATAACGAGAATAAATATCACCCAGTTTTGGCGACAGCTGGTGACGCTCAAATGCATTAATCTGTTGGACTGATGAATAAACTGTAAGTGTAAGTTATTATCATGCTCCGCAAGTGTCACTGAGTCCATGATCACATTCGCATATAAGAATAATTGTTGTCATGCTCCGCAATTGGGGCTGAGTCCATGATCACAATATTTAAACACAGAACTGAGTTGGCATGCTCGGCAAGTAACACTGAGTTCCTGACTGTCACAGAAACACCAAAATATAACGTTAAAATAGCATCTTGGCAATATGGCCCAAGTCCAGTCATAGGGAAATATAACACAATGGGAAATATTTCTTGGCATTTCGGAAAATACATTAAATGGTATCTAGCTGTGATCATCACAGTTTGTAAATAAAGATTAGAATGATGAAGAAATATTGACGACAACATAAAAGTGAAAACATAAGAAGACATGTTGATGGTACTAGAATCTCTGGACGAATGCGCTGGTCACTTCGCCAAAATCTCGGCCGTCATGACGTGAGCTGCTGTTCACTGGTCATTGGTCTAAATAGTTAACCCATTTTTACTGCAGCATTAAGGGTATGAAAACAAACAAATCTTGCGTCGTGCAGGAAGGTGGGCGCTTCGATTTTTGTCTCCCCTTTCATTTTTCATTTTACTGAAAGATTTAGAAGATTTCCTGTACTATTGTCCTGTTGGTGGTCTCTCGAGCCTCGTCGAAACGTTTTATGAACGACTTGGCCATCATTTATTTATTTATTTATTGGTGTTTTAAGGTCACATATTTCTGCACAATGGCTAACCATGACCGTGACAGTTTTACGGGTGGAGGAAGCCGGAGTACCCGGAGAGAACCACCGAGCAACGGCGAGCAACTGTCAGCTCCCCAACATACCAACTCCACACAAGCAGGGTTAGCATTGGTTGAAGACAGGTGCACCATCGACGTGCAGTACGCCTTAGTACACAGCGTCACCGTGCCCCCACGTGGGCAATGGGGGTGAAGTGTCTTTCTCAAGGACACAACGTGGTTGCCGCAGGTGGGATTCGAATCGAGGACCTCTCGGCTTGCAGCTTGCAGCCTGCACCTCTACCAACTGAGCCACCGCGCCCCCTGGCCATCATTTAAGGATCTTCTGTATCTTATATGCAGACGAGATCGTTAGCTCATATTAAACCTTTACCCAAGGTAACGGCCAAAACCGGCCAGCGCTATTCACAAAATCGCCAATTAATTTCCATTATTTTTTCATTTTTTGTCTCAAAAACATAGGTTATGATCCCTCTTTGGAACGAGCTCGTCGAGCTCATTCCAATGTGGGGTCATAACCTATGTTTTGGAGACAAAAAAAGAAAAATATTAGTTATTCAAGAATTTCTTTTTGCAAGTATCGTCTGCTTTTTTATGTTAGGTTAAGGGTTAAATACTATGAAAACAACGATAATGATATTTAGTAAAGGGAAGAGTAAACGCCAACCTATCTTTACATTAAATGGCAAACAACTGGAAGTAGTGACTTAGTTTACGAACCTAGGTAAATTGTCATTTTACAATGGTCAATTCTGCCGTCATCAAAAGAAACTGAATAAAGTAGTAATAAAAGCCATGTACGCTCTTTTAAATAAAATTAGAAAACTAGACGTAACATTTGACCTAATTATGCATTTATGTGACACGATGATCCACCCCACTATGATTTACGGCTGCGAGGTGTGTGGTAAGGAAACAGCGAGTTGTCTCGAATCCGTCCAATTAAAATTATGTAAATTGTCACTTTGCGTGAGAAGCTCTGCCCATAGTTATATGGTTTATGGAAAGCTTGAACGCTACCCGATCTCCAAACTAAAATATTGGGTTATTGGTCCAGATTTTTAAAACCAGGTGCGCCCTTAATAGCCAGAGAAATATATAACTTGCTTGTAAGTTTTGACGCTCATAGCAATACTTTCGGATGTAAATTCCGTCCGGGACGATCCGCGATGTGTCCTTGGGCAAGGCACTTTATCCCGGTTGCCTACATGGGGGCACGACGGCGCCGTGTACTAAGGCGTACTGCACGTCGATGTGCACATGTCTTCAACCGTTGTAACCCTGCATCATCGAAGCTTGAACAGAGTTAAAATGTTGAGGAGCTGACAGTTGCTCGTCGATGCTCGGTGGTTCTCTCCGGGTACTCTGGCTTCCTCCACCCGTAAAACTGTCGCGGTCACGATTAGCCATTGGGCATGTGTATGTGACCTTATACACCAATAAATGAATAAATAATTCAGATGTAAATTTAGTTGGTTAACCCTTTACCGAACATGAAAAGCAGACGACACATTCAAACAAAATTCTTGAATAACTAATTTTTTTCATTTTTTGTCTCAAAAACATAGGTTATGACCCCTCTTTGGAACGAGCTCGTCGAGCTCGTTCCAAAGAGGGGTCATAACCTATGTTTTTGAGACAAAAAATGAAAAAAATAATGAGAATTAATTGGCGATTTTTGTGAATAGCGCAGGCCGGTTTTGACCGTTACGTTGGGTAAAGGGTTAAATAGTTTTAGAAACAGTTTTCACTGAGTAGGCCAAAATTATTTATGGGTTAACCAGGAACCGCTGTCAAGAATCAAATTGAAACAAATTGAACGAATTGTAATTGACCATTTCATTTAAAAATGGTACGAAGATGTTTCATCATCTGCGAGGCGTATATTTTACTCCCATATTAAAGATTCTTCTGCAGTTGGTAAGTACTTGATAAACATTCCACAGTATCTGCCATAATGTCTTTTACAAATTATAACTGCTAACCACAGACTACCAAATGAAATAAGCAAATGGAATAAATATAGGAAAAATAATAGTACGGTACTTTGTGCAATATGCTCGAAAGTAGGTGACGAGTATAACTTTATTATTGAGTGTAATCTTGTCAGTGATTTACGAGAAAAATACGTCCCTAAATACTATTTGGAATACCCATCACATATCAAATTCTCTAGTCTAATAACATATGCTAATATCCAGATTCAAAAACCTTTGTGTATATTTCTTAAAACAAGTCTTCGAACGCTTAAAACCTTTAAGTTAGTGGGTTTCGCGAGAAAGGGCATGTCAAAGGGATGATGATAATGCTGCTGCTGCTGCTGATGATGATGTTGATGATGATGTCGATGATGATAACGTTTATGGCAATAATGGTGACAATGATGACGATTATGATTATGATGATAGTGATAATTATGGTGACGATTCTGATGATGGTCTGGAGAAGTTGGGCATTGTCCTGGTGATGGACCATTGTCATCACTGTCACCTTGTTGGCATCACAACCGTCACCATTACTTTCACTATCGGGACTACGGCAAAATATCCATGTATACTTTTGTTTAAATTATGCCGGTCATGATGATGATAGTGATGATAATAATGATGATAATAATTATTATTATTATTATTATTATGGTGATTATGTATATCGGATCTCTTTCCCTTACCCGCTTCTTGGCGGGCACTGTATAATACATGTACATCTGTAACACCATTTTCCTGATAGAGGCAGAATAAATGAAAAGAAATGAAAATGAAAACGTCAAGATATTAACATAATTTGTGGTACTATTTGGCGTAGTCATAACACGGCGATTGTGGTGAGTCCGTATTTATTATTGCTCGGTCATCAAAATGTCGATCAAATTAAGTCTTGACTGGGTAACATTTCTTGCTTTGATTTACGATAAAGATTGACTTTTCCAACCACCAGACATATTCCGGACAAATGAATTTAACCCTTTACCCAACGCAGACGATATCAAAATTTATTATTTTAAATATCATTTTTTCAACTTTTTCAAAAAATGTCAACAAAATCATATCATGTGACCCCTCGTTGGAACGAGCTCGACGAGCTCGTTCCAACGAGGGGTCACATGATGTGTTTCTGTTGAAATTTTTGGAAAAAAATGTCAACTGCTGAATTTGCATATTACGCGGGCGGATGCGGCCGATTCGTTGGGTAAAGGGTTAAGCATAGCGAATGGACTATTTGAGGGCTAAACTAGTTCCAGGCCACAACAGCGTCGAATTTATTGGAGAGTGGGGCAGGTGCATGTTGGTAGGCACTATTTAAATTTTATGAAAACCAAAATAAGCGACCAGCCAGTTAATATACTATGTTTTTAAGCCAAAGAACAACTTGTGTGTTTTGTCACAAGAGAGTCTGGAGGTGACCAAGAACTGTCAGTAGTTGGCATGGGTACTGGTAGAAATAAAAGTTACATTTCAGTATGTTTATGTCCCGTTTTGGTGTTTCGTTTTGTTGATTTGGACTCGTTAATGGATTCGTATAGTTGGAAATATTTTATCTTTTGATGAAAGAAATGTCTCTCTCGTTATTTTGAGCTCCTACATTACAAATTATGTTGGCAACCGGCTTCAAATCTAATCACAGCGTTTGTAAATGGAAGGAAGTGGTGCTGGTTTCATGCCTGGTCAAAATAATACACGACCAGCCGCGTCGTTTCATCCAAACGGGTGTAAAATTATAACAAACGATAAATATTTTTTTGTTATTTAATTTTTTATTTTATTTAATGCAAAACATTTCCTTAATTCAAGACAAACTAGTGTCTCTGCTTGTGGGTTATCTCTGAAAAGACTTGACACCGATGTCATTTCGAGTCTTGAAGGACGTCTATTTATAGAACGTAAACATACATGTAATTTACAGAATATCATTACAGACGCTGCAAAAATGGAATGTAGTGCATAATATCAATGCGCGAATTTCCAATATCACCTCACCAACTGGTCTGCATGGGGTAAATCACACGATCAACTGGTGTGTATGGGAAAATGGCATCACTTGAGAATCTACTGCCAATACAGTGTTCGTTGAAGAAAAATTGCGTTGTGTAAATATTATCTTTACCATGATTACCTATTGCACTGTACATAAAAAGCCTATGACATAATTTTTATCTTTACACACCAACCATGGTGAACACGTTCGTCGGTGATGAACACAGCAGCAATGGAATTTCAATAGTTACATTTGCACCTACAGTGGAACTACATCCAAGTTGACCTTTGGTGACCTCGACCTGAATACAAACTTGTCTAAATTTATCGCTTGTCGCTTCGCGAATAGTGAAATGAAGGCGGCAATTATTTATTACGTTTTTAAATGAGTTTACCTCATAGGATACCAAAACTTAACAAACATGCGTTTTCTCATGTTAAAAAAAACATCCATAACTTGAAATAGTATGTTATCGTGTTATTAAAATGAAAAAGTCCCCGTGATTTGTGCGTTTCTTTTTCCATTTTGCTTTGGCGATAAAACTAACAGCGGAAGTACCACGCACCGGTGCTGATGCAAACAAAAACAGCTTCGCACGTTTGTTTGTCGCTGCTGAGTAATGTCGAGAAAACATTATATCGACTTATGAATTGAGATTTGTCGAATTACAGCGTGTACTAACAATGTTTGTTGGGTTTACTTGTGTCAGCGATCTGGAAGATATCTTCGACGATCAAATACTCATGGGAGAACTTGACATTCAATTCAATATAGACAATAATGAGCAACCGTTGAAGTCTGGTGATGTTAATACTAATAGTGCTAATACTGACACTGATAATCCAGCCCCTGAAGCTATGAATATTACAACTGCAAGAAAAATTTCAATTCCTAATCTGTGTGACACTAACATTGCTCAATCGCTCAAGAAATGCAACCATATCACCAAGAGTAATTTACAAGTACTAATATAGACACTCAAAATCCTGCCCTTGTAGCTATGAATGGTACTACAGCGGGCAAAAATTCAACCCCTACACTGTGTGACACTAACATTGCTCAGTCAGGAAATGCAACCAAATCGCCAAGAGTATATTTCAATACATGCCCCCCCCCCCCCCCCCCAATGTACCTGGATTGACTGTCGATCAAACCGAACCAAGTGAAGCAGTCACCGATCCTGCCCAGCTTCTGAATGAATACCTGGTAGAAAATGCTTTGAATATTGCTATGCACTCAACGTCAAGCAGGTTTAAAGATTTTTCCAACGAAAACATTGCAAACTTCATTACAGAACAGAAGAGAAGACATACACTCAAGAAATCATTGCACGACTTGAAGCTGTTTAAAACTTTTCTATCGAAGCAGTTCGAAAACCGTGAAATCCACGGGATACCAGTGAGGGATTTAGATCCTCTGATCGCTAATTATATTCTTAGTTTCTTAGTGTACGTTGTAAGGAGGCCACCGATTTCGAGCCAAGTGCAGTGCGAGGCCACGTTCCCAGTATTGATCGCTACTTAAAACGGCATAAACGTGGAACATCCATCATGAACAGGTCTGATGATTCATTCGACACTACTCGCAGAACATTGACAGCTAAGCAAAAGTAGTTGAAGCGGGTTGGAAAAGGGAACAGACCTCAAAAAGCTGAGCGGATAAATGATCATAAAATTAATCTGCTGTACCAGAAAGGAATTCTTGAGGAATCAACACCGAAGTCCATCCTAAACACGACCTGGTTTAACAATGCATGACACTGTGCCTAACGCGGTGTTAATGGGCACTATAACATGCAATGAGGCGACGCAACTATTAACACGACCAGCGATGGCAAGGAGTATCTTGTTTTGAATGAGCGTCAAACTAAAACGCGCACTGGTGCAGACCTTAGGAATGTTCACAAAACTGCGCCTCATATATACAGCACGGATGAAAACAATGCGCAAAATCCAGTGTAAATGTAGAAGTTATATGCAGTGAAAAGGCCTTCTGGCTTCAGCGCAGTAGTAGTGACAAGAACGACCCGATCACAAACGTTGGTGATATGTGGTTTAAACGACAAAACAATGGGTGTCAATAAATTGTCAATCATCATGTCACATATGGCAAAAGAAGCAAATTTGGACACTAACAAGAGACTGACTAACACCAGTGAAAGAAAGCACCTCATCCAGAAGTTGAGATAACACAATATTGTTGCTGTTGCTATTGCTATTATTACAGGACATAATAATCTGTGTAGCTTAACCCTTTACCTAAGATGAAAAGCAGACGACACTTGCATAAAAAAATCTTGAATAACTAATTTTTTTTCATTTTTTGTCTCAAAAGCATAGGTTATGAACCCTCATTGGAACGAGCGCAACGAGCTCGTTCCAATGAGGGGTCATAACCTATGTTCTTGAGACAAAAAATGAAAAAAATAATGAAAATTAATTGGCGATTTTTGAGAATAGCGCTGGCCGGTTTTGGCCGTTACGTTGGGTAAAGGGATAAACAATTATTACACTTCATTTGCTAATGAGAAATAGAGAGTAATCAATTTGTTTTGAGCGTTATGGTAAATAATTCATCGAGAGACGGGACGTGAATAACTCACGAGGGCGTAGCCCGAGTGATTTACGAAACAGTCCCGTCTCGAGATGAATTATTTACCGTAACGTTCAAAACAAATTGATTACTCTATTTATTACATGACATTTGGAATAAAGAGGTCTTTTACTATAATAATTCAACTCAAGCTATTGTCAGATATAATCCAATTTAGTGTAAACACGGAAACATTTCTAAAATTAGCAGGAAGGAAATACGAAATAGTCCTGTCTCGAGGCGAATTATATACCGTAACTTACCATAAGAATGGGTCACTCTCTTTAGTAAATGACATTTTAGACCAAAATGTCTTTCATTAAAAATAATTCAGCACAAAATATTCGCAAAGGCAACTCTGAAATACTTCTGAAATTAGCGCGTATGAATACATCACTTTCTGTGTCAAATCTTCGATTGGAAATGGTCCAGTTTTATTTTTGTGACTTTCGTTCGATATTTTACTATTTTATGTGGCGTTCTAGTCGCATTTGGGAATGGCATTCAGCCATAAGATAAAACATATCTATTTGGATTTTGTCAACTGTGCTAACGAACCTGTTCATAGAGGAAAGAAAGGATTTTTAAAAATATTCAGAAGGAAAATTCATTTTAATTAACTGATGTGGAACTGGAAAACAAAACATCAACAAATCGGTGGGGGCCTGGCTTATATACGTCAGTCGTTCCAAAGTTACTATTGATGTGACATAATTCACTCGTGACATTACCACTTTTTAATCAACATTAAATTCGATGCAAAACGAACTGAGGAATGTAATAAAGAAAAATATTCAATGTTGCTAAGTTCGACATGTACAACACTTACTTCTGCATCCTCAGTGAGTAATCGATCGAATGCGTCTATCAGTAATATCGCAGACATGCTTCCTCATTCCAACGAAATTATACATGAAGTTCAAAACACAAACTTTGTAATGTCTCAACAGCATCCTAGAACTGGTAATGTCGCCAAGCCGGATCTCAACGCGGTACTCACACCTAACAGCGTGCTAAGCACACTGCTTCGTGGAAACCATATCCAAATTAACAATTTAAACGTCCTCAATTACTTTCGTAAATCAACACATTCAAATTTGAGAAAATCCAGAGACTTCGGCGAATTACGTCCGCTGTTTGTGAGTGCCAGCAACACAATATAGTTCCTGATGATAATCGATACAAAGTGTGACATTTCGTTGACATGAAAAATATTATGTTTTATAAATTGTAGTCATAGTGGCCTAACGAACTTATATTAAGAGGGGATAGGTTCTAATCAGCTGAACGATCACATAAGAGTATGTATACATACGCGTATCGAATTCTTCCTTGTAGCGAGGTACACGCTGGGAGCATTGTTTAGCATTTAATATTTAAATTCGAATTGCTCTAACGATCCAGGTGTAAATAAAAAATACCCAAAGTAGCTGGGTGTACCAAATGTTCCTCCATGCGTGGTGAACATATGGTACACCAAGCTACTATGGGTATAGTCTTTAGAAATAATATATAATGCATTAGAATGAGGTATTTACCCTGAATAACGTCACCCCCCGGTGTAAAAGGAATGGAAGTCCGTAGGAACGTTAGTCCCTCTGGACTATTATTCCGCGGAATTATAGTCCTAGGTCTAACATTTCTAGGAATAGTAGTCCGGCGGACTATAATTCTAGGACTATAATTCCGCGGAATAATAGTCCAGAGGGGCTAATTTTCCTACGGACTTCCATTCCTGTTACACCGGCAGTGTTAGTAGTGTTCAGAGCTTAGAAAAAAGTAATAACACTTTGATCGGCAGCTGCTAATTCACAATTCGAAACCGAGAATGTCTCCACTTCTTCTAAGCATCTCCACTGCTTTTACCATCTCCCGCCCTCGTCTCTTCTGCCAGCACTCAGACACAAACAGTTTGATTTTACTCCCACCTCAATAATTATTAAATAAGCCTTCTAGCCATCTCCCTGCACTTTTAAACTCGCCATCACACCAACGCCTTCCGGGCGATTTATCAGATACTAGAACCTCCAACTCTCCCAATCTCCTTGTTCAAGTGGAATTTGCTTTAGGGCCCAGGGTGTTAATTTGGCTTTAGTCGTCATCCAACTCTAGCCTCCAAAATCTGGCCATGTTGTGCTTAAGATGTTTTTTTGCTAACACACGGTTAACAGCCTCTGTCCACTTGCTCTTTAAATTAGGAACTAAAGTAAGTCAAGAATGATATCACTTGATTCGATGTTAGACAAGTAGAATCACTCTAACCAGCTCCTTTTTTTTGTTTCCAGACAACACGTTATTGCAGGTGAATAGCTACCTCCACTCTAATTTTAATTGCAGTTAATAAATATGTAAATATACGTAGTGCATGTTATGCTTTATTTATTAAATACTATTAAAACAAGTAGTGGATATTTGATAAAAGTGAGAAATATGAAGAAAACATTTATATTTTCATCAAAAAGACAGTTGAGGCATTGCCCTGTGACATCTGGTGGATGATTTCAGCGATAGTTGGGTGTCTGACAAACACACATTCCACTCACTGACCTGTACATGGATGGTCAGTCAGAGAATTTACCACATTCAGTCCAAGACCTCAATATCTTGTAAATCCTCCTTTGTTCGCGAGACAATCGCGGATCCGATGTGGCATACTCCTCACCAAACGTCCAATATTATCTTGACTGATGTTATTCTATTCTTCTTGTGGTGCAGCGGCGAGTTCCTGGACATTAGTAGGGGCTGTTGGCGTTGTCGTAGGCGCCTGCCAAGCATAAGCCAGACTTGCTCGATTGGTGAAAAGTCTGGACTTTATGCTGGCCAAGGCAGTGTAGTGATGTTCTGCTCCTGGAGGAACTCTGTAGCGACACGGGCTCTGTGTGCTCTTGCATTGTCATCTTGGAAAATCGCCGGTCGTGACGTCTCGCAAGTGACACCACATGAGCTGCTAACATGTTGTTACGGTTGTACTGCCCTGTAATACGCCCTTGGATGACATGTAATGCTGTTCTCCTGCCTGTCATGGTTATGCCTCCCCACACCATAACTGGTCCACCACCAAAACGATCGTGCTATCTAACGGTTACGTCATGGTATCGTTCTTTCCGCCGCAGCCACACCCTGTTCCGCCTGTCGTGGAAGTCGAGAGTAAATCTCGATTCATCGGAAAATATGACGTTGCTCCACCGACGCTGTCGTGCTCCACACCAATTACGCCTTGCTACGATATGACGTTCAGTTAAACGTGGAATTATTCGAGGTCGTCGAGCGTGCAAATTCCAGCTGTATAGGCGATTTCGAATAGTCTGACCACTGACTCGCACATCTGTCGCTCGATGCAGCTGCTGTCCAATTTCTGGGCCATTTAATGGCGGTTACTTACTGCTGTGGTTCGGATGAAACGATCCTGGTTAGCAGTTGTCGCCCTTGGACGACCTGACCGACGTCTGTCATCAACCTTGCCTGTCTGACGGTAGCGTGACCACAACCTGCTAATTACCGATTGAGTAACGTTGAAATTTGAGCCACTGCAGACTGTCTGTTGCCAGCTTCCAACATACTAAACGTTCGACACGTGTCCGTCTTCGCATACCTCAAAAGTTACGTTTGGACCAGAAACTATTGATGAACGAGTTTATAACAAGAACAATGAGACCTCCGAAAAAGCCCGTCCAGTACAAATGAAAATTTCAAAACGTACCCCACAGACATTAGCGAAAAGCCTACACGAAGATTTCGTGGGCCTGTGACATACATGATCGACGCTAAACTTGGTAACAATTTCATGTGTCCAATCACGCGTATCCAATACCATTTTCCGAAAATATCAGTTTGGATATCCTCTACTTTTTTTTAATAGCATATTTAAGGAATATAACTAATCTCCATTATTTACAATTCCAGTTTGAACTTGAGTCTTTCTGTCCATTGGAAATATAAGAAATCACGCCAAGAGGTAAAGGTAGCATTTCAGCTGTTCAGAAGCACAGCAGTAGGATACAAACTTGGTACCTCAATAATCTCGTACGGTATCGACGCAGAGATTTTTGCGCAGGATCCTGTTGCAGCGAAAAAAACAGGCAAAGATCGGGAAATCGTTTACCAATGAATATCCTGTCGGTGTTAACCCTCTACACACTGAAACCGCAAGAGTCAATTTTTCCTATAATAAAACTATGAAATCAAGCAATTCAACCTTGTTTTCCAAAGCTCAACAACCTCTGTCAGCTATGATGAAATAAATTGGTTTAATTCCTAGTTAAATTAAGGGTACATTTTGCAGGTTAAAATGTTGGTATGAAATGTTGATATGTTAACATCAGTGTTCAGTGGGTTATCCATTCTATCCAATGGGGATAGAAGGGTCGAACAGCTATTCCCGGCCGATGTCTATGAGGGTTCAATAACAAATGTGACATACTACTGACACAGGGACGAGGAGGACGATCCTTTCAACTCGAATACCTAATTATGTTCCTCGGCATTACATTCCGAATGCTCGTTTAATCCTGGGCACTACCACAGACCACAAAAGGACTGTACCATTTCCTTAAAGAAACCATAAGAACAAAGAACGACCGTTGCAGAAAAGCTAAGTCATCTTAATGGAAGACGTTCTTGACATGGACGACAATAATGCCGTGGCTTCTTATTAATAAGCGTTCTTGTTATGCACGGCAAAAGTGCTGAATCATCATAGTTAAGCGTTTTGGCATGAACGGCAAAAGCGCTGCATCAGCTTTAAATAACCGTTCCTGCCATGAACGACAAAGTACTGAATCATCGTGGTAAGTATGCAGTAGGCACTCTTGTCATTAAGGGAAAAAAGCGATGATTTATCATATTAGTACGTGCCGTGCATGTGGACACACGGCGCATAATTAACAATTATAGTAAAACAATCTGCCTGGCATAGCCATAATGTCAGACGTGACCAGCGATGAGTGGTGTAAGAGGTGCTGCGAGATACAAGATGACCCCTTGTCCCCCACGCCGCGCACGCTGCCTACAACTTAATACCTGGGGTGTCTCCAGCCACGTCTCCACTCGAACTCTGGCCCTCCACACCCCTCCCCAGGATGGCGTCAAGACAATCAACGTAAGAATTCCTCCCAATCAATGACATTTTATGACGTGAAAGATGTTACACTGTGACTGTGGTCACAGTGTAACAACTTTCACTTAATCAAACGTCATGGTATTTACCTGAAACGAAAACTAATGATACTGTATAAACTTTCCAGTCTCAGCACTCAAAAAGGGATGCCGGGCAACGGGAAACTGTTGTTGTTGGCCATTTTTCATTTACAGTAACGCGCACCCCTTAAGATGGCGGTTGTGGGGATGATTTTCCATATAAGAAAAATCAGTTGTACAGACTGTGACATTAACTAGGAAAAAAACAGTCGGATTTGTAAAACAGGAAGGGTAGAGCATATTGGTCATACCATTCGAGATTGTGGTTATATCTCAAGTGATGGGTAAGGAATAAAAGTACTGGACCAAATGGCCTGATACAATTAAATTTTTAAAGATGTTTTTCAATCCTTGATGCAATACGAGTATTATGATTTACTTCGAAAGCACCCATAGCATTTTTTTTACGGGGAAAAGATTGGCAGTGGACGAGCTTATGAAACAATCAATAGTAAAACGAAAGTGAGAATTTGTAATAATGTAACTACAGGTCCAGGTGCCATCCTTCATCTCATGAATCCGAATTGCCATCTCGCTGCATACTGACATGACCATTTGCCTACATAATGTACCATGTCTGTCATCCACAAAAGGAGGGCACTGAAATAAGTTATCAATTGAGTGTCAATACACCTTACTCGTTTCCTCTTGCTAATCATAATTGATAAATGCACAGTGGGTGAGATTTGGACTGTATTTATTTCATGTCTGAAATACGATTTTCGAGTGTGAAACGTTCAAGCGCAACTGATATCAAAATGAATCTTTCATCACTGAGGCAATAAACGTTGTAATCTATGAGCATGCAGGAACAAAAGAGTACATATGCCTTACAGTAACAATCGTAACAGTAGCGGAGTGCCACATACTTCCCGAACTACCAGGCAGAGGGAGCAATGTGGTTCAGTTCGATGTTCATACCGAATCGGGCCATCGATGTCGACATCAAATCGAATATTCAATGTTTCGTCTCCACCTGTATTCTACTCCTTTGATTAGATAGCGCCCGTCAAACATCAGCTGATGTCTACGTCGCGTGCGGTTATGTTCTCGTCTGACGTCATCAGTTTGGAATGTGTGCAAGAGGCTCGCAAAGGAGACTGGGCGTATTGAATGCGCGAAAATATCTGCCGTTTTTAATTTTGATTATCGGCATTGTTTTATTTTATGTGGTGTTCCCTTTTAAAGGAAATCTTCGAATAATTAAAGTTAGTGAATAAAACTATTGAAGTCTCATCCCTTCATTTTTAGAATGGTAGATTTATGTTGTTTTGAAACGGCGGCTAAATTAAAATTGGCGATGTCATTAAAATTTTGAGGGTCAAGGTTCATTACATCGATGTAAACAAAAGAATCGTCTGCGCAAAAATAATTGCAGAAATGAAGCGGTTTGCAGATCATTCGATTGATGAAATTATTGCAAAAAGAAAAGAATTAATACCATCAAGTACAAACAAAGCTAACAATGTAGACGCCAAGGCATTGCGTGATTATCTTGTAGAAAAAAGACAGGATTCTAACTTTGAGGATTTTGACACGGTGAAATTGAATGAAATTTTACAACATTTTTACATGGATGTGCGTTCAAAGAAAGATGAACTGTACAAAAGTGCAACTTTTATCAACCTCAGACATTCTTTAAATAGACATTTAAAATAAAATCACCACCATACTTGAAAAAAATTGACATCATTCTTAGCCCGGAATTCTCTGATGCTAATGAATGTTTTAAAACAGCACTTGGTGAGATTAAGCAGAGTGGTAAAGGAGACATTAAACATTTTGAACAAATTAGTGATTTTGACATGTCCAAAATTTATAGTAGTTTATATCTTTCCCCATCAACACCATGTGGTCTTTTCAATCGCGAACAAATGAATTCGTTTGTATTTCTGTAGGAGGGCTAATGAAAACATGGAAAAAATGACAAAAGAAACATTTGAAATAAAAAAGTACCAAGATGGACGCAAGTATGTTGTAAAAAAAATTGACGAACAAACAAAAAATCACAGAGGTATGGATCAAGAGAGTTTCTCAGGTCATATGCCAGGTGACAAAGTTGACAATGAATTCTGCCCTGTAAGGTGTTTTGAAACTTATCTTAGGAAGCTGAACCCTTCATGTGATAGATTTTGGCAATATCCTAAAGATAGTTTCAGTGGTTATGCTTATGATAATGAGGTGTGGTATCAGAACAAACCGGTCGGTAGAGATTCCCTAGCAAAGTTCATGCCTCAGTTCAGTGAAAGAATCCAACTTTCTAAACGTTATACTAATCACTGTATCAGGGTTACAGGTGCGACAATTTTGAACCGTTTGAACTTTAGTGCCTCGCAGATTATGGCTGTAACTGGTCACAAGTCGGTCTTGTCCCTTTCTGTTTACCAGCGAGTGTCAGATGTAGAGAAAATGGCAATGGGGGATGCTATTGGAGGTTCACTGTGTCAGTCTGTCGTGCCACATCAAAGTTCAACATTTCACACCGGGACATTTCAAGCAAACGCTGCGACCCCACGGTCTCGTATGTACAGCCTAGAAATGTAGAACATTTAACATCCTCTATATCTTCCATTCAGTCAACGCGGCTCGGTTGAACATAAATTCCGAGCCGTGAACGTCAGGCTATGTCCACGTCAATCAACCAGAATAACTTATAAAGATTCGCCTCGACCTTCTCAACGAGACAAGATGCGACGACCCAGATCACTTCACTGTAACGATAAAATGTTGATTATATCACTTATGGTTCAACAACGCATGCCAAACGCTAGCATTAACAATTCTTCCAACCTTTTTGGTAAATAGGATTGAAGTAAAAAAAAAAAATATTTTTGTTTACACTTATTTCTGCAACAGGTACACACTTCCGGGGAATCCCCCGATGCTCATAAATACGATAAAACATTATCACGAATACTCTAAAAACCCGGACCGCCGTTCGAGAGCACCCGTTCCAGCTCGGGGTAAAGTACTCCCTGCAACTGGAACAGGTAAATATGCGAATTCGAACGCACCAGTAAATAGTCTATCATACTGTAGTGATACGGAATCTGATTCCACACAGTGTTGATTTTCCATGGACCTGGAAAAGATCCCCAAACAGTAGTGATATTTAGCGGTTAAATTAAATAGTCATATAATAATCATCAATATAAGTATTTTATTACTTTCCAAAGTGTGATTTACTGGGATTTCCGGGTTTGGTTATTAACGATAACTTCACAAGTGAATTATGCAATCAACAATTGTGTCATGTATCCGTGCGCGCAAACGAAGACGCTTTGCCGTGGATGTAATGGGGACTTCATTGTTTTTTTAACCCTTTACCTAACATGAAAAGCAGACGACACTTGAATAACAATTATTTTCATTTTTTGTCTCAAAAACATAGATTTTGACCACTCATTGGAACGAGCTCGACGAGCTCGTTCCAATGAGGGGTCAAAACCTATGTTTTAGAGACAAAAAATGAAAAAAGTAATGAAAATTAATTGACGAGTTATGAGAATAGCGCTGGCCGTTTTTTGGCGTTACGTTAGGTAAAGGGTTAAATAATATAATTATCGTTAATAATGAAAAGTAATAATTAGAGTAATCGCTTGACTGGACTGGTTACGTGAAATAATTCATTCGAGGCGAGGGACTATATTGTAAAACACTCGTGCGCATTCGCGCACTCGTGTTTGTACAACGTCCCTCACCTCCCATGAATTATTTTCACGTAACCAGTCCAGTCAAGCGATTACTCTCTGTCTATTATCTTACTTTTTTTAATTACCTTCCATTTTAACAACAGTAAATATTCAAAGGCTATTGTTTATTTATCTGAGGGGAACTGTCGCCTTCAGTTTCGGATACCAACTTCTAGTTCTCGAATTGCTTGTTTGCGTCTGAGCATTGAATACAGTATGAGCTACAAGTATATCCTGTGATTCATATAGTTTGACGCGGTAAATTTTCAAGTTTCTTAAATCGAACTTATCTTCAGATTTTGAGCTTTGATTATTGCCTTTTCATATTTGTCGTCCTGTACATGTAAATATTATAGCCTAAGGCTACACCATGATCGGCTGTCTCCACGCTATAACTGTGTTAGTACTGGTATGTTGCCAAAGTTGGTCAGACAGTTGCTTGAGAAAAATGTTTATCATTCCTCATAGTATATTTCAGAAGTGCTGGATAGCGGTTTGGCGATTTTTTCCGCTTTTATTTCATCGTGTTTTGTAACTACTATTTTATTAAAAACATAACCAAATTAACAAAAACAAATCACTTTTGATACATCACTTTAGAGCACCAAAATGCCCAAACTCTGAATTGATCTAGACAATTTGAACTTCTGTCGTTGAGTTGCCTAAGTAGAAAAACACATTTGAATCAACATTTAAGTCACAATAAATAGCTTTATGGCATGTCATCCAAATATATTACCTGAAATGAATGCGTTCACATCGACCCATGTAACAAAGCATGCATTGGGACTGTAGCTTACGTCGCGGTGAACTCACTGCATTGGGACTGTAGCTTACGTCGCGTTGAACGCACTGCAGGGTAAAGGCCGTAATGAAGCTTGTTTAACATTTTGCAAAGGAACAAAACATAAATGTAAATCAAAATATCAGTGGGGAGAAGAGACAAATTCTTACTCAAATCTAAATTGTTCGCATACCATTAAACAACTGTCCATTCTAGCACTTTATTCTACAAACCTTTACCGAATAGAAGTTCCAACTCTCGAATATTTCACAAACCTTCAACAAAATGTATTCTTAGCTTTCAACTTCTGTCCATAACGAGCTTATTTAGATCGTACAGGTGTGTGGTTAGTGACTGTGGTTTAGAAGGAAAAAGTAAACCTTAACTCCATGCATGCTGCTGGTGGATATTCCTACGCAGAACAGATTTCTCTTGTTAGTGAAATAGTATTATTTAGGCATATTTAACCAAATTTTCCTTATGTAAATTGAATGGATATTTCACCAATGAATTCTCGAGTTAAATTTTAATGAGTTGTTCATCAAATCTAATCACAGCAGCCATGGCAAGATTTGGTAAAAGGTATCTTGATATATTCAACGGGTTAAGAGTTAAAATGATGTCAGTGTATAACTCCGTGCGTATTTAACTAGTTTGGTTTAGAAAAGCTAAGCATACATATATGAAGGACACGATGTTACGGATTTGCTTGTATGTCTCATATACAATTAAAACTAGAAGTCCTGTCGTGAAATGCGCACAAATAGCACGTCGATCTGCGCGTTAATCTACGCGTTATGACCACCGTAAGGCTACCAGATTCTGAACACATGGCCTGTGCACAGGCAATATTTCAGCCAATGGACCTCCGGGTAACCCGGAGGTCAGTTGGCAGAAACATTGCCTGTGTTTGCAACGAGTAACCGGGAGAACCTGTCGTGCTTTGGATACCATTCAATATGGCAATTGCGCGCAATTCCTACGCGCAAGTAAGCCCAAATAGGCGCCCAATTCGTGATAAGACTTCTAGTTTAACTGTAGGGACTAAGACTTAGAGCCAGGATTATAAGGCCAGGATTATAGGGCTAAACCTGGAGATCCAAGGACAGTCCTATGGTACTTTATGTAGTAAATTTTTTGGCTCTATAATTTAGTCCTCACAGTGTCCGTTTCTACTACCAGCAGTGTCAAGGAGAGAGGAGTACATTTCTTGGCCTCCGATTTTACATTTTTCTTCTATTCTCGCTACAAAGAATATTTACATTATGTTAAAATCCCTTTAAAAGGTTCGTCAGAAACACATTTTGGTTGTATAGATATAACGTCCACAATCCTCATCGTGTTAACATTGATAAGCACGTAAAAAGGCCGTGAAGGTTTTCGATTTTCTTTCACCGCACTAAGATAGTGGCACACGACCACCTTAAGCTCCCCGCCATCAAGCATATTCCTTTGTACCCTGGTGGTATCTTCCATGTCGGTCCAATGGCAGGAATTGGAAGAGTCCATATTCATTATTTGGAGTAGACCAATGGGCTGCACGTTGAAAATATTAATTGGTCTACCTCATACATTCACTCAGCAGCCATCCTACTTAATGAAATTATGACGTATCATGTTCCCGGGCCGGGAAAACGGCCGCTCGTGTTAAAGGGTTAATGTTCACATAACTTAACGTATCATCGAAATCCACCTTCTTCTATACATGAAGATCATCGTTTAAATTTAACTCTTTTTCTTCCATAAAAAAACGAAAAAGAACGAACTTCTTCCTCGTGAGGTCACACGCTATGCCTTGGACTGAATATAATTTGTTTAATCATTGGAGCCAAGTATTGGAAATATCTTCCGCTCCTTTTTGGTGAAGGTACAAGTTCGAATTATTATTTTCACATCTGGAACGTCTGTTGGTAAAGAGAGGGTCCACAAAACTTAGTTGCTGCCAATACTTTAAATCTTTCTGATTTGTACCTTCCAGAATTGCATTTTCTGTCGATTTATAGAAATGACTGATGTTAATTATGAGCATTTAACCCTTTAATGCAACGCGCACGATATCTGTTTTTTTCTTTCAATGTATTTTTTTCTCCATTTTTTCAGAAATACATATAATATGATCCATCCATCGCACAAGCTCGATGAGCTCGTTTCAAATAGGCCAAATGATCTGTTTTTTTTTTGTTAAATTGTTATCAGCGGCTCAGTTTATAAATTACGCAGGTGGATGCGCTCGATTCGTTAGGTAAAAGGTTAATTGTTGGTAAATAGCGACTTATTATGAAACTCAAGTGATGTCCAATCTCCTACAAACATGAATATATACACAAATCTCGAAAAACAATGTTTTATACCCTTTCGCGACTCGGCCAAACCGGCCCCCAGACTTGGGATTATTGGGATTAATTTTGGGATCATCTCGTCCGTTAGATAAAGGTATAAAAGTCACATTCATTTGGATTGTCAGGAAAGTCAAGATTTATCTTCCCAGCTTCAGAACATGGGATATATCGTGGAACAAAATTTGTGCATTTTTCCCATTGAAAAATTGGACCAATTTCACGACCACGCCAGCACCCTTGTATTCTGCCATGTCGCTGACCAGTCCGATACTAGACGTTGAAGAACTCTCTGCGTCATCTGGATTATTACTGGCAATGTCATCTGAACGTCCAGCACTCATAGTAGTGTCATGTGTGTCAGCTTGATTTGAGCCAGACTGAGCCGAAGATTCCTGTTCCTCGTTGCTATCATTAGTCATATTCGTCCGTGGAATTACTGTGATTCTGGTGCAATTTGAGATAAAACTGTCGCCAATCAACTAAAGGGAAACAACTCTAAATTCATTCGGGCATGAAATTACTTCTATGGACTGATAGAGATAGCACACGTGGACTGAGGTAAGAGTAGATGCAAAACAGTGCCATCGGCGCGCAGCCCGCCGACGGGTTTGTTTTGTCAGTTTACCACTGGCGAGGCGCGCGCCGACAAGGCACGAAGGGTTTAAAACTTATAGTCACTATTTTCACGACCAAAGCAATTCACCACTATTTCCACGACCAAAACAATTATGTTTCTCCACCATCTCCTCCTTCTCCACGAGCTTCCGAGCCTGTATTGACAATCTCTCCGAAAACAGGAATCAATGCATGTGGTACATGCGTCGCGCTGAACAATCTATTAATAGACTGAGTATCTGGTAGTTCGGACGACCTAATTTCTCTGGATTCTTCCCAACGCCCCTCTCTAAATAACACACGCCTCCATTGCATATCCCGCAGATAATACGTTATTTTTGTGTTTGTTTTCATTCAAATTGTGTCGCCATTTTTGTCTGAACCATCCTACAACTAATATCAGGTTTTTGTCAAAGTTCTTCTATGATAGGTGGCAACACCAGGTTGTCTTACGAATATATATTGGAACTTCATTGATCAAGCTGTTAACCCCTCAGAACATTATATTAATTATTCTTCGAAATCAGTATGATGTAAATGCAAAGACGTGTATCGTTTCCTGGATGGAGTACTATTTACAAATCACATGCCACAGTGGACACCGATGTATGAATATCTACTACTCATATGAAATTACCTGACGAGATACAAGATACACTACTGTCACTCAATGGTTATCCAAGTAGGAAAGAGCAACATTCTCATAGGAGTGGATTTTAAAAGAACAACGAAATCACCAAAGTCCTTTGGTGAGACGTCGTACCTTTCGGGGATGGACTTCCTCCCACACCTGTCACCTTCCAAGTGACATGGATCTTCTGGTTGAAGACTGAACAAACGGAATCCCTAAAGAATGAAAAGGGAAGAAGAAGAGAATGAAGGAACCATCGGCCAGACGCCGTGTTGCCTGTGAGCTGTCGCAGTTCCTAGAGAGGAACAGGACGGAAAGAGAAGAGGAGGAAGAATGGGACATCTGAATTCTGAACGACCCAGGTCCAGCCCGGCACAATCTTCATAGAGAGGCAATCGGAGGACGTCGGATCGCCTGGAGATAGGTCAATCTTCAGCCCAACTGAAAGTGGGATGGAGGAGAGAAATGTATTTTTCAGTGCGCGATACGGTTCCCGACTCCCACAGAATCAACTTCTCTGAAACAGAGCCCTGTACATGCAACGGAGAGTCTGGATATCTAGGCTACCATAGACTAACATAGACTTCACTGAGGGAAAAACAGAGAGAATTTAGGGAACTCTAGAAACAGCGAGAACAAGAACTGGAAACGGCTACTTGACGAAGTCATCAGGTATGATAGAGATAGAGCGTCTTCAATGCCTCTAGAGGAAGGATTTTTTTTTTGCCTTATTTAGAGCGTACAGTACGTGGAGAGTGGATTGTAACTAAATTACCCGCGGAGTGGAGTTATCACCCAAACAATAATTTTCAAATTTTGTATATATCGACTAAAAACACAAGCAATGTTTCAGCCAATGGACCTCCGGGTTTAACCCGGAGGTCCATTGGCTGAAACTTTGCTTGTGCTTGTTATGCTTTGCAACAAATTTGAAATAATTGCATGGGTGGAATCTTCACTCTGCGGGTGATTTAGTGGTAATACACTCTCCACGTACTGTAGTTGATACGGGTAACCTTAGAGCATAACTGAGTAATATGATATTTAAAAGATAGTTTATCGTCGAGGTTTATTGCTAAGAACATTAGAGACTTATCGTATTCATCAGATCCCACCTTATTTATTTCTCGATTGTTTATAAATACGCTATTTGCAGTCGATCTGCCAATGATTCCCCTCGTGACAATGTAGTTTGTTTTCTTGGTATTCAGCGCCAATTGATTTACACAACTCCATTCAAATATTTTTCGAACTCATCACCAGTATGACTGGCCAATTTATTCATGTCTGCTTCGGATGAGTATACCGTAGTATAATCGGCAAAAGACAGGAGATTTAGTGAAGTTGATTCACTGATGTCATTTATGTACAATAGAAACAAAATGGGGCCTAAAACAGAGCCTTGGGGAACATCACATCTTATGTTTGCAAGGTCAGAATTTTGACCACCATAACCCACAGACTGTTGTCTATCTAAAAGACAGCGTTTGAACCAATAATAAGGTATGCCCCTAAAGCCATACCACTCAAGATTTTGCAACAAAATGTCGTGATTTTTTGTGTTAAATGCTTTTGAGAGATCGATAAATACGGTTAGTGTATTTTCTTTTCGTTTATTTTCTGCTTCCGCCACATATTTCAAAAACTGTAGTAAAGGATGGAAAGTGGAATGTATTTTACGAAATCCATATTGCTGTTCACATATAATGTGAAATTTGTTTAGGAAGCTTATTAATCTAGCGGATACAACTTTTTCTAAAATTTTAGAAAAGGTCGGTATAATACTAATTGGCCTGTAATTAGTGAACAAATGTTCATCTCCTCTTTTGAATACCGGTATTACTTTTGCAAGCTTCATTTTCTCGGGCACTGAACCCTGAGCAAATGAACCATTTATGATGCGGGCAAGAAGGACGGCAATAAGATTAACTGTGTTCTTGAGAAGACTAGACGTGATGCTATCGCAATCTTCACTCATCTTCGGTTTCATGCAGTTAACTTTATTATTAATTTCCGCAGGAAAGGAGGGCTCGGAAAAAAAATATTCGGGAAATGTCTTCTCACATAATCTAGGATTGGTCTGTTTGAATTGGGTATTTGCTCGCTAGTTTCTCTTCCAATGTTAGCAAAACAGTATTGAATTCCTTAGCAATTTGGATGGGTTCACTTATTTCGTTATTATTCAGAGTGAAAAAAGATGGAAGTTTATGCCTCCTTTTGGACGTATTTATGATATCGCTTAGAATTTTCCAGGTAGCTCGCATATTGTGTTTGTGTTCATCGAATATCTTTTTAAAATACATGGATTTACATTGTTTTTTTAATCCTATTATATATCCTACAATAATTTTTATAGTTTAGCTTATTTCTCTCATTAGGGCATTTTAGCATTTTGAGATGAAAATTCTTTTAGTATTAGATGAATTTATAATGCCATTGGTCACTCAGGGCTGTCGCCTGAGACTTCTTTTACTGGGTTTGAACGCATGTAAGTAAATGTCGATAAATTTGTTGTAACTCAGATTTGGGCAGTTTTCCTCCGTAACAACAGAAAAGTCGCACTCAGCCAAAAGTGATTCGAAATAATCCATATTTTGAGGATTTATTTTTCTTCTGGGCGGAATATAAACGTCATCTTCTTTCACGTTGTGAGATTCTAATAAAATGTACCAAAGTGGTCTGAGATATCAATTAATACAATACCAGAGAATGAAGTGCACTGTGTATGATTCGAAAAAATATGGTCAATGATAGTGTGTGATTGAGGAGGGGTTACTCTCGTAGGTTTCGTAACGGAAGGTAAAAGCCCATGGCTAAACATCAGGTCAATGAATTCTCCAGTTTTGGCATGGGAATCCATTTTTAGAAGATCAATATTGAGGTCTCCCATAATATAGGCTAATGTTTTTTCTTGATTCAAAGTGTCGGTTATTAGATTTAACTTAGACAGGAACAGGTCAATATCTGCCTTGGGAGGGGTATTTGGTCTATAGATAACTCCGATTATTCTCTTAGATTTATCTAGTTCTATAAAAAGTGATTCACAGACATGAGAGATAAAGACAGACAGGTCGTATCGAATTTTTTATTCAATATCATCCTTAATGAAAAGTCCTAGCCCACCTCTGCCATCATCATTTTCGGGTCGATTTCTTTATTTAGTGTATGATAGCCTGGGAGAGTGTACGAGATATTGTTGGGAATATGAAATAGCTCAGTCAGCCCAATCACATCAAAGGTATTCCTAGACTCTAGCAAACTGAATAATAGTTCATTTAACCCATCCCAATGAGCACTGAGGCTTTGACAATTTATGTGAAACAGGGAGAACGTGCTATTTAAAGAAGTAAATGTGGCTTGAAAATAATCGGAGGAATAATACAGGCATAGGCGCCCGTCTTCCTTGAATGGGGACTCATCTTCACCTCTGCATTAACCCTTTACCTAACATGAAAAGCAGACGACACTTGCAAAAAAAATTCTTGAATAACTAATTTTTTTCATTTTTTGTCTCAAAAACATAGGTTATGACCCCTCGTTGAAACGAGCTCGACGAGCTCATTCCAACGAAGGGTCATAACCTATGTTTTTGAGACAACAAATGAAAATATTTTGAAAATTAATTGGCGATTTTTGAGAATAGCGCTGGCCGGTTTTGACTGTTACGTTGGGTAAAGGGTTAAAATTCCTTTCGTTATATTCTTTGATAAAATCAAATTCTGAGTGCATCCGGATCTCGCCAGTTACTAGAAATCCAGTCTGTCCAAGATTTGCAGATTGCACCATAAAATTTGCCTACGAGAGTACTATTACATAAGCAGAAGTATCTAAAAAGATTTGGACTACGCCATGGCCAGACTCATCCTGCTCATCATCCTCATGACAAACTTCGTTGGATATACATAAACGAATTTAGATGTTTATGATCATTTTCTAGAAGATGGATCAAAGATAACTTGATGTGTTGGGCGTAGTCCAGTTGTGTCAGGCAGAGTTCAAGTGGTGGAATGTTTAATTACAATCTAAAACAGACATAGGTGTAAGGAAACTTCATAGCACTTATTAAGTTTCCTAACTATTGCTGATTGGCTTTCAATGTACATTAACCCCTTTTCATGGGCTAGCTAGCTGACTGAACTCATAGAAAGCCACTAGAATGAATGTATGAATGAATGAATGAATGGATGAAGTGGAGTTGAAGTCATCAGAAGTTATTTGCGTTGAATAAATTGAATTTGATCTGAATTATTAAAAGGGTGAATTAAATAGGTGAAGTAAACAAATAAATAGAACGATCAAAATGAATGAATGAAGAAAATGAGTGACTTGAACGAATAATTGACCGAGAGAATTGATGAATGTAATGAACAACTCGATTGGAGGAATGAGGTAAACTGAATAAAATGATTGAACTGACTGAATTGAATTAAACTGAGCCAACGGATAGAACGAATGATTGAGTTTGATCAGTGAAATGAACGACTACACGAACTGGGTAGAAGTCTTTACCTGAAATTCACTTGACTTGGAATTTACCTTACAAGCCTTGATATCGACTTGATTTAACCTAAAATGGACTTGACATGGCTTAACCCGACTTAACATCGCCTTGACTTGAAGTAAATGTGACTTGATTTCAACTTGGCTCTAACATGAAAGTGACTAGCCATCAATTTGAAATCAACATGACTTAGACTTATAATCAGCATAAAACCAATTTGAATCAAACTTGAAATGACTAGAAGTCAGCTTGACTTATCTTTACTTGAGTTGAACTTGACTAGTCTTGATTGGAACTCGACTTGACCTAACTTGAAATCGACTTCGCTTGACTAAAAGACGACTTGAACGTGAAATCGACTTGACGTGCCATGAAATCTACTAGACTTCGACTTGGAATTGACTTGAAATCACTTACCTTTGACTTGAAATCAACTTGAAATCGACTTATAATCAACATGAAATCGACAGGACTTGACTGCGACGTGGTAAATGACATGTTAATCGACATGACTTAACTTGACTTCGATTTAATAATCAACTTGATAATCGATTTTATTAGACTTGACTTGAAACTGACTTGACTTTGAGTTGAAACGATTTGACTTCAACTTGAGATTGACTTGACGTCGTTTAACTTTGACTTCACTTGAAACTGACTTGACTTTTAATTAAAACGATTTGATTTCGACTTGAGATTGACTTGACGTCCATTTAACTTTGACTTGAAGTTGACCTGAGTTTGATTTAACTTCAACTGGAAATTGACTTTGCTTCGACTTGAAGTCAGCTTGACTTCGACTTGGAATCATTAAAATTAACTTGAATTAAACATGCCTGGGCTTGAAATCGATTTTTCTTGACTGTGACGAAATAATCGACTTGTTCTACGACTTGAGTTGACTTGACTTGAATTTAACTTGATAATCAACGTGACTTGACTTGACTTGGAACTGATTTGATTTTGATAAAACATTTACTTGACTTCAACTTCAATTCGACGTGAAGTTGACTTGATTTCCACTTGACTTCGACTTGAAAAAGACTTGTCTTTAACTTGCTATCAACGTGATTTAGACTTGAAATCAACTTGCAATCGACAAGAAATCAATCTGAAATTGACTTTGCTGTTCTTGAAATCGACTTGAGGTTGACTTGATGTTGACATGCCTTCGCCTTGAAATAGACTCGAATTCGATTTGAAACTTTACTTGAATTTGATGATGTCTTGAATTCAGTTTGACTTTGACTTGAAATCAACTTGCAATTGACTTGTAATCATTCTGAAGTCGACTGGACTGGGCTTTAAATCGACTTAACTTACTTTGACTTGATACTCGACTGGCTAATCGACTTGACTTGACTTAAAGTGACTTCGACTTAATAACTGACTTGATAATCAATTTGATGTGGCTTGAAATCAAGTTGACTAAGACCTGAGATCGACTAGACTGTACTTGGAAATTACTTGACTTCAACTTGAAATTGACTTGAATTTAGCTTGAAGTCAACGAGACTTCGACTTGAAATCGACTTGAAATCGACTTGAACCAACTTGAAATCGACTAGAAGTCAAATTGAACTCGAATTTATAGTCAATTTGTTAATCGACTTGACTTGCTTTGACTAACTTAGACTTGATAACAGACTTGATAACAGACTTGACTTATCTTGACTTGACTTGAACTCAACTTGTCTTAACTTGCAATCGACTTGACTCAACATCAAATCGACTTGATTACAACATCAAATCGACTTGCCATTGGCTTGAAGTTGATTTGAACTGAAAACGACTTCACATCAACATGAAATCGACTTCAAGTCAACTTGAAATCGACTTCAGTCAACTTGAAGTCGCCTTGACTTTGGCAGAAATTGACTTTTGATCAACTTGACCTAAACTTGATAATCGACTTGAAATCGACTAGCAATCAACAAGAAATCGCCTTAACTGGGCTGGAAGTCGACTTGACTAGACTTTGACCTGATAATGGACTTGTTGATCGACTAAGGTTCACATGACTTGACTTCGACTCAATAATAGACTTGACTTGGGGTGACTGGACTTTATTTGAAATTGGCTTGACTTCGATTGGATTGCGACTTGAAATTGACATAATATTAATACGAAATCAATTTGACCTCGACTTGAAGTCAACTCAAAATCAAATCGACTTGAACTTGAAATCGATGTGAATTCAACTTGAAATCGACTTGACTGGGTTTAAAATCGACTTATCTTCGACTTGAAGTTGACTTGACTCCCACTCGAAATCGACCTGACTTCGACTTGGAATTGGCAAATAAATCAACTTGATATTGATTAGAGTTAACTTGACCTTGACTTGAAATCAAATTGAAATCGATTTAAAATCAGCACGAAATCGACTTGACTTCGAATTGACAATCGACTTGTTACTCGACGTGACTTAACTTGACTTCAATATGACAGCAGATTTGACTTGACATGCAATGACTTGACTTTAACATAAAATTAACTTAACTTCAACTTGAAACTGACGTGACTTCAAATCAAAATTAACTTGACCTCAACTTCAGATCAACCTGACTTTGACTTGAAGTCAACCTGAAATCAATTTGAAGTCAAATTGGGAGCGACTTGACTAGGCTTGAAATCGACTTACCTTCAGCTTGAAGTTGACATGACCTCGACATGAAATCAACTTGACTTCGACCTGAACCTGACATGACTTCAAATTTAAGTTGATTAGACGTTGACTTGTAGTCAACATGACTCCAACTTGAAATCAACTTGAAATCGACTTGTACTCGACTTGGTTGGACTTGAAATCGACTATTCTTAGCATCGACTGATAATAGATTTGTTAGACTTGACTAAGATGTGATGATCGGTTGAAAACGAATTGACTTGAGGTTGACCTGACTTTAATTCAACTTGACCTCAACTTGGCCTCGACTTGAATTCAACGTGGCTTCGACTTAAATCAACTTGAAGTCGACTTGAAGTAAACTTGAAGTCCCTTTGAAATCGACACGACTTGATGGTCGGTTGATCATTGACTTGAAATCAACCCTGCTTTGACTTGAGATTGACCTGACCTGACCTCAATTCGACCTCGATTCGAACTCAACCGGACCTCGACCTCAAATCAAATTGAATTCAACTCGAAGTCAACTTGAAATCCATCAGATAACGTAGACCCAACACGAACCTGAAATTGACGGTCCTTTAAAAAAAATTCTTTAAAAAGAGGCATATGCCCTCTCAACTCCACGTTAAAAAGATCTTTTTAAAATCCCGTACGTCCTAGTTTTATCGTATGCCTTCTCCAGATCAAAGAAGATGGTGACCACATGTTATGTTCTGGTGAAGGCATTCCTCATAAATGTTTGAAGGCTAACCAAATGATCCACAGTACTTTCCTGGCTTCTGAAACCACACTGAACATTCGCAAGTAGACTGTTCGATTCCCGAAACCAGACAAGTCGATCATTGACCATTGTTTCCATAGTTTTACACAGACAACTTGTTAATGCAATGGGTCGATAATTGCTCGGGTTGCTGTGATCTTTATCAGGCTTGCTTTGGAATGGGAAAACATAATGATTTTCGCCAGGAAGGAGGAAACACTGGCCAGTCTTCCATATTTCGTAAAAAAATGCCAATAAAAGTTCAAGTGAAGTTTGTGGCAGATGTTTTAAAATTCTGTAGTGTATATCATCGGGACCAGTGACTTGACTCTTTCATAGAGAAAGGATCGTTGCAAACCTCTAAATTATTTAAGGTAAATGTAATATTTTGTTTTTCCTGCTGTTTTTTTAATTTTAATGAATTCTGGATTACAATTTTCAGACGAGGAATGTTTAGAAAATGTGGAAGCCAATTTGTCTGATATTTGATTTTTCGATGTAATTAGTGTGTTGCTATCTTCCAGGTGTTGTACAGTTGGTTTCTCTTTTCCTTTATTTTTTAATAATTTTCTGAACTTTGTGATGGGGTGTGTTGGTTAAGCTTTGAAACATAAGTTTCCCAAGAACATTTCTTTTTTTTTGTTTTCTGACTCGTCTTGTTTTTTTTATACGTTTGTTCAAATTATGTGAGGTTGGTGACATATTAACCCTTTACCCAACGAATCGGCCGCATCCGCCCGCGTAATATCCAAATTCAGCAGTTGAAAAAATATTTTTCAAAAAAAATTCAACAAAACCATATCATGTGACTCCTCGTTGGAACGTGCTCGTTCCAACGAGGGGTCACATGATATGGTTTTGTTGAAATTTTTTGAAAAAATTATATTTAAAATAATAAATTTTGGTATCGTCTGCGTTGGGTAAAGGGTTAAATTCCCGTTTGGTTTTCTTGCTATCTTTTATAACCTGTTTGCAGTCAGTATCAAACCATGGTTTTGTGAAACGTTCTGGATTTGTCGTGGTTTTATAAATGACTGGTTTTACAATGTCAAGCAACTCTTTAGTGAAATGTTCTATTTGGTTAGCACTTTTCTCAAATTTCTCTCGAGTGAGGCGATCAGAACAAGCGATGAGAAAGTGTCACAGTCATCCTTTTTTAAAGTTCCACTGGGACACCCTCTCATCGTCCGCCGGAACTAGACTCACCATTGGAAAGTGTTAGATCCCGAACAAGTCATCTTCTACCTTTCATGAAAAATCTAGGAAGATAGAAGGGCATGCAATTGTAAGATGAATTGAAGTTTAAGAATCAGATGAGGGTAAGTGTCTGACCGATCATTGAACAAACACAAGACATCTTTTGTAAAGAATCCTTCTACTGTTTTGCCTTGTGGGTCTTCTTTGTTACCGAAATCACCCCAAAGGGGACTATGAGCATCAAAAATAAAATGTAGAGAGTTGGGAGATGGTGAATTAGTTGCTCAAGATTATTCAGCTTTGGGGCTTCACTTTGTGAAACCTAAAGAGAAAATAATGTAATTGTCTTTTTTAAGGTTATAAGGTAAGGCGTACTGCTACAACCTGTAAATTTGAATACAAAGATACAGAACTGTGAATAATGTCGTATGCAGCAAAGACGGGCGTTCCAGGAATATAAAGATTATTTTAATCTGCTCAAGCATTATATATAATGCTTTGAAGCTGAATGATCTTGAGTCTCGGGTTTCTTTAGAAAAACATTCCTCAGGTAAAATTCAGCAGGCATATCTTTTTGGCTTAGAAGACCCAGTTCATTAAAATTCGAACTAAAGCGTCGACAATTCCATTGTATTGTATCGTTTTTGATTATACTATCCATATTTGATTGGAGGTTTAGCTGGTTGGCGGATGGGTGAAATAGCCTCGTTAGCTTCTTAGGCGATTTGTGTTTTGGCGACCTATTCTGAGAGGCACTCGAGCAAAAGGGCCCGAGCGTTTCGTCGATGCACTCACCAACTTCCATGAGTTCAAGGCCTTCCAACCTATTGTGGGTCACAGAGGCTTGAAGAGCCTTAGGAGTTTTGTCAGAAAACTGTTTTAGCATTCCATTTTCTTTTTGTTGTTTTTTTCCTTGATTCTTCCATTCTGACTAAGATTGTGATCAGTTGGTTTCGGCTTTGTTTGGTCATTTTTGTTTTGTGCTGATCTTGCTTCCTTTACATTTTTTCTATTCTGGTTAACCCTTTACCTAACATGAAAAGCAGACGACACTTGCAAAAATAATTCTTGAATAACTATTTTTTTTCAATTTTTGTCTCAAAAACATAGGTTATGACCCCTCGTTGGAACGAGCTCAACGAGCTCGTTCCAACGAGGGGTCATAACCTATGTTTTTGAGACAAACAATGAAAAAATAATGAAAATTAATTGGCGATATTTGAGAATAGCTTATTGCTTATTTGTTTCCTACTGCTGTGTGAGTAGTTGATGGTGTTTGGGTCAATTTTGGTTAAGTTTCGCTTGACTGTTCTATTGTGACAGCTTGCACTGAAGATGGCATTGTGCCTTTAATACAAGTACATTGTGTTTGGCAACTCACTGTTACTATGGTACTTTTTGTAATAATGTTGCTGCATATGATCGCGATGATGTATTCATGCCAGGCATCGATGTTACTATCTCTCTGGCCTCTTTGAAACTAATCTGTTTTTGACATTTGATTTGTTTTAATTTGTTCTTCTTTTTGTCAAACAGGGCAGTATTTTAACACTGCTACATGGCTGCCCTGGCAATTGCAACCTTTAATAGTGTTTGTACGGGTGTCTTGATGTTCCTAACCACACTCGAAGCATGTAGTGTTCCCTCTCCAGTTGACCAAACTTTTGACATTTGAAGCATCGAGGTGGATTTAAAATGCACAAATCCACTCCGATGTTCATATAACCAACTTTAAATGATTTAGGTGGCCGAGAAGAATCAAAAGTTAGTATATATTTGTATTTATTTTTGTATCAACTCTTTTACTTTCTATGTGTTTGACATCGCTGATATCTTATGGTTGAAGTTCCTTTCGTATTTCCAGTACGTCGATTCCAACTAATTCCCCTGTTCGAATTACGCGTCTGCTGTTGGTGATGGATTTTATGTGGGAAGGTATTTACATTCATATCCGCCAGTGTATCAGTGTTAAGTAAATTTATTGTCTGTTGTTCTTTGAAACATACAACTATTAATGCACCAGATCGTAGCTTTTTAACATTTTATTGGTACCAGTTATTCCCGTAATGGCTTTCTCCGACATACAAGGATTAATGATGGATGCCTGTTTTTCTCATCAGCCGCATAAATAATAATGATTTTTGGCCAGCTTTGTGGTTTTGGAACATCTTGATCAGTGTTAGAGTTCGAAGAGAAGTCTCGACCACATTTTTGTTTTTTGTTTTTGGTATTTTTGGTATTATTTATTTATCGTATTTCATAATTCCATGACTCCCACTCTTACTACGAGCCCAACTTAGGTGGTTGCCTTGCGGATATCCATCAAACAGCATCAAGTGTACATGGAAAGCATACTCGGCCAGGATAAATTCATACGCATACCGCTGACCGATTGACCCGAGGGTGTGGGCTGTGCCAGTTTTCAGAAGTTCATCTCTGAATCAGTCATTTAGCGACACAATTGAAAGTCAATGTGTTACTCACAACAAAATCAGGCAGTGCAATAAAAAGGAAGATGATCAATAATCTAAAATTCGTTAAAATTTAGTATACGATGACAATGATAAAATTGAGGTAAATGAAATAACTGATTAAATGACCACCAAATCCCCCTCGGATAGGACACCCTTTTTGGGGCTCCTGATTGACTAAACCGGATCCATCTGACCATCCGTCTACTCCCAAAGTTAGGACCAAAGCAGTGTAATGGACAGGTATATTCAAAAAGAAGACTGTCCACACCGAGGCCACATTTGTCCTGAACTGCCAGGATTCCTACCTCCGAGGCTTTCCTCGCGGAAGAACAAGGTGCCTATAGGGTGTTAATCACAGGATAATACCATTTTGGTCCAGGGTTGCGTATTTGGATAGACCGCAGTAGACCTGCTCAATACAGCAAATCTTCCAGCTTGAAACCAACAAACCTGCCTAATTGAGCAGGCCGCCACCTGAGCCCGGCCTAGTAGGGGCTGGCCACCCCACCCGCCCACACCAGGCAAGACATTAACTGGTGATATACTAAACAAAATTACTCAAATAAAAACATTTGCTGATCAACCTAGATGGCGACTTGTTAATGGATTATATTTCGAAAAACTTCAAAGAAAACTTCTAGAAATGCTCTATGTAACTAACTGGTGGAGGCTGTGGTTGCATTGGCGGATCCACCGGCGTTTAAAAATAAGGATACATAGAGATTTAAATCATCCTCCATCCTTCGCATCACACTGTTTGTTAAAATCATCAAATTCCGTCCCAACAGAAATTGCCAGTAATATTAATCTCACTTGAAAACTATTTTTCCATTGATAGATATTTTAGTAATTTTGTGTCTACCATTGTGGATGCCAGGGATTGGATTGTGAAAGATTCGGCAATATCAAATTCTCACCCTGTAAGTACTTGCTTTCAAATTTTGTGTTTTATATTGTACACTCTTATATTGTTCACTTCATTTATCCGTTATCCTAACACAGGAAAGGTTAGTTTTTGTTTCTCTTACAAGTAGGTGGGGTGGGGAGGGGGCTGCACAAACTTACACTCCACTGTAAGAGGGTGTGTGGATTTGTAGTGAAAGTAAACAATGCATTTTGAGCTGCCTTGCAACTGTTTTTCTTATATAGTAATGTATATACGTTATTTAGATTCTAAAATACACAGAAAGCATACCTGGGTACAGATAGTACAACAGTTAAGTGTTAGCCTTAGTAAGCAAGCTTCTTGTGGTGTGAACTACGGGATATTTTCTCCAGAGTTTGCGTTACCGGTTCAGGGCGAAGGACTTCTTTATACAACATGTCTTTGCATTCCCCTCGAATGCGAATTTTGTTGAATATTTAAGTTTCATATCGTAGGCTGGAGTGACGTGCATGACTGAGGCATCAGAATAGAACTTACACTTCGATTAAAAACGGCGTAAACAGGCGCGTCGGGAAGATGATTGATGGGGGTGTGGAGGGGTCCACTTGATTCCTCCCGACTGTATTGGCTCAAGTCCCGACTGACTAATGTTCCAACTACACCATCAAGGTATGCCTTCGTCGAAGGCATGCCTTGATAATGTAGTTGGAATATTAGCCAGTCGGGATTTTAGTTAACAAATTCAAGGCTTCTTGGAAGTTTATTAATTAATTAATTAAATATACATATCGGAGTCGTACTGCAATCTCACTTAATTAGCGCGTACTGTGCTGGTACTCCACATACCTCAATCAGACCGAATCAGGTACTACAGATCTTCTTCCAATTGCCCAACTGTGTGTGAATTTACACCATTCACAACAAGTTTGACAGGAGCTTATCTACATCGGAGCAGGTAGTCTTCCGTTTTTATTGTACATTTAATATTACATTATGTATGTGTGTTAAATCGAGACACAAATACTCATGACCCAGCACATTGGGTTATCTGCGTGGTAAAATTCAATTCAACAAATTATGAATAATAATCTTGAACATATTTTGCCTCAGTATGTAAAATTCAGGGGTGAAGGCTCAAATTTTCATGGAAAAAAGATGCAACATTTGTGTGTGCCCCAAATATGGTGTGACGTGATTGCTCTGTTTGGAAAAAAAACTCCACATGGCGTCTGCAAATGCAGTCAGGCCACAGACAGTGGATACGGATACGGATACGCTATAACGACGAGCAAGGATAGATGACAGCATGGAGGTGCAGTGGCGTTGCAGTAAGCGGTTCTCGTCAGATCACCAAAGTTAATCAACGTCGCGCCCGGTAGTTCTTGGATGGGTGACCGTCTGAGTGATTGAATCGGACCACCGCGTTGTGTCCTTGGGCAAGGCACTTAACTCCGATTGTCCATATGGGGGCACGATGACGCTGTGCACTAAGGCGTACTGTACGTCGATGGTGCGCATGTCTTGTCTGCAACCTATCTGACCATGCCTGTGCTGCAGTGCGGAGTTACGATGCTGTGGAGCTGGCAGCTACTCGTCGTTGCTCGGTGGTTCTCTCCGGGAAATTCGGCTTCCTCCACTCGTAAAACTGTCACCGACGCGATATGACCTTGGCTGTTAAAGTGTCGTTAAGTCTTAATAAATAAATAAATAAATAATAAAAAAATAATTCAGGATTAACTGCCTTGCCCACGGTCACAACGCAGTTACACCATATGGACCTCTCGGGTTGACTTTCAGTCGTAACACCTGAGCAACCGGGCTCCCTGATACTTGTAGATAAATCCTGCTTTGGTGATATATATATGAATGATGTTTGTCACATAATAGTTGTCGAAGTTGAGATCGGATATGTCTTAGATAAAATAATTGTGTATCTTATCGCCTTGCTTTTGTTTCATTTCAAGGTCTTGAAATGAAAAGAAAAATCCACTCCTATGCAATTTCGACAGTGCAGTCCCGACATGAAATAACTCTACCAACAAGTGACGAAATATTTGAACGATCTGTTTATTAGAAATATATCTTATTCGTTTTTGTGGTGATTCGATATTATTGTCCTAAACACAAAGTCACTCGTGGTTTAGAACCTATAAGTAGCAATATGAAGCAGAGAGAGGAAAAGAGACCACCAACTAAATTATTTTGGGAACTAGCAGAACAAACAGAACAAATGTACAAGTTAAACTGTAGTGGAAACGGCTTCTTGATATGGAAGCTTATATAGCTGTGATTGTAAAAATATGATTGGAATCATTTCCCTGTTCATCGTGAAGTTATGTACATGGTTAGGCGATGCCACGTAGTTTAACCATTATTCTCATTTCATTTTCTTCTTGACAGTTTCTCGTGTAGTGGAATAATTAGCATAACCAGTGCTGCTAGACACTCAGCAGCAAAGCCACAATAAAATATGGCATCGAAGTTGGTCGTAACATCCAACAAAAATCCTGAAAATTAAAGAAAGAAGTGTAAATAGAAAAATAAATAGTAGAACACTATTAAAATACTTACAGGAAGAACCTGCCATTCACCAAAACACTCATTTCGATGGCAAAGAAGAAGGACTGTTATATACGTCGCACTACACTGCAAAAAATATAGGTTCTCTTTAGAACCAAAACTGGCTCTAATCTTGTCTCTGCGATGGAACCAGTTCTGTTTAACAGTATTTATTTCAAATCAAATAAATTTACCAAGATTACATTACATTACATTACATCAGACATTTAGTATAGCCCTCAACTTGTACCACTGCCCGAATAATTAGGGACGGGGCCACATTCTATGGCGCTTCACAGAAACATATAATACACATTTAACATATTTAAACATTACACATACATATTTAAAGGATGATAAAGAAGTAAGATTAGCATTCAATTTTAACAGAATATTACATGAACTGAAGTAGATTCAGGAGTAAACTTGGAGCTTATTCAACGCAGTCGCCAAACATATTGAAACAAAGGAGACATGAACAGTTGGCATATCGAACCAGTTTTGGTTCTGTATAGAACCAAAACTGGTTCGATATGCCAACTGTTAATATCTCCTTTGCTTAATAATGATTCGAGGCAACCGCGTATAAGCTCTAAACGTACGGCTGAAACCCCCTCAATTTATGTTTAATTATGATAATATTTAATGTTAATCTTTATAAATTTATTTGATTTGAAATAAATACTGTTTAAATAGGACTGGTTCCATCTCAGGGACAAGATTAGAACCAGTTTTGGTTCTAAAGAGAAACTATATTTTTTGCAATGTACCGTCGACACGAACTCAATCGAATTGGATTCGTTTGAAATTTTTCAAATCTTCGTATGATATATACTGACACGTTACAGTCGAATCGAATTCAATTAAGAATTGAATGCAATTTTTATAATCTTTATTGGAGTATGAACGTGTGGGAATGGGTACAAATTATGTATGAATCCCGAAGGGATTCATACAATTTGTACCCATTCCCACACGTCCATACTCAAATAAAGATTATACAAATTGCATTCAGTTCTTATAATTACATTCCGTAACTGTTTAAACTACTTTTTACCAAACAACAAAGCAGAAAGACGAAATCCAACATGTACGAACGAACGAGGCGAAAAACCACCTTCACATAAAAGACAAAGCGCACAACTCTGAGTTGAGCGCCGGTTTTCGGCATTGACCCAAATTTGTCAAATTGTCGTCTTTCGCAGCGAAACTTGGAATGTTTAAAACAATTTATTTAACATATCAGTAAACTATAATCACCTATGAAACGACAACAAGATCAAGAATAAAATCACTGAATTAATTTCACACTGTCGATTGAAATTTCTTGTAAGTTGTTTGAGATATCACAAATTATTAACTTGAACGTAAATGCGGGTCAATGTTCGACCAAATGTATTCATTGGAAAATGAATTACATTTGGTCATGACTTTTTCATCCAGCTGACCAATGGGAATTGAGTATTTGGACCCAAAACGTATAACTACATTAACAATGTAATGATTTGACGCACGACCCCAGTTCAAAATGTTTGAGTCTACACACAAATCTTATGTAACATCTACACAAGTATTTAACTGTGTACGCGTAAAGAAACACATTATATATACTATAGCTTAATTATACTTGCGCGTACGCTCCACCAACTCTCTGAAGCCAGTTGGAGACATAGTTTAACCTGCATATACAGGCATATTTGTTTGCAATTTATAGTGCTCTAATGGGTTAACATGACGCATAATGTTTTAAATGAAAATAGGGGAGTAGTGTCTGTATAGCTTAGCTGGCTGCCTTCTTACCCCCACCCAAACCAAGGAAGACAAAAACATTTCCCAAATTCGAATTGGATCCGTGTTGAGTATATACGACGCATCATCGCCGATTCGAATTCAATTTCACTGTGAAAATTGTTAAAATTTGTAAATTACGTCACGATATTCGGTGTTTTTCTGATTAGCATATCATTATCATTTTTATCATTTAATTTGCATTTAATTTTAATCGACGGTGATGCGTCTTCTATAATCAACACGGATCTAATTCGAGTTTGGGGACTAGATTCGTCTGGCTGAAACGAAAATTCAACTGAGGTTCGTGTACTCGTGATTAGTGGTTATATACGTCGCACTACTATCGACTTCAATTTAATTAATTGGAATTAACTGAACTGCCTTTGTTACCTTTTGTCCTTTAAGATCAATGGCATATTCGATGCAACTGCGGTTGTCTGGTTTTTGTTTTGTGAGAAAGTGACATCTCAAACCACTTAATGTAATTCATAATAATGGAATTAGAATTAGATTGGGCGCATTTAGGACGTCGCCAATAGATTCAATGCTTCTTGGGGCAGGAAAGCTTTGTTTTTGGAAACGCAGGATTAAACTTTCACTGTAATATGTTTCAAAATTATTGGATAAACTATCAATGCCTGCTTATAATTGGCTCTCCGACCTTAATCTGTTGATTTCTTTTAACAGAAACCGGAAACAAATTTCTCCTTTGGGAATTAGAATTAAACCTCCTATGGAATCCGCCACACTTGACTCAGGTTTGATACAAGAGAACCGTGAACCACATATTCCTCCTTGGTATCGAAGGACACCTATCGTCAATTTAGACCTTGCTTCCTCCCAAACGTCTGAGACAATTCTCTGTAATTCAAACAATAATATACTGAAATCTAGTCTAAATGTAGTATTTATAGAAGGGTCTATACAGATCGATCTAAATATGCTGACAAAGTACCAACTACTGTTGTTACTGGCGATCAGATCACATCAATCAGAACACCAAATAAAAGTTATGTTTTCTCAGCTGCAGTTACAACTGGGCAACTAGCGCTTCAACGCGTTGGGAATATACAGGATAGAAAGTCAATTATCTTTTCAGAACCGCTTTCCTGTTTACTAGCTTTACTCAAACTCAGGTTGAAGAACCTTCTTATTCTGAAACTTCGTGAGAAGTTGACTACTCTTATGTTTACCCAATATGATACCATGTTTTGTTGGTTACATGGGCATGTTGGTATCCCTGGTAACACCAGGGCAAACAGTGATACGAAACAGGCTCTCAACAAGCCTACCACTGCTTTTACAATTCCTGTCAGTGGTCAGTGATTACAAACCACATATCAATAAATACACCAAATCCACGTGGCAGACGGATTGGGATGGGGCGACGAATAAGGTCCATTGCTTCTGACCAAAATGTATTGATCAATATCCATCTAGTAACCTGTGTAGAAAAGACAATTTTATTTTGATACGAATTCATATTGCCATACGAGACTTACGAATTTCTTTTTGTGAGAGAGGTAATATGCGACCGGAATTTCTCGACAAGTGTTGACAATAGAGCACATTCTTTTGCACTTTACAGATTTCAATCTTTTCAGACGGCAGTTTCTTAATGCTGTGTCTGTAAGAGATATTACGTTTGTTTAAAACAGACACTCTTAAAATACTCTCTGGCAGGAAATAAATAGTTTTAATACATTTTAAATTGTTCTTATTCCTTTAAGCTCTCGTATCTTCATTTCTATTCAACGGGTCGATTTACACAATATTCTTTGAACAACTGGTCTCATTTTCCCATTACTGTGTTATAGTAATTATTTATTCCTTATGTTCTTAACTGATTCCATTGAATCATTTTATTTCACGAAAAACCACTGATCTCATTTACAGAACATACCTTTGTATCGCCACAATATAGCCAGAAATTCCAACCTGTTATTAGGCACAATAAATAAATAAATAAAGAAAAAAATAAAGAAATTGCCAACGGTTATAACGACACTCTTCATCTTAAGATAACACCGTGGAAGCAAGCGATCCGAGACACGAAACGAAAGGCTGCAGGAATTTCTATCCCGCGCGATTGATAATGAAACGAAAACCACCGAAACTTACCGTGGGCGATCGAGTGAGTACTCGAAAAAAAAAAAAAATCGCCTAGATGGACAGAAGAAGTCTCCATCATAGTTCTAGTGCTCTACACCAATCCCACCAATCAAAGGATAGAGGCATTGGACGGCAAAGAGATTTCCGGAACGTTTTACGAATAAAAAATGATTTTTTTTTTCAAAGAAAGAAAGATTGTTTTTGTTCGCGGTAATATATGAATAAGAAGAAAGACAAGATGCTAATAATTAATCACAAAAATATAAAAATAAAACATAGGATGAATATACTAGACATAACGGAATGTATAATGACAGACAGACGTATCGAAAAATACGAAGTAGTACACAAATATGACCCTGTGACGGGAACCAATCTCGAAAACAACTGGAGAGATACTAATCAATATGGAAACGCAAGAGCTCTTCATTCACCCCGGTGAAAATTACCTCGTGGGATAAGGACAACTGACGAAATCGGATTGCCGCGAATATGTTGTCGACGATTTCGTCACTTTGGTCAATAGCGGTATAATGCATATCTATTCCGAAACAAAAAAATATCTACTGTCCAGTCAACCGACATAATACACACTTCATCCCGGTCTTGGCACGACGAATTAAGGACTCTTGAATTATCCCAACAATTTCTCAAACTCTAGAGGACTCGATGAACTCAGAATGAAGGATACCATCCCCAATGAGAGTGCCGAAAACGATGGTGCCGGAATGAGACGGAAATGCATCGTTCAAACATCGGATCCTAAAGAAACGTCGCCTTTCAGGATACCTTTGAAACATAATCTGGAATTCGGGGAATATTATTATAAAATCCGTATTGTGTTCGGATTCAAACATGATCTTGTATTACTATGTCAGTAGTTCTTTTTTAAATTGTTTTTTTTTATTTATTCAATGGATCTCTTTTGATCAATAAAAACACTACAGAACTCGCAACGTCTGGATTTGAGGAAATGGTCTTGAAATTCATTCTATCCCCAGTTTGACTCATAAGGGCGTGGTAAATACGTTCGAACTAGAATATTGATTCCACTGCTTCTTGATAACATAAATTTCGTTGTCCACACTGTTCACCACGGTATTAATGACGGTTCCGGCAGTCGAGTCGGTGGAAGTCAAACTCATTCGAAAGATTTCTCTCCCCCCCCCCCCCCCCCCCCCCGCTGCATGTGACAACCAATCTCACAGTCTAAAGACCCATTTCCTCCGTTTCCAAAGGTCCAATCCACTTTAGCGGAATCTAATACACCACTTTCTTCGGTCCGTATTGTTATTGATTGTCTCGGGTATTTTATTTTTTCACGACCGAAATCAGAGTGCAAGTATCCGCAATGCGTAAGGGATTTCGTAGACCCGTGATTGGATGACAACCATATCTAGCGAATCTTCCATATTATCGCCAGTTTTCCACATTTTAGTGGCATCCACGTAGCCTCTGCTGATAGCGCTCGATTGGAATTCTGGTTCGACTTCAAAACCGAATAGTTTGTGACTGCCCGTGTCGATTTCCAGCCTCTATCATTACTTCTGATTTTTTGTTCAGATATAAGTCATCCGCGTGAGTCTGAGATTCTGACCAGGCAGAATCGATGTCACCTTTATTCACCACCGTCAATTCAGAATCTCCTTTCACAATTTTAGATAGGTTGACGATTTTGTTCAACCCTGCGTCCAAATCGGTCTTCAGTTCGTTCTTGACCATAGCATCAGTTATCTTTCTTTCTTTAGTGTCTACGCATGTCTTTGACATTGCGTCTTTGGGATCTATTGGATCGGCAAGATCGATATCTTATCTGAATTCGCACTCAATTTCGGAATCACGCTTTTATTGACCTCTCTGATACTTACTGAAATGTGTGTGAAATGTCGGCATAATTTTTCATGGCCGCATTGGTAGGATCTATGGGATTGATGATGTTCACTAATCATTTCAATTTCAAGTCTAGATCAATGTTCACGTTCCTATTCACGTTTTTATCTCTCAAGTGTCTCTTGAAATCTACATCTCTGTTATCCGCATAATGTTTAGTCGTGGCATCTACCATTTTGTGAAGATTATAAAGCTTCTACGAATTCATGTTCAACGGTTCTTGTCGAGGTTCGTATTTCTTGACGAAATGATCCTTCACGTAATTCGCGGAGATCTCGCCACCGTCACCACTGATGATATTGTAACTGGTGTTCCATCAAGTTTTCGCAACTTCGCTTCTTCCACATGTATTGACTGACATTTGTTCTTAATTTAGCCCTTTACCTAACATGAAAAGCAGACGACACTTGCAAAAAAAATTCTTGAATAACTAATTTTTTTTCATTTTTTTGTCTCAAAAACAGGTTATGACCCCTCGTTGGAACGAGCTCGACGAGCTCGTTCTAACGAGGGGTCATAATCTATGTTTTTGAGACAAAAAATGAAAATATTTTGAAAATTAATTGGCGTTTTTTGAGAATAGAGCTGGCCGGTTTTGGCCGTTACGATGGGTAAAGGGTTAATAAATCTATTTGTATTGTTTAGTTCTCTTTATATACTATTAAATACGTAGGGGGATATCCAAACTGATGTTGATATTTTCGGAAAATGGTATTAGATATGTGTGATTGGACACATGAATATGTTACCAAGTTTAGTGCGGATCATGAATGTTACCGGCCCACGAAAGCTTCTGGCAGGGTTTTCGCACGAGCACCGCGTTAATGCCTGTGGGGTACGTTTTGAATTTTCATTTGTACTGGACGGGCATTTTTGGAGGTCTCATCGTTTTCTTTTCTTGGTGTAAACTCGTTCATCAATAGGTTCTGGTCGAAACGTAACTTTTGAGGTATTCGAAGTCTAGCACGTGACGAACGTTTACGTGCCGTTGGGATGTTGGAAGCTGACAACAGACAGACTGCAGTGGCTCAAATTCTCAACGGAACTCAATCGGTGATTAGCAGGTTGCGTTCACGCTACCGTCAGACAGGCAATGTTGATGACAAACGTCGGCCAGGTCGTCCAAGGACAACAACAGTTAGCCCGGATTATTTCATTCGAACAACGGCATTACGTAGTCGCCATCAATGTGCCTCAGAAATTGTACAGCAGCTGCACCGAGCGACAGATGTGCGAGTCAGTGGTCAGATTATCCGAACCGAAATCGCATACACAGCTGGAATATGTACGCTCGACGACCTCGAATAATTCCACGTTTGACTGAACGTCACGTCGCAGTAAGGCGCAATTGATGTGGAGCACGACAGCGCTGGAACAATCGTCCGTGGAGCAAAGTCATGTTTTCCGATGAATCGAGGTTCACTCTCGACCTCCACAACATGCGAGACAGAGTATGGCGGAGGCGGAAAGAACGATACCATGACGTAACCATTTGGCAGCACGATCGTTTTGGTGGTGGAGCGGTTATGGTATGGGAAGACATAACCATGAGAAGCAAAACAGCATTTCATGTCATCCAAGGGCATGTCACAGGGCAGCACTACAGTGAAAACATGTTAGCAGCTCATGTGGTGCCATTTGCGCGACGTCACGGCCGTCGACTCATTTTCCAAGATGACAGTGCAAGAGCACACAGGGCCCGTGTCGCTACAAAGTTCCTCCAGGAGCAGATCATCACTACACTGTCTTGGCCAGCACTAAGTCCATACCTTTCACCAATCGAGCGCGTCTTTGATATGCTTGACAGGCGCCTACGACAACGCTAATAGCCCCCTACCAATGTCCGGAAATTTGCCCTCTGTACTGCAGGAAGAATGGAATAACACCAGGCAAGTTGATTGGACGTTTGGTGGGGAGGAGTATGCCACGTCGGATCCGTGCTAGTCTCGCGAATCGAGGAGGCTTTACAAGGTATTGAGGTCGTGGACTGAATGTGGTAAATTCTCTGACTGACCGTCCATGTCTTCTACAGAACAGTGCGAGGAATGCGTGCTTGTCAGACACCCAACTATTGCTGAAATCATTCACCAGATGTGACAGTGCAATGCCTCAACTGTCTTTAAATGAAAACATAAATATATTTCTTCGTATATCTTACTTTTATCAAATATCTCCTACTTTGTTTGAATTGTATATAATACATGCACAAAAATGAAGATGTCTTGAAAATGATGTTCCGAAGACAACCTCATGAGAACAAACAGATACAAATGTTAACAAAACACTTGGTCTCGAGACTGCACTCGTTCCCAGTTGTAATAGACGAAGGATTTTACATTCTTTCTGAATTCGCGAGGTAGTGTCCTCCTGTAACTATTGAAATAATATTTTTTTTATATTTCTTAAACCAAGCCAACCAGTGAGTACTGTCGCCTAAGAATTTATCTAGACTTAAGAGTTTCCAGTCTCGTCTTTTTCTCTTCAAAGACCACCGCCAGGTAATGCATATCAAGGAAACACGCCTCGAAAGTGTTTATATTCAATGCTTTGACCACTTCTAACAAATCTATATTCGATATGAGCTCGATATCTAAAATAGCACCTTCGACTGATATGTTAATTTTTAATTTCTGCCCTCTCTCTTTTTCATAATATGAATAAATGTTTTTTAAGTTGGTCAACGCTTATTTTATCCTTCACATTTCTTGGTTTTTCCTCTTTCGGTGGTGCTAGCATAAAGCTTCTTTCACAAACCGACCCAGTCCGTGATTTTTTACCCACAGTTTCCATCTTGAATCTGCCGGACATCTTTGTATTCGCTTCCAATGCGAGTCCGAAGCTTGATCGAGAGAAATGTTTCCCATATCAAACCAATCTTTCACATCTTCGGCTATATACTCATAAAATATTTAATGTCTATCTGATAAGCTAAACTGTCCGTGTTGGTGAAAAACAGCCTGGCTCTTGAACTTTCGTATTTTGCCTTGAAATACTCGTAATGAGGACGGCACATCAAAGTCTTGTTGAAATTCAAATTGTATGTTCACAAATACAACGGTTTGTCAAACATCAATTTTCGCCTGTTCACCACCGTTCTTCCAAAAACGGAATTGTTCATCAGTTTGGAAATCTCCTTTTCGAATTCGGTCTTAGCCAAAGTTTCCAGACGTGATCTGTGTACTTCTTCGTCCAATCCACCTCATCGAATAGGATGATGCAATGCATCATTGCCAATGCCATGCCATAATCGAGATACAATTTCAGATTTTTGCAGTGGAACACGTACTTTGTGTTTTTCTTGTAGATATGGGATAGGTTTTTAACACTACCCTTGATACCTATATACTTCAGAGCTAAAGAACAGTCGCTATGCAGGCTAAGTAGTTCGAAATTGTAGTCAAAATGCACCTCCTAGAGATACAGATTATATCTCTTTACCTCTTGGTATCTTTCTCGCTTCTCACCCATCTGATATTTCCCTTTAGCAATGGTTAATTTATTGCTCAATCCTGCAAATTGTTCGTGTCGGAATAAAGCATTTGCCAGGCATTTCCGGACTGAAGTCTCATGCATTGTGAATCTTCGCGTACGTGTGGGATACGGTGAATATATAACACCTCTGACATCCTCTGCGAACATGACAAGCATGTTGAAGTCCGAAAACAATTCCAATACCACTCCAGCCAGTTTCAACAGAGCGTCCAAAACCAATGAAGTACCACACGAGATCTAGATTATAATGTGACAAACACACGTCTCTAAAATTTTCGAACACATGTGCCAAGAGACTGTTTAATTGTCGTCGATGGGGACATTTCGAGCCATGATACGAAATTTATCGTCTCAAATGATCGACCAGAACTTCCAAACCAGAACTTTGTAACTGTCCACGAAACGTGTGTCTCGAATGAGTGTCAGTTCTCCTCTTCAGAAGTTTTTACACCCACTACCGTTCTTTTCATAAACGAAATGTATCATTGTTGTAGGGTTGCACGATATTCAAAACTGAATACCGGTATCGGTATTCAACAAAATACCGCGGTATACCGGTATATCGAAAACTGTTCAGAAAAATTAACACAAGAACCACAACCTAGGCTTGAGGCATCCCAGTCGGAACGAATTAGCATGCCTTGATGATGCGGTTCGAAAAACCTTTACCCAAGGCAGACGATATCAAAATACGTTTTAAAAAAGTTTATGAGATTTTCCAAAATTAATTCAACAAAACCATATCATGTGACCCCTCATTGGAACGAGCTAAACGAGCTCGTTCCAATGAGGGGTCACATGATATAGTTTTGTTGAAATTGTATATTACGTGAGAACATGCAGACGATCCCTTTGGAAAAGGAATAATATTATTCATTCGGGGCTACAGTTAAAAATCTCAAGACATTTTGAAAATTAAATTTTGAGGAAATAAATAATGACGATAAACCGATATTTTTTGTAATTACACCGGTATTCAATCGATATTGGTTTGAATAGCGGTATATATCGGTTTATCTATATACCGTGCAGCCCTACATTGTTGGTGATGCCTGAGATTTCATCAACATGAGGCTTTTAATGTACAGATAAGAATCGTATCCGGGATAAGTTAGGAACAAAGAAGGGATGACATTTTGCGTCTTTAAACTTTAAATTACATTTACAGTGAGTATGTCCCCTATAGAGATCGGTGTAATCATCGTGACCCCTGACTTTTTGTGCGGGATGGCGACGTCTGGTCGAAGGAATCCCGACAAATATGACAGCCACTGCATTTATGTAATCTTTATTTTGTTTGTCCTTCGGCCGTTCATTTTCCTGGGATGCTTTTTCTCTCTCTTACAGATTTTTGTTTTCAGATTCCAAGTCGTTAATGTCAACCGTCTGCTGTGGCACCTTACCAGAGTGCCCCTTTGCATGTCTAGATTGATGATCACGACAATATCCCCTGTGTCTATCTAACGCGTTTTTGCAGTGGGGCGAATTCAGACAGTTGAAACAAAAACGATTCTCTAACCGAGATGTACGGTTGTATGGTTCAACAGTAACCAAAGCAGATGTTTAATCCAGCAATTATACTGATTAGCTCTTTGGGGAAATCATCACATGCACCTCATTAGCGTGGTCATTTCAGTGCGAGCTGAATCTCAGCAGAAATACTTTATTCTCATCCTCTTTACAAATACGTTCATCGCTACGGTTGGATTGCGTTTTTCCAAACCATCAATGTCTTGTAACTCCATCAGAAACTCAATTTCCGATCAATCTGAATATTCCGAAATCTCTCGGCATTTTAAAACTCTGCACACATTTCGTTCCATGTGGTGCAATGGGATAGTGACTTCCAATTTTAAGGACTGATTATCTTAGAGATTTTGAATGTATACCATGTTTTTTCTCTAGAAAGTGGAGCAGCTTCACATAAATTTAACACATCTCGGTACGTCTCCCACCCAGCGTTGATATGACGATAGATTCCAATAACTTAATCTTTAACCTTCGAGAAAATCTCTTCCTTGTTCAAACTCTTAACCTTTTACCTAACATGAAAAACAGACGACACTTGCAAATAAAATTCTTGAATAACTACTTTTTTTCATTTTTTGTCTCAAAAACATAGGTTGTGACCCCCTTATTGGAGCGAGCTCGATGAGCTCGTTCCAATGATGGATCATAACCTATGTGTTTGAGACAAAAAATGAAAAAATAATGAAAATTAAATGGCGATGTTTGAGAATAGCGCTGGCCGGTTTGAACGTTACGTTGGGTAAAGGGTTAAAGTGAAAATAACCTCAAAGACAATCTGGTTTTCCATGCAACATTCCAATATCCGTTTTATCTTGACTCAGGGTCTCGCGAAACACGTCCTCGTGTCATCCATAAACACTTTGAGATCATACTCCTCACGGACGGGTATGTCGATAGATTTGAAATACCATTTGATCTCTTCGATTCTTGATTTTGGAAAGAAGATAGCCCTCTCTCTCTCTTTTCTCTCTCTCTCTCCTTTTTCCAACGAGTTTTATACGTCGTGGTCGTCATTTTTTCGGTAATCTTGTGTGAGGATGAAGCACTCAATCAATTCTTATTTTTTCAACCACCTTACACCCTTTAAACCAAACTTGCGAACTATGGATTTCAAGTTGCAAACTGCTTTCTTCACTGTCTCGAAACTCATCATTGAAATCAAATCGGAGCTATTCCACAATTTGCTTCATTTCTCGATGTGAAGATTTTCAGCGTAATGTTTCCATTGTTGTAACCTGGAAGCTTGTGAATAGGACATTTTTGTCATTAAAAAATATTTAATTAATTTAATAATTTTTTTTATCTGCACAAAACAAAACAAAAAGCAAGGAGAATTTTTGTTTTAAAATAATATTATGACTTTTTATATTTTTGCAGATTTTTGTGGGTTTTTTTTTCGATTCAGTATTTTTTAATTGCATTTTTGATCGATTTAATTTTCTCTCGTTTTTAATAAAGTCATATCTTTTATTTTTATATGTGGTGTTATTTTATCTTCTGTTTTGAATAAACTCTCGATGACTCTGTCTATTTTTGATATATTTTTAAAAAAATTTTAGAACTACTTCCCCAAGTCGATCTACGATATTTTTAGCGATAGTTGGATATAAAATTATTGTAGACTATCATAAAGTCATCGTCACTGAAATTGCTCACTTCTTTCCCCACGATTCAACACTCTCTTCTGTCAAATATAAAATCAATCTGACTTATTCTCAGTTTAATTTTAACGACATGCTACATTTCTGTCATTTATCATCTAAACATTTCGTCTCGACGTCTTCATAATGACAAAGATGGGGTGTGTTTTATAAAAGGTATGGGTTACATTGGGTTACATGACAACGATGCATGTTAAACATGGGATACTTGGAACACGTGTTGTTTTATGAAGGCCTGAAAATTAAAGACTTTTAAAGTTAATGAAAAAGGTCCGACAAATGATCTCGACCTTGACTCCGTGAAAATATTGGGGATACATGTGAAAGGCGGGGGGGGGGGGGGGGGGGGGGCATAATAAAGCTGCATACCAAACATTGAACAAAATTCAATCGAAATTATGACGACTTTGAAGAGGGTGAATAATATATGTATTCATATGTGTTTAATATCACTTTCAGTATCTACGGCTATATCATGGCCGCAGAGGAGGTTGACAAAAACTTCAGCTCAAAATAAAAGTTGCACACACATACCCCTACCCTAATCCTTGACTATGTGTTCATTTGAAAGAAACCAAACTTTCACCTACAACATGACAAAATATATCAAAATATGGCAAGAATGGTATACCCACTTAACGACCAGGGGTGAATACTATAACAGTTTTACAATCGTATTTTCTAGAAATGTATTTTCAAGTTATCACTTTAAATGGGTTAAAATGAAACATTAGCATTTTTAAAGATCTGGTAATTTGAAAAAAAACTAATGATTCATTTTAGTCAGTTATATTAATAAGTACAAAATACAGTTCTAGAAAATACAATTGTAAACGTTTAATAGTATTGGGTCCAGATTAAAGTACACACACTTTACATCGAAACAATCATGGGACACAGTTATTTGATACAGTTCATTGCAAATACTGACATAGGCACCTTCGATCAAGTAACGCCAATGTCTCATCTCCACTAAAGCCAGCAAGACAACTAGAGGGAGACCATGATAAGACATGAACTGTTGGGCGTCTTCTTCTTTTGCCCACGAACGGGGCTTGTGTAATACATATAACAAGACGGATGCGTTTAATTCACTTAAACCATTAAGCATAGGTTTTTTTCGCAAAGATAAAGTTGGTCGTCCAAGTGAATACCAAATGTGAAATGAGGATCGGTAGTAATTTAATATGTAATAGTGGGTCACACTTATCTAAACCACTGCCGGAATGTCGTCAGGTAAAGACAGACCACAAAGACACCAGCCATTGGTCGTGCAGCCAAACTCGCTTTAGGATCGAATTAGGTCGTTTGAAACACGCTACTACTATCAAAACAAACAGACAGCCATATTTCATGATTTTACCCAATATCTGAGGAGATTTTTGACAGTCGAGTTGTACAAACAGATTGATGTGGGAACGTTTAGCAGATATTCAAACGGAATACTAAATTTAACATGAACTAAACGCAGGTGTTTCTCAGTGCATAGATTTATATATTTTTGTATAAAAATCAAAACAAAATTAAACAACATCTCATCATTTTCCATACAAGTGATCCACTCCTACAGCGTACGACTGATATGATGTGGAAAAACCTCGGCAAATCCTATTGTCAACCGTGACGGACAATCCGAAGAGTATTTTCTTCTGAGCTCAAATTTATGCATCCTAATATTTGTTCACGTGTGATTTCAGGCGTTAATGACAGAACCGGCTATTGAAAACGCAAAGGGAAAACAAGCAAAATTAACGCAACAGTTCGCCTAGAACACTTTTAGATAGTGACTTCATATGGGCTGTAATTAATACGAAGATATTATACAATTACATATAAGTACATATAATTTTCAATGAGCAATTTGCGCATCATAGAAAGAAGCACCTAGGGGGTAGACCCTATATCCCAATAACTAATCCCCACCCCAACACCACCCCAAGATCTGTGTCGAATGACTTAGTCGGCGAGACATTGAGGCGGTAAGTTGATTTGTGGTGTGAAATGTCACCCAAAATGATGCAACACCAGTTATTGACTATGGACTAAAGTTCTGCCCATCACGATTTTTGGACAGACAGCACTTGCATCCCCAAGGTGTTTGGAGCATTACGCCAAACTTTATAGAGGTATTGTACCTCTTGTAAAGGAGTCTTTCAAAGTCTTGATCAATCACTTATTAAAGAGACACACCATTTTCACAACTTAATAATTTTATGAAAAATGCAAGTATCAAAACATAGTGTTTTGTCAGGCAAACGGCTGGACCCGTTACTTACAAAGACACGCGGTGTTTTCATTATTTAGGAATAACAGTTTAAAGGTGGAACGTGCTCTCAGTGAATTCTGAACACTGGGAAAAATGATTATGACATTGTGTGGTAATGTTCTAGAACCGTTACGTCAATTCACGAATTTTTCTTACATGTAAACGGGAGCCTGCCTTTATTACTTATACATTCCCACACGTTTAGAGATATGAAAACCAAAGTTGGCTCTCTGATATAATTTTAGTCGTTGAGTAACATATGATGCTTTTTTATGATATTCAATCTCGCCTTCATGGTGCTAAGCACCATTTGTTTTTTTAGCTCGTTCGTCGGGTATTCCCGTTTTACCGAAATTAAAGATGACAACTAATTTGCATACCATTCTGTTTGCCCACACCAATAAAGTGGACAATACATAGGAGCTGATGAGGAAAACACATTTCATTTTCTTTCCCATACAACGTCTGCCAATTATAATTCTATCCGAACAAAAAATGAAATAGCTAGTCACTTCAAAGAAATAGACATCTGGCTCACTTTCTGTTAAAATTCCCTCCAAATGGAAAATACCGAACGTGCCCGAAATAAAAGCAGTCTACCTCAGTTGCCAGTTAAATCCACACTACAGATCAAATGAAAAGAAGCATAAAGTATCATTTCAATAAACGAAAGCTGAATATAGTCTGGGACGTAACTACGGGGTGGGGTGTAGGAGGTGTGACAGTGACACCCCAATAACTTTCTGTCGGGTTATATTCATTTGGATTGGAGTCGGAGATATCGATTCGCTCATGCTGGTAATCATGTTCTTTCTTTCAGGACTTGATTTGCCTCTTGGATTTATTCACACGTGCAGTCTTTCTCATGCAAATTGGGTCTTTGGTCCATTGGTAATGTTGGGGTACCAACATGACCAACGTAGAGTGCGGTACATGCTGATTAAACAGGCAATTGGGAAGCCCATGCGTCACGTCCTGCTATGTGCAATGTCCCACAAGCGAATCTTTTTGGTATAATTCCCATTTACAAATATTCCAACCACGTAATCAAGGCAATCGTTTGTATTTTATATTTGTTGGTGCTTAACGCCACAACGGCATCTATGGCTATATCGCTGCGACAAAATCATTTGTGTAGAACAACTCATTTTCATAAATGTAGTGAAATAATTGCTTAAAATCAGAAACCTTTACACTATATTGATTTAGAAATAAGATGTGATAACAAGTAATGATTAATGATACAGTGAGGTAAATAGGCAGAACGCGATGTGTGTTTGAATCGGTGGGTGTTTTACATAATGTGTTGGAATTGCGTAGTCATATTTCGCGACCCCGTAATTACGCCATTAAACAAGATGGTGACCCCAAAGAGACTCCAAAACATTCTAATGTTCAGGGTGACGGTAAAAAACAGTGGGTCGGTAGAAGTGGATTCCATCGTCAACTGTAGTAGGTAAAATACATTATTATTACTATTATTATTATAGCGGTAGTGTTGGTTGTGGTTGTGGTTGTTGTAGAAGTCGGGATAGGAGTGGTAGTTGTAATAGTCTTAGTACTTTAGTATTCAATAACTGCGGTAGAAGTAGAAGTAGTGACTATGATTATAGTTAGAGGATTGCTATTATATTACTAATTTCTTTGAAATCCGAGTCTCTTAAATAAATTGTACCCATGCAGAATAGAAACACCTATAGTGTTAGAGCTACATCTTCCAAGCACAACATCCCAAACTCCAAATATGAATAGACATCATGGTGTTTGTTCATACTTGTGTTTAGGTTGCTTTCATTACCAAAAATAACAAAAAGAACGTAAACGTTCCTGGTATAAGGAATATATTTGATGTACAGTTCCACTCCTCTTGTCATGTATTCTCTGCAGAAATATATGCGGATAAAGGATCCCAACTTAAATCTGGTAGGTTAAATTGTCGCGATCAATCCTCGAACCCAACAAAGTGAAAAGAAATATTATGTCCGTGCAAAGCAAAGCACGATCTAACATTTTAGTAAAACACACACTTTCTATGAAACAAAGGAAATCTATTATGATGATATATACAAAATGGATTGAATGTATACTCTCCCAAAAAAGAAAGTGTGCATGCTAAAAAATAACACTAAAAAAATATATATATCATTTTCATTCATGGAAATTTTATTCAATCACAGATGAATCTATTTGTGATCAACACGAGAAATTTCATTACGCTACGACGAATACTCTTGGTGCCATGGAGAGTCAAAGACACTAAGGGTCAAACACAAAAGTCACACACTCAATATCTGGTATGACCTCCGTCTGCATCGACTACTGCTGTGCATCTATGCCTCATGGAAGCGTACAAGTTAGCATGGAAGTGGGTTAGGGTAGGGGTAGGTTAGGGTTAGGTAGGGTTAGGGTTAGGGTTAGGTTAGGTAGGGTTAGAGTTAGGTTAGGGTTAGGGTTCGGTTAGGTTAGGGTTAGGGTTAGTTTAGGGTTAGGGTTAGGGTTAGGGTAACCCTAACCCTACTCTACACCACTGCAGTTGAGCACGACGATGACATAATGTCAAAATCGGACGAATTGCAGGTCTTCGAGGACATAAGCCGTATTCTCTCAGCCGGTTGATTACTGTTTGAGGATGTATCCATCTCAGATTAGGGATGTTCCTGGCTGTCGTCATTGCCGTTTGTTGCCATTTCTGGAGATGGACGACACGGATATACCGATCTTGTGCAGGGGCGGTAACTCGGAGTCTCCCGGAGCAGGGTCGGTCTCGAACGTCATCATGTTGTGCATGTCGATGGGCTAGCCTGTCTACAGTGTTACAGTGGCAGTTCAAATGCTGGGCAACCTCTCTGTGTGTTCTGCCAGCTCTAATCATACCCAGGGCAAGTTGACGTTGATTCATTGTCAATCTTGGTATGCTAATGTGGAGTCGTTTTAACAGCAGCGCAAGTTTGAATGTGAACGACAGGAAGGCCTTACTTTAGTGTTTAAATACCCAAGGATTCACACTGCTGTATGAATTTTCAGACTCTCCACGTGCAAAACATGCCTTTTCACAAACGTGCAGCACGTCATGTAACGTTAAAGCAATTTTAACGGGGAAAGCTGTTTTTGTGTTCAATATAACTTATTCATGAACAGGTTAACACTCTTTACACCTACGAAATTATTTTTTGGGAGTTTGATCAATTTCTGCAATGCACACTTTCTTTTTTGGGCGAGTATATTAATTCCCATATAAACACTAGATTTACACGATGCCTTGTGTTTAGAAAACCACAATGTAAGAAGATATACCCGAAACGGACCATACTATAAACAGGCGAGATTGGACTGCTTACTCATTAGCTCTGATATACAGAACGTGATCAACGAAGTGGACAGGCCTGATCATGCGTCCATTTCAATTTCCCGTATATTCATTAAACAAACCAGAGGTCGTGGACTCTGGAAATTTAATAAGACTTTACAACACGACCATGAATAAGTTGAGATTGCTGGGAAAACCATTTTCGACACAATTACTCAGTATAGTACTTTCTTTACTGCTTTGGCGTCCGCCGCATCCGAAGCTACATGAGTAGTAGGCTTGGGGCTGGATGAGCCTGTTCTGGTGGAGAGGGGCCGAGGGGGGACGAGAGGGGTCAATGACGTCATCATAATTAAAATGTTACGTAAGGTAATTAATATTACTTAATGATTTTTTTTTTTAATCACTTTAATAATTAATGTAATTAATGAATGTTGCATAATTAATGTAATTAATGAGTGTAATTAGGGTTGATTATAATAATTAGTATATTAATAAATGAATTAATATTGACGTACTGGACATATGTGCATGCTATCGGTTGACTGACCCGCAAAGATGAACACTGCGTGTCGGGGTGTCATTAAATCGATTTTTTCTTTTCAAATGCCAACTACTGACAGATGTTGAAGCAATTAAATCTATTGTCACACTTTAACGACTGGTCATAAATATCGTTAGACTGGACATGCTATCATGTATTTAAAAATCAATGATGATCTCACGTGACAAGATGTGTCTTGCTTTTACCTGAAGACTGTGAAGGACTCCATTGTGGCTATTTTTATAGGTATAATTTGATTTAATAACTTGGCGTGATTCTTACATATTAATAATGCAAGTTTATTCTTCTCGTTTTTATGGCTGTCGAAAAACTCTCATAGACCAAGATATTCTGATTTTACGCCTCACGCGATAAAGTAATTTTTTAACGGTCCGATTTCTACGTTTTGACGAGTTCTCAAAAAAAAAATCACAAGAGAAATCGCCATGAGACTACTGGATACGGGGGAGAGGCTATACATGGATGTACTTTATGCCCCAATACTTTGATGAATTAACGGATCATCTGAAAATCCACCAAGAAGGTGCTTTGAACTGTCAATTTTGTGTTTCAATAGCAAATTCAACAAAAGAGAGAGGCAGTGTACATCGATGTCAAGATGTTCCAGTGGGCGTTTTGTCTGAAATCATATAATAGGAAAGATACATTAGAAAAAAAACATGGAGAAATGTCAAAACCCGACATTTAACTGCGCAATTTGCGGGTTTCAGCTGATTCAACTTAACCGTCATCGCGCCACAAGTAGCAGAGAGGCACAACTCGATTGGCCGGTGGAGACGTTCCTCATCAAATAAGGGGGGGGGGGGGGCAAAGGAGGTTATGAGGAGGGGTGAAGGAGACAAATGTGTGGTCATATGTTTAAAATTTTAATAACCTTAATTGCTATGACGTAATTCCCTTAATAAATAGCGTATATTCATTTAATATAATATATTAATAATTTTCGTTAAATAATTAATTTTTTATTCCACACCCCTGTATCCACTCAGAGTACTTAAAACTTTAATGAACTACTCTCCTCCAGGTCATCTAATACTAAAAAACTTTTGGAAACCGCTCTCCCCCGCCCCACCATAATCTTAAAAAGAGTTGCTTTGTCACAAACACACACTTTTTTAACCAATCAGACACCTCCATTATCCCACACCCTCACCGTCACACCCCTGTAGCCCCTCACAGTACCTAAAACTTTCCTGCACTCCCCTCCTCCAGGTCATCCAATACTAAAAAAAACTTTTGGAAACCTCTCTCCCCCCTCCCCTAGCTCTCACAATAGCTAAATTATCTCGAACCCCAGTTCAGTTCTCTAAATGTAATGGACATGTCAGGCCCCCAAATACACCTTCCCCACAATTTTGAGCGATCAAATTACCCCGATTAGGCTCCTCTCATAACTTACCACACGCTTAACCCGTATTTACTATGAGATTGTCCCCCTAATAAATAGCGTATGGTCATTTAATATAATATATTAATAATTTTCGTTAAATAATTCATTCCACAAGAAACTTGTCGAAAAAACAAAATGGCGGATTAGTTTGACAGAAATACGCGTATCGATTTATTCAGGAATGTCTGTCGGTTGTGTCCTTGGGCAAGACACTTCATCCCTATTGACCATGCGGGGGCATGGTGACGCTGTGCACTAAGGCGTACTGCACGTCGATGGAGCACCTGTATTCAACCAATGCAGACGCTGTGTAGAATCTTGACAGTTGCTTGCCATTGCTCAGTGGCTCTCTCCGGCTTCCCCCACCCGTAAAACTGTCGTGGTCATGATTAGTCATTGTACAGACCTTAAACACCAATAAATAAATATAAATAAATAGTCGGTTATCAAAACAGCCCTTGGGTGTTTAACAGTTAATTGTGGACCAGTGCGTTTAAAAATGAAAAAGAATTTGGGTGATAGCGCTACGGACTGTGTTTAATCATAGAAAAATCACACCCACGCTATTACTAACCCGTATGATTTATTTTTGAACGTTCACTGAAGAATAACCCACCCATCTAAGTAAAAGCATGAAAGAGCTAATATTATCTAATTACCTATGTGGGGGTGGGGTGGTCAGTAACGTTGTGAACTAGGGCGTACTACCTTCCGCCAATGATAACCCTGTGTAGAACTTTGACAGTTGTTTGCCTCTGTGCGATGGTTCTTTCCGGATTGCTCCAACTGTCGTTAAATAAATGAAAAAAAAAACTACAATTCTATAATAACAGCCCAAGCCAACAATACTTTCACCTCCCTCATTTTAATAGTTGAAAAGCGCTGTTACTCGATCAAAAAAAATGGTAAAAGGATATGCGACTCTGTATTAGCCACCCAAATTTGCGAGACTTGGGAAAATATAACCCCCTAGAGCTGCATCAAAGCTACGTACACTATTCGAACTCCCGCACTGTGTCCTTGGGCAAGTTAATTTACCCCGATTATCCACATGGGAGCGCGATGACGGCGTGTAATAAGGTGTACTGCACGTCGGTGATACGCATATTTTAGAACAATCTAACCCTGCTTGTGCGGATTTCCGACGTTGGTGAGATGACAGTTACTCGTCGTTGCTCTGTGGTTCTCTTGGGATATCCCGGAGTCTACCCGTAAAATTGTCACGTTTAATTATAACTTGAACTTGATGTCCGGGTGTAATGAAATAGCGTATTTTCTGCAGACATTCTAAATAAACGCAGCTGGTTTACAGACCTGTATATATTTTTTTTTCAATTGAGTAAAAATATATGATAGTTACTGATGTAACACGCCGATTAGTATGTTTAATGAATCTAATTACGCCATTCCGACCGACCCTTTGCCCACCATGATCACAACAAACGTTTCAATTCTCTCTCTCTCTCTCTCTCTCTCTCTCTCTTTCTCTCTCTCTCACCGATACAGTATGGGTGGAAACTAATTGCGTTCAAGCTGTTGTTTTTTTTTTCTAGGTTTTTCCACTCCCCTTACAGCGCAAATCGAAATGAAATCTAATTCATTGAACCATACTATAGTGGATGTCAAAATTAATTTTGGAACGCCATTTTTTCTATGTGCCACTATCAGCAGCTATGACCATAGCGTAACTTTGTGGTAAAATGCTTATTTTTGTACAAAACTCAAGACCTTTCTCTGACAAATGCCTATATAAAAACAAGATAATACGCGAGAATGCGTTGTGTACCTGCATTTTGTTGATAAAATATGGCATGACCACATTCCCGAATATTAATGATGTACCCACTTAATAACAGCCGAATTTTTATCGGATCACAGTTTTTTTTTTATTTGAATAATTGCCGATTTTTTTATTAAATCACATTCAGTAATTTATGTAGATTTCCTGAACTGGGCGAAGGTCAAGAAAGGCACTCTGTAGTTTAGGAGACTCCACAAATAAAAACAAAATAAAAAATCTTAGATATCTTGCATTTTTTTTAATTATCCATATTAACCAGAAATCAAAACTAGTCAAATTAATTAGAATTAAATTACAAATAGATATGAAATTTGCAGTAAAATGAACACTGGTATATGCTGCTGGCCGCATTTTTAGTTGTCTGTAATGTCTGTTGTTCAGAATGTCACCCTATTGGGGTGAGTTTTCGCTTTTTCGTCCAGTTTCATGAGAGCTTCCACGAAGTCCGTTCCACATTCGCAATCTTTTCCAGGGGCCATTCTTCAAAGGCTGGTCCATCGCAACTTTGCGGAGATATTGTTTTCTGAACGACAATGTTCAAGGCGTCCTGGGTTTCCGATCAGACCCCTTGGAATATTTTGATCTTTAAGGATGTTTGCCAAAATTTTCCACACTGTCGGTTGAAAATCTTTTCTTTTTCGCAGCAGATCATTTATTAGATCACACATATTGGAGCCCGAAATTGTAATGTCGTTATACACGAGTCGATCTTTCTCATCCCAGGATAAATTGGGTATATTCTTTATTATCTGGAGTAACAAAAGCGCCTTCTGCTGCATGGAATCTGGTATAATGGCTAACCAGTCCGGATGATTTTCCACTGAAAAACTAGTCGTTAAGGAGTGTGGTTTGGTGGTTTCTTTGCCTAAATTTGATTGGCGCTGAAAGATTGTCTGGTTCAGCAGCCCTTTCTCTTCAGAACCCGATGTTGAAGATTCAGGAATTGGTCTCATACCCTGGTCTATGGGCGGGACAGCTACAACATTCAGGGGTGTGCGTATTTCCTGCAACTGTTCACTCCCCCATGGTTCAATACACTGAATTCTGCTTGAGGTTAGGTTGGTTGAGTCATCCATCACTAGCGATTTTACTGGCTCTAGCTTATTTGCAAGCCCCAAAATATTTCCACTTGTTAATGCATTGTTCCAACTAAAGGCTGATTTCATATGCACTGGAGGATCGGGTGGCTCGTTACAGACAGATCTGGTTGTTAAAAACCGATAAAAATCAATGAAAAACCGATGGAAACTGATGAAAAACCAATGATAAACTGATATGCACATGTAATTATCTGATTAAATGGATTATCTGATTAAACAGTGTAGAGTGGTGGTTCAGATGTGCTACCATGGCTTGTCATGAAGGTGACTTTGATGTTTCTTTTTTTTTTGAAGCAAACTATATCAATTTGTAACTTATTTTACCTCAGAGCTCTACCACTGGAATTTCCCACAATGCACTGTGTGAGAATATGAAGTAACCAATGATCAACAGGTTGGGGTAGAACCCACCTTATCTTGATATATAATTAGCCAATCAGCGATTGACAGGTTGGGGTGGGACCCATTCTATTCATACATATAAATGGCAGAGTGTTGGAACTGTATTGCCACTCTATTAACTCGCTTCTGAAAATGATGAATTCACGCTACGTCTGTGAATTGTGTCAAAAATCTTACTCTCATAAAACTAATTATTATCGACACAGACGAAAATTACATAAAAATGTAAATTTTAAATACACTATTGGGGGAGCGAACTCAAATACAGCCGAGTTAACAACCAGATCTGTCTGTAACGAGCCACCCTATCCTCCAGTGCATATGAAATCAGCCTTTAGTTGGAACAATGCATTAACAAGTGGAAATATTTTGGGGCTTGCAAATAAGCTAGAGCCAGTAAAATCGCTAGTGATGAATGACTCAACCAACCTACCCTCAAGCAGAATTCAGTGTATTGAACCATGGGGGAGTGAACAGTTGCAGGAAATACGCACACCCCTGAATGTTGTAGCTGTCCCGCCCATAGACCAGGGTATGAGACCAATTCCTGAATCTTCAACATCGGGTTCTGAAGAGAAAGGGCTGCTGAACCAGACAATCTTTCAGAGCCAATCAAATTTACGCAAAGAAACCACCGAACCACACTCCTTAACGACTAGTTTTTCAGTGGAAAATCATCCGGACTGGTTAGCCGTTATACCAGATTCCATGCAGCAGAAGGCGCTTTTGTTACTCCAGATAATAAAGAATATACCCAATTTATCCTGGGATGAGAAAGATCGACTCGTGTATAATGGCATTAAAATTTCGGGCTCCAATATGTGTGATCTAATAAATGATCTGCTGCGAAAAAGAAAAGATTTTCAACCGACAGGGTGGAAAATTTTGGCAAACATCCTTAAAGAACAAAATATTCCAAGGGGTCTGGTCGGAAACCCAGGACGCCTTGAACATTGTCGTCCAGAAAACAATATCTCCGCAAAGTTGCGATGGACCAGCCTTTGAAGAATGGCCCCTGGAAAAGATTGCGAATGTGGAACGGACTTCGTGGAAGCTCTCATGAAACTGGACGAAAAAGCGAAAACTCACCCCAATAGGGTGACATTCTGAACAACAGACATTACAGACAACTAAAAATGCGACCAGCAGCATATACCAGTGTTCATTTTACTGCAAATTTCATATCTATTTGTAATTTAATTCTAATTAATTTGACTAGTTTAGATTTCTGGTTAATGTGGATAATTAAAAAAAATGCAAGATATCTAAGATTTTTTATTTTGTTTTTATTTGTGGAGTCTCCTAAACTACAGAGTGCCTTTCTTGACCTTCGCCCAGTTCAGGAAATCTACATAAATTACTGAATGTGATTTAATAAAAAAAATCGGCAATTATTCAAATAAAAAAAAAACTGTGATCCGATAAAAATTCGGCTGTTATTAAGCGGGTACATCATTAATATTCGGGAATGTGGTCATGCCATATTTTATCAACAAAATGCAGGTACACAATGCATTCTCGCGTATTATCTTGTTTTTATATAGGCATTTGTCAGAGAAAGGTCTTGAGTTTTGTAAAAAAATAAGCATTTTACCACAAAGTTACACTATGGTCATAGCTGCTGATAGTGGCACATAGAAAAAATGGCGTTCAAAAATTAATTTTGACATCCACTAGAGTATGGTTCAATGAATTAGATTTCATTTCGATTTGCGCTGTAAGGGGAGTGGTAAAACCTAGAAAAAAAAAAACAACAGCTTGAACGCAATTAGTTTCCACCCATACTGTATCGGTGAGAGAGACAGAAAGAGAGAGAGAGAGAGAGAGAGAGAGAGAGAGAGAGAGAGAGAGAGAGAGAGAGAGAATTGAAATGTTTGTTGTGATCATGGTGGGCAAAGGGTCGGTCGGAATGGCGTAGTTAGATTCATTAAACATACTAATTGGCGTGTTACATCAGTAACTATCATATATTTTTACTCAATTGAAAAAAAAATATATACAGGTCTGTAAACCAGCTGCGTTTATTTAGAATGTCTGCAGAAAATACGCTATTTCATTACACCCGGACATCAAGTTCAAGTTATAATTAAACGTGACAATTTTATGGGTAGACTCTGGGATATCCCAAGAGAACCACAGAGCAACGACGAGTAACTGTCATCTCACCAACGTCGGAAATCAGCACAAGCAGGGTTAGATTGTTCTAAAATATGCGTATCACCGACGTGCAGTACACCTTATTACACGCCGTCATCGCGCTCCCATGTGGATAATCGGGGTAAATTAACTTGCCCAAGGACACAATGCGGGAGTTCGAATAGTGTACGTAGCTTTGGTGCAGCTCTAGGTGGGTTATATTTTCCCAAGTCTCGCAAATTTGGGTGGCTAATACAGAGTCGTATATCCTTTTACCATTTTTTTTGATCGAGTAACAGTGCTTTTCAACTATTAAAATGAGGGGGGGTGAAAGTACTGTTGGCTTGGCCTGTTATTAAAGAATTGTAGTTTTTTTTTTCATTTATTTAACGACAGTTGGAGCAATCCGGAAAGAACCATCGCACAGAGGCAAACAACTGTCAAAGTTCTACACAGGGTTATCATTGGCGGAAGGTAGTACGCCCTAGTTCACAACGTTACTGACCACCCCACCCCCACATAGGTAATTAGATAATATTAGCTCTTTCATGCTTTTACTTAGATGGGTGGGTTATTCTTCAGTGAACGTTCAAAAATAAATCATACGGGTTAGTAATAGCGCGGGTGTGATTTTTCTATGATTAAACACAGTCCGTAGTGCTATCACCCAAATTTTTTCATTTTTAAACGCACTGGTCCACAATTAACTGTTAAACACCCAAGGGCTGTTTTGATAACCGACTATTTATTTATATTTATTTATTGGTGTTTAAGGTCTGTACAATGACTAATCATGACCACGACAGTTTTACGGGTGGGGGAAGCCGGAGAGAGCCACCGAGCAATGGCAAGCAACTGCCAAGATTCTACACAGCGTCTGCATTGGTTGAAGACAGGTGCTCCATCGACGTGCAGTACGCCTTAGTGCACAGCATCACCATGCCCCCGCATGGTCAATAGGGATGAAGTGTCTTGCCCAAGGACACAACCGACAGACATTCCTGAATAAATCGATACGCGTATTTCTGTCAAACTAATCCGCCATTTTGTTTTTTCGACAAGTGTCTTGTGGAATGAATTATTTAACGAAAATTATTAATATATTATATTAAATGACCATACGCTATTTATTAGGGGGACAATCTCATAGTAAATACGGGTTAAGCGTGTGGTAAGTTATGAGAGGAGCCTAATCGGGGTAATTTGATCGCTCAAAATTGTGGGGAAGGCGTATTCGGGGGCCTGACATGTCCATTACATTTAGAGAACTGAACTGGGGTTCGAGATAATTTAGCTATTGTGAGGGCTGGGGGAGGGGGGGAGAGAGGTTTCCAAAAGTTTTTTTTTAGTATTGGATGACCTGGAGGAGGGGAGTGCAGGAAAGTTTTAGGTACTGTGAGGGGCTACAGGGGTGTGACGGTGAGGGTGTGGGATAATGGAGGTGTCTGATTGGTTAAAAAAGTGTGTGTTTGTGACAAAGCAACTCTTTTTAAGATTATGGTGGGGCGGGGGAGAGCGGTTTCCAAAAGATTTTTAGTATTAGATGACCTGGAGGAGAGTAGTTCATTAAAGTTTTAAGTACTCTGCGGGGATACAGGGGTGTGGAATAAAAAATGAATTATTTAACGAAAATTATTAATATATTATATTAAATGAATATACGCTATTTATTAAGGGGATTACGTCATAGCAATTAAGGTTATTAAAAGACCTTAAACACCAATAAATAAATATAAATAAATAGTCGGTTATCAAAACAGCCCTTGGGTGTTTAACAGTTAATTGTGGACCAGTGCGTTTAAAAATGAAAAAATTTGGGTGATAGCACTACGGACTGTGTTTAATCATAGAAAAATCACACCCGCGCTATTACTAACCCGTATGATTTATTTTTGAACGTTCACTGAAGAATAACCCACCCATCTAAGTAAAAGCATGAAAGAGCTAATATTATCTAATTACCTATGTGGGGGTGGGGTGGTCAGTAACGTTGTGAACTAGGGCGTACTACCTTCCGCCAATGATAACCCTGTGTAGAACTTTGACAGTTGTTTGCCTCTGTGCGATGGTTCTTTCCGGATTGCTCCAACTGTCGTTAAATAAATGAAAAAAAAAACTACAATTCTTTAATAACAGGCCAAGCCAACAGTACTTTCACCCCCCCTCATTTTAATAGTTGAAAAGCACTGTTACTCGATCAAAAAAAATGGTAAAAGGATATACGACTCTGTATTAGCCACCCAAATTTGCGAGACTTGGGAAAATATAACCCACCTAGAGCTGCACCAAAGCTACGTACACTATTCGAACTCCCGCATTGTGTCCTTGGGCAAGTTAATTTACCCCGATTATCCACATGGGAGCGCGATGACGGCGTGTAATAAGGTGTACTGCACGTCGGTGATACGCATATTTTAGAACAATCTAACCCTGCTTGTGCTGATTTCCGACGTTGGTGAGATGACAGTTACTCGTCGTTGCTCTGTGGTTCTCTTGGGATATCCCAGAGTCTACCCATAAAATTGTCACGTTTAATTATAACTTGAACTTGATGTCCGGGTGTAATGAAATAGCGTATTTTCTGCAGACATTCTAAATAAACGCAGCTGGTTTACAGACCTGTATATATTTTTTTTTCAATTGAGTAAAAATATATGATAGTTACTGATGTAACACGCCAATTAGTATGTTTAATGAATCTAACTACGCCATTCCGACCGACCCTTTGCCCACCATGATCACAACAAACATTTCAATTCTCTCTCTCTCTCTCTCTCTCTCTCTCTCTCTCTCTCTCTCTCTCTCTCTCTCTCTTTCTGTCTCTCTCACCGATACAGTATGGGTGGAAACTAATTGCGTTCAAGCTGTTGTTTTTTTTTTTCTAGGTTTTACCACTCCCCTTACAGCGCAAATCGAAATGAAATCTAATTCATTGAACCATACTCTAGTGGATGTCAAAATTAATTTTTGAACGCCATTTTTTCTATGTGCCACTATCAGCAGCTATGACCATAGTGTAACTTTGTGGTAAAATGCTTATTTTTTTACAAAACTCAAGACCTTTCTCTGACAAATGCCTATATAAAAACAAGATAATACGCGAGAATGCATTGTGTACCTGCATTTTGTTGATAAAATATGGCATGACCACATTCCCGAATATTAATGATGTACCCGCTTAATAACAGCCGAATTTTTATCGGATCACAGTTTTTTTTTTATTTGAATAATTGCCGATTTTTTTTATTAAATCACATTCAGTAATTTATGTAGATTTCCTGAACTGGGCGAAGGTCAAGAAAGGCACTCTGTAGTTTAGGAGACTCCACAAATAAAAACAAAATAAAAAATCTTAGATATCTTGCATTTTTTTTAATTATCCACATTAACCAGAAATCTAAACTAGTCAAATTAATTAGAATTAAATTACAAATAGATATGAAATTTGCAGTAAAATGAACACTGGTATATGCTGCTGGTCGCATTTTTAGTTGTCTGTAATGTCTGTTGTTCAGAATGTCACCCTATTGGGGTGAGTTTTCGCTTTTTCGTCCAGTTTCATGAGAGCTTCCACGAAGTCCGTTCCACATTCGCAATCTTTTCCAGGGGCCATTCTTCAAAGGCTGGTCCATCGCAACTTTGCGGAGATATTGTTTTCTGGACGACAATGTTCAAGGCGTCCTGGGTTTCCGACCAGACCCCTTGGAATATTTTGTTCTTTAAGGATGTTTGCCAAAATTTTCCACCCTGTCGGTTGAAAATCTTTTCTTTTTCGCAGCAGATCATTTATTAGATCACACATATTGGAGCCCGAAATTTTAATGCCATTATACACGAGTCGATCTTTCTCATCCCAGGATAAATTGGGTATATTCTTTATTATCTGGAGTAACAAAAGCGCCTTCTGCTGCATGGAATCTGGTATAACGGCTAACCAGTCCGGATGATTTTCCACTGAAAAACTAGTCGTTAAGGAGTGTGGTTCGGTGGTTTCTTTGCGTAAATTTGATTGGCTCTGAAAGATTGTCTGGTTCAGCAGCCCTTTCTCTTCAGAACCCGATGTTGAAGATTCAGGAATTGGTCTCATACCCTGGTCTATGGGCGGGACAGCTACAACATTCAGGGGTGTGCGTATTTCCTGCAACTGTTCACTCCCCCATGGTTCAATACACTGAATTCTGCTTGAGGGTAGGTTGGTTGAGTCATTCATCACTAGCGATTTTACTGGCTCTAGCTTATTTGCAAGCCCCAAAATATTTCCACTTGTTAATGCATTGTTCCAACTAAAGGCTGATTTCATATGCACTGGAGGATAGGGTGGCTCGTTACAGACAGATCTGGTTGTTAACTCGGCTGTATTTGAGTTCGCTCCCCCAATAGTGTATTTAAAATTTACATTTTTATGTAATTTTCGTCTGTGTCGATAATAATTAGTTTTATGAGAGTAAGATTTTTGACACAATTCACAGACGTAGCGTGAATTCATCATTTTCAGAAGCGAGTTAATAGAGTGGCAATACAGTTCCAACACTCTGCCATTTATATGTATGAATAGAATGGGTCCCACCCCAACCTGTCAATCGCTGATTGGCTAATTATATATCAAGATAAGGTGGGTTCTACCCCAACCTGTTGATCATTGGTTACTTCATATTCTCACACAGTGCATTGTGGGAAATTCCAGTGGTAGAGCTCTGAGGTAAAATAAGTTACAAATTGATATAGTTTGCTTCAAAAAAAAAAGAAACATCAAAGTCACCTTCATGACAAGCCATGGTAGCACATCTGAACCACCACTCTACACTGTTTAATCAGATAATCCATTTAATCAGATAATTACATGTGCATATCAGTTTATCATTGGTTTTTCATCAGTTTCCATCGGTTTTTCATTGATTTTTATCGGTTTTTAACAACCAGATCTGTCTGTAACGAGCCACCCGATCCTCCAGTGCATATGAAATCAGCCTTTAGTTGGAACAATGCATTAACAAGTGGAAATATTTTGGGGCTTGCAAATAAGCTAGAGCCAGTAAAATCGCTAGTGATGGATGACTCAACCAACCTAACCTCAAGCAGAATTCAGTGTATTGAACCATGGGGGAGTGAACAGTTGCAGGAAATACGCACACCCCTGAATGTTGTAGCTGTCCCGCCCATAGACCAGGGTATGAGACCAATTCCTGAATCTTCAACATCGGGTTCTGAAGAGAAAGGGCTGCTGAACCAGACAATCTTTCAGCGCCAATCAAATTTAGGCAAAGAAACCACCAAACCACACTCCTTAACGACTAGTTTTTCAGTGGAAAATCATCCGGACTGGTTAGCCATTATACCAGATTCCATGCAGCAGAAGGCGCTTTTGTTACTCCAGATAATAAAGAATATACCCAATTTATCCTGGGATGAGAAAGATCGACTCGTGTATAACGACATTACAATTTCGGGCTCCAATATGTGTGATCTAATAAATGATCTGCTGCGAAAAAGAAAAGATTTTCAACCGACAGTGTGGAAAATTTTGGCAAACATCCTTAAAGATCAAAATATTCCAAGGGGTCTGATCGGAAACCCAGGACGCCTTGAACATTGTCGTTCAGAAAACAATATCTCCGCAAAGTTGCGATGGACCAGCCTTTGAAGAATGGCCCCTGGAAAAGATTGCGAATGTGGAACGGACTTCGTGGAAGCTCTCATGAAACTGGACGAAAAAGCGAAAACTCACCCCAATAGGGTGACATTCTGAACAACAGACATTACAGACAACTAAAAATGCGGCCAGCAGCATATACCAGTGTTCATTTTACTGCAAATTTCATATCTATTTGTAATTTAATTCTAATTAATTTGACTAGTTTTGATTTCTGGTTAATATGGATAATTAAAAAAAATGCAAGATATCTAAGATTTTTTATTTTGTTTTTATTTGTGGAGTCTCCTAAACTACAGAGTGCCTTTCTTGACCTTCGCCCAGTTCAGGAAATCTACATAAATTACTGAATGTGATTTAATAAAAAAATCGGCAATTATTCAAATAAAAAAAAAACTGTGATCCGATAAAAATTCGGCTGTTATTAAGTGGGTACATCATTAATATTCGGGAATGTGGTCATGCCATATTTTATCAACAAAATGCAGGTACACAACGCATTCTCGCGTATTATCTTGTTTTTATATAGGCATTTGTCAGAGAAAGGTCTTGAGTTTTGTACAAAAATAAGCATTTTACCACAAAGTTACGCTATGGTCATAGCTGCTGATAGTGGCACATAGAAAAAATGGCGTTCCAAAATTAATTTTGACATCCACTATAGTATGGTTCAATGAATTAGATTTCATTTCGATTTGCGCTGTAAGGGGAGTGGAAAAACCTAGAAAAAAAAAACAACAGCTTGAACGCAATTAGTTTCCACCCATACTGTATCGGTGAGAGAGAGAGAAAGAGAGAGAGAGAGAGAGAGAGAGAGAGAGAATTGAAACGTTTGTTGTGATCATGGTGGGCAAAGGGTCGGTCGGAATGGCGTAATTAGATTCATTAAACATACTAATCGGCGTGTTACATCAGTAACTATCATATATTTTTACTCAATTGAAAAAAAAATATATACAGGTCTGTAAACCAGCTGCGTTTATTTAGAATGTCTGCAGAAAATACGCTATTTCATTACACCCGGACATCAAGTTCAAGTTATAATTAAACGTGACAATTTTACGGGTAGACTCCGGGATATCCCAAGAGAACCACAGAGCAACGACGAGTAACTGTCATCTCACCAACGTCGGAAATCCGCACAAGCAGGGTTAGATTGTTCTAAAATATGCGTATCACCGACGTGCAGTACACCTTATTACACGCCGTCATCGCGCTCCCATGTGGATAATCGGGGTAAATTAACTTGCCCAAGGACACAGTGCGGGAGTTCGAATAGTGTACGTAGCTTTGATGCAGCTCTAGGGGGTTATATTTTCCCAAGTCTCGCAAATTTGGGTGGCTAATACAGAGTCGCATATCCTTTTACCATTTTTTTTGATCGAGTAACAGCGCTTTTCAACTATTAAAATGAGGGAGGTGAAAGTATTGTTGGCTTGGGCTGTTATTATAGAATTGTAGTTTTTTTTTTCATTTATTTAACGACAGTTGGAGCAATCCGGAAAGAACCATCGCACAGAGGCAAACAACTGTCAAAGTTCTACACAGGGTTATCATTGGCGGAAGGTAGTACGCCCTAGTTCACAACGTTACTGACCACCCCACCCCCACATAGGTAATTAGATAATATTAGCTCTTTCATGCTTTTACTTAGATGGGTGGGTTATTCTTCAGTGAACGTTCAAAAATAAATCATACGGGTTAGTAATAGCGTGGGTGTGATTTTTCTATGATTAAACACAGTCCGTAGCGCTATCACCCAAATTCTTTTTCATTTTTAAACGCACTGGTCCACAATTAACTGTTAAACACCCAAGGGCTGTTTTGATAACCGACTATTTATTTATATTTATTTATTGGTGTTTAAGGTCTGTACAATGACTAATCATGACCACGACAGTTTTACGGGTGGGGGAAGCCGGAGAGAGCCACTGAGCAATGGCAAGCAACTGTCAAGATTCTACACAGCGTCTGCATTGGTTGAATACAGGTGCTCCATCGACGTGCAGTACGCCTTAGTGCACAGCGTCACCATGCCCCCGCATGGTCAATAGGGATGAAGTGTCTTGCCCAAGGACACAACCGACAGACATTCCTGAATAAATCGATACGCGTATTTCTGTCAAACTAATCCGCCATTTTGTTTTTTCGACAAGTTTCTTGTGGAATGAATTATTTAACGAAAATTATTAATATATTATATTAAATGACCATACGCTATTTATTAGGGGGACAATCTCATAGTAAATACGGGTTAAGCGTGTGGTAAGTTATGAGAGGAGCCTAATCGGGGTAATTTGATCGCTCAAAATTGTGGGGAAGGTGTATTTGGGGGCCTGACATGTCCATTACATTTAGAGAACTGAACTGGGGTTCGAGATAATTTAGCTATTGTGAGAGCTAGGGGAGGGGGGAGAGAGGTTTCCAAAAGTTTTTTTTAGTATTGGATGACCTGGAGGAGGGGAGTGCAGGAAAGTTTTAGGTACTGTGAGGGGCTACAGGGGTGTGACGGTGAGGGTGTGGGATAATGGAGGTGTCTGATTGGTTAAAAAAGTGTGTGTTTGTGACAAAGCAACTCTTTTTAAGATTATGGTGGGGCGGGGGAGAGCGGTTTCCAAAAGTTTTTTAGTATTAGATGACCTGGAGGAGAGTAGTTCATTAAAGTTTTAAGTACTCTGAGTGGATACAGGGGTGTGGAATAAAAAATTAATTATTTAACGAAAATTATTAATATATTATATTAAATGAATATACGCTATTTATTAAGGGAATTACGTCATAGCAATTAAGGTTATTAAAATTTTAAACATATGACCACACATTTGTCTCCTTCACCCCTCCTCATAACCTCCTTTGCCCCCCCCCCCCCCTTATTTGATGAGGAACGTCTCCACCGGCCAATCGAGTTGTGCCTCTCTGCTACTTGTGGCGCGATGACGGTTAAGTTGAATCAGCTGAAACCCGCAAATTGCGCAGTTAAATGTCGGGTTTTGACATTTCTCCATGTTTTTTTTCTAATGTATCTTTCCTATTATATGATTTCAGACAAAACGCCCACTGGAACATCTTGACATCGATGTACACTGCCTCTCTCTTTTGTTGAATTTGCTATTGAAACACAAAATTGACAGTTCAAAGCACCTTCTTGGTGGATTTTCAGATGATCCGTTAATTCATCAAAGTATTGGGGCATAAAGTACATCCATGTATAGCCTCTCCCCCGTATCCAGTAGTCTCATGGCGATTTCTCTTGTGATTTTTTTTTTGAGAACTCGTCAAAACGTAGAAATCGGACCGTTAAAAAATTACTTTATCGCGTGAGGCGTAAAATCAGAATATCTTGGTCTATGAGAGTTTTTCGACAGCCATAAAAACGAGAAGAATAAACTTGCATTATTAATATGTAAGAATCACGCCAAGTTATTAAATCAAATTATACCTATAAAAATAGCCACAATGGAGTCCTTCACAGTCTTCAGGTAAAAGCAAGACACATCTTGTCACGTGAGATCATCATTGATTTTTAAATACATGATAGCATGTCCAGTCTAACGATATTTATGACCAGTCGTTAAAGTGTGACAATAGATTTAATTGCTTCAACATCTGTCAGTAGTTGGCATTTGAAAAGAAAAAATCGATTTAATGACACCCCGACACGCAGTGTTCATCTTTGCGGGTCAGTCAACCGATAGCATGCACATATGTCCAGTACGTCAATATTAATTCATTTATTAATATACTAATTATTATAATCAACCCTAATTACACTCATTAATTACATTAATTATGCAACATTCATTAATTACATTAATTATTAAAGTGATTAAAAAAAAAAAATCATTAAGTAATATTAATTACCTTACGTACATTTTAATTATGATGACGTCATTGACCCCTCTCGTCCCCCCTCGGCCCCTCTCCACCAGAACAGGCTCATCCAGCCCCAAGCCTACTACTCATGTAGCTTCGGATGCGGCGGACGCCAAAGCAGTAAAGAAAGTACTATACTGAGTAATTGTGTCGAAAATGGTTTTCCCAGCAATCTCAACTTATTCATGGTCGTGTTGTAAAGTCTTATTAAATTTCCAGAGTCCACGACCTCTGGTTTGTTTAATGAATATACGGGAAATTGAAATGGACGCATGATCAGGCCTGTCCACTTCGTTGATCACGTTCTGTATATCAGAGCTAATGAGTAAGCAGTCCAATCTCGCCTGTTTATAGTATGGTCCGTTTCGGGTATATCTTCTTACATTGTGGTTTTCTAAACACAAGGCATCGTGTAAATCTAGTGTTTATATGGGAATTAATATACTCGCCCAAAAAAGAAAGTGTGCATTGCAGAAATTGATCAAACTCCCAAAAAATAATTTCGTAGGTGTAAAGAGTGTTAACCTGTTCATGAATAAGTTATATTGAACACAAAAACAGCTTTCCCCGTTAAAATTGCTTTAACGTTACATGACGTGCTGCACGTTTGTGAAAAGGCATGTTTTGCACGTGGAGAGTCTGAAAATTCATACAGCAGTGTGAATCCTTGGGTATTTAAACACTAAAGTAAGGCCTTCCTGTCGTTCACATTCAAACTTGCGCTGCTGTTAAAACGACTCCACATTAGCATACCAAGATTGACAATGAATCAACGTCAACTTGCCCTGGGTATGATTAGAGCTGGCAGAACACACAGAGAGGTTGCCCAGCATTTGAACTGCCACTGTAACACTGTAGACAGGCTAGCCCATCGACATGCACAACATGATGACGTTCGAGACCGACCCTGCTCCGGGAGACTCCGAGTTACCGCCCCTGCACAAGATCGGTATATCCGTGTCGTCCATCTCCAGAAATGGCAACAAACGGCAATGACGACAGCCAGGAACATCCCTAATCTGAGATGGATACATCCTCAAACAGTAATCAACCGGCTGAGAGAATACGGCTTATGTCCTCGAAGACCTGCAATTCGTCCGATTTTGACATTATGTCATCGTCGTGCTCAACTGCAGTGGTGTAGAGTAGGGTTAGGGTTACCCTAACCCTAACCCTAACCCTAAACTAACCCTAACCCTAACCTAACCGAACCCTAACCCTAACCTAACTCTAACCCTACCTAACCTAACCCTAACCCTAACCCTACCTAACCCTAACCTACCCCTACCCTAACCCACTTCCATGCTAACTTGTACGCTTCCATGAGGCATAGATGCACAGCAGTAGTCGATGCAGACGGAGGTCATACCAGATATTGAGTGTGTGACTTTTGTGTTTGACCCTTAGTGTCTTTGACTCTCCATGGCACCAAGAGTATTCGTCGTAGCGTAATGAAATTTCTCGTGTTGATCACAAATAGATTCATCTGTGATTGAATAAAATTTCCATGAATGAAAATGATATATATATTTTTTTAGTGTTATTTTTTAGCATGCACACTTTCTTTTTTGGGAGAGTATACATTCAATCCATTTTGTATATATCATCATAATAGATTTCCTTTGTTTCATAGAAAGTGTGTGTTTTACTAAAATGTTAGATCGTGCTTTGCTTTGCACGGACATAATATTTCTTTTCACTTTGTTGGGTTCGAGGATTGATCGCGACAATTTAACCTACCAGATTTAAGTTGGGATCCTTTATCCGCATATATTTCTGCAGAGAATACATGACAAGAGGAGTGGAACTGTACATCAAATATATTCCTTATACCAGGAACGTTTACGTTCTTTTTGTTATTTTTGGTAATGAAAGCAACCTAAACACAAGTATGAACAAACACCATGATGTCTATTCATATTTGGAGTTTGGGATGTTGTGCTTGGAAGATGTAGCTCTAACACTATAGGTGTTTCTATTCTGCATGGGTACAATTTATTTAAGAGACTCGGATTTCAAAGAAATTAGTAATATAATAGCAATCCTCTAACTATAATCATAGTCACTACTTCTACTTCTACCGCAGTTATTGAATACTAAAGTACTAAGACTATTACAACTACCACTCCTATCCCGACTTCTACAACAACCACAACCACAACCAACACTACCGCTATAATAATAATAGTAATAATAATGTATTTTACCTACTACAGTTGACGATGGAATCCACTTCTACCGACCCACTGTTTTTTACCGTCACCCTGAACATTAGAATGTTTTGGAGTCTCTTTGGGGTCACCATCTTGTTTAATGGCGTAATTACGGGGTCGCGAAATATGACTACGCAATTCCAACACATTATGTAAAACACCCACCGATTCAAACACACATCGCGTTCTGCCTATTTACCTCACTGTATCATTAATCATTACTTGTTATCACATCTTATTTCTAAATCAATATAGTGTAAAGGTTTCTGATTTTAAGCAATTATTTCACTACATTTATGAAAATGAGTTGTTCTACACAAATGATTTTGTCGCAGCGATATAGCCATAGATGCCGTTGTGGCGTTAAGCACCAACAAATATAAAATACAAACGATTGCCTTGATTACGTGGTTGGAATATTTGTAAATGGGAATTATACCAAAAAGATTCGCTTGTGGGACATTGCACATAGCAGGACGTGACGCATGGGCTTCCCAATTGCCTGTTTAATCAGCATGTACCGCACTCTACGTTGGTCATGTTGGTACCCCAACATTACCAATGGACCAAAGACCCAATTTGCATGAGAAAGACTGCACGTGTGAATAAATCCAAGAGGCAAATCAAGTCCTGAAAGAAAGAACATGATTACCAGCATGAGCGAATCGATATCTCCGACTCCAATCCAAATGAATATAACCCGACAGAAAGTTATTGGGGTGTCACTGTCACACCTCCTACACCCCACCCCGTAGTTACGTCCCAGACTATATTCAGCTTTCGTTTATTGAAATGATACTTTATGCTTCTTTTCATTTGATCTGTAGTGTGGATTTAACTGGCAACTGAGGTAGACTGCTTTTATTTCGGGCACGTTCGGTATTTTCCATTTGGAGGGAATTTTAACAGAAAGTGAGCCAGATGTCTATTTCTTTGAAGTGACTAGCTATTTCATTTTTTGTTCGGATAGAATTATAATTGGCAGACGTTGTATGGGAAAGAAAATGAAATGTGTTTTCCTCATCAGCTCCTATGTATTGTCCACTTTATTGGTGTGGGCAAACAGAATGGTATGCAAATTAGTTGTCATCTTTAATTTCGGTAAAACGGGAATACCCGACGAACGAGCTAAAAAAACAAATGGTGCTTAGCACCATGAAGGCGAGATTGAATATCATAAAAAAGCATCATATGTTACTCAACGACTAAAATTATATCAGAGAGCCAACTTTGGTTTTCATATCTCTAAACGTGTGGGAATGTATAAGTAATAAAGGCAGGCTCCCGTTTACATGTAAGAAAAATTCGTGAATTGACGTAACGGTTCTAGAACATTACCACACAATGTCATAATCATTTTTCCCAGTGTTCAGAATTCACTGAGAGCACGTTCCACCTTTAAACTGTTATTCCTAAATAATGAAAACACCGCGTGTCTTTGTAAGTAACGGGTCCAGCCGTTTGCCTGACAAAACACTATGTTTTGATACTTGCATTTTTCATAAAATTATTAAGTTGTGAAAATGGTGTGTCTCTTTAATAAGTGATTGATCAAGACTTTGAAAGACTCCTTTACAAGAGGTACAATACCTCTATAAAGTTTGGCGTAATGCTCCAAACACCTTGGGGATGCAAGTGCTGTCTGTCCAAAAATCGTGATGGGCAGAACTTTAGTCCATAGTCAATAACTGGTGTTGCATCATTTTGGGTGACATTTCACACCACAAATCAACTTACCGCCTCAATGTCTCGCCGACTAAGTCATTCGACACAGATCTTGGGGTGGTGTTGGGGTGGGGATTAGTTATTGGGATATAGGGTCTACCCCCTAGGTGCTTCTTTCTATGATGCGCAAATTGCTCATTGAAAATTATATGTACTTATATGTAATTGTATAATATCTTCGTATTAATTACAGCCCATATGAAGTCACTATCTAAAAGTGTTCTAGGCGAACTGTTGCGTTAATTTTGCTTGTTTTCCCTTTGCGTTTTCAATAGCCGGTTCTGTCATTAACGCCTGAAATCACACGTGAACAAATATTAGGATGCATAAATTTGAGCTCAGAAGAAAATACTCTTCGGATTGTCCGTCACGGTTGACAATAGGATTTGCCGAGGTTTTTCCACATCATATCAGTCGTACGCTGTAGGAGTGGATCACTTGTATGGAAAATGATGAGATGTTGTTTAATTTTGTTTTGATTTTTATACAAAAATATATAAATCTATGCACTGAGAAACACCTGCGTTTAGTTCATGTTAAATTTAGTATTCCGTTTGAATATCTGCTAAACGTTCCCACATCAATCTGTTTGTACAACTCGACTGTCAAAAATCTCCTCAGATATTGGGTAAAATCATGAAATATGGCTGTCTGTTTGTTTTGATAGTAGTAGCGTGTTTCAAACGACCTAATTCGATCCTAAAGCGAGTTTGGCTGCACGACCAATGGCTGGTGTCTTTGTGGTCTGTCTTTACCTGACGACATTCCGGCAGTGGTTTAGATAAGTGTGACCCACTATTACATATTAAATTACTACCGATCCTCATTTCACATTTGGTATTCACTTGGACGACCAACTTTATCTTTGCGAAAAAAACCTATGCTTAATGGTTTAAGTGAATTAAACGCATCCGTCTTGTTATATGTATTACACAAGCCCCGTTCGTGGGCAAAAGAAGAAGACGCCCAACAGTTCATGTCTTATCATGGTCTCCCTCTAGTTGTCTTGCTGGCTTTAGTGGAGATGAGACATTGGCGTTACTTGATCGAAGGTGCCTATGTCAGTATTTGCAATGAACTGTATCAAATAACTGTGTCCCATGATTGTTTCGATGTAAAGTGTGTGTACTTTAATCTGGACCCAATACTATTAAACGTTTACAATTGTATTTTCTAGAACTGTATTTTGTACTTATTAATATAACTGACTAAAATGAATCATTAGTTTTTTTTCAAATTACCAGATCTTTAAAAATGCTAATGTTTCATTTTAACCCATTTAAAGTGATAACTTGAAAATACATTTCTAGAAAATACGATTGTAAAACTGTTATAGTATTCACCCCTGGTCGTTAAGTGGGTATACCATTCTTGCCATATTTTGATATATTTTGTCATGTTGTAGGTGAAAGTTTGGTTTCTTTCAAATGAACACATAGTCAAGGATTAGGGTAGGGGTATGTGTGTGCAACTTTTATTTTGAGCTGAAGTTTTTGTCAACCTCCTCTGCGGCCATGATATAGCCGTAGATACTGAAAGTGATATTAAACACATATGAATACATATATTATTCACCCTCTTCAAAGTCGTCATAATTTCGATTGAATTTTGTTCAATGTTTGGTATGCAGCTTTATTATGCCCCCCCCCCCCCCCCCCCCCCGCCTTTCACATGTATCCCCAATATTTTCACGGAGTCAAGGTCGAGATCATTTGTCGGACCTTTTTCATTAACTTTAAAAGTCTTTAATTTTCAGGCCTTCATAAAACAACACGTGTTCCAAGTATCCCATGTTTAACATGCATCGTTGTCATGTAACCCAATGTAACCCATACCTTTTATAAAACACACCCCATCTTTGTCATTATGAAGACGTCGAGACGAAATGTTTAGATGATAAATGACAGAAATGTAGCATGTCGTTAAAATTAAACTGAGAATAAGTCAGATTGATTTTATATTTGACAGAAGAGAGTGTTGAATCGTGGGGAAAGAAGTGAGCAATTTCAGTGACGATGACTTTATGATAGTCTACAATAATTTTATATCCAACTATCGCTAAAAATATCGTAGATCGACTTGGGGAAGTAGTTCTAAAATTTTTTTAAAAATATATCAAAAATAGACAGAGTCATCGAGAGTTTATTCAAAACAGAAGATAAAATAACACCACATATAAAAATAAAAGATATGACTTTATTAAAAACGAGAGAAAATTAAATCGATCAAAAATGCAATTAAAAAATACTGAATCGAAAAAAAAACCCACAAAAATCTGCAAAAATATAAAAAGTCATAATATTATTTTAAAACAAAAATTCTCCTTGCTTTTTGTTTTGTTTTGTGCAGATAAAAAAAATTATTAAATTAATTAAATATTTTTTAATGACAAAAATGTCCTATTCACAAGCTTCCAGGTTACAACAATGGAAACATTACGCTGAAAATCTTCACATCGAGAAATGAAGCAAATTGTGGAATAGCTCCGATTTGATTTCAATGATGAGTTTCGAGACAGTGAAGAAAGCAGTTTGCAACTTGAAATCCATAGTTCGCAAGTTTGGTTTAAAGGGTGTAAGGTGGTTGAAAAAATAAGAATTGATTGAGTGCTTCATCCTCACACAAGATTACCGAAAAAATGACGACCACGACGTATAAAACTCGTTGGAAAAAGGAGAGAGAGAGAGAAAAGAGAGAGAGAGGGCTATCTTCTTTCCAAAATCAAGAATCGAAGAGATCAAATGGTATTTCAAATCTATCGACATACCCGTCCGTGAGGAGTATGATCTCAAAGTGTTTATGGATGACACGAGGACGTGTTTCGCGAGACCCTGAGTCAAGATAAAACGGATATTGGAATGTTGCATGGAAAACCAGATTGTCTTTGAGGTTATTTTCACTTTAACCCTTTACCCAACGTAACGTTCAAACCGGCCAGCGCTATTCTCAAACATCGCCATTTAATTTTCATTATTTTTTCATTTTTTGTCTCAAACACATAGGTTATGATCCATCATTGGAACGAGCTCATCGAGCTCGCTCCAATAAGGGGGTCACAACCTATGTTTTTGAGACAAAAAATGAAAAAAAGTAGTTATTCAAGAATTTTATTTGCAAGTGTCGTCTGTTTTTCATGTTAGGTAAAAGGTTAAGAGTTTGAACAAGGAAGAGATTTTCTCGAAGGTTAAAGATTAAGTTATTGGAATCTATCGTCATATCAACGCTGGGTGGGAGACGTACCGAGATGTGTTAAATTTATGTGAAGCTGCTCCACTTTCTAGAGAAAAAACATGGTATACATTCAAAATCTCTAAGATAATCAGTCCTTAAAATTGGAAGTCACTATCCCATTGCACCACATGGAACGAAATGTGTGCAGAGTTTTAAAATGCCGAGAGATTTCGGAATATTCAGATTGATCGGAAATTGAGTTTCTGATGGAGTTACAAGACATTGATGGTTTGGAAAAACGCAATCCAACCGTAGCGATGAACGTATTTGTAAAGAGGATGAGAATAAAGTATTTCTGCTGAGATTCAGCTCGCACTGAAATGACCACGCTAATGAGGTGCATGTGATGATTTCCCCAAAGAGCTAATCAGTATAATTGCTGGATTAAACATCTGCTTTGGTTACTGTTGAACCATACAACCGTACATCTCGGTTAGAGAATCGTTTTTGTTTCAACTGTCTGAATTCGCCCCACTGCAAAAACGCGTTAGATAGACACAGGGGATATTGTCGTGATCATCAATCTAGACATGCAAAGGGGCACTCTGGTAAGGTGCCACAGCAGACGGTTGACATTAACGACTTGGAATCTGAAAACAAAAATCTGTAAGAGAGAGAAAAAGCATCCCAGGAAAATGAACGGCCGAAGGACAAACAAAATAAAGATTACATAAATGCAGTGGCTGTCATATTTGTCGGGATTCCTTCGACCAGACGTCGCCATCCCGCACAAAAAGTCAGGGGTCACGATGATTACACCGATCTCTATAGGGGACATACTCACTGTAAATGTAATTTAAAGTTTAAAGACGCAAAATGTCATCCCTTCTTTGTTCCTAACTTATCCCGGATACGATTCTTATCTGTACATTAAAAGCCTCATGTTGATGAAATCTCAGGCATCACCAACAATGTAGGGCTGCACGGTATATAGATAAACCGATATATACCGCTATTCAAACCAATATCGATTGAATACCGGTGTAATTACAAAAAATATCGGTTTATCGTCATTATTTATTTCCTCAAAATTTAATTTTCAAAATGTCTTGAGATTTTTAACTGTAGCCCCGAATGAATAATATTATTCCTTTTCCAAAGGGATCGTCTGCATGTTCTCACGTAATATACAATTTCAACAAAACTATATCATGTGACCCCTCATTGGAACGAGCTCGTTTAGCTCGTTCCAATGAGGGGTCACATGATATGGTTTTGTTGAATTAATTTTGGAAAATCTCATAAACTTTTTTAAAACGTATTTTGATATCGTCTGCCTTGGGTAAAGGTTTTTCGAACCGCATCATCAAGGCATGCTAATTCGTTCCGACTGGGATGCCTCAAGCCTAGGTTGTGGTTCTTGTGTTAATTTTTCTGAACAGTTTTCGATATACCGGTATACCGCGGTATTTTGTTGAATACCGATACCGGTATTCAGTTTTGAATATCGTGCAACCCTACAACAATGATACATTTCGTTTATGAAAAGAACGGTAGTGGGTGTAAAAACTTCTGAAGAGGAGAACTGACACTCATTCGAGACACACGTTTCGTGGACAGTTACAAAGTTCTGGTTTGGAAGTTCTGGTCGATCATTTGAGACGATAAATTTCGTATCATGGCTCGAAATGTCCCCATCGACGACAATTAAACAGTCTCTTGGCACATGTGTTCGAAAATTTTAGAGACGTGTGTTTGTCACATTATAATCTAGATCTCGTGTGGTACTTCATTGGTTTTGGACGCTCTGTTGAAACTGGCTGGAGTGGTATTGGAATTGTTTTCGGACTTCAACATGCTTGTCATGTTCGCAGAGGATGTCAGAGGTGTTATATATTCACCGTATCCCACACGTACGCGAAGATTCACAATGCATGAGACTTCAGTCCGGAAATGCCTGGCAAATGCTTTATTCCGACACGAACAATTTGCAGGATTGAGCAATAAATTAACCATTGCTAAAGGGAAATATCAGATGGGTGAGAAGCGAGAAAGATACCAAGAGGTAAAGAGATATAATCTGTATCTCTAGGAGGTGCATTTTGACTACAATTTCGAACTACTTAGCCTGCATAGCGACTGTTCTTTAGCTCTGAAGTATATAGGTATCAAGGGTAGTGTTAAAAACCTATCCCATATCTACAAGAAAAACACAAAGTACGTGTTCCACTGCAAAAATCTGAAATTGTATCTCGATTATGGCATGGCATTGGCAATGATGCATTGCATCATCCTATTCGATGAGGTGGATTGGACGAAGAAGTACACAGATCACGTCTGGAAACTTTGGCTAAGACCGAATTCGAAAAGGAGATTTCCAAACTGATGAACAATTCCGTTTTTGGAAGAACGGTGGTGAACAGGCGAAAATTGATGTTTGACAAACCGTTGTATTTGTGAACATACAATTTGAATTTCAACAAGACTTTGATGTGCCGTCCTCATTACGAGTATTTCAAGGCAAAATACGAAAGTTCAAGAGCCAGGCTGTTTTTCACCAACACGGACAGTTTAGCTTATCAGATAGACATTAAATATTTTATGAGTATATAGCCGAAGATGTGAAAGATTGGTTTGATATGGGAAACATTTCTCTCGATCAAGCTTCGGACTCGCATTGGAAGCGAATACAAAGATGTCCGGCAGATTCAAGATGGAAACTGTGGGTAAAAAATCACGGACTGGGTCGGTTTGTGAAAGAAGCTTTATGCTAGCACCACCGAAAGAGGAAAAACCAAGAAATGTGAAGGATAAAATAAGCGTTGACCAACTTAAAAAACATTTATTCATATTATGAAAAAGAGAGAGGGCAGAAATTAAAAATTAACATATCAGTCGAAGGTGCTATTTTAGATATCGAGCTCATATCGAATATAGATTTGTTAGAAGTGGTCAAAGCATTGAATATAAACACTTTCGAGGCGTGTTTCCTTGATATGCATTACCTGGCGGTGGTCTTTGAAGAGAAAAAGACGAGACTGGAAACTCTTAAGTCTAGATAAATTCTTAGGCGACAGTACTCACTGGTTGGCTTGGTTTAAGAAATATAAAAAAAATATTATTTCAATAGTTACAGGAGGACACTACCTCGCGAATTCAGAAAGAATGTAAAATCCTTCGTCTATTACAACTGGGAACGAGTGCAGTCTCGAGACCAAGTGTTTTGTTAACATTTGTATCTGTTTGTTCTCATGAGGTTGTCTTCGGAACATCATTTTCAAGACATCTTCATTTTTGTGCATGTATTATATACAATTCAAACAAAGTAGGAGATATTTGATAAAAGTAAGATATACGAAGAAATATATTTATGTTTTCATTTAAAGACAGTTGAGGCATTGCACTGTCACATCTGGTGAATGATTTCAGCAATAGTTGGGTGTCTGACAAGCACGCATTCCTCGCACTGTTCTGTAGAAGACATGGACGGTCAGTCAGAGAATTTACCACATTCAGTCCACGACCTCAATACCTTGTAAAGCCTCCTCGATTCGCGAGACTAGCACGGATCCGACGTGGCATACTCCTCCCCACCAAACGTCCAATCAACTTGCCTGGTGTTATTCCATTCTTCCTGCAGTACAGAGGGCAAATTTCCGGACATTGGTAGGGGGCTATTAGCGTTGTCGTAGGCGCCTGTCAAGCATATCAAAGACGCGCTCGATTGGTGAAAGGTATGGACTTAGTGCTGGCCAAGACAGTGTAGTGATGATCTGCTCCTGGAGGAACTTTGTAGCGACACGGGCCCTGTGTGCTCTTGCACTGTCATCTTGGAAAATGAGTCGACGGCCGTGACGTCGCGCAAATGGCACCACATGAGCTGCTAACATGTTTTCACTGTAGTGCTGCCCTGTGACATGCCCTTGGATGACATGAAATGCTGTTTTGCTTCTCATGGTTATGTCTTCCCATACCATAACCGCTCCACCACCAAAACGATCGTGCTGCCAAATGGTTACGTCATGGTATCGTTCTTTCCGCCTCCGCCATACTCTGTCTCGCATGTTGTGGAGGTCGAGAGTGAACCTCGATTCATCGGAAAACATGACTTTGCTCCACGGACGATTGTTCCAGCGCTGTCGTGCTCCACATCAATTGCGCCTTACTGCGACGTGACGTTCAGTCAAACGTGGAATTATTCGAGGTCGTCGAGCGTACATATTCCAGCTGTGTATGCGATTTCGGTTCGGATAATCTGACCACTGACTCGCACATCTGTCGCTCGGTGCAGCTGCTGTACAATTTCTGAGGCACATTGATGGCGACTACGTAATGCCGTTGTTCGAATGAAATAATCCGGGCTAACTGTTGTTGTCCTTGGACGACCTGGCCGACGTTTGTCATCAACATTGCCTGTCTGACGGTAGCGTGAACGCAACCTGCTAATCACCGATTGAGTTCCGTTGAGAATTTGAGCCACTGCAGTCTGTCTGTTGTCAGCTTCCAACATCCCAACGGCACGTAAACGTTCGTCACGTGCTAGACTTCGAATACCTCAAAAGTTACGTTTCGACCAGAACCTATTGATGAACGAGTTTACACCAAGAAAAGAAAACGATGAGACCTCCAAAAATGCCCGTCCAGTACAAATGAAAATTCAAAACGTACCCCACAGGCATTAACGCGGTGCTCGTGCGAAAACCCTGCCAGAAGCTTTCGTGGGCCGGTAACATTCATGATCCGCACTAAACTTGGTAACATATTCATGTGTCCAATCACACATATCTAATACCATTTTCCGAAAATATCAACATCAGTTTGGATATCCCCCTACGTATTTAATAGTATATAAAGAGAACTAAACAATACAAATAGATTTATTAACCCTTTACCCATCGTAACGGCCAAAACCGGCCAGCTCTATTCTCAAAAAACGCCAATTAATTTTCAAAATATTTTCATTTTTTGTCTCAAAAACATAGATTATGACCCCTCGTTAGAACGAGCTCGTCGAGCTCGTTCCAACGAGGGGTCATAACCTGTTTTTGAGACAAAAAAATGAAAAAAAATTAGTTATTCAAGAATTTTTTTTGCAAGTGTCGTCTGCTTTTCATGTTAGGTAAAGGGCTAAATTAAGAACAAATGTCAGTCAATACATGTGGAAGAAGCGAAGTTGCGAAAACTTGATGGAACACCAGTTACAATATCATCAGTGGTGACGGTGGCGAGATCTCCGCGAATTACGTGAAGGATCATTTCGTCAAGAAATACGAACCTCGACAAGAACCGTTGAACATGAATTCGTAGAAGCTTTATAATCTTCACAAAATGGTAGATGCCACGACTAAACATTATGCGGATAACAGAGATGTAGATTTCAAGAGACACTTGAGAGATAAAAACGTGAATAGGAACGTGAACATTGATCTAGACTTGAAATTGAAATGATTAGTGAACATCATCAATCCCATAGATCCTACCAATGCGGCCATGAAAAATTATGCCGACATTTCACACACATTTCAGTAAGTATCAGAGAGGTCAATAAAAGCGTGATTCCGAAATTGAGTGCGAATTCAGATAAGATATCGATCTTGCCGATCCAATAGATCCCAAAGACGCAATGTCAAAGACATGCGTAGACACTAAAGAAAGAAAGATAACTGATGCTATGGTCAAGAACGAACTGAAGACCGATTTGGACGCAGGGTTGAACAAAATCGTCAACCTATCTAAAATTGTGAAAGGAGATTCTGAATTGACGGTGGTGAATAAAGGTGACATCGATTCTGCCTGGTCAGAATCTCAGACTCACGCGGATGACTTATATCTGAACAAAAAATCAGAAGTAATGATAGAGGCTGGAAATCGACACGGGCAGTCACAAACTATTCGGTTTTGAAGTCGAACCAGAATTCCAATCGAGCGCTATCAGCAGAGGCTACGTGGATGCCACTAAAATGTGGAAAACTGGCGATAATATGGAAGATTCGCTAGATATGGTTGTCATCCAATCACGGGTCTACGAAATCCCTTACGCATTGCGGATACTTGCACTCTGATTTCGGTCGTGAAAAAATAAAATACCCGAGACAATCAATAACAATACGGACCGAAGAAAGTGGTGTATTAGATTCCGCTAAAGTGGATTGGACCTTTGGAAACGGAGGAAATGGGTCTTTAGACTGTGAGATTGGTTGTCACATGCAGCGGGGGGGGGGGGGGGGGGGGGGAGAGAAATCTTTCGAATGAGTTTGACTTCCACCGACTCGACTGCCGGAACCGTCATTAATACCGTGGTGAACAGTGTGGACAACGAAATTTATGTTATCAAGAAGCAGTGGAATCAATATTCTAGTTCGAACGTATTTACCACGCCCTTATGAGTCAAACTGGGGATAGAATGAATTTCAAGACCATTTCCTCAAATCCAGACGTTGCGAGTTCTGTAGTGTTTTTATTGATCAAAAGAGATCCATTGAATAAATAAAAAAAAACAATTTAAAAAAGAACTACTGACATAGTAATACAAGATCATGTTTGAATCCGAACACAATACGGATTTTATAATAATATTCCCCGAATTCCAGATTATGTTTCAAAGGTATCCTGAAAGGCGACGTTTCTTTAGGATCCGATGTTTGAACGATGCATTTCCGTCTCATTCCGGCACCATCGTTTTCGGCACTCTCATTGGGGATGGTATCCTTCATTCTGAGTTCATCGAGTCCTCTAGAGTTTGAGAAATTGTTGGGATAATTCAAGAGTCCTTAATTCGTCGTGCCAAGACCGGGATGAAGTGTGTATTATGTCGGTTGACTGGACAGTAGATATTTTTTTGTTTCGGAATAGATATGCATTATACCGCTATTGACCAAAGTGACGAAATCGTCGACAACATATTCGCGGCAATCCGATTTCGTCAGTTGTCCTTATCCCACGAGGTAATTTTCACCGGGGTGAATGAAGAGCTCTTGCGTTTCCATATTGATTAGTATCTCTCCAGTTGTTTTCGAGATTGGTTCCCGTCACAGGGTCATATTTGTGTACTACTTCGTATTTTTCGATACGTCTGTCTGTCATTATACATTCCGTTATGTCTAGTATATTCATCCTATGTTTTATTTTTATATTTTTGTGATTAATTATTAGCATCTTGTCTTTCTTCTTATTCATATATTACCGCGAACAAAAACAATCTTTCTTTCTTTGAAAAAAAAAATCATTTTTTATTCGTAAAACGTTCCGGAAATCTCTTTGCCGTCCAATGCCTCTATCCTTTGATTGGTGGGATTGGTGTAGAGCACTAGAACTATGATGGAGACTTCTTCTGTCCATCTAGGCGATTTTTTTTTTTTTTCGAGTACTCACTCGATCGCCCACGGTAAGTTTCGGTGGTTTTCGTTTCATTATCAATCGCGCGGGATAGAAATTCCTGCAGCCTTTCGTTTCGTGTCTCGGATCGCTTGCTTCCACGGTGTTATCTTAAGATGAAGAGTGTCGTTATAACCGTTGGCAATTTCTTTATTTTTTTCTTTATTTATTTATTTATTGTGCCTAATAACAGGTTGGAATTTCTGGCTATATTGTGGCGATACAAAGGTATGTTCTGTAAATGAGATCAGTGGTTTTTCGTGAAATAAAATGATTCAATGGAATCAGTTAAGAACATAAGGAATAAATAATTACTATAACACAGTAATGGGAAAATGAGACCAGTTGTTCAAAGAATATTGTGTAAATCGACCCGTTGAATAGAAATGAAGATACGAGAGCTTAAAGGAATAAGAACAATTTAAAATGTATTAAAACTATTTATTTCCTGCCAGAGAGTATTTTAAGAGTGTCTGTTTTAAACAAACGTAATATCTCTTACAGACACAGCATTAAGAAACTGCCGTCTGAAAAGATTGAAATCTGTAAAGTGCAAAAGAATGTGCTCTATTGTCAACACTTGTCGAGAAATTCCGGTCGCATATTACCTCTCTCACAAAAAGAAATTCGTAAGTCTCGTATGGCAATATGAATTCGTATCAAAATAAAATTGTCTTTTCTACACAGGTTACTAGATGGATATTGATCAATACATTTTGGTCAGAAGCAATGGACCTTATTCGTCGCCCCATCCCAATCCGTCTGCCACGTGGATTTGGTGTATTTATTGATATGTGGTTTGTAATCACTGACCACTGACAGGAATTGTAAAAGCAGTGGTAGGCTTGTTGAGAGCCTGTTTCGTATCACTGTTTGCCCTGGTGTTACCAGGGATACCAACATGCCCATGTAACCAACAAAACATGGTATCATATTGGGTAAACATAAGAGTAGTCAACTTCTCACGAAGTTTCAGAATAAGAAGGTTCTTCAACCTGAGTTTGAGTAAAGCTAGTAAACAGGAAAGCGGTTCTGAAAAGATAATTGACTTTCTATCCTGTATATTCCCAACGCGTTGAAGCGCTAGTTGCCCAGTTGTAACTGCAGCTGAGAAAACATAACTTTTATTTGGTGTTCTGATTGATGTGATCTGATCGCCAGTAACAACAGTAGTTGGTACTTTGTCAGCATATTTAGATCGATCTGTATAGACCCTTCTATAAATACTACATTTAGACTAGATTTCAGTATATTATTGTTTGAATTACAGAGAATTGTCTCAGACGTTTGGGAGGAAGCAAGGTCTAAATTGACGATAGGTGTCCTTCGATACCAAGGAGGAATATGTGGTTCACGGTTCTCTTGTATCAAACCTGAGTCAAGTGTGGCGGATTCCATAGGAGGTTTAATTCTAATTCCCAAAGGAGAAATTTGTTTCCGGTTTCTGTTAAAAGAAATCAACAGATTAAGGTCGGAGAGCCAATTATAAGCAGGCATTGATAGTTTATCCAATAATTTTGAAACATATTACAGTGAAAGTTTAATCCTGCGTTTCCAAAAACAAAGCTTTCCTGCCCCAAGAAGCATTGAATCTATTGGCGACGTCCTAAATGCGCCCAATCTAATTCTAATTCCATTATTATGAATTACATTAAGTGGTTTGAGATGTCACTTTCTCACAAAACAAAAACCAGACAACCGCAGTTGCATCGAATATGCCATTGATCTTAAAGGACAAAAGGTAACAAAGGCAGTTCAGTTAATTCCAATTAATTAAATTGAAGTCGATAGTAGTGCGACGTATATAACCACTAATCACGAGTACACGAACCTCAGTTGAATTTTCGTTTCAGCCAGACGAATCTAGTCCCCAAACTCGAATTAGATCCGTGTTGATTATAGAAGACGCATCACCGTCGATTAAAATTAAATGCAAATTAAATGATAAAAATGATAATGATATGCTAATCAGAAAAACACCGAATATCGTGACGTAATTTACAAATTTTAACAATTTTCACAGTGAAATTGAATTCGAATCGGCGATGATGCGTCGTATATACTCAACACGGATCCAATTCGAATTTGGGAAATGTTTTTGTCTTCCTTGGTTTGGGTGGGGGTAAGAAGGCAGCCAGCTAAGCTATACAGACACTACTCCCCTATTTTCATTTAAAACATTATGCGTCATGTTAACCCATTAGAGCACTATAAATTGCAAACAAATATGCCTGTATATGCAGGTTAAACTATGTCTCCAACTGGCTTCAGAGAGTTGGTGGAGCGTACGCGCAAGTATAATTAAGCTATAGTATATATAATGTGTTTCTTTACGCGTACACAGTTAAATACTTGTGTAGATGTTACATAAGATTTGTGTGTAGACTCAAACATTTTGAACTGGGGTCGTGCGTCAAATCATTACATTGTTAATGTAGTTATACGTTTTGGGTCCAAATACTCAATTCCCATTGGTCAGCTGGATGAAAAAGTCATGACCAAATGTAATTCATTTTCCAATGAATACATTTGGTCGAACATTGACCCGCATTTACGTTCAAGTTAATAATTTGTGATATCTCAAACAACTTACAAGAAATTTCAATCGACAGTGTGAAATTAATTCAGTGATTTTATTCTTGATCTTGTTGTCGTTTCATAGGTGATTATAGTTTACTGATATGTTAAATAAATTGTTTTAAACATTCCAAGTTTCGCTGCGAAAGACGACAATTTGACAAATTTGGGTCAATGCCGAAAACCGGCGCTCAACTCAGAGTTGTGCGCTTTGTCTTTTATGTGAAGGTGGTTTTTCGCCTCGTTCGTTCGTACATGTTGGATTTCGTCTTTCTGCTTTGTTGTTTGGTAAAAAGTAGTTTAAACAGTTACGGAATGTAATTATAAGAACTGAATGCAATTTGTATAATCTTTATTTGAGTATGGACGTGTGGGAATGGGTACAAATTGTATGAATCCCTTCGGGATTCATACATAATTTGTACCCATTCCCACACGTTCATACTCCAATAAAGATTATAAAAATTGCATTCAATTCTTAATTGAATTCGATTCGACTGTAACGTGTCAGTATATATCATACGAAGATTTGAAAAATTTCAAACGAATCCAATTCGATTGAGTTCGTGTCGACGGTACATTGCAAAAAATATAGTTTCTCTTTAGAACCAAAACTGGTTCTAATCTTGTCCCTGAGATGGAACCAGTCCTATTTAAACAGTATTTATTTCAAATCAAATAAATTTATAAAGATTAACATTAAATATTATCATAATTAAACATAAATTGAGGGGGTTTCAGCCGTACGTTTAGAGCTTATACGCGGTTGCCTCGAATCATTATTAAGCAAAGGAGATATTAACAGTTGGCATATCGAACCAGTTTTGGTTCTATACAGAACCAAAACTGGTTCGATATGCCAACTGTTCATGTCTCCTTTGTTTCAATATGTTTGGCGACTGCGTTGAATAAGCTCCAAGTTTACTCCTGAATCTACTTCAGTTCATGTAATATTCTGTTAAAATTGAATGCTAATCTTACTTCTTTATCATCCTTTAAATATGTATGTGTAATGTTTAAATATGTTAAATGTGTATTATATGTTTCTGTGAAGCGCCATAGAATGTGGCCCCGTCCCTAATTATTCGGGCAGTGGTACAAGTTGAGGGCTATACTAAATGTCTGATGTAATGTAATGTAATGTAATCTTGGTAAATTTATTTGATTTGAAATAAATACTGTTAAACAGAACTGGTTCCATCGCAGAGACAAGATTAGAGCCAGTTTTGGTTCTAAAGAGAACCTATATTTTTTGCAGTGTAGTGCGACGTATATAACAGTCCTTCTTCTTTGCCATCGAAATGAGTGTTTTGGTGAATGGCAGGTTCTTCCTGTAAGTATTTTAATAGTGTTCTACTATTTATTTTTCTATTTACACTTCTTTCTTTAATTTTCAGGATTTTTGTTGGATGTTACGACCAACTTCGATGCCATATTTTATTGTGGCTTTGCTGCTGAGTGTCTAGCAGCACTGGTTATGCTAATTATTCCACTACACGAGAAACTGTCAAGAAGAAAATGAAATGAGAATAATGGTTAAACTACGTGGCATCGCCTAACCATGTACATAACTTCACGATGAACAGGGAAATGATTCCAATCATATTTTTACAATCACAGCTATATAAGCTTCCATATCAAGAAGCCGTTTCCACTACAGTTTAACTTGTACATTTGTTCTGTTTGTTCTGCTAGTTCCCAAAATAATTTAGTTGGTGGTCTCTTTTCCTCTCTCTGCTTCATATTGCTACTTATAGGTTCTAAACCACGAGTGACTTTGTGTTTAGGACAATAATATCGAATCACCACAAAAACGAATAAGATATATTTCTAATAAACAGATCGTTCAAATATTTCGTCACTTGTTGGTAGAGTTATTTCATGTCGGGACTGCACTGTCGAAATTGCATAGGAGTGGATTTTTCTTTTCATTTCAAGACCTTGAAATGAAACAAAAGCAAGGCGATAAGATACACAATTATTTTATCTAAGACATATCCGATCTCAACTTCGACAACTATTATGTGACAAACATCATTCATATATATATCACCAAAGCAGGATTTATCTACAAGTATCAGGGAGCCCGGTTGCTCAGGTGTTACGACTGAAAGTCAACCCGAGAGGTCCATATGGTGTAACTGCGTTGTGACCGTGGGCAAGGCAGTTAATCCTGAATTATTTTTTTATTATTTATTTATTTATTTATTAAGACTTAACGACACTTTAACAGCCAAGGTCATATCGCGTCGGTGACAGTTTTACGAGTGGAGGAAGCCGAATTTCCCGGAGAGAACCACCGAGCAACGACGAGTAGCTGCCAGCTCCACAGCATCGTAACTCCGCACTGCAGCACAGGCATGGTCAGATAGGTTGCAGACAAGACATGCGCACCATCGACGTACAGTACGCCTTAGTGCACAGCGTCATCGTGCCCCCATATGGACAATCGGAGTTAAGTGCCTTGCCCAAGGACACAACGCGGTGGTCCGATTCAATCACTCAGACGGTCACCCATCCAAGAACTACCGGGCGCGACGTTGATTAACTTTGGTGATCTGACGAGAACCGCTTACTGCAACGCCACTGCACCTCCATGCTGTCATCTATCCTTGCTCGTCGTTATAGCGTATCCGTATCCGTATCCACTGTCTGTGGCCTGACTGCATTTGCAGACGCCATGTGGAGTTTTTTTTCCAAACAGAGCAATCACGTCACACCATATTTGGGGCACACACAAATGTTGCATCTTTTTTCCATGAAAATTTGAGCCTTCACCCCTGAATTTTACATACTGAGGCAAAATATGTTCAAGATTATTATTCATAATTTGTTGAATTGAATTTTACCACGCAGATAACCCAATGTGCTGGGTCATGAGTATTTGTGTCTCGATTTAACACACATACATAATGTAATATTAAATGTACAATAAAAACGGAAGACTACCTGCTCCGATGTAGATAAGCTCCTGTCAAACTTGTTGTGAATGGTGTAAATTCACACACAGTTGGGCAATTGGAAGAAGATCTGTAGTACCTGATTCGGTCTGATTGAGGTATGTGGAGTACCAGCACAGTACGCGCTAATTAAGTGAGATTGCAGTACGACTCCGATATGTATATTTAATTAATTAATTAATAAACTTCCAAGAAGCCTTGAATTTGTTAACTAAAATCCCGACTGGCTAATATTCCAACTACATTATCAAGGCATGCCTTCGACGAAGGCATACCTTGATGGTGTAGTTGGAACATTAGTCAGTCGGGACTTGAGCCAATACAGTCGGGAGGAATCAAGTGGACCCCTCCACACCCCCATCAATCATCTTCCCGACGCGCCTGTTTACGCCGTTTTTAATCGAAGTGTAAGTTCTATTCTGATGCCTCAGTCATGCACGTCACTCCAGCCTACGATATGAAACTTAAATATTCAACAAAATTCGCATTCGAGGGGAATGCAAAGACATGTTGTATAAAGAAGTCCTTCGCCCTGAACCGGTAACGCAAACTCTGGAGAAAATATCCCGTAGTTCACACCACAAGAAGCTTGCTTACTAAGGCTAACACTTAACTGTTGTACTATCTGTACCCAGGTATGCTTTCTGTGTATTTTAGAATCTAAATAACGTATATACATTACTATATAAGAAAAACAGTTGCAAGGCAGCTCAAAATGCATTGTTTACTTTCACTACAAATCCACACACCCTCTTACAGTGGAGTGTAAGTTTGTGCAGCCCCCTCCCCACCCCACCTACTTGTAAGAGAAACAAAAACTAACCTTTCCTGTGTTAGGATAACGGATAAATGAAGTGAACAATATAAGAGTGTACAATATAAAACACAAAATTTGAAAGCAAGTACTTACAGGGTGAGAATTTGATATTGCCGAATCTTTCACAATCCAATCCCTGGCATCCACAATGGTAGACACAAAATTACTAAAATATCTATCAATGGAAAAATAGTTTTCAAGTGAGATTAATATTACTGGCAATTTCTGTTGGGACGGAATTTGATGATTTTAACAAACAGTGTGATGCGAAGGATGGAGGATGATTTAAATCTCTATGTATCCTTATTTTTAAACGCCGGTGGATCCGCCAATGCAACCACAGCCTCCACCAGTTAGTTACATAGAGCATTTCTAGAAGTTTTCTTTGAAGTTTTTCGAAATATAATCCATTAACAAGTCGCCATCTAGGTTGATCAGCAAATGTTTTTATTTGAGTAATTTTGTTTAGTATATCACCAGTTAATGTCTTGCCTGGTGTGGGCGGGTGGGGTGGCCAGCCCCTACTAGGCCGGGCTCAGGTGGCGGCCTGCTCAATTAGGCAGGTTTGTTGGTTTCAAGCTGGAAGATTTGCTGTATTGAGCAGGTCTACTGCGGTCTATCCAAATACGCAACCCTGGACCAAAATGGTATTATCCTGTGATTAACACCCTATAGGCACCTTGTTCTTCCGCGAGGAAAGCCTCGGAGGTAGGAATCCTGGCAGTTCAGGACAAATGTGGCCTCGGTGTGGACAGTCTTCTTTTTGAATATACCTGTCCATTACACTGCTTTGGTCCTAACTTTGGGAGTAGACGGATGGTCAGATGGATCCGGTTTAGTCAATCAGGAGCCCCAAAAAGGGTGTCCTATCCGAGGGGGATTTGGTGGTCATTTAATCAGTTATTTCATTTACCTCAATTTTATCATTGTCATCGTATACTAAATTTTAACGAATTTTAGATTATTGATCATCTTCCTTTTTATTGCACTGCCTGATTTTGTTGTGAGTAACACATTGACTTTCAATTGTGTCGCTAAATGACTGATTCAGAGATGAACTTCTGAAAACTGGCACAGCCCACACCCTCGGGTCAATCGGTCAGCGGTATGCGTATGAATTTATCCTGGCCGAGTATGCTTTCCATGTACACTTGATGCTGTTTGATGGATATCCGCAAGGCAACCACCTAAGTTGGGCTCGTAGTAAGAGTGGGAGTCATGGAATTATGAAATACGATAAATAAATAATACCAAAAATACCAAAAACAAAAAACAAAAATGTGGTCGAGACTTCTCTTCGAACTCTAACACTGATCAAGATGTTCCAAAACCACAAAGCTGGCCAAAAATCATTATTATTTATGCGGCTGATGAGAAAAACAGGCATCCATCATTAATCCTTGTATGTCGGAGAAAGCCATTACGGGAATAACTGGTACCAATAAAATGTTAAAAAGCTACGATCTGGTGCATTAATAGTTGTATGTTTCAAAGAACAACAGACAATAAATTTACTTAACACTGATACACTGGCGGATATGAATGTAAATACCTTCCCACATAAAATCCATCACCAACAGCAGACGCGTAATTCGAACAGGGGAATTAGTTGGAATCGACGTACTGGAAATACGAAAGGAACTTCAACCATAAGATATCAGCGATGTCAAACACATAGAAAGTAAAAGAGTTGATACAAAAATAAATACAAATATATACTAACTTTTGATTCTTCTCGGCCACCTAAATCATTTAAAGTTGGTTATATGAACATCGGAGTGGATTTGTGCATTTTAAATCCACCTCGATGCTTCAAATGTCAAAAGTTTGGTCAACTGGAGAGGGAACACTACATGCTTCGAGTGTGGTTAGGAACATCAAGACACCCGTACAAACACTATTAAAGGTTGCAATTGCCAGGGCAGCCATGTAGCAGTGTTAAAATACTGCCCTGTTTGACAAAAAGAAGAACAAATTAAAACAAATCAAATGTCAAAAACAGATTAGTTTCAAAGAGGCCAGAGAGATAGTAACATCGATGCCTGGCATGAATACATCATCGCGATCATATGCAGCAACATTATTACAAAAAGTACCATAGTAACAGTGAGTTGCCAAACACAATGTACTTGTATTAAAGGCACAATGCCATCTTCAGTGCAAGCTGTCACAATAGAACAGTCAAGCGAAACTTAACCAAAATTGACCCAAACACCATCAACTACTCACACAGCAGTAGGAAACAAATAAGCAATAAGCTATTCTCAAATATCGCCAATTAATTTTCATTATTTTTTCATTGTTTGTCTCAAAAACATAGGTTATGACCCCTCGTTGGAACGAGCTCGTTGAGCTCGTTCCAACGAGGGGTCATAACCTATGTTTTTGAGACAAAAATTGAAAAAAAATAGTTATTCAAGAATTATTTTTGCAAGTGTCGTCTGCTTTTCATGTTAGGTAAAGGGTTAACCAGAATAGAAAAAATGTAAAGGAAGCAAGATCAGCACAAAACAAAAATGACCAAACAAAGCCGAAACCAACTGATCACAATCTTAGTCAGAATGGAAGAATCAAGGAAAAAAACAACAAAAAGAAAATGGAATGCTAAAACAGTTTTCTGACAAAACTCCTAAGGCTCTTCAAGCCTCTGTGACCCACAATAGGTTGGAAGGCCTTGAACTCATGGAAGTTGGTGAGTGCATCGACGAAACGCTCGGGCCCTTTTGCTCGAGTGCCTCTCAGAATAGGTCGCCAAAACACAAATCGCCTAAGAAGCTAACGAGGCTATTTCACCCATCCGCCAACCAGCTAAACCTCCAATCAAATATGGATAGTATAATCAAAAACGATACAATACAATGGAATTGTCGACGCTTTAGTTCGAATTTTAATGAACTGGGTCTTCTAAGCCAAAAAGATATGCCTGCTGAATTTTACCTGAGGAATGTTTTTCTAAAGAAACCCGAGACTCAAGATCATTCAGCTTCAAAGCATTATATATAATGCTTGAGCAGATTAAAATAATCTTTATATTCCTGGAACGCCCGTCTTTGCTGCATACGACATTATTCACAGTTCTGTATCTTTGTATTCAAATTTACAGGTTGTAGCAGTACGCCTTACCTTATAACCTTAAAAAAGACAATTACATTATTTTCTCTTTAGGTTTCACAAAGTGAAGCCCCAAAGCTGAATAATCTTGAGCAACTAATTCACCATCTCCCAACTCTCTACATTTTATTTTTGATGCTCATAGTCCCCTTTGGGGTGATTTCGGTAACAAAGAAGACCCACAAGGCAAAACAGTAGAAGGATTCTTTACAAAAGATGTCTTGTGTTTGTTCAATGATCGGTCAGACACTTACCCTCATCTGATTCTTAAACTTCAATTCATCTTACAATTGCATGCCCTTCTATCTTCCTAGATTTTTCATGAAAGGTAGAAGATGACTTGTTCGGGATCTAACACTTTCCAATGGTGAGTCTAGTTCCGGCGGACGATGAGAGGGTGTCCCAGTGGAACTTTAAAAAAGGATGACTGTGACACTTTCTCATCGCTTGTTCTGATCGCCTCACTCGAGAGAAATTTGAGAAAAGTGCTAACCAAATAGAACATTTCACTAAAGAGTTGCTTGACATTGTAAAACCAGTCATTTATAAAACCACGACAAATCCAGAACGTTTCACAAAACCATGGTTTGATACTGACTGCAAACAGGTTATAAAAGATAGCAAGAAAACCAAACGGGAATTTAACCCTTTACCCAACGCAGACGATACCAAAATTTATTATTTTAAATATAATTTTTTCAAAAAATTTCAACAAAACCATATCATGTGACCCCTCGTTGGAACGAGCACGTTCCAACGAGGAGTCACATGATATGGTTTTGTTGAATTTTTTTTGAAAAATATTTTTTCAACTGCTGAATTTGGATATTACGCGGGCGGATGCGGCCGATTCGTTGGGTAAAGGGTTAATATGTCACCAACCTCACATAATTTGAACAAACGTATAAAAAAAACAAGACGAGTCAGAAAACAAAAAAAAAGAAATGTTCTTGGGAAACTTATGTTTCAAAGCTTAACCAACACACCCCATCACAAAGTTCAGAAAATTATTAAAAAATAAAGGAAAAGAGAAACCAACTGTACAACACCTGGAAGATAGCAACACACTAATTACATCGAAAAATCAAATATCAGACAAATTGGCTTCCACATTTTCTAAACATTCCTCGTCTGAAAATTGTAATCCAGAATTCATTAAAATTAAAAAAACAGCAGGAAAAACAAAATATTACATTTACCTTAAATAATTTAGAGGTTTGCAACGATCCTTTCTCTATGAAAGAGTCAAGTCACTGGTCCCGATGATATACACTACAGAATTTTAAAACATCTGCCACAAACTTCACTTGAACTTTTATTGGCATTTTTTTACGAAATATGGAAGACTGGCCAGTGTTTCCTCCTTCCTGGCGAAAATCATTATGTTTTCCCATTCCAAAGCAAGCCTGATAAAGATCACAGCAACCCGAGCAATTATCGACCCATTGCATTAACAAGTTGTCTGTGTAAAACTATGGAAACAATGGTCAATGATCGACTTGTCTGGTTTCGGGAATCGAACAGTCTACTTGCGAATGTTCAGTGTGGTTTCAGAAGCCAGGAAAGTACTGTGGATCATTTGGTTAGCCTTCAAACATTTATGAGGAATGCCTTCACCAGAACATAACATGTGGTCACCATCTTCTTTGATCTGGAGAAGGCATACGATAAAACTAGGACGTACGGGATTTTAAAAAGATCTTTTTAACGTGGAGTTGAGAGGGCATATGCCTCTTTTTAAAGAATTTTTTTTAAAGGACCGTCAATTTCAGGTTCGTGTTGGGTCTACGTTATCTGATGGATTTCAAGTTGACTTCGAGTTGAATTCAATTTGATTTGAGGTCGAGGTCCGGTTGAGTTCGAATCGAGGTCGAATTGAGGTCAGGTCAGGTCAATCTCAAGTCAAAGCAGGGTTGATTTCAAGTCAATGATCAACCGACCATCAAGTCGTGTCGATTTCAAAGGGACTTCAAGTTTACTTCAAGTCGACTTCAAGTTGATTTAAGTCGAAGCCACGTTGAATTCAAGTCGAGGCCAAGTTGAGGTCAAGTTGAATTAAAGTCAGGTCAACCTCAAGTCAATTCGTTTTCAACCGATCATCACATCTTAGTCAAGTCTAACAAATCTATTATCAGTCGATGCTAAGAATAGTCGATTTCAAGTCCAACCAAGTCGAGTACAAGTCGATTTCAAGTTGATTTCAAGTTGGAGTCATGTTGACTACAAGTCAACGTCTAATCAACTTAAATTTGAAGTCATGTCAGGTTCAGGTCGAAGTCAAGTTGATTTCATGTCGAGGTCATGTCAACTTCAAGCTGAAGGTAAGTCGATTTCAAGCCTAGTCAAGTCGCTCCCAATTTGACTTCAAATTGATTTCAGGTTGACTTCAAGTCAAAGTCAGGTTGATCTGAAGTTGAGGTCAAGTTAATTTTGATTTGAAGTCACGTCAGTTTCAAGTTGAAGTTAAGTTAATTTTATGTTAAAGTCAAGTCATTGCATGTCAAGTCAAATCTGCTGTCATATTGAAGTCAAGTTAAGTCACGTCGAGTAACAAGTCGATTGTCAATTCGAAGTCAAGTCGATTTCGTGCTGATTTTAAATCGATTTCAATTTGATTTCAAGTCAAGGTCAAGTTAACTCTAATCAATATCAAGTTGATTTATTTGCCAATTCCAAGTCGAAGTCAGGTCGATTTCGAGTGGGAGTCAAGTCAACTTCAAGTCGAAGATAAGTCGATTTTAAACCCAGTCAAGTCGATTTCAAGTTGAATTCACATCGATTTCAAGTTCAAGTCGATTTGATTTTGAGTTGACTTCAAGTCGAGGTCAAATTGATTTCGTATTAATATTATGTCAATTTCAAGTCGCAATCCAATCGAAGTCAAGCCAATTTCAAATAAAGTCCAGTCACCCCAAGTCAAGTCTATTATTGAGTCGAAGTCAAGTCATGTGAACCTTAGTCGATCAACAAGTCCATTATCAGGTCAAAGTCTAGTCAAGTCGACTTCCAGCCCAGTTAAGGCGATTTCTTGTTGATTGCTAGTCGATTTCAAGTCGATTATCAAGTTTAGGTCAAGTTGATCAAAAGTCAATTTCTGCCAAAGTCAAGGCGACTTCAAGTTGACTGAAGTCGATTTCAAGTTGACTTGAAGTCGATTTCATGTTGATGTGAAGTCGTTTTCAGTTCAAATCAACTTCAAGCCAATGGCAAGTCGATTTGATGTTGTAATCAAGTCGATTTGATGTTGAGTCAAGTCGATTGCAAGTTAAGACAAGTTGAGTTCAAGTCAAGTCAAGATAAGTCAAGTCTGTTATCAAGTCTGTTATCAAGTCTAAGTTAGTCAAAGCAAGTCAAGTCGATTAACAAATTGACTATAAATTCGAGTTCAATTTGACTTCTAGTCGATTTCAAGTTGGTTCAAGTCGATTTCAAGTCGATTTCAAGTCGAAGTCTCGTTGACTTCAAGCTAAATTCAAGTCAATTTCAAGTTGAAGTCAAGTAATTTCCAAGTACAGTCTAGTCGATCTCAGGTCTTAGTCAACTTGATTTCAAGCCACATCAAATTGATTATCAAGTCAGTTATTAAGTCGAAGTCACTTTAAGTCAAGTCAAGTCGATTAGCCAGTCGAGTATCAAGTCAAAGTAAGTTAAGTCGATTTAAAGCCCAGTCCAGTCGACTTCAGAATGATTACAAGTCAATTGCAAGTTGATTTCAAGTCAAAGTCAAACTGAATTCAAGACATCATCAAATTCAAGTAAAGTTTCAAATCGAATTCGAGTCTATTTCAAGGCGAAGGCATGTCAACATCAAGTCAACCTCAAGTCGATTTCAAGAACAGCAAAGTCAATTTCAGATTGATTTCTTGTCGATTGCAAGTTGATTTCAAGTCTAAATCACGTTGATAGCAAGTTAAAGACAAGTCTTTTTCAAGTCGAAGTCAAGTGGAAATCAAGTCAACTTCACGTCGAATTGAAGTTGAAGTCAAGTAAATGTTTTATCAAAATCAAATCAGTTCCAAGTCAAGTCAAGTCACGTTGATTATCAAGTTAAATTCAAGTCAAGTCAACTCAAGTCGTAGAACAAGTCGATTATTTCGTCACAGTCAAGAAAAATCGATTTCAAGCCCAGGCATGTTTAATTCAAGTTAATTTTAATGATTCCAAGTCGAAGTCAAGCTGACTTCAAGTCGAAGCAAAGTCAATTTCCAGTTGAAGTTAAATCAAACTCAGGTCAACTTCAAGTCAAAGTTAAATGGACGTCAAGTCAATCTCAAGTCGAAATCAAATCGTTTTAATTAAAAGTCAAGTCAGTTTCAAGTGAAGTCAAAGTTAAACGACGTCAAGTCAATCTCAAGTTGAAGTCAAATCGTTTCAACTCAAAGTCAAGTCAGTTTCAAGTCAAGTCTAATAAAATCGATTATCAAGTTGATTATTAAATCGAAGTCAAGTTAAGTCATGTCGATTAACATGTCATTTACCACGTCGCAGTCAAGTCCTGTCGATTTCATGTTGATTATAAGTCGATTTCAAGTTGATTTCAAGTCAAAGGTAAGTGATTTCAAGTCAATTCCAAGTCGAAGTCTAGTAGATTTCATGGCACGTCAAGTCGATTTCACGTTCAAGTCGTCTTTTAGTCAAGCGAAGTCGATTTCAAGTTAGGTCAAGTCGAGTTCCAATCAAGACTAGTCAAGTTCAACTCAAGTAAAGATAAGTCAAGCTGACTTCTAGTCATTTCAAGTTTGATTCAAATTGGTTTTATGCTGATTATAAGTCTAAGTCATGTTGATTTCAAATTGATGGCTAGTCACTTTCATGTTAGAGCCAAGTTGAAATCAAGTCACATTTACTTCAAGTCAAGGCGATGTTAAGTCGGGTTAAGCCATGTCAAGTCCATTTTAGGTTAAATCAAGTCGATATCAAGGCTTGTAAGGTAAATTCCAAGTCAAGTGAATTTCAGGTAAAGACTTCTACCCAGTTCGTGTAGTCGTTCATTTCACTGATCAAACTCAATCATTCGTTCTATCCGTTGGCTCAGTTTAATTCAATTCAGTCAGTTCAATCATTTTATTCAGTTTACCTCATTCCTCCAATCGAGTTGTTCATTACATTCATCAATTCTCTCGGTCAATTATTCGTTCAAGTCACTCATTTTCTTCATTCATTCATTTTGATCGTTCTATTTATTTGTTTACTTCACCTATTTAATTCACCCTTTTAATAATTCAGATCAAATTCAATTTATTCAACGCAAATAACTTCTGATGACTTCAACTCCACTTCATCCATTCATTCATTCATTCATACATTCATTCTAGTGGCTTTCTATGAGTTCAGTCAGCTAGCTAGCCCATGAAAAGGGGTTAATGTACATTGAAAGCCAATCAGCAATAGTTAGGAAACTTAATAAGTGCTATGAAGTTTCCTTACACCTATGTCTGTTTTAGATTGTAATTAAACATTCCACCACTTGAACTCTGCCTGACACAACTGGACTACGCCCAACACATCAAGTTATCTTTGATCCATCTTCTAGAAAATGATCATAAACATCTAAATTCGTTTATGTATATCCAACGAAGTTTGTCATGAGGATGATGAGCAGGATGAGTCTGGCCATGGCGTAGTCCAAATCTTTTTAGATACTTCTGCTTATGTAATAGTACTCTCGTAGGCAAATTTTATGGTGCAATCTGCAAATCTTGGACAGACTGGATTTCTAGTAACTGGCGAGATCCGGATGCACTCAGAATTTGATTTTATCAAAGAATATAACGAAAGGAATTTTAACCCTTTACCCAACGTAACAGTCAAAACCGGCCAGCGCTATTCTCAAAAATCGCCAATTAATTTTCAAAATATTTTCATTTGTTGTCTCAAAAACATAGGTTATGACCCTTCGTTGGAATGAGCTCGTCGAGCTCGTTTCAACGAGGGGTCATAACCTATGTTTTTGAGACAAAAAATGAAAAAAATTAGTTATTCAAGAATTTTTTTTGCAAGTGTCGTCTGGTTTTCATGTTAGGTAAAGGGTTAATGCAGAGGTGAAGATGAGTCCCCATTCAAGGAAGACGGGCGCCTATGCCTGTATTATTCCTCCGATTATTTTCAAGCCACATTTACTTCTTTAAATAGCACGTTCTCCCTGTTTCACATAAATTGTCAAAGCCTCAGTGCTCATTGGGATGGGTTAAATGAACTATTATTCAGTTTGCTAGAGTCTAGGAATACCTTTGATGTGATTGGGCTGACTGAGCTATTTCATATTCCCAACAATATCTCGTACACTCTCCCAGGCTATCATACACTAAATAAAGAAATCGACCCGAAAATGATGATGGCAGAGGTGGGCTAGGACTTTTCATTAAGGATGATATTGAATAAAAAATTCGATACGACCTGTCTGTCTTTATCTCTCATGTCTGTGAATCACTTTTTATAGAACTAGATAAATCTAAGAGAATAATCGGAGTTATCTATAGACCAAATACCCCTCCCAAGGCAGATATTGACCTGTTCCTGTCTAAGTTAAATCTAATAACCGACACTTTGAATCAAGAAAAAACATTAGCCTATATTATGGGAGACCTCAATATTGATCTTCTAAAAATGGATTCCCATGCCAAAACTGGAGAATTCATTGACCTGATGTTTAGCCATGGGCTTTTACCTTCCGTTACGAAACCTACGAGAGTAACCCCTCCTCAATCACACACTATCATTGACCATATTTTTTCGAATCATACACAGTGCACTTCATTCTCTGGTATTGTATTAATTGATATCTCAGACCACTTTGGTACATTTTATTAGAATCTCACAACGTGAAAGAAGATGACGTTTATATTCCGCCCAGAAGAAAAATAAATCCTCAAAATATGGATTATTTCGAATCACTTTTGGCTGAGTGCGACTTTTCTGTTGTTACGGAGGAAAACTGCCCAAATCTGAGTTACAACAAATTTATCGACATTTACTTACATGCGTTCAAACCCAGTAAAAGAAGTCTCAGGCGACAGCCCTGAGTGACCAATGGCATTATAAATTCATCTAATACTAAAAGAATTTTCATCTCAAAATGCTAAAATGCCCTAATGAGAGAAATAAGCTAAACTATAAAAATTATTGTAGGATATATAATAGGATTAAAAAAACAATGTAAATCCATGTATTTTAAAAAGATATTCGATGAACACAAACACAATATGCGAGCTACCTGGAAAATTCTAAGCGATATCATAAATACGTCCAAAAGGAGGCATAAACTTCCATCTTTTTTCACTCTGAATAATAACGAAATAAGTGAACCCATCCAAATTGCTAAGGAATTCAATACTGTTTTGCTAACATTGGAAGAGAAACTAGCGAGCAAATACCCAATTCAAACAGACCAATCCTAGATTATGTGAGAAGACATTTCCCGAATATTTTTTTTCCGAGCCCTCCTTTCCTGCGGAAATTAATAATAAAGTTAACTGCATGAAACCGAAGATGAGTGAAGATTGCGATAGCATCACGTCTAGTCTTCTCAAGAACACAGTTAATCTTATTGCCGTCCTTCTTGCCCGCATCATAAATGGTTCATTTGCTCAGGGTTCAGTGCCCGAGAAAATGAAGCTTGCAAAAGTAATACCGGTATTCAAAAGAGGAGATGAACATTTGTTCACTAATTACAGGCCAATTAGTATTATACCGACCTTTTCTAAAATTTTAGAAAAAGTTGTATCCGCTAGATTAATAAGCTTCCTAAACAAATTTCACATTATATGTGAACAGCAATATGGATTTCGTAAAATACATTCCACTTTCCATCCTTTACTACAGTTTTTGAAATATGTGGCGGAAGCAGAAAATAAACGAAAAGAAAATACACTAACCGTATTTATCGATCTCTCAAAAGCATTTAACACAAAAAATCACGACATTTTGTTGCAAAATCTTGAGTGGTATGGCTTTAGGGGCATACCTTATTATTGGTTCAAACGCTGTCTTTTAGATAGACAACAGTCTGTGGGTTATGGTGGTCAAAATTCTGACCTTGCAAACATAAGATGTGATGTTCCCCAAGGCTCTGTTTTAGGCCCCATTTTGTTTCTATTGTACATAAATGACATCAGTGAATCAACTTCACTAAATCTCCTGTCTTTTGCCGATTATACTACGGTATACTCATCCGAAGCAGACATGAATAAATTGGCCAGTCATACTGGTGATGAGTTCGAAAAATATTTGAATGGAGTTGTGTAAATCAATTGGCGCTGAATACCAAGAAAACAAACTACATTGTCACGAGGGGAATCATTGGCAGATCGACTGCAAATAGCGTATTTATAAACAATCGAGAAATAAATAAGGTGGGATCTGATGAATACGATAAGTCTCTAATGTTCTTAGCAATAAACCTCGACGATAAACTATCTTTTAAATATCATATTACTCAGTTATGCTCTAAGGTTACCCGTATCAACTACAGTACGTGGAGAGTGTATTACCACTAAATCACCCGCAGAGTGAAGATTCCACCCATGCAATTATTTCAAATTTGTTGCAAAGCATAACAAGCACAAGCAAAGTTTCAGCCAATGGACCTCCGGGTTAAACCCGGAGGTCCATTGGCTGAAACATTGCTTGTGTTTTTAGTCGATATATACAAAATTTGAAAATTATTGTTTGGGTGATAACTCCACTCCGCGGGTAATTTAGTTACAATCCACTCTCCACGTACTGTACGCTCTAAATAAGGCAAAAAAAAAATCCTTCCTCTAGAGGCATTGAAGACGCTCTATCTCTATCATACCTGATGACTTCGTCAAGTAGCCGTTTCCAGTTCTTGTTCTCGCTGTTTCTAGAGTTCCCTAAATTCTCTCTGTTTTTCCCTCAGTGAAGTCTATGTTAGTCTATGGTAGCCTAGATATCCAGACTCTCCGTTGCATGTACAGGGCTCTGTTTCAGAGAAGTTGATTCTGTGGGAGTCGGGAACCGTATCGCGCACTGAAAAATACATTTCTCTCCTCCATCCCACTTTCAGTTGGGCTGAAGATTGACCTATCTCCAGGCGATCCGACGTCCTCCGATTGCCTCTCTATGAAGATTGTGCCGGGCTGGACCTGGGTCGTTCAGAATTCAGATGTCCCATTCTTCCTCCTCTTCTCTTTCCGTCCTGTTCCTCTCTAGGAACTGCGACAGCTCACAGGCAACACGGCGTCTGGCCGATGGTTCCTTCATTCTCTTCTTCTTCCCTTTTCATTCTTTAGGGATTCCGTTTGTTCAGTCTTCAACCAGAAGATCCATGTCACTTGGAAGGTGACAGGTGTGGGAGGAAGTCCATCCCCGAAAGGTACGACGTCTCACCAAAGGACTTTGGTGATTTCGTTGTTCTTTTAAAATCCACTCCTATGAGAATGTTGCTCTTTCCTACTTGGATAACCATTGAGTGACAGTAGTGTATCTTGTATCTCGTCAGGTAATTTCATATGAGTAGTAGATATTCATACATCGGTGTCCACTGTGGCATGTGATTTGTAAATAGTACTCCATCCAGGAAACGATACACGTCTTTGCATTTACATCATACTGATTTCGAAGAATAATTAATATAATGTTCTGAGGGGTTAACAGCTTGATCAATGAAGTTCCAATATATATTCGTAAGACAACCTGGTGTTGCCACCTATCATAGAAGAACTTTGACAAAAACCTGATATTAGTTGTAGGATGGTTCAGACAAAAATGGCGACACAATTTGAATGAAAACAAACACAAAAATAACGTATTATCTGCGGGATATGCAATGGAGGCGTGTGTTATTTAGAGAGGGGCGTTGGGAAGAATCCAGAGAAATTAGGTCGTCCGAACTACCAGATACTCAGTCTATTAATAGATTGTTCAGCGCGACGCATGTACCACATGCATTGATTCCTGTTTTCGGAGAGATTGTCAATACAGGCTCGGAAGCTCGTGGAGAAGGAGGAGATGGTGGAGAAACATAATTGTTTTGGTCGTGGAAATAGTGGTGAATTGCTTTGGTCGTGAAAATAGTGACTATAAGTTTTAAACCCTTCGTGCCTTGTCGGCGCGCGCCTCGCCAGTGGTAAACTGACAAAACAAACCCGTCGGCGGGCTGCGCGCCGATGGCACTGTTTTGCATCTACTCTTACCTCAGTCCACGTGTGCTATCTCTATCAGTCCATAGAAGTAATTTCATGCCCGAATGAATTTAGAGTTGTTTCCCTTTAGTTGATTGGCGACAGTTTTATCTCAAATTGCACCAGAATCACAGTAATTCCACGGACGAATATGACTAATGATAGCAACGAGGAACAGGAATCTTCGGCTCAGTCTGGCTCAAATCAAGCTGACACACATGACACTACTATGAGTGCTGGACGTTCAGATGACATTGCCAGTAATAATCCAGATGACGCAGAGAGTTCTTCAACGTCTAGTATCGGACTGGTCAGCGACATGGCAGAATACAAGGGTGCTGGCGTGGTCGTGAAATTGGTCCAATTTTTCAATGGGAAAAATGCACAAATTTTGTTCCACGATATATCCCATGTTCTGAAGCTGGGAAGATAAATCTTGACTTTCCTGACAATCCAAATGAATGTGACTTTTATACCTTTATCTAACGGACGAGATGATCCCAAAATTAATCCCAATAATCCCAAGTCTGGGGGCCGGTTTGGCCGAGTCGCGAAAGGGTATAAAACATTGTTTTTCGAGATTTGTGTATATATTCATGTTTGTAGGAGATTGGACATCACTTGAGTTTCATAATAAGTCGCTTTGTTTCGAAGTTGTTCATTAATGTTCAAGTCCATTCCTTAGAGTTTTTCCATAACATTTGCCCTTCAAGCTGCAGTGACACAACAGCCCTTGGAAGTTTGGCAGTAGTTGTCTACAACTGTTAGAATTGGAAGCAGTCAGGAAGAACTATGCTAATAATCATCTGACATGGACACTAGAGTTATGAATAATTCCCTAACATCATCCCTATGTAGTGTTCGTGAACCGCGACTAACTGAATGTGACCCAAAATACATCTCTGAATCACTTTGTCAGGTGAGCTATTAAATCAGTAGTTGGTGTTTTAAAAATTAACAAAGTTGTATTGGGTAAAGGGTTAACATGTATTATCAGTATGCAACAGGGGCTCAACCATACTGGCCTCATAGGATCCATGTCTAATAGCATGCAGGTCTGAATTCTCGCAACGATTTTCGCAAGAATCCAAATGGATTCTCCCAAATTTAGAGGAATTATAAGCCCTGCACAATCCCAATTTTGAAACAAAATTGACATATTGTTTAAAATCCAGTAGTCAGAACTATTTATCTTGCTATATGGTTAATTAAAACAGATTTTGTCAAACGTTTTTGTGTGCTGATGCAGATTTTAGTTTTATTTTGGGATTTGGGTAGTTTTCAAAGAAAGCTGTGAATTTTTATCCCTCCCAACTTACTCATTGGGTAATGGAGTAGGAATTCTGTCGAAGGTAATACCAGTTTTTAATCCCATTTGACACAGATTGGACAATTCTCTTCAAAAGAACAAATTTTCCATGCTTTTGACTACGCAAAAGCCAAAAGTTGAATTCTATTGCAAAAATGAGTCTTTCATCACATGAAAGAGGTAAATGTATCTTTGTTAGGGTTGGGTTTGCTCATAGGTATAACTGTTGTAAATATTTTAATTAGATTTACCTGCCTCGAAAAGTTGTTCTCGGAAATTATGTAATCCCCAAAACTAAGCAGTCTTGGAAAAATATATTGTTTCAGTAAACATTTGAAGAATTCTATTGACAACTTGCATTACTGTTGAATGTTCCAGATGAATAAAGAGGGTGATCTGAGGACTTTTAGAACCCAAAAATTCATTTGACTATTGGTGTGTTTTGGTTGGGAATTCCCTGAGAAATATGTACATGTACATGTGAGCAGCACTTCCCTTTCCGTTAGTTTTTCTCTCTTATTTGTTGCATGGCCCCCCGTTTAAGAATCAGAAAAAAGGTTGTCTGAAGGGCTATATTGACAAAAGATATTTGAATGCCAAATTTAAAATGATGCGACCATATGTTTTTCGCCTGAACGTTATAAGGGTCGCCTTTGGGAAAATATTTAGTAGTACTGTGATACGTATTCATGTTTGGCTGAAATTAAACAATTGCAGCAATTCGATTGCATAAAATGTTTTTTGAGTATTGGTTGCGGAATGAAATATTTCAATATGTTGGACACTTTGGGGTTCCTTCTTACGCCTTGCGTATTGTCATATTATTACTTTTCACTTAGAAATTGTGTCCTTCCGAGCCAAATTTTGTCTGTTCAGCCTGTATCTCAGGTATCGAATGTTCTATTGCAATGAAATTTGCCGTGAACACTGCTTATGGTATTGGCGTTAAAAAAGGATTCAACGATATTTCTCATATTCTCCTTTTTTAGAGTTATCCCCCTTTTTGACTTAAAAATTGTAGGAAATAGACATTATTTGTCTGTTCTGCCTGTGTCTCAGGTATGGGTTATCAGAATTCAGTGATATATGGCATGCAGTTTGCCGATGGCAAAATCTTCTGCCTCATTGCATAAAACTTCCAAACACCTAACAATTTACCATACCTTTTGACTTAGAAATTGTTGGAAATTGTTATACCCCCACTTTCGAAGAAAATGGGGGGGGGGGGTATACTGGATTACATGCGTCCGTCTGTGCGTCCGTCTGTCGTCCGTCCGTCCGTCCGTGTGTGAGTCCGTCCGAGGATACTCATAACTTTCATTATGTTTTGTAATATTTGTTGGTCATAGGTATGCCCACACTAGGCGGTACACCACGTGGGGGTATGCACCGGACGACAGTCCAGCTCTTGTTTTAACAAACTTGTATCTTATCCCTCTATGGGTGCTGTATACCAAATATCAAAAGATTCTGACAATTGGTTCTGGTGAAAAGATTTTCTAAAATGTTTGCAAATATGCTGAGTAAGCATTATTTTGATGCCCTCTGCAGAACTCCCTAACAAAACAGATGGCAATTTTTTTACCATTCACTTCTACTGGTCCTAAGGATGCGTCATACCATATAACAGTTCTCTGTTCCAAGTGGTTTGGGAAACATGGGCGTTTGAAAATATTTCTATTTTTAGCTCCTGGGGGTTCCCATTGGGATGCAGGTTTTTGTTTTTTTTTTTTTGCATGAGTCAAGTACTTATGACCCAATAATACCACATACTGAATTTAGTTCAAATCGGGCCATCGGTTCAGAAAATAGAAATGTTGGGTGGTACCAAAAATCTAACCCCTCCCATTACAAAGCCAAATATTGCTTCACGAACAAACTGATTCTGCACCTCAAAAGGAAGCTCCACAACAAATATCAAGTCACAGTACCCACTGGTTCATGAGATTTTAAAAATATTTTGGGAGCATGTTCCCCCACCCCCTCTCTATGGCCTGGGCATGTTGAGTTAAACAAAAATGCAATACCCCTTTGGGACCATAACTCACACAAACTTTCACTTGAATTGGCCCAGTGGTTTTGGGCGAGAAGACCAAAACATGGTGTTGATGGACGACAGACGGATGGACAATGGAGTGATTATATAAGCCCAGCTTGACTTTGTCGTGGTGAGCTAAAAAAAAAAGTAAATGGTTCATGACCGATATTTTACCCATGTTATTAAAATTGATAAATTTGTCTCTGGAGTGCAACAAGGCTTACGCTATAGAATTACAAAGCCTTCTCGCACTCAAGGGATGGAATACACTACCACCCATGCTATTCTGTAGATTATGAGCCCTAAAACAAACCAAGAACATGAACTTTTAATGGCAAAGAAATAATTACAAAAAAAAAATAAATAAAAAATCACCCGCCTGCATGCAATTTTATCAAAAAATGGCCCGAGAAACCGATCTACTTTGTGGAGCCTTGTGCATAAAGATTATTACAATGAATACATTGTCTTACACAAAGGAATACCACACAATCCAGTGTAGACTGATATCAAGAAGTCCTCCCTAGTGGAAGGGCAATTTTAACAAATATACAGTCCCAAATAAGTTTCATACACAGTGTAAAAATTCCACAAAATTAATAAACATTCATGTATGTTTAATAGGAATTAGGAGTATTGTAATTAAAAGTCAATTGTGGGGTTGTTCATAAACTTATATTACTTTGTTATCAGGTGTTAAAAAATATTAATATTTGTAAACTCACCCACCCATTTACATTAGTCCCTGCTCATAGCAGTGGCGCAGACATACAGCACAGTTGCCGTGGACTGGTCATAATCCATGCATGGGCAGTTATGTCCACGCATGCTTTTTCCGGGTAATAGAAAATCATCATCAATAAAATTTTAATTAATGAAGCATCGGATTGTACCCGGTGCTTCATTAATTAAATTTTTGATGATTATTGCTGTAAACAGTGTTTGAAATCTAATATCATTGCATCCGCTGAAATATTGCCCACCCGTGGAAAGTGACCAGTCCACGGCGGCCGCACTGTAGGCTTGGGGTTGGAGAGGTGCACATGCCCTCCCTAATTGCATTCATGCCCCTCTCCCTCTCCCCTGTAAACCCATATAATGAACATCCGACAAGACATTTTAATATCAAGATATTTATTCTTGTTCGCAACTTGTACTATGGACACAAATGGACACAGAGTCATGGTAATTGTGTTTTTCTGTCTTGAATTTCAATTTTTTTTCGGGGGGGGGTGGCACCCGACCTCTCCACTGATGAGATGGACACACTCCATCTTGTCCTCGCCCCTATCTCACTGCTATGTGGCTCGGGTGATGCTGTGCATCATATTCTTTATGCCCCGGCCCCACCCCCACTAGATAATTACTCTTGCCCTAACTTTGATATCCTGGCTAAGCACCTGTATCAATGGGACGAAAACGAGTGTTTTTGGGTGCGGTCCAAAATTCAAGATGGCCGCCAGCAGCCATTTTGTACTGAAATTAGTGCAATCAGTTTTTTGTACATAACTTCTGTATGAAAGTTCTGATTTGAATAAATTATTGTATGAATGTTTTGTAACATGAAATACATTACATATAATACAGGGTTTTTTTCTCGTGCAGAAATTATGCAAATTAGATGAACTATTTATCATCACTTTTTGAAACCAAGATGGAAATTGCAAATCAAATTTTTAGAAACAAAAAAATACCCTGGTTAGTTCATAACTGAAAAAACACAGGGGTGATGTTTGAAAATATTATTTTATTACCAGTAATGAAAATTGTTGTTTGACATCCATACTTGATGAAGTTTCTGAAAAAGAACATTATACTAACACTTGTTATAATTATATTAAGAAACGTATCAAAACTTGTTATATTAAGTTCCGTAACATAATCTTAAAATTTTGCAATTATTCATTGAAAAATATTTGCAATGCTATACTGTTATTATCTTGTGAATCTTGTGTACTGAATAAATATCATTATTTCGTTTCCAGCTGAATAAATATCATTAATTTTATTTTCCATGTTTTTATGATATTGAAACCTTTGGAGGACGAATTGGGTAAATTTTCAAGCGGGTGAATTGGGCCAAATTACTAGCCGACGACTCGGTGCGCTGGCGGACGAAACGGGTAAAATTGCAAGCGGACGATTCGGCTTGCAGACGAAACGTCCGTATACCCATTTTTTCACGCAAACTTTTTCTTACTTTTACAACACTGTGTTTCTATTCGTTTTGATACTTCACGAGATACGTGTCACTACATATCTGTATACAATCGCACCAATATAACAACAATTATCAGTTATATTATCAGTAAAATGTGCGTTTTTTTCGATTAAGGTTATCACTGGCAGACAAGTTGCAACGAAATCAGGAGAGTTCGATCTGAAATAACGAGATGATCAGCTGAGCATATTGACAAACCTCCAGGACAGAATTCGAGTAAAAATAATAATAACACTTTGGCCGGCCGCTGATTTGTCGCGGTTCTCAGTTGAGAATGCCTTGGTTACCCCTGAAGTGTAGTGGGGGACTATAATGTAAGTGTCACAGCCAAAACATTCCCAGAGGCAAGGACTATGAATGTCATTTAGGGGGGGATAAACCCATTGCAATTGAATGGCAATTCGACACTGGAAGTTACGTGAATTTTTCACTGAAATTTACTGTCCAATTCAAAAAATCACATTGACGGCTATAGAGAATTCTGTTCTGGAACACATTTATCTGACTGGGTATGTGGAACCCTTTGCGGGCCTACGGCCCGCTTGGGGTTCCTGTAAAATCAATCATTTTGTGAAAGCCACTCGACCAAGCAGCTGTTCACCCCTTCAGGCAGTTTATCTGTGGGAGAGAGTTTGCAAACGCACCAGCCTGCACCCCCACCCCCATCAAAAAGCTGATGCACAGTGCATTTCTGTTGCATTCACATTTGCAACTGTTTGCCTTTCCAAACCAAACTATACATTTGCAGTTGTATTTAGAGGCAATTTATTCATTTCTCGGTACATGAAGTCCGACACACAGTGTGGGTAACCTTGCAATGTCTAGAAGTAAAAGAATCTCTGGTTGTGTCTAGGGTAACTATTGCGCTGACTCCGAATCTGAATGATGCCATTCTGTAAACCTGGGGTATCTGGAGGTGTTCGAGACAGTGTCCAAGATGGTCCCCAAAAAGCAATACTTTCATAAAATCGTTTATATATCACAATAAAACTTACACAACCTATGCACTAGACGGTGCGTCGTGTATGAAACTCATGACCAACCCGTCAAGGTCACAGACGCAGGTCAACACATATAATGAGCATGTGCATATACATTTTTCGTGCCCTGTCCATAACGTTTTAACCCTTTACCCAACGCAGACGATATCAAAATTTATTATTTGAAAAATCATTTTTTAACATTTTTCAAAAAATGTCAACAAAACCATATCATGTGACCCCTCATTGGAACGAGCTCGACGAGATTTATCACAATGAAACGTACATAGCATGCATATGTACTACCACGAGACGGAGGTCCACACACGAAATTCAAAACCGACTCATCAAGTTCAAGCTCACAGATAGAGGTCAACACATGAAATGAGCATTCACAAATTTTTTGAGTCTAGATCAAGACTTTTTCGGGTAAGTGGATGTTACAATGGAACTTACAGAACATACGGACCACAACTGGATGATGAATCGCATAATAATTCAAGATCCTGTGACAGATACTCAGTCAGATAGAAGTGAATGCGGACATGTCAGCAGTAGTTGCCTTGAAGCTATGCAGGTCATGGGGTGGTCCAGAAGGCAGAAGCCGATCGTGTGTTTGGAGCAATAACTATTCTCCAAAGTTACCCTACAAAAACTATTCTTCCTAGAGAATCCCACTAAGAGAATACATGTGGAAAACGTCGGTGGTTATGGAATCCCTTTTTTAACCCTTTACCTAACGTAACGGCCAAAACCGGCCAGCGCTATTCTCAAAAATCACCAATTAATTTTCATTATTTTTTCATTTTTGTCTCAAAAACATAGGTTATGGCCCCTCGTTGGAACGAGCTCGTTCCAATGAGGGGTCATAACCAATGTTTTTGAGACAAAAAAATGAAAAAAATTAGTTATTCAAGATTTTTTTTGCGAGTGTCGTCTGCCTTTCATGTTAGGTAAAGGGTTAAAAGTTGTTCGAGGTGTAACTAGGTCGAGCAATTCCTCGATAGGTTATTTGCCCGGGTCATTCGAGCAATGCCTATTCAAGGCACTACTCGATAACTTAATTGCTAGATAAGCGTTCGAGCCAAACCTGTTCCTGCTCGATTGTCTTTCTGATTTAATAATCATAGACGCCTTCGTTTTACACATGGGATATGGCATCGTATGGGTGGGTACAGATTACCGTAAATGAAGCAATCTGACTGGCGTCTATAAGACTTGGCCGAGGGCAGAGGTCGGAACCAGAGATAAGTAAGACTAGATAGACTGCTAGAGTTAGAGAAGCAGTATAGATAGAAAACGAGGATTCCGAAAGAATCCGAGCCGGTAAGGTCAAACTTATAGAATCGATCATACCTTATAAATAAAACTACGTGCTACTTTTATAAACACTACAAGGCGACAACATCAAGACTCGTTCGGGGTTTTGGTGATTAAGGGTGATTGGAGTGTCTATTTGTGATAATTAGATTTACTCCAGTTTAATAGAACTCGCCTTATAGCACTATGTACTACTCTTATAAAGATGATTCCCCAAAAATCTGAAACTTAGTCTTATACAGAGGAGCGACACCCACACAGTCCTATTGCACTGCATGCTCCTCCTATAAAGAGGATTCCTAGGAAACCCTAACCAAACAAACCCGAACACACCCCCGTCCTGTTATAGGCCAATGAGTCACACAACAACCGCATGACACCATAGAAACCAAAATGGCGGCCTTCAATATATAAAATGTACAAGGGAAACACGTCTTCCTAATAACACGCACTGCGCATGTACACCGACACTGCGTATCAATATGATGATAAAGTCACAAGATGGCCGCCCAGACGAGCTACAATGACAACCAAACAAGACGTAACTAGGTCACATGACTATGACGTCACTTCCGAGGTCTCCGCCGAAGTCCCCACCGAGGACCCCCAATATGGGACAATCTCCACATGTCCGACTACTTACTAAAAATGTCTATCGTACATTTTTCACTGTATGCCTGACATTTTTTCATAAAAATAGTCTTATTTCCCGACTTCTTTCAATAATTCCAAAATTAAAAACACATTGCGACACGCGCTTCTAGATTGTACCCAAGTCCATACTAATAAATAAGAAATCGTGAGCTCTTGTTGGCAATTCATCCACTGTATAGATAGCATGTGTCCCTTCCTTCTGAATCAAATAAACAAACTAAATAGCTGATATGCTGCGATTAAATATCACCGTATATTGTTTTCAGTATGTAAAAAGAGGTAGTTCAGTAACCACCAATGCGCCATTTTATATCTCTGATCTGAGGCTGTGTTTCTAAATTGGACGCTCCCTAATAATGCGTTCAAAATATTACGATGTCTATTTCAAATAGAGGTGTAAACCCCATTTAAAAAAACTGCACCTGCCGACATATTTGTTCTTTTTTGGGGTGGGGGTGGGGGTTATTTTTGTTAATAGCGCGCGCAAAAGCAGCGGAAGGGCTGCTTTGAAACAAGCCTTTTGGAAAACGAAACCTTGAGAAGTAAATCAAACGGGAGAACAATAGCTGTCCTATCGAAACCGTAAGTCAAAAAATGAACCACGTCTCCTCTTTTTCAGAATCGAAAAATCGAACGAATTCAACCAAAATTCGCCGATGAGAAATGGCGAGATTCTTTCAACAAATCATTCGATCCCAACAGTAAATAATTAATTGAACATATTTTCTAAAAGTAAAGTTTGTTCGAAACGAATTTCACTGCCTTGTGTATTGTTGATTCAAAGAAAGATGCTGTCGACGTTACAAATACATGTGGTTCATGTGCACCGTCTGTTGTCTAAAATCATACTGTGGGTGTATTTTGTCATGTAACTTTTCCCTTGTCAGTCGTCAGTGTTATATATTGTCTCTCCAATCTGGTAAAATGAGCCACTGTCAGAAGGTAATATGGCGAACGACCTAAAAATAGATTAGATTCGTTATCATAACTAACAAATACGCACTAACAAATACGCACAGTACTGGTTATAATGTGAAGCATTTTTCGTCCTGTTATTGCCAACAGAAGCAGCCAGGGCGACAAACGCCACAGACTCGTTTCCATAACAGTGGTTTCGCTCTAAAAACAGTCCATCACCCCAGCGGGCCATAAACATTAAACTTTGGACTTTTGAGATTTTGAGAGTATTGGTTTTTTTTAGCAGTATGCGTTAGTCGATGTGCACTTTTAAGATTATTTTACAAACAAAGATGTCTCAATTCATCTACTTTAATTATCATCAACGCCAGCTTCAATACTAAGACTCCACCCATATTTTTTATTCCACCATACACCCATAAATGCCGCATTCAAATCGGGATGGGTATGAACTGACAATCAGCTGGTACTCTTCTGCTTATAGGGCACAATAATACATTCATTGATTACTATTTATTAATGCAGTTGTTCATTGACACACAGGTTGGCGCGGGGGCTCAGTAGGTAGAGGGTCAAGCTGCAAGCCGAGAGGTCCTTGGTTCGAATACCACCTGCGGCAACCGTGTTGTGTCCTTTGGCAAGACACTTCACCCCCGTTGGCTACGCGGGGGTACGGCGGCGTTGTACACTAAGGCTTACTGCACGTCGATGGTGCACCTGTCCTAAACCAATGCTAACCTTTCTTGTGTGGAGTTGGTATGTTGGGGAGCTGACAGTTGCTCGCCGTTGTTCGGTGGTTCTCTCCGGGTACTCCGGCTTCCTCCACCCGCAAAACTGGCATGGTCATGATTAGACATTGTGCAGAAACTTGTGACCTTAAACATCTATACATTTATAAATAAATAAATATTCATTAACACAAGAAATGTTTGTTCAACTGATTGAGTACCCGAGGGCAGAGGCCTACATTTGGTCTTTGTTTGGGAGTGCAAGTACAGCTTAAAGTCATCATTATCCTTGACCTGAAATTATTTACTCTGTAAACATTTGCATTGTCGGAGAATCTGTACAGTGTACTGTAGGCACTCGCCCATCAATTTGAACAAGGTAAAATATGTTAATATTTTTTTCAATACGAAAATATATGCATACAGTGGGGGAGGGGGCTTTACTGGGTCACAGTCTGATTCCTTACATATAAAATGAACGTATAGTGTTTTCAAGTAAAAAATATTATTCTACGAGTAGGATTAAGAATGAAACCGACGAGCCTCTGGCGAGTCGGTTTCATTCTTAATTCTACGGGTAGAATAATGTTTTTACTTGCAAACACTATACGTTTATTTTGTTTATCCCATAAATCTTCTACAGGGCAGTCGCGGCAAAATCGTGCTATAATTCGCTACAAAACACAGCGAGAAGTGGACGCACATTGGTCCAATTCGCTCAACGAGCAAAATTGGCAAAAACAAACAAGACGCAGTAACATATTTATGTCTAAAAATAATTCCCCTACAAACTTTTGAGCTAAGCTTGCAAAAATACTTTATTATATGAGCAGTCGGTGGTGTTTTCTACTGGCATTGTGTAATACGTTCAAAAGGATTTAAAGAAATCAACAATCGAACTATTAATTATGCTAGACAAATGTGGTAGAGGCCAGAGATCAACAAGTCTGTCGCTACTGGGGAAATAAATTCTATCAGTGTTAAACCTATGGGGAAAATTTATCACCCTACTATGTGAATAAAGCAAAAATTTATCCAAGGCCTTTATTGTTCAAATAAACGGCCATTTATGGGATAAAAATAAATAATAAAATTATCTCCAACCCGAATTAATAAAAATGTGATGACAGACTACATATTTGTTTGTAAGGGCTTTTGGGCTTGAAACAGTTTAGCATATAAGAAGGTGAATTGTTTTTCCTTGTTCGCATAGCCCCTGATATTGCTGAAAAAAGATTGAAAAAAATATTGAAAGAATAAAACAAAATACAGATGGTGATTTTGTACTCTTTCACCAATAGGGCGAACATCCACCTTAACCATTGCCTTCTTGCCGTTGTCGACTTGAATCGTTACGGAATAATATTTAAACGGATAGTTTATGGTTTGTGAATTTTGTTCGGTTTTTTTGTTGGTGCTTCTCTTTGCGGGGGTTCTCAGACAATAATGTGCATCTTGGCAATGTAAAACATCTTTTTAATATATAATACAGTTGTTTAATTTAACTGTTTTATTGAACAAAATATACGGGGATGGGTGAAGAGTCCTGGATAAAAAAACATTCTGTTTGAGGGGTAGAGAGCAGGTGTGAGTGTCAACATGGCTGTCCCCTGCTAGACAGTCTAGCTCCCCTCCCCATTTAGTCTATCGATTATTGGGAGGTTGCTGTAGCCCCAATTCTGGTGCAGCCACTGGAAGAGAGAAGTAATTTTCTAGAAAACATATGAATATACCACCATCCATTTGTAGGATATTTTCTGAGGCAAATATTTTTACAGAAAATGAAAAAGCAATGGGATGAAACATCCTATATCTGGAAAGAAACTTGTGGGTTAACTTTTTTTAAAAAAATACAATACTTTCGTCGTTATTTTCAATATTTTGTTTTGGAAACATGGAGTGGGGAAGGGGCAGAAACACATTTTAAGGAAACATTACAGAAACTATTAATAGCAAAAAATGTATTTAATGTTTTTGTTTTTTTTTACTTTATTGGCATCGCCGTACTAAATATGTGAATTAAAGTTACCCGTCTCAAAAATGATGCTATCTCTGTAATTAAGGAGCTGTTGATTAGTTAGTGTGTTTAATGTGTACCAGACCAGTAGATGCATACCTGTCCATTTGTCTCTATTATTGGCTACATTGCACCCAGGTTTGAGGACAGAAAATGTTTTCGCCTGCGGGAAGATATCTTGTACTGTTATGTCTGTAGAATGAATGCATTTGACATGTATCCATGAATATGGGTTGAAATATCCAAGGTGAAAAACTTCAGATGAGATGTGTGGTTGAAAATTGGTTGGTTTTGTTTAATTAAAATAAAGAAAACCATTACGTGCTTAGTTAATTTGAATATGGGTAATACATTTTTATATTCATTTAATAATCTAAATTGTTATACTTCGTTATTTAGGGTTTTTACATCCCAGTGTCTAATTGATATATCTATTAACTTCTCTGTTATTGGTGGTGTTCACATTTTTGTAATTTGTGTCCATATATACGTAGTGAGAAAATAAAAATAATTGCTAATAATGATTTTTTGTTTTTAATAAAAATGTAGTGTTGAAGTGGGGAATCTTGGAAAAAATAACACCATTTGACGACTAAAGTTTTTGAGCAGGTTGGCATCCACGTTGTGATAAAACCTCATTTTTTGGTATAAAGTATAAAGAAAGAGGCTCTATGTGACCTTAATCACGTGCCTGGAGACGTTGTTTTGAAGGATTTAAGGTCTTATTCAGCATTTATGGGTAGTTAACGCTACAGAGGAGAGAAGTCACGTACATTTGTTTTTAAATTTATAACTCTGTTGCTCGTGTCAGAAAAGTTTTGCTAAATAGATCTATTTTTCCGTTTCTTCCCGGATCTGAATTCTAAAACACTATTTTACAGTATTTTCCTGTCTCCAGGATGGATTGCAAACCCTTGTTAAAACTTCAGCTGTGTCAACGTAATATTTGTAGCTGGGGTAAGGGTGCAAGGGGTGTGCTGGTTCCTTTGAGTGATTTTTTTGCAGTAATATGAGTTTTGAAATATTTTTCGCCCAAACCAATTCCCATAATTTTGAATTTGAAATCATTCGAAACCCTTAAAACTCATTTCATTGTTTTTCCAATTAAATAACTATTATTCCTTCAAAACGTGTTCTAAAGCAAAATAGAAAGAAACAATACTCCACTGCACTCCCATCCATGGGCCCTTGTGGCCTTGTGGGTCCCATTTAAAAACTAAACATTTATCTTATAAATCCACTTATATTCATCTGACTAAATTTGAGCACAATGGGTCCTGCCAGTCATGGGTGGAATTCATTTAATCAAATCAATAGAAAACCCCATAGAGTTCTGTGTTAAATCGGAAACTTTTCTGCTTTGACCTTGCACAAATTTTCATTTGGGAATGATAGGAATTCTATCTACCAGATATCAAAAGAATTTGGCTAGTGGATCTGGAAAACAACGTCCTTGAAGAATGTTTCTCATACTGCACTAAGTTACAAATCGGCCCCATAGAAAGCCCAAATATTAACCACTGACCCGCGCATGTGGATGAATTTTAATCTGATTGCCCCAATCTGATGGATCTGAAAGAGATGTTTTTAAAGCATTTTCCGCACATTGCAGAAAGTTAAATAAATATGAACCCACTTCAGCCCCGGGACGTGATTTGAATACGTTTGAATCTGAACACTCTAAGGATGCTGAACCCAAATGTCAAAAGATTATGGCTGGCGGAGCTGAAGTAAAATATTTTTAAAGACTATTCTTCATATAGCGCTAAGTGGAAATTTGGGCTTGCATAGAAAGCCCCGATAACCTGATATGAACTCAGGGACGTGATTTGAACAAACTTGAATCTGACCCCTCCCCATCCAAAAACATGAAAAGAAGATTTCAAACCACACTGAAATAAAAACAAAACAAATCTAGGAATTTGATTGACATCCTCTTGAATCTGACTTCCCTAATGACATCGTGCCTCAAATATCAAACTATGGAAAGGATTATCAATGATCGCCTTGTCTGGTTTCTGGAATCGAACAATCTACTTGCGAATGTTCAGTGTGGTATCAGAAACTAGAGAAGTAAGGTTGACATTCACCTGTTTGCGATTGCCGCTGAAACTATTTTTAAATCTATGTTTAAAAGCGAAACTAATCTCCATATTTTTGCATGTAAGTAGTAGGCTTGGGGCTGGATGAGCCTGTTCTGGTGGAGAGGGGCCGACGGGAGACGAGAGAGGTCGATGACGTCATCATAATTAAAATGTTACGTAAGGTAATTAATATTACTTAATGATTTTTTTTTTAATCACTTTAATAATTAATGTAATTATTGTAATTAATGAATGTTGCATAATTAATGTAATTAATGAGTGTAATTAGGGTTGATTATAATAATTAGTATATTAATAAATGAATTAATATTGACGTACTGGACATATGTGCATGCTATCGGTTGACTGACCCGCAAAGATGAACACTGCGTGTCTGGGTGTCATTAAATCGATTTTTTCTTTTCAAACGCCAACTACTGACAGATGTTGAAGCAATTAAATCTATTGTCACACTTTAACGACCGGTCATAAATATCGTTAGACTGGACATGCTATCATATATTTAAAAATCAATGATGATCTCACGTGACAAGATGTGTCTTGCTTTTACCTGAAGACTGTGAACGACTCCATTGTGGCTATTTTTATAGGTATAATTTGATTTAATAACTTGGCGTGATTCTTACATATTAATAATGCAAGTTTATTCTTCTCGTTTTTATGGCTGTCGAAAAACTCTCATAGACCAAGATATTCTGATTTTACACCTCACGCGATAAAGTAATTTTTTAATGGTCCGATTTCTACGTTTTGACGAGTTCTCAAAAAAAAATCACAAGAGAAATCGCCATGAGACCACTGGACACGGGGGAGAGGCTATACATGGCTGTACTTTATGCCCCAATACTTTGATGAATTAACAGATCATCTGAAAATCCACAAAGAAGGTGCTTTGAACTGTCAATTTTGTGTTTCAATAGCAAATTCAACAAAAGAGAGAGGCAGTGTACATCGATGTCAAGATGTTCCAGAGGACGTTTTTTCTGAAATCATATAATAGGAAAGATACATTAGAAAAAAAACATGGAGAAATGTCAAAAGTCGACATTTAACTGCGCAATTTGCGGGTTTCAGCTGATTCAACTTAACCGTCATCGCGCCACAAGTAGCAGAGATGCACAACTCGATTGGCCGGTGGAGACGTTCCTCATCAAATAAGGGGGGGGGGGGGCAAACGAGGTTATGAGGAGGGGTGAAGGAGACAAATGTGCGGTCATATGTTTAAAACCTCCTCATAACCTCGTTTGCCCCCCCCCCCCCTTATTTGATGTATAGCCTCTCCCCCGTGTCCAGTGGTCTCATGGCGATTTCTCTTGTGATTTTTTTTTGAGAACTCGTCAAAACGTAGAAATCGGACCATTAAAAAATTACTTTATCGCGTGAGGTGTAAAATCAGAATATCTTGGTCTATGAGAGTTTTTCGACAGCCATAAAAACGAGAAGAATAAACTTGCATTATTAATATGTAAGAATCACGCCAAGTTATTAAATCAAATTATACCTATAAAAATAGCCACAATGGAGTCGTTCACAGTCTTCAGGTAAAAGCAAGACACATCTTGTCACGTGAGATCATCATTGATTTTTAAATATATGATAGCATGTCCAGTCTAACGATATTTATGACCGGTCGTTAAAGTGTGACAATAGATTTAATTGCTTCAACATCTGTCAGTAGTTGGCGTTTGAAAAGAAAAAATCGATTTAATGACACCCAGACACGCAGTGTTCATCTTTGCGGGTCAGTCAACCGATAGCATGCACATATGTCCAGTACGTCAATATTAATTCATTTATTAATATACTAATTATTATAATCAACCCTAATTACACTCATTAATTACATTAATTATGCAACATTCATTAATTACAATAATTACATTAATTATTAAAGTGATTAAAAAAAAAATCATTAAGTAATATTAATTACCTTACGTAACATTTTAATTATGATGACGTCATCGACCTCTCTCGTCTCCCGTCGGCCCCTCTCCACCAGAACAGGCTCATCCAGCCCCAAGCCTACTACTTACATGCAAAAATATGGAGATTAGTTTCGCTTTTAAACATAGATTTAAAAATAGTTTCAGCGGCAATCGCAAACAGGTGAATGTCAACCTTACTAAATTTAATATTGGAAACCCAGTTAGTTGTTTATTTATTGATTTATTTATTTACTCATTGGTGCTTAACACCACATCAGCAACCAGGACTATATCGTGGTGAGAAAACGGTAAAAATAGGAATAGAGATAGGAAATGAATACAACAGAAACGTCAAAGACAAGAGTGGTGTAAACAGGAATGAATTATGATACAGGCAAAGTGAATTTCTTATTAATCAACCTCATGATTTCGAGCCTTGAAGAGTGTAGGTTAAACAAATAAAAACAATTATTTCTAAATGCAACAAAATACTACAATTTTATTGGCTGAGAGGTACTGTGTAACTTGCAATCCAGAGTAGCTTATTATGACCAATACATTCTATTTTCTACCAAGGGTACGGGAAGGATATTTGTCATTGATATTGGTCGGCAGTGGTACAGCTTGTTATTAGATGCCACATCCTACTCCGCCCGCCACATAGCTTTGATGTAGTTACTGATATGGTTTAAAATCAATGAAAGGAATTTTAAAATCAGTGATTGGCTTGTTTAAACCCTGTTTCTCTGTACCGCCTGCCCCGGTGTTACCGGAGATACCAACAGGTAACCAGCAGAACACGATATCATATTGGTCAGACATGAGAGTATTTAACTTCTCACGTAGTTCCAAAATGAGAAGGTTCTTCAACCTGGGATTGAGTAAAGCCAATAAAGAGGCACAAGAATCGGAAAAGATAATCAACTTCCTTTCATTTGCATTCTCGATGTGTTCAAGTGCTAGTTGCAAAGCTTTTACTTCGGTTGTGAAAATATAACTTTTATTTGGTATGCTGATTGAGGTGATCTGGTCACCAGTAACAATGGATAATGATACCTTGTCACCATCTTTAGATCCATCTGTGCAAGTCCTTTTATATGCACAATATTTAGACTTTATGTCGGCAGAGAGCTTCTCTAAGATTTTTTTTTTTTTTTTGGGGGGGGGGGGGAAGCTAGGTCCAAGATGACAGTTGGTTTCCTTATATGCCAAGGATGAATGTGTAGTTCACGGTTCTCTCTTATAGAAGCAGATTCAAGAGTGGCGCACTCCATATGGGGTTTAAATCTAATTCCCAATGTTATTTGTGTCTTTATACAATTCTACATTTTCAGGATCTGAGACACAATGATAAACGTGGTTTGATAAATTAGCCAATAGTCTGGAAACATATTGGAGTGACAATTTAATCCTGCCCTTCCCAAGAGGAGGATCCTCTGCCTCAATAAGTATTTAATCTGTTGGCGACGTTCTGAATGCGCTCAGGCTAATTCTTATGCCACTATTACGAATTACATCAAGTATTGTAAGATATGGTTTTCTCACAGAGCCGTTAACCACACAACCGTCATCTAATTTTGATCCAACAAGTGGTGTATACAAATGGATTAATGTATTTAGGTCAGCACCCCAATCAGTGCTACGAACTACCTTCAGAAGGTGCAATGCCCTTTTACATTTAACCTTTAGTTGTTTTATGTGAGAAGTGAAAATTCAGTTTATTGCAAACAATAAACTCCAGAATTTCACTTTCTTAACAACTTTAAAGGTACCCTCAGCCATTTTCATCTCCAGACCCAGGTAATGTTTCCGAAGCTTACAAAACGTACACAATTTCCTTTAGTCTTTGAGAGCTTAAAACCATTCATTATGTAGCCCATTTTTTAATTCTATTTAAGCACAACTGAAGTTTGCATTCGATGGCATTCGTGTTGTTGCTGCTATAATAGATTTCAAAATCATCAGCCTACAATGAACAATCTACCCTATTCTCAAATGCGTCAATTATGCTATTGATTTTCACTGAACAAAGGGTAGCAGATAAAATACTACCCAGAGGAACCGCGAATTCCTGTTCGTGGGGATCAGATAACGCGAACCTGAATCTGCGGTCCGTTCAAAGGTGTTCTATACAAAGAGGCATGCGCCCTCTCAACTCACTGTTAAACAGATCTTTTAAAATCCTATACGTTCCAGATCAAACAAGATGCCAATAACATGTTCATTCCTCGCAAAGGCATTCCTTATAAAGTCCCAAACATAATCAAATGTCCCACAGTACTTCTCCGGTTCCATAAACCATACCGAACATTCGCAAGTACATTGTTCGACTCCAAAAACCAGACAAGTCGATCATTAATCATCCTTTCCATGGTTTTACACAGACAACAAGTTTGTGCAACGGGTCTGTACTTGCTGGGACTGCAATGGTCCTTTTATATTGCTCTATAATAAGAATTATTGTTGCTTGACGCCAAGAATGTGATATCTGGCCAGTCACCCATATACCTTAAAATGGATAATAAAAGTTCAAGTGATGATTGTGGCCAATGTTTTAAAATTTGGCAGTGTAATTCATAGGGTCCAGTTGCAGTATCTTTTGTCCTATGCGAAGCGTTACTTAACCCTTTACCCAACGTAAGGGCCAAAACCGACCAGCGAAGTTCTCAAAAATCGCCAATTAATTTTCATTATTTTTTCATTTTTTGTCTCAAAAACATAGGTTATGACCCCTCATTGGAACGAGCTCGTCGAGCTCGTTCCAATGAGGGGTCATAACCTATGTTTTTGAGACAAAAAATGAAAATAATAGTTATTGGAATTTTTTTTTTGCAAGTATCGTCTGCTTTTCATGTTAGATAAAGCGCTTTTGAGATAAAAAAAGGTAAAGGGTTAAATCTTTAAAGAGAAAGATTCATAGTAAACCTTTAAATTGTTAGAGATAAACTTGATCTTTCGATTTTCCTGTTTTATTTTAAAAATTCTGGATTACAGACGAATGATCAGAAAATGTTGAGGCCAGTTTGTTTGATATTTCTTTTTCTGATGATTAGTGTATTGTTTTGTTCCATGCGTTGTGTAGTTGATTTTGTTCTTTTCCTTTAATTTTCTTAATCATCTACCAAATTTTGTTGATGGTGTGTGTTGGTTAAACATTAGTTTCTCAAGCGCTTTTTTTCTTTTGTTTTATAAGTCGCCTGGTCTTAGCCCGATTAAAACGTAGTTTGTCTAAATTATTAGTTGCGGGTTATGTATTAAATTCCCGTTCGGTTTTCTTGCGTTCTTTTGCAGCCAACTTGCAATCTTTATCAAACCATGGTTTTATGAAAAGTTTTGGATTTGCCATGGTTTTACGAATGGTTGTGTTTGCAATGTCCTGTAAGTCGGTGGTAAAATGTTCCAGTTGGTCGGAACTTTCTTGAAAATTCACCAGTCTGAGAACTAAGCGATGAGAAAGTGTCCCAGTTTGAAAAACTGGAGAGACAATTAAATTCTGCGTTTCTCAAGAGGAGGCTCACCTGTTTCAACAAGCATCGAATCTATTGGCGATGTTTGAAAAGCCCCTTCGATTAATTCTAATATCACTATTATGAACTGCATCAAGTGATTTGAGATATGACTTCCTTGCAGAACCCTAAACTATACAACCGTAATCTAATTTTGATCGAACAAGTGATCTGTACAGATGGTGTAATGTCTTTTGGTCAGCACCCCAATCGGTGCTACCGACAACCTTCAGTAGGTTTAGTGCTCTCTTACATTTAACCTTTAGATGTTTTATGTGAGAAGTGAAATTCAGTTTGTTGTCAAACAACAAACCTAAGAATTTCACTTCCTTAACAACTTTATTACGACTCCCATCTATTTGCAATTCCGGATCAAGGTGGTGCTTCCGGAGCTTACAGAAATGAACACAATTAGTTTCGCCTTTGAAAATTTGAAAGCGTTTTCTGTTGCCCATTTCTGGATTCTGTTTAAAGACAGCTGAAGTTTGCGCTCTATAGCATTCATGTTTTTATCGCCATAGCAGATAAAAACTCATCAACATACACTGCAGAATCTACCATATTCTCAACTGCATCAATGATACTGTTGATCTTAATTGAAAACAGGGTAAGGGATAAAATTCTACCCTGAGGAACCCCAATTCCTGCTCGTAGGGATGAGATAACGTTGACCCAACACGAACCTGAAATTGGCGATCCTTTAAAAATAAAAACATTTCTATAAACAGAGGCATGCGTCCTTTCAACCCCATTTTAAAAATATCTTTTAAAATCACATACGTCCATGATGTATCATATGCCTTTTCTATGTCAAAGAAAATTGCGACCGCAGGTTCCTTTCTGCAAAGGCATTTCTTGTAAACGTTTCTAGCCTAACCAAATGATCCACGGTACTTCTCTAGTTTCTGATACCACACTGAACATTCGCAAGTAGATTGTTCGATTCCAGAAACCAGACAAGGCGATCATTGATAATCCTTTCCATAGTTTGATATTTGAGGCACGATGTCATTAGGGAAGTCAGATTCAAGAGGATGTCAATCAAATTCCTAGATTTGTTTTGTTTTTATTTCAGTGTGGTTTGAAATCTTCTTTTCATGTTTTTGGATGGGGAGGGGTCAGATTCAAGTTTGTTCAAATCACGTCCCTGAGTTCATATCAGGTTATCGGGGCTTTCTATGCAAGCCCAAATTTCCACTTAGCGCTATATGAAGAATAGTCTTTAAAAATATTTTACTTCAGCTCCGCCAGCCATAATCTTTTGACATTTGGGTTCAGCATCCTTAGAGTGTTCAGATTCAAACGTATTCAAATCACGTCCCGGGGCTGAAGTGGGTTCATATTTATTTAACTTTCTGCAATGTGCGGAAAATGCTTTAAAAACATCTCTTTCAGATCCATCAGATTGGGGCAATCAGATTAAAATTCATCCACATGCGCGGGTCAGTGGTTAATATTTGGGCTTTCTATGGGGCCGATTTGTAACTTAGTGCAGTATGAGAAACATTCTTCAAGGACGTTGTTTTCCAGATCCACTAGCCAAATTCTTTTGATATCTGGTAGATAGAATTCCTATCATTCCCAAATGAAAATTTGTGCAAGGTCAAAGCAGAAAAGTTTCCGATTTAACACAGAACTCTATGGGGTTTTCTATTGATTTGATTAAATGAATTCCACCCATGACTGGCAGGACCCATTGTGCTCAAATTTAGTCAGATGAATATAAGTGGATTTATAAGATAAATGTTTAGTTTTTAAATGGGACCCACAAGGCCACAAGGGCCCATGGATGGGAGTGCAGTGGAGTATTGTTTCTTTCTATTTTGCTTTAGAACACGTTTTGAAGGAATAATAGTTATTTAATTGGAAAAACAATGAAATGAGTTTTAAGGGTTTCGAATGATTTCAAATTCAAAATTATGGGAATTGGTTTGGGCGAAAAATATTTCAAAACTCATATTACTGCAAAAAAATCACTCAAAGGAACCAGCACACCCCTTGCACCCTTACCCCAGCTACAAATATTACGTTGACACAGCTGAAGTTTTAACAAGGGTTTGCAATCCATCCTGGAGACAGGAAAATACTGTAAAATAGTGTTTTAGAATTCAGATCCGGGAAGAAACGGAAAAATAGATCTATTTAGCAAAACTGGAAATCCAGGAGCCATTTAGATCATCTGACACGAGCAACAGAGTTATAAATTTAAAAACAAATGTACGTGACTTCTCTCCTCTGTAGCGTTAACTACCCATAAATGCTGAATAAGACCTTAAATCCTTCAAAACAACGTCTCCAGGCACGTGATTAAGGTCACATAGAGCCTCTTTCTTTATACTTTATACCAAAAAATGAGGTTTTATCACAACGTGGATGCCAACCTGCTCAAAAACTTTAGTCGTCAAATGGTGTTATTTTTTCCAAGATTCCCCACTTCAACACTACATTTTTATTAAAAACAAAAAATCATTATTAGCAATTATTTTTATTTTCTCACTACGTATATATGGACACAAATTACAAAAATGTGAACACCACCAATAACAGAGAAGTTAATAGATATATCAATTAGACACTGGGATGTAAAAACCCTAAATAACGAAGTATAACAATTTAGATTATTAAATGAATATAAAAATGTATTACCCATATTCAAATTAACTAAGCACGTAATGGTTTTCTTTATTTTAATTAAACAAAACCAACCAATTTTCAACCACACATCTCATCTGAAGTTTTTCACCTTGGATATTTCAACCCATATTCATGGATACATGTCAAATGCATTCATTCTACAGACATAACAGTACAAGATATCTTCCCGCAGGCGAAAACATTTTCTGTCCTCAAACCTGGGTGCAATGTAGCCAATAATAGAGACAAATGGACAGGTATGCATCTACTGGTCTGGTACACATTAAACACACTAACTAATCAACAGCTCCTTAATTACAGAGATAGCATCATTTTTGAGACGGGTAACTTTAATTCACATATTTAGTACGGCGATGCCAATAAAGTAAAAAAAAACAAAAACATTAAATACATTTTTTGCTATTAATAGTTTCTGTAATGTTTCCTTAAAATGTGTTTCTGCCCCTTCCCCACTCCATGTTTCCAAAACAAAATATTGAAAATAACGACGAAAGTATTGTATTTTTTTAAAAAAAGTTAACCCACAAGTTTCTTTCCAGATATAGGATGTTTCATCCCATTGCTTTTTCATTTTCTGTAAAAATATTTGCCTCAGAAAATATCCTACAAATGGATGGTGGTATATTCATATGTTTTCTAGAAAATTACTTCTCTCTTCCAGTGGCTGCACCAGAATTGGGGCTACAGCAACCTCCCAATAATCGATAGACTAAATGGGGAGGGGAGCTAGACTGTCTAGCAGGGGACAGCCATGTTGACACTCACACCTGCTCTCTACCCCTCAAACAGAATGTTTTTTTATCCAGGACTCTTCACCCATCCCCGTATATTTTGTTCAATAAAACAGTTAAATTAAACAACTGTATTATATATTAAAAAGATGTTTTACATTGCCAAGATGCACATTATTGTCTGAGAACCCCCGCAAAGAGAAGCACCAACAAAAAAACCGAACAAAATTCACAAACCATAAACTATCCGTTTAAATATTATTCCGTAACGATTCAAGTCGACAACGGCAAGAAGGCAATGGTTAAGGTGGATGTTCGCCCTATTGGTGAAAGAGTACAAAATCACCATCTGTATTTTGTTTTATTCTTTCAATATTTTTTTCAATCTTTTTTCAGCAATATCAGGGGCTATGCGAACAAGGAAAAACAATTCACCTTCTTATATGCTAAACTGTTTCAAGCCCAAAAGCCCTTACAAACAAATATGTAGTCTGTCATCACATTTTTATTAATTCGGGTTGGAGATAATTTTATTATTTATTTTTATCCCATAAATGGCCGTTTATTTGAACAATAAAGGCCTTGGATAAATTTTTGCTTTATTCACATAGTAGGGTGATAAATTTTCCCCATAGGTTTAACACTGATAGAATTTATTTCCCCAGTAGCGACAGACTTGTTGATCTCTGGCCTCTACCACATTTGTCTAGCATAATTAATAGTTCGATTGTTGATTTCTTTAAATCCTTTTGAACGTATTACACAATGCCAGTAGAAAACACCACCGACTGCTCATATAATAAAGTATTTTTGCAAGCTTAGCTCAAAAGTTTGTAGGGGAATTATTTTTAGACATAAATATGTTACTGCGTCTTGTTTGTTTTTGCCAATTTTGCTCGTTGAGCGAATTGGACCAATGTGCGTCCACTTCTCGCTGTGTTTTGTAGCGAATTATAGCACGATTTTGCCGCGACTGCCCTGTAGAAGATTTATGGGATAAACAAAATAAACGTATAGTGTTTGCAAGTAAAAACATTATTCTACCCGTAGAATTAAGAATGAAACCGACTCGCCAGAGGCTCGTCGGTTTCATTCTTAATCCTACTCGTAGAATAATATTTTTTACTTGAAAACACTATACGTTCATTTTATATGTAAGGAATCAGACTGTGACCCAGTAAAGCCCCCTCCCCCACTGTATGCATATATTTTCGTATTGAAAAAAATATTAACATATTTTACCTTGTTCAAATTGATGGGCGAGTGCCTACAGTACACTGTACAGATTCTCCGACAATGCAAATGTTTACAGAGTAAATAATTTCAGGTCAAGGATAATGATGACTTTAAGCTGTACTTGCACTCCCAAACAAAGACCAAATGTAGGCCTCTGCCCTCGGGTACTCAATCAGTTGAACAAACATTTCTTGTGTTAATGAATATTTATTTATTTATAAATGTATAGATGTTTAAGGTCACAAGTTTCTGCACAATGTCTAATCATGACCATGCCAGTTTTGCGGGTGGAGGAAGCCGGAGTACCCGGAGAGAACCACCGAACAACGGCGAGCAACTGTCAGCTCCCCAACATACCAACTCCACACAAGAAAGGTTAGCATTGGTTTAGGACAGGTGCACCATCGACGTGCAGTAAGCCTTAGTGTACAACGCCGCCGTACCCCCGCGTAGCCAACGGGGGTGAAGTGTCTTGCCAAAGGACACAACACGGTTGCCGCAGGTGGTATTCGAACCAAGGACCTCTCGGCTTGCAGCTTGACCCTCTACCTACTGAGCCCCCGCGCCAACCTGTGTGTCAATGAACAACTGCATTAATAAATAGTAATCAATGAATGTATTATTGTGCCCTATAAGCAGAAGAGTACCAGCTGATTGTCAGTTCATACCCATCCCGATTTGAATGCGGCATTTATGGGTGTATGGTGGAATAAAAAATATGGGTGGAGTCTTAGTATTGAAGCTGGCGTTGATGATAATTAAAGTAGATGAATTGAGACATCTTTGTTTGTAAAATAATCTTAAAAGTGCACATCGACTAACGCATACTGCTAAAAAAAACCAATACTCTCAAAATCTCAAAAGTCCAAAGTTTAATGTTTATGGCCCGCTGGGGTGATGGACTGTTTTTAGAGCGAAACCACTGTTATGGAAACGAGTCTGTGGCGTTTGTCGCCCTGGCTGCTTCTGTTGGCAATAACAGGACGAAAAATGCTTCACATTATAACCAGTACTGTGCGTATTTGTTAGTGCGTATTTGTTAGTTATGATAACGAATCTAATCTATTTTTAGGTCGTTCGCCATATTACCTTCTGACAGTGGCTCATTTTACCAGATTGGAGAGACAATATATAACACTGACGACTGACAAGGGAAAAGTTACATGACAAAATACACCCACAGTATGATTTTAGACAACAGACGGTGCACATGAACCACATGTATTTGTAACGTCGACAGCATCTTTCTTTGAATCAACAATACACAAGGCAGTGAAATTCGTTTCGAACAAACTTTACTTTTAGAAAATATGTTCAATTAATTATTTACTGTTGGGATCGAATGATTTGTTGAAAGAATCTCGCCATTTCTCATCGGCGAATTTTGGTTGAATTCGTTCGATTTTTCGATTCTGAAAAAGAGGAGACGTGGTTCATTTTTTGACTTACGGTTTCGATAGGACAGCTATTGTTCTCCCGTTTGATTTACTTCTCAAGGTTTCGTTTTCCAAAAGGCTTGTTTCAAAGCAGCCCTTCCGCTGCTTTTGCGCGCGCTATTAACAAAAATAACCCCCACCCCCACCCCAAAAAAGAACAAATATGTCGGCAGGTGCAGTTTTTTTAAATGGGGTTTACACCTCTATTTGAAATAGACATCGTAATATTTTGAACGCATTATTAGGGAGCGTCCAATTTAGAAACACAGCCTCAGATCAGAGATATAAAATGGCGCATTGGTGGTTACTGAACTACCTCTTTTTACATACTGAAAACAATATACGGTGATATTTAATCGCAGCATATCAGCTATTTAGTTTGTTTATTTGATTCAGAAGGAAGGGACACATGCTATCTATACAGTGGATGAATTGCCAACAAGAGCTCACGATTTCTTATTTATTAGTATGGACTTGGGTAAAATCTAGAAGCGCGTGTCGCAATGTGTTTTTAATTTTGGAATTATTGAAAGAAGTCGGGAAATAAGACTATTTTTATGAAAAAATGTCAGGCATACAGTGAAAAATGTACGATAGACATTTTTAGTAAGTAGTCGGACATGTGGAGATTGTCCCATATTGGGGGTCCTCGGTGGGGACTTCGGCGGAGACCTCGGAAGTGACGTCATAGTCATGTGACCTAGTTACGTCTTGTTTGGTTGTCATTGTAGCTCGTCTGGGCGGCCATCTTGTGACTTTATCATCATATTGATACGCAGTGTCGGTGTACATGCGCAGTGCGTGTTATTAGGAAGACGTGTTTCCCTTGTACATTTTATATATTGAAGGCCGCCATTTTGGTTTCTATGGTGTCATGCGGTTGTTGTGTGACTCATTGGCCTATAACAGGACGGGGGTGTGTTCGGGTTTGTTTGGTTAGGGTTTCCTAGGAATCCTCTTTATAGGAGGAGCATGCAGTGCAATAGGACTGTGTGGGTGTCGCTCCTCTGTATAAGACTAAGTTTCAGATTTTTGGGGAATCATCTTTATAAGAGTAGTACATAGTGCTATAAGGCGAGTTCTATTAAACTGGAGTAAATCTAATTATCACAAATAGACACTCCAATCACCCTTAATCACCAAAACCCCGAACGAGTCTTGATGTTGTCGCCTTGTAGTGTTTATAAAAGTAGCACGTAGTTTTATTTATAAGGTATGATCGATTCTATAAGTTTGACCTTACCGGCTCGGATTCTTTCGGAATCCTCGTTTTCTATCTATACTGCTTCTCTAACTCTAGCAGTCTATCTAGTCTTACTTATCTCTGGTTCCGACCTCTGCCCTCGGCCAAGTCTTATAGACGCCAGTCAGATTGCTTCATTTACGGTAATCTGTACCCACCCATACGATGCCATATCCCATGTGTAAAACGAAGGCGTCTATGATTATTAAATCAGAAAGACAATCGAGCAGGAACAGGTTTGGCTCGAACGCTTATCTAGCAATTAAGTTATCGAGTAGTGCCTTGAATAGGCATTGCTCGAATGACCCGGGCAAATAACCTATCGAGGAATTGCTCGACCTAGTTACACCTCGAACAACTTTTAACCCTTTACCTAACATGAAAGGCAGACGACACTCGCAAAAAAAATCTTGAATAACTAATTTTTTTCATTTTTTTGTCTCAAAAACATTGGTTATGACCCCTCATTGGAACGAGCTCGTTCCAACGAGGGGCCATAACCTATGTTTTTGAGACAAAAATGAAAAAATAATGAAAATTAATTGGTGATTTTTGAGAATAGCGCTGGCCGGTTTTGGCCGTTACGTTAGGTAAAGGGTTAAAAAAGGGATTCCATAACCACCGACGTTTTCCACATGTATTCTCTTAGTGGGATTCTCTAGGAAGAATAGTTTTTGTAGGGTAACTTTGGAGAATAGTTATTGCTCCAAACACACGATCGGCTTCTGCCTTCTGGACCACCCCATGACCTGCATAGCTTCAAGGCAACTACTGCTGACATGTCCGCATTCACTTCTATCTGACTGAGTATCTGTCACAGGATCTTGAATTATTATGCGATTCATCATCCAGTTGTGGTCCGTATGTTCTGTAAGTTCCATTGTAACATCCACTTACCCGAAAAAGTCTTGATCTAGACTCAAAAAATTTGTGAATGCTCATTTCATGTGTTGACCTCTATCTGTGAGCTTGAACTTGATGAGTCGGTTTTGAATTTCGTGTGTGGACCTCCGTCTCGTGGTAGTACATATGCATGCTATGTACGTTTCATTGTGATAAATCTCGTCGAGCTCGTTCCAATGAGGGGTCACATGATATGGTTTTGTTGACATTTTTTGAAAAATGTTAAAAAATGATTTTTCAAATAATAAATTTTGATATCGTCTGCGTTGGGTAAAGGGTTAAAACGTTATGGACAGGGCACGAAAAATGTATATGCACATGCTCATTATATGTGTTGACCTGCGTCTGTGACCTTGACGGGTTGGTCATGAGTTTCATACACGACGCACCGTCTAGTGCATAGGTTGTGTAAGTTTTATTGTGATATATAAACGATTTTATGAAAGTATTGCTTTTTGGGGACCATCTTGGACACTGTCTCGAACACCTCCAGATACCCCAGGTTTACAGAATGGCATCATTCAGATTCGGAGTCAGCGCAATAGTTACCCTAGACACAACCAGAGATTCTTTTACTTCTAGACATTGCAAGGTTACCCACACTGTGTGTCGGACTTCATGTACCGAGAAATGAATAAATTGCCTCTAAATACAACTGCAAATGTATAGTTTGGTTTGGAAAGGCAAACAGTTGCAAATGTGAATGCAACAGAAATGCACTGTGCATCAGCTTTTTGATGGGGGTGGGGGTGCAGGCTGGTGCGTTTGCAAACTCTCTCCCACAGATAAACTGCCTGAAGGGGTGAACAGCTGCTTGGTCGAGTGGCTTTCACAAAATGATTGATTTTACAGGAACCCCAAGCGGGCCGTAGGCCCGCAAAGGGTTCCACATACCCAGTCAGATAAATGTGTTCCAGAACAGAATTCTCTATAGCCGTCAATGTGATTTTTTGAATTGGACAGTAAATTTCAGTGAAAAATTCACGTAACTTCCAGTGTCGAATTGCCATTCAATTGCAATGGGTTTATCCCCCCCTAAATGACATTCATAGTCCTTGCCTCTGGGAATGTTTTGGCTGTGACACTTACATTATAGTCCCCCACTACACTTCAGGGGTAACCAAGGCATTCTCAACTGAGAACCGCGACAAATCAGCGGCCGGCCAAAGTGTTATTATTATTTTTACTCGAATTCTGTCCTGGAGGTTTGTCAATATGCTCAGCTGATCATCTCGTTATTTCAGATCGAACTCTCCTGATTTCGTTGCAACTTGTCTGCCAGTGATAACCTTAATCGAAAAAAACGCACATTTTACTGATAATATAACTGATAATTGTTGTTATATTGGTGCGATTGTATACAGATATGTAGTGACACGTATCTCGTGAAGTATCAAAACGAATAGAAACACAGTGTTGTAAAAGTAAGAAAAAGTTTGCGTGAAAAAATGGGTATACGGACGTTTCGTCTGCAAGCCGAATCGTCCGCTTGCAATTTTACCCGTTTCGTCCGCCAGCGCACCGAGTCGTCGGCTAGTAATTTGGCCCAATTCACCCGCTTGAAAATTTACCCAATTCGTCCTCCAAAGGTTTCAATATCATAAAAACATGGAAAATAAAATTAATGATATTTATTCAGCTGGAAACGAAATAATGATATTTATTCAGTACACAAGATTCACAAGATAATAACAGTATAGCATTGCAAATATTTTTCAATGAATAATTGCAAAATTTTAAGATTATGTTACGGAACTTAATATAACAAGTTTTGATACGTTTCTTAATATAATTATAACAAGTGTTAGTATAATGTTCTTTTTCAGAAACTTCATCAAGTATGGATGTCAAACAACAATTTTCATTACTGGTAATAAAATAATATTTTCAAACATCACCCCTGTGTTTTTTCAGTTATGAACTAACCAGGGTATTTTTTTGTTTCTAAAAATTTGATTTGCAATTTCCATCTTGGTTTCAAAAAGTGATGATAAATAGTTCATCTAATTTGCATAATTTCTGCACGAGAAAAAAACCCTGTATTATATGTAATGTATTTCATGTTACAAAACATTCATACAATAATTTATTCAAATCAGAACTTTCATACAGAAGTTATGTACAAAAAACTGATTGCACTAATTTCAGTACAAAATGGCTGCTGGCGGCCATCTTGAATTTTGGACCGCACCCAAAAACACTCGTTTTCGTCCCATTGATACAGGTGCTTAGCCAGGATATCAAAGTTAGGGCAAGAGTAATTATCTAGTGGGGGTGGGGCCGGGGCATAAAGAATATGATGCACAGCATCACCCGAGCCACATAGCAGTGAGATAGGGGCGAGGACAAGATGGAGTGTGTCCATCTCATCAGTGGAGAGGTCGGGTGCCACCCCCCCCCGAAAAAAAATTGAAATTCAAGACAGAAAAACACAATTACCATGACTCTGTGTCCATTTGTGTCCATAGTACAAGTTGCGAACAAGAATAAATATCTTGATATTAAAATGTCTTGTCGGATGTTCATTATATGGGTTTACAGGGGAGAGGGAGAGGGGCATGAATGCAATTAGGGAGGGCATGTGCACCTCTCCAACCCCAAGCCTACAGTGCGGCCGCCGTGGACTGGTCACTTTCCACGGGTGGGCAATATTTCAGCGGATGCAATGATATTAGATTTCAAACACTGTTTACAGCAATAATCATCAAAAATTTAATTAATGAAGCACCGGGTACAATCCGATGCTTCATTAATTAAAATTTTATTGATGATGATTTTCTATTACCCGGAAAAAGCATGCGTGGACATAACTGCCCATGCATGGATTATGACCAGTCCACGGCAACTGTGCTGTATGTCTGCGCCACTGCTATGAGCAGGGACTAATGTAAATGGGTGGGTGAGTTTACAAATATTAATATTTTTTAACACCTGATAACAAAGTAATATAAGTTTATGAACAACCCCACAATTGACTTTTAATTACAATACTCCTAATTCCTATTAAACATACATGAATGTTTATTAATTTTGTGGAATTTTTACACTGTGTATGAAACTTATTTGGGACTGTATATTTGTTAAAATTGCCCTTCCACTAGGGAGGACTTCTTGATATCAGTCTACACTGGATTGTGTGGTATTCCTTTGTGTAAGACAATGTATTCATTGTAATAATCTTTATGCACAAGGCTCCACAAAGTAGATCGGTTTCTCGGGCCATTTTTTGATAAAATTGCATGCAGGCGGGTGATTTTTTATTTATTTTTTTTTTGTAATTATTTCTTTGCCATTAAAAGTTCATGTTCTTGGTTTGTTTTAGGGCTCATAATCTACAGAATAGCATGGGTGGTAGTGTATTCCATCCCTTGAGTGCGAGAAGGCTTTGTAATTCTATAGCGTAAGCCTTGTTGCACTCCAGAGACAAATTTATCAATTTTAATAACATGGGTAAAATATCGGTCATGAACCATTTACTTTTTTTTTTAGCTCACCACGACAAAGTCAAGCTGGGCTTATATAATCACTCCATTGTCCATCCGTCTGTCGTCCATCAACACCATGTTTTGGTCTTCTCGCCCAAAACCACTGGGCCAATTCAAGTGAAAGTTTGTGTGAGTTATGGTCCCAAAGGGGTATTGCATTTTTGTTTAACTCAACATGCCCAGGCCATAGAGAGGGGGTGGGGGAACATGCTCCCAAAATATTTTTAAAATCTCATGAACCAGTGGGTACTGTGACTTGATATTTGTTGTGGAGCTTCCTTTTGAGGTGCAGAATCAGTTTGTTCGTGAAGCAATATTTGGCTTTGTAATGGGAGGGGTTAGATTTTTGGTACCACCCAACATTTCTATTTTCTGAACCGATGGCCCGATTTGAACTAAATTCAGTATGTGGTATTATTGGGTCATAAGTACTTGACTCATGCAAAAAAAAAAAAACAAAAACCTGCATCCCAATGGGAACCCCCAGGAGCTAAAAATAGAAATATTTTCAAACGCCCATGTTTCCCAAACCACTTGGAACAGAGAACTGTTATATGGTATGACGCATCCTTAGGACCAGTAGAAGTGAATGGTAAAAAAATTGCCATCTGTTTTGTTAGGGAGTTCTGCAGAGGGCATCAAAATAATGCTTACTCAGCATATTTGCAAACATTTTAGAAAATCTTTTCACCAGAACCAATTGTCAGAATCTTTTGATATTTGGTATACAGCACCCATAGAGGGATAAGATACAAGTTTGTTAAAACAAGAGCTGGACTGTCGTCCGGTGCATACCCCCACGTGGTGTACCGCCTAGTGTGGGCATACCTATGACCAACAAATATTACAAAACATAATGAAAGTTATGAGTATCCTCGGACGGACTCACACACGGACGGACGGACGGACGACAGACGGACGCACAGACGGACGCATGTAATCCAGTATACCCCCCCCCCCCATTTTCTTCGAAAGTGGGGGTATAACAATTTCCAACAATTTCTAAGTCAAAAGGTATGGTAAATTGTTAGGTGTTTGGAAGTTTTATGCAATGAGGCAGAAGATTTTGCCATCGGCAAACTGCATGCCATATATCACTGAATTCTGATAACCCATACCTGAGACACAGGCAGAACAGACAAATAATGTCTATTTCCTACAATTTTTAAGTCAAAAAGGGGGATAACTCTAAAAAAGGAGAATATGAGAAATATCGTTGAATCCTTTTTTAACGCCAATACCATAAGCAGTGTTCACGGCAAATTTCATTGCAATAGAACATTCGATACCTGAGATACAGGCTGAACAGACAAAATTTGGCTCGGAAGGACACAATTTCTAAGTGAAAAGTAATAATATGACAATACGCAAGGCGTAAGAAGGAACCCCAAAGTGTCCAACATATTGAAATATTTCATTCCGCAACCAATACTCAAAAAACATTTTATGCAATCGAATTGCTGCAATTGTTTAATTTCAGCCAAACATGAATACGTATCACAGTACTACTAAATATTTTCCCAAAGGCGACCCTTATAACGTTCAGGCGAAAAACATATGGTCGCATCATTTTAAATTTGGCATTCAAATATCTTTTGTCAATATAGCCCTTCAGACAACCTTTTTTCTGATTCTTAAACGGGGGGCCATGCAACAAATAAGAGAGAAAAACTAACGGAAAGGGAAGTGCTGCTCACATGTACATGTACATATTTCTCAGGGAATTCCCAACCAAAACACACCAATAGTCAAATGAATTTTTGGGTTCTAAAAGTCCTCAGATCACCCTCTTTATTCATCTGGAACATTCAACAGTAATGCAAGTTGTCAATAGAATTCTTCAAATGTTTACTGAAACAATATATTTTTCCAAGACTGCTTAGTTTTGGGGATTACATAATTTCCGAGAACAACTTTTCGAGGCAGGTAAATCTAATTAAAATATTTACAACAGTTATACCTATGAGCAAACCCAACCCTAACAAAGATACATTTACCTCTTTCATGTGATGAAAGACTCATTTTTGCAATAGAATTCAACTTTTGGCTTTTGCGTAGTCAAAAGCATGGAAAATTTGTTCTTTTGAAGAGAATTGTCCAATCTGTGTCAAATGGGATTAAAAACTGGTATTACCTTCGACAGAATTCCTACTCCATTACCCAATGAGTAAGTTGGGAGGGATAAAAATTCACAGCTTTCTTTGAAAACTACCCAAATCCCAAAATAAAACTAAAATCTGCATCAGCACACAAAAACGTTTGACAAAATCTGTTTTAATTAACCATATAGCAAGATAAATAGTTCTGACTACTGGATTTTAAACAATATGTCAATTTTGTTTCAAAATTGGGATTGTGCAGGGCTTATAATTCCTCTAAATTTGGGAGAATCCATTTGGATTCTTGCGAAAATCGTTGCGAGAATTCAGACCTGCATGCTATTAGACATGGATCCTATGAGGCCAGTATGGTTGAGCCCCTGTTGCATACTGATAATACATGTTAACCCTTTACCCAATACAACTTTGTTAATTTTTAAAACACCAACTACTGATTTAATAGCTCACCTGACAAAGTGATTCAGAGATGTATTTTGGGTCACATTCAGTTAGTCGCGGTTCACGAACACTACATAGGGATGATGTTAGGGAATTATTCATAACTCTAGTGTCCATGTCAGATGATTATTAGCATAGTTCTTCCTGACTGCTTCCAATTCTAACAGTTGTAGACAACTACTGCCAAACTTCCAAGGGCTGTTGTGTCACTGCAGCTTGAAGGGCAAATGTTATGGAAAAACTCTAAGGAATGGACTTGAACATTAATGAACAACTTCGAAACAAACCCACCCCTGCCCAAATATTAAGACAGAGAAATGAACAAACTCAAATTTGACCCCCCCACCCCACCCCCCTGCGATACCAACTATGAAAGGACTGTGACTGGCAGGAACCAAATTGGAACAAATTTAGATCTGACCTCCCCAGAGATGTTGTACACAAAATATTAAATCATTCTAACTGGTGGGTCTGAAAAAAAAGATTTAAAAAAAATGTTCTCATGTTGCTCTGAGTTAATATGAGCTCCCATAACGAGCCCAAATATTAACCCATAGACTTGGCTTGAACAAACGTCAATCTGACCCCCCTTTGAGATGCCGTATGTCAAATATGAAAGGATTCTGACTAGTGGATCTGAAGAAATTGATTTTTAAGGAAATTTCCTCATACAGCACTAAGTTAAACGTTGGGCTTCAATAGATAGACCAAATATTAACCCAGAGACCCGATTCAAACAAACTTCAATCTAACCCCCTTCCCCACTAGAGATGTTCTATTCCAAATATGAATGCATTCAGACTGGTGGATCTGAAGGAGGTTTTCAAAGAAATTTTCTCATATTGCACTGTTGATATTTGGGTGCCCATAGGGAGCCCAAATATTAATTCAGGGACTTGATTTGAACAAACTTGAATCTGCCCCCCCCCTCCCCCACTCCTCTCCCCTAGAGATGCTGTATACCAAGTATCAAAAGATTCTTATATATGGTTCTGGAGAAGATTTTTTTTAATTTTGGAAAACAATTTATGGGTGGTATCAGAGATATGCCCCTTTATTGGGTTCCCTGTGGGTGTGGCAACTTTTTTTAACAAATTGGAATTCATATATGATAAGGAACATGAATATCAAATTTGGTTCAATTCGCCCCAGTTGTTTATGAGGAGAGGTTGATAATGTAAAGTTCACGCCGGACAGATGGACAGATGGTCGACAGACAGAAAGTCATCACTTTAGCGCCCCCTGACTTACAGTCAGGTGAGCTAAAAATAAACAATATTCATCAAGCGTAAAAATTATGGAGTTACAGGAATCGGCTGATGAGAGCTGGTTCCAATGACAGCCATATTTGTACAAATTTTATTGCCAGTGTCACAATATTTCAGGTCAGGCTAGTGTTGTATTGGTTAATTTGCTGCCTTTGTGTTAGGTAAAGGGTTAAACTGACTCAGTTCTTTTCATGTGAATCCTAGCATATTTCATGACTTATAGTTTCAAAGGCTTTCGAGGGATGCAGGAATAGGGCTATCGCACTACCTTTACTGTCTTTGTTGTTCTCGAGAGCCATGTATTTTAGCAGGTGCATAGTCGGATGTAAAGTGCTATGCCCTTTTCTGAAACCATATTGGTGTTAATAAAGTATATCGAATTGATTTAGGAATTTTACTTGTCTTATGGACATGAATTTTTCAAGAATTTTGGAAAAGACCGGAAGAATGCTATTCGGCCTGTAGTTTGTAAACTCCTTCTCGTCTCCCGATTTAAAAGACAAGTATTACATTGACATTTTTCATCCTATCGGGAACTTTCCCCTGAATAAAAGAAGTATTCATAATATGTGCGAGTGGCGCCACAAGCAAGTTTATTGAATGTTTAAGGGTGGTGGAAGTAAAATTTTCACAGTCTTGACTTAGCTTAGGTCTCATGTATGGCATTTACAATCCTTGTAAATCCTTGGAGAAGATTTTTTTTCAGTTTCGGAAAACAATTTATGCGTGCTATCAGAGAAATGCTTGGGGCCCCCTGTGGGTGTGGCAACGTTATTTGAACAAACTGGAATTCATATATGATAAGTAACATGAATATCAAATTTGGTTCAATTCGGCTCAGTTCTTTATGAGGGGAGGTTGATAATGTAAAGTTCACGACCGGACAGGACGGACTGATGGTCGACAGACAGAAAGTCATCATTTAAGCGCCCCCAGACTTACTTTCAGGTGAGCTAAAAATAAACAATATTCATCAAGCGTAATAATTATGGATGTTACTGGTACCGGCTGAGGAGAGCCGGGTCCAATGACAGTGATATTTGAATAAATTGTATTGCCAGTGTCACAACATTTTAGGTCATGTTAGTGTTGTATCGGTTAATTTGCTGCCCTTGTGTTAGGTAAAGGGTTAAACTGACTTGGTTCTTTTCACGTGAATCCTAGCAGCAGTGTTACGAGAAGCCACATGGTTTCTCACTGGTTTTGTTGTACAGATCTCTATGTGAATCGATTCTCAGATTCTTATAAGCCCTGGCTAAGGCTATATAATTCACCAATATTAATAGAAAGTGCCATTTTATCTCAACAAATGGTGTCAAATATTCTTTAACCTAGTGATGGGGTAAAATATAGCCCTGGATTAGCCCCCACCCCCAGTATGCATTTTTCCATTAAAAAAATAGGCCGATTAAATCGTCAGATGTGTACCCCTACGCGCAACTAGTAGAAAGCTGTTATTATCGCAGAACCAATTTTTGGAGGAATTTTCAATTTGAGGGATAAAGGGTTAATATCTCAGGATCAAATTATCAGAATTACACCTAAAACTATACAGCGTGGCACATCAGTAACCTGAAGATATATATAAAGTAACATGACAATTGGATGGATATTGTTTGAGTTATCTCATGCCAAAGGGATTGGAGGAATTCTCAATTTGAAGAATAATAAAGGCCAAAGGGTTAATATCTCAGGATCAAAAACCATACAGCTCGGCACATCAGTAGCCTGAACACAAATATAAAGTAACGTGACAATCCAAGCAATATTTTTCAAGTTATCGAATGCCAAAGAAATGGATATGGATGCCGGATGGACAGAAAAGGATGGACGAACGACGGAAGGCCACCCCAGATGCCGACATTATGTGTACCATACATGGTATGGATACACATAATAACTTTGATCAATATTTTTGAGTTATTGCATTCCAAAGAAACTGATTGGAGTAATTCTTAATTTGATGGATAAAGGGTTGATATTAGAGGATCAAAATAACAGATTTACACCCAAAACTATACAGCTCAGCACATCAGTAACCTAAACAGAAATTTAAAGTACCAACACAATCAGATTAATAGTATTTGAGGTATTGCATGTCAAAGAAATAGATTGATTTTTTTTTATTAATTAAGTGGATCAAGGGTTAATACCGCGGGATCAAATGATCAGATTTATATAAAAAAAACTATACAGCTCGGCAAATCAGTAACCTGAACATCTGTACGAAGTAACAAGACAATCAGATTGATATTCTTTGAGTTATCGCATGTCAAAGAAATAGATTGGAAATGCACAATTTGAGGGATAGAGGGTTAAAATATCAGGATCAAACTACCAGATTTACACCAAAATCTATACAGCTCGGCATATCGAAAACCTGACCACACATATGAAGTAAAAAGGCAACCTAATCAATATTTTTTAGGTTACCGCATGCCAAGGAAATGGATTGGAGTAATGCTTAATTTGATGGATAAAGGGTTAGTATCTCAGGATCGATTGTTAGATTTACATCAAAAACTATATAGCTCTGCACATCAGTTACCTGAACATATCTGTCAAGTAACATGACAATAGGATTGATATTTTTTTAGTTATCGCATGCCAAAGAAATGGATTGGAATAATGCTTAATTTGATGGGTAAAGGGTTAATATCTTAGTATTGAATAATCAGATTTACACCAAAAACTATACAGCTCGGTGCATTAGTAACCTGAACACCAATACAAAGTATCATGGCAATCTAAGCAATAGTTTTCAAGTTATCAAATGCCAAATAAATGGATACGGACGGCGGACGGACGGATGGACAGACGGACGAACTAAGGATGGACGAACAAAGGATGGACGAACGACGGAGGGCCACCCTGGATGCCGGCATTATGTGTACCATACATGGTATGGGTACACATAAAAACTATATTAATTTATATATAAATTGATGTTGACACATTTTGAATTTCCCATTGTTTTTTAATCACATTCTGGCTTCTGAAGCATTTCACATTGTGTTTGATATTTTGCAATCTTTGTATGAAAAGCCTCAGTTTTCTCAGTTAAGGCACCTCGAGTCATAAAACAGTGATTTTTTCCAAGAAAATGACCAGTACCTGCTACTGTGGTGCCTCATGACACTGTTAAAATTCCTAAAATCATCAAATATAGATTCTGTAGTGCTGTGCTTGTGCTGCAAATATCCACCAGTGCACTTTCAGTACTTTGGTTTTAATCCCCACAGGCACACATTCTGTAAATGGAGTGAAATAGCAGAAAATATGTTCCCAAAGAGGACAGATCAGTTACAGTGCAGTCGCTATGGAGGGGCTGTAATACACGCGTGGGCAGTGATGTCCACTCATGCGTTTACCAGACAATAAAAGTCATCATCCACAAATTTTTAATTAATGAAGTACCGGGTTGTACCTGGTGCTTCATTATTTAAATTTTTGATGATTATTACTATAGTTAGTGCTTGGCATCGAATATTATTGTATTCGTGCAAATATTGCCCATCCGTGGGAAGTGAGCAGTACACAGCAGCTGTACTGTATTTGTTTCAAGTATATAATACTCAATGATGTTTAATATATTTGTGACAAGCTGGGTCCAAAGTACTCAGTACTCATAGTACTCGAGTACCGCTTTTTTGACAAAGTATTCAATACTCGCCCCAGCCCTGATTTGTGTATGTGTGTAGGGGAGGTTGGAGGGTGAAAGACAGCTGCAAATTATTTAAAATGTTGAGCCAAGCAAAGGAAAAGCAAAGAAACATTTCATCTGAAGGGCAGACCGACAGACATGCAGTAACACATTTTGGAACCCAACATAAAAGTAATGACTAACTTACAATGGAAAATATAGAGAGAAGAGACAGGGCAATGTTGTCAAACAGAAAACAAGATGCCCCAGGGGGCCTGAGGGCATTCACCTGACATGGTAGCCTAAATATCAACCCAGGAAATTTATTTCAACAAGTTGCATCTGCCCCTCATAAGAAAAGCTTATACAAATTATCCAAAGATTCTGACTGTTGGACCTCAAAAAAAAAAAGATTTTTAAAGAATATTCCTCATACTGAACTAAGTTATAATTCAGCTATAATATGAACCCAGGGGCTTGGCTTGAACAAACTTCAATATATGCGAAATATGAAAGCCTTTGGAGCAGTGGTATGGGAGAAGAAGATTCTTTAATGTTTTTCCCATTACTCACAGTGTTAAAAATGATGACTCAGCATTTGTTCAAAGTCCTGGAAAACTATCGTGTGACTAAACTGATGGCAATTTTATGGACCATTTCTTTCTGCTGATCCGAAGGAAGCTTCACACAAATTAAAAATTCTCAGTGCCATGTAGTTTTGAAGATATGGGCATTTTAAATTTTTTCTATATTTAGATCCTGAAGTTTCAATAGGGCAACGGGAAGATTTTTTTGCAAAAATTAGAAACTTATGACCCAATAAGCCCATCACATCACATTTGCTTCAAATCGGCCTCTCAATTTGGAAAATAGAAATTTTGGTACAATTTGGACTCCCACAGGAAGCCCAAATATGAACCCAGGTACTTGGCTTTAACAAACTTATATCTCACCTCCCTAAGGATACTGAATATCAAATATTAAAACATTCTGACTGGTGGATGTGAAGAATATTTTTGAAAAATATTCCCACAGGAAGCCCAAATATGAACCCAGGGACTTGGCTTCAACAAACTTGAATCTCATCCCCTGCAAATGGTCCAAAATAGCAAAACATATCGACTGCTGGATCTGAAGAAGAAGATTTTTAAAGAAAATTCCTCATTTTGAACTAAGTTACAATTCAGGCACCCACAGGGAGCCCAAATATGAACACAGGGACTTGGCATAAACGAACTTGAATCTCACCCACCTAAGGATGCTACATACCAAATATCAAAACATTCCAATTACTGGCTCTTAAGAAGGTTTTAAAGAAAATTCCACATTTTGAACCAAGTTATAATTCAGGCTGCCACAGTGAGCCAGGGTTTCGCAAATATATTTTTTTGCGGGACCCATTTATTTTTTGCGGGACCCGTTTCCAACATGTGTCTTAATCACATGAATTATGCTTATTTATCTTCAAATACATAGATTGTTAGATTGTTCAGCCACCACATAAAGGCTATTGCAGTAATCATGCTAAAAGAAATTAATTAGAGCTGATACGGTTAACAGAGTAATCGACTAACGTCTTGATCGATAAAAAAGTAATTGATCGGTTAACCATTACTTTTGAAGTACGGTATTATATGGGTTAACTAAGGAACAAACTTGCACCAAAACAGGCAAACATTGTCACACTGGCTCACGTCAATAATATGAGACAGGGTAACGCATGCCATTTACGTGCTGACATTCCAACATGTGTCTTAATCACATGAATTATGCTTATTTATCTTCAAATACATAGATTGTTAGATTGTTCAGCCACCACATAAAGGCTATTGCCGTAATCATGCTAAAAGAAATTAATTAGAGCTGATACAGTTAACAGAGTAATCGACTAACGTCTTGATCGATAAAAAAAAGTAATTGGTCGGTTAACCATTACTTTTGAAGTACGGTATTATATGGGTTAACTAAGGAACAAACTTGCACCAGAACAGGCAAACATTGTCACACTGGCTCACGTCAATATTATGAGACAGAGTAACGCATGCCATTTACGTGCTGACATGTTTGTTCACTTGCATGATCATTATACTGTATCAGTTGCTGGAAATGGTCATTCTCAACCCTTCACCAGGTAGCAGACGATACTTGCACAATAAATTTTTGAATTAATAAAGATTGTCAATGTTTGTCTCAAAAACATAGCTTATGACCCCCCCCCCCAAACTGGAACAAGCCCAATGAGCTCATAAGTTATGTTTTGAAACAAAAAACTTGAAAATATAACCAGATGCTCAAGTGAGCCTAAAATGCTCACCTGGCTCAAATTGTCAAAACGGATAAGTGTATCAGCATGTGATCAGCAGCAAGAGCAATTTTGTGATTTGCTATGACACAACCAAAGGCAACTTTTTTGTCCATTCATTTCTGCTCTTCCTAGGAAAGCTTCCTAGCAAACTCTGTTCTGTGAAGTATTAAAAACAACAGCCGAAAGAAATTTTTGTTTTGTTTTAAACTACTGTGTTCTCTCTAGCGCCCCCCCCCCCCCAAAAAAAAAGAAAAAAAAAAGAAAAAAGAAGCAAATCGATTTGAACAAACTTGACTTTGACACCCCTAGAGATGTTACATACCAAATATGAAAGGATTCTCACTGGTGGATCTGAAGAAGAATTTTCAAGAATTTTTCTCATAGTGCTCTAAGTTAAACTTTGGGCTTCAATAAAAAGCCCAAATATTAAGCCAGGGTTCTGATTTGAACAACCTTCAATCTAACCCTCCCAGAGGTGTTGTACACCAAAAATCAAAAAAATCTGAGTGATAGATCTGAAGGAGATGATTTTAATCGATAATTCCCCATAATGCACTAAGTAAATATGTGGTCACCCTTGGGGAACCCAAATATTAACCCAGGAACTCGATTTGAACAAATCTGAACCTTACACCTCTGGAGATGTCACACACGAAATATGAAAGGATTCTCACTAGTGGGTCTGAAAAAGATTTTTTAAGAAATTTTCTCATATTGCACTAAGCTAAAATTTGGGCTCCAATAAAGTGTCCAAATTTTTATCCAGGGATCCCATTTGAACAAACTTGAAAACTTGAATCTACCCCCTCCCCCCCCCCCCCCCAAGAGATGCTGCATACCAAATCTCAAAAGAATCTGACCTGTGGATCTGAAGAAGAAAATTTTTAAAGATTATTATGCATGTTGCACAAAGTTAATATTCAGGCTCCCACCGGAAGCCCAAATAATAATTCGGGGACTCGATTTGAACAAATTCTAATCTTACACCTCTAGAGATGGCACATACCAAATATGAAAGGATTCGCAATGGCAGGTCTGAAAAAGATTTTTTAAGAAATTTTCTCATATTGCACTAAGTTAAAATTTGGGCACCAATAAAGAGCCCAAATATTCATCCAGGAAACCCCTTTGAACAAACTTGAATCTAGCCCCCCCCCCCCCCCCCCCACACACACACACACACCTAAAGATGCTGCATACCAAATATCAAAATAATCTGACTAGTGGATCTGAAGAAGAAGATTTTTAAAGAATATCCCCCCGATTCCACCAAGTTAATAGTCAGGCTCCCATAGGAAGCCCAAATATTAACTCATGGAGTCGATTTGAACAAATTCAAATCGTACACCTCTAGAGACGTCACATACCAAATATGAAAGAATTCTCACTAGTGGGTCTGAAAAAGATGATTTTTAAGAAATTCTCTCATATTGCACCAAGTTAAAATTTGAGCTCCAATAAAGAGCCTACATATTCATCCAGGGATCCCATTTGAAAACAAATTGAATCTAACCCCCCTAGAGATGCTGCATATCAAATATCAAAAGAATCTGACTCGTGGATCTGAAAAAGAAGATTTTTAAAGATTATTCCCCATATTGCACCAAGTTAATATTCAGGCTTCCCTAGGAAACCCAAATATTAACCCAGAGACTCAATTTGAACAAACTTCAATCTGACCCCTGTAGAGATGCTGTATACCAAGTATCAAAAGAATCTGACTGTATGATCCGAAGAAGAAGATTTTTAAAGCTTATTCCCTATAGCGCCCTAAGTTAATTATTTGGGTTCCTCTGTTGAGCCCAAATATGAACCGAGGGGGTCAATTTGAACACACTTGTATTTGACCATCCTATGGATGCTGTATACCAAATATCGAAAGATTCTGATAAGCGGTTCTGAAGAAATGTTTTTTTTTTCAATTTTTACAAATATGTTGACTCAGCATTTTTTCAAACGTCCCTACAGAACAACCTAACACAACCAATGGCCCTTTTTTTAAATACATTCTACTGGTCAAAAGGATGCTTCATACCAAATAACAGTTCTCTGTTCTGTGTAATTTGGAAAATATGCCAATTTGAATTTGTTTCCTATTTGTAGCCCCTGGGGTACCCACGGGGCAACAAAAAAAAAATCGGGCATCAGTCAGGTACTTCGGACCAACTTATGCTACATGCCAAATTTGGTTCAAATCAGCCCATCGGTTCTTCAAACAGAAATTTTAGGCAGAGCCCAAAATGGATATGTGCCCACAGAGAGGCCAAATATGGATTCTACGAGCTTCTCCTGAACAAACTTTAATCTTCAACACCAAAGAGTGTTACATACCATATATCAAGGCAATCTCTCTGGTGGTTCATGAGAAGATTTTTAAAGATTTTTAGGCTTTAGCATCATTGCCCAGATCCCGAAGAATGCAGCCGTTCCATTTGAACAAAATAGAAAGGGTATACCCCAGGGATGGTTTGTGCAATATATGTTTGAATTTGCTGAAAGGCTGTGGAGAAGAAGCCAGGTTTGCAAAAGTTAATGGACGACAGACGACGGACGATGGACGGCGGACGCCAAGTGACCCATTTCAACATGTGTCTTAATCAAATGAATTATGCTAATTTATCTTCAGATACATAGATTGCTAGATTGTTCAACCACCACAACAAAGGCTATTACAGTAATCATGTTTATAGAAATTAATTAGAGCTGATACGGTTAACAGATTAATCGACTAACCAATGATCAACGTCTTGATCAATAAAAAGAGTAATTGATCGGTTAACCGTTACTTTTGAAGTGCGGTAATAATAATCGGGTATTATATGGGTTAACGAAGGAACAAACTTGCTCCAAAACAGGAAAACATTGTTACACTTGCTCACATCAATTATAAGAGACAGAGTAACGCATGCCAGTTACGTGCTGACATACTTCTTCACTTGCATGATCATTATACTGTATCAGTAGCTGGAAGTGGTCATTCTCAACCCTTCAGCAAATGCGGGTAGCAGACGATACTTGCACAAGAAATCAAGAATTTAATGAATTATTAAAGATTTTCAATGTTTGTCTCAAAACATAGCTTATGACCCCCCCCCCACACACACACACACATTGGAACAAGCTCAATGAGCTTGTTCCAATGAGGGGTCATAAGCTATGTTTTGAGACAAAAAATGAAAATATAATAAAATTTGAATGGACATTTTTGTATATGGCGCTGGTCGGTTTTGTCCATTATGCTGAGTAAAGTTTTAATTATATAAATCATCAACGGTACGGCAATTATTCAGCTACCTATTAGGGCAAGTGATTAATCAGTTAACCAAGATTAATCCATGCGATTAATCAGTCAAGAAAACCCTTTAATCGTTTCATCTCTAAAATTAATAAAGTAACATTGGTTTAGAATATCAAAAGCTACAATGACCTTATAATGACGAGGTAATTAATATTCACCACTGTGGTTAGTGATGGCTTGTAATGGTTTCTCTGAGTTCGTTTACTTCTGTCAAAAGTTACCTTTCGCAGGGTAAAGAAGTACTTTGCCTCCGGTATTCATCAGCAAAGTGCCCAGGGCTGTTGCAGCTTCCCGCCGAAGTTGCCTCCGTTTTCCTCCGGTAAACTCCGTTACCACTTCGGCCTACTCCGGAATACCCATTCCAATCTGGAGCGCTGCAACGCGGACGTTTTCACTTACCCTATTTCACAACACTCTTCCCCGTTTTAATTAAATTACTCTTACATTTTTCTTATAAAAATACGGGGAAAGAGTGATTTACTGGATTTTGGAACTTTATAGAAAATATATTAATCTGGCCGATCTTTAATTTAATTTCATTCTTCAGTTAATTAATTTGCATGGCCACTTTCTGTATTTAAGCATTCAGTTCCAAATCCTAAAAAATTACTAATTTACTTTAAATCTTTTTTTTACAAAATTCATTTTTTTCTTTTAAAAATCAGTTAATGGACTGTCGAACATTCGAACAGCCCAAATTATTTTAAAGGGCTGAGCTGTCACACACGCGAACAGCTCATTTCCAAAAGCCCTTTTCTGGGTCCCATTTTTTCTTGTTTCCCTATCAGTCTTCCTCAAGAGAAACTTGACCCGGTATTATAACTGGAAACCCCCTTTTAAATTTCTTAGGTGGCTGCTTCGCCTTCCCTCTATGGTATCTCTCCATTGAAATCCGTGCTCAAAGTGTCTTTCCAGACTGTGTCCGTCACCTCCGAGATCCGTCAGATCAAGACACATCTTTTTCTCCACACAGTAGTTTTCAAGTTAACCCATGGCGTATACCAAGTATGCATATTTCATAAGATATACCAAGTCAGAGGTTTTCAAAAGAGATATGCCAAGTGTGTTTACCAAATATGAGGGTTTGCACCTAAGTATACTAAATATATATCTGGTTTAAAAGCAGAATGACATTATCCTTGAGGCGACTTGGAGGCTTTAAACTGGATGAGTGAAGCGCGCCTGGCTTTGCCTTGACGCACCTTTGGCCAACTACCCAAAAACCTCACCTCAATCTAGGAAAAAATTCTACTAACCGTTAAGGCATCCTTGAGGTTCTACTTGGGCGAGTGACTACCCGTACACAACCCAGTCCTCAACCTCAACCACCTAACCAATTTTGACCATGCAGTGAGGCACCCTGGAGGCTCCTACTGGACAATCTCTCTTCCCATCAGGCTTCCTCAGGTCCGAGTATTTGTCCAAGCTCCCCTCCTCACTCATGCAACTTTCCCTTGAGGCACCCGTGAGACTTATCCTGGGTAGTGTTTCAGCGCATCAGGTATCCCTCAGCACCTCACAACTGCCCAAGCCTCCCACCTCAATATGGGACAAACTGGCATAACTGCAGTTAAACTTTAGTGGATCCATAATTAAATTATTCACTTGGGGCAATTCTGGGCCTCCTCAAGTCTGGACAACCGCCCAAACACCCTACCTCAAATACTGGAAAAATTTAAATCATGACCCCACCCAATTTACTATAAAATAATACTTAGGTGAAATAATACTTAATAAACCTTTCCTCGAGGCACCTATGTGACTTATACTGGGGAGCGTCGTGCACCTCCGAGATCCGTCAGCACACTCTTGACAACTACCCAAGTCACCCACCTCAATCTGAAATAGTTTATTTCTTCCCTCCAGGGCAATTTTGAAACTGATTAAATAATACTTAATAAACCTTTCCTTGAGGCACTCATGTGACTTATACTCGGGAGCGTCGTGCACCTCCGAGATCCGTCAGCACACTCTTGACAACTACCCAAGTCACCCACCTCAATCTGAAATAGTTTATTTCTCCCCCCCCCCCCCAGGGTAATTTTGAAACTGATTCTGGAAAGGATTTATTCTGGGCTGACCGCCCAAGCCTCTACCCCAGTCACAAAAAGAAATATAGGGATAAACACAGAATCTTTTCACTTTTACTTGAAGACCACATCAACCTGGAGATTTTGACACAAACACTAACGGATTCATGGGATACCATAATCTGTCTTGGTATTGGCCACAGTGACCTCCAGCAGTTCATGAAGGCTTTCTCCTCTGTTTGCAGCCACCGCCTGGGCAACCTCCCCTATAAGAGCAGGAGTTGACCAGCGCCTTCTGGCCCCCATGGGAAAATATGGGGCGTCTGTTTCCAGTAACAGACGATTTGCGGGGATTGCAACCACTGTTTTCTTTATTTCCGGGGGAAAACTCCTGCAGAGACCAGTTAAACCAAAAAATGTATTGGGCCTATGACGTAGCCAGGCCTTAACGTCCACCTCCAGGCCCGTGAAACAATGAAGGTGGATAACCTGACTTACATGTGTCGTCTGCAAGATTTGGATAAGCGCCGTGTTCAACACATCATGGGACATCAGAGATCCCTCAGCCCCACGAACATGCAGCACCAGTGGCTTATCTTTTGGCGCCATTTCCAACAGTTCCCCGAAAATACGGTCCTGTTCCTCAATTTCAGCTGGACCCTTTACATAGGTTCGGTCCAAACCGATTTCCCCAAAGGCGGCTACTTGGGGGGAATTAACCAATCCCTTGAGCTGCTGCTTCACCTCCTCAGTTAACAAATTGTACTTTGAGGGGTGGCAACCTACTGCTACAATACCACTCAAAGCCTGTGGATCCTTCGGGAATTCCTCGGGGTCACACAAGACGTCGACAGCAGCTTCTAATTGAACAGGAACCTGGGGGTTCATCTGATCCCAAGTCCTTGCCAGCACCTGATCCAGTGTCAATCCTGGCAAGCGGAAACTTTTCCGAACTCTGTTCAGATGAAAGTGAGAGTCTATAGCTATGGGGTCTCTCACTTTACCAGTGGCTGTCACCTTCAGAGTCACTGGGTCCATTTTCCTTTCAAATTCGAAGGGACCCAAGGAATCCACCACAGAAGAGCTTCCCGAATCGGTCGGCCGCTTCTGCTTCAATTGTGGAGCCCCCTGTTTCTCTGCAGTAATTTTTAAAGTCACCGGGTCCATTTTTCTTTTTATTATGGGACCTTGGGGTTCCCCAACAGAAGAGCGTCCCGTATCGGTCAGCCGCTTCTGTTCTAATGGTGGGCCCCTTTGTTTTTTTGCGCCCCTCTTCTCAGGTGACTTAGACTTGGAAATTTCAGGTTTCGACACTGCTGCAGCTGCACCTGGGGTTCCCCTTGATGCAACTTCTATGGCAAGGTCCGACCAGGCTTTAGGAGCAGGGGGTATTGCGCTTCCGGTTTCCGTCAGCGCCACCTCCTCAGCAGCGACCGCCGAGATTATCCAGGCAGCAGCAACCAGTCCATCCTCAGTTTCATGAGGATAATCCAGCTGTGCCGCCCTAACCTGAGCAGTCAACCACTCTTCTGCCCCAATCTCACCCTTACGAGCCTTACTCACCAGCATCTTCACCTGCCAAGTGGACACCTTTGTCTTCATGAAGGTGCTCTGAACCCTAAGACTGACCTGGTTCAGAACAAGGCATACCACCTTCCAGTGGAACAAACAAGAAACTGTATTTAATTGTTCCATTTGGATACCTTCAAGAGGAAGGGCGATACCTAGATCCCCAGAAATGGCCTTCATGGTTAGTTCATAACCACTACTAGGGACCAGGTCTTTTAAAAGCTCTGACTTGGTAGACGATTCTATGACCCTTAAATGTTTTAATAATTTTGTTAGAATCACCAAGTCAGATGATTTCTCTTCTAGCCCTAACACGGTTCTAGCCAGTAGAACCATGTCCTGCACCATTTTAACCCTAAGAGGCTTTGGAGTGGTGATTCCAAATTCAATCCACCACGTTGGTGGGAAGTGAGTCCCTGAAAAGTGCCTCTGTATATCCGTTTTGAATTCCATGGCGCACGTTTCCAGGGGACAAACTCTCACCACTTTAGGTTTGGAACCCTGTTGGGCCTCCCTCAAGGGCTCCGCATCTTTTTGTGCCTCTTTGGTTATCTTGCCCTTTGCTAACATTTGGGCCTTCCTCATTTTTATAGGAAATTTTTTCTGGCTTCCGGATTTTGAACCCTCTAGGCCATTCCTTGAGGTGTCATTCGACTTGATCTTGCTCTGAGACAGCTGAGCAGACATCAGCTCGGTCTGTTCCCCTCCGGTATTCGTCAGAGAACCTTTGACCACAGACATCTGTTTGCCGAGGTGGGCTTTCGCTTTGGGTGCAAAAACACCCCTTTCCTCAAGAACACTGTCCACTGACTCCACCCTAGCCTCTGCCTCAGCAGCACTAGCTACGGTACTTGGCTTCTCCAAGAACCGAACGTCCTTGGTGAAGGGAGCAGCAGACACCGTTCTTGTCCTAACCTTTTGTGTTCTAATTTTAGGAAATGGTCCCAAATTTTCTTTGACCCAAAAACGACATGACAGCTGCTCCAGAGCAAGAGCCGATACATCTTTTTGCCAGATTATATTTTTCTGTGCTTTGGCTAGGAGATATTGACTTTTAAGCACGTTTAACCTCTCTGCCAGGGACCAATTTGTTCCCAATAACAGGGCCATGAACCTTGATGCAGGTTTTATTAAAATATTTTCTTTCACGTGCCTATTTAATTTCTGATGGAGCTCACTCAGTTCCTGCTGCTGAGTTTTAGCTCCAATTGCCGATAGAGCAATACGTTCTGCCATGCCTGTTAGTTTCCTTTCACGGACAGACGTATCTTTCTCTATTCTATCAATTGATCCCTGTTTTACTGGGTCGGGTGTGGGAATGGTTTCGTACTGAATCTCCATTTTTTCCACACCACCGGATTCCAGCACAGTTGGGTCTTCCTCCTGTGCCTTCTCTACCCTGAACCCAGTAAGTGGAAACACACTCCGGTATTCGTCATGTGTTTTCTTTGTCTCCTTTTTAGGAGAACTACCTTCGGCTACCAACTCCATCAGGTATTCCTCAGGAGTAGGATCAGGTAAAGGTGTGGTCCTTACCACCTCAGGAATTTCCAACTGCTGTGTTGCCGTCAGGTTTTCCTCAGGTTCAACCGTTGGTAAATTCTCTCTCTGATTTGACCCTATCAGGACTTCCTCAAGGGCCTCCGTCACAGATATGGAACTTACTGACCCGGTCCGGTCTCCGTCACGTGCCAGCATCATTTCTGAATCCACATCCAGACCCAGATCCAGCTCTATGTCAGAGTTGTTTTCAGACATTTTCTGAAATGAAACGAATTAACAATTAGGACATTTGTACTCAACGATCTCCTCTCCTTCCACTTGGGGGATGTTAACGCATTTTCCGTGGAACCATTCTAGACAGTGATCACACTGTATCATGAACTGTCCACTATATGGTTTACGACAGATGCAAAAAACTGTAGATGCTCTAAGAACAGTAACTTCCCCAGTTTCTTCAAATTTCTTAAGGCATTTTGCTAACCATGGTGGCAGAATCCTATCATGACACCTTTTTAACCTATCATGATTCGCCACACAAATAGAATTTTTGAAAATAACCTTGAATAAGTATGGGGTATAAACTTCACCAATAATGGCTGGTCCTTTCCAAAAAGGAACCAATTTTCTACATCTACCCTTTTTCGTAGCATCATCTAACATGCAAACCACGTCACCCAATTTATAAGTTTTCTTATTCAGAGTGAGATCATAATTTCGTTTCATTTTCTTACATTCGGATTTTAACTGCTTACGTGCAACTTCATGGGCCCTTTTTATTTCCGAATTCAAATCACGAACATACTCTGGAATTTCTTTTGATGGAACGTCTTTTTTGAAGTTAAATACCAAATCTGTTGGGTGATTTACTTCTCTGCCCAACATTAGTTTATTTGGGGTAAATCCATTTAACCGGTGCACTGATGACCGCAAAGCTCCGGCTAACTGTGGAATAAAATTATCCCAATTTTTCTGACTTTTGTTTACAAAACACCGAACCGCGTTCATTAAGGTGCGGTTTTGGCGTTCCACTTGACCATTAGCCGAAGGTCGGTAAGGTGATGTTCGTGCCTTGTGAATTTGCAATAATTCGCAAATAGCTGTAAACAATTTACTTTCGAAACAAGGACCTTGGTCCGTGAAAATTTGAAATGGACAGCCAAATCGAGAAAAGAACTCATTAACCGCAGCACATGCGGCAGTTTCCGCAGTCTGATCTGGTAAAGGGATACATTCGACCCACTTTGTAAATTGGTCGATTATCATTAGTATATATTTGTTCCCTTTTTCAGTAAGTGGTAACGGACCCAGGAAATCCAAATGAACTCTCTCCATTGGATAACCTGAATGGAATATTGTCATATCCCATTTTGACTTTTTAGTTGGCTTTTTGCCAACTGAACATTGTGGACAGGCTTCCACAAAAGTTCTGATTTCCTCACTCATTCCATACCAATAAAAGTTTTTAGTTGCCCTATATCTGGAACGTACTTCCCCATGGTGCCCTGAAGCAGGAATATTATGGGCTAATGACAAACTTTCTGCCGAAAATTTACTGGGAACTACCAAAACTTGATCTAAACTATTTTTCCTAACCTTATATAAAAGCCCCTCTTTTAAGAGAAACCTTTTCCTGTTAATCCACATATATTTTGTAGCATCGCTGCAAATGAAGAGTTCACCCTCAGTGGGTTGCTCTCCCGTTTCCAGCCATGTCACAATAGGTGAAATATCAGGGTCTTTTCTCTGCACTTCTTGCATTTCTGTTGAAGAACAGACCGCTGCAAGAGTAACGACATCATTATTAGCCGTAACTGCCCTAATTTGAGGACCATTATATGTAGATTCAATCTCTAGGTAGGAATGGACCCAACCAGAATCTGGACAAATTGAACCAATATTGGGTGTTGTGTCTGTCCAACCATCACTGAAGCCCTGCAGAATTCCAGGAACCTCTGATTAGAATTCACAAGTTAAATTTTCCATTCTGTCACCTGCCACTGCGTCATCCGGAGTGATTTCTGATATCGTAATTTCGGTTGTATCATCAAAAGTACATGATCCCTGGGCTAGAGGCACTACATAATCAACCTCTTCATCAAACTTAGCCCAATTGTGCTGTAAGCGCGCACAATAACTGCACCCGCGGCAAGGTAATTTTGAAAGTTTGCAACCCGAAAAATACTCTGGACACCCCTGACCTGTGGGCATTCTAGAAAGGGCATCGGCATTACTATGCAATTTCCCTGGCCTATGCTGAACTACCATATTATATTGGCTAAGTTACTCCATCCACCTAGCCACCAGGCCTTGTGGATTCTTGAAGTACATTAGCCACCTAAGGCTATTGTGGTCAGTTCTAACAAAAAATGGCCGTCCCAGCAAATAATGCCTAAACTGCCTAGTAAATCTTACCACTGCAAGCAACTCCTTCCTAGTTGTGCAGTAACGTATTTGCTGGGGGGGGGGGGGGGTTAACACAAAACTCCCATATGCAATTACTCTGTCCACCCCATTCTGAATCTGGGATAGCTCAGCCCCTATCGCCCACCCACTGGCGTCTGTATCGAGAATGAAAGAGTCACTATTGTTTGGAAGAGTGAGAACTGGTGGAGACACCAAACAAGCCTTAATAGCTTCGAAAGCATCTTGTTGGTCTTGTCCCCATTTAAATGGTTTTTTGCCGGTTAAATCATAAAGAGGTTTAGCCATTTTGGCAAAATCTTTAATAAAGGTTCGGTGATAATTCACCAAACCACAAAAGCTTTCAACCTCTTTTGTAGTTTTTGGAATTTGCCAATTTTTAATAGTTTCCTTGGATTCATTATTTAATTCAACACCGTCTTTACTGACGATTCTTCCAAGAAACTCAATTTTGTGTTGGCAAAATTCACATTTTTGGGGTTTTAACTTTAAACCATATTTGCGAAATCTTCCCAGTATCTGGTTAAGACTTTGCAAATGACTGTCAAATGAACGCCCACCGAACACCACATCATCCAGATAACTCAAAGCCGTGGACCAGGTTAATCCTTGGAGAACCAAATTGATTACCCTTGACCACGTATATGGACTACCGGAAAGACCGAAAGGCATTTTAACAAATTCCCAACTACCATGTTTGGTATTGAATGCCGTTTTGCACCTATCTTCTTTTCTAAGATTAACCTGATGATAGGCACTCATGCAATCCGCTTTTCCAAACCATAAATTGCCTGAAAGCCAATCAAGACTTTCACCAATTCAGGGTAAGGGGTAAACCTCATTCTTTGTGATTGCATTAATTTTCCGATAATCAATGCACCACCTCAGTGAATTGTCCCGTTTTCGAACTAAAACTGGTGGTGAGGCCCATTCACCTAAACTTGGTTGAATAACCCCAGTTTCTGACAATTTTTGTAAATGGGATTCCTCCTCATCTGCAAAACACAAAGGTGTTCGCCTCATTGGTTGACGAATTGATGGATGATTTCCGGTGTCGATTGAATGTTCAATTTGTTTAAAGTTACCCATGTCAAATTCATTTTTGGCAAACACGTCTCCGAAATCCGTCAACAAGTTTGCCAATTGATCAGCTTGTTCCATATTTAAATGTTTTGACGATCTTTGGAACAAGTCTGTCAAATGATCAGGATCTTTATTTTTTCTATGTTCCGAAATATTATCTGCCCTTGCGCTTGCACGGCCAGCCTCTATTTCGTTAAACATTGGGACTTCTTTTTCATTCTCAAGGATCATATCAACCTCATAAGCAAAACCAATTAAGTGATTTTTATACAATCGAATGTTGCGATTGTTAATATTCACCAAGCAAATCAGGGTTCCCTCATCGCCACGGTGAACTGAACGCAACCCGATTAACGGCAATGACTCAGCCGGTTCAGCTACAAATTCTGTCATTTGTTTATCTAACTCACATTTTATTAATACATCTGAGTTAGGTGGAACAATTGTGTCCGAATCCAAAGTTATTCTAGCAATTCGTGTGGAATCATTTGAGTTTTTTGTCACAGTGGGAATTTCAACATTTCCGATTTTAAAAGAATCATTTTTGATATCAATCACTGCCTTATGTTTCTTCAAAAAATCTATTCCCAATAAAATATCGGCTTCGATTGGCGCAACGTAAACACGTTCATGAAATATCAAATTTCCAATTTGAATGGCGACAGGACCTACAAAACTGCCTGTCATCCCTCCGTCTCTGGCAGCAGTGTTAAAACGAACAGATTTTATGACTGGTGGTTTTGGAATTATGCGCCTAAACAGCTTATCCGATAAAACAGTTACATCAGCAGCCGTATCAACAACTGCTTCAGTTTTTTGATTGCCAATAGTTAATTCCACATGAATCGCTGATGGTGATTTAACACGTCGAACAGTTATTTCTTTCTCAATAATTAGTGTTTCTTTATTGAGGTCATTTCCTGAGGTTGGTGGGGGCGAGATCAGACCTCGCGATTCGTCCCCCTCTCTTTTGGCTGATCCTTGAAAGTGACTTTCTTTTGTCCCTTAGCTTTATTTATTGGGCTTTTTGATGGACATTGCAACTTGTAATGACCATAGCCCTGACACCCAAAACATTGAACATTTTTAGTAGGAGAGCCTTTTAACTTTTTCTTATCCATCTTAGACTTTCCGGATTCCGTCAAGCCGTCGGAGGATTTTGAATCGAGCAGAGCTTTTAATTTATCAAACATCTGTTCAAATTTTCTTTTCAAAGTCTCTGCTTTACTCCCCAAACCAAATGTTTTGGATTTCAAATACTCTATGTCAGTTCCTGATTTGTTCTTATTTGGGGAATTGCCATTCTGTGGAGATGACTTTCGGTAGTTTCTTTGATTTCTGTTTTTTTCTATAATTTCTATTTTTGTATGAAACTTCCCGAATATTTCCACTACTGTCATCACTGTCAGAATGACTTGCTTTATCCCCGAACATGGCCAATTGGTTATATTGATGCCATTTGACCATTTGAACGGCTTCTTCCATATCTTTTGGTCGATTGTTTATCACATGTTCGGCTGCCTTGGTATTGGTGCACCCATGGCAGAACTTGAACATGGCTTGTTAAGAAACAAAAGGCTGTGGACAGTTTTTAAATGCGTGAGTTGCCAAGGACAAGACATATTCAGCCCAGTCTTCAATAGACTGACCTGGTTTCTGTCGTGCACTCTGAAACTCAAGCTGTGTCGTTTCGGGCGAACTGTGATCTCCGAAACGCGCTTCTAGTTATTTTAGCTGTCCTTGAATTGACATATCAGGGTTTTGTTCACACCACAATGAATAAACCGTACTAGGCTTACCACTTAAACTCAAACACAAAATGCATTTTTGTTCTTCGGGCGACCATTGTTCAATTGATGCAGATTTTTTTAAATTTAGTTTCAAAAGCTTTCCATGATTCAGTGCCATCAAACTTTAAACCTTTAGGCACATATAAATGTCTTCGGTTTTCGGTATGGTGAACATTTCGAAAACTAAATTGGGGTCCATCTCCTTGGAGTCGCACTTGTGGTGAATAAAACCTACCCTGATTACCAAATTGAGGAAATTCCGAACCTTGATAATTCATTTTGGGCTGAATATCTGCAAGGTACTCGCCGTCCCGGATCGGTCGGGCTTCTCCTTGACAGAGTGCTTGGTTACCCAAAGTATAGCCAGGATGAGAATGAAATTCTAAATTTTGATTTTGGACATGCAGTGGACTTGACCCCCTTGCATGCTGAAAATTTATATCTTGGCGTAAATGAAAAGGTGATCGGTTTTCCTGAATTTGGCAATTAGTGTCCCTGATTCCCTCAGGCCGTCTTCGGGAATCTACATAAGGTGATTCAACCAGAACTGCTTTTCTATTATCGTGGAACTGAATTCCTTCAGGTATTCTTCGGGAATTTATCAGTTCACGATCTAATTGCACTGCATTTTGACATACTTGAGTGGACGTCCTTCCGTCAGAGATCCCTCGAGGATTTGACCACTCAGTTTTAACATCAACCAAAGGATATGTATTACCAATCAATCCGCTCCTGTCAGAGATCCCTCGAGTAACATTTGATTGGTTATATTGTAAATGTTGGTAACTCACACCTTGAGTTGCCCTTTGAACATTTGTGGCATAACTCTCACGATAGTGGTCACGTGTCTGATCGGTATGAAATGTGTGATGTGGTAAATGGTTTTGTGTTCGACTGCTGCATACAATTGGATCAAATTGCAGCAAGTCATCAATCTGTGTGTTTAAACCATTACCCTGTTGCTGTGACGCACTAATGTGTACCGGGGATGTGGCCGTTATGATTTGTGACCCACGACTATACATAGGCTGGGTACTCCCTGGCCCATGACTGTAGGCACAAACATTTGGGCTACTTGTCATCTGGTGCAAACTTCCGGTGTTCATAATATTTCCCCTAATAGCCGAAGAAGTGTATGTTACGGCTGGGCTATTACATGCCAAAGAACCATGCCCTGCCAGTGTATAACTGGGCAAGCATGCTATTGTCGGTACAACTTTTTGACTATCACTGGCAGAAAAACCTGCCAAATTCTGGGAATCTAAAATGTTTTCATTTGTTACAGAGTTTGCATCAAACGTTTTTCCCGGAGTTGTGTGTGAGTAGTTGTCATAACCCGAGTGTGTGGTAACCCCACCATGACCTAATCCTACCCTGGATTGTCCATTTTCTGCACGACTGTGCATGGTGTCATGTGTGCTATCCACTTTTTGTCGCACATCGGGATTTGTTTTGAGAGTGACCGTCTGGTGTTGCAACTGCCTCCCCATCTCCCTCATTTCAGAAAGCAATTCGACACTCATCCTTTCATATTTACTCAATTTATTCTCCCAGTATTCCCTATTTGGAGAACCAGATGTTTGGGGTGAAAATCTACTCATACTCTCTACCCCTCTTACATTACTTGAGTGTATGTGTGACGTGTCTGCAGGTACCCCCTGCTGTGCTTCCATAATCATGGCAGATTGGTTCCGCTCAGGAGAATTCAGGCATTCCTCGTCCCCCATCACTTTGTCACCATCACTTACATTTACCCTGTCTGTTTTGCTTGCTGCTTGTGTACCCTGTATTTGCCCCTGACCTAGGCTGTGTACACGTGGTGATGCAGTATGCGAGCTTATGCTGCTCGACCCTGTTGATACAGGTGATAATGGAGTATATTTATTGTCTCCCCCTGTATACTGTTGACTTGCCCTACTTTCTGGGCCAACATAGGTTGAGGCAATAAACGATGGTGGTGGGGTAACCCCCCTACCTGGGCTTTGGCTAAGCCTAATCCTGTTGTCAATAGACACTGGATGCAGTGGCTGACTTAAGTCAATAACCCGCCACTGTGCTTTTGAGCCCCTGAAATATGGGATTTGAGTTAAATCATCCCAATTCAGGATTCCATACTTTTTTCTGCTTTCAATTATTGCAGCAGCAATTGTTTCCCCTACATGAGGAATCAGTAACAGTTCTTGAAAAGAAGCTGTATTGACATTAATTTTACTCATGCTTATTGTCGTAAATCACTGATATAAAAAAAATATTTTTTTTTTTTTTTTTTAAATTTTCCACACAAAAAATTCAATATTTATACAAGTTGTTTACTCTCGCGGAACGCTCAAGCAAACTCAGTGATTCACATCAACTTGCAAGGAACATTTGAAGCAAAAATTCTACTGAGAAACCTGCAACATTTTCAAAATCACGTAATGCTCAAATGAAAATATTGCTTTGACACTCCAAACTGTTTATAAATTTCCGATTGAGCTATTGTTCAATCAATTTACAAACGACAACCGATTTTTTTCGACCACAACTGTATCGAAGACAAAACCTTTTGTTTTCAATTTGCGAAAATCTATTTCGATAAGCACCAACCCATCGAAAAAGAAATTCACAAGGTGAAAAAATTCATTATCTTCTCCCTAAACAAAACGAAAACGCAATTTCATCCTAAATTCAGGAAAAAGAAACAAAAGAGACAACTGTCTCAAGTGTCAAATTTACAATTCAAAATGGCGGCTACCACGCTAAATACGCCATTTCTCTTTGTATCAATGTACCGCGGAAGGTCACGCAAGTTCTAACAAATCGTCGCCAAATAAAGTAACATTGGTTTAGAATATCAAAAGCTACAATGACCTTATAATGACGAGGTAATTAATACTCACCACTGTGGTTAGTGATGGCTTGTAATGGTTTCTCTGAGTTCGTTTACTTCTGTCAAAAGTTACCTTTCGCAGGGTAAAGAAGTACTTCGCCTCCGGTATTCGTCAGCAATGTACCCAGGGCTGTTGCAGCTTCTCGCCGAACTTGACTCCGTTTTCCTCCGGTAAACTCCGTTACCACTTCGGCCTGCTCCGGAATACCCATTCCAATCTGGAGCGCTGCAACGCGGACGTTTTCACTCCCATCCTCCTCCCATCCTCGTCGCCAAATAAAGTAACATTGGTTTAGAATATCAAAAGCTACAATGACCTTATAATGACGAGGTAATTAATACTCACCACTGTGGTTAGTGAAGGCTTGTAATGGTTTCTCTGAGTTCGTTTACTTTTGTCAAAAGTTACCTTTCGCAGGTTAAAGAAGTACTTCGCCTTATTTTATTAAATTTTATCCGATGAAAAAATGCTTATATTTTTGAGAGAACGGTAAATGGATCTCCTTAACAAGCATTTGTGAGAACGTCACAGGAAGGAAACGATCGTTCTTGCAATTTGCGAAACCCTGGTGAGCCCAGATATGGATTTGGCTTGAACAAACTTGAATCTCACCCCCTAAGGATGCTGCATATGGTACAAATTATCAAAACATTATGACTGCAGGATCTGAAAAAGAAGATTTTTAAAGAAAATTCCTCATTTTGAACTCAAGTTATAATTCAGGCTCCCACAGTGAGCCCGAATATAAACCCAGGGACTTGGCGTAAACAAACTTGAATCTCACCCCACTAAGTATGCTGCATACCAAATATCAAAACCTTCCGACTGCTGGGTCTGAAGAAGATTTTTAAAAAAAATTCCTCATTTTTGAACTAAGTTATAATTCGGGCTCCTGACATACTTGTTCACTTGCATGATCATTATACTGTATCAGTAGGTGGAAATGGTCATTCTCAACCCTTCACCAGGTAGCAGACGATACTTGCACAAGAAATTTTTGAATTACTAAAGATTTTCAATGTTTGTCTCAAAAACATAGCTTATGACCTCCTCGCCCCACACTGGAACAAGCTCAATGTGCGCGTTCCAATGAGGGGTCTTAAGCTATGTTTTGAGACAAAAAATGATAATATAATAAAATTTGAATGGACATTTTTATATATGGCGCTGGCCGTTTTTGTCCATTACGCTAAGTAAAGTTTTAATTATATAAATCATTAACGGTATGGCAATTATTCAGCTACCTATTAGGGCAAGTGATTAATCGGTTAACCAAGGTTAATCCATGCGATTAATCAATCACAAAAAACCCTTTAATCGTTTCAGCTCTAAAATTAATCTAATTTTATTAAATTTTATGTGATGAAAAAATACTAATATTTTTGCGTGAACGGTAAATGGATCTTCTTAACAAGCATTTGCGAGAACGTCACAAGAACGAAACGATTGTTCCGGGAATTTGCGAAACCCTGGTAAGCCCAAATATGGACTTGGCTTGAACAAACTTAAATCTCACCCGTCTAATGATGCTGCATACCAAATATTAAAAGAGTCTGATTGGTGGGTCTGAAGAAGATTTTTAAAGAATATTCCTCATACTGCACTAGTTTCAACATTTGGACTCTCCTAGAGAGTCCAAATATGGACCCAGAGATTTAATTTCAATAAACCTGTGAAAAAATCTTCCAAAGATGGTATACGTGAAATTTGAAAGCTTTTGGAGCAGTGGATTGGGTGAAGATGAGTCTTAAATGCTTACCCCATTACCCACAGTGTTAAAAAATGCTGACTAAGCATTTTTTCAAAGTCCCGACAAAGTACTCTATGATAGACCCGACAGCAATTTGTTTGGACCATTCCATTCTGTTGGTCCCAAGGAAGCTTCACATCAAATAAGAATTCTCAGTGCCGTATTGTTTTGGAGATATGGGCGTTTTAAATTTTGATATATTTTTAGCTCCTGCGGTTCCCATGGGGTGACGAGAAAATATTTGGGGGCATAAATTAAGTACTTATGACCCAATAAGCTCACATATTAAATTTGGTTCAAATCAGCCTCTTGGTTTGAAAAATAGAAATTTTGCGCGGGGCGAAAATTCTTGCCCCTCCCATAACGAAGGCAAATATAGCCCCACAAGCTTTTCTTTTACAATCTGAGTCTTCACCTCAAAAGGAAGCTGCACACCAAATATCAAGTCTCCGCTCCTCCTGGTTTATGAGAAGATTTTTTAAGATTTAGGTATAACTTTTGGGCATGACCCTACTGAGGGGCAGGGCAACTTGATTTGAACAAAATCAAAATGCGATGTCATAACAAACAACCATCTCAAATTTCACTTAAATCGGTTCAGCAGTTTTTGGAGAAGAAGACGCAAACACTGTGTTCACGGACAACGGACAGCGAGTGACCACTATAGCTCACACCGACTGAAAGTCAGGTGAGCTAAAAACTCAGTGGACCATGAGTGATGCAGTTGGGTGAGAGACTTGGTTCAAGGAGAGAAGAAGCTTGTAGCTGCTGGATGTCGAAAGTGTTGTTAAAACCGAATAAATAAATAAACAGGAGGCCTCACAGGACCTGAAACGCTCACCTTTAACAAAACACGATATAAACAGAGTCCAAGAATGAATCTACATTAAGAACTCCATCACCATAGGATACACTGTCAATCTTTGAGCCCCTCAGGAGTGACAAAAACAGTCCAAGCATCATGCCTTTTCTTCAGTCGATCATAATGTAAATGTGGAGCTCCCCTCTGAAGCCCCTTGATACAACCTATGTAGATTACTCTTAGTTACACACCTCTAGAGGGTACTGAATACAATTTTTTATAATTCTTCAGCTACATGGCCAATTCCGTCTCCCATAGGGAGCCCAAATATCAACCCAGGCACTCGATTTGAACAAAGTTGAATCAGATCTCTTAGAGATGTTGTTTTCCAAATGTGAAAGCATTCTGACTGGTGGATCTGAAGAAGAAACTTTTTAAAGACATTTCCTCATATTGCACTAAGTTAAAAATTGGGCTACCATAGCGAACCCAAATTTTAACCAACTGACCCGATTTGAACAAAACTGAATCTCACCCCCCTAGAGATGTTGTATACCAAATATGAAAGCATTCTGACTGGTGGATCTGAAGGAGAAGATTTTTAAAGAAACTTCCTCATATTGCCCTAAGTTAAAATTTGGGCTACAAAAGGAAGCCCAAATATTAACTTAGGGACTTGGTTTGAACAATCTTGAATCTGACCACCATAACAATAATGTATACCAAACATAAAAAGATTCTGACTGGTGATTCTGAAGAAGATTTTTAAAGAAAATTCCCCATGTTGCCCTGAGTTAAAAAAATTGGGCTCCTGCATTGAATCCAAATATGAACCAATGGGCTTCGTTTTAACAAACTTGTATCTGACCCCTCTATGTTGGATGCTGTATACCAAATATCAAAAGATTCTGAACATTGGTTCTGGAGAAAAGATTTTTTAAAATGTTTGCAAATATGCTGAGTCAACATTATTTTAATGCCCTCTGCAGAACTCCTGTAACAAAACAGATGGCAATTTTCTTTATCATTCAATTCTACTGGTCCTAAGGATGCTTCATACCTTATAACAGTTCTCTGTTCCAAGTGGTTTGGGAAATATGGGCGTTTGAAAATATTTCTATTTTTAGCTCCTGGGGTTCCCATGGGGATGCAGGTTTTTGGGGGTTTTTTGGCATGAGTCAAGTAGTTATGACCCAATAATACCACATACTGAATTTCGTTCAAATCAGACCATCGGTTCAGAAAATAGAAATTTTGGGTGGTATCAAAAATATAACCCCTCCCATTACAAAGCCAAATATTGCTTCACGAACTACGTTTGAACAAACTTGATTCTACACCTCAAAAGGAAGCTCCATAACAATATCAAGTCACTGTACCCACTGGTTCATGAGATTTTAAAAATATTTTGGGAGCATTTTCCCCCACCCCTACCTATGGGACTATGTTGAGTTAAACAAAAATGCAATACCCCTTTGGGACCATAACTCACACAAACCTTCACTTGAATTGGCCCAGTGGTTTTGGGTGAGAAGACCAAAACATGGTTTTGATGGATGACAGACGGATGGACCAATGGACGGAGAGTGATTATATAAGCCCAGCTTGACTTTGTCGTGGTGAGCTAAAAAAAAAATTAAATGGTTCGTGTTACCCATGTTATTAAAATTGATAATTTGTCTCTGGAGTGCAACAAGGCTTATGCTATAGCATTGCAAAGCCTTCTTGCACTCAAGGGATGGAATACACCACCACCCACGCTCTTCTGTAGATTATGAGGCCTAAAACAAACCAAGAACATGAACTTTTAATGGCAAAGAAATAATTACAAAAATAAAAAATAAAATAAACAATCACCCGCCTGCATGCAATTTTACAAAAAAAAAAATGGCCCGAGAAACAGATCTACATTGTGGAGCCTTATACATGAAAAATATTACAATGAATACATGGTTTCACACAAAGGAATACCACACAATCCAGTGCAGACTGATTTCAAGAAGTCCACCCCAGTGGAGGGGCAATTTTAACAAGCATACAGGCCCAAATAAGTTTCATACACAGTGTAAAAATCCCACAAAATTAATAAACATCCATGTTTGTTTAATAGGAATTAGGAGTATTGTAATTAAAAGTCAATTGTGTGGTTGTTCATAAACTTATATTACTTTGTTATCAGGTGTTAAAAAATATTAATATTTGTAAACACCCCCACCCATCTAGATTAGTCCCTGCTCATAACAGTGGCACAGACATACAGTACAGTTGCCGTGGACTGGTCACCATCCATGCATGGGCAGTGATGTCCCTGCATGCTTTTTCCATGTAATACAAAATCATCATCAATAAAATTTTAATTAATGAAGCACCGGATTGTACCCTGTGCTTCATTAATTAAATTTTTGATGATTATTGCTGTAAACAGTGTTTGAAATCTAATATCATTGCATCCACAGAAATATTGCCCACCCGTGGAAAGTGACCAGTCCACGGCTGCTGCACTGTAGGCTTGGGGGCTGGAGAGGGGGCACATGCCCTCCCCAATTCCATTCATGCCCCCTCCCTGTTAACCCATATAATGAACATCTGACAAGACATTTTAATATCTAGATATTTATGCTTGTTCGCAACTTATATATTATTGACACATATGGAGACAGAGTCAAGGTAATTGTGTTTTTTTTGTCTTGAATTTCAATTTTTTTTTTTTGGGGGGGGGGGGGTGGCACTCCACCCCTCCACTTATGAGAGGGCACACTTCCTCTTGTCCTCGCCCCTATCTCACTGCTATGTGGATCAGGTGATGCTGTGCATCATATTCTTTATGCTACGGCCCCAACCCCACTAGATATTACTCTTGCCCCTAACTTTGATATCCTGGCTAAGCACCTCTTTCATGGTAAACTAACATCAAATTGTGTGCTTATATCCAGTAGCTAACATTGGAATAGTATAATGTGCTTTGTAAGAAGCTTGAACAAGTATTGATGACAAACAAAAATTTTCATTAAGAGTACCTGGTAACAGTAATAAAATAAAATTTTCAAATATCACCCTGCGTTTTTTCAGCTATCAACTAACATAAAAGTGTGCGCTTCATGAAAATTATTTTGTTACTACCTGTTAAAAATGACTATTTCGTGTTTTCCAATTTTAGAAAAAGAAATCACTCCTTTTCTGGCTGGCATACTAAACACCGAGGCAAACCGAGGGATACCAAGGTGAATGAAAACAGGAGTGAAATGGGTATGGGGTTGTGTGTTCTTTTTATTTTTTGGTGTTTAACGTCACATATTTCTGCACAACACCTAATCATGACCTAATTTTCAAAGTTAAAAAGTGGGATAAGTCTGAAAATTGAAAATTAATAAATATGATTGAGATCCGATAATCCAAACCGGATATACGAGATGAACAGACAAAAAATAGGCTATTTTTGTATATTCAAATGGCCATAATGCACAGAAAAAATATTTTCAACAGCAAAACGGCTGTTACTCCTTAAAGATTTTACATGTTTTACATGTTTTATAGTGAACATATGTACGGAATTTCAAGTTATAATGTGGGCCGACATCTGAGTGAAGATGGACAGACTTACGCACAGATGCATGAACAGACACACCGACTCACGGATAGGTGCAATCCAGTATACCCCACTTTTTGAAAAAAATGGGGATATAATTAGCTATCTGAGGGCAAGTATGTCAGTACCGTACAAGTTTACGAACTCCTTCAGGACATTGCTGCAGTCTTACATACCAATTATTGACCAAATCTATAAATATTTGTCCAGGTTGTCATGCTAATGAGCTGACAACAGGCAAAAATTAACTGATTGAGGGCCATTACTCCACTCAATTTGGCTGAACAGTATCAATTTTCGAACTCCTTCAAGACATTATTATGAAAGTCTCACATACCAAATATTGACCAAATACTTTGAAAAGTGTGCAGGTCACAGTGGTAATGAGTTCAAAACAGGAAAACTTTAACTTATTAAGGGCTATAACAGTGTTCAGTATGGCCAAACGGTTTTCGAACCCATTCAAGACATTGTTAAGAAAGTCTCACATACCAAACATTGACAAAATCCATTGATATTTGAAGTTATCATATACCGAGCTGAAAACAGGAAAAAATCAACAAATTAAGGGTCATAACTCTGCACAGTATAGCCAAAACATACCAGTTTTTTAACTCATTCAAGACATTAAGAAAGTCTCACATACCAAAACTGAATCAAATCTACTGCTATTTGTTCCAAGTTATTGTGCAAACAATCTGAAAACAGGAAAAAATTAACGAATTAAGGGTCATAACTCCGTATTGTGACAGTATATTATAGAACACATGGAATGTGGACTTATTTATTTATTTATTGGGGTTTAACAGCAGTTTTGACAGTTAGGATAACCTCGTGTCGGACAGTTTTATGGGTGGAGGAAGTTGGAGTTCCAGGAGAGAACCACCGAGCAAATGCCAGGCGACCAACACGAGCAGGGTTAGCAATGGTTGAAGACAAGTGCACCATCAACATACTGTACACCTTAGCACACAGTGCCACTATGCCCGCACATGGGCAATGGGGGTGCAGTACCTTGCCCAAATCGGTCAATGCAGATACAGTAAAAATTTTCAGTTTTGTAAAAATTCTGAAAATTTTAATGGAAATCGTTTACTTCAGTAAATTCTTTGGGGAAAAAAATACTAAAGTACTAAAGGAAACAATTACATTGCATTACCAAAATAAACTTTAACTTTAGGGGAGGAACCACCCACCGTCATCTGTGGGGCGAAATGACCTGGGACAAATGAGGAATGAGGAGAAACGACTGGAGGGGCGAACGGGAATTGGGGCGAAATGACCCGGGAGCAACTTATCAGCAAGGTATCACCTATTTTCAAGCAAATTTTTCATTACTATTTATTACGCCTTAAAATTAGGATAATTCAAAAACTGCGATTTGTTTGGATTCTTGAACTTCACTAGCTATATGTCCATGCATATCTTTATGAAATCGCACCAATATAATTAACAAGATTGCCGGTTATATCTGCAGTTTTTTAATGAAGGTACATCAAGTAATCGCCGAATAGGACAAGTTACAACAAAATCAGGAGAGTTCGATCTGAAATAACAAGATTATTTGCTGAGTGTATTGAAAAACCTCTAAAAGCACAGACTATGAGTTATGTGTAGACATGTACATATCACGCAAAGCTGAGATGCGAGTTGGGTTGCAACAGAAAACGAACGCATTTGACATTGTGTTTGCTTGTTGATTTTGGCCCAAAGATTCCTTGAGGGGGATAAGCTGATTGCAATTGTATCGGCAATTGTGACCCGGAAGTCATGTGATTTTTTCCCTGAAATTTACTGTCCAATTCAAAATATTGCTTGATGGTATTAGAGAATTCTGTTCTGGAACACATTTATCTGAATGAGTATGTGCAGCCCCTTGTGGGCCTACATCCCGCTGGGGTTCCTATAATGCCACAAGTGGGAATGCAGTTTGCAGGTATTTTCTTTGTTTTACTGCTGGGGCGTGACTCATTTGAAAGCTTTTCCAATAAACAACTTTTATCCCAAATTTCACTGAAATCTGAGAAGTAATGTTCAAGTTATAATGCAAACAGACATCAGAGTGCAGAAGGACATACATACGGACGGACATATGAATAGACTTCAAATGCCAGAGATTGTACCAGAGGTGCTGACATACCAATGTCAAGGATAAAGCAGTGTCAGATGACAGACAAAATCTCTCACCCAATGTACCATGCAAGAAATCTCAGGGCAAAAACGTTTCTTGTGTAAAATCTTTGAAGTGTTCATAAACCCATTTTAGAACTCAAAACACCAGAGTAACTCTACCGGGTCATGTAATATTAAGAACAGCATGCTAAGGATGGCATATGCACCCCACTTACCCCCCTCTGAAAATGCTAAGATGGCCATATTTTCAACACTAGAGGGGTCTATCATCTGTGTTTTGCAGTGGAGAGAAATCTAACCCAGCTAAAATTGTGAGATCAAGGTACACCTGTTAACAATAGTTTGTGTCAATCAGGTCATCTACATGTGAGATGTAAATTTATTGTCTTTGTTTTGCAGCAACATTAATCCCCCCCCCCCCCCCAACACAGAAGTAACAGAAGGCCAGAAACAATGATTGGACCATCAAAGAGAACAAAGACATAATGCCACATGTGCAAGCCTGGAAATAAGCAATCTGTCATTTGCAGAATTAGTTCCCCAGAGGGTGAATTTACTGATGCTATCCCATAGAGTTGGCTAGAATCCCCCAATTTTTCCTCTAGGTACCTCTTTATGTTTAGGCCTGAGACCATGATTCAGACGGAGGTTCAAAGAGGGTAAATTTGGTAATGCTACCCTGCTGTGCAGGGTAGCACACCAAATTCACCCTCTGCAAACCTCTTTCTGCAGATGACAGTCTGCTTATTTCCAGGCTTGCACATGTGGGGAGGTAATTTGAATTAATTTTCTTGGTTTTACAGCAGGGACGGGAGTCACATGAATCATTTGAAAGCCTTTCCCACAAACAATTTTCATTCCAGATTTTATTGAAATCTGATAACCCAAACCTGAAATATGAGGCAAAGAGACAAAAAGTGGTATTTTACGAGACAAACAGCAAATGTTCAAAGTTAAAAAGTGGGATAAGTCTGAAAATTGAAAATTAATAAATATGATTAAGATCCGATAATCCAAACCGGATATACGAGATGAACAGACAAAAAAATAGGCTATTTTTGTATATTCAAATGGCCATAATGCACAGAAAAAATATTTTCAACAGCAAAATTGCTGTTACTCCTTAAAGATTTTACATGTTTTATAGTGAACATATGTACGAAATTTCAAGTTATAATGTGGGCTGACATCTGAGTGAAGATGGACAGACTTACGCACAGATGCATGAACAGACACACCGACTCACGGATAGGTGCAATCCAGTATACCCCACTTTTTGAAAAAAATGGGGATATAATTAGCTATCTGAGGGCGAGTATGTCAGTACCGTACAAGTTTTCGAACTCCTTCAGGACATTGCTGCAGTCTTACATACCAATTATTGACCAAATCTATAAATATTTGTTCAGGTTGTCATGCTGATGAGCTGACAACAGGCAAAAATTAACTGATTGTGGGCCATTACTCCACTCAATTTGGCTGAACAGTATCAATTTTCGAACTCCTTCAAGACATTATTATGAAAGTCTCACATACCAAATATTGACCAAATCCTTTGAAAAGTGTGCAGGTCACAGTGCTAATGAGTTCAAAACAGGACAACTTTAACTTATTAAGGGCTATAACAGTGTTCAGTATGGCCAAACGGTACAAGTTATCGAACCCATTCAAGACATTGTTAAGAAAGTCTCACATACCAAACATTGACAAAATCCATTGATATTTGAAGTTATCATATACCGAGCTGAAAACAGGAAAAAGTCAACAAATTAAGGGTCATAACTCTGCACAGTATAGCCAAAACATACCAGTTTTTTAACTCATTCAAGACATTAAGAAAGTCTCACGTACCAAAACTGAATCAAATCTACTGCTATTTGTTCCAAGTTATTGTGCAAACAATCTGAAAACAGGCAAAAATTAACGAATTAAGGGTCATAACTCCGTATTGTGACATTTTTGGGATCCTTTCTAGCATTACGAAATTGATTTTCTATTAAGTGACAGTGTCAATGACTCTGTAGCTCAAATTGTGTAAGACATGTACATGAATAGTATGCGACACAGTAATGACACACATCTAGGTAATGACCTGATAACAAAGGTACATGTAAAGTATTGTAAAGGTCTGCATCATAAGCCACGTGTTAGCAATTGTCTTGGCCTGTTTGATTCAAACCCTTCTACGGTTGATTCCTACTAATTAATAAATATTTGTCCAGTCCTTCTTAAAATATAGGTATTTGAATTTTTTAGCTTTAGCTAATACTAATGGTTCCTACGGGTGAGGAGGTTTTATTTTTCTCATTGGAAACAGAAAACTGGGTTGTGCTAATAATGTTTACCATCCTCAAACAACACCAAATATTAACACAGCCAAGCCCAAAAGCACTTGTTACCATCCCATGATGGTAACAAACGTGGTCCTAGAAGTTCTGTAGAAAAAACTGATTGCACCTAATTTCGGTATTAAATAGCTGGCAGCCATCTTGAATTTCAGATTGCACCCCAAAAGACTTCTTTTTATCCCAAGGTGATAACTAAGGTACCCAAGAAGTTTCGTGAAGATCGGTTCATAAATACAGCCTCTAGCCCGAGCCGTATTGACATGTGCACTTACTGTGTATAAGTAGCGCTGAATAAATCAAAGTTCATCTAATTTGCATAATTTCTGCACGAGAGAAAAACCTGTATTATATGTAACGTATTCCATGTTTCTAAACATTCATATAAAAATTTATTCAAATCAGAACTTTCATACACAAGTTCTGTACAAAAAACTGATTTCACTAATTTCTGTACAAAATAGCTGCCGGCGGCCATCTTGAATTTCGGACTCCACCCCAAAACACTCGTTCTCGCCCCACAGTGATACCAAAGGTACCCAAGACGTTTTGTAAAGATCGGTTCATAAATACGGCCTCTAGTCCAAGCCATATAGAAGTTCTGTACAAAAAACTGATTGTACCTAATTTCGGTACAAAATTCAGTCTCGTTCAAAGGTGATAGCAAGGACACCCAAGAAGTTTCGTGAAGATCAGTTCATAAATACAGCCCTTAGCCCGAGCCGTATTGACATGTGCACTTACTGTGTATAAGTAGCGCTGAATAAATCAAAGTTCATCTAATTTGCATAATTTCTGCACGAGAGAAAAACCTGTATTATATGTAACGTATTCCATGTTTCTAAACATTCATATAAAAATTTATTCAAATCAGAACTTTCATACACAAGTTCTGTACAAAAAACTGATTTCACTAATTTCTGTACAAAATAGCTGCCGGCGGCCATCTTGAATTTCGGACTCCACCCCAAAACACTCGTTCTCGCCCCACAGTGATACCAAAGGTACCCAAGACGTTTTGTAAAGATCGGTTCATAAATACGGCCTCTAGTCCAAGCCATATAGAAGTTCTGTACAAAAAACTGATTGTACCTAATTTCGGTACAAAATTCAGTCTCGTCCAAAGGTGATAGCAAGGACACCCAAGAAGTTTCGTGAAGATCAGTTCATAAATACAGCCCTTAGCCCGAGCCGTATTGACATGTGCACTCACTGTGAATAAGTTGCGCTGAATAAATCAAAGTTCATCTAATTTGCATAATTTCAGCACGAGAAAAAAAACCCGTATTATATATGATGTATTCCATGTTACTAAACATTCATATAAAAATTTATTCAAATCAGAAGTTCCATACAGAAGTTCTGTACAAAAGACTGATTGCACTAATTTCAGTACAAAATGGCAGCTGGCGGCCATCTTGAATTTTGGACCACACCCCCAAAACTCGTTCACATTCCACGGTGATAACAAAGGTACCCAAGAAGTTTCGTGAAGATCAATTCATAAAATACAGCCTCTAGCCCGAGCCGTATTGAATTGTTGACGCCAGACAGACAACGGGCCATGGCATAACCTCAAAATTTACTATGTCAAAGAGTTGAGCTAAAACTGAGGAGCATCCAGAGTATCACAGAACAAAAAACTGTTTGTAAAGGACTCCGCCTTTCAAGGACAATGGGACAGCGTTGACATTCACCACCATGCAGCCTTGAGGCTGCATTTTGAATTCCTGTGTTTGTTGTTCTTATGAAATATTATTTTATTATTATCAGTTATGGTACAAATATGCTACCGATAGCACACTTTCAGGAACCGCTGATGTCTGATGTCGACTGTGTGTCAGTGCGTGAGGTACACACATACTTTTGGGGTTCTATACACCACATCCTTCATTTTGCTATATAATCTGTGTAAATTTATTTGGAATTTATAGAATTTCAGACAAACAAATTTCATAGTATTGGTTTTGCCTTAGTTATGGAGCTTAATAAGTAATGGACAACTTAGTTTGAAAACAGGCTGTTCATGAAGATTCAGCCACAGGAAGATTCAGCACTCATACTTTTTCCGAGAATATACGGTCTTAGTCGTGGTCGAATCTTTTCACCTCAGACGTCAAATCTTCACAGAAAAAAATGTTTTTCGTTAAATGTTCTATGCATTTTTTCTATAGTTTTTTAAGGATTAATGATTACTAATCATGACAAAATTGTTCAATATGAAACAAACCTAAATGAAGCTGGCACAAAAAAAAAACAAACTTTCAAAACAAGCTGAGTGGTTTTCAGTTCGAATCCCACCTGCGACAACTGTACTAAGGCGCACTGCACATCGATGATGCACTTGTCTTCAACCAATTCTAGCCCTGCGTATTTGGAGTTACTATGTAAAGGAGCCTTACAGCTGCTTGCCATTGCTCGGTGGTTCTCTCCGGGTAGTCTGGGTTCCTCCCCCAGTAAAACAGTCCAACATGAGGTGGCCCTGGCTGTAAAAAAGTGTCGTTAAACCCCAATAAATAAATAAATCAAATTTGCTGAATCCAAGACTTTTGAATGCTGGTTTTGATTGGGGTGGGGAGGGGGTGGTTTTGGTTATACAATGTACAGCAAAAACAAATATCACAAACTAATAATGAAACTATGAACTTGAGAAGTGGTCATTCTACAACATGTTTTAGCTGGTACTATAGAGTTTTGAAGGTTAAAGGGCTCAGCAGTTAGAGGTGCATGCTGCAAGCCAAAAGGTCCTCGATCGAATCCCACCTGCGGCAACCACTTGTTTCCTTGGGCAATACACTTCATTCCCATTGCCCACATGGTAGCAGTGTGTACCAAGGCATACTGCATGTCAATCGTACACTTGTCTTCAACCAACGCTAACCCAGCTTGTGTGCTGATTGTACGTTAGTTGTTTGTCATTGCTCAGTGGTTCTCTCTGGCTTTTCCCACCCGTAAAACTGTCCAACATGAAGTGACCGCGGCTGTCGAAGTGTCATTAAACCCCAATACATAAATTAATAAGAATCATGCACTCCTATTCTGGAGGACGATTTGGGGCAAATTGCCAGAGAATGGTTTGGATTAGATTAGTATCCAGTTTGGGTCAAATTGTTGTAGGACAGTTTGGATGCAATTCTCACGAATTCCAGTCTCTTTGGCCCCAAGTCACATCGGCCCCAGGCATTACAACCTCAAGTCAATTCAGCCCCGATATACCAAGTCATTTCGGGCTCTATAACTATTTTTAAATATCGTTTCAATTTAAACATTTTTCTATTTAATTGTTTTTCAACACTTATACCTCAAAAAACATATTCAGGTATACATATGATATATGTTATTCCTTCATGCCTAGTAGATTTTCTTTCATGATGAATAAATGAATGAAAGGTTTCAGCAAGCCGAAGGTGCACATGGACGATGTGGGATTTGAAATCCCTTGCGACCTGAATAATTTTATTTGCTTATTAATCCACGAGAGTCGGAAGCGAGGGTCAGTAATGTTATTTGGTTTGAGTGTGCGCATAACTACAAGAATTCTGCTCTGTGTTTAAGAAAGTGTGAACATATTTATGGTATTATCGAAATCGCAGTTTGGTGTTTGTTTTAGAAAAAAAAGGAAAAAGAAACCCTGTGAACCTCGAACTGGAAGGCGACTAGGAATTGTGCATAACAATATGAATGAATGACATGACTGCATACACTTTGCGAAATTCCAAAGTAAACAAATTTCTCTTACTTATACAGATAGCCTCTTAAATGTATGTAAAATTGAACATATGGATGGCTTCCTCCACCCGTAAAACTGTCAAGGTCATGATTAGCCATTGCGCATAAATATGTGACCTTAAACACCAATAAATAATAAATAGAACACATGGATGATTTTTAATGTCATGTAAAACATTTCTGCACGCTGTGTAAATGCAAATAACTGAACATTACTTAATAAAGGTAATTACCCATTATTTCTAAATATAAACTATGCGCTGATCTTTTTAGATCTCTACACTCAAAATGGTGCCGAAATGACCAAGGGGCCGAAGTGACTTTAGGCCGAAGAGACTAGGGCCAAAATGACTTTAGGCCGAAGTGACCAGAGGCCAAAATGACTTGGGGTCAAAGTGACTGGATACCATTCTCACAGGTGCGAGACGTTAATTATTACAGAACACATCGAATGTGAATTTACTGCAGAGATAATTGCTTGATGATAATTGCTTGATGATATACATGTTTATTTAATACTCAGGCATCAATTCACGCTGAAAAATTAAGTCATATTCCCCTGTCGGTCGGCAAAACGAAATATCAAAATGGTGTTTTAGAAATCGATATTTCATCGTAGGTTCGGATGACGAATCACATGTACTTTAAATTCTACGTATTTATGCGAAGACAGTGGAAATGAACCGGTCGAAATGGAACTGCAATTGCTGTTATTGTTTACATTCAGTTGTTCCAGTGAATCACCCTCCGAAAAGTCAACAATTTTAAACATTCCTGACAAAAATGTGGAGAATAACAAGTCTTCACCTCTCCAACAACAACTGAATGTAAACAATAACAGCAACTGCAGTTCCATTTCGACCGGTTCATTTCCACTGTCTTCGATGTTCAGTGGCAGCACGTTTAATGGGCCGATAAACATTTACATGCAATCATCACAGAGTCAGCACATCAGTAATGAATTCCAGAGTCCCAAATACAAACGAATTCGAATAATTGATAGTGACAGTGACTAAATCAATTCATTAAATCAGCGGTTTCAAAGTTTGACTTTCTCATTCACCTTCCAGCGAAAAGCCGAAATCACTTTCAAATTTCTTCAGTTCAACTTCACACGTCTTCAGTGCATTGAGTTCAAAGAAAATAAAATGACGTGTCTTGTTATTGAAAATAAGAAAGTGGTGTTTTTTGTTATTGTTCTATTTCTTCGAAACACATTGCGATTATTTCAATTCGCCAGCCTTGGTAAATCGTAAAGTTAGGGGAGAAATAAGACGGGACTACTTTTTGTGCGGATATTCACACATTCCAATGGTTGGAGTTTGGTTGTTGTAATTTTTGTATGGACGCCGGTTCGGCACATAAATTTTGCGCCTTAATGGCAAATAAAGGCCACAAATTGGAGAGTTTGTAGTCGTAGAGCATTAAATAAAAAGAAAATTCACGAAAATTTGATGAATACCGAAAATATCTCGTGAGTGGCTACAAAGAAATATGAGGATCTTCACGAGCGACTGCGTCGCTCGTGAAGATCCTCATATTTCTTTGTAGCCACTCACGAGATATTTTCGGTATTCATCAAATTTTCGTGAATATCCTCTATATATTAATATTTTTTTCAATAAATATCTAGCAATATATTAATATTTGTTTCAAGAATTATTTTTAGGAGTTAAAATGAGTATCGTAGCATATCTAAAATATCCTAGCAGATGTGTACTGCTTTTCTTTTGGGCAAATCTTCCCTTGTTGTGAGTTTTCCCCAGGTCGAATCTTCCTCCAGTTCCCGAATAAAGATGACATGCCATTTTCAAAGGCGGTACAGTTAAAACTAGAAGTCCTGTCATGAAATGCGCACAAATAGCACGTTGATCTGCGCGTTAATGTGCGCGTTATGACCACAGTAAGGCTATCAAATTTTGTACATATGGCCTGTACACAAGCAATGTTTCAGCCAATGGACCTCCGGGTAACCCGGAGGTCCATTGGCAGAAACATTGCATGTGTTTGCCATGAGTAACCAGGAGAACCTGCCGTGATTTGGATGCCATTCGATATGGCAATCGCGCGCAATTCCAACGCGCAATTAAGCCTAGATAAGCGCACTATTCGTGACAGGACTTCTAGTTTTAACTGTAATTCCGTAAATGTCAAAAAAGGTTATTATTTTCCATTTTTTAGTGTTCAAAACTACGAAGCACTGTTCAGAAATACAGATGGCACCAAAAAGTAACACATTATTACTTTGTTTTGATTTCTAACGGGACTGAAAGCAACCTGTCAGTATCACTTTCTTCGAATTACACCCATTTCGTCTGCTAACCAAATCGTCCGCTGCAATTTTACCCAAGTGGTCCGCTGCAATTTTACCCAACTCGACCGAAACTCGTCCGCTGGGGGAAAGTATTGAAGTATTGTATTTTGAATCATTTTTTATTTATTTATATAATAATTTTATTGTATACTTTATTGTATATTATCTATTGTAAAATATCTTAATGCACCTCCTTGCATTAAAATTCCAAATACTTATACGAAATCTGAAAACAGAAAGGTCAGAACAAAATCAACTACTCAGCCATCTAATAAATTTCGATATTGTTTAACGCGGCTCTGAATACTGTTTATTCAATGGATTACCTATAATAATTATATAATTACTGCAAAAGTTTTTAAAGTATATGTATGTAATATTATTACCACTTTAGCGGGCGTTCTCCAGTATATTAACGGAGTTTAGGTTCCGCTCCACAGTTTTCCAGGCATCTCCATATATGACATGCCATACACTCTCTTCGAATGCAAATATTCTGTAGCTTAGTTATCTAACTCATAACATGTATTACATTTCCCAAATCCACAAAAAAAACATATAACACTATCTAGTTAAGTAAAAATAAACAATCTGAATGTGAGTGGAATAATTTATCGTCAAAGGCCAAACTTCAACCTGAAAAATTGCATGAAAAAATGCCGAAACCAGTCATTTTCAGCCACCTAGCAGCCTCAAAAGCAGAATTTTCCCACCAACCTCACCTACCCACCACTGGAACAGAGCATCCCCTGTTTCTAAAATGCAAAAAAAACTTATAGGTTTCCGTCTCATTTTTTTAGTTACCAGTCTGATAAGAAACCAGTGTAAAAATTACATTTTAAAAAGTAGCCAATTTTTCGAAGCCACTGTTTCCCATAATTCATCTGGTAATTTACCCCTATGTATCAGACTCCAACTTTGGGACCAAAACTTCAAATTCTCTTGTCCAACAAAAAACCTAATGTAATCGTATATCTGATACTAAAAATATATCTCTATTTTACATGGCCTTAGTTTCAACATATGCCCTATGTTTAGAATTTCACACCTGAGCAATAGTGCGAAACTGTGGAGCGGAACCTTAAAGAGAAAACAAGAGTGATCTCCCCCTGGATTTCACTCATGCAAAAGAATCTGGAGTCTATCCTGAGTTGAATGAACAAAAACCACAAGTCTCTATTTTCAACCAGTAAAAAGATACAACATGGCCTTTCTGATTGCTGAATAGCTTTTGCAGACAGTTTTTGTCTGATTTTCACAAGCACACCAGACCACACCACACCACATCAGACCACCCATTTCTCTGAGCCACTTCAGAGAGCATTTTTTGTTATTACCACCAGCCACATTGACTAACCAGATAGAACTGTTACCAATAGAACTGTTAAATACAATCAAAATATAAACAATAAGCAGTGTGATAACCATAGCTTGGGGGGGGGGGGGGGTATTGCTCTCTAGATATGAAAGCGTAAACAGTTTGACGGACGGATGACGCACAGACATGACACCAATGACCAAAATGAAAAAGTAGACACCATTCACTGCAGATCTCTGGTCAACAATAACAACCAGGCTGTCCATAACTGCATATATTTGCCATGAATACAAGGCTCGGTGTTTAGGAAAGGCAGTGATCTACCTTTATGTTTTCGAAATCTTGACAAAAATTCAAAACAAGTGCGAAATTAGGCTACATCAATAAATTTCTCCAAATTTCCACTTCTTTCCATCCATTTGTGCTGAGATATCACTTGATGTATGTTAACTACTACTAACAATTGCACACAAACCAGAAATAATGAAAAAGTTTTTTGAAAAGTGGTGTATTTATAACTCAAACACAAATAAGGAACTTCCTGGTTCAAGAATTGACACCGACGGCAGAATGCTCTTTAAGGTTCCGCTCCACAGTTTTCCAGGCATTTCCAAATATGACATGCCATACACTCTCTTCGAATGCAAATATTCTGTAGCTTAGTTATCTAACTCATAACATGTATTACATTTCCCAAATCCACAAAAAACATATAACACTATCTGGTTAAGTAAAAATAAACGATCTGAATGTGGGTGGAATAATTTATTGTCAAAGGCCAGACTTCAACCTGAAAAATTGCATGAAAAAATGCCGAAACCAGTCATTTTCAGCCACCTAGCAGCCTCAAAAACAGAATTTTTCCACCAACCTCACCTACCCACCACTGGAACAGAGCATCCCCTGTTTCTAAAATGCAAAAAAATGTTTATATGTTTCCGTCTTATTTTTTAGTTACCAGTCTCGTAACAAACCCGTGTAAAAATTACATTTTAAAAAATAGCCAATTTTTCGAAGCCACTGTTTCCCATAATTCATCTGGTAATTTACCCCTATGTATCAGACTCCAACTTTGGGACCAAAACTTCAAATTCTCTTGTCCAACAAAAAACCTAATGTAATCATATATCTGATACTAAAAATATATCTCTATTTTACATGGCCTCAGTTTCAACATATGCCCTATGTTTAGAATTTCACCCCTGAGCAATAGTGCGTTAATGAAAACAAAATTCATTAACTGCCCGACGCCCGCTTCCGGTCATGGTAATAATAGTAATAACATGATTTTGTCGAGCGTCCCCATTTATTAACGGCCCTCGAGGAATGAATAACAGCCCTCTGGTTTATTAACGGCCCTCGACTTCGCCTCGTGTCGGTAATAAACTCTCGGGTTGTTATTCATTCCTCTCGGGCCGTTAATAAAGCGTAACGCTCTCTAAACTCATGTTATTGTTATATTAAGTTCCACAACATAATCTTATAATTTTGCAATTATTGATTGAAGAGCGCCACTGGCGCTTTACAGTGAATAATTGCAAAATTATTAGTAAATGTATTATAAGAATTAATTATATTAAGAAATTCATCAACATTTATGTTATATTAAGTTCCGCAACATAATCTTATAATTTTGCAATCATTCATGGAAGAGTCTCACCGGCGCTTTACAGTGAATAATCGCAAAATTATTAGCAAATGTATTACAGGAATTAATTATATTGAGAAACGCATCAAAACTTGTTATGATTATATTAAGAAATGCATCAAAACTTATTATATTAAGTTCCAGAACATAATCTTATAATTTTTCAATTATTCATTGAAAAATATTTCCTATGCTATGCTGTTATTATCTTGTGTACTGAATAAATATCATTATTTCGTTTGATACTGAATACATATCATTAATTTTATATTCCATGTTTTTATGATATTCAAACCCTTGGCGGACGAATTTCGTAAAATTGCAAGGCGACGAGTTGGACAAAATTGCTAGCGGACGATTCAGTGCGCTGGCGGACGAAATGGGTAAAGTTGTAAGCGGACGACTCGGCTTGCGGACGAAACGTCCGTATATCCTGTTTTAAACCAAACTTTTCCTTACTTTTACAACACCTTAACATTCAGATAATTCAAATCTGCGTTTCTATTCATCTTGATACTTCACGAGATTCGTGTCAATGCATATCTGTATACAATCGCACCAATATAACAGCAATTATCAGTTATATTATCGGTTATATGCGCGATTTTTTCGATTGAGGTTATCACTGACAGACAAGCTGCAAAGAAATCAGGAGAGTTCGATCTGAAATTGCGAGATCATCTGCTGAGCATATTGACAAACAAACCTCCAGAAGGACAGAATTTGAGTAGTAATAACAATAATAACACTTTTCTGGCCGTTGATTTGTCGGGGTTCTCAGGTGAGAAGGCTAAGGTTACCCCTGAAGTGTAGATATGTATATTTGGTTACCCCTGAAGTGTAGATATGTATATATAACGCAATTTAAACCTTGAGGCGAAATAGGTTGCAAGTTTATTCAGCCAAAGCATTCCCAGAGGGATAGGCCAATTGCAATTGCATGGGCAATTCGACACAGGAAGTTACGTGATTTTTTCATTGAAATTTACTATGCACTTCAAAAAATCACATTGACGGCATAGAGAATTCTGTTCTGGAACACATTTATCTGACTGGGTATGTGGAACCCTTTGCGGGCCTACGGTCCGCTTGGGGTTCCTAAGAACAAGTAATAATAATTAAAAAATAACTAGTGTGGGCAGACCTATGACCAACAAATATTATACAAAATAATAATTTACTTAAGTTATGAAAGTTATGAATATTCTCGGACGGACTCACACACGGACGCACAGACGCATGCAATCCAGTATACCGCCATCTTCTTCGAAAGTGGGGTATAATGAAGCCCATTGGTTAATATTTGGTCTCAAGGCAGGAGCCCAAATCTTTTAACTTAGGGCAATATGGGGCATTTTCTTTAAAACTCTTCTTCAGAACCACCAGTCAGAATCTTTTAATGTTTGGTATACATCATTGTTATGAGGGTCAGATTCAAGATTGTTCAAACCTAGTCGCTAGGTTAATATTTGGGCTTCCTTTGGTAGCCCAAATTTTAACTTCGGGAAATATGAGGAAGTTTCTTTACAAATCATCTTCAGATCCACCAGTCAGAATGCTTTTATATTTGGTATACAACATCTCTAGGGGGGAGGGGGTGAGATTCAAGTTTGTTCAAATTTGGTCTGTAAGTTAAAATTTGGGCTCGCTATGGTAACCCACATTTTAACTTAGGGCAATATGAGGAAATTCCTTTAAAAATTTTCTTCTTCAGATCCACCAGTCAGAATGCTTTTATATTTGGTATACAACATCTCTGAGGAGGTCAGATTCAACTTTGTTCAAATCGTGTGCCTGGGTTAATATTTGGAATTGGCCATGTAGCTGAAGAATTAGAATATTGTTATTCAGTACCCTCTAGAGGTGTATAACTAAGAGTTATCTACATTGGTTGTATCAAGGGGCTTCAGAGGGGAGCTCCACATTTTACATTATGATCAACTGAAGAAAAGGCATGATGCTTGGACTGTTTTTGTCACTCCTGAGGAGCTCAAGGATTGACAGTGTATCTTATGGAGATGGACTGCTTAATGTAGATTCATTCTTGGACTATGTTTATATCGTGTTCTCTTCAAGGTGAGCGCTTCAGGCCCCGTGGGACCTCTTGTTTCTTTATTTGTTGGGTTTTAACAGCATTTCGACAGCCAGCAGCTACAAGTTCATTCTCTCCTTGAACCATGTCTCTCGCCCAACTGCAGCACTCATGGTCCACTGAGTTTTTAGCTCACCTGACTTTCAGTCAGAGTGAGCAAAAGTGATCATCCGCCGTCCGTCGTCCGTGAACATGGTATTTGCGTCTTCTCCAAAACTGCCGAACCGATTTAAGTGAAATCTGAGATGCTTGTTTGTTATGGCATCGCACTTTGATTTTGTTCAAATCAAGTTGCCCTGCACCTCAATAGGGCCATGCCCAAAAGTTATACCTAAATCTTAAAAAATCTTCTTCTCATGAACCAGGAGTAGCAGAGACTTGATAATTGTATGCAGCTTTCTTTTGAGGTGTAGACTCAGATTTGTTCACGAGAAGTTTGTGAGGCTATATTTGCCTTCGATATGGGTGGGGCAAGAATTTTTGCCCCGCATAAAATATTTATTTTCCAAATCAAGAGGCTGATTGGAACCAAATTTAATATGAGGGCTTATTGGGTCATAATTACTTAATTTAAATCCCAAAATATTTTCCCGTCGCCCCATGGGAACTGCAGGAGCTAAAAATAGAACAAAATTTAAAGTGCCCATATCTCCAAAACTATATGCACTGAGAATTCCTATTTGGTGTGAAGCTTCCTTGGGACCAACAGAATTGAATGGTCAAAAAAAAAAAATATCGGTTTTATCATGGGGTACCTTTTTTTAAGTTGAGTCAGCATATTTTAACACTGTGGGTAATGGGGAAAGCATTCAAGACTCTTCTTCACCCAATCCACTGCTCCAAAAGCTTTCAAATTTCACACATACCAACTTGGGAAGATGTTTTCACACATTTATTGAAATCAAATCCCTGGGTCTTTATTTGGGCTCTCTGTGGGAGTCCAAATGTTGAAACTAGTGCAGCATGAGGAATATTCTTTAAAATCTTCTTATTCAGACCCACCAATCAGAATCTTTTGATATTTGGTATGCAGCATCCTTAGGCGGGTGAGATTTAAGTTTGTTCAAGCCAAGTCCATATTTGGGCTCAACAGGGTTTCGCAAATTACGAGAATGGTCGTTTCGTTCCTGTGACGTTCTCGCAAATGCTTGTTAAGACGATCCATTTCCGTTCCCGCAAAAATATAAGCATTTTTTCATCAGATAAAATTTAATAAAATTTGATTAATTTTAGAGCTGAAACGATTAAATGGTCTTCTTGATTGATTAATCGCATGGCTTAACCTTGGTTAACCGATTAATCACTTGCCCAAACAGGTAGCTGAATAATTACCGTACCGTTGGTGATTTATATAATTGAAACTTTACTCAACGTAATGGATAAAACTGGCCAGCGCCATATACAAACAAATGTCCATTCAAATGTTATTATATTTTCAATTTTTGTCTCGATACATAGCTTGTGACCCCTCATTGGAACGAGCTCATTGAGCTTGTTCCAATGGGGGCCATAAGCTATGTTTTTGAGACAAACATTGAAAATCTTTAGTAATTCAAGAATTTCTTGTGCAAGTTTCGTCTGCTACCCGTATTTGGTGAAGGGTTGAGAATGATCATTTGCAGCTACTGATACAGTATAATGATAATGCAAGTGAACAAGTATGTCAGCACATAACTGGCATGCGTTACTCTGCCTCATATAATTGATGTGAGCCAGTGTGACAATGTTTGCCTGTTTTGGAGCTGTGTTTGTTCCTTAGTTAACCCATATAATACCATACTTCAAAAGTAACGGTTAACCGATCATTTATTTTTTTTATCGATCAAGACATTGATCATTGGTTAGTTGATTAATCGGTTAAATGCATGAGCTCTAATTAATTTCTATAAACATGATTACTGCAATAGCCTTTGATGAGGTGGTTGAACAATCTAACGATCTATGTATTTGAAGATAAATAAGCATAATTCATGTGATTATGTCACATGTTGGAAATGGGTCCGGCAAAAAATAAATCTTTAAAAATCTTCTTCAGATCCAGCAGTCAGAATGTTTTGATATTTGGTATGCCGCATCCTTAGGGGGTGAGATTCAAGTTTGTTCAAGCCAAGTCCCTGGGTTCATATTTGGGCTCCCTGTGGGAGCCAGAATTATAACTTAGTTCAATATCAGGGATATTCTTCAAAAAATATTCTTCTTCACATCCACCATTCAGAATGTTTTGATATTTGATCTACAGTATCCTTAGGGAGGTGAGATATAAGTTTGTTAAAGCCAAGATCCTGGGTTCATATTTGGGCTTTCTGTGGGAGCCCGAATTGTACCAAAATTTATATTTTCCCAATTGAGAGGCCGATTTGAAGCAAATTTGATATGATGGGCTTATTGGGTCATAAGTACCTAATTTATGCAAAAGATTGTCCCGTTGCCCTATGGGAACCGCAGGATCTAAATATATATAAAAAAAATTAAAACGCCCATATCTTCAAAACGACATGGCACTGAGAATTTTTATTTTGTGTGATGCTTCCTTAGGAACAGCAGAAAGGAAGGGTCCCAAAAACATTGGCATCGGTTTTATCATAGAGTAGTTTTCCAGGACCTTGAACAAATGCTGAGTCATCATTTTGTTAACACTGTGAGTAATGGGAAAAACATTAAAAAATCTTCTTCTCCCACACCACTGCTCCAAAGGGTTTCATATGTCGCATATAACATCTTTGGGAGATTCATTCACATGTTTGTTGAAATCAAATCCCTGGGTCCATATTTGGCCTCTCTATGATTAGATTAGTGCAATATGAGGAATAGTCTTTAAAAATTTCCTTCTCCCGATTCACCCTTCAGAATAGTTTGATATTTGGGATGCAGCATCCTTAGATGGGTGAGATTCAAGTTTGTTCAAGCCAAGTCATTGGGTTCATATTTGGGTTCCCTGTGGGAGCCCGAATTATAATTTAGTTCAATATGAGAAATATTCTTTAAAAAACTTTTTGTGTTGAGACCCACCTGTCAGAATCTTTGGATATTTTGTATAAGCCTTTCTTATGAGGGGAAGATGCAACTTGTTCAAATAACTTCCCTGGGTTGATATTTAGGCTACCCTGTCAGCTGAACGCCTCCGGCCCCCTAGTGCTTCTTGTTTTCTGTTTCACAACATTGCCCTGGCTCTTTTGTCTATATTCTTCATTGTAAGTTAGTCACTACTTTTATGTAGGCTTCCAAAATGTGTTACTGCATGTCTATCTGTCTGTCCTTCAGATGAAATGTTTCTTTGTTTTTCATTTGCCTGGCTCTACATTTTAAATAATTTGCAGCTATCTTTCACCCTCCAACCACCCCCCCCACCCCCCCCCCCCCCCCAACCCCCCCCCCCCCCCCCACACACACACATACACAAATCAGGGCCGGGCGAGTATTGAGCAGTTTGTCAAAAAAGTGGTATTCGAGTACTACGAGTACTGAGTACTTTGGACCCAGCTCGTCACAAATATATATGAATAATTTCATAACATCATTCCTATGTAGTGTTCATGAATCATGACTAACTGATTGTGACCCAAAATACTTCTCTGAACCACTTTGTCAGGTGAGCGATTAATGCCCCTGGGGGGGGGGGGGCTTTGTTTTTTTTTTTTAAAATCAGTAGTTGGTGTTTTAAAAATTAAAAAAGTTGTGTTGGGTAAAGGGTAACATGTATTATCAGTATGCAACAGGGGTTCAACCATACTGGCCTCATAGGATCCTTGTCCAGAGCATGTAGGTCTGAATTCTCGCAACGATTTTCGCAAGCATCCAAATGGATTCTCCCAAATTTAGAGAAATTATAAGCCCTGCACAACCCCAATTTTCAAACAAAATTGACATATTGTTTCATGGGGGTGGGGCACTATTTATCTTGCTGTATGGTTAATTAAAACAGATTTTGTCAAAAGGTTTTGTGTGCTGATGCAGATTTTAGTTTTATTTTGGGATTGGGGTAGTTTTCAAAGAAAGCTGTGAATTCTTATCCCCCAGCTTACTCATTAGGTACATGTAACAGAGTAGGAATTCTGTCGGAGGCAATACCAGTTTTTAAGCCCAGATGACACATACACTTCTCTTCAAAAGAACAAATTTCCCATGCTTTTGACTAGGCAGAAGCCAAAAGTTGAATTCTATTGCAGAAATGAGTCTTTCATCACATGAAAGAGATAAATGTATCTTTGGTAGGGTTGGGTTTGCTCATAGGTATAACTGTTGTAAATATTATAATTAGATTCACCTGCCTCAAAAAGTTGCACTCGGAAATTATGTAATCCCCCAAACTAAGCAGTCTTGGGAAAATATATTGTTTCAATAAACATTTGAAGAATTCTAGTGACATTTTGCATTACTGTTGAATGTTCCAGATGAGTCAAAAGGGTGATTTGAGAACTTTTTGGACCTAAAAATTCATTTGACTATTGGTGTGTTTTGGTTGGGAAATATGTACATGTGGCCAACACTTCCCTTTCTGTTAGTTTTTCTCTCTTGTTTGTTGCATGGCCCCCTGCTAAAGAATCAGAAAAAGGTTGTCTGAACAGGCTATACTTGACAAAGGATACTGGAATGCCAAATTTAAAATGATGCGACCATATAGTTTTCGTCTGAACGTTATAATGGTCGCCTTTGGGAAAATATTTAGTAGTACTGTGATACGTATTCATGTTTGGCTGAAATTAAACAATTGTAGGAATTCGATTGCATAAAATGTTCTTGGAGTAATGGTTGCGGAATGAACTATTTCAATATGTTGGATACTTTGGGGTTCCTTCTTTCGCCTTGCGTATTGTCATATTATAAACTGAAATACGGATACTAAAGAGATTTTTGAAGAGGGAGAGGACTGGCTCATCCAGTGGAAGTCTCCCATCGTCCCTCCTCCCCATGGATAAGGTGCCTCTGTTTTAATTACTTTTGCTTGAAGAGAAAAAAAACTTGAACAAATCTAAATTTCACTAAAGACAGCGCTTCGGTAACATGCCCTTCTTCGTATTTAGATGCCCCGGGCGAGGCGTACAAGTATTGTCAGGTATTCTTGAGTGGAAAGAACTAGTCAAATTTATTACATTTAAGTGTTAATGGCTATATTGTTTCGGCCACTTATGCAATAGATTTCTTGCACTGGGTGGATCATACAATTGTGTTCCAACCCCTTTTTGCAATAATTTATTGTAGTTTGGGTTAAAATGCCAAGTGTGTTTCACCCCTATTGCAACAATTTATTGCAATATGAAGATGTATTGCAAGCTGGGTTCGTTCAGGACATGTAACATCAGAAGTCGGTGATGCAGTGATGCAAACTCACAACAGAATCCACAAATATTAAAATATTCGGCACTGTATACACATTGTGCTTCCTACTTGTGAATATATGGTTATGGCTGTTTACAAAAGTCTTATTTATGAAAAAAAATTATGCAATGCGTGAAAGTGAAAAAAACCTCATTTTATAATTAGCATATCGCAGAAACTTTTGCAACAAAGTTACAGCTTACCCGGTCTTCGTTTTATACGCTGTCCACGTCAAACTCTGGATGTGGGTTTTTACTCGAGTCGTGTTTGGGTGTATGTTTATAAAGTCATTATACCTATCGCGAGCGTGCTTTTGAGATCTGCAACTTTTGCTCATGGAAATGAATGTTTCCAGCCCCACAAAACTCGAAATGGCGGATGAAATGAGACCTTAAATGCATAGTAATTTGGTGGCGGAATCCATTTATGTGGTATTTAAATACGAACAGCAAAACCTATTGATATCTTGCCCGGATCTCTATGTAAAAAGACAATGCTTCCGTACAGTGTCAAATGAACATTTACTTAACGATCGCGCAACAAAACATAAATACTGTTTAGTTAGGTGATGAAATACTACTAACCATTAGGTATCGAATACATGTTAGATTTTGGCCGGCACATCTATTATCTTTAACACAATTTACACTTCCTGCAGCACTTGGTATAGTGCGGCCAGTGTGTGCAAAGAAGATATGGGTGAATCTAGGCCAGGTATTACATTTGTAAGTTGTTTTAAAAGGTCAGTATCAGAATCGGTTCCGACACGAGGTGACCCTGGGTGTCGAAAATGTTATTAAACACACGCCTTTCATTCATCTGCACCCAAACTGAGCAGTTATGACACATATAACCATCAAAGAGTATCAAAACGTACACAATGAAAGTACACTCAGGTCAGCATTTACGCATATACATTCACCTCAGCCATGCCATCAAAGAGTATTCGATAAACTGGTGGCATCGGACTGGGAATATCTTGTAGAAAGTGACTGGTTTACAATAGACATAACAGCAAACGTGACGAAAGCCTAAATACAAAATAGGTTGCCAGAGTACAATGAGAAAAATTGTGAAGGAAATTTGTCCAGATTGGCCATTTTGACTAAATGCCCTGAAGTGACGTTCATTTGTGAGGCTTCCGATTGTGCCCAGACGTGACACTCATTTGTGAGGCTTCTAAATGCTTGAACCGATCCCCATCCGACTATCTGTCTATCATAAATTAAGAGTCTAAAGTTGTATATTGGACCACATTATCAATAAATGAGGATTGCCAAACTGATGGTACTATTGTTCACAACCACTCAGGGTCCTGCCCTACACGTCACTCACACTGAATCTCAATTGAGAACAAGGTATCCCCTTTACGCAGCATTATCCTGGAAGTAGGGGGTACTGCGACCTGCTCATAACGCAGACACCGCACTGGGGGTATTTCCGCGAATAGAAAATACAATTTTAAAAGAAATTCTACAAGATTGTCAAGAGTGCACTTACCTGCTACAGGCGGTCCACACAGGATTCCAGCTCCTCCGATCAGCATGGTAATTCCCATTGAATCAGCCAGATCATCTTTTCCTACCAAATTTATAATAATAAGGACCCGTAGTGGGAATACCATTCCAGTGGAAAAGCCCATAAAGGTTAAGAGGACGCCAAAGATGATATGAAGATCTACAAAGTTGAACACCGGAAACGCAATGCCCATAATAAAAACTGCCACAGTGTGTAATAATTGTAGATTTATAAACTTTGTATTACCGATTATTCCTGTTATTATTGCAGATAGACCTTCAGTGGCAAACAGAAGCGTCCAAAGCGTAGCAACATCTGACTCAGTTAGCCCAGTTCTTGCGAGAAATGCTGGTGCAAAAGTATAAAACATTCCGAGACCAAAACTGAAGAAGAACAAACTCACAAGGTACACAACAAATCCAACGTTTTTAAAAAATTTCACGTAAATTTTAAAAAATTGTTTAATTGTCAACCTCTTTTGAGAATGTGAGTAACTGTTCATTGTTACTTGTCTGAGCGGGACAGGTGTAGCAGGCTCCAAGCATTTAGGATTTTCAGTGCTTCCATCTAATGGCGATATTGTAAAGTTAGAAGTTGTGTGTTGAATCTGACTGGTTGTCATGGTAGTTTCTTTACAGACAACCTCCTCAGTGTAATCCTGACATACGTATCCTTCATTAGCAAATCCTTTACCCGCACAAACAGGTTCCAAGTTAGTTTTATTTGTGGCCAATTCCACCATATTGTCATGTTTATCGCCCTCCTGTGAGCCGTTTGAATGCTTTTTCTCGTCCAAAGGTATTGGTGGCCGACACAACGCACCAAACAGTACAATTTGAAGACAAATGCCAGATATAATGAAAAGAGATCCTCTCCATGTGTATGTGTCTATCAGAAGATTAACCAAAAGTGGCATTAATGATGTTCCAAAACTCACTCCCGCGTCGGTGAAACTTGCTGCGAAAGGCATATATTTCTTGAAATAATAACTTGTCATTACAGTAGACGGAATAAAACACATACAAAATCCGAAACCTGAAATAATAAAATACTTCTATGAAACACGTACATTTTCTCGTGAAACCAAATTATTGACAAACAGCCGGTCATTGTTTACGGCTTTGCTAACAAAATAATCATGCCATGAGTAGTTAAAGATCTGGTTTCAAATGGGAATTTTCTATGTTGTCTAGCCAATATGAACATCGTAATATAGCGAGCCGCAACTAATTGCAACAGACGCCTTTGTTTCATTTGTATGAAATAGATCACCACCTAGTTCACAAAAAAAATTCACAAATAAATTTGATACGTAACATGGTTTTCCGTTCTATGTTATACAGAGAGTGTGTGTTTATTCACAAAATTACCACAAAGTAGGTTATGTGCGTTACTATCATCATACTCAAACAAACAGTCAAATTTTCTCAAATTATTGCTCTAAAATATCTAACAACATTCAAGACATTTTTTTGTGTCAGCGAACAGGGTCGTCGGGGCGTAAAAGGGGCTCGAACATAAAAATGAATTAATTTGTCGGTTTGTTTTTATTGCAGCTTAAAGACACTTTCAACGGCCAGGATCACATCTTGTCAGAGGAAGGGTAAATAGGCAGCATTCACCAGCGATAGACTGCAACTTACGTTGACATAACTCGTTCACGTCCCAAGTACGGATGATAAAAAGTATTGTTGAGAAACCGGATTTTGAGAAGCATTACATTCCCCACAACGACCAGAAGGTACCATCTAAACTCCGTTAAAGGTTTTATTGTCGGGAATTACGATTCTCTCTCTTCCCACAACATCCAATGGACTTCTTTAGCTGACGGCCCTCGGCGGATGACCTCTTCGATGACACACATCTGTGATTCAGTCAATTAGGCTGTCTTCTTCTGAATACTACAGACCTATTAGCTCGTGCAAATTATTCTCCGATCACAGTTTTCCCTTTAAATAGAGACATTAAATATCTGTTAAGCGATTCACCAAGGGAAGCGTGATGAGATTGGTCAGTATGAGTTCCTTGCAGAACGCCGTTGTCCAGAAAGATGTCTGATATGCCCAAACCCTCTCACAACTGCTGAAACGACAATTTTAGTACATTTTCATTCCGTATGTAAAAATAACTATTAGTGCTGTCATGAGTCTTCTTTCATCTACTAATGAGGTGGCACGACACGCCGTGATGGGATGGGAAATATAAACTTCCCATTACCAGTCCTTTCTCAAAGTGGCGCCCTTTGAAGCAAAACACCCACATACCCAGATTTATACCAGTACTAATTTAACCAATTTTGATACTGTACCCGCTCCAACCACTTCTGGGCACACGCACATACACAATAGATACGTACGCGTACAATTGCGGTGAAGTTTCATGGATGTATTCGACTAACTGTGAAACTTTAAATTTCTGACACGATCTTGCCTGACTGTTATGTTGATGTCATTTTGGGTCGTAAATAATACTTCCAATGCTTTTGAAGTCGGGGCATATTACAATAATAGTTTCGGTTGGAATGCAGTTTTAGATAACGCTTTAGAAATGATCATGTTCTTCTTTTCGAAAATAGATTCCGTTGGGTTATTTTTAAAGGGCTGATCAATTTCCTTACATATAAGCTAAATATAATAAAAAAATGGCATTTGATATATTGCACTGTGCACGCTTATCGATTTCTTGTGTGTGCTCGCGCGTGTGTGTCATATGAAATCGCAGATACCAGATAAGGATTCAAGTACCTTGAGGTTAGACATCATCGAGGCATTTCCGCATGGCCCCATGGCCTTATTTGATGTATGTCTTGGTCTACCCTGTATAGTGATAGTGTGCGGGACGCAGTTAGATAAATGCAGTCACCTGATTGGTTAGTTAGTTGCGGTAAACGACACTTGTTTTAGTATGTTTTGAACAAGAACGGGAGTTCCTAGAACAGCGTTATAAATACGCTAGAAAAAACACATAAAGATATTATTATGTTAGCTCAAACTATTCAAACTGAGGCTCTTCTACGCTATTAAGATGGCGGCAATGATATGAGACGGAGTTTTTTCTACTCTTGTACTTGAGGGTTTTTGGAGTTCATGAATGCATGGATCCATCGTCTGGTAAACATTAAATGTTTACATGTATTCCGAGGTGACAGTTGTGACTTACGATGCTGTGATTTATTGAATTTAGTGTAAGAGTTGAGATTATACTCACCTTGAGAGCTCTCCTGTGTTATTCTGAACTCCACTCACCTTTGTAAATTCAACAACACGGCGACATCCAAAACATCAACACAAGTGAATAGTGAATTGACTGCGGAAATAACTCAAACCAAACAAATCAAACAAATGCTAAGAAAAGAAAAGAAAGGTTCCTACAGTCTCCCCCTGAAAAACTGGGCGCGTAAGAACTGCCCGATGAAAACTTCTTCACCGTTCTTGCACCCAATAAGACCTGTCACCACACATTCTAAGTGCCTCTCAGGTTATTTTTCCTACTTTGAAAACTGATGAATTTCTAGATATCCCAGTGCCCGGATTGATCCGCACATTAAGTTGGCTATCTTTGATGAACTCAGGGAGGCGCGGAAGGAAGAACTACGTAAAAGTGCGTAAAGTATCTAAAAATTGAAAGAGTCCGTTCGGGGAATATTTCAAATAGACTTTGAAAATCTAAAAGTTGAAATAGAGGCAAGTATGAAAGGCATGTCTAGTACACTCAAGGCGGAGTCAGATGAATTAAATACAAACAATGCTCAATTTAGAGAAGAAAATAGAATACTGAGGGAAGAATTTGAAGCTGCGACTGAAGAAGTGAGCTCAAGGGACCAGGGTCTAGAAATGAGATACGACGATCTTGGATCGAAGAACTGTTTTGTTCCAATCACATTCCAGTAAGCGAGTATATACACAGAACGATACACGCGTGTGAATGGGTTAATCGATATGGCATTCTGTGTTTATTACGCGGTTTCAGGTATTTGACACGGATTCTCAGTCTCATCCTTTAAAAATATTGTATCTACATTAGTTACATCTCGTTCAGAAAAACCCGGAAAATGTTTGTCATGTGGAGTGAGGGGCACTGGAGGTCAGCTTGCCCCAGTTCACAAAATAAGATGAGTATTTTTAATTTACATGCTGATACAGATGAGGAATTTATACCTATTACTAATAAGGGAACGTTTTCAAATATGCATGAGAGAGGGTTAATTCACCATCAGAGTTCTTCGTTCAATATTGAAAAACACACACACAGTCTCAAAACAATTTGTCGTTGGGTATGATTGCATTACCTCATCCGTGTTTGTGAATTCCCCGTTCTGCTCGTGTGGAATGCGCGAAACCCTTGAACACTTTTTATTAAGCTGCCCCATTTACGCTGAAATACGCAGAGCGACACTTGGCCAACTTCCGCATCCACTTGATTGTAATACATTGCTGTATGATTCGGAATTGTATTGCGAAGTGGATAATAAAACTATTTTTGAAACAGTCCATAAATCCATTACGATGGTGGTGTTTGCTGTGTCGGTTCGGTGCCGGCGGCTCGGGGTGAGGGTGGGGGAGGGGGGGGGTGTCCATGTTAAATATTGTAGGGTAGACCAGTTAATGTTCTCGGCGTTGAACTTCGTGTCTGCACGTTGACAGCATTTAGTGGTCTACTTCCCACATTCATTTAGTGGTCGTCCCGCCTAACTGAATTATGACGTATTATGTTCGAGTCCCATAAGAAATTCAGTTTCTGGTATTAAAAGGGTTAAACCCGACGAGTATATTATTGAAAGAATTTGGTTTATTTAGCGCTAGGACGCGTGCAGTAAATGATAGGGTTTTTTAGAGCAGGTTTCTAAGGTTGGGCGATTAAAATCCCATTATGAGAAATGGAAACAAATAAGTTGTAACGAGAGCGTTCTCGGTTTGATCTGGCAAGGTTATAAAATACCCATTTTACAAATACCAACAATTTTAGTCAGAAATTCCTACTTCCAAATGCAATGGAAAAGGGCTAATGTAAACCAAGTACTTAAAAACTCCTCCCAATCTGATGTCCATCATCTGACATCATTACTGAGTCGTTTAGAGAAGGTATTCGAAAGTTGTGTTTCTAAACAATTGTGACATTTTTTAGAAGCGAACAACATACTCTCTTCCTTTCAGTCAAGTTCCACTCCGCACGATTCTACAATACTCCAACTAACGGATATTTACGATGAGTTTAGCTGCGCCCAAGATGAAGGCAAAGCGCTAAGGGTTGTTTTCTGCGACGTAAGTAAGGCTTTTGATTAGGTGTGGCATAGAGGCTTGATTCATAAACTGGAAAAAATGGAATCACCGGTCAGCTTCTGGAATTTATTAAATCTTATCTCAGTGATCGCATGCATAGAGTGGTAAAAAATTCTTCTGAAACCTCATCGCGGAAACCAGTCACCTCAGGTGTTCCTCAGAGATCAATCCTGGGACATTTGCTCTTTTTAATCAACATAAATGATATTGGTTTGGCCCTAAGAAGTAGTATTCGATTATTTGCAGATGATACAACCTTGTCCTTAATAGTAGATAATCCTGATCGAGCCACTTTTGTTTTAAATAGCGACTTGGCCAAAACTGAACAATGGGCGCAAACATGGCTTGTTGCATTTAACCCTCTACAAACTGAATCGATGGACATACCTCGAAAACTGGCCCCAATGAGACCCCCCCCCCCCCCCCCCCCCAATAGTAATGGAAGGTACGAGCATTAAAGAAGTCACTAAACACAAACACTTGGGTGTTATCTGAAACTCGCGATGTACGTGGGAACATCATATTGACCATATATGTGCAAAGCCCTGGTCACGTCTAGATCAAATTAGAAGGAATAAATTCTTATTAGATCATAAAACTAAAAAATATATTGCGCTTTCATTCGACATTTGCTCGAATATTCAGATACGGTTTGGGATAACTGCATTGCACTTGACTCGACGAGACTTGAAAACATCCAAATGGCTGCTGCACGTATTGTGACAGGTGTTACCCTCAGTGCCAGTCAAGATTTATTATATGTGGAAACTGGTTTGGTGTACCCTCAAATCAAGACGGGAGAAACATAAACTGATCCAGTACTTCAAAATGTTTCACAATTTGGTCCCCACTTATATATCGAACAGAATCCCTCCCCATATTTCAATCAAATCCACGATGTCCAAAGAGCAAACAATCGTCGCTTACCTTTTTGTCGACACAAAAGCTATCAAACATCGTTCATTCCCTCAAAAACAAAACTATGGCAAGAGCTACCTTCTCACATCAGGGACAACTCTTCCTTGGTAGAGTATAAAAAGTATCTTAATCGTCATGCTAATCGACCACCACAGTTTTTCGTTCATTCTTCCGCCCTTGAAGCACAAATATTTAATTGCAGGATGCGTCTGCTGTGTCGTAACTTGAAGGAACACCTCTACGATAATCATCTTGTTGATTCCCCGTACTGCTCGTGTGGAATGCGCGAAACCCCTGAACACTTTTTATTAAACTGCCTCATTTACGCTGAAATACGCAGAGCGACACTTGGCCAACTTCCGCACCCACTTGATTGTAATACATTGCTGTATGGTTCGGAATTGTATTGCGAAGCGGATAATAAAACTATTTTTGAAACTGTCCACGAATTTATTCTTGATTCTGCAAGATTCATCTGATCTCGCCCTTTTGGGCTCCTGGTGGTGGTGTTTGCTGTGCCGGTTCGGTGCCGGTGGTCTACGTCCCACATTCATTTATTGGTCGTCCCGATTAACGAAATTATAACGTATTATGTTCGTGTCCCATAAGAAAACAGTTTCTGGGATTAAAAGGGTTAACCCCGACGAGTATATTATTGGTTCAGAGCTGGACGAGCAATCTACTGGGACGTTTCCTACAACGCAGTACATCTCCATATTGCATGCGGGCACCGGGGACCAGGCAGACACAAACAGAAAAATCCAAAACACAATTATAATCTAGGACAAATTTTCGGGCTTCTTTTACTCTCTTCTTATCCTAAGTACTGTTACATGAAACTCAAAAGTTGAAATCTTCCTATGCATACGGTACGTGGGGAGTGGGATGTGGCGGTTCGCCCGCGGGGTGGAGTTATCACCCGAGATATCATTTTCAAATTGTGTACATATTGACAAAAAATACAGGCAATGCTGGAGCCAATGGACCACCGAGTTTAACTGGAGGGTCCACTAGTTCGAACTCTGCTTGTACTTGTTATGCTTGATAACATATTTGCAATTATTGTTTGGGTGGATTATCCACTACGCAGGTGATTTGATGGTGGTACACTCTACACGTACTGTGGCAGCACCGGACTGTTGATAAGTGTGGTGCTTAGGATGCCATACCTCTCTTCTCCGAGTTTCTTTGTTTTATTCTAGCGCCGACCCTCTACCTTTCACTTTTCGAAGCTGCAACACATGTTGTAGGCACCCAACCAGGCCCTACGTACCCGTCTCTCTCCTGGCGACCCACTGTGGAGTTTAGCATACAATCTTCACGTATACCCTTCAATACCTGGATACTACTACCGATACGTAAAGATAAATACCGAGCTGATGTGACCCGGTATAAGTTTTTCTCCTTATGGAACCTCAGAGGAATAGCACTTGGGGGCAAATCGACCCCAACTGCAATACCATAATATTGTAGTTGGCACCGTCATGCTACCCAGACTCAATTGAACAATAACTTGTAGTATTTTTCCGTCGGCTATACAATTAATATCCATGATAAATTGCATACCACGACGGTTCTGGAATTTTAAAAGGGGCCCTTGGTTGACGCCACTACTAATGCCGTTATAAATGCATAAAAGTATCTGACCAATACCGATAAACAATTATCGACGATTAGCCAATCACTTCTCATCCCTCCGGCCATATACACCCATAGAATCTGTTCTGGGCTTTTCTCGCTCGCCTGTCGAGGCCTCTTAAAGCTATAGCTCGCCAGCACTATCTCTTCCACATGTTCTAACGTCTTCACTCTGTTCAACTTGACAATCAGTGTAGCAATATTTGTTTCCAAAATAATGACTGCATACTGATATTATATCGAATAGAACACATTTGACATAGCAGAAGCTATGCATGGTAAATGTTTGGGTTAAACAAAAGGTCAGTCTTTTGCCAAGCAGGTTGAGATTGGATCGGCGAGGGTGGTGTGCTGGAGAGTTAATGCCTATCCAATTCCTCTTGCGTGGTGTCGTGAAGCTTCGGACATGATTGATATCGCAATATATCGGGCAATGATAGGCCTATTCAATCTCCATGTTCAGACACGTTGACGGCGACACTGCTGCTCTCGTACGTTATCCATTTGTATCCTCCTATATTTCATACAGCGCCTACTCAGAGTTAGTTTATCCAAAGCATTCAGTACTCTTCTGACATTTTATTTTCTAACAATAAACGACGAGCGTTCTCAAATATACACCCAAATTAAACACGAAATTCTTCGCGACAACTTACCACAATCCAACAATTTACTTACTCTTTCTAAATGTGATGAAAGCGTTGATAAACATATCTACTAAAAACTACAATACTAATTCGATCAAATTGCGCGTAGTTTATTCTATCAATAACTGTTATGCCCTGGATTAGGTTGCTCGTCATCGTGTCGAGAGATGTTCAACCTAATCCAGGGCCTGACTCGATCCTGGGGGTTAATTCGAGTCGCAACGGCGAAAGCAGAATAATGCACTTAATTGTTCAGAATATTTGCGGCAAGTTAGATGTACTTCAAAGTGAAATGCCCCTCCATGACACCTGTGTATTTACAGAGACGTGATTAAACAGTGACATTGACTCATCTCTTACCGAAATAGATGGCTTCCAAAAACATACCGTAAGGATAGAGGTGAACGAGGAGGGGGTGTAGCCATTTATGCTAACCATAGTTTGTGGTATACTCCAAGGGACGAGCTAGTGTGTCGTGACACACTAGCTCGTCCCTTGGAGTATACAACAAACTATGGTTAGCATAGTTGCATGGAGCATTTTACAGACCCTCCGAATGCTTCACAAGATATATGGGGAAACATTGAACTGTCAATTGATCAGTCTGTCAATACCCAAATACCCAATATTATTATTACAGGCGACTCCAATGAAGATCAGATGCGTTATAATAGACATCCCATTCACCACATTTCTCAGTCGTGCAACCTCAGTCAAGTAATCTCGTCACCAACGCACTTCACGGAAAACTCATCCTCACTACTATACCTATTTCTTGTAAGTAACCAATCAGTGATTAAAACTTTGGGAGTAAGCGATCCCTTTTTGCTGACTTAACTCGTTATCACTGTCCTGAATATCTCACCATTAACACGCGAGTTCCCCATCCCCAGACCAATTCATTCACCCGTCGTATTTGGCAGTACGATCAGGGTAACTATACAAACATGAGTAATGAGCTAAGTAAAGTTGACTGGAACCAAATGTGTAATACAACCCAAACAAGTCAGTTATGTAGTGAACTTGAAACGATTTTGAAAGCATTATCATGTGAATATATACCTAACAAAACTATCATATCCCAACATCATGAGCCTAATTGGATGAATGGGAAAATCAGACTGTTCATCAGACAACGTCGCCGCCTTCATCCGACAGATACGAAACGTAATAACCCACTTGCGTGGTCTGCATATCGTTTAAAACGAAATGAAGTTATCGATACGGTGAGGGGCACCAGAGAATACTCCCTGAAAATGCAAAATATATTAGGAAGCAAATATATCCCCAACCATTATGGTGGAAAACTCTTAACTAGGTGCTTAACTGCAACGTAAATCATCAGACGCCGGCCATATGTTACAACAATACTATCCTAACAGCAGATATCGACAAAGCAGGAGCTTTTAATAATTTGTTCTGCTCAATATCAAGAGTCAAAGATACCTCACATCATCTTCCAAATGTTCCATTAAATCCAAGTAAGCCAACGATAAATGCTATTGAAATCTCTCCTGATGACGTTTCCGATGCACTAAAGTCCCTGAAGGTAAATAAGGCCATGGGGCCTGACCAAATAAGTCCTTATGTATTAAAGTACTGCAATTCCTCGTTACAAGAACCAATGTCTATCATCTTCAATAAATACCTCAGTGAATCCTATTTTCCATTTGAATGTAAACGAACCAATGTTTCTCCGATCTTCAAATCTATGGATGAGAGTGCTATCTCAAACCATCGTCCGATCCGTATTCAGCTGTATCGGAAAACTTTTTTAAAAATGTATTTTCAGGAAAATATGCCTTCCTATAATCAAACAGTGTTTTATCGAAAGTCCAATCAGGTTTCATACCTAATGGTTCTATAGTATACCAGTTAACAGCAATCTACGATTCTATCTCTCGGGCACTAGATGAAAATAAAGAAATCAGATTTATCTTTGCCGATATCAGTAAGGCATTTGACAAAGTCTGGCACAAAGGGCTGTTGAATAAATTTGAATAGATATGCACCATTGGTCGTTTGCTTTCTTGATCAAGGAGAACAAAGAGTTGTAATCGGTTCAAAAAACTCAAAATGTAGATTTATATCAGGTGGTGTTCCTCAAGCTTCCATACTTGGTCCACTACTGTTCTTGATATACATTAACGACATCGTGGATTGACCTGAATGTGATATACGCCTGTTTGCAGACGATACCCCACTATCGATAATTGTAGAAGAGCCACCTGAGGCTGAAAGATTAATCTCATCCGACATAAGAGAAATTGAAAAGTGATCTCAGCAATGGCTAGTCAATTTTAATGCATCAAAAAACCTTAGAACTGACAGTATCTAGGAGAACTAGTCAATCATTGCACCCTTCCTTGGAAGTTTTCGGTGAAACTATTGAAAATGTTTCGTCCCATAAACATCTCGGTCTAACGTTTAACAGCTTGGCACTTGGAGCAATCATGTGGACTTAATCGTCAAAAAAGCTGGAATCGCCTATGTAGGCTCCGAAGGTTCAAATTTAAACTTGAGAGAAAGACTCTAGAAAAAATATACTTTTATTTCGTGAAACCAGTCTTAGAATTTGCGTCGCCAGTTTGGGACAGTTGTACTAACACGGAATCGGACGAGCTAGAGAAATTCAGGTCGAAGCTGCGAGACTTGTTACTGGAGCTACTAAGAGTGCGATCAGATCCAAATTATACATTGAGGCAAAAATCATTTATATCATCAACAGTAAAACTTTGGAATGATTTGTCATCTGCAACACGCGAAACAACATCGCCACGAGCTTTCAAAACTCTAATAAATAAAAGTAACAAGCCACTTAAATTTTATTATCACTGCTTCTCTAGAAGCAGTCAAATATACCATTGCACAATGCGTGCGATTAAATTGTAGTACTTTGAATGAATACCTCGCCAATAACTACTTATCTGATAATCCACTTTGCAGCTGTGGTTAAATCGAATCATCACAGCACTTATTGGAATGACCATTGTGTGATAGAGCTCACCAAGAAACAACTCCCAAATCAGTTAGCATCGAGTGTTCTCATGTTTGGACCGCCACACTTCACGCAACATGAAAACAAAAACACTTTTGGCACGGTTGAGCGTTTCATCATGAAGTCGAACCGTTTCAACTGTTAACTCTTAGGTCTTAAGATTGAGCTAGAGTTCCGTTCCGTCTAGATGTGGCAATGTTCACTTCACTATTTGGGTATTATGAACTGAGTAACTGAAACCTTTTTCATGGTATGTTATGCAGTAGATAAGCAGGGTAACCTGTTCAGGGAATTAACCGCCTAGCAATGACCGATCTTCCCGACTAATCGCGATGTGACTTCATAGTGACCGCCCTGTCGATCGAGTCTCAACCTGCCAGATCACTGGCATCATGACATTGACAAACTGACCCACTTTCCTCATTTACTTCACTCTCAATCTTTTTTCGTCATCTCTTTAACCAGTTTGAAAATACATGTACCTCTATTGTATCACTCTAAACCATACATTACTCTGTTGTAACTTCACACTTTTAGGAGACGACTCACATAAGCCTTAGGCCTGGTGTCGAATCCTGTTATTGCAGTTAACTATACAAAAGTGCAATACTTTCTATTGTCCATGTACATTTTATAAATTATATTTGTTCCATGTAACAACCAACCATTTTTCAATTTTTAAAAAAAATATTGTTTAAATCAAATGTTTGGGTTATAGAAGTCATTTAATTAACATATCGTGCCATCACACTTGTAAGTGTACCTTTAGTGGAAACGACCTTTATGAGCGTTCAGCTCACTGTCTAATCCACAAACATTTCAGTGTTGTATATATTTTCTCTGAAAATTGGAAATAAATATTGCTTAAACTAAATACCAACACGTTTGTTCCTGAAAAACAATAAACAGCTTTGGTGAATTCTGATTTCGTTTCGACAGAAATGTATAAATTATTACAGCTTAGATGTTTTGAAGATGTAGATATAGTTCCACTGTTAACCCTCTTATTGTTGCTTTTGTAAATCGGGAAAGCCACATTTGGTTTTAAATCTATTTATTTAAATTTAAATTTAAAATTAAATATGAAGACGCTTCGGTTGCTAGACATATGTTTTCTAGGGGCGAATATTTATTTCAATTTGATTTGACGTCTGCATATCATCATATTGAATTTTGTTCATCAGATAGGACATATTTCGGTGTTTAATGGGAGGTTAATGGTATTCGAAAGCATTATGTTTTTAATGTATTACCATTTGGAATTTCTACTGCTGGATATATTTTCTTAAGGGTTATAAGAGAAGTTGTGAAATTCTGGAGGGATAATAAGATAAGAATCATCATGTTTCTTCATGATGGATTGAGTGGAAATTCAAATTTTGATTCAACAGTAAATGACAGTAATAGGGTTCAAGCAGATTTGGGAAATTTGGGCTCTCTTGTAGCCCAAGCAGAATGCCAATGGGTATCTCACCAAAATATAGTTTGGTTGGGCTTAATATGGGACATCTCTAAAGGTATCATCCGAATGACCGACGAAATAATATGTAGATTGAAAACTTGTACTGAAAGACTACAATTGAGCAAACTCGGAGATAATTTGTACTTAGTTGTGGCCCGAGAGCTGGATGCTATTGCTGATCAAATTAATTCAATACAGATTGTCCACGGTGGTTTGGTTAGTTTAAACACCAGCTTAATATACAAATGCTCAGATGCCAGAACAATTTGGAAACATAGAGTTTTCGTAAATTGTGATGCTATTTCAGAGCTGAAGGTTTGGAGAGATGCTTGCACTGATCTGAATTTGAAAGGTGTTGATATGTCGGTTTCGCGTGCTTCCGACGCATATGATTTTCATATGTGGACAGCGGTTGGATCCAAGACTGGATATGGTGGATACAAATCCCCGCGAGAGGGATCCCTTATTAAAGGAAAAGTTGTTGAAAATTTGGGTTTGCAAACCCTGGTTTCCTGCACAGCTGATTCGCAGGTGGTAAGTACAAAAGCCTTGAGTGCTGACAGTGTATTTTGGGAGCTGGACTGTTCAAGAGTGTGGCTTGAGTTCCACATGGAGAGAGCTAGATGCTGTTCAAAAGTATTGTTCAACTCGTTGTACGTATGCAGTGGTGAAAATGTCAAGTTATCGACAGATAATAAAAATGTTCCTAGAATACATGAGGGGAAGCAGTAAGTACCGTTTGCAGAAAACAGTCTTAAAGATTCATATGCATTTATTTATTTATTGGGGTTTAAACGACACTTTCGACAGCCAGGGTCACCTCGTGTCGGACACTTTTGCGGGTGGGGGAAGCAGGAGTACCCAGAGTGAACCATCGAGCAACGGCAAGCAACTGTCAATCTCCCAACATACTAACTCCACACAAGCAGGGTAAGCATTAGTTGAAGACAAGTGCACCTTCGATGTGCAGTGCCTTAGTACACAACGCCACCGTGCCCCCGCGTGGGCAATGGGGGTGAAGCGTCTTGCCCGTGGACACAACGCAGTTGCAGCAGGTACGATTCGAACTGAGGACCTATCGGCTTGCAGCCTGCATCTCTACCTAGTGAGTCACCGCCCCCTCCCCCTCCTCCCCCTCCCCTCCCCCTCAAAGATTCATAATGTATGTACAGATAATAATATCACAATGCATGCAGAGTGGATCCCAAGGCAGTTCAATTTTAAGGCTGATCGGCTCAGCAGGCAAAAATAATGCAACCATTGAGGTACACCATTTTTTATTTTTACAGAAATTGACGTTGTTTGGGGTCCACATTCTACTACATAGTTTGCTACTGATTATAATACTAAATGCAAAATGTTTGATTCAAGGTTTCCGGGTCCTGACACTAAAGGCGTCGATTCTTTTAGTTGCCATTGGAAAGATGAATATAACTGATTAGTTCCTTCTCCATGCCTTGTTGTCAAAACAATAAGAGCATTGGAAAAAGATAAAGCAATAGGCTCTCTTATAGTACCTTCATGGAAATTGGCGCCATATTGGTTGGTGTTGTATACTATAGTTGATGTTTTGGCAAATTTTGTTATGGAGGTCTGTAGTCTTCTTCAACACAATTTGATCGTTAAAGCAAAGGGTCGGAATGGTACTTTTGGAGACAAAGATTTATCATTTAAAATGAAAGCACTCAAAGTTAGATTTTGAAACATTCTGATGCAGGTCAAGTTCCAAGTAAGTGTTCGCCGTTAAGCTGATAAAGTTGTCTTTGCTATCACGTATTGTTTATTTTCCAAGTTTGAAAATGCAATCATTTTAAATAACAGTTTAGAGGCTTTCACTGCTAGCCAAAAAAAAATGACAGCTTATTTACTTGATTCAACAAGTGACTCTACTGTAAAAACTTACAGTTAGAACTAGAAGTCCTGTCACGAAATGCGCACAAATAGCACGTCGACCTGCGTGTTAATCTACGCGTTAGGACCATAGTAAGGCGATCAAATCCTGTACATATGGCCTGTGCACAAGCAATGTGTCAGCCAATGGACCTCCGGGTAACCCGGAGGTCCACTGGCAGAAATATTGCCTGCGTTTGCTATGAGTAACCAAGAGAAACTGCCATGCTTTGGATGCCATCCGATATGGCAACTGCGCGCAATTCCAACGCGCAATTAAGCCTAGATAAGCGCACAGTTCGTGACAGGACTTGTAGTTTTAACTGGACTATCAAGCTTTCAAAAGGTGGGAACAGTTTATTTTTTTGAAGGGTTTCATTGCTCTGCCGGCACTGCCGACTCATATTGCATTATATGTTACCTGCTTACTATACACATGAAACTTAATTAAGCACACCTTGTTTTTTTTCGCTGTGGTGTTAATAGAAACTATCATCACTTTCGTGCTATCTTTCAGATGCTATCTTTCAGATGGCCAAAGGTGATTGTTTGCGGAAAGAATGGTCTATTGACAAATGAAAGACAACAAATTGATGAAAATACGCAGTATTTTAATGTCGCTGATTACACATATCTGGCAGTGTTGTAGTATCGTTGTTCTGAAGGAATGCGCTCACAGCATGGGAACGATGCGGCCTTGTATTGTCGTCTCTGAATACTGGGCGAGTATCGAACGAGTGGTTGTCAAAATGGGGCACGACAACCGGATGGAAAGGCATCCCCAGATCATTTCTGATCCTCCACCATAAGGACTGCAGGTCTGATGTTCCTGGGCACGTAAGCAGTATTTCTATGCCTCCACACTCTCATACGAACATCTGTGACGTGAAGCAGGAACCTACTCTCGTCTGACCAATGATCTCTCCTTCACGTCCTGAGATTCCAATGCTGTCGTGCCATGCACCACTCCAAACATCGCCTTGGATGCTGATCGGACAGAGCTGGACGCTTGATGACCATTCTAGACCTCATGCCCAGTGCTTTGAGACGGTTTCAGGCAGTTCACTTGCACAAACGCCTGTTGGGGACCCACAGGCGTTTCAAAACCTCACTTGAAGTAAAAGGTTCACGCCTAACGAGGCATGCCAGGCCAGACTCTGAACTTCCCGATGAGAGGTATTTTGACAGTCTCCTCCTTGCCATGTCAACATTTATTGATAAAAGAAGTGACAAATCTTCTTGTGTTATATCGAGATATTGCATGTGGATGATAGTGTTTTTTTTGTGTCATACACGAGAAGAATGCTTCACATGGAGGAGGGGATGTGTTTTGGGTACGCTTTCAACCAGAAACATCATGTTTGACTGGAGGAAATGTACTGGAAGGTATAGCAGTCATTAACACATGATAATCAGTAACAGTAACTTCATTGTCATGAAACAGTTCATGGGGTGCTTAATTAATTTCCAGGTTCATAGAACAACAGACGTCTGTTAATTCTGTGAAGGTTTCTGTGTGTTCCATAAAATGGGCTCGTGAACTGAATAATCTACCTGATCCTACGAACGATTCTCATGTTTCTGATCCCCAAAAGACTGCGAAACGTGTCCAAACTCGTCAATAGGAAAGCTTGATTTGTTGATTGCATTATGTGAAAAATATCCCGAATCTACAGTCCTTCTGATTTCGAGAGATATAATTATGCTTCTGATAGCATTCGCAGGTTTCCTCACATTTGATGAACTGGTGTCTTTGCAATACAGTGATATCTCAGTCAGAGAAGACTACTTGATTTTGTATATCAGAAAAAGTAAATGTGATCAGTTTCGACAGGGCAACGAGGTTCTCATTTCTTAGGGACGTTAGCATGTCCACTTATTATGTTAAGAGAAACATAGCCGCAGCTCAAATTAATATTGATAGCACTGATTTTTTTTTATTTAGACAAGTTGTTAGAACGGAGGCATGGTTAAATTGATTTATACCATGATTACCTATTCTACTATAATGAAAAGCCTATGACATAAATTTTAGCTTTACACACCAACCGTGATGAACACGCCAGCAATGGGATTTGAGTAGTAAAAATTTACACCTACAGTAGAACTCCATCCCCGTTGACCTTTGGTGACGTCGACCTGAATGCAAACTTGCCTAAATTTATCGCACGTCGCCTCTCGAAGAGTGAAATGGAAGTGGCAATTATTTATTACGTTTTTAAATGAGTTTACCTCATAAGATGTCAAAAATTAACAAACATGCATTCTCTCATGTTAATAAAGGATGCATAACTCGAAATAATATGTTATTATGTTATAAAACGAAAAAGGCTCAGTTTCTTTTTTTCATTTCGTTTCGGCGATAAAATTGACAGCGGAAGTACCGCCCGCCGATGCTCGTGTTAACAAAAACAGATTCGCTCATATGTACGTCTGGTACTCAGTAAAATCGAGAAAAAAAGATAGCGACTCTTAATAATCTGTCGATCATGGTATAAATAAAATATACCCAAAGTTGCTTGGTGTACCAAATGTTCACCACTCGTGGTGAAGTGGTGTTAACCGCGCACCAAAGGCTTGCGGTTAACACCACTTCACCACGAGTGGTGAACATTTGGTATACCGAGCTACTATGGGTATATTCTATATATACAAGAACAAACGTCTCATTTATACCACTGCTAGAGAGAGAGTAGTGAATCAATTGAAAATAGGTGAAAATGTAGAGCTAGGATTACATTCATGACGTTCATGTGAAGCAACTGCAGCGGCTAATACTGAGTGAATGAGCGTTGTTGGATACGTCGTGGTAGATGGCGTTCTAACAGCAGTAAAGACAGAAAGATAGATTCATTGCATAAAAAGATTGTGCCTCAAAATCTCAGCTTGGAAACAAATTAATCCATTTACTTTAATCATGAATTCTAGTTTCCTCAAAGATTTAGATTTTTATATGAATTTTTTTGTTAAACTGTATTTATTTCCAAAGTGTGAAAAAAAAACATTTTAAAATCATACAACTCATGAGGAAATGGATTTAGCAACGAATTGTTTGAACACCATATTACCTTCATCATGGCCCATTCAGAAATTGGAAGAGTCCATATCCATTATTTGGATGTAGAGCAATTAATATTCAGGCTGCACGTTGAAAATATTAATTGTTCTACCACGCACGTTCGTTTAGTCGCCATCATACTTAATGAAATTATGACGTATCGTGTTCCTGGACTAGAAAAGCGGCCACTCGTGTTGAAAGAGTTAAGACTATTATTTATAGCAGAAAACATTTGTCTTCAAGCTGTATTAACCCTTTACCCAACGTAACGGCCAAAACCGGCCAGCGCTATTCGCCAATTAATTTTCATTATTTTTTTCATTTTTTGTCTCAAAAACATAGGTTATGACCCCTCGTTGGAACGAGCTCGTCGAGCTCGTTCCAACGAGGGGTCATAACCTATGTTTTTGAGACAAAAAATGAAAAAAATTAGTTATTCAAGAATTATTTTTGCAAGTGTCGTCTGCTTTTCACGTTAGGTAAAGGGTTAAACGTTTCGTTCATTTTGTCGATCACTGGAACCCATGAGAAAAATCGGGATTTGTTAGCAAATTAAAAATAGTTTAATGGAAGAGCTAATAGTTTTAGTTTTTCAGATTTGGCACATGAGATATTTTGAAGAAGGCGTGTATTTTCAATTCTAGTCTTCGCCATAGCTTAGACCAGTCTACTTTAAATTTGTTTTCACGGTCTAGGTGAAAAGGCTTCTTTTTCACTTCAATTATTTTCTTCAAGTTATAAATCCAGAAACTTCCATGAGACGTACTTCGCAGTTGCTAAAGGACACAGGTTTCTAGAGTTTTTCCTTTAAAATAACATAGGTTTTTTATCTCTATTTTTTCTGGGCGGCATGTTATGCCAAGGATGGGCATACATGCACCACAGTACTGTATATTTCGAGTGTTTATGTACATAGTTTTATTTTGAATATAAAACGGATTTTGTATAAATAAACGCCTGTCGAGTAGTCCAAGCTGCTCGGTCGGCTAGTTGGCTAACATAGAGTGGTTATTCATATGTTGCGTAGTCTGACAAGAGACCTTTGTAGGTTTCTCATTAGATTTGATTATTATAAGACTTTTATAGATTACAGACGCGTCTGCTGTACAATAGTCGGGTGTAGGATATTATCAGCTCATGAGAGTAAGCTTGTCTTAGGGCAGTATCAAACTGACATGAGCTCTAGAGTGGTAGATAGAAATCTTGCTGTAGTATTTTTGGTCAGAAATTCGATAAAAGTGATAAGGATTAAGTATGATGTACTCTCATTCATTTTCAGGGTCTAATTACGCTGGAGTGCTAGCATATTTACAAATCAGTGATGGACATACTCGATTCTGCGGAGTCTTACGAAGTTCGCATAGTGGATCAAACTCGCGAGAAGAGGTACAGCTCTTCTAAACTAAATTAGGTGTTGAAGTGAGATGATAGGGTCATGATAGAATTAATAGACAATTTCTATTGCTGAATTGGACTCAGATTTTATTAACAGATTTATTAGAAGCTAAATTACATGGAATTGCATTAACTGGCGATCAGCGTACAGAAGTGCTTTGAGTTCCCACACAGGAGTGGACGCCAGGTGTTCTGTTGACAATATTAGGGATAACTTTGCAGGCCAATATTGTCAACAAACAATAATATCGTATGTCTGTTGATGGAAAGTATAACACTATTCTGCAGAATGTTCTGGGATGTTATTGTTCGATCTATCACTAAATCATAACATGCACCTGGGGAACATCACCAGGTATCACCTGATGCTGAGTTGCAAATTGTGCATCCACCGGGACATTTTGCCTGTTAGCAGGCACTTGGCAGAATACCAATTGGATGTAAAGACTCCATGGACTGCATGCAGACTGACCGGCAATCTGCATGGCAATACAAGTGTCCAACAATGGCGACTGTCATGTCAGGGGACTTTCCCTAAATTTTCCGCTGACTGGTAGTCACGTGATTAGGTGTTGTATCAGAAAATTGGTGAATGTCTGAGTGTTGTTGCTGTGTTGTCTCCTGGCTCATCACACGCACAATACCTTGCGGGAAGACCTTAGATGGATGCTGCCATAGATGTTGAGGTATGAACTTTATGTTTTATTGCTCATTTTAATGTAAAGTTACCAGGAGATAATGATGGTTTGTCACGAGTTTATATATTAAAATTATAGATAATAGATTGAACAGTTTGTTACATTAAATCATTTCGATGAACAAGATGTGTGAAATTACGGAAAACTGAGCACTATCTGGAAGCTGTGTCCAAGGTTCGTCTGTATTTATTATTTATTTATTTATTGGTGTTTAAGGTAAGTTTCGACTGCAAGAGAAAGCTAAACTGACATGGGCTGGTGGAACTTCGCAGTTACATCAGTTACACAACAACTAGTCCAAGCCTACGATTGCAGATCTATAGGCAAACATCGCTACAGACATCCTTTTAATGATGTCTGCAGAGTTTTGTAAAGCTCAGTACCCATAACCCTGTACCAGTGATGAATGACTGATCGGAGCTCTCGCCAAAAGCTAGCGGAAGTAACAACAGTACAGAGCATAAAAATAGTGTGCAGTGTAGGAGCAAAAACACATTTTGTGCTCAGTGGCAGAAAATCTCAAACAAACCCGTGTTCCAGGAAGACAAAACGTGCACAGTGGTGGAGCAAACGTGTGAATCGGTAAAAAAATCAGTGAATTGGTGCAAACAATCAACAAAAACTGTAAGTGCCACATTTGATTATTTCATAAAATATCAGCAGAAAAATGACTGCCCAATTAACTCAAGCCCACGTAGAAGCTGCAATTCAACAAAAAGCTGAACAATGAGCTGATGCCATCTCAAGTTGGCGACTTTAAGAAATGCAACAGCAGTTTGAATGTGGGTGAGGATGGTAAAAGTGAGATCTGTGAGGTGGAAGAATCCGGTACAGCTGTGAAAGCTATTACAAAATTGCACAGGTCAGTTTTAAGAGGGAACAACAATTTGGAAACAACAGCTCACGCAACTCAAACTCAAGTGCTTCACTCCCACATCAAAAGACAGTAAAACAAAGATAGTTCCAAGTAAAACAAAGATAATTTCAAGTTGTGAACCAATTGGTAACCCTAAACCTAGCTGTAATGAAACACCAAAACCTGTTCTAGAGCCAACTGGTAGAACAAGCAAAAATTCAGCTGAAATTAATCCATATTTTGGCAAACCAATGTGTGAAAAATGTGGAAGTTCAGACCACTATACTCAATGCTGTAAGGGCATTAAACAGTGTGACAGATGCCTAGAGAGGGGGGCATTTTACAAAAGATTGCACCCGAAGTTTACCAAAGATGTAATTTACTAAACTAGAACTTGAAATATGGAAAAAAATGGTTTTAGATATGAAAGAAATCCCAGAAATCATTCATTAAATCGGGAAACACATTTATTCAATACAGTGAAACTCAAAACAAGAAAATTGTAGAAAAACATAAACTAGTGAAACAATCAAAACCCCAGAGGAATAACCCAGGAAATCAGAAATCAAAACAGGAAGTAACAGATCAAAAGGGGGCATGGTGGCTCAGTAGGTAGAGGTGCAGGCAGCAAGCCGAGAGGTCCTCGGTTTGAATCCCACCTGCGGCAACTGCATTGTGTCCTTGGGCAAGGCACTTAACCCTAATTGTCCACATGGGAGCACGATGACGCCATGTACTGCACGTCGATGGTACGCATGTCTTCAACCAATCTAACCCTGCCTGTGCTGCAGTGCGGAGTTACAATGTTGGGGAGCTGGCAGCTGCTCATCATTGCTCGGTGGTTCTCTCCGGGTACTCCAGCTTCCTCCACCCGTAAAACTGTCACGGTCATGATTAGCCATTGTGCATAAGTATATGACCTTAAACACCAATAAATAATAATAACTGATCAAAAGAAATTGAAAATGAGAAAGGAAGTATCCCAGAAACTGAAACAGAAAGTAATTGGGGAAAATAGCAGTAAACAGGAATTGAAACCAAAACAACTTCCCGTAGGAACAGGAAGTCAACCTAAACAACTTCCTGTGATGACAGGAAGTCAGAATAAACACCCAAAACAGCCTTCTTCAAAAATTGTAACTGTTAATTATGGTCCTGCATCACTGGATAGTGTAATGATTAATGTAGGGAAGCAACAAGTGAGAGCTTTATTATATTCTGGAGCTCCAACTTCTTGCATTAGTACAAAATTTTGGAAAAATCTGTGGCTATTGCGGGATAAAAATACTTTACCTCGAATTGTGGGGGTAACCAGAAATGATGTTAGATCCAGGGGTCTAGTGAGACTTTACTTTCCAATTAATGGAAGTTCTCAGGTGCATGAGTTCTTAGTCTTAGATGCACTTATGTGAAGTGTTTTACTTGGTTTGTATTGGATCAATGATAATGGAGTAAATATTTACTTTGAACTTTGAAAATTAAAATTACAGGGGCAGCTTATACCTATTGTGAAAGACTTACATGTTAGTTGTTTGACTGGACTGGTGAATCAAATTGAACTTAAACCTCAGAGCACTTGTGTTTGTACAGCCAAGGCCATAGCTGCCCGATAAACTTTTGACATTTTAGAGCATCATGGTTTAAAGCAAGGGTATATAACAGAGCAACCAGGTTTACTTGTTAGGAATAATGTAGTGAGTAACAATGATGGACATATTCCTGTGATGTTAGTGAATAGCACTAATAAACATTATGCATTAAAGAGAGGCTGTATTGTTGGAAAATTAGAACCTGTAGCACAGGGTTAAAACTTCATTGAGATGAAACAAATTTTGAAAAACTCTGATGAGCCTAAACAGAAAGTGCAACTTAGTGGCAAGATACTCAAGTAACAGCTGATAAAAGGGACATAACTATGAAATTAATTAATGATGATAGAGACTTGTTTGCACAGACTGACAAAGAGTTAACCCAAACAGACTCAGTCACCATGAAGATTGATACAGGTGATGCCAAGACAATGAAGAGTCGACCTTATATGGTATCACTTACAAAAAGAAAAAAATATGGATGATGCAATCCAAGAAGTGCTTGAAGCAGGAATTATTCACTGCTCAAATAGTGTATGGAGCTTTCCTTGTCTCTTAGTGGACAAGAAAGATGGCTCTAAGAATTTTTGCGAGGATTTCTGCAAGCTTAATCAGGTCAATAAAGTGACCAGCTGGCCACTCCCATTGATTGGTGATATTTTTACCCTACTTAATGCATGTAAATACTTTACAACTCTTGATATGAAGTCAGGTTATTGGCAAGTCAATATGGATGAAGCTAGTAGACCTAAAACACTATTCACGTGTCATAAAGGGTTATATGATTTCAATGTCCTGACATTTGCCATTGTCAATGCACCCTCAGAATATCAACATCTGATGACCATAGCCCTGCAAGAATGAGAGGACTTTTCACTTGCCTATTTAGATGATGGTTTGATTTTTAGTAAAGATGTAAAGTCACATATTGAACATATTTGGCAAGCATTTAAATGACTGAGGCAACAACAGTTGAAATTGAATGTTAAAAAGTGTACATTCATTCAAAGTGAAACAGCTTATCTTGGTTTTGTAATTAGTCAATATGTATCAAACCTGAACCCACAAAGGTCGGGATCATAAAAAAATTGGTACCACCAACAAAACAATGACTAAAGTTAGAAGTTTTATGGGAATGGTGTCGTATTATAGGACATTCATACCAAACTTAGTGAAATTGCACAGCCATTGATAGGACTTACAAAAAAGCATGCTAGATTTCATTGAAAAGAGGCTCATCAAAAATCATTTGAATACTTGAAGGAAAGTTTAACTCAAGTAGCTGATCTCTCATACCCCAACCCATTCATATGTGGGAGCAGTGTAAAACCAACCTTGTGAAGATGAGACAGGGCAAATTCTAGGTGTACCTAACAAAAGAACAATTGTATATCTGTCACACAAATTAGGTGACTCTCAACAGAAATGGTCAACTTTTGAAAAGGAAGTTTTTGCCATATCTTATGCTTTGGATAAGTTTGACAGTTATCTGCATGGAGCCGAGTTCGTTATTAAGACAGACCATGCTCCATTACAATATTTGTTGAAGGACCATAAAACAATGCAAAGGTTCAAAGATGGGCATTGAAAATAGCTAGTTATAATTGAAAAATTGAATATTTACCTGGAAAACAAAATACCTGTGCTGACTTGCTTTCGAGATTACCTAAAGGTATTGCACATCCAGATTATTGTGGACAATGTGGAAACTGATAAAACATTAAGAGTGCGAGAAATAAACAGTGTTAAAATAAACCCTATGTAAATATTGCACATGTAAATATTGAGCAACAAGGGTCATCTACAAGAAGAAATTATAAAGACTTAGATATGAGAAAGGACCAAGAGAAAGATGGGAAATTGATGGCGATTCAGAAGAAATACTTGAGTGGTAATGCCCCCAGCCAAAATAAGTAGTAGGTGATTAATGATAAGAGGGATATTATACATTATTAGTGCTACAGATGATAACCCAAGGGTGAGTTATGCATACCAGAACAATTGCAGTGTGACATACTTAGACAATGCCATGACGACTTGTGACATTTCGGAATAGATAAAATGTACTGGAACATCAGTAGAAAGTATTATTGGCCTGACCTGTATACAAATATCTACCATTATGTAGAAAAATGTTTTACCTGTAGGGCAAGAAATAACAAAAAAGGTTACTTTACCTATGCAAGAAGCAGATAGACCACCATATCCATTCGCAAAGATTGCTTTAGATATGAGTGGACCTTTTCCAACCACTCTGTCTGGGAATAAGTACATAGTTACTTTTATTGATTTATATTCTGGCTGGCCTGAAGCATTCCCAGTACTGATAAAAGGTAGAAACAGTTGCAAATTTGTTAATTGATCATTTTTTTCTGAGATGTGAATGCCCACTTGAACTGTCGACTGACAACGGTTCTGAAAATTGTAATGAGATCATGAAATATTTGAATGATCATTTGAAAATACATCATGTAATGACGTCTTACTGTCACCCTCCTTCAAATGGCAAAGTCCAAAGATTTCACAGAACTTTGAATGATGTTCTGGCCAAGATGTCTGATAAAGTTGGAGACATGAAATTTATTTCTAAATCAGTCACTGGCAGCTATTAGGTTTAATTGAAGTGAGTCCTCGGGGTTCTTGCCACATTACCTTTTATATGCCAGGGATGTGGTTTTACAGCCTAGAGCAAAATATGTGGGGGAGGAACCCCACATGATAGCTTTACAAGAACAACATAAAGCATTTGTGCAACAACAAGCTAATCAGAAGAAAAGAGTTGACAAACAAAAGTGTCTAGGGGATGCCAAAGCCAAACAAATTCAATTTATCACTGGAGATCCAGTCATGTACATAGATGGGAGGAATAAAGGTAAATTGGAACAAAAATGGGAATACCCATTCAGAGTTATTGAGAAAACTGGACCTGTGAGTTATCAAACCAGAGATCAATTGGCAGGGAGAATTATTAAAATGCCATACAGACAATTTAAGTTTAGCTCCCCTGCAGTGGGAAATACCCGACCCAGTTAGGGCAAAATGAAGACAAAGATTTGTAACAGCCCAAGCAGATAGAGAAAGTGAAACAGCAGTGAAGATGAGGGTATTCCTATGGAAGAGTTATGGCCAAGTCTACGATGCTTCCATGACAATAAAAAGACTGCCCAAGATGATACATCAGTGGAAGAGCCAATGGAAGTAGATGTGTTGAAAGTAGAGTCAAAGTCAGAAGAATCAAAATGTGACTCAGATTGTTTCTCTGACTGTAGAATTAATAAAAAAAACAAACATAAAACACCAACAACTCATGTACAATCTGCTGTACAACCTACAAATGGATCAAAAATAGGAATAGAAAATCTTGTCGATAAGATTAGGGTCTCCCTTCATGATATGAGTGGCATGAAGTTCAAAGAATAGATTATAAACCCTGGAGTACCCAGAAGTAAACATAAAGATGACATGATTTAATATGCTATAGGATTATGGAGGAGGATAAGATGTGTGTCATGAGAGACAAAATTATACTAACTTATAGTTTGCTAGAAAATGTGACATGGAAGAGTTGTTTGCTGACCTGTTTAACCAACTTGGTGGTTCTTCTATGTTAGAAAATAGAAATTTTTTTCTTGCGTTTTACTGACCGGTCATGACATGAAAGAGTATATTTGGAACTCTCAGTATTGAGAATCACTTGTGATGCTAAGCCATGCCTTCTTTCTCATTGTAGGAGCAAGATGTTAAACTGGTACTTACTTGGAAGTCTGTTGATAATAACAGTTAGTGGTAGTACAATAATCTGAAACAATGTCATCTTTACAAAAGTAAAAGAAATTTATATGGTTAACAGTGACTGGACAATCAGGTATGTAGCATAAATGGCGCTAAATGGTGCCATTCATTCATTATATGCAAAGGTTTGATATAAATGGATGATTGGTGAATCACTTTTACCAAGATATTAATGAAGGCGTCTTGAAAATATTTGAAGAAAACAATACTGGAAACAGTACCTTTAATCTTGCATTACATTCGATCACAGTGGATTTATACCAGGAGGTCAGGTTTATAAATGACCATTTTGAATGAGTAAAAGGGAACCTGGATGATTATCACAAGCTAAAAGGGCATACACACTCATCTTGAAATAAGCGAGGTTCAGAAAATTTTACAGGTGAAGGGTTAAGTTTCTTATTTGGAACAGTCCTTTCTTATTTGGAACAGGCACTGAATATGATTTAAAGGGGATGCAAGAAAACTTAAGCTGATTGTGACTGAATCAAGCAATGATGCGACACGTTCAAAAACAAAGTTTGAGTTCAATTAAATTAACATATCATGCCATACAGGAGAATCAAGAATTTATGGTAAATTTATCGTTAGTAGTATCTCTTTTGTTCATTCCATCAGCTTGAAACAGTGCTGAATCAAGTTGAATTAATGATATTAACAGCAGAAACGTATATGGATGATCTGCATGAGCACATGGATGTGCTTGCAGATGAGAAATTATCACCGAGAGTCGTCAGTCCTACTTTGTTAACTTTGGTATTAACGAGTATTCAAGACATGTTTGATGACCATACCCAGAATTGTTGAAAATTCAAAAAGAATTATGACAATGCTATCATTTGTTGACAACTGTGACTGTTTTTGTTGATGATAAGTTAGTTATTCTAGTAAAAATCCTGTTGATTAATACAAATTTTTAATTTGAGATTTTTAGGGTGCAAGCTTTGCCCATCCCATTCGTAAATGTAAGCCAGAAAGCATCAAAAACTGTCAACAAATTATTAGCTATATATTGCTTAGAAGCTAACACATTAATTGTGGATAAACAAAGAATGTGATATATACTGGAATTAGGTCATGATAAATGTGTAGATGATGAGAAATTATTCTGTCCTTTTGTGGGAGCAGTAAGAATGACAAATACCACCTCTAGTTGCGTATTAACATTGTTTACAACTGTTGTAAAATTGAATATTGACTAACATTTTGCAACACGTATTGAATAACGACTTTGTGGTATATCACTACTGATTTTCCATTGCAGTTTTCAATCATGTGTCCAAGAATCCTAAACCATGCCGAATCATGCCACCAAGTGGTATACTAGAACTGAACCCTTTGTGTATTGCAACTAGTGGTCAACTGTTACTAAATAGTTATTTTCATTGCCGAGATAGCATTACCTATCGTTTAGTGTCTAAGACGGTTTTGTCCAATTTCTCATTGACTCAACATCAAATATGGCAACATGCATTCATCAAAGTAAACATAAATTTTGCAATTCCAAAGCCATTGCAACACCTAGAAGAATTAAGAATGAATGATCTATTACAGGAATTCGATAAAATGCAGTTGGCCTGGGTAAAACCATTTGAGGTACCAAAATGGGCATATTTTGTTGAATTTGTATTAATTAAACTGCAAATTTACCTACTTATATGATGTATTAGAGCACAAGGCCACATCAAGTTATGCAACGTAATCTTAAGATATAAAAATAAAAGGAATTATTAAACTAATTTTTCTGCTGATGTATGTGGAATGTCTAATGTTGCATTTAACGCTGCTGAGAAGAACAATCCTATATATACTACTGTGGGGCAACCTACAAACAGTTCATTGCCAACAGCACCATCTTCTGGTGAAAAAGTAACAATTATGTGACAATTAACCAAAGACTGAATGACAAAGGAGAGACAGGACAAACCTACAATGTTTTCATCTCCACCTCGATTGTATCCATCAGTAATCTATGATGCAAACCCTGGAGAAGTGCTTGCAAACTTGATAGCTCGAGAATCCAATATTCTAACAAATATTGACTTACAATAATAACAACTTAACGTTGAACAATATTACTTGTGTCTTCAGTTGTTGTACAATGAGTGACTCAAGTAGAAGTGAAACAGTAGATAGTGATGAAAATGAAGCAGTTGGAGCCGAACATCATTGTAGGGGTCAAACCGACGAGGAGGAGGAACATCTATAGAATGATTGGGAAGAATTTCTCAAAATCCCTTTTTGGATATTATGTACCCATTACCTTGGGAATATGCCACTTATCAATATATGCACTGTGGTGTGCCTCCACCTGCAGTTTGTCCACAAACTAGTAGAACACCCTCAATTATAAAGAGTGTTGTTCAACCAAATACCTATGACCTGGGATATTTCAAGACTCGTCGTACTTTAAGGTCCACAGACAGGTTCGGATGTGTATACTATGATTTTCATAATATTTTCGCCACTGTTGAACTTGAAAGAGAAATAGTTTATTGGTATGATTGTGCTTGTCCATTTTGTTTAAATGTCGTTCTCGAGTTTTACTTATTTTAAATTGTCCTGATTTGGTGCACGCAGAAGTGGGAATTGACATGGCGAGACATTATTATAGCCACCGAGTAGTAGTAATTCACTTAACTAGAAACATGCGATCTGGAAGAAGACACATTGTAAGAACCAACCCATGGGGAAGGTTCCTTGATTAAAGAGTTCAAACAGATGGAAATCGCAGACATAACCAGTTATGCGTTGTTTATAGAGTTACTCATCCTGACTATGATGGTTGTACTTTTAATTTTAGGATGGGAGCCAACACCATCTATTGTACTTATCGGATGCCATCTCAGGAAAGGGAGTTGTAAATACTGAACCCTTAAGAGACAGAACCCTGTTATTTCCTGCGACCATGTTGTAAGGATTGAATTAAGTGACACTGACAAATATCTTATTTGGTTATATACAATTTGTTTATTGTATTTTATTGTATTTCTTCATTTTATAAGTCCGTAAATATGGCAGAGACAGGGAATAGTGACTCTGAGAATCGTGCACTGAGTACATTAAGAGTTATCAGTGAAAGTCAACAAATAAATCCCAATCATCTAATGGCTCTCCCGTCAGTTGACAAGAGCACAAATCAAAACAGTATTAGGTCAAAAGCATTGTGATGCAACGGCCTATTCCCAACAGATAGTTTATGCCTGTCGACGTCTTGTACATGGTGAAGACATACCTGAACGTGTAAAATGGCCAATGGAACATAGAGTCTACCGTGTATATTTCCCTTTGAGAAATAAAAGTATTCCTTATGAAGAAATTAAATTCTTACTATTACATTATGATGAATATTATAGTGAAAGATTCTTCTTGCCCACCTTACGCACTTCAGTTGTACATCACCGGAAGGTAGAAGGTTCTTCTTCTTCTGAAAATGAACTGATATTTACACTACTTTATAGTTGACAACACACGGATTGGGATGGGAGAATTTACCAGTCCTAGTTTCAGATTACAATTGCAACCTGGAGTGGATAACTGGTGAGCCCACAGATATTTTAGTAAGTGGGGAAGTCCCTTAGATGAGGAGGACACTCAATAAAATCGCCATTAGTAATATTTTTCTCTCGGTATTCTTCCACCATCTATACCATTATTACTGGAAGACTGTGAGTAAAAACCATTCGAAATAGGGGCATGTACAGTTGTCTTTTAGGATAAATAATTGATGACAAATTCCTCTGAATTCTTATTTTGTGAAAGGTGGAAGAATAATTATAATAATCCAAAAGGCAGGGGATCCTGCAGGGTTTAGATAAGTACTCAAAGAAACCCTACATAAGACAACCCTAAAAGTAGTATGTGTGTGGCTTGACTGTCAAGGAAGGTACTTGGATTTCATATACCCACGAGAGGGTAGGCAAAGAAGAAAGGTGCACTGGTATATAAATTTAAATAGTTATTATAATTAAAAACTTACAGGCATTTCTATATTTAGAGTTTATTAATGGATTTACTGAATAAGATACAAAATGGCACTTGTACGGATCCCTGAGTGGAGAACTTTTGATGAGGAACAATATAATTACTTTGGCTAGAAAAAATATGTCCTAAAAGGAAAAATAAATGCATCAGAATTACTATGGACACGTCATATACAACAATGGTTAGTTCGGTTTTGGGATGAGATATACTTCGAGGAGGCAAGTATTACCACTGTAGTACGAAGGTATGAGGTATATCTTAGATATTTGGTTAATAAAGATGATAAATATGAATTTCCCCACTTGCATGTTACAGGGTCTGCAGAATCTGAAGTGTCCGGATGCCTTGCAACAGATTCTGAGAATCTGTGGGCAGTCGGTAAAAAGTGCCAAGAGGTGACTACCAATTTTCTAGATCGGGTTAAAAGGTACTGGGATGATGAGTACTGGCATGGCCGATATTATGAAGTTTTCCAGATCTAATCATTCTGCAGTATCGAAATTCAAGAGTCGATCTTGTTTACTGTAGCCCATCAAGAATTCGTGGAGTTGAGTTCCGACCATTAGGATGACCAAAAATCATTCGAGTGGGAAAGAACTCAACCCCAGTACATTCTTCTGAAGACAGCTCTCGAGGCCCACAAAATTCGTGTTGCCTCTGTACTTTTTGAACAGTGTACTCAGTGGGGGAGAAATGTTGCGAAGTTCACCTGCACGGGTTAATCAAACTCGAGAGGAGAGCTACAGCTCTTCAAAACTATTTTAAGTGTTGAAGTGAGATGATAGGGTCATGACAAAATTCATAGACAATGTCCATTTGATGAACTGGACTCAGATTTTATTAACCAATTTTTTGGAAGCTAAATTACATGGAATCGTATTAACTGGCGATCAGTATACAGAAGTACTTTGAGTTCCCACACAGGAGTGGACGCCAGACGTTCTGTTGACAATATTAGGCATAACTTTGCAGGCCACTATTGTCAACAAACAGTAATATTGTAGGATATGTTGATGCAAATATAATAACACTCTGCAGAATGTTCTGGGATATTATTGTTTGATCTATCACCAAATCATAACATGTACCTGGTTGAACATCAATTAACAGGCACGTGGCAGAATACTAATTGCATGTAAAGATTCCAGGGACTGCATGCAGACTGACAGGTAGTCTGCATGACAGTACAAAAAACGGCGACTGATCGGACAAACTATCTTTGAGGCATAACAAATGTTCTTGTGGATCCAAGTGACAGGGGATTTGTGGAAACCGTGACATCCATTTATGTTTAATAACTTTGTTTCCCCGATTCCCGATTCCGCAAAAGACATAGTTCCTCTTACAATATTTACAGCACCCTTGGTGCTCCATTATTTAGACATAAATTTATCAAGTCTTTTAATTTCTGTAGGCCCACACTGTGGTGATAATATGAATGTAACAAATTCATTACCCAACCTTCAGGAATGGTACAGAACGAAGAGAGGTTGACACGTGAAGATGATAACATATGTAAAACATAGGCAATATATACTTTAATATTCCAATGTTGCAAAAAAACACAGAATTTTTATGAGCCTGACACATAAAAATGGTGTGAGCGTTTTAACACATCAAACAGCAATTCTTCCCTAGCAGATCAATGTCGTCCAAAAGATTATTGAACTTGGAAAAGGAAACCAGTGGCAACATAGCCTCAGCATAGCATTACTCCGCAATTTAGTACAATGTAAAAACAAACAGAAAGCTCGGATCCGTAACCAGGTCTGAGTTTCAGTGTTTCTTCTAAATGTTCAAACTCACGCTGTAACACATGGAAACACTCTCGGCTATGTTCTCAGCTGTATCCTCATGCAACCGAGGAATGGTTTGGGAAGCATCCGGATTCACGATATCGTAAGTGATAGAAATAATGTGATGGATGTTCGATATATACTAACTACACCGCTCCACATTCCTCAAATTAGTTCTGTTTTGATTCAGTTGGGAGCGTTTGTCTGTGCTATTTCCAACTTTCGAAGTAATACTTCGATAAAATTTAAAATTTAAACTCCAGGCAATAATGAAATATTCCAAATTGTTTTTGCTAACAAGATCAATCATTCAATTAATACAGGTGGTGTTACTTCATATTTAATAAACGATCTCCGTAAGAAACATTCTACATATCCCTCTTGCTCGAAGACAGTAATGCTTAACAATGATCAGGGACGTTTTGTAGTATGATGTATCGCATCTCATTGAGAATCTTCAAGCAAGCAATATCGCATGAGTCGACGAAACCGATAACTGCGATACTGCTTGGAGAAGACCCTCAGCAAGGTGCGATACAGCACACCTGAAAACCTAACTGTCCTGATGATCTTTTTAAATTTATATACCTACCCACAGGTAATGGTTGGAGAGTATGCCCACTGGAAAAGGTTTAACCCTTTTAACCCTTGTGGTATATTCCGAATCAGTTCAATGGAAGCGATAGGAAGAGTCCATATTCATTGTTTGGGGGTAGGTCAATTAATATTTTCACCGTGCAGCCCGAAGGCTGCACGTTGAAAATATTGATTGATCTACCCAACACATTCACATAGCAGCCATCATAGTTAATGAAATGATGATGTAACATGATCCTGGACTGGAAAAGCGGTGACTCTTATTCAAAGGGCTAAAATTGTGTTGTAGTTGTTGCAGCGGCGTGTTCTTTACCTCCATTCCAGACTTTGTGGACTCGGTTTACCTCATCATTTCGGGTACATCTCGCACAAATCCAATATAGGTTGGACCACGTTCCTTGAAACATGAACTGATGCATGTTTATGTCTACGAAAATCTTAATTAATTGATGGTAAATGAGTCAGCAGTCAACAAGTATCAAATATACTAACTGCAAAAGCCTGTATCCATTCCGATTCAGGTTTGTCATGTCATCACTAAATCCAAGTGCTGAAAATGATAGTTTCCCAGTGCGGTGTCGTGTAGATATAGTATTGTGTGTGAGGTTGCATCGATAACATGAAGAGAAACTTTCGAATTGAAATAAAGATATCGCTAAATATATGCCACGCATAAAAAAATGGTGTGAATGAAAACCTTACCCGCTATCAAACCGTAAACCACACAAAGTGAGGTCACATCTTCTGCAAACACCATTGACAAAACACCAGCTGATGATATTATTCCACCTGCGATTACGACAATCCTGTTGCCGAATACTCTCATCAACACACTAACCAAAGGTCCTACAAAAATATAATACTTATACTTGTTTCATATTCAAAACTGATTTCGTTCCAACTCTGTAGGACGAGCATATGAAAAGGAATTTTCAAGGGACTCATCAATTACACAAACACCTCTAAATACCAAAGAATCTGTCAGACTTAATGTATCGAAATACATATTCTCTTGGTGAGAAACGAATTCCGCCAAAACCTCTGGAAATTACACTAAAATGTACAATGCTACAAGGATATTGCTAGTCAGAGATCTACATTCAGCAATAATTTCAATACCTGACATAGCTGTAACATCAGGTGTTTTTGTTCTCTTCATGTTTTGATTGATGGAATGACAAGTTATATCTTCAAGAATATTTTCACCTTTTGAATGTGTATCATAAAATATTATTTTCAAAAGACCATAAGTTTTGTGAAAAAAATGTAGAAATACAAAAACAGAGAGAGATATTAAATACGATATAACCCCTAAATGTTTGTTCTAAAAGCGTAACTGTCATCAAGGTGACTCTTGGCAATCATCTTTTTTGTCGTCCATTTGCGAGAATGGGCTTTGAATTGAGGAAAGCAAATCTGACTGATCATAGCCTTTTTCTGACCAAACTACCGGTAGTATGCTGCCCCAACCATCTTGCTTGAAATCCTCAGTACAGAATATATCGGCTTTAGATCATGAAGTATGACCGAAATCTAAATAGCTCAATAGAGGAGGCCACTTCACATAAGAATTATTGTGTGACCGGTGACTACATGTGCCTCCCTAATGGTCGAAGCAGCGCAATTTGTCACACTAGTGGAAATGATATTCTGTCATTGGCTGAGTAACACGCACAGGCACAGATCACTGAAGTTTTACAAAGCTCCAAACCATTTTCCGATTAAATCCCCCCACATCCCCCGCATCCCCCGCACCCCCCTCCCCCCACGCAGATACCTTAAATATAGGTACGACTAATCGTAGTAACCTAAATGGACATTCACTGTTTAACCCTTCACCCAATGCAGAAGGTATCAAAATTTATTATTTTAAATACCATTTTTTAAAATGGTTCAAAAAGTTTCAACAAAACCATATCAAGTGACCCGTCATTGGAACGAGCTCGGAGAGCTCGTTCCAAAGAGGGGTCACATTATATGAATTTGTTGAAATGTTTTGAAAAATAGTATTTTTTCAGCTGCTGAATTTGCATATAACGCGGGCGGATGTGGCCAATTCGTTGGGTGAAGGGTTACTGTGGAAAACTTAATTTACTTTCAATTTCTTATTTGTTCCCTTCAGTCTTTCAAGTAACTTGTTGATCGCCATGTTACTGCCGCTTATAGGGTTTTTTTCTGTTTTTTATAATTTTTCCGGGCTCCATGAACCCACACGGATCCTACGTAAGTTCAGACTGTTACATGCAATGTGGGTAAATGTATAACATTCTCCACTTCTTAGGGCACACAGTAAAACAACTTTAGAATGAAAAAAACCTCGAAATTATTATGAGAGCAACTATTTTGTTTTTTCGTATTATGCCAAGTTGCTATTAAAGATAACCGAAATCCCCCGTGCCACCATCAATGACACGCGGATAAGAATGATCTATCACAATAAAGAAAGTGGAATAAATAAAAGCAAAAACTGTCATAATAATATTTATTGTATTTTCTTGTAATCTGGTTGCAAACACACTGAAACAAATAAACGAACACGGGAATTAGATTTTGGAAATACGTTTAAGTATCGTGATTATTGTATATACATGGAAAAAAATAATTACAACAAAACTATTTTGTATGGATTGGTGTCTAGAAAGTCCGTACTGAAAAAGTATGTGAGGGGGAAACTGAAATGGTACAGAAAATCCGTCAGAATTTTAAAAATCGAATTTTGCTGATTTGGAAACGAAGACTGAGGAAAAACTGATCATCCAAAATGAATGATATAAAGAAAACTTTATCATCTTGGGCGAAAAGGAAAATAAATGCTTTAGAAAAAATACAGTAGCTGAATCTATTGTTCTCTCTGTCTGTTAAGTCTCCCTCCCCCTACCAACTCTATTAAAGAACTTACGAATATTTTATATCAATTCATATGGAATGGGCATGATTGAATGAGAGTGCAGAAATACGAGACAGGTGGGATGGAAATGATTGATATACCATTATTTATAAATTCTTTGAAAATATTTTAGGTCAAATGAATTGTTTCTCAAGACACGAGCAGGTAAAACTATGACACCATCTTTAGATTAAAAAATAATAGTTTCTGGCCGCCCCCAAAGAATAAAAGAAATATACTACTCAAAGTTTGCTAAGCACAACGTATATCCAACTACCTGTTTTACGTTTTAGTCGAAATATTGTTATGAAAAGTGTATATATTTTATATTTAATTTTATCACATGACTATTGTAAAGTTCAATGAAAAAGTCCATCTGATATTCTTCTATATGAGAACACGTGTAATATGACCTGCACGGATTTTCATTGGCTGAATTTTAAGCCTCATCACCTAAATAATATTCATATTGTACCACTCCATTGTTTACAAACAAAACATGTCGCGTGTACTTAACTATCGAGTGAACGAAATTGTGAAAATAGATGGAAAAGGAGAAGGGGCAATTGTTAAGATCATTGATTCCACAAAAGGCTTGTTATACACTGTGAAAATAATAGGTATCGACTTTGAAGTGACTCTCTCGGCAGAACGTTTGAGCCCATTACACGATGAACGTTACCAGATGCTAGATTGCCAAGAAACTGTTGGCGTTGCTAAGCAAACGGACGCTACTCAACAGCGTCGTTTTGTTAATGTCAGCGGTGCAGATATAGATGGATTTGTTGAAAAAGAAACAAATAAAAACACTTTAAGCAAGACCTTTTATGATATGAAGTTAGTAAGAATTTTTTTCCGCAAAGCAATGATATAAATGAGCATCGTGAAATTCACAACATACCGCCCAGTGAACTGTGTGTTATTTTATGCAAATTTGTCCTGTCAGTCAGAAAATCTGACGGCTCTGAATATGAACCAAGCTCTTTGCGTGGATTTATTTCCAATATTGACAGAAATTTAAAGCGTTTTAATTATGGCCACACAATAGTTAGCAGTGTAGAATTTGTGAAAGTGAGAGACATATTGAAGGCCAAACAACGACAACTGAAACGAAGTGGCTTGGGCAATCAGGAAATGAAGGCGGAGCCAATAAATGACAATGAAATTGACATTTTGTGGCAAAGCGATCGACTGGGTTCTTCAACACCCGACTCTTTAATAAACTCCTTGTGGTTTTTAAACAATATTCACTTTGGTTTAAGGGGCTCAGATGAGCACCGTAAAATGTGTTGGGGGGATGTTAGTTTGCACAAGGACCCAAATGGCCAGGAATATTTACAGTTTATAGAAAGACAAACAAAAACTCGCCCTGGTGACAATGTGAGAGATGTTCGAAGTGTGCCACCCAGAATGTGGTGTAACTTTGATTTACCAGAAAGGTGTCCTGTGAATATTTATAAAACAGTACTTTCTTTTAAGGCCCTCCGGTTACAGTGACGAAAGTGACCCTTTTTATATAGCAACACATACCAAACAAGATATTATGAATGTTGGTGATCAGTGGTTTAAAAGACTGCCGATTGGAATAAATAAACTTACCTCCATCATGAAGCGCATGACAAAAGCAGCTGGTCTGTCACCGGAAAAGAAACTTACAAATCACAGTGCTCGCAAAGTTGTTCAGAAACTTAGTGAAAATAACATCCCTGCTCACCAGATTAAGCAAATCACAGGGCACAAGAATATCCAGTCAATTAACGATTACAGCCATATCAATGAACAGCAACACAAACAAATTTCTCGTGTGTTATCTAACTCCAATCTTCAAACTGAAAATAGGTCTCAATATCCTAAATTCATGGACACAGATGTAGTTTATTAAAACCAGTCAATTTCTAACACAAAATTCCATTGATCGAAACACACAATTTGCGGGTAGACTACAGAATATGTTCACAGGAATCATTTATGGTGGGCACTTTGAAATACACATTCATAACCCAGAAACATCATCAGCCCAACCCGCTCAGAAACGTAGGCGCATCATTGTGTCCGACAGCGACTCGGATTAAATTTTATAAAATGTAGAAATTGCAAATCCCTTGTTTGGATTTGCTTCTCTTATTGTTGACAATTAAATTACTAATGACGGTTTTGTTGCAGTCTGTTTATTACATGTCAACAAGACCGTTTGTTTTGAGAACTATTTTGTAAAACGGAAGTATTGAGTGCATTCAGGGAGCGCGGTGGCTCAGTTAGTAGAGGTGCAGGCTGCAAACCGAGAGGTCCTCGGTTCAAATCCCATCTGCGGCAACCGCGTTGTGTCCTTGGGCAAGACACTTCATCTCCATTGCCCGCGTGGTGGCACGATGACGCCGTGTACTAGGGCGTACTGCCCGTCGATGGTACGCATGTCTTCAACCAATCTAACCCTGCCTGTGCCGCAGAGCGGAGTTACGATGTTGGGGAGCTGGCAGCTGCTCGTCGTTGCTCGGTTGTTCTCTCCGGGTACTCCGGCTTCCTCCACCCGTAAAACTGTCACGGCCATGATTAGCCATTGTGCATAAATATGTGACCTTAAACATAAATAAATAAATAAATAAATAGTAAATAAATGAGCGCATTCAGTCAACATGGAGAAAGTAGGTTAATTTTCTTTTTCCATGTACGGGAACACAGACTCGTTAAAAATAAATCGGTTCAAGTTCGCTTGTGTGTGCCATGTGATAAAAAGAATCTGAAATTCGTTTCTCTTTGACATAAGATTTGTGAAACTCGTTTCGACAATTTTATTTCAGCTCGCCAGAGGCTCGCTAAAATAAAATGGTCTACACTCGTTTCATAAATCCTATATCAAAGAGAAATTCATTACAGATCCTCTATATATCTTTAATGATTTAAGCACAGACATTTTATTTGTATTTGACATTATTTTTAGCTTTTGAATACGATAACCATGAGAAATGGATATTATTGGTAAAAGAGGATTTTTTTTCAAATTAGACGAAAAGTTGATGGAGCAAACTGATATGGGTTCAATGTCGAGTTTGAGACCCATTATTGTTAATTACAGCTGGACAACGCCTTCTCATGCTCCCAACCAAGTTCCTGGTGGTCCTTTGTGGGATGTTGTTCCATTCTTGGACCAACATGGCACTAAGCTCCTGGACACTTCTTGGATGGACTGGACGGGCTGAAATTGCAAGCTGCAACCCATTCCAGGCATGTTCGACTGGATTGAGGTCGGGAGATCTTGCTGGCCAGTCCATACGCTCAATCTCCTCCCTCTGCCGGAACTCCCCGACAGCATCCGCAACATGAGGATGGCCATTATCGTCCATCAGAATGAATCTATCACCCACTGCACCTGCATACAATCTGTCGTGGATATCCAGGATCTCATCAATACACCGCTGGGCAGTCAATGTACCACGATCAAGGACACAGAGCTGTGTACGTCCAGCCCCGCTGATGCCGCCACAGACCATGACTGACACTCCACCATAGCAGTCATGCTCAGCAATGCTGGCTGCACGGAATCACTCTCCTGGTCGTCTCCATGCCCTAGAACTCCTATCTGTGTGGTCTAGGCAGTACCTTGACTCATCTGTAAAAAGAACAGGTCGCCAATCTTCTCTGGTCCATCCAACGTGGTCTATGGACCTTTCATATCGTGTCTGGCGGTGGTTCTGGGGCAGCGGAATGCGAATAGATGGTCTTCTCGATCGGAGTCCACCTTCGTGCAACCTTGCCCGTATAGTCTGCGTCGAAACATTTACCCCGGATGATTTCTGAAGGTCACTGCGAAGCTGCGCTGATGTGGCAAAAGCGTTTACTACGGGCCTGAATGATCAAACACCGGTCTTCAGCTGCAGATGTTGTCCTGTCTCTTCCGCCACCATGCCGTCTTATTGGTGTGCCATACTGCTGAAATCTTGCCCAGGCTCTGGTAATCACCGTATGTCGCACACCAAGGGCTTCACCAACCTGACGATGGGTAGCCCCTTGCTCAACCATCCCTACAGCCCGCCACATTTCTGCTTCAGACAAATGTCTTCTTACATTTGCATTTGCCATGCTACCAATCGTCAGGTTGGTGGAGCCCTTGGTGTGCACCATACGGTGATCACAAGAGCCTGGGCAAGATTTCAGCAGTATGGTACACCAGTCAGACGACGTGGTGGTGACAGAGACAGGGCAGCTGAAGCCCGGTTTTTGATCATTCAGGCCCGTAGGAACCGCTTTGACACAGCAACCCAGCTTCGCAGTAGCCTTCAGAATGCACCCGGGGTCTCCGATCGATAAGACCATGTATTCGCGTTCAGCTGTCCCAGAACCACCGCCAGGCACGATATGAATGGGCCATGGGTCACGTTGGATGGACCAGAGAAGATTGACGACCTGTCCTTTTTACAGATGAGTCAAGGTACTGTATAGACAACACAGATAGGCGTTCTAGGGTATGGAGAAGACCAGGAGAGCGATTCCATGCAGCCAACATTGCTGAGCATGACCGCTATGGTGGAGGGTCAATAATGGTCTATGGCGGCATCAGCTGGGATGGACGTACAGAGCTCTGTGTCCTTGACCGTGGTACATTGACTACACAGCGGTATATCGATGAGATCCTGGATGCCCACGTCAGATTGTATGCAGTTGCAGTGGGTGATAGTTCATTCTGATGGACGATAATGCCCGTCCTCATGTTGCACATGCTGTCTGGGAGTACCGACAGAGGGAGGGGATTGAGCGTATGGACTGGCCAGCAAGATCCCATGACCTCAATCCAATCGAACATGCCTGGAATGAGTTGCAGCTTGCAATTTCAGTCCGTCCAGTCCAACCAAGAAGTGTTCAGTAGATTGGTGCCATGCTGGTCCAAGAATGGAACAACATCCCACAAAGGACCATCTGGAACCTGATTGGGGGCATAAGAAGGCGCTGTCTAGCTGTAATTAACAATAATGGGTCTCATACTCGATATTGAACCCATAGCAGTTCGCTCCGTCAACTTTTTGGCAAATTTGAAAAATTTCCTCTTTTACCAATAATATCCATTTTCCATGGTTATCGTATTCAAAAGCTAAAAAATAATGTCAAACACAAACAAAATCTTAATTTCTGTGCTTAAATCATTAAAGATATAATTAAATATAAAATATATACACTTTTCATAACAATATTTAAACTGAAACGTAAAACAGGTAGTTGGATATACTTGGTGCTTAGGAAATTTTGAGTAGTATATGAACACATAGGCCTCAAAAGTTGTTGAAATTGCTTTAAGCTTATTTGTTTTACAAGGATTGACGAACAAGTTATGCAACTTATATTAACGTCTCTCCTTGGCCCAATTGCGCAGGTGTGTGGGATGACCTTTGTAGCGGGAATTTTTTGGCCTCGTCTCTTTTCGAATACTACGAAGAGATCTTTAACCTACACGGAGTGTGTCTCTCGCCGCACTAAGGACAGCCATTTTACGTCCCCATCCGATAGGACGGTACGCTGTGACAGCATCAACCCCACAATTAATACCGACAGAGAGTGTTCGGACACCTCGAGAACTTCCCCAGACCAAGGATCGATCGGACCTCTGTAATGAGAGACCAGCCCACTTATCTACTCGGCCACCACTCTCTATAAATTGTGCAGCGGACTCCTCGCCGAGTCTGCTTAAATAAATAAATTAAGAAAAAAAAAAAAAATACAAAATAAATAAAGCGCATTTATTGATGAGATTAGTATAGTTGTGAGTCATAAAATTCATATCTCGAATCTCGAAGACAATTGCTAAGCTTTTTCTAATCATCAAAGCTTTTACTGATAGAAAAAATAGTTCGACTTTCGGACCTTTGTGATTACAGAAGTGATTGATAAATATTTTGTATTATTCACAAGGTTTGCATCCATCATCATTTCACCTGTTAAATGAGTATTCGCAGAATGTAAAGGAGAAACTATGGAATTGGTAGATTTAACTTTGGTTGTTTTGTTTTTTCGTGGTGTGCAGTTTGTGTGCTGAATCATCGGGCTGATTGTACGGACACCCACACATGTAGTGATACATTTTATTCGAGGCAAAGGAATACACTAGGGTTTCTATTGGGATCGGGGATTCCCAGTTTCCGCTTGCTTTTATGGCAGACCTGATATCCAGATTTACTCCAGCGGGAACTGGGAATACTAATTTCATAATTCGAGAGTAGTATGTGAAGTGGTTTTCAACCCAGTTCTGGTGGTAGCCAGGATGTTGCCAGGATGTAGCCGGGGTGGATGCCGTCATCTTATTTAAAATGTTACGTAAGGTAATTAACATGACGTCACTTAATGAATATTTTTTTTAATCACTTTAATAACTGTTTCTTAATTAATTTTAATTAATGTCTGTTGCATAATTAATGTAATTGATGAGTGTAATTGGGGTTGATTATAATAATTAGTATATTAATAAATGATTTAATAATGTTTACGGCGATTAGTACATATTTTTTTTAAAGTCATAATTTGGGATAGATATTATTAGATAAAAAATAATATATTTAAAAATAATATTGACGTATTGGACATTTATATGAATGCTATCGACTGACCTTGACCTGGACACGTGCTAAGGTAAACACTTCATTGTGTCTGGGTGTAATTAAATCGATTTTTCTTTTCAAACACTATACAAGAGTGACAGATGTTGATCACTAATTCCTATTGTTCATAAGTTATGGGTGTAATAAAAACCTCATTAAATTAGTGGTCAACACGCAACCTTCTTCCAGACTCTCGGATTCAAATTTCAATGATTTTTTAATGGTCAGATTTCTACGTTTTGACTGGTTCTCAAAAAAATCACAAGAGAAATCGCCATGAGACTACTGTACATGGGGAAGAGGCTATACATGGCTGTACTTTATGCCCCAATATTTTCAAGAGATGAATTAACGGATCATCTGAAAACCCACCAAGAAGGTGCTTTGAACGGTCAGTTTTGTGTTTCAATAGCAAATTCAACAAAAGAGAGGCAGTGTACATTGAACAGACAGTGATGTCAAGAAGTTCCAGTGGACGTTTTGTCTGAAATCCTACAGTAGGAAAGATACATTATTAAAAACATATAGAGAAATGTCAAATCTCGACATTTAACTGTGCGACTTGCAGGTTTCAGCTGATTCAACTTAACCGTCATCACGCCACAAGTAGCAGATATGCACAACTCGATTGACCGGTGAAGCCACTCCTCATCAAATAAGGGGGGGGGGGTCAAATGAGGTTATGAGAAGGGGTGAAGGAGACAAGTGTGCAGTCATATGTTTAAAAGTGTAATAACCTTAATTGCAATGACGTAATCCCCCTAATAAATAGCGTATTAATATAATATATTAATAATTTTCGTTAAATAATTTATTTTTTATTCCACACCCCTGTGACCCCTCACAATACCTAAAACTTTCATGAACTCCCCTCCTCCAGGTCATCCAATACCAAAAAGCTTTTGGAAACCTCTCCCCCTCCCCCACCCCTCACTCTCATTAGAAACTGTGTGAGAAAAGCCAACATGACAAGTATCGACTATACTTCTGTGAACAACTATGAGCGAACCAAGAAGCTGCGAGCCAACGAAGAATTTGCATTAGCGTTAAAAAAGTGGTGGTCAGCGACGCTCCCCATGAAGGAACAAGAAAAGAAACTTAAAGACTACCGTTTTGTTGAGGCTGCCAGACGTCCTTTCGGGGAGATCCAGTACAAAAATCGATCCAAACTCTGGTTTGATTTTTTCGTACACATGCAGGAGGAAGCACTGTTAGGGCCAAGGTTGGAGACACCGTAACAGTCGATGAAGATTAGGAAAATGAGTTCTTCACCGAGGCAGAGATGCGAGGAAAAAAATAGCTTTCTATGGGAAACAAAAAAAAACGACACTTTTCAGGGCCACCATAATCTTAAAAAGAGTTGCTTTGTCACAAACACACACTTTTTCAACCAATCAGACACCTCCATTATCTCACGCCCTCACCGCCACACCCCTGTAACCCCTCACAATACCTAAAACTTTCATGAACTCCCCTCCTCCAGGTCATCCAATACCAAAAGACTTTTGGAAACCTCTCTCCTCCTCCCCCACCCCTCACAATAGCTAAAGTATCTCGTACCCCAGTCCAGTTCTCTAAATGTAATGGGCATGTCAGGCCCCAGATACCCCGTCCCCACAATTTTGAGCGATCAAATTACCCCATTTAGTCTCCTCTCATAACTTACCACACTCTTAACTCTTATTTACTATGAAATTGTCCCCCTAATAAATAGCATATATTCATTTAATATAATATATTAATAATTTTTCGTTAAATAATTTATTCCACAAGACACTTCTTGAAAAAACAAAATGGCGGATTAGTTTGACAGAAATACGTGTATCAATTTATTCATGAGTGTCTGTCGGTTGTGTCCTTGGACAAGACACTTCATCCTGCTTGTGTGGAGTTGGGGAGCTGACAGTTGCTTGCCGTTGCTCAGTGGCTCTCTCTGGGTACTCCGGCTTCCTCCACCCATAAAACTGTTGTGGTCATGATTAGCCATTGTGCATATATATGTGACCTTAAACACCAATAAATAAATAAATATACTAATTATTATAATCAACCCTAATTACACTCATTAATTACATTAATTACATTAATTATGCAACAGTCATTAATTAAAATTAACTAAGCAACAGTTATTAAAGTGATTAAAAAATATTCATTAAGTGACGTCATGTTAAGTACCTTACGTAACATTTTAATTAAGATGATGTCATCCACCCCCTTCACCCCCGTCCGGCAGAACAGGCCTATTTCCCACATTCCTTACTACTTTCGAGTTACTTTGATACCACATTTATCGTCATATAAGCTTGAGATTTCCATCCATTGATTCCTATTTGCCGATAAATTTGACTAGTTAACGCAATTTTACGGATCCATCAGTTCAACACTTTTCTCGTAATTATCCAACAGCATAATCCACATGATTTAGACAGCGGCTAGATCCCACTCTGTGTCCTTGACTTGCAGCCAAATTGAACTGTGTAACATTTCCTTCGGATTTGATTCACTATGTGTGACGTGTCTCGCAATTCGCGAATCAGCCGATCTATTTCTGACAGTCGGAGCCAACCAGTGTTATGTGAAACGATTGCCAGACAAAATATTGACACTGAAGTCGACGTTTGTCATGAAGATTACCCCGAAAATCGCAAAATCACTTTTTTTGGTCATATTCGTTCAGTAAAACCTTGATTATTTCCTCTAAACTTCGCTAAAATTTTGCCAAAAAATAATCGCCCTTCTTGGATCATTTAAGCTTAATTGCAATAGGGTATTATGGGGAGGAAAATATTCGGACAATTTCCCGGTATCTTGACTTTGAGTAGGACAAATTCACGGTACGGTTTTCAGAAAAAGATCGGAAAATGGGAAACCATAGAATACACGCGTTGAACTGCACTTTGTTGTTACCAGCTACTTGCCTTGTGGCTGAGGGTGGCAGTTCAGGTTGTACTCGTGAAAGTGAACTTTCAGTCACGATGAGTGGAGTTCTGTCATGGTAAGTCTGCAGTAAGATGTTCCATGATACCACGATGACCGGTTTTTTTTTTCCAGGAGAAAAGTGTTTAGTTGTGCTGGCTTTGTAATATAATAATATTTGTCTGGATTTTAAACAAAATGTTAATTGTGCTACAGTTGAAATATCAACTGAATGAAAAATGTTAGCTTATTCAAAGAACGGATCTCTCCGCTTGAGAACACAGTTGACATGTAAACGGCGTCATAAAAAGTTACGCAGCCTCGTATGGGAAGATGGGAAACTGACTCGTTTCCTTTCATATCGGTCTGAATGGGTTAAAACCATTGTATGGGATTGATATTCGTGTTACGTCTATAACCAACGCTGATATATCACCGAAGCGTGAAACAATTACCACATTCACCTTAAAATTCTAATATTTGGGACAACCCACAAGAACGTTGTCAATTGTTCAAATGTGCATAATATTGATCGGTACCCCCTCCCCATCCACCGCCCTCCGCTCCCACACTCTAAAATACATTATTGGTCGCATATTGAGAATTTCGAAAATGGTATGTCTGTTGATACAATTTACAGATTTAGTAGTTCCAGTGCGCCTTGTACATTTGTATCAAACCATCATTAACACTTTCATTAAGCTTCCTCCGTGACTCGCGAAACGGACTTACACAACAAACCTGAGTAGGTTAGCTCTGTCACGCGAGAACTTATTCAAAATGTGAAAGAATATTAGAAACTACCAGTGGGAACCCCGGGAACTGAATATGGGGTGGTAGTCCTCTAAACTGGGCAACTTCGGTATAAACGATTGAATAAACTTGACTTTATCTCCATGTTACGGTCACAATTAGCCATAGTGCAGAGGAATGTGATCATAAACACCAGTAAGTATAATAATTAATTATTACAAAATACTAACCTGCTATTCGGAAGACACCGAGATTGATGGCACCAATCAAAGATATGGCAGCAGCTGATGAATCAAAGTACTTTAAAAACTCCACTGTGTACAATCCGACGCTATACGAAATTCCAAATGTTATTGCTTTCAGAGCGAAACATGAAAACATTATTACCAAGGCCCACGGCCCTGCCTTAGAAAAGTGGGGGATTTTGATGGTCATCTTTGTTTACAAACAGCTATAATTAACAATACCTGTAAAATAAAAAAGAAGGTTCATCTGAGAGGAACGCTCAGATTTATCTGTTAGAGAGAATCAACCAAGTTATAAAACGACGCGGTCTGTTTCTTGGAATAAGTCGAAGGTGACGCTTGTTCCGTGAATAGGCATATGATAATAATTCAGTCGGTTAACATCTGTGGCGCCGAACACGAAATGACATAATTTTCAGCACAAAAAGGAGGCAATTAATAGGCAGAATCAGAAGCATGCCACCAAATTAGAAACATCTGAAAATACCAATATACATGCTATAATGTTGAGGCATTTCCGTGCAAAAATTATCCGCAGTATATAAAGTAAAAGACGACCATATCCCAGTTTCTGGCTTTATTCTTCCATAATTACAGACTGACTGACAAGACTATGTGGCGGAAACCTGCTCACCAAAACAATACAAATCATGTGTCCCGTTATGAGCATCTTAGAGATGACTCCTTGTACAAACAAACACTATGTATTATTGCAGCATATTAAGGTGTAGGCTTAATGACAAAAACGATACCTGTATGTCTGTGTGAACACTATATCTCCCCTTGACTTTAAAACCAACCTCACATTTCCTCAAGTAAACGTCTGGGGCAGTAAAATTACGCTTCGGTTACCGATATTCATTTTCAGTGTCAGACGGAATTATGGGCTTACTCGGAATATACTCGATATCCAAATCTTAATCATAACTCATGTTTACATGTGAATTATCACACGCTAGTAGTATGTCATGTACCTTTGGGGCCTCATTGGCAGGACCTCGGTGCAGGACCTCGGAAGTGACGTCATGTCACGTGACGTAGTGGCGCCATGTTGGGTTGTCATGGTAACCCGCGTGAGCGGCCATGTTGTGATCTCATCTCCATGGTGATACGTGGTGTTAGTGCGCATGCGCAGCGCGTGTTGTTAGGGTGATACGAGCTTCAGTCGTCTATCTTGTATACAGGAGGCCGCCATCTTGGTTTCTATGGTAGCACGTGATTGCTATGTTACCCAATTTTTCTGCAATAAGACGGGGTATGTTCGGAGGGTATGTTCCTTTGTATAAGAGTAATTTCCCGATTTGTAGAATTACCACAAACAACCCGACAATCCCTCCAAATCACCCAAATCCACCCCAACTTTTACTATTTCGAATTCTTCCAGAATTCTATATATGCAATAGTTTTCCTCTATCTGGCCCTGTTCCTTTGTTCTAGAGTATACTCCAGTAGCGTAGAAGAGCCTATTAGTTGGAACAGTTTTGCTTATTATTACTATATTTAGCTTTTTTGGTCTATTCTTGTTAGTTCTAACCCTATTCCAAGTATTCTTGTTGTTTCATTTATCTAGATCATTTATAACCAATCAGATTGCTTGCTTTCCCATAATCTGTATACAGAGTTATCTCCCCTGTGTATAATAAAAACCTATATCCAATGGCCACATCCCATGGAATCCCATTTTTGGGAAACACCCGTGGCTATGGAATCCCTTTTTTGTCGTATGAGGCCATGAGGGCTATGTAAAAAACCTCAATGAGTCCTCATTTATTATCCCTCATATCCTCATTGAATTTTGAGGTTATGAGGACCATTAAAAATCCCTCAGTGAGGCATAGTTTACTACGACTCTTAGCCTCATCTCGGTATTTAACAGCCATAACCCCAGGCACCCCAATTTCGGCACACCTTTTTGGAAAACATATGGCCTTCGGCACCCCTTTTTTTGTCGTATGAGGCCATGAGGGCTATGTAAAAGCCCTCAATGAGTCCTCATTTATTATCCCTCATAGCCTCATTGAATTTTGAGGTTATGAGGACCATGAAAAATCCCTCAATGAGGTATAATTTACTACGACTCTTAGCCTCATTTCAGTATTTAACAGCCATATCCCAGGCACCCCAATTTCGGCACCCCTTTTTGGAAAACATGGCCTTCGGCACCCCTTTTTTGTCGTATGAGGCCATGAGGACCATGAGTAATCCCTCAATGAGGTCTAATGCAGTCTTACCAACCGCTTCCATCTTGTCGCCAAAGCTCCAGGGCCACTACTGGTCTATGGTCTATCTGTCCTATCATTAGCTTCTACAGAAGTCTTATTCCATTGCGGCCTTGTACCAGTACTATTGACTAAACTACCATCCATTAATATTGACTTGTATCACTACTGCCTAGCTATACCTTCGCCCAACCCTTCAAAATGTTCAATCAGATTTTCTCTGTATACATATAAGAGATTCCTTAAGTGAGATTCCTAGCCGATTCCGTAAAGTTGGATTCCGTGTTTTTACATAAACACCCGATGGTATTCCCCTTCCCTCCTCGTAAAAAAAAAACAAGAACTTTTGTTATATTTTAAAACTTTATTGCCTTTTCTGTACACTGTCTGTTATATAGTTCAATATTTGTTCTGTTAATTCTGTTATCTTCATTGTGTTCGATCTTCGATCACTTCAGTTCGATCTTCTCTTCATTCTTTTTAGTCTGTTCAGTTCTCTTCTTCGATGTCTGTTCTACTCAACAGTTCATCTTCGTTCACTTTGTTCTCTCCGTTGTCATCACTGGTTCTGTATGTTGATTGTTATCGGCTGTGAAGCTTTATTGTAGAATTCTCTGTAGAGCTGTAAGATCTGGTTGTAGTGACGAATCTTCTCATTCTCGTTCATGGTTTGGGATTCTATGATCTTTCTCATTCCTCTGTCCACGTCCATCGCAGCAAGCTCGTTTGGTTCTCTGCACACCAAACGCTGTCGATCTTGTAAGCTTTCCAATAAACTGGGTTCGACCAAAACGTATTCTTTTTCTTCACTTGTTGGATTATGCTCTGGTTCTGGTTTCTTCCCTGTTCCTGTCATTACTGCACGAGGCATTTCTATTGGAGGTATTGGTATCCACGACTTTCTGGTTGGATTATTGTTATTCACCTGATACGGTTTTGAGAGTTCCAGTGGTTCCAATTGGTTTATTCGTTTGCATTCTTCTCTTTGACCAATTTGTGTCCAATGGTTTCCAACTTGTTCAGCATATTCTCTCTGATGATCATTTGGTCTCCTTTTTGTATGGATCAGCTCATGTCTTCTCAGATGGTCTCTTCTTTTGAACATCTTTGCACACCTGAAGCATTGGAAGCGTTTAGGTCCGTGGATGGATAATTTATGACGCAACAGACTTTTCTGCTGAATGAAGGATATCTGACATTTGTCGCAATTATGGAGTTCACCCATTTCTGGACAAAAGAGAATTAATGTAATTCGGATGTTTCACCCCTATTTATACCATCGGGTGTTTATGTGAAAACACGGAATCCAACTTTACGGAATCGGCTAGGAATCTCAATTAAGGAATCTCTTATATGTATACAGGGAAAATCTGATTGAACATTTTGAAGGGTTGGGCGAAGGTATAGCTAGGAAGTAGTGACACAAGTCAATATTAATGGATGGTAGTTTAGCCAATAGTACTGGTACAAGGCCGCAATGGAATAAGACTGCTGTAGAAGCTAATGATAGGACAGATAGACCATAGACCAGTAGTGGCCCTGGAGCTTTGGCGACAAGATGGAAGCGGTTGGTAAGACTGCATTAGACCTCATTGAGGGATTACTCATGGTCCTCATGGCCTCATACGACAAAAAAGGGGTGCCGAAGGCCATGTTTTCCAAAAAGGGGTGCCGAAATTGGGGTGCCTGGGATATGGCTGTTAAATACTGAAATGAGGCTAAGAGTCGTAGTAAATTATACCTCATTGAGGGATTTTTAATGGTCCTCATAACCTCAAAATTCAATGAGGCTATGAGGGATAATAAATGAGGACTCATTGAAGGTTTTTACATAGCCCTCAAGGCCTCATACGACAAAAAGGGATTCCATAGCCACGGGTGTTTCCCAAAAATGGGATTCCATGGGATGTGGCCATTGGATATAGGTTTTTATTATACACAGGGGAGATAACTCTGTTTACAGATTATGGGAAAGCAAGCAATCTGATTGGTTATAAATGATCTAGATAAATGAAACAACAAGAGTACTTGGAATAGGGTTAGAACTAACAAGAATATACCAGAAAAGCTAAATATAGTAATAATAAGCAAAACTGTTCCAACTAATAGGCTCTTCTACGCTACTGGAGTATACTCTAGAACAAAGGAACAGGGCCAGATAGAGGAAAACTATTGCATATATAGATAAAAGCCGAGAATTCTGGAAGAATTAGAAATAGTAAAAGTTGGGGTGGATTTTGGTGATTTTGGAGGGATTGTCGGGTTGTTTGTGGTAATTCTACAAATCGGGAAATTACTCTTCTACAAAGGAACATACCCTCCGAACATACCCCGTCTTATTGCAGAAAAATTGGGTAACATAGCAATCACGTGCTACCATAGAAACCAAGATGGCACCCTCCTGTTTCCAAAATGGACGACGGAAGCTCGTACCACCCTAACAACACGCGCTGTGCATGCGCACTAACACCACGTATCACTATGTAGATGACGTCACAACATGGCCGCTCACGCGGTTTACCATGACAACCCAACATGGCGCCACTACGTCACGTGACATGACGTCACTTCCGAGGTCCTGCACCGAGGTCCTGCCAATGAGGCCCCAAAGGTACATGACATACTACTCACGCTCTTATCACTTAAAAATTGAAGAGTTTCCAGTTATTGTTTTGCTTGAATTTGTTATCTTTTTACACCAATTACTGAGTATCTATCGGGTTCGAAAAACTGAAATAATTCTATTTTTATTTTTGTTTAAAACAACTACACCAAGTTTGATATTTGATTGCCGAGAGCAATTTCACTTACCTGCATATATACTAAGTCAAAAAAGAAAGTATAATAGAAACAAATGTGAAAAAACTAGCATAAAGGGTGAACTATAATAGTTCTAATGTTGCATGTTCGTGGACAATAAGTCGTGTAAAGAGTTTAATGACATGTTGTTGTTGTCCACCCAACCGTACACAAATTTGCTACGGAGTTCAAAATAGCGCGTGCTACCCGAGAATTGCAAATTGAATGGGTGACCGACGATTTTCTTTGTGTTATGTTGTGCTAGAGAGCCTGGGTTATTGAGAAAACACGCTAGTTTTTGTCTTCCGACATGTTAAAAAATGCCAAGGTTAACCGAAAATCAGAGGTTGCGTGCCATTGGTATGCATGAGGCTGGGATACCTCCAGATGAGCTCGCTACTGAGTTCGGAGTCACTGTGGCCACTATTTATCGTCTCATTGGAAGGTATAGAACCACTGGATCTACTGCCGACCGACCGCGTTCAGGTCGACCAAGAGTTAACGACCCCTGCACAAGACCGACACATCAGGACGCCTCACTTGCGGGATCGCCTTCTTTCGACAACGAGGACAGCAGCAATTACTCCTGGTAGTACTAACAATAGAATAAGTGCACAAACTTTCCGCAACAGACACGCTGAACACGACATCCGAAGTAGGCGTCCATTCCACCGACCAATCCTTCCAGTCATCGTACCGTCAGAATGGAATGGGTACGTCAGTGTGTTTGCTGGACCCAGCAGCGTTGGAGCACAGTTCTTTTTAGTGATGAATCACGATTTTGTCTACGGCGCGCTGATGGTAGGGCAAGCGTGTATCGCTGACGAGGAGAACGGTTTTCTGATGCTTGCGTGCGGGAATGCGGCCGTTTCGGTGGGGGTAGTGTAATGGTTTGGGCAGGAATTTCCCTGCATCATCGAACGCAGTTGATCTTCATCGATGATAATCTGAATGGACAGCGATATAGGGACGAAATTCTTAAAATAGTTGTTGTCCCGTTGTTCAGCGCTAACGTCGGATCACAGTTATTCCAGCAAGCCAATGCCCGATGTCACGTTGCGCGTATCTGGCGTGACTTTCTAGAGGAGCAGAGCATCGAACTTCTTCCTTGGCCCCAACTTTCGCCAGATTTTTCGCCAAAGGAGCACTTTTGAGATCAATTGGACCGTCGGGTACGACTTCATGATCTTCAGACGTTAGGCGAGTTACGTAATGTTCTGAGGCAGGAGTGGAACGCGATACCACAGGGTGACATCCAGAGACTTATCCGGTCCATGCGCCGTCGAGGTCTTGCCATCTAAGAGGCAAACGGTGGACATACACGCTATTGACTGCATGTGTGGACTTTTCATTTCACGCCATGTCAAAATGGCGACGTCGTGACGTGACGCTGGCAACAGGAAGAACATGAAATTATGTCAATTCGTACAGCTAGACTCGAAATATGAATTGACACTAATTTGTTCTGGATTAAAGTCAGTAATACTAAAACAATTGCTGCTCGAAGTTAATTATACTTTCTTTTTTGACTCAGTATATTTCTATTTCCCTTTTTTATTCTCACATTTCTATCGTCATTGGAAAAATCGAGACAAGAACATTTTATGCGAACTATTTGTCCAAACTCTAACTCACTTGGAGCTTTCCCTGTTGACGAATGTTATATGGATAGGCAAATGATAATTTGTCTGTGTTGGTAATTAATCTCTCGACTAATTTATCACTACTGGTAATTACGTAGGAATGACAATAGCTCATTCTTGTACAATTTAACGTCCGTATAAACAATTTTAACACGTTTGCCAGTTGTTTTCATGAATTTTGCAGCAGTACCATTAGCCTTTGGCCAATGGGGTAACTTTCTGATGTACAAACTCCAATTTTTCTGCACATTACCATTAAATGGTCGTCTATTATCACTTCTCAGAACATTGGGTATGCCAAATGTGGCAAATATTTTATCCAACTTTCGTATCACGGTTTTCGAAAATGCAGACTTTAATTTAATCTCCGGAAATTGTGAATACTCATCCATAATAACAAGTATGCATTCTCCATTAATTTTGGAAGAGGTCCATAAAAATCTACTGCAATATTTGACCAAACCTCTTTTAGTAACTCGGTGTTTTTCGGTGGCTCAAACTTGGTTTATCTAAATTAATCTGACGCATCTTATAGTTCTTAATTAATCTCTCGACTAATTTATCTGTATTAGGAAACCACACTTCCTCCCTTAGCTATTGTTTAGTTTTGCTATAAACCATGATGATCCTCATAGCAAATATTAAAAATTCATGTCTGAGGGGTTTTCAGGAAGTATCATTTTGGAACCTCTAAGCGAAACACAACACAGATTTCATTAGAAATATGCTTAAAAGACCTCAGGTACACGTTGATCAATGCCATTCCAAGAATTATTTTGTTAAATATCCATTAATTCTTGTAGTGTTGCGTCGTCTGTGGTAGCCTTTTATATTTTTTTATAATGTCATAGCTTTTGGAACAGCATTATTTGCTACAAAATGCACCTACGCCTCAACATTCGTCTCCTCAGTTAAACAGATCTTAGTCGGATGCCAGGACATGTAATCCACAGGATTTTAATTTTTCTCTGGTTCATGTATGATTTTGAAACTATATTGCTGTAATTTTAAACCCCAAAGCTTAGGCCGAGCACACTAGGAGTATGTCATATACCCGGTCACCCCAATTCGGCAGGACCCCGAGCATGTCTCCGGAAGTGACTTCATGTCACGTGACCCTGTAGCACCACGTTGTGCTGTCATGGTAACCCGCGTGAGCGGACATGCTGCGACGTCATCTCCATAGTGATACGTTGTGTTAGTGCGCATGCGGAGCGCGTGTTGTTTGGGGGGTACGTACTTCTGTAGTCCATTTTGTATACTGCAGGCCCCCCTCTTGGTTTCTATGGTAGCACGTGGTTGGTATGTGACCTAAAACCTTATGGGATAGGCTTATGTATGGAGGGTATGTCCCTTAATATAGGAGTATTTTTCCGATTCGCAGAATTACCGCAAACAACCCGACAAGTTGTACTATTTCGAAATATTTCAGAATTCTCTACTTCTCTCTAGCTATGCAATAGTTTTCGTCTACCCGACCATGTTCGTTTACCTTGAGTACACTCCAGTAGAGTAGAAGAGCCTATCAGCTGGAACAGCTTTGCTTATTATTACTATATTGAGGGTTTTTCACATAGCACTCATGGCCTCATGCCACTAAAAAGGGATTCCATAACCAGAGACGTTTCATAAAAAGGGATTCCATGGGATATGGGTGTTAAATACTAAAATGAAGCTAAGAGGAATAGTAAATTAGACCTCATGGAGGGATTTTTTCATGGCCCTTGTGCCCTCAAAAGAAATAAGACTATGAGGGATAGTAAATGAGGCCTCATTGAGGGCTTTTCACATAGCCCTCATGACCTCATACGACTAAAAAGGGAATCCATAACCAGAGACGTTTCACAAAAAGGGATTCCATGGGACGTGGCCATTGGATATAGAGGTGATGAGAATCGGATATGACTTCTGTATAATAAGGGGAGATAACTCTGCATAAAGATTATGGGAAATCAAGCAATCTGATTGGTTAGTTAGTACCAGTAAAGTGAACTGATTGGGTGATCTAGATAAAGGAAACAACAAGAGTACTCGGAATAGGGTCAGAACTAACAAGAATGGACCAGAAAAGCTAAATATAGTAATAATAAGCAAAGCTGTTCCAGCTGATGGGCTCTTATATTCTACTGGAGTGCACTCCAGGCACACGAACAGGGTCGGGTGGACGAAAACTATTGCATAGATAGATAGAATCAGAGAATTCTGAAAGAATTCGAAATAGTACAACTTGTTGGGTTGTTTGTGGTAATTCTACGAATCGGAAAAAATACTCCTGTATAAAGGAACATACCCTCCGAACATACGCATATCCTATAGGAAGGTTTTAGGTCACATACCAACCACGTGCTACCATAGAAACCAAGATGGCGGCCTGCAATACACAAAATGGACTACGGAAACACGTATTACCCTAACAACACGCGTATGCGCACTAGCACCACGTGTCTCTATGGGGATGACCTCACAACATGGCCGCTCTCGCGGGTTACCATGACAACACAACATGGCGCTACTGGGTCAGGTGACATGACGTCACTTCCGGGGTCCTGCCCGGGGTCCTGTCGCATTGGGGTGACCGGGTACATGACATACTACTCACACTGTTTAGCCTATAAAGCAGCCTCAAAGCCTTCTGATCTGTGAAAATGATAAATGTGTCACCACCATGAAAAAATAAATGGAAGTGTTCAGAAACACATACAATTCCAAGGGCCTCTTTTTCAATTTGGGAATACTTTTGTTGAACAGGAGTAAGGCTACGACTGGCGTGAGTAACTACTTTGGATCCATCTTTAAGAGATTTACGCTGTTCTAAAGTTGCAGCTACTCCGGCAAGACTGGCATCTCTAGTTATTTCAGTCGTCATATTAGAATCGAAATACGTCACATCTGCAATCGAAGCTAAAGAGTTAAGTCTTCAAATGATTTCTGGTGTATTTCATTCCATTCAAATTTATTATTCTTTTTTGTAAGTTCGCGTAAAGGTGCACTTAATGTTGAAAGATTCTGAACAAATCTTGAACAATAGCTTACCATACCAAGAAAAGGACTTTACTTCGCTAGCATTCTTTGGAGCATCAGCCTTTTGGAAGGTTACTACTTTTTTGGATCGGGCATTAAACCATCAGCAGAGAAAATTATGGCTAAGGAATTTCAGTTTGGATTTATTAAATAAACATCTATTTTATTAGAGTAAGATTACTGTCTTTTAGAGACTTAAAAACCCCTTCAAGGGCCCCATCATGTGATGTTTGATCTTTCCAATACACTAGTATATCATCATGGATATTGAAAGAATTGGACATGTTTTAAATTTGCTGCCCAATAACATTCTGATACATGTCTGCTGCAGACGAACTCCAAAGTTCAGGCGTTTTATATCTAAATAAATTCAAATGTGTTGAAAAATGTTGTCAAATATCGTGAATCAGGGGTGCTAAGACAAACTGATGATAAAGGTTTAGCAAACCAAGTTTGGAGAAAACCTGGGCTCTGTTTAATTTATGTATAACGTCATCTAATGCAGGTGAAACATGTCTTTCACCCTTTGCGGCAGTGTTCGGTAGTCTCATATGAACACAGATTCTAACATCTGACGAATTTGCCTTTGGCCCGGCAACATTTGGGAAACCCAAGGGGTGGAGGCCTTCCACTCTTTCTATGATATCATTCTTCATCAGATTATTTATCTTAGCTTCAACTTTTTTACACAAATGATATGGTATGTGACGATGAAGCTGGACAATGGGCCTAACCTTTATATCTCTATGTATAACCACTGACTGTCCCTTAAATTTACCAAAACCCTCGAATAATGACGAACATTTACAAGACGTTCATCGGATTTAGGTGTATGCAGATTGTTTACAACTGAAATGGTTATTAACCCTTTACCTAACGAATCGCCCGCATCCGCCCGCGTGATTTGCAAATTCAGCAGTTGAAAATATATTATTTTTCAAAAAAAATCTATAAAACCATATCATGTGACCCCTCGTTTGAACGAGCTCGCCGAGCTCGTTCCAACTAAGGGACACATGATATGGTTTTGTTGAATTCTTTTGAAAATTTTAAAAAATGCTATTTAAAATAATAATTTTTGATATCGTCCGTGTTGAGTAAAGGGTTAAGCCCAAATCACCGGCGGTTTTGCAGCTAAATAAGTTACAAACTTTGCCTTTGACAACAAAAAATAGGTAGTTTACGTTTGATTGTTTTGTAGATATATCGCATGTAAACAACCCCAAAATTGGAAGTGGAGACGCGGAAAAACAAGTGCGTACACACGACAGCTGTGGTCGGTTTTGTATACCTGGAAATGTGAATTCATCCAATACATTGACGGATGCACCAAAATCAATCATACAATTGATGGGGGTGATCAAAAAAATTATCTTAGGGCATCGACATTGTTTAATGTAGCTTCTCTTGTTGTTTGTAAACACGCAATCGGAATCATCACTCGAATTCTCCTTAACCCATTTTACCCCATTTTTCCGCGGAAAGTGTGATTCCAGCGGAAGATGAGAGGGTTCCCCAGTGGAACTTTAAAAAAGCTGATTGGGACACTTTCTCATCGCTTTGTTCTGAACGCCTCACTCAGGAGAAATGTAAGGACAGTGCTGACAAAATAGAACCTTTTAGAAACGAGTCTTCTCTAAGACCTCGGCAAATCCGAAACGTTTCACCAAACCATGGTTTGATAATGAATGTAAACAGGCTATGAAGGATGGCAAGAAAACTGAACTTAACAAGTCACCAACCACACATAATTTAGATAAACTACGAATAAATCCGGCAAAAGACAAGGCGACTTATAAAACAAAAAAAAACTAAAGTTCTGGGGAAATTTATATTTCTAAGATAAACCAAAACACCCCCATCACTAAAATTTGGAAAATTATTAAAAAAGATTAAAGGAAAAGAAATAAAATCAACTGTACAACACCTGAAGGATAATAGCACCCTCATTACATTAATAAAAAAATTTTCAAACAAATTGGCCTCCACATTGAACATTGTAATCCAGAATTTAGCAAAATTAAAAAACAGCAGGAAAAACAAAAGATCAAATTTGCCTCCAACACTTTAGAGGATTACAATGAACCATTGTCTATGGAAGAGTTAAGTAACTCTTTGCATAGAGCAAAGGATACTGCCACTGGTCCCAATGAAATACATTACAAAATTCTGAAACATATGCCTCAATCTTCGCTTGACCTTTTATTATCACTTTTTAATGGGTGACTGGCCAGTTTCCACCATCCTGGCGCAAAGCAACGATAATTCCCTTCCTAAGCCTGATAAAGACCACATTAATCCTAGTAATTACAGACCTATTGCCTTAACAAGTTGTCTGTGCAAAACCACGGAAATGATGATCAATGACCGAATTGCCTTTTTTTTGGAATCGAACAATCTACTTGCGAATTGTTCAGTGTGGTTTCAGGAACCAGAGAAGAACTGTAGATCATTTCGTTAGACTTGAAACGTTTTTTTAGAAATGCTTTCGCTAGAAAAGAACATGTGGTCCCCATATTCTTTGACCTAGAAAAGGCATATGATACTACCAGGAGGTATAGGATTTTAAAAGATCTTTTTAACATGGGGTGAGAGGGCGTATGCCTTATTTTATTGAATTTTTTTAAAGGACCGTCAATTTCAAGTTCGTGTTGGGTCAACGTTATCTGATCCCCACGAGCAAGATTTGGGGGTTCCTGATGGTAGTTTTTTATCAGGTACCCTTTTTTCGGTTAAAAGTAATAAATAGTATCATCGATGCAATTGAGATTCTTCATTGTATGTCGATGACTTTTTAATCTTTTTAATCTGCGATAGCAGCAAAAAGATGAATGCTATAGAACGTAAACTTCAGCTGTGTTTACATAGAATCCAAAAATTTGCTACAGAAAACGGTTTCAAGGTTTCAAAGACCAAAAACTAATTGTGTTCATTTCTGTAAGCTCCTGAAGAATCATCTTGTTGAAGATGGATGGCAGTGCCATTAAAGTTGTATAAGAAGTGAAATGTTTAGGTTTCTTGTTTGTTGACAAACTGAATTTGACTTCTTACATAAAACAACTAAAAGTGAGATGTAAAAAAGCACTTAACATCATAAGGTTGTTGGTAGCACTGATTGGGGTGCTGACCAAAAAACGTTACTCCATCTACATAGATCCCTTATTACATCTAAATTATAATTTATGGTTGTGTGGTTTACTGTTCTGCAATAAAGGCATATCTCAAACCTCTCGATGCCATTCATAATAGTGGCATTAGAATCAGTCTTGGTGCTTTTAGAACACCACCAATAGATTCGATGCTTGTTGAAGCAGAGAGCCTTCTCTTGAGAAGCGCAGAATTAAATTGTCTCTACATTATGCATCTAAATTTTTGGCTAATCCATCAAATCCTGCTTAAAACTGTGTTTCAAACCCTCAAAATGTTGAATTTTTTAACCGGCACCAGAAACATATTCTTCCATTGGGAATTCGAATTAACCCCACACGGAATCTGCCAAAATTGAATCTGATTCTATTAAAGAAAACTGTAAATCACATATTCCTCCCTGGAATCTTAGAAAACCTACAGTTATTTTGGACCTTGCTTCTACCAAAAAGTCCGAAACAAATTCCTTACAGTTAAAACAACAATATGCTGAAATTAAGTCCAAGTACAGTGCGTATAAAAGGATCTATACAGATGGGTCAAAAGGTGGTGACAAAGTATCATCAGCCGTCGTCGCTGTTGATAGGATAACCTCAATCAGAATTCCAGATAAAAGTTCTATTTTTACAGCTGAAGTTAAGGCATTACCTAACATGAAAAGCAGACGACACTTGCAAAAAAAATTCTTGAATAACTAATTTTTTTCATTTTTTGTCTCAAAAACATAGGTTATGATCCCTCGTTGGAACGAGCTCGACGAGCTCGTTCCAACGAGGGGTCATAACCTATGTTTGTGAGACAAAAAATGAAAATATTTTGAAAATTAATTGGCGATTTTTGGGAATAGCGCTGGCCGGTTTTGGCCGTTACGTTGGGTAAAGGGTTAAAGCATTACAACTTGCTCTAGAACACATCGTGAATGTACAGGAAAGAAAGTCGATCATATTTTCGAACTCTCTTTCTTCATTACTTACTTTACTCAATCCCAAGTTGAAGAACCCTCTCATTTTAGAACGTCGTGAGAAATTAACAGCTCCCATGTCTGACCAATATGAAAACGTGTTTTGCTGGTTACCCGGGCATATAGGTATCGCTGGTAACACCAAAGCAGACAGTGCAGCAAAACAGGCTTTAACCAAGCCTCTCACTGGTTTTAACATCCCTTTCAGTGACTTCAAACCGCGTATCAGTAACTACATCAAATCTGTATGGCAGAGTGATTGGGATGGAGCGACAAATAACAAGTTCCATCGTTTCCGACCAACTATTACTGATCACTACCCGTTTAGCAACCTTTGTAGAAAGGATTCTGCAGTTTTGACGCGATGTCGTATTGGTCACAATTCCTTTTTGAAGAGCAAAGAAGGTGCTGTCAGTGAAACACATTATTTTACATTGTACTGATTTTAATCATGTCAGAGGGCAGTTTTTACAGTTAAATCTTTAAGAGATTTATTTTATCGTACTAGCCCGCATAAAGTTATCTCATTTTTAAAAGTAATCAACCTTTTTAGTGAATTTTAAATTGTTTTTGATCTCTTGACTTCTCATCTATCCATAACTATTTCACAGGTTGATTCACACAGTATTTTTTGTACTACTGGTCTCACTTTTACATTGTGTTTCATACTGCTCAGTTTTATTCCTCACATTACATATTTCAACGACTTTTAATTACTTCCTGGAGGATAACGGTCTTTTTTAAAATGCATACTTTCATCGCCACGATATAGCTTTAGCTGCTGATTTGGCGTTAAGCACTAATAAATAATAACAATAATTTGTTTTCCGGAATTTCTACGTTTTGCCTTCAGCTGGACAAAAAGTTTTATGTGAATAATTTCCATCACAATTATAACCAGACTTCTTTGCTAAATCATACCTTTGTTGCGAATCAGGACGATGACGAAATAAAATCTGGAAGTGGTAGGTACGATCTTATCTGTTTCCTTCTTACATTCTATTTCACACGCTTGAATTTCACTTACTTCAAAATCTCTTGCAATATCCAAAAATTATGAGAGAGACATTTCTTCACATAGCGCTTTACGTCTGTGAGCTGTTGATACACATATTTGAATAATCTGAGACTTGATCTCAGGATCCATGTCCGTAAATGAACATGTTCTAGCCTTAGGGTTGCACGTTGAAAATCTTGATTGCTCTACCACACAAATCCAATCAGCACCCATCTATGTAAAGAACTCAGACCGTATCACGATCCTGGTTCGGAAAAGCCTCCTTTCGGGTTCAAAGGGTTAAGGTGTAGGATTAATGATAAAAACAATGGATGTATGTCTGTGTGAACACTACACATGCAATCAACCATCACATGATACCTATTGTCGAATCGCCTAGCCCAAAAATATGCAACAGAGCGAATAGAGTTTTATTTTTTCAAGGAGGAACCCCAATCTTGCCACGGTAATAGTTATAACTAAAGCATAAAACAGACTGACCAGACCGACACTGGATTATTAGCTATTCCCAAGAAGCTCTAAGGCTACTAATGTCGAACGTACGTGCCCATGTTGTGCATCTTTTTACTTCGGACACATGCCCCCTCTTTCGCGAATAGACTCAGTGTTAAGACAGGTAAGACATGTACTAGTGACAAACACAGAAGTAAGCACAGTGAATATTCCCGGAAAACATAATGCTTTCTAGATCACCAGACTGGAAGTCAATGTGAGCTCTTGCCATCACTTGGCGCCCGTCGTCCGTTAACGTTTGAAACGTATCTTCTTCTTCAAAAACACTGGCCCAAATTCAAACATATAGGGCACCGACCATCTTTGGAGCATATCCTTTCTCCTTTGTTCAAATGAAGCTGCCGCCATCTACGGGCTGTGGTTAATGTCCAAAAGGTTTAAACATCTTTAAACATCTTCTCATGAACCACAAGAAAGAATGTCTTGATATCTGGTATGGAACGTTCTTTTGTGGTGAAGCTTAAGATTTGTTCAAGGAACGCTTGTAGGTCAATATTGTGGGAGCATGCCCATTTTGGGCTCCTCTCCAAATTTGTATTTTAAGAACCAATGGGTTGATTTGAACAAAATTTGATTTGTAGTATAAATGGGTCATAATAACTTGACTGACGTTCGCAGCTCTGTGGGAACCTCGGGAGCTAACAATAGAAAACAAAATGCAAACACCCATATTTCAAAGACTGCACGGACCAGAATATTGTTTTTTTGGTATGCAGCTTCCTGAGAGCTAGAAGAATCAGACGGATCAAAACAATTACTATCGATTTTGCCATCGGGTGCTATTCTGCCTCAGCTAATTTGAAACTTGTCTCCTTTAAAATCACTGGGCCAAATTCATAAATATATGACATAGACTCTCTTTTGATACTCCCTTTCAACTTTGTTCACATGAAGCTGTTGCCATCTTCGGGTTGGGACTTAAGCCAAAAAGCCTAAAAATCGTAAAAATCTTCTCATGAACCACAACGTGGAATGATTTGATATTTGGTATGGAATTTCTTTTGGTGCCGAAAATTAAAGATTGATCAAGGCAAATTTACAGGTCAATATTTGGGCTCTCTGTGGGAGCATGCCTAATTGGCCTCCATCCAAATTTTCTATTTCGAGTTCAATGGGATGATTCGAACCAAATATTGCATGTTGTTTAACTGGGTCATAGGCATTTAATCGATGTCTGGAATTTTTTTTTTCGCTGCCCCGTGGGACCCAAAATAGGAAAAAAATCAAACGCCCATATTTAAAAAAAACTGCACTAACCTGAATATAGTTTTTTAATATGCAGCTTCTTTTGGACCAGCGGAATCAGATAGACAGACAAATACTGCTATCGGTTTTGTCATGGGGTGCTGTGTGGAGATGCACATTTTAACACTGTTGGCAATTGGAAAATGCCGAGATGCCATCTTTCTTTTACTCCATCAACAAAGTGTTCTTCTTCAGAGCCTTTGGGTCAAATCTATACAAATTTGGTGCAAAGCAACTTAGTGGAGTATACTCTTCTGAGTTGTTTTTCTCAAAATGTTGCTACTCACCTAGGGGCTACGCTTAATGCCCCCAAAACCTAAGTATCTTCTAGAATCTTCTTTTCCAAAATCCTTCCAGTTATGACCAGATTTCTGGTATGGAACTTCCTTTAGTTGTGAAGATTCAACTTTGTTCAAAGGAACTTAGTAGGTCAATATGTGGGTTCCCTGCGTGAGCATGCCCATTCTGCTCAACCAAAATTTTCTCTTTCCAAGAACCAAATTCGCCATGTGGTATAATTTGGTCATAAGTACTTGATTTATGCCTAATTTCTTTCCGCAGCCCCGTGGGAACCCTTGGAACTAACGATAGAAACAAATCAAACTCCCATATTTACAAAACTGCACTGATCAGAATATTGTCTTTTTGTGTGTAGTTTCCTTCAGACCAGTGGAATCAGATGGACCAAAAAACACTCCAGTCTGTTTTGTCATGGGGAGCCGTATGGGGATGCCCATTTTAACACTGTTGTGAATGGGGAAATGCTGAGTCATCATCTATATTGTGCTCCATCAACTTAGTATTCTTTCTCAGAACCTCTGGACACAATCTAAATAATTTGTACAAAACATCTTGATGGAGTATACTCTTCTGATTTTTTTCCCAAAATGTTGTTTCTCCCCTTGGGGCTGGGATTAATGTCCCCAAAACCTAAAAATCTTTTGAAATATTCTTTTCATGAATTACCACAGATACTGCCTTGTTATTTGGTATAAAACTTCTTTTGAGATGAAGATAAAATTGTAGGTCAAGCTTTGAGCTCTCTGTGGTAACATGTCCATTTTGGGCGTCCGCCAACAATTTCTGTTCAATGAAACGAAGGGCTGAATTGAACCATATTTGGCATGCTTTATAATTGGATCATAGCTACTTGAATATGTGTTTCGCTTCCCCATTTCTATAAAAATTGAAACAATAGAAACGCACATATTTCAAAAACTGCATGGACCAGAATATTGGTTTCTGTAAGAAGCTTTCCTAGGACTAGTGGAACAGAGGGACCAAACAATTGCTTTCGATTTTGTCATGGGTGCTGTATGGGATACCCATTTTAACACTGTTGGCAATTGGAAAATGCTGAGGCAATATCTTTTTTTGTGCTCCATCGATTAAGTATTCATTTTCAGAACCTTTGTGCCAAATCTAAACTAATTTGGTACAAGGCATCTTGGTGGAGTTTACTCTTCTGACTTTTCCCCAAAAGTTAGTATTCCCCTTAGGGTGATGTTAATGCACTATGAGCTTAAAATGTTTTCATCTTCTTATAAACCTCTCACAGTAATGATACATTTCTGGTATGGGAATTACTTTCGTGATGCAGATACAAGTTTGTTTTTAAAGTAACGCAGTAGGTCGAAATTTGGGCTCCCTGTGGAAGGATGCCCATTTTGAGTTCCGCCCAAATGTCTATTTCCCGAACCACTGAGCTGATTTCAACCAAATGTGTCTCCTTTAGTATAACTGGGTCATAGGTATTTGATCTATGCCCGAAAACATTCTCTGTGGGGTAGGTGAGATGGAGAGATCCATAGAATTAAAAAACAAAACAAAAAAAAAAAAAAAAAAACCTCGTCCTGGCCTTTTTGAGACTTTGCAGAACTGAGCTTGTTTTTGTCTGAGAAGCTTACCAAGGACCAGGAGATATAAGTGCCCCCCCCCCCCCCCCCCAAAAAAAAGGTTGCTCATCGCAAATCAAGAAATTGATCTTTCTCTCTATCACTTACTGACAAGAACTAGGAAATTGAGGACCCTAGCATAGTAAAAAACCCTTTTGACTTCTCTCATTCGTCGAGTTCATTTTCTCGAGAAGTTACCTAAGTCCAAACAATCCTGAATGTGGGCACACTTTAGACTTCTCGCAAATGTGTGCTAGTATACCACGAGAAGACAAGCGGCTTTTCCGAGTCGGTAATCGGATGGTTAATCGAATCGCTCTTAGAGATACTACGAAGATTTATTCCGTCATATCAGTCGAATTTCGGTGATCGAGTAAAAATAAAATCTTAGAAAATCTTAAGAAAATGTCTGGCCCGACCATTTTTGGCCCACTGCGAGAATTCACTGTTTTGTTTCCCCACCAAGATGACAGTGACGACGATGAAGATACCGCAAATCCGAGATGACGTTGACGGCAAAGCTAAACCATGTATTTTTTACTTGGTTTTCTAAGTGTTCCATCGATCGATTTCATCGATTTCGACGAGATCTTTCTGATGCAAAATTACACATCGCGAGTCAAAATGTCAAAACGTGTAATTTTTTGTCGGTTTTCTCAAGTGTTTCGATTTGGCTGTGATCTCTTGAATATAAATTTTCCCAATCGTCAAAATTGCAAGAAACGTGTAAATTTAGGTCTGCATTTTGCTGTGTTTTTACGGCTCGCGTGGTCGATTCGACAGAGAACACGCGGATGCGTGAGAATATTTCCCTCTCGATCGCTCGAAGTTCTGTCTGTGATGGAGGAATATGATGGAGGAATACACATATATACTATTCAAAAAACTAGGTAATACCCAAACTGATCCTGATATTTTCGGAAAATGGTATTGGCTACGAGTGACTGAACACATCGATATGTTACCAAGTTAGTGTGGATCATGAATGTCACCGGCCCACGAAAACTTCGTGCTGTTTTTTTTTTTTTTTTTTTGCACGAGCGCCGCGGTGAAGTCAGTGGGGTACGTTTTGAAATTTTCATTTGTACTGGACGGGCTTTTTTCGGAGGTCTCATCGCTCTTTCTTGGTATAAACTCGTTCATCAATAGTATCTGGTCGAAACGTAACTTTTGAGGTATGCGAAGACTGACACGTGACGAACGTGTACGTGCTGTTGGCATGTTGGAAGCTGGCAACAGACAGACTGGAGTGGCACCGATTCTCAACGTTACTCAATCGGTGATCAGCGGGTTGTGGTCACGCTACCGTCAGACAGACAATGTTGGTGACAGACGTAAGTCAGGTCGTCCAAGGGCGACAACTGCTAACCGTGGTCCTTTCATCCAGACCACAGCATTACGTAATCGTCATCAAAGTGCTTCAGAAATTGGACAGCAGCTGCACCGAGATACAGATGTGCGAGTCAGTGGCCAGACTATCCGAACTCGCCTACACAGCTGGAATTTGTACGCTTGACGACCTCGAATAATTCCACGTTTGATTGAACGTCTCATTTGCAGCAAGGCGTAATTGGTGTGGAGCCCGACAGCGCTGGGACAATCGTCAGTGAAGCAACGTCGTGTTTTCCGATGAGTCGAGGTTCACCCTCGTCTTCGACGACATGCGAAACAGAGTGTGGCGGCGGCGGAACGGACGATACCATGGCGTAACCTTTCGGCAGCACGATCGTTTTGGTGGTGGATCGGTTATGGTGTGGGGAGGCATAACCATGACAAGCCGAACAGCATTACATGCCACCCAAGGGCTTGTCACAGGGCAGTACTATCGTGACAACATTACGAGCTTCATAGGGGAGTACTACTTGTGACAACATGTTAGCAGCTCATGTGGTGCCATTTGCGCGACGTCACGGTCGTCGATTCATTTTCCTAGATGACAGTGCAAGAGCACACAGGGTCTGTGTCGCTTCGGTATTCCTCCATAAGCAGAACATCATACTCTGCCTTGGCTAGCACTAAGTCCAAACCTTTCACCAATCGAGCACGTCTGTTATATGCTTGGAAGGCGCGTACGACAACGCTAACAGCCCCCTACCAATGTCAGGGAACTCGCTGCTACAATGCAGGAAGAATGGAATAACACCAGTCAAGCTGACACTGGACGTTTGGTGAGTAGTATGTCATGTCGGATCCACGCTTGTCTCGCGAACCGAGGAGGATTTACAAGGTCTTGAGGTCATGTGCTGAATGTGGTAAATGCTCTCTACTGAACACCCTCAATGTCTTCTACAGCTCAGTGCGAGGATTGGGTGCTAGTCAGACACCCAACTATCGCAGAAATCATTCACCAGATGTCACAGAGCAATGCCTCAACTATCTTTTTGATAAAAATATAAATTATATTTCGTCATATATCTAATTTTTATCAAGTATCCCCTCCTTTTTTGAATAGTATATTAGGTATGTTGTTTTTTTTATATATATTATTAAGTAGAAGGAAACAAAAAAAAAATATTAACATACAATTCAAAAAATATATATTTATTTTAAAAAAAACATGTCATCTTTATAGCTAGAAATATCTCAAGGAGAAACCGGAAAATATGAAGAGAGATCTTCTGCCTGAGAAGTTTCTCAAAGATGTCTTCTACAGAGTGTGTGCCCATCTTGTGGATTTAAACATTCCTAGAGTGATGAGCAAGAGATGTTCGGCTTGCATGTCGGAGGGATCGATCGAGGCGCACACCTGTTACACCGCGAAACACAAAGAATTATAATCCTAAGTTTTGCGTCGGTGATGGAAAAGTTCGATCCCTGTAAGAGAATTTACTAAATATTTAAATTATTAAAACAAAAACTTTCTAAGCCTTGGCATATGTTATTCGTGGTATAATTTGCACAGGAAGTGAAAACGCGTCATAAAATTGAAAGAATAGCCCCTTTGAACTATGTACTATTTGTCATTCTTATATCGCCCGCATCCGCCGGCGTAATATGCAAATTCAGCAGCTTAAAAAATATTATTTTTCGAAAAATTTCAACAAAACCATATCATGTGACCCCTCTTTGGAACGAGCTCGTCGAGCTCGTTCTAAAGAGTGGTCACATGATATGGTTTCTATGAATGTTTTTGACAAAAATTGAAAAATTATAGTTAAAATAAAAAAAAATGATATCGTCTGCGTTGGGTAAACGGTTAAAATTCAGAAGACACATGACTTGACACCTACACAATTATCTTAGCTGTGAACCAGATACCAAGACAAGTAGTTTTGGCAAAGTCAGATCTGAAATTAATAAATCTATCCAGGTAACAGGTTAGCCAAGTATAGATGTACAATATGTCATCAGTTGTACAAAATATTTTACCAGTAGAAATAAGCTGGTATTAACTGATAAGAACCCCACCCACCATCCCCACTCTTCATTTCAATTTTCGTCTTTTTTTCTGTAATGGCTTTGGAGAGATTTGGGGAAACCTGTTTGGAGAGGTACGTGAGTGTCGGGTTGGGTGTAATGATGTATAACTGGAGGAGAATCAAAAACATGTTCTTGCAGTTATCCTACAATTTTTCTCGCTTTGTATGTAGTAAATGTGGACTACCTAACCCCTAAGCGCAGTCCATTTCAAGTAATGATTACCAAGGTTAAATAAGAAAAACAAGACTAAATTTCAAGTAAAAAATATTAAAACATCAGGTGTTAACTTACCAAAGGGTATTCAAGGACAATATAATGAACAGCCCTGGTTAAATTACAAGACGGAACGTATACCCTGGATGGTTAATGTACAAATATGCAAACATGCCTTTTCTGGTCCAGTGTGTAATTTTGCCTACAGAACAAAAATTACCGATACACACACATATGTATGACAATTTTCAGCCAACCACCAGTATCAAAGGCACGAAATTTAAACAACGAATACAGTTGAAATCAGTGTTTAAAAGTCCTTGAATATTTGAACATTCTCTGACCAACAGACACAATGATGCCTGCACATCCACGTTTTGCAAAATAAATTGCATAGCTCTTTATTCCTGATGTCCGATATGAAACGCCAATGTTTGAGTTTTGAATGTTCCGATAGATATTTTTCGCAAATAAAATGAACCAACATTGATTCCACAGGTGTCTCTGGAAGAATTGTTCCTTTCTTTGTAAAATCATTTTACCTGTTCCAATCATGGAGTATTCATTCACTTAGCGATTAACAATGAGTTCTCATCAGGGTGGTGGTGAGTAATAAATACAGAACCATACTTACTTTTAAATGGGTTAACGATTGTGGGTCTCGAGTGAGGGGCTCTATGATACCATTCGAGTCTAACGGCGCTCGTGGTACCACTACGCTACTCCCTCTTGGCAGTAATCGTTGACCCATTCTGTATATGTACGATGTGTGTGGAGTTATTTATCCCATCAATGTCCGTTTATTTGAACAATAAAGGCCTTGGATAAATTTTTGCTTTATTCGCCTAGTAGGGTGATCAATTTTTCCCATAGGATTAACACTGAAAGAATTTATTCCCCTAGTAACGACGGACTTGTTGACCTTTGGCCTCTACCACATTTGTCTAGCCTAATTAATAGTTCGATTGTTGATTTCTTTAAATCTTTTTGAAAGTATTACACAATGCCAGTATAAAACACCACCCACTGCTCATATAATAAAGTATTTTTGCAAGCTTAGCTCAAGTTTGTGAGGGATTTATTTTAAGACAGAAATGTATTACTGCGCCTTGTTTATTTTCGCCAATTTTGCTGGTCGAGAGAATTGGACCAATGTGCTCCTCTCTTCTCGCTGTGTTTTGAACCGAATTATAGCACGATTTTGCTGCGACTGCCCTGTAGAAGATTTATGGGATAAACAAAATAAACGTATAGTGTTTCCAATTAAAACATTTATTCTATTCGTAGAATTAAGAATGAAACCGACTCGCCAGAGGCTCGTCGGTTTCATTCTTAGCCCTTTACCTAACGACTCGCCCGCATCCGCCCGCGTAATATGTAAATTCAGCAGTTGAAAAAATATTATTTTTAAAAAACTTTCAACAAAACCATATCATGTGACCCCTCATTGGAACGAGCTCGTCGAGCTCGTTCCAACGAGGGGTCACATGATATGGCTTTGATGAAATGTTTTGAAAATTGTGAAAAAATGATATTTAAAATAATAAATTTTGATATCGTCTGCATTGGTTAAAGGGTAAATCCTACTGGTAAAATACATTTTTTACTTGAAAACACTACGCGTTTATTCTAAAACACTCTACGTTTATTCTATATGTAGTGTCCATTCGCTTTTGCGGGAGTGCAGTGGCTCAGTGGCTTTGGCATTGAACTTCGAGCCGAAAGGTCCGCGGTTCGATCCCTGTCAGGGGTATCTGGGTTGTTTCTTGGGCAAGGAACTTCACCCCGATTGTCCACATGGGGCACGATGACGCCATGTACTAAGGCGTACTGTACATCGATGGTGCGCATGTCTTCAACCAATCCGACTCTACCTGTGCTGCAGTGTGGAGTTACGATGCTGGAGAGCTGCCAGCTGCTCATACTTGCTCGGTTGTTCTCTCCTTGTACTCCGGCATCCTCCACCCGTAAAACTGTCACCGATACGATATGACATTGGCTGTTAATGTGTCATTAAACTCGAATAAATAAATAAATAATAACCTTACATATCTTCAGTCTCGTATCCAGCAGCAGTCTCATTTTTCCGGGACAACGCCCCTCACAAAATGCTTTTTTCTGATATGCTCAGCGATCGAGTTTTTTAGATGAACAAAACGGAATGACAGCCTGCGATTTAAAAGTAAGAACATAACTGAAATGGAACAACATGTGTTTTCCAAACAAAGTTTTTTGACGGTAAATGAAATCCTGAACTGAGCAGAAAAAAATCCTATCAAAGTTTCCAGAAAACACAAAATATTGTTCGCCCAGTAATATTGTTTGATCGGACAGCACGGGAGAAAATTAAAATGTATCAGTGCACCTCACTAACCTGCCAGAGCTCTCTCTTGACATGACGAAGTACACTGAGTGCACTCTATGGTACGTATAACTGTTGCAAAAAACAACAAAAGATATTTATGAACACGAATTCATACATTGCACGTACTCTACAAAGGGGTTCATTATCTAGGTAATTCGAGTTTAACCCATCTCCAAGCAGTGGTCTCTGAAATTTGTTTGTATTGTGTGTTGACCAGAGAGAACATGTTTGTGTGTCTGGAAGTTGAGCTGACAATCGGACAAGAAAGGAAGGATTGCAACCAATGAAAACAAAACTACTTCCACTCACGCTTCGATGTCATGATATCGTAACGTCTTAGTATTAACGCATGCACAATATAATAGCATTGAAAATAAACAGTTGGATTTATGCGTGCATTTTTTCTTCTTTTTTTCCGTCACGCGTGATGTCGCCTGCCTTCAACGAGATTTTTGAGAACCAATAAGGGGCGTATCAACCAACTGTAGCCGAGTGGACTTGAAAGTCGATTTTAGGGATACAGGGCATCTAACCTATCGATGAAGGGGATTCTGTGAGCCCCTCAAATGAATTTATCATGGTACAGTTTTGTCACAAAATATCCTGGTCTACTAGGCCATTATCCTGGTTTATTGTTGGTGAATACATGGTGTACTGCGGTACTCTTTTACGAGGTCTTTTCTGTTTTTTGCGCGGTCGTTGCGACTCACGTGAGTTTACTGCATAAGATGTTATTGGCGCGAGAGTTTGTTTAGAAAAATAAACTTCACGAATATAGAACGATTAAGCAGTGTACTGGAAAAATCACCAAATATCCCATGTGCCCACATGCATGCATCTAGAAAACAAGTAAAATATTTTGTAATAGGTGTATACCGGGCTCGCCACCATCTGAATCCACCACAGCTAACGACAGATGTGGAATTGTCAGGGGAAATAATAAGAACTATTTCTGGAGTTTTCCCAATCTGGCATAGATTATTCTGTTATTCAGTGAAGTTAAACCATTTTTTTCTTAAGCAGGTTTTCTTTTCTTTTTTTCTTTCGGTGATAAATCTGTATCCAAAGCAACGTCACATTTTCAATTTTTTAAAGATTTTTTTTTTTTTAAAATTCCGACCATTGTTTAGAGCTGCTCGTTTGATAACCTTTCAGTACAGTTAAAACTAGAAGTCCTGTCATGAAATGCGCACAAGTAGCACGTCGATCTGCGCGTTAATTTACGCGTTATGTCCATGGTAAGGCTACCACATTCTGTACATATGACCCGTGCACAAGCAATGTTTCAGCCAATGGACCTCCGGGTAACCCGAAGGTTCATTGGCAGAAACATTGCTTGTGTTTGCCATGAGTAACCAGGACAACATGCCGTGGTTTGGATGCCATTCGATATGGCAGTTGCGCGCAATTTCTACGCGCAATTAAGCCTAGATAAGCGCACAGTTCGTGACAGGACTTCTAGTTTTAACTGTATAACAATAAGATACTATTATTTTGAAATCGCAAGTTAATATCAAGAAGTCATTCAACGAAACATTCCCATTCACCAGGCAGGCCAACGGAGAGGTTAAGTTGTCTGTATCTTGAGTACTATGCCTCTTAGTCTCAACTGTTTGTAGTGTATTGCACTGCAGACGTTTTCTGTACTTTAACCGTCATTGACGTCATAGCATTAATAATTTGCCATCAATTCAATCTTTGTTTTTGAGACAAAAAATGAAAAAAATAGTTATTCTAGAATTTTTTTTGCATGTCGTCTGCTTTTCATGTTAGGAAAAAGGTTAAAAAAACAAAAAAAAAAACAATGAAGTCACCATTACACCTACGGCAAAGGGTCTTCGTTTGCGCGCACGGATACATGACCCAATTGTTGATTACATAATTAAGTTGTTCAGTTATCGTTTATAATCAAACCGGGAAATCCCAGTAAATCACATTTTGGAAAGTAATACAACATTTCATTTGGGGCCATGAATAAAAAAAAGTTCCTCTGATTTTAGCTACACGTAGTAAAATTGAATTTTGACGTTTTCCGACCTTCATTGTCAATAACGCCATAGCCATTCTTTTCAAATTCTTATTCGGGTCCATGAGTAATAAAGATTCCTCTGATTTGATTTTAACTGTACGTAATAAAATTTAATTTTGGCGTTTTCCGACCTTGATTGCCAATAACGCCATAGCCATTCTTTTCAATTTCTTATTCGGAGTCATGAGTAAGAAAAGTTTCTCTGATTTTAACTGTACGTAGTAAAATTTAATTTTGACGTTTTCAGATCTTGATTTCCAATAACGCTATAGCGTTAAATATTTTCCGACAATTTCGATAAATAAACAATGCTCGATTTCAGCTTCCCCTGTCTCGTCTATAATATTATGTTAGTGCTACGTTATGTAGTTTGAGGCTTACGGCAGTCACTAGAGGGGAGGGACAGGCCAAAACTTAAAATGACGTTAAATGTGGAAAATGACGTTAATCTAAAAATAAACAAAACAGCTACTTTTTTATTTTTCAGCTCTGCCACAATCCATGATAACGCCCTCATACCTTGAAGTGGTTCCAATGGGGACGAACCTAATAGGAGTGAAGACTTCGCCATAGCCGGTCCCAAGCCCGGTTTGAGAAAGGAGAAGGGTGCCTTAATTTTCCATGAGGTGCGTTCCAAAGGCCCTGGGGGAAGGAATCCTTGTAGTTGAAGATAAACAGTACCCCGGTTAAAGCGGTCTCCATTTCGGAGATACATATCCAATGAATCGCTTTGGTCATAACTTCGGACGAAGACGGAGGGTCGGATGGGTTTAGTATGGCCAATCCGGACGCCCCCCTCCCCCGAAAAAAAATAGTGTGACTGTTACATCGCAGGTATTGGGATGTCATTCAACCAGTTATTTCTTTTAACACACTTTTATCATTGCCACCGTATACAGACTTTTAACGAATTTCGTATTTTTAAACATGGTTTATTGCGCTGTATGAGTTAGTTGTGAGTGAGAATTTGCATTTCATGAGTATCGCAACATACCCGGTTGAATGACCAACTTCTGAAGACTTGGTATTACCCACACTCAAACGGTCAATCGTTCAGTGGTATGCGTGTACATTACCCTGGCTAAGTGTGCTTTCCATGTACTCCTGGTCTTGTTTGCTGGATATTCGCAATGTAAACGTTGGGCTCGGAATAAGGGTGTGAGTTGTGGAATGATGAGCAATATAATACACCGCAATGACGACGAAAGTACCAAACAAACAATCGAATGGACAGACAGTAACAACATCTGTCTCTGATAGTGACATAGATGGTACAGATTCTACGAGCTGATGGTCGAAAGTTCTTTTAATACATTCAACAGACGGTCACAAGAAGGTCGATAAGATTAATCCATTCGCTCTAGAAATGTATACAAGGCACTGCCGTAACTGTCAAAAAGTTGAACAAATTTAGATCTGACGGCATCTTAATTGAAGTTGCCAAAGACGTCAAAGTTTTCAATCTTTTAAAATATTTTTTTTTAAATAGTTGATTTTGAGGTACAGGTAAGCCCCCATAGAACCACCAATAGCGGCCGATGTGTTGTGAGATCTAGGGAGCATTCCGATATTCAAGAATCAGAAACAGTAAACAAAACTCAAACCTTAATGAGTGACTGATGTCATGAGAAATCAAGTAATGAAAAGTGGACTGAATATTAATACCAATACCTTCATTTTTAGTTTCCAAACTCCTCCTCAGATAGCGTAATCTATTAAAATTGGATACTTGAACACCAGGGTGGATTTGTACATCCCAAATCCACTTTGGTCTTCCAAATGTCAAGAATAAGAACACAATAAAGATATTTGTTGAGGCATACCGGCTTGCCGTCGCTGTGGCTTACACTCGAAGAGTCACGTTCTAGTGATACAGTCCGATGCATCAAATGTCATGGCAATCATATGTCAACTTGAAAAGATTGCCCTGTGTGGAAAATAGAAAAATCAAATAAAAAAAAATAAGTGTTGAAGACAAATCAGTTAAAAGAGGCCAGAGAAACTGCTACATCGAAGTCTGGCGTAAACACATCAATTCCATGATATATCTCGGTAATAAATAAAAAATAAGCAGAATACCAGACACAATATACATGATTAATAATAATAATAATAATGGATTTTGTATAGCGTGAAACCACCGAGGGTGCTCTAAAACGCTTCACAATCACATGAAAGGTACTATGGGAAATATGATTTGAATAAATGAGTCTTAAGATGCTTTTTGAAAGTCGATAAATTATTTTGTGAGCGAAGGTGCGCGGGAAATGCATTCCAAAGTCGTGGTCCAGCAATCGAGAAAACCCGCTCGGTCGCTAAAGCTGATTTAGTGAAGGGTGTGGTCAGTAACAATTGATCTGAAGAGCGAAGCCTACACTTCGTGAGGCGATGAGAGAGAAGGTCCCTCAGGTAAGCAGGCGCGAGACCATGAATGCATTTAAATACTAGCATAAGAATCTTAAAATGCACTCTGCTTTGGATTGGAAGCCAGTGAAGATCCTTCAAGATAGGGGTGATATGATCAAAGCGCTTAGCCCCGCTTAGGATTCGAGCAGCTACGTTCTGGATATTCTGTAACCGCTGTAGTAGTGAAAGTGGCAGGCCCAGAAAAAGTGAATTGCAGTAGTCCAAGTGAGATGTGACAAAAGAGTGAACCAGTTGTTCTAAAGCTTTACCGCTGATAAATGGGCGCAGCTTGCTCAGCTTTCTGAGTTGCCAATAGCATGTTTTACTAACTTTTTTAATATGAGGCTCAAGGGTAAGATTGGTGTCGAAGAGCACTCCTATATTCCTAGCAACGTTAGAGACCTGAGCAGTAGAATCACCAACGTTGATAGTTTGTATAGGAGAGGAGAAAGTTGTTCTTTTCTTTGAGATGACCATAACTTCTGTTTTTGAGTCATTCATTTTCAATCGGTGACTGGACATCCACTGTCTTACAGACTCAATACAGCTTTCCATTTGAGACAAAGTACCTGCTGTTGCGGATGTATCAGACGGATTGAATATTGTTCAAAGGAACAATATCATCCTTACTAAATGCCTTCACAAGAAGCACAGCGAACAACTAAAACCAACAGCCAACTCAAACACAACCAACACCAGCAGAAGAAAACTCGAAAACAAATCCGAAGAAAGAGCATGCTAAACTTAAACCATGGTTTTTGTTGGAGGTGGGATATGCAAAGGTTGAAAGAGGGGGTTTGCTGCAGGCGGGGAAATTAAAAGGATATTAAAAGTTGAAAAAAAAAACACACGCTGTTTTGAATAAAGGTGCAAATTTGAAAATGTTAAAACGATTTTGTAATCTGCCACTAGTTGTCACAGGTGTGCCAAATAGTAGATAAGACAGTAGATAAAATTACCTTACAATCGGATCATAAGAAGAAATAAACATGCTTGCGATCGCTTTTAGTCATTCCAACTACATCAGAGTGAACACCTAAAGCCTTTCAGGACCCTGAGAAATAAATCACCCACGAAATCTACCGCGGCTATTTCGCCCACAAGTTCATCGTCTAAACCTCCAACCAAACATGGATAGTACAATAATAACCAAAACGCAATATAATACAATGGAATTATCTAGGGTTTGGAGCCAAATTTAACGAACGGAGCGTCCTATGCACAAAATATAAATCTGCCTCTTTGTGCTTGCAAGAAACACTCGTAAAGAAACCTGTCACTAAAGATTATTCAGCGTTTAGGCTTTATACTACGTGTGATGCCTGTGAAGACGAAAATGATCCTCATGTTAATGGAACGTCTGTCTTAATCAGAAACGACATTATTCAAAGTCATGTTTCCTGACAAACAAATTTACAGTCAGGATGTAGCGGTACGCCTTACTCTAGACAAGACAGTAACTGTTACATTATGTTCTAGATACATTTCACCAAAGAAGACCATTAAGTTGAATGGCCTTGAACAACTGGTTCACCAATCCCCAACTCCATGCATTTTGCTGCGATATTTTAATACAAATACCCCTTTTTGTGGTGATTCCTTTAGCAAGCAAAACAGACCTCAAAGAGAACACAATAGAAGAGATTATTTTAAGATATGATTTGTGCTTTTTCATTAAGGATACCGACCCTTATTGGCATCTCGCATCGGGTTCTAACACTTCAGTTGATCTTACAGTAGCAGGTTCTTCAGTCTTCATTGATTTTTCTTAGAAGGCTGAAGATATTTTGCGCGAGAGGGACGAATTTCCGGTTGTGTTGGGAAGTCTGGTTTCGGCGGATGATGAGAGAGTGCCCCAATTGAACTTAAAAAAGGCTAACTGGGACACTTTCTCGGCGCTTTGTTCTGACCGACACACAGGGGAGAAATTTGTAGATAGTTCTGATCAAGTAGAAGAGTTTGCTAAAGAGTTGCTTGACATTCCAAGCACTGTCGTTCCACAAGCCTTGACAAAGCTAAAGAAGTGCGAGAAAACTGAACGGGAATTTAATATGTGACCATCAACAGTTAATTTAGACAAACTTCATATCAATCCGCCATAGAACGGACGACTTATAAAACTACAAAAAAACTTCTTGGAACTTATGTTTCTAAACTGTACCAACAAACTCCCATCAATAAAATTTGGAAAATTGTTAAAAAATTAACGATAAGGAAACAAAATCAAATATACAACACCTGGAAGATAACACACTAATTACCCTAAAACGTGAAATATTAAAGAAATTGGTATTAACATTGTCTAAACATTCGTTGTCTGAAAATTGTAATCCAGAGTTCGTTACAATTTAAAAGCTGCTTGAAAAACAGAAAATCAGATTTACCTCTGACAATTTAGAGGATTACAATGAACCGTTTTCTTTTGGGGGAAGCAAATAAGTCTTGACACAAAGCAAAATTTACTGCCACTGCACCCGATGAAATACACTAATCAACTTTTAAAACATCTGCCTCAAACTTCACTTGATCTCTTACTATCAGTTTTCAATTAAGACTCGAATGCAATTTTTATAATCTTTATTGGAGTATGAACGTGTGGGAATGGGTACAAATTGTGTGAATCCGGGATTCATACAATTTGCACCCATTCTCACATGTTCATACTCCAATAAAGATTATAAAAATTGCATTCAATTCTTATAATTACATTTCGTAACTGTTTAAACTACTTTTTACCAAACAACTGAGAAGAAAGACGAAATAAAACATGTACGAACGAACGAGGTGAAAAACCACCCACACACACAAGACAAAGCGCACAACTCTGAGTTGAGCGCCGGTTTTCGGCATTGACCCAAATTTGTCAAATTGCCTTTTTTTCACAACGAAACTTGGAATGTTCAAAACGATTTATTTAACATATCAGTAAACTATAATCACTTATGAAATGACAACAAGTTCAAGAATAAAATCACTGAAATAATTTCACACTGTCGATTGACGTTTCTTGTGAGTTGTTTGGGATATCACAAATTATTAACTTGAACGTAAATGCGGGTCAAAGTTCGACCAAATGTATTCATTGGAAAATAAAATACATTTGGTCATGACGTTTTCATCCAGCTGACCAATGGGAATTGAGTATTTGGACCCAAAAGGAATAACTACATTAACACTGTAATTATTGACATATGGATGACTGGACAGTTTCCAACTTCTTGGCTGAAAGCAACAATAATTGCCATTCCAAAACGTTATAAAGACCACTGTAATGCAAGCTATACTTACCTATTGCATTAACATGCATTAACATGTTGTCGCTGCAAACCCATGGGAAGGATGATCAATGATCGATTTGTCTGGTTTCTGGAAACGAACAATCTACTTGCGAATGTCTAGTGTGGGTTCTGAAGCAAAAGAAGTACTGTGGATCATTTTGTTAGTCTTGCAACGTTCATCAGAAATGCCTTTGCCGGAAAAAAAACATGTGGTTGACATCTTCTTTGATCTGGAGAAAGGATATGATACATACAGATTATCAAGTTAATGTGCATGTCCTGCGATTTTGCCGGCGAGTTGTGATCCCATTCTGGACACCCACCACCTAGAATCTGATACAAATCACAGGACATGCACATTATCATGATAATTCATTTATCTAACAATTCTGTCACATAAACAGATTAAATCTTAAATTATTAATAGAGTTTTGGGACATAATGTTGGGGGAGAAAAGGTGAAAAAAGCCATATTTTATGGAACAATATTGTTGTGCACTTTAGCAAACAATGAGTAACGCGGTCACCGCAAATTTTCAATGATGCGTGTGTTGTAAAATTATTCACTCGCAATGACACTACCTATGACGATACGCTTGAATTTAGAAGTATGTAATATTTAATTGTGCATTTTCTATGTATTGTGAAGGGTGTCGGGGGGGGGGGGGGGGGGGAGGCATTGATTATTAATAGTTCTGTTGCTAATTGTAAGAAATGTTGGGGCGCAGTGCAGTTGCAGTAACCGGTTCTCGTCAGATCACCGAAGTTACGCAACGTCGAGCCCGGTTAACCTTCGGATGGGTGACCATCTGAGCGATCGATTCGGACTCCCGCGTTGTGTCCTTGGGCAAGGCACTTAAACCCGATTGTCCACATGGGGACACGATGAGATGACGCCGTGTACTAAGGCGTACTGCACGTCGATGGCGCGCATGTCTTCAACCAATCTAACCCCGCCTGTGCTGCAATGCGGAGTTACGATGTTGGGGAGCGGGCAGCTGCTCGTTGTTGCTCGGTGGTTCTCTCCGGGTACTCCGGCTTCCTCCACCCGTGAAACTGCCACGGTCATGATTAGCCATTGTGCATAAGTATATGACCTTAACACCAATAAATAAATACATAAATAAATAAATAAATTGTAAGGAATGTTGTTTTGTTTTGAAAGCGATCACCTGAGTCGATCACTGAATCGCACATATAATGTATTCATGCGCCTGTTATGACAGGCCGTTGCGTTCCCGGAAACGAGTCGTCTATATGATACGGAATCGGAACACATTATGCGATACGTACCGCTTCTCGAGGTTTTCAAGCCAAAATGTATATGATTGTTAGATAAAACGGAAATGCTGGATTTTAAAAGATATGTTTAGCATGGGGTTGGTAGGACGTATGCCTCTTTTTATAGAACAACAAATTAAAGGATCTTCAATTTCAAGTGTCGGGTCTACATTATCTGATCCACACGAGCAGGAATTGGGTGTACCTAAGGGTAGTATTCCATCTGTTACCCTGTTGTCTGTTAATTTCAATGGTATCATTGAAGCAATTCAGCATATGGCAGCTTCTTCATTGTACATCGGTGACTTTTCAATTTGCTACAGCAGTAAAACATGAATGGACTTGAGCGCAAACTTCAGTTGGGTTTAAACAGAATTCAGAAATGGGATTCAGAAATCAGTTTTAAGTTTTTGAAGACCAACAAGAATTTTGTTAATTTCGACAAGTTCCGGAGGAAGCACCACTTGGATCCGGAATTGAACATTATGGCTGTGCCATTAAAGATGTTAAAGAGGTGAAATTCTTGGGTATATTGTTTGATAATAACTGAATTTCACTTCTCATATCAAACAACTAAGAGAGGGATGCAAAAGGGCACTTAACCCCCTGAACGTGGTTGGTAGCGCTGATTGGGGTGCTATCCAAAAAGCATTAATCCATCTGTGTTGATCACCTGTTAGATTAAAATTAGATTACGGTTATGTGGATTACGATTTTGCGAGAAAGTCGAACTTCAAGCCACTTGGGACAATTCATAATTGTGGTATTAAAATTAGCCTTGGTGCTTTTAGAATAACACCAGACGATTCGATGCTCACTGAGGCAGAAGAGTCTTTTCTTGAGAAGCGCATAATTAAACTGTCACTCCAATATATTTTTAAACTGTTGGCTAATCCAGGAACGTTGCTTATAATTGTGTCTCAGACACTGAACATGTAGAATTTTGTAACAGGGACTAGAAAAATATTCCTTCATTGAGTATTAGAATTACACTCCATATGGAGTCCGTCCGTTTTTAAAAAGGAAAAGTGTATACTTTGGATATATTTATATATCTATTAAGGCAGAGCGTAGAGGATCGATCACAAAAAGCTATCAAACATCATTTGTCTGCCCGTGCTCTTTGCTGCCTTAATATACGGATCAGACCTACCGGCTGATTTTGTCGATTTTGCACGTGTTGCATCGCACTTGTTAACATGGGATACATTACTCTGAAGTTGGTTAGACAAAGTGCAACAAATAACAGGCCTCCATTTAATCAAATGCATCCAGCAGATGAAAACAAAAAAGTTAATTAAAGAAGGCAATAAAAGGGATCGCTGGAACCATTACAAATATTAAAAAGTTACGTCCAGGTGGCATACTGATTGAATGTGCTAGGAAAATCCAGTAAATTCAGTCTCTTAAGGAATCAGAAACTTTTAGATGTTGCAGTGAACTCGGAAGCTCACAGAACCCTCAATACAAGCAGGCGAGTTGCAAGAACCCATGAGCTTACCAACATTGATGAAACAGAAAAAGTTCAAGATATGAAAACACAGCGAGTAACAGGTCTAAAAAGAATACCAACAAAGCATCACAAAAATTAAATTGATTTGAATCAGCATTCATAAGTTATTGGACGGAAACCAAATTCAAGATGGCCGCCATGAAAGCCATCATGAATTGGCCACTGGCGGCCAGCTTGGTTAAGCTGACTGGTTCAACATTGAAAGGAAGCTACCTGTAGACAGCAACAATACATAATTCGAAAATAAAAATGATTCGTGTCAGCATTCATTAGTTATTTGTAGTGAACCAAATCCAGTATGGGCAGCATGGCGGCCATATTGAATTGGCTAGCTCATCCAAACACTGGTCCAACATTGAAAGGAAGCTTCCTCTGGACACCAACAATACATAATTCAAAAATAAAAATGATTCGAGTCAGCATTGATTAGTTATTGGATGGAACCCAAATTCAATACGGCCGCCATGAAGGCCATATTGAATTGGCTGAATTGACTAGCTGATCCAAAATCCAAAGGAAGCTTCCACGAGACACCAACAATGCAAAACCAAAAAATGAAATTGATTCGAGTCAGTATTCATTAGTTATTGGGCGGAAACCAAATCCAAAATAGCCGCCACAATGAATTGGCCACTGGCGCCAGCCATTTTGATTCAGCTGACTGGTTCGAAATCGAAAGAAAGCTTACTCTAGACACCAACAATGTATGATTAAACAAGTGAATGCTGCCCAAGACATATTACGTTTTTAAAAAGAACAATAAGAATGTTACTTAGGTAACACATGCCCCCCACCCCCCTTTTGACCTTCACCTTGCAGATGCGGCGGAAACTATTATACGCGACACACCTTCTGACTGTCCTTAACATTCGTAAAAATATTAACAATTGTACTATGATTTGTTTCTGAGTTATGGCTGAGACACGAATATTGACCGATGTTTAGTGTGACCTTGAAATGTGACTTTGACCTTGAAGGTACGAACCCAGCTATTGTGTGTGACACATTCCTCCGTGGTCCTGTATAATTGTGTGACGTTTGATGACTGTTGCCCTAATAGTTTTGGAGTTATGCTTGAGGCACGATTTGTATTTGTGACCCTGAACATATGAAGGTCAATTGTGACCTTGACCTTGCAGATGCGGCAGAAACTATTATACGCGACACACCTTCTGACTGTCCTTAACATTTGTAAAAAGTTTAACAATTGTACTATGATTTATTTCTGAGTTATGGCTGAGACACGAATATTGACCGATGTTTAGTGTGACCTTGGAATGTGACCTTGATCTTGAAGGTACGAACCCGGCTATGGTGTGTGACACATCCTCCCATGATCCTTTATATTTGTGTGAAGATTGATGACTGTGGCCCCAACAGTTTTCGTGTTATTGGCTCGGACACACACACACACGGGCGGACGGACGGACGGACTGTCTGACGGAAGGACGGACGGACAGACACACGCACACTTCAATCACTATATGCCACCCGACTTAAGTCGGTGGCATAAAAATATAAATGATAGGCGTCAGCGTTCATTAGTTATTGGACGGAAACCAAATTCAATATGTCTGCCATGGCGGTCGTACTGAATTGGCTAGCTGGACCAAAATCGACAGGAAGCGTTGTCTGGTCATTCACAAGTAACCTCTAAAATTTGATCAAATAAGCGGTTCTTTAGTTATTTGACGAAAACCAAAAGTTAACGGACGGTCATCGGACGCCGGACGACTGACCCCGTTCGACAGACGGACGGATGGACGGACGGACGGACGGACATGGTGAAAATATAATGCTCCCGAGAGAATTTCTCGCGGGCTTAATAAGGAAAAAAGGCAATGAAATCAGCACAAACAGCTATATATTTACCTTCAATACTCCCCTACCACTAAATCAGTCAAAATAGGCTACATGAAGTCAGGGTGGATTTATATATCCCAAATCCACTTCGATGTTTCAAATGTCGAAAATTCGGACACAGCCAAAATTCCTGTAGGGTTAGTCAGTCTGCCACAAATGCATTCAAAAACATGACGAGCCAAAAACAAACAATATCCTTAAATGTGTAAATTGTTAGGGCAATCGTTTGTCATCTTCAAAGGGTTGCCCCATCCTGTAAAAAGAAAAAGCACTATAGAAAATAAAATCTGAAAGACAGATAAGTTTTAAAGAGGTCAAAGAAATTATTTCATCGATGCCAGACATGAGTACTTCAGCACCATTATATGCTACTGTAATAAAACAAAAAAAGGTTTAACAAAGTCGACAGAATGTCAGACACAATATACATGGCTCGAAGATACAATACCCTTCTCACTACTGGCTTTCGCAAAAGTACACAGCGATCAACTACAACCAAGGTCAACTCAAACTCAACCAACCCCTCAAACACTATCAAAAGAAACTCGAAAACAAATCAGAAGAAAGAACAAAACAAACTTAAAACAGAAGATGATAAAACAAAGGAATCCAAACCAGAAAAGAAAAATGAGCAACCTAACCCAATACCGAAATCTTAACCAGAGTCAGAAAAGGAATCAAGATAAAAAAAAAAATAGAAAAACAAAAACAGTTATCAGATAGAACACCTAAAGCCCTTCAAGACCCTATTACCTGTAAAGGCCTCGAATTGCTGGAAGTCGGTGAGTGCATGGACGAAACGTTCGGCCACTTACGATTGAAATCTCATCAGAATAGAGGAAAAGTCCCATACGCCCACCATCTAAATCTCCAACTATATATCGGTATTACAATCAAAACCAATATAATACAGTGGAATTGCCGAAGTTTCAGGGCGAAATTTAATGAACCTGAGATTCTACGCCAAAAATATAAACCTGCTGCTTTGTTACCTGCAAGAAACTCGTTTAAAGAATCCTGAATCTCAAGATCATTCAGCTTTTAAGCATTACACTTCGTATAATGCCTGGGTAGACGAGAATGATCTTTTTTTGTTTGTCGAACGTCTGGCTTAGTTAGAAACGACATTATTCACAGTTCTGTACAATTATATACAATTTACAGGCTGTGCCGGTGCGCCTAATATCAGACAAAACAGCTACACTATATTCGATTTACGTTTCCCCAAGTAAAACCCCACAACTGAATGATCTTGGTCTGCTGGCACAACAGCTCCCAACTCCATACATTCGGTTGGGTTGGTTTAACGCACATTGTCCACTTGGGGGTACTTCTTGCAGTCAAGAAGATCAGAAGGATAAAACAGTAGAAGAATTTATTACAAAATATGACTTGTGCTTGTTCTATGATGGGTCGGACACTTACCTGCACCCTGCATCCGGCTCATACACATTAATTGATCTTACAATTGCATGCCCTTCTATCTTCCTCGATTGTTATTGGAATGTAGAAGATGAGTTGTGCGGGAGTGAACACTTTCCAATTGTGTTGGAGAGTGTGGTTCCAGACGACGATGAGAGGATGCCCTAGTGGAACTTTAAAAAGGCTGACTGGGAGACTTTCTCATAGCTCTGTTATGAACACCTCACAAGTGAGAAATTTGTGGAAATCGAACAAATCGAACATTTCATTAGAGTGTTGCTTGATATTGCAAATACTGTCATTCCTAATATATTGGCACATCCAAAACGTTTCCCTAAACCTTGGTTTGATAATGCTACGCACAGACTATTAAGGATAGCAAGAACACTGAATGGGAACTTAATAAGTCACCCTAACGCCTAATTTGAGCGTATAAAACTTGCAAAACAAGACGGCATTTAAAACTTAAAAAAACAAAATAATCTTGGGAAATTTATGTTTATAAACTCAACCAACACACACCCATCAATAAAATTTGGAAAATGCTTAAAAACAATTAAAGATAAAGAAGCAAAGTTAAATGTACAACACCTGGAAGTTAACAACACCTTAATTACACCTAAAAAGGAATTATCAAACAAATTGGCCTCAAAAGTTTCTGACAATTCATCGTCTGAAAATTGTAATCCGAAATTCGTTAAAATTAAAACAACAACAGGAAAAACAAACAAAATATCACATTTCCCTCTGACAATTTAGAGGATTACAAAGGACCCTTCTTCATGAAAGAGTTAAATAACTCTTTGCATAAAGCAAAGGATACTGGCAAAGGGCCCAATGAAATGCATTGTCAACTTTTAACACATCTGCCTCAAACCTCACTTGAACTTTTGCAATCAACCTTTAATGATATATGGGTGACTGCCCAGTTTCCACCCTCCTGGCGAAAAGCAACGATTATTTCCATTCCAACGCCTAATAAAGATCACAGCAACTCCAACAATTCTCGACCCATTGCTTTATCAAGTTGTCTGTGTGAAACCATGGAGTGGATGATCAATGATTGACTTGTCTGGTTTCGTGAATCGAACAATCTACTTGCGAATGTTCAGTGTGGTTTCAGAAGCCAGAGAAGTACTATTGATCATTTGGTTAGACTTGAAACGTTTATACGAAATTCCATCGCCAGAAAAGAACATCTGGCTCCATCATCTTTGATCCGGAGAAAGCTCACGATACAACCTGGACATATGGGATTTTAAAAGATCTTTTAACATGGGTTGAGGGGGCGCATGCCTCGTTTTATTGAAAACTTGTTAAAAGACCGTCAGTTTCAAGTTCGTGTCGAGTCTACGTTATCTGATCCACACGAGCAAGAATTGGAGGTTCCTCGGGGTAGTATTTTATCAGTTACCCTTTGAGCAGTACAAATGCATAGCACCGTCGACGCAATTGAGAATATGGTGGATTCGTCAATGTATGTCGATGACTTTTTAATCTGCTATAGCAGCAAAAATATGAATGCCACAGAATGCGACCTTCCGTCGTGCTTAAACAGAATTAAAAAATGGGCCACAGAAAATAGTTTTATGTTTTCGAAGACAAAAACAAGTTGTATTCATTTTTGTGGGCTTCGAAAACGCCACTTCGATCCGGAATTGAAAATACTATTAAAGTTGTTAGAGAAGTGACATTCTTAGGTTCGTTGTTTGACACCAAACTGAATATCACTTCTTATATAAAACAACTGAGGGTGAGATGTAAAAAAGAACTTAACGTATTCAAGGTTGTTGGTTGTACTGATCCCCATTGGGGTATTGACCAAAAAACATTACTCCATCTGTATAGATCACTTGTTAGATCAAACTTAATCTACGGTTGAGTTGTTAATGGTTCTGTTAGAAAGTCTTATCTCAAACCTCTTGATACTATTCATAATAATGGTATTAGAATCAGCCTGGGTGCATTTAGAACGTCGCCAATAGACTTCATGGTCGTTGAAGCAGGCGAACCTTCTCTCGAGAAGCGCGGGATTAAATTGTCTCTACAGTATGTTTCCAAATTATTGGCTAATCCATCAAACCCCGCTTATATCTGTATCTCCGAACCACAAAGTGATGAGTTTTTTAAGCGAAACCAGAAATATATTCATCCATTGGAAATTAGAATTAAACCCCATATGGAGTCAGCCACGCTTGGATTCACTCGATAAAAGAGAACCATGAACCACTTATTCCTCATCTTCGAAAACCTACTGTTATTTTGGACCTTGCTTCTCCCACAAAGTCCGAGACAAACTCTTTGGAGTTTTAGCAAAGTTATGACGAAATAAAGACCAGGTATAGTGCATATACAAGGATCTATACAGGTGCATCTAAAGATGGTGACAAAGTATCAACAGCCGTTGTTTTTGGTGATCAGATCCCCTTAATCAGAATACCAAATAAAAAAATTATTTTCACAGCTGAAGTTAAAGCTTCACAACTTGCGCTTGAACACGTCGAGAAGGCGCAGGGCAGGCAGTCGATTATTTGTTTCCGACTTTCTTTCTTCTTTGCAAACTTTACTCAACCCCAAGTTGAAGAACCCTCTCATTCTGGAACTTCCTGAGAAGTTGACTACTCTGATGTCTGGCCGATATGATATCGTGTTTTGCTGGGTACCTGGACATGTGTGTGTCTCTTGTAACACAATGGCAGACATTACAGCACAATAGGCCTTGACAAAGCCTCTCACTGATTTTAAAATTCATTTCAGTGATTTCAAACCACATATCAGTAACAACATCAAATCTGGGAGACAGGCGGAATGGGATGTAGCGACAAATAACAAGCTCCATTACTTCTGATCCCCTGTTACTGATAAGTATCGGCCTCGTAACCTTTGCAGAAAAGAACATTCGAACACCCGGTCCTCGCTAAGTATTTTCCGAATTGTGTTTCATGAATAAGAAGGAATTATCACTAGCAGAAGTGTGATTAATAAAACAATAAGAAAATTGCACAGTTAAATTGAAAAAAAATTAAATACCGAATCCGTCCTGCTTTGCTGTAAAGTCTCTTAATGGAATATGGGCCATGGAAAATCAACTCTGTCTGCATTTTTGTGACGCCGCAAATCTGTCAGATGCTTTGATTCAGGGGTTCATGAAATTGTCTACACTGTTATGTACTTTAAATTTAGGGGCACCCAACTATCCTAAACCGGCATTAAAATAACCAAGAATGATTTGGCTTTTTATTAGAAATATGTTTATTCAAATCATTCAACATTTTTTCCCATAATACTATTTACTTGGAGTATATATGATTAAAATATTATATTCCATCTTTCCAATAGTAAGTGTTGCACTTAATACTCTTACATAATTACTTCTCCAGGTATTAAGCAAGCAAGATGCGAAAATAAGAAGTAACTTGGACCGTCAACCGTATCAAATGTCTGGCTGTACGGAAGTGGCTTCAGCGTTGGTGGTTACTGTTAAGTACCTTGTACCGTCTGCGTTTGCATAATAGCTATATGTCTGTTATCTGAAACAATTGTGGTGTTGAAAGTATGAGGTTTTTGTCAAAATGTCATCATCGTCAATATTCCTGGGCAAGTATATTATTGAAAGTGATATTATATGAGTCTCCACTCACTGGGACACATGCTAAATCCGACTATCCATCACAACATTTCTTAACATCACTAAATAATGCCTGCCACCAAGGCACGAATCATGCACTCATGTTTGTATGAATATTGGTTAAAAGCTAATTTTTAAAACTATCTTCGGTAGTAATATTTCTTGAACTATCATTAGTAGACTTATCAACTCTATTGACATCTGAAAAAGGTAGCCATGTTGGTGCTTTGTACGACTGCCATCATCCACGTTCAAATCATCAGTACCCAATAAATGGACAAAGATTGGATGAAACGACTGTACCCATCTCTTCGATGAAGTATGCAGAGGCATTATTTACATATTTATCAATAAATGTTGCATTTAAAGTGACTTTTTCGATAAAACAATCGGGAACTCGTAGAACATGTTCACAGAAAGGGTAGATAACTCCCCTTTAATTAACCATGAGCCTGACACCTGAACTACAAGACCACTGTACTGTAAAACGATGGTTCGCATCCAGCTCATTAGATGATGTTCTCGTGATTATTTGGTTCACTTTTTATGAAAGCTACATGAAAGTGTGAAACACACTGGCTGCAGTACGACGAAGGTGCCCTGGCTGGAGTCGGACGAAGACTGACACGGGCCTGTGTGTGTATACTGAATGACACAATCATATTTTCGACAAATTTGATTTCAGACTCCCCGCCGGGAATCGAACCGTCCCTAATCCCGCCTGACAGTCAGGGGTCCAGCACCTAAACCTCTGGTCCATTGCACACCGTTAAAAAACGAAGGCTGGAATCCAGCTTATTAGATGATGTTCCCATAATTTCTTGGTTCCCTTTCCTTACGGCAGATACATGAAAGTGTGAAATGGGCTGGCCACAGTACGACGAAAGTGTTGTGGTTGGGCTCAGACGAAGACAAGCACGAGCCCGTGTGAGTATACTGACGGATGCAATCACGCAATCATGTTTTTGAAGAATTTGGCATGTTGACTTCTAATCACAGGCCGGCAATCGAACTATCCGCAATCCCGCCTGGCAATCAGGAGTCCGAGGCTAAACCACAGAACCATTGCCCATCGTATACAAAATCTATGGCTGTAATCCAGCTTATTAGATGATGTTCTCATGATTACTTGGTTCACTGTTCTTAGGCAGCTATATGAAAGTGTTTAACGCGCTTCCTACAGTCGGAATAAAGTATTGTGGTTGGGGTCAGGTGAAGACTGGACATGTGTATATTGATAGACACAATCATGTTTTCGAAGAATTTGGAATTTTGTTTACTGATATCCGATCAGGAATTGAACCTACCGCAATCCCGCCTGGCAGTCGGAAGTCCAACGACGCCTAAACCACCGGACTATTGCCTACCGTTAAAAAAACGATGGCTGGATTCCTGCTTATTAGATGATGTTCCCCTAATTACTGGGTTCGCTTTCCTTACGGCAGGTACATAAATGTGTGAAACAGCTGGCTACTGTACGACAACTGTGCTGTGGTGGGCCTCAGACGAAGACTGGCACGAATGTGCTGTGATGGGCCTCAAACACAGTCTGGCACTGAACCCGTTGTCTGAAAGCTTATACTTGACAAAGATATTTAAATGTACAAATTGAAACGATGCGATCCTATTTGTACGCACGAACGGTTTAATGGTTGCCGATGGGGAAATATTTAGTACTGTTGTATTATATACATACACCCAACCCTTAAATGTTAGTGACAGATGTAGGTCTACAACACGCAGGGACATTTAAAACAATAAATAATATGAAATAAAATTGGACAACAATCTTCAAATGGCATTCTTTCATTAATGGCCTAGGAAAGTTCAGTTCAGGAAAAGGACCGACATTAGATGCTTATCTTTGGCCAACTGGGAATCACATCTTAATTTTATCTCTTCTGAAAAGGAATGATCACTCCATATAGGGCTAAAATATTTTTAAATATTTTTCTAAGACATGTTTTTTCACCCACGAGTTCTGTTAAATTGGTAGCAGCGTAACCACGTTATTGGCGTGCCAGCCATTAAAAGCTATAACCCGTTTCACTGTTAAACTGGGGGGTGGGGGGGGGGGGGGAGGGAGAATTTGTTTCCCATGTAGGAGTACCGAGCATCAAAATTCTATTTTTGCCTTGATTTGATATGATTTGATTTGATATTTTATTCACCAGTATTTTAAACAAATACAAAACTGAAAAATGTGTGTAAATCTACAATATCCATGTTTACAATAATAAAACACAATACACAACCAGAAAAAAAATATTTATCTATAAATGTATACAGGCAGGGGAAGGCATGTCCAGATTGGTTGTCTTTCTGCCTTTCCCTGGGGAAGAAGAGAAAAGAAAAGTGAGACAGAATGAGAAAGACAAAGGCGAGGAGAATCAAGGCATGTACAACATTGTGCATTCAAAGTACTGATTATATTGAACTTCCACCGTGTCCACGATACTAATGTCCGTTCCATCCTCTGTGTGTGGTGCACATGATGGCCGGACTTCAAAGGCAACTAGGCGCCGCTGCAATGGCCCCTATCAAACACTAAATTACCTTCAACAGATCAACAAAATTGTGTGTATATTTGACAGAGACCAAGTCAAGAGGCTGTCTTGGACGAGCTCCAGACAGATTTAGGTCGAGAACATTAATGCACAAAGGACAGTCTTAACAACAACGTCCGTTGTATTTTGTGTCCATGTTGACCATTAAGGAATTATAGACACTGGACTGGATCGCCGAGGCTACACTTATAAATGGAAGTAGGGCCAGACAGCACAATCGGGACAATGAGGATTTTAGCAAGATATGCTATTATCGTAAGAGGAAATAAATTTAGCTGTTAACTTCTGTTTGAATTCTAACCTCTTGGTTAGTTTCCGAAGGTCAATGTCTAATTCATTCCATACTTTAGGGAATGCAAAGACTGGGAAGGTATCGAGCGTTTTAGTTCTCGTTCTATGGTTACGAATGTGGCATGTTTGGCGAGTATTCATAAACGTTTCGTTGTTCGCGGTTGAAAAAAGTCATCCTGGCAGATTCCCATTGTTCCAATCAAACACGAACAAGGAAGCATGTAATTTATATGAAACTTTAATCTTCAGTTTATTATCTTCGATAACTAAGGGATCAATGTGGGCGTTATATTTTTGGTTGTTTGTAATTCTTATTGATCGCTTCTGTAATTTACAGGGACGATTATAGGCTTTTGAGGGCACCCACAATGGAATTCCGTAAATCAAGCGACTTTGTATAAGTGAAAAATATAGACTTTTCATGAATTTGTGTGGGAGAACTTTCTTTACTTTGTTGATGGCGTAGTTGGCAAGAGCAACTTTTGAGCAAATATGCGATATGTGTGCCTTATAGGATAGGTTTTCATCAAGATTTATACCAAGGAATTTGACATATTTTTCATTCTCACTATAACCAACTTTAGTAATAACTTTATTGTTTATCCGTATTTGTTGAGATGTGACATTATTGTCTTTGTGGTATGGGTTATGTTTTTTTGGCGTTTAGTACTAAGTGGTTGATAGCACACCGATCAAATATTTTTCGGAGTTCTTCATTAAAATCCAAGACTAGAGGGTTTATATCCGCACTAGATTTGTATACTGAGGGGTCATATGGAAATGATCGGAGTTTCAGCTTTGATGTATCTCGTTTATATATATGAAGAAGAGGATAGGGCCGAGGATGGAACCTTGAGGAGCTCCACATGTTAGTTCAGCTAGACTGGATTTACTATCTCCACGAGAGACATATTGAGTCCCTAATATCGGAATAGCTTTTAAACAAGTTGTTTGCATTACCTCTTATTCCGTAATTGTCTCGTGTTTGTAATTAATATTTCATGACTTATAGTTTCAAAGGCTTTCGAGGGATGCAGGAATAGGGCTATCGCACTACCTTTACTGTCTTTGTTGTTCTCGAGAGCAATGTATTTTAGCAGGTGCATAGTCGGATGTAAAGTGCTATGCCCTTTTCTGAACCCATATTGGTGTTAATAAAGTATATCGAATTGATTTAGGAATTTTATTTGTCTTATGGACATGAATTTTTCAAGAATTTTGGAAAAGACCGGAAGAATGCTATTCGGCCTGTAGTTTGTAAACTCCTTCTCGTCTCCCGATTTAAAAGACAAGTATTACATTGACATTTTTCATCCTATCGGGAACTTTCCCCTGACTAAAAGAAGTATTCTTAATATGTGCGAGTGGCACCGCAAGCAAGTTTATTGAATGTTTAAGGGTGGTGGAAGTAAAATTTTCACAGTCTTGACTTAACTTAGGTCTCATGCATGGCATTTACAATCCTTGTAATTTCAAAAGGCGGTGTTGGTGTAATGAAAAGGGTTCGTGGTGTGGATCATTCAGGGACTCAGCAAATAACTTACAATGTATGGGGTATTAGCTTGGAGGACTGATTCCCCGTATTAGAAAAAGTATTAAACTCGTGTGCAGTCGTGTGTGGTTCATATATTATCTTATCACCAATATAGAACAGTGGAGGTAAGTTACGTTTCCTTTCGTTTATGTTTAATGCTTTATTTAAGACTTCCCATGTTTTCCGCATGTTATTCTTATTTTCTAGAAGAATGTTTTCATAATACATAGCTTTGCTTTGTTTTTAAATCTTATTGTATAGCTTACTGAAATTGTTATAACTCTCAACATTCAATCTGTGGGAGATCTTAGTTTTTTGTGGACAATTTTGTTCTTATTATTGGCTGAGATAAGAAGTCCCTTTGTCATCCAGGGCTTCTACTTGATAAATTTCTTGTTTGGCTTGTGTGTTTGCACGGGAATGCTGTTTCGAGGGCTTTCATGTAAGCACTGATGAAGATTTCGTAGCTTTCAAGGGACAATTTTATTCCATAACTCGAGAAAAATCACACTGGGACAACATCAGCTTGAAGTATTTAATAGTGGTGGAATTAATTTTCCTGATCAAAGTCGGTTTTAAACTATCCTGTTTAGTGTTTGTTGGTTCAATAAAAAAAAATGGTCAGATACATCTGTAAGGACTATTCCCGATGTAAAGGGATTTGCAATATTATTGGAGAAACCGTGATCTATGAATGTAGCAGAATGAGGTGTTACTCTGGTGGGTTTGGTAATAACAGGTACAAATCCCCCACTAAACATCTGCTCTATGAACAAACCAGTTTTGGGATGTGAAGTTGATTACAATAGGTAAATATTGAGGTCGCCCATGATTAATGATGATTTCCTTTCTTTATTAGGTGTATCGGTTAAGTGGTTGATTTTTTTAAATGACTAAGTCCATGTCTGTTTTAAGGGCCGTGTTGGATCTATACATTACACCGACTATTCTTGACAAATTCTTATACTTTAATTCGACAAACAAAGAGTCAAAGACATAAGGTATGAAGATGGAAAGGTCGTGACGAATACTGTAAGTTATTTAAGAATTGAATGCAATTTTTATAATCTTTATTGGAGCATGAACGTGTGGGAATGGGTACAAATTATGTACGAATCCCGGAGGGATTCATACAATTTGTACCCATTCCCACAGGTTCACACTCCAATAAAGATTATAAAAATTGCATTCAATTCTTATAATTATATTCCGTAACTGTTTAAACTACTTTTTACCAAACAACAAAGCAGAAAGACGAAATAAAATATGTACGAACGAACGAGGCGAAAAACCATCCTCACACAAAAGACAAAGCGCACAACTCTGGTTTTTAATTTTCACAACTTTAGAAATGGAAATGAGTATTTTAGTAACGGGCTTTATGCCAAAGTTGGGAAATGTCACCAAAGAAACATCAGCCCGCCCAAACACCGCCCGAATTACATTCTGTCAACTGCGCTCTACCGTAAATGCGGGTCAAAGTTCGATCAGATGTATTCATTGGGAAATGAATTACATTTGGTCATGACGTTTTCATCCAGCTGACCAATGGGAATTGAGTATTTGGACCCAAAACGTATAACTATATTAACAATGTAATTATATCAGCTTTAATGAAGAGCCCAACATCCCCACGTCCATCGTCGTCACTGGGTCCTGTATGTTTTGTAACTGGTGATACCCTTCTAGACAATATGACATATGGTCAGGGATTTGAAATACCTCTGTAAGGCTGATAACGTCGAATGTGTTCTGAGCGCTATTCATTTCAACACGTAGATGATCTAGGGAGACCCAGTGGGCTTGTAGGTTTTGAGTTTTGATATGAAATGTCGAGAATGATCTACTTGTATCATTAAACTCTGACCGCACCTCACTAGGAATAAAATACTTACCGTTTATGGTGTTGTATACAAGTAGAGAGATATTAGCATCAGTCAAGGTACCAGTTATATCATTTAGTATGTGACTAAGTTCATATTCAGGATTATTCTGGATCTCGTCCAATCTTATACACGTACTCGCCATGACTAACAGTTGGACCATCAGTAGCATTAAGGCATATGCGTGCGGCAGCAACTGTCGATCTTGTAGGTTTATCAATTGTTACATTATTGTTGAGGAATTTTGCTGAGAAATTAGATGCAAATGGTATAATGGCACATAAATTTATTTGGTGAATTCAAGTACAATGTTGCACAATGAAAAGAGTGATTTAAAACAGAAAAATAAGCGAAAAATAATTCTCAATACACGGCCTTGACGGGTGGAGAAACGTTGTCTCTGGTTCTGCTGATTAATGTCGATAAAATAATCTCTAGGATCATTATAATATCGATAATTTCCCGCTTCCAATTAAGGTAAATGTCATATTTCTCCAATAAACACAAATAATTACTGTTGTATTACCCTTGTAGATTTGCAATGTCATTCGTAATAGATAGCAGAGAGGATTTGGATGGTCCCAGCATAGTCAGAGCTTTGAGATAGTGATGCTATCCCAAAGTCTCGTCATCAGCAGTGTACAGTCCTTCCTCTCCATGAGAGCTTATTCATTGTCGTCGTAATATGATTTAGAGAGTGGTCAATATTTCCTAAATTCAGTATACAGTAAATAGTTTTCAGAATAGGGTACAGTCTATTTTAATTAATTTAATTATTCACTTAACAAGTGACTTACTAGAAAAAGCAAATGGAACTAGAGAAACAGAATTTACTGCATCCAGTAAAATCAAGTCTGTGTGGAAGGGTTAAAGTATCGGGAATAAACTCTACAGAAAGAGAATTTATGGAGGCTTATTTTCTGGAGTAAAATATTTTTTAACAAATCAGAAATGGGTTTTCGTTGACAGTATTTACAGATATTCATACAGGAATCAGAACAATTTTTATAAGAAACCAGAAAAGGCATATATGTAACCAGCATTCAAAGGGTTCGATACACGAATCAGAAATGAAAATTTTGGCTCTGCCCACTAATTTGTGTGATGAAATACATTTATAAACTTTAAAAATACATGAAGGTGTAAATGCATTTCCCAGTCTTTCTCAATAATATGCACTTGATGACCCCATTCAGGTGGACCATATATTGAATCTCCAGCAATTTTTAACTCAGTCGGTGTAGTCCCATGTCTACATCTACATTGAAGAATGAGCGCAACCCACTTTGAAATAATGGCTCCACCAACTTCAGATCTGTCACCTGTCATTCAGATCGAACGGGTGAAAAAAACATAGATGAGTGCAAGCTGGTTATTGTTAAGAATGCCAAAATGCATAGAGATAGGGCGATCCGTATTTGAGTTGTCGCGCTGACAAATGGTGCATAGACTCTATATCGGAGATATTGTCATAAAAACCTTAAAAACCCCAAGAGCTCATCTGAAGGCCTACTCTTAAAAGGGCATCTAGTGACCTAAACAAGAATACATAAAACTAGAACTTCTCTAATAAATTAATTTTAAACAGTCGTAGCACTAACACAGTTAACAGTACAGTCAACTATGACAGTATTGTGATAGGTTTCAATAACAAAAGTAGTATGTAAAGTGGAGATAGGCCCCTGTTTCAGGTTCTCGGGTTCTCGGATCTCGGGTTCTCTCGGGATCTCGGGTTCTCGGGTTCTCTCGGGATCTCGGGTTCTCGGGTTCTCTCGGGATCTCGGGTTCTCTCGGGATCTCGGGTTCTCGGGTTCTCGGGTTCTCTCGGGATCTCGGGTTCTCGGGTTCTCTCGGGATCTCGGGTTCTCTCGGGATCTCGGGTTCTCGGGTTCTCTCGGGATCTCGGGTTCTCGGGTTCTCTCGGGATCTCGGGTTCTCGGGTTCTCTCGGGATCTCGGGTTCTCTCGGGATCTCGGGATCTCGGGTTCTCTCGGGATCTCGGGTTCTCGGGTTCTCTCGGTTCTCTTTTGGAGGGGATCCCAGGGTATTTTTGGGGTGATGGTCTCATAGGTGGAGGAGGGGGGAGGAGGGGGACCTTCGTGGGGAGGGACTGGAGGAGGGGGATCTCGGGGATCTCGGGTTCTCGGGGTTTTCTCGGTTCTCTTTTGGAGGGGATCCCAGGGTATTTTTGGGGGGATGGTCTCATAGGTGGAGGAGGGGGAGGAGGGACTGGAGGAGATGATTGTGGGGGCCCCAAGAAGGTATTCTTGTGGGGTAGGTATTTGTGAACTGGTAATTCGAATATTCCAATTTAATTTTTCGATTTCCGTTTTTTGATTTAACTAGAATATATATATTTGGTCTCATAGGTGGAGGAGGGGGGAGGAGGGGGACCTTCGTGGGGCGGGACTGGAGGAGATGATTGTGGGGGCCCCAAGAAGGTATTCTTCTGGGGTAGGTATTTGTGAACTGGTAATTCGAATATTCCAATTTAATTTTTCGATTTCCGTTTTTTGATTTAACTAGAATATATATATTTGATTTAATGTTAAGGAAAGTTTTTTTTTCTGTTTAATTTTTTAACTTGAAAATATTCTTCTGTGATATTAGATATCTATGTTTGTTCCAGTAACATTAGGGAAGTAGTGTTATCTAAATCGTAGTTATTGTTCAACGGTTTTATCGGGGGCATCTGTACTTTGGTTATTTCTCAACAGTATTATCAGACATCTGTACTTTGGTTATTACTCAACGGTAATACGGATTACTGATAGAGTTATCTTGGTGACACTGTATTGTTTGAGTATTAAACTTATCTGGAGTATTGATGGCTTATACATAACAATACTTTATCAGTGGTTCGTGACTGGAGATATATTGTTTTATGGTGTATATAAATATCGGTTGAGACAACCTCCACATCACAACTTGTTTGGAAGCTTATTGAGAAAGTCAGATAGAATGGAGAAAATCGCTATCGGAAAGAGAAATATTTTTGTGAACGTGACCCCTTTCATGGGTCAGACATTAGTCCACATCCGTCGCTACAGCCAAGAAAACGACACACCGACGAGAGCAGGCATTGCAATGAACACTTTTGAGTGGGAAGATTTAAAAAGGGCACTTGATGAGATTGATGAGAAAATACAGAGGACAGACGTAGAGATGAGCGAATCAAGAAAAAGAAAAGGAGATGAGCCTTCAACAGGTATGCCTAGTAAAAAGAGCCGACCTGCTGATTTGCGAATTCAGCGTATGGTTAGTGAGTTGAACAGAACATGGGCGCATCTGATAGAAAAAGAAATACCAGACGTCGCAAGAGAAATCTGCTACGGTTGTTCCGTGGACCATCCCTCTCAGATACATCACGACGTGTGCATAATGATGAACACGGAAGAGCGTATCGAAAAATGCTTTGAGAAGGCCTTGGACAAAGTGGAAGTGGATGCCGTAAAAACGCTATGGTTAGAGAACTTGAAAACACTGATACCAGAACCCATGATATGGGAATATGCACCCATTATTGCCAGAGAACCCGAGAAGGATATTATTTGCAAGATGATAAAAGAGAATTGTACAGCCGAATGGTGATCAAAACACGAAATACAACGGCCCTTTTAAGGGCCAACAAAATTCTTAAAAAGAGAAATCTTAATCACACAAACACACTACCCATTTGCCTTCCATAATTAGAAATAAAGTATTCTCCCACCCCTCCCTACTAAACTATTTTACTTTGAGGAGTGTTCTCCCCTTCTGGTAGTGGGGGTTATAAAAGATTTGGTAATTTAATTGTCGACACTCAGTCGAAATATGGATCCGCGGTGGTCACACCCGTTTACTGGAGTCCTAGCTGGGCCGACGTCTTGTGGGAAATCGACTTTTATTTATAAATTTATCTCGAATTTAAGTGAAATGGTTCGACCAACCCCTAAAAATATTTTGTGGTGTTATGGGGAGTGGCAAATGTTATATGATAAACTATCAGGAGTTGAATTCATAGAAGGTATACCAAGTGAATTTAAGCAAGATTCTCTGGTTATCATTGATGATTTGATGGCACAAACGGATGAACGAATTGCGCGTTTGTTTACCCAACAATCCCACCATCAAAATATTAGCGTGTTATACATTGTTCAAAATTTATTTGATAAAAATAAGTTTCACCGCACGGTGTCTCTAAATTGCCATTACTTGATACTTTTTAAAAATCCGAGAGACAGATCACAAATCGCACATCTAGCAGCTCAAATGTACCCAGGCAAAGCAAAATACCTTAGAGAAGTATTCGCTGATGCAACTGCGGTCCCATTCGGCTATTTAGTCATTGATTTGAGACAGCAAACCCCTGAGGGGTTAAGACTCAGAACAAATATATTTCCGGAAGAGACACAAGTAGTTTATGCACCGAGAGTATAAAAGCAATGTTTTCATTACGACCCCTTCACAAACATGTCTGCCCGTGTTAGGCGCAACATCAGAACGCTAAAGATTCTTAATCGGGCGGGACCAGCAAAGATTAAAAGTGTGATTAAAAACGGCGATAAAGAATTAATTCTCTCAATCTGCGAATGTGCTAAAAATATTTTGGCGGAGAGGATACCCGTTTCAAACTATCATTTACGCAAGCTTTGTCTGCATAAAAAGAAAGTCAGAAAACTGGCTGAAAAGAACACTTCTGATAAGGTTCGAAGACAAATTATACAATCAGGTGGTTTCTTGGGTTCAATTATTGGACCGGTCTTAAAAGTTTTAGCTAAAGGACTACTGGGATAACAATGGAATTCGCGAAGAAAATGATTTTAGTAGATCCAAGAACGCTCGAGTGAAGCCATCTGTCTAACAAGGAACCGAATGATAACGCTGTCTATTCCCTTGACAGAGAATTATCAGAAATTTTGAAAAAGAACGATCTGAGTGAAATTGAAAAAATCACAAAATATAATCAAATTCTTCAGCGTTATTTGACTTTTCACAAAAAATCACTCGAACCGACAACTGTAAAGATTAAAACAGAAAAAGACTCTCAAAAAGATGACCAGGAAATTTTAGATTCAGTACCCATGACTATGCAAAGAAAAGTGAGATTATTGTTAAAGCGCTTAAGGGGCGTTCCAAATTTAGCTTGGGATGATCATGGACGACTCGCATACAATGGAAGTACAGTAGAGGGATCAAATATTACCGATTTAGTAAATGATTTACTGAGACAGCGCAAACAGGTTTCACCGCAGGGTTGGCAGGTTCTAGGGGAGGCGCTGAGAGACGCCAATATTCCACAAGAACTTATCGGGAATAAAGCACGCTGGGAATTTATTCAAAAACCGCAACTGCCCCCACTCCCCCAGCGACCACCCCCAACCCGTCCTAAACAAACACGAAATGGAGCAAAGCACAGGAAATGGCTTTCGCTATAAATTCATCTGTTAATCGCGAGTCGAGAACATAATGAGTTTAGAAGAGTTGTATTATACACCCCAGGCTCCTGGGAGTTTCGGGGGCGTGAATGCTTTAACTCGCATCTCAAAAAAGAAATCTAAAGATGTTGTGAACTGGTTACAAGGAGAAGATCCCTACACACTTCATAAACCGACTCGAAGAAAATTTATTAGAAGACAAACAGTTGTTGCTGGGATTGATTATCAGTTTCAAGCAGACTTAGTGGATGTCAGCTCGATTAGCAAACACAACAACGGTATAAAGTTCCTACTCACGTGTATTGATGTATTCTCCAAGTTTGCGTGGGTTATTCCTTTACCCAACAAAACTGGGATATCTATCGTACAGGCTTTTACAAGAATATTCGACAGTGGACGCAAGCCATTCAAATTACAGACGGATCAAGGAAAAGAGTTTAAAAACGCCCAATTCCAGCATTTTTTAAAGAAAAACAATGTTGACTTTTTTACTACCTATAATGTTGAAACAAAATGTTCAGTTGTGGAACGTTTCAACCGAACATTCAAAACAAAAATGTGGAAATACTTTACCAAGAACAATACACTCACATTCCCAATACAGGCATTAACCGACTCGTATAATAACACCTACCATCGGAGTATCGGCATGGCACCGGCAGACGTCACCCATAGTGATCAGGAATTTATTTGGCAAAAACTTTACGGAAACCCGGGGAAAATACGCCAGCGGTATAACATAGGAGACAGAGTAAGAATTTGTAAAGTTAAACTGACATTTGAAAAAGGGTATTTACCGAACTGGTCAACAGAACTTTTTACTATATCCCAAAAATACCGGGATGCCCCATAACATACAGGTTGAAGGATGATAGCGGTGAGGAGTTAGAAGGGGGGGGTTTATGGAGAAGAAATTCAACGCGTAACTGATAAAACCACTTATAAAATAGAAAACGTATTAAAAACGCGTGGCAGGGGGAAAAGAAAAGAACTTTTTGTGAGATGGTTGGGCTATCCCGTATCATTTAATTCTTGGATTAAACAAAGTCAAATTGTTCGATATAAGGAGTAGGAAGTGGGTATATTTCTCATTATTATGGAAGACACTCTTAGTAACAGGTCCTGGTTAATGTGTGGGAGCAAAGTTCCGAAAAGTGAGATAACATATTTCGTTCAGGTGATCATCTTATACGTAATCATAGTAACCAGTATTGTCAATTTAAGCGTGGAAGCAAATAACCCTCAACTTTGGACAGCTTTGTTAAGTAGCTCGATAGGATATTTACTGCCAAATCCCGCTATCAGAAAAAAGTAATGTTTTATTTGTATTTACCTAGCAACAGTTCAATGGACACGTTCCCTGAGAATACACTTACGAGTTATCGAACTCAACTGAGTCAACCTATAAATCTCGAGGGACAGTGGAAAATAGCCCTAACTGAAATACAGTATCCCAACACTTGGCATAATATAAAACATTCAGAAGCTTTTATTGAAGTAAAATATAGAAACAGAGGGCACGTCCTCTCCCTCAAACCTGGCAGATATACCAGCCCCACACAAATTACTGCTGAATTGGAGAAGATGAAAATAAAATTAATCAGTGACCCATCCTGTTTGGAATTTGACTGGGATACAATCACACAAAAGTTAACTATTATTGTTCGAAATAAAGCCGAAGTAAAAATGAGCCCATGCCTTCTAGACATTTTCGGATTTGAAAAAAATATACTTTACCAAGGGTGGTATACATCTTCCCGCGTCGCGGATGTAAATCGCGGGTTCTGTTCTCTTTTTGTGTATTGCGACTTGGTTCAAAATCAAGTGGTCGGTGATTCTAGAGTACCCCTTCTCCGCATTGTACCCATAGAAGGTCAATATGGGTCAATGATTTCGCGGTCTTTTGAAAATCCGTATTACCTGCCACTGGCTCAAAAATATTTTGATTCGGTTGAGGTATATATAAGGGATGATACAGGCCAATCGATCCCATTTGAGCGTGGAAAGTTGACAGTAACACTTCACTTAACACAATGACGTACTGCTGTAACGCAAAATTATTTGAAGACTATTACTTGGAACAAGTCGGCTCGGGTTCACCTGTTTTCTCGGGAGTTCGCATACAGAGGGGACATGGGCTAGGTAGTCTGTTTGGTGCCCTAAAACACGCAGTGTACCCACTAGCTAAAAATGTAGGAAAACAATTTTTGAAAAAAAGTATGGAATTTGTTGGGGATGTGGCTTCTGGAAAAGATTTTAGGAAAGCGGGTTTAAAACGCTTTAAAGAAGCTCTCGTGCAGGGGATTTCCGGGGAACCCCCTGGCCAATGACCGCGTCGTCAATCTCCGGGTTTACCAGAGCAGCGGCGCCCTCTACAGCGCCGACGGGGTATAAAAGTGATGTCAAAGAAAAAAATTCCCATTTCTAAGAAGAGAGAAGCAAGGATAAAGTCGGATCTCTTAGGAAGAATAGACAGCTGAACATGGCTCTCATTAACCCAAAATCTGTAGAATGTGTCAACAGTGAGTTGGATTTGTTTTCGATCCCTCCGACACAGACAAGTGTGGAATCGGGACAATGGATAGAATTTCGACCTTTAGCTACCATCGGAAGCGGAGGGCCGATAGAATTTTACGTATCTGGGAGCGGAGATGACTATTTAAATTTAGCGCAAAGCTATCTTCATGTAAAGGCGAAAATATTAAAACAGGACGGTGGGGTATTGGGGGAAACCGATAAAGTGGCCCCCACCAACCTGTGGCTACACTCATTATTTAATCAAGTTGAAGTCAGCCTGAATGAAAAACTAGTGTCATCCTCGAATAACACGTATTCTTACAGAGCTTATTTGGAAACTTTATTGAGCTATGGCCCCGCTGCAAAAAAATCACAGCTTACTACTGCTCTTTGGTATAAGGATACTGCAGGACATTTAGATGATTTAGCTTCAAATACCGGCTTAAAAACTAGAGAAAAGTTCACCCAAACCAGTAAAACTGTAGACCTAAGTGGGAGATTACACATAGACCTGTGTAACCAACAGCGTTTTCTACTTAACGGTGTGAACTTACACGTAAAAATGAGCAGATCGAGAGATGCCTTCGCCTTAATGTCAGAAGCACCCAGTTATAAAATCAGAATAGAAGAAGTGTCCTTGTTTATCCGAAAAGAGCGTCTTAATCCCGCCGTGCGTTTAGCACACGCGAAAGCTCTAGAGAGGGGTACAGCCAAATATCCGATAGATCGCGTACAAACTAAAGTATTTTCTATACCAAAAGGAAATATGAGCACGACACAGGAAAATTTATTTTTAGGACAACTCCCAAGGCGACTCGTTATTGGTTGTGTCGACAATGATGCGTTTAATGGTAGTTTCGCCAAAAACCCATTCAACTTTAAACATAATAACATTAATTTTCTAGCCATATATGTGGATGGACAACAGATCCCCGCCAAACCGCTACAACATCGTTTTGAATACGGAGAAGTAGTAAGAAGTTACTCTAGTCTGTTTCAAGCAACGGGTCAAATATTTGAAGATGGAGGAATAAACATCAGTCGCGAGGAGTATGCCCATGGGTATACATTGTTTGCATTTGATTTATCGGCGGACCTGTCACACGGCGAACATTTCAATTTAGTGAAAAGGGGAAATCTGAGACTTGAGATGCACTTTGAGGACCCACTACCAAGGACTGTGAATATCATAGTATATGCCGAATTTCAAAATATAATAGAAATTGATAAACACAGAAACATTATATTTGATTATTCGACATGAATACTTTACAACTGTTCGACATAATGAATTCGGACCCACATCTCAGACAGTTTAGTTTGGGAGTTTTTGCCAGAAATTGCTTACCGAGAAGATTACCTGTCAAGAGACCTGTGGTGTTTATAGCTAATACGGACCCCAGCACCAGGAAGGGTGAACATTGGGTGGCATTTTACGTCGGTTCACAAAAAGCTGAATACTTTGATTCCTACGGTTTGCCCCCGCAACACAGGACATTCGAGAGATTTCTAAACAAGCATTCAAACGGGTATCAATTTAATCCATTATGCATTCAAGGATTAGAGCCTGTGTGTGGCCAGTATTGTTTGTTTTTCTTATTACTGCGCTGTCGTGGCGTATCTATGGCAATGATCACTGACATGTTTACAAATAGTTTATCAGAAAATGATTCATTAGTTAAATATTTTATCCGTCATCGTCATTCAATCTTGGAAAATGGATCCGCTCGGACGAAACTCGGTAATAGGCAGTTTAAGAAGAGACGTAAGCGACGAAGAAGAATGAATGGTATTTAGGACAGCGCCACCAGTTCCAAGTATTTCGTTTGAACATGAATTTAATCATTTGACAGAGATGGATGTCGAAAATATGTTACGTGGGGGTGTTCTTCCGCCATTATATCCCAAATACGCTTTAGAAGCTCACAGATTGAAAACTTTTGAATCGATGTTACCGAGAGAGTGTGCTAAAATGCCAAAAGAATTAGCACGATGCGGATTTTTCTATTTGGGTACGGAGGATAAAACCAAATGTTTCTATTGTGGCGTCCAGATTTGGTGTTGGTCGACAGCGGATAACGTCAAAGAAGAACATGAAAGATTCGAGCCATTATGCGCATTTCTAGAGAGCATTCCAAAGGAAGAAGTGAAAGAAGAAGAAAAAGAAGAAGAAGTGAAAGAAGAAGAAGAAAAAGAAGAAGTGATTCTAACAAACAATACAAACCGTAACATGAACTGTTGTGTCTGCTTGGATGTACAAGCAACCATTTTAATTAGACCCTGTAACCATTTGTGCATCTATGAAAAATGTTGTAGAGAATTGACGTCATGTCCCGTTTGTCGCAAAACAGTACATGAATATCTAAAAGTATTTTTGGTTTAGATCAAAATACTCGAGAGTTAAACATTTAAATTTAATCGAATTTAATTGAATTTAATTGAATTTTCATTTTTGTTTGATGTGTATACTTATTGAAAAAATTGTTGTAAATATTTTAATTTTTGTATTTAAATTTATGTAATCTATTTGTATGAGGAGATTTTGATTTCATAATAAAAAAAAAAGGTTGGAAGCTAAAAATTGTTGGTTATTTGAATCCGTTTCGTCTCCACCACAGAGTACTCATCAGGCGGTCTGCTGACGGACTTAAGTGCTGCCGTCAACTAAGACAATTATCACAGCCACAACCACAGCCAAGTACATCAAACCACATTGAGGTCCCACCAAGTCGGTCGACACATTACGAAGATCCGGTAGAATTTGTTGGAGAGGCGTTGATTGGCGAGGAAACAGCAGAAATGTTGGAAATCTATGAGCGCCACTGGGATTCTATACGAACCCACCACGTATATGGAAGGCCGGTACAGGATTTTTTCAACTATAGGATTAGTGATACGGTGGGAAAAGAAGTGGAATTTGTCAACACTGTGTTTAGACCACAACAACAACGCTTTAAAATCAACTGCAGTTATGGTTATGTGTTGAGGAATAATGAAAATGGAGACCTTCGTTATTTCCACCCATCACAGAATAATGCTGGCATTTTAGAAATTCCCAGACTGGTTTCGAACGAAAGAGACTTTTGGGTTTTTTTGGATGACATCACCAAAGAGGATGTATTAGAATGGGCACGACTTCAACGACCTAACTCCAAATGGGTTGTTCATCGACTCACAAACATCACTTTCTATGTGAATAAGATCGCGAATCATCCCATTGGCGGCGTACCAGAAGATATGCCAGAGTACATCATGGAAAACCTTTTTATCAACACCCTAATCAAAGACGAACACAACTATTTTATCTATAATGATAACCTTTGTCTGTTTTGATGCCTTGCGCTATGGAGTGGAGCTGACAGACACAACTTAAACAGACTCACCCAAAAACTGTTCCAAAAATACACAGATGAGTCCGCACAAAACTTTGCCGGTGTAAAATTGGATCAATTACCAGATGTGGAGAGGATGTTTGAGGTCAACATCAAAGTGTTTGAACTGGTGGAACAGGATGGAGCTGTGGTGGCCAAAATTGTACAGAGGAGTACTGGCGCGTTTTCGGAGACCATGCATGTCAACCTATACAAAAATCATTTTAGCTACATAACCGACATAGATCAGTATTGCAAATCATTTTCATGTCGTAAATGTGGGAAGCTATGGAAGACTGCATACACCATAAACCGACACGAGAAAACCTGTTCCGATGAAGTGACTTACCGTTACGAAGGAGGTGTGTTCCATAACACACCAACAATTTTCGAAAAACTGGAAGAGGAAGATATAGTGGTGGCTCAGGAGAAAAGGTTTTACCCGTTTCGAGCTGCATACGACTTCGAAGTTTATCTCGAAAGCCATGGGTGTTGGATGTGCCGATTTCTGGTGCTGCTCCAAGCTCGCTTCGTCCAGGAATTCCCAGTTACAATCCTACAAAAAAAAATAACCGGGGGTTAATGCAATGTTTGACGTTGGAAATAATGATTTTCCTGCGGGGTGGTAGAATAAATTTTATAGAATAAATTTTAAAGAATAAATTTACAATAAATTTAAATTATTTGAAATCATGAAAAAAAATATCGTACGCAGGATGTATTCCAACCAATATTTTCGACATGCGGGCTGAGGGCTACATGTCGAAAATACTCACTGGAATACACCAATTGTCATTAAAATATATATCAGTAAATAATAAATTTGTTTCAACTTACTTGGCAAGTAACTGACGATTCTCCCAATTCCGCTGGAATACTATGAGCTGTTCTTACGGACTCCATTTTCTTCTCGCTCCAATTTACTCGTACAAATTATTATTTTTAAAAAGAATGATTTGAAAGAATGATGGTGTGAATAGACTCAGCCAGTATATATACACCATAAAACAATATATCTCCAGTCACGAACCACTGATAAAGTATTGTTATGTATAAGCCATCAATACTCCAGATAAGTTTAATACTCAAACAATACAGTGTCACCAAGATAACTCTATCAGTAATCCGTATTACCGTTGAGTAATAACCAAAGTACAGATGTCTGATAATACTGTTGAGAAATAACCAAAGTACAGATGCCCCCGATAAAACCGTTGAACAATAACTACGATTTAGATAACACTACTTCCCTAATGTTACTGGAACAAACATAGATATCTAATATCACAGAAGAATATTTTCAAGTTAAAAAATTAAACAGAAAAAAAAACTTTCCTTAACATTAAATCAAATATATATATTCTAGTTAAATCAAAAAACGGAAATCGAAAAATTAAATTGGAATATTCGAATTACCAGTTCACAAATACCTACCCCAGAAGAATACCTTCTTGGGGCCCCCACAATCATCTCCTCCAGTCCCGCCCCACGAAGGTCCCCCTCCTCCCCCCTCCTCCACCTATGAGACCAAATATATATATTCTAGTTAAATCAAAAAACGGAAATCGAAAAATTAAATTGGAATATTCGAATTACCAGTTCACAAATACCTACCCCACAAGAATACCTTCTTGGGGCCCCCACAATCATCTCCTCCAGTCCCTCCTCCCCCTCCTCCACCTATGAGACCATCCCCCCAAAAATACCCTGGGATCCCCTCCAAAAGAGAACCGAGAAAACCCCGAGAACCCGAGATCCCCGAGATCCCCCTCCTCCAGTCCCTCCCCACGAAGGTCCCCCTCCTCCCCCCTCCTCCACCTATGAGACCATCACCCCAAAAATACCCTGGGATCCCCTCCAAAAGAGAACCGAGAGAACCCGAGAACCCGAGATCCCAAGAGAACCCGAGAACCCGAGAACCCGAGATCCCGAGAGAACCCGAAAACCCGAGAACCCGAGAGAACCCGAGAACCCGAGAGAACCCGAGAACCCGAGAGAACCCGAGAACCCGAGATCCCGAGAGAACCCGAGATCCGAGAACCCGAGAACCTGAAACAGGGGCCTATCTCCACTTTACATACTACTAACAAATCTTCAGTGTAGTTTTACAATTACATGTACACTGGAATTCTTCATGATCAAGTTGTTTGTTTTTATATTAACTTGGTTTGGGAATTAATTCTGTACAATGAGATTAAATAAACAGATCATGTTATTGTATGTGACAGTCACAGCTTACTCCCTAACTGCTTTTTGTGAAATTCTTTCATGGAGAAAATATTCATACATAAATCAGAACAATTTTTCTAAGAAACCCGAAAAGACATATATGTGCACGTCATTTATAGGGTTCGATCAAGGAATCAGAAATTGACATCACTGCCGCTGCCATTTGAATGATGAGATATATGCATAATCTTCAGAATTGCATCAATTAAAAATAATGGTATAAAATGAAATTCCTAATAGATCGCAAAAAAATATGCATTTAATGACCTCTCCTGACCGCATAGAGGTGGACCACATTTTGAACCTCCAGCAAGTTTCAACTCATTTGGTGTAGGTACTATTTCTATAGGTCATACCAAGCCTGAAGTATGAGCAAAAAATACTTTATAACTAGAGAAACCCCGGCTATGGCGTGTGGCACATCCTGCCATGGTCCTTTATAATTGTGACCCTAACAGTCTTCGAGTTATTGGCTCGGGCACACACACACGGACACACTCACAGACGGACACACCCACACTTCAATCACTATATGCCACCAGACTTCAGTCGGGGGGGGGGGGGCATAAAAAGAAATTTGTGAGTACCAGAGTGGGTCTGACTGAACCCAAAAATATTTGTTCTCATAGCACAGTGATAACAAAGGCACCCAAATACACTCATTCCTGTCACAAGGTGATAACAAAGGTACCCCAAGAAGTTTCATAAAGATCGGTTCATAAATACAGCCTCCAGCCTGTGCCGTATAGAAGTTGTGTACAAAAAAACTGATTTGACCTAATTTCGGTACAAAATGGCCACTGGCAGCCATCTTGAATTTTGGACTGCACCCAGAAACACTTGTTCTCGTCCCAAACTGATAACAAAGGTACCCAAGAAGTTTTGTGAAGATCGGTTCATAAATACAGCCTCTAGCCCGAGTCGTATTGACACGTGCACTTACTGTATATTAGTAGCACTGAATAAATGAAAAGTTCATCTAATTTGCATAATTTCTGCTCGAGAAAAAAACCCGTACTATATATGATGTATCCCATGGTACTAAACATTCATCAAAAATTTATTCAAATCAGAACTTTCATACATAATTTCTGTACAAAACACTGATTACACTAACTAAAGTACAAAATGGCTGCTGGTGGCCATCTTGAATTTCGGACTGCACCCAAAACCACTCGTTCTCCTCCCACGGTGATAACAAAGGTACCCAAGAAGTTTTGTAAAGATCAGTTCATAAATACAGCCTCTAGCCCGAGCCGTATTGGCATTTGCAGTTACAGTGCTGAAAGTGACATTAAATAGATCAAAGTTAGTCTAATTGGCATAATTTATGTACGAGAAAAAAACCCATATTATATGTGATGTATTCCACGGTACTAAACATTCACACACAAAATTATTCAAATCAGCGCTTTCATATGGAAGTTCAGCGCAAAAATCTGATTGCACCTAATTTTGTACAAAATGGCTGCCAGCGGCCATCTTGAATTTCAGAACGGACCCCAAAACACTCGTTCTCGTCCCACGGTGATAACAAAGGTACCCAAGAAGTTTCGTAAAGATCGGTTCATAAATACGGCCTCTAGCCCGAGCCGTATTGGTATTTGCACTTACAGTGCTGAAAGTAACACTAATTAAATCAAAAGTTAGTCTAATTTGCATAATTTACGAACGAGAAAAAAAAACCGTATTATATGTGATGTATTCCATGGTACTAAAGCTTTATACCAAAAATTATTCAAATCAGAGCTTTCATATGGAAGTTCTGCTCAAAAACAATCTGATTGCACTTAATTTTGTACAGAATGGCTGCCAGTGGCCATCTTGAATTTCGGACCTTGTTCTCGTCTCACAGTGACAACAAAGGTATCATGCCACGCTTGAGATATGTGCGTGACCCACTTTAAAAAAATTTGGCCCCGCCCACTTTTTTTACTTCAAAATGCATGTGTGTACGTCCGGAATGCTTTAGGGGATCAAAAAATGTGATTTCTAGCAATTATGAAAAATGCACTTAATGACCCCTGAGTGACCTCCGTGACCTTGACCCATATTTTGAATTTCCATCAATTGTCGACTCATTTGGTGTTAGTTCCAGGTCCATACGTCATACCATGCTTGAGATATGAGCGTGACCCACTTTCAAAAATTTTGGCCACGCCCACTTTTTTACGTCAAAATACATGTGTGTATGTCAGGAATGTTTTTGGGGGGTCAAAAAATGTGATTTCTAGCAATTCTGAAAAATGTACTCAATGACCCCTAGGTGACCTCCGTGACCTTGACCCATATTTTGAATCTCCATCGAGTGTCCACTCATTTGGTGTTGGTCCCAGGTCCATATGTCATACCACGCTTGAGATATGAGCGTGACCCACTTTCAAAAATTTTGGCCACGCCCACTTTTTTACGTCAAAATGCATGCGTGTATGTCAGGAAATCTTTTGGGGGGGGGGGGGGTCAAAAAATGTGATTTCTAGCAATTCTGAAAAATGCACTCAATGACCCCTATGTGACCTCCGTGACCTTGACCCATATTTTGAATTGCCATCGAGTGTCGACTCATTTGATGTTGGTCCCAGGTCCATACGTCATACCACGCTTGAGATATGAGCATGACCCACTTTCAAAAATTTTGGCCACGCCCACTTTTTTTACGACACAATGCATGTGTGTATGTCAGGAATGCTTTTGAGGGGTCAAAAAATGTGATTTCTAGCAATTATGAAAAATGCACTTAATGACCCCTAGGAGACCTCCGTGACATTGATTCATATTTTGAATCTTCATCGAATGTCGACTCATTTGGTGTTAGTCCCAGGTCCATACGCCATACCACACCTGAGATATGGGCGTGACCCACTTTCAAAAAATTTGGCCACGCCCACTTTTTGTACGTCAAAATGCATGTGTGTACGTCAGGAATGCTTTAGGGGATCAAAAAATGTGATTTCCAGCAAATCTGAAAAATGCCCTCAATGACCCCTAGGTGACCTCCGTGGCCTTGACCCATATTTTGAATCTCCATCGAGTGTCGACTCATTTGGTGTTGGTCCCGGGTCCATACGTCATACCACGCCTGAGATATGGGCGTGACCCACTTTCAAAAATTGTGGCCACGCCCACTTTTTTACGTCAAAATGCATGTGTGTACGTCAGGAATACTTTAGGGGGTCAAAAAATGTGATTTCCAGCAATTCTAAAAAATGCACTCATTCCAATGAGGGGCCATAACCTATGTTTTTGAGACAAAAAATGAAAAAAATAATGAATTTTTACTGGCGATTTTTGTCAACAGCGCTGGCCAGTTGTGCCCGTTACGTTGAGTAAAGGGTTAAAATGGAAGTGCTGACTGGTTACAATAGCTATCGCATGTTATCACTCAGATGTGCTAATTGTATTGAGGCATCGCAAGATGTTGGATTAGAATACTTTCGAGTTTAATGGCAATACTCGATGGATTAAAGTACTTTATTCAGCAAGTTTACAAGTTTTTTTTTTTCCAATCAGTGTATTTTAGTTTTGGTTTTGGGATATCGAGTTCAATCACATACGAGGAATACCACAGATATTTGTATACAATTTACAAGTCTATATTACAAGACTGACAAGAGTATTAATGCACTTTCAAGTACAATGTCTGAAGTAACATATTCCTTCTCCGTATACTGCAATGAAGCTATCTATTCTACCCATCCACTGGCTGCTTCAGACATGGCTGTTCAATATTCCTAATGTACAGCTGCAGCAACTAGGGAGCTTGATTATTAATACTCATGACTAGTCTCAAAGGAAGTTGTAAGTAATAGCCTTTATGATTATCTAACGTACTGTAAAGTGCTGTATGTTACTGATAGTCAGTATTTATATCTACTATTAAAAAAAAGTTGGCGATATTTGAAAAAAGTGAGACATTTGAAGAAATATTTTTATATTTTCATCAAAAAGACAGTTGAGGTATTGCAGTGTGATACTTGGTGAATGATGGCAACGATAGTTGGGTGTCTGACAAGCACACCTTTCACGCACTGAGCTGTAGAAGACATGGACGGTCAGCCAGAAAATTTACCACATTCAGTCCAAGACCTCAATACCTTGTAAATCCTCCTGATTTCGCGAGACTAGCACGGATCCGACGTGGCTTACTCCTTACCAACCGTCCAATATCAGCTTGACTGATGTTATTTCATGCTTCCGGCAGTGAGCGGCGATTTCCTGGACATTGGTATGGGGACGTTGGCGTAGGCGCCTGCCAAGCATATTCCAGACGTGCTCGATTGGTGAAAGGTTTGGACTTAGTGCTGACCAAGGCAGTGTAGTGGTGGTCTGCTCATGGAGGAACTCTGTAGCGACAAGGGCCCTGTGTGCTCTTGCATTGTCATCTTGGAACATGAATCGACGGCCGTGACGTCGCGCAAGTGGCACCACATGAGCTGCTAACATGTTGTCACAATAGTACTGCCCTGTGACACGCCCTTGGGTGATATGTAATGCTGTTCTGCTTGTCATGGTTATGCCTCCTCACACCATAACCGATCCACCACCAAACCGATCGTGCTGCCTAGCGGTTACGTCATGGTATCGTTCGTTCCACCGCCGCCACACTCTGTTTCGCCAGTCGTGGAAGTCGAGAGTGAACCTCGATTCATCGGAAAAGATGACGTTGCTCCACCGACGTTCCACACCAATTATGCCTTGCTGCGATGTGACGTTCAGTCAAACGTGGAATTATTCGAGGTCGTGGAGCGTACAAATTCCAACTGTGTAGGCGATTTCGGATAGTCTGACCACTGACTCGCACATCTGTCGCTCGGTGCAGCTGCTGTCTAATTTCTGAGGCACTTTGATGGCTATAACGTAATGCTGTGGTTCGGATAGAACTATCCTGGTTAGCACTTGTCGCCCTTGGACGACCTGACCGACGTCTGTCATCAACGTTGCCTGTCTGATGGTATTGTGACCACAGCCGCTAATCACCGATTGAGTAACGTTTCGAATTTGAGCCTCTGCAGCCTGTCTGTTGCCAGCTTCCAACAGGCTAAAGGCACGTAAACGTTCATCACGTGTCAGTCTTCGCATACCTCGACAGTTACGTTTCGACCAGAAACTATTGATGAACGAGAAGAGTAGGAGATGTTGTTTTCGTGCCCCATTTGGGGGATTTACGTTTCGACCAGAAACTATTGATGAACGAGAAGAGTAGGAGATGTTGTTTTCGTGCCCCATTTGGGGGATCTCATGTGACGTCACACCGCAATGTATTATGATATCACGTGGTTGTCATGGTAACCCGCGTCAGCGGCCATGTTGTGACGTCATTGTCATGGTGATGGGTGATGTGAGTGGGCATGCGCAGCTCGTGTTGTTAGGGTGATACGTGTTTCCGTCGTCCATTTTATATGAAGGGGGCCGCCATCTTTGTTTCTGTGATGGCACGTGGTTGCTATGTTACCAAAACATTTTTATAGGACGGGGGTATGTTCGAAAGGTGTGTTCGATTGAATGGGAGTAAATCTAATTACCACAAACAACCCGACAATCCCTCCAAAATCACCAAAAGCCACCCAAACTACTGAAACGGACTTTGTAAAGTCCCATTTTGTGCCTTTTTCCCCAATAACAGGGGTGCTTTATGAAGGCTCGAATTGTGTTATTCTGGGTCAAAATCCTCGTTTCTCCGCCCTGCTTCCCTAGACTACTGTTCCGTTCTAGTTGAGTGTGACTGGTTTTCTTTCTCTCATAAACAACCAATCAAATCGCTCTGTTAACCTTAGCTCCCGCCTATCATCTTCTTCGCACCAACGATTGTGATCCAAGTTTGGGGACCATTGTCAGAATATGCGAACAAAACATGCAGCACATACGCACATACGGGTATTTGGGGACCAGGCTTTGGGGACTATTGGAGACCATGGTTGGGGACTAGTGGTGACCTGCTGAGACCATGCTTTGGGGACTAGTGGGGACCAAGGCTTGGAGCCCAAGGTTTGAGGACAGCATTGTATTTACTATTGTTAATGGACAACTATCTCAGTGACACTTACGCTACTACTGGCTATAGAAGAATCGACCATACTCCATCCCACTACCGCTAGTTTCTGCTAGTAGTGTTTGTTAAGATACTACCAATTCAGTGCTCCAAGTTTCCACCACTGCTCTGCTAACACTACCAGTCTGACGATTGGCTTCTGCTATTAAGTTATTGCTTTTGTCTTCTATCGCAAGCGTGATCTGTTGAAGCTGTCAGTATGTGCTTGCGGAGCGTATAGCACAAGCAGCACATCAGCACATGAAAAATGTGATAATATGTTCCTGTGTGCAAGTGCACAAAGTGCGCAAAACACATGCAGCACATGCGCACATACGGGGACTAGTGGGGACCAAGGCTTGGGGTCCAAGGTTTAAGGATCAGTGTCAGAAATATAATTGTCGTCTAACCACCGTCTTAACTTAAAGTTTCTGCTACCAACAGTGATACCGTTTGCAGCTAAGGTCTTGGCTTATTCCGCCGTTGCTGCTAAATCCATCACTACTACTATGAGATGTGATTGTACACTATGTGCAAATAGCACATGTAGCACATCAGAACATGCAAAATGTGCCAGTATGTGCCTGTGTGCAAGTGCACAATGCGCGCACAAAACATGCAGCACATACGAGTATTTGTGGACCAGCAAAGGCCATCTTTTTGGGGACTATTAGGGATCAGGGTTTGGGGACGAGTGGGGAATAGTGGGGACCAATGTTTGGGGGCCTTCGGTGTATGTTGGGGGGACTAGTAAACAAATAACATTAGCTCCTAGCTCCTATACAGCTCCTGTACAGCATCTAGACCACCCATCATTTCCAAAGCTCCAAGGACACAACTTGTCTATGGTCTATCTGTCCTATCATTAGCTTCTACAGCAGTCTTGTACCATTACTACTGACTTGTAACACTACTTCCTTTCTCTCTTTCGATTGTACCCTCGGTCAGATTGCTTCATGTTCCCCATTTTGTACCATTTTATACAGCGTTCAATGTAAAATATCTATAGACCGGCTGTATAAGGTGTTAGTTTCATCCTCAAACTAAGTTGAGAGCAACCCTCTGCGTTACAAGGAAATGTATAAATTATTCAGTTCAATTTTATGCGGTGTGCGACGCCCTTTCAGTGTACCTTCCACAGTAAAGCATTATTAAATTAGAATATTTGAAAGACATGCTTTTAATCCTTTCAATGTGGGTTCCAAGGATTTTATTTCATGCATTGTAAGAATAATGATAACCCTTTCCAAACTCACATTACTGCCCTAAACATCATTCAAATAAGTAGCAGAGCCAAAAATGTCAATTTCTGATTCCTCGATCGAACCCTTTGAATGATGTGCAAATATAAGTTTTCTTTCTGGTTTCTTGGAAAAATTATCTGATTCCTGTATGAATATCTTTAAATACTGTTAACGAAAATCTATTTCTGATTTCTTTAAAAATATTTTACCCCATGAAATAAGCCTCCATAAATGCTCTTTCCATTTTGTTTATTTTTGATGTTTTTAGCTTTTTCACACACACACACCTGGATTTACTGGATACAGTAGATTCTGTTTATCGGGTTGTACCAATTTTTAGTTCCCTTATTACACGAATACCACGCAGTGATACGGTTTATCTTGTGGGTTTATCTCACAAAATCATACCAAATGTTTCCTTTTGAACTCTTCCTCTCTCATCAGGTGCCTTGCGCCAGAATCCTGTGGATAGAAGATTTTAATGTATTTATTTATTATTATTTATTTATTGGTGTTTAAGGTCACATATTTCTGCACAATGGCTAAATCATGACCACCACAGTTTTACGGGTGGAGGAAGCCGGAGTACCCGGAGAGAACCACCGAGCAACGGCGAGCAACTGTCAGCTCCCCAACATACTAACTCCACACAAGCAGGGTTAGCATTGGTTGAAGACATGTGCACCATCGACGTGCAGTGCGACATAGTACACAGCGTCACCGTGCCCCCGCGTGGGCAATAGGGGTGAAGTGTCTTGCCCAAGGACACAACGCGGTTGCCGCAGGTGGGATTCGAATCGAGGCCCTCTCGGCTTGCAGCCTGCACCTCTACCAACTGAGCCACCGCCCCCACCCCCCCCCGACCCCCCACCCCCCCCCCCCCCACACCCCGGAAGATTTTAATGAGATCGTGATTGATTCCGAAACTACATATTTGCGTTTCTAATGTAAGAAGATGCAACATTTACAATGTGAAGAGCCGCAAGTTTTAAAATACTGTGCTAGTTTCCATTCGGGACTGGATTCGATCCAAAATTTGAGATTTTCAGGGCCCTGAATGTAACCCATGAATATCTGTGTGTTGCATGGATAACAAGGCTACATTCATACTTTATGAATTAAGTCCCCCATTACGAACTATGAACAGTCGTGTCTGATACCGCAAATGGATAGGTAAAACATACAGTTTAATTGCACTGACTATACAAGAGTGTGAATCTGGTATTGCCTACCACATAGCAGCCATCACTTGGCTGCTTGGTGCTTGGTTGTACCATATTCACACTCCTGTATGTTATACATACTATTCATAAAAGTAGAGGATATCCAAACTGATGCTGATATTTTCAGAAAATGGTATTGGATACGCGTGATTAGACATATCAATATGTTACCAATTTTAGTGTGGATCACGAATGACACAGGCCCACGAAAACTTCGTGCAGGTTTTTCGCACGAGCGCCGCGTTAATGTCTGTGGGGTACGTTTTGAAATATTCATTTGTACTGGACGGGCTTTTTCGAAGGTCTAATCGTTCTTTTCTTGGTATGAACTCGTTAGTAGTAGAAGATGGTGTTTTCATGCCCCATTTGAGGGATCTCATTTGGGGGATCTTATGTTGCGTCATACCGCAATGTATTATGGGTATCACGTGGTAGCATAAAGACACTCTACCGTGAGTTGTAACAAGGCAATTCCACTTCAAAGATAATATGAAGCACATCCACAGAATATGAAGCCTTTATGTTGCGGTACCCGCACTTCAGAGTGAAGCCCAAAATATGGACTTCCGTCACTCTACCAGTTACAAATTACCATGTAGAATTGTATATGTTCTTTGGCTGTGGAAAATATATAATTAATATCACTCTCCTTCTCATTGCGCGGTTATGCACCGGGAGAGGCAACGTCAGCAAGTTCAACCATCATTCATATTTCTTTTCTTTCTTGACACTTTCCTGTGTAGAGGAATAATTAGCATGGACAATGCTGCTATGCATTCGGAAGCAAAGGCACAATAAAACATGGCATCGAAGCTGTTCGTAACATCAAGCAAATATCCTGTAAATTAGAAACAAGGAGTAAAAGAAGTGGATGTAAGAAAGAGGAAATATGTATCATGTTCAAACTGTTCTTTCATAATCAAGCGCTTGTTTCTAAAGACATATATCGGCGAAGCCTTAGAAACATAGTCGTGGCGATAGCTTTTTTTCTTACAATTCTCATCTCTTGTGCAATAACATGATCAACTCGCCTTTTAGTTTCAGATTTTACTTCCACACTCATAACACGCAGATTCTTTCGCTGGAAGTTGTATTCGTCTGCGTTGAACGTCCCTTATACCAGGCTAAACATTTCTAAAAAGATTACGCGCTGTGTGTGGGTTATTGTTTCAACTAGAATTCCTCCTATGGTTCAGATACAGAAACATAAAAGCGATGTGATTTTTTATCTAATAATTATCCTTCCGAGAAGATTTTCCCCCTCTCATATATAGAAAGGTATATGGTTTCTCATCAATAGTTTTCGAAAACACGTAATATTCTATAATTAGTAACGTAAACAGATTTTAACTGAGCACGCTCTTGAATCCTGCAATTGTATGATACAGATTTTGTGCCAGAGGCCTCTGATACACGCCTTATTCAGGCCATTACGGAATCAATACATGCTTATTGTAAGATAAAATAGAAACAGTTACAGGGGGAATTTTCCATTCAACTAATACTCAACTTGAAAGACAAGGCATTCGAGAGACTAGAGAACTTTTGGTAACTGAATACTGCTGTTCGACCGGAGTATCATGACCTAAAGTTCTAATCGATTGCTTTGCAAGTATCTGCCAACCAATGGTGTGTGGTTAAGTAGTGATGTATAATGAGGCATGTTCACACTTCTACCAACCTCATCACACGCATACATACATACAGCACATTTCTATACTGCCTTCAGTCTTCTTGATTTGTAATATCTAATTATCGTTTTACCACATAGTTTACGAAAACTGTGGCTAGCCATTATTTTAGGTGTTTCAGTTTAGTTCATAGACGATGGGAGTCATACGACCGAAGAGTCTTCGTGTTCGAGAAGGTTAGTCTGCAGACAGTAGCGTTGGTTGTTCTTGGTATCAGTCAGTGATTGGTGGTTCAGTTCAACACGTAGAATGATGTCCTGCAATGTGAACTTATGTGCATGAGGACAGAGAATCCGTTAACACGATGCGATACTTTTCGTTAAGTGTTCATGTGTCCTGGTTGTTACCTTGCTCTTTTGACTGGTTTTATATAGCGTATCCATATATAGCGTATCCAATGACTGTCTTCAGATTTGCCCATCTACTTAAGCTGGGTGGGAAGAAGTGCTGTGTTTTGTGCTCCATAAAGATTAGGCAAAAGAAGGGTATTTTATAAAGAGTGCACGTGGTACGCCCAAGGTAGAGATTACATGATGACGAGGATCTAATATGGAAAAGAAACATTGAATATGTGTTGTGTCGTTTGGGGTTGCAAACCAATCATAACTTAAAGAAAACCCCACGGAAGACAGTGGCAATATTGAGTGTATATGGGTAAATTAAGTTGCATACCAAACGTGAAAGCACTCCCCTCGAAACTATAATTATCAGAGATGGGGGTTGGAATTGTACGTATGTATTTATTATACGCCTGTTCCATGAAATCCCCATCTACAGCAACACTAAACCATGCGGGAAATGAAAATCCGTTCCGCAAAAATGTGCCGAACGAAAAATCTTTGACGGACTATTTTCAAATAGAAACGAAATTTCAATGGAATTTTCTACAAATCGTGCAACGCATTTACAATTTGAATCGCTAGCGATAGCTAACAATAATAACACGGGTTCCCTTCGCAAATTTGGTTATCGATAAAATGTATAGATATTTATTTATTTATTGGGGTTTAAAGACATTTTCGACAGCCAAGGTCACCTCGTGTCGGGCAGTTTTACGGGTAGAGGAAACCGGAGTACCCGTAAACAACCACCCAGCAACGACGAGCAACTGTCAGGCTCCCCAACAGACTAACTCCACACTAGTAGGGTTAGCATTGGTTGAAGACAAGTGCACCATCGACGTGCAGTACGCCTTAGTACACAACGCCACCGTGCCCCCCCCCCCCCCTCCCCCGTAGGCAATGGGGTGAAGTGTCTTTCCCAAGGACACAATGCGGTTGTTGCAGGTGGGATTCGAACCGAGGACCTCTCAACTTGCAGTCTGCACCTCTATCTACTGAGCCAAAGCCCACACTTTTTTGTCGATAGTTCGTCCTCCGAGTTCCAATGTATTCTATACAGATTATCACACATAGATCTGCCGTTCAGTCAAAAGACACATCAAAAGTTGAGGCAATCCTATCTTGCAGTTGTATTTTTCAGAACTGTGTTTTCCTGCCTATTGTATAAATGACTCCTAGACATCATCGGAATTTTAAAGTATAACCGCAATTTACCGATAAAAAAGCTAATGATTCATTACGGTCCTTGGCTGTCACAGGTGAAAAATAAAATTCAGAAAAATACCTGTGCAAAGGTTTCATATGATTATTCTCAGGGCAACATCGATTTTTTTTCTCACTGTTCTGCAGTTTGCGCATTTTATATCAAGGACGAGTTTAGCTCCGTGAGTATCACCACAGTGTGTGTTTTCGGGAATTCAGATCAAGTGGAGCTGTAAGGACAGAATAGTATTTCGACGAGCCCGTTAGGGCAAGTCGAAACGCGATTCTGTGCCTACAACGAGACTTGATCAGAATTTCCGGAGACACACACTGTGGTGATGATAAATTTATCTCACAATATTGACCACAAAATGTGTTATAAAACTATTTTAAGAGGAACTTTTTCATTTGCCTTATCGATGGAAAGACGCAAAAAATAGAATAACGTTCATTGATCTCCATATGGAGGTCAGTGATGACGTTACACTTCAGAGAAAATTACGTCACTGGAATACTGTCTTGCGAAGTGGAGCAAACTGTGTGTTTCGTCAACGTGAATTTGGTTGTTACTTTTGCAACAATTACTGGTGAATTAAATATCCCTCTTGGTGTAAAGGTATATTATATTTTAAAATACATGTATGCCTTTCATCGTCTATTGAGGTGGAGTTTTCCACATTTCATAGCGAAAGCTAATCCTTTAACTTCGAGAGCGAAGCCTCGACTCGAGCGTTCAGGAAAATCCCAATAATGGACTACAAACCAGCCCAAGATGCCGAAAAGTGCGCATAATTTAACTATTCGTTGAGTTAGCTTCCCCAATGACATTTTAGCATGTTGTGCATAATAAATACGTTACAGGGTGTTTAGTTGGCAGATACAGTATCATATACGGCTCGGAGAAAACAATATTAGGTTCGGCTTCGCCTCACCTAATATTGTTTTCTCTGAAGGGAAAAACGCGAAGCCATCGGAAAATGATATTAATGCCGTTGTTTTGGCAATAGCAGAATCAGGCGCTTGTATCAGGGGCCCTTGATACGGATTCGGAACAAGGGCCCAGATACATTAAACTTTAGTTGAGCAACAGTGCAAAAACGTCCCGATTGTGAGATAAATGTACGTAATGGCACATACAACACATTGAAACTCAGAGGACGAATTGCCAAATGAATTGCTGAGTGCCCTTTTAATAATTGCTTTTATAGACGTGAAGGCGCGTAATAAGCACAGAACGACAAACACATGTGAATGGGTTAATCGACATGACACTCGTGCCATATGGATTAACCCATTCACACGCGTGTATTCTGTATATTTATTTATTGTGATTAATGCCACTCTCAATAACTATTGCTACATCACAACTCCATGATAGCATGAACACAGAGCAAAATTTAGATTACACACGTCTTCGATTAAATAAAACGATTCATTGAAACGAGGAAATGACCTGAAAATAAATAAGTAGTGACAGCAGTAATGAGAAAGTGATTCCAGTGGTTTATAGAATACAACATAAAAAAGAGGCCCCATGGGGCCTGAGGGCGCTCACCTGACATGGTAACCTAAATATCAACCCAGGGAATTGATTCCAGCAAGTTGCATCTGCCCCTCCTAAGAAAGGCTTATACCAAATATTCAAAGATTCTGACCTTTGAATCTAAAAAAGACGATTTTTAAAGAATATTCCTCATATTGAACTAAGTAATAATTTAGGCTCCAACAGGGGGCCCAAATATGAACCCAGGCACTTGGATTGAACAAGCTGGTATCTCACCTCCGTAAGGATTCTGTATACCAAGTATCAAAACAGTCTGAATGGTGGATGTGAAGAAAAAGATTTTTAAAGAAAAATTCCTCATATTGAACTAAGTTATAATTTGATCCCAAATATGAACCCATGGACTTGGCTTGAACAAACTTGAATCCCCCCCCCCCCCCCCCCCCGCCCAAGGATGCTGCATACCAAATACCAAAACATTCCGACTGCTGGATCTGAAGAAGAAGATATTTAAAGAAAATTCCTCATTTTGAACTAAGTTGTAATTCGGGCTCCCACAGTGAGCCCAAATATGAACCCAGGGACTTGGCGTGAACAAATCTGAATACCCCCTAAGGATGCTGCATACCAAATACCAAAATGTTCTGATTGGTAGATCTGAAGAAAATGATTTTAAAAGAATATTCCTCATACTGCACTAATTTAAATATTTGGGCCTCCGTAGAGAGCCCAAATATGGACCCAGGGATTTGATTTCAATAAACATGTGAAACAATCTTCCAAAGATGTTATATGTGAAATATGAAAGCTTTTGGAGCAGTAGTTTGGAAGAAAAGTAGTCCTAAATGTTTTTCCCATTACCTACAGTGTTAAAAAATGCTGACTCCGCACTTTTTCACAGTGCCGAAAACGTACCCCATGATAAAACCGATAGCATTTTTTTTCACCATTCCATCCTGTTGGTCCTACCGAAGCTTCACACCAAAGAAGAATTTTCAACGCGGTGTTGTTTTGGACATATGGCCATTTTATTTGTATTCTATTTTTAGCCCCTGCAGTTCCCATGGAGCAACGGGGAAGTGTTTGTTGGCATAAATTAAGTACTTATGACCCACTAAGCCCTCATACCAAATTTGGTTCAAATCAGCCTCTCAGTTTGGAAAATATAAATTTAGGGTGGGGCGAAAATTCTTGCCCCTCCCATAACGAAGGCATAACGAAGGCAAATATAGCTCCTCGATCTTCTCTTGAACACATCTGAGTCTATTTCTCAAAAGGAAGCTGCACACAACATATCAAGTCTCTGCTACTGCTGGTTCACGTGGCCCTACCGAGGGGCGAGGCAACTTGCAAAATCAAAATGCGATGTAATAAATTATTATCTCAAATTTCAATTAAATTGGTTCAATGGTTTGGGAAGAGAAGACGCAAACACCATATTCATGGACGACGGACGCCATGGACGACGGGCGATGGACGGTGAGTGATCACTATAGCTCCCCTGACTGAAAGTCAGGCGAGCTAATAAACCCATTGAATAGGTTGAAAGAGAAGAAGTTAACGCACAGAATATCAACAGTTATTAATTTAATTACTGTTTTTGCAAAGTTTTCAAAACAATTCAGAAACCCTCATTGGAATGAGCTTGACGAGCACGTTCCAATAAGGCTTCACATACATGTAATATCGCCGCATCCGCCCACATCCGCCCGCGTAATTTTTAAATTACGCGGGCGGATGCGGGCGGATGCGGCCGATTGCTTAGGTAAGGATTAAAAGAACAATAAACAATGTAAACTTTACGAGATGGTTTTGAAATCGTAAAGCGAATTTCCAGAAGAGAAATCATTCAACGAAGCAGGTACAAAGCCACTCTGTGACCAACGCTGCTTTGTTGGCCAAGTCTGGTGTGTATTGTTAATATATTTCCAAAATTTCGAAAGGAAAATGTTAAAAATGAGATTAAAAAAAGAGGATAAACACAAAGACGTAAAATTGGCGTCGCTGGCATCGGTGGAGGGGTTGGACGTTTAATTCTAAAATAGACGGTAAAAATCTCAAATGACTAGAAAACTCTGTGTGAAGTCGCGTTGATGTGTAATTGATATATAAGGGTTGTTGGAATTACAAAGGCAGAGGTTCTGATGAGTTATGACCAAACTAGCCTAAACTCCAAGTGACGTTAAAACTTTAAAATGACAATAAATCGAAAAAAGGTTATATCCTAATTTTCTGAATTCCACAACACACTAAAATTTCCAAAACGTTCGACTGAATTAAATTTTGACCCTATCACCTGTGACGTCATCTCTGAGTTTGACCAAAAGGGTTTCTAATTTCCAAGGACTACACTACATATTTTATTACACATCCATTAAACTTTAAACCCTTGTATTCAACCGAATCGTCGCTGTGATATAAATGATTCTGTATTCAACGGGTGGTTTTCAAGCCGGAACTTTTTTACCGCACCGTTTAGTTACGCTTCGAAAAGTTTCCAAATTTCGTTATACAATCATCGACCGTCTGTCGCATAGTGTGAAAATGAAAACGTCCAAAGCAAAATAAAGTCGGTTCACAAAAAATTAGCCAAAAGTGAGATAATATTTTTAAAAAACCCAATCATTTCCAACCGGAACATTAACCCAGTCCCGTGGCCGTCTCGTTTTGTGGTTCCCATTATATCTAAATTGGTCAACTTTATTTCGGTAAATTTTCGTACATCTTGACATGCTTCAAACTTCTTTAAAACGTTTCTTCCAGCTGTTTTGCAAATCTGCACATATTTGTACTTATATTTTTACTAACAGTAATAGCCACCAAATAATGGTTAGGCGTGAATGGGCCAGCCCATTCACGCCTAACCATTTGGTGGCTATTATTGTTGGTGAACAGCGATATGAATTTCAACAAACACTGGTTCCGAAAAGGTTGTTTTGATTTTTTACCGATCCATATGATCAGTACAGCTTCAGTAAAAATAAACGCTTCACCTTTGTGTTTAAACATCGGAATTAAAATTTGTTTATTTAAATGAATTTTAATGCATGGGTTGTGTAATAAACACAGAACTACGGCTCTCGCGAAATATGACTACGCCATTCCAACTCGTTATGTAAAACACCCACCGATTCAAACACACATCGCGTTCTGTCTATTTATCTATTTTTGTGGCGATTACCCTTTCAAAATTTTGAAAGACCGAGACTCAAAATTAGGACAACAAAACAAAAAATAAAAACAAAAAAACTTGAAAATTTGCATCGCTGGCATCGGAGAACAATATTTCATGTTCATACAGAAAGATGAATAATTTCGAATGACTAGAAAAACGGTATGTGCATTTTCAAAGCTGTGTAATTTATTTATATTTTTATATCATGCAATGGATGATGTAGTTGTTGCAATATTTTATCTGTTATGAATGTTGGCTGTTTCGCGTACTGAATGAAAACTTCAGAATATGCCTTAAATTAGGGAGGGGCGTCTCATGTCCTCGGAGATGAAATACTGCGACGATGTAGTTGGAATGACATTTTCTTGGGAAGCTCTGCGTCACGACAATTGCATGTGTGTGTCAAGAAATGCCTTCAGAGAATGCATTGGCAGGACCGTGGTGGAGGGGGGGGGGGGGCGTCACGTATCGTACAAATGAAGGTCCGTGGAAGGTTCGTTCTCAGTGTGGCTGATTTTGAGATCGGTACTTGCTAATTAGGTCCAAACAAGACGCTGGTAACCCCTGGGCACCACTCTAATATGTGTGTTTCAAGGCATGCCTTCAAATACAGCATGCATAGATGATGTAATCGGAATAACATTTTATTGCGAAGCCCTGTATCACGACAATTACATGCATTTATCAAGGCATGCTTTCGAATTGCCTTCGTCGAAGACATGAAGACATTCCTTCGGAGAAGGAATTGGGGGGGGGGGGGGTCCTGGAAATGGAGGTTCGTGGCCGATACGCCCCCAGCATATACAATTTTATGTCCGGTTCATGCTAATTAGGCCTAGGCAAAAGGTTAGGGAGTCCTGCGTCACAAAAATTTATTGTGAAGCCCCGTGTCACGATAATTACATGTGTCCATCACGGCATAGCTTCAGAATGCCTTCGGAGAAGACATGGAATCATGCCTTCTTAGAAGGCGTTTGTGCGGGGGTGGAGTGTCCTAGAAATGGACGTTCGTGGCCGATTCACTCCCAGCCTCACCAATCTTCAGTCTAGTACATGCTAATTAGGCCGAAATAAGACGTTGGGAATCCCTGCGTCACGACAAATACATGCATTTATCTTACAATCATATAGATTTTGGCCTGAAAATCACGAGAAACGGTTCGTACCACATAATGTGTTCCGATTTCGTATCACAGAGACGACTCATTCTGATTCCGTATCGTATAGACGACTCATGTCCGAGAACGCAACGGGCGATCATAACAGGCGCATGAATACATTCTAAGTGCGTTTCAGTGATCGACTCAGCTGATCGCTTACAAATGAAAACCCTAATTCCTTACAATTATCGACAGAACTATTAATAGCCAATACCCCCCCCCCCCCCCCCCCCCCCCCCCCCCCTCACGTTCAGTAAATAGAAACTGTACAATAAAATATTATACACTTGGAAATTCAAGCGTAGAATTTTTGGAAGTGATATTGAGAGTGAATAATTTTATAACGCAACTTTGAAAATTTGCGGTGACCGCGTTACTCATTGTTTATTAAAGTGCACAACAATATTGTTCCATACAATATGGTTTTTTTTTAAAAACTTTTTCTCGCCCAACGCTAAGTACCAAAGCCGTATTGATAATTTAAGATTTAATCTGTTTATCTGACAGAATTGTTGGATAAATGAATTATCATGATAATGTGCATATCCTGTGATTTACACCAGATTCTCGGTTGTGTCCAGAATGGGATCACAACTCGGCGGCAAAGCCGGCTCGTTGTGATCCCATTCCGCACACCACCTCAAATCTGATACAAATCACAGGACATGCACATTATCATGATAATCTGTATTTATCAAAACATGCTTTCGAAGAAGGCAGGCCTTGGTGATGTAGTTGCAATAGCATTTTCATGGGAAAATGTATGTGCACGACAATTACATTTGTTACGAGGGCATGCCTTGGAATGCCTTCGGCGAAGTCATGACGGCATGGGGTGGTGTCTCCTGGAAATAAGGCTCATGGCCGATTCGCTCCCAGCATGACCAATTTTGAGTCCGCACATGCTAATTAGGCCCAAACAAGAGGCAGGGCAGCATTGCGTCACGACAATTTACGTGTATTAATCAAAACATGCCTTGGGAATGCCTTCAAAGAAAAAAAAAGAAAATGTTGCGATCGAGATAATTGATTTTTTCTTCCCGATGTAGGCCAGTGACTTCGAATCACGTGCGAATATTTGCTTCTCGTGAAAATGCAGTCACAAATATCAGGCGTAGGAGTATGTACATGTATGACGTGTCTCCATACTGAAAGTACGGGATAATTTCTTTATAAAATTCTAGCAGCAACATGTCTGGAAACATTAGATATTATGTTGTGATAATGGTGAACACACGGCATTTTGGGATTACAGTGATAATTTCATCTGTGGTAAAACTATATGATTTTTTTAGAAATGCATATGATTGCGAAATACTTGTGGCCGATGGGATTCTATTGAAATCAAAATAAGTTTCGGGTCAGTGGATAAATGAAGGCTTTACTGTGTAGGGATAGGTAGGCGGTTGCAAGTGCCCCCAGCCCCCATCACCCCACCCCGACACGGTTACACAAATGTCTCCCTCTACCATAACGGCCAATCAATTACACCTAAGAAGGCGAGTAGCCAGAATTCTATATTTGAGGAAGCACACGTCCAAGCATTTTTATGCCTAAGGCATATCACGTAGATCGAAGGATTGTAACTGGAAAAGGTGCAAGGAGATTTGTCGGATTCAGAAAAGGGGATATTTTTTAAAAGAGATCTCCGGTGATATTTTGAAAGATGTGGCAATTTTGAGCTGCGTAGAAACGTCAAGCGCGGTAGGTTAACTCCCATGCAAATAGTGGAATTCAGATTTGATGGGGCATTGGGAGTTTAGCTGGGGGGAGGGGGGTCGCGGCAAGGCTCCTCCAGCCTCCACTCTCATGGATATACCACTGTATCCCAGGCCTTCGTGAGACTGTATCAGTTTTGGAGACAGTGTCAGAATTTTAGGGTACATTTGGATATTTTTAAGTATTTGGGGTATTTTCGGTCAGTCGACAACCCCCCATCCCCCACCCAACTCCCCGCACCACCCAAGTAAGAGACTAAGCTGATTGGAGGTAGTTAGGCATGAATCAAGGGTGGCTAGAATGGGTAATGAAACACGAAACTTAATCCACAAACAAAGGGCCGAAACGACAAAGTACGCATATTTTTGGTTTTATTAAAATTAAATAAAGTTTCAATGATTTTTCACGCAAAACAGTTTTAACGCTTCCCCTGTGTAATTTAAAACCAGAAAGTTTCCTGACTCTATTCCAACAAATTACTAGAATTCCTTTGAGTTGGGATTCGCTCCGCAAGGACTATTTAAGAAAAATAATATATATATGTGTTTATATTCTGATAAAAGAAATATGTTTCAAGTGTGCTGGACCTGAGAGATGCAAGAGCCTAAAGCGAAAGAAATTTGTCTAGATAAAGCTCAAACAGCACAGGAACTGCGATATTCACCTAGCTTCTGGTCTGATGAAGACCTTCTTTAGCGTATAGACACATTAAGAAAAAAATACACACAGACGACGAAAGAAATGAAATGTGGCGATAAAAGTTCTCGGAAGCCAAGTTCTGACTAAACTAGTGTGTAGCACAACCCGAAAAGAAAAGAAACCGCGGTCAAAGTAGAAAAAAAAAACTGTTAGACAAATACTGATAAGTATTCTAGTAAGTTCTAACTCCCGGTGAAGCCTGATATTAATATACCCTTCGAAAATTAAAAGGAACTGGAATTTTGAAATGTCAAGATACATGTTTTACATGAAAGTATGATAAATGGATGATTTAAAAACAAATGCAGTCCGTCGCCTACAAATGCACCAAGTTGTCCGATAGGAGGAAATTATAGAGTTTGGTCTTTCTCTAGATGGTGCGAAACAGCCTGGGGATGTGCTAGGACTGCACACGCTATAGGATATGGCCACTAAAGGCTTGCTATTCACTGTTACGGGTGCAGGGAAGCGGTTAAGTAAAATTTGAATCTACAAAACCATTGCCAATGGGTTTCGACGCTGCCTAAAACACTTAGATGATCGCCAGAAGTTAAAAGTGAACAGATTCCGGGGTAGGATTAATGGCGAAAAAGGTGTAAATAGACAAAAAAAAACATTTTAGACGTAGAAAATAGTAGCGTAGGACAGAAAAATGTGTCCAGGCCGCTAAGTGCAGTCGCTTGAAATTGTTAGAATTAGTACTGCGATCTGTGATATACAGTTAGGTATCTTTGTCGAGTGCCTAGACCGCGTGAAAGCACCCCGAATCGCGTGGAAACCGAGAGGACGATTCGTCCCTGCTTGAGAATGGTTTGAAGTTCGGTTGAGACCGAGAGGCCTGTACGTGCATAGCTGTTCGATCTATAACGTTTCCTGGGCAAAGCCTTCGGCTTTTGGCCAGTCAGGCACGGAACCAATGGTGAAGGCCCGAACAGAAGTAAAGGAGTGACCCGTTGACATGCAGTGTCGCGTAATATCTCCATTTTTTTAATGACCTGTGGTTATTCGCACGTGTGTAAAACGATGTACAGGTTGCGCCGTCATACTGGATTTGACAAAATCCACATTGAAGTAGAAAGATCACATTTGAACTTTGAAGGTGACGCGGCAAAAAATTCTAAAAGATTCCCCAGTACTGGTGCCGTTGAATGAATCGGATGTAGGCATCATGGTGCACGTTTTACAGCCGTTTTTTCCACGGGCTTATCTGACACCAAGTTCAGAATAGACTGGACTGAAGCTGGCGCGAACAAGAATCTCGTAAATGGTTTGGACGCCTGAAAGCAAGCCACGACTGGAGTCTTGGGAAATGTTTCGGATAAGGCTGGATCATTCTCAATAAGCGTCCAGTGTTGTCGAAGTAAAAAAAAGATTTTAAAGATCTGCGTGAAATGTTGTGACAAAAGGTATGCACGCGTTCTGTGCTGGTGGGCGATATCGTAACAGGTCGTCATGTGGTAGCGCATCAGCTCTTGTCATGGCAGTGCCAACCAGTTCTCGCTTGTAGTTACGGCTTACCAGATGAGATCGATGTTCAGAAAAAACAGCTGCCTTGTCAGCGGGCTCAGAACAGATTCTCTTGATTCTGATAGCGAGACTGTACGGAATGTTTGTGACTGGGATGGCAACTATATGGAAGCAAATATCGGTGATATCCGAAGAGATTTCTGCAGTGAATTTAATGGAATGGTGAAGTCGTCCACCAGCACAGAACGCCATGCCTTTTGTCACAACATTTCACCCTGCTAGCTCTAACGAGTATTTTCCCCAAATCGGGAGGTTGTTTAAGCTAACGATGGAAACACATGGAACCGCCGCCATCATCATTTCCGACTGGTATAGAATGGTAATATATTTACATAAAATGCCCTTGCTTCTAGGTACCCCAAGATGAAACTCAACAGTAAAGTAAACCCCGTGAGAGGCCTCAAAAATAGGCTTAGGCTGGGGATGTTGAAAAGTAGTGGTAGCCCTTCAACCTGAGCCTTAACTCTCCTCCTGCTGTATCCTCTGCGGACCAGATAATTTGCAAGTTCGTCACAACGAATCTTCGTAGTGGTAAGATTCGAACAAATACGAAGGATTCTGAGTGACTGGCTGTATGGAAAGCTCCACTTACTATGGTTAGGATGACAACTAGTTGACAGCAGATATTAATGAATATTAGTGGGTTTAGTAAATAAATCTGTACACATTCTTCCGTTCTTGAAGAGTAACCGAAACATCAAGAATGTTGATAGTGCGAGGCGAATAATCACTGGTGAATTGTATGGCAAGATGTATGCTAAAATTCCAACTGCAGTTTAAGAAAGTGATACACGAAGGACTATTCCAAATACAATAGGCGCACGTTGTATTACTCCTTGCGGATAAAAAATGGGGAAAATACAGTATTTAACCATTTTAAAATAAACAATTATTCTTGTCCCCTTTCCAATTTGCCGCGAAAACAAATTAGGGCTGAACATTTTCATTCACACCTAAACCTGCCACCATCCCCTGTTTGCCCAAAAACAAAAATCCGAACGATCTTTGTGATCAATCCCCACCCCCTCCAGAAAACAAACATAGGCACCGCAGACTCAGAGAGGATGATTCCTCAAAAACAATTTTCAAAAAAGAAAGTAAGTTTCAGTTCAGAATCGGTACTCCACTAGCACCACTTGGAATTGCGTGTGTAGAAAATATTTTTAAAGTACTTACCTGCGACGGGCGGTCCGCATATGAATCCAACACCGCTGGCTAGCGTTGTCATTCCCATTGCATCAGGCAAATTTTCTTTCCCTACTAAATCAATAGGAATGATGGATCGCAATGTGAATACTATTCCAGCGCAACAACCAAGAATGGCAACAAGAACACATAAGATGGCATAAATGTGTGTAAAGCTGTACAGTGGGAATGAAATACCCATAACTATAACTGCCACAGTGTGTAATATTTGTCGATTGATAAACTTTGTATTTGCAAGTATTCCTGTTATTATAGCAGATGGACCTTCAGCTGCAAACAGAACCGTCATAAGGATGGCTACATCTGAGTCAATTAACTCTATGCTTGTGAGAAATGCAGGCAAGAAAGTATAAATCATTCCAAGACCAAAACTGACGAAGAAAAAATTCACAATGTACACAAGAAATCCAACGTTTTTAATAAATTTAAAATAAGTTTTAAAAGGGTGTTTAATTTCCAAACATTTTCGAGAAGGTGGGCATTTACTCACTGTCACTTGTCTTAGCCGATCATAGGTATCATGTTCCTGACATGCGAGCTTCTCTGTGCTTAGGTCTAATGGTGATATTGTGGTGATTGTGGCTGAGTGTTCATTTTGACTGATTTCTGGGGTAGTTTCTATCCCTGCGGCCTCGAAAGTGTATTGCTGACAATTGTATCCTTCATTATCAATCCCTTCAGCCGCACAAACTGTTTCCAAGTAAGGCTCAACTGTAATCGAGTCATTCATGCTTTCAGGTTGTCCTTCATTCTGTGTGCTATTTGAGTCCTCTGGTTTGTCCAAAGGTGTTGGTGGTCTACACAGGGCACCAAAAAGTACAGTTTGGAGACATATGCCCGAAATAATGAATAGAGATCCTCTCCATGTGTATTTGTCTATCAGGAAATTAACCAAAAGTGGCATTAAGCATGCTCCAAAACTCACTCCTGCTTCGGTAAAACATACAGCAAAAGGCATATATTTCTTGAAATAATAACTTGTCATTATATTAGCAGGGATGAAGCACATACAAAATCCGAAACCTGAAATAAAAATGTAACCTTTATGAAAAACAAATGTATTTTTTCATGAAGCCAAAATATTACCTAAGAATCAATGATTGTTTACCATTTACGTAACATGACAACCACATCTACCCATCATCATAAATAAATTCTGTCTTGGTTAATTATTGTCCGTTCGAACCAACAACGTATTGTTCATCACTGAAACGAATTGGTTAATTATGTTTCAATGAAGAGCTATGAGCTATATTTGACAAGAAGAAAATAAGTCAAAAATGGCATTCCTTCTCTCATAAGCGAACAGTATGAAAACTGTAAATAAATTAATTTTATTATGTACTGGTGCTTAGCGCCACATCAGCATCAACATTTAGGCTGTATTGAGGGAGATAAAACTGTGTTTGTTAGAGCGTTATAAGTCATTAGATGCTTAAAAATAAAATAGTTCATTGTAAGCAGGAAATAAACTCTTCCTAGTAATACTTTTAATAAGGAGTAAATGATACAGGTATTTTGCTGAACATTACGGCACCGTTCAACGAAGCACTGCCAACGCCTAATCGATCAACAACGAGGGGAAGGTTGTGTCATCTCTTAACTTATTACTGTTAAAACTAGACGTCCTGTCACGAACTGTGCGCTTATCTAAGCTTAATTGTGCATAGGAATTGCGCGAAATTGCCATATCGAATGACATCCAAAGCACGGCAGGTTCTCCTGGTTTCACATAGCAAACACAGGCAATGTTTCTGCTAATGGACCTCTGGGTTACCCGGAGGATCCATTGGCTGAAACATTGCTTGTGCACAGGCCATATGTACATAATTTGATAGCCTTACTAAGGCCATAACGCGTAGATTAACGCGCAGATCGACGTGCTATTTGTGTGCATTCCATGACAGAACTTCTAGTTTTAACTGTAAGTCGCTCGTTTTTAATGAAATATGTCAGAAATAGTGACGTAAAAAAAGTCAAAATGGCGCCGAATCGAAAAACAAAATCTTAACTATCCCTCAATGGTTTAAGCTCTACAACATACTAAAATTTCAGAAAAAATGTGACGCATTTTAATATTTTGACCATATGTCCCCGATGACATCACCCCAGGTTTCGGGTATAACAAAAACGGATCTTAGAATCAGTAGGTGGTAATTAGTTTAATGGCCCGTGATGGGAACACATAAAAACTGGAGACATCTTCAGTGTGACAGTCATACAAACGACAACAGGGTTAAGCCGCTCAGTATTTTTTCACAAAAATAAAGCTTACAAAGTTTTGTTTGTTTTGCCCCTTAAGACCCACACACATTTGGGATGGTCGATCGCACAGAGTAGAACTCTATGGATCGAACCCTTTAATTTGATACGTGACGTGACTACCTTCCTAACACTTGGGGTTTTGATGCCTTACCCCTCAGACCCACCATCGGGGAGGGGCAAATACCAAATATTCGGACTACACACGTTAAGACCTTTAAAATGATATATCACATGAAAACCTTTCGAAAACATGAGTTTTTGTTGTCTTACCCCTTAGCCCAGGACCCGTCCCTAGGGAGGGCAAATACCAAATATTCGGACTACCCGCGTGAAGACTTTTAAAATCATATATCACATGGCAATCTCTCTAAAACTTGAGTTTGTGATGCCCATCAGCTCCACCCCCTCGGGGAGAGGCAAATATCAAATATTCGGACTATATGCGTCAAGACCTTTAAAATGATATATCACATGACAACCTTTCTAAAACTTGAGATTTTGATGCCCCTCAGCCCCCCTCGGGGAGGGCAAATACCACTATTTGGAGTATGCAAGTCAAGACAATTAAATGATATATCGAATTCCTACCTTTCTAAAACTTGAGTTTTTGAAGCCCCTCAGCCCCCACCCCCACGGTGAGGAGTAAATTCCAAATATTCGAACTATACTCGTTAAGACCTTTAACATGATATACCACATGAATACCTTTCCAAAACTTGAGTTTTTGATGCCACCTTGCCCCACCCGCAAGAAGAGTCGATTATCTCATTTCACCTCTAGATGCTGAAGCCTTTGATTTGATGATAGCTGCCTGCCTAATTTCCTAATACCTAAAAATATTTTTCAAAATATCGGATAAAATAACAATATTGGTAGGAAACATATACTAGAATTAAACAAAAAACATTTCAAAGTAATCGTTTCTCGGATTGTTTTCCATTAAGGAATAGTGATATCACTCAAAGAACACCTATTATATGTACATAGGTAGAACATTTCTCAAAGAATAAAACTTATTTATTTTCTTCGATTTCATTACATAGAAGAACTGCTCGTAAGTAAGTAAGTAAGTAATTCTTTATTAGCGTGACATGTGCAACAGATTCAATACCTTTTACCTTTACAATAATGCACCCGGCCAATTTGACCTACATGTCATGTTAGATTAACCATTACTAACTCGCATGCTCGAATGAACGCTCGTCACAATCATACACCCCAATTCGACTACCACCCCAACCCACCTCTGTATCCTCCTCCCCACCTAGTATTTTATCCACCCCCCCCCCCCCCTATCACTCTCTCTCTTTCACTCAGTCTCTTACTACACACATTCATCCTTCCACACACACATGCCTTGTATAAAGGCAGTCATGTCTTGTTTTCTCTAACAGGGTCATTACACAAACATCATTTACCATCGGTACCTACCAACCATCCATCCGTGGCAAGCAGAATTCGAGAATACAAGTCATCGCCTTAGTAAGATGGGCTCTGGGAGACAACTAAAGTTTAAATAGCTATTCTCATGTATTACTCCTAAATGCGTTTTCAAAAAGAAGAAATGCACTATATAACTGATGCTTTTTTGGAAAAGTAATTGGTCACCCTCTTTATGAAACCAAACCATGTACTAATTATCAATGCGCCACTAGCTGGACTCCTCTCTCTTCCCTGTACCATTATGTACAGCGAAGAGAGACGAGTTCAGGGAAGGGCGTTAATATAATGACTATTTTCCATCTACCTTTGCGCAATGTGGATGTAATCAACGAGGTAAAAAGTGTGACATATAGGCCTAATAGGCCGGGTGTAATCACATAATTGTTTTTTTCTTATAATGTTGGATAAATGTACAATACACATGTCACAGAAATAAAAGATTACTTACTTACTTACTTACTATTACTCTCACCGGTTTTGGCCGTTGCGTCAGGTTACCGGATCAACGTTCAAGCCGGGTCATTAATTCCCCATGGGGTTTCGATGAATGAGAAACATAAAAGACAATGAATTATTTAATTTCCAGTTCCAAATACTTCACATAAATGACAACGCGATTATGTCTTAAGACGCATTATAAAGGGACCGTTTTCTCCTATCATAAGCTCTTGTGAGATAAGTAGCAGTTTGTTGAGGGTAATTTACAAGTAACATTTTCAAAGTGCTACTATCAAGAGGAAGTATAGTCTGATCATGGGTATCTGAAACGTATTTCATAAGATTTTCTCTCAAATCGGAGTAGAATGTGCATTTCAGTAAGAAATGGAATTCATCTTCAATTTCGTTCCTAATTCAAAACAAGTATAGTCTGTCTGCTATTTTTTTCATTTTTATATCGACCAGTCTCAACCCGCAGTGGGAGAACTCCACATCTAAATTGGGCCATTACAGACCTTTCATATCGTTTTTTCTGTTTGATAAGCATCTTTGAAAGTAATATATGTTCGAAGCTTTGGGACAGAAGTAATACTACTTAACCATTTAAAATTGCTATTACTTTTGAGTTTGGTTTCAGACTCCTTTATATTATACGGGAGTTTATGCTCGTATACAGACAATTTCTCCAAGTTTTCAAATATACTCTTCACCTCGTAACACCTTCCATTTTCGCTGCTTTCATAATCCCATAGAACTATTTTATATAATAGACGATTTCTATCAAGGTTTACCAATCGGTTCCAAAGCCGAAGCATATTAATCCATCTCCTTTCAATTGACTGAGTTAATCCCATTTCACCGATTACCGCCAGCGTTGGTGTAAACCTGTGAACACCTAAGTAATACCTTAAGGGCCTATATAAGTAATGAAATTTTGTTTATTTTGAAAATTCTCACCTCTGATATTCCTTCAATTCAAATTAAATATACACAAAATGTACATCAAAATGAAGGTTAGGATGTATAGAACACGAAACACGTGTAATCAACTCACAGAGTCGACTGCAGGCACCACTGGGTCCTGGAAGTCTGCTGCCGTATTCGCACCAGAACTGATAATTTAATAACATTTCACGAAAACAACTTGTGGCCAAATGTGCTTTACATATCCAAGAACAAAGCTAGGGTGGCAAAATTCTTCAAAGCACGGCGACAGAGCTGCATGGGGAAAATTTCCCAAAGCCTTTGCTTTTGTTTTCGTATGAGTATACTTTCGATTTCCGGTCGACGTCATAGGACGGAAAAACGTGTAAAAACAACGCCGTCTAAAATCAAATAATGAAAAAGATCGCCTTCATACAGTGTACTGCTATTAGATAGAGTTTGCACAGTTGCCATATTCAGTGCAAGGTAACATAATACCTGTTGAAATTTCTTAATTACGATTTTGTTTTTCGATGGAAATTCGTGGTATCGAGTCATTTGCGCATGTCTGTCGAACATGGAAACCATCTTCAATAAAAAATGCAGACAGTGTTGTCCTTTTCCAATATAAAGTCCTGTCGCTGCACTAGAAAGTGTTTTGAATGCCTAGCTTTGTTATTGAATATCTGAAGCACATTCGGCCACGAGTTGTTCTTGCGAAATATTATTTTATTATCAGTTTCGGTACGAATACGATAGCAGACTTCCAGGAACCAGTGGTGTCTCCTGTCAATCCTGTGAGTTGATTATATATGTGGTTCGTGTTCTATACATCCTAACCTTCATTTTGATGTATAATTTGTGTATATTTAATCTGAATTTAAGTAATATGAGAGGTGAGAATTTCAAAATAAACAAAATTCCATTACTTATATAGCCCCTTAAGGCTTTATTTTGTACTGTGTCGATACATGCTAATTTTTTGAACCCCCATACCCCGGATCGTAATCAAGTATTGGTGTAACACAGCTTTCATACAATTTCTGATACTTTGCAAATCCAATATATTTGTATGGGTATATCTTAGAAATCATGGCGACGAGTGCTCTACTTCCAGCTTGAGCTAACACATTTCCAGTATCGGTGTAATCCCTGAACTCATTTAAAACCACCCCGAGATATTTATATTTATCCACTATTTCCAAATCGCATTCACCCAGTTTGAAGGAAAATTGACTTCGTCGTATTCTAGCGTTCCTACAATGCACAATTTTTGTTTTTTCCCTGTTAATCAAGATTTTCCATTTTCAACACCAACTAGAAACAATGTCAAGCATTGCTTGCAAATCGTTTTCATTCTCACTGACTAAAACTATGTCATCTACATACAGTAGAATTGACACGCTTGTTATTCCAATGGAAACGCCTTTATTTACATCAATAATCAAGCGTGCTAAGTCATCCATGAAAAGAGTAAACATTGTCGGCGACAAGTTGTCCCCTTGTTTTACGCCTGACTTGCACGTGAACATGTCAGTTAAGCCATTGTTTATCCTAACACATGATAAGGTCAAATCATACATGCTTTTAATTCATTGATACATTTTACCATCTGCACCAAACTTCAATAATTTATGATAATAACACTTTGGTCAGCCGCTGATTTGTCGCGGTTCTCGGACGAGAAGGCCATGGTTACCCCTGTACTCCCAACTGCCTCCCTATTCCCACGCTTCTCCTCTCCTCCCAACACTCGGAGACGAACTGCTTGATAATATCCCTTGTCCTATTCTTCCCAATATCTCCGATTAGCATATTAACCCTCTCCTTTGAGTCTCCCCCTAACCACATGGCCTTCATTCTCCCATCCCACTTCCCCATTATACTCCCAGTGAATCTCATTCTTTTAGGCTGATACTTTGGGCATTCTAGAAGAAAGTGTTCCAGGGTCTCCACCATGTCCAAGTTACACATCTGGCACTCACTTTCATCGTCTTTCCCAATTTTTCCCCTCAGCTCCAGGGATCGCGACCTCAGCTTGAACAACAGTGACCCCCAAAGGTGCCATCAAGGTACTCTTCAAAACCTGGCTTCTCTTTATCACGCAGGCCACCCAAAGACCTCTTTGATTTGACCTCCTCTCGCCAATTACGGTTACAATCCTCCATGACCCTTTCTCTGACGATTTTTTTACCCTGGTTTGTCCCAACGTCCAGGTCCGAGATCTCCAATGAGTAGTTCTCTACTAGCTCCCTCACTTGGACCATCCACCCCGTTTTGATATTTGAGTTGAAAATTCTCAGGAACATTGCTTTACACCATCGGCTGTCGGGGAGATTTACCAAATAATTAAGATAACCGAGCTTCAACAGGTCTATCCTGTCCTTGATCCTCATCCACCCAAGCTCACCCCTGATTGCTTCTAGCGCTGCGGCATTACTCGACCCCGTTATCCATCGGCCTGCATCGTTCTGCAGGATTTCCAAGCTCTTTACGGCCGTCTGGTTTAGGGGTACCACTTCCGTTCCGTATGTTATACTTGGCAGCCCCACCATTTCCCAAATGGTTTTCCCCACGAAAACCTTATTGAAACTGTTTCTCCCTATAAGTTTCATTTGGTTAAGGATTCGCTTCCCCTTCAGAATCAATTTATTTGTGTGGTTCCGGTAGATGCCTCTTCCTGTAATGTTTATATTTACCCCCAAATACTCGTAATCACCTGTCTCTCCCACACTCAGAAGTTTGCTCTCCCTTCCGGAATGCTGAACTCACCCACTATCCACCTTCGAGTGGGGTCCACTTTGCGGCCCACAGGTATAATTTTGCTCTTGCTTTCATTAAGTTCGAGTCTCCATTTGCTCCCATATTTCCCAACAATTTCCAGCATTTTCGTTAGCCCCTCTTCGCTTTCTGACACTAGAACCATATCGTCTGCAAAAAATAACCCTGGGATCTTCAAGTCCCCAACTGCTACCCCCTCCTCGCTACGCAGGAGTTCATCTCCTACACTTTTGATGTACAATGCAAACAGGATCGGCGAAAGGATACACCCCTGTTTTAGGCCTATCTCCATAGGCACACGTTTTGTTGTAATGTTCCCCAGGCTAAGTTCACTCTGTACATCTTTATATAATGCTTTCATAATTCCAACAAACTCGCCTCCTAAGCCCATAACCTCCAGCTTGCGCCACATACCTTCCCTCCATACTCTATCGTATGCCTTTTTGATATCCAAAAAGGCCATAAACATCTTTTTCTTTTTTGCTTTCGCGGATTCTATCATTTGGGATAGTGCGGAAAGATGGTCAGTAACTCTCCTTCCCTTCCTGAAGCCATTCTGGATTTCTCCCAAAAAACCCTTCTCCTCAATCACCTCCTCTAGTCTCCCATACATGACTTTACAGAAAACCTTTCCAATGTTGCTACTGACAGAGATCCCTCGATAGTTATCCAAAACGTCTTTTTCCCCCTTTTTGTGAATAAATGTCACTTTACTTTCTCTCCACTCTTTTGGGATCTCTTGATTTTCTATGGCTAGATTGAATAGGGCAGTTAGGCTTTTCACGAGTTCCTCTCCCCCTTTTTTGATAAACTCGTTTGGAATTTCATCCACTCCTCCCGCTTTTCCATCCCTTAATTTTGATATCACCTTTCGCACCTCCTCCGTTTTAATTTCGCTGCACACGAAGCTCGATAGGTTTTCCTCGACCTGATTCGGACACTCTGGTGGGCTCCCCATGCCCCATCGCTTATCGTTTACCCTTTCCCAGTGCTTGACTAGTTCTGATGCGACTTGATCTTGCTCGTCTGTAACTCTGCCATCTACTTTAATACTCTGTGGGTTACTTCCTTTGTTACGTTTATTCACCCATTTCCAAAATACGTTCGAACTCGACCCCCCTGTCGTTCTTATCGTCCTAATAAGACTGCTATTTCGTACTCTCCGATTATCGTCTTTAATCTTATTTACTTTATTTCGTGCTTGGTGGTATTCTTCCTTAGCAACTGTGGCCTCATTGCTTTCCACCCCCTTAAGTTTTCTACTTCTCCTGTTTGCAGCACATTTAGCTTTTCTTCCCTTTATGACCCTTTTCAGTTCTTCGTTCACTCTGTACCCAAGTTCCCGTGTTGGCACCCTGACCTTTCCTACACTTTCCTTTCCTGCCTCCACCAGGCTCGCAACTATGACGTCGGTCATCTTCTGGACACTGCCCCTCTTGGGTACGGTTGCAAGCTTTGGTTTCAGTTTTTCATTGGACTTCGACCAGTCAGCATCTTTTTTGAGTTCCCAAATCTCCTTAGAGCTTCCTTTGCTTTTTACTAGAGTTTTGGCCCTGATCGTCACTATAATCAAGTTGTGATCACTATCCACCTCCATTTTACCCTCATCATCCACTTCTACCCCTATCACCTCCCTCCATAAATTAATATCTGTGAGGATGTAGTCGATTATTGATTTTCTGTCGTTCCTCTCCCAGGTCCATTTCCCCTTACACCTCGCGTCCCTGTTCAGAATCTTCAGACCGAGCTCGTTTGTGAAGTTCAGCAGCTTCCTTCCATTCCTGTTGACTTTATTGTCCCCACCCTCTCTGCCTTCTTCATCATTACCTATGTGGCCATTAAAGTCACCCATCAGAATTATACCGAGCCCCTTGTTTTGTAATTCGGTGATACTGGACCTCAGTGTTGAGTATATCGAATCATTCCATTCGGGTTTGCTTCCCTCCACCGCACAATACACAACCACAAGGGCAATAATTTTGTTTTTCAGACTGATCCTTACCCATCCAATTTCTTTCGATACCTCAGCCGGGGTGCTGATGTTTTCCAGGTCTGTGATCAGCGATGGTTTTAAATCCTCTTTAATGTACATTCCTACCCCTCCCCCTTTTTTCTGGCCTTCCGTTCGCCCTACACCTATCCATACGTACCCCCTTACTTGGTCTACCCGTTCCTCGTGTCTTACCCACGTTTCGCTTAAGCCCATGACGTCAAACTCCTCTGCCTCAATCAATGTAGCAATTTCACCTACTTTCCGGTGGAGACCCTGGATGTTGCTATAACCCACTTTCAGAGTGTCAAGGTTGATTGGCTTCCGCCTACTGGTCCCTTTATTTAGTTTATTATCTAGTCCCTGTATGTTTGTATATCCTACTTTGTGTACCTGTTCTTTCCTTGGGAAGCTATTCCTATTGATTTGGATTTTTGGTCCCTTTTCCTTATCCATCTTGTCCCATTTTTTACACCTATGGTTCGTGACACAATTTCTGTGATTATTCCCCCCTTCACTGACCCCCCTCCCTTCCCTATACCAAAAAAGGCTCCACCACCTGCAACATATTTCTTCCTAAAACCTCTGTACCCCTTGGGCTAAGATGGAGACCATCCCTTCCATATAGGTCATTTCTGCCCCAAAACGATCCCCAATTGTCTACAAAGGGTATCCCATGTTCCTTACAATACTCCCCCAGTTCCACGTTGGTCCCAATGATCCGCGAATTACGCTCGCCCCCACCACCTAGTACTGGGAGAAGCCCCGAAACCACTACCTGTGCATTCTTGGCATTCTGTTGAGTTATTAAGTCCTTGTAAGTCTCAATAAGCTGAACTGATTTTCTCTCCCTGATGTTGTTGGTCCCCACGTGTAAAACATCCACTGGGTCTGGGCCTGACCCCTTTACTAATCCATCCACTCTGTCCCTTAGGTCCTCCACCCTAGACCCCGGAAAGCACAAACTGTCGGGCCCACACACCACCCTATCCAACCCCCGCACTATACTACTCCCTGCATCCACCAACTGCCTCTTCCTGTCCTTTCCTGTCCTCTTTCCCGTCCTACTACCCCTACTACCCCTGTTACCACCTGTGTCCCCACTGGGCCGGCTCGCAATCTTGCACTTCGCCACACTAACCCCCATGCCTACCGCCACATCCACCTCTTCGGACCCAACCTGCTCCTCAGAATTCTCGAAATTACCTAACACACTGAATCTATTTTGGACACTGCACCCCACCTTCTGCCCACTCCCGCTACAAGCCACCCTGTCCTCGTTTACCACCTTCCTAACCTTCCCTCTGACTCCTGCCCTGACAGACTCCACATGGTCATCGCTATCTCCCTCACTGTCCGATTCTATAAGAATACGCCTTTTCGCCCCCCGACTCACACTACTAGCCATGGAATTTGACACTCTAGCCCCTACTTCTCCTCTACCCTCAACCCGACGCACCTTCCTATTCCCAAACGACCCACTATCCACGTCAAAAGTCCGTTTCCTACTACCCACCACCTTCCATCCCCCATCGAATGCCACCCTAACTGGGGTAACACCAGACTTTCCTGCCCTCCCCAGTTTCCCCCTCACCACCTGCACATCTTCCTCCAACTTTACATATGCCTCTAACAGCTGCATTAGCTCTACGCAGATGGCACACATCCCCAACTCCCCCAGCTCACACCCATCCACATACACCATATGGCAGTGCCTACACACATCCGACCGCTGGCCGTCCGTTGGTAACTCACTAGCAGTAGCACCCCCTGTGCTGGCCTCAACCACTCCCCCACCTGGACACCTATACTAACAGTCTCTGCCCTACTGGTCTGAGCTTCTCGCGTCACGAAACACTTACCATCCATAGCCAAACTTAGAATGAGAAGCTTGAATGTTAAAAAGCTGTCGAACTCGTAAACAAAACAAACAAAACACCGAAAATGACCCGCGCGAAGACAGGGAACACGCCACTGATATCCGATAAAGAAACTAAACAAAACACTAATATAACTATCTTTTATTAAAAATCACATCTATACAGCCCTAAAATAATATATATATATATCTACAGAACACCTGGAAGAAAAATATAGATACTTGAGCTAACTTTTGACAACTGAATCGAAAAATACTCCCTGTTGGTTTGGATATGGACACAGGTTCACATGATAACATATTGCGATCGACTTTATCAAAGGTCTTTTTAAAGTCAATAAAACAAGAGAAAACTTGTGTTTCTCCTCGAATCAACGTCGTCAAGGCATAAATATTATCAATACAAGAACGATTTGCTCGAAATCCACATTGTTCATCAACAACATAATTATTCAGCTCGGCAAATTCCATCAAACGATTTTTCAAGACATTGTTTTAAAGTTTGCAGCAGGTTATTTATTTATTGATGTATAAGGTCACATACTTATGCACAATGGCTAATCATGACCGTGACAGTTTTACGGGTGGAGGAAGCCGGAGTACCCGGAGAGAACCACCGAGCAGCGATGAGCAGCTGCCAGCTCCCCAACATCGTAACTCCGCACTGCAACACAGGCAGGGTTAGATTGGTTGAAGACATGCGTACCATCGACGAGCAGTACGCCTTAGTACACGGCGTCATCGTGCCCCCATGCGGGCAAGGGAGATGAAGTGTCTTGCCCAAAGACACAACGCGGTTGCCGCAGGTGGGATTCGAACTGAGGACCTTTCGGCTTACAGCCTGCACCTCTACCTACTGAGCCACCGCGCTCCCTTGCAGCAGGTCGACAACAACGATATCCCTCTATAATTTTTTGGACCCTCTGATCTAATTTTCTATCATTAGGTATTGGCGATATAATACTTTTTTTCCAGGGAGTTGGAATTATTCCAGTGTCAAAAATAAACTGAAATAGCGAGAGTAAAACTTTAGCTACCACGGGATTTTTTAATGACTCGTAAGGAATCTTATCACACCCAACCGCCTTCCCATTTTTGGCCTTTTTAAGGACATTTTCAATTTCACTTAACTCAGTTTGCCGATTTAAGTCTATATTTGATTCATATAAGGGCTCCAGGTATTTATTTTCTATAAAATTTTTCTCTTCGGTGATATACTTTTGAAATTCGATATCAAAATTTTCACCTTTATCACTTGTATTGTATAAATTGGAGAAAGCTGCCCTCCATTCTCCCAGCACCCTTTACTTATCATTAGACACAGTCCCATCCTCACAGAGTACCTCATCAGGAATTTTCGACTTTCCCTTAGGCCCTAAGTCATTTAATTTATTCCAGAAATCTCTCGGATTGTTTGTTACTACTTTTTCAATTTCAATCATTAAAGATTTCTTATATTCTCATTCAGAACTTAGGAGTTTTTTATTAAATAGTTTTCGGGCACTCTTAAATTCAGAGAGGGGTGTTGGTAATTTATTATTTTTATTTTTCTTATGTTTGAGAAAACATTTCTCCTTTTCATTCATAATTTTCCACAGATTTGTAAGAGTATCGTTCCAATACGGTTTCAAGAATTTGAATTTCTTGTTCGATTTCGAGGCACTTTTAAGGCCAAAATTTGGAATATGCACTCTTATTTCGTCTAATACCGTGTCTGAAAAACTATCACATAGAGCATCTACAGACTGTTGTGTTTCACGACAGGACTCTATTTTATAAATAAGCTCATTCATACATTGCATGAATAGCGCTGAGGCTGAGCTCATGAAGCTCTCGGGAATTGATTTTTTAATTTTACTTGGGCAACTAACCTCACACCGACATTGGATATATCAGTATTGCATTCAAAAGTTAGAAAGCTGTGATCTGAGGGTTTACTTCTCTCTCCGACAAAATTTATAAGATTAAACTTTTCAATAAGATCAGACTTTATGTAAACTTGAAAATTTTCACATTTATTTAAAATAGAATGCGGCACGCACATATAATCAGTGACAGATTTGCCCTTCGAGCTCACTGATGTGAAATTATTTGTAAGATTACTACCTCTGCCATTCAAACAACAGATTTTGGTATCAGTTAAAAATTCGACAAACACACGTCCATACTGGTTAACTACAGAATCTATCACTTCACGGTTACATATTTCATCAAATCGTTCATTGAAATCTGCTAAGTCACCAATTCGCGCATTGAAGACTTCAAGTCACCACACAAAATTATTGGGTGGTCACCACAATGCATATATATGTCTGTTAAAAGACGACAGAAAAATCCCTCAGTCAGCGTCTCTACCCCATGGTGAATTTTCGGGGGTTGGGGGGGGGGGGGGAGGAGGTAACATGAACATACGACAAAATCATGATTATCTTTGAGACCTTGAAAAATGTAAACCGAGTAAACCATCAATCGACTTATCTACAACTGCTATCGTAAAAAGCGAAGGTATAGAATTTTTCACTAAGACCCCCACCAGAACCTTTCGGTGCCCTTTTATGTTCCAATGCTCGATTATGCCCAAACCAGCTGTACCCTTCTATCTTTATCTCCTCATTTCCCAAAAGGTCTGCTTCACAAACACATATAATCTCACAATTTAACGATTTTATCAATTGTGTCTGAAGATCACTTTTCTCCGATGTCCAACATATAAGTTGGCTTGACATTATCTTTTCACCAAAAACGTCCAATGTATCTACTTTTTCTACTCTTCTACACAAACCCTATCTGGAAGGTTGTCTCTGCTCTGATTTCTTAATAATGCGCCCACTACCCGAAACGATGAAGTCCTTTCCGTTTGGCAATTCCTTCAATACCGTCCTAGCGTTTATTTCCATCAAACGTTCTATGTGCGATTTCCCACCTCTCAAGAAACATGTCTTGAAGTCATCTGAATTTTGCAAGTTTTTCTTAGATCTTAAAAGTAACTTTTTGTCTTCAAGTGAACCAACTCGAAATTTAATCAGACCAGGCTTACCGTGATAACGTTTCCGGAGACGAACCGCATCAGAAATAATTACCGAGCTGAACACATCATCATCACCCAGGGCACACCCTAAACATTTCACAATTTCCGTTATATTCTCATTTGCACTCTCCGGGATATTAGTTACTAACCGAACTATATCACTATCCCTATCAACATTACTTCTGTCATGGGTATCTGACTCAATTGTCTTCCCAATGTTTATGATTTTCAAATCAGTGGCTTTAGTGCGTGTTTGCAAATCAGGAACTTCTGTGAAGAGCTGATCAACTCGTGACTGTTGGGCAGCGATCTGCAGGTCAATATCATCTTTGAATACTTTTAACTTATTATCAATTGAAGTCATCAACTCACCCTTCATTTTATCTAATTTGCTGTCCACACTTTTGCGAAGTCCGTCCTGACCCCTTTTAACATCATTAACTATTTTCACAATCTCAGTTAATTGTTGAGCTACAGTTGATTGCTCGTGACCACTTTCATATAAACCTGTTAGTGAATCCTCCTTCTCCGCCATCTTGACCAGTTTTTGTTCAGGTTTTAGAGTCTCACCTCCCGACCCTCCGTCTTTTCTTTTTTTTTTTGGTTCTGCCTTGTCTCTCATCACACCTTCTACTTCCAGGACTTGAATACAATAAGCATCTCACGATAAAAAAGCACTTTGAAAAAGTTTTTGAACCACTTTTTAGGAAAAGAACTGAGAGACCAGAAAGACACGCCTTTGACAATCGAGCACGCTTATATTCATTCGAAAATTGTATTTGGTTTTACCTGGCACACGGGGCTGGTGTGACTCTTCTCAACTATATGCCTAGCAAAAGGGACTTAAAGTTTGCTAAGCACCAAATATTTGACACATCATTGTGAAATTTGCTTGTGACATATTTGCGACATGTTTGGTGGATATGATTGAGGAATGTATTGAGATGGTCCCCAGTGTTTACATTAGCTCTCTTGACAGGCAGACTTTTGGTGACAGTCATGGAAAGCATGTACCCCTTGATTTTCATGATGTTTCCGTGTAATGTCTACATGTACACGACATGTGTAGGGTATTTAATCTTCATTTCAACACAAACCCTTGTGATTTAATGATTAAATATGGCAAATGCAAATATAAGAAGACATTTGTCGGAAGCAGAAATGTGGCGGGCTTTAGGGATGGTGGAGCAAGGGGCTACCCATCGTCAGGTTGGTGAAGCCCTTGTATGCACCATACAGTGATCACCAGAGCCTGGGCAAGATTTCAGCAGTATGGCGCACCAGAAAGACGGCATGGTGGTGGCAGAGACAGGGCAACACCTGCAGCTGAAGACCGGTTTTTGATCATCCAGGCCCGTAGGATCCGCTTTGCCACAGCAACCCAGCTTCTCAGTGACCTTCATAATGCATCCGGGGTAAACGTTTCGACGCAGACTATCCGGGCAAGGTTGCACGAAGGTGGTCTCCAATCGAGAAGACCATGTATTCGCATTCCCTGTCCCAAAACCACCGCTAGGCACCATATGAATGGGCCATGGACCACGTTGGATGGACCAGAGAAGATTGGCGACCTGTCCTTTTTACAGATGAGTCAAGGTACTGCCTGAACCATACAGATAAGCGGTCTAGTGCATGGAGAGAAGACCGGGAGAGGCATTCCACGCAGCCAACATTGCTGAGGATGCCCGCTATGGTGGAAGGTCAATCATGGTCTGGGGCGGCATCAGCAGGGATGGGCGTATAGAGCTCTGTGTCCTTGAACGTGGTACATTGACTGCACAGTGGTATATTGATGAGATCCTGGATGTCCACGTCAGATTATATACATGTGCTGTGGGTGATAGATTCATTCTGATGGACGATAATGCCCGTCCTCATGTTGCTCCTGCTGTCGCGGAGTACCGACAGAGGGATGGGATTGAGCGTATGGACTGGTCAGCAAGATCCCCTGACCGCAGTCGAATAGATCATGTCTGGGATGAGATGCGGCTTGCAATTTCAGCCCGTCCATTCCAGCCAAGAAGTGTCCAGGAGCCTGGTTCCATGCTGGTCTAAAAGTGGAGCAACATCCCACAAAGGACCACCAGGAACCTGATTTGGAGCATGAGAGGGCGTTGGCAAGCTGAAATTAACAGTAATGGGTCTCATACTCGATACTGAAGCCATACCAGTTTGCTCCGTCAACTTTTTGGCAAATTGAAAAATTTTCTCTTTTACCAATAATATCCATTTTCCAAGGTTATCGTATTCAAAAGCTAAAAAATAATGTCAAACACAAATAAAATCTTAAGTTCTGTACTTAAATCATTAAAGATATAATTAAATAAAAAATATACATTTTTCATAACAATATTTCAACTAAAACGTAAAACAGGTAGTTGGATATACTTGGTGCTTAGCAAACTTTGAGTAGCATATATTAGTCATTTGGAAGCCACGTGCCCGGTGTCCCGTTATCGCTTGTGAAGTGTGTGGTTGAGAAGCCACGCCTCGCGAACAAGCATCCCCACACCACCATATCCGCGATTGTTCGCTAAGTTTGGCGTACGGGGCGGCCTTTTAGAGAAGCTTTCGTAACGTTTCGTCAACGATTAAAACAAGCTAAATTTCAATTAAAATAAAACAACAGAATTCACTCTTGTGACTTCCATAAAAAATGTGTACATCAAAAGACGCTTACTATGCAGTATTTTCATCTTCGGTCTTAACAGTTGCAGGTGTGTCTAGTGAATGGCGCTGTGTCCATTAGCTGGGGAAAAGAAAATATAGCTCGTGTCCATTAAGGTTTTCTGTGGTGGTAGATCTCAGTATATTCACTATGCTCCTTCCAAAATGTTTTGTCATGTTCCTTTTCCCTGAAATAGGGTAGTACGTTCACGAGTTGAGTTTTTGCTCGAAGATTTGTTACATTCCATGCTCTTGAAATTTGGTAGCGATAGTAGCCGGGTCTCTACTCTGTCACAGTATATTCACCGATCTCTTACCTGGAAGCTGGTCATTATAAGTTATCTCGGGCAACATCCAGGGTACATGGAGCTTTAATACATGGATGTCGGTTTTCAACCACGAGGCGCAACACACAGAAATAATGCCGAGATGTAAAATATGATCCCACATTAAGACTCAGGCGAAGAAGTTTAAACCCCACACCGAGCCTCGGGTTTTGAACCAAACAGCGAAACAAACGTCACCGCAAAACTATAAATAGATCGAGTCTATTTCCGAATCGTTGTTTATAAACCAGGTCACACATGGGGAAGTTTTTCACTTTTAGTTTTAAAACCGATTCAAATTCAGTATCAAAGTCTTTCTCTGACAAATACTATCTAAAAAGCCATGCGGCAGTATTATTTGATTTGACGGTGGATTTAGGCGTGAGTTCAATACGTTTGAGAACGATGTCTCCATTGGAGTGACAAGCGAAGCGAGAGATTGATATTTTGTATTCTGCTCAGGCGATATCGAACATAAACAGACGAGTTGCTCCGCTTGATGTTCTCACCCCCGCAAAGCGCAAAAGTATATTTGCGAACCCGATTCAGTCTCTTCAGTTCTCATCGAATACGACAGCCAACAAGTGCTTCTACTCAAAGGGCTGCAACGATGCTTTTTAATTTGTATTAATTAGTATTCACGACAATACGACAATAAGTTGGATATAACTTAACAGTTCTAATAGGAGTTTCTGCAATCAGTGTGACCCAGTCGGGGTCAAAGGTTATTTTTAATACCTGGATGTTTCTCGAGTGACAAACGGGGAACAACGGCGCGTGCTCTTATCACCCGCATGTTTGAAGATAGCCGATGCCATGGCTATTTGTTTTGGTCACGTTGACCAATCAGAAGATGCGATGCATACTGATACAGGGACAAGATTCAATATCCTGAAGTGGGGTGGTAATAGTCGTCAGTTCTCTCTATCTCAGTACGTTCATGAGTCTCCTGTTCTAAAGGTTTGTCATATTTCACTCTCCTGAAATGGGGCAGTAATAGCAGTCAGATCGCCAGTCTGTCACAGTACATTCATGAGTCTCTTGTCGAAAGTTTTGTCATATTCCATTCTCCTGAAATGTCACAGTAATAGCAGTCAGATCTCTCTGTCTTAGTATGTTCACGAATCTGTTACCAGAATGTTTGTCATATTTCAATCTCCTGAAATGGGGGTAATTATAGTAGTCAGATCTCTCTCTATCTCAGTATGTTCACGAATCACTTCTAAAGCTTTGTCATATTCCACTCTCCTGAAATGGGGTAGTAATAGCAATTAGATCTCCAGTCTGAAGCAGTACATTCACGAGTCTCTTGTTCGAAAGTTTTGTCATGTTTCAATCTACTGGAATAGGGAAATGATAGCAGTTAGATGTCTATTCTGACGCAGAATATTCACAAGTCTCTTACCTTAAGGATTGTCATGTTTCACTCTCCTGAAATAACGCGGTGATAGCAGTCAGATGTCTCTATCTCAATTTGGTCTCAAAAATCTCTTGATCGAAAGTTCTGTCCTATTCCATTCTCCAGAAACGGGGTAGTGATTGTAGTCACATTTCTGTCACTTTTATTTCACGAATCTCTCTCGTCGACAAGTATCTCGCTATCATCCGCTCGGGAACGTATATATCCATCGCGATCACAATCCATGTTGGTTGTCATGTGATAGTCGAACCTCTGCTCTATTACAATAAGTTCATGAATATTTTTCCATACTTTTTCTCATCCCCATTTGGATCCAAGCATTCGCCATTTCGCATATCACAAGGTTCAAAATGTCACACATCCGAGAGGCCACTGTAAAATCGACCACATCTGTTGATGAAACACTACAAAACCAGACAGAACCGCGATCGATCGAATTGGAGGTGAAAGTATTTTCTATTGGTCGATAGATCTATGTCGGAATCGACTTTTTCCATTGTTGAGACACTGCAAAACGCAGGCGAAACATCTAACGGGTTCCAAGGCGCGTATCGCCTCGAGGAATATACTGGCACAATCTCTAGTGAGGACAAAACTGTCGCACCTCAGAGAGATCTCTATCAAACTGACTAAATCCGTCGATGATACATTTGAAAACACAGACGGAAAATTACACGTTTTTGACATTTTTGAATCGCGATTTCGTAATTTGACATGAGAAATATTTCGGTTAAATCGATCAATTTGACCTGTAAAAACACTGTAAAACCCAAACGGAAAATCACATGTCTTTTTACCATTTGGACGATTGGAAATCTTAAGCATGCGAGACATCACCGCTAAAGTTATCAAATCCATTGATGATACACTTGAAAACATAGACTGAAAATTACACATTTTGACATTTTGACTCGCGATTCGTAATTTCGCTTTAGAGATATTTCGACGAAATCGAGCAATTAGAGAGAGAAAACACTTAACAACTCTAGTAAAAAAACATAGACGTGGGACAAAGAACATTCTAGCACTGAGTCGTCGATTTGCTATGGTAGCCATGTACCAAATAGCGTCTGGAAGTTTATACCTGTAAAGTAGGTAAGAAGTTATGGGAGTCATAAATGTGACGTTTCCCTTAAAATATCAAGTGAAGTAAGAACGTAAAAATGGTGGAAATCGAGAAAATAAAAACATGTGATTCCGATTTATTATTTTTGTTAGTGGGGGGGGGGGGGGGGGGGGGGGGGGGCTCTACAGGATAATAACATTTCGAAAAATAGGTCAAACTTATATTTTTGGCTAATGATCCCCCCCCCCCCCGTATGACGTCACGGTTCAGTTTGGTCCTGATCATTGAGAATTTCCAAGATCCTAAAACTTCAAGGGTGAGATCTCAACAGACGAGTTTATATGTTTAGTTCATGAAAAAGATCTAATTCGACGCTAGGTGAGTTAAAGGTTGAATTATGAAAATCCTTTAATGTTATGCACTAAATATATCCTTCAAGGAACAGCGGGGCGCGGTGGCGTTGCGGTAACCGGTGCTCGTCAGATCACCGAAGTTAAGCAACGCCGAGGCCGATTAGTCCTTGGATGGGTGACCGTCTGAGCGATTGATTCGGACTCACGCGTTGTGTCATTGGGCAAGGCACTTAACCCCGATTGTCCACATGGGGGAACGATGGCGCTGTGTACTAAGGCGTACTGAACGTCGATGGTACGCGTGTCTTCAACCAATCTAATCCTGCCTGTGCTGCAATGCGGAGTTACGATTTTGAGGAGCTGGCAGCTGCTCGTCGTTGCACGGTTGTTCTCTCCGGGTACTCCGGCTTCCTCCACCCGTAAAGCTGTCACGGTCATGATTAGCCACTGTGCATAGGTATATAACCTTCAATACCAATAAATAAATAAATAACAAGGAAGAGCGAGTGAAGCTTCATAATTGTAAGTTAAACGAGTGCTATGAAAAAACAATAATGTTGTATTTGATGGTGCTTGGGTCGGATGGAGAGCTTGTGTTGACCAACAGTTCTCGATTTCAGTGAAACAGTCGAGATGCGGACTTTCGGAATTTGTATACAGCCGTGGTGAGCTATGTGGAGCGCATGAAAATGGTTTGAATTAAATTTAACCTTACCCGCTATCACACCGTAAAACACACAAAGTGTGGCCACATCTTCTGCAAACACCATTGACAAAACACCAGCTGATGATATTATTCCACCTGCGATGACGACAGGCCTGTTACCGAATACTCTTATCAATACACTAACCAAAGGTCCTACAAAAAATATAATAAATACAGTTTTCTAAACTCTTCATCATTTCATTTCAACCCGACTAATAAAATAATACATAGACCTATATGTAAACGTTTGTCGGTATTTTGTAACCTGGCGCTTCTGGTCGAGAGGAGGAATGGGGGTAGTGAATTCACTCAAACACTTTCCTTTCGTAACCATAGATTATTATCACGCAATAGATGCGGATGGACGAGAGTGTTTCCATAACGTTCCTGCCAAAGCTTAAGAAAAGAAAAACAAAAAAAGTCAAATGCAATTTATATGAATAATGCAGAATGGATGTGGTCAGTTAGCATACTGAAAGATATTTATTTCTTTTGGCGCGACAGGCGACTAAAGTCGACAGATTGCAGACCGCGGGAAGATACTGCAGTAGTCATTTTAGCCAACTGTGTGTGTCCATCTCTAAGTGATTTTAACCCTTTATCCAAAGCAGACGATATCAAAATTTATTACTTTAAATATCATTTTTTTTCAAATTTTTCAAACAATTTCAAGAAAACCATATCATGTGACCCCTCGTTGGACGAGCTCGACGAGCTCCTTCCAACGAGGGGTCACATGATTTGGTTTTGTTGAAATTTATTTAAAAATAATATTTTTTCAACTGCTGAAGTTGCATAGTTCGCGGGCGGATGCGGCCGATTCGTTGGGTAAAAGGTTAAACAAAGATACGTATTCCTATGTTTCATGCACCATTTATATCTTATCCGTGTACAACGATATCGTCCCATGAAAGTATAAAGGTGCCATTTAAATACATACAGAAAAATCATTTGAAAAACTGTCAATGAGATCATTAGAACATAATTTAAAATAATAACGCTTTAGTCTAACAACATATACTTTTTGTAAAATTCCTGATGAATATTAGGCGCTAAGAATTCTGTTTCTCAGATTATTTCGCGCCAAAAGAGTAAATGCACAGAACCATTTTACACAATTTTCTATAGAAGACGATACTGTCATGGCGATAGAAAGATTTTTACACCAGTTTGAACATGTGCTGTACCACCTCACCCATATATATATATCGAATAACCATTAGCCTTTTGTAATCGGTTGGGTATAGAAGTACGCGCAGTAGAAAATTATAAGCATTTGCTACGGTAGCCATGTACCAAATAGTGTTTCATTAATCCAACATGAATTCTAAATAGATTCGCCCTTTAACAATAGATACTAGTTGTGTTTTGTAGTAGTTGTGTTTTGGGGTTGCAGCGCACTTCCAATCAATGCAATGTCAATAGGAAAAAAGGCATCCTCGAAAGGGGTACCCTGCCTCTTCATAATGCTGCGTGGTTGTACATTTCTATTATATTTTTAGCGGTAAAGGCGGGGGTTTCATTTTGCTCTCTGTTGTACAATAAAAAGGGATTCACCGGATCGCGCTAACATCATCATCATTCTTTTGTTCAAACAAAATTGTGCGCTTTCCAATGTTTTGCAATAAATGCGAAACCCAAAGGAGCAGTTATCTGGTTTTGATGCTGTTCAAAGAGTAAAGATTTTCCATTATGAGAAAATAAATTATGTCCACAAAGTGTTATTTTAAACAACTCGAAGAATTAACTTCTCACTTTAGGTGCGGACAAATGTGGGTTTTTTTTCAAACACTGAAAAGCCTTATATTCTGTGACCATCAAGTCAAATAACTGGCGACATCAACTGATACACGGTCTCGGGTATGAGAAGATATGAACAACAACTCGATAGTTTGTTTACGTTTGCGAGAGCGATAAGAAACTTCCTCTTCTCCATTCAAAAGCTGATTATTGAGGAAAAATTAATTTAAAAGTTGGTAGCATTTTATGTGATCAGTAAAATTTAAAAGAAAATGGAAATACCATATCTATTTGCAAGTAAGAATAAAACAAGTAACAGATTGTTGAACAATCCGTTTAATGATTCGCAAGTAAATTGTGCAGGTGACTATGTTTCTAAAAACGTTAAGTTAATCACGTTCACGGTGGTCACCCTGGCCGAGTGTGCTTTCCATGTACTCATGTGCTGTTTGCTGGACATCTGCTTCGTAACCTCCTATATTGAGCTCTGGGTAAGGTTGTGAGACATAGAATAAAAAAACAAAGAAAATAATAGCATAGACATCTCACAAAATAGGAAACAACAAGAGCACTGCCATTTTGAATTGTACTACCGAAAAATACAAAGAAAATGTTAATAGTCTGTCGAATTCTAAGTCAAAACTGGCCGAAGCTCATGTAAACATAATTGGTCTGAACCAATTCTCGTAGCCTTTATAACTAGCTGGGTTATACACATACCAACTTTGGTTGAGATCAAAAAATCCAAACTGGAGTTATCGGTTGGAAACCCAAAATACTAACGGACGGACAGATGGAGAGAGGGACAGGTGGACAGAAAGAACGACGGGCGGATGGACAGACTGATTACATAATACGACCGTTTTTCAAACGGGGATACAAAAATGAGGTCGAGATATTTTTGTATCCCATGTTTCAACCGATTTTGACTCTGATCAAGAAATTACAACTTCAAAATAAAATCAAATGGCCACAGTTTGTCCAATACGCAGCTCAAGAAAGTGACAAAGCATCAAACATCAATCTATTTTTGCTGCAAAATGTCATATCTGGACAAATTAGCGTCCTTGAAAACGTCAAAAAAGATCGGGCGTGTTATTAGTTGATTGTCATTAAGATATCCGGGCAGTGTTCACGCTGTCGGGTGCCAATTAATCCAGTGGCACTAATAAAATAAATAAATAAAAAAAAAATTGATTTAGCAACACAAAATCTTCGTTGGCTAATTAATATTTTGGCACCAAAAAGGTTTATTTAGCTGGTGAAGGAAAGCCACTGCGGCCATGAATTGCGCAGTTGCTGAAGAAGCAAAAATTGTATTACTTCTTTTCTCAAAAAAGATGTTAGAATAATTGTATTTAGACAGATTTTCAATGTTAATTTTCAGTGATCTGTGATGGGGCATTGTTTTTTCTTCAATAAAATATTGTAAGTTATCGACTTTACAAAAGAGAGCATTTCATTAGATAAATTCGTCATACCGTCGCGAGTCACTCGCGACGGTATGAAGTATTCATCAAATTAAATACTGCCATTTGTAAAGACACACGACTCGCTAAGCCCAAGGAATTAATTGTAATTGGTCGATTAATTTGTTATCTTGGTGCAACAACGTGTATACGTACAGAAAACCATCAGCCTGGCCATTACTTGAATCAGTGGCATCTAAATATAACTTAGGTGGCAGCCTCTTTCGTTTATCGATGATTTCGCTATAATTACATTGTTAATGTTGTTATACGTTTTGGATCCAAATACACAATTCCCATTGGTCAGCTGGATGAAAACGTCATGACCAAATGTAACAATGAATACATTTGGTCGAACTTTGACCCGCATTTACGGTAAAGCGCAGTTAACAGAATGTAATTCGGGCAGTGTTTGGGCGGGTTTTTAACTATTAGCGCCTCTAGCAGTGATCAATTTCGCTGCTGTTTCTTTGGTGACATTTCCCAACTGTGGCATAAAGCCCGTTGCTAAAATACTCGTTTCTATTTCTAAAGTTGTGAAAATTAAAAAAAAAACAGAGTTGTGCGCTTTGTCTTTTGTGTGAGGGTGGTTTTTCGCGTCTTTCGTTCGTACATGTTTTATTTCGTCCTTCTGCTTTGTTGTTTGGTGAAAAGTAGTTTAAACAGTTGTGGAATGTAATTATAAGAATTGAAATCAATTTTTATAATCTTTATTGGCGTATGAACGTGTGGGAATGGGTACAAATTATGTATGAATCCCGTTCGGAATTCATACAATTTGTACCCATTCCCACACGTTCATACTCCAATAAAGATTATAAAAATTGCATTCAATTCTTAAATAAATTACGAGTTCTGTAGGACTTTTTCCGTGACCAGTTGTCCAGCAAAAACTGAAATAATTGCCAGTTCGTTTTGTAAAACTAAATCTATTTATTTGGATTTGAGTCAGACAGCGAAGTACACACACTTCCCTTCTATTAGCGTTCTGGTACCAAAACAGTTTTGTTGGCACTAAAATATCCGGAAGGCCTAAAAATGTGACATCACACAGTTTTGGGCCAGTGTGAAAACTGAACACCGGGGATCAATTTATTAACCTTCATCCTACCGACTGGGCTCAAATGGGACCCCGGAGCACATTTTTCGGTTGGCATTTCTAAAGTTACCAAGCTTCAGAAACAACATGAAACGCGAAGTATACTGCTACAGAAGCCTTGGGGGCAATTTTGGAGAATGATGAATCAGATCTGGAAGATTCTAGCTCCCCAGAAAGTGAAGTTGACCATGTATCTGGTCCATTGGACCACAGCGATACAAAAGTGTAGATATTCAATCAGACAATCGGTCTATTTCAGTGGCTGACAATACTGAATCACAACGTGTGAGACGTCGGGATCAAGGACTTGTCAGAGCTAGCGGTAGGGACAGAGGCAGGACCCGTGATAGAGGTCAGGTGAGGTCCACAGCCGCATCCAGTACTCAGTTAGATGCTCTGTCAGCAACTTATGTTGGTCGGAATGGGACAGTATGGGACAAACAACCCCCAAATGTTGGGAGGAGGCAGCCACAAGACATAATCAGACAGCAACCAGGCATCACCCACTCTATGAAGTGTGACAATATTAGGGATGCCTTCACTTCTTTATCACGCCGGCTACGATAAATATTCTATTGATATATATTATTGAAACCAACCGCGAAGCAAGGTGGAAAATAGCAGAAAGGAACGCTGCTCGTCCTGAAAGTCCGAAAACTTGAAAAAATACCGATGATGTTGAAATGGTGCCATTCATTGGCCTATGCTTGCTTGCTGTAGTTCACAAATCCAATCATGAGTCAGTTTCTTTGTTCTGGTCTCTGAAGGACGGCTGTCCCATATTTTCAGCAACAATGTCGAGAACCAGATTCACAGACATCCTGAAATATCTTCGTTTCTACAATTGAGCTACCAGACCCGAGAGACAAACAACAGACAAGCTAGCAGCTTTTCGCGAGTTCTGGACCCTTTTCTCAACAACAACTCCCGTAGTTTTACATCCCCGGAACTGATCTTTGTGTTGACGAGCAATTGGTTCCTTTTCGCGGATGGTGTGGGTTCCGCCAATACATTCCGTCAAATCCTGCTAAGTATGGAATCAAAATCTGGTGGAGTTGTGATTATGATACCAGTTATCCACTGAGAGGTGGCAATAAAAGAAAGCGGTGTGCCTTCTGTCCCCGCAGTGATGATAAACAAAGTTGGTGCGAGATGTGATACGTGCGTATGTCAAGACCACAGCATCCTGCAGACAGTTTGTGAACAGTGCCTATAGGGACAGAAAGTCTATCATAACTATTCCAAAAGTTGACTTTTGAGTGTGGCTTGGTCTGCTTTTATCTGAGATGTTCGAAAACTCAAGCACATATTTCTCTGTTTGCGCAAGTTCAGGGCTGAACTTTTTCACTACTTTTCAGTATCGGCGCTATTCTGCCGATTATTTCCGTTTCCAGCGAAGACTCTAGTTGGTCAAATTGTTAGTTATACTGTTGTACTTTTGTTGAAATAATATCCCTAAGCTTGAATATTGTTGATATTAAATTAAATTTGTCGCCAAACAAGTAAATTATATAAGGGGTCCAAATGAACCCCTGTTGGTATGATTAGTACACAAAATATGTTGGTAGTATGAAGGTTAAACATAAGCAAACTCTCATTACCAGCAGCAACGCTTTTGTGAGAACGATAAAATTAACTGGTATTGATTTGCACGATAGGAAAAAACGGACGTTAACTACAACGTGTCATTGATGTGAAAAAATACAAAAAAAGAGAAATAGCTCCACAATTAAAACTAACACCCACACATTTACATTTGATGATTTTCAGCCACCTAAAACAATTAAAGTGGACAAAATGAACATCAAAGTGAATTTGTGCATTCCACATCCACTTCGATGCTTCCAATGCTAATAACATGTCCGCGGACAATTCAGCTGTAGAGGCCAAGCCAGCTCTGGCCAACAACATGATGAGCCTGTATTTACAATACCAAACGTCCAAATTATCAGCACAATCGCATGCGATTTTCAAATATATGCATGTATAGAAAAATGAAAACCTAAACGATACAAAACGTTAAAAAAAATTAAGTGTGAAAGACATATCAGTTTTAAACATATCAGCAATACCGCCGTATGCCGCAGTAATAAGTACAAAATACCAACAATATAAGTGGAATGTCATACACAGTTTACTTTGCTAAAGGGAGCACTACCATCCTTACTACAAACCTTAGAAAAAACACACCAACCAAACAGAATTAAAGTCAACCCAAATAATGTCAACTGCTCAAGCAAAAACAGAGACAATAACAAACCCCAAAACAATAACAAGCCAATGATTCAACTAAATCAGCACATAAAAGATGAACAACAACCTAAACCTTAACAACCACCACCTAAATCACCACTCAACTATGGATCACAATACTAATAATATACATATACTAATAATATAATACAGTAGAATTGTTGATCGTCGCCTGAGTGCTAGAATGTTCTGTGTCCCCTTTGGGACACAGAACATTCTAGCACTCAGGCGTCGAGATGTTAGGGAACGAATTTTAACGAACTGGGTCTTCTAAGTGAAAAATATAATTCTGTTGCGTATTGATTGCAGGAGCCATTCTTAAAGAAAACGAAACTTAAGATCATTCAGCTTTTGAGCATGATATTTGCAGTGGAAGATCTTTTTCTAGTTAAAGACCTTTATTTCGTTTTTTATCTTATATATGAGCCAAAAAAAAAAACGTTTTAAAAAAATATATTATAAAACAGTATATAAAAAAACAATATGCCAAAAAACAAAACAAAACAATATGGTACATTTCCAAGATTACAAATTACCCGAATTAAAAAAAAAGTGTGCTAAAGTTCTCAATATTCCAAGAGTGTCGAGTTTGAAGACTAAGCCCACTTTGATCAAAGACATAAGTGCTGACACCACAGGGAAAAGATTTTCAGAATTTAAATCGAAAGTGTGCAAAATGGGTTGTAATCTTATTTTTTAAATTGAAAATGGACAATTTTTGGCTCTAGGCAGTAAGAATTCAAGAGAAAACTAATGTAACGAGAAAAAACAACACAGAAATAAAATTCATCATAAGAGAACAAAAATCATTTAAGGTGGAAGAAGAAAAAAATCTTCTGATAGCAGTAGGAAACGAAAAATCGAACAGACTTCTCCTCTCACCAAAAAAGAAGGAATACAAAAAATGCGTGGCGAAGTAATGGACATTGTATATGTATTCATGGTCGAACTGCAAAACAAAACAAAAAATGGAAGACCATAACGATTTAAAGGAATGATATACAAGACATTTCAAATCTGCGTTCAGTCACATAGAATGATCTTGAGCCATGAAAAGATAATTTAAATCGGCCTACATCGCAGGTAGCAAGAAGTTCATTCCTGACAATTTTATGAAAAGATGCAAAACCTGACGTGATGGTTTTTTTCATCAGGATTTAGAAACGGGTATCAAAGTAAAATAATATTAAAGTTTGAAATGGTAAGGGTTGACGTGGAAACTGGCAAATTCGTGAAAAGGAAAAAAAACGCCTTATTTTAGATCCAATGGAAATTTATTCGATGTCTGATAGTTTTGATAGAATGAAAGGAAAAATATTAGAATCTTTAGCCGCACATCAACACGAGGGTAGCAATTGGACGTTTGGAGAAATTTTGAATCTACAAATTCATATAGACAAGTTTGTTCTGCTGCACACACCGTCATATATAAAATTGCCTTATTTCTTATAGAAGAAACAAGCCATAATCAATGTGGAAAATACAAAAGAAAAAAAAACAGGCAATGCTTCAAATGGACAGTCACGTCCTATAAATTCCGTAGAAGGAAAAAATAATCATCCATTGAGAGTATCAAAATATAAAGGAGTCTTGTGATAAGACGACGGAATCTCACATCTGTAGACAATTGTTCACAGAACATACAAAAGCCGAGAAAGTGAGAGATCATGATCACTACACCAGAAAATTTAGTAGCAGTATCAAGATGATATAAATTCTGTCCAGTGATATTTCACAATCTGTCGTGTTACAACAGTCAGCGTTTCGTGAAGAATATCGGCATTAGCGAAGGTAATAACCAATGTTTCACGCACAGTGAAGAAAATACATTTCTTTCGCGAAATGGGCAGGCGTGGATAAGATATTGAAAATAGTTGAACAGATGTCGGAAAAAATACCAAAAATACCAATCCAGTGAGAAATACGTTTCATGGACAGGACGAGCAACAATTAGATAGTGTTTTGAGGAAAGGAGTGCATCCATAGGAATTCAATGACGGTTTGGCACAATTCATTTTTTTATTATTTTTATTTCTCTTTTTTATCTTTATTATTTCTGAAAGTAATATTCGTTGAATCGATTCCTATATTTAAGTCATCCAACGAAGGTGGAATGACTTACAGCTTTACGCCAGTAGGCAGCATTGTTAACTTGTTCTTCCAATCATTGTGCTTTTCCATTGTTCATTTGTTTTTTTCGTTAATACAATTTTTATCAAAATTTTTCAACCAATTTAAAGCTTTTGAAGATTCAAGGAATACAGTGATATAGGATACTGTTTTTCCAGGAAATTTGTCTTTATTGTCCTCTAATGGATATATTCTACACTATGTGAGCAGTTTTCAGTGGAATACTTACTGCCCTGTTCAGTCATGTGCAACCATTCTGAACATCAACTATTTGCATTTGTTGATAATGTTCAGCAAAGACTACGGTTTCAATCTATCCTCAATGGGAACAATACCACGTACAAATGTTCATGAAAGTGGTCCAGTTACTGACCAGCATTTTGTTTATTCTTCTAATATCCTTCACCAGTTTAACCCTTACTCATCTCGTAAACTTCTGCCGAATACTATATCCTGGATTAGACAATTAGGAATTAACATGAGAGAAAAACAAAACGTGTGGTGAGAGGTGGTAAATACACACATTCCTATCATACACTCTACAACAGAAAAGCAGATAATCAACCCTTGTAACATGGAGGAGCGTCTTAATCCTGACCGAGCAAAAACAAACTCTTTTCGATCTTGGATGAACTTGGATAATTTGCTAAGAATCAATTTATCTTCGGGTTATGAAGCAGCTTGTGATGAGCTTGACTTTTCTTTTGGTCATTTTAATGTAGGATCTATCAATAAGAGGAATTTGACATTCAGGGCATTATTTCTGATAATGCAGTGATACATTTCCTCTGACTGACACGTGGCTCAGAGGTGAGGAACGTGATAACTATACAATAGGAAACTTACTTCTTGCTGGGTATATGGTTTTGCAGGAGGCTAGAGGCAGTTGTGGTGGGGAACCGCTGTAGTTTTTAAAGAGGACATTAACATCAAACTTAGCAATGAACCATATATTTGTGCCACATTTGAATCTCTAGATTACTTGGTATATAAAGACATATCTGTTAGGCTGCTTGTCGTTTACAGACCTCCTTCGAAATAGAACAAGTTCAGCTCATCACAGTTCCTTGATGATTTAAGTGGATATTTGTCAGTCTTTGCATCCTATGCTGTTAACGAAGCCATTGCTGGCGATTTTAATATACATGTAGATGTAGCAAGTGACGGCTTTGCACAGACGTTTTTAAATTTAATCGAGTCGTTTGGATACTTCCAGCTTGTACAGGAGCCTTCTCATAGAAGCGGCCACCCTCTCAATTTGCTAATAACCAGACAAGGGAATGCACCACTAATGAGAAACATTTCTGTGCACTATCCAGCTTTATCTGACTATTTCACAGTTGCAGCATGCATAATCCGCAGACGAAACAGAGTGACAGGAAAATGGCTATTACTTTTCGAAAAATTAAAAATGTAACAAATGACATTTAGTCTTCACTTTTTATGACTAGGAGTGAAAATGGGTCATCTGACGCATTGGTCTATTTGTACTACAACACCCTTTCAGCCATTCTAAACAAGCATGCCCCTTCAAAATCAATGACAATTTTGCCTAGAGAACATACAACCTGGTTTACTGAGAACATCCGTGATGTCAAACAGAAGCGATGGAGGTTGGAGCGACTCTGCAATAAAACCAAACTTGAAATACACCATCAAGTGTTGCAACAACAAAGGAACTTGACAACAAATTCGACAGAAAATGCTAAATGTTACTATTACCACAAAATCCGGCTTCTTAAGGAAAGTAGTGGTGAAACATATCCATCTCGACCAACGAATTTGAGGATAAAATCTTATTTTTCAGAATTTTCTCCGGTATCTGAGGCCGAGGTGTCAACATTCTTTCTCTCATCACACAACAAATCTAATAACCTTGATCGAATTCCCACGTCGCTCTTAAAGTTTGTGTTACACACCTTGTTATCACTAACTGTTCAGGCTTCACTTTCTGAAAGAGACGTTCCTGGTGCTATGGAACTAACCTTAGTGTCACCACTCATTACAAGTATATCACTTGGCCCTGACAACTTGAATAACTACAGGCTTGTCTCAAACCTGGCATTTGTTTCTAGAGTCATTGCAAAGATCGTTGTCAGTCAACAGGCATCTTTCTGTTAACGGTCTAGAAGAACCATTTCAATCGGCATACAAATCCAATGATACTACAGAAACGGTCTTATAACGTGTGCACAACGACAGCATCATTGCCTTATCTGATGGAAAGCTCTTCGTCTCATACTTTAGGACCTTTCGGCTGTATTTGATACAGTTGATCACGACTTTTCTACTCGATGTTCTGAATCAATGCGGGATTACTGGGACTGTTCTAATGTGGTTTCCTACTTATCTCGAACATCGTTCTCAACAAATCTATAGTAAAAACACTGGATCTGAAAGTGAAGCATTGAATTGCGGTGTGCCACATGGTTCAGGTCTTGGTCCCACACTATTTGCCATATACACAACATCACTTGGACGAATGCTGAGAGATCTTGACATGCCAAACCACCTTTACGCTGATGATACCCAGCTCTGCTTGACAATTAGATGTTTCTGAAACAGCCGGCACCGTGTTTGAAATGGTAAGATGTATTAACTCCGTTAGAAAGTTACTGCCCAGTCACCGGGTTAAAATGAACAATTCAAAACAGAGATATTGGTCATTGCACAGAAGTGAACATCTTTCCCCTCTCCTTTTCAGTCAGTTGATGATTCTACTACTCTGGTCTCTGACAGTGCTAGAAATATTGGGATGCCCTGACAACTTGAATAACTACAGGCTTGTCTCAAACCTGGCATTTGTTTCTAGAGTCATTGCAAAGATCGTTGTCAGTCAACAGGCATCTTTCTGTTAACGGTCTAGAAGAACCATTTCAATCGGCATACAAATCCAATGATAGTACAGAAACGGTCTTATAACGTGTGCACAACGACAGCATCATTGCCTTATCTGATGGAAAGCTCTTCGTCTCATACTTTAGGACCTTTCGGCTGTATTTGATACAGTTGATCACGACTTTTCTACTCGATGTTCTGAATCAATGCGGGATTACTGGGACTGTTCTAATGTGGTTTCCTACTTATCTCGAACATCGTTCTCAACAAATCTATAGTAAAAACACTGGATCTGAAAGTGAAGCATTGAATTGCGGTGTGCCACATGGTTCAGGTCTTGGTCCCACACTATTTGCCATATACACAACATCACTTGGACGAATGCTGAGAGATCTTGACATGCCAAACCACCTTTACGCTGATGATACCCAGCTCTGCTTGACAATCTGATGTTTCTGAAACAGCCGGCACCGTGTTTGAAATGGTAAGATGTATTAACTCCGTTAGAAAGTTACTGCCCAGTCACCGGGTTAAAATGAACAATTCAAAACAGAGATATTGGTCATTGCACAGAAGTGAACATCTTTCCCCTCTCCTATTCAGTCAGTTGATGATTCTACTACTCTGGTCTCTGACAGTGCTAGAAATATTGGGATGCTTTTTATGCTAATCTCATCCTTGAACCTAAAAAAATCATAAAACTTGCTACTGTCAATTCAAACAGCTGAGCAAATTACGTCCATTCCTCAGTGGTAGAGCTCTGAAGCAACTGGTTCACTCCTTCATAACCTAACATTTGGGTTATTGCAAGTCTCTTTTCATTACTGTGCCACGTACATTGCTGCAGAAATTGTAGAGAATCAAGAATATGGCTGCTCGAATTATCAGTGGTGCTAAACGATTCGACCATATCACAGCCATCTTGAAGAATCTACATTGGCATCCAGTAAAACGTCGCGTTAATTTTAAAATTCTGATGCTGGTATTTAAATGCAGTCATGGTCTTGCGTCTGCATACCTGTGTGAGCTTCTCTCTCGCCGCATACCTATACGCAGTCTCCGTTCATCTGACAATTTGTCACTGACCGTACCTTTTGCGCGATCTCTATTGGCGAGCGAGTTGTCTTCCTCGGTTGCAGGTCCGAGACTCTGTAATGCATTGCCCTCGTATCTTCGGTCACAACCAAGTTTACTTGCTTCCAAGAGACTGCTTAAAACTCATCTCTTCAAATCATTCAATTCATAGCTTGTGTTCTGCAATCTGAAAAGTGTCTTGTAGCACCCTTGGTGGTTTCACGCTATATAAAAGTCATCATTATTATTATTATTATTATTATTATTATTATTATTATTATTACCTACTAGATAATTCTGAAATCGCAACGCGAATTTCCAGAAGTAATTCAATGAAGTACGGCCAACGCCGAGAGAGCCTTTAACGATATTTTGGCGACAAACGCTGTTTTAACAGTTAAGTTTAGTGTATATTGTGATTATATTTTAAAATTTTCGAAAGGCAAATGCTGAAAAAAGGTTGAAAGAAGAATGCACACACAAAAACGTACCCCGGTGTTGTTACTTTAGAGATAAATTAGTGTTTGCTGCTCCATTACTTATCGTCGCCTGAGTGCTAGAATGGTCTATGTCCCCTGAGTGCTAGAATGGTCAAGGTCCCCTAGGTCCCCTATAGCACTCAGCCGACTTTATATTAAAATGAGCTATAGTTAAACATTGGAATATTCTTGGTTTTAAATCTGGTTTGAACCTTGCAATTTCAACCTGCATACCAATTAACATTAATGAAATTTTAATTGGTCGGAGTGGATAAAAATGAAGGTAAATGGTTCATTAAAATGAGAAAAATGTCTGGAATATTCTTGGTTTTAAATTTAGTTTGAACCTTGGAATTTTAACATGCATACCAATTAACGTTAGAGAAATCTTAATTGATCAGAATGGAAAAAATGAAGGTAAATGATTTACTATAATGAGAAAAATCTCTATTGTAAAATTTACATTTTTTCTCAGATTTAGAGCCCGCTTTCACCATTGCTTCAGGATTCTGCAAAGATAAAAACAGAGAAAGAAAAAAATCTGATCTCACTTAACCGGGACACTATTGCATTGTTTGACACAGTCTGTTATCACTGGCATCTATTTGAACGGTTTAAGCCACTATTAAGACGGAGAGGAGCCAGTCTGTTGATTTTAGGGGGGGTGGGTGGCATCATTTGAGAGTGGCACAATAGCAAGGGTAGGGTGGGTGGGTCGTACCTGGGCGGAAAATATTTGTTTAAGCCTTATAATGTTTTCCTGCTTCACAGCCACCCTCCAATCTCACTCCAGACATGTATGAAATATATTCTCAAATAAAAACCGTATCTAAAATTGCTATCAGTTCTCAGTCGACGAACAATTTGTCTGGGACTGCCGATGGGGTGACGGCAGGACGTCAATATCGGAAAAACACAATTGTCCGAGTTAAATGGAAATTTATTATGTTGTAGAGGTTAAAGATTTAAAGAGAAGGTTAATACGATTGCTGTATGTGGGTTTACTGAATTTAACATCATTTTCTAAGTTTTTACGTGATTTTATGTTTCTACACCGTCTCCCATTTTGTGACCACCGTGCCCCAAGAACTGCAAAAAATATCCCTATCAAAATTAAACACACATCGTAAGAGATCGCTGGAATGATGCCTAGGTTTAAATGTATGCTCACTGATGCAACAAACTGAGCGCAAAATATCAACTGTGTTGGAGGCGCACAGTAAAGGGAAACGTGAAAATCAAATTTCTCTTTCGGAAGATTTGACTTTTTAGCATATATAGTCCCAATCACAACGTTGAACAAATTTTGAAACTTAGACGTCAGACACCGGTGATATGAGGTAAACAACGCCGGGTATATCCCTACTACTTGCTGGAAGCCATACCTTCAAAAGTACAAAATATACATGAAATTCATATATATATATGATGTCCTAAGCGGCTAGAGGAATAACCGAAGTCAAGCTTTGTCATACACACCGCCCGAAAATTGCTGACGCTATGAAGCAAAAGCATGTCGCGTGCGGAAGCATCAAAATTAAATTTCTCACACAACCCGTTCTATTATAGGTCACCGGGTCCCACAACAAGTACATGCCACCAAAGAAATGAAGAAGGCGGATTGCAGTGGACGAAATGGATGGCGGAAACATTGTCCCAATCACATCATGCATCGCGCGTGCCCACTGACATCACGTTTCATCATGATAATGATGGCACGAGATGGCCGCTCACGTGGGCTACCGTGACAACTACAGGCGACGTAACTGGTTATGTGACTATAACATCAAGCCTCCAATGCACGGTTCCAACAACTAAGGCAGGAAACAGGGCTGGTATACTACAAGGGCTACGTCGAGCCGGGGAGCGCTGCTGTTGGAGGGAGCCTGAGAACAAAGAAACAACCACAAAACACCCGTCAGCCTAACCATCGAACTAACACGGCACAAGTAGAATTACATAGGTTGAATCAAGTACATCAGCGACGTGCGTCACGCCTTAGTACACAGCGCCACCGTGCCACCACGTGGTCAATCGAAATTACGTATCTTGCCCAAGAATACAGAGTAGATGGATCAGGTCAGGATCGAACTTTCGACCTTTCGGTTTAAAGTTAATGTTCTGACCTGTGACCCTCCGTACTCTCACCTGATGATTTCATTTTAACTGTTAGACTTGTCCCTATGGAAAAGACTATTGTTTTTCTACGGATTATTTTTTTTTTTTCCACACATTTTGTCTGTACGATTCAGAAGCCATTTTCGAACCAATTTCCACACAGTTTTGCACACGCATAGAGGAGCACAAAGTCTAAAATTGTACCCAAGCGGAATTTCGATTTAACCCTTATTTCGCCAGAATTGTCCAAAAATTAGGGTTTATAGGCACTTTCTCGAAACACCTCTTGTAGATCTTTTTTAAACATTCATCATTATTAGATCTGTCTGTGACACGACCATTCATATACAAGATATATTAGGCAATGCATACGTTAACCCTCCACAGGCTGCCAAACATCGAAATTTTGATGAAATGGGCTGTTTTCGGGCCCATAATGCACCCACACGGTGTACGAGAGATTAACATAACTTCATTTATTTGAAGAGGGATTCACCATGCACCATTTTTGTAAGAATAAGGGTATCCAAGAAACCAAGCGTTAACACGTTTTGGGCTGGTTAAATTGCACCACTCCTCAAAAGCTAATAAATTCATGTTTTCTGTGGATTTCTCTAAACGAGTCTTGTAGATTTCCAAGAAAAATTGGCCACGCGCAGGTCTTGGTGTGACAACAGAAGCTGCATGGACAAAATACTCCGCTGTGTATTTGTTAACCACCCACGGGCTGCTAAAAGTCAAAACTGTGATGAAATGGGTTGTATTTGGACACCAACAGCATCCAATGGGAATGCCCCAAAGAAAAGTGTCTTCTTCTATCGAGCGCAAAATTGATATGGAAACATTTTTGTAAGTAGTAAGGGTATTCAAAAGTCGAAGTCTTAACCCATTTTGGAAAGGCTAAAGAGAGATACCCCTTAAAAGCTTAGAATTCCAATTTTCTGTGGATTTCTCTGAAAAGATCTTGTTGTTCAAGAAAAATTGACAATTCGCAGATGTTTGTGTGACATTACAAGTTGCATGGACAAAATATTCCGGTGAGCGTTTATTAACTCTCTACAGGCTGCAAAACATCACAATTTTCTTGCAATGGGCTGTTTTCGGACAGGCACAGCACCCAACGTCTTCTGGAGAAATAAACATGGCAGTGGAATTCACCGCGTTAACCCCCTTTTGGGGTGGATAACAGCGATACCCATCAAAAACTTAATAAATTCATGTTTTCCCTGGATTTCTTTACAAACGTCTTGTAGGGTTTTCAAGAGAAAATGGCCATTCATAGGACTTTGTGTCACATTACCAGCTGCATGAATAAAATATTCCGGTAAGCATTTGTAAACCCTCCATGGGCTGCTATATGTCAACATTTTGAAAAAAATGGTCTGTTTTTGGACACCAACAACATCAAATGGGAATGCCACAGAAAAACATAACTTCTCTACCGAATGCAAAACTGATAGGGAAAAATGTTTGTAAGTGGTAAGGGTATTCAAAAATCTATGTCTTAACCCATTTGCGACTGGTTAAGGGGATATACCCCTTAAGAGCTTAAAATTCCCGTTTTCTGTGGATTTCTCCAAAAAATCTAGTATGTTTTCAAGAAAAAATGACCATTCTCAGATCTTAGTGTGACATTACAAGTTGCATGTACAAAACTATTCCAGTAAGCATTTGTTCACCCTCTGAAGGTTCTCAAACATCAAAAAATTGATAAAATGGGCTTTGTTTGCACCGTCAGGACCCAAAGCTAAGAGGAGAGATCAACATAAGTGGAAGTAGAATTCACTGAGAATTATTTTTGTAAGTAATAAGGGTATTCAAAAAACAACCCTTAACCCGTTTTGGGCTGGATAAACAATGATACCCATCGAAACCTTAAAATTCATGTTCTCCCTGGATTTCTCTGAAAACATCTTGTAGAGTTTAAAGAAAAAATGGTAATTCGCAGTTCTTGGTGTGACATTACAAGTTGCATGGAAAAATATTCCTATCAGCACTTGTTAACCCTCTACAAGATGACAGACATCAATATTTTGGATACATTTGATATAAAATGGACCATTTTCAAATAGTCACAGCACTCAGTGGGTGTGTGTCAAACATAACTCCCTTTGTCGGTCTATAACTTGTTGGAAGACGATAATGATATTAACCCTCTCCTCCATTAATGATTGTTTTTACCAAAACAATTTTTTTTTTATCAAACTGAGTCATTTCAGACTACTATACCCACTTTTCTCATAACGCCAGTAATGGAACCTCAGTGAGACAGTTAAAAACAATTCATCAGACACTCATGGGGGGTCATGAAAAATCATGGAATCTCATCTGGAAAAGCCATGCTTCTCCAGAATCATAAGGTCTAGTTTTAAATTGTTTTTTTAATTGTTTTGAATTATGATTTTTTTTTTCCATTTTCCATTTGTTTTCCATTTTTTTTAAATTGTGCTATTTGCTTTTTAAGTTTTTTTAATTCATGTTTTAATTGGCTTTTGTGTTTTAATTAGAATATATATTTTTAGGATTCCACACACTTGAGCCATTGGGCCAGGAAGAGGTATAAGTTTCATAACTTCTTTATAACTTCTTCGCCAATCCTTGTGAAACAAATAAGCTTAAAACAAATGTTAGATTTCGGATCAGGATAAATAGCCATCTCCTCGATAGTATTCCGACTTTTATTTGCATGAACACCCATTTGATTGACATGTGTTTGTAATAATGACTGGTCTGTTTTTATGTATCTGTCATCAACCATGCTCCAACACGCGTGTCATCCATTGAGTGATGATGTCGTCGATATGAGAAAGAGACACAGAGAAGCGTCGCTGATTGGTTGAACTCAGCAGAGAAGGGAACGCCCCCTTCAGAAAACCGAGGAGGTCAATTTATCAATTGTAATTTTTATTTCCAAAGCGATCTTCAAACAAGCAGGGCGTCTTTGATCAATATGGCTTCGAGCAACAATACAGTATTAAAATCGGCAAGCGTGAAACTTATATTCAAAACTGAGTCTTCCAAGGAGATCTGAAAATTCATGTGAGACGGTTCACTGCTAAAGGTACCACGCCGGTTAAAACTGGAAGTGCGTTGAATTTTAAAGAATTCCAGGATTTGAAAAACGCCGTGCATCGCGTGGATCAACAGATTTTCAGTACAGAATAAAAAAGAAAGAGGGAAGACAGTACTCAAGAGAACAAGAAGAAACGCCCACTTTCCGAAATGACATTGAGAAAATTACGTCACAAACTAAATTGTACTTGTACGGAATGGTCAGAATACATAGACAAAATCGCTAGAGAGAAATGTTACGGCTGTTCAGTTGACCGTCCGAGTCAAATACAGCACGACGTTTGCTTAATGATGAACCGGCAAGGAGAAATAACCCACTGCCTCGCTGATGCACTTATGTGAGTCGATCGTGAGAGAGTATTTGACTTTTTGCACGAGAAGACTGCGGCCATTATTCCACACATCTGTTCAGTGAGTACGCAGAAGCATTCACCAGAGAACCAGAGAAGGACCTATAAGAGACATACTGTTGGATGCTGTGGCAGATCAGCTGTAAAAAATAGCAGCTTCACTCGGTTTAACACCTGTCCTTTTAAGGGCACACACATTCTTAAAAGGAGATACCCCTTCGTGCATACACGTCGCATAGATAATACCCCCCCCCCCCCCAAACAAAAACAAACAAAAAAAATCAAGAGTTTCCTCCCTTCAACTCCCGCCAATCTATAAAAAGTCTGTGGATGTCACAGTCTCGGTTCAGTAGAGAAAATTGTTTTGATCATGTGGGTACCCAGCATGCATCATATTACCAGGAAACTGACATCACAAAATGGCTTCCGCACAGGGTCCGTTTTCTTTACTGAACCAATGCTATGATATCCGCGGCCTTTTTATAGATTGGCGGGGGTTCAAGGGAGGAAACTTTCTATTTATTTACTTTTATTTATTTTTTTTTCTTTGGGGGGTCTTATCTGTGCGACATGAGTGCGTGAAAAGGTGGATTGTAGCATTGTTTTGATCACGTGAGTACCCATCATGCATCATGTTACCAGGGGACTGGCATCACAAAATGGCCCCCGCACAGGGATAGTAGTATTTTTTTTTCATCACGTGAGTACCCATCATGCATCATATTACCAGGGGAATGACTTTACAATATGGCTCCCATGCAAGTATAGTAGTAGTATTTTTTATCACGTGAGTACCCATCATGCATCATGTCGTTATGGTAACACGCGCATACACATGTAGGGATCCGGGGGTCCATTTTCTTTACTGAGACGAGACTGTGATATCCACAGCCTTTTTATAGATTGGCGGGGGATCAAGGGAGGAAACTCTTGATTTACTTATTTATATTTATATTTTTGTTGGGGAGGGGGGTAGGATAGCGGTTTGAGGGCGGGGGTCTTATCTATGCGACGTGTGTGTGTGAAAAGGGAATCTCTTTTTAAGAAGTTAGGTGCCCTTAAAAGTACAAGTGCGACGCCGAGAGTGTTGCTGCTATTTTCACCGCTGATCTGTCACAGCATCCAACTGTATGTCTCTTGGAGATCGCTTTGGAAATAAAAAGTACACTTGAAAAATCAACCTCCTCAGTTTTCAGAAGGGGGCATCTCTGCTGCGTTCAACCAATCGGCGACGTTTCTCTTTCTCATATCGACGATATCATCACTCGATGGATGGCACGCGTGTTCCAGCATGGTTGGTGACAGATACATAAAAATAGACGAGTCATTATACAAACATTTGTCAATCAAGTGAGTGCTTATGTAAGCAGAAGGCGGACCAGGTGGCTAAATATCGTAATCCGAAATTTGACCTTTGTTTTAATCTTATTTGTTTTACGAGGATTGGCGAAGAAGTTATGCAACTTATATTAACCCCCCCCCCCCACCATCCTCCTTGGTCCCATGGCACAGGTGTGTGGGATTTCCAAAAAATCTAATTAAAACACAAAAAAAACAGTTTAAAAACATTTAAATTGACGTTATCGTCTGTTCCGTCTGCTCTGGTTGGATAATGGGCAAGATCAGAGCCTACTTACTGCTAATGTTAATATATAATATCAATATGAGGCGTCACCTGCTACGTTGTCAGTTTTTATCAAAGATACAATATATTAATTTGTTGCCCACTCCACCCCCGTCATCGTCAAGCTCCACCATCCATCCCCACAAACTCACATTTTAACCCACTTGGTAACACACAACAATTTAATGACATTTTTGTTGACACGCATTTCGCGTTTGTTCCTCAACCAATATAGTTCCAAAGCGTCTTTTGCATTTGTGCCGCCTCCCCGAATACAAACACATTCATTGAGCTTCCGCTGTTCACATGTTAATCTAAATCTAATCTGAATGGCAGGTTTAACCCCTCGAAGGATAACTTTACATGTGTTAACGTGAATAGGAAATCTATCGTTGATTACATATGTGTTTCACATGATATATTAAAGGACTGTGTTAATTTTGAAGTGGTAACTCAGGCCTTTGTTATTGAAAAACTTAATTTATTCCATGAACTTGGTGAGAGAAGTAAGCCTCCCGACCATAATTTCATTAAATTTGAACTGATTTTAGAAAACTCATTAGTATATAAAGCAGAAAATATACCAATTAAGGTACCTACAAAGCTAACCAAACCGATACCCGCGACGTTTTTAAACTCAGAAATATCATGACAATATTCAATTGAGATTATAGAATCAATCGAAAGTTGTAGGGAGACCCAAAATGAGACAGACATCATTTATTCACGCTTTCTGAATCTGATTGTAAGAGAAATTCAACAGATGATGCCCTCATTTGGAAAGACTGTTAACGTGAATACTAAAAAGAAATTTAAATGTTTTAAACCATTTTGGAACGCAGAACTTACAGCGTTATGGAAAGATGTGCATACTAAAGAAACAAACCTTTTAACCCTTTACCCAACGAATCGCCCGTATCCGCCCGCGTAATATGCAAATTCAACAGATGAAAAAATATTATTTTTCAAAAAATTTCAACAAAACCATATCATGTGACCCCTCGTTGGAACGAGCTCGTCGAGCTCGTTCCAACGAGGGGTCACATGATATGGTTTTGTTGAAATTTTTTGAAAATTTAAAAAAATGATATTTAAAATAATAAATTTTGATATCGTCTGCGTTGGGTAAAGTGTTAAATAGTAAAAGGGTTAATAAAAACAAAAATAAAATCGAGAGTCGAATGTTAATCCTGGAATTTAAATTAGCACGCCGTTTATTTAATAAACAACTAAGATTTCATGAGAGGGATTATAAACGGAATTTTATGATTGACACGAAAAGCCTGAGTGATAAGAACCCGAGGTCATTCTGAGACAAACTTAAACACCTTGGGCCCGCCCAGAATACTTGTATATCAAACGAGGTTTATAGGGAAGATGGATCTATAAACCGGGGCTCAAAAGATGTTCTTGATGTTTGGGCTTCCGCGTTTAAAGATCTGTATAACCCCGTCACAATAACTAATAAATATGATGAAAGTTTTTATAAAAAAATCAAGGATGAAAAACGTTTTATTGAGGACAAATTTCTAGATCCTCTTTATGAACCAAATGCTGATCTGAATTATCCCATACAGTTAGATGAAATAGAAAATGTCATCTCAAAAACCAATAAGGGAAAATCTGTTGGTATTGACCTTATTCCATACGAAGCACTGGAATCTCGTGACGTTATGGAAGTGTTGTTAAATTTATATCGTTTTGTTTTTGACACAGATATTTTGCCATCACTCTGGAAAAAGTCAATTATATGTCCAATCCCAAAGGATAAGACACTAGACCCAAGAATTCCCTTACACTATAGGGATATTTCGTTGTTGTGTACATGTAGTTAAGTTTATGACACCATCCTCAATAAGAGGCTGATGGATTACATAGAATCGAATGAGCTTATTGTTGACGAGCAGTGCGGATTTAGACCAAATCGTTCATGCGTTGATAATATCTTTTCATTGAATACAATCATTCAGGGAAAGCACGAGGTTTTCACTACATTTATAGATTTCAATAAAGCGTTCGACCGGGTTGGCCGAGATGTGATTCTGTTTAAGCTTCTGAAATTAGGATTGGACGGGTAACCTGTACCGTTCAATTCGAAACATGCATGAAAACATCTCATCGGCAGTTAGAATAAATGGTCACTTAACTGAAACTTTCCAATGTAATGGTAGGGTAAAACAAGGGGACAATCTTTCGCCAACCATGTTTACCATGTTTATCGACGATTTAGCGAGAGAGATCAAATGTATTAATAAGGGGGTCGTTGTTGGGGAAGATAATGTGGCAATTCTTCTGTATGCAGATGATATAGTCATTTTATCTGAAAATGAACAAGATATGCAAGATTTACTGAATGTGGTTACTGATTGATGTAGGAAATGGTGTATGTCGATTAACGAAGCAAAAACAAAAGCTGTTCATTTTAGAAACCTACGTAGAAAGAGAAGCGCCTTTAATTTTAAAATTGGTGTCAAAGATATACAATTTTCCAATAAATACAAATACTTAGGTATTGTACTGAACGAATTTAAAGATTTTGATGAAACAACAGATGTCCTAGCTAAATCTGGTGGACGGGCACTGGGAGCGATATTTTCTAAAATTAGTAGCTATAAAGACATTGGGTACAAAACTTTTGTGAAAATGTATGAAGCCTGCGTTTGCCCAATTTTAGACTATGCCTCAGGGGTCTGGGGGTTTAAAAGATATTCAAATATTGATAATATACAAAGTAGAGCATGTAGGTATTTTCTTGGGGTACACCGATTCACCCCTTCCTTGGAAATTAATGGTGATATGGGCCTAAGGTCTTGTATAGAACGTAGATGGATTAATATGGTAAGGTTGTGGAATAAATTGATAAACATGGGAAATGACCGATTGACTCACGGAATTTTTCTGTGGGATTATGCACACAGTTTTAACGGTTGGTGCTCCGATATGAAGAAACTTTTTGACTCTATCGACAGTATTGATATTTTTGAAAGTAGATCCTCATGCAATATCGGGGAAGTTCAGGGTTTAATTAAAAATTCTAATGATGCCAAATGGTTGACCAGCCTTCGATTCACTCCTAAACTCAGAACATATAGCCTCTTTAAATCCGCTTTTGAAACCGAGGATTATATAAATATGAATTTGACCCGCCAACGTCGGTCCTTTCTAGCCCAATTTCGATGTGGAATTCTCCCAATTCGAATTGAGACTGGTAGATTTAAAGGTGAAAACCTCAACGTGAGATTGTGCACATTTTGTGACAAAATGGCAATTGAAAACGAAACTCATTTTCTCTTAGAATGTTCTATATATACGGATCTGAGATCATCCCTCTTGCAATCGGTATCCTTTGAACAAAAAGAACAAATGGCAAAATCGGATATAGAAGCTCTAAAAATTCTAATATGCTTTTACCCCAGGCAGTGTGCATCATTTATTGTAGAGGCATATAACAGGAGAAATAGCAAGATATATCGCCGAACATAATTTATTGTAGAGGCATATAACAGGAGAAATAGCAAGTTATATCGCCGAACATAATTTTAAAAGATGGATAAGCTCACAGATGAGTGTGTTGGTACCCAAGACGGGCATTCTTATCATTCAGACGTGCATTAATTTTTAGTTATTGACACTTTGGGTTCGAATCATAATTAGTCGAGGCCGCTATTAGGAATTCCATTTATTTCATTGTCTCTCCTTCCCTTTCTTTCTCCGGGACAGGGGCTCACGGCCCCCCATTGGGGCGAGCACGTTGAGCTCCTCCCAATTTGGGTCTGTGGGCTATGGCCCGGAGAGAGAAAGTGGTGGAAATTGGACTGACATGAAATATTGAGATATAGGTGCTGTCGATTGTAGTTAGTGTTAAGTAAAGCAAGCAACTTCGAATTTGCACCGTCTCGGCAACTAGATGACGACCCGCGGCCCTTCCTCGGACCGGCCTCTGTGAGGCCGATCCTGGGAATGGCCGCGTGTCGCATTTTGGACGCAGCGACTGAGTCTACCCGGTCGTATAATTTCAAAATAACTCAGTGAGCAGATGAACACCACTGGAGAGACAGAGAGAGAGAGAGAGAGAGAGAGAGAGGGGGGGGGGGGGGGTGAAGGGAGAGAGAGAGAGAGAGCGGGGGGTAATGTATTAATTATCCGACACTATATATGCATGTCTGCTGTCATGTTATTAATGTATCGGCTAAACGAGTGAAACTACAAGGTGTTGTAACCCAGGGAATTAATGTTCGACCGGTATGAATTTAACTGCATGGGGCCAGTGGCGTATCGTCGGAACACGGCGCCTCTGGCAAGCACTGAATTGCGCCCCTGTGACAACGGTCCATATTTTCCGAGGCATATCCTTCTAGTTAGCACGTTGGGGGAGTGAATTCATCATTTTGATGCGATTATGAAAATAAGTGGCATTTCTGCACACTGGACCAGGGCATACTGTGAATTGCAATTGTTTTCTCTCCAATGACTGTAAAGAATCTGTTAATACAATTTTACTTACTTGTTTACATAAGCCTATTTTTCGTATAAATGCTTGTTGAATTTTCACTAAAAGAAAGTCGTTTCTGAGTAGAATAGAAGACAACCGTTTACGTCAACACTACCTCTTAAACGAATGCTTTTTATAGCGATTATAAAAATAAATTGCATTTTTGCATTCTAGACCAGGAGATACAGTGAATTGCAATTGTCTCATCTCCAATAACTGTAAAGGATGTGTTAATAAATTTTTACTTATTTGTTTACATAAGTCTAAGTTTTGTATAAATGATTGTAGAATTTCAATAAATAGAAGGTCGTTTATGGAGAGAATTGAACAAAACCGTTTACATCACCACAACCTCTTGAAGAATTGTTTTTATAACTGTAGTTTAAAACAGATGTCAAGTTGACATATGCCTTGTATATTTTGTCTTCTTATTATACAAAAATAGATGAAATCAAAACGGAACATTCACCCCAGTTACTATATTAAGCAGACAAAATATATTATGGCAGTTAACTGTAGTTTAAAACAGATGTCAAGTTGACATATGCCTTGTATATGTTGTCTTCTTATTATACAACAATAGATGAAATCAAAACGGAACATTCACCCCAGTTACTATATTAAGCAGACAAAACATATTATGGCAGTCACTTTGACATATTGGTTGAATGTCACAATAACCCAAGCATGCATTTGTACAATTATTTGTACTAGACGGAAACAAGACGAAAGGACCTAAATATTGGTTGAATGTCACAATAACTCAAGGACGCCTTTGTACCAATTATTTGTACTGGACGGAAACAAGATGAAAGTGCCTAAATTTCACGCAGTAGATATGCCGTGTCTGGTAGATCGAAACCTCTAAAATGTTTGCTCTGTCTAACGTCTCAGAAAATCGAAACTACAAAACGTAGATTTTATGTTTGGTTCGTTACCCACACCACCGCCCACCCAAAATGCGCACCCCAAAAGTGAGTGTCCAACTCGACTATCCTTCCAGTTACCGCGTTCGGGATGGGGGCGGGGTCCTTATTGTGATACTTTTTAGACTACAGGAAGACAAAATATAAAAATATATCTTATTTCTATCTCATCCACTTAAGGAACTGCATAAATCGCACAGGAAGATGGGAGGGAGAGAGAGATAGATAGAATGAGGAGCGACGGGGTGGGTGGGGCAATATATAAATTATCCGGCACTATATACACATGTCTGCGGTCATGTTATTTATGCATCGGCCAAACGAGTGACACTACAATGTGTTGTTACTCAGGGAATTAATTTTCGGCGATATGAATTTAATTGCATGGGGCCAGTGACATATCTACGGAACATAGCGCCTCTGGCAAGCACTAAACTGCGCCCCTGGGAGAACGTTCCATATATACCGAAGGCATATGCTTCTAGTTAGCACGTTGGGGGGGGGGGGGATTCCTTATTGTGATGCGATTATAAAAATAAGTGGCATTTCTGAATACTGGAGCCAGGGCATACTGTGAATTGCAATTGTATTCTCTCCAATAACTGTACAGCATGTGTTGATAAAATTTTACATACTTGTTTACGTAAGGCTATTTATGGTTGTTGGGGGTAGACCAGAAGAAAACTGTTTACGTAAACACCACCTCTTAAACGATTGTTTTTATAGCTGTAGTTTAAAACGGATCTTAAGTGGACAAATGCCTAGTATATTTTGTCTTCTTGTTATACAAAAATAGATGAAGAGAAAATGGAACATTCGTCACTTGGACATATTGGTTGAATGTCACAAGAACTCAAGTACGGCTTTGTACCAATTATTTGTACTCGATTGAAACAAAACGAAAGTGCCTAAATTTGGCGCCGAAGATATGCTTTATCAGGTAGATCAAAAACTCTAAAATGTATGCCCCCTCTATTGTCTCAGAAAATTGAAAAGTTTGTAACAGCAAAACGTACAGTTTTTTTTATTTTTTGGTTTGTTCTCTCCACCCCCGCCTCATCCGAATCAAACCACCGCTATAATGAGTGTCTCAGTCTACTATCCTTCTATACTACTTATCGCCTTTGGGGGATGCTTTATCATGATACTTTATTAGACTACAGGAAGACAAAATATATAGAGGATATTCACGAAAATTTGATGAATACCGAAAATATCTCGTGAGTGGCTACAAAGAAATATGAGGATCTTCACGAGCGACGCAGTCGCGAGTGAAGATCCTCATATTTCTTGTAGCCACTCACGAGATATTTTCGGTATTCATCAAATTTTCGTGAATTTTCTTTTTATTTAATGCTCTACGACTACAAACTCTCCAATTTGTGGCCTTTATTTGCCATTAAGGCGCAAAATTTATGTGCCGAACCGGCGTCCATACAAAAATTACAACAACCAAACTCCAACCATTGGAATGTGTGAATATCCGCACAAAAAGTAGTCCCGTCTTATTTCTCCCCTAACTTTACGATTTACCAAGGCTGGCGAATTGAAATAATCGCAATGTGTTTCGAAGAAATAGAACAATAACAAAAAACACCACTTTCTTATTTTCAATAACAAGACACGTCATTTTATTTTTTTTGAACTCAATGCACTGAAGACGTGTGAAGTTGAACTGAAGAAATTTGAAAGTGATTTCGGCTTTTCGCTGGAAGGTGAATGAGAAAGTCAAACTTTGAAACCGCTGATTTAATGAATTGATTTAGTCACTGTCACTATCAATTATTCGAATTCGTTTGTATTTGGGACTCTGGAATTCATTACTGATGTGCTGACTCGTTTAAAGTACATGTGATTCGTCATCCGAACCTACGATGAAATATCGATTTCTAAATATCATTTTGATATTTCGTTTTGCCGACCGACAGGGGAATATGACTTAATTTTTCAGCATGAATTGATGCCTGAGCATTAAATAAAAAAATATACTTTATTTTCTACGTCGTCCACCTAGGTAAGGAAGTGAATAAATCTGAATAAACAGGTAGATGGAGAGAGATGGGGAGAGAAGAGAAGATAGATAGAGAGAAAGAGTTGCGATTACAAAAATAAGTTGGATTTTTGCATACTAGACCAGGAGATACGGTGAACTGAAATTGCTCATCTCCAATAACTGTAAAGGATGTGTTAATAAAATTTTGCTTACTTCTTTGCATAAGCCTACGTTTTGTATAAATGATTGTAGAATTTCCAAAAATAGAAAGTCGTTTGTGGAGAGAATTGAAGAAAACCGTTTACAACACCACAACCTCTTTCTTAAACAATTGTTTCTATAACTGTAGTTTAAAACGATTGTTAAGTGGACATATGCCTTGTATATTTTGTCTTCTTATTATACAAAAATAGATAAATTCAAAACGGAACGTTCGACGCAAATCCAAAATAAAGAAGACAAAACATATTATGGCAGTCACTTGGACATATTTTTTTAATGTCACAATAGCCCAAGCAGGCATTTGAACGAATTATTTGCACTAGACGGAAACAAGACGAAAGTGCCTAACTTTCACGCCGTAGATATTCTGTATCAGGTAGATCGAAAACTCAAAAATATATGCTCTGTTTACTGTCTCCAAAAATTGAAAGTTTGAAACTACAAAACGTACATTTTATATATTAGGTTCGTACTCCGCACCCACCCCCCCCCCCCCACCACCAACTGCGCCATGGCTATAATGAGTGCCCCACTCTCCTGTTCTTCCAGTTAACACATTAGGCAGGGAGGGGGGGGGGGTCCTTATTGTGATAATTTATTAGACTATAGGAAGACAAAAAAAAATAAAATAAATTTTATTTCTACCTCATCCACGTAGGGAACTGAATACAGCGCACAGGAAGATGAGAGAGAGAGAATCAGGAGCGGGGGGGGGGGGGGGTGGGGGGGGTGGTATTGTATTAATTATCCCACACTATATACACATGTCTGCGGTCATGTTATTTAATATTCGGCTAAAATTGTGAAATTATAGTATTGTAACTTATGGCTTTAATGTTCGGCCGATATGAATTTAACTGCATGGGGCCAGTGGCGTATCTACGGAACATACTGCCTCTGGCAAGCACTGAATTGCGCCCCCAGGACAACGTACCATATATACCGAAGGCATATCCTTCTAGTTAGCACGTTGGGTGAGGGCATTCCTTATTGTGATGCGATTATAAAAATAGGTGGCATCTCTGAATACTGGACCTGGGCATACTGTGAATTACAATTGTATTCTCCCAAATAACTATAATAACACTTCGGCCAGCCGCTGATTTGTCGCGGCTCTCGGACGAGAAGGCATTGCCTACCCCTGTACTCCCAACTGCCTCCCTATTCCAATGCTTCTCCTCTCCTCCCAACACTCGAAGACGAACTGCTTGTTGACATGCCTTGCCCCATTCTTTCCAATCTCTCCGATTAGGATATTGACCCTCTACTTTGAGTCGCCCCCTAACCGCATGTCCTTCATTCTCCCATCCCACTTCCCCATTATACTCCCAGTGAAACTTATTCTTTTAGACTGGTACTTTGGGCATTCTAGAAGAAAGTGTTCCAGGGTCTCTACCATGCCCAAATTACAAATCTGGCACTCCCTTTCACGATCTTTCCCAGTTTTCCCCTCAGCTCGAGGGATCGAGACCTCATTTTGAACAACAGTGACCCCCCCCCCCCAAAGGTGCCATTAAGGTACTCTTCAAAACCTGGCTTCTCTTTATCACGCAGGCCACCCAATGACCTCTTTGATTTAACCCCCTCTCGCCAGTTACGGTTACAATCCTCCATGACCCTTTCTCTGACGATTTTTTTTACCCAGGTTTGCCGCAACGCCCAGGTCCGAGATATCCAATGAGTAGTTCTCTACTAGCTCCCTCACTTGGACCATCCACCGCGTCTTGATATTTGAGTTGAAAATTCTCAGGAACATTATTTTACACCATCGGCTGTCGGGGAGATTTACCAAATAATTAAGATAACCGAGTTTCAACAGGTCTATCCTGTCCTTGATCCTCATCCACCCAAGCACGCCCCTGATTGCTTCTAGCGCTGCGGCATTACTCGACCCCGTTATCCATCGGCCTGCATCGTTCTGCGGGATTTCCTAGCTCTGTACGGCCGTTTGGTTTAGGGGTACTGTAGAGCATGTATTGATAAAATTTTACTTGTATACGTAAGCCTTTTTTGTATAAATGCTTGTTGGATTTTCACGAAAAGAAAGTCGTTTGGGGTTAGAATAGAAGAAAACCGTTTACGTAAACACCACCTCTTAAACGATTGTTTTTTATACCTGTAGTTTAAAACGGATGTTAAGTGGGCATATGCCTTGTATATTTTGTTTTCTTATTATACAAAAATAGATGAAGTGAAAACGGAACATTCGTCCCAGTTCCTATATTAAGCTGACAAAACATATTATGGCAGTCACTTGGACATATTGGTTGAATGTCACAATAACTCAAGCACGCCTTTGTACCAATTATTTGCACTAGACGGAAACAAGACGAAAGTGCCTAAATTTCACGCCGTAGATATGCTCTGTCAGGTAGATCAAAAACTCTAAAATGTATGCTCTTTCTATTGTCTCAAAAAATTGAAAATTTATAACTGCAAAACGTACAGTTTTATATTATTTGGGTTGTTCTCTTCACCCCCGCCACATCCGAATCACGCCACCGCTATAATGAGTGTCTCATTCTACTATACTTTAGTTATCGTTTTAGGGGGATGCTTTATCGTGATACATTATTAAACTACCGGAAGCCAAAATATAAAAAAATATATTTTATTTTCTATGTCGTCCACCTTGGTAAGGAAGTGAATAAATCTGAATACACAGAAAGATGGAGAGAGAGAGAGAGAGAGAGAGGGGGGGGGGGGTGCGATTGTAGAAATAAATTGCATTTGTGCATACTAGACCAGGAGATACGGTGAATTGCAATTGTCTCATCTCCAATAACTGTAAAGGATGTGTTAATAAAATTTTACTATACATAAGTCTAAGTTTTGTATAAATGATTGTAGAATTTCAATAAATAGAAAGTCGTGTATGGAGAGAATTGAAGAAAACCGTTTACATCACCATAACCTCTTAAACGATTTTTATAACTGTAGTTTAAAACGGATATTGAGTGGACATATGCCTTGTATATTTTGTTTTCTTATTATACAAACAGATGAAGTGAAAACGGAACATTCGTCCCAGTTCCTATATTAAGCAGACAAAACATGTTATGGCAGTCACTTGGACATATTGGTTGAATGTCACAATAACTCAAGCCCGGCGTTGTACCAATTATTTGCACTAGACGGAAACAAGACGAAAATGCCTAAATTTCACGCCGTAGAGATGCTCTGTCAGGTGGATCAAAAACTCTAAAAATATGTTCTCTCTATTGTCTCAGAAAATTGAACATTTGTAACTGGAAAACGTACAGTTTTATATTCCTTGGTTTGTTCTCTCAACCCCCGCCTCAACCGAATCACGTCACCGCTATAATGAGTGTCTCATTATACTCTACCTCTAGTTATCGTTTTAGGGGGATGCTTTATCGTGATACGTTATTTGACTGCAGGAAGCCAAAATCTAAAAATATATTTTATTTTTTACGTCGTTCACCTTGGTAAGGAAGTGAGTAAATCTGAATAAACAGAAAGATGGAGAGAGAGAGAGAGAGAGAGAGAGAGAAAGAGAGAAAGAGAGAGAGTGAGAGAGAGAGAGAGAGAGAGAGAGAACAGAACAGGTGCGATTATAAAAATAAGTTGCATTTTGCATACTAGACCTGGAGATATGGTGAATTGCAATTGTCTCATCTCCATTAACTGTAAAGGATGTGCTAATAAAATTTTACTTACTTGTTTATATATGCCTAAGTTTTGTATAAATAAATAATTGTAGAATTTCCATAAATAGAAAGTCGTTTGTGGAGAGAATTGAAGAAAACCGTTTACATCACCACAACCTCTTAAACGATTGTTTGTATAACTGTAGTTTAAAACGGATGTTAAGTTGACATATGCCTTGTATATTTTGTCTTCTTATTATACAAAAATAGATAAATTCAAAATGGAACGTCCGACGCAAATCCTGTATAAAGAAGACAAAACATATTATGGCAGTCACTTGGATATATTTTTTTAATGTCAAAATAGCCCATGCAGACCACTGAACCAATTATTTGTACTGTACTGGAACAAGACGAAAGTGCCTAACTTTCACGCCGTAGATATTCTGTATCAGGTAGATCGAAAACTCTAAAATGTATGCTCTGTCTATTTTCTCATAAAATTGAAAGTTTGAAACTACAAAACACACATTTTATATGTTTGGTTCGTTCTCCACACCACCGCCCACCCCAAAAGCGCTACGGCTATTATGAATGCCCTACTCTACTATCCTTCCAGTTATCACGTTAGGGGGTGGGGGTCCTTATTGTGATACTTTATTAGACAACAGGAAGACAAAATATAAAAATGCTTTTTACTTCTACCTCATCCATCTCGGGAACTGAATAAATCGCACAGGAATATGAGAGAGAGAAAAAAAATCAGGGACGGGGGGGGGGGGGGGGTGGTAATGTGTTAATTATCCGACACTATATACACATGTCTGCTGTCATGTTATTTATGCATCGGCTAAACGAGTGACACTATAGTGCTGTGTAACTCAGGAAATTAATATTCAACCGATATGAATTTAACTGCATGGGGCCAGTGGCGTATCTACGGAACATCACGCCTCTGGCAAGCACCGAATTGCGCCCCTAGGACAATGTTCCATATATACCGAAGGCAGATCCTATTTTTCGTATAAATACTTGTTGGATTTTCATGAAAAGAAAGTCGTTTGGGGTAGACTAGAAGAGAACCGTTTATGTAAACACCACCCCTTAAACGATTGTTTTTTTTATAGCTGTAGTTTAAAACGGATGTTAAGTGGACATATGCCTTCTATATTTTGTTTTCGTATTATACAAAAAATAGATGAAGTGAAAACGGAACATTCGTCTCAGTTCCTATATTAAGCAGACAAAACATATTATAGCAGTAACTTGGACATATTGGTTGAATGTCACAATAATCAAGCACGCCTTTGTACGTGATGGGGATGACGTCACAACATGGCCGCTCACGCGGGTTACCATGACAACACAACATGGCGCCACTACGTCACGTGACATGACGCCACTTCCGAGGTCATCCACCGAGGTCATCCAAATGTTACCTCAAAACCACATCACATACTACTCTTGTCGAATTTTCATGAAAAGAAAGTCGTTCGGGGGTAGAATAGAAGAGAACCGTTCACGTCAACACCAACTCTTAAACGATTGTTTTTTTTATAGCTGCAGTCTAGAATGGATGTTAAGTGGGCATATGCCTTGTATATTTTGTTTTCTTATTATACAAAAATAGATGAAGTGAAAACGGAACATTCGTCCCAGTTCCTATATTAAGCAGACAAAACATATTATTGGACATATTGGTTGAATGTCACAATAACTCAAGCACGCCTTTGTACCAATTATTTGTTCTGGACGGAAACAAGAGGAAAGTGCCTAAATTTCACGCCGGAGAGATGCTGTGTCAGGTAGATCAAACATTCTAAAATGTATGCTCTCTCTATTGTCTCAGAAAATTGAACATTTGTGACTGGAAAACGTACAGTTTTATAGTCTTTGATTTGTTCTCTCCACCCCCTGCCTCAACAGAATCAAGCCACCGCTATAATGAGTGTCTCATTCTACTATACTTCTAGTTATCGTTTTAGGGGGATGCTTTATCGTGATACATTATTAGACTACAGGAAGCCAAAATATACAAAATGTATTTTATTTTTTATGTCGTCCACCTTGGTAAGGAAGTGAATAAATCTGAATACACAGAAAGATAGAGAGAGAGAGAGAGGGGGGGGGAGGGAGAGAGAGAGAGAAAAAAAAAAACTGGCGGTACCGTAACTGTGAGCACATTTTCTCTGTTTTAGACCAACGTTGCGCGGACAGCGAGTCATTTGAGAGACGTTGCGCGGACATTTCCATGTCTCCACAATTACGGTGGCTTCATCGGTCTGTCGCGGACTGTAGCGGACACATTTTCTATTGTTTTTAATGTTAACTCACAGTTTCAACAGCACATTTTATTATGTCAATGCTTGTTTGGTCAGGGATGCTTCGTAACTTTTGTAGAACGAAGATTGTTATATCACATGAAATGTCCTCACAACGCTCTCTCAGTCTCTCATTTTGTCCCACTGACGGCACTTTCAGATTATAGAGGGCGCTGATGAAAGACGGAAGCAACGGAAATCTCGCTTGTCAAAAATTTGTTTTTAACTCGATTTTAAGCCAAAGTTTATGTTGCAGGGAGTGACAAAAGTCATTCAATATCAAAATTATTTAGTGCAATTCGTCTGAACAAGATTTTTTGGCTATTTAGTTAGTTTATTAGCTGTAATCCCAGCTTTAAGTTTTTGTGTACCTCGAAATTCGGAGAAAGACCGTGTTAACGGTTTTTAGTATTTCACGGAAAGCGAAGAAGCTTTTTCTGCTGTGATTCAAATCCAATCGAGACAACCAAAACAAGACTCAATGTGATTTAACCCTTTACCCAACGTAACGGCCAAAACCGGCCAGCGCTATTCTCAAAAATCGCCTATTAATTTTCATTATTTTTTTCATTTTTTGTCTCAAAAACATAGGTTATGACCCCTCATTGGAACGAGCTCGTCGAGCTCGTTCCAATGAGGGGTCATAACCTATGTTTTTGAGACAAAAAATGAAAAAAATTAGTTATTCAAGAATTTATTTTGCAAGTGTCGTCTGCTTTTCATGTTAGGTAAAGGGTTAAAATAGTGTATGCTCCACCAGGGCTCATAATTAACACTATTTCCTATCTAATCAATTCTATATCTTTCTGACTTATAGCTACCGAGTACTGTACTGTCTACTGTCCTGTGTTTCAGTTGTGGCTACTGTGTCTGTGATTCTGTGATATTCTTCCAAGTTCCTACTACTAATACTACTTTCTGAACACTGTTAATGAATCAGAAAATGAATGGATCAATGATGGTGACGAGAAAAAAGGCAAGAAAGTCAACTGTTACAGTTCCTCGAACTCAATCACCAAATACAAATAATAACAATAACTTCACAGCTGAAAATAAGAATACAGCTCAACGCACAAAACAATATACCCTAAATAAGAAGAGGGCACTAACGAAGAAATTAAAAGCATCAAATGCTATGAAGTATAATGTTGAAATCAAAGCAGGAATGAACTACACCTTGGAACTGAGTACCGGAGTTTATGAACTGTTTAAAACAGCGTTGAAGAAAATTATTAATGATTCTCATGATAGTGTTGCAGTGATAGAGACTTCCAAAGACAATAGCAAACAAGCTCTCCAAGTTGAAGAAATTGTACGGGTTTTTAATAAAAGTACTCGTTGTCGACCAGGGAAGAAGCAAAGATACGTTGTGAACTGTTACAATACCAGCTCTACTATATTGGTTAATGGCAGAGAAGCAGATACCACTTTCTTTCAAGATCATTTACCATTAATTGAATGTGAACTTTTTATGGACCCAAGCATAAACTCTATTGATGATATTTTTAGGCAAATACTATCAAATTCTTCAGAAACAGAATTCAAACGCAGAGACACAAAGATGAGCTCTCAGTTAATTAAAAAATCTTCTGAAAAGCATGCCACAAATACCAGCAATGTCATTCAAATTAATACTATTGTGGGCAATGCTGCAGATAATCAGTCAGTACAGCATGTCAACCAGTCTACAAAACCTTCTCTGGAATCAAATCTAGAAAATACTAACCGCGTCGAACTGGAAATCATAGAAGCATTTTGTGAGTTATGTCATGATCCAGCAACTGACAAAGCAATATGGTGCACACCTTGTAACAGCTGGTATCATTATGAATGTCTCCATCTATCTGATGAGGAAATAAAGAAATATGAAGAAGAGAGAGAAGAAGAATCATTTACATGTCCATGTTGTATCAATACCTTGAATGAAAGTCACAAGCTATTAATTACTGAAACTCCTATGTCTACAAATAGATTGAGAACAACTAGATTGGAGTAAAAAAACAACAATAAACCTAACAACTCAACATTAGCGGATATTAATCATCCAACGGTGATACATGAACATCAGGACAACAAAGTAGATAACAAACCACAGAACTACTCACCAAAAACACATAATAAATCTCCTAAGGTTTTACGTATACATAAGGTTGACAGCCAAAAGGAAGTAAACGATGGAAACACCGTTAAGAAAGTAATACAAGATTCTGATTCAACTTCATCCAATAATATCAGAGTAATGGAAAATTCCAACAATATTCAAATGAAGATTACAGATTCTAGTGACTCTAATCACTCTATGGAACAAATAAATAAACTGAAAAAAGAATTGAGATCCAAAGAATTAAAGCTGAACCACAGGGAAAAGTTATTGAATGAACAAGAACTGAACATGAATGAACAACATAAACAATTGGCTCTCCAGAAATCTGAAATCATAAAGCTAGAATACAAGATTGATGAATTGAACAATAGTAACAGAATCTTACGGTTGAAGATCAAATCAACACCCGAACAGACCTTCGGATGCTCTAATGACACAAACAAAGATTATAGTTCATGTAAAGGGCATAACATTGATCATAAGATTACTCCGCCCCCAGGGTTTGAAAATATGGAACAATCACATGATAATGATCTTATCCTGAAACAAGAAATTTTACTTGTACGTCAAAAACAAATGGAAATGGAGAAAGACAATATGAAAATTCATCAAACACAAATGAATATCGAAATGGACAACTGGAAAATATATCAGCTACTGGAACAACTAAAATCACCTGCACAAAAAGTCCCTGTGAATCAACAAGATATGTGGATACCTCCACCTACAAATATTCCTCCACCTTCTTTTCAACCAAAAGTTATACCTACAAATATTCCTCCTCCTTCATGGCGACAACTAGTTATGCCTACAAATATTTCTCCACCTTCATGGAACACACAAGTGATGTCACCGTATCAATTTAATTCACAGTTCTCACAATCTGTAAATCCTACATATAAGTTGGCATACATGAATGCCCTTCATCATCCAGTGCTTAATGGTGAGGTACCTTGCCCACAGTCAAGAAACATTAATGTTCCAGAAAATTCGAAGCAATATACAAAGTGCTGCCTAGAAAACAAAATGTGTTCATTCAGGTCTAATCATAAAAGTCCAACGCACCAAGACTCCCCAGTTGAGCAGATGCACGAAGTTCGATCAGTTGCTGGAAACAAGAGAAAGTATAACAAAAAAGTGGAGGAAACAAAGAAAAGTACAACAGAGTCATCAACAAAAATGAAGATTGTAACACCACCAATATGACATATAAATTATCTTCATCATCCAACTCAATGAACACATCAACTAACAGTATGGTGAATACTATCCCAACAAATGAACAAAACACCAAGTTAAAATCCACTACAAATGGAAATTTAGAACTAACCACAGCTACAAACAAACATACATGTACACCAGCAGAAAAGACAAATGTAACCGCTGGGAATGAATTAGAGATTGAGAAAGAGTTACCAGTTGATCATGTCATAAATGGGAAACAGTCTTTTTTGTGTGGAGGCCGGGCCACCGAAGTTGTTTGGGTATAGATGGAATACATGCAGAATCCAGGTCCTGTAGTAATAACCATTTTTCAATGACAATAACATCATTTAACACTCATGGAGTAAAGAGCAACTACATATACATCGACACTCTACTACAGGACACAACAATATTATGCCTGCAAGAACACTGACTATTCAAATTCGAGAACAAATTTTTAAACAACATCAACAAAGATTTTATCTCCTTCTCCAAAAGCATCGATGAGTACGATCCAATCGCTGCATCCCATATTCCACGAGGTCATGGAGGAGTTGCAATAATTGTTAAGAAATCCATCCCAAGTCCCAAGTTACTCCTTGATGGATCAGAGAATATCATCGCTATAGAAATTCCAACATGCCCACCCATATGTGTTGTAAATGTATACATGCCAACAACTGGAAATAAACTGCAGGGGAATAAATTCAAGGATTCACTGGATGAAATTATGGAGATCAAACTGAAATATGAAAATACGCACACCATGTTTTTCTGTGGAGACTGAAATGCTTCTTTGAAGATGAGAAATGGACATGTTCGTGACATCACATTTAATGAATTTCTCACTGAAAATAGACTAGCTACCATTTATGTTGATAAACCAACTTTTTTACACTTCAATGGTAAGAGCTCCTCACAGATTGACTACATTTTCGTAAATGAAGACAAAGCTCATGACATGGACATAGATATATTTGAAAAAAAATCACAAAAATCTCCGACCATGTTCCGGTCATTGCTCACACCAGTATAATGTTAAAATCAAAGACACAAGTTAAGAAATTGAAGATAACATCCAAACCGAGGTGAGAAAAATGTCAACTTCCGATATATACTGAATACATAGAAAAGCATCTGAAACTTCCCGCTTCACAATCCTCAATTGACAATCTGGAAAGAGAACTTCAACACCTAACAGAGGTCCTCCTGGAGGCATACAGAGTAAGTGTCCCAGATACGAAGGCATACTGCAAGATGAGATTAGGTGAAAAACTTAATAGAAAGAAATGGACTCCTCAAATTCTAATTGCTGTCAAGAAATCCAAAGAATCTTACAGGATATGGAAAAATGCAGGAAATCCTACGGATGAATTCAGTAAAGAGTTAATAGATAGAAGAAGAGCAAGGAAACATCTCTGTAGACTGCAAAGAATAGAAGTTGCAAAAGAAAGAGATAAGGATATGAAAGATATCATGGATGCTAAGGAGGGTGATTGCAAGCTTTTTTATAAACTCATTTGCAAACAAAGAAAGAAGGAAATTAATCTAACAGATGCGCTGGTTGTTAATGATATCAAGCTATCGACACCAGAATATATATGTAATGGATGGGGAGTATATTTTCAACAACTTGCAACACCATCCAGTGATGAGAAATTTGATGGGGAGCACAAAGCTGATGTAGAAGATGACCTGCAATACATAGAATCAATATGTAAAAAGCAAGGGGAAATATATTTATGAGACATCCAGTGTGAAGATAGCTAAAATCATTCATCACTTAAAAACACAAAAGGCCCAAGCTTGTACTTGTATCCAAGCTGAACATCTAAAATATGGTGGTCTACATGTTGCAGAATTTCTGGCTCATTTCATTAACAAATGCTTCAAGCTGAAAAGGGTTCCAGATGCCTTGAAACTTGGAATCATTACCCCAATACACAAAAAGGATGCTATAAACAATCCAACAAAGTATAGAGGAATCACTGTCACTCCAATTGTGATGAAGATCATTGAAAAAGTTCTCATAAGCATCTCAAATGACAACCTAACATCAACTCAATCTAAACTTCAAACCGGCTTCACTGAAGGAGTTTCAGCATCAAATGCAGCTCTGATGATATCCGAAGTGATAATTGAAGCGAAAGAGAAGATCTGCCCACTTTTCCCCTCTACACTTGATGCACAGAAGGCTTTTGATGTTGTTCCACATTCCATGTTAATGAGGAAGCTGTTTTTGGACAATATTCAGGGGGATGAATGGCTTTTTCTGAACAGCTTATACCAAGATATGACATCCAAGGTTAAATAGAAGGGACATTTATCTAAAACTATAGATATCAAGCAAGGTGTACGCCAGGGTGGTGCCCTGACAGCGACACACTACAAAAGGTTCAACAACCCATTACTACTCAACCTGGAAAGAAAATATACTGGTGCCAAAGTTGGGCATATTAACATCCCTCATGTCACCTGTGCTGATGGCGTTGCTCTACTGTCGCATGACGATATTGAACTTCAAATGATGCTATCAGAAGTGGAAGATTATTCCCACAGAGAAAGATACAACATAAATCCATCAAAGAGTACTGTATCTACATATGTCGCCAATAAGAATGCATGTTGTATGGATAAATCATTTGAATTTGAGTCAAGAAAAATTGAAAAAGTAGATTCTGTGATACATCTTGAAATTGAAAGAAAAAGTGATGGAAATAGTAATGTAGACATCAGAATACAGAAAGGAAGAAGAACGTTCTATGCATTGATGGGCGCGGGGCTACATGGATCTGGTGGGCTCTATCCTCAGGTTTCTGCTAGCATTTGGAAGGTATTTATTCTACCAAGAGTACTCTATGGAATTGATGCTGCTCCACCTTCGGCCTGTGACATTGCTCAACTAGAACTGTTCCAAAGAAAGATACTGAAGCAGTTACAGTCTCTACCGCCTCGAACATCCAACGCAGCAGCATGTGGTCTCCTAGGTCTACCACCAGTAGAAGCAAAAATTCACAAGAAAATATCACTTTTTGGAAACATTTGCAGGAAGGAAGGATCAGTGGAGAGGGACATTGCTCAGAGGCAACTAGCAATGAAAGATTTAAAATCTGGCAGTTGGTTCTCAGGTGTTCGGAAGATTCTGTCAAAATACAGTCTCCCATCAGCTTTTGACATTCTGAAGTCTCCACCACAAAAGGCAAGATGGAAAAAAATGGTCGATCATCACATCAATGAATTTTGGGAGTCAGAGATAAGAAAAGAAATTTCCAGCAAGTCTACTCTAAAATTTATCAACCCAATGGCTGTCACAATTGGCCAGCCACACCATGTATGGTCTACATTAAGGAATAACTGCTAAGACATAAGGAGAGCTGCATTGAAAGTGAAGCTGCTAGCAGGTGTGTACACACTCCAGGTCAACAGAGCAGCATTTTACAATGAGAGCCCAACATGCAAATTATGTAACAATGAAGAAGACAACATTCAGCACTTCCTCACAGCCTGTGACTTTCCAGAAATCAAAAGAACTAGAGAAACAGCCATGGAGAACTTGAGAAGCATTCTACCTGTGTCTTCCTTCACTCCAATTACTAACAATCCTACCTTTCTAACTCAGCTCATACTGGACTGTTCCTTTGACTCTGTCTCAGTGTTTCTTGATCTGAACTATTCTGTGCTAGAGAATATAGAGCAGTGGAGCAGAAGATACATCATGGACCTTCATCACAACAAAGATCATTGGCATTGATGGGGGATCACAGCAGAAAGAGTTCCTTATCTTAATTGAATCTTTCTAACATTAATTTCACTTGTTTCATTTTATGTACAGAATCAATGTAAATTTCAAATTCAACTACTCCTAAAGGAGGTGCAGCGAAAAATTAACGCTGGGAATTCATAAAAAAGAAGAAGAAGAAGAAGTTGTGTTGTTGACAATTTCGAAGGCGGGTTTGGAAGAAATTTGGACATTTGACTATTCTTACAAATAAAAATATATCACTGTAATCAGGCATTTACATGTGCGGAGAATTTGTTTTCGTTTATGGTTGTTGGTTTTAGCTAAATAAATTAAATATTCGCTCAGTGTAGCGTTGGAGTTGATCTTATCACCTAATTTCGAACCACGCTGCCAGGGTTCAAGAAACTAATGTCGATGCACGTTTCTACCCATTTCTCCGACAAACCAAGCGATACGAGTATTCCCACTACCAAAATTGCCTTATTCAATGCGTTTTTGTTACTTTTTTATTAAATTGTAAACAACTGGTTTGCGGACGATAAGTTGATAATGATTAAACCCACTTCTGTGCTGTCACAACTCGACATTGTATCGGTGATCCTATCGGCATTTTTTATTTTATTTTTTTTTATTTTTTTAAGCCAGATCAGAATGTGTAAGTAAATTAAGGTTGTGGAAAAGCCAAATTACCGAGCTGTTAATAGCATATAATTAGAAAGGACAAAAAGATATGATTAAACTTGTACCTAAGCAATCTACGCAATATGGGCTATTACAGTTTACATTAGCATCATACGATCTTAATTTTTTTATCAACTCCTTTCTAAATGTGCCTCTAAGTGGGATATTGCGCTGTCTTTCATCCAGTCATCCAGCCAAAGGTCTAGTTGAATGTAAATTACGCATGGCGTTTACTGAGAATTCCCACAAACCTGAATATAATAGATCTCAAGCCTTAAGTGCATGATCATAAGGAATTCACCACTGAAAAGCAATCAGCGTCGACACTCGACAGTGTCGTAATATAATAGATCTCAAGCCTTAAGTGCATGATGATAAGGAATTTGCCACAGAAAAGCAGTCGGTGTCAACAGTGTCATATACGACACTGTCGACGCCGATTGCTTTTCTAGGGCGAACTGTGTGGGTTTTTTTTTTCAAAAAATATATTTATCTGTTGCATTGTTTGATTCGAAGGTGTACTAAGCTATGCTATACTGCAAGCATCAGGAAACATGGCCAAACTATATCTTGCCGAAACACTGCAAAACTTTCAAACACCGCATAATTTTGGCGCAATTTTTTTATTTGGGCACAACATTCACCATCGTTAGTTGGGAAGAATTTAAAGGCCTGCGTTTGAGATTCATGTCTGTAATCATTTGTATTCTAACAGTTCTAACCATGACAAATAATTGTTGATGTTAGGGGTCTTCAGTGTTTACATAGCACCAATTTCACATTACCAGGCTTAAGCGATGTGATCTGTGTAGATCAAATTGACACTAAATGTAATTGCATGGCAAAGAAAGTTAACATTGCCATGTTCCCAAATTTAACTGAAGAACAGCTAAGTGTTGTTCTCTTTTTTTTTAGCTCACCTGACTGAAAGAGCCTCGTACTGGAAGGGATTGGGTGGGGGAAAATCCACCACAATTCTTAAAAAATCGTGTCATGAACCAGTGGGTACAATGATTTGAAATTTGGTATGGAGCTTCCTTTTGAGGTGTAGAATCAAGTTTCTTCAAACTAACTTTGTGGAACAATATTTGCCTTTGTAATGAGAGGGGCAAAATGTTTGTCCTCGCTCAAATTTTTTGTTTTCTGAACCAATGTTCCGATTTGAACCAAATTTGATATATGGTAGTAATTATTGAGTCATAAGTACTTGATTCGTGCAAAAAACACATTTTCCTGTGTCCCTCAGGAGCTAAAAATAGAAATATTTACAAATGCCCATATTCCCCAAACCACACAAAACAGAGAACTGTCATTTTTGGATGGTGAAGAAAATTGCCATTGGTTGTGTCAGGGCATTGTATAAAAGGCCTCCCAAAATGCTGAGTCAGCATATTTGTAAAAATTAAAAAAGATTTTTTCTCTACATCCACTGATCAGAATCATTATACAAACAAAGTTTGGGGGGGGGGGGGGTATATAGGAATCACCCTGTCCGTCCGTCTGTCTTTTCCGTCCGTCTGTCCAGCCTTGTAAGCGCAACTCCGCCTAAACCGTTTGAAGAATTTTCATGAAACTTTACACAATGGAAGAACTCCATATGCAGATCTGCATGAAGCAATATAATTCCGTTCTGACATTTCCAAGGGGAGATAATCTAACTTAAACATTTCAGGCGTGGGGGGTATCACTTTGTGAGCCTGCTCACAGTACCTCTAGTTTTATATTTGGTATACGACATCCATAGGGGTTGTGGGGGGGGGGGTGAGGCTCAGAAACAAGTGGGTTAAAATGCCCCCTCCCCCCCCCCCCAGTTTATATTTTCGATCAATACAGGAGCCCAAATTATCAACTTAGGGCATTAATAGTGTGGTATACACATCTATAGGGAGATGAGATTTAAGTTTGTTCAAATCCATTGCCTGGGTTAATATTTGGGCTCCCTATGATAGCCCAAATTTTAACTTTTTTAATGCAAGATGAGGAAATTTCTTCAAAGATTTTTTTCTTCAAATCCACTAGTCAGAATACTTTTGTATTTGATATAAAACATTTCGGAGGTGTGGGGGGGGGGAGGGTTGTCACATTCTAATTTGTTAGATTTAGGCTTCCTATGTGAACCCAAATTTTAACTTAGTGCAAAATGAGGGAATTTCTTCAAAAGTCTTTTTCTCTAGAACCATTTCATAAAATGTTTTGGTATTTGGTATATAGCATCTTTGGGGAGGGGGGGAGGCACATTCAGGTTTGTTCAAATAGAGTCCCTGAGTTAATATTTGGGCTTTTTTATGGGAGCCTGAATTGTAACCTAATGCATTATGAGGAAGTTTCTTTAAAAATCATCTCCAAATCCACCAGTCGGAATGCTTTTGTATTTGGTATACAACATCTCCAGAAGAGTGAGATTCAGATTCAAGTTTGTTTAAATTGGGTCTCTGGGTTAATATTTGGACCCCCTTATGGTAGACCAAATTTCAACTTGGTGCAGAATGAGGAAATTTATTAAAAATCTTCAGGTCTCCCCAGTCAGAATGCTTTCACAAACAGCATCCTTGTGGTGGAAGAGAAGAGCTCTGACTCAAGTTTGTTCAAGTTAAGTTCCAAGGTTGATATTTGGACTCCCAAGTTTTGCATTACTGGAAATCGGGGCATTATGTTGGTGGTACCACCCCAGTACTAGAAACAAAATCATCTGGTATGGACAGTAGAGTTATAAAGGATTAAACAACTCCATTTCCCTGTAGTGTTAACTAACTATAGATGCTAATTAAATCCTTCTTTAAACAACTATTGTCTGGTGAATGAATGCCTCAGGCTCCATCGGGCATCTTTTAATTCATTTGGATAGCAGACAAACATGGAATGGAAACAGAAAGTTGTGCTAAATATAGTTTGGCATTCAATCAAGTGATATTTTTGTGTAAACACAAGTTTGACAAATAATATTAAATGTTTGTGTGGATATATTTTTTGTTTTGAAACCTATTTATCCAGTTAAATATTTTATGTATGGATAACAACAAAATTAAGATGTTACCGAACACTGGCTTAGGTATCCATTTCTAAAAATGGCACCCCTGGATAAGGAAATTGAAAAATTGTCCTGCATTTTCGACTTTATCTACATGTACCAATATTGAATGAGAAGATTGTCAGTATTAGATTTCCCTGTACAGTAAATGTATTGAGCGTTTTCAATTCCATCGCCTTGCTGGATTGAAAAGAATGTAGCCATTTCTGCAATTCCTAGATCCACGAAAACAATATTTTGCCCAAGTTCATAATTTGCCTTTTACAGTTACAAAATGTTATATTGCTGATTTTTAGCTCTACTTGGGCAAAGCAAAATTTGAGCTTTCGCCATGGCCAGTCGTCCGTCTGTCCATCAACAATTCAATACTACTCGGGCTAGAGGCCGTATTTATGAACCGATATTTACGAAACTTCTTGGGTACCTTTGTTATGACTGTGGGACGAGAACAAGTGTTTTTGGGTCCGATCCGAAATTCAAGTTGGCCGCTGGCAGCCATTTTGTACAGACTTAGGTGAAATCAGGTTTTTGCGCAGAACTTCCATATGAAAGCGCTGATTTGAATAATTTTTAGCTCACCTGACTTTCAGTCAGGAGAGCTATAGTCATCACTCACCGTCCGTCGTCCGTGAACATGGTGTTTGCGTCTTCTCCTCCCAAACCGCTGAACCAATTTAATTGATATTTGAGATAATAGTTTGTTATGACATCGCAATTTGATTTTGTTCAAATCAAGTTGCCTCGCCCGTGGGTAGGGCCACACCCAAAAAGTGTGCTGAAATCTTAAAAAAATTTCTTCTCATGAACCAGCAGTAGCAGAGAATTGATATTTGGTGTGCAGCTTCCTTTTGAGGTGTAGACTCAGATTTGTTCAAGAGAAGTTTGTGGGGCTATACTTGGCGTCGTTATGGGAGGGGCAAAATTTTTTGCCCCGCCCAAAATTTCTATTTTCCAAACCGAGAGGCTGATTTGAACCAAATTTTATGTGAGGGTTTATTGGGTCATAAGTACCTAATTTATGCTGATTTTTTTTCCCGTAGCCCCATGGGAACCGCAGGAGCTAAAAGTAGAAACAAATTAAAACGCCCATATCTCCATAACTGCACGGCACCGAAAATTTTTATTTGGTGTGAAGCTTCCTTAGAACCAACAGAAAGAATTGGTAAAAAAAAATGCCATCGGTTTTATCATAGGGTACAGTTTCGGGACTTTGAAAAAGTGCTGAGTCAGCACTTTTTAACACTGTAGGCAATGGGAAAAACATTAAAAAATCTTTTTCTCCAGATCCAGCAGGCAGAATCTTTTGATATTTGGTATGCAACATTGTAGGGAGGATCTCATTCCAGTTTGTTCAAATCGGCCCCCTGGGTTCATATTTGGGCTCAGTATAGGAGCCCGATTTCGAACTTAGTGCATTTCAGACAAATTTCTTAAAAAATCTTCTTCTCCAGATCCAGCAGGCAGAATCTTTTGATATTTGGCATGCGACATTGTGGGGTGGATCTGATTCAAGTTTGTTCAAATCGGCCCCCTGGGTTTATATTTGGGCTCAGTATAGGAGCCCAAATTTGAACTTACTGCATTTCAGGCAAATTTCTTTGAAAATCTTCTTCTCCGCATTCAGCAGGCAGAATCTTTTGATATTTGGTATGCAACATTGTGGGGTGGATCTGATTCAAGTTTGTTCAAATCGGCCCCTTGGGTTTATATTTGGGCTCAGTATAGGAGCCCAAATTTGAACTTAGTGCATTTCAGGCAAATTTCTTTGAAAATCTTCTTCTCGAGATCCAGCAGGCAGAATCTTTTGATATTGGGTATGCAACATTGTGAGGTGGATCTGATTCAAGTTTGTTCAAATCGGCTCCCTGGGTTTATATTTGGGCTCAGTATAGGAGCCCAAATTTGAACTTAGTGCTTTTCGGGCAAATTTCTTAAAAAATCTTCTTCTCCAGATCCAGCAGGCAGAATCTTTTGATATTTGGTATGCAACATTGTGGGGGTGGATCTGATTCTATTTTGTTCTAATCGGCTCTCTAGATTCATATTTGGGCTCACTATAGAAGCTCGAATTCGAACTTAGTGCATTTCAGGCAAATTTCTTCAAAAATCTTCTCCAGATCCTGCAGGCAGAATCTTTTGATATTTGGTATGCAACATTGTGGGGTGGATCTGATTCCACTTTGTTCAAATCGGCCACCTGGATTCATATTTGGGCTCACTATAGAAGCCCAAATTCAAACTTAGTGCATTTCAGGCAAATTTCTTCAAAAATCTTCTCCAGATCCAGCAGGAAGAATCTTGTGATATTTGGTATGCAACATTGTGGGGTGGATCTGATTCAAGTTTGTTCAAATCGGCCCCCTGGGTTTATATTTGGGCTCAGTATAGGAGCCCAAATTTGAACTTAGTGCATTTCAGGCAAATTTCTTTGAAAATCTTCTTCTCAAGATCCAGCAGGCAGAATCTTGTGATATTTGGTATGCAGCATCCTTAGGGGGGTGAGATGCAAGTTTGTTCAAGCCATGTCCCTAGGTCCATATTTGGGCTCACTGTGGGAGCTCGAATTGTAACTTTGTTCGAAATGAGGAATTTTCTTAAAAAATCTTCTTCTTCAGATCCAGCAGTCGGAATGGTTTGATATGTGGTGAGTAGCATCATTGGGGGGAGGGGGGATTCAAGTGTGTTAAAACCAAGTCCATGGGTCTATATTTGGGCTCCCTGTGGGAGCCCAAATTATAACGTAGTCAATATGAGGAATTTTTCTTTAAAAATCTTCTTCTTCAGATTCAGCAGTTGGAATGTTTTGATATTTGGCATGGAGCAACCTTAGGGGGCTAAAATTCAAGTTTGTTCAAGCCAAGTCCTTTGGTTCATATTTGGGCTCACTATGGGAGCCTGAATGACAACTTGGTTCAAAATGAGGAATTTTCTTTAAAAATCTTCAGATCCAGCAGATGAATGCTTTTGATATTTTTTATGCAGCATCCTTAGGGGGGTAAGATTCAAGTTTGTTCAAGCCATGTCCCTAGGTCCATATTTGGGCTGATTGTGGGAGCTCGAATTGTAACTTGGTTCAAAATGAGGAATTTTCTTTAAAAATCTTCTTCTTCAGATCCAGCAGTCGGAATGTTTTGATAATTGGTGTGCAGAATCCTTAGGGGTGTGAGTTTCAGGTTTGTTAAAGCCAAGTCCCTGGGTTCATATATGGGCTCCCTGTGGGAGCCCGAATTATGACTTAGTTCAATATGAGGAATATTCTTTAAAAATCTTTTTTTTAGATCCACTGGTCAGAATATTTTGATATTTGGTTTCAGCTTTTATTAGGAGGAGCAGATGCAACTTGTGGAAATCAATTCTCTGGGTTGATATTTAGGCTACCATGTCAGGTGATCGCCCTCAGGCCTCTTGTTTGTATGAATGTTTAGTACCATGGGATACATCACATATAATACAGGTTTTTTTTCTCGTACGTAAATTATGCAAATTAGACTAACTTTGATGTATTTAGTGTTACTTTCAGCACTGTAAGTGCAAATGCCAATACGGCTCGGGCTAGAGGCCGTATTTATAAACCGATCTTTACGAAACGTCTTGGGTACCTTTGGTATCACCGTGGAACGAGATCGAGTGTTTTTGGGTGCGGTCCCAAATTCAAGATGGCCGATGGCAGCCATTTTGTTCAAACTTAGGTGCAATCAGATTTTTGCACAGAACTTCCATATGAAAGCGCTGATTTGAAAAAAAAATTGTGTGTGAATGTTTAGTACCATGGGATACATCACATATAATACAGGTTTTTTTTCTCGTGCAGAAATTATGCAAATTAGATGAACTTTGATTTTTTCTGTGCTACTTACACGCAGTAAGTACACATGTCAATACGGCTCGGGCTAGAGGCTGTATTTATCAACCGATCTTCACGAAACTTCTTGGGTACCTTTGTTATCACCTTGGGACGAAAACGAGTGTTTCTGAGTGCGGTCCAAAATTCAAGATGGCTGCCAGTGGCCATTTTGTACCGAAATTAGGTCCAATCAGTTTTTTGTCACAACTTCTATGCAGCTCGTATTTATGAACTGATCTTCATGAAACTTTTTGGGTACCTTTGTTTTCACCTTGGGACCGAAATGAGTGTGTTTTGGGGTGCCTTTGTTATCACTGTGCTATGAGAACAAATATTTTGGGGTTCAGCCAGACCCACTCTGGGACTCAAAGATTTCTTTTCTAGTTTAGCATCTGACTGTCACCCACCTTTACAATAGTTTACTTATACATTTGTTACAGGCTACGGTCAGTATTTATGTACAGACCGTTACAATACTTTATATGTACCTTTGTTTTCAGGTCATTACCTAGATCTTTGTCATTGCTGTGTCACATACTATACATGTACATGTCTTGACAAGTTGAGCTACAGTGTCATTGACACTTTCATTCCACCTGGTTTGGAAATGAAAGCCTAATTTTTCCTGCATTTTTATTTGGGGTGTTTGTAACACATTGGGGATGAAATGGTAAAATATGCCTTCTCCGAGTCAGGTATTCGAAATCATTTATTTGAAACCCTGTCAATCGAATTACCACTCTACATGTATTTGTTATTTTTGGAATTCATTACTTTTGCCATTGGAAGCATGTCTGTTGTGAAAATCGCCCAAAAGGAAAAAACTAAATATATTCCATTTCCTTGCTCTCTAGTCATTAATTTGATATATAAATTAGTATAATATGACTAATGTTTAATTCTTTTATCAGTATTTTGGGCATAGTTGAAAATTTCAAAATAAAGTTTTGTTGGATGACCACTTAATAAATACCTACAATTACAAAAATCTCCAGAATGTATATTTTTAATTGTTCAATAATACCACAGGTCCACCCGCCTTTTTCAGCTGTTGACAGATTGATCCTTTCTTAGAATTTCTCTCCTTCCTCATTTTGCAGGTGGGAAATATTTCTGATAAAAAAAATTTCGTCAGGTATGTCACAGGTTGCTCTACCTCAATGCTCTCCCTTTCCCCTCTTCCATCTTACTCCAAGCATGAACATTCCATCAGTTGACAAACATTGGTTTTAGTGTTGAAAGGATTGGCTATTTTGGGAAGTCGACTGGTTGACAGGACTAATCGACAAAAGTTAACTAGTTGGACATTTCTTTTGGAACACTAGATTTTAGTGAGAATTTCTGATATGTGATTTTGACAATAATTTACATTCCTTCATGATGAACATGATTATTAATGATTATTAATAATGGTAGTCATGAAGGAATATAAAACTATAGACAAAATCAGGTATCACCAGACCTAATTTTCACTAAAATGTAGTCTCCCAATAGAAAACTTATGTTTAAAGATAAAAATATGGTATCTTACCTTTGCGCCAGTCTGCATATACATGTAGTATGAACCAGGGGCGGTGCTATTGAGGCGGGGGGGGGGGGGGTCTCAATATTCCAATATTTGTTAAAAGGTCAAGATAGTTGGAAGTTATTCTGACAGAAATTCCAGCAGTTGGAAATTTGAAGCATTATTGTATATGTAGCAGAGGCTTTTTCAGAATGCTATATTATATTTCCATGAAAATTCCAACTTCCGACACCCACAGAAGAACTCTTATCAAACAATGCAAGTTTTTAGCTTAACTTAACAAAGTCAAGATAAGCTAGTACCATCATGTATGCGGAAGTATGTCAGTCTGCCATTCTGGAAGTCTGTTCACATTTTCTTTAACACAGGCAATACCCAGTAGTAGTTCTTGGTCGATTGTCGCAAAATTTTATACACATGTATGCAGGTTCGAGATCATGTCTAGAAGAGAACGATCCCTTTTGGTTGCCATCGGTCAACCATGATGTTGGGGACCTGCAAATTGCCAATTGAATCAAATATCAAATTGCAATGTGAAAATGAATCACATTTCATCAAAAGATTTTTTTTTTCCAAAATAATAACCCCGATTATTAAAAGACACAGAGTTATGCAGAGTGCCTTTTTTACCTCATCACTTTCCACACTATAAATTTCTACACTTATAACTTACCAAGTTCACGTTTGTCAAGATGAGCTGCAGTGTCACCAACACTCATTTATTTTCTGGATGGGCATTTTGTTTGATGGATATTTTGTCCATGGGCATTTGTCGATGTGTATTTTGTCCATTGGCATTTTGTCTGCACATCCGTTTAAACTGTTTGGAAATATTCTCAGAATGCCCTAAAATCTACTGGTAAAATTTCTTGCTGCTGGGGAAAGGTGTGTGTGTGTGGGGGGGGGGGGGGGGGGGTAAGGGGGGGACTGTTGAGGGCTACCCCTTTAGGTATCCATCCAGTCTATTTACTATTTCGACATTAATTGGTTTCAGATGCAGCAAACATGAAAACAAGAGTATTCTTTCTCAATCATTCTGTGATGCTACATTTTGACCAAATTGACCAAATTAATGTGGTGTTTTGACTAAATTGATGTTTTGGCTAAATTGATGAGGCATTATCACCCAAAAATGTTTTATCTTTCGATCAGTAGAACCAAAAATTCTGTTCACATTTTCTTTAGCACAGGCTACACTGTGTAGTTCTTGTCCGACCATCACAAACTTTCATATGCAAGTTTGGCTGCAAGGGTCCAAAAACCTTTAGAACAGTCTACTGGTCATATTTATGAAGGGATTTCATTATATTTTGATAGAACGATTCTGTATAATGTCAATTTACAATGAAATCCCTTTATAAATAAACGCTGTGAACAGTGCTAAAGGAATCTATGTAACGTGCTCCTGCCACCGCCACTGTTGACTGAACCTGACCAAAATATGACACTTAGTATACATTGTAATGTCAAGATAAGAACATCCTGTTTTGGCCTTGATTGGTCAACTGTGACAGCCACACAGGCATATTTCCTAGATTTGTTTAACACAGTCTTCAGTTCATATTTATGAAATGATTTCACTGTAACTTGGAAAGATAACTTGGTATGATGTTTAGATGCGACTTTCCAATTTTGGCCACGATTGGTCAGCCATTACCATTGCTTGATCACATTACCTAGATTCCTTTAGCACCGCTACAGGTTGTTTTTATGAAGGGATTTCACCGTAACTTGGTAGGATAACTCTATCTAGATGAGACTGCCCTATTTTGATAATGATCGGTCAGCCATGACTCCAGACAGGCACATACCTAGATTGCTTTAGGAAAATCTTCAAGTCATATTTATGAAGGGATTTCATTGTAACTTGGTAGGATGACTTGTTTTGGAATGATTTCACTGTAACTTGATAACTTTGGTCGAAAAATGTCAGGGTTCGTTTTGGCTGGCTGCAGGGTCTGAGTATGGGACCCTTTCCCAATGGGAATTTGTCATTATTTTTCCCAATTCAAAGGAAATATTTCCCAATCTCGGTCCTCATTCAAATAAAAATTTAATTCTTTTTTTTAACTCTTCAAGGCCTTTTGTTAGCTCACCAGCTGAGCTAATCTAATGGCTCTCCGTCCGTCGTCTGTCAACACCATGTTTTGGGCTTCTCCTCCAAAACCACTGGACCAATTCAAGTGAAAGTTTGTGTTAGTGATGGTGCTGAGGGAGCATTTCATTTTTGTTCAACTCAATGTGCCCAGCCCCATGGGGAGGGGTTGGGGAAAATGCTCCAAAATTTTTTTAAATCTTTTTCTCATGAATCAGCAGGTACAATGACCTGATATTTGGTATGGAGCTTCCTTTTGAGATGAGAATTCAAGTATTTGTTTAAAAGGAAGTTCGTAGAGCAATATTTGCCTTTGTAATGGGAGGGGAAAGATTTTTGGCCCTGCCCAATATTTTTTTTTTTTTGAATCTGTGGTCCGATTTGGACCACATTTGGTTTGTGATATTATTGGGTCATAAGTGCTTGATTTATAAAAAAAAAGTTTCCTGTGTCCCCATGGGAACCCCAGGAGCTAAAAATGGAAATATTTCCAAACAGCAATATTTACCAAATACCACAGAACAGAGAACTGTTATTTGTTATGGAGCATCCTTAGGACCAAGAGAACTGAATGGTATGAAAATTGCCATCGGTTGTCACAGAATGTTCTGCAGAGGGTGCCAAAATGCTGAGTCAGCATATTTGCCAAAATGTAATGTTTCTTCAGAACCAGTGATCAGACAGAATCTTTTGACATTTTGGTTCACAGCATCTATAGGGGAGGTCAGATATAAGTTTGTTAAAATGAAACCCCCTCGGTACATATTTGGGCTCAATACAGGAACTCAAATTTTAATTTAGGGCAATATGGGGAATAATCTTTTAAAATCGTCTTCAGACCCAGCAGTCAGAATGCTTTGATATTTGGTATGTAACATCTCTGGAGGTGGGGTGGGGGTTGGGGGGGGGGATGGGGGGCAGATTCAAGTCTATTCAAATCGAGTCTCTTGAGTTCATATTTGGGCTCCCGATTGTAGCCCAAAAATTCAACTTGGTGCTGTATGATGAAATTTCTTTAAAAAATCTTTTTCTTCAGATCCACCAGTTCGAATCTTTTCATATGGAATATAAAATCTCTTGTGAGGTCAGATTTAGGTTTGTTCAAATCCCCCTCCCCCACCCCCCGTATCCCCTCCCCCACCCCCACCCCCGCCCCCAGAATTGTAATTTAGTGCAAGATGAGGAACTTTCTTTAAAAATCTTCTTTTTCAGATACTCCAGTCAGAATCCTTTCATATTTGGTATACAACATCTCTAATCCACAATTCAGAACTCCAGGTTGTATATCAAGGAGCTCCACTTTGTACATGTACATTATGATTAACTGAAGAGAAGGCTTGATGCTTGGACTATTTTAGTCACTACTGAGGGGCTCAAGGATTGACAATGGATCCTATGGTTCTGTTCAAGGTGAGCACTTCAGGCCCACGGAACCTCATTAGCTCGCCTGACTGAAAGTCCGGGTGAGCTATTGTGATCATTCACCATCCATCATCCGTCATCTGTGAACATGGTGTTTGCATCTTCTCCAAAACCGTTGAACCAATTTATGAAAAATTTGAGATGCTTGTTTATTATGACTTCGCATTTTGATTTTGTTGAAATCAAGTTGCCCTGCCCCTCGGTAAGGCCACACCCAAAAAGTGTGCCTAAATCTTAAAATATCTTCTTTCCATGAACCAGCAGTAGGAGATACTTGATATTTGGTGTGCGCTTCCTTTTGAGGTGTAGACTCAGATTTGTTCAAGAGAAGTTTGTGGGACTATATTTTGATGTTATGGGAGGGGAAAGAATTTTTACCCTGCCCAAAATTTCTATTTTCCAAACAGAGAGGCTGATTTGAACCAAATTTGAAATGAGGGCTTATTGGGTCATAAGTACTTAATTTATGCCCCCCCCCCCCCAATTTTCCCGTCAGCCAATGGGAATTGCAGGAGCTAAAAACTGAGAAAATTTAAAGCACCCATATCTCCAAAACTACATGCCATCTAGAATTCTTATTTGGTATGAAGCTTCCTTAGGACCAACAGAATGGAATGGTTGCAAGTATATGTTGATAACTGGAATCTCCCTTTCGATTTATTTCCAAATTAATGAACACAGTATGTTGTTGGTTATGGTTATTGTACAAGAATATAAAAAAAATCTGACAAGTACACATGTATACTCATATTGTGTGCTTCCCTCTTGTAATTAATAATGGGCGTATCATGTGCTCATGGCGCAGCTGTTTATTATCCCCGCATTTTCAAAAATGCGGGGATATTGTCGTGATCTCCGTCCGTCCGTCCGTACGTCACACCCTGAAAGGCTCCTAGGGTATTCAATTTGAAATGTTTAAACTATGCCAATGTGTTCAGGTAACATCTCTAGATGTGCATGAAGGTTTCGGAATTTTGATTTTGCCCCCGGTGGTTCCAGTGGAACCACTTTTATTGTTAGAAAATCAGTTTTCATCGAAAGGCTCCTGGGGTATTTAATTCGAAATGCTTAAACTATGCTAATGTGTTCAGGTAACATCTCTAGATGTGCATGAAGGTTTCGAAATTTTGATTTTGCCCCCTGTGGTTCCAGTGGAACCAGTTTTATCGTTAGAAAATCAGTTTTCATCGAAAGGCTCCTAGAATATTTAATTCGAAAGGCTTAAACTATGCTAATGTGTTCAGGTAGCAACTCTAGATGTGCATGAAGGTTTCGGAATTTTGCTTTTGCCCCTGGTGGTTCCAGTGGAACCACTTTTATTGTTAGGAAATCAGTTTTCAACGAAAGGCTCCTAGGATATTCAATTCAAAACGTTTAAACTATGCTAATGTGTTCAGGTAACATCTCTAGATGTGCATGAAGGTTTCGGAATTTTGATTTTGCCCCCTGTGGTTTCAGTGGAACCACTTCTGTCGTTAGAAAATCAGTTTTCATCGAAAGGCTCCTAGGGTATTTAATTCGAAACATTCAAACTATGCTAATGTGTTCAGGTATCATCTCTAGATGTGCATGAAGGTTTCGGTATTTTGATTTTGCCCCCAGTGGTTCCAGTGGAACCACTTTTATCATTAGAAAATCAGTTTTCTTCGAAAGGCTCCTAGAGTATTCAATTCGAAATGTTAAAACTAAGCTAATGTGTTCAGGTAACATCTCTAGATGTGCATGAAGTTTTCGGAATTTTGATTTTGCCCCCGGTGGTTCCAGTAGAACCACTTTTATCGTTAGAGAATCAGTTTTCATCGAAAGGCTCCTAGGGTATTTAATTTGAAACGCTTAAACTATGCTAATGTGTTCAGGTAACATCTCTAGATGTGCATGAAGGTTTCGGAATTTTGATTTTGCCCCCGGTGGTTCCAGTGGAACCACTTTTATCGTTAGAAAATGAGTTTTCGTCGAAAGGCTCTTAGGATATTTAATTTGAATCATATAAACTATGCTAATGTGTTCATGTAGCATCACTAGATGTGTGTGAAGGTTTCGGAATTATGATTTTGCCCCAGGTGGTTCCAGTGGAACCACTTTTATCGTTAGAAAATGAGTTTTCGTCGAAAGGCTCCTAGGGTATTTAATTTGAACCATATAAACTATGCTAATGTGTTCATGTAGCATCACTAGATGTGTATGCAGGTTTCGGAATTATGATTTGGCCCCAGGTGGTTCCAGTGGAACCACTTTTATCGTTAGAAAATCAGTTTTCATCGAAAGGCTCCTAGAGTATTCAATTCGAAACGTTAAAACTAAGCTAATGTGTTCAGGTAACATCTCTAGATGTGCATGAAGGTTTCGGAATTTTGATTTTGCCCCCGGTGGTTCCAGTGAAACCACTTTTATCATTAGAAAATCAGTTTTCATCGACAGGCTCCTATGGTATTTAATTCGAAACGTTTAAACTATGCTAATGTGTTCAGGTAACATCTCTAGATGTGTATGAAGGTTTCGGAATTTTGATTTTGCCCCCGGTGGTACCAGTGGGACCACTTTTATCATTGGAAAATCAGTTTTCATCAAAAGTCTTCTAGGATACATGTATTTAATTTGAATCGTATAAACTATGCTAATGTGTTCATGTAGCATCACCAGATGTGTATGAAGGTTTCGGAATTTGATTTTGCTTAGAAATCAGTTTTCATCAAAAGGCTCTTAGGGTATTTAATTCCAAACGTTTAAACTATGTTAATGTGTTCAGGTAACATTTCTAGATTAGCATGAAGGTTTTGGAATTTTGATTTTGCCCCAGGTGGTTCCAGTGGAACCACTTTTATCGTTAGAAAATCAGTTTTCATCGAAAGGCTTCTTGGGTATTAATTCGAAACGTTACGACTATGCTAAGGTGTTGCTGAGGAAATGCGGGGATACACCATTGTGTGCTTTGCACACAAATAACTCGATCTAGTTATCATTGTTGGCTTCGCTCTGTAATTAAATTTCCGCTTGGCCAACTGGAACCCAGCTTGGCATGTGGGTTAGTCATGATGAGAGGAAGGACTTATTGATTTTGAGGTCATTGTGCCAAAGGTCAAGGCCACAGGGACCTGGAACTTAAACATTTACCTTAGTTGGCTTTTCAAATTGAAAGTTTGCTTGCACGATTGATACTTAACTTGGCTTATGGATTGAGCATGATGAAAGGAAGAAACCTATTTATTTTGGGGTTATTGTGTGAAAGGAAAAGGTCACAGTGACCTTGAATTTCATGTTTTCTCAGCCAGAGTTGGTTTAATCTCCAAAATTAAAATGTTGTTTGCCTAATTGAAACCAAACTTGGGTTGTGGATCGGGCATAATGTGAGTAAGAACCTATGTATTGTTCAGGTCATTATGCCAAATACCAAGATTATAGATACCTTGAAATTGAAATTTTTATCATTCGGAGCAGGTTTCGGCTCTGTTTATTATTGAAAAATATGCATTTGCTGTCAAAACCCAACTTGGGGCGATATGGGGAATAATCTTCAAAAACCTTCTTCAGAACCATCAGTCAGAATCTTCTGATGCATGGCATACAATTACATCATTGTTATGAGGGTTATGTTCAAAATTGCTTTTTTCGTGTACCCCGTGGGAAACCCAGGAGCTAAAAATAGAAATATTAAGCACCAGTATTTCCCAAACCAAAACGGAACAGAGAACTTTTATTTGGTATGAAGCCTTCTTCCGACCAGTAGAATTGAATGGTCAAAAAAATGCCATCAGTTTTATCAGGGTCTTCTGTGGGTGTGGGGGAGGCATAAAAAAATGACGAGTCAGCATATTTGCAAAACTAAATTATTTTTTTTCTCCAAAATGAGAAGTTAGACTCTTTTGACATTTGGTGTACAACATCCATAATGTGGGGGCAGGGGGGTGGGGGTGGGGGCATATACAAGTTCATTAAAGTGAACCTCTTCATATTTGGGCTCAATACAGGATCTCAAACTTTTAACATGGGGCAATATGGGGAATAATCTTCAAAAACCTTCCAAACCATCAGTCAAAATCTTCAAATGTGTGGCATACATCTTTCTTATGAGGGTTATAATTCAAGATTGTTCAAACCAAGTCCCTAGGTTAATATTTCGGCTTCCTGTTTATATTCAAGATTGTTCAAAGCAAGTCCCTAGGTTAATATTTCGGCTTCCTATTTAAGATTGTTCAAACTGAGTCCCTAGGTTAATATTTGGGCTTCCTATGAAAGCTCAAATTTTAACTTAATGTAATATGGGGGGATAATTATAAAATCATCACCTTCAGATCAGCCAGTCAGAATGCTTTCATATTTAGTGTACAACATCTGTAAGGTGGTGGTGGTGGTGGTGGGGGGGGGAGGATCAAGTTTGAGCTCCCCTATAACAGCTGGAATTGGCCTTGTAGCTGAAGAATCAGAAATTTAAGTACCCTTTATAAATGTGTAACAAAGATTGCTCCTCCAAGACTGTATCAAGTGGCACCACTTTTAGCTTAAATTAACAAAGTCAAGATAAGCTATTGCCATCACGCGTGCGGAAGTCTGTTAGTCTGTGAACCTGTGAGTCTCTTCACATTTTTTAGCATGGGCTACACCCCGCAGTTCTTGTCTGATCGTCGCGAAATTTCACATGCAGGGTTGGGGTCATGTCTAGATGAGAACGTCCCCTTTTGGTTGCGATCGGTCAACCAGTATGGCTGCCCAAAACCCGAAAACCATTAGCACAGTCTACAGGTCATATTTATGAAGGGATTTCATTGTCACTTGGTAGTATGCCTCTGTATAGTGCCTAGATGAGAACGTCCCCTTTTGGGCATGATCTGTCAACCGTGATGGCTGCCCAAGCCCGAAACAAAAACTTTTAGCACAGTCTGCAGGTCACGTTTAATATGGAGGGATTTCATTGTAACTTGGTAGGATGACTCCTTATGATGTCTAGATGAGAATGTCCCCATTTGGGCGTGATCTGTCAACCGTGACGACTGCCCGAGCCCAAAACCTTAAAACCTTTAGCACAGTCTACAGGTCATATTTATTGAGGAATTTCATTGTAACTTGGTGGGTTGACTTCATATAATGTCTAGATGAGAAAGTTCCCTTTTGGACGTGATTGGGCAACTGTGACGGCTACAGGGGCCCAAAGCCCAAAAACCGTTAGCACAATGTACAGGTCATATTTGTGAAGGGCTTTCATTGTAACTTGGTAGGATGACTCCAAATAATGTCTAGATGAGAACGTCCCATCCCATTTTGATCATGATCATTCAGCCTTGATGGGTGCCCGAGCCCAAAATCTTCAGCAAAGGCAAATGGTCATATTTATGGAAGGATTTCATTGAAACCTGTTAGGTTGACTCCATTAATGCCTAGATGATGACATCCCCTTTTGGTCGTGATTGGTCAACTGTGATGGCTACAGTGCCCGAAGCCCCGGAAAACCTTGAGCACAGTCTACAGGTCATATTTATGAAGGGATTTCATTGTAACTTCGTAGGATCCCTCCAGATGATGCCCAGATGAGAATGTCCCCTTTTGGCTGCGCTCATTCAACCATTATGGTTGCCAGAGCCTCAAGCCCGAATACCTTTAGCACAGTCTACAGGTCACATTTATGAAGGGATTTCATTTTAACTTGGTAGATTTGACTTCATATAATGTCCAGATGAGAAAGTGCCCTTTTGGACACGATTGGGCAACTGTGACAGCTACAGGGGCCCGAAGCCCGAAAAACTTGAGAACAGTTTACAGGTCATAATTATAAAGGGATTTCATTGTAGCTTGGTAGGATGACTCCAAATAATGTCTAGATGAGAACTTCCCCTTTTGGTCGCGATCATTCAGCCTTGAGGGCTGCCCGAGCCCCAAAACCTTTAGCATAGTCTATAGGTCATATTTATGGAAGGATTTCATTGTAACTTCTTAGGTTGACTCCATATAATGCCTAGATGATGACATACATTGTAACTTCTTAGGTTGACTCCATACAATGCCTAGATGATGACATCCTCTTTTGGTCGTGATTAGTCAGCCGCGATGGCTACAGGTGCCCGAAGCCCGAAAATGTTGAGCACAGTCAACAGGTCATATTTATGAAGGGATTTCATAGTAACTTCGTAGGATCACTCCAGATGATGCCCAGATAAGAATGTCCCCTTTTGGTTGCGATCATTCAACCATGACGGCTGCCCAAGCCCAAAGCCCGAAAGCCTTTAGCACAGTCTTCAGTTCATATTTATGAAGGGATTTCATTGTAACTTGGTAGGGTGACTTCATATAATGTCTGGATGAGAACGTCCCCTTTTGGTCGCGATCATTCAGCCTTGATGGCTGCCCGAGCCCAAAACCTTTAGCATAGTCTATAGGTCATATTTATGGAAGGATTTCATTGTCACCTGTTAGTTTGACTCCATATAATGCCTAGATGATGACATCCCCTTTTGGTCGTGATTGGTCTACTGTTACGGCTTCAGGGGCCCGAAGCCCGAAAACCTTCAGTACAGTCTACAGGTCATATTTTTGAAGGGATTTCATTGTAACTTCGTAGGATCACTCCAGATGATGCCCAGATGAGAATGTCCCCTTTGTGTTGCGATCATTCAACCATGATGGCTGCCCGAACCCAAAAACATTTAGCACAGTCTACAGGTCTATAGGTCTTAGTTATGAAGGGATTTCATTGTAACTTGGTAGGTTGACTTCATATAATGTCTAATGTCTAGATGAGAACGTCCCCTTTGGACGCAATTGGGAAACTGACTGCTACAGGGGCCCGAAGCCCGAAAACCTTTAGCACAGTCTACAGACCATATTTATGAAGGGATTTCAATGTAACTTGATAGGATGGCTCGTTTTGGAATAATTTCACTGTATTTATTTATTAATTGGTGTTTAAGGTCACATATTTCTGCACAATGGCTAACCATGACCATGACAGTTTTACGGGTGGAGGAAGCCGGAGTACCCGGAGAGAACCACCGAGCAACGGCGAGCAACTGTCAGCTCCCCAACATACCAACTCCACACAAGCAGGGTTAGCATTGGTTGAAGACAGGTGCACCATCGACGTGCAGTACGCCTTAGCACACAGCGTCACCGTGCCCCCACGTGGGTAATGGGGGTGAAGTGTCTTGCCCAAGGACACAACGCGGTTGCCGCAGGTGGGATTCGAACCGAGGACCTCTTGGCTTGCGGCCTGCACCTCTACCAACTGAGCCACCGCGCCCCCATTTCACTGTAACTTGGTAACTTTCGTTGATATACATTAACTGTGAGGGCCACATACATTAACTGTGAGGTCATATTAACCCAACCCTCAGCTCTTTAGTACAGTGTATACCTCATATTATTTTTATCAAAAACATAGCATACAGGGAACAGAAATGAACATATTCCCAATTATCACAATTCTTGTCTTATTTCATAATCCTTTCATAAACATTGAACATTATCCTTTTCATCAAACACAACACACATGTTAAGCTACAGTGTCACTGACGCTTTCATTTATATTGTGGTCAACTGAAGAAAAGGTATACATGAAATGCTTGGATTACATATGTTTTTTCATTACTTCTGGTGGGCTCTAGGATTGACAATGGATCATCCTATGGAGACTGATTGCTGAATATAGTTTCATTCTTGGACTCAATTTATATCAGTTACTGTTCAAGGTGAACGTTTCAGTCCATATGTGTCCTTGTTAAAATCTTCTCATGAACCAGTGGGTATAATGACTTGATATTTGGTGTGGAGTTTCCTTTTGAGGTATAGAATCAAATTTGTTCAAAGTTTGTAGGGCATTATTTGCCTTGGTAAGGGCAGGGGCAAGAATTTTGGCACCGCCCAAAATTTCTATTTTCCGAAATGATGGTCCAATTTTAACTAAATTTGGTATGTGATATTATTGGGTCATAAGTACTTCACTCGTTTAAAAAAAAATCACTTGTCCTCATGGGAACTCCAGGAACTAAAATAGAAATTTCAAACACCCATATTACCCTAACCACACAGATCGGAGAACTGTTATTTAGTATGAAGCATCCTTAGGACCAGTAGAATTGAATGATAAAATTGTCATTGGTAGTGTCAAGATGTTATGTAGGAATGGGATGTGTGTGTGTGGGTGGGGGGGTGGGGGTGGAGGGCGGAGGTTAGGAGGAGGGCATAAAAAAAAATGCTGAAACAGCATATTTGTAAACATTTTTAAAAATTCTTTCTCCAGAACCAGTGGGCAGAATATTTTTATATTTAGTATACATCCATATGGGAAACAGGGATTGGGGGGGGGGGGGGGGGGGGTATGAAGAGTTTTAAAAATCTTCTTTAGAATCTTTTAATGTTGCAATACATTATTGTTGTTTTGAAGGTCAGATTCAAGATTGTTCATACTAAGTCCCTCGGTTAATATTTGGGCTTCCCATGGAAGCCCAAATTTTAACTTAGTGCAATATGAGGGATAATTTTTTTAAATCATCTTCAGATCCACTAGTCCGAATCTTTTGATATTTGTTGTACAGCATCTCTAGGTGGGTCAGATTCAAGTTTAAGATCAGGTCCCTAGGTTAAGGCGAGCTCTACTTTTTACATTATGATTAACTGGAGAAATGGTATGATGTTTGGACTATTTTAGTCACTACTGAGGGGCTCAAGGATTGAAAATGGATCCTATGGAGATTTATTGCTTAATGAAGATTCATTCTTGGACTCTGTTTATATCGGGTTCTGTTGAAGGCAAGCACTTCGGGCCTCATGGGGTTTCTTGCTAGTTGAGGCATGGCAAAAGATATTGTTTCATCAGTTTGTTGTCAGAAACTGTTGGTCGAAATTGAACAAAATATATTTATGTTCCTTGTCAATTCATACAAATTAGTCGGAGGTGGTGGGTGGGGGGGGGGGGTCAGTGGGTACATGCGCAGGCTGTAAGCTGAGAGGTCCTCAGTTAGAATTCCACCTGCGGCAACCGCATTGTGTCCTTGGGCAAGACACTTCACCCCCATTGCCCACTTGGGGGCAAGGTGGCATTGTGGACTAAGGAACACTGCACGTTGTCCTTAATCAATGATAACCCTGACTGTTTGGAGTTAGTATGTTGGGAGTTGACAGTTGCTTGCCATTGCTAGGTGGTTCTCTCCTGGTACTCTGGCTTCCTCCACCCGTAACACTTTCGTGGTCATGATTAGCCCTTGTGCAGAGATATGTGTCCTTAAACACCAAGAAATAAATAAATACAAATTTGCCATGCCCGTGTTTGCTTTAAAAAAGTAGCAAAATTGTGTTAACACTTAGAGCTTTTTTTAAAACGTTAAAAAATCTAATTTTTGGAGATCCTCAATTAGAATCTTTTGATATTTGGTATACAGCATCCCTTAGGATGCTAGAAAGGAGTCTGTTCAAAAAGCAAATTAAGGGCTGTACCAAAATCAAATTATTTCAGTGGCCAGTGAACCAAAAAGATGACTTTCAACCTGAAAATACTATGAAGAAAAGTTCCAAGTGTGATCTTGTAACTATTTTTCCTGAAGGGAGAATGTCCCCAGAGTGTTGGAAAGACATTTTCATTTTCTGGACTGTTGTGTGTGCAGCCACAGAAGAAAAACGGGATTTCTGAGCAAGTATTTGGTAATGGAATATAAATTTTGTGGTAATATATTCTTCATATATAATGTGAGATTCCTGGTAGGAAAGGTACATGTTGTGCTTAAGATTTTGGCCCCAAAATATGAATTGATGTTATCTGATGTCCAGAGCACATTAGATGAAGCCTCACTATGTTATATTCCCCACCACATTTATTCGATTGGATTATTTCTAAGCTGAAATACAACACAGGTTTTTAGGCCACTTGTCAATTCCACATGCCACCGTCTCCAAATACTGAAGAACTTGTCAGACTATGTGTCGAAATGCAAGAAAACCTCTAAAATAGTTCACTCTTGCTTCTTTGTATTTCCAGGATAAGTAACCAACATTTACACCCATTGTCCTCCGTGGGAACATCGGGAAGTGAATCAGTGCTTGTTTACTGTGGTAAACAGACTGTTACACTGGTAAAATAGGACCCAGTCACTAATGTTTGGGCTGTGAGTCCTCTACAATAGACATGAGGTATAAACGATTGACCGACCTTGACTTTATCTCCATGTTGTGGTCATAATTAGCCATTGTGCAGAAGAATGTGACCTTAAAAACCAATAAATAAATACATAAATTACACCCAGTGTTGTATGCTTTTCCCGAGTCCATGATGGTGAACCTGGTAAGTGAAGCAGTACTTGCTTACTATGGTAAATAAGTTCGGTTTGACTTGTCAGTTACAACCTGGTAACCAATTCTTTCAGTAAAAGTCTGCAAAATGGGCATTCTGGGTATAAACAATTGGCAAAATTTCACGTTACATCTTTGTTGTTGTTGCAATCGGCCATATCTTCACCAAAGTGTCATAACTCCCCCCCGCCCCCCCCCCCCAAAAAAAAACAAAAAAAAACCCCAAAAAACAATATTTTCTAATCTGAACAACTGAGTTTAGCCTTACCACTGACGGAGTGAGTTCAGTAAACAGTTCCCCAAAAAGCAATCCAATACTGATCTTTTAATGAACATATAATGTGCACATTTTTGGCAATGACAGAAGAATGGTTAATCTTCCAAGCAAACCAGTGGGATAACGTGAGTTCTGGCATTATTGATTTGTTAGCTTACCTTGACAAAGTCAAGCTGAGCTAATCTTATTGCTCTCCATTCGCCGTGTGTCAACACCATGTTTTGGCCTTCTCCAAAACATCTGGGCCAATTCTAGCATTACATTTTGTTCGACTGAACATGCCCAGCCCCATGGGGGGCCGGGGGGGGGGTTGTAGAGGAAAATGCTCAAAAATATTTTTAAAATCATCTTCTTATGAACCAGTGGATGCAATGTGTTGATACAGTACCAACGGAAATAACTTGTACATTAAACGCCGTTATTCTTCGTTTGTAAACGCGTTCACAAATAGCATTTAAACGAAAAACGGGTTTATTTTCCGCTTACCAAACGTTTATAAACGATCCGTATTTCGATGATTTAAACGAAGGCTAAACGAAAGGTAAACGATTTTTCGTTTAGCTAAACGAAAGCTAAACGTTTTTTCGTTTAGCTGAACGGAAGACAAACGATAGTCCATTTATATGTACACGTACCGAACGACATATAAACGGTTTGCAAACAGACTGATCATTTCCGCAATATCGGAACAATTCATTTTATTGCGTTCACTTTTATCGAAGCACGGTTACAAATTAATGGGGAAGATTTTTAAAATGGTACGTTTTTGCTTTTAAGATAGGCGTATAACGGATGACTGGAATGGGACGTGAAATCTGGCGTTTTAATTCCATTTGTGAATTTTTAGGTTTCAATATCAATACCAAGTTAATTTTCAAACCGAAACTGAAAGTTGAAGGGCTTCTGAAAAGTGTTTTCTGGAAAAGTAATGGTGTTGCATTTTTGCAGAAAAAACATTGTTTTAAAAATTGTCTCGACTTTGTATTCATACATGTACATTGTATCATTTCCCTTTCTATTTGATTGTTGTCGACCCCAAGCGGCCAAGCCACATAAAAGCTGGCATCCCATATTTCTTCTAAGAATACCATTCAGATTTGTCATTTTAAGTTTGGTTGTTATTGTAATTAAAATTTACTGCGGTACGAACCTTTGATACCAAGCACTGAGAACCTTTTCTGTTTGTATCTAAAACAATGGGTCTAAAAACAGTTTTTTGTAAAAATAAAAATAACAAGATGTTGTTCTTAACATTAAAGGCACTAGGACACACCTACATTTGTACATGCAGTCATTGGTCAAGACAGTATAAACAGAACAAATTTCCCTTTTAAAAAGGTGATTACTTGACTTGAATTTATCACTCGACTTTTCTGAATCAAAATGAACCGACGGAAAATGTCTTCAACGCCGAGTCACCATTTGGTGAGGTATATTGAAGACAATGCAATACAAGTGAGAAGCTCGGTTTTTTTAAAGAACTGACAGACCCAATAAAGATAGGAGAATCTTACCTCATTCAGTGGAGAAGAGTGCACGAGGTTGCTGTTGGAAAGGTACGTGTTTTATTTTTAACCCTTTACTTACATGTATGCCCAAAACAAGGAACTGAAAAATATCCGACAGGGTCGGCGAGAGTTAATGTCGATCATGGTAGGCCTGGAAATAACTACTGAACCTCCGCTTAGGTCAGGCCCGAAGCCAGCAGTAAATAAAACTCCGACATGGAGAGTGTGGGGCGCCCCTCCCCTGCCACCTCACCCACCTCTGCATGTCGGATAGCATCCTGGTGCGAAGGCGAAGGCCATTTCCGAATTGCCTAGCCCCGACGGGGGTGGTGGTGTAGTGGGGTGCTGGGGGTTCTCCCCTTCCCGATTTGTTTTTACAATTCAAGGCTCTGAGCGCTCCCACCAGTATCGGCCCTGGTTTAGGTTATGTGGGGCTTGTCATTTGTAAAATATGTGAACAAGCTATTTGATTATACGACATGTCGTTTATCTTTTCACAGAATTATCGCCAAAAATAAATAGCAAAATTTAACGCGCGATCTCGCCAAAATGAGATTGCAGGTAAGTTTTTGCTCTTTATTATTGTGATAATTTTGTTGAAATGAAAGCAATTCCTACATGTAACTAATAATATACCCCCCCCCCTCCACCCGGACATACCTTTAACTATAAGTAGAAGGGGGCAACACAACCATTAAATTGGAATTGCCCTGAGACCCGGGACTATTGGCACTAAAAGGACAAAATGAGAAAAAAAGGTGAGGGCGGCCTGCAGCCATAGGGGGAATGAGCAAGAGCCCCCACCCAAAAATATCCCCCTCCCCACACCTCTAAAAAAATACAGACAACATTTTTTAATTTGTATCCATTTTTCATTCACCTGCGCATTAACACAAAGCAGTACATTCGTCCAGTGGGTTGTGTGCACAGGAATAATAATTATTATATTTCCCTGTACTGATAATACCAGCTTCTGGTATCAATCATTCGAAAGCTCGTTTCTTGTGTGTTCTCAATAAATGAGGTCGGGGTCAACTCGCCACTGGGTCAACTCGCCACCAGTACTTTTTCCGGGTCAAGTCGCCACATGTTAGCGGCGACTTGACCCACTTTTTGTGGCGAGTTGACTCACTTTTTGACTCAAGTTTTTTTCCAATATTTTTCTACTTATTTTTAACATCGTCAAAATATGATATTTCCCTACTGTATACAGTGTGTAGTGTCAAACCTGTCTTATATATATTTTTTTTCTGGTGGCGAGTTGACCCGTGGACAGTTGACCCGTGGCGACTTGACCCGGTGGTGAGTTGTCCCGGTGGCGAGTTGACCCATTCCCAATAAATGATACCATAAATTCATTTTACCAACATGAGAAAATGGAAGTCCTGCTGTTGTGACTTATCACACATTGAAATTCCACTGTTACGGCCACTCACCGAAGTTAATGTTCAAGAACTTAGTTTGTACATGCAGTCATTTTATTTTGTAGGTTTTGGATTCAGGAAATAGTTCCGAGATGAGCAAACGTTATAGCGAGGTCATAAAGGAAAATCCACAAGGAGTTGCGTCACCAGAGCCACCATCTTCGCCAAACCAGGCACCATCTGCATCAAGTACTCCATTAGATAAAACACCAACACCAGCAACAGAACAAAGACAAAGGCAAACTACCACAAAGACAAAAAACGTTAAAAAGGTAAAAAAAAATATGTTACTACATGTAGATTCCTTTACAAATTGAACGTGTGACAGTGACATAGCTATTCCACTGTCTGGTCACTAATCTTGTTGCAGCGACTGTCTGATCACCGGTTTTAATTACCCAACAATCAACTATAATTTATAATTTATTGCCACGATTTTAATAACCCAATAATCAACTATAATCACCTGTAGTCACAGAAGCCACACCAATAGACTTGCTGGGGTCACTTGCATATCCATTTTTATTGGGACGTTGTGTCAAAATGAAAAAAATTATATTATTTTTTGGGGTGTCATTTCATGTCGAAAATCGTTGCAAGCATTTTTTGTAATGATTAGGGATACAGTTTTCCACATTAAAATTGAAAATTAAGTAATTGCATCTTGTTCAACATAGCTCATTAAGCCCTGTTGAATAAGATGCAGTTTAGTTAAATTTTTGGCCCCGAATAGTGCCATTGAAGAAGATTAACATTATGGTACTACATGTATAGAGTTAAACGAATGGGTGAGTTTGTATGATCTCAAAGTGACCGAATATTCCCCCAGTGTGTGATTTTACGACATTTGAAATGTTAGCCCTTTACCCAACATAACAGTCCAAACCGACCAACACTAAATGTATTCACTAAATTCAAAGGGTTAAAGTTTAAAATTCCCTGTTAAATTTTGAACAAGAAATGTGAACTTTTATGTTTGAGGCGCGTTACTCCTAAATAAAGCTGATTAAATGTTATTTTTTTCTTTCATTTTCTTTCTTCCAAACCACATCTTATGACCCTACTTGGGGGTCATAAGATATGTTTTGGAAGAAAGAAAATGAAAAAATAAAATAAAAAGGCTTGACCATTTTTCGATATTTCGCTTTTAATAAGTTCCAAATTGTTATTTATTTTTTTTCCTTCCAAACCACATCTTATGACCCCACTTAGGGGGTCATAAGATATGTTTTGGTAGAAAAAAAAATAAAATATAAAGGCTTGACCATTTTTCGATATTTCGCTTTTAATAAGTTGCAAATTGTTATTTTTTTCTTCCAAACCCCATCTTATGACCTTACTTATGGGTCATAACATATGTTCTGGAAGAAAGAAAAATGAAAAAATAAAATAAAAAGGCTTGACCATTTTTCATTTTTTTTTTCCAAACCCCATCTTACGACCCTACTTAGGTATTTGTTTTTTCTTTTTTTCCCCAAAACATCTTATGACCCTACTTAGGGGTCATAAGATGTGTTTTGGAAAAAATAAAAAAAAAATAAAAAGCTTAACCATTTTTCGATATTTCGCTTTTAATAAGTTCCAAAGTGTTATTTATTTTTTTCATTTTTTTTTTCCAAACCCTATCTTATGACCCTACTTAGGGGTCATAAGATATGTTTTGGAAGAAAGAAAAATGAAAAAATAAAATAAAAAGTCTTGACCATTTTTCGATATTTCGCTTTTAATAAGTTCCAAAGTGTTAGTTGTTTTTTCTTTTTTTTTCCCCAAACATCTTATGACCATACTTAGGGGTCATAAGATGTGTTTTGGAAGAAAGAAAAATAAAATTTAAAGGCTTAACCATTTTTCGATATTTCGCTTTTAATAAGTTCCAAAGTGTTATTTATTTTTTTCTTTTTTTTTTCCAAACCCCATCTTATGACCCTACTTAGGGGTCATAAGATATGTTTTGGAAGAAAAAAAAATAAAAAAAAATATATAATATAAAGGCTTGACCATTTTTCGATATTTCGCTTTTAATAAGTTCCAAATTGTTATTTTTTTCTTCCAAACCACATCTTATGACCCTACTTAGGGGTCATAAGATATGTTTTGGAAGAATGAAAAATGAAAAAATAAAATAAAAAGGCTTGACCATTTTTCGATATTTCGCTTTTAATAAGTTCCAAAGTGTTATTTGTTTTTTTCTTTTTTTCCCCAAAACATCTTATGACCCTACTTAGGGGTCATAAGATGTGTTTTGGAAAAAATAAAAAAAATAATAAAAAGCTTAACCATTTTTCGATATTTCGCTTTTAATAAGCTCCAACGTGTTATTTATTTTTTCATTTTTTTTTCTTCCAAAACATATCTTATGACCCCTCCGTAGGGTCATCAGATGTGATTTGGATGAAAAATGAATAAAAGAAATAAATTGGGAACTTATTAGCAGCAAAGTATTGAAAAATGCTCGAGCATTTTTTTTCATTGTTTTCTCTTCCAAATCATATCTTATGACCCCCTCAGTAGGGTCATCAGATGTGATTTGGAAGAAAAAAATAAAAGAAATAATTAACACTTGGGAACTTCTTAAAATAAAAAAATCGACAAAATGATCGATCAGTTTTTTTTTTATATTTTTCTTCCAAAACATATATTATGACCCGTAAGAAGGGTCAAAAGATGTGTTTTTGAAAAAAAATATGAAAAACTAAATAAATTTGGGGAACTTATTAGAAGCAAAATATTGAAAAACACTCAAGCAATGTTTTCATTTTTTTTTTCTTCCAAAACGTATCTTATGACCCCTCAGTAGGGTCATCAGATGTGGTTTGGAAGAAAAAAAAGAAATAATCAGCACTTGGGAACTTCTTAAAAGCAAAATGTCGAAAAATGTTCGATCATTTTTTTTTTCAAAAACATATATTATGACCCCTGAGTAGGGTCATAAGATGTGTTTTGGAAAAAAATATGAAAAACTAAATAAATTTGGGGAACCTGTTAGCAACAAAATATTGAAAAATGCTCGAGCATTTTTTTCATTTTTTTTTCTTCCAAAACATATCTTATGACCTCACAGTAGGGTCATCAGATGTGGTTTGGAAGAAAAAAAAAGAAATAATTAACATTTGGGAACTTTTTAAAAGCAAAATATCGAAAAATGTTCGATCATTTTTTTTTTTTCATTTTTTTTCTTCCAAAACATATATTATGACCCCTAAAATATGAATGTTGATTTTTGTGTACGACGATTTTTTTCAGTTGTATGAGGTAAAGTGGTCAATGCCTTTTCACAGAATATTAGTCAATATTCTGACTGTTTTGGTAAATATGTATGTATATGTAACATTGCTTGCTTTTATAAATTGTGATTTCTCATTTTGCTTCAACTTTTTTCCATAACATTATCAAACCACTGTACTGTTATATTTTTAGAAATGTAAACAGTTTATTCTTGTTAAACAGAAATTTTCAGAGCTCTGTCAAACGATAATAAATTTGTTAAATTTTTAGTTATATTATGGGAAGAATTTTCTGCTTGAAATTTCATTACTTCTTCATCACTTTTGAGAATTAAATGTTAATGTACATGTACACGAGAATATTCAGTACTTTGTCGCCCCTCCACGCTCTTCAATGACACAAGGCATAACCTTGAATAAATGGTTGATGTAGTTATTGCAGTCATGTGGGGTTAACGCTGACCAGTAGTCTTTTATGCCCTGAATTAACTCTTCTTTCACTTTTGGCTTCACCGTTTTCCTCAGATAGTACTTCATGCCCGCCCAGATGTTCTCGATTGGATTCATATCTGGGGATTCTGGAGGTGATTTCCAATGATTAATGCCTTGAGCTGCCATAAATTCTAGGGTTGATTTACTAGTGTGCTTAGGGTCGTTGTCTTTGAACAGACGATGACCCTCAGATCCTTGAAAGTACATTTCAGCAGCCGGAATGAAATAATTCTGGAGAATTAATTGATAGAAATCACTATCCATGATGCCCGTGAAAATGGCTAATTTTGTGGCACCTTTTCGTGAAATGCCACCCCATACATGCACTGAATACGTATGTTTTGGTTTTGGGATGAAAGAAGCAGGTTCTCCTCTTTTTCTGTAACTCTTACTCAGACTGCTTTGCATCCTAACCGTACACTCATCCGTAAAAATAACATTGTCGAACTCTTCTTGTGTTTCAATGCACTTTTTGGCAAAGTCAAACCTTTTTTTCTTGTTCGCGTCCCTTACCATCTGACAGTACTTTGTGCCACTTCTGCACCAATTTAATTTCCTCCTGGCATCACACACAGTAGACGGAGCAATTTGTAACCCTAAGTCCATGTACATTTTAGAAAGTTCAACTGATGACGTTTCTGCGTTGTCTCTCATCGTTTTGTCAAGAAGGTTTAAATTGTCATCTGTTAAAAGTTTTGGCCTTCCACTCCTGGCCCTATCACTTATTGTCCCTGTGATTCTATAACTCCTGATCACCCTGCTGATGGTTCTGCGATCTATATTCATTCTCTCTTCTTCTTTTATGATTCTAACTATTTCAGCAAAGTTTGAGCCTCCTTCATTCAGACTGACAATCTTCTGGCGTATAATATACGGGACCCTAGTTCGTTTAATAGAATTCATTTTGCTAACTGGGTGTATTCAAGGTGAGTTGGGAGACTTGGTCATTATATCATTACGAGCAACCAATGATACAAAAAGAGAGGAATGTTTTCCTCGTAAAGGGCGTTTTCGAATCCTCGTAAAAGGCGTTTTCGAATATTGTAGGGCCAATGGTCAGCATTTATTTTTCTCCTTTGAAAACGGAAAAATAACACTACTAATAAAAAATAACCCCAATTACGCAAAATAAACACACTAATCATGAGAGCTACTAATAAAATAATTACCGACAGTAGCAAACAGAAGGGATCAAACAAACGAATTAAAACACGTGGTTAATTGACTTTACTTAATCCAATTACCAGAGGACCATGGCAAATCAGTGACTGGCCAAAGTTTTATTATGGAAAGGGAATATCGGTGTTTTAAGTTTTAAATTGTGTTTTGTCTTTTCATATTGGCTGAGTAAATAGCAACTGTAATATCTATCTTGACAATTAACAAATACAAACGTGATATCTATCGTTGATATTCAATGATTGGTAACCGACAAAATTCCTCTTTTTTATTATTTTAAACAACCAAGAAATAAAGTTCACGTTTATGTACATGTATATGTATCCTGGTAAAAAGAATCAAGCATAAAATAATTTTCCCCGACCCCATCTGTGGGAGGTGGCACCTCCGCGCCGACCAAGGCACTTGAAGCAGCATACAGGCCTTACAATCGAAAAGAGCAAAGTGACATAGACAGCTTTTCGGTGACCGGGGTTCACGCCAACATAGGCGTATGTTTCAGGGAGGCTTGAGGACTGCAGTTCCCCTCCAGTCGGGGCAAATACATTTTTTTCGGCCAGTTTTTATGATTGTTTCGGGCAAGTTTGACTGACCTACTCACTTGGGCAGTTTTATCTTCAATAAAGGATTATGTCCCATCAGTTCTAACTTGGATACAAAGTCTGTAATATAATGTTTTGGTGTAGTACGTCCCACAGGTCGTACCACACCAAAAAAGTATATTACGGACTTCAGGTCCATGTTCGTACATATACCTGTAATACCGTCTTATCAGATTGATATCGCATCTGAGGGTTGTAGACACGCCAGCGTAACAGTTTGTTCTAGCTAATTACAGACATAAACAGGCCGTTAGCTACAACTGTGGAAGGGGAACACCTCCTCCCACACCCAAACCCACCCAAGGACCACTTCACTCAATAATGCTCGCAGCATCACTTTTCGGAAAAATATTTGAGACCCCCCCCCCCCCCGAAAAGGTGTCCCGTACGCCTAAGCAAGCCCAAATTTTGCGACTCTGTTTGGTCGGAAATTTTGTGGTGTGCCCCCCCCCCCCCCACTCCCTCCAACTCACACACAAAACGCCCATATTTTTATGCTATTACACGTATAGGCATAAATTCGCCTAGAATGGTCCCAATAATTTTCCTACGGGACTGCACATTATCTTCCCAGTGTCTACGCCACTGACACCGAATGATCACACTGATTTGGTTGTGATATTGTCTGAACACGACTCAATTGATGCATGTGCTCGGGTATCATGAACGACGAGTTTCGCTTATGTAAACGAACTTAAACGAATAAAACGTTTACTTAAACGAAGGTAAACGAAACATATTCGTTTACAAACGCACTGAAAACGAAAAACGCCGTTATATTTCGTTTAGAAACGCAATGCCAAACGGAACCGTAAACGCCGTTATTTTGCGTTTACATGTACAAGTTATTTCCGTTGGTACTGTATTTGTTGTTTAGATTTCTTTTGACGTATAGAATCAAGTTTGTTCAAGCGTAGTTCGTGAAGCAGTATTTGACTTTGTAATGGGAGGGGTAAGATTTTTGCCCTGCCCAAAATTTCCTTTTTCTGAACTGATGGTCCGATTTGAACCAAATTTGGTATGTGGTATTATTGGGTCATAAGTACTTGGCTCATGCAAAGAAAAAAAAATCACATGTCCCCATGGAAACCCCTGAAGTTAAAAATAGAAATATTCACGGAACAGAGAACTGGTAGTGGAGTTGAAGCATCCATAGTGCTAGTAGAATTGAATGGTAAGAAAAAATTGACATGTTAAAGTGTTCTGTGGAGGGTATAAAAAAAATCCAGTCGTCATATTTGCAGAATTTAAAAAAAAAATCTTTTCTTCAGAACCAATGGTCAGAATCTTTTGATATTTGGTATACAGCATCCACAAGGGGTCAGATACAAGTTAGTTAAAATGAAACCCATTGGGTCTTATTTGGACTCAATACAGTAGCCTGAATTTTTAACTTTTTGCAATATGGGGAATATTCTTTAAAAATCTTGTTCACACAAGTTAGAATCTTTTAATGTTTGGTATACATCATTGTTATGAGGTTCAGTTTCAAGATTGTTCAAACCAAGTCCAAAGGTTAATATTTGCGCTTCCTATCAGAATTGGGTATACAACCACTCTGGGGTGGGGGTGGGGGGGTCTCTAGGTATATATTTGGGCACTCAGTGGTGGTACAAATTTCAACTTAGTGCAATATGAGGGACTTTCTTTAAAAATTTTCTTCTTCAGATTCATCAGTCAGAATGCTTTAATATTTTTGGTTTTCAACATCTCTGGGGAGGTCAGATTCAACTTTCTTCAAATCGGGTGCCTGGGTTATTATTTGGGCTCCCTGTGGGAGCCGGAATTGGACATGTAGCTATAGTATTTTTTTTTAATTCAGAACCACCTAGAGGTATGTGACTAAGATTAATCCACACAGGTTGTATCAAGGGGCTTCATAGGGGAACTCCACATTTTACGTTTTGATCAACCGATCAAAAGTCATGATGCTTGGACTATTTTTGTCATTCCTGACGGGATCCAGGATCGACAATGTATCCTATGGAGATGGATTGTTTAATGTGGATTAATTTTTGGACTCTATTTATATTGTGTTCTGTTCAAGGTGTGTGCTTCAGGCCCTGTGGGGCCTCTTGTTATCTTTCTTGACTCTCAATCTGGTGAACTATACATGTATTGATTACCGTTCGTCGTCTGTGAACATGGTGTTTGCGACTTCTCCAAAACCGCTGAACCGATTTACGAGAAATTTGAGATAATTGTTTGTTATAACATCACATTTTGATTTTGTTCAAATCAAGTTGCCCCATCCCTCGGTAGTGCCATGCCAAAAAAGTGTGCCTAAATCTCAAAAAATCTTTTTCTCATGAACCAGCAGTAGCAGAGACTTGAAATTTGGTGTGCAGCATCCTTTTGATGTGTAGACTCTAGAAAAGTTTGAGGGGCAATATTTGCCTTCATTATGGGAGGGACAAGAATTTTTGCCCCACCCAAAATTTCTGTTTTCCAAATCTAGAAGCTGATTTGAACCAAATTTGATATTAGGGTTTATTGGGTCATAAGTACTTAATTTATGCCCAAAAATATTTTCCTTCATGCCATGGGAACCTCAGGAACTAAAAATATAAAAATTTTAAAACACCTTTTTCTCCAAAACTACGCGACACTGAAAATTCTTATTTGGTGTGATGTTTCCCTAGACCAAGAGAATGGAATGGTCCAGAAAAATTGCTATCGGTTTTATCATAGGGTACTTTTTCGGGACTTAGCATTTTTTAACACTGTGCCAGTGTGGGTAATGGGAAAAACATTTAAGACTCTTCGTCTCCCAAACCCCTGCACCAAAAGCTTTCATATTTCACATATAACATCTTTGGAAGATTGTTTTGCATGTGTATTGAAATCATATCCCTGGGTCCATATTTGGGCACTCTATGGAAGCCCAAATGTTTAAATTAGTGCAGTATAAGGAATGTTCTTCAAAAATCTTCTTCAGATCCAGCAGTCAGAATGTTTTGATATTTGGTATGCAGTATCCTTAGGGGATGAGATTCAAGTGTGTTCAAACCTAGTCCCTGGGTTCTTATTTGGGCTCCCTGTCAGTGTGGGAATCCGAATTATAACTTAGTTCAAATTGAGGAATTTTCTTTAAAAATCTTCTTCACATCCACCATCATAATCTTTTGATATTTGGTATACAGTATCCTTATGCAGGTGAGATATAAATTTGTTAAAGCCAAGTCTCAGAGTTAATATTTGGGCTGTGGGAGCCCAACTTATAACTTAGTTCAATATGAGGAATATTCTTCAAAAATCTTCTTCACATGCACCAATGTGAATCTTTTGATATTCGGTATACTGTGTCCTTTAGGAGGAGAGATATAAGTTTGTGAAAGTCAAGTCTCTAGGTTCATATTTGGGCTTCCCGTGGGAGCCCAAATTGTGCCAAAATTTCTATTTTCTGAAATTAGTGGCCAAATTGAACCAAATTTGATATGAGGGTTTATTGGGTCATAAATACCTAATTTATACCCCACAAAATTTCCCCCTCGCCCCATGGGAACCACACAACATAAAAGTAGAAAAAATGCCCATATCTCCAAAACCACATGGCACTGAGAATTTTTATTTTATTTGAAGCTTCCTTAGGAACAGCAGAAGGGGATGGTCAAAAAAAAAATTGCCATCGGTTTTATCATAGGGTACTTTTCCAGGACTTTGAAAAAATGCCTAGTCATCATTTTTTAACACAGCAAGTAATGGGAAAAACATTAAAGAATCTTCTTTCCCCATACCACTGCTCCGAAATCTTTCATATTTCACATACAACATCTTTGGAAGATTCATTCACATGTTTGTTGAAATCAAATCCCAGTGTCCATATTTGGGCTCTCTATGGGAGCTCAAATGTTCAGATTATTGCAATATGAGGAGTATTCTTAAAAACTCTTCTTCCGATCCACCCATCAAAATATTTTGATATTTAGTATACAGCATCCTGGGGGGGGGGGGGGGGGGGGGGGGTCAAGTTTATTCAAGCCAAGTCCCTGGGTTCCAATCTGTGCTACCTTTGGATCCAGATTTATAACTTAAATCACAATGAGGAATATTCTTTAAAAACATTTTCTTCAGCTCCAGTAGTCAGAATCTTGATATTTGGTATACAGCAGCCTTTCGGAGGTGAGATTCAAGTTTGTCCAAGCCAAGTCCCCGGGTAGATATTTGGGCTCCCTGTGGGAGCCCGAATAATAACTTAGTTCAATATGAGGAATATTCTTTAAAAAATCCACCAGTCAGAATCTTTGGATATTTGGTACAAGCTTTTCTTAGGAGGGGCATATGCAACTTGTTCAAATCAATTCCCTGGGTTCATATTTAGGCTGGCATATCACGTGAGCGCCCTCAGGTCCCATGTGGCCTCTGTTATATGATATTATGTTCGCAGATCAGTAGTATAGCATGTATGAATCATCCCCCATAACCCAGACAACAATAGTGTTGAATTTCCATAGGAATCGGAGCTTTGCCGGTGCAAAATTTCAGTTCCATCCAGCTGGACTCGGTAAGTGGTGTACGTACTGCATATAATATTGTATGCTATAGTGATATGTTTATTACACACAGGGCAATGGGTGTATAATTATTATGGGTATGTAATGAAAAATTAATGGAGAAGTAGGGTTTTCTTGAATTGTTTTCCCCGGAAACGGTTGACGTCCGTATTGACATCAAAATACGTGCGCGACTTTTTCCTCTATTGTTGTCCGTTGTCAGGGGTGGCCATCTTCTCGAGGGGGGGGGGGGGGGGTGATAGTACAGTGTATGTGGTATATATCCATGTAGGTATACTATTAGCCCTTGTTACTACGAAACGGTCTTCATATTATCCTATGTGTGGTATACATGTAGGTATAAAGTAATCCTATTCCAAGAGGTATTGTTGGGTCGTGGGAGTAGTGCCTGTCCATCTAGTGGGGTATTGTAAGATAGTCCTTGTTTAAAACGGTAGCATAGTACGAGCGCTGTATACCCATGCAGGTCCCATCATAATCCTTGTTAACCTACCGATTGCTTTGTCCTATTTTGTGACTTGTACAGGTAGGGTGTACTGCTTGACCAGGCGGTATTGCGGGGTGGAGGTAATGCATGGTCGTCTAGTGTGGTAGTACTGGATGTACACTGTGTACCCATTTAGCCCTTAGAACGATCAATCCACCAAATGTCACATCTTATCCTATGGCTGGTATAGGTAGTTCGAAACGCTAGGTCAAGTTTTGACTGTAGGGTCCATCTTAACCCCGGGTACTATCAACCAACCGATTGTTTTGTTTTATTATATGATTGGCATAGGCAGAACGTTATAGTGTTTCTGTTATTATTGTTGTCATTATTATTATTATTATTATTATTATTATTATTATTATTATTATTATTATTATTATTATTATTATTATTATTATTATTATTATTGCTTCTTCTACTACTACCGCTAGTGTTAAATGACCTGCCTCACGTAACATAAGTTCAAAAATCCCCAGTTTTTACGAAATCCACAAATTTTCCAAATGAGTATAACTTTGGCTTGAGATGCCAATAAACTCAAGTTTTTCCCTTGTGTTTAGCTCTTTTTATTTTCTATCGTTAATCCATTTTACCTTCTTTTCAAATCGGCGAATCCTGCTTCTAGACTTCATCATGTTGACAGGGAAAATTGGCTGTCGTGGGGTGGAAGGTGTGTGTGGATGGTGGTTGTTTCCGGATGTATTCATTGTGAAAATCAATGGCGATTGATATTGATCACTACCGCCAGTCCATAGGCACCTTTCACAACAAGATGGCCTTGCAGATTGGACATCGCCCTCGTTGCAAATTAAAACTAAACCTCTATAAATATGTGTCTACTGCTTCAGAATTCAGGCTTATGGTAATACTGGGTTTAGTCATTTTGCTTGCAAAATGTGGAGATGTTGAAATGAATCCTGGGCCAATGAGTGAATCCAACAACGTGGGTGACATTTCACTAATTAATTATAATATCCGCAGCATACGTAACAAGCTCTCAGATCTTCAGGATAATATAGACGACTTCGATATTATTTGTTTTACCGAAACGCATCTTGAGGAAAATTTCGATAGTAGCAATATACTTCTCCCTGGCTATCACCAACCAGTTCGCCATACAGAGATCAGTACGGTGGTGGCATTGCGGTGTATATTTCGGATAAAATATACTACCGTGAACTGAGTTCTCTTATGTTTGATGATGATATACTGTGGCTGGAGATTGGCCATAGGACAAAATTTCTGCTCTGCGTTACCTATAGATCTGAAAGAGAATGTTGTCCGCTGTATTGGACTCAGCTTGAAGAATCGGTCGAAACTACATTAAGTATAAACCCCTCTGTTGTCCTTACGGGAGACTTCAACAGTGATTTACTTCAAAGTCGGGGAAAACTTCATTCCGTTATTATGAGATTCAATTTTAAAAACTCAATAGAAGACCCAACTCGTATTACTAATAATAGTGTCTCGTTACTGGACCCCATTATCATTAGTGATACCCTTAGAGTAACACACTCAGGGACAGCTGATCTCAGCTGCTCTGACCACTTGGCTGCGTATGCTTACATCGCACCCGTTGAGTCACACTCTCAAAATTTTGTTAGACACGTGAAAAATTACAAAAAAGCCGATTTCCGTAAGATGAACCAACTGATTTCCGAAACGGACTGGGAAACACTTATCTGCAAACCACTAGATATAAATGAATCCGTCAACAACTTTGAAACGACTCTCAATGTTATTATTGAGGAGTGTGTACCAACCGTTGTAGTGACCATTAGAATCAATGATAAACCATGGTTCGACAGTCGGTTGCGGAGTCAAATTCGCAAAAGAGAACGAGCCAGAAAAATAGCCATAAAACGAAACTCCCCTCAGCTATGGGCCAAATATAAAAATATAAGAAATAGTGTTAACAATATGAAAAAAATTTGCGAAGGAAAAATTCTTATCGACTGTTGATGAGACCCTGAACGAGAAAACCGATCCAAAGCAATTCTGGCATGTTGTTAGACTGTTTCAGAATAATTTTAGTGATGATTCCAATATCCTCCCCCCCCCCCCCCCCCGCCCTTCAAAAAGACTGTAATGGTGAAATAATTGTTGCAGAAAGCGATCTAGATAAAGCAAGTATGCTTAATGAAGTCTTTCTACAAAACAGTAAGTTAGAAACAAAAAATCAGCGTTTCCCATCATTCAAACGAAAGTGCTCGAAAGCAATGTCTTCTATATTTTTTGCCCAAGAAGATATTATAAAAATAATTAAGTCTCTACCAACAAACAAAACGAATGGCCACGATGGAATAAGTCATAGAGTACTTAAGGAAACGAAATTCACAATTTGCAGACCGCTTTTTCTGGTATTTGACAAATCCTTGCAGATATGCACATTTCCAAGTGAATGGAAAAAGGCTGATGTAATTCCGATTTTCAAAAAAGGCGATAAGTTAAATTGTAAAAATTACCGTCCAATATCTCTTCTGCGTTGCATTGGGAAGATAATGGAACGATTGGTTTTTAAATCTGTGCATGAGTATTTCATATCAAACAACCTTTTCTACAAACTCCAGTCAGGATTTCTCCCCCAAAACAGTACTGTTTTCCAACTTATAGAAATCTGTCACAACCTATGTTTAGCAGTTGATAACAGGATGCTAACCTGTGGGATATTTTGTGATATCTCCAAAGCTTTTGATAGGGTCTGGCATGATGGGATTATTTTCAAATTAAAAATGTATGGCATATCCGGCCAACTTCTCAAATGGTTTAAAAGTTACTTAAAAGATAGAAAGCAACGTGTCAGAATAAATGACAGTTACTCAAAGTATTGCTTGATTGACGCTGGGGTTCCCCAGGGATCAGTCCTGGGTCCCTTCTCTTTCTGGTCTATATAAATGATATTGCAGAGACAATAGAGTCAATTGTGCGCCTATTTGCGGATGACACGTGCCTCGCAGAAAACGGGAATAAACCGGAAAGTATAACAAATAAGGTCAAAACTGAACTCCTAAAATTAAATAGATGGGCAATTGATTGGCTTGTGACCTTCAATGCTAAGAAAACTAAATTAGTTGTACTTTCTCTTCTACGAAATACCGACAACCCGAAAATTGTTTTCAATGATGAAATATTAGAAATCAATGAACACCACAAACATCTAGGAATAGACCTGCAGTCAAACCTCTCTTGGGATGTACACATTGACAATATTTGTAAGAGAGCGTGCTCTAGACTTTCTCAGCTGAGAAAGCTAAAATATATGCCGAGTAGAAAAAGCTTAGGAAGAATGTATACATCATTCATTTTACCGATCTTAGAATACGCATCCCCCGTTTGGTCAGGAGCGCCCCAGTACTTGCTTAAGAGACTCGAGGATATACACTGCGATGCTGCTCGAATTGCTACAGGCTTAACACGATCTGTATCGCGTCGCCGACTTCTGATAGAAATTGGCTGGAAAGAAGAACGTCGGTATGTAAGTAAAATGAGTACATTCCACAAAATAGTAAACAAAAACGCACCAGACTTCCTAGTTGAACTTCTCCCAAGGTACGTATCAGAAATGTCGTCATACCCACTCCGTAACTCCTCGAATTTTGTTTCCCCCAAGCTCGTACAGAGCTTTACAAAAATCCATTCTTCCCATCCTGTACCAACATCTGGAACTCATTAAGTTACCAAATCAAAAATCTTCCCCTTAATGAATTCAGAAAAGCAATCTCCCAACAGACCCCCAAGCCACCGACCTACTTTGATATAGGAAAAAGAAACTATAACGTTTTAATGAGCCTGCTTAAAGCTGGTTGTAGCGGTCTGAATATCGACTTGTTCAACAATTACGTTAGTAGCTCACCACAATATAGATGTGGAAATCAGAAAGAAGATGTTGAACACCTTTTTAAACACTGTCTTCTCTATGTGGCGCCCGGCACGATCTGATCTCGTCACTGGGACTCACTGACAGTAATGAGATGTCGGTTGATTCACTTCTGTATGGAGACTACCGACGATCCGATAGTGATAATATTGTTATGTGCACTGCTGTACAAAGGTTTATAAAGAATACCAAGAGGTTTAACGAAAGCTAGGTACATTGAAAATATGTAAATACTTCTTGTATTCATGCATATAAAGAATCCCATCTCCCCCTTAAGCTATAGTCATGCCGCCGATTTGGAGCCTTTCTGTACGGGGTGCACTCTATAATAGAATTCACTCGGTACTGGGCCTACTGGCTGGCTCATGGACGACGGTGTGCTCAGTCCCTGAGTGTCACTTTGTGATTAGTCATAAACTTGGCCATGTCCAAATCCTGAACCATCCGATTCTGAAAGTAGAACATGCGCACGCGGTTTGTCAATGAAGCGGTTTAACGCGGCGGGGGTGATGCATCACTGTACAGATGTGTGATGATGTTGAGCAGGAAATCGCCGAGTTCTCCCCCTTTTTTATCTTTGTTGTTATAAGTTCAACCTCACTAAATCATCTGTTCTTCACTCAAACTCGACAACGCATCTTCATTTCTTACTTCTATATAATGTGATTGATAGAATATGTATGTATTTGTTCTTCAAATTTTGTTGCCTTCTGTATGTTTGTATATCTGTTCGAGGAGCGGGGGGTTATGTAAGTGGAAAGCACTTGTCCGCCAATCCTCGTTTGCATGTTTAATGGCAAATAAAATATGTTTAAACGTTATAGTGTGTCAAGCGGTATTGTGGGGGTGAGGGGTAATGGTTGGTAGTTTTAGTTGTAGTATAGTATGGGCTATATATACCCCTTATGTGTTCTCTTAGCCCTTGGTACTACTACTTCGAATAATGCTAAATAATATTCTATGACTGGTGTTGGTAGTACGTAATGCTAAGTCATGCAGTATTGTGAGATGGAGTATTGCCTGGTAGTTTAGAACGGTAGTACACTATGATCGGTATATATCCTTGAGTGTCTCATATTAACACTTGGTAGTAATAACCAACCGATTGATTTGTGTTACCTTATTAGTGGGTCAGGTAGTGCTTAATACTAGGTCAAGCGGTATGGGGGGGGGGGGGGGGGGGGTAATGTATAGTTGTCTAGTGCGATTTTATATGGCATACAATCTGTACGCCACTTGGTCTACTGTTAGTATTTGGTAAGTAATCCACTGAAGTTAGTTTACCAGTGGGGTTGGTAAAAGTAGTGCGTAATGCTAGGCCAAGCAGTATGGGAAGGGGGTAGGGTAATGTATTGTTGTCTAGTGCGATGGTATATGGTATACAGTCTGAACGCCACTTGGTTTACTGTTAGTATTTGGTATTAGTAATCCACTGGAGGCAGTTTACCAACGGGTTGGTATATGTAGTGTCTAATGCTATGGTAGTAGGCGGTATTGCGAGGTAAGGTTAGAACTGGTAGTATGTGATGTGCAGACTGCACAATGCAGGGATGTTGTTAGTTCTTACTACAAGGAACACCACCCAGTGGTTTGTACTACGCAGTGGGTTGTTAGGAATGCTGGGTCATTCGATTATGTGGTGTATGCTTGGTTTCTGGTATCGCAGTACAGTATCGATGGTCTTGTTGACTTTATAAAACTTAGTCGAGGGTAGAGATAGTGACCTGAGATAGCCAGCATGCATGTAGAGGTGATACAAATCAGAAGTAATGGTTCTATGCTGCAAGGGTGGTAGAAGATGATAGTATCGGATTACTGCTGTAGAAGCTAATGATAGAACAGACGATGGTTACTATGGAGAGGACAGTAGTAGTGGCCTTTGGTGTATGAAGGTGAAGGATGGTCCAGAGGCTGTAGAGTATCTATGACAGTATCGGACAGTTATCATGCAAAAGGTATCCTAGAAGGTTATCCTCCTTTTTTGGATAACGTCTGGCATTCGGCACCCTTTTTTAGCTCACCTGACTGCAAGTCAGTGGGAGCTATTGTCATCACTTGGCGTCCATCGTCGGTTATCCGTCGCCCGTTAGCTTTTGCAAACTTTACTTCTTCATAACCAATTGGCCAAATTCAAACTAACTTGCATTGCACAGATCATCTATGGAGTATACCCTTTCTATTTTGTTAAAATGAAGCAGCTCTCTTATTCGGGCTCTGGTTAATGCCCCAAAAGCTTAAAAATCTTCTCACGAATCACAAGAGGAAATGCTTTGATATTTGGTATGGGACATCCTTTCGTGTTGAAGATTAAGTTTGTTCAAGGGAAGTTGGTAGGTCAATATTTGGGCTCTCTGTGGGGGTATATCCATTTTGGGCTTTGCCCAAAATTTCTATTTCAATAACTGGTGGGTCAATTTCAACCAATTTTTCCATGTAGTATAATAGGGTCCTAAGTAATTGAGTGATGCCCCCCCCCCCAAAAAAGGGATTTCACAGCCCTGTGGCAACCCCAGGGACTAAAAACAGAAAAAAATTCAAAAGCTCATATTTCCCAAACCACACGGAACAGAGAACTTATTTGGTATGAATCATCATAAGGACCAGCAGAATGGAATGGTTGGAAAGCATTGCATTATGTCAACAAGAGAGAAGAGAGACTCCCGCCACCTGTCAAATGTTCTCTTATATTATGTTAACTGTTCACTGCTTAAGCCTCTCAAGACTTCCATAAGTGGCCAAAGAAATATTTATCTTATTCCTGCTTGAATACCTTTAATTTAACCCCCTCAACATTTCAATATGTTTTCCAAATATCTTATTTTATGTTGAACCCTATCAATGTTCTGCATATATATGTTTTTCTGGTTTCTTGGAAACATTTATCTGATTCCTGTGGGAATATCTTTCAACATAACCATCTCAAGACTTCAATGTGGGTTCCAAAGATTTTGTTATTTTTTTATTAGGGTTTAACGACACATTAACAATAACAATCAGGGTCATGTCATGTCAGTGATCGTTTTATGGGTGGAGGAAGCCGGAGTGCCCGTAGAGAATCACGGAGCAACGATGAGGTGCTGTCAGCTCAACAACATCGTAACTCTGAACTCTGCGCCATGCCATAGGCTGGGTTAGATTGGTTAAAGACATGCGCACCTTCGAGGTGCAGTACGCCTTAGTACACAGTATCATCGTGCCCCATGTAGGCAATCGGGGGTAAAGTACCTTGCCCAAGGACACAACGCGGGAGCGCGAATCAGTTGCTGAAATGGTCACTCATCCAAATACTTACCGCGTTCGACGTTGCTTAACTTCGCCCCCCCACCCCCCCCGAAAAAAATATAAAAATTTATTGATGCCTTGATCAAACCCTTTCAATCCTGTGCACATATATGTTTTTTTCTGGTTCCTTGGAAAAAATGATCTGATACCTGTATGAATATCTTTAATTAACCCTCTTATGACTTCAAAGTGTTTTAGAAAGATTTTATTTGATGTTGAACCCTTTCAACGCTGCGAACATATGTTTTTTTCTGGTTACTTGGTCATTTATCTGATTCCTGTATGCATATCTTTAATTTAACCCTCTCAAGACTGCAATGTGGGTTCCAAAGATTATATTGATGCCATGATCAAACCATTTCAATGCGGTGCACATATGTTTTTTTCTGGTTTCTTGTAAAATGTTTAACTGATTCCAGCATGAATATCATTAATTTAACCCTCTCAAGACCTCAGTGTGGTTTCCAAAGATTGTATTCCATGTAATACTGTTAATGAAAACCTTTTTTCTGATTTCTTTAAAAATATTTTACCTCTCAAAATAAGCCTCCATAAATTCTCTTTCTGTTTTGTGTATTTTTGATGCTTTAACCATTTTCACACAGACTTGAATTTACCAGTGGCAGTAAAATTCTGTTTCCCTAGTTTGAAATTTGTCTTTTTCTTTATAGCCACTGGGCCAAATTCATTCATTTGTGGCACAGATCATCTTTGTAGTAAACCTTTGTTCAAATGAAGCTGCTACCATCTTCAGGCTGGCGGAATTAACTGTTCTGATACCCCCCCCCCCCCAATTACTATATCCTTTGGGGTGGAGTTAATGCTCCATTAGCCTAAAATGTTTTTAAAATTTTCTTTTGATAAGCCTCTTGCAATAATGCCTATATTTATTGTTTGGAACTTACTTTAGTTTTGCAGATTCACTTTTTTTTCGAAGAAAATCAGTAAGTCAAAATTTGGCCAACACTCACAATTTCTATTTTCAGATCCAGTGGGAACATGTGCACCAAGTTTGTCATGTTGCATATAAGTGTACCATAAGTATTCGGTTCGATGGTTGATTGTTAATACTTCACAAAACAGATCTTGCTAGGAAGCTTTGTTTGGACCAGCAGAGAAAGCAATTGTCAAAAAAGGCTGTATTTGATTGTGTCATAGCGAAATAAAAAAATTGCTCTTGCTCCTGATCACTTATTGATGCACTTATCTCTGTTGACGGGTGCGCGGTGGCTCAGTGGTAGACTGTTGGACTTCTATGCTAGAGGTCACGAGTTCGATCCCCGTCCGGGACGACCCGCGTTGTGTCCTTGGGCAAGGCTCTTTAACCTGGTTGCCTACTTGGGGAACGATGGCGCAGTATATTAGGGCGTGCTGCACGTCGATGGTGCACATGTCTTCAACCGCTGTAACCCTGCTTGAGTGGAGATTGAACATAGTTAGAATGTTGAAGAGCTGACAGTTGCTCGGTGGTTCTCTCTGGGTTCTCCGACTTCCTCCACCCGTAAAACTGACACGATCGCGACTAGCCATTGTGCATAAGTAAACGTGAGTGTTTTAAGCTCACTTGAGCCTCTGGTTTATTGCACGAGGGGCATGAGAAAATCACTGTATTTTCTTGACCGTCCATCACCTTCATAGCTACCACTTCATTGCTGCTCGACTTTGTATTACCTACTACCTATACCAACTCTATCATAATACGAAACATTTGATGAATTAGTGGTACCAAGCTCGATTGCCTACATGGGGGCACGATGACGCTGCGTACTAAGGCGTACTGCACGTCGAAGGTGCGCATGTCTTCAACCAATCTAACCCTGCCTGTGCTGCGGTGCAGAGTTCAGACTTACGATGTTGGAGAGCTGACAGCTGCTATTTGTTGCTCGGTGGTTCTCTCCGGGTACTCCGGCTTCCTCCACCCGTAAAACTGTCGCCTACATGATATGACCCTGGCTGTTAATGTGTCGTTAAACCCTAATAAAAAAAAGAAAAAATGTAACAAGGGCTAACAGGAGACCTTCAGGGGTGTATACAGCCCACGATAAATTACCGTTCTGAACTACCATGCATTTGACCCACTCCCACAATACCACTTGACCTGTCATAACGTTCTACCTATATCAGTCATATAATAAAACAGTGCGATTGATTGGATAATAGTACCAGGGGTTACAATGGACCCTACAGGAGTGTATCGACCATACTATACTAGCGTTCTAAACTACCAGGCACTACCACTTCCCACAACACTGCTTGACTCAGCATTACGTACTATTTATACCAGTTATAAGATAATATAACGCATTAGGTGACCTACATTGGTATTTTGTCGTCCATACTATATTGCCACCATTATAACCCCCCAAGCATTAACCCACCCCACAATACCGCTTGATCTAGCATTATGTACCACCAACAACAGTCATAGGTTAATATGAAGCATTAAGTGGATGAATAATATTAAGGGTTAACATGTGCACTACAATGGTACAGAGCGTACATCCTGTACTGCTACATGATTTAGCCCCCCCCCGCCCCCCCCCCCCCCACACACACATAGAGTTCGCAATAGGTTAACCAGGATTTAGATTGGACCTACAGAGGTGTACTATACTACCGTTCTATACCACCAAGGACTATCTCGCAAAACCGCACTGTCATTTTCGACACTTGCCATCCCCAGGCCACCTTTCGAGCCATCCATTCGAATCTCTATTCTTAATCGTAGTCGTCGGGAACATGGTCAGGCTTTGTAAGTAGGTATTGAATCTTTCTCTTTTAAAATGCTTTGTAGGATAGATCGGGATTCGTACAATCGTCATGAGGTTGTTAAAAATAACATCAACCTGCTCATCGGCAATATGTTCACCAAGATGTACAACAGCCGGGATATTCTTTGGGCATTAATCAACCAAAATCAAATTATATCATTGGTAAAATACTTGAACACATGACTTTCAGCCATAAAATACCGTGAAAAAAAAGCTCCAAGTGCTCACTTGTTACTCTTTTCCCGAACGAAGAATGTCCACTGAGTTCGGATGAACCTTTGTTCAAGGAATGATTTATTTACGAATCGAGGAAAATGCAAGGCAGACACTCTTATTTTTACCATGATAACCAAAGTTTACTGATGGGAGTGGATTACCACACAATCACTAATCGCAACAAAATCGAGTTTCTAAATAGGTGGATAGACCTTTTAACTCGGCTGGATAATCCGTTCCTTTAACACCACATCACCCCCACCTTGGTATGATTGGCTTCTCCCTATGGAACCATCGCTCCTTACCGTTTTGTGACAAGGTCATGCTCTTCTGTCAATCGGAGAGTTGGTTTTATAACTTTATTTTTTTCACAACATTGTTGGTGGATTTCGATTGACACAATCTTTTGGCGGAATTGGCAATGTTGGTTTCTAGTTCTCCGCCTGGAGTCTAAACCTCGGCAACCCTGCCTAGTAATCTGGAGTCCAACGTCTATATCTCTGGGCTATTGTACACCAACTGTGGATTTGGTGTAGTATTTTAGCTGAAGTTCCTGACTATTACTCGGTACAACTTTCCTTACTGCACTGTAACGGCAGCTAAATGAAAATATGGAACGCGTTTGTTACCGTGCCACGAAAGTCACGCGGTTGACCTCAGACGAACAGGGACGTGGCTAGAGGTTTCCGATTGGAGGGGTGTAGGGTAGTGAATTCCAAAAGGTCCCTCCCCTAATTGGAAAATCACTACCGAAAAAAAAAATAGAAAATGAAGCCATGGGAGGGGGCACAAAATTGATTCCAGTAAATGAAATAAGAACACATTTATGATAGAATTATCCGGCTATTATTATTTGGTAGTAACCTGTCAATTCGATTGAGGGTCTTACCAAATGGGAACTAATAGTGGCATTCACATTCAACTGTTTGGTTTTATGACATGATCGTGGTTTTACGAGAAACGTATTTGTCTTGACGCACGCTATATATGGATGCTTACGAGAGGCTCAGACTCTGTCCACGCTGGCCCCTGTTCGACTCCGCTCAACCGATGCACTCATGGGTTTTTTGGCTATTCAACACCACACCTAAAGATATTTATAGGTCAAGATTCTATGTTCGAACAAGTGACTTGGAATTAGTAATGGGATTCACATCAAACTAGGTACAAGTTGGATTTGTGATATTATGGTGATTTTACAAGGGCCGCATTTGCCATGAGACGTCGACCTCTTTTCAACTTGGAACGATTGACACACACAAATGGGCTATCGATATACTGCCCTTTACCTAAACACACAATGTGAGTAAATATTCCGAGCCAGGAACTAGTATTGGGATTCACCAAGAAGCAAGGAATGGGTTTCCCGTCGCTGCTGTGGAACGACTGCAGCAGAAAGACGAACGTCAAGAAAAAACTGCCCAAGAGCCACCATTCCATTGGAACATGAAGTTAAACATTCAAATGCGTTTGTGCCCATGGCCTTGTATTTTTCGACTACGGAGTGCGTAGTCGACATCCAAGGCAAAGACAATAAAATGGGAAAGTCGCCGTTAGAGCTCTTCCCTTCTTGATTTAATGATCAAATAAAAGTAGCGAATAATAGTGACGAAGTTGCCAAGTCTGTGCTATTTTTGAGGAGCAACCGTGCAATACCTTTCGACATTCAGGGCCTTGGGCGAGTTTACTAGAGGGGATTGCAAGGTTTGGGAGTTGACCGTAGGTTGAAAGATGTTTTATTTGGGGTTTACTCACTTATTTTCTCTATCCCTTTACCACTTTGCCCCATGTTGTTTGATGACGGTCCAGTATCCCTCCATCAAATAATCACAAAGAGAGAAGTAGATTTCCGACCAAGCTTGGGAACTGTTAACATGTGCTTCTGAGACATCGAACGTTTAAACGTGAGCAGGTCTGATCGGAATCGAAACGGACCGGAACGAACCGAAACGGATGGTTGGATGGATGAAGTTCGGAAGATGAAAAATGAAACATTTTTTACCTGCGTATATGTCGATGAGACAGTTGCGGCCCAAGCCTGTCTGAGGACCCCGGACATACTTAAGCAAGGGACCCCATATATGCCGTCTGGGGTTTGGACAGTGGCAGACCATGGGGTGTTTACGAGGAACAGATCGCCTCCCCAATCTCACCCAGCCCCCAATTCAAACCACATTCAGCAATATTCACCTATCAATCACGTTACAAACGCGTTGCCGCAAAATCATTGATACACTATACGGGGCTGGGAACGTTCAACATGATTCGTTCGGGATTGAAGCACAAATACTGCTCGGAAGTCAATATGGGCTATTGTCATGATTTGGAAAACCGATCATGTACGTGTAAATGGTTTGTCCATCTCTCCATCTGTCCTAGCATCCATGCAAACTTATTTTGTTTTCCGTATGATAACTTGAGTAATGAACGGGTTTTCACACTTGGTATGTAAATCATTTATAAGGTACACTGGGTTAAAATGCAGGCATGCAGATATTTGGTGACAGCCACCGACACCAAATCAGGCGTTTGGAGCCTGGGTAACTTGTGGCTGTATCTCTTGATATTTGTAAATTTATGATCTATTTGAGAATCTGTTCCTCGAGAGAACGATACAGGCATTAGCACGTCTGTCCACCCGCAAGTTCCATGTCTTTCCAGAACAGAAAAGTACCACCAGTCGGAAGTAAATGTTTCCCCAGAATTACTCTTTATTCCCCCCCAAAAAAGAGAGAAGCCCCCTCCCCATATCCCACTCTTAGGAGAGAGACACCCTCGCTGAGACCCACCCCCACTCGGCACTCGGGACATACCTATAGCATGTCACGTCGTTTCCAAGGATATTGTCCAGGCTCTCTGTCTGAGAATCCTAGCTCATGATCCAGGAAACTCCCCCGGATATGTTTTTAAGAAAAAATCGAGGCCCCGAGAGCGAATCTGATAACTTTTGGGAGTCAAATTCGAAACTAGCACATGCTGCGTGTCTTGTAAGCGAAGCTAGGCGCACATGTTTGCGGTTACGGCAACGAATCTAGGATCCGATACTTTATTTCCACTGGATGCGTTTGTTGGAGAGGAAATTAATATAGGAACGCATTGACAGCGGTACATGTTTGCGGAAGCGTTCGAAATTGAACTGCCGCTGCGAATCCCATTAGCATCGGACTAAAAATTTCGGTATTGGCTTTCGAATGATGAAACCCGTAGATCAAAAAAATGGTCCCATATTTGGCCGCCATCTTTCTTCTTCCTCTTTTTCTTTTCGTATTTCGAATTTCTTCTTTTTTTCTTTTTTTTTTGTCTTATCGCTTTTAGCCGTTAAGCATATCTCGTTTCAAACTGAGAAAAATGTTAAGTTGACTGTTTTGTTGGGACAACTGCGTTGTGTCCTTGGGCAAGTTGATTGCCCTTGTAGGGGCAGACACAGTGACGCTGTGTACTCAGGCGAACAGCACATCGATTGTGCACTTCTGCTCAACCAGTGCTAACCCTGCTTGTGTGGAATTAGTACGTTGCGAGTTTGGTAGTTGCGTGCCGTTGCTCGGTGGTTCCTTCCGGGAAATTCGGCCTCCTCTACACATATAACTGCCCAAAATGAGGTGATCCGGGCTATCGAAAGTGTCATTAAAAACCTAATAAATAACTAATAATAAATAGCTATGTTTTACTGCTGTACATTTGAGATACAAGATGAGGCAAAATGTTGAAATGTGAAAGTATTTTATTGTCTTTATTTTCATCATGTGTAACTCTTGTTTCTTTTCTTTGAGCATATTTGACCCATGTCCATTTCAACGACGTTTCTCACTTAAGCTGGATCACTTTTACGTGTCCGTGTGAAGCCCGTAGAGCCCCCATTACTCCCATGAGTGGCCATTCGGTTTGTTATATTAGTAATTATTGCCACCTTGCAGGGAGTTTCAAGTCCAATAACGTGATTCTTCCAGTCCGGCAGAACTCCATAACGCCCAACTGCGACGTACTGGATGTAATAAGAGGAATTTGCCGTGTGGCACGGTTCATTAACTCTACCCCCCCCCCCCCCCCCCGAATGATTAATAACCGTCTGGCGTAATAACGTTCTTCAATTCCGCCTCGGGCTGTTGGTCAACCGCCCCCCACCCCCACCCCCCCCCCCATAATCATATAATCATGCCATTGTTATATTATTTACCTACCTAGAATGGTTAAGTGTCTTTTGGCCAATTAATGGTGTCGGTTCCACCTCAACTAGACCGCTAATACATGGTACAGCTAGCCTCTGGCTGCTATTCCTTCCTGTCGGACAAGAAATAAACCGTAATAACTCCCAAAATCACGTCTTTGTCATATAACAAAGGTCCGTTTCGGTCCCATTCCGGTTCCATTTCGGTCGATTTTTGTCCGTTTCTGTGATTAGTCATACCCCTTTTTCTGATGCCCCCAACCCCTAGATTTTCAAAATTTCGAATTTTTTACTGATCACTTGGCCGATTGCAGCAAACCTTGAAGACAGGGGGGAGTATACAGGGTGGGACTGCATGTTTTCTATTCTTTCCACCTTCCCTGGGAAAGTCAACTGATAAAATTAGTAGAGCATATGTCAAACTGTGATTTGAACTTTGCTAGCCGTTACATATATCGGGAAGAGCACGGGTGTAATTCTACTCCAGCCTACAAGGTTTGCTCAATATTTAATTTGTTCATTTTGTGTCCTATTTTATTTCCTTTTTGGGATTGTTTTGTGAGTTTTTCTGGGATATCCAGTTTATGGTTGTTGCTTGTTTTACGGTATGTGATGGATACATAAAATCCGAAATTGCATTGAAACTGAGTGGCGCAGGGGTGGGGTGGGGGTGGTGTGTGTGTGTGTGGGGCGGGGGGGGGGGGGGGGGTAGGGCAAGAATTTTTTTTTGTGTTTTGTGTGTGTTTGTGTTTTGGTGGAGTGGTCAAAATGAAATGTTCAGACTCACCAGTGCAACTAACATGTAAGGCCAAATCCTACATACCAAGTTTGTCGACATTTCTTGAAAAAAAGCAAATCAGAAAATCTTCGACCATTTGTTTTTTTGTTTTTTTTTTTGCTGAGGGTGGGGGGGGGGGGAATTACCTCGCTGTTCACCCACCACACCCTATCTTGGAGGGACATTCTGGCCTAACGGGAGTCTGGGAGATTTCCACATAGTCCAGTGCCCCATTCAGAAGAAAATTCTCATTTAACATTACAGACGACGTTTCGTTCTGAGATCTTACCAGTCTAGTGTATCGGACCTTTGCCATTACTTGGCCACACGCGGGTCTGGCGACCTCAAATTTGTTGATCGATGTGAACTCCAGATTCATTTTGACCAGGTGTTAGATAGCCAATAGTTGAGGATTAGGGAGAGGGGGGTGTTAGTGGCCTGCCCATGAGGGATAGTCGGCCTAGTCTTGAGATCAGCCGGCTCATGGTCGAAGACTTTGAGTGTGAACTAGTCTATTGCTGACTGTTGGTCATCCTGTTTTGAGGGTAGGACCACATAGGGTTATGTAACAGAGTCAACGTGGACTGAGTCATCTGGAAGGGTTAAGCGTGTGTCGCTGAAGCATTTATGTTTTTTATTTTCGAGCCTCAATAAGTGTTAATATAATAAGTGCTAATATATATAGAGAGAGATAATAGAGATAGAGGTAATGAGAATTCAGATTTATTCTGATGGAATTGATATTTTAATAATGAAAATGTAAATGAGAATGTAATTGAACAAGCACAATAGGATGTAGTCAATATTCTGCTGAGTCACTGTGATAATGCAAATGTTGGAAATATATTCTAACATACTGCAGAGTCACTATGAGAATGTAAATGAGAATGTAATTGAACCTTCGTGACAAAGCACAATAGGATGTAGTCAACATTCTGCAGAGTCATTGTGATAATGCGAATATTAGAAATATTATTCTAACATTCTGCAGAGTCACTATGATAATGCAATGAGAATGCAATATTCCACAGTAGGTGTGGGCTGGCTGTTTGTGATATAAGTCGATGTTCGCCACAAATCCAGCAGTGCTTTTTCCATCCAGCACCCGGTGTGTCCTCCATCTAGAGCACCGCAGTAGCACTTAGACTTTGATAGTGAGAGAGAGAGAGCACTAAGAGAGGCCAGTTTTCTATTGTTTAGACTTATTAAAATTATAATCACCATACCAATTTGGAGTTGTCAGTTGACTGAAGTAACAAAGAACCTGTTCCCAACCCTAAAGCGACGTGCAGCCATTGGAGAAGGAGATCAGTGGACAGCAGACTGGGCGAGACCACAGGGGAGAGGAGTCCCTCCGTAATCTAGACGATCAAAGAACAGGAGAGAACCGCTACTACTTTGGTAGGGAGCCACGGCCCTATCGAAGGAGGTTTTCAAATGCAGTAACCCTCGCACATCCAGTTGTCTGGTGTCACAACGGCCAGACGCGCTGCCCACCTGAGGTGACCTCACGATCCGTAGTGTTACACGGCGTTTTATTGGTGCCGTTCGCAGGATTTCAGTCCAGATTGACAGACAGATCAACAACCATCTACAGCACCAGGTTAGTGTAATTTATTCTTTTGATGAATAGCTAGAGTTGGTTGGTGATAGATTTTACATTTGTATTTGGCAAAAATAATTAGATTGATTGAAACAGCGATCAATGTGCAACACTGAGCCCAAGATATTTTCATGTACATCTGATGACCCTTTGGCTGTAAGTTTTGCGGAATTTTGTGATATTGTGAGACCAAAATATTTGGAATTTCAGACGAATTTGGTATATATAAGAAAGACTGTATTAGTCAGCAAACTTTCGTCTTGTTGTCTGCTGATTCGATTACGAAATTCAGTGTACAACAGGGAGAAAAAGTCTATCGTTGACATTGGCACTACGACCCAGACATTTAAGTACCCCTTCACAGACGGAGAAATTGAAAATCCTGAGAAAACGTTGATGCAAGTAATTAAAAACATTAAACCTAATGATTCCACTTCCACTGAGAATTGAGCCCAATGACCCAAATTCACACTACATTAAATACATACAAACTTTAAACATTGTGACAGTCTGTGATTGTTGCGATTTACTATTTGAACGACACATAACAGTAAACAAAGAAGACAACTCGATAGTGCATTGTGACGTAAAAGTTAGACCTATTCCTAAATATACTATTCCCTTTGAAGGCGAACCCCCACTGAAGAAATTAAAGAGAAATTAATTCTAAATAAGCTGTAGTAAAATTTACATAAATTAAAATGGATGAGTACGGTGATTTAGTCAATGAGATCCAGAATGTACAACACCAACAACAGTTGGATCAAGCACAACAGCAGTTGTTACAACAACAACAACAACAGCAATTACTCGCCCAACAACAAGCACAACAACAGTTACTGGCACAACAAAATCAGGGTGACCCACTTAACCCCATAAATGCGATGCAACAACAAATCGATATTTTAAAAGGAAGTGTAGCAAACCAAGCCGATTCAGCAAAAAAGCAAGTAGCTGCTGTGAGTGCCCAAACTTTGGCCAACACAGTGGATAAGTTTACAGGGGACCCTAAGCAGTTTAAAGACTGGATTAAACAAATAGAGCAACATGCTAGGTCCATGGGTAGTGACATAAATGAATTGGTATTCATGGCATTACACAGGTCGGGTGGAGTCATAGCAGACTACATCCAAAGAAGACTGACAATTAAACCTGACATTTCTTGGGAATATCTTAGAAAAGAAATGAAAACTAGATTTAGTGACGTTACTGAACCCCAGTATGCCTTGTCAATGTTAAGAACAATCAAACAACAGCAGAATGATAGTCTTCAGATCTATCATGCAAAGTTACTAGATCTGGCAGAGGATGCGTTCGAGTCCGACATATTTGCCCCTTCCATTCAGAAACAATTGGTTAATTTTTTTATCGATGGCTTAAGAGACCCCGCCATCAGAATGCGATTGCTTCGTGTAGAGCCCGCAGACTTAGAGTCCGCCGCAACAAGCGCCATGAAAGAGGAAAATGTCAAAAAGAGATTTGAAATGAGTGGCCATGACTTTAGAGACAAGGAATTCTATCGTCACCAGAATCCCCCTCATGAACAGATGGAAGTCGACCATTATCGATGACCACATGGTCATAAGCGTGGTTTTGGCCATGAAACGGGACAAATATTTGGAAATTTAGGTAAAGGTCATGGAAGGCCATTTAAGGCCTCAAGCCATGTACATGTCGTAGGTCAGCCGAGGACAGATTATGGCAGAGTGACATGCTACAACTGTAGACAAGTAGGCCATATCGCCCGGAATTGCCGTTTGCCAAAACAGGAAAATATGAAACAGGGAAACTAAAGCGTTCTGTGTTGAAGCCCGGAACATGGAACATTCACAATAAAAGGGTTAAAAGAATAAATAGAGTTCCAAAGAAAAACAAGGTATATGTAGATAAAATAGTAGATGAAAGTGTACAGAAAATTAGTAAACAAAGTAACAGCTCTCTCTCGAGTAAACAAAGTGATCGTATGAATAGTAGTAAGATTAAAGGGAAACAGGAAGTAAAAGAGTTAAATGTAAATGGAACACCGATTCCGACTTCCGTAGTTTTGAAAGTAAATAAACAGAGATTAAGAGGTTTGGTGGATACTGGCGCGCAGTATAGCTTAATTAGTTACCAGCTGTATAAAAATTTGAAGGATAAACCAAGGCTTGTTAAAAAGTCCTTGTCCTTAAAAGGGGTTGGAGGCACTCTCCTTGATGTCAAAGGAGTGGTCCAACTGAGCTTTCAGATTAAAAACATATGGTTAACTCACGAGTTTTGGGTTGTCGATATTGAACGCAATCTGATTCTCGGTATTGATTGGTTAGCAAAAAATGGAGTTAGAATCTATTATGATTTAGAATGTTTTCGACTTAAGAACGAACTAATTCCATTAGTACCAGATATCCACATATCATCGCTAGTAAGGAGCAAGAATCAGCTTGTAATTAAACCTCAGACATGTACTGTGTGTACAGCGAAAATAGTAGGTGGCAAAAGACTGTATGAAACAGATTTATTAGAAGTAAGTCCTATAGAAACAGGATATGTTAGTGAACAGGCAGGATTAATGATAGCAAATACAGTTGTAAACAATAATGACCGAGTAGTGCCGGTCATGATTTGTAATAGCACAGATAAACATTATAAAATAAGACGAGGTTGTGTACTAGCTAGAGTGTCACCTGTAATAGATTCAAGTGTGAAGACTGTCAATGAAGTAGTGAGAAACAATGTTTCAACAAATAAAATAAACTATGATGAAATACATGCCCCGGCAGATAAGAAAACTGAAGTGGAAATGATAATTAGAAATAACCGAGATTTATTTGCTGCAACAGATGCACAGTTGGGAAGCACTGATGTAGTAAAAATGAGAATAGACACACAGGGTCATGAACCAATCAAACTGAAACCTTATAGGGTTCCTTTAATGAAACGAAAAATAATGGATACTGCCATAGACGAGATGTTAGAAGCAGGTATTATCCAGAAATCTAGGTCACCATGGAGCTTTCCATGTTTACTTGTTGGAAAGAAGGATGGCACAAGTAGGTTCTGCGTGGATTATAGGCAATTAAATAAAATAACTAAACCCATTAGTTGGCCTCTTCCAGTGATAGATGACCTCTTGAGTTTACTGACTGGAGCAGTATACTTTTCGGCACTAGATCTGAAGTCCGGATATTGGCAAATTGCTATGGCCCCTGAAGACAAAGAAAAGACAGCGTTTACCTGCCACAGAGGTTTATTTGAGCATAATGTGATGGGATTCGGATTGCAAAATGCGCCCTCAATATTTCAGGAATTGATGTCTGTAGTCCTGCAGGACTGTGAGGACTTCGCTTTAGCATATTTAGATGACATATTGATCTTCTCAAAGACTGAACAAGATCATCTTGAACACCTGGAAAAGGTGTTTCAGAAATTAAGAAAGCATAATTTAAAATTGAAATTGAAGAAGTGCTTCTTCTTTCAAAGGGAAACAAATTATTTGGGTTTTGTGGTGAATGAACATGGAATTAAACCGGATATGCAAAAAGTTGAAATAATTAGGTCACTAGAACCCCCAACTACCGTAAAGGGAGTACGGAGCTTTCTGGGAATGACAAGTTATTATAGAAGGTTTCTACCAAACTTTAGTGAGATTGCAAAACCGCTAATTGATTTGACACGAAAATATGCAAAATATAAGTGGACAGAAGAGTGTCAAAGAGCTTTTGAATATTTAAAAGAAAGTTTAACAGTAATACCATGCTTGGGATACCCTGATTTGAATAAAGAATATATATTATATACTGACGCTAGTAACACCTGTATAGGTGCTTGTCTTACCCAGCCTTGTGAGGTAAACCAAGAAGAGGTTCTGTATGGAGTCAAAAATGAGAAACCAATTTATTTTCTGTCCCACAAGTTAAGTGACACCCAGTGTTGGTGGTCGACCATTGAGAAAGAGTGTTATGCAATCCATTATTCACTGCAGAAATTAAATCATTACTTAAATGGAGCAAAATTTACAATCAAGACTGACCATCAGCCTTTGAAATATGTGCTTAGCTCGCCGATGAATAATAGGAAATTTAGACTTGGGCATTGAACATAACAGGGTATAATTGTAAAATCGAATATATAAAAGGGACCGAAAATACCTGTGCAGATTTGTTATCTCGGTTACCACATAAATTAGAAAATTCAGAGAACCCTACTGAAGACCTAGATGTAGATATTTCCAATAAAACCTATGAGATAGGAGTCTTAAATACAAATAACTTTAGACCCCAAGATTTTGTGGAGTGTGAGATTGAATCACAAGACCCTGAGCCACCGGAAGTGGTAACTATTGAACCATTTGACATGACAGTTGAACAACAAAAAGATGATGAAATTAAAGAAATAATTAAGTTATATGAAAGCAACAACCCACCACCAGCTGTTAGTAGTAGAAATATAATGATAAAAGGAATTCTATATTACATCAGTAATTCAAATGATGATCCCACATTGAGAATGTATATTCCAGAACACCTGAAATCGGAAGTGTTAAAACAATATCATGATGATGCTGGACATTTAGGCATAGATAAAATATTTGCATCTTTGGTGCGCAAATATTATTGGAAAAACTTGTATAAGGATATTTATAAATATTGTGAACATTGTATTACTTGTAAGGCTAGAAATTTACAAAAGGTTAAGCCACCATTGCAATTAACAGACATTCCACCTTACCCATTTGCAAAAGTAGGTTTAGATGTCAGCGGACCGTACCCTACAACGCTGAGTGGAAATAAATACATAGTCAGTTTTATAGATATCTATAGTGGATGGCCTGAAAGCTTTGCCACCCCTGATAAAAAGGCAGACACGATAGCCCAATTGTTATTAGAGGAAATATTCCCGAGATTTGGTGCACCCTTACAAATATTGACCGATAATGGCACTGAGAATGTAAATCACATCATACAGGAAGTGTTGATAAAATTAAATGTAAGTCACGCTGTGACGTCATTTTATCACCCTCAGTCAAACGCTAAGGTCGAAAGGTTCCACAGGACGCTACATGACGTATTGGCAAAGTTGAGTCAAGATCAATTACAAACTTGGGACTTGCACTTAAATCAAACATTGGCCGCTATTAGGTTTCACCCAAATGAATCAACCAAATATTCCCCCTTTTATTTGTTGTATAATAGGGATGTTGTCCTACCATTGGATAATTTATTACAACCACATCGTAAATATTTGGGAGAAGAATTTCATAAGGTGGCACTTCAAGAACAACATCAAGCTTTTCGACTGGTACATCAAAATTTGAAAAAAGCGAAAATTAAACAAAAGAAATATGCCGATAAAAATAGCAAGGAAATTGACTATGAAGTTGGTGACCCAGTTTATTATAAAGATAATCAGAGGCACAGTAAATTACAAAATAAATGGAAACCATACTACAGAATTATTGAGAAAACTGGGCCAGTTAGTTTCAGACTCAGGGATCAGTTAACTGGCAAAACTACTAAATGTCATGCTGAAAACATCAGAAAAGCAAATTTAGATTGGGAAATCCCCAAAAAGGGTGCGTTAAATCAGGCATTACGACAGCAAAGATATGTCGTGCCCCCAGAAGGCAGTGAATCTGATTCGGCTACAGATTCAGAGGATATTCCCTTAAACAGAATAGCTCGCCGATACAGGCATGCAAGAGAAAATTCATCATCAGAAGATGATATCCCCTTGACAGAATTGCGTAAGCGAATACGCGAAAATCAGTTAAAAGATAGGGAAATGGAGGTTGAAGAGTTAACCTCTGAAGGTATGAGTATGGACAGTTCTTCTGATAACGACAATCAAATAAGTGAAATAAGTGAAATAGAACAACCAGAAATGGATCAAAGTAAAGAATCAAATGACAATTTAGAAATTAATCTAAGTGCTAAAATGAGTACAGGTGACAATAAAAATGAAAATCAATCTATTACTCTAGCTGAGATAATTAAAGGTAAAAGTCAATCTAATACTCCAAATGAGATAACTAAGAGACAAAGTGTGGAGGAAGGTGAACCAGAGAAAATCAATAGGATTGCAATTATAAATGCTGTCCTTGGAGCACTACGATCGATTGTGTAAGTTGCTGAATTGTGGAAGAAGACTAGGCTTCCACGAGTAAACATAACTCCTTAAAGGTAAATAAAATACTGCATGATACTGACATGTCACTGATAATCAACAGTGGGAGATTTTGTTTACTTGATGAATGTGGGTGTATAACTAAATGATAATTTAACCCTGTGTTAAAAACGTTGTAGTAAATTGTAGGATAATTTACTAATTAGTGTTGGTAAGGTTTAGGGCCCTATTAAACTGCACCAAACACGGACGCATGCAAGCAAGTGGAGAATCAGAAGTTAAAAGAATTAAGTATTAGAAGTTTGAGAGAATTAAATACATTCATCAGTGTTAAGTGAAGTAGAGTAGAACTAATACAGTTAAAATAGAAATAGTAGTAAAATTCAGCCGCCAATCGAAATAGAGATAGAAAATAGTGGAATGGGAACTGAAGGAAAACTTTCTTTCTCTCATTACAGGAGAAAGATGTTGTTTCAACTCATAATAATAGTCCTGATAACGGCGTTGGCAAGCAGTAATGAAACTAAATCTAGGGATTTTATAGTGAAACATAACGTGATTTTCCACAAGGAAAAATAAATTAATTTAGTGAATTCTGACTGGACGATGGGGTTCTATATCGACCTAGAACTTTTTGAGACATATTTACAGCATGTAGGTAGGAGCATAGAGGGTGTAAGGAAAGTATTTCACGAGGTTCCAGGCAACATTAAGGACATAACTAAATTATGGACTACGCCAGCCCCAGTAGTAGGAACCACCCAAAAGCAGATTTCCGGGATAAATCATGGTAGGTGGGCCAAACAATTATTACATTCAGGATTTGATGACTTGTTTCAGGGACTAGTTCGGGATATAAATTCTGTGATGCAAAAGTATGAGTTGGTACTCAAACAGTTTGATGGTTACAAACAATTGCACCACAGAGACAGACGAGCTTTATTGCCATTTATAGGCGATGCCCTGTCGTTTCTATTTGGTACTGCTAGTTCCTCAGACTTGGACACAATAAACCATAATATTGGCATTCTTTCAAAGAATCAACGAACCCTACAACATCTGGTTAAAAAAGGTTTTACCATAATGAATGTTACACATAAACAGGTACAACAGAACAGACACTCAATTAGTCACATAATAACATCATTAAGGACCCTGTCTGCCCGGATAACTGACATTTACAAGGCCGTGTCCATGCGACTCGCTTTCCTGGAATTTTATACACAGTTATATCATAAATTACAGCTATTAGTTCATGAGGTCGATCAAATGACTAATCAAGCAAGATTTTATATTGAACATCTACACACACAATTTAACTCGTTGATAGCACGACAGTTAGCGCCTAGTGTGATTGAAGCAAAAACGCTACACAATGTTTTAGTAGATTTAAAAACGCACCTACCTGCTCATTTAAAGTTGCCCTTCGATGAGACAACGGAATTGTGGAAATATTACAAGTACTTGTCCAGTAGTGCCGTGTTTGAGAATCAGCGGTTGATTATTGTAGTGAAACTACCACTAGTAGATGTCCGTAAGACATTTGAGCTATACAAGATATATTCCTTGCCTTATCCTTTGGTTAATGCAACTATGAAATTAAATCCACAATTTAAATCCCTAACAGCACAACATAAACTGGAAACCGAGTATTTGACAATAAATAAGAAACGCACACACATAGCTCACTTAACAAATGCACACACCTGTCTGAGTAATACTTTGGAATTTTGTTCCTTGGATGGCGTCATACACACAGTACGACCTGAAGCTTACTGCAGTCAGGCTTTGTTTCTGGGAAATGAAAAATCAATACAGTTAGCTTGTTCAGTGGAAGTGAAAATCAATACAATCTTGCCCAGTGCAATGCAAATTGCCCATGGTGTATGGTTTGTTAGTACACGTGACCCTTTGCCATTTGCTGTCTCATGTGCTAATACTACCAACACACGTACCTTCACTATTGACCCACCTATTGGCATGTTACAATTACCCCCAAAATGTTCTGCTACTAGTGCCACCATTCAAATGATAGCATATTTACATGGAAATACCAAAGAATTTTATGATGCCATGGAAACGAAATTATTAATTAATCATAACACCACAAACTTCCGCTTATGGTCCCCATTGTTTACGAAATTTCCGACTTTGACAAATGTAGTTTTTCCCAGACAGCTTAAGGACGTCGATCCAATTCCAATAGAATCATTTATTGATCAACTTGAACACCTTGATACGATATCGGAGACGGATACGAAATCCTGGTTAAAACCTTGGGGTTACGGTATCTCCTCTACGGTATTTGCCCTAATAGTAATAGGATGTGTTGCATATTGTTGCTGTAGAAAACAGCTCTGTTTAAAGCTGCGTATTTGGCACGGGAGGCGTGAAGCCGCTCGTATCCGAAAACGGAGGCCGGCGATGATTCGGCGTTTACTGCAAGAAACACAAATTAACAAAGACCGCCAACTTGAGGCTATTCAGCAATTGAGTGAATTGCGCAAAATAGTTCGTACAGGACCAGGTTCCGACCCTATGCGGAACACAGACCCAAATGAGTACTTGACAGCGACAGCAGCTTGTCCAACAAAACCAGAAGAGATTGAAATGGAAGAATTATCACCTGAACGTGATGCAGAGACCGGCGAGTTCGTATACGCAGAGCCCCGTGTTCTGTTTGCAACCGGCCCTGAGTACATCACACCAGTTCCGTAGAAAGTGAAGCGAGATGTACATAGACACAATAGACTTTGGTTGACAAAGCAATTCTATAGACATATAGACAATATAATCAGTGTTTTCTGTAATCAACAAAGGTGTTTTATGTATATCGTATATACTAGTCAGAAAGTTGAGTGTGAGTGACCAGACCCTTTAAACCTTTTAGAAAGGTAGTCGGTATATTCGACGTTGTATTAGTAGAATTGGTAGGATTCTAGTCCATGAATCCTTCGCGATGTGACGATACTCCTACGTCACATTGAGGTTGCTGCACAGCAATCCTGGTCACAGAGTAGTACTAAGTTCAAATGGGTTATGTACAGTTGAACCCAGTTTGATGTTGTAGTGGTATTTTACCGTATATATTTTGTCACACCCACCTGACAGACGCCCTCGTTGACACTGTTACTTTCGTTTTCTAGAGTTTTCTTGTTTCCACAAGAAAACTTTGGTTGGGGGAGTTGTGTAACAGAGTCAACGTGGACTGAGTCATCTGGAAGGGTTAAGCGTGTGTCGCTGAAGCATTTATGTTTTTTATTTTCGAGCCTCAATAAGTGTTAATATAATAAGTGCTAATATATATAGAGAGAGATAATAGAGATAGAGGTAATGAGAATTCAGATTTATTCTGATGGAATTGATATTTTAATAATGAAAATGTAAATGAGAATGTAATTGAACAAGCACAATAGGATGTAGTCAATATTCTGCTGAGTCACTGTGATAATGCAAATGTTGGAAATATATTCTAACATACTGCAGAGTCACTATGAGAATGTAAATGAGAATGTAATTGAACCTTCGTGACAAAGCACAATAGGATGTAGTCAACATTCTGCAGAGTCATTGTGATAATGCGAATATTAGAAATATTATTCTAACATTCTGCAGAGTCACTATGATAATGCAATGAGAATGCAATATTCCACAGTAGGTGTGGGCTGGCTGTTTGTGATATAAGTCGATGTTCGCCACAAATCCAGCAGTGCTTTTTCCATCCAGCACCCGGTGTGTCCTCCATCTAGAGCACCGCAGTAGCACTTAGACTTTGATAGTGAGAGAGAGAGAGAGCACTAAGAGAGGCCAGTTTTCTTTTGTTTAGACTTATTAAAATTATAATCACCATACCAATTTGGAGTTGTCAGTTGACTGAAGTAACAAAGAACCTGTTCCCAACCCTAAAGCGACGTGCAGCCATTGGAGAAGGAGATCAGTGGACAGCAGACTGGGCGAGACCACAGGGGAGAGGAGTCCCTCCGTAATCTAGACGATCAAAGAACAGGAGAGAACCGCTACTACTTTGGTAGGGAGCCACGGCCCTATCGAAGGAGGTTTTCAAACGCAGTAACCCTCGCACATCCAGTTGTCTGGTGTCACAACGGCCACACGCGCTGCCCACCTGAGGTGACTTCACGATCCGTAGTGTTACAGTTAGGAACTGACCGACCCAATACTGAGGGTGGGTCGATCCATATTGGGTGTGGGTCACCCATAGTTGAGGGCTCCTCAGACCAATTGTGCATGATAGCTCAGAATTAGTCGACATATTTCCATCCGAAAGGGCTTAAAATCATATAGATGCCACTAATTTTAGATTGAATCATCGCGGTTCTTCTTTTCTAAAAACCTTTCCCGGCTTGACAATTTGCGCCCGGTAAGTGTCTTCATGCATTGGAAGTGGACTTTTTTACCGAAATATTCCCCATATGGGTTTGGGGGGGGGGGGGGGGGGTCAGACCGCCCCTGCCATATTGTTTGTGAGTTTGTGGGTGGGCGTCGGAACTTAAGTATACACTTATAGTGTGTACGGTAATCAAATACTGTTGTCTCGGTAATTATTAACAAATGTCCCCGCAGTGCTTCTCTCAGATGTCCCCACAGTGTTTCTCTCACTGTTTACCGAAAAATTCCCCGTGCTGGTTGGGAGGGGCCAGCCCACCCCTGCCATCTTGTTTATTTCCTTGTTGGTGGGTATCGGAACTAAAGTAAACACGTATAGTGTGTAGGGTGACCAAATACTATTGCCTCGACAATTATTAACAAATGTCCCCACAGCGCATCTCTCAGATGTCCTCACAGCGCTTCTCTCAGATGTCCTCGCAACGTTTCTCTCACTTTTCTCTCACTTTTCTAAAAGTGGTTAAATACAACTTCTTTTGGTTAGATAAGGTTAATTATGATCAATTTAACCTAATCCGGCGTTAATTCATTGAAAAAGCTCACAACAAGTTTTGGTCCCCACAGTGCAGGTCTGAGGCTGATGTCCCCACAGTTACGGTAAAACCGTCCAGAGAGAGAGAGAGAGAGAGAGAGAGAGAGACAGAGAGACAGAGAGACAGAGAGGAATAAATATAACGATTTCAATGATACATGTGACATATAGGCCAAATTGGCCGTATGCTTTTAGATAATCTTGACAGAATACCACCAATTCAATGTATAGCATATGTCAATAAAGATTCACTTACTTACTTACTTACTCTAAAGTAGATAATTAACTAAACCATACCAACATGGAAGACATGTCAAAAGCTGTGAGATCTGTTAACCCCGCTGCAAAATACTAACCTGCAACTCGGAAGACACCGAGATTAATGGCACCGATCAAAGACACGGCAGCAGCTGATGAATCGAAGTACTTTAAAAACTCCACTGTGTACAATCCAATAGTCATCGAAACGCCAACTGTTATAGCTTTAAGTGCGAAACATGAAAACATTATTACTAAGGCCCACGGTCCTGCCTTAGAGAGGTGTGGGATTTTTATGGCCATCTTGTTTTACTTACATCAATACTTAGTAACAATACCTGTTAAGAGAAAAAAGGTTCTCTTGAAAATAACATGCTCATAAAAAATGTTATAGAAGGAATCCGATCACAAACTCTGTATTTTCATTTGAATCAGTGAAATGTGAATCTTTAGGTCATCACATACAAAATGCAAGGTTCGATCCATTAACCCTTTAATTTATTATTTTAAAAATAATTTCTTTAATTTTTTTCAAAACATTTCAACAAAACCATATCACGTGATCCCTCATTGGAACGAGCACAATGAGCTCATTCCAATGAGGGGTCACATGATATGGTTTTGTTGAAATATTTTGAAACATTTAATTTTTTTCAACTGCCCAATTTGCATATTACGCGAGCGGATGCGGGTGATTCGTTAGGTAAAGGGTTAAAGTCTGGTGAGCAGTAAATGAGTTGAGATGGGTTGTTGTTGGCATGACAACTATCCATATTGGGGGCGCGATCATGTTAAACGAGTTTTCTTGATCCGGAGATATAATTGAGTGGAAAAACGTTATTCTGCAAGAGCTTTGGGCTCATCTGCTAAGATGAAACTTTCATTACCAGGGGTTTGGACAGTAGGGTTGTAGCCGGTGCTTCAATAATTAAATTTCTAATGATTATTCCTATAATTAGTGTTTGGAATCTAACATTATTGCTTCCGTGGAAATATTTCCCACCTGTGGAAAGTACCAGTCCACGGCGACCCTACTGTAACTATCCAGCATTCACCTCGAACTGCAAACCGGTGAGCTAAGTGGAATGAAATCTAGGCAGATGTAATCCTTTCGAGTTCTTATCTTCACAGAACGTCTCCAAATGTCACGGTGAATGTCGGCTAAACATTAAAAACACTTATTAATTTAATCCGCCAGACTAGGGTAAATCTTAGTCGGATGGTATTTGATTACAACACAACAGTTTTTCCTGCATGATTTCTTTGTGCAAATTCTACTCACGCAAGTGAAATCGAAATCGCTGTCTGATATCAATCATAACATCAGACCGGAAGAACCTTCCATATTAGCAAATTCACCACACTACTTTAGCATCAAGAACAAGAATATTGCAGTTGATTTACGCACCCCTCCTTGTCCCTGACTAAATCTGACTGGGCCAATAACTGCCACGAGTCAATTCAATGGTTCTTTAGGTGGGAACGATATTGCAGTCAGTAACAGAAGACCCACAAGTGAGGATTTAACCCTTTACCTAACGAATCGCCCGTATCCGCGCGCGATATATGCAAATTGAGAAGTTGAAAAAATTTTATTTTTCAAAATATTTCAACAAAACCTTATCATGTGACCCCTTATTGGAACGAGCTCATTGAGATCGTTCCAATGAGGGGTCACATGATACGGTTTTGTTGAATTTTTTTTGAAAAATTTAAAAAAATGATATTAAAAAAAATAAATTTGATATCGTCTGGGTTGGGTAAAGATTTAACACGGGCGTCGTTGAGAAACAAGACTCTTCAGTAAATTTATCTATATTATGCATACTGTATGGGGCGTCATGTCATAAAAATAAATTTCATATTACGTGATTATTTATGTATTCTGTATATTCCTTTTACTACATAATGTGTGATTCAACTTTTCAGCTAACGAAACGGCTACAGCTGGTCAGAGTTGTTCACAAAAAATCGACATCCAAATTTTAATATTTTTTGGGTTGCGCTGGTTCCGATGAGGGATCATAGGTTTTGTTTTCGAGATAAAAATGAAAATATTAAGTTATTCGGGACAAGTTCCTCAAAAATAAAAGAATATTTATTCAGTTCTTCCGAAACCAACACACCCACACAAAGTGACGGTGGCTTTTGGCGTCATTCCAGCATTAGATGTGTTGTGAACGATATTGCCCGTAATGAGTTATTTCATGGTGACAATGCGATAAAAAAGGACGGGGTGGCATTTTTTCCGAATAAAAATTGCGCTATATCCATTGTGTACCATTATCCAAACGAACGATATTACGGTCAGTCAGAGGACAAGATTCAAAGATTAGGTGTCAGTGATGTGCGTGCGTGTGTTGTGGTGGGGGGGGGTGCATCTGGTTTTGTTTTTGTTTTTCTGTTAAATAGATACATGTCCTCAAAGTACATGTACAAAACAAGTCGGTGGATAATTGGAAGGGGTTGATTTCAGAGAAAAATGCGGTTTCATTTATCCCTACCCTTCAAATCTAGTGAATTCAAGACAAATCCGAAAACTTAAATTGTTCAATAATGGTATGATTGCATTATTTTGCCATATGAATGCTACTAATGTTTCACCCGCAGGTGGCAGTAGCAGGACAAGTACCCGATCGTCCCAGATTGCCCGGACTCGGGCCGGACCATGGAAGTGACGTCATAGTCACGTGGCTCAGTTACGTCATGTGTACGCGTAAGTAGCCATCTTGTGAAGTCATCATCAATAGTGATAAGTGGTCTCGGTGCGCAGGCGCTGCGCGTGTATTTAGGGTTACAAGCGTTTCTGTCGCCCATATTGGAGGCCGCCATTTTCGTTTCTATAGTAGCACGTGGTTGCTATATAAATCCAAAATCCTGCAATAGGACGGGGGTATGTTCTGAGGGTGTATTCCTTTATATAATGGTAAATCTAATTACCCAAACAGATCAGTCGATTGGTAGGGTCCCTGAAAATCTAGTATAAAAAGTATACTTTGGAAAATCGTTCGGTTGTTGCCCTTATCAGAGATAAAGCTGAGCATTTCTGTTTACAATGACATCCTCTGGCTATTCCCGTGTTTAGCCCTCTGGGGGGTTGTAATTACCATTCTTTGAATACTATGACCAAGACCCCGTACAGTAAATATACGGACGTATCCAAGGATAACTTCCCAGACGGCCAGGTGTGAAATTGGACGAACTCCCCAAAGTTGAAGAGGTATTTGAAGTTAATATTGAGGTATTTGAACTCTTATTGGAAGACGATGACATTACTGATAAGATTGTTCATATGTCTAATGGAATTTTGAGAGTGCCGTGTATGTCAAGTTGTATAAAAAACATTTCCGTTATATCACTGACATTAATGAATATTGTAAGTCCTTTGATTGCCGTAAGTGTAATAAATTGTGGAAAATAGTGAGAGCACAACACCGCCACGAGAAAACCTGTACTGATTATGTGTCCTTTACTCCCCACCTATACTGATACTCTTGTCTGGAAAGTGCAACGCAATCCCCTCAGTGTTAGTGACAGTCCTCAGTTTTGATGGTCCCAAATGTTTTATTACTGTGATGGCGCACAGATTTTGGTTGAAACTATGATGAATTATTTGATGGAAATTTCTGAGAAAAGTTATCCCCTCATGTCCGATGTCTCATTTCCACCATTTTATCCCCCGGGGAAATGATTCAAGATGCTTTCGGCACAGGAATGTAGAGCCGAGTCTAAGCCCCACTCATTTGGAAAGGAATCTGTAGAGTTTGATCATTACATGAAGGAACGAGAACTGATGGATTATCTGAAAACAAACATTACCCACTGTCTTTGTATAGTTAAGAAGAGTAACAACTGTATGGTTTTGAAAATGGATCACTAAAAAATTGTTTGACATTTGCAATTATTGGCCCCTGGATTCAGTTATGATAAATTTCTCAAGGCTTTTGGTTGTTCGTTTGCAAAAGGATTCATTCGTTATGAATGGATTGACAGTCTTGATAAACCGGACACTACCGAATACCTCCCTATGTTTCCTTTTATAGGTCTTTGAAAACGGAAAACATGGCTGTTGAGGAATATACATGCATCCAGCAAGTTTGATGGAACAATAGGATGATTAGTGTTCCATCAAACTTGCTGGATGATTAGAACTTTTAGGCACTCCTGGAGAGAGAGGTCGCGGATTGTAGTGGGAGTCGCATAATTTTCTGCTCCTGAAATGATTCTTTTTAATTCATAACCAAGTTTTCCTGGATTAATAACAATCAGTCGACTGACGTTCAATCGATTTCTAGAAAGGAAAACGACAGCAAGATTTGTGTTTGACTTTTACTTTTTACGGATTTTGATAATTATTTGTGTTGGATTCTGTTGGATTCAAGGAGTGAGAATGTAAGCCATGTAAGTGATAGTGCTACTGCGACCTTGTCGGGTTGACCTATTCCAGTTTACTCCATTGATCTGGCGTAAACCAGTAACAAAAGTGAGAAGTGGTCAGTAATGTTACCTGTTCACTGAACTATTTGTTCGAAGTCTTTGTGGGTAAAAATTCGTCTGAATTTATTGATTGAAGTTGATAACAAGTGGTATTTTATGAGATGTTAATTTTACTTTTCCTCCTCATCATAACATGAATAAAACGGGTGACGCAACGAATGCTAAAAGGAAGATAAGAGCAGATTCAAGTGATATTGATACGAGTGTTGACAACAAGGATCTCAGTTCGAGGGACAGCCAAGTTTGTGCCAAGGGTATAACAGAGCCCGCACAAGTACAAAGGGCGCTTCTTCAATTTCTTCAAGAAAAACACAAAAACCTCCGACGAAAAAGACTAAGACCAATACTAGCTCATATACATCTCAAAGTACTATTCCCAAATTGAAAATGGAAAAGGAGATATGTGAAATTAATAAAAAACTGCAAACTGTTTTGACAATCGATAAATTCGACACTTCATTCGCCGATTCCCAAAAAACTATTCTCGAATATGTGACCAACGCAATTGAGAATTTCAAAACAGAAACAGTTACAGTTTTACAGTCGGATATAAAATCATTAGGAGATGAAAATGAACACCTGAAATTTCAAATCCACGAACTAACTGACACGGTGAAATCCAGAGAAAGTGCGCTTTCCAACGTAAAGATGGAATTAAATACTGTTAACGACAAATTGGATGATTTGGAACAATATACAAGAACATGCAGTGTGAGGATATATGGAGTGCCCGACGGCGAGAAAAACGAATCTGTCGACGAATATGTCAAGAAAGTTCATAAAATCCTGGAAGGAAAGCTTGGAATTCAAATTAGTAACAAGGACATCAGTATTGCACACCGACTGGGAAAATTTTCGGTAGATAAACCTAGGCCTACTATTGTGAAATTGTTTACACGTCGATTAAAATTGGAAATAATTCGTAAAAGAAGAATGTTAAAGAGCACAAAGATAGTTATCAAAGAAGACTTAACAAGGAATAGGCAAGCCTTACTTTCAAAATCAGCTCAGTGCGATTCTGTAGAAACTGCATGGTCCGCGGACGGAATTGTATTTGTGAAAATTAAGATATCAGGGAGAATTGTTAAAATACTAACAGAAGCGGACTTAAATAGACTTGATAGAAATTGAGTTGAAAAGCACAATGATGAAACAAATTGCTCTGAAGGAGGTCCATTATCCATCCATCCATCCATCCACCCGATTATTCGCTGCGTAGATGGGATTTGTGAGTGAGAGGAGCGAAACTAAGATTCCTGCATGACGTAGTTTCTGTCAATCCACTCGCCCACTCCTCCGTCCCTCATTGCATTTGTGAATGCAGCGAGGGACGGATGAGTGGGTGGGGATTGTGATGAGAAAAGGATGTTCCGGAAACAAAATGTTTTTTTTTGTACAGTCTGTGCTCGCCCTAACGTCGCCTCCAAACAACTTTCCTTGAGCTCGATGTCTTTGTGCCATTGTTGTTTTTACGACATAACTGTAAGTTGAATTTGTTACGAACATTGCTTTCTAAAACAATTTTAAACATTATACCCCATCCATCCATCCATCCATCCATCCATCGACGGGTGGGTGGGTGGGCGGGTGGGCGGGTGTTTTGGTTGGGTGGGTCACTTTCGTAATGTTTCGTGGGAGGTACCATCCATCCATCCATCCATCCATCCATCCATCCATCCATCCATCCATCCATCCATCCATCCATCCATCCATCCAGCCTTCCAGCCATCCAGCCACATCCACCCATCTGCCCATCCATCTGCCCATCCATCCACCACATCCATTCACCACACGTGTGTGGAGGGGGTCCAGAGGGTTGGATATACTGACACAAGAGAAACTGAGGGAAGGTTCATCCATCCATCCATCCATCCATCTACCCATGCATCCTTCCTTCAGTGGTGCGAGTTGATCGACGATTGAAAAGAACCGAAACGTATGCAACATTGTTGATGAAAATTAGTAATCACAGTACTTTTTTACACAACAGATTATATCACACAATGGAATATACCACTGCCATTATTGACTGCATAAACTGTGTATGTTGCGTTAACTAACTCGCCCTCTCTCTAATCCTTTATTGTATTCGTGAATGCAGTGAGGGACGGATGTGTGGGTGGGGGAATGTGATGAACAAAAGAGATCTCGGAAACAAAACGTTCTCTACAGACCGTCCTCGTCCCGCACATCGCCGTTAAACAATTCCCTTTCCATTCGAGTTAACTATCTCGCCATCTCTCCAATCCTTTATTGTATTCGTGAATGGAGTGAGGGACGGATGTGAGTGTTCAACAATTTTCTCTCCATTCGAAATCTTTGCACCGTTGATGTTGCGAACAGGGAGAATTGTTAAAATACAAATAGAAGCAGACATAAGTGGACTTAATATAAATTGAATTAAAATACAAAGTTTAAACAAAATGTTCTGAATGAGGTCCACTGTTCATCCATCTATCTATCTTTCCATCCGCCAATCCATCCGTCTACCCGGTTATTCTCTGTGTAGTTGGAATTTGTGAGTGTGTGGGCGAATCTAGGATTCATGCATGATGTAGTTTCTGTTAATTCACTCGCCCACTCCTCCATCCTTGATTGCATTTGTGAATGGAGCGAGGGACGGATGGGGTGTGTGTGTGTGTGGGGGGGGGGGGGGGGGGTGATTAGCAAAGGTGGTGCCGGAAACAAAATGTATTTATATTCAGTGTGTCTCCTCCTAACACCGCCTTCAAACAAACACACTTGAGTTTGACGTCTTTGCGCCCTTGTTGTTTTACAATACTGTAAGTTGAATTTGTCACATATATTATTTCCTTTAATTATACCTCACCCATCCATCCATCCATCCATCCATCCATCCATCCATCCATCCATCCATCCATCCACGGGTGGGTGTGTGGGTGTGTGGGTGTGTGGGTGTGCGGTGGGGGTGGGGGAGTGGTTATGTTTGTGGCTTTGGTGGGTTTTGCTTACTTGCGATATGCTCACACAAGACGCTCCGTGGGAGGTGCCACCCATCCAGTCATCATTCGATCCATCCATCCATCCATCCCTCCCTCCCTCCACCCATCCATTCTTCCTTCGCTGGTGTATTGATCAAGGATTCATCAGAACTGAAACGCATGCAGCATTGCTGCTGAAAGTCAGTAAGAACAGTATTCTTTTACACATTAGAGTATCCTACAGCCACTTTTCACTGTATAAAAGGTGTTTTGCCACTAATTCACTCGCCTGTTCCTCCATCCTTTATTCCATTCGTGGCTGCAGTGAGGGATGGGTGAATGGGTGAGTAATTGTGATGAGCAAAGGCGGTTCCGAAACAGAAATATTTTGTATTGCCCACCCTCGTCCCGAACATCTCCTTTAAACAATTTTCTTTGAACTTGAACCCTTGCGTCTTCGTTTTGACTATATTGAAGGTCAAATTGGTCGCGTCTATTATTTACTTTATTTATTTTAATCATTACATCCCATTGCCTTTGACTGAACCTCAGATCAATGATCAGATCAGTCATAATATCAGTTCTCTTATGATCAGAGCAGGTAAACCCGATATTTTGTCACTCCACACTAATGTTTCCATTCGGAAAGCCGTTGTTGTTTATTGTTCTTCAAAAATTAAAATTGCAGATAATTAGCATGTGTACTTTGTTTCAGACTATCTCCTCCGCATCTCCTCATAGTTATTGCTGCCAAACAATTGAAGTAAGAAACTGTTGCATAAAAGCGAAAATCACCCTGACATCCATTTTTATGAATAAGATTGTTATCGGAAGTTTAAATTGTCGAGGCTTGTCCTCTGACACAAATAAGCGCAGGGGTATTTTCTCACGCAGCAGGGATAAATTTGATATAACTTTATTGGTCGACACCCACTCCTGTAAAAAAAAATAGAAAAGACCTGGAAATGTGAATGGGGCTATGAAGCTGTATTCTGCTCTCACTCAAGTTCTAGTAGGGGGGGGGGGGGGGTAGCTATTCTGTTTAAAAATACATTTATGTATCAGGTTCATAATACAATAAGTGATGTAGGAGGAAACTACCTTATTCTTGACATCACGATTCAAGATCAAAGACTTACTCTATCGGTAGTGTATGGCCCCAATGAAGATAACCCCACATTTTTCGACAACATTTTCAACCAAATTGACAGCATTGGCAATTCTTCTATTCTTGTAGGAGGCGATTGGAATGTACCTCAAAACTACAACCTCGATACGGTAAACTACCTACATAAAAATAACGTTAAAGCAAATGAAAAGATCCTTGGTCTAATGGATACATTTGACCTCTGCGATGTTTGGTGGATGGAAAACACAAATTTAAAACGATATACCTGGAAAGGTCTCGGCAATAAAATGGCTAGATTAGATTATTTTCTTCTTTCAACGGATCTACAAATCTTTCATCAGACGTCGGATATTCATATACGTTACAAGTCAGACCACAACCCCATAACCATAACCCTGTCCTTTATTAGTCAGCCCAGAGGAAAAGGCTTTTGGAAGTTCAACAATAGTCTTCTGAACGACCCAGAATATATTACAGCAGTAAAAAGTGTAATCGCAGAGACTGTTACTCAGTACTCTAATAATAATAATAATAATAATAATAATAATAATAATACTCGCCAGTTATTTACTATTGGTGATCAGCTGTTCTGGGAAACCCTGAAACTAATGATTAGAGGCAAAACTATTGCTTACTCACCCCAGGTTAAACGAAGAACTGACAATCGTTTGGAAGAAATTGAGGAGAAAATCAAACTTTTAAACTCTCGCATGGCTGAGGGAGATTTGTCAGTAATTCCCGAAATTAATGCCCTTATTACTGAACTCCAAACAATTAGAAATAAAAAAAATTAAAGACATAATCTTAAGATCTAAAGCTAAATGGAAAGTTGACGGAGAAAAGACAACCAAATACTTTTGTAACCTGGAAAAAAGACACTACACTGAAAAAATAATATCCAAGTTGGTAACTTCTATTGGTAGTACAACTGAAAAATTATCTGAACTATTAAATGAACAAAAAAAGTTTTACGAAAATTTATATACTTCAAAGTTAAAATTATCTACTATTTTCGAGGACAATAATCCATTCTTTGATAAATCCAATCCCTTTTTACAGTTTTTAGATGATGAGGAAAGCAATTCTTTGGAGGGACTGCTAACTAGTTCTGAATGTTTAAGAGCCTTAAAAGCAATGAAAAATAATAATAAAACCCCTGGGTCCGATGGTTTTACAGTAGAGTTTTATAAATTCTTCTGGAAAGATATTGGCAACTACCTAATCAACTCTCTAAATTATGGATACAGTGTTAAACAGCTATCGCATCCACAAAGAAGTGGTATCATTACCTGCATTCCAAAACAAAACAAACCAAATGAATTCATTAAAAACTGGCGGCCTATCTCGCTTATTAACGTCGATACCAAAATTGCCTTCACGGCTGTAGCAAATCGTATTAAAATGGTCTTACCAAAATTAATATCGGAAACCCAGCTTGGGTTTATGAAAGGGAGATATATTGGAGAGTCCCCAAGATTAACATTTGACTTAATTAAAAAATGTGAGGAAAAAAACATGGCAGGAATGCCAGTCCTAATAGACTTTGAAAAAGCATTTGATTCCCTCGAATGGTCATTCATTGAAAAAACACTAAAGTTCCTCAATTTCGGTCCTTCTATTATTAGCTGGTTTCATACCTTTTATTCCAATATTTTCAGTTATGTATTAAATAATGGCCATTGTTCAGAAAAAAAAAATAACCTACAGAGAGGAGTGAGGCAGGGCGATCCCCTCTCTCCCTACCTTTTCATTTTAAGTGTGGAAATATTAAGTGCCGCACTTAAATACAATCCGGATATCAACGGCATAAAGATAAACTTATCTGAATACCTAATAAGCCAATATGCAGATGACTCAACTTTATTTTTGAGTGATTATGGACATTCGTTAAATTTAGCTTTAGAAGTTATTAACACTTTTGCTCAACAGTCAGGCCTAAAACTTAATTTTGAAAATACACAAGTTATATGGATTGGATCGAAACGTGGATCAAGTGAGAGAGTCTCTACCGATCACAATGTCCAATGGAACCACAGCGGGAAATTCAACATTCCGGGCATTTCCTATGATCTATTTAGTGAAAATTACATAATAAATAATTATATCGAAAAAAACAAAAAGATGGAAAAACTTTTAATGGATTGCTCCTTTAGAAAACTTAGCTTAATTGGAAAAAACTACAGTCGTTAAAACATTGGCACTTCCACTGTTGATACATTGCCTTTCTGTTCTGCCAAATCCACCGGATAATATGTTTGATACAATACAGACACAACTATTTCAGTTTCGATGGTCTGGAAAGGGTGAAAAGATTAAACGCAATATTCTAATAAACGAAATTGAGAATGGGGGGATCAAGTTTCCAAACATTCGATCATACAGCTATTCCTTAAAAATGATTTGGATTAAGAAGTTGATAGACCCGAACATAATGGCGCCTTGGAAAACTCTCATTCTAGACGACTTTGAAAAATATGGCGGATTCAAAACATGGTTTTTACGCAAAGAAGGGTTAAGAAAGGTTGGGGAACACTCAAACAGTTTTTGGATAAACGTTCTCATGGCCTGGTCTCTTTTAGAAGATAAGTCTCCAACGGACTTTGAAGAAATCTGCTCACAACCCGTATTCTACAATAATAATATAAAAAATAATAATAATCTATTTTATAATCAAACTTGGTGTGACAGAGGTATATTTTTTTCTTAACGGCCTCTTGAGTGAGAGCGGAGGTTTCCTCAGCTTTGAAGCCTTCTCCACAAAATTTAACATAAAAACATCCTACACTATCTTCCAAGGCATAAGAAATGCGATTCCAAAACGGAGGCAAAATGAAATTAAACTCAATAAAAAATCTGAGTCGATCCAGAACACACTGATAGATAAATTAAAAGAAACCACCATGGTTAACAAAACATTTTATCCATTATTCCCACAACAAATTGCTTTGCTTCCAGTCCGGTCTCAGGGAAAATGGAACAAACTTTTACACATCGATGTCGAAGCCGATGCTTGGAGGTCGATGTACAAATGTGCTTTTTTAACAACTGACGATACTTATCTCCAAACTTTGCAATATAAAATTTTGCAGGGAGCATTATTCACAGATACTTGACTTTTTAAGTGTAGACTTTCGGAGACTGAATTGTGCTCTTTTTGCTGTAACACTAAGGAGACAGTGTTACACTTGTTCTTCGAATGTCCGGTGACAAGGACAATTTTGTTACAACTGGCCGACCGACTTCAAGAAAAATGTGATATTCTTCTTCCATTGACATCACATTTCATCCTTATTGGTTATAATAATAATAATAATAATAATAATAATAATAATAATAATAATAATAATAATAATAATAATAATAATAATAATAAGCGTCCCTGTCCACAAGAACACTCCCTCAGTCTTCTAACTCTCCTATATAAAAAGTTCATTTATTCATGCAGAGTGAGAAAGAGTCAACCGAGCTTCCAGGCTTTTATTGAAGTCCTTCGTCAATATCGTGAAGTTGAGCTACATTCACTTCATATGTACTCCGAAAAGAAGAAGAAATCGATAAAGACCAGATGGGAATCTCTGCAAGCCCTGATCTATCAACCTATTCAGTAATTTCCTTGTACGCACGGGACAACACCCCTCGACACTACAAGTATTTTCCTTTTTTCATGAAAAGCCCATACTTCCTTATGCAACACTACACTGATACCGATTGGTAAACTACTGTTCTCTGTAATTCTTGAGGTAGAAGATACTTCTGCTCTTAAATTTGCACGTCAGTAGATAACTGCATTTAACATTCATTCTGTATCATTTTTTTTTACTTAGAGATGTATACAACATTTAATCTGAATAAAAAAAAAAAAAAACTTTTAGGCACTCCTTATCTGGTATAACAATAGAGATGTCCAGCCATTCCTAGAGGCCATTGAGAAGCAATTCCAGTTTTACTTGGAAAGGGGATCGACATGTTTAAGGATGGGATTAGCGTTCCGGGACTGATGCTGAAATATCCGTTTAGTACCGCCCACGAACGTATATCATTCGAGAACATCAAGGAGAACATCATAAAGGACAACATTGTAGGGGAACCTTCCATAATATTCAATCGTTTTTACGAGAAGAATGTTAGCAGCGTATGAGCTTCTAAATATGGCGCATCAGCAAAGGGCTGTGGGGTATTGTCGGCTATGATGCCAATGCTGTGTACTTACCGTCAGTGATGCAAGAAATGCCAACAATTTGCTACATCCGACGAATGCACTTGGGATTAACTCTGCCGTCAGCTAAAGTGGTGTTTCGAAAATGGGGTTTTCATCTTTAGCATACTTTCAAGTGCCGCGCATGCGCTGTGGCACTACAGTAAGTCGTCGTGAACTGGTCGTAATCCACGCGTGGGCAGTGATGTCCGCGTATGCATTTACCCGGTAATAAAAATCATCATCTGCAAAAGTTTAATTAATGAATCACCGGGTTACACCCGGTGTTTCATTAAATAAATTTTTGATGATTCTTCCTATAGTTAGAGTTTGGAATCTGATATTATTACATTACATCCTGCGTTCTCCCTCCACGTTTCCTCCGTGATTCCACTTTGAATCCATACCGAGTTTCCATCCACCCTCCACATCACCATCGTAAGTCTTTTTTCCTCGAGTTGACCCCAGCTATACCCGCCCACCACAGCCTCCCTTTCATCTTCGCAATTTCCCGCTTGAACCCAACACACTTTTCCAACTACTGTAAGATATCCCTACCATTCCCACACCCCCACTGTAGTCCATTGGCCGACCACCCCCGTGCCTCAAATTATACTGTCTACAAGCCCCTGCCTCCTCCACCTGCACCCCCCCCCCAACACTAAGCGTATCTACCTAGACCTGGACACCAGCTGAGCTTTTACCATCCTTGTTTACACATAGAATAAACAACAGCAACCGAAATACACAAAAAATGGTTATGTCCCCTAGCCCAAAGACGCGGTTGTAAGGTTCCCAGTCCTGTAGGATTTGACCTCAAGTGCTAAGGAGGAGTTCGAGGTAAGGGGCGGGTCCCAACCTTCTGTACTTTTTTCTTTTAATGAACGACTCCCAATGTAATAGTCCAGTGGTCAAGTTTGATTCTCAAGATTCTGTTATTTAGACCTGGCCAGATTTGGTTCATTGATACTTCTTGCAAAATAACAGCTCCAACTCAAATATAAAGCTTACCGATAGATGCTAATTTATTTAATTTGAGACCATAAAAAATAATACTTAGCCATGTTTTATTAAGGTACGGCCTACCAATTCTCATAAAAGGCGGGAGCTCTTAGAGGTCAAAGAAAAAGAAATAGAATAAATAAGTACAAGTCAGACTCAGTTAGCTCCATTGAACTATGTTATTCAAACCGGTAATGTTAGAAGTCCTGTCACGAACTGTGCACTTATCTAGGCTTAATAGCGCGTAGGAATTGCGCACAGTTGCCATATCGAATGGCATCCAAAGCATGGCAGGTTCTCTTGGTTACTCACCGTAAACACAGGCAATGTTTCTGCCAATGGACCTCCGGGTTACCCGGAGGTCCATTGGCTGAAACATTGCTTGTGCAGAGGCCATATGTACAGCATTTGACAGCCTTACTATGGTAATAACGCGTAGATTAACGTGCAGATCGACGTGCTATCTGTGCGCATTTTATGACAGGACTTCTAGTTTTAACTGTAAAAGTAGAGGGAGGGGGCGGTGGCTCAGTAGGTAGAGGTGCAGGCTGCAAGCCGAGAGGTCCTTCGTTCGAATCCCACCTGTGGCAACCGCGTTGTGTCCTTGGGCAAGACACTTCACCCCATTGCCCATGTGGGGGCACGGTGACGCTGTGTACTAAGGCGTGCTGCACGTAGATGGTGCCCCCGTCTTCAACCAATGCTAACCCTGCTTGTGTGGAGTTAGTATGTTGGGGAGCTGACAGTTGCTCGCCGTTGCTCGATGGTTATCTCCGGGTACTCCGGCTTCCTCCACCCGTAAAACTGTCGTGGTCATGATTAGCCATTGTGAGGAAATATGTGACCCTGAACGTCAATTAATAATAATAATAATAATAACTGTAAAACTAATACATACCTCAGAAATTTTCGAAACATAAGCTCGAAAAGGTTGGTGTGCTTCCAGACGTCAGCTCCCCCATGCTATGAGAAATTAGTTCCACCGAACTATAGTAAGAGCATGAGATCAGAATTTTACAATGAAAGCAGGCTTCTTAAAACAAAGTATAGGCAGTAAAGTACCAATGAGAAAGAATCTTTCATCGAGGGCTTTGCTACCCAAACTATAGTATTTTCCGAAACATACTTGGCGCAAGACTATATCGCGTATCTCCTGTTCTGTTTGTTATTCAATTATAATCAACCACTCAAGTTAAAGAATAGATGAAGGAGAAAATTTTCGCATTACTACCTTATCGATGGGTCTTCATTTTCCCTTGATTTCACTCAAAAGCTCACCGTTGTTGTCATTTTACGCCAGCAGCCGACATGTTTGTTTACCAATGACGTAACGGATAGCATAATCTATTTTTACCTGAGGGTTTCGAGGTTGTTGCAAGGAGTTGTGTTTTGATGGATTTGGATACAGATCAAAACAAAAATCTGAACCTTTCCACAACATCGGTACGTTTGTTGCGAAATTCGGGCCCAAGTGAAACTTACGATCAAAAAGTGATGACCGTTTCTGTAAAATAAATAAAATACGTGGGAAAATAACTGTTGAGGCTTTCTAAATAAAATTTTGAAGTTCACACTGATAAATTTTGTAACAGCTTTAGAAACATTGTGCACGAAAGCAGACTTGTGATTTAATAATGTTTTTCTGCCGAAAATTCCTTTTCGATGAAATTTTTTTTTAGTAGAGTCGAAGTTTATCGCCGATTGGGTGGGGATAAACCCCATATTTTTCAATATATGGGGTTTATCCCCACCCCATTCAGAGATAAAACACCGATTTCAACAGGTTTCTGATTGAAGACCAAAACACTGATTTCAACAGATTTCTGATTGAAGAACCAAATTATGTACCGTTTTTAGTTAGTTAGTTATTGGTGTTTAAGGGGCGCGGTGCTCAGTAGGTGGAGGTGCAGGCTGCAAGCCGAGAGGTCCTCGGTTCGACTCCCACCTGCGGCAACCGCGTTGTGTCCTCGGGCAAGACACTTCACCCCCATTGCCCATGTGGGGTCACGATGACGCTGTGTACTAAGGCGTACTGCACGTCGATGGTACGCATGTCTTAAACCAATCTAACCCTGCCTGTGCTGCAATGAGGAGTTACGATGTTGGGGAACTGGCAGCTGCTCGTCGTTGCTCGGTGGTTCTCTCCGGGTACTCCTCCACCCGTAAAACTGTCACGGTCATGATTAGCCACTGTGCATAAATATGTGACCTTAAACATCAATAAATAATAATAAATAATATTGGTGTTTAAAGCCACATATTTATGCACAATGGCTAATCATGACCACGACATTTTTACGGATGGAGGAAGCCGGATTACCCGAGAGAACCATCGAACAATGGCAAGCAACTCTCAGCTCCACAGCATGGTAACTCCACACAAGCAGGGTTATAACATTGGTTGAAGACAGGTGCTCCATCCACGAGGAGCAGTAGGCCTTAGTACACAACGTCACCATGCCCCAACGTGGGCAATGGGGGTGCAGTATCTTGCCCAAGGACACAACCCGGTTGCCCGCAGGTGGGGATCGAACAGAGTACCTCTCGGCTTGCGGCCTGCACCCCTACGAACTGAGGCACCGCGACCAGATGTAACGTTTTTTTGCATCCAACGCGGATTACTTATCGAAAAATCAAGCTCTAAAGTATGTTGCTGTCAGAATACCGGCTTTCACTTCCATTTCGCCAAATTTACCAACATAAAACCTACCCCCCCCCCCCCCCCCCCCACCTCCGGCACCTGAAGTCCACCCCGGCACTGTCCTGCCCTTGAACTGCGTAAAATATAATTAAGTCAAGCGAAATCAAGTTGGGAGAAATGGGCTAACCATCTTTGGTTTATCGTATATATGTGTCTTGCAAGGAAACAGATTCAAGACAGTATGGGGTTGAGATAGCTGGCGACAGATCCTCGATCTGGCATCACTGACTGTGTACACGATGCTCACAAAAATGCACTCCACCTCTCCAAGTGACATATAGACACACGTTCCAATTTTTCTCAGCCAGTGAATTTATAGCCCATACTCTTTGAAGTCTGGGCAGAGCATATAACTTGAACTAAATTTTAAAAGATTAACATGGCTATTCAGGACGTGTCATGTTTCGACCCCCTCCCCTCCCCCACCCGTCCGAACCAGTTCAATAACATTGAACTTGGACTTCGCCAAAGTAATTCGCGTTCGTTTTTTACATATGTTTTGGGTCGTCGGCCTTTAATACCATTCAAATAATCGTTAGAAAAAAAATTGTAACATACTTCGCGAGGGTAGATTAATTTTAGGCTTGTAAAACTTACCGTAAGTAGTTTTCAGTGTGCGTGGATTATCTCTCTTCCACATTACTAAGAGGAAAAGTTACAACGTCTCAGTTATAGCTCAAAGTTTTAACTTTACAAACAAAATCTTCAAATATGAAGAAAAGAAGAATATATAAATCGAATGCAAAGTCACATAGCGGAGGCAGGGGTGAGATATTCCGTCATGGCCTGCGTGTATCTTTTCATCTTCCACCAATCTTGGGAGCCAGAAATAAGCTTTTTAAAAGTAAATGTTTTTTTTTTATATTTAGAGAGGGGAAACACACGAGATTTTATCCTATCGAGTGGGGGTGAAATGTAGGGAGAATGTTAAACGGCTACACCAGAACTAACACATATCATTAATTAATGGGAGGTCATTTGAATTTGATCCAAGAACCATGCGCGCATGTAACGAGGGGAGGGGGGAGGGGGCGGTTGCCACCCCTCTTGGTCACAGGGAATTCAGCTATAATCATTGTTACATGTATATATGTCGAAAAAACGTAACGTTTCTCGATGACGTGCACGTTCGTTGTCGCAGGAGTGGCCCCCCCCCCCCCCCAAAAAAATCAAATCAACGTCTAGAAATTTCGAATCACTATTTGACTAACAGCTGGAACCTTCACATACTATGGTAGAAATCGTGAAATACCTCTTGGAATGCAACGCAAGCAGACAAAATTACATCCTGTGCACTTGTTTGTGGTAATTCTACAAAGTAAAACTACTCTTATACAAAGGAACGTACCTGTTATTGAAAAAAGAAGGATTCGTGAGGAATCCATATCAAATAGTCGTTTTGGGTGGCTTGGATGGATTGGTGGGTCTTTCTGGGTAATCAGATTTACTCCTATTCAAACCAACAAACCCTCCGCACATACCCCCGTCCTGGTGTAGGCCATTCAGGCTCATAGCAACCACGCGCTACCTTAGAAACCAAGATGGCGGCCTCCATCAGACAAAAATGTCCGACAGAAGTACTAACACTAACAACACGCGCTGCGCATGCGCACTAAGACCACGTGTCACTATGGAGATGACGTCACAAGATGGCCGCTTCCGCGGGCTTCCATGACAATCTAACATGAGTTAAATTGGGTCACATTACTGTGACATCACTTATAGGTCCCCTCACTAGGTCCCCACAATGTGGCAAATAAGGCCAAGTGGCCGAAAGCTCCAGTTACTGATTGATTTTATTATATAAATTGTCACACTATCTACCTACCCACTGAAAAATGTTGCAGGCTGAATGGGAACATAGTTTATTTAGTGGCCAAAAAGCCCTCGAGGATTGAAATCTTTTTTTCCAATTTTCCCAGGGATACTCCACGCCGCCATCTATAATTCTATTAGCATCCCACCTTAGGTCTTGGGCATATATGACGTCCCTTGCTAAAGTATATCCATAGGGGAGACACCTTTGAGCCGCCACTAAACCCAGTGGAAGTAACACAGGTATGTAGAAATATTAGACAGTCGAGATAATAATTCATAGCCTAGGGTTTTTAAAAATTTCGTTATAATTAACTGCAGTAATGGTAGAAGTTTGTAGGGATTTATCCAAACGATGTATCGAACTCAGAAATAGAGACAACCAAAGGTGAAAAAAAAACCGTTAGAGAAAGAGTCATGGGGATTGTAACCAAAATTGGCGAGAGTAGGTCAAAAGAAAGAGGTCTTTGTGTGGCCTGCGTGACAAAGAGAAGACAGGTTTTGAAGAGTACCTTGACAATGGAGCCATTGTAAGGGGAGGGGTGGTCACTGTTGTTCAAGCTGAGGTCGCGATCACTGGAGATTAGGGGGAATTGGGAAAGACGGTGGAAAAGGAGAGCCAAATGTGTAACTTGGGCGTAGTGGTGACCTTGGAATATGTTTTATTAGGAAGTCCAATATCTCAATCTTCTAGATTGAAATTCCCTGGGAGTAGTATAATGAGAACGTGGGATGGGAGAATAAAGGGCGTGGTTAGTGGTTGACACAAATGCGGTGGTTAGTATGCTTATTGGAGGGATTGTGAAGAATGGGGGTACAGAGTGTCTTCAAGCAGTTCGTCTCAGTATTGGGAGGAAAGATGCGTGGGAATCGGGGGGCAGTTGGAAGCACATGAGTAACCAAAACCTTCTCAACTGAGAACCACGGCAAATCAGCGGCCAGCCAAACTGTTATTAATAGTATATCGACCCACGTGAATAGTGTTAAAGCCTCATCCATCTGTAGGGATCGATCCTCTAATTCTATGGGCACACAGGCCTTACATTACACGTATTTACTCCAGCTGAATCCCGAGAAGCATATAATGTTTTATTGCAGTTGACTGATACCAGACGAGACCGCTCGAACACATTCAGCCAGGCACCTCTACAAAAGCGATCCTCTTTTCTTCCAATTACAAGGTTCGAAAGGTAGTCTGGGTTCTCTAGAAACCCTCAAGCGGATCAGATTTTTAAAAATGTTCCCGGGGAGGGTTCCCTTAATCCCACCAGAAGGAGAAGACACGCTCACGAACATCCACACCAGAGCTACGCACGTAGTTACTTTTCGGGCAAAATCTTCCAGCCCCCCCCCCCCCCCTCCCCACCCCCGCAGCCATGGAAAAAAGTTGGCCCGTTGGTCTATATACGCCTGTGCTGGGTATAATCAGTGAAGTCGAAATATGATTAATATTATATAAATTCTCTGATCAACTTTGCCTAGTGATTTCTCCCTCGGAAGATTTATCAGGTGCTTGCTGAGAAATGGCGGGGGGGGGGGGGGGGGGGGAGGGGGGCAGCGTGATCACGAAGTGACGTATTCGTGACGCCCCCCCCCCCCCCACCTACAATTTTCCAATAGGCTTTCTAGTGATTATACGTATTCGTCAGGGTTGTATTCGAAGATGCCAATTCTCTCGTGCTATTAGTTATATACTTTCTTAAAAGAAAATTGGTTACTTGGACTTGTGTCGGGTTATAGCGAAAACGGCACCGTGTGAAAACGGCACCTGGAGTAAACGGCACCGAGTGAGCGAAAACGGCACCAATTGATTGTGGCGAGAACGGCACCAGTTCCGATGGCGAAATTAATTCATTTAAATTCTGCCTTTTTCTGTGTTTCGTTTTGAAACCGAGTATTTAGCCTATGGTTCTCTAATAAATTTGTTGAAAATTGAGCAGTTAAAAATGAGATGATACATCTCCCCTCCCAACTATCTCATGGTTTTCTTGTTGTTTATCAGTGACTTCTAAACAGTAAAAGCAATAACACCCCTTCCCCAACCCCACCCTTTCCTCGGCCCTGTAATCTCTCCAACCTGGATTCACGATACACCTCCTTCTTTATTATTTGACGCAGAAATCAGAATCTTGTGTATGTGTGTGTGGGGGGGGGGGGGGGGGGGGGCGGGGGAGTCCGAATTCAAAGGACGTGCCAAGGTAAAAAATTAAAACAAGGTCTTTTAGGCCATATTTGGATGGGGGCAGTCCAAACCCAAGAAATCCGGACTCCTGTGCCAAACCGAAAGTAACACACGGTGTTGTTTTCGCCTGTACCCGTGTCACTGTCACACAAACAATCAAAGCCTAAATGGAGGTCTGTAGCAACATACTGCGGGCAGTTGTCGGCAAGACATGACAAATTTGGAAAACTGGTACGGCACGTATTAATAAAATAATTTACGTCACGACTACAATACATGTATATTTTATTTATTCACTAATTCACTTTTATTTTGAACTATCATCACGACAAACTGATATTCCAACTTCGTCAAAACACGCCTTCTGCAAAAGCAAGCCGTGAAAATTCAAATTTACCTGTTCTCAAATGGACGGTCCCAGTTACGTCTCTTGTGCATTGTTGCAAAATGGACGCTCTTCCGAAAATACACACAAATTCCCATAGAGAATTAAAAAATTCGTTTATATAATTTTCGAGCGAGCTAAAATCAGAGAAACGTTACGACGGCGAAGTTAAATATATTACACGTAATCGGGAGCTGAAAACTAAAAGATATTTTCTTGATTTTGTATTATTCCAGAGTTTATTTACCATTGGGGGGTTATGGAAAGGACAATAGTATATTGCATCAGCCACCTCCTTTAACAAAAACCAAAGATAATGTGAATAGTAAAATGTCCCAGCTTAAGTTTCAGCACATAGGATGTTAAAGATAGTTGATAGTCCTCCTACACTACCTATCTCTAATAATGAACAGGAGTAATTGACAACTCGTTGACAAGTTCAACTAGTTTTAATAAACAATTTAAGAGGAGAATTAGTACTCTATGTAGTAAAACTGGATGTGACCAAGCATGATGGAATTTCTCAAATTAACTGCAGATAAACTACAAATTCTGCTTACCAGTTAAATTAAGTCTGCCAATAATTTACAAGAGCTGCAAACAAAACAGCTGACCCAACCTCGAAAAGCTCACTTCGTCACAGTAAAGTAATGTACATATATGAAAATTCCTAAAAAAAATATGGCCTGAACCAACGTGTTTCAACCAAATCTAATCGCAGGAAAAAAACTACAAACTAAATATATAAACAATCTTGAAATAAACAAGTTAATAAAAAATACTTTTAACAGTTCCCAAAACAAGTCTGAGACTTCTCTTCGTGAGTAGTTTCAGCTGATATGCCTAATGTTTTTTTTATTCTAGAAATGGCAAAACAGCCACCATGTTGACGGTGGTTATTAAAAGGCAGAAGCGGGAGTAGAAGCGATGGTGTCCGGTGGTGTTCATTGCTAATGGTTCCCATATCAAGGAATGCACAAATGTCAATCAGTAAGTCAATCCAGTTCTTCATACAATTGGCTATTTTCAACTTTGTTTGACGAGCAAATAAATATATTCAAAGGTTCGGAATACCACCGTGAATGTGGTATAAGTTCTGTAAACTTACAGCTCGGCAGCCACAGATACATAGATCTGCCGTTCAGTCAAAAGACACACCAAGAGTTGAGGCAATCCTATCTTGCAGTTGTATTTTTAAGAACTGTGTTTTCCTGCCCACTTTTATAAATGACTCCTAGACATTATCGGAATTTTAAAGTATAACCACAATTTACCGATAAAAATGCTAATGATTCATTACGGTCCTTGGTTGTCACAGGTAAAAAATAAAATTCAGAAAAATACCTGTGTAAAGCTTTCATATGATTATTCTCAGGGCAACATCGATTTTTTCACTGTTCTGTTGTTTGCGCATTTTATATCAAGGACGAGTTTAGCCCCGTGAGAATCACAGAAATATGTCATAAGCGAATACAAACACATCCAAATGAAAGACAGAAGCATTGCAGTTGAGAACTATATACTCTGCAGTTGAAAAGTGAAAGTTTGAATAGAATGATGGAATATATACCAGATACAGATCAAAAGTTTTAGATCTGGAAAACAGGGAGGGGGTGGGGGTCAATATTATATTAACGGGAAATGTTAATGGAAACCTTGTGGGCAGAGGGAAGGGTATAGCGTGTGGGGTCAAGAAAATGAACGTTAATGGGAGGACACTCTTAGAGTTCACAAATGAACTTTGCCTGAAGAGTTTGAATACGAATTTGAAATGCAAGAGTAATGGACGTGGGAAAGGAACAACATAAAGTCAATAATTGACTATGTACTCACTGACCCACCCAGAACAACGAGAGAGATCATACCCATAGATAGTGACAACGAATGAAATTCTGAGTTGGATGTTGAACACAATCTGATAACACTAAGGGTTAGGGGCAACAGAATAGCAAACCTGGGTGCGGTGTTTATGGATATTTGTAACCTGAGAAAAAAAGACATGAGGCACTATGAGGGGAATATAAATTCAAAGCTTTAAAATGCGCCAACCGGGGATAACATCAAGGAGTTGGTCGATTCAATAGTGAAGAGTCTAATGCTGAAAGGACAGGTTGAATTAGAGGCAAGAACAAAAGGTTAATATAATCAAGGGCAAAAATAGGACGGTACTGAATAGTAAATTCATCAAACCAATAAGAAACACAGGGACGGGTGGGGTGGGGGTGGGGTCAAGTTCCAATACATTATGAAAGTAACGACAATTGAACTAGAATATAGAGTAAACAATGAGCTCAAACACGCAATAGTAGGGGGTAGTAATAGGTAAGAAATACTGGGGGTGATTAGGGTACAAAGCTGTCATAAACTGTGGAGTGTCTTGAATAGATTACTTCACAGGTTCCGTGTACCGATATGTAGAATAGATTAATCTAATCTGAATGTGTTTACTGACCATTTCCTATCTGTCACCTCTGGTTGTGTAAAATCTCTATTTATACCATGATTACCTATTCTACTATATTACTATATATAGAAAGGCTATGACATAAATTTTAGTTTTAAACACCAACAATAATGAACACGCCTGCAAAGGATTTTCAGTGGTTATAATATACACCTGGAGTGGAACTACATCCAAGTTGACCGTTGGTGTCCTCGCCTTGAATGCAAACTTGTCTAAATTTATCACTCGTCGCCTCGTGAAGAGTCCAATAAAACCGGCAATTATTTATTACGTTTTTAAATAAGTTTACCTCATAGGATAGTCGAAGGGTGTATGAGTTCCCAAACCGGTGTAAATGCCCATACACCTTAGAAAACACAAGGATAACGGATTTATTTCCAAGAATTTTGGCGTAATTAATACTTTAACCTACATTGTGGGCAAAAACTGACAGAAAATTTATACTTGGCAAGTTTCTTGAATAAAACCAGACAAATATGGATGTCATTGGAACTGGCTCAATGATCCAGTTCCAATGACATCCATATCTGTAAAATTTTATTGCACATAAATATTCAATTTCCTGTATTTTTATTTTTGTTCTAACATAACCGAGCAGAAGGTACGAATTAATAATTATAAATGGGTACTTTTTAGCCATAAAGCTTGCTCTTGTATATTCTTGTTTTTACACCGTTGTTAAACACGGTGTAAAAAAGCAACTTTGGACTGCAAGTTACACTGTACCTCTCCGTCAATCAAAATGCAGTATTTTGTTTCATTTGGAAATAACAAAAATTAACAAACATACGTTGTCTCATGTTAATAAAGCACTCATAACTCGAAATAGTATGTTCTTGTGTTATTAAAATGAAAAAGGGCTCGTAATTTGCAAGTTTCGTCTTCTATTTCGTTTCGGCGATACAGTTGCCAGCGAAGTACCGCCCATCGGTGCTCATGTGAACAAAAACAAATTCGCACATGTGAATATTGATGTATTTAACATTTAAACTCGTATTAATCTGACGATCATGGTATAAATAAAATATACCTAAATAAGCTTAGTGTACCAAATGTTCACCACACGTGGTGAACATTTGGTACACCAAGCTACTATGGGTATATTCTATATTTGTTCGTTACTTTTGACTGTTCGCAATGCGGTTTCACCATAAAGATGACAAACCCAAACTTATAGTTCAAGGAGTTTCTTAAATCTTTGGCCGAAACAGTTTGGCCTTTACTCCACATATTATTTGTGCTATTTCACTCGGGAAACCAACACCTGTGTCAACCATTAAACCTGCACTCAGAGACACACGCTGGAGCAACAGCATCCGTCACATTCATGAGTTTCTTTTTCTCAAATCACGGTATTCACAAGGACACTACCCTATTATTCTTATTTAAAGCACCCAACAAAATAATCGATCCTATCTTGAAATTCGCGATCCGGACTGTCCGAAAATTATAGAACTCGAAAAGGGCTGCTACATTTTGTTTTGCCTCTTTATAAAATCACATTTATTACCACCACCACCAGCGTAAACGCAGAGTTCCACAGCAAAAACGCAGAATTCCAAACGCATCAATGGAGTTTTGTTTTTAGGACTATGAAGAAAAAAAAATCAAGAAATGATATTAGCGATACTACTATAAGACTTTATCACATCTGAAATATATCAAGGTCTTAAAATAAACACACGTAGATAAACGTGTGTAGCCGATGTTTTTTCGGGGGGTTATTTTGGAGATGAGAAATAATACAACTTGATGAAAGACTCTTTGTCGTGAAGACGACAGAGGAGGATAAAGAGCAGTACACAAATCTGAAAGTCGCAGTCTCCACAGAAAGACAAGAGGTCATACTATCTTATTGTCGTAGCTCTGTTCCGATTTTTTTTCAGGGCGAACTGCATTCTTAAAGAGCAGTTTTTAACTTGATTATCAAAAAACAACACCGATAACCTTTTCCCACTCAACAAAACATTTCCTTGGTCTGATTCTGTTGTACCGTGAGGATGTGGAAAACGAAATGTAACTCTGAATCTGAACTTTGACTTTGTTGAACGTAAATTGAGTTTAATCTACACTTCATGATAGTTTAATAGCGATGACAAAGTCTGATCAGTTCGCATTAGTCAAAATAAAAAGTCGGCAATTATCTTATTTGTATGTATATTCTTAGCCCACTGATCCGTTCCCGGCACGTTTCGTCGTGGTGTTTTGATATTACGTCTGAGGATTGCCGAATTGTTCCACTTGATCCTTATTCCAGTAACCAGGTGTACAGTTAATGGTTCTGTATGAGTAGTACCACCAACACAACGTTTGCGTGGTCGACAAATTTGTTTTTGCGCTGATGCTTTTGGTTCAACCTGTGTATTTTTCAGACTATCGCAATCTCCTACATCCATCTTGGGGGAACACCAAACCTCGGGGATCTAAAAGGCATCCCTTTTCAGTGTCTTTCTGCACGCCTATGCTTTTATTTTCATAAAATACACGCTTTTTCTGCAAAAAACGAAGCGAACAATAATTTCTGGATTGTCCTTAAACAATACAGATCACGTGCGTGGACTATTTAATTATTTTTTTTTACGTTTGGGCTATTGTTGGCAATACTTTGTGTTTTTAGTAAACTGTAGGCGTCCAATAAATACAGAACAGCATACGCGTTCGAACTGTCATTTTGTACTGCACGAGCTCGATTTCGGCGGAGGGATAATATTGAACAAGAAGCCGAAGGCTTCGAGTACAATATCGTCCCCCCGCCAAAATCGATTAATAAATTTTTTAGTTAACTGAAGGTGTACAAGAAATGCAGAACAGCATACTACGTCTCTTTCGGCTTCTCGTTCAATAGTATCTCTCCGCCCAAATCGATCTCGTGCGGTAAAAAATGACAGTTCGAACGCGAATGGCGTTCTGTCTATTTATTTCTGGGTTGCGCTATCGTGATTGCGCACACATGACACACCTTATTTGCAACTGAGGTGCACTTTTTTTTCCTCGCTCTCCTAAATTATCTACAAGGATATATTTAATAGTTTCTTTGAGTATGTGCTGGCCTGAGATGTGCCATAGAAAGCATTAGACATATCCCACTGCTTATATTTTTGATCCAGAGAGCAGTTAGGTCTGAAGTGCGGCTTAGTGTTTCAGGGACTATCAGTAAAATAGATACACTGATGTTAGTACCTTGATACTGGAACCAATACTATAAACCGTCTACTGTTATATTTTCCAGAATTGTATTTTCTACGTATTAATATAACTGACTAAAATAAATCATTAGCATTTAGAAAGGTATGGCAGTTTTTCAGCTGGCAACTTGCCACATCTTTGAAAATGCTGAGGGTTCATTTCAGCCAATTTAAACTCATAATTAGAAAATACAATTCTAGGAAATACAATTGTAAACGTTTTATAGTATTAGTCCCCGGAGGCAATGTATTGTTCACATCCATTTAATTCAACTTCCTGGCTAAATTATTCTCATTATTACAAATAGTTCTTTTGCAGCTACAGTTAAAACTAGAAGTCCTGCCATGAAATGCGCACAAATAGCACGTCGATCTGCGCGTTAATCTACGCGTTATGAGCATAGTGAGGCTATCAAATTCTGTGCATATGGCCTGTGCACAAGCAGTGTTTCAGCCAATGGACCTCCGGGTAACCCGGAGGTCCATTGGCAGAAACGTTGCCTGTGTTTTCTATGAGTAACTAGGAGAAGCTGCCGTGCTTTGGATACCATTCGATATAGCAATTGCGCGCAATGTCTACGCGCAATTAAGCCTAGATAAGCGCACAGTTCGTGACAGGACTTCTAGTTTTAACGGTAATGATACAGAAGTTATTCAGTCAGCATATTGGCATTAATGAATTACCACAACCCGGGTTATAGAGACCATTTTGCCGCGTCTCAAATTGCGGACTTAAATATTTTACAATTTTAATATAAACAATATTCATTTGATAACTTAGTATTAATGAACTGATAAATATAATGTTTATTTAAACCAAAGCACTGTTTGATGATGTCGACATTATTAACTAATTTCAGATTGATGATGACCCAAGTTTTTTTGAAGTTGCATTGTTACAATGTTTGAGAGAGTGCCTGTGCCCGCCCATAAATTGTAACAAGGCAAAGACCTATGGATTAGAGATGACGTGCTAATGGATGAAATAGAGGAACTTAAGGCTATTGTCTTTAACGATTCTGCCTTCAAGAAAGCCTCGCCTAGTCCTCAATAGACCAACCCTCCAATCAAACGGCTATTCAAAACCGCCGAAGAAAGCAACATTAATGACGAGATGAGTACCACTGAGGAACACTGAAACCACATCTGACCCTAAAGAACTCAACTTTTCGTCCCATGTGGAAGAAAAGTAAGTATCCTAAATGTTATTGACACCCCTGACTCTGGCTTCCCATATTGCGATTAAATATCTCAGGACAGTCGACACGAGGATAACGCCCGCCGTTTACCCACAATAGGACAACCGAAAAGAGGAAAGCCGAATCAATTAAGTCAGATTGCGTATCTGACTCAGAAATCAAAAGATCCAAGCCCGCCTCTAGCTCAGGGGCTTGCATCGGATCAACATAAAAGACCTAGAAAAACAACGACAAAGGAAAACAAATGAGATCCAAAAATAATGCCAACGAGAAAAAGAATCCCAAATCCAAAGCGAAAAGAATACCCGTCATAATTGTCTTCCACGGCAACAGGTTGGTTAGCGGCACATGTCAAGGATGGCACAACCATCACATAGATCTCAGACACAGTCATCACAACAGACCTTAACAGGCCCCAATCCCATCCTTCCCTAATGGACTTCGACTACTCATCTCAACTGGGACAACCAAATAAAACATCGAACTTGACTACGCCGACTCAGGCTGCACCCATTGACCATAATAAACCAAGCTGTTCCTTCTCCAACCAAAATAGGTCACTGGACAGTGAACCTACCAATCCGCTTAAAAAAAAACAGATGCCTACGCTTACATGAACCCAAATACTCCCAAAAATACATTGTATTTGTGACCAAAACCCTTATAGCTAACACCGACAACGCACTCTAGGGATGCCCGTGAACAGGGACAGCGGAATTTGGAAACATAAATTATCCTGCCCAAACGGGAATATAAAATAAAACAGAAAATGGTCAACAATGGAGTCATAAATGTGCAACAGAAGGGAGCAAGATCATTACTGTACCCATCCATTGCCACAAATGCCAAAGTTTGGGCATTCGGTCCCAAAATGCTGAAAGGGCAAAAAACTTGCATGAAGTGCGTAGATAACAATCTCACAAGCTCATGCAACACAAGTAGTAGGAGATGAGGTAAAGGTGCCTTATTGGATGGACCCCGGGCTGGACCCCGGAAGTGAAGTCATGTCACGTGACCTGTTGGCGCCATGTTTGGTTGTCGTGGCAACCCGCGTGAGCGGCCATCTTGTGACGTCATTTCCATAGTGATACGTGGTGTGAGTGCGCATGCGCAGCGCGTGTTGTTAGGGTGATACGTGTTTCCGTCGGTCATTTTGTATACTGGAGGCCGCCATCTTGGTTTCTATGGTAGCACGTGGTTGCTATGTGACCCAAAACCTAACAAGACAGGGGTATTTTCGGAGGATGTGTTCGATTGAATCGGAGTATTACGAATTACCCAAATAAACCCGACAATCCCTCCAAATCACCGAAATTGACTTTATTTACTACGGATTCCCCAATTTATCGGCGTAGCACGTAGTGCTATAGTACCAAGGGGGTACAAGGGGTGTGTTCCTTTGTAGAAGAATAATTTTCTGGCTTAGAATTACCACAAAATCCTCGTTTAATTACCCAAATAAACCCGACAAGTTGTATTATTTCGAATTTTTTACCTCATCTCCTACTACTAACACAGTCACGCTAACGTGCCTCAGCTGCAAGGGGCAACACCCAAACAGTTATCGGGGCTGTTCCCATTACAATTTACAAAACGGTGAAAACCAATATCCAGCCCAAATCGCTCAAAATCGACTATTCAGAAAATGGCCCCTCCCCAACTCCATCTGTTCCCTCATAGCTGGAACATTCCACAGCGTCCTAAAAACATTATCGCCGCCAGCCTACCAGAAATTTGCAAAGACGTTAGTAAAACGGCATCCATTCTTTTCAATACCCAAAATTTCAAAACCCATTCACTAACTGAGGCCGCAATAAATAAAGCCTAAATCCAGGAGCATTACACTCAAAAACTCGCAAATATCCCACTATTTCGAGCACCCAGATTTAGTCGCCATTAGCGAGACCTGGATACGTAAGACTAAGCACTTCGCAATTAGCGGGCTGAGTACCTAAGGATGGACCGACCCACCAGGAAAGGTGGGGGCGTTGCCCTCCTAATCAAACATAATCTTAACTACAAGACTATACTCACTGACCACCTCCATGCCGAGGTGGAAGCAGCCGAAATCAAATTAGATAAGAAGGGGATCGATGTAGTTTCCTAGTACATCGATCCAGGTAAGGTAGTAAATGAAAAGGTGTTTCACTTCTTCAAGGAAAAGTACATGCATTGCATCTTTCTCTGGGATGTCAATGCCAAGCACTAATACTTCGGCTCTTGCAAAACCGAAACAAACGGAGACGCTGTCTTTAACATTATCGAAAAATACGACCTCCACGTATTAAATGATGGCTAATCGATGACTCACATATATGACAACCTTCTCCATCGCCCGGTATTCTAGATTATTTATTATTAGCAACTTCCTAATCAAATGCATGACCATCAGCGATGATGACTAGGTGGCTATCATCTCCTAATACATTCCACACTCACCTAGGACAACGGCCTAGCTAAGTACGACACCATTCAAAAAACGGAACCTAGCCCAAACTGAATGGGACGTGTTCAGACAGATAGTAGAGGCTAAACGTCAGGATACTGAAACCCCCAGCGCGAATGAACTCGAAGCGGCCTTCTCGACCCCCCCAGCGCCGGCATTACTCAAGCGCTCGATGAAATCTGTCCCAAGAAAACACTCCACCCCCCAAAAAAACTGTTTCTAATGGCTTTCACGACGAAGTCAAACTGGCAATCGAAAACGAAAACTGCGGACGATAGGAGTGGATCACTGGAAAACTGAACAGCCAACGTGTTCTCAAAATGTTTTTGGATAGGTTCACATTACTTACGGGACAAAAAAGCAAAAGATCAAATAACACCCCCCCCCCCCCCGAACTTCACCTCCAACTTACCGATGACACGAAAGTCCTTGATGACAAGTCAAAGGCCGACATATTTGCCTTATGACTCAAGGACAATCACAAAAACACAGGAAGGTGTCAACTTTGATGACGACTTCAAAGAGATAGTCAACGAATCTTTTAAACCGAACTTCACCCCAACATATGAACCCGGCGACGATGGGGGCCTCGCTGCCCCATCCTGGCTACGTAAATCATGTATGACACCCGTAAATGCAATAATTCCACTTCCCCTAGCGAAGACGAAATTTCTTACAAAATCATTAAACAGACCTTGCCTTTATCGAGAGATTAACTGTAATCGTGACCGCTGCGTTTCCGTTGGCTATTTCCCAGAATGATGGAAAGAAGTCGTGGGGGTGATGATTCCCAAAACGAATAAAGACACCAACAAACCATCAAACTACGGACCCATCAGTCTTCTGAGCAAAATATTCGAACGCGCAATTACCAACAAATTCAGAACACACCTTGAATCTACTAACCTTTTTCAATAAATCGTCGCCTGGGTGCTTGAGTGTTCTATGTCGCATAGGGGACATAGAACATTCTAGCACTCAGGCGACGAAATGGCAAACAGCCTACTGAAACAACAAGGAGGTCATAGAGAATTATACCCCCTGATTGATTACATACAGACCTTCTTGTCCCGAAAAGAAATTAGGAAAGCGGTTCTAGTAGATGTCGAAGAAGACTTAGTATGGAATAACGGAATGAGATACAAGTTATCCAAAATCCCCCCCCCCCCCCACCCCACAAAATCCTCCGAATCATCTCCTCTTTTCCTAGCGGACTGGAAAATTCACAAAAGTTTAAATCGTGAGATTTCAAAAGTGGAACTTTAGACAGCCACGCCTCACAGCTCGGTCTTGAGCTCACTCCTGTTCATTATCTATGTTAACGACATCTACAAGGTGGGTAAAATCAGGTAGAAACCTCCCAGTTCGCTGTTGACAAGGGACTGTATACTGCCAGTAGGTCCCGGAACATCATTGAACGCCGACTTCAATACTCACTAGAGGACCAAGAAGATTGGTGTACATAATGACACAATAAACGTAATCCAAATGAAACCCAAAAATGAATCATAACAAAAACAAACCGCCAACAAACCGCCAAGATCTACCGAACAATTTGTACCTCTATGACGCAAAACTTGAAACTTGCAATGAGACTAAGTTCCTAGGAATAACTATCGACAAAAAACTATCTTCTAAAGACGAACATATGCATCACTGTAACCCGAGCTAAATAAAAAACAAATTAAATGATAAGAGGCAAGGACTGGGGTGCTAACAAAAACATCATGCGACCAGTCCTCGTATACGGGACACTCATCATTAAAAATCTCAGTAAAACAAAACTTTAACGTAATCAAAACCCCGCATAGCCCCCCACCCCCCCCCCCCCCCCCACCCCCGAACATCAACCGCTACCATCCACACGTGGACGACATCAAGATGTTAGAAACACGATTTAAAAACATCGCGGATAAAATTCTTAACTAACTTAAAGACTGCGAGCTCATTTCCGAAGTAAATGAGTACGGAAACAATAATTTGAAGGTAATTCCCCCCCCCCCGCAACCACCCCCTCCCCGACCAAACAATAAATCAAACTCAGGCCTAACCAAGTAGCCTCAGTCCGTACCAAACAATACTAAGCCCTGTCGCGTACAATTCAACAACACCGACTCCAACACAACCACCAAACTCACGCACTCACTCAGACAGTCGAAAACTACCTGCTGCATAAATTCTGTTCACCACGCTTCCCCCGAATAGATGCCAGCAACATCGGTGCTCGGTGCCGCTCATAGTTTGACCCCGTCCCGTCAAGCTCCCCACTAATACCACCATTTTACGAAAAGTCGGTACAAATGGGCATCGAATTCACAGCACAGTTATAGGCACAGTCATGCAAACGCCCAGAGGAATACGAAGAGGCATAAACGACTGCTACATAAGAATGTTCTCCGTACTCCCCCAGAATTAGGTGCCAGCATCGTCGTTGCTTGGTGCAGCTCATGGTTAACCCTGCGCTGATCGACACATCACCTAAACTATCATATCAAAGCAACTCGCGTACGTACGACAGCACAACTACAGCACGATTCAGACACACACATGTAAATCGCACAGAGTGGATACCGGCAAACGAATATCAGCGAGCCGCATAACTATCTGCATCGCGGTCCCTCATAAGAGATACCAGAATAGACGTTGATGGGTGCCGCGCGCTGATTGGCCCTAACCCTGTCAACTTAACAAATCACTAAAACCTTCACCAGCGAACTGAGGTACACTTAACCCACAAACACACTGATTACCTCAACTATTTTATTTTTTTTTTTGTCCCGCGGCCTTCCAAAATACTACAAGAGCTTTTTTCTAATCTTGTTTTTGTAAACGTTAGGGAATATCATATCAGGGCCACTCCCTAGGCGGCGTTACTGCTGGGTTTCTTCTTCTCTGCAGTCCACCCAGCCACCTACCAGCATCTGGCTTGGCCCGTCCTGTCGGATTAAAAATAACCCTCCGAATCAGGGCCTAAGCCAACAGAGCCTCCAAATATCCCTGAACCTTCGGCCCGTTTGGGGAGCGTCTAACATTTGGCACTTATGACCCTCTCGTGTGCTAGATATGTGTTTCGGTGGCAGCGGGCCTGACCGAGCCGGAGACAAACTACACTTGTCTAGGAAGACTCGTTCTGTGACACTAGTACTACAACAAGTGGGAGACTATACTTACCTGAAGAACAAGGACTACCCTAAGAATCATCACCGTCTTTCGCTTTCGCTGACTGAACATGTCCAGAAAGGAAGTGAATATTCTTCGCGAACTATACTCTATAGGTCGCTGACTTTATTTGCGTGAATAACAGATACATAACCATCCACTATGATCGGTGGGGTGGCTGACTGGGTCCTGGTGGCTTTTTCTAGCTCCTTTGTTTCTCCTCCTATGCTGCTCATGGGTGTGTCAAGTATTGTTGTACTGCTAAGGGGAGTAGATTATCCCACACCGTCCCAGCGCGCCTTCGGCTTTGTCTATGAACCAATCTTGGTATACCCAATCAATTTAGCGATCTATCTGTTAATATTAATATTGTTCAGATGTATAATACTACAATGTCTTGAAATATGTTTCGATGTCCCCAAAATAGTCTTTAATGTCCGTAATGAAATTCTACATTATTATTTTATAGTTATAGTTTCAATATCAGTAATGTGTTGATGCCGATTAATAAAATATGAAATAATTTGAATGATGTTGTTTTTTATTGGTGTAGATACCAAGTGCTCCTCTGAAAGAACACGCCGATACGGTCGATGGCCGCTTCGGGGTTTCAGCAATCTGCGATTCGGCAACTTGTTCACGGCAATCTCGGATTTGGCAATTTGAGATGCAACAATTTGGCGTGTTACCGTATTAATTGTATACACAGCCCCTTGAAGAAAACAGCATATACTTTGCAAACTCGCCAGTCTTTAAACCCTGTCGAAACAATTTTAGCTCCTCTAAAAGCGCATCATAATAATTTAAAGTGCATTATTTTGAACTCGCCTTTCCTCTTCTCCGTCATCGCTGATTTGACTCTTAATCGAGTTAATAATAGATTCCAAAATACATTTGTTTGGAGGTAACACTGGCTTGCCCGGATGTCTTTAAAATCTATGGATCGAATTGAATAAAATCAATCACTGCATAATACACTAGCGAACAGTCTTATTGTCAGAGTTCAATATGTGTTCTACAGTTAAACCAGAAGTCCTGTCATGAAATGCGCACAAATGGCACGTAAATCTGTGCGTTAATCTACGCGTTATGACCATAGTAAGGCTGTCAAATTTTGTACATATGGCCTGTGCACAAGCAATGTTTCAGGCAATGTACCTCCGGGTAACCCGGAGGTCCATTGGCAGAAACATTGCCAGTGTATGCTATTAGTAACCAGGAGAACCTGCCGTGCTTTAGATGCCATTCGATATGGCAATTGCGCACAAGAAGGGATACCGTTCAAAAGTTAAGCTGTAGTTCAGGGATAGCGGAGCTGGGGCACATGGGTCACGGACCATCAACACTTTTCCCCAAGCATAGGTAGATCGCATCGAAGGACCATTCCTCTTTTCTTCTCATGTTTACCTGCAGTGCAACGTTAAGCTTCAACAGACTGAAAGGTAACACCCGGCTTTACTCTGCATGTTCACATGTAAATAAAGCCAACCGAATCCTCAGGATAGACCTCAGTTCTGACACTGTTCTTTGCCAATTTTGATATACCCCAGGACCTGCTCCAGCTGCGTAATACACAAGTGAACAGTCTTATTGTCAGAGTTCAATGTGTGTTCAATGTTCAACCAATGGGGTTCTTATAACCCAGTGAGTGCCCCATCCCCAACATACACACATGTTCACACTTATTTAAAATTGACTTGAGGGGACTAATTTTTAAAAGTTACCCGACTCAGTCTATGGGAACCTTCCTTTTGTTTTATAGGTGACCCCACCTATTGTTATATTGGGTAACCCACACCTTTTCTTACCTTGTGCTGCGCCTGCGATAGTCTGTGCTACGAAAAAAAGAGACGGAAGATTTTGACAAGAACACCTCTTCCGATATTCCTCAAAATCACAAGTCTGGAATTGAATCAGGAGTGAACAAAATGTACCCGTTGAGTTCAAAGATGAAGCGGATGGCAGACCAATTCTGGAATTTGTTAATTTAAATTTTAAGCTTTACCCTTGAGTGATGAGTGAAGAAGAAGTAAAAAAATGTAAAAAGTGTCAAGAGTGTGATTGTCCAAAATCAGATCACTTTCAAAGATTACAAAGAGAGTCGCTTCGGTGGAGTTGGGAACATTTACAGAATCATGAATCTGATCCGAAGTTATCTCCACGATATCAGATCGACGACAAGAGAATAATTTGGTGGGATAGAAACTACACGTTTGCGAAAGGACATTATAAAAATAACTCGAAATTGAAAAATAAAAAAAACCGAGAAAGTATTTTTTTCAAAAAATGCTGAGAAAGATATCCGCCGAAGGAATGGTTCTACCCAACAGACCACTCTCTAACTTCAACGTTTTAGAAAGAGTCAAAGAATAAAAATAAAACATTTCCACGGTGTCGTGTAGGGAGATGCCTTACTCGACGACGCCCGAAAGGAACGAATGCATAACACTCAATCTGAACGACGTCTCCGATGACGGAATTTACTGGGTCCGCGGACACCTGTGTCTATAAGTCCTGAAAAATCTATCACCGGGTGCTCGTGTTCAAGACTGAGTCTGTGACTTGTGCTGAATAAAAAATCGTATCTTTTTATTAAAAGTTAAAATACAGATAAATAAGAAAAAAAAGAAAAAAAAACACAAAAACAAATGCCAGTCGATATATTTGGAATAGACAACCCCCAAAACAAGAAACGCGTTTAAATCTGGATCTGTGTGGAATATCCATGTCCTACACCAACAGCATGTCGTGAAGAGATATCAATCTCACGAAGAATCTACAATCTGTCCAACCAAACACAACACTGCCATGGAGTCTAGCAATATCGCCAGTCTATCTGATCTCGTCGATCTGAAAGGCGCGGTCACGAAACACTCCACCGATAGCGCGCATCAGACTATTGGCAATCACTTGAGAGACAATTATGTGGACAGAAAAGTGAAGAGAGCTGTTGACATGAATTCCAAGAAAATCCGCAATCTGCCCGATCTCCCCGATTTGACCGACTGACTCACCAGACGCTACGCCGACTCGATCTCAGCCAAAAAGAAAACGAAAAAGAAAGACCATCTTGGACATGAATTTAAATAAGGTTGGCAATTTGAAGAAGATCGTGGAAGGCGAACACAAGTCGAGCGTTGTCAACAAATGTTCTGCCGACTAGGCCCTGTCGAAATAGACAGCACATCTCGAAGAGCGAGCGAACAAATTCTATCTCAACCATGACAAGAGAAGAACAATGAAGGCCTGTTCGGTCTCTTCAGTTAGAACTCTCTTTTTCCTTCGCTTGTCAACGGACTGGTGTTTTCGTTATACGTTCGTAAATCCGGGGAATAAATCTAAAGTTTTAAAGAACAATCTCACGAATAGAAAGGGCATATCAAAACCCCTGATGTTTACGACAAATAACCTTAAACACCCCTTGGACATCGTAGCACAACGTCATTTTTAAGAAACCCAATACGCGGAGCTAAAGGATTTACAATTTCATTAGTGAAAGTACTCCTATCAATACAAATTTTGCAAATCTTTTCTGCAGACGATAGAAAAGTCCTTCTTATGTGCTAGTCGGGTTTTGAATATGAAAATACGGATGTTGATATGATATGTTTCCAGTGCAATTATTGCAACCTATAAGTGATGATTGGACTCTTGTTTACAATATTTGGATAATTGTCTTATCATTGTCAGCGTTTATGACATCGATACGCATTTGGTTGCAAAATAATCGTTTATCTTGGACCCTGGGAAACTTCGCAATTATAATCGAAATTGTCCCGAACATTCGATTCGAAGCTATCTTATTCGGAAGCTTTCGAATCATCCAGATGTTCTAAAAATTCTACTATATCTCTCCCCTTGAACTGTTCTTCTATCATCACGTCTCGTGTAGGCAAAGTTTAGAATTTGGAGTACACTCGGCCACTTAGCAAGGGGGAGATTCGATTCAGCGAGAGTATTTTCATTAGCTTAGATTCGTCTTGAAAGCGCGATTTTCTAACCAGTAGTCGTACTACCTCCATCACTTTTTAATTTGTTACAACTCTATCGGACGCTTGTTGATAACTTTATGTGTATTACCATATTGTACATTTTGTTTGAAATTATGTATCTGAACTTTCGTCTTGGCAAGAGAACTTGAAAATGGAAGACGATGTTTTTTCCCCCGAAACGTCTTATTCAACACATCATCTGGATTCACATATTTTAACTCCATATGGGCTTTTGTTAGTCATGGTAGCCGGTACCCTCATTCCACTTAACTAGCTTCACTCATCCCAAGTCGAGGAACCCTCTGATCCTAGAACATCATGATAAATTGAATAATTTAATCTATCTGATCAATACCATGTCGTATTTTGCTGATTACCTGGGCATGTTGGTATCTCTACTAACACCAGAGCACACAAGGCAGAACAAAAGGCTTTAAACAAGCATACCTCAGGTTTTGTATTCATTTCAGTGCGTTTGAACCACATATCAGGAACTAAATCAAATCTATGTGGCAGGCGAAACGAGATGGGGCGACAAATAATAAACTCCATCAATTCCGCCCAATTTTACTGACAATTGCACGTGTAGTAACCTTTGGAGAAATATCACGTGATTCTAACTGGATGCCATATTAGTCATGTTCTACTTACACATTCCTTTTTGTCAGAGAGTACTATTTTCCCAGAATGTGTTCCTTGTCAGCATATCGTCCCTAGAGTTCCAATGTATTCTATGTGCCGGTAGACACATATAACACATTAGAACTCAGGCGCCGATATGTTAATAGTGGAGCACATTATTTTACATTGTACAGATTTCAATCATATCAGAAGGCTGTCTTTCACTAAAAGGATCTCCAAGACATCTTTCTCAAACCGGTCCAAACAAAGTTTTGTGATTTCATGCACTCAAAATCAACAGGTTGATTTGCATTATATTCAATAATTAAGCTGATTATGTCATTACTCATTATTGTCCCAGTTTTTATTATTCTATTGTATTTTCTCGTTTTAAGCAATTTTTTTACTTCATGACAAATTATTACTTGTTTTGTAATATTACCGTTATATCTCCACGATAAATAAGTAAACACATAAACAAATAATAAACAAATAAATAAATAAATAAATAAATAAATAAATAAATAAATAAATAAATAAATAATAGTAACAGTTTTTTTTCGGTTCTCCGAACGGACTCTCGTGGAGAAGTCTTTTACTTGAAAGAAAATGGGTATTCAGTTAGTGTGTGTAGTTCTGCGCCTGTTCTGCCCTGCTGGCTGCCTCATTCTGTCTACCCATTGACTAATTTTGAATATCCCAATTTTGGGGTTTTTTTATATACAGAACTGATCAACCAAACTTCAAAACACCACTCATGTCGAACTATCATATGGCACGTCTATCCCGCTTCAGATCCCTTCATTGCACTCAGTTCCCTCCACCCTTTACTCACACTAAAGTGTGTGCCAGTAGGCTTTCATAGAAGAGGACCAACAGGATATCCTGTAAGAATTGGAAAATCACTACTGTTTTTTGTTTCACTACTAGCCTACCGCAACTCCTAACTATGATAGCCACTGCATTCGAAGACTACTACCACCACTATTGGTTATAACTACCGTGATCTTATCCTCTCACACACTACCGGGTGTTCCTACTTTCGTTGTCATCTGTTTCATCGACTGCTACTTCTAGCGATATGTACCTTTATCTGCCCTGAAATAAGCATTCATTACCGATGCATTCTTACAGTTTTACTATTGCACTCTACTACCACAGGCTTGTTCCGCATACATACCAAAGAGTTTCATTTCGAAGGTAACATGACACACATCCACAGAATATGAAGCCTTTTAAGTTGCCAAACGTGCACTTCAGACCAAATATGCGCTTCCTCCACTCAATCTTTCAACTTGAAGCGTTTATCGGCTGCCGCAATTTTGAATAGTCAATGAACAAAGGGGAGATTACCCATAGCTGTCAGCGTACATTGATGTTGACACGCTGTTTATGGTTTTATATGCAGTCTGCATGTGACGTCTTTGAACGAATGAAATTCCCAGATACTTGTAGGAGGTAAGATATATATCGATGTTTGGGTGGTTCCTCGATAGTGGAGCTGAGGATTGGTGATGAGAACTGTAAGCGAGCATCAAGGGATGCTGCCATTCAAATAACCAACTGCGACCTATGAGGGAATCACTCAATTGTGTCTAACCAGAAGTCTACCATTTCATCACCTGGGTAATGAACGGTCATGCTCCTGTGCGCTCACTATGAAAGAATGCTTTGTGAACTAGTAAACACATCAGGACTGAACAAGTGAAACATGCGCACCATAACTCACCGGATAAACCCAATTGGCTTCCATGGACAGCATATTTACTTGCTGGCCGAGTCTTTGTGCATGTTGGTATTCGTCTAGAAAGTATGAGAAGGGCCGATGTCTACCTGCTGGGTATACTATAACAAAATAAGCATGTGGCCAGTATATAACCTGTGCCATGTAATAAAAGATGATAGTCTTACCTTTTTCACCAAATTGGCGTGGACGTCATGATACTTTGAACTCGTTAGAGGGTCACGCAGATAAGAATGCGTTTGTGTAATGCTGGATCTGCTCCTATTCAGTGACGGTAAGTTGTTATTTCACTAAAACAAACTACCACTGTCATAAAAAAACAGTGCACTAAAATCGTCAAGGACCGCACGGTGAGCAATTCGGGGCTATTTTCAGCTCATTTGTCTCTTCTTTAGGATGACGTTCTTCAAATCATGTTATCATTATGTGACATAAAGCTGTGTGACATTGTTTCTCATGTTTTCCCAAAGGATTTCGCCTTGATAATTTCGGAGCATTTCTTGTTTTTTTTTTTATATCGAAAAAAAACGCGTCAATAAAAGCCACCTAAATCGGTAAAAAAAAACTTAGATAGCTTTAGCGACGATCGCAATAGCAGTACATGTACTTTGTATCACTTTCTCCAGAAGAATTCCTTTCAATAAATGTATTCCGATACCCTCTGTGATTTTACTTGAATGAGCGACAATCAATTCCACATTGCCGCTTAAAAGCTGTGTTTAGCTGTAAAGTAGAACAGTTGTTTATTTTAAATAATGTTGACGAAGGTAAGTGAAATCCTCGGTTGAACAAAAGTATTGAATCCCGACGTTAAGACAATTAAAAAACTGTCGCCGTGTCAGCGAGTGAATACTCTTTATTTCACAAAGACATGTACAAGTACAAATAAACTACCTAACTGAAACTCTATCCAGAAAGTAGGGTGTATAGCTTTTGAAATAAAACAACAAAAGATATTTATGAACTGGAAGTCAGGCAAATCGCTTGCTCTTTTTTATATCATACAATGTTACTCTAAGAAGTTCGTATTATTTAACCCCTCACCACAGCTCTCTCTTCAAAATTGTGTTCGTGTTGTCGTCGTCTGAGTGCTAGAATGTTCTATGTCCCCTATGGGACATAGAACATTCTAGCACTCAGACGACGTTGTGTGCCATGGTGTGTACGTGAAGGTTAGGTAGATCATTCCTGTGACCACGTAACATTTTCTCTATTTTTTTTCACGGTAGGTGATACTACATGTATCCGTCTTCAGTGATGGTCGTCGAATGATTTCCAAGATCCAACTAGCGGTTGATTCTGGATACGTAGTTGGGGTGAGCGAACCGCTGAGGGATACACGACTGGTACACCATGGTAACGTTGGTCAATACCAAGCTCTCAGTCCACCAGTCAAACTCTCAAACGAAGAACGCTGTCCTGGGCTGGAACCAGTCTATATCTTAAATAGTCCATCGCCTATTTTAGAATTAAATCGGGTGATGTATTAAAGTTGGATGGAAAAGCGACCCTGAACGGTTCTCTTTTCCGGCCAACTGAAAAAATTATTTAACCGTTTGATCCCTGGTGGTATCTTCCATGTCAGTTGAATGGCAACGATTGGAAGAGTCCATATTTATTATTTGGGGGTAGACCGATCAATATTTTCAACGAGCAGCCTCAAGGCTGCAGGTTGAAAATATTGATTGGTTTACCTCTCACATTCTTTTGACAGCTATCCCACTAAATGACATTATGACGTATCAGATTCATGGACCAGAAAAAGGGGACCCTCGAGTTCAAAGGGTTAATTATTGATACATAACGGCACATCAGCCTCTAAGATTAGATCTGTAAATATTTATTTATTTACGTATTATTTATGTATTGGGTGGGGTTTAACGACACTTTCGACAGCCAGGGACACCTCGTGTGGGCAGTTACGGGTAGAGAAATCCGGAGTACCCGGTGAGAACCACCGAGGAACGGCGAGCAACTGTCAGCTCCCCAACATACTAACTCCACACAAGCAGGGTTAGCATTGGTTGAAGACAAAAGCGCCATCGACGTGCACTAGGCCTCAGTACACAGCGCTACCATGCCCCCATGTGGGCAATCGGGATTAAGTGGCTTGCCCAAGGACACGATGCAGTTAGCCATGGCGGGGATCGAACCGTGGACGTTTCGGTATGAAGTTCAATGCAGTAACCACTGAGCCACCGCGATCCCATATCTGTAAAAGAGGTCTATATTTCAGAGGTAACAAAAATATTCATCAAAAATAGGATATAACTAGAGAAACAGAATTGACTGCCACCAGTAAATTCAAGTCTGTGTGAAAGGGTTAAAGCATTAGGAAAAAACTATATAGAAAGATAATTTATGGAAGCTTACTTTCAAGAGTAAAATATTTTTTAAACAAATCAGAAATGGATTTTTGTTAAGAGTGTTTACAGATATTCATAAAGGAATCAGAACAATTTTTCTAAGAAATCAGAAAAGGCATATATATGTACAACATTTAAAGGGTTCGATCAAGGAATCAGAAATGGACATTACAAGTTCTGCCACTTATTGGAATGAAGACATACATGTATAGTCTTCAGATTTGCATTATAGCTTTTATAAAATTCCATTCCTAATAGTTCTGAAAAATACCCACTTAATGACCTCTCTTGACCGCACTGAGGTGGACCATATTTTGAACCCCCAGAAAGCCCAACTGATTCGATGTAGGTCCAATGCCCATAAGTCACACCAAGCCTGAAGTATGAGCATAAACCACTTTAAAAATATTGGCTCCGCCAACTCCGGTTCTGCCATATATGTAGATGAGAGCAAATATTCATATTAGCTTAAAATGTTAAGGTACATAGTACCTCTGGAAAATATATTGCACGTGAAATAAATTCAGTAATGCTGGAATATAGACGGCAAAAGGCCTTAAAGGCCCCAAGAGCCTATCCGAAGACTTATTGGCATTTGCAAAATACCGAGGTCCCATCGATGACCATGTGTGTCTTGAGCAACATTGTGAGAATGGAAAGGGTTAAGATTACTATCACACTGCATGAAATAAAAGTTTTGATACCCATATTAAGACTTGAAGAGGATTATAATACTCCGCTTTAAATACTCCATTGCAACCCTTTAAAAATGACCTCATTCCAATGAGGGGTCATAAGCTATGTTTTTTTTCAAGCAAAAATAAGAAAAATAATGAACATTGAATGGGGATTTCTGTGAATAACCCTGTGCGGTTTTCTGCGTTAAGTTGAGTAAAGAGTTATGAATGCTTTATTGAGAGGGTTAAAAGCAAGCCATTTAAAAAGTACACATCGTCACCGTGCCTTGTAAACAAGGCGTACGGGAAATAAGAAGATGGTTGGATTTTAAGAATGGCTGTTGTAAACAGAGGGGTAATCTGACAGAAAACCTACAACACGTTCTGCTGTTGTGAGTTAAATGAAAGTATTTGGACCTGCATTGAAGTATTAAGAGAGTTAAAAAAGAAGCCATTTAAATAATCTATTTTATTAAAATTGTGATAGGTGTTTTAAGAAAGCCACTCACCATTGCTTCTTGATACCCGTCGATCATTAAATATTATTGAGAATAAATAATGTAACAGAGCAGAGGAGTTCCTAAGTGTTCGGCATTGACCAGTAGGGGTTAATCAGGACCGATTCTCAAGTGATGTCTATGGGTAAAATTAACGGACAATACTCAGCTTTGAAATTGGACTTGGCCACTGAGGGTTAAAAGATATTTAAATTAATAGACCAACAAAGACTACTTAAAACGAGGTCGCATCGATGCCCATGCGTGTTTAGTGTGTAAGTGTTGTAATTATTTCTGTATTGCAAAAGTAAAAGTTTTTGGACAAATATTAAGATATTGAGAGGGGTAACATAATCCTTTTAAACACTCCATTTTGATCCTTTAAACACGAGATCATTCCAGTGAGAGGTTATAAGCAATGTTTTTCAAGCAACAATGAAAAAATAATGAAAACTGAATGGAAATTTCCGTGAATGACGCTGGCTGGTTTTCGCCGTTATGTTGGGTAAAGTGTTAAGAATGCCTTACTTTGAAAGGTACATCTGTAAAGGTGTCCGATTCCATATAGAATTAAATGTTATAAAAAGGAAAGCGTAAAAACATTCTGTAGCCATGAGTTATATGAAATGTGTTTGTACTCACATTGAAGTATTAAGAGGGTTAAAAACAAACCATTCAAATATGTAACATGATAATATGAAAATACGTGACACGTAATGGTGCACACTCAATATTGTCAATTTCGGTAAATATTGCAGGCCCCAAGCAAGATTTTTCAGGAAAGAGATGATATATATCGCAGAAATAACATCGGTTATGTGAAATATAACAATTTGCCAAAACGTGTTGTACAGCGACATGCAATAAACACAGAACCACACATGTATGGTCATATGTTAATGTGGCGACAAATATGGCAATCGAGAAATTTTGAAAGATCGCGGAAGGATCAAACTTCAGACAAGCTATAGTAAAACAAACCTTCATTTTTTAAACTGACAAAGGATCATAATTCAATGGCAAATAGGTTCATTAGGGTTTATCAACACTTTCAAAAACCAAGGCTATATTATAAGCGGGATTCTACGTCAATTTCAATAAATAAGGTTATTATATTCCCAAGATCCTTCCCATCCTTCAATACCTAGACGAGCAAAATAGTCGTACGTGGAATCACTCGTTCAGGCAATTACTCTATGGCTCATTTGTTCGATGGGATTCTGGTCGTTCGAGCAATCTGAGATGGTTAGCAAGCCTGTACTAGTGCTAGTAATGGTACAAGGCCACAAGAGTGGAAGAAGACTGCAGGATTTGGTGACTACTGTAAAAGCTAATCATAGGACAGACGATGGCAATATTGGGAAAATCAGTAATAGTGGTGTTGGAGATATGAAAATCATGGAGAGGTCTAGAACTGGGCAGATGCTAGGAGCTAAATTATCATCGGGTATATATAGAACTACATCATCATGTCATAGGTATCCTCCTAGTCAGGCCCGTCGGAACGAAATTTATACTCTCCCAAAAAAGAAAGTGTGCATGCTAAAAAATAACACTAAAAAAGATATATATCAGTTTCATTCGTGGAAATTTTATTCAATCACAGATGAATCAATTTGTGATCAACACGAGAAATTTCATACGCTACGACGAATACTCTTGGTGCCACGGAGAGTCAAAGACACTAAGGGTCAAACACAAAAGTCACACACTCAATATCTGGTTTGACCTCCGTCTGCATCGACTACTGCTGTGCATCTACACCTCATGGAAGCGAACAAGTTAGCATGGAAGTGTTGTGGGATGTTGTTCCATATTCTGATAAGCTGTCTTTGGAGTTCCACAAGCGTTGACGGTGCATGGGGAAGCCGGCGTAGCTGACGTTTCATTTCGTCCCATACGTGCTCAATGGGTGAGATATCGGGCGAATTTGCGGGCCAGGGGAGAACATCCACTTGTTGTTGCTGCAGATACTGTTGAACAACACGAGCTGCGTGGGGTCGGGCGTTGTCCTGCTGTAGAATGACGCCGGGGCCGTGACGTTGCAGAAATGGGACAACAACAGGCGTCAGCACTTCATCACGATATCTGGCTGCATTGAGATTGCCATCAATAATGACCAGCTCAGTTCTGTTACGGGCAGTGATGCCACCCCACACCATGAGAGACCCTCCCCCATAACGGTTTCGCTCCACGACACATGGATCTGCGTAGCGTTCGTTTCGACGTCTGTACACTCTCTGGCGGCCATCTGATGATGAAAGATGGAAACGACATTCATCTGTGAATAAAACACGTCGCCACCAGTGTAAGGGATGCCTGAGATGTTGTCTACACCACTGCAGTCGAGCACGACGATGACGTAACGTCAAAATCGGACGAATTGCAGGTCTTCGATGACGTAAGCCGTATTCTCTCAGCCGGTTGATTACTGTTTGAGGATGTATCCGTCTCAGGTTAGGGATGTTCCTGGCTGTCGTCGGTGCCGTTTGTTGCCGGTTCCGGAGATGGACGACACGGATATACCGATCTTGTGCAGGGGTGGTAACTCGGGGTCTCCCGGAGCGGGGTCGGTCTCGAACGTCATCATGTTGTGCATGTCGATGGACTAGCCTGTCTACAGTGTTACGGTGGCAGTTCAAATGCTGGGCAAGCTCTCTGTGTGTTCTGCCAGCTCTAATCATACCCAGGGCAAGGAGACGTTGATTCATTGTCAATCTTGGCATGCTAATGTGGAGTAGTTTTAACAGCAGCGCAAGTTTGAATGTGAACGAAAGGAAGGCCTTACTTTAGTGTTTAAATACCCAAGGATTCACACTGCTGCATGAATTTTCAGACTCTCCACGTGCAAAACATGCCTTTTCACAAACGCGCAGCACGTCATTTAACGTTAATGCAATATTAACGGGGAAAGCTGTTTTTGTGTTCAATATAAATTATTCATGAACAGGTTAACACTCTTTACACCTACGAAATTATGTTTTTGGAGTTTGATCAATTTCTGCAATGCACACTTTCTTTTTTGGGCGAGTATATATTGGGGTGCTGATATTGCTAATTTGGGTGAACTGGCTGATACTAAATGGGTATGGGGTATCCAGATGCCGAAGGCATCTGTCGCGAGTGCTGAAGGCACGAGCTTTTTGAGGGGGGGGGGGGAGAGGAGGGGGGGGGGGTACTCCCCCAGAAAATGTTTTGAAAAGGGCAAAGGAAGCATTCTGGTAGCTTTTGAAGCAAAAACCTCTTGATTTTTTTTAAACGGCAAAAGTTGTTTTTTCAACAAAATGTTTCAAAAATCCCAATAGAACCCCATAACATCTGGGGACGGTTCTCACACGGGGCTCACATGCAGGCCGTGGCCGTATTCCGTCATGGTAAAAAACAGTCAGGCCTTATGGTGGATTCATTAGTTTTATCATTACGCCAACGGTTGTCGTGGTCTTCTAAGCTGCCAAAGGAATTGCTCAAAATTTTTGCACATCAACATATGCAGGTGCATGTTATACATTCAGTGATACGTTCATAATTCTAATCCAGGAGCGTAATAATTTTATTTGGGGGGGGGGGGGGGGGGGTAGGACCTATATTCCCATGACGCGACGCGTCATCCGAGCGGCGAGTGGGGGTGAACACAAGAGGGGGTATCCCCCGTCTTCTTTGTGGGGGTCTGGGGGAAAATTTTCGAATTTAAGATGTAAAAACATGCATTCTGGTTGATTCTGAGCAAATAAATCGTATATTCCTATGACGCGAAGCGTCATCCGAACCGCGAAGAGGCGAGTGGGGGTGAGCACGAGAGGGGTTACCTCCCCGTCTCGTTGGTGGGGAGCGGGGTGCCTTCCCCGGGAAATTTTTTTGATTTAAGATGTACAAATATGCATTATGAGTGATTCTGAGCAAATACATCGTCAATAAGGAAATACGTCAGCTCTCTGATCAATTCAGCGTGATTTCCGAGCAGAATGACAGGAATAGTGAACAGCAATGAATTACCCTGTGGTTGGTTGGGGTTTAACATCGCTTTCCACAATTAGGCGAAAACACGACTGTCAGTTTTATTGGTGGAAGAAAGCCCACATGGAACCCACTCAATCCAGTAATCACTAACAGCAATGTCGGAATATGGTAACCAGTGGGCATCCCAGGTGGCGAAACCACCAACCTAGCCCAGTAAAGCCTACTTTTGACAAAATTGTGGGGGTGGGGGGAAAATCTCCCTTACCCCAGCCCACCCCCGGTTCTTACGCCACTGTTCTAATCTGAGTTAAATAATGTAATGTCCAGTTTTATTCAGATTACATCGGTTGCTCCCATCATGGATGAACTAACGACGAAATATGAGCAAATTATTGGGGGGGGGGGGGCTGCAGCTCCCCCCCCCCCGGTTCCGACGGGCCTGTACCCTGATGAGCATTAAGAGCCATAAAAGAAATCGCTCTTTCGATACTCATCTGCTCAATGGGATTTGAGTCGTTCGAGGAGTGACTTTTTCAGTAACTGCTCAAAAGCTTATTTGCACGATAAAATTCGAGTCGTTCGAATAATACCTAACCCTGCTTGATTGTATTTTGGGTTTGAGGATCATAGAGGACTTCGTTATACACCGGAAAGGCAAAAACAGAGACGGCCAAGGCAAAATAATCTGCTGGGATAGGCAGAAATGGCACCAGTAAAAGGCAAAACAGGCCAGGAAATAGGATAAACCACAGAAAATATCGGGATAGAAAAAATACCGAGACTATGGTGCACATCCGAAACAATAAAATTAATCTTATACAAAGGAATGTGTCTATTGTTGGGCAAAAATAAGAATTCTAGGGGACAACAGATAGAAACCGAATATTTAGTGGGAAATCCGCACTAGTAAAAGAACTGTTGCATTTATTTGGGTAATTTTACAAAGTATTCGAACAAATACAATTACTCATACCAGGAAACGCACCTTAAAGCACTGTATGCTACTCTTTTAAGCCCAGTATTGAGGAATCCGTGCCAAATAAATTTGTTTTGATGGTTTGGAGAGATTGGCTGGATGTTTGTGGTAATTCGATGTATTCTAGTTCACTTCAATTTATCCACATGAGACCTCTCATCATTCATTTAGCACTACGTGCTACTATTATAAACCCTAGGTGGGAGTTTTCTAATTCCGTCTCGGTAGTTTTGGATTATTAAGAGGGATTGTCGGGTTGTTTGTTGTAATTAAAATTACTCCCATTCAATCGAACACACCCTCCGAACACAACCCTTTCCTACTAGAAGGTTTTGGGTCACATAGCAACCATGTGCTACCATAGAAACCAAGATGGCGGCCTCAGATATACAAAATGGACGACGTACACTCGTCTCACCTCAACAAAACGCGCTGCGCATGCACACTAGGACCACGTATCACTAGGGGGATGTTGTCACAAGATGGCGATCACGCACGCTACCATGGCAACCAAAAATGAAGTAACTGGGCCATGTGCCTATGACGTCACATGAGATCCGGCCAATGTGGGTCGATTGGGTACATGATCTACTACTAACATCAAGCCGAGAGATCCACAGTTCGATCCCCAGCAGGGGTAACTGCGTTGTGTCATTGGGCAAGGCACTTAATCACGATTGTTCAAGTGGGGGCACGGTGGCGCAGCCATGGGGGCACCCCCCCCCCCCCCACAAAACAAAAATACTTTCGATAGGATCACCGATCCAATGTCGAGTTGTGACCGTACAAAAGTGGGTTTAATCATTTTCATCTCATCATCCGGAAACTAATTGTTTACAATTTACTATGTGAAGGGTCACTGTGGCCTTGACCTTTGACCTACTGATTCCAAAATAAATAGGGCTCTTTCTTGCAATAATGCCAACCTACATATGAAGTGTCATGAACGTGGGTGGAACCCTTGTCAAATTATCATCTGGAAACCAATTGTTTACGATTTATTATGTTCAAGGTCACTGTGACCTTGACCTTCATCCTAGCGAGTTCAAAATAAATAGGTGTCTTCCACTCACGTAGGCCAACCTACCTATGAAGTTTCGTGAATGTGGCTTCAACCGTAGTCAAGTTAGCATCCGGAAACCAATTGTTTACAATTTACTATGTTGAAGATCACTATGACCTTGACGTTTCACCTAGCAAGTCCAAAATAAATAGGGTTCTTCATCTCACTGATGTCATCCTACCTATGAAGTGTTATGAACGTGGGTCGAACCATTATCAAGTTATCATCTGGAAACCAAGTGACAGTCTTTCCAATTGTTTCTCATCAACTGAGGCTTCAGTATGGGCGGGTGGGCGGGGTACTTGATTCAAGGAGAGAACAATATTTCACAGCTGTTACTGTAGTTTTGTGCTGTAACATGGGAACCGTGACAACAATGCTCGATCTGAACAAAATTTTATCGCATCTCTTTAATTTTGGGATTCAAATATCGTTGTCAAGTATAACCCTTCGGAGAACTTTTTCCGACCCCAAAACAGGGGGTCGTGCATCAAATAAGAAGGGAATTTTAGTACTAGACCACTTTATTAGAACAAGACTACTTTATTGGTAGCTGTGCACAAATGCCATTCACTCACATTTGCAACTTTATTGTGTTATTTTTTCCACTGTACCCCACCCCCAAATTTGTGTTCTAAAATACTCGTTCAATGAAGAAAAACATTTTTTAACCCTTTACCAAATATAACGACCAAAAGCTGCTGGTACTATTTACAAGTATTGCCATTCCATGCTCATTATTTTCTCGTTTTTTGTGTCAAACACATAGCTTATGACCCCCTATTGGAATGAGGTCATTCCAATGGTGTAAAAAGTCATGTTTTTGACACAAAAAATTAGTAAGTCAATAAGTTTGTGGGCAGGGGTAATCAGCTTTTCATGTTACATGTAAGTAAAGGGTTAACAGCATAATTCAGGCAAACATCTAAATACCAGTAAATAAAAGTGCAATATGGGTTTTCTGGCTGTGGGTTTGAATGGTGATTTGGAAGGGGTTGGAAGATTGGCACCCCCTCTGCCCCTGTACTATGATGGGGAAACCATGGTTTAATTACATTTATTAATACATGTGTACATTTAGGGTAAAATAGGTTGTTATTTGGCATTTGCTGGGGGTGTAGTGTGCCACTGGAGGCTACACTTGCTCAAGATGTGAATTTGCTTGCAATATATATCCCTTATTGCTGATGATGACAAAAACATATTTTTCAAAACAATAAAAAAGTATTGTAAAGTGTGTGGTACCCCAATGAATTTTTAAATGTGAAATAATCTTTCAAAATAATAATTAAATCAGGTTTGGAAGCCAAATTATGTATTTCCTTAATCAACCACAATCCTATCAAAGATACATTTTACCTCTTTCATGTGACAAAAGAGTAATTTCTGCATGAGAATGCAACTTTTGGCTTCCACTGAGTTAAAAACATGGGAAATTTGTTCTTTTAAAGAAAACTGTCCAAACTGTGTCAAATGGCTTAAAAACTGCTGTTGCCTCCAATACATTTTTCTACTCTGTTTTGCTCTGTTACCTAAAGGAATTCATGTATGAATCCCCAAATAAAACTAAAATCTGCATCAGCATGTAATACTTTGAGGAAAAAATTGTCTCCTTTAACCATACAGCAAGACAAAGAGTGGTGTTCCAACCCCATGAAACCATATAAATGTGAATTTTGATTCAAAAATTGGGGTTGCAGCTATATAATTCACCAATATCAATAGACAGTACCATTTTGTCCTAACAACTGATGTCAAATTTTCTTCTACATACTGATGTGGCAAAATATAGCCCTGAAGGTGTCCCCCCAGTATGCCCCTTTTTATCAAAAACTATGATAAAATTCATAAATTAATTGATGATGACATATAACAAACCTATTGTGATATTATATTTCCCATTTGTGATAATTTCTAAACCACATTCTGGCTTCTGAAGATATTTCACATTGCGCTTGATGAATGTTTTGCCATTCTTGTGAAAAAAGCCTCACTTTCTCAGTTAAGACACCTAGAGTCATTGGTGTGGCACTGACACAACACTAAATACTGATTTTTTTCCAACAGCATGACCAGATGAGAACTGCTCCTATGTTATAGCATAGCACTGTTAAAATGCCTAAAACCATCAAATATTGATTTTGTAGTGATGTGCATGTCCTACAAGTACATGTACCCACAAGGGCTCATTTAAAACCTTGGATTTAATCCCTGCAGGCACCCATTCTGATAAAAATGGTGAAATTAGGGAAAATACATGCATGCCTAGTATCCAGTGAGGATGACTCAGATATTTGCTTCAGGAATGTAGTGCTCTTTAATGTATTTGTGTATGTGTGTGTATGGGTGTGTGTGTGTGTGGGGGGGGGGGGGGGTCAATTGCCAGTTATTGAAAATGTAGAACTGTGCAAATGGAAACAAACCAACAATTTGCATGATGGACAGACAGACATGCAATCACATATCTTGAAAGAGACAGTCTACATGTACATAGAAATGGTATGATGGACAGACAGACATGCAATCACATGTTTTTAAAGTGACATTCTACATGTACATAGGAATAATGACTGACATACAATGAAAAATATAGAGAGAAGAGCCAGGACAGGGTTGTCAAAACAGAAAAAAAACTCAGTGGACCCTGAGTGCTGCAGTACTAAAGCAAATCATAGGAAACTGAGACTGCATGCTGTTAACTTTCTCATCGGCTGAAGGGTTTAGTATGGGTGGTAGAGGGACAATTGTCAATGCAGTTTTGTGCTATAACATGGGGACCCTGACAGCACCAGTATCAGACTACTATATTGGTAGCTGTGCACAAAAGCCATTCATTCACATTTGCAACTTTGTTACTTTTCCCACTGTACCCCCACCCCCTTTCCCCAAATTTATGTTCCAAAATACTCTGTAAATGAAGAAATTGTTTTTTAACATTTTTCATCACTCACTCAATGTAATGGCCAAAACAGGCTAGAACCATTCACCGAAACTGCCATTCAATGTTCATTATTTTTGCACCACAAACATAGCTTATGACCCCTCATTGGAATGGGCTCGTTCAGCTCAATCCAGTGGGGGTCATAACTATGTTTTTGATGCAAAAAATGAAAAGAAATTAGTTATTCAAAAGTGCTATCTTCTTTTCATGTAAGGTAAAGGGTTAACATCATAATATGGAGAAAGCTTCTATTAATCATTCACTCAATGTAATGGACAAAACCGGCTAGCACCATTCACCAAAATTGCCATTCAATGTTAATTTTTTTTTTTTTTTGCATTTTTTGGCATGAAAAACATAGCTTATTGGAATGAGCTTGTTCAGCGAATACAAGTGAAGTATGGGTTTTCTGGCTAAATGTTTGGATGGTGATTTGGGAGAGGATTGGAATATAATTGGAATCCCCTCTATCACAAGTACAATGAGGGGAAAGCATGGTTTCATTAGATGTGTTAATAGGGTAAAAAAGGTGGTTACATGTGTACATGTATTTGTCATTTGCCAGAGGTTATAGTGTGCTTCTCAGTTCTGGATGCCACACTTGCTCAAGATGCATTTAACTGCATTATATTTGGCAATGTATGGCCTTTATTGCCGACTGTGACAAAAATATAACTTTTCCAAAAATAAAACAGTATTATTCAGTCTGTGGTTCTCGAATGAACATTTAAGAGTGAAATATGTGTAATATCCAAAAAAATATAATTAAATCAGTGTTGGAAGCCAAAATACATGTACATTTACAATGTACATGTACTTGTTTCCTATAATCAAACCCAAACCTTTCGAAGGGTAACCTACAAAACTTTTCCCTGACAAAAATCCCCCCTCCCACAATCATTTTCACACAATGTGCAAAAATCCCCCTCCCCCCCCATGTTTTTTTCAGGTGAACAGAAATTCCTCTCTCCATAATTTCTGGTGAACAAAAATCCCCCCACCCCCTATTTTTTTAAAAGTACATGTATATTTAAAGCCATAAAAAAATGTCCAAAGCTTTTTTTACCACTTGAGGCTGAGCACTTGTCGATTCAATCAATGCTAACTTTGCTTGTGTGGAGTTGGATAATTGCTCACTGTTACCAGGTGGTTCTCTCAGTGCACTTTAGTTTCCTCCACCCATAAAACTGTCCGACACGAGGTGACACTGGCTGTTGAAAGTGTCCTTAAACTCCAATAACTAAATAACTGTGTTGATAAATAGTTATTGAGGCATGTTTTCTTGTAAATAGTGATGAGTGTTTATGTAATTTACAAATTAAATACATAAGTTTTTAAATCCTTCTGGACTGCCTTTTAACCTTTTGGTGTAAGAGGCCGGGTGGGGGATTTTTGAACTGCTCTTAAAATAATGTGAGAGAATGTGGTACTACTAAAAAAACGTTGGGGGAATTTTTGCTAAGTGTGTAAAAATGATTGGGGTATTTTTTTTTTGTAGGGAGGGGGGGTTAACCTATATTCTAATCCTTCCAAAGATACATTTTATCTCTTTCATTTGATAAAAGAGTCATTTCTGCATAAGAATTCACTGCTTTCTTTAAAAACTACCCCAATCCTAAAATAAAACTAAAATCTGCATCAGCAGACAATAGTTTGGGGGAAAATCTGTCTCATTTAACCATACTGCAAGAGAAAGAGTGGTGTTCACCACCCCCCCCCCCCCCCCCTCCACTCAACACAAAACAAAATGAATGTCAATTTTGATTTCAAAACTGGTGTTGCAGCTATATAAATCAGCAATATCAATAGACAGTGCCATTTTATCCTAACAAATTATGTCAAATGTTCTTCTACATATTGATGTGGTAAAATATAGCCCTGAATGTGTCCCCTAGACCCCCAGCATACCCACTTTCATCACAAATTATGATATAATTCATAAATTAATTGATGCAGACACAAAACAAACCTCTTATGATATTAAATTTCACATTTCTGATAGTTTTTAAATCACATTCTGGCTTCTTAAGATATTTCACATTGTGTTTGGGGAATATTTTGCAATCTTTGTAAAAAAAAAAAAAATTTAAATCCCTCACATTTCTTAATTAAGGCACTTTGAGTCATTGGTGTGGTATGTCTCTGATAAAACATTACACATTGATTTTTTGAATTTTTTTCCAACAGCATGACAGTGCAGGTCATATGTTATCTCATAGCACCATTAAAATGCCTGAAACCATCAAATATTGATTCTGTAGTGCAGTGCCAAATATTATTTGGAGGTCGGTTCTGGGGAGGTTGGTATTTAGGCTTTTTAAAAGTTTTTTGCCATTTTTGGAGAAACATACTCAAGTCTAAATATCAGAATCCCCACCTCCAGATGTTGGTCAGACGAGGAGGGCGACATTGACTAGTTTTAAGATGAATTCAGTTCTATTCTGGTTGCAATGCATAAAGCATCCAGGAATTAAAACATTGTTTACCAAAACACAGAGGAAGTGTACATGTAATTTAAATGGGACTTCTGAGTGATTCTGGTATTTAGTCTTCAGGAAAACACGTCGGATCACAAAATTGGCTGGCCGCTACACTGTAATTCTGACAGCCGTGAACTGACATTGGACTGTATCATTGGTAAAAATAGTTCATAGATGGATCCAGTGAACTTGTGAAGAAAAATCTAGGAAATAAATGAATAGGTATCGCTGTTCGCGTGCATGTCTGTTTCTGTAAAATTTTACTACAACAAGTTCACTTCAACAAGACTGCATGCCCGTGTTTTGAGAACAAAGATTTCCCCAGACCTTACGTCAACATAACTTGAATTCATCCGAACTCCGGCTGTTTCTAAGGAAATCGCGCTAAGTTCCCCACAAATGAAAAAGTCCCACTAAAAGTGTCAATAAATCACTTGTTTTATTTTTTTATTCGTTGTCAACAATTTGTGAAGCGTACGTTCTCAATTAAAACTGAAACTGGGCTTTAAATCTGCCGAAACCGGCAACGGACGGCATTGGCACTTCGAACTTTCAAACAATACCTAACTCGCAAACAGCTACCTAACTTCGAAGGTCACTTCATTACTTGACTATTTATCAGAGTTTCCAGCATTCTGCAACAATATATTTTACATAATGTCCTTTGAAATGCCAAAACAATTAAGTATCCGCTACAATGATTCTGGATTTTTTGCCAGTGGGAGAGCCACGCCGCCAGATGGCACCCCAAACTCTGTTGCATGGTATATAGAAAAAGTTATAAAATCATGGACACGTACCCATTACCTATGTGCGCACACGCCACTGCGTGGGTGTGCGCTATTAAGTAAACATACAATGCTTTTCTATGTTACAGCTTTCTCTCTGATATCTTTAAATAATGGCTATTTGTTTCAGTGGATTCATTTACCAGGTCAGTCCATCAGTGTAACAAAAACATTAAGACAGGATTGGTTGTATAGAGGTTATCATTATTGGTGTTCACAAACAGAGCATAGAAGGCAGAAATATCACAACCACACCATCAAGCCATGCCTTCTATGAATGTTATTTATTTGTTTATTGGGTTTAATGACACTTTTGACAGCCACTCTCACCTTGTGTCGGACAGTATTACTGGTGGAGGAAGCCAGTGTACCCTGAGAGAACCATCAAGCAATGGTGGGCAACTACCAGGCTCCCAAACAGGTTGACTCCACACAGGCATGCTTAGCATTGGCTGGAGACATGTATTCCTTCAGTACGCGTTAGTGCACAATGCCAACATGCCCACCCGTGGGCAATGGGGGTAAAGTGTATTGTCCAAGGACACAGCACAGTTGCAGCAGCTGGGATTCGAACCGAGGACCTCTCGGTTTGCAGCCTTCACCTCTATCTACTGAGCCACAACGCACCTTCCATGTGTGTAACTGGAATACTTTGGAGTCTTATTTTTGGGACAAATAGTTATAGAGAATTCAGAAATATGTTTTCATTAACAGTGTTCAAAGATATTTATTCAGGAATCGGATCAATTTTTCCAAGAAACTGGAAAGGCATATATGTACACAGCATTCAAAGGGTTCAGTCAAGTGAATGCATCAGGGGTCCAACGATGTGATTTCCAGCAATTCTAAAAATTCACTCGATGGATCCCGTTGACCTCAGTGCCCATGCCCCATATTGTGAACCTCTATCGAGTGTCGACTCATTCGGTGTTGGTCCCAGGTCTGTACATCATATACCATGTTTGAGATAGGAGCGTGACACATTTTAAAACAAATTGACGACACCCACTTTTTTGGTGTAAAATGAATTAATATCGGGAATGCATTAGTGGGTCGAAAAATGTGGCTTCCTGCAATTCTGAAAATGCACTGAATGCTCTCCAGGTGACCTCGGCGGCCTTGATCCATATTTTGCACCCCCCACACCCCCCTCCCCCCACTGAGGGTCGACTCATTTGTTGTTAGACCTAGGTCCATTCATCGTACCATGCTTGAGATATGAGCGTGACCCACTTTCAAAACATTTTGGCAACGCACACTCTTTTACGTAAAAATGCGTGTATGGACTTTGGGAATGCATTAAGGGGTCCAAAAATGTGACATCCAGCAATTCTGAAAAATGCATCCAATGACCCCTAGGTGACCTCCGTGACCTTGACCTATATTTTGAACCTCTATCGAGTGTCGACTCATTTGGTGTTGGTCCCAGATCTATGCATCATACCATGCCTGAGATATGAGCGTGACCCACTTTCAGAAATTTTGACCACGCCCACTTTTTGGAGTAAAAATGCATGCATGAAATTCAGGAATGCTTTAAAGGATTAAAAAATGTGACGCACTCAATGACCCCTTGATGACCTCCGTGACTTTGCCCCATATTTTGAAACTTCATCGAGTGTTGACTCATTTGGTGCTGGTCCCAGGTCCGTAGGTCATACCACACCTGAGATATGGGCGTGACCCACTTTCAAAACTCCTCCACGGAGTCCACTAATGCCCCAGGAATCTGAAAAATATTCAGTGCCGGGAACTTGTGACTGTCTGTCAGTATGCCAAAAATCAACAAGGTCGGGCAATTCGTTTTCGAGTTATCTTGAGGACGAAAAAAACGGTTAGAAAACAGAAGACAGGAGAATAAGAAGAAGAAGAAGATTAAAAAAAATCAAAAGAAACTGTACAAAAACAATAGACTGTGCGTTTCACACAGACTAATTATTATACATAGTTTTGAGAGCTGTAATGAGAAAATGATACCAGTAGTTCGCAGAAGACCGTATACATCAACCTGATGAATAGACATGAAGATAAAATCTAGTTTATCTGGTAGAGTGCTGAATTATTTTTCGTTGTTAAAATTTGTTAATGTGTAATTGCCCTGTTACAATTTATGGGAGAGTGCGTGTTGGCACTCTCCCATAAATTGTAACAACGCACATCCATACACACCCAATAATTTCACTTCAAACATACTGTAAAGCATATTTGCAGAATATGAAGCTTTTAACTTGCAGCACCTGCCCTTCAGCGGAAAGCCCAAATATGGGCTTCCAGCACTCTACCAGCTAAAAAAATAAAAACAATTTAAATTTTATTTAATTGAGAAACGACATAATTAGTCTGTGTGAAACACACAGACTATTGTTTTTGTACGGTTTCTTTTTCTTTTTTTCTTTTTTTAATCTTCCTCTTCTTCTTCTTCTTCCTCTTCTTCTTCTTCTTCTTCTTCTTCTTCTTCTTCTTCTTCTTCTTCTTCTTCTTCTCCTTTCTTCTGTCTTCTAACCACTTTTTTGTCCGCAAAATAATAAAATTGACCGATCTCGTTGATTTTTGGCATACTGACAGAGTGTCACAAGTTCTCGGCACCTGATATTTTTCAGATTCCTGGGGCGTTAGGGGCCTCCGTGGGGGTGTTTTGAAAGTGGGTCACGCGCATAACTCAGGCGTGGTATGACCTACGGACCAGGGACCAACACCAAATGAGCCGACACTCGATGGAGGTTCAAAATATGGGTTAAGGTCACGGAGGTCAACTAGGGGTCATTTGTGTGCATTTTTTCAGAATTGCTGGAAATCACATTTTTTGACCCCTTTAAAGTATTCCTGACGTACACACATGCTTTTTGACGTAAATAAGTGGGCGTGGCCAAAATTTTTGAAAGTGGGTCACGCCCATATCTCAGGCGTGGTATGACGTATGGACCTGGGACCAACACCAAACGAGTCGACACTTGAAGGAGATTTAAAATATGGGTCAAGGCCACGAAGGTCACCTAGGGGTCATTGAGTGCATTTTTCATAATTGCTGGAAATCACATCTTTTGACCCCCAAAGCATTCCTGAGGTTCATACATGCATTTTTACATTAAAAGAGTGGGCGTGGCCAAATATTTTGAAAGTGGGTCACCCTCATATCTCAAGCATGGTATTATGAATGGACCTGGGACTATCACCAAATGAGTCGACACTTGCTGGAGATTCAAAATATGGGTCAAGGTCACGGAGGTCACCTAGGGGTCATTGAGTGCATTTCTCATAATTGCTGGAAATCACATTTTTTTGACTCCCCAAAGCATTCCTGAGGTTCATACATTCATTTTTACGTTTAAAAAGTGGGCGTGGCTAAAATTTTTGAAGTTGATCACACTCATATCTCAAACACGGTATGATGAATGGATCTGGGACTGACACCAAATGAGTCGACACCTGATGGACTATATTGTGGAGCGTATAGCACAAGCAGCACATCAGCACGTGCAAACTGTGATAATATGTGCCTGTGTGCAAGTGCACAGTGTGCGCAAAACACATGCAGCACATGCGGGTATTTAGGGTCCAGTGTTTGGGGACAGTGTTTGTGGACCAGTAGGGACCAGACTTTGGGGACTCACGGAGACTAGTGGGGACCAAGGCTTGGGGACCTAGTACCGTACCGCCCATCGATGCTCATGGAAACAAAAACAAATTCGCACGTATGTACGGCTGCTGCTCAGTAAAATCGCGAAAAAAATAATAATTAATTTAATAAATTTACTAAAATTAATAATCTGACGATCATGGTATAAATAAAGTATACCCAAAGTAGCTTGGTGTACCAAATGTTCACCACTCGTGGTGAACATTTGGTACACCAAGCTACCATGGATATATTCTACATTTAACTTTACAGTGTTGACAACATTTTCATATTGTTCAATGCACACAACAAATTGAGAGTTCGGCGGCTTAGCAGTGATTTCTAGAGGCAGCCACGACTTGGCTAGAAACCACTGCTCAGATAATTTGACTATGGTCCACGTGACCTTTTCTTAGTTAAAGTATATGTTCTCGGGCCACATAGTTTGCCAAACGCGAGTTAAAGATATTTGGTGGCTCCCAGGGTATAATAAAGGATAAGTTTAAAGAAAGACTCGTGGTCAGAGTTTCCAATCATACTGGAATGATTGTTATATTACGGGCTCTGCGTCCCCCAGAATCCTTTTCAACGAGGGGCGTTTCCCGTTCTCCTGTGATATTCAAAACGAAAGCCCAACAGCACGGAAAGAAAGAGCATCTCGGATCAGTAATTATATGTAATCAGATTTATACCAACTTTAAGATTTTCAAATTAAGAAAATAAATATACGCATGTGATTTGCTTGCGAGAAGTGGATGGCAAGGCAGTCAAAATGTACCATAACATACAGGTGACTTTCTTAACCGTTCACCACTAATGATCGCCTTCAAATAAAACGAGATCGTACACGCATAGCGAGCGAAATTGACACAGTTAAAGAGAAATGTTTACTTGTCGTGGTTTTCTGGCGTGCTAAATTGTGATTAAAGCTGTTCATTGTTGTACAATTCTAGCTGAATTAGTCAAACTAGCCACAACCACAGAGTGTATTTTTAGTCTGTGTGAAACACACAAATTAATGTTTTTGTACGGTTTATTTTTCTTCTTGTTTTCTTCTTTTTCTTTTTTTTATTCTTATTTTTCTTCTGTCTTCTATGAATTTATTTGCTCGCACCGTAACTCAAAAACGCATTTTCCTATCTCGCTGACTTTTGGCATATTGGCAGATAGTCACACGTTCTCAACCACCTATGAAAAAACAGGTCGCTAGAACCCTTGAGTATGGCTCAGTTGGCCACAGGGTTTTCACAGTTTCTAATTTTTCTTGTAAAAGTAATTTATCCTGAAGCAATAATTATATTATATTTATTCACACTGGAGAACAATGTAAACACTCAAATTACAGAAAACTGGATTTATCTATCAAACATTAAATGATATCTGTCATTTTAATCAGGTGTTAGTTTCATCCTCAAACCAAGTTGAGAGAAACCCTTTGCGTTACAAAGAAATGTAAAATTATTCAGTTCAATTTTATGCGGCGTGCGACGCCTTTTCAGTGTACCTTCCACAGTAAAGCATTATTAAAATAGAGTATTTGAAAGACATGCTTTTAATCCTTTCAATGTGTGTTTCAAAGCTTTTATTTCATGCAATGAAAGAATAATGATAACCCTTTCCAAACTCACATTACTGCCCTAAACATCATTCAAATAAGTAGCAGAGCCAACAATGTCAATTTCGGATTCCTTGATCGAACCCTTTGAATGCTGTGCAACTATATGTTTTCTTTCTGGTTTCTTGGAAAAATTATCTGATTCCTGTATGAATATCTTTAAATACTGTTAACAAAAATCTATTTCTGATTTCTTTAAAAATAGTTTACCCCATAAAATAAGCCTCCATAAATGCTCTTTCTATTTTGTTTATTCCTGATGCTTTAAGATTTTTCACACCAACCTAAATTTACTGGATGCAGTAAATTATGTTTCTCTGGTTGTACCTATTTTTAGTTCCCTTATTACACGAATACCACGCAGTGATACGGTTTATCTCGTGCGTTCATCTCACAAAATCATACCAAATATTTCCTTTTGAACGCTTCTTCTGTCATCAGGTGCCTTGCGCCAGAATCCTGATGATAGAAGATTTTAATGAGAAACTACATATTTGCGAGTCTAATGTAAGAAGATGCAACATTTACAATGTGAAGAGCACAAGATTTAAAAAATTGTGCCATTTTCCATTCGGGATTGGATTCGATCCAAAATTTGAGATGTTCAGGGCCCTGAATTTAACCCATGGATGTCTGTGTGTTGTATGGATAACAAGGCTACGTTCACACTTCATGATTTAAGTCCCCCATTACGAACTATGAGCAGTCGTGTCTGATACCACAAATGGATAGGTAAAACATACAGTTTAATTGCACTGACTATACCAGAGTGTGAATCTGGTATTGCCTACCACATAGCAGCCATCACTTGGCTGCTTGGTTGTACCATATTCACACTCCTGTATGTTATACATACTATTCAAAAAAGTAGAGGATATCCAAACTGATACTGATATTTTCAGAAAATGGTATTGGATATGCGTGATTAGACATATCAATATGTTACCAAGTTTAGTGTGGATCATGGATGTCACTGGCCCACGAAAAATTCGTGCAGGTTTTTCGCACGAGCGCCGCGTTAATGTCTGTGGGGTACGTTTTGAAATATTCATTTGTACTGGACGGGCTTTTTCGAAGGTCTCATCGTTCTTTTATTGGTATAAACTCGTTAGTAGTAGGAGATGGTATTTTCGTGCCCCATTTGAGGGATCTCACTTGGGGGATCTTATCTGAGTCATACCGCAATGTATTATGGGTATCACGTGGTTGTGTATTCCATGTTACAATTCATGTGAGAGTGCCTAAAGACACTGTACCGTGAGTTGTAACAAAGCAACTCCACTTCAAAGATAATATGAAGCACATCCACAGAATGTGAAGCCTTTAAGTTGTGGTACCCGCACTTCAGAGTAAAGCCCACAATATGGACTTCCAACACTCTACCAGTTACAAATTGCCATGTAGAATTGTATATGTTCTTTGGCTGTGAATTTTGTTTTATTAATATCACTCTCCTTCTCACTGCGCGGTTATGCACCAGGAGAGGCAACGTCAACAAGTTCTACCATCATTCATGTTTCTTTTCTTTCTTGACACTTTCTTGTGTAGAGGAATAATTAGCATGGACAATGCTGCTACGCATTCGGAAGCAAAGGCACAATAAAACATGGCATCGAAGCTGTTCGTAACATCAAGCAAATATCCTGTAAATTAGAAACAAGGAGTAAAAGAAGTGGATGTAAGAAAGATGAAATATGTATCATGTTCAAACTGTTCTTTCATAATCAAACGCTTGTTTCTAAAGACATATATCGGCGAAGCCTTAGACACATAGTCGTGACGATAGCTTTTTTTCTTACAATTCCCATCTCTTGTGCAATAACATGATCAACTCGCCTTTTAGTTTCAGATTTTACTTCCACACCCATAACACGCAGATTCTGTCGCTGGAAGTTGTATTCGTCTGCGTTGAACGTCCCATATACAAGGCTAATCATTTCGAAAAAGATTACGCGCTGTGTGTGGGTTATTGTTTCAACTAGAATTCCTTCTATGATTCAGATACAGAAACATAAAAGTGATGTGATTTTTTATCTAATAATTATCCTTCCGAGAAGATTTGTCCCCTCTCATATATAGAAAGGTATATGGTTTCTTACCAACAGTTTTCGAAAACACGTAATATTCTATAATTAGTAACGTAAACAAATTCTAACTAAGCATGCTCTTGAATCCTGCAACTGTATGATACAGATTTTGTGCCAGAGGCCTCTGATACACGCCGAATTCAGGCCATTACGGAATCAATACATGCTTATTGTAAGATAAAATAGAAACAGTTACAGGGTAAATTTTCCATTCAACTAATACTCAACTTGAAAGACAAGGCACAAGAGAGACTAGAGACCTTTTTGCAACTGAATACTGCTGTTCGACCGGAGTATCATGACCTAAAGTTCTAATCGATTGCTTTGCAAGTATCTTCCAACCAGTGGTGTGTGGTTAAGTAGTGATGTATAATGTGGCACGTTCACACTTCTACCAGCCTCATCTCACGCATACATACATACAACACATTTCTATACTGCCTTCAGTCGTCTTGATTTGTAATATCTAATTATCGTTTTACCACATAGTTTACGAAAACTGTGGGTAGCCATTATTTCAGGTGTTTCAGTTTAGTTCAAAGACGATGGGAGTCATACTACCGAAGAGTCTTCGTGTTCGAGAAGGTTAGTCTGCAGACGGTAGCGTTGGTTGTTCTTGGTATCAGTCAGTGATTGGTGGTTCAGTTCAACACGTAGAATGATGTCCTGCAATGTGAACTTATGTGAGGACAAAGAATCCGTTAACACGATGCGATACTTTTCGTTTCGTTAAGCGTTCATGTGACCTGGTTGTTAGCTTGCTCTTTTGACTGTTTTTTATATAGTGTATCCAAAACCTGTCTTCAGATTTGCCCATCTACTTAAGCTGGGTGGGGAGAAGTGCTGTGTTTTGTGTTCAATAAAGATTAGGCAAAAGAAGGGTGTTTTATAAAGAGTCCACGTAGTACGCCCAAAGAAGAGATTACATGATGATGAGGATCTAATATGGAAGAGAAACATTGAATATGTGTTGTGTCGTTTGGGATTGCAAATATGAGTAAATTAAGTTGTACATAAAACGTGAAAGCACTCCCCTCGAAACTATAATTATCAGAGATGGGGGTTGGAATTGTACGTATGTATTTATTATACGCCTGTTCCATGAAATCCCCATCTACAGCAACACTAAACCATGCGGGAAATGAAAATCCGTTCCGCAAACATGTGCCGAACGAAAATCAATTACGGACTATTTTTAAATAGAAACGAAATTTCAATGGAATTTTCTACAAATCGTGCAACGCATTTACAATTTGAATCGCTAGCGATAGCTAAGAATAATAACACGGGTTCCCTTTGCAAATTTGAGCACAGCCCACACTTTTTTGTCGACAGTTCGTCCTCCGAGTTCCAATGTATTCTGTGTAGATTATCACCACAGTGAGTGTCTCCGTGAATTCAGATCAAGTCGAGTTGTAGGAACAGAAGAGTATTTCGACGAGCCCGTAAGGGCAAGTCGAAATGCGATTCTGTGCCTAGAACGAGACTTGATCAGAATTTCCTGATCAAATGAATTGCTGAGTGCCCTTCTAATAATTGCTTTTATAGACGTGAAGGCGTGTAATAAACACAGAACTACACACACGTGTGAATGGGTTAATCGATATGACACTCGTGCCATATCGATTAACCCATTCACGCGAGTGTATTCTGTATATTTATTTATTGTGATTAATGTCACTGTCAACAACTGTTGCTATTTCACAACTCCATGATAGCATGACCACAGAACAAAATTTAGATTACACACGTCTTCGATTAAATAAATCGATTCATTGAAACGACGAAAGGACCTGAAAATAAATAAGTAGTGACAGCAGTAATGAGAAAGTGATTCCAGTGGTTTATAGAATACAACGTAAAGAAGAGGCCCACATGGGGCCTGAGGGCGCTCAGCTGACATGGTAGCCTAAACATCAGCCCAGGGAATTGATTCCAGCAAGTTGCATCTGCCCCTCCTAAGAAAAACTTATACTAAATATTCAAAGATTCTGACCAGTGGATCTAAAAAAAAGAAGATTTTTAAAGAATATTACTCATATTGAACTAAGTAATAATTCGGGCACCAACAGGGAGCCCAAATATGAACCCAGAGCCTAGACCGCGTGAAAGCACCCCGGCTCGCGTGGAAACCGAGAGGACGATTGAAGTTCGGTTGAGACCGAGAGACCTGTGCGTGCATAGCTGCTCGATCTAGAATGTTTCCCGGGCAGCGCCCTCGGCTTTTGACCAGTCAGACTCGGAACCAATGATGAAGGCCTGAAAAGAAGTAAAATGGTGACCCGTTGACATGCAGTGTCGCGTAATAGCACAGTGATCAGATGCTCCATTTTTTGAATGACCTGTGGTTATTCACACGTGTGTGAAACTAGGTACAGGTTTCGCCGACCTACTGGATTTGACAAAATCCACATTGAAGTAGAAAGATAACATTTGAACTTTGCAGGTGACGCGGCAAAAAATTCTTAAAGATTCCCCAGTACTGGCGCCGTTGAATGAATCGGATGTAGGCATCATGATGCACGTTTTACAACCGGTTTTTCCACAGGCTCAGCTGACACCAAGTTCAGAATAGACTGGACTGAAGCTGGCACGAACAAGAATATCGTAAATGTTTTTTTTTGGACGCTTGAAAGCCACGACTGGAGGCTTGGGAGATGTTTCGAATAAGGCTGGATCATTCTCAATAAGCTCCCAGTGTTGTTTGAAGTAAAAAACAAAGATTTTAAAGATCTGGGTGAAATGTTGTGACAAAAGGTGTGCACGCGTTCTGTGCTGGTGGGCGATATCGTAACAGATCACCATGTGGAAGCGCATCAGCTCTAGTGATGGCACTGTCAACCAGTTCTCGCTTGTAGTTACGGCTTAACAGATGAGACCGATGTTCAGAAAAAACAGCTGCCTTGTCAGCGGGCTCAGAACAGATTGTCTTGAATCTGATAGCGAGACTGTATGGAATGTTTTTGACAATGTGCCTGGGATGGCAACTATATGGAAGCAAATATTGGAGTGAGTCTGTTGGTTTGCAATATAAGCTTGCAGCAATGTGGCAATTGTCAATGCATGAGGTGGTATCAAGAAAGGTAATGATATCCGAAGAGATTTCTGCAGTGAATTTAATGGAATGGTGAAGTCGTCCACCCGCACAGAACGCCATGCCTTTTGTCACAACATTTCACCCTGCTAGATCTAACCAGTATTTTCGCCAAATTGGGAGGTTGTTTAAGCTAACGATGGGAACACATGGGACCTCCTCCTTCATCATTTCAGACTGGTATAGAATGGTAATATATTTACATAAAATGCCTTTGCTGCTAGGTATCCCAAGATGAAACTCAACAGTAAAGTAAACCCCGTGAGAGGTCTCAAGAATAGGCTTAGGCTGGGGATGGTGAAAAGTAGTGGTAGCCCGTTCAACATGAGCTTTAACTCTCCTCCGGCTGTATCCTCTGCGTACCAGATAATTTGCAAGTTCGTCACAACGAATCTTCGCAGTGGTAAGATTCGAATAAATACAAAGGATCCTGAGTGACTGGCTGTATGGAAAACTCCACTTACTATGGTTAGGATGTCAACTAGTTGACAGCAGATATTGATGAGTATTAGTGGGCTTAGTATATAAATCTGTACAAATTCTTCCGTTCTTGAAGAGTAACCAAAACATCAAGAATGTTGATAGTGCGAGGCGAATAATCACTGGTGAATTGTATGGCAGGATGTATGCTAAAATTCCAACTGCAGTTTAAGAAAGCGAAACAGGAAGTACTATTCCAAAAAACAATAGGTGCACGTTGTATTAATCCTTGCGGATACAAAATGGGGAAAATACAGTATTTAACCATTTTAAAATAAAAAATTATTCTTGTTCCCTTTCCAATTTGCCGCGAAAACAAATTAGGGCTGAACATTTCACTTCACACCGAAAGGTGCCACCTTCCCCTGTTTGTCCAAAAACACAAGACCGAACGATCTTTGGGATCAATCCACCCCCCTCTCCCATCCCCCACCCCAACACAGAAAACAAAATAGGCACCGCAGACTCAGAGGTTGGTTGATTCCTCAAAAATAATTTTCAAAAAAGAAAGTGCGTTTCAGTTCAGAATCGGTACTCCATTAGCACCGCTTGGTATTGCGCCTATAGAAAATAGTTTTAAAGTACTTACCTGCGACGGGCGGTCCACATATGTATGCAACACCGCCAGCTAGCGCTGCCATTCCCATTGCATCAGGTAAATTTTCTTTCCCTACCAAATCAATAGGAATGATGGCTCGCAATGTGAATATCATTGCAGCGCAACAACCAAGAATGGCAGCAAGAACACATAAGATGGCATAAATGTCTGTAAAGCTGTACAGTGGGAATGAAATACCCATAACTATAACTGCCATAGTGTGTAATATTTGTCGATTGATAAACTTTGTATTTGCAAGTATCCCTGTTATTATAGTAGATGGACCTTCAGCTGCAAACAGAAGCGTCATAAGGCTGGCTACATCTGAGTCAATTAACCCTATGCTTGTGAGAAATGCAGGCAAGAAAGTATAAAATATTCCAAGACCAAAACTGACGAAGAAAAAATTCACAATGCACACAAGAAATCCAACGTTTTTAATAAATTTCAAATAAATTTTAAAAGGGTGTTTAATTTCCAAACATTTTCGAGAAGGTGGGCATTTACTAACTGTCACTTGTCTGAGCCGATCATAGGTATTAGGTTCCTGACTTGCGAGCTTCTCTGTGCTTAAGTCTAATGGTGATATTGTGGTGCTTGTGGCTGAATGTTCATTTTGACTGATTTCTGGGGTAGTTTCTATCCCTGCGGCCTCGGAAGTGTATTGCTGGCAATTGTATCCTTCATTATCAAATCCTTCAGCCGCACAAACTGTTTCCAAGTTAGGCTCAACTGTAATCGAGTCATTCATGCTTTCAGGTTGTCCTTCCTTCTGTGTGCTATTTGAGTCCTCTGGTTTGCCCAAAGGTGTTGGTGGTCTACACAGGGCACCAAAAAGTACAGTTTGGAGACATATGCCCGAAATAATGAAAAGAGATCCTCTCCATGTGTATTTGTCTATCAGGAAATTAATCAAAAGTGGCATTAAGCATGCTCCAAAACTCACTCCTGCTTCGGTAAAACCTACCGCGAAAGGCATATATTTCTTGAAATAATAGCTTGTCATTATATTAGCAGGGATAAAGCACATACAAAATCCGAAACCTGAAATAAAAATGTAACCTTTATAAAAAACAAATGTATTTTTTCATGAAGCCAAAATATTACCAAAGAATCAATGATTGTTTACCATTTACGTAACATGACAGCCACATCCACCCATCATCATAAATAAATTCGGTCTTAGTTCATTATTGTCCGTTCGAACCAACAACATATTGTTCATCACTGAAACGAATTGGTTAATTATGTTTCAATGAAGAGCTATGAGCTATATTTGACAAGAAGAAAATAAGTAAAAAATGGCAATCCTTCTCACATAAGCGAACAGTATGAAAATTGTAAATAAATTAATGTTATTATGTATTGGTGCTTAGCGCCACGTCAGCATCAATATTTTAGGCTGTATTGAGGGAGATAAAACTGTGTTTGTTAGAGCATTATAAGTCATTAGATGCTTAAAAATAAAATAGTTCATTGTTAGCAGGAAATAAACTGTTCCTAGTTATACTTTTAGTAAGGAGTGAATGATCCAGGTATTTTGCTGGACATAACGGCACCGTCCAACGAAGCACGGCCAACGCCTAATCGATCAACAACGAGGGGGAAGGTTGTGTCATCTCTTAACGTTCTACAGTTAAAACTAAACGTCCTGTCACGAACTGTGCGCTTATATAGGCTTAATTGCGCGTAAGAATTGCGTGAAATTGCCATATCGAATGACATCCAAAGCACGGCGGGTTCTCCTGGTTACACGGATGTCTTCCGGCTGAAATATTGCTTGTGCACAGGCCATATCTACATAATTTTATAGCCTTGCTATGATCATAACGCGTAGCTTAACGCGCAGATCGACGTGCTGTTTGTGCGCATTTCATGACAGGACTTCTAGTTTTAACTGTAGGTCGCCCGTTTTTAATGAAATATGTCAGAAATAGTGACGTAAAAACGTCAACATGGCCCCGAATCGAAAAACAAAATCTTAATTATCCCTCAATGGTTTAAGCTCTACAACATACTAAAATTTCAGAAAAAATGTGACGTATTTTAATTTTTTTGACCATATGTCCCCGATGACATCACCCCAGGTTTCGGGTATAACAAACGCGGATCTTAGAATCAGTAGGTGGTAATTAGTTTAATGACCTGTGATGGGAATACATAAAAACTGGAGACACCTTCAGTGTGACAGTCATACAAACGACAACAGGGTTAAGTCGCTCAGGTTTTTTTTAAAATAAAGCTTACTAGTTTTTTTTCACCTTCAGACCCACACACATTTGGGATGGTCGATCGCACATAGTGGAACTCTATGGATCGTACCCTTTAATTTGATATGTGACGTGACTACCTTCCTAACACTTGAGTTTTTGATGCCTTACCCCTCAGCCCAACAATCGGGGAGGGGCAATAACAAATATTCGGACTAAACGTGTTAAGACCTTTAAAATGATAAATCACATGACAACCTTTCTAAAACATGAGTTTTTGTTGTCTTACCCCTCAGCCCAACACCCTTCCCAGGGAGGGCAAATACCAAATATTCAGACTACACGCGTGAAGACTTTTAAAATGATATATCACGTGGCAACTTTTCTAAAACTTGAGTTTTTGATGCACATCAGACCCCACCCCCTCGGGAAGAGGCAAATATCAAATATTCGTACTATATGCGTCAAGACATTTAAAATGATATATCACATGACAACTTTTCTAAAACTTGAGTTTTTGATGCCCCTCGGCCCCATCCCCTCAGTGAGGATCAAATTCCAAATATTCGAACTATACTCGTTAAGGCCTTTAAAATGATATATTACATGAATACCTTTCCAATACTTGAATGTTTGGTGCCACTTTGCCCCACCCTCAAGAAGAGTCGATAATCTCATTTTACCTCTACACACTGAAGCCTTTGATTTGATGATAGCTGCTTTCCTAATACCTAAAAATATTTTTCAAAATACCGGACAAAATAACAATATTGGAAGGAAAAATAAATTAGAATTAAACAAAAAACATTTCACAGTAATCGTTTCTCGGATTGTTTTCCATTACAGAATAGTGATATCACTCAAAAAACACCTAATATGACAATACGCAAGGCGTAAGAAGGAACCCCAAAGTATCCAACGTATTGAAATATTTCATTCCGCAACCTTTACTCCAAAAACATTTTGGTTTATTCAGTCGAATTCCTGCATTTGTTTAATTTCAGCCAAACAAGAATACGTTTCACAGTACTAAATATTTTCCCATAGGCGACCATTATAACGTTCAGGCGAAAAAAAAATATGGTCGTATCATTTTAAATTTAGCATTCAAATATTTTTTGTCAACTATAGCCCTTCAGACAACCTTTTAATGATTTTTAAACAGGGGTCATGCAACAAATAAAAGAAAAACTAACAGAAAGGGAAGTGCTGGTCACATGTTCATATTTCTAAGGGAATTCCCAAACAAAACACACCAATAGTCAAACAAATTTTTAGGTTCTAAAAGTCCTCAAATCATCCTCTTTATTCATCTGGAACATTCAAAAGTAATGCAAAATGTCAGTAGACTTCTTCAAATGTTTATTGAAACAATATATTTCCCCAAGACTGCTTAGTTTTGGGAATTACATAATTTCCGAGCGTAACGTTTCGAGGCATGTAAATCTAATTAAAATATTTACAACAGTTATACCTATGAGCAAACCCAACCATACCAAAGATACAGTTACCTCTTTCATGTGATGAAAGGGTCATTTCTGCAATAGAATTCAACTTTTGGCTTCTGTCTAGTCCAAAGCATGGGAAATTTGTTCTTTTGAAGAGAACTGTCCAATCTGTGTCAAAAAGGCTTAAAAACTGTTATTGCCTCCGACAGAATTTCTACTCTGTTACCCAATAAGTTGGGAGGGATAAGAATTCACAGCTTTCTTTGAAACTACCCAAATCCCAAAATAAAACTAAAATCTGCATCAGCAACAAAACCTTTTCACAAAATCTGTTTTAATTAATCATACAGCAAGATAAATAGGGTCCCACCACCATGAAACAATATGTCAATTTTGTTTCAAAATTGGGGTTGTGCAGGGCTTATAGTTCCTCTAAATTTGGAAGAATCCATTTGGATTCTTGCGGAAATCGTTCCGAGAATTCAGACCTGCTATGGACCAGTATCCTATTAGGTCAGTATGATTGAACCCCTGTTGCATACTGATAATACATGTTAACCCTTTACCCAATACGGCTATTTTAATTTTTACAACACCAACTACTGATTTTTACCCCCCCCTCCCCCCTGGGCCCTTAATCGCTCACCTGACGAGGTGGTTCAGAGAAGTATTTTGGGTCAGATTCAGTTAGTCAAGGTTCATGGACTCTACATAGGAATAATGTTATGAAATTATTCATAATTCTATTGTCCATGTTAGATGATTATTAGCATAGGTCTTCCTGACTGCTTCCAATTCTGACAGCTGTAGACAAGTACTGCCAAACTTCCAAGGGTTGTTGTGTCACTGCACTTTGAAAGGCAAATTTTTATGGAAAAGCTCTAAGGAATGGATTTGAACATTTATGAACAACCTCGAACCTAACCCACCCCTGCCCAAATATTAAGCCACAGACCTGAAATGAACAAACTCAAATCTGCCCCCCCCCCCCCCCCTTCTTGCGATACCAAATATGAAAGGGTTCTGACTGGCAGCAACCAAACTGGAACAAATTTACATCTGACCTTCGCAGAGATGTTGTACACCAAATATTAAAGCATTAAACTAGTGGGTCTGAAGAAAAAGATTTTTAAAGAAATTTTCTCATGTTGCTTTGAGTTAATTTGCACTCCCATAATGAGCCCATATATTAACCCATAGATTTGGCTTGAACAAACATGAATCTGCCCCCCTTAGAGATGCTGTAAGCCAAATACGAAAGATTCTGACTGGTGGATCTGAAAAAAACGAGTTTTAAAGAAATTTCCTCATACTGCACTGAGTTAAACTTTGGGCTTCAATAGATAGACCAAATATTAACCCAGAGACCCGATTCAAACAAACTTCAATCTACCCTCCCCCCTGCCCCCCACCCCACTAGAAATGTTACTTTCCAAATATGAAAGCATTCTGACTGGTGGATCTGAAGGAGGTTTTCAAAGAAATTTCCTCATGTTGCACTGTTGATATTTGGGTGCCCATAGGGAGCCCAAATATCAACTCAGGGACTTGATTGGAACAAACCTGAACCTATCCCTCCCACCCCTAGAGATGCTGTATACCAAGTATCAAAAGATTCTTATACATGGTTCTGGAGAAGATTTTTTTTCAATTTTGGAAAACAATTTATGCATGCTATCAGAGAAATGCTTGGGGCCCCCTGTGGGTGTGGCAACGTTATTTGACCAAACTGCAATTCATATATGATAAGGAACATGAATATCAAATTTGGTTCAATCCGGCTCAGTTGTTTATGAGGAGAGGTTAGTAATGTAAAGTTCACGCCGGACAGGATGGACTGATGGTGGACAGACAGAAAGTCATCATTTACAGTCAGGTGAGCTAAAAATAAACAATATTCATCAAGCGTAATAATTATGGATGTTACCAGAATTGGCTGATGAGAGCCAGTTCCAATGACAGCCATATTTGTACAAATTTTATTGCCAGTGTCACAACATTTTAGGTCATGTTAGTGTTGTATTGGTTAATTTGCTGCCTTTGTGTTAGGTAAAGGGTTAAACTGACTCCATTCTTTTCATGTGAATCCTAGCAGCAATGTTACGAGAAGCTACATGGTTTCTCACTGGTTTTGTTGCACGGATCTCTTCGGGAATCGATTCTCAGATTCTTATAAGCCCTGGCTGAGGCTATATAATCCATCAATATCAATAGAAAGTGCCATTTTATCTCAACAAATTATGTCAAATATTCTTTTACCTAGTGATGAGGTAAATTATAGCCGTGGGTGTACCCCCCCCCCCATCCCCCCACCCCCCGCCCCCAAGCTCTCAGTATGCATTTTTTCCTAAAACAAGAGACCCCAGGGGGCCTGAGGGCACCCACCTGTACATGGTAACCTAAATATCAACCCAGAGAATTGATTTCAACAAGTTGCATCTACTCCTCCTAAGAAAAGCTTATACCAAATATCCAAAGATTCTGACAAGTGGATCTAAAAAAAATGATTTTTAAAGAATATTCCTCATATTGAACCGAGTTATAATTTGGGCTCCCACAGGGACTTGGCTTTAACAAACTTGAATCTTACCCCCCCCCCCCCCCCCCCCTAAGGATGCCGCACACCAAATATCAAAACATTTCAACTGCTGGATCTGAAGAAGAAGATTTCTAAAGAAAATTCCTCATTTTGAACTAAGTTACAATTCGAGCTCCCACAGTGAGCCCAGACATGGACCTAGGGACATGGCTTGAACAAACTTGAATCTAGCCTCCTAAGGATGCTGCATAAAAAATATCAAAAGCATTCATTTGCTGGACCTGAAGAAGATTTTTAAAAAAAATTCCTCATTTCGAACTAAGTTACAATTTAAGCTCCCACAGTGAGCCCAAATAAGGACCTAGGGACATGGTTTTAACAAACTTGAATCTCACCCACCTAAGGATGCCGCACACCAAATATCAAAACATTCCAACTGCTGGATCTGAAGAAGAAGATTTTTAAAGAAAATTCCTCATTTTGAACTAAGTTACAATTCGAGCTCCAACAGTGAGCCTAAACATGGACCTAGGGACATGAATTGAACAAACTTGAATCTTGCCTCCTAAGGATGCTGCATAAAAAATATCAAAAGCATTCATCTGCTGGATCTGAAGAAGATTTTTTAAGAAAATTCCTCATTTCGAACTAAGTTACAATTCAAGCTCCCACAGTGAGTCCAAATATGGACCTAGGGACATGGCTTGAACAAACTTGAATCTCACCCCCCCCTCCCCCCCCCCCCCCCCCCCCCTAAGAATGCTGCATACCAAATATTAAAACATTCTGACTGCTGGATCTGAAGAAGAAGATTTTTAAAGAAAATTCCTCATTTTGAACTACATATAAGTTATCATTCGGGCTCCCACAGTGTGCCCAAATATGGACCTAGGGACATAGCTTGAACAAACTTGAATCTCACCCCCCTAAGGATGCTGCATACCAAATATCGAAACTTTCCGACTGCTGGATATGAAGAAGATTTTTAAAGAAAATTCCTCATTTTGAACTAAGTTATAATTCGGGTTACCACAGTGAGCCCAAATATGAACCCAGGGACTTGGCTTGAACAACTTGAATCTCACCTCCTAAGCATGCTGCATACTCAATATCAAAAGATTGTGCAGCTGGATCTTGAGAAGAAGATTTTCAAAGAAATTTGCCTGAAATGCACTAAGTTCAAATTTGGGCTCCTATACTGAGCCCAAATATGAACCCAGGGGGCTGATTTGAACAAACTTGAATCAGATCCACCCCACAATGTTGCATATCAAATATCAAAAGATTCTGCCTGCTGGATCTGGAGAAGAAGATTTTTTAAGAAATTTGCCTGAAATGCACTAAGTTCGAATTCGGGCTTCTATAGTGAGCCCAAATATGAATCCAGGGGGCTGATTTGAACAAAGTTGAATCAGATCCACCCCACAATGTAGCATACCAAATATCAAAAGATTCTGCCTGCTGGATCTGGAGAAGAATATTTTTAAAGACATTTGCCTGAAATGCTTCTATAGTGAACCCAAATATGAATCCAGGGGGCGATTTGAACAAACTTGAATCAGATCCACCCCACAATGTTGCATACCAAATATCAAGGGATTCTGCCAGCTGAATCTGGTGAAGAAGATTTTTTAAGAAATTTGCCTGAAATGCACTAAGTTTGAATTCGGGCTCCTATACTGAGCCCAAATATAAACCCAGGGGGGGGGGGGGGGGGGATTTGAACAAACTCGAATCAGATCCACCCTACAATGTTGCATACCATATATCGAAAGATTCTGCCTGCTGGATCTAGAGAAGAAGATTTTTTAATGTTTTTCCCATTGCCTACAGTGTTAAAAAGTGTTTTCAAAGTCCCGAAACTGTACCCTATGATAAAACCGATGGCAATTTTTTGGACCAATCCTTTCTGTTGGTCATAAGGAAGCTTCACACCAAATAAAAATTCTCAGTGCCGTGGAGATTTGGAGATATGGCGTTTTACTTTTTCGATTTTTAGCTCCTGTGGTTTCCATGGGGCTACAGAAAAAGAAAATTTGGCATAAATTAGGTACTTATGACCCAATAAGCCCTCACATAAAATTTGATTCAAATCAGCCTCTCAGTTCAGAAAATAGAAATTTTGGGTGGGGCCAAAAATTTTGCCCCTCCCATAATGACGCCAAATATAGCCCATCAAACTTCGCTTAAAGAAATCCAAGTCTACACCTTAAAAGGAAGCTGCATACCATATATCAAGTCTCTGCTACTGCTGGTTGATGAGAAGATTTTGGTGCCCCTTGGGGGCATGGCACCACCCAGGAGAAGGGGGCAACTTCATTTGAACAAATCTGAATTGGCATTAGGTAATAAACATTTACCCAACATTTGAATAATGTAAAGTTAACGCCGGACGGACGGCGGACAGAATGTGATCAGTAAAGCTCCCACTGAACTTTGCTCAGGTGAGCTAAAAAACTTTATTAATTTATAAATAAATTGATGGTGACATGAATTTCCCATTATTTTTTAATCACATTCTTGCTTCTGAACACATTTCACATTGTGTTTGATATTCTGCAATCTTTGTAAGAAAAAGCCTAAGTTTTCTCAGTTAAGGCACCTCGAGTCATAAAACAGTGATTTTTTCCAACAGAATGACCAGTACCTGCTACTGTGGTGTCTCATGACACTGTTAAAATTCCTAAAATCACCAAATATTGATTCATTAGTGCTGTGCTTGTGCTGCAAATATCCACAAGTGCACTTTCACTATTTTGGTTTTAATCCCCACAGGCATGCATTCTTTCAAAAGGAGTGAAATTGTAGAAAATATGTTCACAAAGAGGACAAGTTACAGTACAGTCGCCGTGGACGGGTTGTAATACACGCGTGGGCAGTGATGTCCACTCATGCATTTACCAGTCAATAAAAATCATCATCTACAAAATTTTAATTGATGAAGCATCGGTTTGTACCTGGTGCTTCATTATTTAAATTTTTGATGATTATATCTATAGTTAGTGTTTGGCATCAAATATTATTGTATCTGTGGACATATTGCCCATCCATGGAAAGTGAGCAATACACTGCCACTGTACTGTATTTGTTTCAAGTATATAATATACTCTTTGATGTTTAATATACTTGTGATAGGCTGGGTCCAAAGTACTCAGTATTTGTAGTACTCGAGTACCACTTTTTTGATAAAATACTCAATACTTGCCAGCCCAGATTTTTGTATGTGTGTGTGGGGGGGGGGGGGGGGGGGGGGGGGGGTGGGGGGGAAGGTTGGAGGGTGAAAGATAGCTGCAAATTATTTAAAATGTTGACCCAGGCAAATGAAAAGCAAAGAAACATTTCATCCGAAGGACAGACAGACAGACATGCAGTAACAAATTTGGGAAGCCTAAATAAAAGTAGTGACTAACTTAAAATGAAAAATATAGATAGAAGAGCCAGGGCAATGTTGTCAAACAGAAAACAAACAAGAGCCCCCTGAGGGCCTGATGGCATTCACCTGACATGGTAGCCTAAATATCAACCCAGGGAATTTATTTGAACATTTAGTTGCATCTGCCCCTCATAAGAAAAGCTTATACAAAATATCCAAAGATTCTGACCGGTGGATCTCAGAAAAAAAGGATTTTTAAAGAATATTCCTCATATTGAACTAAGTTATAATTCAGGCTCCCACAGAGAGCCCAAATATGAACCCAAGGACTTGGCTTGAACAAATTTGAATCTCACATCCCTAAGGATGCTTCTATATACTAATATCAAAAGATTCTGACTACTGGATTTTAAAGAATATTCCTCTTATTGAACTAAGTTGTAATTTGGACTCCCACAGGGAACCCAAATATGAACCCGGGGACTTGGCACAAACAAACTTGAATCTCACCCCTCTAAGGATGCAGCATCCCAAATATCAAAATATTCTGAAGAGTGGATCAGAAGAAGATTTTTAAAAAATATTCCTCATATTGCACTAATCTAATCATAGAAAGCCCAAATATGGACCCAGGGATTTGATTTCAACAAACATGTGAATAAATCTTCCAAAGATGTTATATGCAAAATATGAAAGCCTTTGGAGCAGTGGTATGGGAGAAGAAGATTCTTTAATGTTTTTTCCATTACTAAAATGATGACTCCGCATAAGTCCTGGAAAACTTCCCTGTGATAAAACTGATGGCAATTTTTTTTTACCATTCTTTTCGGCTGTTCGTAAGGAAGCGTCACACAAAATAAAAATTCTCAGTGCCATGTAGTTTTGAAGATATGGGCATTTTAAATTTTTTCTATATTTAGATCCTGCAGTTCCCACAGGGCCACAGGAAAATGTTTTGGCATAAATTAGGTACTTATGACCCAATAAGCCCATCATATCAAATTTGCTTCAAATCAGCCTTTCAATTTGGAAAATAGAAATTTTGGTACAATTCGGGCTCCTACAGGAAGACCAAATATGAACCCAGGGACTTGGCTTTAACAAACGTATATCTCACCTCCCTAAGGATACTGTATATATCAAAACATTCTGAGTGCTGAATGTGAAGAATACTTTTGAAGAATATTCCTCATTTTGAACTAAGTTATAATTCAGGCTCCCACAGTGAGCCCAAATATGAACCCAGGGACTTGGCGTAAACAAACTTGAATCTCCCACAGTGAGCCCAAATATGAACCCAGGGACTTGGCGTAAACAAACTTGAATCTCACACTGGCTCACACCGATTAATCGACTAACCAATGATCAATATCTTGATTGATAAAAAAAGTAATTGATCGGTTAACCGTTACTTTTGAAGTACGGTACTATATGGCAGGGTATTTGATGGCTGGATTCACATCGCAAAATGCTATACAAAAATGTCCAATTGCTAACCATTTTTCTTTCATATTGGGTAAGCTTATATTCACTATTTATCATCACTTTTTGAAACTGTTAATCAAATTTTTAAAAACAAAAAAATACCCTGTATGAGTTAACTATGGAACAAACTTGCTCCAAAACAGGCAAACATTGTCACACTGGCTCACATCAATTGCATGAGACAGAGAAATGCATGCCAGTTACGTGCCAAAATACTTGTTCACTTGCATGATCATTATACTGTATCAGTAGCTGAAAACGGTCATTCTCAACCCTTCACCAAATGCAGGTAGCAGACGATACTTGCACAAGAAATTCTAAAGATTTTCAATGTTTGTCTCAAAAACATAGCTCAATGAGCTTGTTCCAATGAGGGGTCATAAGCTATGTTTTGAGACAGAAATTGAAAATATAATAAAATTTGAATGGACATGTTTGTATATGGCGCTGCCCGGTTTTTGTCCATTATGCTGAGTAAAGTTTTAATTATATAAATGGTCAACGGTACAGCAATTATTCAGCTACCTATTGGGGCAAGTGATTAATCAGTTAACCAAGGTTAACCCATGCGATTAATCAATCGCAAAAACCCTTTAATCGTTTCAGCTCTAAAATTAATTTAATTTTATTAAATTTTATCTGATGAAAAAATGCTTATAATTTTGGGGGAATGGTAAATATGGATCTTCTTAACAAGCATTTGCTAGAACATCAGAGGAATGAGATCACCGTTCTCGCAATTTGCAAAACCCTGGTGAGCCAAAATATAGGCTTGGCTTGAAGAAACTTAAATCTCACCCGCAAATATCAAAAGATTCTGATTGGTGGGTCTGAAGAAAAAGATTTTTAAAGAATATTCCTCATACTGCACTAATTTCAACATTTGGACTCCCATAGAGGCCAAATATGGACCCAGGGATTTGATTTCAATAAACGTGTAAAAAAATCTTGCAAAGATGGTATATGTGAAATCTGAAAGGTTTTGGAGGAGTGAATTGGGCGAAGAAGAGTCTTAAATGCTTTCTTCATTACCCACAGTGTTACAGAATGCTGACTAAGCATTTTTTCAATGTCACGAAAAGTACCCCACGATTGACCTGACAGAAATTTGCTTGGACCATTCCATTCTGCTGGTCCCAAGGAAGCTTCACACCAAATAAGAATTCTCAGTGCCATGTAGTTTTGGAGATATGTGCGTTTTGAATTTTGTTCTATTTTTAGCTCCTGCGGTTCCCATGGGGGGATGGGAAAATATCTGGGGGCATAAATTAATTACTTATGATCAAATAAAACCAAAAATTAAATTTGGTTCAAATCAGCCTCTTGGTTCGAAAAACAGAAATTTTGGGCGGGACAAAAATACATGCCCTCCAATAATGAAGGCAAATAAAGACCCACAACTTCTCTTGAACAAAACTGAGTCTACACCTCAAAAGGAAGCATCACACCACATATCGAATCTCTGCTACTCCTGGTTCACTAGAAGATTTTTTTAAGATTTAGGCAAAATTTTGGGGCATGGCCCTACTGGGGGCAGGGCAACTTGATTTAACCAAAATCAAAATGCAATGTCATAACAAACAAGCATCTCACATTTCACTTAAATGATTAATCAGTTCAGCAGTTTTGGAGGAGAAGACGCAAACACCATGTTCACGGGCGACGGACGAGAGACGGCAAGTGATCACTACACCTCACCCTGACTGAAAGTCAGGTGAGCTAAAAACTCAGTGGACCATGAGTGCTGCAGTTGGGCGAGATGCTTGGTTCAAGGAGAAAAGAAACTTGTAGCTGCTGGCTTTCGAAAGTGTTGTTAAAACCCAATAAATAAATAAATAAATAAATAAATAAATAAATAAATAAATAAATAAATAAATAAATAAATAAATAAATAAATAAATAAATAAACAAGAGGCCCCACAGGGCCTGAAGCGCTCACCTTGAACAGAACACGATATAAACAGAGAACAGAACACGATATAAGAGTCCAAGAATGAATCTACATTAAGCAATCCATCTCCATAGGATACACTGCAAATCTTTGAGCCCCTCAGGAGTGACAAAAACAGTCCAAGCATCATGACTTTTCTTTAGTTGATTATGATGTAAAATGTGGAGCTCCCCTCTCAAGCACCTTGATACAACCTATGTAGATTACTCTTCACCTCTTAAGGGTACTGAATTAAAAATGTCTAATTCTTCAGCTACTTGGCCAATTCCGGCTCCCATAGGGAGCTCAAATATCAACCCAGGCACTCGATTTGAACAAAGTTGAATCTGATCTCCTTAGAGATGCTGTAAACTAAATATGAAAGCATTCTGACTGGTGGATCTGAAGAACAAAATTTTAAAGAAATTTCCTCATATTGCACAAAGTTAAAATTTGGGCTACCATAGTGAGCCCAAACCTACAGACCCGATTTGAACAAACTTGAATCTCACCCCCACCCCTCCCCCCTTAGAGATGTTGTATACCAAATACGAAAGCATTCTGACTGGTGGATCTGAAGAAGAAGATTTTTAAAAAAAACTTCCCCATACAGCCCTAAGTTAAATTTGGGCTACCAAAGGAAGCCCAAATATTAACATAGGGACTTGGTTTGAACAATCTTGAATCTGACCATCATAACAATGAGGGTATCAAACATTAAAAAATTCTGACTCATGGTTCTGAAGAAGATTTTTAAAGAAAATTCCCCATAAAATTTGGGCTCCTGCATTGAGTCCAAATATGAACGAATGGGCTTCATTTTTACAAACGCGTATCTGACCCCTCTATGGATGCTGTATACCAAATATCAAAAGATTCTGAACATTGGTTCTTGAGAAAAGATTTTCTAAAATGTTTGCAAAAATGCTGCACCAACATTATTCTGATGCCCTCTGCAGAACTCTCTAACAACAACAGAGGGCATTTTTTTTTTACCATTCAATTCTACTGGTTCTAAGGATGCTTCATACCACATAACAGTTCTCTGTTCCAAGTGGTTTGGGAAACATGGGAGTTTGAAAACATTTCTATTTTTTGCTCCTGGGGTTCCCATGGGGATGCAGGGTTTTTTTTTGCATGAGGTAAGTACTTATGACCCAATATTACCACGATACTGAATTTCATTCAAATCGGACCATCGGTTCGGAAAATAGAAATTTTGGGTGGTACCAAAAATCTAACCACTGCCATTACAAAGCCAAATATTGCTTCACAAAGTACGTTTGAACAAGCGTGATTCTACACCTCAAAAGGTAGTTCCATAACGAATATAAAGTCACTGTACCCACTGGTTCATAAGATTTTAAAAATATTTTGGGAGCATTTTACCCCACCCCCTCCCTATGGGGCTGGGCATGTTGAGTTAAACAAAAATGTAATACCCATTTGGTACCATTACTCACACAAACTTTAACTTGAATTGACCAAAACATGGTGTTGATGGATGACAGATGGATGGACAATGGATGGAGAGTGATTAGATAAGCCCTGCTTGACTTTGTCGAAGTGAGCTAAAAAAAAAAAAAAATTAAACCGTTCATGTCTGATATTTTACCCATGTTACTAAAATTGATAAATTTGTCCCTGGAGTGCAACAAGGTTTGTGCTATACATGTAGCACTGCAAAGCCTTCTTGCACTCAAGTGATGGAATACACCTCCATCCAAGCTATTCTGTAGATTATGAGGCCTAAAACAAACCAAGAACATGAACTTATGCATGAATATTATTACAATGAATACACTGTCTTACACAAAGGAATACCACACAATCCAATGTAGAGTCCTCCGTAGTGGAAGGGCAATTTTAACAAACATACAGGCCCAAATAAGCTTCATACACAGTGTAAAAATTCCACAAAATTAATAAACATTCATATATGTTTAATAGGAATTAGGAGTACCGGTATTGTAATTAAAAGTCAATTGTGTGGTTGTTCATAAACTTATATTACTTTGTTATCAGGTGTTAAAAAATATGAATATTTGTAAACACACCCACCCATTGAGATTAGTCCTTTCTCATAGCAGTGACACAGACATACAGTACAGTTGCTGGTCATAATCCTTGCATGGGCAGTGCATGATGTCCATGCATGTTTTTCCAGGTAATAGAAAATCATCATCAATAAAATTTTAATTAATGAAGCACCGAATTGTATCCTGTGGTTCATTAATTAAATTTTTGATGATTATTGCTGTAAACAATGTTTGAAAACTAATATCATTGCATCCGCAGAAATATTGCCCACCCACAGAAATTGATCAGTACACAGCAGCACAGAGTCAAGGTAATTGTGTTTTACTGTCTTGAATTTCAAATTTTGTTTTTTGTTGTTTTTTTGGGGGAGGGGGGGGGGGTGCACCAGACCCCTCCACTGATGAGAGGGTCACACACCCTCTTGTCCTCACCCCTATCTCACTGCTATGTGGCTCAGGTGATTCTGTGCATCATATTCTTTGACTCCCACTAGATACATGTATTACTCTTGCCCCTATATGTAACTTAGATATCCTGGCTTAGCACCAGTATAATGGTAAACTAACATCAAATTGTGTGCTTATGTACAGTAGCTAACATATTGGAATAGTATAATGAGCTTTGTCAGAAACTTGATCAAGTATTGATGACAAACAACAATTTTCATTACCAGTACCTGGTGCCAGTAATAAAATGAGATTTGCAAATATCACCCTGCGTTTTTTCAGCTATTAACTAAGATAAAATTGTGCACTTCATGAAAATTATTTCGTTACTACCTGTTAAAAATTACTGTTTCTTGTTTTGCTCTTTTAGAAAAAGAAATCACTCCTTATCTGGCGGGCATACTAAACACCAAGGCAAACCGAGGGATACCAAGGTGAATGAAAACTAGAGAGGCTAAACGGGTATGAGGTGGTGTGTTCTTTTTATTATTTATTTATTGGTGTTTAAGGTCACATTTATCTGCACAACAGCTTATTGTGACCATGGCAGTTTTATGGATGGAGGAAACTAGAGTACACCAGGAGAACCACTGAGCAATGGCAAGCAACTGTGAGTTCCCCAACATACTACACAAGCTGGGTTAGCCTTGTTCGAAGACAGGTGCACCAATAACATGCAGTATGCCTTAGTACACAGCATACCTTGCCCCCACATGGGTAGTGGGGGTGAAGTGTCTTGCCCAAGGACACAAAGCTGTTGCCGCAGGTGGATTCAAACAGAGGATCTCTCGGCTTGTAGTCTGCACCTCTGCCTACTGAGCTAATGCACCCCTGATGGTGTATTCTGATTATGTGAATAGATTTAAGCAGAATAAGTATGTGATTGGTTTTAATGCCATATTTGAGAATTATGGGCACTGAAGTAATAAGAGTGCGCTGAAAAATCTTCCCTTTGGTATTTAGTAGGCAGCTTGGTAATGGTAAAGTGGCTTCACCTCGGTAAGCAACAGTGTGAAAGCCGGCAGCCATCTTTAATTTCGGGCCGCACCCAAAAGCACTTGTTCTCATCCCAAGGTGATAACAAAGGTATCCAAGAAGTTTCATGAAGATCGGTTCATAAATACTGTTTATACAGCCTCCAGACTTAGCGTATTGACATGTGCACTTACAGTGTATAAGAAGCACTGAATAAATCAAAGGTCATCTAATTTGCATAATTTCTGCAAGAGAAAAAAACCTGTATTATACAGTATTTTTTGTGATGTATTCCATGTTACTAAACATTCATACAAAAATTTATTCAAATCACAACTTTCATACAGAAGTTCTGTACAAAAAACTGATTGCACTAATTTTGGTACAAAATGCCTGCTAGTGGCCATCTTGAATTTCGAACTGCACCCAAAAACACTCGCTCTCATCCCACGGTGATAACAAAGGTACCCAAGACGTTTCGTAAAGATTGGTTCATAAATACGGGCTCTAGCCTGAGCCGTATAGAAGTTGTGTACAAAAAACTGATTGTATCTAATTTTGGTACAAAATGGCCTCTGGCAGCTATCTTGAATTTTGGATCGCACCCCAAAACACTCATTCTCGTCCCTAGGTGATAACAAAGGTACCCAAGAAGCTTGGTGAAGATCGGTTCATAAATACAGCCCCTAGCCCGAGCCGTATTGACATGTGTACTTACTGTGTATAAGTCGTACTGAATAAATCAAAGTTTGTCTAATTTGCATAATTTCTGTACAAGAAAAAAACCTGTATTTTATGTGATGTATTCCATGTTACTAAACAATCATGCACAAATTTATTCAAATCAGAACTTTCATACAGAAGTTCTGTACAAAAAACTGATTGCAGTAATTTCATTTTCAGTATAAAATAGCTGCCGGCGGCCATCTAGAATTTTTGGACTCCCCCCAAAAACACTCATTCTAACCCCATGGTGATAACAAAGGTACCCAAGAAATTTTGTAAAGATCGATTCATAATTACGGCCTCTAACCCAAGTTGTATAGAAGTTCTGTACAAAAAACCGATTGTACCTAATTTCGGTACAAAATGGCCACTGGTAGCCATATTGAATTTTGGATTGCACCCAAAAACACTCATTCTCATCCCAAGGTGATAGCAAAGGTACCCAAGAAGTTTCATGAAGATCAGTTCATAAATACAGCCTAGCCCGAGCCATATTGGCATGTGCACTTACTGGGTATACATGTAAGTAGCACTGAATAAATTAAAGTTCATCTAATTTGCATAATTTCCGCACGAGAAAAAAACCTGTATTATATGTGATGTACTCCATGTAACTAAACATTCATACAAAAATTTGATCAAATCAGAAGTTTCATACAGAAGTTCTGTACAAAAAACTGATTGCACTAATTTCTGTACAAAATGGCTGCTGGAGGCCATCTTGCATTTTGGACCGCACCCAAAAACACTCGTTCTCGTCCCACGGTGATAACAAAGGTACCCAAGAAGTTTCGTAAAGATCGGTTCATCAATACAACCTCTAGCCCGAGTCGTATTGAATTGTTGTTCCCAAACAGACGGAAGCCCGAGTCGTATTGAATTGTTGTTCCCAAACAGACGGACAACGGGCTATGACACAACCTTAAATATGACTTTGTCAAAGCTGAGCTAAAAATGGGGAGTATCCAGAGTATCACAAAACAAAAACCTATTTTGTAAAGGACTCCCCCTTTCAAGGACAATGGGACAGCATTGGCATTCACCACCATGCTGCCTTGAGGCTGCATTTTGAATTCCTGTGTTTGTTGTTCTTATGAAGTATTATTTTATTATTATCAATTATGGTACAAATATGGTACCGATAACACACTTTCAGGATCCGCTGATGTCTGATGGCGACTGTGTGTCAGTGTGTGAGATGCACACATACTATACACCACATCCATCATTTTGCTATATAATTTGTGTAAATTTATTTGGAATTTATAGAATTTCAGACTTGGAAATTTCATAGTATTGTTTTTGCCTTAGTTATGGTGCTTTATAAGTAATGGGCAATTTAGTTTAAAAAAGGGGTTCATGAAGATTCAGTCACAGGAAGATTCAGCCCTCATACTTTTTCTTAGAATATTCGGTCTCAGTCGTGGTCGAATGTCATCACCTCTTGAGGTCAAATCCTCACAGAATTTTTTTTTTTTTAAATATTCTATGCATTTTTTCTATTGTTTTATGTTAAGGATTTAAGATTACTAATTATGACAAAATTACAAGTGCGATATGAAACAAACCTTAATGAAGCTGGAACAAAAAAAATCTTCCCAAAACAAGCTGTGAGAGGTTCTCAGCTCGAATCCCAATTGCGGCAACTGAAATAAGGCGTACTGCACATCGATGGTGCACTTGTCTTCAACCAATGCTAACCCTGCTTGCTTGGAGTTACAATGTTGAGAAGCTGACAGTTGCTTGTCATTGATGCTCGGTAGTTCTCTCTGGGTGCTCTGGCTGGGTTCCTCCACCAGTAAAACTGTTGGGTGGCCCTGGCTGTAAAATTTGTTGTTAAACCCAATAAATAAAGAAATGAAATTTGCTGAATCCAAGACCTTTGAATGATGGTTCTGATTGGGGTGTGTGTGCGTGTGTGTGTGTGGGAGGGGGGGGTGGTGGGGGGGGGGGGGAGTTATACAGTTGTGCCCACTTAATTGGATATATCTTAATTGTATACAGTTGAAACTAGAAGTCCTGTCCCGAATTGTGCGCTTATCTAGGCTTAATTGCGCGTAGGAATTGTGCGCAATTGCCATATCGAATGGCATCCAAAGCATGGCAGGTTCTCCTGATTACTCATAGTAAACACAGGCAATGTTTCTGCCAATGGACCTCCGGGTTACCCGGAGGTCCATTGGCTGAAACATTGCTTGTGCACAGGCCATATGTACAGAATATGATAGCCTTACTATGGTCATAACGCGTATATTAACGCGCAAATCAACATGCTATTTGTGCGCATTTCATGTTAGGACTTCTAGTTTTAACTGTATCCCTGTTAATAGAATATGATTTCCCGACACAAAACCATTTACCTCCAGTACAAATTTGACCTGGTAATTGAATATAGGTTATAGAGTAATCTCCTGTTAATTGAATAAAAAATCTTGTAACAGGTTGAGAAATTGCCCTGACTCTTCCCCGTTTTCCTTTGGTTATAGACCGATTTCAATTTGGCCTCAGTACATTCAATACAGGCATTTAATCAATTATATCTTGTTTGACAGAGCTCATGGAGCTCTGTCAAACAAAATATAATAGAATAAATGCTAAGTTTATCTCTGGAATACAGGAAAGTGACACAATCCCTGTTAATTGAATACTCCTGCTAATTGAATAATGTTATTGGCAAAGTGGCTCTTCAATTAACAGGGTTCCACTGTACAGCAAAAACAAATATCACAAACTAAAAATGAAACTATGTACTTGTGAAATTTTCATGTGGTCATTCTACAAAATGTTTTAGCTGGTACTATACAGTTTTGAAGGTTAAAGGGTTCAGTACTTAGAGGTGAAGGCTGCAAGCCAAAGGGTCCTCTATCAAATACCACCTGTGGCAACCACTTTGTTTCCTTGGGCAATACACTTCATTCCCACTGCCCACGTAGTGCCATTGCGTACCAAGGCATACTGCATGTCAATCGTACACTTGTCTTCAACCAATGCTAACCCAGCGTGTGCGCTGTTTGCACGTTAGATGTTTGTAATTGCTCTGTGGTTCTCTCTGGCTTTTCCCACCTGTAAAACTGTCCGACATGAAGTGACCCTGGCTATCGAAGTGTCATTAAACCCCAATAAATAAATCAATAAGAATCATGTGCCCCTATTCTAGAGAACAGTTTGGGGCAAATTGCCAAAGGATGGTTTGGGTTAGATTAGTATCCAGTTTGGGTCAAATTGTTGGAGGACAGTTTGGATGCAATTCTCACGAATTCCAGTCACTTTGGCCCCAAGTCATTTTGGCCACAGTCATTACAGCCTCAGGTCAATTCAGCCCCAATATACCAGGTCATTTCGGCCTCTTTAAATATTTTCAAATATTGTTTGAATTTTAACATTTTTCTATTTAATTTTTTTTCAACATATATATATCTCTCAATTAGATATTCAGGTATACATGATATATGTCTAGTAGATTTTCTTTCATGATGAATAAATAAAAGAAAAGTTTCAGCATGTCGAAGATGCACATGGACTATGTGGGATTTGAAATCACTTGTGACCTGAATAATTTTATTTGCTTATGAATCTATGAGAGCCGGAAGCGAGGGTAAGTAATGTGATTTGGTTTGAGTGTACGCCTTGGAAGTGTGGCACTGGAATCAGACCCCTGTGGACATCGAACTGGAAGGGGACAAGGAATTGCGCATAACTACAAGGATTCTGCTCTGTGTTTTAGAAAATGTGGACATATTTATGGTAGTATCAAAATCGCAGTTTGGTGGTTGTTTCAGAAAAAAAGAAGAAAAAGAAACCTTGTGAACCTCAAACTAGAAGGTGACTAGGAATTGTGCATAACAATATGAATAAATGACTGCATATTCCGGTACTTTGCAAAATTTCAAAGTAAAATAATTTCTTTTACTTATACAGATAGCATCTTAAATGTATGTAAAATTGAACACATGGATAATTTTTAATGTCATGTATAACTGTTCTGTACACTGTGTAAATACAAATAACTGAACATTACTTAATAAAGGTTCAGTTATTTGTATTTACACAGTGTACAGAACAGTTATATTATTTCTAAACATGAACTATGCACTGATCTTTATAGATCTCTACACTTAAAATGGTGCCGAAATGACCAAGGGACCAAAGTGACTAGGACAGAGATGACTTTGAGGTCGAATTGACCAGAGGACAAAATGACTTGGAGCCGAAGTGATTGGATATCATTCTAATAGATGAGAGACCTTAATTAGGCCCTATTACAGAACACATTGAATGTGAATTTACTGCAGAGATAATTGCTCGACGATATATTATATTAATATTTTTTCAATAAATATCGAACAATCTATCAATATTTTTTTTAAGAATTATTTTCAGGAGTTAAAACGAATATCGTATCTAAAATATCCTAACAGATGTGTACTGCTTTTCTTTTGGATGATTCTTCCCTGGGCCAAGTTCTCTCCAGGCTGAAGATTCCCCCAGTTCCCGAAAAACGATGACATGCCATTTTCAATGGCGGTAAATATCCAAAAGGGTTATTATTTTCCATTTTTTAGTTTTTGAAACTACGAAGCACTGTTCAGAAATACAGATGCACCAAAAAGTAACACATTATTACTTTGTTTTGGTTTCTAACGGGACTGAAAGCAACCTATCAGTATCACTTTTTCGAATTACACCCATATCGTCTGCTAACCAAATCGTCCGCTGCAATTTTACCCAAGTCGTCCTCTACAATTATACCCAACACGTCCGAAACTCGTTCGCTGGGGGAAAGTATTCAAGTATTGCATTTTGAATCATTTTTTATTTATATAATAATTTTATTGTATAATTTATTGTATATTACCTATTGTAATATATCTTAATGTACCTCCATTGCAATATATCTTAATGTACCTCCTTGCATTAAATTTCATACATGTGTATGAAATTCTGAAAACAGAAATGTCAGAACAAAATAAACTATCCAGCCATCTAATAAATTTTAATTACTGTTTATTCAATGGATTACCAATAAAAATTATATTATTACAGTAAAAGTTCTTAACGTATATGTACATTATATTAAGTTCCACAACATAATCTTATAATTTTGCAATTTTTCATTGAAGAGCTCCACCGGCACCTTACAGTGAATAATTGCAAAATTATTAGCATAAGTATTATAAGAATTAATTATATTAAGAAATGCAACAAAATTTGTTATATTAAGTTCTGCAACATAATCTTATAATTTTGCAAGTATTCATCGAGGCGCACCGTCGCTTTGCAATGAATAATAGCAAAATTATTAGCAAATGTATTATAAGAATTGATTATATTAAGAAATGCATCAAAATTTATGGTTTATTAAATTCTGCAACATAATCTTATAAGTTTGCAGTTATTCTTGGAAGAGCATCACTGGTGCTTTACAATGAATAATCACAAAATTATTAGCAAATGTATTATAGGAATTAATAATATTAAGAAACACATCAAAACGTGTTATAATTATATTAAGAAATGCATCAAAACTTGTTATATTAAGTTCCGTAACATAATCTTATAATTTTGCAATTATTCCAGGGGGAGGGGGGTTTTGGGAGGGGGGGGACCAAAAATTTGCAAGACGTGATGTGGGGGTGGGTGAGTCTCTTGAGTGCACCAAAAATGTGCATTTCCAACTTGTGCAATTTTTTAAAAACATATCAATATATCAGCCAATATATGACATCATTTGTGTTTCAAACCTTAAAGATGATGTTGTACATCACACTCTTAACATAAATACAACATCAGGAGGCTTTATATGTGAGAATATTGGGCTTAATCTGGGGAAATGTCACACGTTAGTAGGGGGTGGGTGTCTTGTTCGAAATGTAGAAAATGTGCAGACAATATTTTCCTTGACAAGCGGACGACTCGGCTTGCGGACGAAACGTCGTATACCCTTTTTTTCAAGCAAACTTTTCCTTACTTTTACAACACCTTAACATTCGGATAATTCAACAACTGAGTTTCTGTTCATCTTGATATTTCACGAGGTACGTGTCAATGCATATCTGTCTACAATCGCACCAATATAACAACAATTATCAGTTATATTATCGGTTATATGTACGTTTTTTTCGATTGAGGTTATCACTGGCAGACAAGCTGCAACGAAATCAGGACTGAGAGTTCGATCTGAAATGACGAGATCATCAGCTGAGCATACTGACAAACCTCCAGAAGGACAGAACTCGAGTAATAATAGTATCACTTTGGCCGGCCGCTGATTTATCGCGGTTCTCGGTTGAGAAGGCCTGGTTACCCCTGAAGTGTAGATATGTAGGCCAATGTATCACGCAAAGCTTTGAGGCGAAACAAAAAACATTTGATTCCCAGAGGGGGACAGGCCAATTGCAATTGCATGGGCAATTCGACACCGGAAGTTACGTGGTTTTTTCACTGAAATTTACTGTCCACTTCAAAAATCACATTGACGGCTATAGAGAATTCTGTTCTGGAACACATTTATCTGACTGGGTATGTGGAACCCTTTGCGGGCCTACGGCCCGCTTGGGGTTCCTATTATATGTACATAGGTAGAACATCAAAGAATAAAACTTATTTATTTTCTTCGATTTCATTACATAGAAGAACTGCTATGTGCGTTTGGCTTATATTCATTCGGAAATTGTTTTTTGTTTTGCCTGGCATGCAGGGCTGGTGTGACTCTTCTCAACTAAATGCCTAGGAAAAGGGACATATACTATTCAAAGTTTGCTAAGCACCAAATATTTGACACACCATTGTGAAATTTGCTTGTGACATATTTGCGACATTTTTGGTGGATATGATTGAGGAATGTATTGAGATGGTCCCCACTGTTTGCATTAGCTCTCTTGACAGGCAGACTTTTCGTGACAGTCATAGAAAGCATGTACCCCTTGATTTTCACGATGTTTTCGTGTAATGTCTACATGTACACGGCATATGTAGGGTATTTAATCTTCATTTCAGCACAAACCCTTGTGATTTAATGATTAAATATGGAAAATGCAAATGTAAGAAGACATTTGTCTGAAGCAGAAAATGCAAATGTAAGAAGACCATCGTCAAGTTGGTAAAGCCCTTGGTATCCACCATACGGAGATCACCAGAGCCTGGGCAAGCTTTCAGCAGTATGGCGCACCAGTAAGACGGCATGGAGGTGGCAGAGACAGGGCAACACCTGCAGCTGAAGCCCGGTTTTTGGTCATCCAGGCCCGTAGGAACCGGTTTGCCACGTCAACTCAGCTTCGCTGTGACCTTCAGAATGCATCCGGAGTAAATGTTTCGACACAGACTATCCGGGCAAGGTTGCACGAAGGTGGTCTCTGATCGGGAAGACCATGTATTAGTCGTATAGGATGCACAGATCTGGCCTCTTTACCAGGGCCCCGGGGGGGGGGGGGGGGGTGGGGTGGGGGTGGGGGGGGGGGGGGCAGACCATGATCGGGGTCATTGACCCTGGCTCCCAAATCCATTAGGCCTCCCCGCCCCTCTCCCCTTCCCTCTCCACACTAGGCCTAGGTTATTTTTAGGCGCCCCCTCACCCTACCCGCCCTGTATGTACTCTATGTTTTAGGCTATCCTTCCCCAAAGCCCATTTGGGGACCCTCTAAAGGGACCCAGGCTATGTATAGCCCATTTAGGCTTTCCCCACATTGTTTAGGTTTTCACTGTATGTGGGCTTCCCCTTCCAAAAGCCCACTCCCTCCCCACTAAAGCCCTGGACTGTCCCCTCCCCCTTTCCAAAGGCTAGCCCAAAGCTGGGGGACTTCCAAACTGAGGTGTCCTTATGAGTACTAACAAAAGAGTGACACCCTCCCCTATCCCCTCCCTACCTCTCCCATAACTTTATTTCTTGGTAAATATCTTTAATGTTGTCAAGGACATGTACACGTAACGGCATACAAAATGATTTAGATATAAAGACTACCTGGTTTGTTTAGACATGTCATAAAGGAATTATGATAGAGAGAATTTTTGTTTATAAGAAGATGTGATAGTGTCACGTTGTATAATTATGCAAATAGATAAGGGATAACTGGTATGTTTGATTATGTCATAGATAAAGGTATTATGACAAAGGGCTCCTTTGTTTATAAGAAGCTTATTATGATAAAGACCATGTACACTGTTCGATTATGTCATAGATAAGATGGTGTAACGTCGCAGGTGTTTGATAACACAGTAAGATCACGGCGGTGTCTGATTGGTCAAACAGTTGTCCAATCAGATCACCCCACACGGCGGTATGTTCCATGAGACCAATAGATAAGCGTGTTGTAAAATTATCCCACGCAGGCGATCTCTGATTGGTCAAACAACTGTCCAATCAGATCGTGCAATGCAGTATTTTCTGCGTGGCGAATAGATGAGTGATCCGGAGTGTGACAATAAAAGGCAAGCACGATTGGAAGTTTTTATCATTCTTTCAAAATCAGTTGATCGAGAATAGTTTGAACACTTTGAGAAAAATATGGAATCAGTAGTTAGAATTAGTTGTCAAGTTTGTGAGAAGACCTTCTCTGGTCGTTGCAGTAGGAAATGAGTGTGCTGTGTATGCGATAAAAATACTCTCTTTTTAAGAAATTGGGTGGCCCTGAAAAGGGCCGTTTGTTTGGATTTCTACAGATTTTCTCCAAGGATAGTTGATAAGCTAGCTAGAACAGGTCTCAGTAACTTTCCTAAGAAATCTCCTTCCTGTATGATTCGTCTTGCTTTCCCTGCAGGTAATTTTTTGGCTATTTTCCTGATTTCATACCTGTGTGGAATGAGGTATGCTCGTGCTCTCATTGTCATTGGTACATTGAATTTCTAAACGTTCTTTGCAAATCCACATATACATTCAATCAGGTCATCGTCGGCTGTCTTTACCATATTTTTGGTTTGCTGTTGATTAGCATAGGCTAGAAATCGTAGTTGATCTGTATATCTTCTCAACCTGTCTAGCGCTTTGTTTTGGAGCTCGTAATTTATGTCAGCCTTGTTGAGACAGTACATGTCTTTCGTGGTTGGATTATTCTGGTAGGAGGGTTCAACTGGTGCTACATTTCCTCTTAGTGGCCATATTGCTTGGTGCTTTTCATTTCGTGGCATTAGTACCTGTGACGTTCTGCTCGTTTCAGTATTCTGCTGTTGGTCAATCTGAGGTAGGTCCATTGACGTCGACAGGTTAGTAGTATAAGGGAGTTGGTTATAGGTAGATCCGACTGTAAATTCAGGTGCATTTGCATTATCTTTCCTTATAGGATGGCTGTTGTATTCATCCTTGTGTAATGCTCGTCTGTGCCTATAATGAGTTTTATGTGCGTAAGGTCTTCTCACAAACTTGACAACTAATTCTAACTACTGATTCCATCTTTTTCTCAAAGTGTTCAAACTATTCTCGATCAAATGATTTTGAAAGAATGATAAAAACTTCCAATCTTGCTTGCCTTTTATTATCACACTCCGGATCACACATCTATTCACCACACAGAAAATACTGCATGGCACGATCTGATTGGACAGTTGTTTGGCCAATCAGAGAACGCCTACATGGGATAATTTTACAACACGCTTATCTATTGGTCTCATGGAACATCCCGCCGTGTGGGGTAATCTGATTGGACAACTATTTGACCAATCAGACACCGCCGCGATCTTGCTGGGTTATCAAACACCTGTGACGTGACACCATCTTATCTATGACATAATCAAACAGTGTACATGGTCTTTATCATATTAAGCTTCTTATAAACAAAGGAGCCCTTTATCATAATACCTTTATCTATGACATAATCAAACATACCAGTTGTCCCTTATTTATTTGCATAATTATACAACGTGTCACTATCATACCTTATTATAAACAAAGATTCTCTCTATCATAATTCCTTTATGACATGTCTAAACAAACCAGGTAGTCTTTATATCTAAAGCATTTTGTATGCCGTTACGTGTACATGACCTTGACACCATTAAAGATATTTACCAAGAAATAAAGTTATGGGAGGGGCAGGGAGGGGATAGGGGATGGTGACACTCTTTTTTTAGTACTCATAAGGACACCTCAGTCTGGAAGTCCCCAGCTCTGGGCTAGCCTTTGGAAAGGGGAGGAACAGTCCAGGGTTTTGGTGGGGAGGGAGTGGGCTTTTGGAAGGGGAAGCCCACATACAGTGAAAACCTAAACAATGTGGGGAAGCCTAAATGGGCTATACATAGCCTGGGTCCCTTCAGAGGGTCCCCGAATGGGCTTTGGAGAATGATAGCCTAAAAATAGGGTTCATACAGGGCGGGTAGGGTGAGGGGGCGCCTAAAAATAACCTAGGCCTAGTGTGGAGAGGAGAGGGGAGAGGGGGCGGGGAGGCCAAATGGATTTGTGCGCCGGGGTCAATGACCCCGGTCTTGGTCTGACCCCCCGGGGTCCTGGTAAAGAGGCCAGATCTGTGCATCCTATATTACTTGTATTCGCATTCCACTGTCCCAGAACCACCGCCAGGCACGATAGGAATGGGCCATGGACCACGTTGGATGGACCAGAGAAGATTGGCGACCTGTCATCTTTATAGATGAGTCAAGGTACTGCCTAGACCACACAGATAGGCGGTCTGGGGTATGGAAAGAAGACCAGGAGAGTCAATCCATGCATCCAACATTGCTGAGGATGCCCGCCATGGTGGAGGGTCAATCATGGTCTGGGGCGGCATCAGCAGGGATTGACGTACAGAGCTCTGTGTCCTTGAACGTGGTACATTGACTGCACAGCGGTATATTGATGAGATCATGGATGTCAGGAACCTGATTGGGAGCATGAGCGGGCGTTGTCCAGCTGAAATTAACAGTAATGGGTCTCATACTCGATATTGAACCCATACCAGTTCGCTCCGTTGAAAAATTTCCTCTTTTACCAATAATATCCATTTTCCATGGTTATCGTATTCAAAAGCTAAACAATAATGCCAAACACAAATGAAATCTTAATTTCTGTTCTTAAATCATTAAAGATATAATTAAATAAAAAATATTATACACTTTTCATAACAATATTTCAACTAAAACGAAAACAGGTAGTTGGATATACTTGGTGCTTAGCAAACTTTGAGTAGTATATATTAGTAATTTGGAAGCCACGTGCCCGGTGTCCCGTTATCGTTTGTGAAGTGTGTGGTTGAGAAGCCACGCCTCGCGAACAAGCATCCTTACACTACCATATCCGCGATTGTTCGCTAAGGTTGGCGTACGGGACGACTCTTCAGGGGAGCTTTCATAACGTTTCCTAACGATTAAAACAAGCTAAATTCCAATTAAGATAAAACAACAGAATTCCCTCTTGTGACTTACATAAAAAAAATGTGTATATCAAAAAGACGCTTACTATGCAGTAATTTCATCTTCGGTCTTAAAAGTTGCAGGTGTGTCTGTTGAATGGCGCTGTGTCCATTAGCTGGGAAAAGGAAAATATAGCTCGTGTCCGTTAAGTTTTTCTGTGGTGGTAGAGCTCAGTGTATTCACTATGCTCCTGCCAAAAAGTTTTTTCATGTTCCTTTTCCCTAAAATTGGGTAGTACGTTCACGAGTTGAGTTTTTGCTCGAAGATTTTTTACATTCCATACTCTTGAAATTTGGTAGTAATAGTAGCCCGGGTCTCTACTCTGTTACAGTATATTCATTAATCTCTTACCTGGAAGATGGTCATTATAAGTTTTCTCGGGCAACATCCAGGGTACATGGAGATTTAATACCTGGATGTCGGTTTTCAACCATGAGGCGAAAGCCGAATGGTTGAAAAGGAGACATCCGGGTATTAAATCTCCATGTACCCTGGTTGTTGCCCGAGATAACGATTTTGTCCCACATTAAGACTCAGGCGATGAAGTTTAAACCCCACACTGAGCCTCAGGTTTTGAACCAAACAGCGAAACAAACGTCACAGCAAAACTATAAATAGACCGAGTCTATTTCCGAATCGTTGTTTATAAACCAGGTCACACATGGAGTGGTTTTTCACTTTGCTGAAGTTTTTAAAACCGATTCAAACTCAGTATCAAAGTCTTTCTCTGACAAGTACTCCCTAAAAAGCCGTGCGGCAGTATTATTTGATTTGACGGTGTATTTAGGCGTGAGTCCAATCCCGTTTGCGAACAATGTCTCCATCGGAGTGACAAGCGAAGCGAGAGATTGACATTTTGTATTCTGCTCAAGCGATATCGAAGATAAACAGATGAGTTGCTCCCCTTGATGTTCTCACCCCGCAAAGCGCAAAAGTATATTTGCGAACCCGATTCAGTCTGTTCAGTTCTCATCGAATACGACAGCCAACAAGTGCTTTTACTCATAGGGCTGCAACGATGTTATTTAATTTGTATTAATATTCACCACAATACGACGATAATATTGGGTATAATTTAACAGTTCTAATTGGAGTTTCTGCAATCGATGTGACCCAGTCGGGGTGAAAGGTTATTTTTATCACCTGGATGTATCTCGAGTGACAAACGGGGAACAACGGCGCGCGCTCTTATCACCCGCATGTTTGAAGATAGCCGATACCATGGCTATTTGTTTCGGTTACGTTAACCAATCAGAAGACGCGTTGCATACTGATACAGCGATAAGATTCAATATCCTGAAGTGGAGTGGTAATAGTCGTCAGTTCTCTCTATCTTAGTACGTTCATGAGTCTCTTGTTCTAAAGTTTTGTCATATTCCACTCTCCTGAAATGTGGTAGTAATAGCAGTCAGATCTCCAGTCTGTCGCAGTACATTCACGAGTCTCTTGTCGAAAGTTTTGTCATATTCCACTCTCCTGAAATGTCACAGTAATAGCAGTCAGATCTCTCTGTCTTAGTATGTGCACGAATCTGTTACCAGAATGTTTGTCATATTTCATTCTCCTGAAATTGGGTAATAATAGTAGTCAGATCTCTCTCTATCTCAGTATGTTCACGAATCACTTGTTCTAAAGTTTTGTCATATTCCACTCTCCTGAAATGGGGTAGTAATAGCAATTAGATCTCCAGTCTGAAGCAGTACATTCACGAGTCTCTTGTTCGAATGTTTTGTCATGTTTCAGTCTCCTGGAATAGGGAAGTGATAGCAGTTGGATGTCTACCCTAACGCAGTACATTCACAAGTCTCTTACCTTAACCCTTTACCTAACATGGAAAGCAGACGACACTTGCAAAAATAATTCTAAAATAACTATTTTTTTCATTTTTTGTCTCAAAAACATAGGTTATGACCCCTCGAGCTCGTTCCAACGAGGGGTCATAACCTATGTTTTTGAGACAAAAAATGAAAAAATGATGAAAATTAATTGGCGATTTTTGAGAATAGCGCTGGCCGGTTTTGGCCGTTACGTTGGGTAAAGGGTTAAGGTTTGTCATGTTTCACTCTCCTGAAATGACGCGGTGATATCAGTCAGATGTCTCTATCTCAATTTGGTCTCAAAAATCTCTTGCTCAAATGTTCTGTCATATTCCATTCTCCAGAAATGGGGTAGTGATTGTAGTCACAGTTACAGTACTTTCACGAATCTCTCTCGTCGACAAGTATCTCGCTATCATCCGTTCAGGAACGTATATATCCATCGCGATCACAATCCATGTTGGTTGTCATGTGATAGTCGAACCTCTGCTCTATCACAATAAGTTCGTGAATATTTTTCCATACTTTCTCTCATCCCCATTTAGATCCAAGCATTCGCCATCTCGCATATCACAGGGTTCAAAATGGCACACATCCGAGAGACCACTGTAAAATTGACCACATCTGGTGATGAAACACTACAAAAACAGACAGAACCGTGATCGATCGAATTGGAGGTGAAAGTATTTTCTATCAGTCGATAGATCTCTGTCGAAATCGAAATCGACTATATCCATTGATGAGACACTGCAAAACGCAGGCGAAAAATCTGATGAGTTCCAAGGTGCGTATCGTCTCGAGGAATATACTGGCACAATCTCTAGTGAGGACAAAACTGTCGCACCTCAGACTCAGAGGGATCTCTGTCAAACTGACTAAATCCGTCGATGATACACTTGAAAACACAGTCAAATTACACGTGTTTGACATTTTTGAATCGCGATTTCGTAATTGGACATGAGAAATATTTCGGTTCAATCGATCAATTTGACCCACAAGAAACACTGTAAAACGCAAACGGAAAATCACATGTCTTTTTTACCATTTGGACGATTGGAAATCTTTCGCGTGCGAGACATTACCGCAAAAGTCATCAAATCTGTTGATGATACACTTGAAAACATAGACTGAAAAGTACACATTTTGACATTTTGACTCGCGATTTGTAATTTCGCTTTTGAGATATTTCGACGAAATCGATCAATTCCAAAGAGAAAACACTTAAAACTCTAGTAAAAAAACACGGTTTGCTTCTGTCTTCAATTTCATCACGGATTTCAGGGACGCCGGAGCCGGGGGGGGGGGGGGGGACTTTAACCCCCCCCCCCTCCCCCCACCCCCCCGCCCCCAACCATATCTTTTTCATTGGATGGGGCTGCTCTGTCTGATAAACGACCAAGCCTGAATATGTTTCGACGACATTCTTGTATCCAGTTTCCGAGAGAAATGTCAGTCACTGTCTTGTGTAACGGTTAAGGGGGGATAACCCAAAAGGACATGATCGATTGAAACATTAGCATGGTAGGCTCCCTTGTTTCAGAAGAGACGCAATTTAGTCATTTTAACAAGCAGATGACGCAGAATCGCAGATCTGTTCGAAAACAATGTCCATCGAAAAGTATTTCACATTCTTTGTTCGTCCCTTGAATGAATGTGCGGGTTATCAAGTAAAAGTCGCCAGTCGCGTTTGATAAGATTATGCCCCCCCCCCCCCCCCACACAGGTCGCTTGGGTGTGTGTGTGGAGGGGGGGGGCGGGGCTGGGGGTGCGGGGGGGGCATAATCTTATCAAACGCGAACTGCGTATATTTTTCACATCATGTCAAAAATTGAGTTTATTAACACTCAGTATACAAACCACGAATACTATTCTCGATTGAGACTCAATTGAGAATAGTATTCGTGGTTTGTATACTGAGTGTTAATAAACTAGGGTCGGCCCGTCATGCCCTTACCCCTCCACTCCCCCCCCCCTCTCAGCCCCCCCTCCCCCCCCCCCCCCCCAATCCGAAATTCGCCCCGGCGTCCCTGGATTTGCGTATCTTCACTGTTATCTCGGGTAAATATGAATTGATTTCTCCCACTGAGCTCGAACTGGATGATTTCGAATTTTTTCAAGATTTCCAAGATTTATATTTCCTTCAAGGAAACACATAAAAAATGCAAACCCTAGTCGCCCCTTTATACACTACTGACCACATCTGTTGATAAAAACAGACAGAACCACGATCAATAAAATTGGAGGGAAGGAGTACATTATTTCCTCTCACCGAATAGCTTATCAAACGACTATATCCATTGATGAGACACTGAAAAATGCAGGCGAAGAAATCGAATGGGTTCCAAGGTGGCGGCACTTTTGTCAGAGTTCCTATTTTTAATTTCGACTGTCTAGGCGATGAAACATCAATTACAAATCTAACAAAATCCCCATTAGAACAACAAAATCGTCTGTCCTGACGGGTGCCAGATTACAGCGCATTACAAATCCATATGAGAAATAGCATGGAGACGGAGCTTTTTCGAAATCGTGTGTTCTGGCTCAATTCGAGGGGTGAGAAAAAAGGAAGCGCCTAACAACTCTCTATAAAATCTCCGTTCGAATTGTACTGGGCTACAAGGCAAAGATGTGCAGAGAAGTTCGTTTTCGCAAATATCTGAGGCCAGTGGTTGTGACACTTTTGCAATTTCCTTTGGAAGTTTACATTGGACTAAGTCCGATTTTAGCTGAGCCAGAAAATGATTCAATAGAAATTCCCATTGTGAGCCAGAAATGCATTTCTGCTGAGACAGAATGTCCCTTTCCACTCTACCGAGCTAAAGCCGTGGCGCTTTGTCCCAACAGTTATCGTGGCGTCTATTGCGAAATGTAGTCCCTCTATGTTTTATAGTTACAGTACAGCCGTCGTGGACTGGTCACTTTCCACAGGTGGGCAATATTTCCACGGACGCAATAATATTAGATTCCAAAGTGTAATTATAGGAATAATTATCAACAATTTAATTAATGAAGCACCGGGTACAGTTCGGTGCTTCATTTATATTTATTTATTAAGGTTTAACGACACTTTAACAGCCAAGGTCACATCGTGTCGGTGACAGTTTTACGGGTGGAGGATGCCGGAGTCCCCGGAGAGAACCACCGGGCAACGACGAGCAGCTGTCAGCTCCCCAACATCGTAACTCCGCACTGCAGCATAGGCAGGGTTAGATTGGTTGAAGACATGCGTATCATCGACGTGCAGTACCCCTTAGTACACGGCGTCGTCGTGCCGCCTTGTGGACAATCGGTATTAAGTGCCTCATCCATCCAAGGACTAGCCGGGCTCGACGTTGCTTAAATTCGGTGATCGCACGAGCGGTGCTTTATTAATTAAAATTTTGCTGATGATGGTTTTTATTACCTGGTAAACGCGTGCATGGACATCACTGCCCACGTGCGGATTACGACCAGCCCAAGGCGGCTGTACTTTATGGCTGCGGCTGTGTACCTGATTCATATCCGTCAGAAATCAAAATTGACGTTAAAACATCGAATATAGAGAGAAATTGAAAAAACAGAAAACATCTATCGGCCTTTTTTTTTTAAAATCTACAACGTACTTAAATTTGTCCAGATCGAACAAACTTTATTTTTTTTGCGACGTTGACGTAAAACCTAAACATTTCTCCACCAGTTATGTTTTTACCCGTCGGCTGAAAACTGTTTGCATATTAAGATGTGGTATTTATTGGAGATTATAAATATACAATTTCAAATCCAAATACTCTTTGTACATATGAGAACATCAACATTATTGGGTCTTCGATAACAAAATTATAAGCATTTCGACGGCTGAGTGCTAGAATGTTCTGTGTCCGTCGATTTGCTAGAGTAGCCATGTACCAAATAGCGTCTGGAAGTTTATACCTGTAAAGTAGGTAAGAAGTTATGGCAGTCATAAATGTGACGTTTCCCGGTTAAAAAGTGCCAAAGAGCTGAAAATATCAAGTGAAGTAAGAACGTAAAAATGACACGTGACTCCGATTTATTATTTGTGTTGAAAGGGGGGGGGGGAGGCGGGGGGCGGGGGGCGGGGGCTCTACACCATAATAACATTTTCGAAAAATAGGTCAAACTTATATTTTTGGCTAATGATCCCCCCCCCCCCGTATGACGTCACGGTTCAGTTTGGTTCTGATCATTAAGAATTTCCAAGATCCTAAAACTTCAAGGGTGAGATCTCAACAGACGAGTTTATATGTTTAGTTCATGAAAAAAGACCTTAATTCGACGTTGTGTGGGTTAAAGGTGGAATTATGAAAATCCTTTAATGTCATGCACTAAATATATTCTTCAAGGAAGAGCGGGGCACGGTGGTGTTGCGGTAACCGGTTCTCGTCAGATCACCGAAGTTAAACAACGTCGAACCCGATTAGTCCTTGGATGGGTGACCGTCTGAGCGATTGATTCGGACTTACGCGTTGTGTCCTTGGGCAAGGCACTTAACCCCGATTGTCCACATGGGGGCACGATGGCGCTGTGTACTAAGGCGTACTGAACGTCGATGGTACGCATGTCTTCAACCAATCTAATCCCGACCGTGTTGCAATGCGGAGTTACGATTTGGGGGAGCTGGCAGCTGCTCGTCGTTGCACGGTGGTTCTCTCCGGTTCCTCCGGCTTCCTCCACCCGCGAAGCTGCCACGGTCATGATTAGCCACTGTGCATAGGTATATAACCTTAAACACCAATAAATAAATAAATAACAAGGAACAGCGAGTGAATCTTCATAACTGTAGGTTAAACGAGTGCTATGAAAAAACAATAATGTTGTGTTTGATGGTGCTTGGGTCGGATGGAGAGCTTATGTTGACCAACAGGTCTCGATTTCAGTGACACAGTCGAGATGCAGACTTGCTGAATTTGTACAGCCGTGGTGAGATATGTGGAGCGCATAAAATGGTTTGAATTAAATTTAACCTTACCCGCTATCACACCGTAAAACACGCAAAGTGTGGCCACATCTTCTGCAAACACCATTGACAAAACACCAGCTGATGATATTATTCCACCTGCGATGACGACAGCCCTGTTACCGAATACTCTTATCAATACACTAACCAAAGGTCCTACAAAAAATAATAAATACAGTTTTCTAAACTCTTCATCATTTAATTTCAACCCGACTAATAAAATAATACATAGACCTACAAATAAACGTTTGTCGGTATTGTGTAACCTGGCGCTTCTGGTCGAGAGGAGGAATGGGGGGAGTAAATTCACTCAAACACTTTCCTTTCGTAACCATAGATTATTATCACGCATTAGATGCGGATGGACGAAAGTGTTTCCATTACGTTCCTGTCAAAGCTTCAGAAAGAAAACAAAAAAAGGTCAAATGCAATTTATATGAATAATGCAGAATGGATGTGGTCAGCTAGCAAAATGAAAGATATTTAACTCTTTTGGCGCGATAGGCGACTAAAGTCGACAGATTGCAGACGGCGGGAAGATACTTCAGTAGTCATTTTAGCCAACTGTGTGTGTCCATTTCTAAGTGATTTTAACCCTTTATCCAAAGCAGACGATATCAAAATTTATTACTTTAAATATCATTTTTTTCAAATTTTTCAAACAATTTCAACAAAACCATATCATGTGACCCCTCGTTGGACGAGCTCGACGAGCTCGTTCCAACGAGGGGTCACATGATATGGTTTTGTTGAAATTTATTTAAACATAATATTTTTTCAACTGCTGAAGTTGCATAGTTCGCGGGCGGATGCGGCCGATTCGTTGGGTAAAGGGTTAAATAAAGATACGTATTCCTATATTTCATGCACCATTTATGTCCTACCCATGTACAACGATATCGTCCCATGAAAGTATAAAGGTGCCATTTAAATATATGCAGAAAATCATTTGAAAAACTGTCAATGAGATCATTAGAACATATTTTAAAATAATAACGCTTTGGTCTAACAACATATACTTTTTGTAAAATTCCTGATGAATATTAGGCGCTAAGAATTCTGTTTCTCAGATTATTCCGCGCCAAAAGAGTTAATGCACAGAATCATTTTACACAATTATCTATAGAAGACGAACCTGTCATGACGATAGAAAGATGTTTACACCAGTTTGAACATGTGCTGTACCACCTCAACCATATCGAATAACCTTTAACCTTTTGTAATCGGTTGGGTATAGAAATACGCGCAGTAGAAAATTATAAGCATTTGCTACGGTAGCCATGTACCAAATAGTGTTTCACTAATCCAACATGAATTCTAAATAGATTCGCCCTTTAACAATAGATACTACTGAACATCGCGGAGACTTTTATAGAATTGCAGTAGTTGTGTTTTGGGGTTGCAGCGGACTTCCTGTCAATGCAAAGCCAATAGGAAAAAAGGTATCCCCTAAAGGGGTACCCTGGTTGAACATTACTATTATATTTTTAGCGGTAAAGGCGGGGGTTACATTTTGCTCTCTGTTGTACAATAAATAGGGATTCACCGGATCGCGCTAACATCATCATCATTCTTTTGTTCAAACAAAATTGTGCGCTTTCCAATGTTTTGCAATAAATGCAAAATCCAAAGGAGCAGTTATCTGGTTTTGATGCTGTTCAAAGAGTAAACATTTTCCATTATGAGAAAATAAATTATGTCCACAAAGTATTATTTTAAACAACTTGAAGAATTAACTTCTCACTTTAGGTGCGGACAAATGTGGGTTTTTTTCAAACACTGAAGAGCCTTATATTCTGTGACCATCAAGTCAAATAACTGGCGACATCAACTGATACACGGTCTCGGGTATGAGAAGATATGAACAACAACTCGATAGTTTGTTTACATCTGCGAGAGCGATAAGAAACTTCCTCTTCTCCGTTCAAAAACTGATTATTGAGGAAAAATTAATTTAAAAGTTGGTAGTATTTTATGTGACCAATACAATTTAAAAGAAAATGGAAATACCATATCTATTAACAAGTATGAATAAAACGAGTAACAGATTGTTGAACAATCCGTTTAATGATTCCCAAGTAAATAGTGCAGGTGACTATGTTACTAAAAACGTTAAGTTAATCACGTTCACGGTGGTCACCCTGGCCGAGTGTGCTTTCCATGTACTCATGTGCTGTTTGCTGGACATCTGCTTCGTAACCTCCTATATTGGGCTCTGGGTAAGGGTGTGAGGCATGGAATAAAAAAAACAAAGAAAATAATAGCATAGAAAGCGCACAAAATAAGAAACAACAAGACCACTGCCATTTTGAATTGTACCACCGAAAAATACAAAGAAAATGTTAATAGTCTGTCGAATTCTAAGTCAAAACGGGCCGAAGCTCATGTAAACATAATTGGTCTGAACCAATTCTCGTGGCCTTTATTACTAGCTGGGTTATACACATACCAACTTTGGTTGAGATCAAAAAATCCAAACTGGAGTTATCGGTTGGAAACCCAAAATACTAACGGACGGACAGATGGACAGACGGACAGGTTGACAGAAAGAACGACGGGCGGATGGACAGACTGATTACATAATACGACCGTTTTTCAAACGGGGATATAAAAACGAGGTCGAGATATTTTTGTATCCGATGTTTCAACCGATTGTGACTCTGATCAAGAAATTACAACTTCAAAATAAAAACAAATGGCCACAATTTGTCCAATACGCAGCTCAAGAAAGTGACAAGGCATCAAACATCAACCCATTTTTGCTGCAAAATGCCATATCTGAACAAATTAGCGCCCTGGAAAACGTCAAAAAATATCTGGCGTGTTATTAGTTGATTGTCATTAAGATATCAGGGCAGTGTTCACGCTGTCGGGCGCCAATTAATCCAGTGGCACTAATAAAATAAATAAATAAAATAAAATGATTTAGCAACACAAAATCTTCGTTGGCTAATTAATATTTTGGCATCAAAAAGGTTTATTTAGCTGGTGAAGGAAAGCCACCGCGGCCGTGAATTGGGCAATTGCTGACGAAGCAAAAATTGTATTACTTCTTTTCTCAAAAAGATATTAGAAATTGTGTTTAGACAAATTTTCAATGTTAATTTTCAGTGATCTGTGATGGACATTGTTTTTTCTTCAATAAAATATTGTAAGATATCGACTTTACAAAAGATAGCATTTCATTAGATAAATACTTCATACCGTCGCGAGTCACTCGCGACGGTATGAAGTATTCATCAAATTAAATACTGCCATTTGTAAAGACACACGACTCGCTAAGCCCAAGGAATTAACTGTAATTAGGATTTTCCCTCTGGAAAAGACTATTGTTTTTCTACGGATTTTTATTTTTTGGATTTTTTTTAGGCTTTTCCCTCTGGAAAAGACTATTGTTTTTCTACGGATTATTATTTTTTTTTTTCCACACATTTTGTCCGCACGATTCAGAAGCCATTTTCGAACCGATTTTCACAAAATTTTGCACACACATAGAGGGGCACACAATCTAAAAATGTACCGAAGCGGAATTTTCGATTTAACCCTTATATCGACAGAATTTGCAAAAAACTGTCAAAATTGGGGTTTATAGGCACTTACTCGAAACACGTCTTGTAGATTTTTTTTAAACATTCATCATTATTAGACCTGTCTGTAACACGACCTTTGATACACACGACATATCAGGCGATGCATATGGTAACCCTCCACAGGCTGTCAAACATCGACATTTTTATGAAATGGGCCGGTTTCAGGCCCCACAGCACCCAAACGATACATGAGAGATAAACATAACTTCCTTTATTGGAAGTGGCATTCACCGAGGATCATTTTTGTAAGTAATAAGGGTGTTCAAAAAACAAAGCGTTAACCCGTTTTGGGCTGGTTAAACAGCAATACCCCCCATAAAGCTAAAAACTTCATGTTTTCCGTGGATTTCTCTAAACGAGTCTTGTAGATTTTCAAGAAAAAATTGTCACTCCCAGGCCTTGGTGTGACAATAGAAGTTGCATGGACAAAATACTGCGGTGAACATTAGTTAACCCTCCACGGGCTGCTAAAAGTCAAAATTGTGATAAAATGGGCTGTTTTTGGACCCAACAGCACCCAATGGGTACGACACAAAGAAAAGTTCCTTCTTTTATCGAGCGCAAAATCTATGCAGAAACATTTTTGTAAGTAGTAAGTGTATTCAAAAGTCGAAGTCTTAATTCATTTTGGACAGGCTAAAAAGAGAGACCCCTTAAAATCTTAAAATTCCCATTTTCTGGGGATTTCTCTAAAAACATCCTGTAGGTTTTCAAGAAAAATTGACTACTCGCAGGTCTTAGTGTGACATTACAAGTTGCATGGATAAAATATTCCGGTGAGCGTTTATTAGCCCTCTGCAGGCTGCTAAGCATCGTAATGTTTTTGAAATGGGCTGTTTTCGGACACGCACAGCACCCGACGTGTACCTGAGAAATAAACCTAATCTCCTTTGTTGGAAGTAGAATTCACCGAAAGCATTTTTGTAAGTAATAAGGGTATTCAAAAAAACCAAGTATTAACCCCTTTTGTTGTTATTAATGGTGATACCCATCAAAAGCTTAAAAAATTGTGTTTTCCCTGGATTTCTTTACAAACAACTGGTAGGATTTTCAAGAAAAAAGGCCATTGATAGGTCTTGGTGTCACATTACCAGTTGATTGGATAAATTATTCTGGTAAGCATTTGTTAACCCCCCATGGGCTACTAAATGTCAAAGTTTTGAAAAAATAGTCTGTTTTTGGACACCTACAACATCAAATGGCAATACAACAGAGAATCATAACCTTTTTTACCAGACGCAAAACTGACAGGGAAACATTTTTGTAAGTAGTAAGTGTATTCAAAAATCGAGGTCTTAACCCATTTTTGATTATTTAAGGAGATATACCACTTAAAGCTTAAAATTTCAGTTTTCTGTGGATTTCTCAAAAACAAATTTTCAAGTAAAATTGACCATTCGCAGGTCTTGGAGAGACAATACAAGTTGCATGGATAAAATATTTCGGTAAACATTTGTTAACCCTCCAGAGGCTGCCAAGCATAGACATTTGGAGAAAATGGGCTGTTCTTGGGCAACCATAACACCAAATGTGTACCTGCGAAATAAACATAACCTCCTTCATTGGAAGTGGAATTCACCAACGATCATTTTTATAAGTAATGATGGTATTCACAAAACCAAGCATTAACCCGTTTAGGGCTGGTTACAGAGCGATACCCCTCAAAAGGTTAAAAATTCATGTTATCCGAGGATTTCTCTAAAAACAGCTCGTAGATTTTCAAGAAAAAATGGTCATTCTCAAATCTTTGTGTGTCATTACAAGTTGCATTTTCAAAATATTTCTGTAAGCATTTATTAACCCTATGCAGCTTCTCAAACATCAAAATGTTGATAAAATGGGCTGTGTTTGCATACCCACTACCCGAAGTTGAGGGGAGAGATCAAAATAAGAGGAAGTAGAAGTCACTGAGAATTATTTTTGGAAGTAACAAGAGTATTCTAAAAACAACACTTAACCCGTTTTGGCCTGGATAAACAATAATGTTACCTATGGAAAGCTTAAAATTCATGTTCTCCCTGGATTTCTCTGAAAACATCCAGTAGATTTTAAAGAAAAAATGGCCATTCGCAGTTCTTGGTGTGACATTACAAGTTGCATGAATAAATATTCCTGTTAGCACTTGTTAACCCTTTACAAACTGCCAGACATCAATATTTTGGATACATTTGAGATAAAATGGACCATTTTCAAATAGACACAGCACTCAGTGGGTATGTGTCAAACAAACGTAACTCCTTTTGTCGGCCATTGACTCGTTGGACGACGATATTGATATTAACCCCCTCCACCGTTAATGATGGTTTTTACCTAAACAATTTTTTTTTTTATCAAACTGAGTCATTTGAGACTACTATACTCACCTTTCTCATAACATCAATGAAGGAACTTCAGTGAGACAGTTAAAAACAATTCATCAGACACTGTGGGGTCATGAAGAATCATTGAATCTCATCGGGAAAAGCCATGATTCTCCAGAATCATAAGTCTAGTTTTTTTGTTTTTTAGGCTTTTCCCTCTGGAAAAGACTATTGTTTTTCTACGGATTATTATTATTATTTTTTTTTGGGGTTTTTTTTTTTTTTTGGGGGGGGGGGGGGGGGGGGGTTTCACACATTTTGTCCGTACGATTCAGAAGCCATTTTCGAATCGATTTTCACGAAATTTTGCACACGCATAGAGGGGCACAACATCTAAAAATGTACCAAGCGGAATTCTCGATTTCACCCTTATTTCGTCAGAATTTGCAAAAAACTGCCAAAATTGGGGTTTATCGGCACTTTCTCGAAACTCGTCTTGTAGATTTTTTTTATACATTCGTCATTGCTAGACCTGTCTGTGACGCGCCCTTTGATACACACGACATATCAGGCGATGCATATGGTAACCCTCCACAGGCTGCCAAACATCGAAATTTTGATGAAGTAGGCCGGTTTCAGACCCACACTGCACCCAAACAATACACGAGAGATAAACGTAACATCCTTTATTGGGAGTGGAATTCACCGAGGATCATTTTTGTCAGTAATAGGGGTGTTCAAAAAAACAAGCGTTAACCCGTTTTGGGCTGGTTAAACAGCAATACCCCCATAAAGCTAACAAATTCGTGTTTTCCGTGGATTTCTCTAAATGAGTCTTGTAGATTTTCAAGAAAAAATTGTCACTCCCAGGCCTTGGTATGACAATAGAAGTTGCAAGGACAAAATACTGCGGTGAGCATTTGTTAACCCTCCACGGGCTGCTAAAAGTCAAAATTGTGATAAAATGGGCTATTTTTGGATGCCATCAGCACCCAATGGGTACGCCACAAAGAAAAGTTCCTTCTTTTATCGAGCGCACAATCTATACGCAAACATTTTTGTAAGTAGTAAGGGTATTAAAAAGTCGAAGTCTTAACCCATTTTGGACAGGCTAAAATGAGAGACCCCCTTAAAATCTTGAAATTCCCATTTTTTGTGGATTTCTCCAGAAACATCCTGTAGGTTTTCAAGAAAAATTGACTACTCGCAGATCTTTGTGTGATATTACAAGTTGAATGGACAAAATATTCCGGTGAGCGTTTATTAACCCTCTAGAGGCTGCCAAGCATCGTAATTGTGTTGAAATGGGCTGTTTTCAGGCACGCGCATCACCCAACATGTACCTGAGAAATAAACATAATCTCTTGTGTTGGAAGTGGAATTCACAGAAGACCATTTTTGTAAGTAATAAGGGTATTCAAAAAACCAAGCGTTAACCCATTTTGTGGTTGTTAATAGTGATACCCATCAAAGGCTTAAAAATTTATGTTTTCCCTGGATTTCTTTACAAACATCTGGTAGGGTTTTCAAGGGAAAATGGCCATTGATAGGTCATGGTGTCACATTACCAGTTGATTGGATAAATTATTCCGGTAAGCATTTCTTAACCCTCCATAGGCTGCTAAATGTCCAAATTTTGAAAGATAGTTTGTTTTTGAACAACAACAACATCAAATGGGAATACAACAGAGAAACGTAACTTCTTTTACCGGATGCAAAATTGACAGGGAAACATTTTTGTAAGTAGTAAATGTATTCAAGAATTGAGGTCTTAACCCATTTTTGACTGGTTTAGGAGATATAGCCCCTAAAAGCTTAAAATTCCAGTTTTATGTGGATTTCTCAAAAACAATTTTCAAGAGCAATTGACCATTCACAGGTTTTCGAGTGACATTACAAGTTGCATGAACAAAATGTTTCGGTAAGCAATTGTTAACCCTCCAGAGGATGCCAAGCATAGACATTTGGAGAAAATGGGCTGTTCTTGGGCAACCATAACACCAAATGTGTACCTACGAGATAAACATAATCTCCTTCGTTGGAAGTGGAATTCACCGTCGATCATTTTTTGTAAGTAATGAAGATATTCACAAAACCAAGCATTAACCCTTTAGAGCTGGTTACAGAGAGATACCCCTCAAAAGGTTAAAAATTTGTGTTATCTGAGGATTTCTTTAAAAACATCCCGTAGATTTTCAGGAAAAAATGGCCATTCTCAGACCTTAGTGTGACATTACAAGTTGCATGTACAAAATATTCCTGTAAGCATTTGTTAACCCTATGCAGGTTCTCAAAATGTTGATAAAATAGGCTGTGTTTGCGTACCCACAGCACCCTAAGTTGGGAGGAGAGATCAAAATAAGTGGAAGTAGAATTCACTGAGAATTATTTTTGGAAGTACTAAGAGTATTCTAAAAACAACACTTAACCCGTTTTGGGCTGTATAAACAATGATACCCATCAAAAGCTTAAAATATTCCTGTTCTCCCTGGATTTCTCTGAAAACATCTTGTAGATTTTAAAGAAAAAATGGCCATTCACAGTTCTTGGTGTGACATTACAAGTTGCATGAATAAATATTGCTGTTGGCACTTGTTAACCCTCTACAAACTGCCAGACATCAATATTTTGGATACATTTGAGATAAAATGGACCATTTTTAAATTGACACAGCACTCAGTGGGTATGTGTCCAACAAACATAACTCCTTTTGTCGGTCATTGACTTGTTGGACGACGATATTGACATTAACCCACTCCAAAGTTAATGATGGTTTTTACTTAAACAATTTTTTATCAAACTGTGTCATTTGAGACTACTATCTTCACCTTTCTCATAACATCAATGAAAAAACTTCAGCGAGACAGTTAAAATCAATTCATCAGACACTGTGGGGTCATGGAAAATCATGGAATCTCATCGGGAAAAGCCATGATTCTCCAGAATCATAAAGTCTAGTTGGTCCATTAATTTGTTATCTTAGTGCAAAAACATGTATACGTACAGAAAACCATCAACCTGGCCATTACTTGAATCAGTGGCATCTAAATATAACTTAGGTGGCAGCCTCTTTCGTTTATCGATGATTTCGCTATAATTACATTGTTAATTACTTTGGCCCGCATTTACGGTAGAGCACAGTTAACAGAATGTAATTCGGGCGGTGTTTGGGCGGGTTTTTAACTTTTAGCGCCTCTCGCAGTGATCAATTTCGCTGCTGTTTCTTTGGTGACATTTCCCAACTGTGGCATAAAGCCCGTTACTAAAATACTCGTTTCTATTTCTAAAGTTGTGAAAATTAAAAATCAGAGTTGTGCGCTTTGTCTGTTGTGTGAGGGTTGTTTCTCGCCTCGTTCGTTCGTACATGTTTTATTTCGTCCTTCTGCTCTGTTGTTTGGTGATAAGTAGTTTAAACAGTTGTGGAATGTAATTATAAGAATTGAATGCAACTTTTATAATCTTTATTGGAGTATGGACGTGTGGGAATGGGTACAAATTATGTATGAATCCCGTTCGGGATTCATACAATTTGTACCCTTTTCCACACGTTCATACACCAATAAAGATTATAAAAATTGCATTCAATTCTTAAATAAATTACGAGTTCTGTAGGACTTTTTTCCGTGACCAGTTGTCAGCAACTCCTGAAATAATTGCCAGTTCGTTTTGTAAATCTAAATCTATTTATTTGGATTTGGATCAGACTGCGAAGTACACACACTTCCCTTCTATTAGCGTTCTGGTACCAAAATAGTTTTGTTGGCACTACAATATCCGGAAGGCCTAAATATGTGACATCACACAGTTTTGGGGCAGTGTGAAAACTGAACACCGGAGATCAATTTATTAACCTTCATCCTACCGACTGGGCTCAAATCGGACCCCGGAGCACATTTTTCGGGTGAAATTTCTAAAGTTACCAAGCTTCAGAAACAACACGAAACGCGAGGTATACTGCTACAGAAGCCTTGAAGGCAATTTTGGAGAATGATGAATCAGATCTGGAAGATTCTAGCTCGTCAGAAAGTGAAGAAGACCACGTATCTGGTCCATTGGACCACAGCGATACAGAAGTGGTAGATATTCAATGAGACAATCGGTCTATTTCAGTGGCTGACAATAGTGTATCACGACCTGTGAGACGTCGGAGTCGAGGACTTGCCAGAGCTAGTGGTAGAGCCAGAGGCAGGGCCCGTGATAGAGGTCAGGTGAAGTCCACACCGAATCCAGTACTCAGTTAGATGCTCTGTCAGTGAACTTATGTTGGTCGGAATGGGACAGTATGGGACACACAACCCCCAGATGTTGGGAGGAGGCTACAAGACATAATCAGACAGCAAACAAGCATCACCAGCTCTATAAATTGTGACAATCTTAGGGATGCCTTCACTTCCTTTATCACGCCAGCGATGATAAATATTCTTGTCCTTGAAAACAACCGCGAAGCAAGGTGGAAAATAGCCGAAAGGAACACTACTCATCCTGAAAGTCCGAAAACTTGAAAAAAATACCGATGATGTTGAAATGATGTCATTCATTGGCCTATGCATGCTTGCGGAGTGGGTTCCACCAATACATTCCGTCAAAACCTGAAAAGTATGACATCGAAATCTGGTGGTGTTGTGATTCTGATACAAGTTATCCACTAAAAGTTGACAATAAAAGAAAGCGGTGTGCCTTCTGTCCCCGCAATGATGATAAAAGACGTTCGTGCGAGATGTGATACGTGCAAACGTCCAGTATGTCTAGACCACAGCATCCTGCAGACAGTTTGTGAACAGCCTATACGGACAGAGAGTCTATCATAACTATTGCAAAAGTTGACTTTTGAGTTTGGCTTGATCTGCTTGAATCTGAGATGTTCGAAAACTCAAGTACATATTGTTCTGTTTGCGCAAGTTCAGGGCTGAACTTTTTTCACTTTTTTTCAGTATCGGCGCTATTCTGTCGATTTTTTTATTTTTTCCGTTTCCAGCGAAGACTCTAGTTGGTCAAATTTTTAGTTATATGTTGTACTTTTGTTGAAATAATACCCCTAAGCTTGAAGTTTGTTGATATTAAATTAAATTTGTTGCCAAACAAGTAAATTATACAAGGGGTCCAAATGAACCCCTGTTGGTATGATTAGTACACAAAATATTTTGGTAGTATGAAGGTTAAACACAAGCAAACTCCCGTTACCAGCAACAACGCTTTTGTGAGAACGATAGAATTAACTGGTATTGATTTGCACGATAGTAAAAACGGACGTTAACCACAACGTGTCATTAATGTGATAAAAATACAAAATAAGAGATATAGCTCAACAATTAAAACTAACACCCACGCATTTACATTTGATGATTCTCAGCCACCTAAATCAATTAAAGTGGGCAAAATGAACATCAAAGTGAATTTGTGCCTTCCACATTCACTTCGATGCTTCCAATGCTAATAACATGTCCGCGGACAATTCAACTGCAGAGGCCAAGCCAAGTGTGGCCAACAACATGATGAGCATGTATTTACACTACCAACGTCCAAATTATCAGCACAATCACATGCGATTTTCAAAATATTTGCCTGTATAGAAAAATGAAAACTTAAACGATACAAAACGTTAAAAAAAATTAAATGTGAAAGACATATCAGTTTTAAACATACCAGCCGAATTACAGCAATACCGCCATATGCCGCAGTAATAAGTACAAAATACCAACAATATCAGTAGAATGTCATACACAGTTTGCTTTGCTCAAGTGAGCACTACTTACTACAAACCTTAGAAAAAACACACCAACCAAACAGAATTAAAGTCAACCCAAATAAAGTCAACTGTTCAAGAAAAAACAGAGACAATAACAGACCCCAAAACAATAACAAGCCAATGATTCAACTAAATCAGCACATAAAATAATGAACAACAACCTAAACCTTAACAACCGTACGACCACCACCTAAATGACCACTTAACTATGGACCACAACACTAATAATATAATACAGTAGAATTGTTGATCGTCGCCTGAGTGCTATGGGACACAGAACATTCTAGCACTCAGGCGTCGAGATGTTAGGGAACGAATTTTAACGAACTGGGTCTTCTAAGTCAAAAATATAATTCTGTTGCGTATTGATTGCAGGAGCCATTCTTAAAGAAAACGAAACTTAAGACCATTCAGCTTTTGTGCATTATATTTTGTATAATGCCTGGGCAGACGATAATGAGCTTCATGTTCGAGGAACGCGTATCTTAGTTAGAAACTACAAAATCCACAGTTATACACATTTTAGAGCTTAAACGGTTAAGGGGTTTTCCTGATCGATTACTCACGTGGATTAACCTTGGATAACCGATTAATCACTTGTCCAAATCGATATCTGAATAATTGCCATACCATTGATGATTTACAGCATGAACCATTTACCCAACGTAACAAACGAAACCGACTAGGCCTCGTTCCAATGAGGGGTCACAAGCTATGTTTTTGAGACAAAAATTGTAAATTGTTAGTAATTCATGAATTTAGTTTGCAAGCATCGTCTGCTACCCGTTATAGCATGGTTTAAAGCATGCCTTCGTTCTGCCAGCCCCTTTTTAAATCAATCAGTCAACCAATCACCAGTTCCAGGTACTGACACAGTATGATAATCATGCAAGTAAACAAGTATGTCAGAAAGTTACTTGCCTGATTTACTCTGGCTCATATAATTGATATGAGTCTGTGTGACAATGTATGCCTGTTTTTGAGCATTTACAAACAAGCTTTGACATTGTAGTTGTGTGCTTAACTTGAAACAAGACAGTTATATTGTGTTTAATTTACGTTTCACGAAATAAAATTCTTCAAATGAATTATCGTGAACAATTGATTCACCAGCTACCAAATCCATACGTTATGTTGGGTCATTTTATTGTGCATATCAAGCTTTGGGGGTGATTCTTGTAGTACAGAAGATTTAAAAAGCAAAATCTAAAAGTATTTATTAGAAAGTATGATTTGTGTTCAATGGTGGGTACGATACTTACCTGCACCCCACATCATGATTTTTTCTCAACTAAAATAAACAAAAGAAAACAAAAATATCATTTCTAATAGAAAATGCAGAGAATATGAAAAAAAGATCTTATATATAAAACGTTTCTCAGAGATGCCGTTTATGAGGCGTCTGCAAATCAATATATATATTTATTACACACCCATAACTGCATTTGTCACGATCACATGGATTTTAGGGGCATGCGGTAATTTTAACCAGAAAGCTCTAGTGCAATCCGATAAAAAGTACCCTTCGCGTGCACAAGTTCTCTCATTAGACTGGTTCTTATAGTTTGCAGCGTTCAGTGGAATATAACCAATGAGAACCATCGTCTATATTTATCTGTCGGAATTACCGATTCTCATTACAAAAATGTTTGATGCACAACTATGCTAAAAACTGTTGAAAGTCATGAACGACACATGATCTCTGCCTAAAAAATTGAACAGTGAAACTCAACCTTTGCTTTCGTTATTGAATATCGAGAAAAACTTTAAAAAAGTTAGTGCAAAAAAGTCCAATTGGGTTCGATATTGCAGCTAGCCACAAGTACAGTTCCTATAAAACTTTGTTACAATGTTGCCCTCACCGCTGCGTGCTGTCGGCGAGTCGACACGAGGCCTACTGTGTAACTGTAATCTTATTCGATTCACACTTCGGCAATGAAGCAGCACGTTTGCCAACGTAAACATACTTTGAAAAGCATGTTAAGGTGAAGTAGTCCTCAGGAAGCAAGACTAAATGAATCTTGAATACTGGTTAACATGAAGCGGAAAAACAGACGACGACACGCCGACAGAGCCTGGAGATGTTTGACAGCTAGTACATGCAGAACTTTACTAATTAACTATCTCCAATTCCACCCTTACTAGATGACCACTCCCCCCCACCCCGCCCCACACCAGCTGAATAAAGAAAATAAATTCGAAAGAATGAAAAGCCTGTTTTTTTACATTTGTGGAACCAATGTTTTTTACGTGCTAGTGGGTGTTGGGGCAACAGGTTTATTTTTTTTTTTGTGGGGGCAGGGTGGAAGGGCTTTTTTAGGGGGATATAGTATGGCTAAAATATGACTTTCTGGAGTTTCTATTGGGGAAATTAAAAAATGTTACCAGCTACCCACTACAGAAATTCTGAAAAATCTCGAGTAGGGTGGGAATGAGACCATGAAGAGGGGAGGGGTGGTAAATACATGTGGTCTGATGAATGCAATATATTGTCAATTTTATGAGATGAAATTCAAAAATAATTATTAGAATATTTAAAACATAGACAATATGACAATATTTTCCAGACACAGATTGATGTGTATTTTTAAATGACTAATTATTGATTTTTGCTAGTATTTCTGTTTTATACAAGGATATTTCTTATTTTGCCTTAATTCTCAGCAACGAAAACTAAAATCGAATGCCACCTCTGTGACTTAGTTACATGGGTGTATGAGATGGGGGGGGAGGGTTGAGGCACTCTCACCCCCTTCACCAATAAGCAGTTAATTTTGCAGTTTTCATTGAAAAGGACTGATATTTTCAGAACAGAGTGTTCAGAGGGAGGGGGTATTTTTATAATTTTGGCAAATATCAGGGCAGTGGGAAGAGCATTTTCATAGGCAAATTCGAGGCAAGGGCCTGCATTTTGATTTTGAAACAAAAGTTCTGGGCAGTTTGATTGGTCAGCCCCAAGAAAATGATCTCCAAAAGCCAAGATCATTTTAGCCACATTCTATCAGTCCTCTTTAAAACTACTTACTAAATGCAAATTCAGAATACCAAATTCCAAAATTAAGATTGACAAGATATTGGAGCAGACACATAAAAAATTATTTTGTTTTGAACCAGATACCAAGAAAAAAATATTGACAGAACCGTTTAGATAACAAACTGGTGAAGAATAATGCTACTAGTACAAAATAATGTAAACATTAATCAATCTTTGAAAATATTATCAACCAAAATAAGTTGGAGCTTATTGGTTTTAACACCCCCCCCCCCCCCCTATTTCTCTTTCAGCCTCTGACTAAGCATGTGTTGGATATTCAGTGTGTGAGCTTTCAAGAAAATGCTGTCAGGTTATAGGTGGGTGGGTGGGTGGGGGTTGTAAAAAAGGTGTACAAACTAAATTACTTGTGCTGTGGAGACAAGACATGACATTTTCTTGCAGTTATCATGCAATATATTTCTCCCTTTGTATATCTGTGTAGTATAATGTGGACAACCTAAAGCTTTTATTTGTAAGTGCAGCCCATTTCAAACAAAGGTTATCAAGACTTGAGGTAAAATAAAAAGAAGGCTAAATTTCAAGTCAGAAACTTTATAAAGTTGAAAAATAAAGTGCAAACTTACCAAGACTGTGCACAGAGTTCACTCGGAGTCGGAGTCCGAATGGAATCTCAAACTGCCTCACTGCCCTCAGGCTCAGTTACTCCAAAGACCAAACGATCGAATGACTGCCGCGGAAGGTTAATTATTGCACAAAATGTCTTTTCTCGTCCAGTGTGTACGTTTGTTACAGTGCAGAACAGAAATGACCGATGTACAGTCCACATGCGATAGCCTTGTGGCAGTAGTGCATGTATCGTCAAGCCGAGTTCAAACTTGTAGTTTTAGTTTCAGTTTAAAAAGCACGAAATTTAAACAGAGCGGCCAGTTCGCAACGCATTCAAATTAAAATCCTTGTACATTTTCCATCCTCCAGATATACCTAATGATGCCTGCACACACAAAAAAACACATTTGAGACCTCATAATTTGTGACGTCTGATATGCTGAACGCAATCTTTAGAGTTTTGAGTGTTCGGATCGACATTTTTTTGCGAATAAAATGAATCAACAGCGATTCTACAGATTGCAAGGTCAAAGACTTAAGATTGGTTCTCTGACAAAATTGCCCGTTTCTCTCTAAAATTCGTTCAACCGTTCACATTGTCTACTATTTAATTAAATTAGCGATTAATTACAGTGAATTCTTTTTCATGGTTGGGTGTGTAATAAATACAGAATCACACTTATGTTTGAATGGGCTAACGATTACTGGACTCGAGCGTGTGGCGCTGGGATAACCACTCGAGCCTACCGGCTCTCTTGGTATCCCTGCGCCACTAGCTCTCGTCCAGTAATCGTTAACCCATTCAAACATAAGTGTGGTTCTGTATATATATATATATCAAATATTTCTAGAGAACTGAGCAAAAAATGTCCATCTCGCATAGATATGCAATATGTTAATCCGATCAAACACATCTGTCACACATGGAACACGAACACACAATCGTCCTGTGTTTTCTGCCAGCATTTGAAATATAGAGCGCATGCGTCGGTGAACCACACACAGAAAAAATGGTGTGGAGAAAGTTATTTAAAATTTCGTAATGAACAGTTACATTGATTGTGTTGATGGTGTAAATACCGAAGCAGCTGATAGATAACGTAACACTCCAAACATTGGTGCCAGGATATTTCATAGATGGGCAAGAATAAACAAAAGAAAAGGAAAGATTTGGGTAACACTGATTCGTCTGAGGAGAGTGGCCGTCTTGGTGACGTCAAACCTAAGCCAAAGAAGATGTCGATCATGGAAAGCCAACATCAGGACTTCCTGCAGGGTAACGGACAATATCAAAACCTGAACAGTTCTCCCAATTTGGTACAAGGACCTGCTGGTCCTCAAGCGTACTTTCAAGGTTTTCTTCCATCCGGTGTAAGTTTTAACCCAAATGTTATGTCTACACCAGCTGGAACGGGTAATGTATATTTATTTATTTATTGGTGCTTAACGCCACATCAGCAGCCAAGGCTATATCGTGGCGATAAAAGTATGTAATTATAAAAAAAGACCATTATCCACCATAAAATAATTAAAAACAGAGTCGATGAAATATGAAATGTGAGGTATAAAACTAAGGAGTGTGAAACGCAATGTTAGTGTTGTACAAACAATGCCGTGTAAATCAACCTGTGATATAGATATGGAAAGACTTGAATTTTAAAAGAATAAAAACAATTTCAAAATTTATTAAAAAGGTTGATTACTTTCAAAAATGAGATAATTTTACTCGGGCTTGTGTAATAAAATAAATCTCTTAGAGATCCGACTGTGAAATATTGCCCTCTAACATGATTAAAATCTGCACAATGTAAAAGAATGTGTTCCACTGACAACACTTGCTGACAAGGAACACACTCTGGTCGCATATTACCCTCTAACAAAAAGCAATGTGTAAGTCGTGTGTGACCAATATGACATTGTGTCAGAATAACATGATCTTTTCTACAAAGGTTACTGAAAGGGTAGTGATCAGAAATAGTTGGTCGGAAGCGATGGAGCTTGTTATTTGTCACCCCATCCCATTCCGCCTGCCACATAGATCTGATGTAGTTACTAATATGTGGTTTGAAATCACTGAAAGGGATGTTAAAATCAGTGAGAGGCTTTGTCAAAGCCTAGTTTGCTGCACTATCTGCTTTGTGTTACCAGAGATACCTACATGTTCGGGTAACCAGCAAAACACGATATCATGTTGGTCAGACATGAGAGTTGTTAGCTTCTCACGAAGTTCCAAAATGAGAGGGTTCTTCAACTTGGGGTTCTGTAAAGCAAGTAAAGAGGAAAGAGAGTCGTGCTCAAGTGCGAGTTGAATAGCTTTAACTTCAGCTGTGAAAATAGAACTCTGATTCGGTATTCTGATTGAGGTGATATGATCACCAGTAACAGCAGCTGATGATACTTTGTCACCATCTTTAGATCCAACTGTATAGATCCTTGTATATGCACTATACCTGGACTTTATTTCGGCTTATTTTTGTTTAAACTGCAAGGAATTTGTATCGGATTTTTTGGTGGAAGCAAGGTCCAAAATGATTGTAGGCTTTTTAAGATGCTAAGGAGGAATATGTGATTTACGGTTTTCTTTTATAGAATCAGAATCAATTTTGGCAGACTCCATGTGGGGTTTGATTCTAATTCCCAATGGAGGAATATGTTTCTGGTGGCGGTTATAAAATTCAACATTTTGAGGGTCTGAAACACACTTATAAGCAGGATTTGAAGGACTGGCCAAAAGTTTAGACACAAACTGGAGAGATAATTTAATTCTGCGCTTCTCAAGAGAAGGCTACTCTGCTTCAACAAGCATCGAGTCTATTGGGGATGTTCGAAAGGCCCCTAGACTAATTCTAATACCACTATTATGAATTGCATCAAGTGGTTTGAGATATGATTTCCTTGCAGAGCCATAAACTATACAACCGTAATCTAACTTTGATCGAACAAGTGATCTATACAGATGGAGCAAAGTTGTTTGGTCTGCACCCCAATCAGTGCTACCAACAACCTTCAGTAGGTTCAGTGCTCTCTTACATTTAACTTTTAGTTGTTTTATGTGGGAAGTGAAATTCAGTTTGTTGTCAAACAACAAACCTAAGAATTTCACTTCCTTAACAACCTTACTAGGACTACCATCAATTTTCAACTCCGGATCTAGGTGATGTTTCCGAAGTTTGCAAAAATGAACACAATTCGTTTTTGTCTTTGAAAATTTAAAACCATTTTCGATAGCCCATTTTTGAATCCTATTTAAACACAGCTGAAGTTTGCGCTCTATAGCATTCATGTTTTTGCTGCTATAGAAGATCAAAAAGTCATCGACATACAATGACGAATCTACTATAGTCTCAATTGCATCGATGATACTATTAATTTTAATTGAAAAGAGGGTAACGGATAAAATACTACCCTGAGGGACCCCCAATTCCTGCTAGTGAGGATCAGATAACGTTGACCTAACACGAACCTGAAATTGGCGGTCCTTTAAAAAGTTTTCAATAAAAAGAGGCATACGCCCTCTCAACCCCATGTTAAAAGATCTTTTAAAATCCCATACGTCCACGTTGTGTTATATGCCCTTTCCAGGTCAACGAAGATGGCGACCACATGTTCTTTTCTGGCGAAGTCATTTCTTATAAACGTTTCGTGTCTAACCAAATGATCCACAGTACTTCTCTGGTTTCTGAAACCACACTGAACATTCGCAAGTAGATTGTTCGATTCCAGAAACCAGACAAGTCGATCATTGATCATCCTTTCCATGGTTTTACACAGACAACTTGTTAAAGCGATAGGCTTATAATTACTTGGGTTGCTGTGATCTTTATCAGGCTTTGGAATGGGTATTACTGTAGCATTATGCCAAGACGGTGGAAACTGGCCAGTCACCCATATAGCATTGAAAACTGACAGTAAAAGTTCAAGTGATGGTTGTGGCAGATGCTTTAAAATTTTGTAATGTATTTCATCGGGACCGGTGGTAGTATCCTTTGCTCTATGCAAAGAGTTATTTAACTCTTCCATAGAGAAAGGTTCGTTATAATCTTCTAAATTGTTGGAGGTAAATTTGAGCTTTTGTTTTTCTTGCTGTTTTTTAATTTTGAGAAATTCTGGATTACAGTTTTCAGACGACGAATGTTTTGAAAATGTGGAGGGCATTTTGTTTGAAATTTCTGTTTTTTGATGTAATAAGCGTGTTGTTGTCTTTCAGACACTTGAGTTGTACAGTTGATTTGGTTTCTTTGCCTTTATTTTTTTTAATCATTTTCCAAATTTTGTTGATGGGGGTGTTTTGGTTAAGCTTTGAAACATAAGTTTCCCAAGAACTTTTCTTTTTTTGTTTAATTAGTCGTCTTGTTTTTGCCCGATTTATACGTAATTTATCTAAATTAATTCTGCATGGTGATTTGTTGAATTCCCGTTCAGTTTTCTTGCGATCCTTTATAGCCTGTTTACATTCGTTATCAAACCATGGTTTGGTGAAACGTTTAGGATTTGTCGAGGTTTTAGGAATGACTTGGCTTGCAATGTCAAGTAACTCTGTTGTAAAATGTTCAATCTGGTCAGCACTTTCACTAAATTTCTCCAGTGTGAGGCGTTCAGAACAGAGCAAGATGAAGGTCTCCCAGTCAGCCTTTTTAAAGCTCCACTGGGGCACCCTCCCATCGTCTGCCGGAACCACACTCTCCAACATAACCGGAAAGTGGTCACTCCCGCACAAGTCGCCTTCCACCTTCCAAGAATAATCGAGAAAGAGGGAAGGGCTTGCAATTGAAAGAGCAATTGAAGTATAAGAACCAGATGCGGGGTGCAGATAAGTGTCTGACCCATCATTGAACAAGCACAAGTCATATTTTGTAATAAACTCTTCCACAGTTTTCCCTTTTACATCCTCTTGACTGCAGGAATCACCCCAAAGGGGGTTATGAGCGTTAAAATCACCCAACAAAATGTATGGAGTTGTGAGCTGTTGGTCCAGTAGCTCAAGATCATTCAGTTGTATGGCTTTACTTTGTGAAACATAAATAGAACAAAGTGTAACTGTCTTCTCTAAAGTTAGGCGTACCGCCACAGCCTGTAAATTTGTATTCAAAGGTACAGATCTGCGAATGATATCGTCTCTAACTAAAACATATGTTCCACAAATATGAAGGTCATTATCATCTGTTAGGAATTATACGAAGTATAATGCTTAAAAGCTGAATGATCCTGAGCCTCGGTTTTCTATAAAAGTGTTTCCTGCAGGGGAAAAGCGGCAGGTTTATATTTTTGGCTTAAAAGGCCAAGTTCATTAAAATTTTCTCTAAAACCTCGACAATTCCACTGTATAAAAGTCTCTTTGGGTGTATTATCCATGATTGAGTGGTGATTTTGAAGGTGGACGTATTGGCGAAATTGCCCCAGCGTTTCTTTTTGGTGATGTTTTATGTGGGGACTTACTACCCTGTGAACTATTTTGGCGCACTTTAGAAGAAAACGTGTTGTCGATACACTCAACGACTGACATTTCCTCAATGCCGTCAAACATGTTGCTCGTGACAACATTTTGAAGGCGTTTAGGTAGTCTATCAGGCTCCTGTTTCTGTTTGTCTTTTTTCTTTATGTCTTTTGCTTGTTGTCGTCTCTGACTCTGACTCAGATTTTGTTGGGATCTTTGTTGTGCGTCTGGTTTTGATTTGTTTGATTTGTTTGACTTATCATTCTTTTCCCCTTTGTGTTTTGTTGTGTTTTATGTTCCAATTGATGCATGTCTTTTGATTGGTCTGGGTTTTGTCTGGGGTTTGGAATTTTCTCAGTTATTTGTGTAGTTGTATTTGTTTGTGTGGACGATGGTTCTGTCTGGTCTATTGTGAAGGATTTCACTAAGGATGGGATTGTTCCTGTGAGCCACGTGTATTCAGTTTGGCATTCTGCTGACTTTGTTGGTAATTTTTGTGATACTTTTGTAGCATATGACGGCGAAGAAGTATTCATACCGGGCATTGATGCTACAGTTTCTCTTGCCTCTTTGAAACTAATTTGCTTTTCGCATTTTATTTTTTTATTTGCTTCTCTTTTTTCCAAATGGGGCAGAGTAGGTAATGAAGGCCGATTCTGGATCACTTTGTACATGTACTGTACACGTACACGTACATGTACGTGTACCGCCATAGGGATTCAGTGTTAAATCGTGTACATGTGTACAAAAATGTCGTTTTTTCGTGGTGGTCCAGGATCGGACATTGTTTTTGAGGCCCACAGATCGCACTTTTCACGTTCAAACTCCCGTTGGCGAACGCGTACATTCGACACGTCGCTCAAAAAGTGAAAAATGTACGAAATTATTAATGTACATTTTCTTAAAAATTTTTTGTCGACGTTCCCATCGTGGATTAGACCTTCGACCTATCGTTGGTGAACGCGAGCAAAAAACGCTTTGCCGGTTCTGGACCAGCATCAAAAACCGGTTTGCCGATTCTGGACCACCTACGTTCGCCAACGGGTGTTCGAACGGTTAATGTGCGATCCGATCGGCGAAACCCATTTGCCGATTCTAGACCAGGAAAAATCGATCTCAAAACGTTTTTTCGACGTTCGCCAACGGCGAAAAGTGAGCGAAAAGCGCCGTTACTCATCGAGAATTTTTTCAAATTTTGTTTTAAGACCGATTTGGGCCTCCGGTACATGGAAAAAGGGGGGTTTGCGGGTTCTGGACCACCACGTTCGCGATCGCGTTTCGGACGGTCCAGGGTGCGATTTGATCGGTGAAAACGATTTACCGATTCACCTCGCGAGTTTTGTGGGGCGAATAGTGATAGAATCGGTTTTGAGGAGTTTTTCAATTTTGTACTCGGTGTAAATAAATAGCTTTTTTCATTCAATGGTGTCGACTATGAAATCGAGTCCGATAAATTGTCATGATAGACACTCATGTTTTGTTCCGGTGTGAATGGAGGTTTTCGTTTAATGATGACATTGAAACTTGAGTTTTAGAAAATTAGAACCGATGGAATCATATGTACATGTTTTGTCACAGCGAAATTTGTAAGATAATTTTAATGAAACAGTTCGTAGAATTGTTTCATTCAAATAAAATAGTTAGTAGAATTGTTTCATTCAAATAAAAATTCCACTATAAAACCTTTTTCACTTAAATGAATTTAAGAGATAAAATTCTATTATAATAGATACTCATGTTTTGTTTCGGTGTAAATGAAGGTTTTCGTTCAATAGAGTTGACTATAAAATTGAGTCCGATAATTGTATCATAATAGACACTCATGTTTTGTTCTGGTGTGAATGAAGGTTTTCATTCAATTATGACATTGAAACTTGAGTTTTAGAAAATGAGAACCGATCTGTTTTGTCACAGCGAAATTTGTAAGATAATTTTAATGAGACAGTTCATAGAATTGTTTCATTCAAATAAAACAGTTCGTAGAATTGTTTCATTCAAATAAAAATTCCACTATAAAACCTTTTTCACTTAGATGAATTTAAAAGGTAAAATTCTATTATAATAGACACTCATGTTTTGTTTCGGTGTGAATGAAAGGTTTTCGTTCAATAGAGTCGACTATAAAATCGAGTCCGATAATTGTATCATAATAGACACTCATGTTTTGTTCGGGTGTGAATGAAGGTTTTCGTTTAATGATCATTGAAACTTGAGTTTTAGAAAATGTGAACCGATCTGTTCACGTTTTGTCACAGCGAAATTTGTAAGATGATTTTAGTGAAACAGTTCATAGAACTGTTTCATTCAAATAAAACAGTTCGTAGAATTGTTTCATTCAAATAAAAATTCCACTATAAAACCTTTTTCACCTAGATGAATTTAAGAGGTAAAATTCTATTATAATAGACACTCATGTTTTGTTTAGATGTGAATGAAGGTTTTCGTTCAATAGAGTCGACTATAAAATCGACTCCGATAATTGTATCATAATAGACACTCATGTTTTGTTCCGGTGTGAATGAAGGTTTTCGCTTAATGATCATTGAAACTTAAGTTTTAGAAAATTAGAACCGATCTGTTCACGTTTGGTCATAGCGAAATTTGTAAGATAATTTTAATGAAACAATTCATAGAATTGTTTCATTCAAATAAAACAGTTCATAGAATTGTTTCATTCAAATAAAAATTCCGCTATAAAACCTTTTTCACTTAGATGAATTTAGGAGGTAAAATTCCATTATAATAGACTCTCATGTTTTCTTTCGGTTTGAATGAAGGTTTTCGTTCAATAGAGTCGACTATAAAATCGACTCCCATAAAATTGTATCATAATAGACACTCATGTTTTGTTCCGGTGTGAATGAAAGGTATTTTCGTTTTAATAATATATAATAAAAGCGCGTTTCCACTCAATCAGGTTTAAGAGGTGACTGCATTTTAATTTACCTGTTATAATGTTCGGAGATAAGAATGAACCCTTTTAATGGATATAATTATTCTCAAACACGCTAAATCAGAAACCGGTTTCTTATATGCTAAAACTTTCAAACTTTTTCAAAGTTCTCCAGTTCGTTACGGAGTGAATAATCGGTGATGCGATATTTAACGCGTTCAAGGCAAACGCATTTATAGAGGTTTATCTTGTAAAATGTTTTTCCTCAACTGGTTTTAGTTATTATATTGAAGACAGAAGATTTTTATTTACTTAAAACATAAATATAATTATACATTTGATTTTGAAAATAATAAAATAACTCAAGTTAGCATACTCTAAAGGAAATATTAATAATTTAGAAAACGAAAAAATGTTTGTACAAATCACAGATTCCAAACGTAGAGATCAACTTTTAAGCGAATATGAACGTGCCAAGAAGAGCATTCAATCGACTGACAGAGGCAAACGTCTTGGAGAGATGGAATTGAGACGCGAAGCCACAAAAAGAGTTAAACCCGTGACGGAGGTTCAGGAACGAAGCAAGAAGGAGATAGTTGAAGAATTGAGACCCATAAAAGAGAGTTCTTTGAGAATGGGTTCGTTGCCCGATAGTTTTACAAAACAGTATTCCTTTCAATCCACACCGGATTACGTTCCCATGAGAATCGAAACCGACGTGAGTGAGAGCGACGATACAGCTTCGACTGTCACCACTGATAGCGTCGCGTCGTCCAAGGATGGTGGTAAGAGAGATCTGTTGTATGGAATTTATAAGGATTCTGACGGTAGAACTTTTGTGGGCGACACAGAAGTGCAAGAGGATGATGATAATTTAATCGTCGGTTCGAATAGGTACGAATTAACTCCTCGACTGCGCAATTTGCTCCTTTTCGACAAGCCTGGAGATTACACGGAACAGGATTTCGACAATTACGGCGACATTCTAGTTCAGACCCACGCCATGAAGAGAAATAACGATGCCGGAGAGACGAGACCCAAAGCCAACAGAGGTTACAAGTGGACGAAGGTGGTGAAACCTATATGGGATATGAATAAGAAGTTCGTCGAGTCGGTGACTGGCAAAGGGGTGAAAACCACTTTTCTTCCTAGCGATTCTGACGCTCTGTCTCAGAGATTGAGTTTGTTGATGGCAAGTAGACGCGCTGGTAACACTGGATTAGATAATGAGATAGTCAGCATATGCGATGAATTGTTGAGGCAGCAGATTTTGAATAAACGCGATTACAAAAGACTGATGAACGAATTGAAGGATTGATATATAATAAGTAGAGAGAGAAACAAACAAAAATATATAAAATAAAAAGAGTAAATTTTAGACTATAAAATAATAAAAGTAATTTAAACAACAAACGATTTAGCAGTGAAAAAAAAACAAAATATATATTATAAATATGTTGGTGATAAAGAACAGGGGATACGTCAGAACTTATGTTCAAGGCGGTTCTGGCATCATCGATTCTATAATGCGAGCGTTCACGAGCGATGCAGGTAGAAAACTTGCATCGACCGCGTTTGAGGTCAGTAAGAAGACGGCTTTGGATGCTGGTAAGAAAGCCGCTTCCGAAGCCAGTGGTAGGATAGCTTCTGTGGCTGGCAAGAGGGCAGCCGACGCATTGGTCGACAAGTTGATCAGTCCGCTGGCGAAGCGAGCTACGTTAGAGCGATCGCCGAAAAGTTGGAAAGATTTTAAGGATGCTGTGGCACCCATACAAGATTTGGCCAAAATGACGAGTGGATCTGGATTGAAGAGAACTCGCGACGGTGTAATATAAATAAATAATAATATTTATAAAACTGAGTTTGAAAAAAACATAAAAATTGTGTTTGAAAAAATCTAAAATAACAAAAAAAATAAACAAAGATGAACATTAAAGATATGTCTTGGAACGACGCCGCGACCAAGAGGTCGAATAACGAGCTCTTTCCCAAAAGCATAAGAGGCTTGACAGTAGGAAAATCGAATTGTGGAAAGGCCAATCTGTTGATGAATCTGTTGTCGCGACCCAACTGGTTGGATTACGACAGATTGTTCGTGTTTGGCAAGAGCTTGTTTCAACCCGAATACAGATTGCTTCGAGAGTGCATGGATCGTAGATTACCCAAGGACGTCATAGCCAGAATCTTTGACAGTAGGGAGGAATTCGACAAAAGTGAAACTTCTCTTTCGACCATTTTGGACGGTGCGGCGATGAAATTCATGAAGAGAAATGTGTCTTCGAATGTCGAGTGTTGATTTTATGAGAATGCTAGCGACGTCCCGGATCCTAGAGAATTGAAATCGGAAAATAAGAACCTCATGATTTTCGACGATCTGCTTTTGGAGAGACAGAACCGATGCGAATCGTATTACGTTAGGGGTCGTCACAGCAACCTGGACTGTTTCTACCTGTAGCAGAATTATTTTCGATTGCCCAGGCAGACGATAAGGGAGAACGCTAATTTACTGTGTCTCTTTTGCCAGGATCTCAGGAATCTCAATCACATCTACGGCGATCACGTCGCAAACGACATGAGCGTGGTGGAATTCAGGAGATTCTGCAAGAGGGTTTGGGATGGAGGACTTTACTATTTCGTCGTGATCGATTTGACTAGCGAATTTAATAGCGGAAAATATCAGTGCGGATTCAACAAGTTTTATATTTCTGATGATAATAAGACAGAGAGCGAAAATAAAATTAGAAAATAATAAATCATCAAATATTTAGTTTTGAAAAAATAAAATAAAAAATTAAAATATAATGTTCGAACAAGGAGAATTGTTAGAAAGGATAGCCGAGAATACGGCTGCAAAACAATCCATTTAAATCGTGGTGAGTGGCGAATTGACTCGATTCGCGACGAAATTCGAAGCGTCCATCGAATTGAATAGAGAGAAAAAATACGAGATGGCGTTGGTGAATCTGGAGACTTATTATTCCTTTCCCAACGTCTCCGAAAAGAATAACTCGTTAGAGTAGTTCGACGGAGTGGATTGGTTGGAGATTCGAATTCCCAAAGGAAGTTACGATGTAGACGATTTGAACAATTACATTCAGACGCGAATGAAGACGGATGGAAAGGGAAGCAACAAGATCAGACTCGCTCCCAACCCTAATACCTTACAGACGATGTTGGATTCGGAAGATAATTTTCGAGTGGATTTCAACATGGACGATTCTATAGGCAAGACTGGGATTCGATCAAAAGATGTATTGAGGCCACACGGCATCTGAAAATACGGTCGACATTCTCGCAGTCAATAGCATTCTGGTGAACGTGGACGTGATTGCTGGAAGCTACGTGAATGGTAGCGCTCAACTGACGATCTATTCCTTCTTTCCAAACGTGTCGCCGGTTATAAGATCGTGGAACGACCTCAAAATTTAGTTTATCTACCAGTGATTTTAGACACGTTATATAGTCTCAAAACCACGTTGACAGATCAAAATGTTGAACTGTTAGATCTTCGCGGAGAGAGGTTGACGAAACGATCTCATATAAGAGAAATATAAAGCAAAAAAAAATAAAAAATATTTTGTATATATATATAAATAAGAAAATAAAATAAATGCCATATTAATTTACAAAAAATATTTAATATATATAATTATCATTAAAACAAAAAAAAACAATTGAAGAAAATATATTTTAAAAAAAGAATTATGACACAATACGTGGTTAAAAACGTGAACATATCCACAGGACAGAGGAAGAAACTTAAGAGAGCATTAACAACTCGAGGCGAGGCGGTGAAATTCAAGTTCACTCACGAAGATCTGACGAGTGGCGGTCAGGATTCGATCGGCTGGACCAGAAGTCAAATCAAAAGGATGGAGAAAGCGATTCGTGATGGAAGAGAGTTGACGGTGAGATTGAGTCCCGCTCAATTGAGATACAATTTGAGAATGAAAGGTGGTTTTCTACCGCTATTGGCAGGAATCGCCGCAAAAGCATTACCCTTTGCCGCAAAAGCATTACCCTTTCTCGGAAAGACTCTCGGCGTGGGAGCTCTCTCAGGATTCGCGAGTTCGGCAGTTGAGAAATTAATGGGTGGCAGCGGACTGTTTTTGAAGAAGGGAGGAGCCGTGTGTCACATCCACATAGACGACAGTGGCGAAGGATTGTATCTAGAACCCGTTAGAGGTGGAAACAGTCTCTATCTGAAGAGTGGATGGAATGTTGAGTGACTCGGCAAGGGTTTGTTGTTTGGTGAGAATTCACCAGTTAAGAATATACAGATTTTGAGTGTGTTATTTTAATGTAAAAATTATATAATTATATAAAATATGAATCATAGAAAGTATAAAATAATATAAAATGGATAAAAAAATGGAAAAACAATTAGACGATAATGATGAATATCGCGAGATAGAGTGCGAAAAAGATGTGGGAAAACGCTAATGATGGATATCTTAGGAAAGAACTGATAAAAGAGTTAAATAAAGATCGGGATAGATGGTTGAAATTTAAAAGAATGAGACGTTTTCCACCGTCCCGCTTATTTCTGAAGAGAATGGTAATGATGCGAGTGTTACCAAGATATGCACCACATTCGTTCATAATTATGATTCGGATAAACAAATGTGTTCTTATAAAAACGTAACATATCACAAAAAAAAGAAAAGAAGAATCGATGCCAAATTTGAGAAAAAAGGAAATGTTATTATAATATATATGGGCGATAGTGAAGAAGGAAAACAAAAACAAACAAAAAAGTAATGAGATCTAGAGATGATCAACCTCTCTAGATCTCATTACTTTTTTTTTCCTTCTTCTTCCCTAAAAATCAATCTCTCTATTGTCTATATTTCCAAGTCCGTTATTAGCATGTTGATGCTCATGTCTTCTTCTTTTTCGAAAATGTGTTGAATGTTTATCTTTACTTTTTTGAGTTTTTTTACATCGGTGAACGCACTCTCACCACCCGATTTGTTCACGAGTTTGAGTGAGATTTTTGGATATATGTAACTTCTGCAGGGCAACGACAAATTGTCCTTGTCGAATTTTCTATCTTTGGTGATGACGATTTTCTGTAGATCGCTTTGGTACTCGTAAAACAAATCGAGCGTGGCTTCATCCAATTTCAAAGGCATGCTATATTTGTCATGTTTGTTCAATTCGATGGAGTCGTGTCATTGTAATCTATAGATTTTATAACCAAATTTCTTACACGTTTCGACTCGTTTCAATTTCAATTCGCATCTTTTAGGTGTTGTTGTCATGATCGATTTTTTGTTTTTTTGTTTTATGAATTATTGCAAATAATGTATATTTTTAAATTTTGTATTTAATAATTTGTTAAAAAAGTTTGTTTTTTTTTACTCTTTATATATATAAAAAAGTGTTTTTTTATTTTAATTTTCTTTAATGTGAAAATTTTTTTTTTTGTAAAAGTGTTTTTTCTCTTTATATATATAAATAAAAAGTTTAAATTTTAACATCCTTTTTTCTCGTATTAATTCTATCTTTTTCCCATTAAGGAACATAAAAAAATTGATTAATTTCATCCCAAAAAAATTTTTTTGAAGGAATTAAAACATATATATATAAAAACAATTTTAAAACTTTTTAACAAATTATTTAAATACAAAATTCGAAAAAAAAATATTCTTACAAATGGAGCAAACAAATAAAAAAATGGAAAATTTAAATGAGAAAACCGGACCTCAGTTAAACGATATTTGTAAAATATTAAAACTTCCACATTTCAGAAATCATAGAACCAAATCAAAAAAAATTGAAGTCATACAGGAATATTATTTGTGAAACGATGGAAAGAAAAAAATCAAAAGATCGGAAGTGGATAAACTTAAACAGTCAAAAAATGCATCGATTGTGAAAAATGAGAAGATGACTAAACGAAAAGCTGTTGAAGAACTTCAAGTTTCAAAAGAGAAAAAATAAAAAACTAAAACAAAAACGAGTGATGCACTTTAGAATCTAGACAAACGAGATATATCGAGCGAAATTCGACGAGCAATCGACGAAGGGAAAGGAGAAGAATATGTAGCATGACTCGTCATGGAACTATTCCAATTGAAGCCCGTAGAACGGGAGAGTGCAATCAAAGGCATTTTTAAAAGTTTTGACGTGGTTCCCTCATTCAAGAAAGTCGATCCGAAATTGTTCATGGAATGGGTGAAGAAAGAAGTATTGGATTTCTTTCGCGAACACATAAATGTGGGACAAAAAATTAAAATGATACTCCATTGCGTGATGAATAAAATCGGCATGAAGTCCGGCGAGAGCATCGTGAAAAATGCATATTTTGGATCTAACATCGAACCCGTACTTTGAGGTTCAGATTTATCAGACGTTTTTGAAAAGATGAAAGACAAGATGTTGACGTGTTGACGTCTCTCACCAATTATCAACATGAAGGTAGTAATTGGACGTTCGATGAGGTGTTGAAACTCGAAATTCATATAACTAAAAACGATTTGTTGAAAGAGTCTTCCTACGTGGAATTACCATATTTCTTAGCTAAAAAACACTCCGTGGTCAATGTGAGAAATAAAGATGGTCAGTGTTTTAAATGGGCAGTCACCTCCACTTTATACCCTGTCAAAATGCACTCCAATAGAGTTTCTCATTACGAGGAGACTTCTAAAAATCTTGATTGGACCGGAGTGACTTTTCCAACGCAGTTAAAACACATCAAACGTTTCGAGGCTCAAAATCCCACCGTAGCGATGAACGTCTTGGGATACGATGATGAAAAACGAATGATCTAGCCTCTCAGACAGACTTTGTATCTCGAAAGAGAAAATACGATTATTTTATTATTGATTTTGAATGGTGACAATCGTCATTATTGTTGGGTTAAAAATCCGAGCCAATTACTGTCGAGACAAAATAATAAACATGAACATGAGATATGTTTATGTTACAACTGCATCAACGTGTTTAGCAGCAAAAAATCATTAGCGAAACATCAGGAATATTGCAATGAAAATCAAGGTGTCGCCATCAAAATGCCCAAACCCAACACCATCGTGAAGTTTGAAAATCAGAATAGAAGGTTAAAAGTACCATTCGTCGTGTACGCTGATTTCGAATGCTTCGCCGTGAAAAATGAGTTCCTGCCAACTCGACACTCTTCAAAGTTACGTCGAAAAATATCAAAAACACATGCCTTTGGGCTATTGCATTTACGTGAAATGCACTTTCGACTCGCAACACGACATGGGTCCCTTCACCTATATGAAACAGTGTGAAGCCGACGACGTGGCTCAAAGGTTCGTGGAAGAGTTAGAATCGAAAATTCAAATGTTATTCGACAAATTCAAAATTCTGGCGAAAATGATCATCACGTGAGAACAGCAGGACGAAAATAACAGAGCCACCGAATGTCACATATGCAGACAATCGTTCGATGAGAATTTGGAGGAAAATAAGAAGGTCAGAGATTATGATCATTACACGGGTCTGTATCACGGTCCGGCTCACAGCAAGTGTAATTTAAAATATCGAGACGCCGTTTTCTATCCGGTGATATTTCACAATCTCTCAGGTTACGACAGTCATCTTTTCGTGAAAAATCTCGGCACCTCCCACAAAGAATTAAATTGCATCATGAACAGCGAAGAAAGATACATTTCCTTCACGAAATGGAAGGTCATGGAGAAGAAAAGAGTAATCGACGGAGACGTTGGAAGAAAAATTGAAATCCATTCGTAGATGCATACACTTTATCGAGAGTTTTAAATTCATGTTGACCGCTCTGGAAAAATTAGTCGATAACATGAGCAAGGATAAATTTAAAATCACGAGCGAACATTTTGGAGATCGAGTAGACATCATGTTGAGGAAAGGAGTCTATCCTTATGATTACATGAGCGATCTAAAGAGATTCGACGACACCGCACTAACTTCAAAAGAAGATTTTTATTTGAAATTATATGAATCCGACATTTCCGATGAGAATTACAAACACGCCAAAAACGTGTGGAAATCATTCAATATGAAAACCATGAGAGATTATCATGATCTCTATCTGAAGACCGACGTTCTGCTCTTGGCAAACGTGTTGGAAAATTTTCGAGACGTCTGTCATCGAAATTACGATCTGGATCTGGCTTGGGATTTCACCACACCCGGTCTGGCGTGGGACGCTCTGTTGAAGACCACCGAAGTCCAATTGGAATTATTATCCAACATGGACATGTTGCTCATGTTCAAAAGGGCAGTGAGAGGTGGCGTCTCGATGATCTCCCACAAATATTGCGAAGCTAACAATCCCTACATGAAAGAAGGTTTCGATTCGAAACGATTGAATAAATACATACAGTATTGGGACGCTAATAATCTGTATGGTTGGGCTATGAGTCATCCTTTACTGATTGGAAATTTCGAATGGGTGATGGAACCGGAAGAGATGCAAAAATGGAGAGACTATCCTTGCATTTTAGAAGTCAATTTGAACAATCCGGAAGAATTACACGATCTACATAACGATTATCCGCTAGCTCCTGAACGAATGGAACTGATCGAAGGAGACGAGGAAAAACTCATTCCCAATTTATTTAACAAATGTAAGTACATCATCTACAGTGAGAATTTGAAACAATACGTCCATCACGGGATGAAATTATTTGACATACATCACATCATTCGATTTGACGAAGAGCCTTGGATGAAAAAATACATCGATCTCAACACTCATCTCAGAATTCGAGCCGAGAACGATTTTGAAAAAGATTTCTTCAAACTCATGAACAACTGCGTGTACGGTAAATTGATGGAAAACATCAGGAAGAGAACCGACGTTCGACTCGTCCGTTTGAGAAAAGAGCTAAAAAATTAGTGGCGAAACCCAATTACAAACACCGAACCATATTTGACGAAAATCTAGTGGCCGTTCACATGCAAAAGACGCACCTGAAGTTCTACAAACCGTATTATCTTGGACCAATCATCTTAGATATCAGCAAGCGATTGATGTATGAGTTTCACTATGATTATGTCAAACGAAAATTTGCTGATGTTCACCGACATGGACAGTTTAGTTTATGAGATAGAGACGAAAGATGTCTACCGAGATATATCTCCGGATGTGGCCGCGTGGTTCGACATGAGCAATTATCCCATTGATCACCCATCCAACATTCAATCGAACGACAACAAGAAGGTGTTGGGTAAATTTAAGGACGAGAGCGGCGGTAAACAAATCATCAAACTCATGGGCTTGAGACCTAAACTGTATGCTTATCATCTAGAAGATGAAGAGATCAAGAAGTGCAAAGGGGTTAAAGCGTGCGTGGTGAAGAAAAACATCTCTTTCCGAGAGTATAAAGATTGTCTGTTAGGAAGTGGTCCGGTGTATAAGACTATGAAATCGATTCGAAGCGAAAATCACGACTTGTATACCGAAATTGTCAACAAGATTTCGCTGACGGCCGACGACGATAAGAGATTTGTGTTGGATGATAAAATAAGCACTTTGGCACTCGGACATTGGACTTTGGATCTAATTTTAGACGATAGGATTTCAGATATGACTGAGGATGATAGGATTCCAGATATGCTTAAGGATGATAGGATTCGAGAAAATCAAGAGGAATTAGACGGATTCAAGATTATGGAAGTCGGTAAAGACATTGAGAGAGTTAGTTTAAAAAGAAAAAGAAAAACATAAAAAAAAATAACGTCATTTTAGAGAATTATAATAAAATAAATAAATTTAAAAAAAAATATACACATTTATGAATAAGAAAATAGAGATATCCATAGAAGGTGTCGTCTTACCTAACGAACCCCTATCCAACATTGATCTGCCAAGTGCGGCAAAGGATTTGAAAATCAAAGATTTTCTACGCGTGTTTTCCAGAGATGCCTTGCTGAAGAGAAGACCTCGACAATTGGAATGCAGAATTTTAAATCTAGATGATTTTTCGGGTGAAGGCACTCACTGGGTGGCGTGGTTCAAGAACGGGAAGAAGAATTATTATTTTGACAGCTACGGAATCTCGCCGCCGAAAGAAACAAAGAACTATTTTAACAAGTCTATGGTTCATTACAACACGGAACGAGTGCAATCGCCAGATCAAGTGTTTTGCGGTCACCTGTGTCTCTACGTTCTCAAGAGATGGTCTGAAGGAGATCGGTTTCAAGACATTCTCAATGATTTACATTAGATAAAGATTTTTTTTATAGTATATATAAAGGTAAAAAATTATTTAAAAAATTTTAATCGAATAAAAACAAAAAATAAAAATAAGTGAAATAATTCATTTTTTAATAAACTGCGTTTGAAATATATGTTAAAACAAAAACCTCAAAACAACATGCCAGTCGATATATTTGGTAGAAGTGACAATGAAAGTTGACCCAAAAAGAAGAGGAAGATGCTCGAAGTTGGTGATGGTTACGATGTTGCCAACATGGACGAACGTTACGTTCGGTGATACAAACCTCGAGAGGAACCTTTGAACATGAACAATAAGAAGCTCTAAATCTTCCCGAGCTGATAGATCTCGCAGATGCTGTGACTAAAAAAAATACGTTGACAGGGGGAACGCGGATTTCGAACGAATCATGCTAGATAATTACGTGGATAAAGCCATGACCGAAGATCTCGATCTGAAATCCAAACATTTGGTGAACGTCGTGAATCCTATAGATTCCACCGATGCCGCGACCAAGAAATGCACGGACGACTCTCACGCACGATTCAGCGAAATTCTGAGAAGTAAATACGTTCAGAAAATGATGCAGTCGGAATTGAACGCCAATTCTAACAAGATAACGAACGTGGCCACTCCCACGAATCCCAAGGACGTGGCGACCAAACACTACATAGATCTGGAACAGAGAAAGTCTGACAGACGAGAAATGAAATCGGATCTGAATGCGGGATTCAACAAGAATCTGTCAAAGGTCGACGATGCATATGCAGACTCAACTGTGGTCAACAAGGGCTACGTAGATTCTGCCATGATACGATCACAAGAATACATAGAATCTCAAGTGGACAATCTCTACCTGAACAAACAATCTGGCGGAACCATGAATGGTCACAATTTATTCGGTCTCGATCACGACCCCGAATTCGATTCCAGTGCAGTCAGCAGGAAGTACATGGACGACAACTCGTTCTGGAAAAAGGGTGACATCATGGAGGGTAAACTAAACATGGGCGGACACGCGCTCACGAATCTACCGGATCCCGTGAACATGACGGATGCCTGCACCCTGATTTCAGTGGTGGAAACACTCAAATACGCTAGACAATTGATCACTGTGTGGGCCGAGGAGGCCGGCACGTTAGAGGAGGGAAAAACGAGTGGTCTTTCGGAAATGGAGATGGCGGATCGCAACATGGTCAGGTGGGATATCCCATGCCATTAGGAGGTGAAATCATATGAACGGGTCTGGCTTCCACGGATTTGAGTAACAGAGCGGTCGTCAATCTCGTGGTGAATGGAGTAGAGAGCGATAAGAGATACAGCATTGAAAAGACTGAGAATCAACACGTGAATGTTAGCACGTTCGGCACGCCTCTCAAAGTGAATGCCAAACAGGATTAATTTCATAACGAAAACCAATAATCCCGAAGCCGCCACTTCCGTGGTGAGTGTACTGATCGAACTAGATCCTTTGAACAAACAGTGAATGCGTGGAAATAATTCAAAAAAATAATGTGTGATTATTAAAAACAAAAAAAAAAGTAATGAGATTTAGAAAGATGTTCAATCTCTCTAGATTTCATTACTTTTATTTTTTTTTGTTTTTTTGTTTTTTAATAATTACTCATTACTTTTTATTTTTTTTTTATTTTTTTCACACACGTCTCTCATCGAATGATCGACATCTTATTTCCATCCGGTTCGAATTGTAATTCTCTGTCCGATAGGACCAGGGTAAAGGCTTCGGTTTTTCTTGGCACGTTCCTATCGAATTGCATCTTGATCTGAATGTCTAAGATGCTACTCTTGAGTCGTTCACTCTGTTTACTGATGTCGAATACGAACATGGGATACATCGACTTGTATTCGCCGGGAGATATGTTAGGGTTGCTCATCAATTCGTTTAGACACTGATACTTCTTTCTAAAATCAGCGGCGTCGCCGTACACTCTGCAGAAATCGTTCTTGTCGAACGACGTGTTGTAATCGATTGCTGGATATCTCGTGGCATTCAGAAATACCTGCATGTTTCTCAAATTGCAGTGATCGAACAGCGATGCATTCTTTTTCTGAGACCCATCCCTATTGGTCTGAAATGCAACCATGATGAAACGCGGTCTCTCAGAAGCGGATTTCACTGTCAATCTCCAATCAAAGTGATTCGTGGATGGTGGAATGCTAGCCGTGTCACACTGCCTCATTCTAAATCCCACGGGTAATTTACTCTTGGATTCTATGATCTTGTAGAGACGCATTTTTTCCACGATCGAAGGCTCCACGTGCAGAACGAACCACGATATCTTGTGTAGAGTTATCTTACCCGTATCGGTTGCAGTGAGTCTCACTATTGCGTCATCGTTTCCTTTTCGAATCAACGTCAGATTGTGTTTGAATCCGTACATAATCTTGTTGTAATCGTCTCCGAAGATGTGTTTCAAAGGTATCCTGAACGAAAACGTTCCTTTAGGTCTGGTCGACTTGACGACGTAGTCGAATATCTCGACGGCGCCGGCGCTAGCAGGACCGACGGTGTCTTTCATCCATAACTGATTAAGTCCTCTGGATTTCGAAAAATCATCCAGATACATCAAGAGTCCGAACATCGTGGTGGCCTGACCGGGATGAAACACAGATTCTATCTCTTGTCCGGATAGCAAGTATTTTATATTAGTGAATAGATGCATGCCATTATTGGCTAGAGTAACCGTGTCGTCATAGGCGTAGTCGCTCCCATCTTCCTTGGTGAGACGTCCATGCACCACTATGTAACTCTTGCTAGGATGGACGAATAGATCTTGAGTTTTGACGTTGATTTCTATCTCTCCCGCATTGTTCAAACTCGTTCCAGTTACCGGTTCATATTCGTGAACCTCATATTCTTGAATACTTTCATCTTTCACTATGCTTTGTGCTATATCTAGTATATTTGCCATTTTTGAAGGGTTTTTGTTTTTTGTTTATTAATTAGCTTGCTTATTTATCTAAAAATAGTTTTAATTATTTTTTATTATTATTTTTCTCTCCTATATATATATATATATAAACAAGAAAATGTTAAAAAGAGTAAATAAAAAAAAAAATTTTTCTTTATCAAAACTTCGTCTTCTGCAATTGTTGTTCGTAAAACTTTCCGATGATCTCTTCTCCATCCAAAGCTTCGATTTTGTAAGTCACCGGATCGGTGTGAAATATTTTGATTATCACGAAGATTTCCGAAGTCCATTGAGAAGTATAACCCTTTTTGAAGTGCTACTTATAAGCGTAGATTCTCACTCGATCGCCGACCGCAAATTTTGCCGTTCTAGACTTCTTCCTGATCTTAGATCTCTCAGGATATAGATTCGCGTAGATCCGTTTTTTGTTTCGAGGATCGCTAGCTTCTGCGGGATTCATCTTGATCGATCTGTGTCACGTGTTGTTGTAATCTTTGACCAGACCGTTCAGAGCTTGTATGTATTTCTTAGTCGAATTCGCCTTGAAGTATCTGTGAATCTTTTCCTTCTTTGTTCGATTCCAATGTTCCACCACACTGGCTTTCTCTTTGTTTTCAATCGAGTAGAGGTCGACTAATCGACGAACGTGCTTGTTGAAGAATTCCTTTCCCTTGTCCACCCACAATTTATTCGGTTTTCGAGAAGACGAGTCGAACACGCTCTTCAGAGCCTCGGCGACGCAAGGTCCCAATTTATTCTTCAAAGCTCTGATCAAACCATATTTGGAAAAAACGTTGATGACCGTCAATAGATATTTGACACCCTCGTTCCACCTCGAAAATGATCTCATGTCGACCAAGTCGGCGGACCAAATGTCATCCAAACCCTTCACGAACACCCTTCTCTTTTAAAATTTACACACTATGGGTTTGTGTAACTCCTCGGCCAATTCACTCGTCAATAATCGTTTCTTCTTTTCCGATGCGTTTTTTTTTTTTTGAACGCCCCATCCGAATCAGCGTTTCGCACCGATCAGATTACCAACCAGCAAATGTTCTATCTTCTCTCTCCTGGTCAGATTCGATATACCTCTCAATTTCGCCAACATGTTTGTATTGCAGACGTTGTTGCGAGTCTTGGTGTCAGGATGTCCGGCGTAGCACAGATCGTGATCATACGCAGCCGCGTCCACCCTATTCACAGGTTTGCTCCAAGATTTAGGAGTCAGATCTGCATTGAGTCTCTTGTTCAATTTCGTTCTGGGTCCCGTGAAACTGCAACCCGGCAGATGCATTTCAAAAGGTAGATTATTGATCATTTTATATACTTCTTCAGAATTACTCGTCTCGGTAACTCTCTTACACTTTATGCAATACATTTTTTGAGAGTTATTTAAATTAATTTCATTTTTATTTTATATATGAATTTAATATTTCTTTTTTAAAAATTTTGTTCTTATTATATATATCTTTTTTTTTCAATCGCTGCTCTTGAGTTCTATCATCTTACTGAATTCCTCCCTGGCCTCTTTCCTCCCCCTTTCCACGAGAGAATCCTTCATCTCTTCCTTCATGATCTGACAAGTCTTGATTCTCATGGCTTCTTTCATGGCATCATATTTCGTTTTCTCACCCAATATCGTGAAGTATTCTCCATCCGATATCCTACCGTCTTTGAATGCCATTGAGATCATTTCGGATATCGTGTCGATCTTGGAGTTGGCCAAGACGCAAATCTTTTCGTGTTTCCTAGCTTTCAGATATAATTTCCTACTCAAAAAGTTTCCTAGCGTGCTAAACAATCCGGCGGCGAGAGCCACTCCTTCTACGGTCAACATGATTGGAACGCTGACCGCGGTCGACAACAATCCGATGCCGGCCATGTGTAAACCCATGGAAATTGTGATGAGTGTCGTGTCGACCACGTTGACGAATTTCAGGAAACGCGAATACTTCTTCTTGAGAGAACGGCGAGAATCTCTCTCTTGAGTCAGATACAATTGGATTCTACTGATTTGATCGATGCGATACCTGTCTCTTTCTTTCTCTTCTAGCGATGGCGCCATTGTCAAAACGTCGTTCGGCTTCTCATCCTCGTCGTCATCTAACGTCGGATACAATTTATTTCTGGTTCTCATTTTTGTGTTTTTTTCTTTCTAATATTAGATTAAAAATTTTATGTGTGTATTTATTTTTATTTCTATTCTCCCTTATTTATATCAACGAGAAAACTTAGACGTATGCTTCCTTCAGCAATAATTTCATGACGCATCCCCTGTCTTCTAAAGTCAGACTTCTACGTGCCAATTTCAGTTCTTCCGAATTGGTGGGCTTATCTCGCCCACTACAGAAGACTAATCTCCTCCAAAATGTGATCACTTTGTCGATTCGAATGCGTTCAAACGCCAGTTCGAAATACTTGAAGACCATATCTTCCCTTTCCATCGTCAGACATGAATGATTCTCGTGATCGACGTCTAGATGATCCTGACATCCGACGCATCATTCTAACAAGAGGCGACCTAGTTGTTCGTTCATGCAGAATGCGTAGGCTCTCATCAGTATTTTTAAAAGAAACCTTGCTCTCAAAATCTGGGAATTGTTCATGATTTACATATATTTTATTATCTATTTCGATTCGATATTATTTTTTTAAATAACTATTTATTTATATATATTATTTTCTCCTATATATATCAATCACTTTTTTATTTCCTCCCTCCAAAACCGATTCTATGACTATTCGCCACACAGAACTCGAGAGGTGAATGGGTAAATCGGTTTCACCAATGAAATCGCACCCGGACCGTCCAAAACGCGATCGCGAATGTGGTGGTCCAGAACCCGCAAATCCCCATTTTTCCATGTACCGGAGGCCTAAATTGGTCTTAAAACAAAATTTTAAAACATCCTCGATGAGTAACAGTGCTTTACACTCACTTTTCCGTGTTGGCGAATGTTGAAAAAACGTTTTGAGATCGATTTTTCCTGGTCCAGAATCGGCAAATGGGTTTCGCTGATTGGATCGCACATTAACCGTTCAAAAACCTATTGGCGAACGTAGGGGGTCCAGAATTGGCAAACCGTTTTTTTGATGCTGGTCCAGAACCGGCAAAGCAATTTTTCCTCGCATTCACCAATGATAGATCGAAGGTCTAATCCACGATGGGAACGTCAACAAAAATTTTTAAGAAAATGTACATTAACAATTTCGTACATTTTTCACTTTTTGAGCAACGTGTCGAATGTACGCGTTCGCCATAGGGTGTTTGAATGTGAAAAGTCCGATCTGTGGGCCTCAAAAACAATGGCCGATTCTGGACCACCACGCAAAAACGACATTTTTGTACACGTGTACACGATTTAACACTGAATGCCTATGGCGGTACACGTACATGTACGTGTACGTGTACAGTACTTGTACAAAGTGGGCCAGAATCGGCCTTTTTTACCAACGGGCAGTCCTTCGAAGCCGCTAAATGGTTACCCTGGCAATTGCAACATCTAACGTCTTTAGTACAAGGGTCGTGGTGTTCTTGACGACATTTGAAGCAAATAGTTTTCCCCCTACAATTGTTTTTTCCATGACCAAACTTTTGGCATTTGAAACATCGAAGTGGATTTGGGATATACAAATCCACTTTGATGTTCATGAAACCAACTTTTATAGATTTAGGCGGTTGAGAGGAATCAAATGTATGAATATATGTATTTGTTTGTATTGTGGATCTATCTTTTTTAATTTCAATTCTTTTAACATCGTTGACACCGTACGATTCAAGTTCATTCCTGATCTCGAGTACATCCATGCCCACCAACTCCCTTGTTCTAACCACACCCTTGCTGATATTCAGGGTTCTGTGTGGGAACGTATTCACATCCATATCTGCCAATCTATGAGTGTTGAGTTTATTTTTAGCTTGTATTTCTTTCTGACATTCTACAAGTAATGCACCGGACCTAAGTTTTTTAACATTTTTAACAGTGCCAGCGATTCCCTTGATTGCCTTCTCCAAATGCAAATGGATTAATGTTGGAGGCCTTTTTGCTCTCGTCAGCCGAGTAAATGATAATAAATTTTGGCCAGTTGTTGGAATTTGAAATGTTCTGATCTGAGTCAGAATCAGAGTCAATAGAAAAATCTCGACTACGTTTCTGTTTTTTTGTTTTGTATGTAATCCATGCTTTTGTTTTAGTCGTTCATTATTCCGGCTCCCACCCACCACGGAGTCCAACAAGGAGTAGGGTTACTGCTCTGCAGTGAACCCACCGGGTTGCCGGTATTCCCACATACCTGGTATGGAGCAATATACTCAGCCACTGTTGATACCGAAGTATGCCACTGGCTGATTGGCCCGTGTGTGGAAGTGCCATGTCTTCAGATGGCGATCATCCAAACAATCACTTTAAAAAAACACTGTAATTAAGGTTGTCACATGAAAATGAAACAAACAGTGCAGCAAAACTAAGTATTTGGTTAAAATATGTGTTTAAAAACAGTACACAATGGCAATTGTGATAAATAATTAAATGAAATGACTGATTGAATGACCACCAAATCACCCCCCCCCCCCCCGACGTGACACCCAGTACTTTTTGGGGAACGGACCATCCGACCATCCTTCTACTCCCGAAGTTGGGGCCAAAACAGTGTATTGAAAAGGTAACCTCCATGATGGAGAACAGGGCCAAAGCAGTGTTAACGACCTGATCTCCATCCTGGAGACCTGTCCTAACCGGGACCCTGTCTGTTCTCAACTGTCAGGATTCCTTCCTCCGAGGCCTTAAGATCGCACCTCACGGGAGAACAAGCAAGGTGCCTGCCAGATGGTATTAGCAGGATTGATCATTTTGGTCCGGGGCTGCGTATTTGTGTATTTTGCAGCGAACCAACTCAATTGAGCAAACCTGCCAATTAGAAATTAGCAAACCTGCCCAAACCTGCCCAATTGAGCAGGCCGTCCTCTATCCGTCACCTGAGGACCCGCCTAGTAGGGGATGATCAAATCCCCTAGGACCCGGTAATGTAAACATTGGACATTCGCCTGGTGTTTATCAACAAACTTCACGCACGACCGCTTCCATTGAGATTGCTGACAAGCTTGACTCCATACTCGCCAGACTCTAAACAATAGAATCAAAGTTTTGCAAAATCGATAGTATTGAATCAAATGTTGCAAGCATTGAGTCAAAATTGACAGTCTTCGAGGCTCAGTTGAAGTCGACTACGGACTACGTGTGTGCACTAAGCCGAAAAGTGGACAAAAATACAAGTGACCAAGTAAATTTAGGGGTTAGGTTAAGTGGTGATATTGGTGAAATTAGGCAGGAAAATAAAGCTTTACACTCGGGGATTCTGAATCTAAAAACTAAATCAATGAGAGATAATCTGCTTTTTTGGAATCAAAGAAGAAGATAGCGAGAATGTTGAGCGTTCTGCAGAACTTTCTCCAAAATACACTGGAAATCCCAGGCGATCAGGTTAAAAGCATAGAGTTTGAAAGAGTACATAGATTGGGGAAAAAGCAGTCGATAGACCAAGGCCAATAGTTGAAAAGTTTCAAGCATTCAAGGACCGCGTGTACGTATGTTCTCTACGGCAGTCACTCTTTAACAGTCCTTATGGAATACGTGAGCAGTTCCCTCCAGAAGTTCTTTCCCGACGTAAAATACTTTTACCCATACTCAAGGAGGCTCAGAATAAAGGCAAAGAAGCGCGTTTGGTAGTGGATAAACTGTTTATCGACGGTAAAGTGGTAGATGTTGAGACAGAAAATCGTAAATAGGGAGAATATGGGAGCCGGATACAAAGTGATGTGCTGGACATTTGTTGGAACATTGAGGGTAACTTTGTTAAGAAGTGTCGAGAGAAAAATTTTGTTGATGCTGTGTCGAAATACGACATAGTATTTCTTTTTAAAAGCTGGTTACCTGCAAATTATACAGTCCCAGATGATAAAAGCGCCTTTAAGGATCATGTTGTAAAGGCTATTCCGAGAAAGAGGCAATCGGGTGCCAAAAGAGATAGTGGGGGTATTGTCGCGATGTTTACATTGGTGGTGTCTACATACCACCAGAAAACTCCTCCCACTATACAAAAACGGACACCGATTATTTTCATTGTTTGGAAGACAGTTTGACAAACCTGAAAATCAATGGTGATGTTTTTGTGTGTGGTGACTTCAATAGTAGGACAGGCGTGCTGCCTGACTTTATAGCCAATGATGCATTGCACAATAGTATTGTCGATGCTTTAAGTGATGTAATAAAAATAGATTGTGATCAACCCGAATCGTGTCGAAACTCTGATGATAAGATCGTGAATAGTTTCGGACGTAAATTGCTGTTGTCATGTAAAACCACTGGACTGCGAATAATGAATGGTCGTGACCCATGGCCACATAATCTGGGTTACACTTGTTTTACGCATAATGGTTACAGTGTAGTAGATTATTTATTAGCAGAAAACTCTCATTTAATTAAATCATTGATGTTTTAGATTTCAATGAGTGGTCAAACCACGCGACGCTGAGGTTCACATTGGAAAAAGTTAAATCTTATATAAATTATGATCAAAATAATCGTAATTTACGAGATTGTAAAAATAAAGAAAAATGTGACGTGTATCGCTGGAGTGATCAATTGACAAGTGTAGCGTCTCCCATTTGTACAGACAATTTTGATACGTTTGAGTCGATTGTTTCATAATCAGTTGGAAGTTGACACTGGGGTAAAACAGTTTTCTGAAACATTATGTGATTTATTGAAACCATTGCGTACAAAACATACATACTATAAAATCATAGATATAAGAAGCAAATCTGAATCGAAACCATGGTTTAGTACCGAATGTCACGATAAACGGAGAGAATATTTACACGCATTAAATAATTTTAATAAATTGCATTGGCATTCAAATCATAAAGTTCTGGTAGAGAAACGGCGCGAATATAAAAAAAAAAACAATAGCGAATAGTAAAACTGTATATAAAAGGTTAGCAGGTAGGAATCTCCGTGAACTACGAGTAAGTAAACCTTCAAAGTTCTATAAATTATTTAGCAATAAAAATAAAACGCACAATTGCAACATAGGTATTTCGGATTTCTTTGAACATTTTAAAACGTTAACAGGCATTGAGGAAAATATAGATAATATTGTAAACGAAAGTAATAGTAGCAGTGTCGAAGTTGATCTACTTGCCGGATTGAATGACCCTATCACGTCTGAGGAAATTGATTGCCTAATCAGAAACTTAAAAACTAATAAAGCAGCAGGGTGCGACGAAATAATTAATGAATATTTAAAAGCCGGTAGGACTTCTCTTGTATCCCTCCTGGTTCGGATTTTTAATAACATTTTTACAAGTGGAAATTTCCCAGAAGTATTTTGTCACGGATTAATTGTCCCCGTGTTTAAGAAAAAGGGATTGATTAATAATACTAATGATTACAGAGGAATAACATTAATATCTGTGCTTGGCAAACTTTTTACTTCTGTTCTTAATAAAAGGCTGTTGACCGTGGATACACTTGTTACTGATCTACAATTTGATTTTAAAAAGGGGGGGGGGGGGGCGCTGATGCTTTGTTCATTTTGAAGGCTACTATTGATGAGTATTTGATCAATAGAAAACGATTGTACTGCTGCTTTGTAGATTATGCGAAAGCATTTGATTCGATAAATACCGATCTGCTCTGGTTAAAATTAGTAAAACGGGGAATAAGTGGTCCGTTTCTTAATGTTATTAAAAATATGTATAATAAAATACAATTATCCGTGAAATGGAGTGGAGAAATTTCAGACAGTTTTAAGCTGGGATTGGGTCTTTTACAAGAGGAATCGTTATCTCCTGTACTTTTTTCGTTATATGTTAATGACTTGGTTAACTTTTTATATAATGGTGAACATGTAGAAATGAATCTAACCCCTATAATGCTGTTTGTGATGATGTATGCTGATGATATGGTTCTGTTAGCAGATACCCCCAGTAAACTTCAAAAACGAATTGACTCGCTCTCAGAGTACTGCCTGGTAAATAAATTGAAGGTAAACATAAATAAAACTAAAATAGTATGTTTCAGTAACAGTAAAAGAAGAGTAAAAATTGAAAAGTGGTTATACCGGGGAGAAGCAATTGGTGTTGTTGATGAAGTTAATTATCTCGGGTGTGTCCTAAAATATAATGGTAAATGGGATATAACGCAAAAACACTCACTTTGCAAAGTCATAAAGCGATGTATTGTTTGCTTTATAAATGTGAAGGCCTGGGACTTGACGTAGAAACAAAGTTACACTTATTTGATACCTATGTTGCAAGTATTTTGAATTATGGGTCTGAAGTATGGGGTATGCACAAAGGTGACGACATTGAAAAAATACACTTACAATATTGTACATGTAAGAGAATTTTACACACTCACTCTAAAACCACCAATGTTATGGTGTATTGTGAACTAGGTCGTTTCCCCATGTATGTCCTTAGACAAATACGTATGCTAAAATATTGGGTCAAGTTGGTATGTTCGGAGAACGCTTTACTGAGAGGTTTTTATACATATATTGTTGATAAAAATGAGAGTCCTTGGATTAGAGAGATAAAATCTCTCTTAGAAAATATAGGATTGGGGTATTTGTGGATGGGATATATTCCTCTAAATACAAATGCAATTGTAAATAAAATTACTAGGCGTGTACGTGATCAGTACTTGAACCGTTTTAATGAGCTGGAAAATAGGCCTAAATGTTCATTATATAAAAACATTTTTCATTCATTCAAATTACAGTGGAATCTGAAAGAATCCATCCTGGTAAATCTTTTAACCCCTATTACTAAAATAAGATTGTCTTCCCATACATTATATAACGAAATAGGGCGGTACAATAGTACCCTGAGACCCGAGAGCTTATGTAACTTATGTAATAGTAATAAAATTGAGGACGAATATCATTTTATATTAGAATGTCCCTTTTTTCCAAGATTTGCGTAAAAAATTCATTAAACCTTTTTATATCAAGAAACCAAGTATGTTCAAATTGTGTGGGTTACTCTCCACTTACTCATGGTCTATCTATATAAACTTAGGAAAATTTCTTAAAAAGTCATTTGAATTACGTGAATGCAATGTCCAGTGAGGATGAAGGTGGCAAAAATTAGAAATTTTTGCTGTCGTGTTATGCTCCCAAAGAAATGATGTTATGTATATGCATGTGTGTGTATGCATATGTACATATATGTATTTGGGTATGTGTGTGCATGTGACCAGCAGTGGTTTTCTGCAGGATCTAATATCACATATTGCTTTTTCATCTAAGATTTCAACCATTGTAGATCATTCTAGGGAGCCTACGGGCATTTCCTAATGATTGGTGCTGGTGCAGATCCTGAGTAACAAAATAGTAATTGTTGTCCAGGATCCTATATTGTATTCTTATCCCAGATTTGTACTATTATAGATCATTGGAGGAAGCCTACGGGCACTTTCCGATGATTTATAATGGAACAAACTCACTGTGACTTTAATGCATCAAACCCGTTCTATTTAAGGTGTGTGCTGATGTATGCAAACTGAAATGATGTTCTGTTGCCACTTATGGGCAGAAGCCCACGGTGTGTTTATTCAGTTATTTGAATAAAGTTTGATACTACTATTTGAAAAGCACAATGAGGATGAGGTAAAAGATAGATAAAAATAAAATTAAATATGTAAATAAATAAATATATAAATAAAATAAATAATTTTGAATAAAAAAATTACTATTTTAGAAAACAGTAAATGGTTCCAATATATGTATGAAGACATGAAAAAATTATCAAGAAAAAAACAAAAATCTTCTCATCCTCCTCCCTCTTCTTCAATCACTCCTCAATGTAATCGCAACAAATGTGTCATGATACATTATAATACAGAATGTGCAGATGGTATGAGTACTGTACATCTGCACGAAGTTTATACTGGACAGACCTTCAGTATTTCAAGAAACAATAGAGAACTCAGGGAGAGTATATTTTTGAAATGTTCATACGAAAAAAATAAATGACAAGAAAAAGTCCACCGATATTGAAAGAAAATGAAAAGTTGAATTTTGCTCGACTTCTTTGTGAGAGAGAAAAAGTGGTAAAAAAATAATCACCAATAATAAATAAATAATAAATAATAATAATAATAATGATGATCAAATAAAAGATATGGATTTATAAAAGAGAAAAGAAAAAGTATATTTTCCTTTCTTTAAATTTTTATTCTTTAATTTTGCAGTGGAAGACCTATTTTCTAGTTAAAGACCTTTATTTCGTTTTTTTCTTATATATGATCAGAAAAATTTTTTAAAAAAATATATTCTAAAACATTATATAAAAAACAGTACGCCAACCCCCCCCCCCCCCCCCCCAAAAAAAAAAAAAACAAAACAAAAAAACAATATGGTACATTTCTGAGATTACAAATTACCCGAATTAAAAAAAGTGTGCTAAAGGTCTGAATATTCCAGAAGTGTCGAGTTTGAAGACTAAACCCACTTTGATCAAAGACATAAGTGCTGAGACCACAGGGAAAATATTTTCAGAATTAAAATCGAAAGTGTGCAAAATGGGTTGTAATCTTTTTTTTTTAAATTCAACAGAAAGCAAATGGACAATTTTTGGCTCCAGGCAGTAAGAATTCAGGAGAAAACTAATGTAACGAGAAAAAACAACACAAAAATAAAACTCATCATAAGAGAAAAAAAATCATATAAGGTGGAAGAAGAAAAAAATCTTCTACTAGCAGTAGGAAACGAAAAATCGAACAGACTTTTCCTCTCACCAAAAAGAAGGAATACAAAAAATGCGCCGCGAAGTAATGGACATTGTATTATGCATTCATGGTCGAACTGCAAAAAAAAAAAAAAAAAAAAAAAAAATGGAAGACCATAACGATTTAAAGGAATGATATACAAGACATTCCAATCTGCGTTCAGTCACATAGAATGATCTTGAGCCATGAAAAGATATTTTAAATCGGCCTACATCGCAGGTAGCAAGAAGTTCATTCCTGACAATTTTATGAACGATGCAAAACCTGACGTGATGGACTTTTTCATCAGGATTTAGAAAAGGGTATCAAAGTAAAATGATAATTAAAGTGTGAAATGGTAAGGGTTGACGTGGAAACTGGCAAATTCGTGAAAAGAAAAAAAACGCCTTATTTTAGATCCAATGCAAATTTATTCGATGTCTGATAGTTCTGAGAAAATGAAAGGAAAAATATTAGAATCTTTAGCACATCAACACGAGGGTAGCAATTGGACATTTGGAGAAATTTTGAATCTACACATTCACATAGACAAGTTTGTTCTGCTGCACACGCCGTCATATATAGAATTGCCTTATTTTGCCTTATTTCTTAAAAAAAAACAAGCCATAATCAATGTGGAAAGTATAGAAAACAGGCAATGATTCAAATGGACAGTCACGTCTGCCGTGCATCCCATAAATTCCGTAGAAGGAAAAAATAATCATCCATTGAGAGTATCAAAATATAAAGGAGTCTTGCGATAAAGATTTAGATTGGTCGGGTTTAAAGTTTCCCACGCGGTTACGAGACACCATCCATCAAAAGTCGGAGTCTTACCATTGCCATAAACGTCTTGGGATACGACGATTTGACTTAAAAGATATTTCATCTGAGAGTGTGTTCGCACATGAATGAGAAGAAAAAATCATTTTAATGTTGATTTCGGAGAACGACACTCAACAGTATTGTTGGATAAATTATTCAAGTTGCTTATTATCGAATCAGACTTCCACGCATAAAGGAGAATGGTTCTTTTGTTACAATTGTCTAACTTTATACACGTACAAAAAAAAAAAAACGTTAGAATGTTACGAATATACGTATTGCAAAAAAAAACCCATTAGAATGTTACGAATATACGTATTGCAACATAAGTCAATGCATTGCCTTCGAAATGCCTGTACCTAATACTTTCGTGATTTAAAAAAAAAAATTAATAGAAGATTGAGAGTTTCGTTCGCCATGTATGCCGACTTCGAATGTTCCACATTAAATATGAGTTCGTATCAGCCGAATGATAGTCAGAGTTATACCGAAAAATATAAAAAAACACGTATCGCTTTCCTCGGGTCCATCCACGAAAACAAAATGTTCAGATGACGACGTGGCTCAAAGGTTCGGATAAAACTCACAATCTCAAATCAAAAAGTTATACAAACAATTCAAAACTCCCGAGAAGATGATCATCAGGCGGGATCGAGAGACTGAACTTTGAGACGACGATGGAATCTCACATCTGTAGACTATCGTTTACTGAACATACAAAAGCCGAGAAAGTGAGAGATTACGATCAGTACACCAGAAAATTTCGTTGCAGTCCAGAATATCAAGATGAAATAAATTCTGTCCAGTGATATTTCATAATCTGTCGTGTTACAACAGTCATCTTTTCGTGAAGAATCTCGGCGTTAGCGAGGGTAATAACCAAAGTATCACGGACAGTGAAGAAAAATACATATCTTTCGCGAAATGGGCAGGCGTGGAAAAGATATTGAAAATAGTTCAACAGATGTTGGAAAAAATGCCAAGCCAGTGAGAAATACGTTTCATGGACAGGACGAGCAACAATTAGATAGCGTATTGGGGAAAGGAGTCCATCCATAGGAACTCATGGACGGTTTGGAACAATTCAATTTTTTCATTATTTTTATATCTCTTGTTTTCTTTATTACTTCTGAAAGTAATATTCGTTGAATCGATTCCTATATTTAAGTCATCCAACGAAGGTGGAATGACTTACAGCTTTACGCCAGTAGGCAGCATTGTTAACTTGTTCTTCCAATTATTGTGTTTTTCCATTGTTCATTTGTCTTTTTCCTTAATACAAAATTTCTAAAAAAATTTCTACCAATTTGAAGCTTTTGAAGATTCAAGGAATACAGTGATATAGGATACTGTTTTTCCAGGAAATGTGTCTTTATTGTCCTCTAATGGATATATTCTGCACTTTGTGTACAGTTTTCAGTGGAATACTCACTGCCCTGTTCAGTCATGTGCAACCATCCTGAACATCAACTATTTGCATTTGATGATAATGTTCAACAAAGACTACGGTTTCAATCTATCCTCAATGGGAACAATACCACATAAAAATGTTCATGAAAGTGGTCCAGTTACTGACCAGCATTTTGTTTATTCTTCAAATATCCTTCACCAGTTTAACCCTTACTCATTTAGTAGTCTTCTGCCGAATACTATATCACGGATTAGACAATTAGGAATTAACCATGAGAGAAAAACAAAACGTGTGGTGAGAAGTGGTAAATACACACATTCCTATCATACACTCTACAACAGAAAAGCAGGGAATCAACCCTTGTAACATGGAGGAGCGTCTTAATCATGGCCGAGCAGAAACAATTTCTTCTCGATCTTGGATCAACTTGGATAATTTGATAAGAATCAATTTATCTTCGGGTTATGAAGCAGTTTCTGATGAGCTTGACTTTTCCTTTGGACATGTTAATGTAGGATCTATCAATAAAAGGAATTTGACATTCACGGCATTATTTCTGATAATGCATTGATACATTTGCTCTGACTGACACATAGCTCAGAGGTGATGAACGTGATAAATATGCAATAGGAAACTAACTTCTTGCTGGGTATATGGTTTTGCAGCAGGCTAGAGGCAGTCGTGGTGGGGAACCGCTGTAGTTTTTAAAGAGGACATTCACATCAAACTTAGCAATGAACCATGTATTTGTGCCACATTTGAATCTCTAGATTACTTGGTATATAAAGACATATCTGTTAGGCTGCTTGTCGTTTACAGACCTCCTTCGAAATAGAACGAGTTCAGCTCATCACAATTCCTTGAAGATTTTAGTGAATATTTCTCAGTCTTTGCATCCTATGCTGTTAACGTAGCCATTGATGGCGATTTTAATATACATGTAGATGTAGCAAGTGACGGCTTTGCACAGACGTTTTTAAATTTAATTGAGTCGTTTGGATACTTCCAGCTTGTACAGGAGCCTACTCATAGAAACGGTCACACTCTCAATTTCCTAATAACCAGACAAGGGAATGCCCCACTACATTTTCTGTGCACTATCCAGCGTTATCTGACTATTTCACAGTTGCAGCATTCACAATCCACAGACGAAACAGAGTGACCGGAAAATGGCTATTACTTTTCGAAAAATTAAATCTGTAACAAATGACATTTAGTCCTCACTTTTTATGACTAGGAGTGAAAATAAGTCATCTGACGCCTTGGTTTATCTGTACAATAACACCCTTTCAGCCATTCTAAACAAGCATGCCCCTTCAAAATCAATGACAATTTTGCCTAGACAACATGCAACCTGGTTTACTGAGAACATCCGTGATGTCAAACAGGAGCGATGGAGGTTGGAGCGACTCTGCAATAAAACGAAACTTGAAATACACCATCAAATGTTGCAACAACAAAGGAACTTGACAACAAATTTGACATTGACAGAAAATGCTCAATGTTACTATTACCACACAATCCGGCTTCTTAAGGAAAGTAGTGGTGAAACATATCCATCTCGACCAACGAATTTGAGGATAAAATCTTATTTTTCAGAATTTTCTCCGGTATCTGAGGCCGAGGTGTCAAAATTCTTTCTCTCATCACACAACAAATCTAATAACCTTGATCGAATTCCCACGTCGCTCTTAAAGTTTGTGATAACACACCTTGTTATCACTAACTGTTCAGGATTCACTTTCTGAAAGACACGTTCTCGACGCTCTGAAACTAACCTTAGTGTCACCACTCATTACAAATACAACACTTGGCCCTGACAGCTTGAAGAACTACAGGCCTGTCTCAAACATGGCATTTCTTTCTAGAGTCATTGTAAAGATCGTTGTCAGTCAACAGGCATCTTTCTGTTAACGGTCTAGTAGAACCATTTCAATCGGCATACAAATCCAATGATAGTACAGAAACGGTCTCATTACGTGTGCACAGCGACAGCATCATTGCCTTATCTGGTGGAAAGCTGTTCTTCTCATACTTTAGGACATCTCGGCTGTATTTGATACAGTTGATCACGACTTTTCTACTCGATGTTCTGAATCAATGCGAGGTTACTGGGACTATTCTAATGTGGCTTCCTACTTATCTCGAACATCGTTCTCAACAAATCTATAGTAAAAACACTGGATCTGAAAGTGAAGCATTGAATTGCGGTGTGCCACATGGTTCAGGTCTTGGACCCATACTATTTACCATATACACAGCATCACTTGGACGAATGATCTTGACATGCCATACCACCTTTACTCTGATGATACCCAGCTCTGCTTGACATTCAATCCATCTGATGTTTCTGAAACAGCCGGCACCGTGTTTGAAATGGAAAGATGTATTAACTCCGTTAGAAAGTTACTATCCAGTCACCGGGTTAAAATGAACGATTCAAAACAGAGATATTGGTCATTGCAAAGAAGAGAAAATCTTTCCCCTCTCCTATTCAGTCAGTTGATGATTCTACTACTCTGGTCACTGACAGTGCTAAAAATATTGGGATGCTTTTTTATGCTAATCTCATCCTTGAACCTAAAAACACATAAAACTTGCTACTGGCAACTCAAAACGCTGAGAAAACTACGTCCATTCCTCGGTGGTAGATCTTTGTAGCAACTGGTTCACTCCTTCATAACCTCTCATTTGGATTATTGCAATTCTCTTTTCCTTGGTGTGCCACGTACATTGCTGCGGCAATTGCAGAAATCCAGAATATTGCTGCTCGAATTATCAGTGGTGCTAAACGCTTCGACCATATCACACCCATCTTGAAGAATCTACATTGGCTTCCAGTAAAACGTCGCGTGAATTTTAAAATTCTAATGCTGGTATTTAAATGCAGTCATGGTCTTGCGTCTGCATATCTGTGTGAGCTTCTCTCTCAACGCATACCTATACGCAGTCTCCGTTCATCTGAGCATTTTTCACTGGCCGTACCTTTTGCGCGATCTTCTATTGGCGAGCGAGCTGTCTTCCTCGGTTGCTGGTCCGAGACTCTGGACTGCATTGCCCTCGTATCTACGGTCACAACCAAGTTTACTTGCTTCCAAGAGACTGCTTAAAACTCATCTCTTCAATAATTCAATTCATAGCTTGTGTTTTACAATCTGTAAAGCGTTTTGTAGCACCCTTGGTGGTTTCACGCTAAAAAAAGTAATTATTATTATTATTATTATTATTATTATTATTATTATTATTATTATTATTATTATTATTATTATTACCTACTAGATAGTTCTAAAATCGGAACGCGAATTTCCAGAAGTAATTCAATGAAGTACGGCCAACGCCGAGAGAGCCTTTAACGATATTTTGACAGCTAAGTTTGGTGTATATTGTGATTATATTTTAAACTTTTCGAAAGGCAAATGCTGAAAAAAGGTTGAAAGGAGAATGCACACACAAAAACGTACCCCTGTGTTGTTACTTTAGAGATAAATTAGTGTTTGCTGCTTCATTACTTATCATCGCCTGAGTGCTAGAATGGTCTAGGTCCCCTATGGGACAGAGAACATCCTAGCACTCAGCCGACGTTATATTAAAATGAGCTATAGTTAAACATTGGAATATTCTTGGTTTTAACTCTGGTTTGAACCTTGCAATTTCTACCTGCATACCAATTAACATTAAAGCAATTTTAATTGATCGGAGTGGAAAAAATGAAGGTATATGGTTCATTAAAATGAGAAAAATCTCTGGAATATTCTTGGTTTTAAATTTAGTTTGAACCTTGGTATTTTAACATGCATACCAATTAACATTAGAGAAATCTTAATTGATCAGAATAGAAAAAAAATAAGGTAAATGGTTTACTATAACGAGAAAAATCTCTATTGTAAAATTTACATTTTTTTCTCAGATTTAGAGCCCGCTTTCACCATTGCTTCAGGATTCTGTAAAGATAAAAACAGGCAGAGAAGAAAATCTGATCTCACTTAACCGGGACACTTATTGCGTTGTTTGACACAGTCTGTTATCACTGGCATCTATTTGAACTATTAAGACGGAGAGGAACCAACTTGGTGATTCTAGGAGTGGGCCATCATTTGAGAGTGGACACAATTGCAAGGGTAGGGTGGGTCGTTCCTGGGCGGAAAATATTTGTTTAAGCCTTATAATGTTTTCCTGATTCACCCTCGCCCTCCAATCTCATTCCAGAAATGTCTGAAATATATTCTCAATTAAAAACCGTATCTAAAATTGTTATCAGTTCTCAGTCGACGAACAATTTGTCTGGGACTGCCGATGGGGTGACGGCAGGACGTCAATATCGGAAAAACACAATTGTCCGAGTTAAATGGAAAATGGAAATTTATTATGTTGTAGAGGTTGAAGATTAATACGATAGCTGTATGTGGGTTTTCTTGATTTAACATCATTTTCTAAGTTTTTACGTGGGTTTATGTGTCTACACCGTCTCCCGTTTTGTGACCACCGTGCCCCAAGAACTGCAAAAAATATCCCTATCAAAATTAAACACACATCGTAAGAGATAACTGGAAGGATGCCTAGGTATAATTGTCTGCTCACTGATGCAACAAACTGAACGCACAACATCAACTGTGTTGGAGGCGCACAGTAACGGGAAACGTAAAAATCAAATTCCTCTTTCGGAATATTTGACTTTTTAGCATATATATTCCCAATCACAACGTTGAACAAATTTTGAAAATTAGACGTCAGACACCGGCGATATGAGGTAAACAACGCCGGGTATATCCCTTCTACTGGCTGGAAGCCATACCTTCAAATGTACAAAATATACACGAAATTCATATATATGATATCCTAAGCGGCTAGAGGAATAACCGAAGTCAAGCTTTGTCAAGTTTCATAAACATCACCCGAAAATTGTTGACGCTAGGAAGCAAAAGCCTGTCGCGTGCGGAAAGCGTCAAAATTAAATTTCTCACACAACCCGTTCTATTATAGGTCATCGGGTCCCACAACAAGTACATGCCACCAAAGAAATGAAGAAGGCGGCATGCAGTGGACGAAATGGATGGCGGAAACATTGTCACAATCACATCATGCATCGCGCATGCCCACTGACATCACGTTTCATCATGATAATGATGACACGAGATGGCCGCTCACGCGGGCTACCGTGACAAGTACAGGCGACGTAACTGGTCATGTGACTATAATATCACAGGGTTGTTATTTTAAGGTTAGTCTAAATTTTAAAAAGAAGTAAACAATTCGAGATATGTAGAATAAATGAAAGAAAGAAACTTTTTAATAATCAGTGTGAGTAAACTGGGTAAGCGCATTAATTTAATTAAGTTCGTATTCGGAAAGTGTTCTTTGTTCAGTCGCTGTCATGCAGGGACTGTGTAAACAATGCATTCCAAATTAGAACTTATTGAAAAGTCAGTTCATGTCACTGCAAGTCATCAAAGCCGTCTTTTCTAAATTAGCACCTTTGCCCAAATAAAGTTTTTGATTGGTGATGCGCGCGCCTATATAAGACCCCTCGAGTTAACTTCAAGACAGACTCGCTAGGATGGAATAATCGTTAGTTCACGTGGTGTAGTAAAGAGTTAATGTATTTGTGTGGTTCCGGTAAGCCGTCATTTGGACGACAGGATTCCCGGTCTGATGATTTGCATCGAGGGGAGACGCCGAAGAAGAATCGATGAGTATATGTAGTATTTAGTTTATAGTATTTAGTTGTGATAACACGTCGTAGTTACATAGTTATTAGTTAACAGTTTTAAGTGTATCAGTGAATCTGTGTTATTAGATGATCAGTTCTTATTATTGCGAGTTAGAAGCGCCATTAGCAGGAATTGTAGGTGATAAGATATTCTAAAGGGTGAAATTTAGTATTAAAGGTAATTCCCCATAATGTGGTAGTCGCAACAGGATAAATGCGCGCATGAGCGGTTGAATGAAAGATTTCGTGATTTCTTGTCAGTAGTCGCAGCTTCGACCTTTCTCTACGAATATAAATTTGGGAAACAATTTAATTTTAGACAATATTTTAGTACTTGTTTTCGGTGGGATTCAGTGACTAGTCACAAAACTCATTTCAGTAGTGTTGAGATTATTTATTTAGGATTTGTTGGCTATTTGTATAAGAGTATAGAAGATTTATATATAAAAATCGATGGATTGTTAATAGTCTTTATCTTATTAATGAAGAAGCCCTGAGTACCCTAGGAATTGATGGAACCTCAGCCCCGCCAAGAAATTAGCCCATGCTAGGTCATTACCGTTGAAAGCAATTGATTAAAGCGCGGCGCTACTCTGTGGCTTGTGAATAAGCAATTGCGATCTACAAAAGTGAGCTAGTGAAAATCCCCTGTCCACGGTGAAAGAGTATCTTAGGTCCCCAGCAAAGTTGATCAACCCCAGCCTTGGCCCTCCGCTGACAAGTGCCCTCTGGCAAATAAATATTCACTCTCTCCAAGACGTTGCCACGGCGGCGTTCCAGGGGACAGTAATTTCTATTTATCAGGAAGTGCTAACACCTGCATATAGACACCTGGATGAGCTATTCCCCAGTGGAAGTAACGCGTGGTTTCACTTTACAGGCGGACAGTTTGGTCATAATAACATCAAGCCTCCAACGCACGGTTCCAACAACTAAGGCAGGAAATATGCCTGGTATACTACAAGTGCTACGTCGAGCCGGGGAGCGCAGCTGTCGGAGGAAGCCCAAGAACAAAGAAACTACCACAAAACACCCGTCAGCCTCTCCATCGCACTAACACGGCACAAGTAGAATTACATCGGTTTAATCAAGTACATCAGCGACGTGAGTCACGCCTTAGTACACAGCGCCACCGTGCCACCACGTCCTCAAAAGGGATTACGTATCTTGCCCAAGAATACAACGTAGATGGCTCAGGTCAGCATCGAACTTTCGACCTTTCGGTTTAAAGTCAATGTTCTGACCTGTGACCCTCCGTACTCTCACCTGAACGGAGTCGGTAGCGGGTCTTTATACATTTGCTGCCAATAAATGTAATGTTGATAGTCAGCAGGCTCCGGTGTTCCCTATTCTCCCGCCGGAGCAGACGATGATGTCATTTTAACTTTTAGGCTTTTCCCTATGGAAAAGACTATTGTTTTTCTACAGATTATTATTATTTTTTTTTTCACACATTTTGTCCGTACGATTCAGAAGCCATTTTCGAACCGATTTCCACACAGTTTTGCACACGCATAGAGGAGCACAAAGTCTAAAATAGTACCCAAGCGGAAATTACGATTTAACCCTTATTTCGCCAGAATTGGCAAAAAACTGTCAAAATTAGGGTTTATAGGCACTTTCTTGAAACACCTCTTGTAGATCTTTTTTAAACATTCATCATTATTAGATCTGTCTGTAACACGACCATTCATATACAAGATATATTAGACAATGCATATGTTAACCCTCCACAGGCTGCCAAACATCGAAATGTGGAAGAAATGGGTTGTTTTCGGGCCCATAATGCACCCACACGACATACGAGAGATAAACATAACTTCATTTATAAGTAATAAGGGTATCCAAGAAACCAAGCGTTAATATGTTTTGGGCTGGTTAAATTGTAACACTCCTCAAATTTCCAAGAACAATTGGCCACGCGCAGGTCTTGGTGCGACAACAGAAGTTGCATGGACACAATACTCCGCCGAGTATTTGTTAACCCTCCACGGGCTGCTGAAAGTCAAAATTGTGATGAAATGGGTTGTATTTGGACACCAGCAGCACCCAATGAGAATGGCCCAAAGAAAATTGTCTCCTTTTATCGAGCGCGAAATTGATATGGAAACATTTTGGTAAGAAGTAAGGGTATTCAAAAGTCGAAGTCTTAACCCATTTTGGAAAGGCTAAAGAGAGATACCACTTAAAAGCTTAGAATTCCAATTTTCTGTGGATTTCTCTGAAAACATCTTGTTGTTTTCAAGACAAATTGACAATTCGCAGGTCTTTGTGTGACATTACAAGTTGCATGGACAAAATATTCCGGTGAGCGTTTATTAACCCTCTACAGGCTGCAAAGCATCACAATTTTCTTGCAATGGGCTGTTTTCGGACATGCACAGCACCCAACGTCTTCCGGAGAAATAAACATAATCTCCTTTGTTGGAAGTGGAATTCACCAAGGACCATTTCTGTAAGTAATAAGGGTATTAAAAAACAACAAGCGTTATTCCCTTTTGGTGTGGATAATAGCGATACCCATCAAAAGCTTAACAAATTCATGTTTTCCCTGGATTGCTTTACAAACGTCTTGTAGGGTTTTCAAGAGAAAATGGCCATTCATAGGTCTTGGTGTCACATTACCAGCTGCATGAATAAAATATTCCGGTAATCATTTGTAAACCCTCCATGGGCTGCTATATGTCAAAATTTTGAAAAAAAATGGTCTGTTTTTGGACACCAACAACATCAAATGGGAATGCCACAGAGAAACGTAACTTCATTACCGAATGCAAAACTGATAGGTAGAATGTTTGTAAGTGGTAAGGGTATCCAAAAATCTATGTCTTAGTCCATTTGCGACTGGTTAAGGGGATATACCCCTTGGAAGCTTAAAATTCCCGTTTTCTGTGGATTTCTCCAAAAAATCTAGTATGTTTTCACGAAAAAATGACCATTCTCAGATCTTAGTGTGACATTACAAGTTGCATGTACAAAACTATTCCAGTAAGCATTTGTTCACCCTATGAAGGTTCTCAAACATCAAAAATTTGATAAAATGGGCTGTGTTTGCACCGTCAGCACCCAAAGCTAAGAGGGGAGATCAACATAAGTGGAAGTAGAATTCACTGAGAATTATTTTTGTAAGTAATAAGGGTATTCAAAAAACAACCCTTAACCCGTTTTGGGCTGGATAAACAATGATACCCATCAAAACCTTAAAATTCATGTTCTCCCTGGATTTCTCTGAAAACATCTTGTAGAGTTTAAAGAAAAAATGATATTCGCAGTTCTTAGTGTGACATTACAAGTTGCATCGAAAAATATTCCTATCAGCACTTGTTAACCCTCTACAAGATGCCAGACATCAATATTTTGGATACATTTGAGATAAAATGGACCATTTTCAAATAGTCACAGCGCTCGGTGGGTGTGTGTCAAACATAACTCCTTTTGTCGGTCGTTAACTTGTTGGAAGACGATAATGATATTAATCCTCTCCACCATTAATGATTGTTTTTACCAAAACAATTTTTTTTATCAAACTGAGTCATTTGAGACTACTATACCCACCTTTCTCATAACACCAATAATGGAACTTCAGTGAGACAGTTAAAACAATTCATCATCAGACACTCATGGGGGGGGGGGGGGGGGGGGGTCATGAAAAATCATGGAATCTCATCTGGAAAAGCCATGATTCTCCAGAATCATAAGGTCTAGTTTTAAATTGTTTTTTTTTAATTGTTTTGAATGATTATTTTTTTTTTTCAATTTCCAATCTGTTTTCCATTTTTTTTTAAATTGTGCTATTTGCTTTTTAAGTTTTTTTAATTCAGGTTTTAACTGGCTTTTGTGTTTTAATTAGAATATTTTTAGGATCCCACACACCTGAGCCATTGGGCCAAGAAGAGTTATAAGTTTCATAACTTCTTTATAACTTCTTCGCCAATCCTCGTGAAACAAATAAGCTTAAAACAAATGTTAGATTTCGGATCAGGATAAATAGCCACCTGCTCGATAGTATTCCGACTTTTATTTACATAAACACCCATTTGATTGACAAGTGTTTGTAATAATGACTGGTCTTTTTTATGCATCTGTCATCAACCATTCTCCAACACGCGTGTCATCCATTGAGTCATGATGTCGTCGATATGAGAAAGAGAAACAGAAAAGTGTCGCTAATAGGTTGAACGCAGCAGAGAAGGGAACGCCCCCTTCAAAAAACTGAGGAGGTCAATTTATCAATTGTAATTTTCATTTCCAAAGCGATCTTCAAACAAGCAGGGCGTCTTTGATCAATATGGCTTCAAGCAACAATACAATATTAAAATCGGCAAGCGTGAAACTTATATTCACAACTGAGTCTTCCAGGGAGATCTGAAAAGTCATGTGAGAAGGTTTACTGCTAAAGGTACCACGCCGGCTAAAACTGGAAGTGCGTTGAATTTTAAAGAATTCCAGGATTTGAAAAACGCCGTGCATCGCGTGGATCAACATATTTTCAGTACAGAATAAAAAAGAAAGAGGGAAGACAGTACTCAAGAGAACAAGAAGAAACGCCCACTTTCCGAAATGAGATTGAGAAAATTACGTCACAAACTAAATTGTACTTGTACGGAATGGTCAGAAGAATACAGAGACAAAATCGCTGGAGAGAAATGTTACGGTTGTTCAGTTGACCGTCCGAGTCAAATACAGCACGACGTTTGCTTAATGATGAACCGGGAAGAAAAAATAACCCACTGCCTTGATGATGCACTTATGTGAGTCGATCGTGAGAGAGTATTTGACTTTTTGCACGAGAAGACTGCGGCCATTATTCCACACCTCTGTTCAGTGAGTACGCAGAAGCATTCACCAGAGAACCCGAGAAGGTCCGTATAAGAGACATACTGTTGGATGCTGTGGCAGATCAGCTGTAAAAATAGCAGCTCCACTCGGTTTAACGCCTGCCCTTTTGAGGTCACACACATTCTTAAAAGGAGATACCCCTTCGTGCATACACGTCGCATAGATAAGAACCCCCCCCCCCAAAAAAAAAAAAAAAACAAAAAAAAACCGAGAGTTTCCTCCCTTGAACTCCCGCCAATTAAAAAAGTCTGTGGATGTCACTGTCTCGGTTCAGTAGAGAACATTGTTTTGATCATGTGGGTACCCTGCATGCATCATATTACCAGGAAACTGACATAACAAAATGGCTTCCGCACAGGGTCCATTTTCTTTACTGAACCAATGCTATGATATCCACGGCCGGCCTTTTCTATAGATTGGCGGGGGTTCAAGGGAGGAAACTTTTTATTTATTTACTTATATTTATTTTTTTTTCTTTTGGGGGATCTAATCTGTGCGACATGAGTGCGTGAAAAGGTGGATAGTAGTATTGTTTTGATCACGTGAGTACCCATCATGCATCATATTACCAGGGGACTGGCATCACAAAATGGCCCCCGCAGGGGGATAGTAGTATTGTTTTCACCACGTGAGTACCCATCCTGCATCATATTACCAGGGGAATGTTTTTACAATGTGGCTCCCGTGCAAGTATAGTAGTAGTATTTTTTATCACGTGAGTACCCATCATGCATCATGCCGTAATGGTAACACGCGCATACACATGTAGGGATCCGGGGGTCCATTTTCTTCACTGAGACGAGACTGTGATATCCAGAGCCTTTTTATAGATTGGCGGGGGATCAAGGGAGGAAACTCTTGATTTACTTATTAATTTTTATATTTTTGTTGGGGGGGGGGGGGGTAGGATAACGGTTTGATGGCGGGGTCTTATCTATGCGACGTGTGTGTGTGAAAAGGGTATCTCTTTTTAAGAGGTTGGTGTATTTAAATGTACAGGTGCGAAGCCGAGAGTGTTGCTGCTATTTTCACCGCTGATCTGTCACAGCATCCAACAGTGTATCTCCTGGAGATCGCTTTGGAAATAAAAAGTACACTTGAAAAATCAACCTCCTCAGTTTTCAGAAGGGGGCATCTCTGCTGCGTTCAACCAATCAGCGACGTTTCTCCGTTTCTCTTTCTCATATTGACAATATCATCAATCGATGGATGGCACGCGTGTTCGAGCATGGTTGATGACAGATACATAACGATAGACGAGTCATTATACAAACATTTGTCAATTAAGTGGGTACTTATGTAAGCAAAAGGCGGACCAGGTGGCTAAATGTCGTAATCCGAAATTTGACCTTTGTTTTAATCTTATTTGTTTTACGAGGATTGACGAAGAAGTTATGCAACTTATATTAACCCCAATCCTTGGTCCAATGGCACAGGTGTGTGGGATTTCCACAAAATCTAATTAAAACACAAAAAAAACAAGTAAAAAACAAATAAAAGAAATTAAAAAAAACAGTTTAAAAACATTTAAATTGACGTTATCGTCTGTTCCGTCTGCTCTGGTGTGAGAATATGCAAGATCAGAACCTACTTACTGCTAATGTTAATATATAATATCAATATGAGGCGTCACCTGCAACGTTGTCAGTTTTTTTCAAAGGTACAATCTATTAATTTGTTGCCCACTCCATCCCCGTCATCGTCATGCTCCACCATCCATCCCCACAAACTCACATTTTAACCCACTTGGTAACACACAACAATTTAATGACATTTTTGTTGACACACCTTTCGCGTTTGTTCCTCAACCAATATAGTTCCAAAGCGTCTTTTGCATTTGTGCCGAATCCCCGATTACAGACACATTCATTGAGCTTCCGCTGTTCACATTTTAATCTAAAGTAGATAATTAACTAAACCATACCAACATGGAAGACATGTCAAAAGCTGTGAGATCTGTTAACCCCGTTGCAAAATACTAACCTGCAACTCGGAAGACACCGAGATTAATGGCACCGATCAAAGACACGGCAGCAGCTGATGAATCGAAGTACTTTAAAAATTCCACTGTGTACAATCCAATAGTCATCGAAACGCCAACTGTTATAGCTTTAAGTGCGAAACATGAAAACATTATTACTAAGGCCCACGGTCCTGCCTTAGAGAGGTGTGGGATTTTTATGGCCATCTTCGTTTACTGACATCAATACTTAGTAACAATACCTGTGAACAGAAAAAAGGTTCGCTTGAAAATAACACGCGCATAAAAAATATTATAGAAGGAATCCGATCATAAACACAGTATTTTCATTTGAATCAGTCAAATGTGACGCTTTAGGACATCACATACAAAATGCAACTTTCTATCCATTAACCCTTTAATTTATTATTTTTATATAATTTTTTAAATTTTTTTTCCAAAAAATTCAAGAAAACCATATCACGTGATCCCTCATTGGAACGAGCACAACGAGGTCGTTCCAATGAGGGGTCACATGATATGGTTTTGTTGAAATAGTTTGAAAAATTTAATTTTTTCAACTGCTCAATTTGCATATTACGCGAGCGGGTGCGGGCGATTCGTTAGGTAAAGGGTTAAAGTCTGATGAGCAGTAAATGAGTTGAGATCGGTTGTTGTTGGCATGACAACTATCCATATTGGGGGCGCGATCATGTTATAGTCCGGCAGAGATCCCAGATGACCTAGAAAAATGGTCTATAGAAAATGTTTTTGGTGATTCTTGTAGATATGGGCATCCAGATTCGGAATCCGACTGATGCCAGATTGGCATCCTTGGGCAACTCAAAATGGCCGCCAAAATCCAAGATGGCCGCCAAAATATTGACAACATTCTAAGTTTTGCTTTACAAGAAAAAGTTAAGGCCAGTGAAATGGTATATCAGTGTTAATCACATTGTTGATAATTCATTTTGTATTTTCGAACCTTTTCGTCGCTAGAAAAACATCAAAATGGCGGCCAAAATCCAAAATGGCCGTCACGACTAGTGAAATTGGTTGTATTTTGACGAATTTGACGAAATTTTTCAAATTTTCTTCCATTCTTCACTACATCTGCGTGTTTGTGTGGACGGAAATATATTCAGGACTGCTGATGGGTTAACCCACCAGACAGAAATAATGAGAATGGCCACCAAAATGGTCACAGAACATAATATATCTGTATAAATTGATTCGGTTGATTTTTGTTTCCCAGACATCAGCAACTTCGTCGGAAAACATGTCTCTTATATTCCTCTCCAAAACGTATTTTCTGACAATCCAGTCTATCAGCAACCAAAGCTGACTATTAAGAATATAGTGGAGTTGTATACATTGTTAAAACTTCCATGAATTTACTCCATGAATCTTTTATTCAACATAAAATTTATGGAAACGGTCAGGACATGTTTTCGCACGAAGAGGCTGCATGATTGTCTGTCTGCATTCTATCCATGCATACTAATATAGTTATTCTCATTTCAGTAGTGTGAGAGCCACCTAGTGATCCAAAATGGACAAATGCATTCTCGTGGATGTTGGAGCATGTCGGTGCAATCCGAATGACAAACTCTCAGAGTCTGGTATTTCGCGGATTCAAACAATAATTGGGTGTAGCAAAATTTACAATGATGGTCTCCATGAAACATTAGAAAAACTATTAGAGACAGTTGCTGAACCCAAGATTACTGCTCATAGAAGCTGTTTATCAACATATTGTTCAAAACATCATCTGAAGCGGAAAGCAAACAGAGATCAAAACCCTGATGAGTGTCCGTCACCATCTAAACGAATGAGAAGACGATCTGGCACGCCTAAGTTTGATTTCCAAGTTGCCTGCATATTTTGTGGAGAGAAGTGTGATTGTGAAAGAGACACTAAACACCCTGATAGATGGAGGCCAGCTTACCAGTGCCGTGCACTTGGAGCATCATATAATTTCAAGGAGATTATTCTCGACAAATGCCGGGAGCGAGGCGATTCAAAAGCGGAGCAAGTACGGATTAGAATAGAAGGATGTGTGAGTGATCTTCACGCTGCAGATGCCAGGTACCACGTTGATTGCAAATCCGATTTCATGACCCCTCGCAGTATAGCAGCTGCAAAATCTGTCACCAGCTCATCTAAGGAAAAAAGTGATTTGGACTTTGAATATCTCCTCGAAATCATGAAAAAAGATAAAAGCAGGATTTGGAATTCAGTTGAGTTGCATGACATTTATGCTAAAGATGCTAATGGGACTCTTGGTCGAAAACCACTTATGCAAAAATTGGAGGAATATTTCGGGGATGAACTATTGATTCTCTCAGCTAGTGGACTGGCAAGTATGGTTGTTTTCCGCAGTAATACTCCAGCAATACTCAAACTGGTTCCCGATCAAGAAGATGATGTAGTTGAATTGGCAGCAGATCGATTAGCTAAGGCTGTTCTGAAAGAAGTAAAATCACTTGACATATCGAAGAAACAGTATGAGACAAGGTTAAGTGATCGAAGTGTCCAAGAACCTGTTAGTGGAATCCTGATGTCCTTCTTATCGAAGCTTTCCAGCAAGCTTGACCATTCACCTCAAGCATATCTCATTGGATCCATTGTCACAAGCATCGTCACCAGCTTTCCCACGATGTTACAGACAACCTTGGGCGTTTTGATGCGTAGCTCTAAGAAACTTGTCACAGCAATGCATAAGCTTGGTGTGACCTGCAACTATGACGAGCTGATGAGATTCAAGAAGTCGGCGGCTATCGCAGCAGTTTCAACCTCGTCCAGTCAGTACATTTCGGATGCTTCTCAAGGACTAGTACAAGCTGTCGCAGATAATTTTGATGCTGACATCTCGTCTCAAAATGGAAAAATTTCGACGCATTCTCTTGCCGTACTTCAAACTCAGGCTGGCGAGAGAAATCTCACTGAAAGTTTGGATGATCCATCATTTATTAGGAGACTGCAGAAAGATGAATTGTCTACACCCATTGACTATGATCTTCAAATCGAGCGCTACCATGGTCCAAAAAAGCCGCAGATGCCTGAAGAGAAATGTAAGAAGTCTCCATTAGCTTTGAAACTGTTAGCTAATATAGCTATTTCGAAGAAACGTGCTGAGTTAAATGATGCTCTGTTCCTCAGAGATGTTGTGACCACGGATAACTGCCCCGAATACAATGGGTATAACACAAGAGAATGCAGGAATCAAGGCCACGAACGATTACCCAAGACAAAGTCCATATACCTACCCTTGATAGACATGACTCCATCCGACACAGATACTATGATGACTGCAATGAGACAATCACAATTTCGGGCTCATCAATGTGGTCAAGAGTACTGTGTATTCACCTGCGATCTGCAACTTTATAGAGTTTCAGTGAACATTCTTTGGGCTTACCCAGAACAATTTGGTGATGTCATTTTGCGACTAGGGGGTATGCACACTTTGATGAGCTTTGTTGGTTGCATCGGGACTTTGATGGCTAACAGTGGACTATATGAGATACTGGAATCGACATTCGGTGGAGTGCACAAAATGCTTAGTGGTAAGAAGTACCCACAGAATGTTCGGGCTTTGAGAATGCTTACAGAGGAAGTTCTCCGTCCGCTCCTTGAAGAAGACCTTGATGGTCAAATTCAATTGAACAATATGCTAGAAACTATTGCATCGAAAAGCAGAACAGCTAAGTTGTGGGTCGATGTCTTAGTGAAAGGAGTTATCTTGATAATGATGTTCGTGCGTGCTGAGCGGGAAGGGAATTGGTGTCTGCATTTGCATGCTGTCAAGGGCATGATACCTTACTACTTTGCAGCAGGACATGTTAATTATGCCCGTTACTCTCTATACTACCTCCGTGAGATGGAGAAACTCCCCCCAAGCATTTTAGAACATTTCATGAAAGGAGAGCATGTTATGCGTCATGGTCCAGGTGTATTCAATGGCATATGGACTGATATGTATATAGAAACGACATTTATGCGTTATGGACATGGCAAACACGGCATCATAGGAATCACATTGAAGCCAGAAGCGTTGAAAGTGTGGGCTCCGAGCCTACACACATGTAGCCAACTCGAACACGACCTGGAGGAGTTCATCAGTGAAACAAAGAATGATTCTCTGAAACATAAAGAAGAAATGAAGTCCAGGATAACCTCCGACAAGAAAGATCGGGATTCAATAAGACAGAAACTCGTCGAGTGTATCCACCCTTTCAAAACAGAAGACCACCCATCTGGACTGGTGAATGTTGTTTCTGGGCAAATCGCACCTGAAAATGTGAATGTAGACAATGCATTAGAGATAGGCGAGGAGCAGATGAAAAGCTTTGAAGAAGGGTGGCCAAGTTCATTTAATGCTACATTCAAGCGGCTGGTGAGAACTCAGGCGGAGTCAAAAAAGTCCATAAGCATTGGAGAAGAGAAATCGTTTGACACAGAATTGATTTACAGTAGAGTGATAGGGATACAAGCTAGTGGGAGGGAGATTGATATACGTGATGTCCTATCTTATGAACTGGCTCAAATACCCACATCGATGTTCCATGCAACAGGAAAACCAAGACTCCCTAAAAACAAAGCACAATTGAAGCAAAATCTCAAGCAGGAAAGCTCCGCTCGTCAATCGTCGAAGGAAGTAGAGAATGTCATAATAGATGGATCTGCTATTCTATACATCATCACTTGGCCAAAAAACGCATTGGTTATGGATTTCTTGGTGCAATTCAGAAAATATGTAGAGAAGAAGCTGAAAGACTTCGATGTGTATCTTGTTTTTGACAGGTATCGAGATTTTAGTATCAAGGGTGCGACGAGAGAAGAGCGCGGAAAGTCAGCGAGAAGAGTAAAAATCTACCAGATGTCTAATACCATGAAATTACCAACACAAGAAGAGATCCTGACAGTGGTAGATAACAAGAAACAGCTAATTTCCCTCATTTGTGCTGATTTGTCCTCAAATGTGAAATTTCCAGAAACTTCAACTGGTAGTGTGCATAAACTGGTGATCACTGGAGAAGAGGAGTGTCCCATAGAAGTGATAGGCGGAGACTGTCCTAACATAACACGGCGCGACATGCGAACCAGTCATGAGGAGGCGGACAATATCATCGTTCAGCAGATGGTGAAAGTTGCAGAAGAGACCTCACATGGTGTTTCAATCATCTCTGATGATACAGATGTGTTCGTTTTAGCTCTGTTCCATTTCCAACTCCAGAAGGTGTCAGTTCCAGTGATTATGGAGTCGCCTGTTCACAACAGGGCTGCCATTGATATAAACGCTACAGTCGAAAAACACAAGGAAATCATACCAGACCTCCCAGCAGTCCATGCCATATCAGGATGTGATACTGTTCCAATGTATCAGGGTATCGGTAAAGGGACTGCACTCAAAGTTCTGAAATCTAAGAAGCATCCTGTCAGTTCGGTAGGCAACGAAGCAGCCAACCTTGGAGATGTGATAAAGGAATGTACAGACTTTGTTGCGTCGTGTTATAATATAGAGTCAGTCGATACCATGTCTCAGGCAAGACTGAGGCTTTGGGCGAAACGGGCAGGAAAATCCTTCGCATCAGCTCCAAAATTACCCACACTACCACCAACAACTGAGTCCTTCCTCGAGAACGCAAAGAGAGCACACTATCAAGCATGTATGTGGAAGCATGCGGTTGATGAAGATCCACCAGCACTGGATCCAGTTGAATATGGTTGGACAAGACACGAAGAAAAACCGACATTGATGCCTGTTATGGTACCATCTGATGTACAAATAGCACCCCCAGAGATACTCAAAATGATAAGATGTTCTTGTGACAGTCAATCGCCGTGTTCATCTTTGCGGTGTGGGTGCAAGAGGTCTGGAATGTCTTGTACTGTGTTTTGTGCTTGTCGTGCCGAGAGCATATGTTGCAACGAGCGAACACAACAATGAAGTTCTACATTCGGCTGATGTACTAAAATTATTTTGAATTCTGTTCAGTATAACGACGAGATCAGGCGTTATCAGAATTGTACCAAACGAACATTTCATTTGCATTCTCAACATCCACAACGAACACCCTGTTAACTGCTCAATCTAAGAATCCAACTGAGTACATATTCATTCCGTCACTTGTGGACTATGGAATCTCTAGTGGGTTGTGAGTCATCAACAGACAAAGGCAGCCGTCGACACGACACTTTTCGGGGACAGGAGACCCCAACCAACACCGTTAAAGTACACATTTTGAAATAATTCCACCCTTCTGGTTCCTCGAATTGGCGGATAACAGGCTCTTATGTCTCAACTTGAGGTGACACCTATGATATGTAACATAACGCTACCTGAGTTCCATATTGTCGTAAGCGACATCCTGGAAGGATGTCGCTTACGACAATATGGAACTCAGGTAGCGATAAGTTCTTGTTAAAAATACATCTGCCAACGAATATTTGTGTTTTCTTTGAATAGGGTGTAAAACCAAGATTTCCATACTCTTCCACTCCACAACATCTGGTACCATTTTTTTGGCCAAAATATAATGACTAAACCCAAGGATATTGGCAGGTTGTGATGAACCATCACTCCAATGAACTTATTAGTGTATTAATTGTAGGTTTTATACCCAAAGGGTATTCGATGAGTTAAATCAGATGCAAATTGCGTAAAATTTCCACAATTTTCTGACTTCTGATCGCCATATTGGCAGCCATTTGAATTTTTTTCGCAGCAATCATCCTCAAATGCTGGGAAAATATTCATGTAACTAGTTCACATCCCACTGATAGGGTTTTCTGCCATGTTTGTGAGTTTAAATGCTGGTGAAATGACAGAGGCTCATTCTCTGGAATTTGTCGGCCATCTTGGACGCCATCTTGTTTCTAGAGAGTTGCCCAAGGATGCCAGAGTGGCATCAGCTGGCTTCATGATCTACTATGTCCCAGCTATCCAAAAATGCAAAAACATTTTCTATAGACCACTTTTCCCGGTTCGGGTCATTTAATGGGTTTCTCTGCCGGACTATTAAACGAGTTTTCTTGATCCGGAGATATAATTGAGTGGAAAAACGTTATTCTGCAAGAGCTTTGGGCTCATCTGCTTAGATGAAACTTTCATTACCAGGGGTTTGGACAGTAGGGTTGTAGCCGGTGCTTCAATAATTAAATTTCTAATGATTATTCCTATAATTAGTGTTTGGAATCTAACATTATTGCTTCCATGGAAATATTTCCCACCTGTGGAAAGAGACCAGTCCACAGCGACCGTACTGTAACTCTCCAGCACTCACTACGAACTGCAAATCGGCGAACTAAGTGGAATGAAATCTAGGCAGATGTAATCCTTTCAAGTTCTAATCTTCAAAGAACGTCTCCAAATGTCACGGTGAATGTCGGCTAAACATTAAAACACTTATTATTTATTAAATTAATTTAATCAGCCAGCCTAAGGTAAATCTTTGTCGGATGGTATTCGATGTCAACACAACAGTTTTTCCTGCAGGATTTTTTTGTGCAAAATCAACTCACGCAAGTGAAATCGAAATCGCTGTCTGATATCGATCAGAACAACAGACCGGAAGAACCTTCCATATTAGCAAATTCACCACACTACTTTAGCATCTAGAACAAAAATATTGCAGTTGATTTACGCACCCATCCCTATCCCTGACTAAATCTGACTGGGCCAATAACTGCCACGAGTCCATTCAACTGTTCTTTAGGTGGGAACGATATTGCAGTCAGTAACATAAGACCTGAATGTAAGGAATTAACATGGGCGTAGTTGAGAAGCAAGACTCTTCAGTAAATTCATCTATACTATGAATACAGTCTGGGCGTCATGTCATAAAAATAAATTTCATATCACGTGATTATTCATGTATTCTGTATATTCCTTTTACTACATAATATGTGATTCAACTTTTCAGCTAACGAAACGGCTACAGCTGGTCAGAGTTGTTCACAAAAAATCGACATCCAAATTTTAATATTTTTTCGATGAGGGATCACAGGTTTTGTTTTCGAGACAAAAATGAAAAAATTAAGTTATTCGGGACAAGTTCCTCAAAAATAAAAGAATATTTATTCAGTTCTTCCGAAACCAACACACCCACAAAGTGACGGTGGCTTTTGGCGTCATTCCAGCATTAGATGTGTTGTGAACGATATTGCCCGTAATGAGTTATTTCATGGTGACAATGCGATAAAAAAGGACAGGGTGGCATTTTTCCGAATAAAAATTGCGCTACATCCATTCTGTACCATTATCCAAACGAACGATATTCTGGTCAGTCAGTGGACAAGATTCAAAGATTAGGTGTCAGTTATGTGCGTGCGTGTGTTATGGCGGGGGGGGGGGGGGGTGCATCTGGTGTTGTTTTTTTTTGTTAAATAGATACATGTCCTCAAAGTACAAAAAAAAGTCGGTGGACATTTGGAAGGCGTTGATTTCGGAGACAAATGCGGTTTTATTTACCCTACCCTTCAAATCACGTGAATTCAAGAAAAATCCGAAAAGTTAAATTGTTCAATAATGGTGTAATTGCATTATTTTGCCATATCAATGCTACTAATGTTTCGCCCGCAGGTGGCAGTAGCAGGACAAGTACCCGATCGTCCGTATTGTCCGGACTCGGGCCGGACTATGAAAATGACGTCATATTCACGTGGCCCAGTTACGTCATGTGCGGTAGTACGCGTAAGTGGCCATCTTGTGACGTCATCATCCATAGTGATAAGTGGTCTCAGTACGCAGGCGCAGCGCGTGTATTTAGGGTTACAAGCGTTTCTGTCGCCCATATTGGAGGCCGCCAGTTTGGTTTCTATAGTAGCACGTGGTTGCTATATAAATCAAAAATCCTGCAATAGGATGGGGGTATGTTCCGAGGGTGTATTCCTTTGTAAAATGGTAAATCTAATTACCCAAATAGATCAGCCGATCGGTAGGGTCTCTGAAAATCCAGTATAAAAAAGTGTACTTTGGAAAATCGTTCGGTTGTTGCCCTTGTCAGAGATAAAGCTGAGCATTTCTGTTTACAATGACATCCGCTCGTTATTCCCGTGTTTAGCCGTCTGGGGGGGGGGGGGGGTGTAATTACCATTCTTTGAATACTATAACCAAGACCCTGTACAGTAAATATACGGACGCATCCAAGGATAACTTCCCAGACGGCCAGGTGTGAAATTGGACGAACTCCCCAAAGTTGAAGAGGTATTTGAAGTTAATATTGAGGTATTTGAACTCTTATTGGAAGACGATGACGTTACTGATAAGATTGTTCATATGTCTAATGGAATTTTGAGAGTGCCGTGTATGTCAAGTTGTATAAAAAACATTTCCGTTATATCACTGACTTTAATCAGTATTGTAAGTCCTTTGATTGCCCTAAGTGTGATAAATTGTGGAAAATAGTGAAAGCACAACACCGCCACGAAAAAACCTGTATTGATTATGTGTCCTTTACTCCCCACCTATGCTGATACTCTTGAGTGGAAAGTCCAACGCAAACCCCTCAGTGTTAGTGATAGTCCCCAGTTTTGATGGTCCCAAATGTTTTATTACTGATGATGGCACACAGACTTTGGTTGAAACTATGATGAATTATTTCATGGAAATTTCTGAGAAAAGTTATTCCCTCATGTCCGATGTCTCATGTCCACCATTTTATTCCCCGGGGAAATGATTCAAGATGCTTTGGCACAGGAAGGTAGGGCCGAGTCTAAGCCCCACTCATTTGGAAAGGTATCTGTAGAGTTTGATCATTACATGAAGGAAAATGCCCGTATCAGTATTCAATTCCACAAAATATGATGTCAACGTGGTTAAACGGGAACTGATGGATTATCTGAAAACAAATATTACCCACTGTCTTTTTATAGTTAAGAAGAGTGACAACTGTATGGTTTTGAAAATGGATCACTAAAAATTTGTTTGTATTTATTTATTACTATTTATTTATTTATTATTTATTTAGTGGTGTTTAAGGTCACTTATTTCTGCACAATGGCTAATCATGACCATGACAGTTTTACGGGTGGAGGAAGCCGGAGAACCCAAAGAGAACCACCGAGCAACAGCGAGCAACTGTCAGCTCCCCAACATACTAACTCCACACAAACAGGGTTAGCGTTGGTTGAAGACAAGTGCACGGTCGACGTGCATTACTCCTTAGTAAACAGCGTCACCGTGCCCCCGTGTGGGCAATGAGGGGAAAGTGTCTTGCCCAAGGACACAACGCAGTTGCCGCAGGTGGGATTCGAACCGAAAACCTCTCGGCTTGCAGTCTGCACTTCTACCTACTGAGCCACCGCGCCCCCAAAAATTTGTTTGTTTGATATTTGCAATTATTTGGCCCCTGGATTTAGTTATGATAAATGTCTCAAGGCTTTTGGTAGTTCGTTTGCAAAAGGATTCATTCGCTATGAATGGATTGACAGTCTTGATAAACTGGGCACTACCGAATACCTCCCCATGTTTCCTTTTATAGCTCTTTGAAAACGGAAAACATGGCTATTGAGGAATATACCTACTGCCAGCAAATTTGATGGAACAATAGGAGGGTTAGAACTTTTAGGCACTCCTTGTCTGTTATAACAATAGAGATGTCCAGCCATTCCTAGAGGCTATTGAGGAGCAATTCCAGTTTTACTTGGAAAGGGGACTTACATGTTTAAGGATGGGATTAGCGTTCCGGAACTGATTCTGAAATATCTGTTTAGTACCGTCGACGAACGTATATCACTCGAGAACATCAAGGAGAACATCATAATGGACAACATTGTAGGGGAACCTTCCATAATATTCAATAGTTTTCACGAGAAGAATGTTAGCAGTGTATGAGCTTCTAAATATGGCGCATCAGCTAAGGGCTGTGGGGTATTGTCGGCTGTGATGCCACTGCTGTGTACTTACGGTCAGTGATGCAAGAAATGCCAGCAATTTGCTACATCCGACGAATCTACTTGGGATTAACTCTGCCGTCAGCTAAAGTGGTGTTTCGAAAATGGGGTTTTCAGCTTTAGCATACTTTCAGGTGCCGCGCATGCGCTGTAGCACTACAGTAAGTCGTCGTGAACTGGTCGTAATCCACACGTGGGCAGCGATGGACGGGTATGCATTTACCCGGTAATAAAAATCATCATCTGCAAAAGTTACACCCGGTATTTCATTAATTAAATTTTTGATGATTATTTCTATAGTTAGTGTTTGGAATCTAATATTATTACATCCTGCGTTCTCCCTCCACGTTTCCTCCGTGATTCCACTTTGAATCCAAACCGAGTTTCCATCCACCCTCCACATCACCATCGTAAGTCTTTTTTCTTCGAGTTGACTCCAGCTATACCAGCCCACCACAGCCTCCCTTTCATCTTCGCAATTTCCTGGTTGAACCCAACACACTTTTCTGTAAGATATCCCTACCATTCCCACACCGCCATTGTAGTCCATTGGCCGGCCGACCACCCCCGTGCCTCATATTATTCTGCATACAAGCCTCTGCCTCCTCCACCTACACTGGACCCCTCCACTAACCATATATACCTAGGCCTGGACACCAGTTGAGCATTTACCATCCTTGTTTACACATAGAATAAACAACAGCAACCGAAATACACAAAAATGGTTATGTCCCCTAGCCCAAAGACGCGGTGGTAAGGTTCCCAGTCCTGTAGGATTTGACCTCAAGTGCTATGGAGGAGTTCGAGGTAACGGGCGGGTCCCAACCTTCTGTACTTTTTTCTTTTAATGAACGACTCCCAATGTAACAGTCCAGTGGTCAAGTTTGATTCTCAAGATTCTGTTATTTAGACCTGGCCAGATTTGGTTCATTGATACTTCCTGCAAAATAACAGCTCCAACTCAAATATAAAGCTTACCGATAGATGCTAATTTATTTAATTTGAGACCATAAAAAATAATACTTAGCCATGTTTTATTAAGGTACGGCCTACCAATTCTCATTAAAGGCGGGAGCTCTTAGAGGTCAAAGAAAAAAGAAATAGAATAAATAAGTACAAGTCAGACTCAGTTAGCTCCATTGAACTATGTTATTCAAACCGGTAATGTTAGAAGTCCTGTCACGAACTGTGCACTTATCTAGGCTTAATAGTGCGTAGGAATTGCGCACAGTTGCCATATCGAATGGCATCCAAAGCATGGCAGGTTCTCTTGGTTACTCACCGTAAACACAGGCAATGTTTCTGCCAATGGACCTCCGGGTTACCCGGAGGTCCATTGGCTGAAACATTGCTTGTGCAGAGGCCATATGTACAGCATTTGACAGCCTTACTATGGTAATAACGCGTAGATTAACGTGCAGATCGACGTGCTATCTGTGCGCATTTTATGACAGGACTTCTAGTTTTAACTGTAAAAGTAGAGGGAGGGGGGCGGTGGCTCAGTAGGTAGAGGTGCAGGCTGCAAGCCGAGAGGTCCTTCGTTCGAATCCCACCTGCGGCAACCGCGTTGTGTCCTTGGGCAAGACACTTCACCCCATTGCCCATGTGGGGGCACGGTGACGCTGTGTACTAAGGCGTGCTGCACGTCGATGGTGCACCTGTCTTCAACCAATGCTAACCCTGCTTGTGTGGAGTTAGTATGTTGGGGAGCTGACAGTTGCTCGCCGTTGCTCGATGATTCTCTCCGGGTACTCCGGCTTCCTCCTCCCGTAAGACTGTCTTGGTCATGATTTGCCATTGTGCGGAAATATGTGACCCTAAACATCGATTAATAATAATAATAATAATAACTGTAAAACTAATACATACCTCCGACATTTTCGAAGCATAAGCTCGAAAAGTTTGCTGTGCTTCCAGACGTCAGCTCCCCCAAGGTATGAGAAATTAGTTCCACCGAACTATAGTAAGAACATGAGATCAGAATTTTACAATGAAAGCAGGCTTCTTAAAAACAAAGTAGAGGCAGTAAAGTACCAATGAGAAATAATCTTTCATTGAGGGCTTTGCTACCCAAACTAGTATATTGCATCAGCCACCTGCTTTAACAAAAACCAAAGATAATTTGAATAGTAAAATGTCCCAGCTTAAGTCTCAGCACATAGGACGTTAAAAAGAGTTGATAGTCCTCCTACATACCTATCTCTAATAATGAACAGAAACAATTGACAACTGATTGACAAGGTAAACTAGTTTTAATAAACAATTTTAGGGGTGAATTGATACTCTATGTAGTAAAACTGTATGTGACCAAGCATGATGGAATTTCTCAAATTAACTGCAGATAAACTACAAATTATGCTTACCAATTAAATTAAGTCTGCCAATAATTTACAAGAGCTGCAAACAAAACTGCTGACCCAACCTCGAAAAGCTCATTTCGTCACAGTGAAGTAATGTACATATATGAAAATTCCTGAACAAAATGGTCTGAACCAACTTGTTTCAACCAAAACTAATCGCAAACTAAAAAACCTACAAACTAAATATATAAACAATCTTGAAATAAACAAGTTAATAAAAAATACTTTTAACAGTTCCAAAAACAAATCTGAGACTTCTCTTCGTGAGTAGTTTCAGCTGATATGCCTAATGTTTTTATTCTAGAAATGGCAAAACAGCCACCATGTTGACGGTGGTTATTAAAAGGCAGAAGCGGGATTAGAAGCGATGGTGTCCGGTGGTGTTCATTGCTAATGGTTCCCAAATCAAGGAATGCACAAGTGTCAATCAGTAAGTCAACCAATTCTTCATACAACTGACCATTTTCAACTTTGTTTGACGAGCAAATAAATATATTCAAAGGTTCGGAATACCACCGTGAACGGGGTATAAGTTCTGTAAACTTACAGCTTGGCAGCCACAGATACATAGATCTGCCGTTCAGTCAAAAGACACATCAAGATTTGAGGCAATCCTATCTTGCAGTTATATTTTTCAGAACTGTGTTTTCCTGCCCACTTTTATAAATGACTCCTAGACATCATCGGAATTTTAACCCTTTACCCAACGAATCGGCCGCACCCGCCCGCGTAATTTGCAAACTCAACAGTTGAAAAAATATTATTTTTCAAAAAAGTTCAACAAAAGTATATCGTGTAAACCCTCGTTGGAACGAGCTCGACGAGCTCGTTCCAACGAGGGGTCACATGATATGATTTTGTTGAAATATTTTGAAACATTTTAAAAAAATGATATTTAAAATAATAAATTTTGATATCGTCTGCGTTGGGTGAAGGGTTAAAGTATAACCGCAATTTACCGATAAAAAAAGCTAATGATTCATAACGGTCCTTGGTTAAAAATAAAATTCAGAAAAATACCTGTGTAAAGGTTTCATATGATTATTCTCAGGGCAACATCGATTTTGTTTCACTGTTCTGTAGTTTACGCATTTTATATCGAGGACGAGTTTAGCCCCGTGAGAATCAAAGAATTATATCAAAAGCGAATACAAACAAATCCAAAAGAAAGACAGAAGCATTGCAGTTGAGAACTGTATACTCGGCAGTAGAAGAGTGAAAGTCTGAATGGAATGATGGAATATATAAAGGACTCAGATCAAAAGTTTTAGAGCTGGAAAATGGGGGGGGGGGGGGGGGGTGCAATATTATATTAACTGGAGATGTTAATGAGCACGTTGTGGACGAAGGGAAGGGTATAGCGGGTGGGGTCAAGAAAATGAACGTTAATGTGAGGACACTCTTAGAGTTCACAAATGAACTTTGCCTGAAGAGTTTGAATACAAATTTGAAATGCAAGAGTAATGGACGTGGGGAAGGAACAACAGAAAGAAAATGATTGTCTATGTACTCACTGACCCAGAGCAACGGGAGAGATCATAGCCATGGATAGTGACAACGAATGAAATTCTGAGTTGGATGTTGAACACAATCTGATAACCCTAAGGGTTAGGAGCAACAGAATAGCTAACCAGAGTGCGGTGTTTATGGATATTTGGAAACTGGGAGAAAAAGACATGAGGCACTATGAGGGGAATATAAATTCAAACCTTTAAAATGCGCCAACCGGGGATAACATCAAGGAGTTGGTCGATTCAATAGTGGGGAGTATAATGCTGAAAGGACAGGTTGAATTAGAGAACAAAAGGTTAATATAATCAAGGTCAAAAATAGGAAGGTACTGAATAGTAAATTCATCAAAGCAATAAGAAAAACAGGGTCGGGTGGGGTGGGGTGAGGTCAAGTTCCAATACATTATGAAAGTAACGACATATGAACTAGAATATAGAGTAAACAATGAGCTCAAACACGCAATAAAGGAGAGGATGAAAAAAGTGCTGCATTGAGGGTGGGGGTGGGGGGGGGGGTGGGGTGGGGTGGGGGGAGGTAATAGATAAGAAATACTGGGGTGATTAGGGTACAGAGCTGTCATAAACTGTGGAGTGTCTTGAATAGATTACTTCACACGCTCCGTCTACCGATATGTAGAATAGTTTAATCTAATATGAATGTGTTTACTTACCATTTCTAATCTGTCACCTCTGGTTGTGTAAAATCCCTATTTATACCATGATTACATATTCTAATATATATAGAAAGGCTATGACATAAATTTTTATTTTAAACACCAACCGTGATGAACTCGCCAGCAAAGGGTTTTCAGTGGTTATAATTTACAACTGGAGTGGAACTACATCCAAGTTGACCGTTGGTGTCCTCGCCTTGAATGCAAACTTGTCTAAATTTATCACTTGTCGCCTCGTAAAGAGTCAAATTAAACTGGCAATTATTTATTACGTTTTTAAATAAGTTTACCTCATAAGATACTCATACCTCATAGAAGCCGAAGGTGTATGAGTTCCCAAACTGGTGTAAATTCCCATACACCCTGGAAAACACAAGGATAACGGATTTATTTCCAAGAATTTTGGTGTAATACTTTAACCTACATGGTGGGCAAAAACTGACAGAAAATTTGTACTTTGCAAGTTTCTTAAATAAAACCAGACAAATATGAATGTCATTGGAAGTGGCTCAATGATCCAGTTCCAATGACATCCATATCTGTAATATTTTATTGCACATAAATATTCAATTTACTGTATTTTTATTTTTGTTCTAACATAACCGAGCAGAAGGTATGAATTAATAATTAAAAATGGGTACTTTTTAGCCATATAGCTTGCTCTTGTATATTCTTGTTTTTTGAAGAAAAGCCACAATGGACTGCAAGTTACACCGTACCTCTCAGCCAATCAAAATGCAGCATTTTGTTTCATTTGGATATAACACATATTAACAAACATACGTTGTCTCATGTTAATAAAGCACCCACAACTCGAAATATTATGTTCTTGTGTTATTAAAATGAAAAAGGCCTCGTAATTTGCAGTTTCGTCTTCTATTTCGTTTCGGCGATACAATTGCCAGCGAAGTACCGCCCACCGGTGCTCACGTAAACAAAAACAAATTCGCACATGTGAATATTGATTTATTTAGCATTTAAACTCTTATTAATCTGACGATCATGGTATAAATAAAATATACCAAAAGTAGCTTAGTGTACCAAATGTTCACCACACGTGGTGAACATTTGGTACACCAAGCTACTATGGGTATAGTCTATATTTTTTCGTTACTTTTGACTCTTCGCACTGCGGTTTAAGGTCACATATTTCTGCACAATGGCTAATCATGACCATGACAGTTTTACGGGTGGAGGAAGCCGGAGTACCCGGAGAGAACCACCGAGCAACGGCGAGCAACTATCAGCTCCCCAACATACCAACTCCACACAAGCAGGGTTAGCATTGGTTGAAGACAGGTGCACCATCGACATGCAGTAAGCCTTAGTACACAACGCCACCGTGCCCCCGCGTGCGCAATGGGGGTGAAGTGTCTTGCCCAAGGACACAACGCAGTTGCCACAGGTGGGATTCGAACCGAGGACTTCAGGGCTTGCAGCCTTCAAGGAGTTTCTTAAATCTTTGGCCGAAACAGTTTGTCCTTTACTCCACATATTATTTGTGCTATTTCAATCGGGAAACCAACACCCGTGTCAATCATTAAACCTGCACTCAGAGACACACACTGAAGCAACAGCATCCGTCACATTCATGAGTTTCTTTTTCTCAAATCACCGTATTCACAAGAACACTACCCTATTATTCTTACTTAAAGCACCCACAGAATAACCGATCATATCTTGAAATTCGCGATCCGGACTGTCCGAAAATTATACAACTCAAAAAGGGCTGCTACATTTTGTTTTGCCTTATTATAAAATCACATTTATTACCTCCACCACTAGCATAAACGCAGAGTTCCACAGCAAAAACGCAGAGTTCCAAGCGCATAAAGGGAGTTTTGTTTCTGAGACTATGAAGAAAAAAAAATCAAGAAATTGTATTAGCGATATTAATATAAGACTCTATCACATCTGAAATATACCAAGGTCTTGAAATTAACCCACGTAGATAAACGTGTGTAGTCGATGTTTTTTTTTTTTGTGTGTGGGGGGAGGGGGGGGGGGTGGGGGGATAAGAAATAATACAACTTGACGAAAGACTCTTTACCGTGAAGACGACAGAGGAGGATAAAGAGCAGAACACAAATCCGAAGTCGTAGTCTCCCCAGAAAGACGAGAGGTCATACTATCTTAATGTCGTAGCTCCGTTACGATTTTTTTTTTAGGGCGAACTGCATTCTTAAAGAGCAGTTCTTAACTCGATTATCAAAAACAACACCGATAAACTTTCCCCACTCAACAAAACATTTCCTTGGTCTGATTCTGTTGTACTGTGAGGATGTGGAAAATGAAATTTATCTCTAAATCTGAACTTTGACTTTGTTGAACGTAAATTGACTTTAATCTACACTTCATGATAGTTTAATAGCGATGACAAAGTCTGATCAGTTCGCATTAGTCAAAATAAAAAGTCGGCAATTATCTTATTGTATGTATATTCTTAGTCCACTGGTCCGTCCCCGGCACGTTTCGTCGTGGTGTTTTGATATTACGTCTGAGGATTGCCGAATTGTTCCCCTTCATCCTTATTCCAGTAACCCGGTGTACAGTTAATGGTTCTGTATGGGTAGCACCACCAACACAACGTTTGCGTGGTCGAAGAATTTGTGTTTGCACTGATGGTTTTGGTTCCACCTGTCTATTTTTCAAACTATCACAATCTCCTACATCCATCTTGGGGGGACCAACAAGCCTCGGGGATCTAAACGACATCCCTTTTCAGTGCCTTTTTTGCACGCCTATGCTTTTATTTTCATAAAATACGCGCCTTTTCTGCAAAAAACCGAAGCGAACAATAACTATTTTTGTATTGTCCTTAACAATACGGATCACGTGCGGGAACTATTTAACTATTTTTTTTACGTTTGGGTTATTGTTGGCAATAATTTGTGTTTTTAGTAAACTGTAGGCGTGCAATAAATACAGAACAGCATACGCGTTCGAACTGTCATTATTTACTGCATGAGATCGATTTCGGTGGAGGGATAATATTGAACAAGAAGCCGAAGGCTTCGAGTAGAATATTGTCCCTCCGCCAAAATCGATTAATAATTTTTTAGTTAACTGAATGTGTACAATAAATGCAGAACAGCATACGCCGTCTCTTTGGGAGGAGGGATAATATTGAACTCCAAGCCTTCGGCTTCTCGTTCAATAGTATCTCTCCGCACAAATCGATCTCGTGCGGTAAAAATGGCAGTTCAAACGCGAATGCCGTTCTGTCTATTTATTTCTGGGTTCCGCAATCGTGATCGCGCACACATGACACACCTTATTTGCAACTGAGGTGCACATTTTTTCTCGCTCTCCTAAATTATCCACAAGGATATATTTAATAGTTTCTTTGAGTATGTGCTGGCCTGAGATGTGCCATAAAAAGCATTAGACATATCCCACTGCTTATATTTTATGATCCAGAGAGCAGTTAGGTCTAAAGTGAGGCTTAGTGTTTCAGGGACTATCAGTAAAATAGACACATTGATGTTAGAAACTTGATACTGGAGCCAATACTATAAACCGTCTACTGTTATATTTTCCAGAATTGTATTTTCTACGTATTAATATAACTGACTAAAATAAATCATTAGCATTTAGAAAGGTATGGCAGTTTTTTTTCAGCTGGCAACTTGCCACATCTTTGAAAATGCTGAGGGTTCATTTCAGCCAATTTAAACTCATAATTAGAAAATACAATTCTAGGAAATACAATTGTAAACGTTTTATAGTATTAGTCCCCGGAGGCAATGTATTGTTCACATCCGTTTAATTCAACTTCCTGGCTAAATTATTCTCATAATTACAAAAAGTTATTTTATTCTCCCATAAATTGTAACAAGGCAAAGACCTATGGATTAGAGATGACGTGCTAATGGAGGAAATAGAGGAACTTACGGCTATTGTCGTTAAAGATTCTGCCTTCAAGAAAGCCCCGCCTGGTCCCCAACAGACCAACCCTCCAATCAAACTGCTATTCAAAACCACCGAAGAAAGCAACATTAATGACGAGATGAGTACCATCGAGGGACATTGGAACCACATCTGACCCTAAAGAACTCAACGTTTCGTCCCATGTCGAAGAAAAGTAAGTATCCCAAATGTTATTGACACCCCTGACTTTGGCTTCACATATTGCGATTAAATATCTCAGGACAGTCGACACAAGGATAACTCCCGCCGTTTACCCACAATAGGACAACCGAAGAGAGGAAAGCCGAATCAGTTAAGACTGCGTATCTGACTCAGAAATCAAATGATCTAAGCCCGCCTCTAGCTCAGGGGCTTGCATCGGATAAACATAAAGGACCTAGAAAAACAACGACAAAGGAAAACAAATGAGATCCAAAAATAATGCCAGTGAGAAAAAGAATCCCAAATCTAAAGCGAAAAGAATACCCGACATAATTGTCTTCCACGACGACAGGTTGGTTAGCGACACATGTCAAGGATCTCTGGCACAACCATCGCAGAGATCTCAGACACAGGCATCACAACAGACCTTAACAGGCCCCAATCCGACCCCTTCCCTAATGGACTTCGACTACTCATCTCAACTGGGACAACCAAATAAAACATCGAACTTGACAACACCGACTCAGACTGCACCCAGTGACCATAATAAACCAAACTGTTCCTTCTCCAACCAAAATAGGTCACTGGACAGTGAACCTACCAATCCGCTTAAAAACCCAGATACCTACGCTTACATGAACCCAAATACTCCCAAAAATACATTGTATTTGTGACCAAAACCATTATAGCTAACACCGACAACGCCCTCTCGGGATGCTCGTGGACAGGGACAGCGGAATTTGGAAACATAAATTATCCTGCCCAAACAGGAATATAAAATAAAACAGAAAATGGTGAACAATGGAGTCCTAAATTTGCAACAAAAGGGAGCAAGATCATTACTGCACCCATCCAATGCCACAAATGCCAAAGTTTGGGCATTCGGTCCAAAACTGCTGGGAGGGCATCAAACTTCCATAAAGTGCGGAGATACCAATCTCACAAGCTCATGCAAAACAGTCACCCTAACGTGCCTCAGCTGCAAGGGGCAACGCCCAAGCAGTTATCGGGGCTGTTCCCATTACAATTTACAAAAAGGTGAAAACCAATATCCAGCCCAAATCGCTCAAAATCGAATATTCAGAAATTGGCTCCTCCCTAACTCCATCTGTTCCCTCATAGCTGGAACATTCCACAGCGTCCTAAAAACATTATCGCGGCCAGCCTACCAGAAATTTGCAAAGACGTTAGTAAAACGGCATCCATTCTTTTCAATACCCAAAACTTCAAAACCCATTCACTAACTGAGGCCGCAATAAATAAAGCCTAAATCCAGGAGCATTACACTCAAAAACTCGCAAATATCCCACTATTTCGAGTACCCAGATTTAGTCGCCATTAGCGAGACCTGGTTACGTAAGACTAAGCACTTCGCAATTAGCGGGCTTAGTACCTAAGGATGGACCGCCCCACCAGGAAAGGTGGGGACGTTGCCCTCCTAATCAAACATAATCTCAAATACAAGCCTATACTCACTGACCACCTCCATGCCGAGGTGGTAGCAATCGAAATCAAATTAGATAACAAGGGGATCGATGTAGTTTCCTACTACAGCGATCCAGGTAAGGTAGTAAATGAAAAGGTGTTTCACTTCTTCAAGGAAAAGTACATGCATTGCATCTTTCTCGGGGATGTCAATGCCAAGCACTAATACTTCGGCTCTTACAAAACCGAAACAAACGGAGACGCTGTCTTTAACATCATCGAAAAATACGACCTCCACGTATTAAATGATGACCAATCGATGACTCACATATATGGCAACCTTCTCCTCCGCCCGGTATTCTAGATTTAATTATTGTCAGCAACTTCCTAATCAAATGCATGACCATCAGTGATGATGACTTAGGTGGATATCATCTCCTAATACATTCCACACTCACCTAGGACAACGGCCTAGCTAAGTACGACACCATTCAAAAAACGGAACCTAGCCCAAACTGAATGGGACGTGTCCAGACAGATAGTAGAGGCTAAACGTCAGGATACTGAAACCCCCAGCGCGAATGAACTCGACGCGGCCTGCTCGAACCCCCCAGCGCCGGCATTAATCAAGCGCTCGACGAAATCTGCCCCAAGAAAACACTCCACCCCCAAAAACTGTTTCTAATGGCGTTCAGGACGAAGTCAAACTGGCAACCAAAAACGAAAACAGCGGACGATGGGAGTGGATCACTGGAAAACTGAACGGCCAACGTGTTCTCAAAAAGTTTTTGGATAGGTTCACATTACTTAGGGGAGAAAAAAGCAAACGATCAAATACCCCCCTCCCTCCGCGAACTTCACCTCGAACTTACCGATGACACGAAAGTCATTGATGACAAGTCAAAGGCCGACATATTTGCCTTATGACTCAAGGACAATCACAAAAACACTGGAAGGTGTCAACTTTGATGACGACTTCAAAGAGATAGTCAACGAATCTTTTTAAACCGAACTTCACCCCAACATAGGAACCCGGCGACGAGGGGGACTTCGCTGCTCCCATCCTGGCTACGGAAATCATGCATACATAACACCCGTGAATGCAATAATTCCTCTTCACCCAGCGAAGACGAAATCGCTTACAGAATCATTAAACAAACCTTGCCTTTATCGAGAGATTAACTGTAATCGTAACACCTGCCTTTGCGTTAGCTATTTCCCAGAATGCTGGAAAGTAGTCGTGGGGGTGATGATCTCCAAACCGAATAAAGACACCAACAAACCATCAAGCTACGGACCCATCAGTCTTCTGAGCAAAATATTCTCAGAACACACCTTGAATCTTCCAACTTTTTTTCAATAAATCGTCGCCTGAGTGCTTGAATGTTCTATGTCCCATAGGGGGCATAGAACATTCTAGCACTCAGGCGACGAATTGGCAAAGAGCCTACTGAAACGACAAGGAGGTCATAGAGAATTATACCCCCTGACTGATTACATACAGACCTTCTTGTCCCGAAAAGAAATTAGGAAATCGGTTCTAGTAGATGTCGAAGAAGACTTAGTGTGGCATAACGGAATGAGATACAAGTTTCTCCAAAATGACCCTCCCCCCACCCACCCCACAAAATCCTCCAAATCATCTCCTCCTTTCCTAACGGACTGGAAAATTCACATAAGTTTAAATCGTGAGATATCAAAAGTGGAACTTTAGACAGCCACGCCTCACAACTCGGTCTTGTGCTCACTCCTGTTCATTATCTATGTTAACGACATCTACAAGGTGGGTAAAATCAGGTAGAAACCTCCCAGTTCGCTGTTGACAAAGGACTGTATGCTGCCAGTAGGTCCCGGAACATCATTGAAGGCCGACTTCAATACTCACTAGAGGACCAAGAAGATTGGTGTACATAATGACACAATAAGCGTAATCCAAATGAAACCCAAAAATGAATCATAACAAAAACAAACAGCCAAGATCTACCGAACAATTTGTACCTCTATGACGCAAAACTTGAAACTTGCAATGAGACTAAGTTCCTAGGAATAACTATCGACAAAAAAACTATCTCTAAACACGAACATATCCAACACTGTTACCCGAGCTAAATAAAAAACAAATTAAATGATAAGAGGCAAGGATTGTGGCGCAAACAAAAACACCCTACAAAAATCAAATCATTTATACGACCAGTCCTCGTATACGGGGCACTCATCATTAAAAATCTCAGTAAAACAAAACTCTAACGTAATCAAGACCCCGCATAGCCCCCCCCCCCCTCCCCCCCCCCACACCCCGAACATCAACCGCTACCATCCACAAGTGGACGACATCAAGATGTTAGAAACACGAATTAAAAACATCGCGGATAAAATTCTTAACAGACTTAAAGACTGCAAGCTCATTTCCGAAGTAAATGAGTACGGAAACAATAATTTGAAGGTAATCCCCCCCCCCCCCCGCAACCACCCCTCCCCGACCCAAAAATAAATCAAACTCAGGCCTAACCAAGTAGCCTCAGTCCGTCCCAAACAATACTAACAATTCGACAACACCGACTCCGACACAACCACCAAACTCACGCACTCACTCAGACAGGCGAAAACTACCTGCTGCATAAATTCTGTTTACCACGCTTCCCCCGATTAGATGCCAGCAACATCGTTGCTCGGTGCCGCTCATAGTTTGACCCCGTCCCGTCCAGCTCCCCACTAATACCACCATTTTACGAAAAGTCGGTACAAATGGGCATCGAATCCTCAGTATAGTTACAGGCACAGTCAAGCAAACACCCAGAGAAATACGAAGAAGCATAAACGACTGCTACATAAGAATGTTCTCCGCGCTCCCCCAGAATTAGGTGCCAGCATCGTCGTTGCTTGGTGCAGCTTATGGTTAACCCTGCCCTGACCGACACATCATCTAAACTATCATATCAAAGCAACTCGCGTACGTATCGACAGCACAACTACAGCACGATTCAGACACACTCATGTAAATCGCACAGAGTGGACACGGCAAACGAATATCAGCGAGCCGCATAACTATCTGCAATGCGGTCCCCCATAAGAGATACCAGATTAAACGTTGATGGGTGCCGCGCGCTGATTGGCCCTAACCCTGTCAACTTAACAAACCACTAAAACCTTCACCAGCGAACTGAGGTACACTTAACCCACAAACACACTGATTACCTCAACTCTTTTTATTTATTTTTTTTTGTCCCACGGCCTTCCAAAATACTACAAGAGCTTTTTTCTAATCCTGTTTTTGTAAACGTTAGGGAATATCATATCATGGCCACTCCGTAGGTGGCGTTACGGCTGGGTTTTTTCTTCTCTGCAGTCCAACCAGCCCCCTCCCAGCATCTGGCTTGGCCCGTCCTGTCGAATTAAAAATTATCCTCCAAATCTGGGCCTAAGCCAACAGAGCCTCCAAATATCCCTGAACCTTCGGCCCGTTTAGGGAGCGTCTAACGTTTGGCACTTATGACCCTCTCGTGTGCTAGATATGTATTTCGGTGGCAGCGGGCCTGACCGAGCCGGAGACAAACTACACTTGTCTAGGAAGACTCGTTCTGTGACACTACTACTACAACAAGTGGGAGACTATACTTTCCTGAAGAACAAGGACTACCCTTAGAATCATCACCGTCTTTCGCTTTCGCTGACTGAACATGTCAAGAAAGGAAGTGAATATTCTTCGCGAACTATACTCTATAGGTCGCTGACATTATTTGCGTGAATAACAGATAAATAACCATCCACTATGATCGGTGGGGTGGCTGACTGGGTCCTGGTGGCTTTTTCTAGCTCCTTTGTTTCACCTCCTATGCTGCTCATGGGTGTGTCAAGTACTGTTGTACTGCTAAAAGAGTAGATTATCCCACACCGTCCCAGCGCGCCTTCGGCTTTGTCTATGAACCAATCTTGGTATACCCAATCAATATAGCGATCTATCTGTCAATATTAATATTGTTCAGATGTATAATACTACAATGTCTTGAAATATGTTTCGATGTCCTCAAAATATTCTTTAATGTCCGTAATGAAATTCTACATTATTATTTTATAGTTATAGTTTCAATATCAGTAATGTGTTGATGTCGATTAATAAAATATGAAATAATGATGTTGTTTTTTATTGGTGTAGGTACCAAGTGTTCCTCTGAAAGAACACGCCGATACGGTCGGTGACCGCTTCGGGGTTTCAGCAATCTGCGATTCGGCAACTTGTTCACGGCAATCTCGGATTTGGCAATTTGAGATGCAACAATTTGGGGTGTTACCGTATTAATTGTATACACAGCCCCTTGAAGAAAACAGCATATACTTTGCAAACTCACTAGTCTTTAAACCCTGTCGAAACAATTTTAGCTCCTCTAAAAGCGCAACTTAATAATTTAAAGTGCATTATTTTGAACTCGCCTTTCCTCTTCTCCGTCATCGCTGAATTGACTCTTAATCGAGTTAATAATAGATTCCAAAATAAATTTGCTTGGAGGTAACACTGGCTTGCCCGGATGTCTTTAAAATCTATGGATCGAATTGAATAAAATCAATCACTGCATAATACACTAGCGAACAGTCTTGTTGCCAGAGTTCAATATGTGTTCTACAGTTAAAACCGGAAGTCCTGTCATGAAATGCGCACAAATGGCACGTCAAACTGTGCGTTAATCTACGCATTATGACCATAATAAGGCTATCAAATTTTGTACATATGGCCTGTGCACAAGCCATGTTTCAGGCAATGTACCTCCGGGTAACCCGGAGGTCCATTGGCAGAAACATTGCCAGTGTTTGCTATGAGTAACCAGGAGAAACTGCCGTGCTTTAGATGCCATTCGATATGGCAATTGCGCACAAGAAGAGATACCGTTCAAAAGTTAAGCTGTAGTTCAGGGATAGCGGAGCTGGGGCACATGGGTCACGGACCATCAACACTTTTCCCCAAGCATAGGTAGATCGCATCGAAGGACCATTCCTCTTTACTTCTCATGTTTACCTGCAGTGCAACTTTAAGCTTCAACAGACTGAAAGGTAACACCCGGCTTCACTCTGCATGTTCACAAGTAAATAAAGCCAACAGAATCCTCAGGATAGACCTCAGTTCTGACTCTGTTCTGTGCCAATTTTGATATACCCCAGGACCTGCTCCAGCTGTGTAATACATAAGTGAACAGTCTTATTGTCAGAGTTCAATGTGTGTTCAATGTTCAACCAATGGGGTTCTTATAACCCAGTGACTGCCCCATCCCCAACATACACACACGTTCACACTTATTTAAAATTGACTTGAGGGGACTAATTTTTAAAAGTTACCCGACTCAGTCTACGGGAATCTTCCTTTTGTTTTATAGGTGACCCCACTTATTGTTATATTGGGTAACCCACACCTTTTCTTACTTTGTGCTGCGCCTGCGATAGTCTGTGCTACGAAAAAAAGAGACGGAATATTTTAACAAGAACACCTCTTCCGATATTCCTCGAAATCACAAGTCTGGAATTGAATCAGGGGTGAACAAAATGTACCCGGTGAGTTCAAAGATGAAGCGGATGGGAGACAAATCCTGGAATTTGTTAGTTTAAATTCTACGCTTTACCCATTAGTGATGAGTGACGAAGAAGTAAGAAAATGTAAAAAGTTTCAAGAGTGTGATTGTCCAAAAGATCACTTTCAAAGATTACAAAGAGGGTCGCTTCGGTGGAGTTGGGCAGATTTACAGAATCATGAATCTGATCCGAAGTTATCTCCACGATATCAGATCGACGACAAGAGAATAATTTGGTGGGATAGAAACTACACGTTTGCGAAAGGATAATATAAAAATAACTCGAAACTTAAAAATAAAAACCCGAGAAAGTATTTTTGGCAAAAACGCTGAGTAAGATATCCGCCGAAGAAGTAGTTCTATCCAACAGACCACTCTCTAACTTCAACGTTTTAGAAAGAGTCAAAGAATAAAAATAAAACATTTCCACGGTGTCGTGTAGGGAGATGCCTTACCCGACGACGCCCGAAAGGAACGAATGCATAATACTCAATCTAAACGACGTCTCCGATGACGGAATTTACTGGGTCCGCGGACACCTGTGTCTATAAGTCCTGAAAAATCTATCACCGGGTGCTCGTGTTCAAGACTGAGTCTGTGACTTGTGCTGAATAAAAAATCGTATCATTTTATTAAAAGTTAAAATACATATAAATAAGAAACAAAAAGAAAAAAAAAACAAAAACAAATGCCAGTCGATATATTTGGAATAGACAACCCCCAAAACAAGAAACGCGTTTAAATCTGGATCTATGTGGAATATCCATGTCCTACACCAACAGCATGTCGTGAAGAGATATCAATCTCACGAAGAATCTACAATCTGTCCAACCAAACACAACACTGGCATGGAGTCTAGCAATATCGCCAGTCTATCTGACCTCGCCGAACTGAAAGGCGCGGTCACGAAACACTCCACCGATAGCGCGCATCAGACTATTGGCAATCACTTGAGAGACAATTATGTGGACAGAAAAGTGAAGAGTGCTGTTGACATGAATTCCAAGAAAATCCGCAATCTGCCCGATCTCTCCGATTTGACCGACTGACTCACCAGACGCTACGCCGACTCGATCTCAGCCAAAAAGAAAACGAAAAAGAAAGACCATCTTGGACATGAATTTCAATAAGGTTGGCAATTTGAAGAAGATCGTGGAAGTCGAACACAAGTCGAGCGTTGTCAACAAATGTTCTGTCGACTAGGCCCTGTCGAAATCGACAGCACATCTCGAAGAGCGAGCAAACAAATTATATCTCAACAATGACACGAGAAGAACAATGAAGGCCTTTTCGGTCTCTTCAGTTAGAACTCTCTTTTTCCTTCTCTTGTCAACGTACTGTTTTTTTCGTTATTCGTTCGTAAATCCGGGGAATAAATCTAAAGTTTTAAAGAACAATCTCATGAATAGAAAGGGCATATCAAAACCCCTGAGGTTTACGACAAATAACCTTAAACACTCCTTAAACATCATAGCACAACGTTATTTTTAAGAAACCCAATACGCGGAGCTAAATGATTTACAATTTCATTAGTTAAAGTACTCTAGTCAATCCAATTTTTGCAAATCTTTTCTGCAGACGATAGAAAAGTCCTTCTTATGTGCTAGTCTGGTTTTGAATACGAAAATACGGATGTTGATATGATATGTTTCAGTGTAACATTATTGCAGCTTATAAGTGATGATTTGACTCTTGTGTACAATATTTTGAAAATTGTCTTATCATTGTCAGCTTTTATGACATCGATACGCTTTTGGTTGCAAAATAATCTTTTATCTTGGACCCTGGGAATCTTCGCAATTAGAATCGAAATTGTCCCGAACATTCAATTCGAAACTATCTTATTTGTAAGCTTTCGAATCATCCATATGTTCTAAAAATTCTGCTATGTATCTCCTCTTGATCTTTTCTTCTATCATCACGTCTCGTGTATAGCAAAGTTTAGAATTTGGAGTACACTCGGCCACTTAGCAAGGGGGAGGTTCGATTCAGCGAGAGTATTTTCATTAACTTAGATTCGTCTTGAAAGCGCGATTTTCTAACCAGTAGTCGAACTACCTCCATCACTTTTTCATGTGTTAGTCCTCTATCGGACGCTTATTGATAACTTTATGTGTATTACCATATTGTACTTTTTGTTTGAAATTATGTATCTGAACTTTCGTCTTGGCAAGAGAACTTAAAAATGGAAGACGATGTTTTTTCCCCCGAAACGTCTTGTTCAACACATCATCTGAATTCACTTATTTTAACTCCATATGGGTTTTGTTAGTCATGGTAGCCGGTACCCTCATTCTACTTAACTAGCTTCACTCATCCCAAGTCGAGGAAGCCTCTGATCCTAGAACTTCATAATAAATTGAATAATTTAATATATCTGATCAATACCATGTCGTGTTTTCCTGGTTACCTGGGCATGTTGGTATGTCTACTAACACCAGGGCACACAAGGCAGCACAAAAGGCTTTAATCAAGCATACCACAGGTTTTTGTATTCCTTCCAGTGCGTTTGAACCACATATCAGGAACTACATCAAATCTATGTGGCAGGTGAAATGAGATGGGGCGACAAATAATAAACTCCATCAATTCCGTACAAACTTTACTGACAATTGCACGTGTAGTAACCTTTGGAGAAATATCACGTGATTCTAACTGGATGCCTTATTAGTCATGCTCTACTTACACATTCCTTTTTGTCAGAGAGTAATATTTTCCCAGAATATGTTCCTTGTCAGCATATCGTCCCTAGAGTTCCAATGTGTTATATGTGCCGGTAGGCACATATTTAAGGAATAGTGCATGACTTGGAGTTGACTACGCCCATATAGTGCCCAGTGTGGTGGTGTAGTTCCCGCCGCGAAGCGGAGGGAACTACACCACCTCACTGGGCACTATAGGGGGGTAGTCAACGACAAGACATGCCTTAATCCTTATATTATATCGAACACCCATGAAGAAAAACATCTGTCCGATTTGTTAATCTATTACCAAGGTAGCAGCCCTACCAACCAGCGTCATATAGAAAGAAAATACCATTTGTTTTTAAAAAAACATTTTCTTCTGCCAAAACACGGCTAACTTGGATTATTGATATGAGCAGAAGACAGATTTTGAATCGGTCGGAAAGGGTAAACAAAACATTTCCCCCCAAACGGAACTGTGTATTCTAGAATCGCGCAACTCGCGAATGAAAACTAAAATTTTCGAAATTTGACAACTCAGTTTGATAATTTCCACACATTTGTCACACATATACATTACCGAATGGGCCAGCACTGAATTCCATTATTTATTCGTTTACTGCCCAAAACATACAATTAAATAGCGAAATAATATGAGCAGCGAAACAAACGATCTTTCATATCCGGACGCGTTCTCATGAAAGTTGGACCCAGGTATGGATCATTCTCTTCGAAACGAGATATGGATCATCTTCTCAAGGAATAAAATGAACGCCTCGAAAAATGTGACTTCAACAATGGAAAAGCGATACATTTTTCCACAAAGATTTCTTTCCGGATCGTTTTGTGGTTGTTGTGCCTCTGTGAATCGATTTTCAAATTTAGCCTGATCAGTTTTATTCGCCCAGTTTGAAAAGAAAACTGATATAGTAGTGTGCTAAAAATAGAAAACGTGTAGTGCCTGGGTGTATTGCCTGGTCAGTTCTGTGTATGCAAACTACACGAAATAGGGTATCATCTTTCAGCCAATCAGAATGCAAGGAAGTCACGTGAGATATAATATAACACATTAGAACTCAGGCGACGATATGTTAATAGTGGAACACATGATTTTACATTGTACAGATTTCAATCATATCAGAAGGCTGTCTTTCACTAAAAGGATCTCCAAGACATCTCCTTTCTCATACGGGCCCACTCAAAGTTTTGTCAATTCATACACTCAAAATCAACAGGCTGATTTGCATAGTATTCAATAATTAAGCTGATTGTGTCATTACTCATTATTGTCCAAGTTTTTATATTCTATTGTATTTTCTCTTTTTAAGCAATTACTTTACTTCATGACAAATTATTACTTGTTTTGTAACTTTACCGTTATATCCCAAGATAAAGCCCTAGATGCTGATGTGGCGTAAAGCACAAATAAATAAGTAAACACATAAACAAATAATAAATAAATAAATAAATAAATAAATAAATAAATAAATAAATAAATAAATAAATAAATAAATAGTTGCCGTTTTTTTCGGTTCTCCGAACGGACTCTCGTGGTGAAGTCTTTCACTTGAAAGAAAATGGGTATTTAGTTAGTGTGTGTAGTTCTTCGCCTGTTCTGCCCTGCTGGCTGTCTCATTCTGTCTACCCACTGACTAATTTTGAATATCCCATTTTTTTGTTTTTTTTTTTCTATATACTGAACTGATCAACCAAACTTCAAAACACTACTCATGTCGAACTATCATATGGCACGTCTATCCCGCTTCAGATCCCTTCATTGCACTCAGTTCCCTCCACCCTTTACGCACACTAAAGTGTGTGCCAGTAGGCTTTCATAGAAGAGGACCAACAGGATATCCTGTAAGAACTGGACAATCACTACTGTTTTTTGTTTCACTACTAGCCTACCGCAACTACTAACTATGATAGCCACTGCATTCGAAGACTACTACCACTACTATTGGTTATAACCACCGTGATCTTATCCTCTCACCCACTACCGGGTGTTCCTACTTTCGTTGTCATCTGTTTCATCAACTGCTACTTCTAGCGATATGTACCGCTGAAATAAGCATTCATTACCAATGCCTTCTTACAGTTTTACTATTGCACTCTACTACCGCAGGCATGTTCCGCCACCAGTGCAGCTAACCATCGACACAATTGTCAATACTGCTACAGGTTTTTATCTATTTGGCCAAATCGCATTGCGACCGCTTCTGCCTCCTGTCACTGCCATCCTGGTGCTGCCACTACCGTTCGGCCATATCGTCTGGTTTATTTCTGACTTTTCGGATCTGTGATAAGCCTCTAGTTCAGTCAACACCTGTAGCCTCTTATACGGAAGCTCTGATCGAAACTACTAGCTACCAGACGAAATCTGACCGCCAATCCCTCATCTCGGGAAATGTATATGCATATAGTTATAGTTAAATCCTAGAAATGTGTGACCGGCCAATGCTCATATGAATATATAAGATCTCTGAAAAATGAACCCACAGGTCACTTTGTTACAGGACCTTGACCCCATACGACATAGCAGGGACACATATATTATTAGTTACACAGATTGTTGGTGGCCTAATATGGTATATATGGTGTCAGTTAGTTTCATATTGGACGAGAGCGAGGCTCGAGTCCAATATGGAATTAACTGACACCATATATACCATATTAGGCTACCAACAAACTGTGCAACGAATATATCTTACCGACTGCTGCATCGATGCACAGAACTAATAACAACAGCGATCAAAATTAAATGAGTGAATTCTCACAATGTGTTCACGTGTCTTTGCCTTGTTACAATTTATGGGAGAGTGTCTACACTCTCCCATAAATTGTAACAAGGCAAATTCATACATATCAAACAGTTTCATTTCGAAGGTAACCTGACACACATCCACAGAATATGAAGCCTTTTAAGTTGTCTAACCTGCACTTCAGACCAAATATGGGCTTCCAACACTCAATCTTTCAACTTGAAGCGTTTATCGGCTGCCGCCATTTTGAATAATCAATGAACAAAGGGGAGATTACCCATAGCTGTCAGCGTATATTGATGTTGACAGGCAGTATATGGTTTTATATGCAGTCTGCATGTGACGTCTTTGAACCAATGAAATTTCCAGATACTTGTAGGAGGTAAGATATATATCGATGTTTGGGTGGTTCCTCGAGAGTAGAGCGGTGGATTGGTGATGAGAACTGTAAGCGAGCATCAAGGAATGCTGTCATTCAAATAACCAACTGCGACCTATGAGGGAATCACTCAATTGTGCCTAACCAGAAGTCTACCATTTCATCACGTGGGTAATGAACGGTCATACTCCTGTGCGCTCACTATGAAAGAATGCTTTGTGAACTAGGGAACACTTCAGGACCGAATAAGTGAAATATGCGGACCATAACCCACCGGAAAAACCCACTGGGTGTCCATGGGCAGCATATTTACTTGCTGGCCGAGTCTTTGTGCATGTTGGTATTCGTCTAGTGAGTATGAAAAGGACCGATGTCTACCTGCTGGGTATACTATAACAAAATAAGCATGTGGCCAGTATTTAACCTGTGCCATGTAATAAAAGATGATAGTCTTACCTTTTTCACCAAATTGGCGTGGACGTCATGATACTTCGAACTCGTTAGAGTGTCACGCAGATAAGAATGCACTTGTGTAATGCTGGGTCTGCTCGTTTTCAGTGACGGTATGTTGTTATTTCACTAAAACAGACTATCACTGTCATAAAAAAACAGTGCACTAAAATCGTCAAGGCCCGCACGGTGAGCAACTCGGGGCTATATTTCAGATCATTTGTCTCTTCTTTAGGATGAGGTTCTACAAATCATGTTATCATTATGCGACATAAAGCTGTGTGACATTGTTTCCCCAAAGCATTTCGCCTTGATAATTTCGGAGCATTTCTTGATTTTTTTTTTATATCGAAAAAACGCGTCAATAAAACGCCACCGAAATCCGTAAAAGCTTCAGCGACGATCGCAATAGAAGTACATGTACTTTGTATCACTTTCTCCAGAAGAATGCCTTTCAATAAATGTATTCTGATGCCCTTTTGTGATTTTACTTGAATCGACGACAATCAATTCCACATTGCCGCTTAAAAGTAGTGTTTAGCTGTAAAGTAGAACAGCTGTTTTTTTAAATAAGTTTGACGAAGGTAAGTGAAATCCTCGGTTAAACAAAAGTATCGAATCCCGATGTTAAGACACTTAAAATACTGTCGCCGAGTCAGCCAGTTAATACTTTTTATTTCACAGAGATATGAACAAGCACAAAAAACTGCCTAACTGAAACTCTATCCAGAAAGTAGGGTGTATAGCTTTTAAAATAAAACAACAAAAGATATTTATGAACTTTAAGTCATGCATATCGCTTGCTCTTTTTTATATCATACGATGTTACTCTAAGAAGTTCGTATCATTTAACCCCTCACCACAGCTCTCTCTTCAAAATTGTGTGTGTGTTGTGTGCCATGGTGTGTACGTGAAGGTTAGGTAGATCATTCCTGTGACAACGTACTATTTTCTCTATTTTTTTTCACGGTAGGTGATATTACATGTACCCGTCTTCAGTGATGGTCGTCGAGTGATTTCCAAGATCCAGCTAAGGGCTGATTCTGGTTTGGTAGTTGGGGTGAGCGAACCGCTGAGGGATACACGACTGGTACACCTTGGTAATGTTGGTCAATACCAAGCTCTCAGTCCACCAGTCAAATTCTCAAACGAAGAACGCTGTCCTGGGCTGGAACCAGTCTATATCTTAAATAGTCCATCGCCTATTTTAGAATTAAATCGGGCGATGTATTAAAGTTGGATGGAAAAGCGAACCTGAACGGTTCTCTTTTCCGACCAACTGAAAAAAATTATTTAACCGTCTGACCCCTGGTGGTATCTTCCATGTCAGTTGAATGGCAGCGATTGGAAGAGTTTATATTTATTATTTGGGGGTAGACCGATCAATATTTTCAACGTGCAGCCTCAAGGCTGCAGGTTGAAAATATTGATTGGTTTACCTCTCACATTCTCTTGACAGCCATCCCACTAAATGACATTATGACGTATTAGGTTCATGGACCGGAAAAAGGGACCCTCGAGTTCAAAGGGTTAATTATTGATACATAACGGCACATCAGCCTCTAAGATTAGATCTGTAAATATTTATTTATTTACTTATTATTTATGTATTGGGTGGGGTTTAACGACACTTTCGACAGCCAGGGACACCTCGTGTGGGCAGTTTTACGGGTAGAGAAATCCGGAGTACCCGGTGAGAACCACAGAGCAACGGCAAGCAACTGTCAAACTCCCCAACGTACTATCTCCACACAAGCAGGGTAAGCATTGGTTGAAGACAAAAGCGCCATCGACGTACACTAGGCCTTAGTACACAGCGCTACCATGCCCCCATGTTGGCAATCGGGATTAAGTGCCTTGCCCAAGGACACAATGCAGTTAGCCATGGCGGGGATCGAACCATGGACCTTTCGGTTTGAAGTTTAATGCTGTGACCACTGAGCCACCGCGATCCCATATCTGTAAAAGAGGTCTATATTTCAGAGGTAACAAAAATATTCATCAAAAATAGGACATAACTAGAGAAACAGAATTTACTGCCACCAGTAAATTTAAGTCTGTGTGAAAGGGTTAAAGCATCAGAAAAAAACTATATAGAAAGATAATTTATGGAAGTTTACTTTCAGGAGTAAAATATTTTTTAAACAAATCAGAAATGGATTTTTGTTAAGAGTATTTACAGGTATTCATAAAGGAATCAGAACAATTTTTCTAAGAAATCAGAAAAGGCATAAATATGTACAACATTTAAAGGGTTCGATCAAGGAATCAGAAATGGACATTACAAGTTCTGCCACTTATTTGAATGAAGACATACATGTATAGTCTTCAGATTTGCATTATAGCTTTTATAAAATTCAATTCCTTATAGTTCGGAAAAATACCCACTCAATGCCCTCTCTTGACCGCACTGAGGTGGACCATATTTTGAATCCCCCCCCCCCCCCAGAAAGCTCAACTCATTCGATGTAGGTCCAATGTCCATACGCCACACCAAGCCTGAAGTATGAGCATAAACCACTTTAAAAATATTGGCTCCGCCAACTCCGGATCTGCCATATATGTAGATGAGAGCAAATATTCACATGAGCTGAAAATGTTAAGGTACATAGTACCTCTGGAAAATATATTGCACGTGAAATAAATTCAGTAATGCTGGAATATAGACGTCAACAGGTCTTAAAGGCCCCGAAGAGCCTATCCGAAGACTTATTGGCATTTGCAAAATACCGAGGTCCCATCGATGACCATGTGTGTTTTGAGCAACATTGTGAGAATGGAAAGGGTTAAGATTACTCTCACGCTGCATTAAATAAAAGTTTTGATACCCATATTAAGACTTGAAGAGGATTATAATACTCCGTTTTAAATACTCCATTGTAACCCTTTAAAAATTACCTCATTCCAATGAGGGGTCATAAGCTATGTTTTTTTTCAAGCAAAAATAACAAAAAATGAAAATTGAATGGGAATTTCTGTGAATTTCTGTGAATAAACCTGTGCGGTTTTCTGCGTTAAGTTGAGTAAAGAGTTATGAATGCATTATTGAGAGGGTTAAAAGCAAGCCATTTAAACAGTACACATCGTCACCGTGCCTCTTCGCAGGCAATAGGGATTATGTGCCTTGTCAAGGACACAACGCAGATTCACCTGGTGCTGAGGGAACCGTGAATCTTTTCAGTTTAAAGTCCAACGCCGTAACCCCATCGCCACCACGCGCCTGTCTGGTCCATTTGAAAGACCTTAAATACATCTAGGGTCCTAAACAAGGAGTACGGGAAATAAGAAGATGGTTGGATTTTAAGAATGGCTGTTGTAAACAGAGGGGTAATCTGACAGAAAACCTACAAAACGTTCTGCTGTTGTCAGTTAAATGAAAGTATTTGGACCCGCATTGAAATATTAAGAGAGTTAAAAAAGAAGTCATTTAAATATTCTATTTTATTATAATTGTGATAGGTGTTTTGAGAAAGCCACTCACCATTGCTTCTTGATACCCGTCCATCTTTAAATATTATTGAGAATAAATAATGTAACAGAGCACAGGAGTTCCTAAGTGTTTGGCAATGACCAGTAGGGGTTAATCAGGACCGATTCTCAAGTGATGTCATGGGTAAAATTAACGAACAATACTCAGCTTTGCAAATGGACTAGGCCACCCAGGGTTAAAAGATATTTCAGCTAATAGACCAACAAAGACTACTTAAAACGAGGTCGCATCGATGCCCATGCGTGTTTAGTGTGTTCGTGTTGTAATTATTTCTGTATTGCAAAAGTAAACGTTTGGGGACAAATATTAAGATATTAAGAGGTTAACATAATCCTTTTAAACACTCCATTTTGATCCTTTAAACACGAGATCATTCCAGTGAGAGGTTATAAGCAATGTTTTTCAAGCAACAATGAAAAAATAATGAAAATTGAATGGAAATTTCCGTGAATGACGCTGGCTGGTTTTCGCCGTTATGTTGGGTAAAGTGTTAAGCATGCCTTACTTTGGAAGGTACATCTGTAAAGGTGTCCGATTTCATATAGAATTAAATGTTATAAAAAGGAAAGCGTAAAAACATTCTGTAGCCATGAGTTATATGAAATGTGTTTGTACTCACATTGAAGTATTAAGAGGGTTAAAAACAAACCATTCAAATATGTAACATGATATGAAGCAAACATACAATGCTATTGTTACAACTTTCTATCTGACATCTTTAAATAATGCCTATTTGTTTCAGTGGATTCATTTACCAGGTCAGTCCATCAGTGTAACAAAAACATTAAGACAGGATTGGTTGTGTTGAGGTTATCATTATCGGTGTTCACAAACAGAGCATAGAAGGTAGAAATATCACACCCGCACCATCAAGCCATGCCTTCTGTGAATGTTATTCATTTGTTTATTGGGTTTAATGACACTTTTGACAGCCACTGCCACCTTATGTCGGACAGTATTACTGGTGGAGGAAGCCAGAGTACCCTGAGAGAACCATCAAACAATGGTGGGCAACTACCAGGCTCCCCAACAGATTGACTCCACACATGCATGCTTAGCATTGGCTGAAGACAAGTATTCCTTCAGTACGCGTTAGTACACAATGCCAACATGCCCACTCGTGGGCAATGGGGGTAAAGTGTATTGCCCAAGGATACAGCACAGTTGCAGCAACTGGGATTCGAACTGAGGACCTCTCGGTTTGCAGCCTTCACCTCTACCTACTGAGCCACAACGCACCTTCTATGTATGTAACTGGAATACTTTGGCGTCTTATTTTTAGGGATAAAACGTTTTAGAGAATTCAGAAATATGTTTTCATTAACAGTGTTCAAAGATATTCATTCAGGAATCGGATCAATTTTTCCAAGAAACTGGAAAGGCATATATGTACACAGCATTCAAAGGGTTCAGTCAAGTGAATGCATCAGGGGTCCAACAATGTGATTTCCAGCAATTCTAAAAATTCACTCGATGATCCCCGTTGACCTCAGTGCCCATGCCCCATATTGTGAACCTCTATCGAGTGTCGACTCATTTGGTGTTGGTCCCAGGTCTATACATCATATGCCATGTTTGAGATAGGAGCGTGACACATTTTAAAAAATTTTGACGACACCCATTTTTTTCGTGTAAAAATGCATGAATTAATATCGGGTATGCATTAGTGGGTCGAAAAATGTTGCTTCCTGCAATTCTGAAAATGCACTGAATGCTCTCCAGGTGACCTCGGCGGCCTTCATCCATATTTTGCACCCCCCCCCCCCCCACACTGAGGGTCGACTCATTTGTTGTTAGACCTAGGTCCATTCATCGTACCATGCTTGAGATATGAGCGTGACCCACTTTCAAAACATTTTAGCAACGCCCACTTTTTTGCGTAAAAATGCATGCATGAACTTCAGGAATGCTTTAAAGGGTCAAAAAATGTGATTTCCAGTAATTCTGAAAAATGCACTCAATGACCCTTGGATGACCTCCGTGACCTTGACCCATATTTTGAAGCTCCATCGAGTGTTGACTCATTTAGTGCTGGTCCCAGGTCCGTAGGTCATACCACATAACACCCCCACGGAGTCCTCTAATGCCCCAGGAATCTGAAAAATATTCAGTGCCGGGAATTTGTGACTGTCTGTCAAGTATGCCAAAAATCAACACGATCGGGCAATTCGTTTTCGAGTTATCTTGCGTACAAAAAAGCGGTTAGAAGACAGAAAACAGGAGAATAAGAGGAAGAAGATTAAAAAAAAGGCAAAGAAACTGTACAAAAACAATAGTCTGGTGTTTCACACATACTAATTATTATACAAAAGTTTTGAGAGCTGCAATGAGAAAATGATACCAGTAGTTCGCAGAAGACCATGTACATCAACCTGATGAATAGACATAAAGATACAATCTAGTTTAACTGGTAGAGTGCTGAATTATTTTTCGTTGTCAAAATTTGTTAATGTGTAATTGCCCTGTTACAATTTATGGTAGAGCACCCGTTGGCACGCTCCCATAAATTGTAACATACACACCCAATAATTCCACTTCAAATACACTGTAAAGCATATTTGCAGAATATGAAGCTTTTAACTTGCAGCACCTGCCCTTCCGCGGAAAGCCCAAATATGCAGCACTCTACCAGCTAAAAGATTAAAAACAATTTAAAATTCATTTAGTTGAGAAACGACATAATTAGTCTGTGTGAAACACACAGACTATTGTTTTTGTACGATTTCTTTTTCTTTTTTCTTTTTTTTTAATCTTCTTCTTCTTCTTATTCTCCTGTCTTCTGTCTTCTAACCACTTTTTTGTCCGCAAGATAACTCGAAAACGAATTGACCGATCTCGTTGATTTTTGGCATACTGACAGAGAGTCACAAGTTCTCGGCACCTGATATTTTTCAGATTCCTGGGGCATTAGGGGCCTTCGTGGGGGTGTTTTGAAAGTGAGTCACGCCCATAACTCAGGCGTGGTATGACCTACGGACCAACACCAAATGAGCCGACACTCGATGGATGATCAAAATATGGGTCAAGGTCACGGAGGTCAACTAGGAGTCATTTGTGTGCATTTTTTCAGAATTGCTGGAAATCACATTTTTTGACCCCTTAAAGTATTCTTGACGTACACCCATGCTTTTTGACGTAAAAATAAATATCTCAGGCGTGGTATGACGTATGGACCTGGGACCAACACCAAACGAGTCGACACTTGATGGAGATTCAAAATATGGGTCAAGGCCACGAAGGTCACCTAGGGGTCATTGAGTGCATTTCTCATAATTGCTGGAAATCACATTTTTTGACTCCCCAAAGCATTCCTGAGGTTCATACATTCATTTTTACGTTTAAAAAGTGGGCGTGGCCAAAATTTTTGAAGTTGGTCACGCTCATATCTCAAACATGGTATGGTGAATGGACCTGGGACTGACACCAAATGAGTCGACACCTGATGGACTATATTGTGGAGCGTATAGCACAAGCAGCACATCAGCACATGCAAACTGTGATAATATGCGCCTGTGTGCAAGTGCACAATGTGCGCAAAACACATGCAGCACATGCGCACATGCGGGTATTTAGGGACCAGTGTTTGGGGAGAGTGTTTGTGGACCAGTAGGGACCAGACTTTGGGGACTCACGGGGACTAGTGGGGACCAAGGCTTGGGGACCAAGTACCGTACCGCCCACCGATGCTCATGGAAACAAAAACAAATTCGCACCTATGTACGGCTGCTGCTCAGTAAAATCGAAAAAAAATAATAATTAATTTAATAAATTTACTAAAATTAATAATCTGACGATCATGGTATAAATAAAGTATACCCAAAGTAGCTTGGTGTACCAAATGTTCACCACTCGTGGTGAACATTTGGTACACCAAGCTGCTATGGGTATATTCTACATTTAACTTTACAGTGTTGACAACATTTTCATATTGTTCACTGCACACAACAACTTGAGAGTTCGGCGGCTTAGCAGTGATTTCTAGTGGCAACCACGACTTGGCTAGAAACCACTGCTCAGATAATTTGACTATAGTCCACGTGACCTTTTCTTGGTTAAAGTATATATTTTCGGGCCACATAGTTTGCCAACGTGAGTTAAAGATATTTGGTGGCTCCCAGGGTATAATAAAGGATAAGTTTAAAGAAAGACTCGTGGTCAGAGTTTCCAAGCATATTGGAATGATTGTTATATTACGGGCTCTGCGTCCCCCAGAATCCTTTTCAACGAGGGGCGCTTGCCGTTCTCTTGTGATGTTCAAAACGAAAGCCCAACAGCACGGAAAGAAAGAGCATTTCGGATCAGTAATTGATATGTAATCAGATTTAAGATTTTCAAATTAGGAAAATAAATATACGCATGTGATTTGCTTGCGAGAAGCGGATGGCAAGGCAGTCAAAATGTACCATAACATACAGGTGACTTTCTTAACCATTCACCACTAATGATCGCCTTCAAAGAAAACGAGATCGCAAACGCATAGCGAGCGAAATTGACACAGTTAAAGAGAAATGTTTACTTGTCGTGGTTTTCTGACGTGCTAAATTGTGATTAAAGCTGTTCATTGTTGTACAATTCTAGCTGAATTAGTCAAACTAGCCACAACCGCAGAGTGTATTTGTAGTCTGTGTGAAACACACAGATTAATGTTTTTGTATGGTTTATTTTTCTTCTTGTTTTCTTCTTTTTCTTTTTTTTATTCTTATTTTTCTTCTGTCTTCTATGCATTTATTTGCTCGCACCATAACTCAAAAACGAATTTTCCTATCTCGCTGACATTTGGCATATTGGCAGACAGTCACGCGTTCTCAGCCACCCATGAAAAACAGGTCACTAGAGCCCTTGAGTATGGCTCAGTTGGGCACAGGGTTTTCACAGCTTCTAATTTTTCTTGTAAAACTAAATTATCCTGAAGCAATAATTATATTATATTTATTCACACTGGAGAACAATGTAAACACTCAAATTACAGAAAACTGGATTTATCTATCAAACATTAAATGATATCTGTCATTTTAATCAGGTGTTAGTTTCATCCTCAAACCAAGTTGAGAGAAACGCTTTGCGTTACAAGGAAATGTACAAATTATTCAGTTCAATTTTATGCGGTGTGCGACGACTTTTCACTGTACCTTCCACAGTAAAGCATTATTAAAACAGATTATTTGAAAGACATGCCTTTAATCCTTTCAATGTGGATTCCAAAGCTTTTATTTCATGCAATGTAAGAATAATGATAACCCTTTTCAAACTCACATTACTGCCCTAAACGTCATTCAAATAAGTAGCAGAGCCAAAAATGTCAATTTCGGATTCCTTGATCGAACCTTTTGAATGCTGTGCAAATATATGTTTTCTTTCTGGTTTCTTGGAAAAAATATCTGATTCCTGTATGAATATCTTTAAATACTGTTAACGAAAATCTATTTCTGATTTCTTTAAAAATATTTACCCCATAAAATAAGCCTCCATAAATGCTCCTTCGATTTTGTTTATTCCTGATGCTTTAAGATTTTTCACACAAATCTAAATTTACTGGATGCAGTAAATTATGTTTCTCTGGTTGTACCTATTTTTAGTTCCCTTATTACACGAATACCACGCAGTGGTACGGTTTATCTCGTGGATTTATCTCACAAAATCATACCAAATGTTTCCTTTTGAACTCTTCTTCTGTCATCAGATGCCTTGCGCCAGAATCCTGATGATAGAAGATTTTAATGAGGTCGTGATTCCGAAACAACATATTTGCGAGTCTAATGTAAGAAGATGCAACATTTACAATGTGACGAGCACAAGATTTAAAAAAATTGTGCCAGTTTCCATTCGGAATTGGATTCGATCCAAAATTTGAGATGTTCAGGGCCCTGAATTTAACCCATGAATATCTGTGTGTTGTATGGATAACAAGGCTACATTCTCACTTTATGATTTAAGTCCCCCATTACGAACTATGAGCAGTCGTGTCTGATACCGCAAATGGATAGGTAAAACATACAGTTTAATTGCACTGACTATACAAGAGTGTGAATCTGGTATTGCCTACCACATAGCAGCCATCACTTGGCTGCTTGGTGCTTGGTTTTACCATATTCACACTCCTGTATGTTATACATACTATTCAAAAAAGTAGAGGATATCCAAACTGATGCTGATATTTTCAGAAAATGGTATTGGATATGCGTGATTAGACATATCAATATGTTACCAAGTTTAGTGTGGATTATGAATGTCACCGTCCCACGAAAAATTCGTGCATGTTTTTCGCACGAGCGCCGCGTTAATGTCTGCGGGGTACGTTTTGAAATATTCATTTGTACTGGACGGGCTTTTTGGAAGGTCTAATCGTTCTTTTCTTGGTATAAACTCGTCAGTAGTAGGAGATGGTGTTTTAGTGCCCCATTTGAGGGATCTCATTTGGGGGATCTTATGTGAGTCATACCGCAATGTATTATGGGTATCATTTGGTTGTCATGGTAACCCATGTTACAATTCATGAGAGAGTGTCTAAAGACACTCTACTGTGAGTTGTAACAAGGCAACCCCACTTCAAAGATAATATGAAGCACAACCACAGAATATGAAGCCTTTAAGTTGTGGTACACGCACTTCAGAGTAAAGCCGAAAATATGGACTTCCATTACCCTACCAGTTATAAATTGCCATGTAGAATTATATATGGTCTTTGGCTGTGAAAAAAATATAATTAATATCACTCTCCTTCTCACTGCGCGGTTATGCACCAGGAGAGGCAACGTCAAAAAGTTCAACCATCATTCATATTTCTTTTCTTTCTTGACACTTTCTTTTGTAGAGGAATAATTAGCATGGACAATGCTGCTACGCATTCGGAAGCAAAGGCACAATAAAACATGGCATCGAAGCTGTTCGTAACATCAAGCAAATATCCTGTAAATTAGAAACAAGGAGTAAAAGAAGTGGATGTAAGGAAGATGAAATATGTATCATGTACAAACTTTTCTTTCATAATCGAGCGCTTGTTTCTAAAGACATATATCGGCGAAGCCTTAGACACATAGTCGTGACGATAGCTTTTTTTCTTACAATTCTCATCTCTTGTGCAATAACATGATCAACTCGCCTTTTAGTTTCAGATTTTACTTCCACACCCATAACACGCAGATTCTTTCGCTGGAAGTTGTATTCGTCTGCGTTGAACGTCCCATATACAAGGCTAATCATTTCGAAAAAGATTACGCGCTGTGTGTGGGTTATTGTTTCAACTAGAATTCCTTCTATGATTCAGATACAGAAACATAAAAGTGATGTGATTTTTTATCTAATAATTATACTTCCGGGAAGATTTGTCCCCTCTCATATATAGAAAGGTATATGGTTTCTCACCAATAGTTTTCGAAAACACGTAATATTCTGTAATTAGTAACGTAAACAAATTCTAACTAAGCACGCTCTTGAATCCTGCAACTGTATGATACAGATTTTGTGCCAGAGGCCTCTGATACACTCCATATTCAGGCCATTACGGAATCAATACATGCTTATTGTACGATAAAATAGAAACAGTTACAGGGTGAATTTTCCATTCAACTAATACTCAACTTGAAAGACAAGGCATAAGAGAGACAAGAGAACGTTTGGTAACAGAATACTGCTGTTCGACCGGAGTATCATGACCTAAAGCTCTAATCGATTGCTTTGCAAGTATCTGCCAACCAATGGTGTGTGGTTAAGTAGTGATGTGTAATGAGGCATGTTCACACTTCTACCAACCTCATCCCACGCATACATACAGCACATTTCTATACTGCCTTCATTCTTCTTGATTTGCAATATCTAATTATCGTTTTACCACGTAGTTTACGAAAACTGTGGCTAGCCATTATTTTAGGTGTTTCAGTTTAGTTCATAGACGATGGGAGTCATACTACCGAAGAGTCTTCGTGTTCGAGAAGGTTAGTCTGCAGACTGTAGCGTTGGTTGTTCTTGGTAACAGTCAGTGATTGGTGGTTCAGTTCAACACGTAGAATGATGTCCTGCATTGTGAACTTATGCGAGGACAAAGGATCGGTTAACACGATGCGATACTTTTCGTTAAGCGTTTACCCAACGTAACGGCTAAAACAGGCCAGCGGTATTCTCAAAAATCGCCAATTAATTTTCAAAATATTTTCATTTTTTGTCTCAAAAACATAGGTTATGACCCCTCGTTGGAACGAGCTCGTCGAGCTCGTTCCAACGAGGGGTCATAACCTATGTTTTTGAGACAAAAAATGAAAAAAATTAGTTATTCAAGAATTTTTTTTACAAGTGTCGTCTGCTTTTCATGTTAGGTAAAGGGTTAAGCGTTCATGTGACCTGGTTGTTAGCTTGCTCTTTTGACTGGTTTTTATATAGTATATCCCAGGACTGTCTTCAGATTTGCCCATCTACTTAAGCTGGGTGGTGAGAAGTGCAGTGTTTTGTGTTCAATAAAGATTAGGCAAAAGAAGGGTGTTTTATAAAGAGTCCACGTGGTACGCCCAAAGAAGAGATTACATGATAACGAGGATCTAATATGGAAGAAAAACATTGAATATGTGTTGTGTCGTTTGGGGTTGCAAACCAATCATAATTTAAAGAAAGCCCCACGGAAGACAGTGGAAATATTGAGTGTATATGGGTAAATTAAGTTGCATACAAAACGTGAAAGCACTCCCCTCGAAACTATAATTATCAGAGATGGGGGTTGGAATTGTACGTATGTATTTATTATACGCCTGTTCCATGAAATCCCCATCTACAGCAACACTAAACCATGCGGGAAATGAAAATCCGTTCTGCAAAAATGTGCCGAACGAAAATCTTTGACGGACGAATTGTCAAATGAATTGCTGAGTGCCCTTCTAATAATTGCTTTTATAGACGTGAAGGCGTGTAATAAGCACAGAACGACTTACACATGCGAATGGGTTAATCGACATGACACTCGTGCCATATCGATTAACCCATTCACACACGTATATTCTGTATATTTATTTATTGTGATTAATGTCACTCTCAGCAACTATGGCTATATCACAACTCCATGATAGCATGACCACAGGGCAAAATTTAGATTACACACGTCTTCGATTAAATAAAACGATTCATTGAAACGAGAAAGGACCTGAAAATAAATAAGTAATGACAGCAGTAATGAGAGAGTGATTCCAGTGGTTTATAGACTACAACGTAAACAAGAGGCCCCATGGGGCCTGAGGGCGCTCACCTGGCATGGTAACCTAAATATCAACCAAGGGAATTGATTCCAGCAAGATGCATCTGCCCCTCCTAAGAAAATCTTATACCAAATATTCAAAGATTCTGACCAGTGGATCCAAAAAAGGAGATTTTTTAAAGAATATTCCTCATATTGAACTAAGTAATAATTCGGGCTCCAACAGGGGGTCCAAATATGAACCCAGGCACTTGGATTGAACAAGCTTGTATCTCACCTCCGTAAGGATGCTGTATACCAAGTATCAAAACATTCTGAATGGTGGATGTGAAGAAGAAGATTTTTAAAGAAAAATTACTCATATTGCACTAAGTTATAATTTGAGCCCAAATATGAACCCAGGGACTTGGCTTGAACAAACTTGAATCTCCCCCCTCCCCTCAGGGATGCTGCATACCAAATATCAAAACATTCCGACTGCTGGGTCTGAAGAAGAAGAGTTTTAAAGAAAATTCCTCATTTTGAACTAAGTTACAATTCGAGCTCCCACAGTGAACCCACATATGATCCTAGGGACTTGGCTTAAATAAACTTGAATCTCGCCCCCCCCCCCCACCCCAACGCCACCACCTCCAACCCTAATGATGCTGCATACCAAATATCAATACATTCCGACTGCTGGATCTGAAGGAGAAGATATTTAAAGAAAATTCCTCATTTTGAACTAAGTTGTAATTCGGGCTCCCACAGTGAGCCCAAATATGACCCCAGGGACTTGGCATGAACAAACTTTAATCCCCCATCCCCCAAGGATGCTGCATACCAAATACCAAAATGTTCTGATTTGAAGATCTGAAGAAAAAGATTTTAAAAGAATATTCCTTATACTGCACTAATTTAAACATCTGGGCTCCCATAGAGAGCCCAAATATGGACCCAGGGATTTGATTTCAATAAAGGTGTGAAACATTCTTCCAAAGATGTTATATGTGAAATATGAAAGCTTTTGGAGCAGTAGTTTGGGAGAAAAGTAGTCTTAAATGTTTTCCCCATAACCCACAGTGTTAAAAAATGCTGACTCAGCACTTTTTCACAGTGCCAAAAACGTACCCCACGATAAAACCGATAGCATTTTTTTACCATGCCATCCTGTTGGTCCTAACGAAGCTTCACACAAAAGAAGAATTCTCAGCGCGGTGTAGTTTTTGGACATATTCACATCTAATTGTTTTTCTATTTTTAGCCCCTGCAGTTCCCATGCTGCGACGGGAAATTTTTTGTTGGCATAAATTAAGTACTTGTGACCCACTAAGCATTCATACCAAATTTGGTTCAAATCAGCCTCTCAGTTTGGAAAATAGAAATTTAAGGAGGGGCGAAAAATCTTGCCCCTCAAATAACGAAGGCATAACGAAGGCAAATATAGCTCCTCGATCTTCTTTGGACAGAGCCTAATCCTCAAAAGGAAGCTGCACACAAACGTGGCCCTACCGAGTGGCGCGGCAACTTGCAAAATCAAAATGCGATGTCATAGTAAATTATTATCTCAAATTTCAATTAAATTGGTTCAGTGGTTTGGGAGGAGAAGACGCAAACACCATATTTACGGACGATGAACGACGGACGCCATGGACGACGGACGACGGACGGTGAGTGATCACTATAGCTCCCCTGAGCTAATAAACCTATTGAAAAGATTGAAAGAGAAGAAGTTAACGCACAGAATATGAACAGTTATTAATTTAATGACTGTTTTTGCAAAGTTTTCAAAACAACTCAGAAACCCTCATTTGGAATGAGCATGACCAGCACGTTCCAATAAGGCTTCACATAATATCGTTTTGTTGATTTTTGTTTTAAAATATTTTTGGCTGCTTCATTTTTAAATTACGCGGGCGGATGCGGCCGATTGCTTAGGAAAGGGTTAAAAGAACAAAAAACAATGTAAACTTTACGAGATGGTTTTGAAATTGTAAAGCGAATTTCCAGAAGAGAAATCATTTAACGAAGCAGGTACAAAGCCATTCTGTGACCAACGCTGCTTTGCAGGCCAAGTGTAGTGTGTATTGTTAATATATTTCCAAAATTTCGAAAGGAAAATATTAAAAATGAGATTGAAAAAAGAGGATAAACACAACGACGTAAAATTGGCGTCGCTGGCATCGGTGGACGCCCAATTCCAAAATAGACGGTAAAAATCTCAAATGACTAGAAAACTCTGTGTGAAGTCGCGTAGATGTGTAACTGATATATAAGGGTTGCTGGAATTACAAAGGCAGATGTTCTGATGAGTTATGATCAAACTAGCCTAAACTCCAAGTGACGTTAAAACTTTAAAATGACAATAAATCGAAAAAAGGTTATCTCCTAATTTTTTGAATGCCACAACACACTAAAATTTCCAAAACGTTCGACTCAATTAAATTTTTGACCATATGATCTGTGACGTCATCTCTGAGTCTGACCAAAAGAGTTTCTAATTTCCAAGGACTACACTACATATTTTATTACACATCCATTAAGCTTTAAATCCTTGTATTCAACCGAATCGTCGCTATGATATAAATGATTCTGTATTCAACGGGTGGTATAAAAGCCGGAATTTTTTTACCGCACCGTTTAGTTACGCTTCGAAAAGTTTCCAAATTTAGTTCCACAATCATCGACCGTCTGTCGCATGGTGTGAAAATGAAAACGTCCAAAGCAAAATAAAGTCGGTTCTAAAAAAAATAGCCAAAAATGAGATAATATTTTTAAAAAACCCAATCATTTCCAACCGGAACATTAACCCAATCCCGTGGTCGTCTCGTTTTGTGGTTCCCAATATATCTAAATTGGTCAACTTTCGGTAAATTTTCGTACATCTTGACGTGCTTCAAACTTCTTTTAAAAACGTTTCTCCCAGCTGTTTTGCAAATCTACACATATTTGTACTTATATTTTTACTAACACTAATAGCCACCATTCACGCCTAACCATTTGGTGGCTATGACTGTTGGAAAACAAGATATGAGTTTCAACAAACACTGGTTCCGAAAAGGTTGTTTTGATTTTTTACCGATCCAAATGATCAGTACAGCTTCAGTCAAAACAAACTCTTCACCTTTGGGTTTAAACATCGGAATTAAAATTTGTTTATTTAAATGAATTTTAATGCATGGGTTGTGTAATAAACACAGAACGCGATGTGTGTTTGAATCGGTGGGTGTTTTACCTAACTCGTTGGAATGGCGTAATCATATTTCGCTCGAGCCTACGGCTCTCGGAAATATGACTACGCCATTTCAACTCGTTATGTAAAACACCCACCGATTCAAACACACATCGCCTTCTGTCTATTTATCTATTTTTGAGGCGATTACCTTTTCAAAATTTCGAAAGACTGAGACTCAAAATTAGGACAACAAAACAAACAACAAAAAAACTTGTAAATTTGCATCGCTGGCATCGGAGGTCAATATTTCATGTTCATACAGAAAAATGAATAATTTCGAATGACTAGAAAAAGGTATGTGCATTTTCATAGCTGTGTAATTTATTTATATTTTTATATCATGCAATGGATGATGTAGTTATTGCAACATTTTATCTGTTGTGAATGTTGGCGTTTTCGCGTACTGAATGAAAGCTTCAAAAATATGCCTTAAATTAGGGAAGGGCGTCTCATGCCTTCGGAGATGAAATACTGCAACAATGTAGTTGGAATGATATTTTCCTGGGAAGCCCCGCGTCACGACAATTACACTTATGTGTCAAGAAATTCCTTCAGAGAATGCATTGGCAGGACCGTGGTGGAGGGGAGGGCGTGACGTATCATACAAATGAAGGTCCGTGGAAGATTCGATCTCAGTGTGGCTGATTTTGAGACCTGTACTTGCTAATTAGGTCGAAACAAGACATTGGCAACCCCTGGGCACAACTCTTATGTGTGCATTTCAAGGCATGCCTTCAAAGACAGCATGCATGCGCAGACATGAAGACATTCCTTCGGAGAAGGCATTTGATGGGTGGAGGGGGGGGGGGGGGGACTCCTGAAATGGAGGTTCGCGGCCGATACGCCCCCAGCATATACAATTTTATGTTCGGTACATGCTAATTAGGCCTAGACAAAAGGTTAGGAAGTCCTGCGTCATAAAAGTTTATTGTGAAGCCCCGTGTCACGATAATTACATGTGTCCATCACGGCATAGCTTCAGAATGCCTTCGGAGAAGACATGAAAGCATGCCTTCTTAGAAGGCGTTTGTGCGGGGGTGGAGTGTCCTAGAAATGGACGTTCGTGGCCGATTCACCCCCAGCCTCACCAATCTTCAGTCTAGTACATGCTAATTAGGCCGAAATAAGACATTGGGAATCCCTGCGTCACGACAAATACATGTATTTATCTTACAATCATATAGATTTTGGCCTGAAAATCACGAGAAACGATTCGTATCACATAATGTGTTCCGATTTCGTATCACAGAGACGACTCATTCTGATTCCGTATCGTATAGGCGACACATGCCCGGGAACGCAACGGGCTATCATAACAGGCGCATGAATACATTCTAAGTGCGTTTCAGTGATTGACTCAGCTGATTGCTTACAAATGAAAACCCTAATTCCTTACATTTATCGACAGAACTATTAATAGAAAGTCCCCCCCCCCCCCACCCACGTCCAATGGAATGCCTTCGGCGAAGTCATGGTGGCATGGGGTGTGTCTCCTGGAAATAAGGCTCATGGCCGATTCGCTCCCAACATGACCAATTTTGAGTCCGCACATGCTAATTAGGTCCAAACAAGAGGCAGGGCAGCATTGCGTCACGACAATTACGTGTATTAATCAAAACATGCCTTGGGAATGCCTTCAAAGAAAACAAAGAAAATGTTGTGATCGAGATAATTTATTTTTCTTCCCGATGTAGGCCAGTGACTTCGAATCACGTGCGAATATTTGCTTCTTGTGAAAATGCAGTCACAAATATCAGGCGTAGGAGTATGTACATGTATGACGTGTCTCCATATTGGAAGTACGGGATAATTTCTTTATAAAATTCTAGCAGCAACATGTCTGGAAACATTAGATATTATTATTTTGATAATGGTGAACAAACGGCATTTTGGGATTAAAGTGATAAATAATTTCATCTGTGGTAAAACTATATGATTTTTTAGAAATGCATATGATTGCGAAATAGTTGTGGCCGATGGTATTCTTTTGAAATCAAAGAAAGTTTCGGGGTCACTGGATAAATAAAGGCTTTATTGTGTAGGGATAGGTAGGCGGTTGTAAGTGCCCCCAGCCCCCATCACCCCACCCCGACACGGTTGCACAAATGTCTCCCTCTACCATAACGGCCAATCAATTACACCCAAGAAGGCGAGTAGCCAGGATTCTATATTAGAGGAAGCACACGTCCAAGCATATTTATGCCTAAGGCATATCACGTAGATCGAAGGATTGTAACTGGAAAAGGTGCAAAGCGGTTTGTCGGATTCAGAAAAGGGGATATTTTTAAAAGAGATCTCCGGTGATATTTTGAAAGATGTGGCAATTTTGAGCTTCGTAGAAACGTCAAGCGCGGTAGATTAACTCACATGCAAATAGTGGAATTCAGGATTTGATGGGGTATTGGAATTTTAGCAGGGGCGTGGTCGCAGCAAGGCTCCTCCAGCCTCCTCTCTCATGGCTATACCACTGTATCCCAGGCCTTCGTGAGACTGTATCAGTTTTGGAGACAGTGTGATAATTTTAGGGTACATTTGGATAATTTTAAGCATTTGGGGTATTTTCGGTCAGTCGACAAACCCCCAACCCCCACCCGACTCCCCGCACCACCTAAGCAAGTGATTAAACTGATTGGAGGTATTTAGGCTTGGATCAAGCGTGGCTAGAATGGGTAATGAAACACGAAACTTAATCCACAAACAAAGGGCCGAAATGACAAAGTACTCATATTTTGGTTTTATTAAAATTAAATATAAAGTTTCAATGATTTTTCACAGAAAATAGTCTTAACGCTTTCCCTGTGTAATTTAAAAACAGAAAGTTTCCTGACTCTATTCCAACAAATTACTAGAATTCCTTTGAGTTGGGATTCGCTCCGCAATGACTATTTAAGAAAATAATATATATATGTGTTTATATTCTGATAAAAGAAATCTGTTTCAAGTGTGCTGGACCTGAGAGATGCAAGAGCATAAAGCGAAAGAAATTTGTCTAAATAAACCACAAACAGCACAGGAAATGCAATATTCACCTAGCTTCCGGTCTGATGAAGACCTTCTTTAGCGTATAGACACATTAAGAACAAATACACACAGACGACGAAGGAAATGAAATGTGGCGATAAAAGTTCTCGTAAGCCAAGTTCTGACTAAACTAGCGTGTAATACAAACCGAAAAGAAAAGAAACCGTGGTAAAAGTAGAAAAAAAAACTGTTAGACAAATACTGATAAGTATTCTAGTAAGTTCTAACTCCCGGTAAAATATAAATATATATATTAATATACCCTTCGAAAACTTAAAGGAACTGGAATTTTGAAATGTCAAGATACACGTTTTACATGAAAGTATGATAAATGGGTGATTTAAAAACAAATGCAGTCCGTCGCCTACAAACGCACCAAGTTGTCCGATAGGAGGAAATTAGAGAGTTTGGTCTTTCTCTAGCTGGTGCGAAACTGCCTGGGGATGTGCTAGGACTGCACATGTTATAGGATATGGCCACTAAAGACTTGCTATTCACTGTTACGGGTGCAGGGAAGCGGTTAAGTAAAACTTGCATCTACAAATCCATTGCCAATGGGTTTCGACGCTGCCTAAAACACTTAGATGATCGCCGGAAGTTAAAAGTGAACAGATTTCGGGGTAGGATTAATGGCGAAAAAGGTGTAAATAGGCTAAAAAGACATTTAAGATGAAGACTATTGTAGCGTAGGACAAAAAATGTGTCCAGGCCGCTAAGTGCAGTCGCTTGAAATTGTTAGAATTGGTACTGCGATCTGTGATCTACAGTTACGTATCTTTGTCGAGTGCCTAGACCGCGTGAAAACACCCCGGATCGCGTGGAAACCGAGGGGACGATTCGTCCCTGCTTGAGAATGGTTTGAAGTTCGGTTGAGACCGAGAGGCCTATACGTGCATAGCTGTTCGATCTAACGCGTTTCCCGGGCAAAGCCCTCGACTTTTGACCAGTCAGGCACGGAACCAATGGTGAAGGCCTGAACAGAAGTAAAGGGGTGACCCGTTGACATGCAGTGTCGCGTAATATCTCCATTTTTTGAATGACCTGTGGTTATTCACACGTGTGTGAAACGAGGTACAGGTTTCGCCGACATGCTGGATTTGACAAAATCCACATTGAAGTGGAAAGATCACATTTGAACTTTGCAGGTGACGCGGCAAAAAATTCTTAAAGATTCCCCAGTACTGGCGCCGTTGAATGAATCGGATGTAGGCATCATGGTTCACGTTTTACAACCGGTTTTTCCACAGGCTTAGCTGACACCAAGTTCTGAATAGATTGGACTGAAGCTGGCACGAACAAGAATCTCGTAAATGTTTTTGGACGCCTGAAAGCAAGCCACGACTGGAGTCTTGGGAAATGTTTCGGATAAGGCTGGATCATTCTCAATAAGCGTCCAGTGTTGTCGAAGTAAAAAAAAAAAATTTAAAGATCTGGGTGAAATGTTGTGGCAAAAGGTATGCACGCGTTCTGTGATGGTGGGCGATATCGTAACAGATCGTCATGTGGTAGCGCATCAGCTCTAGTGATGGCACTGTCAACCAGTTCTCGCTTGTAGTTACGGCTTACCAGATGAGATCGATTGTTCAGAAAAAAAACAGCTGCCTTGTCAGCGGCCTCAGAACAGATTCTCTTGATTCTGATAGCGAGACTGTATGGAATGATTTTGACAATGTGCCTGGGATGGCAACTATATGGAAGCAGATATCGGTGATGTCCGAAGAGATTTCTGCAGTGAATTTAATGGAATGGTGAAGTCGTCCACCAGCACAGAACGCCATGCCTTTCGTCACAACATTTCACCCTGCAAGCTCTAACGAGTATTTTCCCCAAATCGGGAGGTTGTTTAAGCTAACGATGGGAACACATGGAACCGCCGCCTTCATCATTTCAGACTGGTTTTGAATAGTAATATATTTACATAAAATGCCCTTGCTGCTAGGTACCCCAAAATGAAACTCAACAGTAAAGTAAACCCCGTGAGAGGCCTCAAAAATAGGCTTAGGCTGGGGATGTTTAAAAGTAGTGGTAGCCCGTTCAATCTGAGCCTTAACTCTCCTCCTACTGTATCCTCTGCGGACCAGATAATTTGCAAGTTCGTCACAACGAATCTTCGCAGTGGTAAGATTCAAACAAATACGAAGGATTCTGAGTGACTGGCTGTATGGAAAGCTCCACTTACTATGGTTAGGATGACAACTAGTTGACAGCAGATATTGATGAATATTAGTGGGTTTAGTATATAAATCTGTACAAATTCTTCCGTTCTTGAAGAGTAACCGAAACATCAAGAAAGTTGATAGTGCGACGCGAATAATCACTGGTGAATTGTATGGCAGGATGTATGCTAAAATTCCAACTGCAGTTTAAGAAAGTGAAACACGAAGTACTATTCCAAAAGCAATAGGCGCACGTTGTATTACTCCTTGCGGGATAATAAAATGGGGAAAATACAGTATTTAACCATTTTAAAATAAAAAATTCTTCTTGTCCCCTTTCCAATTTGCCGCGAAAACAAATTAGGGCTGAACATTTTCCTTCACACCGAAACGTACCACCATCCCCTGTTTGTCCAAAAACAAAAAATCCGAACGATCTTTGGGATCAATCCCCACCCCCTCCAGAAAACAAAAATAGGCACCGCAGACTCAGAGGATGATTCCTCAAAAATAATTTCCAAAAAAAAAGAGCGTTTCAGTTCAGAATCGGTACTCCACTAGCACCGCTTGGTATTACGTGTGTAGAAAATATTTTTAAAGTACTTACCTGCGACGGGCGGTCCACATATGAATCCAACACCGCTGGCTAGCGTTGCCATTCCCATTGCATCAGGCAAATTTTCTTTCCCTACCAAATCAATAGGAATAATGGATCGCAATGTGAATACTATTCCAGCGCAACAACCAAGAATGGCAACAAGAACACATAAGATGGCATAAATGTCTGTAAAGGTGTACAGTGGGAATGAAATACCCATAACTATAACTGCCACAGTGTGTAATATTTGTCGATTGATAAACTTTGTATTTGCAAGTATCCCTGTTATTATAGCAGATGGACCTTCAGCTGCAAACAGAAGCGTCATAAGGATGGCTACATCTGAGTCAATTAACCCTCTGCTTGTGAGAAATGCAGGCAAGAAAGTAAAAGACATTCCAAGACCAAAAGTGACGAAGAAAAAATTCACAAGGTACACAAGAAATCCAACGTTTTTAAAAAATTTCAAATAAGTTTTAAAAGGGTGTTTAATTTCCAAACATTTTCGAGGTGGGCATTTACTCACTGTCCCTTGTCTGAGCCGATCATGGGTATTAGGTTCCTGACATGCGAGCTTCTCTGTGCTTAAGCCTAATGGTGATATTGTGGTGGTTGTGGCAGAGTGTTCATTTTGACTGATTTCTGGGGTAGTTTCTATCCCTGCGACCTCGAAAGTGTATTGCTGACAATTGTATCCTTCAGTATCAAATCCTTCAGCCGCACAAACTGTTTCCATGTTAGGCTCAACTGTAATCAAGTCATTCATGCTTTCAGGTTGTCCTTCATTCTGTGTGCTTTTTGACTCCTCTGGTTTGTCCAAAGGTGTTGCTGGTCTACACAGGGCACCAAAAAGTACAGTTTGGAGACATATGCCCGAAATAATGAATACAGATCCTCTCCATGTGTATTTGTCTATCAGGAAATTAACCAAAAGTGGCATTAAGCATGCTCCAAAACTCACTCCTGCTTCGGTAAAACTTACCGCGAAAGGCATATATTTCTTGAAATAATAACTTGTCATTATATTAGCAGGGATAAAGCACATACAAAATCCGAAACCTGAAATAAAAATGTAACCTTTATGAAAAACAAATGTATTTTTTCATGAAGCCAAAATATTACCTAATAAACATTGATTGTTTACCATTTACGTAACATGACAACCACATCTACCCATCATCATAAATAAATTCTGTCTTGGTTAATTATTGTCCGTTCGAACCAACAACATACATCACTGAAACGAATTGGTTAATTATGTTTCAATGAAGAGATATGAGCTATATTTGACAAGAAGAAAATAAGTCAAAAATGGCATTCCTTCTCTCATAAGAGAACAGTATGGAAATTGTAAATGAATTAATGTTATTATGTATTGGTGCTTAGCGCCGCATCAGCATCAACATTTTGGGCTGTATTGAGGGAGATAAAACTGTGTTTGTTAGAGCATTATAAGTCATTAGATGCTTAAAAATAAAATAGTTCATTGTAAGCAGGAAATAAACTCTTCCTAGTAATACTTTTAGTAAGTAGTAAATGATACAGGTATTTTGCTGAACATAACGGCACCGTCCAACGAGGCACGGCCAACGCCTAATCGATCAACAGGGAGGGGGAGGTTGTGTCATCTCTTAACTTACTACAGTTAAAACTAGACGCCCTGTCACGAACTGTGCGCTTATCTAGGCTTAACTGCGCGTAGAAATTGCGCGAAATTGTCATATCGAATGACATCCAAAGCATGGCAGGTTCTCCTGGTTTCACATAGCAAACACAGGCAATGTTTCTGCCAATGGACCTCTGGGTTACCCGGAGGATCCATTGGCTGAAACATTGCTTGTGCACAGGCCATATGTACAGAATCTGATAGCCTTACTATGGCCATAACGCGTAGATTAACGCGCAGATCGACGTGCTATTTGTGCGCATTTCATGAGAGGACTTCTAGTTTTAACTGTAAAATCTTAACTATCCCTCAATGGTTTAAGCTCTACAACATACTAAAATTTCAGAAAAAAATGTGACGTATTTTAATTTTTTGACCATATGTCCCCGATGACATCACTCCAGGTTTCGGGTATAACAAAAACGGATCTTAGAATAAGCAGGTGGTAATTAGTTTAATGACCCGTGATGGGAACACATAAAAAAACTGGAGACATCTTCAGTGTGACAGTCATACAAACGACAACAGGGTTAAGCCGCTCAGTATTTTTTCACAAAAATAAAGCTTACTAGTTTTGTTTGTTTTGCACCATCAGACCCACACACATTTGGGATGGTCGATCGCACATAGTAGAACTCTATGGATCGAACCCTTTAATTTGATACGTGACGTGACTACCTTCCTAACACTTGGGGTTTTGATGCCTTACCCCTCGGCCCCACCATCGGGGAGGGGCAAATACCAAATATTCGGACTACACACGTTAAGACCTTTAAAATGATATATCACACGACAATCTTTCGAAAACATGAGTTTTTGTTGTCTTACCCCTCAGCCCAGGGACCGTCCCTAAGAGGGGGGGGGGGGCAAATACCAAATATTCGGACTACACGCGTGAAGACTTTTAAAATGATATATGACATGGCAATCTTTCTAAAACTTGAGTTTGTGATGCCCATCAGCTCCACCCCCTCGTGGAGAGGCAAATATCAAATATTCGGACTAGAATGCGTCAAGACCTTTAAAATGATATATCACATGACATCCTTTCTAAAACTTGAGTTTTTGATGCCACTCAGCCCCCACCCCCTCGGGGAGGGCAAATACCACTATTTGGAGTATACACGTGAAGACAATTAAAATGATATAGCGAATGCCTACCTTTCTAAAACTTGAGTTTTTTCAGCCCCTCAGCCCCCACCCCCACGGTGAGGAGCAAATTCCAAATATTCGAACTATACTCGTTAAGACCTATAACATGATATATCACATGAATACCTTTCCAAAACTTGAGTTGTTGATGCCACCTTGCCCCACCCGCAAGAAGAGTCGATTATCTCATTTTACCTCTAGACGCTGAAGCCTTTGATTTGATGATAGCTGCCTGCCTAATTTCCTAATACCTAAAAATATTTTTCAAAATATCGGACAAAATAACAATATTGGCAGGAAAAATAAATTAGAATTAAACAAAAAACATTTCAAAGTAATCGTTTCTCGGATTGTTTTCCATTAAAGAATAGTGATATCACTCAAAAAACACCTATTATATGTACATATGTAGAACATTTCTCAAAGAATAAAACTTATTTATTTTCTTCGATTTCATAACATAGAAGAAATGCTACGTGTGTTTGGCTTATAAGTAAGTAAGTAAGTAAGTAAGTAAGTAAGTAATTCTTTATTAGCGTGACATGTGCAACAGATTCAATACCTTTTACCTTTACAATAATGCACCCGGCCAATTTGACCTACATGTCACGTTAGATTAACCATTACTAACATGCTCGAATGAACGCTCGTCACAATCATACAGCCCCACCCCACCCCAATTCGACTACCACCCCAACCCACCTCTGTATCCTCCTCCCCCACCTAGTATTTTATCCCCCCCCCCATCACTCTCTCTCTCACTCAGTCTCTTACTACACACATTCATCCTTCCACACACACATGCCTTGTATAAAGGCAGTGATGTCTTGTTTTCTCTAACAGGGTCATTACACAAACATCATTTACCATCGGCACCTACAAACCATCCATCCGTGGCAAGCAGAATTCGAGAATACAAGTCATCGCCTTAGTAAGATGGGCTCTGGGAGACAACTAAAGTTTAAATAGCTATTCTCATGTATTACTCTCACCGGTTTTGGCCGTTTCGTCAGGTTACCGGATTAACTTTCAAGCCGGGTCATTAATTCATCATGGGGTTTCGATGAATGAAAAACCTAAAAGACAATGAATTATTTAGTTTCCAGTTCCAAATACTTCACATAAGTGACAACGTGATTATGTCTTAAGACGCATTATAAAGAGACCGTTTCCCCCAATCATAAGCTCTTATGAGATAAGTATCAGTTTGTCGAGGGTAATTTACAAGTAACATTTTCAAAGTGCCACTACCAAGAGGAAGTATAGTCTGGTCATGGGTATCTGAAACGTATTTCATAAGATTTTCTCTCAAATCGGAGTAAAATGGGCATTTCAGTAGGGAAATGGAATTCATCTTCAATTTCATTCCTAGTTCAAAATAAGTATAGTCTGTCTGCTAGTTTTTCATTTTTATATCGACCAGTCTCAACTCGCAGTGGGAGAACTCCACATCTAAATTGGGCCATTACAGACTTTTCATATCGGTTTTTTTTCTGTTTGATAAGCGTCTTTGAAAGTAATATATGTTCGAAGCTTTGGGACAAAAGTAATACTACTTAGCCATTTAAAATTGTTATTACTTTTGAGTTTGGTTTCAGACTCCTTTGTATTATACGGGAGTTTATGCTCGGATACAGACAATTTCTCCAAGTTTTCAAATATACTCTTCACCTCGTAACACCTTCCCTTTTCGCTGCTTTCATAATCCCATAGAACTATTTGATATAATAGACGATTTCTATCAAGGTTTACCAATCGGTTCCAAAGCTGAAGCATATTAATCCATCTCCTTTCAATTGACTGAGTTAAGGGGTCGTCCAACGTAACTTTGGTCAATTTTTTGACATTTTTCCCAATGCCTCAGAAACAGAAAAGAGCAGTAAGGAAAGGCAAATTATGTATCAAAATAATGATTAAAGTGCATAGAAAAGGTACATATAATTTTTTTCAGGAAAAAAGGTGAATTTCATGATTTTGAAAAAGATTAACTTGCCAATGGCATAAGTAACGAACCGGTAAAACCACAAAATAATCGGTAATTCGAAGACCTTGTCCTCAATATAATGATAACATACTACAGACTCGGAGAAAGCATTTTTTTGACACACACTCTGGTGGGTTTTGATGTTTGAATTTAATAACACCAACACAAATTTTGGATGTTCCGGGTGTGGCCATGTTTCAATGATGTTTATTCCGGTCATGTGATTACGATGTGGTTCTTGCAAAAATACTCAGTTTGGGCAATCGTAAGAATGCAAGGACGTGATCACGCCCTTTATTTGTTCGAGACAATGTATGAGTGGATTTGCAAACAGGTGACAGCAAATACTTGAGCTGTTAATGTCATAACTGCAAAATATGGTTCGAAATTCCCTCTTGTGTTTACAGGCCGTCTGAACTTTTTTGTTGACAAAAAATCTGAATTATTGCGCACTAGAAAGACAACATGAACCACTTGTAAAAAAATAACCGAGTGTATAAAATCGGGACGATACACATAAAATAAGGCAATATTCATAACAAAGTAAGCAGAATGCTTCAGAAATCACTTTTTCACGAAGTATATTCCAAGTGAACTGGAACTATATTGAGCGTGTTGATTTCCCCCGATGTTGTGAAGTTATTTACTTCCTAGTAACCATGGAATTTGTCGCGGCTGTGTTTGATGTCTGCAAAGGACCGATTCAAGATGGGTTAAAAATGATGCATTCGCGCTTTTAAATAAGGTGCGCTTGAACGATGCTGAGAATTTAGTTTTTTCTTCCAACCAACCATATTAACACAAGCGTCGATCAGTGTCTTTTGTCATCGTTTTACACTGACAAATGTGACAAATATCCTTCACCGGAAACTATCTCCCAATTTGCATATCACAATAAACATAACCGCTGTCAGCGTGACCGCGTGGTCAAAACCAAAACGAATTATCGAACCCACGGTCAAAATTAGCTGCAATTGGCTTTTAAACAAATGAAATATTCGCAATTTCTTCATTATCCATGCCGAGTTACTTTTTAACCAGACCACATGCGTCCAGTTTCGTTTGTCGGCATCAAACTGATATTGTTTGTGGTAATTAATACTAGTACGAGAAGGCGAAAGAAGCCAAATATTTCCCATCATCTATAAATTAATTAAAATTAATAATTCCTTTTAGTTTACTGAAATTATGAATTGATAAGGTTGGTGTGTTGTGATTATTATGCCCCAGACCTGAAAGTTGTAAAATCAAAGGTGCATTTAGGGCCGTGCAGTGGGGACCTCTGTCCTTTTGCTCATACATCATTACATGTACCAACATTCTCCCTTGTATCTCAACCACTGTTACTCAAATTTGAAGGATATTTGGTGTTGTGATCGAGCATCATGGGGAAACAATGCATGTGTAGCTGCTGTAGCATGTGTTTCTTCCCACATTTTTCCGAGTTGTGGTACTTTTTCACTCTTTTGAGTTAGAAAATTTTGTTTATAACTAGTTGGTTTGTTACAATTTGTTGGAAAGTGCCTGCTGATACCCTCAAATGTATTGCTACAAAATATTTCTGGTGAAGATTTTGTTCCTATTACTTATCGAGCAACAACCTAATGAATATTCTGTACAAAGCCACCAATCTGATGTTTGACACTTCTTTCAGAGCTGTTATGAAGGCTTATGGAACTCAAAATGTTGATTATGGCAGGACTTTTCTATTCACCCATTAATCGATAAATTAAGTGTTATAGTTGGAAGTAAGAAGCATGAAAATCCAGAACTTAAAGTCTAAAAACAATGTTTTGCAATGTAACATGATTTTTGCAGATACACTTATTCGGGGGGTTACCTGTCTGATAGTGTTTGGAACATGTGTGGCCAGGATCTTCAAAAAGAAAAAAAGAAAGAGTTAAACTTTGAGAAAAAAGCCATATGCCTTGAGTGCCAGAGGTAGAGGAAGAGAACCCCCTCCCCCCCCCCCCCCCCACCCCCGGGAATTTTTTTGTGTCAAATGGAGCTCACTTGTCACCTTTTGGGGATTGCTTTGTGTACTGCGTTCTTGAAAAAAATATGTGAGACCCTCTGGATGTGCCCTTCTGATCCTAATATTCCAATAAGCCTCTTCGGGGAAAGTACATGCAATAATGGATTGTAAGGTTGATTTGATGTGTTTTGAATAACAATGTACTTTTAAGTACATTAGATGGTTTATTGCAGTGACAGGTTACAGTTACCCTTATTTCTTCTCCTACAGATATCATGAGTGTCTTGGTGTCCAAGAGTAAACAAAGCTATTATACTTACTGATAAACCAGACAAATTTAACGATTTAATCACTATCAATTGATGCATGGGATAAAAGGGGTTACAGTGCAAGGGGTTTGTAAATATATTTATTCAACTACAATGTATGACTTTGCAGCGCATTCTACATAGGAGAATATCATAGTTTCTGTCCAAACCACCACAGTGACACATACATCTTTATATTGGGAGACACTCTTTTTTCCTTCCATACTTCTTCTGGTGGACTCCTTCAAGTTGACCTTTGTTGAACACACCAAAACAAAAAATAAACAAAAGAAAATGTCTGTCTTCAATCAGTGAGCACTCCACTTATAACATTTGGTCTCAATCTTTATTACTTTCATGAATTAGGAAAAGATTTCTTCGAGTGTGTACTTCAATGTTTATAGAATACAGCTGTTATTTTATTTTGAGGTATTTTATTGTAAACAGTTTGTTCTCTTACTTGTGCCATAGCAGACTTTCATGTGGTGCTATTTACACATGGCAGCAGTTCCATGGCAAATTTCAGTCTCCACATGTTCTATGTTTCATTCCAAGCATTTTGGTATATAATTTATTGGGGTTATTCATTTTGGGCCTTTTTAGACTTGAAGGAAAATTACACGAAATTTGACCAAAGTAAGGTTGGACGTCCCCTTAATCCCATTTCACCGATTACCGCCAGCGTTGGTGTAAACCTGTGAACACCTAAGTAATACCTTAAGGCTTTATTTTGTACTGTGTCGATACATGCACATTTTTTGAACCCCCATACCCCGGATACGTAATCAAGTATTGGTGTAACACAGCTTTCATACAATTTCGGATACTTTGCAATTCCAATATATTTGTATGGGTGTATCTTAGAAATCATGGCGCCGAGTGCTCAACTTCCAGCTTGAGCTAACACATTTGTAGTATCGGTGAAATCCCTAAAGCCATTTAAAACCACCCCGAGATATTTATATTTATCCACTATTTCCAAATCACATTCACATAGTTTGAAGGAAAATTGACTTCTTCGTATTCTAGCGTTCCTACAATGCACAATTTTTGTTTTTCCCTATTAATCAACATTTTCCATTTTCAACACCAACTGGAAACAATGTCAAGCATTGCTTGCAAATCGTTTTCATTCTCACTGACTAAAACTATGTCATCTGCACACAATTGAATTGACACGTTTGTTCTACCAATGGAAACCTTTTATTTACATCAATAAACAAGCGTGCTAAGTCATCTATGAAAAGAGTAAACATTGTCGTCGACAAGTTATCCCCATTTTTACGCCTGACTTGCACGTGAACATGTCAGTTAAGGTGATTCTAAAGTCATGGCTGCCAACATGGAAGCCAGAAACACAGAAAAATGGGAACATTTCATTGAACAATAACTTGGCAACGAAACAGCCTTGTCCTTGGATACCAGGGTTGGGGGAATGGTCATGTCACATAGAACGTGATGGGACCCGCAAAATATGCATTTAACAAATTTACGAGTCATTTGGAGACATTAGAAAATGTGTACTGTCAAAAAGTCGGAAATGGCGTGGGCAGGATTTCAAAAAATAGCGAGACGCCTCACCTTCCAATGAACAACCAACGTGAGCTATCAATAATGTACTGCAGCAGTTGAGTCTTAATTTTTAATAAAACACATCGAAGATAGGACTAAGCACGTTGTCAACCTGGGTCGTTTGAGTCTCAACAGTGTCCGCCATGTTTACGTAGGAAATTCAAAACACTGAAGGTTGTGGGCAACATTGCGACAAAAGATCTCGCCATATGTCCCGTAAATTCTCATGACAATGCCACTGCTGAAATTCTGATTGTCGTTATATCTCAAGGGAAGCAGACTAATAGAGGCAAATTGCATTGATTGTCTGTTCTATGTAAATATTCTTCCCTCACCAACTGAAGCAATCAATTTGTTTACATGGATCGACCTTGCCATTAGTTTGTATTCATGCGCCAAAATTACCAATAGAGAACAAAAATTTCAATTTTCTTTAATTAACAAAACGGTGACAATTAGAAAACCATGTTGTATTCTTTCGTTGTTGAAATATTCGTAAACTGGTTGCTTTTTCACTTCTTTTAATCGCAAATCGGGGGAACTATTGTTCATCATGTAATATTGATGGTTAACTTTATTGGTCTGTCATTCGGTCCCGTTTCGGTCTGGTTTCGGTGAGTTCCAGAAATAATGCTCGTAATTTTGCGATCTGGTGTGATTTACATTGCGAATCATTGTAAATGATGTATTTCATTAAAATTGTTTGCAATCCACAAAGATCATCGATAATTTCAAATAATCTGTGGGCTATTAGACTCATGCCTGCAAGTATTTGTTGATCGAAGTTGTTGTCACCGGAAAGTCACATGCGTTGGTAAGTCGCTTGTTCAAAGTGCAAAAAATAATATTTTTTCTTTCCATCCACCCCACTGGACCTCCTAATCACAAATAAAATATGACTGAAGTGTGAACATGAAATTTTTCTCTAGAAAATTATTTTATCAGTCGTTGCATAGAAATTCTCAACGAAAGTGAAGTATGGCAACACACACAAGGCACAATCGAGCAAAAATTTTTGGGAACGGGTCAACTCGCCACCGGGTCAAGTCGCCACGGGTCAACTCACCACCAAAAAAAAAAAAAATAATACAAGGTAGGTTTCTGACACAACATGAGTTTATTCATGATCCAAAACATAGCATTTTGCACATGAAAAATACTTTTATACATTAAGCACCTTATCGGATTTTTTCAATAATTGGACGAATATTTTATACTTTGAGCACTGTAAGTATTGGTCGATCGATACGACTTATTGGCGGAATTCAATTCCATAACTTCCCTTCGAGCCTGCATGTAGTCCTGGTAGGTGATTCCAGAGTCACACTTTTTCAACTTTGAAAACTCCCTTTTTTTTAGTTTCCAACCAATAACTTGAGCTGTAATTGACAAAATCAAATAAAGTTTGTTGTGTAGGTGTATCAACATAAAATGCAGGTCAAGTCAGACCAGGGTTGGATCCGACAATTTATGCCAGAATAATGTCCCTTTTTCAATTTTGAAAAATTCATTTTTTTTGTTATGGTGGGGGGGGGGGGGGGTAGCCATGCAGTCTTTTATTTTCTATTATTGGGATTTAACGATACACTTTCAACAGGATCATTTCATGTCAAGACGGTTTTACGTGTGGAAGAGGGCAGAACAGACATATCACTCGTATGGCTAATATTTCCAGGGAGGTCAACTAGATTACTGATTAGTGTGGTGTGCCATACTTTTGAACTGTAAATAGTTCCCTGTGAAAAAATGGCTGGACTAGTGCATGCAGTGGTCCTTCAAAAATTTAAATAAACATACAATTGGATTTATTTTTTAAAAAGTTATGACTCAACTGTTGTTCTCTAGTGCACACAGAAATCATATTTTTCAATGTGAGATTCATATTTTAAGTTTTGGTGGCAGGAAGTTGACCGTGAGTTAGGGATTTTTAAAAGCAGTTTTTTGGTGAGTAAATTCTTTTTTTAAAAATTTTTATCACATTTTTGTAATCTATTAGGTAGGAAGCAATCATTCATGTATTAAATAACCATTACTATTGAAAAGTAATGAAAAAACATCATGTTTTCGACCTGTCCACTCAAACTACAATCTTCAGTTTAGAATCACCTTAAGCCATTGTTTATCCTAACACATGATAAGGTCAAATCATACATGCTTTTAATTGATTGATACATTTTACCATCTACACCAAGCTTCAATAATTTATATGATAACATATTGCGATCGACTTTATCAAAGGCCTTTTTAAAGTCAATAAAACAAGAGAAAATTTGTGTTTTTCCTCGAATCAACGTCTCCAAGGCATAAATATTATCAAAACAAGAACGATTTGCTCGAAATCCACATTGTTCTTCAACACTATAATTATTCAGCTCGGCAAATTCCATCAAACGATTTTTCAAGACATTGTTTTAAAGTTTGCAGCAGTTTATTTATTTATTTATTGATTGATGTATAAGGTCACATACTTATGCACAATGGCTAATCATGACCGTGGCAGTTTTACCGTGACAGTTTTACGGGTGGAGGAAGCCGGAGTACTCGGAGAGAACCACCGAACAACGACGAGCAGCTGCCAGATCCCCAACTCCTCACTGGAGCACAGGCAGGGTTAGATTGGTTGAAGATATGCGTACCATCGACGTGCAGTACGCCTTAGAACACGGCGTCATCGTGCCCCCCCCCCCCCCCCACGCGGGCAATGGAGATGAAGTGTCTTGCCCAAGGACACAACGCGGTTGCCGCAGGTGGGATTCGAACCGAGGATCTCTCGGCTTACAGCCTGCACCTCTACCTACTGAGCCACCGCGCTCCCTTGCAGCAGATTGACAACAACAATATCCCTCTATAATTTAACGGAACCCTCTGATCTAATTTTCTATCTTTAGGTATTGGCGATATAATACTTTTTTCCAGGGAGTTGGAATTATTCCAGTGTCAAAAATATACTGAAATAGCGAGAGTAAAACTTTAGCTACCACGGGATTTTTTAATAACTCATAAGGAATCTTATCACACCCAACCGCCTTCCCATTTTGGGCCTTTTTAAGGACATTTTCAATTTCACCTAACTCAATTTGCCGATTTAAGTCTATATTTGATTCATATAAGGGCTCCAGGTATTTATTTTCTATAATTTTTTTCTCTTCGATGATATATTTTTGAAATTCGATAACAAAATTTTCACCTTCATCACTTGGATTGTATAAATTGGAGAAAGCTGCCCTCCATTCTCCCAGCACCCTTTCCTTATCATTAGACACAGTCCCATCCTCACAGAGTACATCATCAGGAATTCTCGACTTTCCCTTAGGCCCTAAGTCATTTAATTTATTCCAGAAATCTCTCGGATTGTTTGTTACTACTTTCTCAATTTCAATCATTAAAGATTTCTTATATTCTCATTCATAACTTAGGAGTTTTTTATTAAATAGTTTTCGGGCACTCTTAAATTCAGAGAGGGGTGTAGGTAATTTATTATTTTTATTTTTCTTATGTTCGAGAAAACAATTTCTCCTTTTCATTCATAATTTTCCGCAGATTTGTAAGATTATCGTTTCAATACGGTTTCAAGAATTTGAATTTCTTGTTCGATTTCGAGGCACTATTAAGGCCAAAATTTGGAATTTGCACTCTTATTTCGTCTAATACCGTATCTGCAAAACTATCATATAGAGCATCTACAGACTGTTGTGTTTCACGACAGGACTCTATTTTGTAAATAAGCTCATTCATACATTGCATGAATAGCGCTGAGCTCATGAAGCTCTCGGGAAGTGATTTTTTAATTTTACTTGGGCAACTAACCTTTGTTTTTTCGTACCTCACACCGACATTGGATATATCAGTATTGTATTCAAACGTTAGAAAGCTGTGATATGAGGGTTTAGTTCTCTCTCCGACAAAATTTATAAGATTAAACTTTTCAATAAGATCAGACTTCATGTGAACATGAAAATTTTCACATTTATTGAAAATAGAATGCGACACGCACATATAATCAATGACAGATTCTATGATATCTCCTCATTTCCCAAAAAGGTGTGTTTCACAAACACATACAATCTCACAAGTTAACGATTTTATCAGTTGTGTCTGAGGATCACTTTTCTCCGATGTCCAACCATTTAAGTTGGCTTGACCGGACTTTATCTTTTCACCAAAAACGTCCAGTGTATCTACTGTTTCTACTCTTCTACACAAACCCTATCTGGAAGGTAGTCTCTCCTCTGATTTCTTAGTAATGCGCCCACTACCCGAAACGATGAAGTCCTTTCCGTTTGGCAATTCATCCAATACCGTCCTAGCGTTTATTTCCATCAAACGTTCTATGTGCGATTTCCCACCTCTTAAGAAACATCTCTTGAAGTTATCTGAATTTTGCAAGTTTTTCTTAGACCTTAAATGTAACTTTTTGTCTTCAAGTGTACCAACTCGAAATTCAATCAGGCCAGGCTTACCGTGATAACGTTTCCGGAGACGAACCGCATCAGAAATAATTACCGAGCTGAACACATCATCATCACCCAGGGCACACCCTAAACTTTTCACAGTTTCCGTTATATTCTCATTTGCACTCTCCGGGATATTAGTTACTAACCGAACTATATCACTATCCCTATCAACATTACTTCTGTCATGGGTATCTGACTCAATTGTCTTCCCAATGTTTATGATTTTCAAATCAGTGGCTTTAGGGCGTGTTTGCAAATCATGAACTTCTGTGAAGAGCTGATCAACTCGTGACTGTTGGGCAGCGATCTGAAGGTCAATATCATCTTTGAATACTTTTAACTTATTATCAATTGAAGTCATCAACTCACCCTTCATTTTATCTAATTTGCTGTCCACACTTTTGCGAAGTCCGTCCTGACCCCTTTTAACATCATTAACTATTTTCACAATCTCAGTTAATTGTTGAGCTACAGTTGACTGCTCGTGACCACTTTCATGTAAACCTGTTAGTGAATCCTCCTTCTCCGCCATCTTGACCAGTTTTTGTTCAGGTTTTGGCGTCTCACCTCCCGACCCTCTATCTTTTCTTTTTGGGGGTTCTGCCTTGTCTCTCATCACACCTTCTACTTTCAGGACATGAAGACAATAAGCATCTCACCATAAAAAAACACTTTGAAAAAGTTTTTCAACCACTTTTTAGGAAAAGAACTGAGAGACCAGAAAAACACGTCTCTGACATTCGAGCACGCTTATATTCATTCGAAAATTGTATTTTGTTTTGCCTGGCACGCGGGGCTGGAGTCTCACCTCCCGACCCTCTATCTTTTCTTTTTTGGGGTTCTGCCTTGTCTCTCATCACACCTTCCACTTTCAGGACTTGAATACAATAAGCATCTCACCATAAAAAAACACTTTGATAAAGTTTGTAAACCACTTTTTAGGAAAAGAACTGAGAGACCAGAAAGACACGTCTTTGACATTCGAGCACGCTTATATTCATTCGAAAATTGTATTTTGTTTTGCCTGGCACGCGGGGCTGGTGTGACCCTTCTCAACTAAATGCCTAGCAAAAGAGACATATACTACTCAAAGTTTGCTAAGCACCAAATATTTGAAACAGCATTGTGAAATTTGCTTGTGACATATTTGCGACATTTTTGGTGGATATGATTGAGGAATGTATTGAGATGGTCGCCAGTGTTTACATTAGCTCTCTTGACAGGCAGACTTCTGGTAACAGTCATGGAAAGCATGTACCCCTTGATTTTCATGATGTTTCCGTGTAATGTCTACATGTACACGACATGTGTAGGGTATTTAATCTTCATTTCAACACAAACCCTTGTGATTTAATGATTAAATATGTCAAATGCAAATGTAAGAAGACATTTGTCGGAAGCGGAAATGTGGCGGGTTGTAGGGATGGTGAAGCAAGGGGCTACCCATCCTCAGTTTGGTGAAGCCCTTGTATGCACCATACGGTGATCACCAGAGCCTGGGCAAGATTTCAGCAGTATGGCGCACCAGAAAGACGGCATGGTGGTGGCAGAGACAAGGCAACACCTGCAGCTGAAGACCGGTTTTTGATCATCCAGGCCCGTAGGAAACGCTTTGCTACAGCAACCCAATTTCGCAGTGACCTTCAGAATGCATCCGGGGTAAACGTTTCGACGCAGACTATCCGAACAAGGTTGCACGAAGGTGGTCTCCGATCGAGAAGACCATGTATTCGCATTTCCCTGTCCCAAGACCACCACCAGGCACGGTATGAATGGGCCATGGACCACGTTGGATGGACCAGAGAAGATTGGCGATCTGTCCTCTTTACAGATGAGTCAAGGTACTGCCTGAACCACACAGATAGGCGGTCTAGGGCATGGAGAGAAGACCGGGAGAGTCATTCCATGTAGCCAGCATTGCTGAAGATGCCCGCTATGGCGGAAGGTCAATCGTGGTCTGGGGCGGCATCAGCAGGGATGGACGTACAGAGAGAAATCTGTGTCCTTGAAGGCGGTACATTGACTACACAGCGGTATATTGTTGGCAAGCTGAAATTAACAGTAATGGGTCTCATACTCGATATTAAAGCCATACCATTTTGCTCCGTCAACTTTTTAGCAAACTGAGAAATTTCCTCTTTTACCAATAATATCCATTTTCCAAGGTTATCGTATTGAAAAGCTAAAAAATAATGTCAAACACAAATAAAATCTTAATTTCTGTACTTAAATCATTAAAGATATAATTAAATAAAAAATATTATACACTTTTCATAACAATATTTCAACTAAAACGTAAAACAGGAAGTTGGATATACTTGGTGCTTAGCAAACTTTGAGTAGTATATATTAGTCATTTGGAAGACACGTGCCCGGTGTCCCGTTATCGTTTGTGAAGTGTATGGTTGAGAAGCCACGCCTCGCGAACAAGCATCCCTACACCACCATATCCGCGATTGTTCGCTAAGGTTGGCGTACGGGGCGACCTTTTAGAGGAGCTTTCATAACGTTTCGTCAACGATTAAAACAAGCTAAATTTCAATTACAATAAAACAACAGAATTCACTCTTGTGACTTACATAAAAAATGTGTACGTCAAAAAGACGCTTACTATGCAGTATTTTCATCTTCGGTCTTAACAGTTGCAGGTGTGTCTGGTGAATGGCGCTGTGTCCATTAGCTGGGGAAAAGAAAATATAGCTCGTGTCTGTTAAGGTTTTCTGTGGTGGTAGATCTGAGTATATTCACTATGCTCCTGCCAAAATGTTTTGTCATGTTCCTTTTCCCTGAAATAGGGTAGTACGTTCACGAGTTGAGTTTTTGCTCGAAGATTTGTTACATTCCATACTCTTGAAATTTGGTAGTGATAGTAGCCGGGTCTCTACTCTGTCACAGTATATTCACTGATCTCTTACTTGGAAGCTGGTCATTATTAGTTATCTCGGGCAACATCCAGGGTACATGGAGATTTAATACCTGGATGTCGGTTTTCAACCATGAGGCGCAACACACAGAAATAATACCGAGATGTAAAATATGATCCCACATTAAGACTCAGACGAAGAAGTTTAAACCCCACACTGAGCCTCAGATTTTGAACCAAACAGCGAAACAAATTTCACCGCAAAACTATAAATAGATCGAGTCTATTTCCGAATCGTTGTTTATAAACCAGGTCACACATGGAGAAGTTTTTTCACTTTGGTGAAGTTTTAAAACCGATTCAAATTCAGTATCAAAGTCTTTTTCTGACAAATACTCCCTAAAAAGCCGTGCGGCAGTATTATTTGATTTGACGGTGGATTTAGGCGTGAGTTCAATCCGTTTGCGAACGATGTCTCCATCGGAGTGACAAGCGAAGCGAGAGATTGACATTTTGTATTCTGCTGAAGCGATATCGAAGATAAACAAGTGAGTTGCCCCCCTTGATGTTCTCACCCCCGCAAAATGCAAAAGTATATTTGCGAACCCGATTCAGTCTGTTCAGTTCTCATCGAATACGACAGCCAACAAGTGCTACTACTCAAAGGGTTGCAACGATGTTTTTTTTAATTTGTATTAGTATTCACTACAGTACGACAATAAGTTGGATATAACTTAACAGTTCTAATAGAAGTTTCTGCAATCGATGTGACCCAGTCGGGGTCAAAGGTTATTTTTATCACCTGGATGTTTCTCGAGTGACAAACGGGGAACAACGGCGCGCGCTCTTATCACCCGCATGTTTGAAGATAGCCGATACCATGGCTATTTGTTTCGGTCACGTTGACCAATCAGAAGATGCGATGCATACTGATACAGGGACAAGATTCAATATCCTGAAGTGGGGTGGTAATAGTCGTCAGTTCTCTCTATCTCAGTACGTTCATGGGTCTCCTGTTCTAAAGGTTTGTCATATTCCACTCTCCTGAAATGGGACAGTAATAGCAGTCAGATCGCCAGTCTGTCGCAGTACAGTCACGAGTCTCTTGTCGAAAGTTTTGTCATATTCCACTCTCCTGAAATGTCATATTAATAGCAGTCAGATCTCTCTGTCTTAGTATGTTCACGAATCTGTTACCTGAATGTTTGCCATACTTCAATCTCCTGAAATGGGGTAATAATAGTAGTCAGATCTCTCTCTATCTCAGTATGTTCACGAATCACTTGTCCTAGAGTTTTGTCATATTCCACTCTCCTGAAATGGGGTAGTAATAGCAATTAGATCTCCAGTCTGAAGCAGTACATTCACGAGTCTCTTGTTCGAAAGTTTTGTCATGTTTCAATCTCCTGGAATAGGGAAATGATAGCAGTTAGATGTCTACTCTGACGCAGTATATTCACAAGTCTCTTACCTTAAGGTTTGTCATGTTTTACTCTCCTGAAATGACGCGGTGATAGCAGTCAGATGTCTCTATCTCAATTTGGTCTCAAAAATCTCTTGCTCGAAAGTTCTGTCATATTCCATTCTCCAGAAATGGGGTAGTGATTGTAGTCACATTTCTGCCACAGTACTGTCATGGATCTCTCTCGTCGACAAGTATCTCGCTATCATCCGCTCAGGAACGTATATATCCATCGCGATCACAATCCGTGTTGGTTGTCATGTGATAGTCGAACCTCTGCTCTATCACAATAAATTCATGAATATTTTTTCCATACTTTTTCTCATCCCCATTTGGATCCAAGCATTCGCCATTTCACATATCACAAGGTTCAAAATGTCACACATCCGAGAGACCAGCTGTAAAATCGACCACATCTGTTGATGAAACACTACAAAACCAGACATAACCGCGATCGATCGAATTGGAGGTGAAAGTATTTTCTATTGGTCGATAGAACTCTGTCGAAATCGACTATATCCATTGATGAGACACTGCAAAACGCAGGTGAAACAGCTAATGAGTTCCAAGGTGCGTATCGTCTCGAGGAATATACTGGCACAATCTCCAGTGAGGACAAAACTGTCGCACGTCAGAGAGTTCCCTATCAAACTGACTAAATCCGTCGATGATACACTTGAAAACACAGACGGAAAATTACACGTTTTTGACATTTTTGAATCGCGATTTGGTAATTTGACATGAGAAATATTTCGGTTAAATCGATCAATTTGACCCGTAAAAACACTGTAAAACGCAAACGGAAAATCACATGTCTTTTTACACCTTGGATGATTGAAAATGTTTAGCATGCGAGACATCACCGCTAAAGTGATCAAATCCATTGATGATACACTTGAAAACATAGACTGAAAATTACACATTTTGACATTTTGACTCGCGATTTGTAATTTCGCTTTAGAGATATTTCGACGAAATCGAGCAAATCGAGAGAGAAAACACTTAAAAACTCTAGTAAAAAAACATAGACATGGGACATAGAACATTCTAGCACTCAGTCGTCGATTTGCTAGGGTAGCCATGTACCAAATAGCGTCTGGAAGTTTATACCTGTAAAGTAGGTAAGAAGTTATGGGAGTCATAAATGTGACGTTTCCCGGTTAAAAAGTGCCAAAGAGCTGAAAATATCAAGTGAAGTAAGAACGTAAAAATGGTGGAAATCGAGAAAATAATTATTATTATTTTTTGTTAGTGTGTGGGGGGGGGGGAGGGGGAGGGTGGGGGGGGGGGCTCTACACCATAATAACATTTTCGAAAAATAGGTAAAACTTATATTTTTGGCTTATGATCCCCCACCCCCCCCCACCCCCCCCCCCCCCCCCCCCGTATGAGGTCATGGTTCAGTTTGGTCCTGATCATTGAGAATTTCTAAGATCCTAAAACTTCAAGGGTGAGATCTCAACAGACGAGTTTATATGTTTTGTTCATGAAAAAGACCTAATTCGACGCTAGGTGAGTTAAAGGTTGAATTATGAAAAGCCTTTAATGTTGTGCACTAAATATATTCTTCAATGAACAGCGGGGCGCGGTGGCGTTGCGGTAACCGGTTCTCGTCAGATCACCGAAGTTAAGCAACGTCGAGCCCGATTAGTCCTTGGATGGGTGACAGTCTGAGCGATCGACTCGGACTCACGCGTTGTGTCATTGGGCAAGTCACTTAACCCCGATTGTCCACATGGGGGCACGATGGCGCTGTGTACTAAGGCGTACTGAACATCGATGGTACGCATGTCTTCAACCAATCTAATCCTGCCTGAGCTGCAATGCGGAGTTACGATTTTGAGGTGCTGGCAGCTGCTCGTCGTTGCACGGTTGTTTTCTCCGGGTACTCCGGCTTCCTCCACCCGTAAAGCTGTCACGGTCATGATTAGCCACTGTGCATAGGTATATAACCTTCAACACCAATAAATAAACAAATAACAAGGAAGAGCGAGTGAAGCTTCATAATTGTAGGTTAAACGAGTGTTATGAAAAAACAATAATGTTGTGTTTGATGGTGCTTGGGTCGGATGGAGAGCTTGTGTTGACCAACAGTTCTCGATTTCAGTGAAACAGTCGAGATGTAAACTTGCTGAATTTGTATACAGCCGTGGTGAGATATGTGGAGCGCACAAAAATGGTTTGAATTAAATTTAACCTTACCCGCTATCACACCGTAAAACACACAAAGTGTGGCCACATCTTCTGCAAACACCATTGACAAAACACCAGCTGATGATATTATTCCACCTGCGATGACGACAGGCCTGTTACTGAATACTCTTATCAATACACTAACCAAAGGTCCTACAAAAATATAATAAATACAGTTTTCTAAACTCTTCATCATTTCATTTCAACCCGACTAATAAAATAATACATAGACCTGCATGTAAACGTTTGTCGGTATTGTGTAACCTGGCGCTACTGGTCGAGAGGAGGAAAGGGGGGTGTGAATTCTCTCAAACACTTTCCTTTCGTAACCATACATTATTTTCACACAATAGATGCGGATGGACGAGAGTGTTTCCATAACGTTCCTGTCAAAGCTTCAGAAAGAAAACACAAAAGGTCAAATGCAATTTATATGAATAATGCAGAATGGATGTGGTCAGTTAGCAAAATGAAAGATAATTAAAGACTGCACGGAATCATTTTACACAATTATCTGTAGAAGGAAGACGAATCTCTCATAACGATAGAAAGCTGTTTTTACCAGTTTAAACATGTGCTGTACTACCTCAACCATATCGAATAACCGTTAGCCTTTTGTTAACGGGTGGGTATAGAAGTACGCGCAGAAGAAAATTATAAGCATTTGCTGGGGTAGCCATGTACCAAATAGTGTTTCACTAATCCAACATGAATTCTAAATAGGTTCGCCCTTTAACAATAGCTACTACTGTCCATCGCGGAGACTTTCATAGAATTGTAGTAGTTGTGTTTTGGGGTTGCAGCGCACTTCCGATCAATGAAAAGTCAATAGGAAAAGAGGCATCCTCTAAAGGGGTACTCTGCCTCTTCATAATGCTGCGTGGATGTACATTTTTATTATATTTTTAGCGGTAAAGGCGGTGGTTATATTTTGCTCTCTGTTGTACAATAAACAGGGATTCACAGGATCGCGCTAACATCATCATCATTCTTTTGTTCAAACAAAATTGTGCGCTTTCCAATGTTTTGCAATAAAAGCGAAATCCAAAAGAGCAGTTATCTGGTTTTGATGCGGTTCAAAGAGTAAACATTTTTCCATTAGGAGAAAATAAATTATGTCCATAAAGTATAATTTTAAACAACTTGAAGAATTAACTTCTCGTTTTAGGTGCGGACAAATGTGGGTTTTTTTTCAAACACTGAAAAGCCTTATATTCTGTGACCATCAAGTCAAATAACTGGCGACATCAACTGATACATGGTCTCGGGTATGAGAAGATATGAACAGCAACTCGATAGTTTGTTTACATTTGCGAGAGCGATAAGAAACTTCGTCTTCTCCATTCAAAAGCTGATTATTGTGGAAAAATTAATTTAAAAGTTGGCAGCATTTTATGTGACCAATAAAATTTAAAAGAAAATGGAAATATCATATCTATTTATAAGTATCAATAAAACAAGTAACAAATTGTTGAACAATCCGTTTAATGATTCGCAAGTAAATTGTGCAGGTGACTATGTTTCTAAAAACGTCAAGTTAATCACGTTCACGGTGGTCAGACTTGCAGAGTGTGCTTTCCATGTACTCATGTGCTGTTTGCTGGACATCTACTTCACTTCGTAACCTCCTATATTGGGCTCTGGGTAAGGGTGTGAGCCATGGAATGAAACAAAACAAAAAAAAAAGAAAGAAAATAATAGCATAGAAAGCTCACAAAATAAGAGACAACAAGAGCACTGCCAAGCTAAATACGCCCGTTAGCCATTTTGTATTGTACTACCGAAAAATGCAAAGAAAATGTTAATAGTCTGTCGAATTCTAAGTCAAAACGGGCCGAAGCTCAAGTAAACATTATTGGTCTGAACAAATTCTCGTGGCCCTTATTACTAGCTGGGTTATACACATACCAACTTTGGTTGAGATAAAAAAATCCAAACTGGAGTTATCGGTTGGAAACCCAAAATAGTAACGGACGGACAGATGGACAAGTGGACAGAAAGAATGACGGGCGGATGGACAGACTGATTACATAATACGGCCGTTTTTCAAACGGGGATATAAAAACGAGGTCGAGATATTTTTGTATCCGACATTTCAAACGATTTTGACTCTGATCAAGAAATTACAACTTCAAAATAAAACAAATTGCCACAATGTGTCCAATACGCAACCCAAGAAAGTGACAAAGCATCAAACATCAACCCATTTTTGCTGCAAAATGCCATAAGAGGACAAACTGGCGCCCTGGAAAACGTCAAAAAAGATCTGGTGTGTGATAAGTTGATTGTCATTAAGATATCCGGGCAGTGTTCACGCTGTCGGGTGCCAATTAATCCAGTGGCACTAATAAAATAAATAAATAAATAAATAAATAAATAAATAAATAAATAAATAAATAAATAAATAAAAATAAAATTGATTTAGCAACACAAAATCTTCGTTGGCTGATTAATATTTTAGCACCAACATGGTTTATTTAGCTGGTGAAGGAAAGCCACTGCGGTCGTGAAATGCGCAAGTGCTGAAGCAGCAGAAATTGTATTACTTCTTTTCTCAAAAAGATGTTAGAAATTGTGTTTAGACAGATTTTCAATGTTAATTTTCAGTGATCTGTGATGGGGCATTGTTTTTTCTTCAATAAAATATTGTAAGTTATCGACTTTACAAGAGAGCATTTCATTAGATAAATACTTCATACCGTCGCGAGTCACTCGCGACGGTATGAAGTATTCATCAAATTAAATACTGCCATTTGTAAAGACACACGACTTGCTAAGCCCAAGGAATTAACAGTAATTGGTTGATTAATTTGTTATCTTCGTGCAACAAAATGTATATGTGCAGAAAACCATCAGCCTGGCCAATACTTGAATCAGTGGCAGGGGGCGCGGTGGCCCAGTAGGTAGAGATGCAGGCTGCAAACCGAGAGGTCCTCGGTTCGAATCCCACCTGCGGCAACCGCGTTGTGTCCTTGGGCAAGACACTTCACCCCCATTGCCCATGTGGGAGCACGGTGACGCTGTTCACTAAGGCGTACTGCACGTTGATGGTGCACCTGTCTTCAACCAATGCTAGCCCTGCTTGTGTGGAGTTAGTATTTTGGGGAGCTGACAGTTGCTCGCCGTTGCTCAGTGGTTCTCTCCGGGTACTACGGCTTCCTCCACCCGTAAATATGTGACCTTAAACACCAATAAATAAATAAATAGAATCAGTGGCATCTAAATTTAACTAAGGTGACAGCCTCTTTCGTTTATCGATTATTTCGCTATAAATTACGAGTTCTGTAGGACTTTTTCCGTGACCAGTTGTCCAGCAACTCCTGAAATAATTGCCAGTTCATTTTGTAAAACTAAATCTATTTATTTGGATTTGGATCAGACAGCGAAGTACACACACTTCCCTTCTATTAGCGTTCTGGTACCAAAACAGTTTTGTTGGTACTACAATATCCGGAAGGCCTAAAAATGTTACATCACGCAGTTTTGGGCCAGTGTGAAAACTGAACACCGGGAATCAATTTATCAACCTTCATCCTACCGACTGGGCTCAAATCGGACCCCGGAGCACATTTTTCGGTTGGCATTTCTAAAGTTACCAAGCTTCAGTTTCGAGCTTTTATGACTTTGTCAGTATATGTATCTTCATCGTAAAACACGTTTCTGCGACGTGGTTAACCCTTTCATGCAATGTCTCTGCAAAAAGTTCTTCTGGGGTCCAATCGAACCCCAACTTTTGATGTGATTTCTTTTTAATTCTCTTATCTCTTTTGCAATGATTCTTGACTGAAGCAACACGAAACGCGAGGTATACTGCTACAGAAGCCTTGAAGGCAATTTTGGAGAATGATGAATCAGATCTGGAAGATTCTAGCTCGTCAGAAAGTGAAGTTGACCATGTATCTGGTCCATTGGACCACAGCGATACAGAAGTGGTAGATATTCAATCAGACAATCGGTCTATTTCAGTGGCTGACAATACTGAATCGCAACCTGTGAGACATCGGGGTCAAGGACTTATCAGAGCTAGCGGTAGAGCCAGAGGCAGGGCCCGTGATAGAGGTCAGGTGAGGTCCACAGCCGCATCCAGTACTCAGTTAGATGCTCTGTCAGCAACTTATGTTGGTCAGAATGGGACAATATGGGACAAACAACCCCCAAATGTTGGGAGGAGGAAGCCACAAGACATAATCAGACAGCAACCAGGCATCACCAACTCTATGAATTGTGACAATCTTAGGGATGCTTCACTTCCTTTATCACGCCAGCGATGATAAATATTCTTGTCCTTGAAACCAACCGCGAAACAAGGTGGAAAATAGCTGAATGGAACGCTGCTCATTCTGAAAGTCCGAAAACTTGAAAAAATACCGATGATGTTGAAATTATGTCTTTCATTGGCCTATGCTTGCTTGCTGTAGTTCACAAATCCAACCATGAGTCAGTTTCTTTGTTGTGGTCTCTGAAGGACGGCCGTCCCATATTTTCAGCAACAATGTCGAGAACCAGATTCACAGACATCCTGAAATATCTTCGTTTCGACAATTGAGCTACCAGACCCGCGAGACAAACAACAGACAAGCTTGCAGCTTTTCGCGAGTTCTGGGCCCTTTTTCAACAACAACTCCCGTAGTTTTACATCCCCGGAACTGATCTTTGTGTTGTCGAGCAATTGGCTCCTTTTCGCGGACGGTGTGGGTTCCGCCAATACTTTCCGTCAAATCCTGCTAAGTATGGCATCAAACTCTGGTGGTGTTGTGATTCTGATACCAGTTATCCACTGAAAGGTGGCAATAAAAGAAAGCGGTGTGCCTTCTGCCCCCACAGTGACGATAAAAAAAGTTCGTGCGAGATGTGATACGTGCAAACGTCCAGTATGTCTAGACCACAGCATCCTGCAGACAGTTTGTGAACAGTGCCTATAGGGACAGAAAGTCTATCATAACTATTGTAAAAGTTGACTTTTCAGTGTGGTTTGATCTGCTTGTATCTGAGATGTTCGAAAACTCAAGTACATATTGTTCTGTTTGCGCAAGTTCAGGGCTGAACTTGTTTTCACTTTTTTCAGTATCGGCGCTATTCTGTCGATTTTTCCGTTTCCAGCGAAGACTCTAGTTGGTCAATTTTTTAGTTATATGGTGTACTTTTGTTGAAATAATATCCCTAAGCTTGAATTTTGTTGATATTAAATTAAATTTATTGCCAAACAAGTAAATTATACAAGGGTTCCAAATGAACCCCTGTTGGTATGATTAGTACACAAAATATGTTGGTAGTATGAAGGTTAAACACAAGCAAACTCTCATTACCAGCCGCAACGCTTTTGTGAGAACGATAGAATTAACTGATATTGATTTGCGCGATAGTAAAAACGGACGTTAACCACAACGCGTCATTAATGTGAAAAAATACAAAATAAGAGATATAGCTCAACAATTAAAACTAACACCCACACATTTACATTTGATGATTCTCAGCCACCTGAAACAATTAAAGTGGGCAAAATGAACATCAAAGTGAATTTGTGCATTCCACATTCACTTCGATGCTTCCAATGCTAATAACATGTCCGCGGACAATTCAACTGCAGAGGCCAAGCCAAGTGTGGCCAACAACATGATGAGCCTGCATTTACACTACCAAACGTCCAAATTATCAGCACAATCACATGCGATTTTCAAAATATTTGCCTGTATAGAAAAATGAAAACCTAAACAATACAAAACGTTAAAAAATTAAATGTGAAAGACATATCAGTTTAAACATATCAGCCGAATTACAGCAATACCGCCATTTGCCGCAGTCATAAGTACAAAATACAAACAATATCAGTAGAATGTCATACACAGTTTACTTTGCTCAAGGGAGAACTACCATCCTTACTACAAACCTTAGAAAAAACACACCAACCAAACAGAATTAAAGTCAACCCAAATAATGTCAACTGCTCAAGCAAAAACAGAGACAATAACAAACCCCAAACCAATAACAAGCCAATGATTCAACTAAACCAGCACATAAAAAATGAACAACAACATAAACCTTAACAACCGTACGACCACCACCTAAATCACCACTTAACTATGGATCGCAACACTAATAATATAATACAGTAGAATTGTTGATCGTCGCCTGAGTGCTAGAATGTTCTGTGTCCCCTAAGGGACATAGAACATTCTAGCACTCAGGCGTCGAGATGTTAGGGAACGAATTTTAACGAACTGGGTCTTCTAAGTGAAAAATATAATTCTGTTGCGTATTGATTGCAGGAGCCATTCTTAAAGAAAACGAAACTCAAGATCATTCAGCTTTTGTGCATTATATTTGTATAATGCCTGGGCAGACGATAATGAGCTTCATGTTCGAGGAACGCGTATCTTAGTTAGAAACTACAAAATTCAAAGTTATATACATTTTAGAGCTTAAACGGTTAAGGTGTTTTCCTGATCGATTACTCACGTAGATTAACCTTAGTTAACCGATTAATCACTTGTCCAAATCGATATCTGAATAATTGCCATACCATTGATGATTTACAGCATGAACCATTTACCCAACGTAACAAACGAAACCGAGTAGGCCTCGTTCCAATGAAGGGTCATACGCTATGTTTTTGAGACAAAATTTGAAAATTTTTAGTAATTCATGAATTTATTTTGCAAGTATTGATCTTACAATTGCGCATCCTTTATATCTTCCCTATTCTATCTTTGAATGTTAAGATGACAAGTGTGTGAGTGACCACTTCCAATTGTATTGAAAAGTGTCATTCCAGTGGGTGCCCCGGTGTAGGTTTAAAAGGGCAAACCGGGACACTTCCTCAACGCTTGTTCTAAACGCCACACACTGGAGACCTTTGAAGATGGTCCTAACCAAATAGAGCAGTTTACTAAGGAATTGCTTGACATTGTAAACACTTAGGCACATTCAAGACATTTCATGAGAACCCTGATTTGATGATCATTGCAAACAGTCAATTAAGTATCGTAAGAAAGCACAACGAAAATTTGATCAGTTACCGTCTGCAAATAACTTGGACAAACTACGCATTAAACAGGCAAAAATAAGATGACCTTTTAAATAAAGAAAGAAAAGTTGTCGTGAAAACCATGTTTCACAACTCAACCTACGTCTTCCATAACAAAAAATTGAAAATGATTGAAATAATAAATAGAGGATCTATAATGAGTTTCTCTTTGATATAAGATTTATGAAACGAGTGTAGACAATTTTATTTTAGCGAGCCTCTGGCGAGCTAAAATAAAATTGTCGAAACGAGTTTCATAAATCTTATGTCAAAGAGAAACGAATTTCAGATTCTTTTTATCACATGACACACATGACACACACAAACGAACTTGAACCGAGTCTGTATTCCCGTACATGGAAAAAGAAAATTAACCTACTTTCTCCATGTTGACTGAATGCGTTCAATTCTTCTGCTTTACAAGATAGTTCTCAAAACAAACGGTCTTCTTGACATTTAATAAACAGACTGCAACAAAACCTTCATTTGTAATTCAATTGTCAACAATAAGAGAAGCAAATCCAAAGAAGGGATTTGCAATTTCTATATTTTATAAACTTTAATCCGAGTCGCTGTCAGACACAATGATGCGCCTTCGTTTCTGAGCGGGTTGGGCTGATGATGTTTCTGGGTTATGAATGTGTATTTCAAAGTGCCCACCATAAATGTTGCCTGTGAACATATTCTGTAGTCTACCCGCAAATTGTGTGTTTCGATCAATGGAATTTGTGATAGAAATTGACTGGTTTTGATAAACTACATCTGTGTCCATGGATTTAGGATATTGAGGCCTATTTTCAGTTTGAAGATTGGAGTTAGATAACACACGAGAAATTTGTTTGTGTTGTTGTTCATTGATATGGCTGTAATTATTAATTGACTGGATATTCTTGTGCCCCGTGATTTGCATAATCTGGTGAGCAGGGATGTTATTTTCACTAAGTGTCTGAACAAGATGTTTGCGAGCACTGTGATTTGTTAGTTTCTTTTCCGGTGACAAACCAGCTGCTTTTGCCATGCGCTTCATGATGGAGGTAAGATTATTTATTCCTATCGGCTGTCTTTTAAACCACTGATCTCCGACATTCATAATATCTTGTTTAGTATGTGTTGCTATATAAAAAAGGGTCAGTTTCGTCACTGTAACTAGAGGGCCTTAAAAGAGAGTACTTTTTTATAAATATTATTCTCAGGCGACCTTTCTGGCAAATCAAAGTTCCACCACATTCTCGGTGGCACACTTCGAACATCTCTCACATTGTCACCAGGGCAAGTTTTTGTTTGTCTTTCTATAAACTGTAAATATTCATGGCCATTTGGGTCCTTGAGCAAACTAACATCCCCCCAACACATTTTACGGTGCTCATCTGAGCCCTGTAAACCAAAGTGAATAGTGTTTAAAAACCACAAGGAGTTTATTATAGATTCGGGTGTCGAAGAACCCAGTTGACCGCTTTGCTACAAAATGTCAATTTCATTGTGACTTATTGGCTCCGCCTTCATTTCCCGATTGCCCAAGCCACTTCGTTTCAGTTGTCGTTGTTTGGCCTTCAATATGTCTCTCACTTTCACAAATTCTACACTGCTAACTATTGTGTGGCCATAATTAAAACGTTTTAAATTTCTGTCAATACTAGAAATAAATCCACGCAACGAGCTTGGTTCATATTCAGGGCCATCAGATTTTCTGAATTACAGGATAAATTTGCATAAAATAACACACAGTTCACTGGGCTGCATGTTGTGAATTTCACGATGCTCATTTATATCATTGCTTTGAAGAAAATTTCTTACTCACTTCATATCATAAAATGTCTTGCTTAAAGTGTTTTTATTTGTTTCTTTTTCAACAAATCCATCTATATCTGCACCGCTGACATTAACAAAACGACGCTGTTTAGTAGCGTACGTTTGCTTAGCAACGCCAACAGTTTCTTGGCAATCTAGCGTCTGGTAGCGTTCATCGTGCAATGGGCTCAAACGTTCTGCCGAGAGAGTCACTTCAAAGTCCATACCTATTATGTTCGCAGTCTATAACAAGCCTTTTTGTGAAATCAATGATCTTAACAATTTCACCCTCTCCTTTTCCATCTATTTTCACAATTTCGTTCACTCGATAGTTAAGTACACGCGACATGTTTTGTTTGTAAACAATGGAGTGGTACAGTATGAATATTAATTAGGTGATGAGGCTTAAAATTCAGCCAATGAAAATCCTTGCAGGTTATATTGCACGAGATCTCATATAGAAGAATATCAGATGGACTTTTTCATTGAACTTTACAATAGTCATGTGATAAAAGGTAAAGTATCAAAAACTAATGTACAACCCCTCAAAAACAATAACATAGTAATTATAGGAAACAGGTAGTGGTGACTTTTTATTACAGATGTCTTCGCTTTTCCCATTGAATTGAATGGGAGATCAAGGAGAGAAAAACGGTGATGAAGAAAGTAAAAACAAAATATTATTTTTTTTTACTATTTATATTCCGATATAATAAAATAAGCAGAAAAGAAAGTTTCAAATTACTTAACTGATTTTTTCTCAACTAAAATAAACAAAAGAAAACAAAAATATAATTTCTAATAGAAAATGCAGAGAATATGAAAAAAGATCTTATATATAAAAAGTTTCTCAGAGATACCGTCTATAAGGCGTCTGCAAATCACGTGGCAGAAAATATTTCTAGAGAACTGAGCAAAAAATGTCCATCTCGCATAGAAATGCAATATGTTAATCCGATCAAACACATCTGTCACACATGGAACACAAAGACACAATCGTCCTGTGTTTTCTGCCAACATTTGAAAAGCACACTGAGGATGAGGTAAAAGATAGATAAAAATGAAATTAAATAAATAAATAAATAAATAAAATAAATAATTTTAAATAAAAAAAATACTATTTTAGAAAACAGTAAATGGCTCGAATATATGTATGAAGACATGAAAAAAATTATCAAGAAAAAAAAACAAAAATCTTCTCATCCTCCTCCCTCTTCTCCATCCACTCCTCAATGAAATTGCAACAAATGTGTCATGATACATTATAATACAGACTGTGCAGATGGTATGAGGTACTGTACATCTGCACGAAGTTTATACTGGACAGATCTTCAGTATTTCAAGAAACAATAGAGAACTCTGGGAGAGTATATTTTCGAAATGTTCATAAGAAAAAAATAAATGACAAGAAAAAGTCCACCGATATTGAAAGAAAATGAAAAAGTTGAATTTTCATCGGCTTCTTTGTGAGAGAGAAAAAAGTGGTAAAAAAATAATCACCAATAATAAAAAAAAATAGTTCTAAGATAAAAGGAAAATATGTTTAAAATATAAAAGAGTAAATAATAATAATTATAATGATAGAATAAAAGATATGAATTTATAAAAGAGAAAAGAAAAAGTATATTTTGCTTTCTTTAAATTTTTATTTTTTTTTAATTTGCAGTGGAAGATCTTTTCCTAGTTAAAGACCTTTATTTCGTTTTTTTTCTTATATATGATCAGAAAAAAAAAACGTTTTAAAAAAAATATATTATAAAACAGTATATAAAAAACAATATGCCAGAAAAAAAAACAAAAAACAATATGGTACATTTCCGAGATTACAAATTACCCAAATTAAAAAAAAAGTGTGCTAAAGTTCTCAATATTCCAAGAGTGTCGAGTTTGAAGACTAAGCCCACTTTGATCAAAGACATAAGTGCTGAGACCACATGGAAAAGATTTTCAGAATTAAAATCGAAAGTGTGCAAAATGGGTTGTAATCTTTTTTTTAAAATTGAAATTGGACAATTTTTGGCTCTAGGCAGTAAGAATTCAGGAGAAAACTAATGCAACGAGAAAAAACAACACAAAAATAAAATTCACCATAAGAGAAAAAAAAATCATTTAAGGTGGAAGAAGAAAAAAATCTTCTAATAGTAGTAGGAAACGAAAAATCGAACAGACTTCTCCTCTCACCAAAAAGAAGGAATACAAAAAATGCGTAGCGATGAAATGGACATTGTATATGTATTCATGGTCGAACTACAAAACAAAACAAAAAATGGAAGACCATAACGATTTAAAGGAATGATATACAAGATATTCCAATCTGCGTTCAGTCACATAGAATGATCTTGAGCCATGAAAAGATATTTTAAATTGGCCTCCATCGCAGGTAGCAAGATGTTCATTCCTGACAATTTTATGAAAAGATGCAAAACCTGACGTGATGGATTCTTTCATCAGGATTTAGAAAAAGGTATCAAAGTTAAATGATATTAAAGTGTGAAATGGTAAGGGTTGACGTGGAAACTGGCAAATTCGTGAAAAGAAAAAACACGCCTTATTTTAGATCCAATGGAAATTTATTCGATGTCTGATAGTTCTGATAAAATGAAAGGAAAAATATTAGAATCTTTAGCCGCACATCAACACGAGGGTAGCAACTGGACATTTGGAGAAGTTTTGAATCTACAAATTCACATAGACAAGTTTGTTCTGCTGCACACGCCGTCATATATAAAATTGCTTTATTTCTTATATAAGAAACAAGCCATAATCAATGTGGAAAATAAAAAAAAAACAGGCAGTGCTTCAAATGGACAGCCACGTCTGCCGTGCATCCCATAAATTCCGTAGCAGGAAAAAATAATCATCCATTGAGAGTAGCAAACTATAAAGGAGTCTTGCGATAAGACGACGGAATCTCACATCTGTAGACAATCTTTCACAGAACACACAAAATCCGAGGAAGTGAGAGATCACGATCACTACACCAGAAAATTTCGTTGCAGTCTAGAATATCAAGATGAAATAAATTCTGTCCAGTGATATTTCACAATCTGTCGTGTTACAACAGTCAGCTTTTCGTTAAGAACCTCGGCGTTAGCGAGGGTAATAACCAATGTATCATGGACAGTGAAGAAAAATACATATCTTTCGCGAAATGGGCAGGCGTGGATAAGATATTGAAACTAGTTGAACAGATGTCGAATACCAATCCAGTGATAAATACGTTTCATGGACAATTAGATAGTGTATTGGGGAAAGGAGTCCATCCATAGGAATTTATGGACGGTTTGGAACAATTCAATTTTTTTATTATTTTTATATCTCTTTTTTTTTCTTTATTATTTCTGAAAGTAATATTCGTTGAATCGATTCCTATATTTAAGTCATCCAACGGAGGTGGAATGACTTACAACTTTACCCCAGTAGGCAGCATTGTTAACTTGTTCTTCCAATTATTGTGTTTTTCCATTGTTCATTTGTTTTTTTCCTTAATACAAATTTTATCAAAATTTTTCTACCAATTTAAAGCTTTCGAAGATTCAAGGAATACAGTGATATAGGATACTGTTTTTTTCCAGGAAATTTTCTTTATTGTCCTCTAATGGATATATTCTACATCATGTGAACAGTTTTCAGTGGAATACCCACTGCCCTGTTCAGTCAGGTGCAACCATCCTGAACATCAACTATCTGCATTTGATAGTAATGTTTAACAAACACTACGGTTTCAATCTATCCTCGATGGGAACAATACCACATACAAATGTTCATGAAAGTGGTCCAGTTACTGACCAGCATTTTGTTTATTCTTCTAATATCCTTCACCAGTTTAACCCTTACTCATCTCGTAGACTTCTCCCGAATACTATATCCCGGATTAGACAATTAGGAATTAACCATGAGAGAAAAACAAAACGTGTGGTGAGAGGTGGTAAATACACACATTCCTATCATACACTCTACAACAGAAAAGCAGGGAATCAACCCTTGTAACGTGGAGGCGCGTCTTAATCCCGGCCGAGCAGAAACAAACTCTTCCCGATCTTGGATCAACTTGGATAATTTGATAAGAATCAATTTATCTTCGGGTTATGAAGCAGTTTCTGATGAGCTTGACTTTTCTTTTGGACATTTTAATGTAGGATCTATCAATAAAAAGGAATTTGACATTCACGGCATTATTTCTGATAATGCAGTGATACATTTGCTCTGACTGACACATGGCTCAGAGGTGATGAACGTGATAGGAAACTTACTTCTTGCTGGGTATATGGTTTTGCAGGAGGCCAGAGGCAGTCATGGTGGGGAATCGCTGTAGTTTTTAAAGAGGACATTAACATCAAACTTAGCAATGAACCATGTATTTGTGCCACATTTGAATCTCCAGATTACTTGGTATATAAAGACATATCTGTTAGGGTGTTTGTCGTTTACAGACATCCTTCGAAATAGAACGAGTTCAGCTCATCACAGTTCCTTGATGATTTTAGTGAATATTTGTCAGTCTTTGCATCCTCTGCTGTTAACGTAGCCATTGCTGGCGATTTTAATATACATGTAGATGTAGCAAGTGACGGTTTTGCACAGACGTTTTCAAATTTAATCAAGTCTTTCGGATACCTCCAGCTTGTACAGGAGCCTACTCATAGAAGCGGCCACACTCTCAATTTGCTAATAACCAGACAAGGGAATGCACCACTACTGACAAACATTTCTGTGCACTATCCAGCTTTATCTGACTATTTCACAGTTGCAGCATTCACAATCAGCAGACGAAACAGAGTGACAGGAAAATGGCTATTACTTTTCGAAAAATTAAATCTGTAACAAATGACATTTAGTCTTCACTTTTTATGACTAGGAGTGAAATTGAGTCATCTGACGCATTGGTTTATCTGTACAATAACATCCTTTCAGCCATTCTAAACAAGCATGCCCATTCAAAATCAATGACAATTTTGCCTAGACAACATGCAACCTGGTTTACTGAGAACATCCGTGATGTCAATCAGAAGCGATTAAGGTTGGAGCGACTCTGTAATAAAACCAAACTTGAAATACACCATCAAATGTTGTAACAACAAAGGAACTTGACAACAAATTTGACAGAAAATGCAAAATGTTACTATTACCACAAAATCCGGCTTCTTAAGGAAAGTAGTGGTGAAACACATCCATCTCGACCAACGAATTTGAGGATAAAATCTTATTTTTCAGAATTTTCCCCGGTATCTGAAGCCGAGGTGTCAAAATTCTTTCTCTCATCACACAACAAATCTAACAACCTTGATCGAATTCCCACGTCGCTCTTAAAGTTTGTGCTAACACACCTTGTTATCACTAACTGTTCAGGCTTCACTTTCTGAAAGACACGCTCCTGATGCTATGGAACTAACCTTAGTGTCACCACTCATTACAAGTACATCACTTGGCCCTGACAACTTGATTAACCACAGGCCTGTCTCAAACCTGGCATTTGTTTCTAGAGTCATTGCAAAGATCGTTGTCAGTCAACGGGCATCTTTCTGTTAACGGTCCAGTAGAAGCATTTCAATCGGCATACAAATCCAATGATAGTACAGAAACGTCTTATTACGTGTGCACAACGACAGCATCATTGCCTTATCTGATGGAAAGCTCTTCGTCCCATACTTTAGGACCTCTCGGCTGTATTTTATACAGTTGATCACGACTTTTCTACTCGATGTTCTGAATCAATGCGGGATTACTGGGACTGTTCTAATGTGGTTTCCTAGTTATCTCGAACATCGTTCTCAACAAATCTATAGTAAAAACACTGGATCTGAAAGTGAAGCATTGAATTGCGGTGTGCCACATGGTTCAGGTCTTGGTCCCATACTATTTACCAAATACACAGCATCACTTGGACGAATTCTGAGAGATCTTGACATGCCAAACCACCTTTACCCTGATGATACCCAGCTCAGCTTGACATTCAATCCATCTGATGATTCTGAAACAGCCGGCACCGTGTTTGAAATGGAAAGATGTATTAGGTCCATTAGAAAGTTACTGTCCAGTCACTGAGTTAAAATGAACGATTCAAAACAGAGATATTGGTCATTGCAAGGAAGAGAACATCTTTCCCCTCTCCTATTCAGTCAGTTGATGATTCTACTACTCTTGTCAATGACAGTGCTAGACATATTGGGATGCTTTTTATGCTAATCTCATCCTTGAACCTAAAAAAATCATAAAACTTGCTACTGTCAACTCAAAAAGCTGAGCAAACTACGTCCATTCCTCAGTGGTAGAGCTTTGCAGCAACTGGTTCACTCCTTCATAACCTCTCATTTGGATTATTGCAATTCTCTTTTCCTTGCTGTGCCACGTACATTGGTGCAGCAATTGCAGAGAATCCAGAATATTGTTGCTCGAATTATCATTGGTGCTAAACGATTCGACCATATCACACCCATCTTGAAGAATCTTTATTGGCTTCCAGTAAAACGTCGCGTGAATTTTAAAATTCTGATGCTGGTATTTAAGTGCAGTCATGGTCTTGCGTCTGCATACCTGTGGGAGCTTCTCTCTCGCCGCATACCTATACGCAGTCTCCATTCATCTGACCATTTGTCACTAACCGTACCTTTTGCGCGATCTCTTTTGGCGAGCGAACGGTCTTCCTCGGTTGCTGGTCCGAGACTCTGGAATGCACTGCCCTCGTATCTTCGATCCCAACCAAGTTTACTTGCTTCCAAGAGACTGCTTAAAACTCATCTCTTCAAATCATTCAATTCATAGCTTGTGTTCTACAATCTGTAAAGCGCTTTATAGCGCCCTTGGTGGTTTCACGCTATGTAAAAGTAATTATTATTATTATTATTATTATTATTATTATTATTATTATTATTATTATTATTATTATTATTATTACCTTCTAGATAGTTCTGAAATCGCAAAGCGAATTTCCAGAAGTAATTCAATGAAGTACGGCCAACGCCGAGAGAGCCTTTAACGATATTTTGACGACAAACGCCGTTTTAACAGTTAAGTGTAGTGTATATTGTGATTATATTTTAAAATTTTCGAAAGGCAAATGCTGAAAAGAAGTCTCCGTTCATCTGACCATTTGTCACTAACCGTACCTTTTGCGCGATCTCTATTGGTGAGCGAGCGGTCTTCCTCGGTTGCAGGTCCGAGACTCTGTAATGCATTGCCCTCGTATCATCGGTCACAAACAAGTTTACTTGCTTCCAAGAGACTGCTTAAAACTCATCTCTTCAAATCATTCAATTCATAGCTTGTGTTCTGCAATCTGAAAAGCGTCTTGTAGCACCCTTGGTGGTTTCACGCTATATAAAAGTCATTATTATTATTATTATTATTATTATTATTATTATTATTATTATTATTACCTACTAGATAATTCTGAAATCGCAACGCGAATTTCCAGAAGTAATTCAATGAAGTACGGCCAACGCCGAGAGAGCCTTTAACGATATTTTGACGACAAACGCTGTTTTAACAGCTAAGTGTAGTGTATATTGTGATTATATTTTAAAATTTTCGAAAGGCAAATGCTGAAAAAAGGTTGAAAGAAGAATGCACACACAAAAACGTACCCCTGTGTTGTTACTTTAGAGATAAATTGGTGTTTGCTGCTTCATTACTTATCGTCGCCTGAGTGCTAGAATGGTCTAGGTCCCCTATGGGAAATATAACATTCTATCACTCAGCCGACGTTATATTAAAATGAGCTATAGTTAAACATTGGAATATTCTTGGTTTTAAATCTGGTTTGAACATTGCAATTTCTACCTGCATACCAATTAACATCAAAGAAATTTTAATTGATCGGAGTGGAAAAAAATGAAGGTAAATGGTTCATTAAAATTAGAAAAATCTCTGGAATATTCTTGGTTTTAAATTTAGTTTGAACCTTGGAATTTTAACATGCATACCAATTAACATTAGAGAAATCTTAATTGATCAGAATGGAAAAAATTAAGGTAAATGGTTTACTATAATGAGAAAAATCTCTGTTGCAAAATTTACATTTTTTTCTCAGATTTAGAGCCCGCTTTCACCATTGCTTCAGGATTCTGCGAAGATAAAAACAGAGAGAGAAAAAATCTGATCTCACTTAACCGGGACATTTATTGCATTATTTGACACAGTCTGTTATCACTGACATCTATACCCCACCCTCCAATCTCACTCCAGAAATGTCTGAAATATATTCTCCAATAAAAAACGTATCTACAATTGCTATCAATTCTCAGTCGACGAACAATTTGTCTGGGACTGCCGATGGGGTGACGGCAGGACGTCAATATCGGAAAAACTCAATTGTCCGAGTTAAATGGAAATTTATTATGTTGTAGAGGTTAAAGATTAATACGATAGCTGTATGTGGGTTTTCTTAATTTAACGTCATTTTCTAAGTTTTTACGTGAGTTTATGTTTCTACACCGTCTCCCGTTTTGTGACCACCGTGCCCCAAGAACTGCAAAAATATCCCTATCAAAATTAAACACACATCGTAAGAGAAAGCTGGAAGGATGCCTAGGCATAATTATATGCTCACTGATGCATAACATCAACTGTGTTCAAGGAGCACAGAAAATGGAAACGTAAAAATCAAATTTCTCTTTCGGAAGCTTTGACTTTTTAGCATATAAAGTCCCAATCACAACGTTGAACAAATTTTGAAAATTAGACGTCAGACACCGGTGATATGAGGTAAACAACGCCGGGTATATCCCTACTACTTGCTGGCAGCCATACCTTCAAAAGTACAAAATATACACGAAATTCATATATATGATATCCTAAGCTGCTAGAGGAATAACCGAGGTCAAGCTTTGTCAAGTTTCATACACATCGCCCGAAAATTGTTGACGCTATGAAGCAAAAGCCTGCCGCGTGCGGAAAGCGTCAAAATTAAATTTCTCACACACCCCGTTCTATTATAGGTCATCGGGTCCCACAACAAGTACATGCCACCAAAGAAATGAAAAAAGGCGGCCTGCACTGGACGGAATGGATGGCGGAAACATTGTCACAATCACATCATGCATCGTGCATGCCCACTGACATCACGTTTCATCATGATAATGATGACACGAGATGGCCGCTCACGCGGTCTACCATGACAACTACAGGCGACGTAACTGGTCATGTGACTATAACATCAAGCCTCCAACGCACGGTTCCAACAACTAAGGCAGGAAACACGCCTGGTATACTACAAGGGCTACGTCGAGCCGGGGAGCGCTGCTGTTGGTGGAAGCCTGAGAACAATGAAACAACCACAAAACACCTGTCAGCCTCTCCAACGCATTAACACGGCACAAGTAGAATTACATCGGTTGAATCAAGTACATCAGCGACGTGAGTCACGCCTTAGTACACAGCGCCACCGTGCCACCACATGGTCAAACGGTATTACGTATCTTGCGCAAGAATACAGCGTAGATGGCTCAGGTCAGAATCGAACTTTCGACCTTTCGCTTTAAAGTCAATGTTCTGACCTGTGACCCTCCGTACCCTCACCTGAACGGAATCGGTAGCGGGTCTTTTTGCATTTGCTGTCAATAAATGTAATGTTGGTAGTCAGCAGGCTCTGATGTTCCCTATTCTCCCGCCGGAGCAGACGATGATGTCATTTGAACTTTTAGGCTTTTCCCTATGCAAAAGACTATTGTTTTTCTACGGATTATTAGGCTTTTCCCTCTGGAAAAGACTATTGTTTTTCTACGGATTATTATTTTTGGGTTTTTTTTTTTTTTTTTTCCACACATTTTTGTCCGTACGATTCAGAAGCCATTTTCGAACCGATTCTCACACAATTTGGCATACTCATAGAGAGGCACAAAATCTAAAAATGTATCGAAGCTAAATTTTCGATTTAACCCTTATTTCGCCAGAATTGGCAAAAAACTGCAAAAAATGGGGTTTAACGGCACTTTCTCGAAACACGTCTTGTAGATTTTTTTTAAACATTCATCGTTGCTAGACCTGCCAATGACACGATCTTTGATACACACGACATATTATGCGATGCATATGGTAACCCTCCACAGGCTGCCAAACATCGAAATTGTGATGAAATGGACCGGTTTCAGACCCCCACAGCGTGAGGTAAACATAACTTCCTTGATTGGAGGTGGAATTCACCGAGGATCATTTTTGTAAGTAATAAGGGTGTTCAAGAAACTAAGCGTTAACCCGTTTTGGGCTGGTTAAACAGCAATACCCCCATAAAGTTCAAAAATTCATGTTTTTCGTGGATTTCTCTAAACGAGTCTTGTAGATTTTAAAGAAAAAAATGTCACTCCCAGGCCTTGGTGTGGCAGTAGAAGTTGCATGGACAAAATAGTGCGGTGAGCATTTGTTAACCCTCCATTGGCTGCTAAAAGTCAAAATAGTGATAAAATGGGCTGTTTTTGGACGCCAACATCACCCAATGGGTACTCCACAAAGAAAAGAGCCTTCTTTTATCGAGCGCACAATCTATGCGCAAACATTTTTGTAAGTAGTAAGGGTATTCAAAAGTCGAAGTCTTAACCCATTTCGGGCAGGCAAAAGAGAGAGGCCCCTTAAAATCTTAAAATTCCCATTTTCTGTGGATTTCTCTAAAAAACATCCTGTAGGTTTTCAAGGAAAATTGACTACTCGCAGGTCTTTGTGTGATATTACAAGTTGCATGGACAAAATATTCCGGTAAGCGTTTATTAACCCTCTAGAGGCTGCCAGGCATCATAATTTTGTTGAAATGGGCTGTATTCGGACACGCACAGCACCCAATGTGTACCTGAGAAATAAACATAATCTCCTTTATTGGAAGTGGAATTCACCGAGGACCAGTTTTGTAAGTAATAAGAGTATTCAAAAAACAAGCGTTAACCCCTTTTGTGGTTGTCATTGGTGATACCCATCAAAAGCTTAAAAATTTATGTTTTCCCTGGATTTCTTTACAAACATCTGGTAGAGTTTTCAAGAGAAAATGGCCACTGATAGGTCTTGGTGTCACATTACCAGCTGATAGGATAAATTATTCCGGGAGGCATTTGTTAACCCTCCATGGGCTGCTAAATTAGAAAATTTAAAAAAAAATAGTCTGCTTTTGGACACCAACAACATCAAATGGGAATGCAACTGAGAAGCATAACTTCTTTTACTGGACGCAAAACTGACAGGTAAACATTTTTGTAAGTAGTAAGTGTATTCAAAAATCGTGGTCTTAACCCATTTTTGACTAGTTAAAGAGATATACCCCTTAAAAGCTTAAAATTCCAGTTTTCTGTGGATTTTTCAAAACAAAATTTCAAGACAAATTGACCTTTCGCAGGTCTTGGAGTGACAGTTCAAGTTGCATGGACAAAATATTTCGGTAAGCATTTATTAACCCTCCAGATGCTGCCAAGCATAGACATTTGGAGAAAACGGGCTGTTCGTGGGCAACCATAACACCAAATGTGTACCTGTGAGATAAACATAACCCCATTCATTGGAAGTGGAATTCACCGATGATCATTTTTGTATGTAATGAAGGTATTCACAAAACCAAGCATTAACCCGTTTAGGGCTGATTACAGAAAGATACCCATCAAAAGGTTAAAAATCTGTGTTATCCGAGGATTTCTCTAAAAACATCTCATAGATTTTCAAGAAAAAATGGCCATTCTCAGATCTTAGTGTGACATTACAAGTTGCATGTACAAAATATTCCTGTAAGCATTTGTTAACCCTATGTAGGTTCTCAAACTTCAAAATGTTGATAAAATGGACTGTGTTTGCGTACCCACAGCACCCGAAGTTGGGAGGAGAGATCAAAATAAGTGGAAGTAGAATTCACTGAGAATTATTTTTGGAAGTAATAAGAGTATTCAAAAAACAACACTTAACCCGTTTTGGGCTTGATAAACAATGATACCCATCAAAAGCTTAAAATTTCTGTTCTCCCTGGATTTCTCTTAAAACATCTTGTAGATTTTAAAGAAAAAATGGCCATTCACAGTTCTTGGTGTGACATTACAAGTTGCATGAATAAATATTACTGATAGCACTTGTTAACCCTCTGCAAGCTGCCAGACATCAATATTTTGGATACATTTGAGATAAAATGGACCATTTTTAAATTGGCACAGCACTCAGTGGGTATGTGTCAAACAAACATAATTCCTTTTGTCGGTCATTGACTTGTTGGACAACGATATTGACATTAACCCACTCTACCGTTAATGATGGTTTTTACCTAAACAATTTTTTATCAAACTGTGTCATTTGAGACTACTATCTTCACCTTTCTCATAACATCAATGAAGGAACTTCAGTGAGACAGTTAAGAACAATTCATCAGACACTGTGTGGTCATGAAAAATCATGGAATCTCATCGGGAAAAGCCATGATTCTCCAGAAACATAAAGTCTAGTTATTATTATCTTTTTTTCCACACATTTTGTCCGTACGATTCAGAAGCCATTTTCGAACCGATTTTCACAGTTTTGCACACGCATAGAGGAGCACAACGTCTAAAAATGTACCCAAGCGGAATTTTCGATTTAACCCTTATTTCGCCAGAATTGGCCAAAAACTGTCAAAACTAGGGTTTATATGCACTTTCTCGAAACACCTCTTGTAGTTTCTTTTAAGCATTCATCATTATTAGACCTGTCTGTGACACGACCATTCATATACAAGATATATTAGTCAATGCATATGTTAACCCTCCACAGGCTGCCAAACATCGAAATTTTGATGAAATGGGCTGTTTTCGGGCCCATAATGCACCCACACGATATACGACAGATAAACATAACTTCATTTATTTGAAGAGGGATTCACCGTGCATCATTTTTGTAAGTAATAAGGGTATCCAAGAAACCAAGCGTTAACACGTTTCGGGTTGGTTAAACTGCAACACTCCTCAAAAGCTAATAAATTCATGTTTTCTGTGGATTTTCTAAACGAGTCTTGTAGATTTCCAAGAAAAATTGGCCACGCGTAGGACTTGGTGTGACAACAGACTTTGCATGGACAAAACACTCCAGTGAGTATTTGTTAACCCTCCACGGGCTGCTAAAAGTCAAAATTGTGATGAAATGGGTTGTTTTTGGGCACCAACAGCACCCAATGGGAATGCACCAAAGAGAAGTGCCTTCTTTTATCGAGCGCAAAATTGATATGGAAACATTTTTGTAAGTAGTAAGGGTGTTCAAAAGTCGAAGTCTTAACCCATTTTGGAAAGGCTAAAGAGAGATACCCCTTAAAAGCTTAACATTCCAATTTCCTGTGGATTTCTCTGAAAACATCTTGTTGTTTTCAAGAAAAATTGACAATTCTCAGGTTTTTGTGTGACATTACAAGTTTCATGGACAAAATATTCCGGTGAGCGTTTATTAACCCTCTACAGGCTGCAAAGCATCACAATTTTCTTTCAATGGGCTGTTTTCGGACATGCACAGCACCCAACATCTTCCGGAGAAATAAAGGCCTTTGACACCATAAACCACGAAATACTATTAGGTAAACTGGAAAAAAATGGCATCCGAGGTGTCACCAACAATTGGTTTAGAAGTTACTTGTCCAACAGGTCTCAATATGTTACGTACGGAGAACACAAATCGAACTTAGCCAAACAGAGTTGCGGTGTACCACAGGGCTCGATTTTAGGCCCTATTCTTTTTCTTTTATATATAAATGATATAAGTAACTCAACATCACTCAATCTTTTATCATTTGCCGATGACACCACTGCACAGTACCCGGGCTCCGACAATAATCCCATTACAACGTATTTCAATGGCGAGCTCCAGAAACTATTCGAATTGTGCTCTGTGAACCATTTAATGCTGAATGCTAAGAAAACCTCGTACAAAATACTTAATACAAATAAAGGTAGGAACAATAATCTTTGTCAAGAGGTAAAAATAAAAAACCAAAACATTAACAAGGTTGGGGCCACCGAAACAGAAAAATCTGTGAAATTCTTAGGAATTAGCATTGATGAACATTTATCCTACAAGGCTCACATATCCCGATTATGCTCGAAAATAGCACGCGCAAACTATAGTCTTAACAAAGTTGAAAATACCCCCCCCCCCCCCCCCCCCCCCACGGAACTCTGAAAACATTGTATTATGCCCTCATACATAGCCATTTGTATACGGAATCCAGGCATGGGGCAACTCAAGAGCTATCAAAAAACTGGCTGTCCTGCAAATACGTTCATTACGAATCATTAATAACAAAAAGTACAATTCTCATACAGATCCCCTGTTAGAAAACCAAATACTCAAGGTTGATGATTTGTTTAAGCTACATGCACTACTGTTCGTGTTTGACTGGCAGAACGGCAGATTACCGGTGTCTTTCAATGATATATTTAAAATCACTCACAATCCATCTGGTAAGAGAACTAGACAGTCGGGCCTCCTATACATAGAAAAAACACGGACCCAAACTCTGGATAAATTTCCTTTATACTCCTTCCCGAAACTATGGAATGCTCTGGACGACACAACTCGTAATATTAGCGACAGAAGCATGCTTAAGAACAAGTTAACTTCCACATTCATTTCCTCATATTCCAGTTATGTCAGCTGCAACAATCCCTACTGCCCCGATTGCACTTCGTAAACTTCGTAAATTTGGAAACTGTCAAAGTCGTGGTCCGCGTCTAAATCTGGAATCCTCGTCTTATGCAACCTGACGCGCTTCCTCCTCACAGTGGTGCTATGTAAAATACTATATGGATACAATTAAGAAATTGCAAATAAAAGTTATTACAGCCCTTGTAGCTACACGAACGACAGACGACACTTGTGAACAAAATCTTTGAGGAACTAATTTGTTTTACATCCCTTGTGTCGGACACATAGCACAACATCCCAACCGGGACGAGATTGAAGAGCTCGTTCCAGTAAGGTACCTCAAGTCATATGTCCGAGGTTGGAAATAACAAAATCATGGATTTTAATGGCGGTTTCGTGAATAGCGCTGCCCGATTATGGCGCTACATGAAGTAAATGGTTATTAAAGATTAAATGGGGTGTGGGGGGGGGGGCCTTAAATTCTCTTATTGGGACTAAATTAACGAATTAGCGCTGGAGGCTCTGCAGGTATACATTATCTGAGGAATTGTTAATTTTCAATTGACAAAAAATAAGGGGGGGGGGGGGGCTTAATTGTGATCCTTGACAGCAAGTCAGTCACAAGTGAGTGAGTAGTTGTTGAATTATATAAATAAGTAGGCTATATTTACCTGTCGATTGCGAAAACTTGATGTTGATGTTGTTACGGTCTGTATAACCTAACAACAGGAGTATCAATCATAATGGATTTACATTACACAAAAGATATAACAAGATTTCTGTCTAGTCCTTTAAGGAAAGGATGCTTCATAAGCAAGTAGGGTCCGATTAATTTCTGATCAGCTTTTGGACTGTCATCGATTTGGTGTATCACAAGAATCCTACCATGAAGAATTAAACACAATGGAATTCCAGGAATAAAATCTACAGCAAGATTTCTGTCTAGTCCTAAGAGGAAAAGGACGTGAGATCAGACTCATGTCTGATAAGTTTTGGACTGTCCTCGGCTTGGTGAATCATAAAAATTCTATCATCACTCGTGCAGAAAGAATGAATTGTCCTATTCTTTTTCAGTGCTGAGAGTTTTGAAACAATAGCCGACCTGCGTGCTGTTAAAGACTCAGTGATAAAGAATTTATCTGGGTCGTTCTTGAGGGCTCTTTTCGATGTGAAGACAGATTGACGTTTTCGGTAAGAGACGAAACGGCAGATCACGTAACACACTTTCTTAGAACCACGTTCGCTCGAAACTGATTTAATTTTACCAATAACATGTGACCTACTGATGTCCGCGTTGGAGATGGGAATATCCAGCTTCTTGTTACAAATATCCAGAATGATATCGTGACTTATCATATTGACTTCCGTCGCGTGATCTGTTTTGACTGGAACATTGCGGAACACAAGGCAAGCCCTTCTGCTGTATTGTCCTTGCTCATCAAACTGATTCTCGCAGTGTTCTTCAACCTGAGCATGCTTGAGTCTAACCTGTCCGAAATTCTCTTTCAACTCCGCATTCTCGTCTTTCAGTGCAGTTATCTCTTCTTTCAGGGGCTCTATTTGACTCTTCATGAACGCTTCCAGTCTCATCTCCACTGCCTTAGGGATGGTTGAGTGAACGACCGCTGCTATCTGAAAACGAAATTCCTGCTTCAGGCGCTGGTAGAGTGTTTCCAGTTGATCCTCGTTTGCGATGTTGGCAGACGCAATGAGTTCCGATCCAAGTTTCCCCAAGAAGGGCTGTTTTGTTATTGTCGTCATCATTACTTCCGACATATCCACTAGAGAACCCTTTGTTGTGTCAGGACAGGACTCAGACTGAACACTACTCTCTTCCATCCCATTGTCACTGGCCAAGTTCAATTTGCCAATTGACGTCTCGGTTGACTTCTTACACGTTCTCAGACCCTCCTTTCACACCCGAAGGAGTAGTCTGATCTGGTGCAGTTTTCTTAGTTTTGTTGATGCTCTGGCGTCTGTTTTGACCCTGGCTCATGTTTTAACAATGGTGAATATTACTCACTTCAATTATTTGCCTTTATATTGAATTTGCTTGACTCTTGAAGAATAACAGAATAGCGGATTGGAAATACTTCCAAAAAGTCAACTACAAAGCCACGCAAATCATTTCTCTCCACAAAATGAACTCTATATACAGTTATTTACAATTCTAATCCATTTTGTCGAACCGAAATAAAGAAAATAAGAGGAAGAATCCAAAATACCGGCGAGTTCCAAATTACTCGACCATCACGGTTGCCGCCATTGCTTCTTCCTTGAGTGATGATGTCGTCGATGTGATCAATATGGCTTCGAGCAACAATACAATATTAAAATCGGCAAGCGTGAAACTTATATTCACAACTCAGTCTTCCAAGGAGATCTGAAAATTCATGTGAGAAGGTTTACAGCTAAAGGTACCACGCCGGCTAAAACTGGAAGGGCGTTGAATTTTAAAGAATTCCAGGATTTGAAAAACGCCTTGCATCGTGTGGATCAACAGATTTTCAGTACAGAATAAAAAAGAAAGAGGGGAGACAGTACTCAAGAGAACAAGAAGAAACGCCCACTTTCCGAAATGATATTGAGAAAATTACGTCACAAACTAAATTGTACTTGTACGGAATGGTCAGAAGAATACATAGACAAAATCGATAGAGTGAAATGTTATAGCTGTTCAGATGACCGTCCGAGTCAAATACAGCACGACGTTTGCTTATTGATGAACCCGTTAGAAAAAATAACTCACCGTGACTGCCTCAATGATGCACTTATGTGAGTTGATCGTGAGAGAGTATTTGTCTTTTTGCACGAGAAGACTGCGGCCATTATTCCACACCTCTGTTCAGTGAGTACGCAGAAGCATTCACCATAGAACCAGAGAAGGACCGTATAAGAGACATACTGTTGGATGCTGCGGCAGATCAGCTGTAAAAATAGCAGCTCCACTCTCAGTTTAACGCCTGCCCTTTTAAGGGCACACACATTCTTAAAAGGAGATACGCCCTCGTGCATACACGTCGCATAGATAAGAACCCTCCCCCCCCCCCCAAAAAAAAAAAAAATCAAGAGTTTCCTCCCTTGAACTCCCGCCAATCTTTTACAAGTCTGTGGATGTCACAGTCTCGGTTCAGAAGAGAAAATTATTTTGATCATGTAGGTAACCAGCATGCATCATATTACCAAGAAACTGACATCACAAAATGGCTTCCGGCACAGGGTCCATTTTCTTTACTGAACCAATGATATGATATCCACGGCCTTTTTATAGATTGGCGGGGGTTCAAGGGAGGAAACTTTTGATTTATTTACTTATATTTATTTTGTTTTTATTTTGGGGGGTGGGGTCTTATATGTGCGACATGAGTGCGTGAAAAGGTGGATTGTAGTATTGTTTTGATCACGTGAGTACCCATCATACAACTTATTACCAGGGGACTAGCATCACAAAATTGCCCCCGCACAGGGATAGTAGTATTGTTTTCATCACACGAGTACCCATCATGCATCAAACTACCAGGGGAATGACTTTACAATATGGCTTCAGTGCAAGTATAGTAGTAGTATTTTTTATCACGTGAGTACCCATCATGCATCATGTGGTTATGGTAACACGCGCATGCACATGTAGGGATCCGGGGATCCATTTTCTTTGCAGAGACGGGACTGTGATATCCACAGCCCATTTATAGATTGGCGGGGGATCAAGGGATGAAACTCTTGATTTACTTATTTATTTTTATATTTTTGTTGGGGGGGGGGGGGGGGGTTAGGATAGCGGTTTGAGGGCGGGGGGTTTATCTATGCGACGTGTGAAAAAGGTATCTCTTTTTAAGAAGTTGGGTGCCCTTAAAAGTACAAGGGCAAATGCGAGAGTGTTGCTGCTATTTTCACCGCTGATCTGTCACAGCATCCAACAGTGTATCTCTTGGAGATCGCTTTGGAAATAAAGAGTACACTTGAAAAATCAACCTCCTCAGTTTTCAGAAGGGGGCATCTCTGCTGCGTTCAACCAATCAGCGACGTTTCTCCGTTTCTCTTTCTCATATAGACAATATCATCAATCGATGGATGGCACGCGTGTTCGAGCATGGTTGATGACAGATACATAACAATAGACGAGTCATTATACAAACATTTGTCAATCAAGAGGTGCTTATTTAAACAAAAGGCGGACCAGGTGGCTAAATATCGTAATCCGAAATTTGACCTTTGTTTTAATCTTATTTGTTTTACGAGGATTGGCGAAGAAGTTATGCAACTTATATTAACCCCCTCCTTACCTCAATGGCACAGGTGTGTGGGATTTCCACAAAATCTAATTAAAACACAAAAACAAGTGAAAAACAAATAAAACAAATTAAAAAAAACAGTTTAAAAACATATATATATATATATAATATCAATCTGAGGCGTCACCTGCAACGTTGTCAGGTTTTTCAAAGATACAATATATTAATTTGTTGCCCACTCCATCCCCGCCACCTTCATTCTCCACCATCCAACCCCACAAACTCACATTTTAACCCACTTGGTAACACACAACAATTTAATTACATTTTTGTTGACACGCCTTTCGCATTTGTTCCTCAACCAATATAGTTCCAAAGCGTCTTTTGCATTTGTGCCGCCTCCCCGAATACAAACACATTCATTGAGCTTCCGCTGTTCACATGTTAATCTAAAGTAGATAATTAACTAAACCATACCAACATGGAAGACATGTCAAAAGCTGTAAGATCTGTTAACCCCATTGCAAAATACTAACCTGCAACATGGAAGACACCGATATTAATGGCACCGATCAAAGACACGGCAGCAGCTGATGAATCGAAGTACTTTAAAAACTCCACTGTGTACAATCCAATAGTCATCGAAACGCCAAATGTTATAGCTTTAAGTGCGAAACATGAAAACATTATTACTAAGGCCCACGGTCCTGCCTTAGAGAGGTGTGGGATTCTTATGGCCATCTGCGTTTTCTGTCATCAATACTTAGTAACAATACCTGTGAACAGAAAAAAGGTTCGCTTAAAAATAACACGCGCATAAAAAATATTATAGAAGGAATCCGATCATAAACACAGTATTTTCGTTTGAATCAGTCAATTGTGACGCTTTAGGACATCAGATACAAAATGCAACGTCTATCCATTAACCCTTTACCCAACGCAGACGATATCAAAATTTATTATTTTAAATATAATTTAACCCTTTACCTAACATGAAAAGCAGACGACACTTGCAAAAAAAATTCTTGAATAACTAATTTTTTTCATTTTTTGTCTCAAAAACATAGGTTATGACCCCTCGTTGGAACGAGCTCGACGAGCTCGTTCCAACGAGGGGTCATAACCTATGTTTTTGAGACAAAAAATGAAAAAAATAATGAAAATTAAATGGCGATTTTTGAGAATAGCGCTGGCCGGTTTTGACCGTTACGTTGGGTAAAGGGTTAAAAAAAAAAAATTCAACAAAACCATATCATGTGATCCCTCATTGGAACGAGCACAATGAGCTCATTCCAATGAGGGGTTACATGATATGGTTTTGAAAAATTTAATTTTTTCAACTGCTCAATTTGCATATTACGCGAGCGGATGCGGGTGATTCGTTAGGTAAAGGGTTAAAGTCTGGAGAGCAGTGAATGAGATGAGATGGGTTGTTGTTGGCATGACAACTATCCATATTGGGGGGGGGGGGGGGGGCGATCATGTTAAACGAGTTTTCTTGATCCGGAGATATAATTGAGTGGAAAAACGTTATTCTGCAAGAGCCTTGGGCTCATCGGCTTAGATGAAACTTTCATTACCAGGGGTTTGGACAGTAGGGTTGTAGCAGGTGCTTCAATAATTAAATTTCTAATGATTATTCCTATAATCAGTGTTTGGAATCTAACATTATTGCTTCCGTGGAAATATTTCCCAGCTGTGGGCGATCTTACTGTAACTATCCAGCACTCACTACGAACTGCAAACCGGTGAGCTAAATGGAATGAAATCTAGGCAGATGTAATCCTTTCACGTTCTAATCTTCACAGAACGTCTTCAAATGTCACGGTGAATGTCGGCTAAACATTAAAAACACTTATTAGTCTGTGTGAAACACACAGACTACGGTTTTTGCGCGGTTTCTTTTTCTTTTCTTTTTTTTTCTTCTTTTTTTCTTTCTTCTTCTTCTTCTTCTTCTTCTTCTTCTTCTTCTTCTTCTTCTTCTTCTTCTTCTTCTCCTGTCTTCTGTCTGCAAGATAACTCGAAAACGAATTGCCCAATCTCGTTGATTTTTGGCATGCTGATAGACAGCCACAAGTTCTCGGCCACCTATGTTTTTCAGATTCCTGGATTATCAGGGGTGTCTGTAGGGGTGTTTTGAAAGTGGGTCACGTCCATATCTCAGGCGTGGTATGACCTACAGACCTGGGACCAACACCAAATGAGTCGACACTCGATGGAGGTTCAAAATATGGGTCAAGGCCACGAAGGTCATCTAGGGGTCATTGAGTGCATTTTTCAGAATTGCTGGAAATCACATTTTTTGACCCCCTAAAGTATTCCTGACGTACACGCATGCATTTTGACGTTTAAAGGTGGGCGTGGCCAAAATGTTTGAAAGTGGGTCACACCTATATCTCAGGCGTGGTATGCCGTATGGATCTGGGACCAACACGAAATGAGTCGATACTTGATGGGGATTCAAAATATGGGCCAAGGTCACGGAGGTCACCTAGGGGTCATTGAGTGTATTTTTCAGAATTGCTGGAAATCACATTTTTTGACCCCCTAAAGTATTCCTGACGTACACACATGCATTTTGACGTAACAAAAGTGGGTGTGGTAAAAATGTTTGAAAGTGGGTCGCATCCATATCTCAAGTGTGGTATGGCATATGGACCTGGGATCAACACCAAATGAGGCGACACTTGATGGAGATTCAATTTATGGGTCAAGGTCACAGAAGTCACTTAGGGGTCATTAAGTGCATTTTTCAGAATTGCTGGAAATCACACTTTTTGACCCCCTAAAGTATTCCTGACGTACACACAAGCATTTTGACGTAACAAAAGTGGGTGTGGTAAAAATGTTTGAAAGTGGGTCGCATCCATATCTCAAGTGTGGTATGGCATATGGACCTGGGATCAACACCAAATGAGGCGACACTTGATGGAGATTCAATTTATGGGTCAAGGTCACAGAAGTCACTTAGGGGTCATTAAGTGCATTTTTCAGAATTGCTGGAAATCACACTTTTTGACCCCCTAAAGTATTCCTGACGTACACACAAGCATTTTGACGTAAAAAAGTGGCGTGGCCAAATTTTTTGAAAGTGGGTCACGCCCATATCTCAAGCGTGATATGACTTACGGACCTGGGACCAACAACAAATGAGTCGACACTCGATGGAGGTACAAAATATGGGTCAAGGTCACGGAGGTCAACTAGGGATCATTGAGTGCATTTTTCAGAATTGCTGGAAATCACATTTTTTGACCCCCCCTAAACTATTTCTGACGTACATACATGCATTTTGACGTAAAAAAAGTGGGCGTGGCCAAAATTTTCGAAAGTGGGTCACGCCCATATCTCAGGCGTGGTATGACGTGTGGACCTGGGACCAACACCAAATGAGTCGACACTTGATGGAGGTTCAAAATATGGGTCAAGGTCACAGAGGTCAGCTAGGGGTCATTGAGTGCATTTTCCAGAATTGCTGGAAATCCCATTTTTGTGACCCCCTAAAGTGTTCCTGACGTACACACATGCATTTTTACGTAAAAAAGTGGGCGTGGCCAAAAATTTGAAAGTGGGTCACGCCCATATCTTAGGCGCGGGATGACCTACAGACCTGGCACCAACACCAAATGAGTCGATACTTCATGGATTTTCAAAATATGGGTCAAGGTCACGGAGGTCAACTAGGGGTCATTGAGTGCATTTTTCAAAATTGCTGGAAATCACATTTTTTGATCACCTAAAGTATTCCCGACGTACCCACATGCATTTTGACGTAAAAAAGTGGGCATGGCCAAAATTTTTGAAAGTGGGTCACGCCCATATCTCAGGCATGGTATGACGAATGGACCTGGGACCAACACCAAATGAGTCGACACTTGATGGAGGTTCAAAATATGGGTCAAGGTCACAGAGGTCACCTGGGGTCATTGAGTGCATTTTTCCGAAATGCTGAAAATCACATTTTCTGACCCCCTAAAGTATCCCTGACGTACACACAGGCATTTTGACGTAAAGAAAGTAGGCGTGGCCAAAAATTTTGAAAGTGTTTCACGCCCATACCTCAAGCATGGTTTGACCTACGTACCTAGGACCAACACCGAATGAGTCGACACTCGATGGAGGCTCAAAATATGGGTCAAGGTCACGGAGGTCGACTAGGGGTCATTGAGTGCATTTTTAAGAATTGCTGGAAATCATATTTTTTTACCCCTAAAGTATTCCTGACGTACACACTTGCACTTTGATGTAAAAAAGTGGGCGTGGCCAAAATGTTTGAAAGTGGGTCACGCCCATATCTCAAACGTGGTATGACCTATGGACCTGGGACCAACACCACATGAGTCGACACTCGATGGAGTTTCAAAATATGGGTCAAGGTCACGGAGATCACCTAGGGGTCATTGAGTGCATTTTTCATAATTGCTGTAAATCACATTTTTTGCCCCCCAAAGCATTCCTGGGATTCATACATGCATTTTTACGTTAGAAAAGTGAGCGTGGCCAAAAAAATTGAAAGTGGGTCACGCTCATATCTCAAGCGTGGTATGATGAATGGACCTGGGACTAACACCAAATGAGTCGACACTTAATAGAGATTCAAAATATAGGGCAGCATCAAGGAGGTCACCTAGGGGTCATTAAGTGCATTTTTCATATTTGCTGGAAATCACATTTTTTGACCCTCCAAAGCATTCCTGAGGTCCATACATGCATTTTTATGTTACAAAAGTGGGCGTAGCCAACATTTTTGAAAGTGGGTCATGCTCATATCTCAATCGTGGTATGATGAATGGACCTGGAACTAACACCAAATGAGTCGACACTTGATGGAAATTCAAAATATGGGTCAAGGTCACGGAGGTCACCTAGGGGTCCGCCTGAAAGAGGTCACCAAAGTCTTCAAGTGCGTATTATTCAGAAATACTGGGAAATGAATTTTATTACACCTTAATGCATTTCTGAAGTTTATGAACGTATTTCATCACTCAAATTAGTGGGCAGAGCCGAAAATGTCCATTTCTGATTCGAGTATCGAACTCTTTGAATGCTGGTCACATATATGCCTTTTCTGGTTTCTTATAAATAATTGTTCTGATTCCAGTATGGTTATCTGTAAAAACTGTTAACGAAAACCCATTTCTGATTTGTTTAAAAATAGTTTACCCCTGAAAATAAGCCTCCATAAATTCTCTTTCTGTGTAGTTTATTCCTGATACTTTAACCCTTTTCACACAGCTTTGAATTTACTGTGTGCAGTAAATTTTGTTTCTCTAGTTTTCATAACTGTCTTTTCCTGCCCACTTTTATAAATGACACCTAGACATCATCGGAATGTTAAAGTATAACCGCAATATACAGATAAAAAAGCTAATGATTCATTACGGTCCTTGGTTGTCACAGGTAAAAAATAAAATTCAGAAAAATACCTGTGAAAAGGTTTCATATGATTATTCTCAATGCAACGTCGATTTTTTTTCACTGTTCTGTAGTTTGCGCATTTTATATCAAGGACGAGTTTAGCCCCGTGATAAACACAGAATTATATCAAAAGCGAATGCAAACAGATCCAAAAAAAGACAGAAGCATTGCAGTTGAGAACTGTATACTCTGCAGTTGAAAAGTGAAAGTCTGAATAGAATGATGGAATATATACCAGACTCAAATCAAAAGTTTTAGATCTGGAAAATAGGGGGGAGGGGTTCAGTATTATAATAACGGGAGATGTTAATGGGCACGTTGGGGACGGAGGGGAGGGCATAGCGGGTGGGGTCTAGAAAATGAACGTTAATGCGAGGACACTCTTAGAGTTCACAAATGAACTTTGCCTGAAGGGTTTGAATACGAATTTGAAATACAAGAGTAATGGACGTGGGAAAGGAACAATAGAAAGACAATAATTGACTATGTACTCACTGACCCAGAGCAACAGGAGAGATCATAGCCATGGATAGTGACAACGAATGAAATTCTGAGGTGCATGTTGAACCCAATCTGATAACACTAAGGGTTGGGAGCAACAGAATAGCAAACCAGGGTGTGGTGTTTATGGATATTTGGAAACTGGGAAAAAAAGACATGAGGCACTATGAGGGGAATATAAATTCAAAGCTTTAAAATGCGCCAACCGGGGATAACATCAAGGAGTTGGTCGATTCAATAGTGAGGAGTCTAATGCTGAAAGGACAGGTTGAATTAGAGGCAAGAACAAAAGGTTAATATAATCAAGGACAAAAATAGGACGGTACTGAATAGTAAATTCAGCAAAGCAATAAGAAAAACAGGGTCGGGTGGGGTGGGGTGAGGTCAAGTTCCAATACATTATGAAAGTAACGGCAAATGAACTAGAATATAGAGTAAACAATGAGCTCAAACACGTAATAAAGGAGAGGAAGAAAATGTGCTGCATTTGGGGGATGGGGGAGAGTAATAGGTAATAAATACTGGGGGTGATTAGGGTACAGAGTTGTCATAAACTGTGGAGTGTCTTGAATAGATTACTTCACAGGTTCCGTGTACCAATATGTAGAATAGTTTAATCTAATCTGAATGTGTTTACTGACCATTTCCTATCTGTCACCTCTGGTTGTGTAAAATCTCTATTTATACCATAATTACCTATTCTACTATATATAGAAAGGTTATGACATAAATTTTAGTTTTAAACACCAACCGTGATGAACACGCCAGCAAAGGGTTTGCAGTGGTTATAATTTGCACCTGAAGTGGAACTACTTCCAAGTTGACCGTTGGTGTCCTCGCCTTGAATGCAAACATGTCTAAATTTATCACTCGTCGCCTCGTGAAGAGTCAAATAAAACCGGCAATTATTTAATACGTTTTTAAATAAGTTTACCTCATAGGATAGCCGAAGTGTGTATGAGTTCCCAAACCGGTGTAAATTCCCATGCACCCTGGAAAACACAAGGACAGCGGATTTATTTCCAAGAATTTTGGTGTAATACTTTAACCTACATTGTGGGAAAAAACTGACAGAAAATTTGTACTTTGCAACTTTCTTAAATAAAACCAGACAAATATGAATGTCATAGGAACTGGCTCAATGATCCAATTCCAATGACATCCATATCTGTAATATATTAAGCACATAAATATTCAATTTCCTGTATTTTTATTTTTGTTCTAACATAACCGAGCAGAAGGTACGAATTAATAATTATAAATGGGTACTTTTTAGCCATATAGCTTGCTCTTGTATATTCTTGTTTTTACACCGTTGTTGAACACGGTGTAAAAAAGGCACTGTGGCCTGCAAGTTACACCGTACCTCTCAGTCAATCAAAATGCAGTATTTTGTTTCATTTGGAAATAACAAAAATTAACAAACATACGTTGTCTCATGTCAATAAAGCACCCATAACTCGAAATAGTATGTTAATTGTGTTATTAAAATGAAAAGGGCCTCGTAATTTGCAAGTTTCGTCTTCTAATTCGTTTCGGCGATACAAGTGCCAGCGAAGTACCGCCCACCAGTGCTCATGTGAACAAAAACAAACTCGAACATGTGAATATTGATTTATTTAACATTAAAACTCTTATTAACCTGACGATCATGGTATAAATAAAATATACCCAAAGTAGCTTAGTGTACCAAATGTTCACCACACGTGGTGAACATTTGGTACACCAAGCTACTATGGGTATATTCTATATTTTTTCGTTACTTTTGACTGTTCGCAATGCGGTTTCACCATAAAGATGACAAACCCAAACTTATAGTTCAAGGAGTTTCTTAAATCTTTGGCCGAAACAGTTTGTCATTTACTCCACATATTATTTGTACTATTTCACTCGGGAAACCAACACCTGTGTTAATCATTAAAACTCCACTCAGAGACACACATTGAAGCAACAACATCCTTCACATTCATGAGTTTCTTTTTCTCAAATCACGGTATCTATAAGAACACTACCCTATTATTCTTATTTAAAGCACCCCACAAAATAATCGATCCTATCTTGAAATTCGCGATCCGGACTGTCCGAAAATTATAAAACTCGAAAAGGGCTGCTACATTTTGTTTTGCCTTATTATAAAATCACATTTATTACCACCACCACCAGCATAAACGCAGAGTTCCACAGCAGAAACGCAGAGTTCCAAACGCATCAAGGGAGTTTTGTTTCTAGGACTATGAAGAAAAAAAAATCAAGAAATGATATTAGCGATATTACTATATGACTTTATCACATCTGAAATATACCAAGGTCTTGAAATAAACACACGAAGATAAACATGTGTAGCCGATGTTTTTTTCTGGGTTTTTTTTTTTTGGAGATAAGAAATAATACAACTTGATAAAAGACTCTTTATCGTGAAGACGACAGAGGAGGATAAAGAGCAGTACACAAATCTGAAAGTCGCAGTCTCCACAGAAAGACGAGAGGTCATACTATCTTATTGTCGTAGCTCCGTTCCGATTTTTTTTCAAGGCGAACTGCATTCTTAAAGAGCAGTTCTTAACTCGATTATCAAAAACAACACCGATAACCTTTTCCCACTCATCAAAACAGTTCCTTGGTCTGATTCTGTTGTACCGTGAGGATGTGGAAAATGAAATGTATTTCTAATTCTGAACTTTGACTTTGTTGAACGTAAATTGAGTTTAATTTACACTTCATGATAGTTTAATGGCGATGACAAAGTTGATCAGTTCGCATTAGTCAAAATAAAAAGTCTGCAATTATCTTATTAGTCTGTGTGAAACACAGAGACTATTGTTTTAGTGCGGTTTCTTTTTCTTTTTTTCTTCTTCTCCTGTCTTCTGTCTTCTCATCACTTTTTTGTCCGCAAGATAACTCGAAAACGAATCGGCCTATCTCGCTGATTTTTGGCATGCTGATAGACAGTCAAAGGTTCTCGGCCACCTATGTTTTGCAGATTCCTGGGGCATTAGTGGTGTCCGTAGGGATGTTTTGAAAGTGGGTCATGCCCACATCTCAGGCGTGGTATGACGTATACACCTTGGACCAACAACACCAAATGAGTCGACACTCATTGGAGATTCAAAATATGGGTCAAGGTCGCGGAGGTCACCTAGGGGTCATTAAGTACATTTTTTCATAATTGCTGGAAATCACATTTTTTTACCTCTGAAGCATTCCTGACGTCCATGCAGGCATTTTGACGTAAGAAAGTGGGCGTGGCCAAAATTTTTGAAATTGGGTCACGCTCATAACTCAAGCACGGTACGATGCATGGATCTGGGACTAACACCAAATGAGTCGACACGCGATGGAGGTTCACAATATGGGTCAAGGTCACCGTGGTCATCCAGTGGTCAATTAGTACATTTTTCATAATTGCTGGAAATCACATTTTTTGACCTCCAAATGCTTCCCTAAAATTCAGACATGCATTTTTTCATGAAAAAAGTGGGCGTGGACAAAATTTTTGAAAGTGGGTCACGCTCATATCTCAAGCATGGTGTGATGCATGGACCTGGAGCCAACACTAAGTAAGCCGACACTTGATGGAGGTTCAAAAATATGGGTCAAGGTCACGGAGGTCACCTGTGGTCATTGAGTGCATTTTTTTCAGAATTGCTGGAAATCACCTTTTTTGACTCTCTAAAGCATTCCCGAAGTCCATACATCCATTTTCACGTAAAAAGTTGGTGTAGCCAAAATTTGTGAAAGTGTGTCATGCTCATATCTCAGGTATAGTATGATGTATGGACCTGGGACCAATACCAAACGAGTCGACACCCGGTGGAGGTTCAAAATGTGGGCCAAGGTCGCACAGGAGTCACTGAGGGCTATTTCCAGAATTGCTGGAAATCATATTTTTTAACCTCCTCGTGCGTTTCCTTGATCGGCCCCTTTGTACAGATATATACCTTATCCGGCTTCTTGGAAAAATTATCTGATTTCTGAATGAATATCTATAAATACTGTCATCAAAAACCTATTTCTTATTTCTTTAAAACTATTTTATCCGCAAAATAAGCCTTGAAAGTATTCCCATTACATTCAAAGAGGGGCGCGGTGGCTAAGCAGTTAGAGGTGCAGGCTGCAAGCCGAGAGGTTATAAGTTTGAATCCTACCTGTGGCAACTGCCTTGTGTCTTCGGGCAAAGACACTTCACCCCATTGCCCACATAAGGGCATGGTGACGTTGTGTATTAAGGCATACTGCATGTCGATGATACACTTGCACTAAACTAACACAGCTTGTGTGGAGTTAGCATGTTGGGGAACCAGACAGTTGCTTGTTGCTGCTTGGTGTTTCTCTGGGTCCTCAGACTTCCTCCGTCCATACAAACTGTACGACACGAGGCGGCCCTGGCTGTTGAAAAGTGTCGTTAACCCTCAATAAATTAATAATATTCATAAAATGTCTTCTATCCACTGTTTCTCAACATGATAACCCAAATACAATCAATCCTATCTCAATGTTTTTGGTATACTGATAGACTGCCTGCCATTGGAGCTCGGTCATCTATGATTTGGAGGCATGTGGGGCCTTAAAAATATGTTTACAACATTTACTGGGAAATGAGTTAGCTGAAGCAGTAACCACTAGAGAAACAGAATTTACTGCATCCAGTAAATTCAAGTCTGTGTGAAAAAGGGTTAAAGTATCAGGAATAAACTCTACAGAAAGAGAATTTATGGAGGCTTATTTTCTGGAGTAAAATATTTTTTAACAAATCAGAAATGGGTTTTCCTTAACAGTATTTACAGATATTCATACAGGAATTCGAACAATTTTTATAAGAAACCAGAAAAGGCATATATGTGACCAGCATTCAAAGGGTTCGATACACGAATCAGAAATGAAAATTTTTGGCTCTGCCCACTAATTTGAGTGATGAAATACATTCATAAACTTTAGAAATACATTAAGGTGTAAATGCATTTCTCAGTCATTCTTAATAATATGCGCTTGATGACCCCATTCAGGTGGACCATATATTGAATCTCCAGCAATTTTTAACTCAGTCGGTGTAGTTCCATGTCTACATCTACACTGAAGAATGAGCGCAACCCACTTTGAAATAATGGCTCCACCAACTTCAGATCTGTCATTCAGATCGAACGGGTGCAAACACATAGATGAGTGCAAACTGGGTATTGTTAACCAGCATGCCAAAATGCATAGAGATAGGACGATCCGTATTTGAGTTGTCGCACTGACAAAGGGTGCATAGGCTCTATATTGGAGATATTGTCATAAAAACCTTAAAAAAACCCAAGAGCTCATTTGAAGGCCTACTCTTAAAAGGGCATCTAGTGACCTAAACAAGGCATACATAAAACTAGAACTTCTCTAATAAATTAATTTTAAACAGTCATAGCACTAATACAGTTAACAGTACAGTCAACTATGTCAGTATTGCATCTTTTACCGGCATCCTGACAGTATTGTGATAGGTTTCAATAACAAATCTTCAGTGTAGTTTTACAATTACATGTACACTGGAATTCTTCATGATCAAGTTGTTTGTTTTTATATTAACTTGGTTTGGGAATTAATTCTGTACAATGAGATTAAATAAACAGATCATGTTATTGTATGTGACAGTCACAGCTTACTCCCTAACTGCTTTTTGTGAAATTCTTTCATGGAGAAAATATTCATACAGGAATCAGAACAATTTTTCTGAGAAACCCGAAAAAGCATATATGTGCACACCATTTATAGGGTTCGATCAAGGAACCAGAAATTGACATTACTGCCACTGCCATTTGAATGATGAGATACACGTATAATCTTCAGAATTGTATTAATTGGTATAAAGTGACTTTCGTAATAGGTCGCAAAAAATATGCATTTAATGACCTCTCTTGACCGCATAGAGGTGGACCGCATTTTGAACCTCCAGCAAGTTTCAACTCATTTGGTGTAGGTAGTATTTCTGTAGTCACACCAAGCCTGAAGTATGAGCAAAAACTACTTTATAACTAAAGAAACCCCGGCCATGGTGTGTGGCACATCCTCCCATGGTCCTTTATAATTGTGTGAAGTTTGATGGCTGTGGCCCAAACAGTCTTCGAGTTATTGGCTCGGGCACACACACACACATGGACACACACACGGACGGTCACAAGCACACTTCAATCACTATATGCCACCTGACTTTAGTCGGGGGGGGGGGGGGCATAAAAAGAAATCTTTGAGTCCCAGAGTGGGTCTGACTGAACCCAAAAATATTTGTTCTCATAGCACAGTGATAACAAAGGCACACAAATACACTAATTCCAGTCACAAGGTGATAACAAAGGTACCCCAAGAAGTTTTGTGAAGATCGGTTCATAAATACAGACTCTAGCCCGAGCCGTATTAACATATGCGCTTACTGTGTATAAGTAACACTGAACAAATCAAAGTTCATATAATTTCCATAATTTCTGCACGAGAAAAAAAACGTATTATATGTGATGTATTCCATGTTGCTAAGCATTCCTACAAAAATTTATTCAAATCAGAACTTTCATACAGAAGTTCTGTACAAAAAAACTGATTGCATTAACTTTGCTACAAAATGTCTGCTGGTGGCTATATTGAATTTTGGACCGCACCCAAAAACACTCGTTCTCATACCACGGTGATAACAAAAGGTACCCAAGAAGTTTCGTAAAGATCGGTTCATAAATACAGCCTCCAGCCTGTGCCGCATAGAAGTTGTGTACAAAAAAGAACTGAATGGACCTAATTTCGGTACAAAATGGCCACTGGCAGCCATCTTGAATTTTGGACCGCACCCAGAAACACTTGTTATCGTTCCAAGGTGATAACAAAGGTACCCAAGAAGTTTTGTGAAGATCGGTTCATAAATTCAGCCACCAGTCCGAGTCGTATTGACACGTGCACTCACTGTGTACTAGTAGCACTGAATAAATCAAAAGTTCATCTAATTTGCATAATTTCTGCTCGAGAAAAACAAACCCGTACTTTTTGTGATATATCCCATGGTACTAAAAATTCATACAAAAATTTAGTCATATCGGAACTTTCATACATAAGTTCTGTACACAAAACTGATGCACTAACTAAAGTACAAAATGGCTGCTGGTGGCCATCTTGAATTTCGGACTGCACCCAAAACCACTCGTTCTCGTCCCACTGTGATAACAAAGGTACCCAAGAAGTTTCGTAAAGATCAGTTCATAAATATAGCCTCTAGCCCGAGCCGTATTGGCATTTGCAGTTACAGTGCTGAAAGTAGCATTAAATAGATCAAAGTTAGTCTAATTGGTATAATTTATGTACAAGGAAAAAGAACCGTATTATAGGTGATGTATCCCACGGTACTAAACATTCACACAAAAAAAATTATTCAAATCAGCGCTTTCATACGGAAGTTCGGCGCAAAAATCTGATTGCACCTAATTTTGTACAAAATGGCTGCCAGCGGCCATCTTGAATTCAGAACGGACCCCAAAACACTCGTTCTCGTCCCACGGTGATAACAAAGGTACCCAAGAAGTTTCGTAACGATCGGTTCATAAATACGGCCTCTTGCCCGAGCCGTATTGGTATTTGTACCTACAGTGCTGAAAATAACACTAATTAAATCAAAAGTTAGTCTAATTTGCATAATTTACGCACGAGAAAACAAACGTGTTATATGTGATGTATTCCATGGTAATAAACATTCATACAAAAAATTATTCAAATCAGAGCTTTGATATGGAAGTTCTGCACCAAAAAAAAATCTGATTGCACTTAATTTTGTACAGAATTTCGGACCGGGACCCAAAACATTTGTTCTCGTTTCACAGTGACAACAAAGGTACCCAATAAGTTTAGTTTCATAAATACGGCCTCTAGCCCGAGCCATGTGTACAACACGACAGACGGACAGACAGACGACGGGCCATGACAATACCTCGAATTTGGCTTCGCCAAACTTGAGTTAAAATGGACTAAGTTTAACAACCAGTAGTTTTGTAAAATATTGAAGCAAGTCAAAATTCTTACAATACGCACACATCTGGAAAATGTAGAAACATTCTGTGAAATAAAAAAGTAATACATTGAAAATTGCAAGAGGCCTCACGGGGCCTGAAGCGCTCATCTTGAACAGAACACAGTTTAAACATAGTCCAAGAATGAGCACATTAAACAAGCCATCTCCATAGGCTACAGTCTCAATTCTTGAGTCCCTCAGGAGTGACAAAAATAATACGGGCATCATGCCTTTTCTTCAGTTGATCATAAAGTAAAATGTTGAGCTCCCCAATGAAGCCCCTTGATACAACCTTTGTGGATTAATCTTAGTTACACACCTCTGGAGGGTACTGAATACAAAATTTTTAATTCTTCGGCAAAATGGCCAATTCCGGCTCCATAGGGAGCCCAAATATTAACCCAAGCTCTCGATTTGAACACAGTTGAATCTGACATCCCTAGAGATGTTGTGTACCAAATAAGAAAGCATTGTTACTGTTGGATCTGAAGCAGAGAAATTTTAAAGAAATTTCTTCATATTGCATCAAGTTAAAATTTGGACTACCATAGCGAGCCTAATATTAACCTATGGATCCGATTTGAACAAACTTGAATTGGACCCCCACCCCCCTTCCCCTAGAGATGCTGTATACCAAATATGAAAGCATTCTGACTAGTGGATCTGAAGAAGAAGATTTTTGAAGAAATCCCCTTATATTGTACTAACTTAAATTTCAGGTTCCCATATGGAGCCCAAATATTAAACCAGGCACTCGAATTGAACAAACTGGAATCTGCCCACCCCCCCCCCCCCCCACCCCCAGAGATGTTGTATACTAAATATGAAAGCATTCCGACTGGTGGATCTGAAGAAGAAGATTTTTAAAGAAATTTTCTCATATTGCAGTAAGTAAAAAAATTGGGCTACCATAGCGAGCCCAAATATATACCTACGGATCTGATTTGAACAAACTTGAATCTGACCCCTATGTTGTATACCAAATATGAAAGCATTCTGACTGGTGGCTCTGAAGAAGAAGATTTGTTTTAAATTACCGCACCCCCCCCCCCCCCATATTGAACAAAGTTAAAATTTGGGCTTCAATATCAACCTAGGGACTTGGTTTGAACAATCTTGAATCTGACCCTCGTAACAATGATGCATGATGCATACCAAACATTAAGAGAAAGAGATTCTGACTGGTGGTTCTGAAGAAGAAGATTTTTAAAGAATAATCCCCATATAACCCTATGTTAAAAATTCGGGCTCCTATAGTGAGCCCAAATATGAACCAATGAGATTTTTTTATTTCAACAAACTTGCATCTGACCCCCCTATGAATGCTGTATACCAAATATCAAAAGATTCTGGCGATTGGTTCTGGAAAAAAAGATTTTTTTTAATTTTTGCAAATATGCTGACTCAGCACGTTTTCGATGCCCAGTACAGAACACCCTAACATAACCTATGGCATTTTTTTAACCATTTAATTCTACTGGTCCTAAGGATACTTCATACCAAATAACAGCTCTCTGTTCCGTGTGGTTTGGGAAATATGGACGTTTGAAAATATTTCTAGTTTTAGCTCCCAGGGTTCCCATGGGGATGCGGGAATTTTTTTTCTGCATGGGTCAAGTACTTATGACCCAATAATACCATATACCATATTTGGTTCATACCGGACCATCGGTTAAGAAAACAGAAATGTTGGGCGGGGTCAAAAATCTTATCCCTCCCATTACAAAGCCAAATATTGCTTCACGAGCTTCGTTTGAAAAAAGTTGATTCAAATCCCCAAAAGGAAGTTCCATAGCAAATGTCAAGTCATTGTACACACTGGATCTTGAGAAAAAGATTTTAAAAAATTTTTGGAGCATTTTTCCCTCTCCCTTCCTATGGGTCTGGGCATGTTGAGTTGAACAAAAATGCCATGCCCCTTTGGAATCATCACTCACACAAACTTTCCCTTGAATTGGCCCAGTGGCTTTGGAGGAGAAGACCAAAAAATGGTGTTGACGCACGGCGGACGACAGACAGAGAGGGATGAAATTAGCTCAGCTTGACTTTGTCAAGATGAGCTAATAAGAGAGGTTAGACGAACAAACAATATACCCTATATGCAGAAAGAAAGAGGGAAAGACAGAGGTAAAACAATATGGCCCCTGACTATTCGTTGTGGGCATAACAAGGACATACGTCAATTGTAACCAGACTGTCCAAGGCAGCCACTTGAAATTCTGAGAATGTGTTCTATCCCCGCTCGACAGTTTAGTATCTTTCTTGAGTTCTGTGACCGGGTGAAAACACCGTGGATGTACCCATAAGGGAAGTCACAAATCTGCCAAGGGTTAAACGTTTATTAATAATAACAAGATATAAAATTAGAAGGGTGGTTAGTACTGCCGGCGGGTCATAAAAAGTATACACTCCATAACATGTACAGTAGATTGTGGAGAGAGTTTTTGGAGTAGCGACTCGGAATTTTCAACGTTCGTTCTAGAAGGTCTGCCCAACTCGACCTGTGCCTGAAAAATCCAACAACCGAGCACATAGCCCGTGGGAGCCTCACGCGCATACGTTCTTTTCGAATTGGACTTGAGGAAATGCGCAATTCGTGTCGCCTTTCCAGGCATCCGATGGAGCATCTATTCGTGAATGCTGAGTGAAAATTTGGTGGAAATCCGCGGAGAATTCGCTGACATATAGCGTTTTTGAAGAGAGGAGGTAATTTTCTGAATTTGGTCTTTTTCAAGTCGGAGCGAAAGAAGAGGGCGGGAATGGGCACAGTCTCTCGTGGTGCCCCCTCTCTGGGGTAGGTCCACTTAAAAGTTACAATAGAGCGTGGCTGACGGAGGAATGGCTGCAAATCAAAGTAGTTTCTTTAAGAACAGCACCCAGGGATCCCATCGCAACATTGGAACCTTTGAGAATCGTTGGAAGTTAAAAGTGAAAAGAAAACGGCGGTGAGTTGGTTATTGGCGGGAAAAGATTAATGAGAATTTGCACAAAAGACATTAAAATAGCACTTCAGACATACGCTCACTGTGTCCAGACCGCTGAAGGCAGCGACTTGCAATTTTCAGAACTTGTTCTACGTAGCCTGGCCGATATTTGGGCATAAAATCGAGTGTTCTGACCGCGTGGAAAACACCACGCCTCGTGTGGAAACCGTGGGGACGGTTCGTTGCCACTTTATTTTCAATGCAATGAAATTTCCATTCATTATTTATCTGTCAACGGCAGAGTTTGGCATTATTTCTGTCTGATGAACTGTTCAACTTTAACTATTTGCACATTTATATAGGACCGAAAGATCACTGCATGCTTACCAATATTCAGGTACTGATTTTACGAAAATAACAATTATTTCAACAGTATCCACTTGGGAACTCTCAAATCTGCCAAGTGTTAAACTTTTAATAATAACATGTAAAACAAAAGTTATATTACTTTGCTAGCCGCATGCACCCATAGACAACATTCAGCACTCAATCAATTAGGGATGGAGTAACTTGCGACTTAAACTTACCAAATTCTGAAAATGGAGTTATTTTCGACGGCACATATCTTTATGCATCCGAAACAGGGATTGGGTTAAATTTTACAGCTACCTTATCGAGGAAAATCTTCTTGGACTTGAATTGTAAATCTGAATGTCAACAGAATTTTCAGATATTACGATACGAAAATCACAATTATTCAGACAGTACCCATATGGGAGTCTCAAATCAGCTAAGGGTTAAACTTTTAATACTCACATATAAAACAAAAGTTTTCATACTATGACTGCTGCATGCAGCTAGCTATTGAAAACATTCAGCACTCATTCAATTAGGAATGGAGTAAATTGTCACTTAATCGTACCAAATTCTGAAAAAGCGTGAGTTTTTTGGACAGCATCTATCTTTTTGCAAACAAAATGGGCATATGGTTAAACTTTACAACCAAACGTACAACAGAAAATATGCTCGATAGGTAATTGTGAATACGAACATGTGCATCACTTTTTGATATACCATTCGTAAATGGAAGAAAAATAAACTAAAAATGAGCCATTTTTATGAACGAGTTAAGGGTACTCGAATTCAAGGCTCGAAAACGAGTTTAAGGTTAAAACTTTGAATAGAATATATAACAGCCAAATTATTCTTGGATGAATGCTCAAACTTCTCACAGGAAACGCTTTGAGAAAATGTGGGCGCAGAGCTGAGAAATTGCATGTGAAAATTGAATAGTTTTTTCCAAAATTGCACTATGCTCGGAATGTTGAGGTCAAAAGGGAGCAACGTGGGTAATACAGCTTATGTAGTCAGGGGTAGTAAGTCATGTTATTTATTTATTTATTGATGTTTAAGGTCACATATTTATGCACAATGGCTAATCATGACCGTGACAGTTTTACGGGTGGAGGAAGCCGGAGTACCCGGAGAGAACCACCGAGCAACGACGAGCAGCTGCCAGCTCCCCAACATCGTAACTCCGCACTGCAGCACAGGCAGGGTTAGATTGGTTGAAGACATGCGTACCATCGACGTGCAGTACGCCTTAGCACACGGCGTCATCGTGCCCCCACGCAGGCAATGGAGATGAAGTGTCTTGCCCAAGGACACAACGCGGTTGCCGCAGGTGGGATTCGAACCGAGGACCTCTCGGCTTGCAGCCTGCACCTCTACCTACTGAGCCACCGCGCTCCCAGAGTAAGTCATGCAACAAATATAATGAAAGCTCCAGCCTAATCGTCCTGGGTCTTGTTTGAGAATAGTGGCAAAACGTAACATTGTGACAACATTTTGCACGGTTTGGGCAGAAAAAGAAAAACTTCAGAAATGCCATGATCCAGGTGAGAAACTTCTAATGAAACTCTACATATGTGCCAAATTTCAGTAGAATAGTAAAGAATCCATCAGACAAAAATCATTGAAATAGAAAATAATGTTAATACTAGAGAAATAGAATTTACTGCATCCAGTAAATTTAAGCTTGTAAGAAAAGAGTTAAAATACCTATTGGGAAAAAACTATATAGAAAGATAATTTATGGAGGGTTATTTTCGGGAGTAACATATTTTTAAACAAATCTGGAATGGATTTTCGTAAACAGTATTTACAGATATTCATAATGGAATCAGAACAATTCTTCTAAGAAACCAGAAAAGGCATATATGTGTTCAGCATTCAAAAGGTTTGTCCAGAGAATGCATTAGGTGTCCAAAAATGTGATTCCCAGCAATACTAAAAAATGCATTCAGTTATCCCTGGGCGACCTCAGTGACCTTGTTCACATTGTGAACCTCTATCGAGTGTTGACTCATTTGGTGTTGGTCCCCATGTCTCTGTGTCATACCATCCTTGAGATATGAGCGTGACCCACTTTCAAAAATGTTGGCCACGCCCACTTTTTTACGTCAATATGCATGTGTGTATGCCAATAATGCTTCAGGGGATCAAAAATGTGATTTCCAGCAATTCTGAAAAATGCACTCAATGACCCCAGGTGACCTCCGTGACCTCGACCCATATTTTTGAACCTCCATCGAGTGTTGACTCATTTAGTGTTGGCTCCAGGTCCATGCGTCACACCATGCTTGAGATATGAGCATGACCCACTTTCAAAAATGTTGGCCACGCCCACTTTTTTACGTCAAAATGCATGTGTGTATGTCAGGAATGCTTTAGGGGGTCAAAAAATGTGATTTCCAGCAATTATGAAAAATGCACTCATTGACCCCTGGGTGACCTTGGTGACCTTGAACCCTATTTTGAATCTCCATCGAGTGTCGACTCATTTGGTGTTGGTCCCAGGTCCATACGTCATACCACGCTTGAAATATGAGCGTGACCCACTTTCAAAAATTTTGGCCACGCCCACTTTTTTACGTCAAAATGCATGTGTGTATGTCAGGAATGCTTTAGGGGGTCAAAAAATGTGATTTCCAGCAATTATGAAAAATGCACTTAATGACCCCTAGGTGACCTCTGTGACCTTGACCCATATTTTGAATCTCCATCGAGTGTCGACTCATTTGGTGTTGGTCCCAGGTCCATACGTCATACCATGCTTGAGATATGAGCGTGACCCACTTTCAAAAATTTTGGCCACGCCCACTTTTTTACGTCAAAATGCATGTGTGTATGTCAGGAAAATGTGATTTCCAGCAATTATGAAAAATGCACTTAATGACCCCTAGGTGACCTCCGTGACCTTGACCCATATTTTGAATCTCCGTCGAGTGTCGACTCATTTGGTGTTGGTCCCAGGTCCATATGTCATACCATGCTTGAGATATGAGCATGACCCACTTTCAAAAATTTTGGCGACGCCCACTTTTTTACGTCAAAATGCATGTGTGTATGTCAGGAATGCTTTATGGGGTCAAAAAATGTGATTTCTAGCAATTATGAAAAAAATGCACTCAATGACCCCTAAGTGAACTCCTTGACCTTGACCCATATTTTGAATCTCCACCGAGTGTCGACTCATTTGGTGTTGGTCCCAGGTCCATACGTCATACCACGCCTGAGATATGGGCGTGACCCACTTTCAAAACACCCCACGGAGAACCCTGATGCCCCAGGAATCTGAAAAATATTCAGTGCCGAGAACTTGTGGCTGTCTATCAGCATGCCAAAAATCAACGAGATAGGGCAATTCGTTTTCGAGTTATCTTGCGGACAAAAAAGTGATGAGAAGACAGAAGGAAGAAGAAGAAGAAGAAGAAAAAGAAGAAGAAGAAGAAGAAGAAGAAGAAGAAGAAGAAGAAGAAGAAGAAGAAGAAGAAGAAAAAAAAAAGAAAAAAAAGAAGAAAAAAGAAAAAAAGAAAAAGAAACTGTGCAAAAACAATAGTCTGTGTGTTTCATACAGACTAATTATCTAAAACAGAACATAATCTCCAGAGAGAAAGCTGAAATAGAATTCTTTGTTACATTGAACAACATTGTATATTTATTTTGTATCATGTTACACAACTGCAGTCTCAAGCATTGAAGAGAGAAAGAACCCTTCACTTTTCAAAACATTTTTTTAAAAAAAACTATTTATTCTCAATCATAACTCTGGATTGAGAGATTTTGACATGGATTGGTGTGTGGCTTTCTCGAAACACCTATCGCAGTAACAAAGTAATAAAATGGAATATTTGAATGGTCAGATTTTAACCCTCTCAATACTTCGATGTGAGTAAAAAAATACCTTTATTATAACTCATGGCTACAGAATGTTTTTCACTTTCTTTTCTGTAACATTTAATTCTATGTGGAATGGGACACCTTTTCAGTGTGCCTTCCAACCTAAGGGAGTCTTAACTCTTTTGCAAACATAATGACAAATCCGGTCAGCGTTATACACAGAGATTTCTATTCAGTTTTAATTACTTTTTCATTTATGCTTGAAAAACATAGTTTATAACCCTTCATTGGAATGAGCTCATTTTTAAAAGAATTATTTATTTATTGGTGTTTAATGTCACATATTTCTGCACAGTGGCTTACAATGACCACGACAGTTTTACGGGTGGAGGAAGCCGGAGTACCCGGGGAGAACCACCGGGCAACAGCGAGCAATTATCAGATCCCCCACATAATTACTCCACACAAGCCAGGTTGGCATTGGTTGAAGATAGGTGCACCATCGATGTGCAGTACGCTTTAGTACACATCGCCACCATGCACCCACATGGGCAATGGGGTGAAGTCTCTTGCCCAAGAACAGAGTGAGGACCTGTCGACTTGCAGCCTGCACCTCTGCCAATTGAGCCACTGCGCCCCCATTTAACCCTTTACCCAAACGCAGACGATATCAAAATTTATTATTTCAAATATAATTTTTTTCAAATTTTCCAAATAATTTCAACAAAACCATATCATGGAACCCCTCGTTGGAACTAATATTTTTTCAACTTCTCAATTTGCATATTACGCAGGCAGATGCGGCCGATTCGTTGAGTAAATGGTTAAAGGATTAAAATGGAATATTCAAGGGGAGTATTTTAACCCTCTGAAGATCTTAATATGGGGGCACGGTGGTGATGTGTGCTAAAGCGTACTGCACTTCGATGGTGCACCTCTCTTCAAAAACATCATTGAGAACCAGAGAAACAGAATTTACTTCACCCAGTAAATTCTTGTCTATGTGAAAAGGGTTAAAGTATCAGGAATAAACTATACAGAAAGAGAATTTTTGGAGGCTATTTTCAGGAGTAAAATATTTTTAAACAAATCAGAAATGGATTTTCGTTAATAGTAATTACAGATATTCATACAGGAATCAAAACAAGGTTTTATAAGAAACCAAAAAAGGCATATATGTGACCAGCATTCAAAGGGTTCGATACACGAATCAGAAATGGACATTTTTGGCTCTGTCCACTAATTTGAGTGATGAAATACCTTCAGACCTTCAGGAACTTTTGAAATGCATTAAGGTGTAATGAAATGCATTCCCCAGTCTTTCTTAATAATATGCACTTGATGACATTGGTGACCTTTTTCATATATTGAAACTCCAGCAATTTTTAACTCAGTCGGTATAGTATAACTCCATTTTAAAGTAATGGCTCCACCAACTACAGCTTTTGTAGACCTGACTGTTGTCTACAGACGACACACACGAGCGACAAATTAAAAGTTCACTGAAAGTTTACGGAATTGGCCAACCCTTTACTGGACTTCGTGAACTCATTGTCTTCCACTCTAAATTTTAATTTTTATCTGTCTTCCAGATTCTACCGTTTTTCAATATATTATTACCCAACATTATTTCTTTGCATGTATATGAGGGTGACTACTATACAGACATCTCTCACATAAATTTAGAGAAATCAGGTCATTCACGACTTCAATGATCTGAACGGACAAATCAGGTCATTCGTGACTTCAGTGATTTGAACGGACAAATATACTACTTAACATTCAGCTATCAGCTCATATGCCCAAAATACATCCTATAAAATTCGGCGTGGAGGCCAGTTTTCTTGATTGTCCGTACTTAAATTGTACTTGTTGTCGGTTACCCTTTTGAAGAGTGTGGGAACAGGGCAGTGGAACCAATATAAATTTCCCACTAAAATTTTTCTTCAACCCTTTGCGTAACGAGTTGACTGAGTCAGCCCATGTGATATATACAATTTGCCATTCAAACTTTATTGTTCTGCCTCTTCCTTGCAGGACAGAGCTTGTGGTTCCTGATCGAAACGGGCTCATTGAGGTTGTTCCGATGGGGACCGTGGGCTGTGGTTTGTGGAAGGGTGACAAAAAGGGACTGTGTTTTGGAAGATCAATTGTTACTGTCCAATGTATGTAAATTGCTCTAGGTGAAGGGTTGAGAAATACTTCAGCTCTCTGAATTACAAGCCGATACCACCTCACAACCTATCCAGTATGACATGTGTATAATATATCTTATTTCCTTACAAACTGTATATACTTGTAATCTTATAATTCCTGTTTTTCCTTTCACCCTCTTAAGACACTACAACACACTCTTACTGCCACACAAACATTCTAACCGCACTCCAAGGTGCACTGACACTGACACCCTCTCTCCACCTGTCACTTAGCCCCTAAACATGGGTATTAACATAGAGCAGCACAGGTCGGCAATCGGACTTCATTATAATTTTCTCGTGTGTAGGTAGTGTGTGACCAGACAACCGATCGGAACTCAGCACCCTGCGAAGATCCGCACCGTTAAACATCGTCTCTCATTGGCTCTGTGTGTCATCCTTGGTATCATTCTCCTGTCTGGGGACATTGAAGATAACCCTGGGCCACCCAGAACTGAATCAGTAGATATAACCAGTATTTTTATACTAAATTATAATATCAGAAGCATCAGAAATAAGCTCGATCATATTACAGATGATACAGTAGATTTTGAGATAATCTGCTTCACCGAAACGCACCTCGATCCCAGTTTTAATTCCGACAATGTGCTAATCTCGGGTTACTTCCCACTAGTCAGAAAGAACTGGAACCAACACGGTGGCGGTGTCGCGGTTTATTTCTCAAATGAAATACATGCCAAAAGTTTACCGGAACTAGAATTTGACCGGACGGTCTTATGGTTTGAGATTACCTCAAAACACAAGTTCTTGCTTCTCTAGTAACGAATACTGGGAGAAGCTGGAAGGCGCCATTAAAGACTCACTCAGTATAAACCCCTCCTTGATAATCACCGGATATTTGAATAGCGATCTTCTTAACCCTTCTAGTCGTTTAAATGAAATAATAAATTATTACAACCTCCATAACGCCATCAAAGAACCGACTCGTGTAACACCAACCTCAAGTACTTTATTGGACCCTATAATAGTAAGTGATGGTGTTGTGGTTTTAAAATCAGAAGTCCGCGAACTTGGTGTCCCCGACCATAAGGCTGTATCAGCAGCTATAGAGACAGGCATAACACAGAACGAAACGAAAATTCGACAGATTTGGAATTACAACAGGGCTGATTTCCCCAAAATGAAGACTCTGATATCCGAAACAGATTGGTCTTTTATTTCCGTCACTGCTACACTTGATGCGTCACCCCTCAAATTTGCAACATTTTTTTTTTGATATTGCCACATAATGTATTCCATCTCACAGGGTAGTCATCCGTCCTAATGATAAACCCTGGTTTGACTTCGCCGTGAAATTCGTCAGAGAGATCGTCTTCGTAAACGAGCTTTGAAAGACCGAAACCCATTAATAATTGAAAAATATAAACATGCCCGCAACAAAGTAAATAATATGAAACATAAGGCTAAATCTACTTATTTTTCAAATCTAGATACTTCACTTGCACTGAGTAGAAACCCAAAAGTCTTTTGGCACACTGTCAAACAGTTACTGAATAATTTTGTGAGTAAGCCTTCCGTCCCCTTTCTAAACCACAAAGACGATGCAGGCAGCACAGTTATGATAACAGATAACAAGGACAAAGCCAATCTGCTCACTAAAACATTTCTATCAAATAGTAAAATAAATGATGATGGAGATAGCTTACCTGATTTCAGACCAAAATGTTCAGAGAGCCTGTCTGAAATTGACTTTTCCGAAGACGAACTGATCCGGATTCTTAGCAATCCAGATACCAAAAAAGCAACTGGACACGATGGTATTAGCAACCATATGCTAAAAGAAACTAACACTACAATATGCAAGCCATTGGTTCAGTTATTTAGGCTCTCATTATCCTTACGTGTCTACCCATCAGAATGGGAGCTGGCAACAGTCGTGCCGATTTTTAAAAAGGGAGATGCCCATGATCCTAATAACTACAAACTAGTCTCTCTTCTTAGCTGTGTCAGTAAAGTTATGAAGAGGATTGTTTTTAACCAAATGTACGAACATTGTTGTGCTAATAATTTATTTTTTAAATATCAGTCCGGTTTCTTGCCCCAGCATAGCACCGTTTATAAACTCATCGAAATATATCATAATCTCTGCTTGGCCTTTGCTAGGAACCAGTTTTCTCTTGGAGAGTTCTCTGATATATCAAAAGCATTTGATAGAGTGTGGCACAAAGGACAAGACAAAACGGTATATATGGACCACTCATCGAGTGGACCAGCAGCTATTTGTCTGATCGTAAACAAAGGGTAATTTGTAACTCAATTTCCTCCGAGTACTTATCTGTTAATTGTGGTGTTCCACAGGGTTCTGTCTTGGTCCGTTCCTCTTTTTGATATATATCAATGACATTTCTGAAAATCTGGATTCACCGGATGTGTGTCGATTATTTGCGGATGATACACGCTTAACAGAAAGTGGACACGATCCGGATGGCATTGCTACAAAGTCCAATGAAAAATTCAAAGCCATTTCCGAATGGGCAAATACATGGTTAGTTACGTTTAACCCTTCAAAAACCGAAATTGTTCTATTCTCCAAGAAACAGGTTAATCTAAATAATGCTGTAATGTTTGGTGAGACGCCACTTGAACTCGCGTTGTCACACTCCCATCTCGGTCTGACCTTACAGGGGGACCTAAACTGGCATAGCCAAATTAATAGACTATGTAAAAAGGCCAACGCCAGGCTATCCCAGCTAAGAAAACTTAAGTATATCCTTGGTAGAAAAAGCCTTGAAATTCTATATAAATCATTTATACTACCTATTTTAGAATACGCGGATGTGGTATGGGCTGATGCACCGGATTACCTACTTTCAAAATTGGATAGAATCCACGCCGATGCAGCTAGAATAATATCCGGTCTAACGAGATCTGCCCCAGTATCTACTCTACTTGCAGAACATGGCTGGGAAACCCTTAGACATAGACGCCATCTCCACAAAATGATCACATTTTTTCAAAATTGCAAATAACCCTCCCTCCCCCCCCCCCCCCCCCCCAGATACCTATCGGACTTATTACCCAGAACGTTTGAGAACATTTCTCCGTATAGCACCCGGTTCCATTCCAATTTTCAACTACCACTAACACACACGGAAGTAAGTATAAAAGGCCGATTCTGGACCACGTGTACACGATTTCGTACATGTACACGTACATCGATGTACACCTCCATAGGATTTAGTGTTAAAATCGTGTACAGGTACACAATTTGTCGTTTTTTATGGTGGTACAGAATCGGCTTTGCCGATTCTACATCACTGGATTCTATATACATATCGCTCAAGAGTGAAAAAATGTGTGAAATTTTAAGGAAAAAAAGGTGTACCGTCTAGTACAGAATCGGCAAATGGGTTTCCCCCATAGGATTCAGTGTTAAAAATCGCGAGCAAAAAAACGTGTTGCCGTTTCTGTACCAGCGTCGAAAAGTGGTTTGCCGATTCTGGACCATCCGTGTCTGTACACGATTTTAACACTGAATCCCTATGGAGGCGTACACGGAAACCCATTTGCGAATTCTACATCAGAAATCGACTTATGTACGGTACATGGAAAAGAGGTGGTACCGAACCGGCAAACCCACTGCCACGATGCCCAAAAGCTTGAAGAGCTTGAAATAAGTAATCAGCCAATCACTTCACGTTCCTAACGCTAATTAACCAATCAGATTGCTTGATTCTCATAAACTTAATCATACAAAGTTATCTCCCCTCGTCGTGGGGGTGGGGGTCGCGCCCGTCATAAAAAGGTGAATCGCGTTTAATAACGTGGATATAATGGCTAGAGCAATGTATACCAAAAACCAAAAGCTCGAAGAGCTTGAAATAAGTAATCAGCCAATCACTTCGCGTTCCTAACGCTAATTAACCAATCAGATTGCTTGATTCTCATAAACGTAATCATACAAAGTTATCTCCCCTCATCGTGGGGGTGGGGGTCACGCCCATCATAAAAATCGAAGTTTCGAGAAGGTGGTCATGTGACCTATCAAATTGAAGGTCTCGACGAGTGGATTAAGATGATCGTAATTTTAACCCTCGTCGTGGGGGTGGGTTCACGACCAGAGCCGAAAAACGACTTCCTTTTTACATATCCAGGCATGTGAGGTATTAATATGAAGGGCTCGATGAATACATTATAAAAATGACGTTTTTCATTTTATGTGGGGGTGGGGGTCACATCCATCAAAAAAAATCGAAGTTTCGAAAAGGTGGTCACGTGACCTATCAAACTGAAGGTCTCGGCGAGTGGATTAAGAAGACCGTAATTTTAACCCTCGTCGTGGGGTGGGGTCATGACCAGAGCCGAAAAACGACTTCCTTTTTACATATCCAGGCATGTGAGGTATTAATATGAAGGGCTCGATGAATACATTACAAAAATGACGTTTTTCATTTGATGTGGGGGTGGGGGTCACGCCCATCATTAAAATTGAAGTTTCGAGAAGGTGGTCACGTGACCTATCAAATTGAAGGTCTCGACGAGTGGATTAAGAAGATCCATACTTTTAACTCTCGTCGTGGGTTGGGGTCACGACCATGGCCGAAAAACGACTACCTTTTTACATATCCAGGCATATGAGGTATTAATATCAAGGGCTCGATGAATACATTACAAACATGACGTTTTTCATTTTATGTGTGTGTGTGGGGGGTGGGGGTGGGGGGGGGGGTCACGTCCATCATAAAAATCGAAGTTTCGAGAAGGTGGTCACGTGACCTATCAAACTGAAGGGCTCGACGAGTGGATTAAGAAGATTGTAATTTTAACCCTCGTCGTGGGGTGGGGTCACGACCAGAGCCGAAAAATTTATTTATACAAAGCCAGGCATGTGAGGTACTGATATGAAGGCTCGATGAATACATTACGAAAATTACATTTTTCATTTTATGTGGGGGTGGAGTCACGACCAGAGACGAAAAACGTCTTCCTTTTTTACAAACCCAAGCATGTGAGGTACTGATATGAAGGGCTTGATGAATACATTACAAAAATGACATTTTCCACCATCGCCTTGGGGATGGGGTTAACACCGATCAGAAAATCAAAAATTTCGAGAAGATAGTCGTGTGACCTATCAAATTAAAGCTATCGACGAGGATATTATGAAAATCATATTCTTTCCCTTCTTATAACGGTGGAGTTGGGACCATCTTGAAATCGAAAGTATTAAGAAAAGGTAGTTATGGAACATATTAAATTGAAAACACAAGTTGAATCTGATGCATCATTCATTTTTGATATCTGTGTTAAAAACGTGAAGAATGTTTTCAAAAAAATATATATGATTGCTATGCAAATTAGAGATGCACTCGCTTATTAACAAGTCACGCCTTAAGATGTTTCCTTCAATAATAACTCTGTTTACTGAACCATAGATTTGTCAATACAAAAATTATAAGTTGATCTTCTAACGTTTCTACATATTGAGGATAGCCTATTTCACCATTTCCGAAAAAAGTGTCAATCCAAACTATTTTTTTTTAGGAAACAATGCATACGTCGAGAAGACATTACAAACTGAACCAGTATAATCTTGACTAAATTCAAATAAAAAAAACATTTGTCACGTGTTAGAAAAGATTTGTAAACAGTCTAAACGTACGTGTGGAAAGTTGTTTTGTTTTGTTTTTTGCAACAGGAGTTAGAATATTTTAAGATAGGTGGCGTTATATAAATACAGCAACAACAAAAAAAGTGTTTACAATGTGTCAGCGTATGACTGAATGAAAATGAGAAAAAGCTCTTTTTCTAACCACTTGATAGCGAAGCATTACATCAGTTGTCGCGATATTTGATGTCATCCAACAGCAGCCAAGACATTAAGCTTTTTACGTCGACATACCACTTGTCCAGAACAATTTTCTTTTAACTCTAAACGGGTGAAATACATCTCGGTAACGACTCCCTTTTGTTCTTGATCAGACACAGTTGTTGGTGGAAAGTTGACTGGAGGGTCGTTCAAAACAATTGATCAAATACATCGAACGAAAACGACTCATTTTCTAACTACGATTGTCGCCGTATTCTAACGTCACCACACTAATCATACACTCCGATATTGGAACTGCACTACCTCTTGAATATTACAAATTTACAATTTGTATTGTCTTCAACACAAATCGTAAATTCCTTCCCGCATCACCATACTTATACTATACCGCATCGAATTTGACATCTTCATCATCCCCTTGCTAGATAAACTTGAACTCGTCATCCGAATGGTATTGCGAAATGAGCCTACAGGGGTTAATTAACCTCGCAAGCTCGATAAGAGCTCGAGCTCTTGAAGTTTTATTTTGAGGATTCAGTGGACTCATGTTTATTCAATGAGCCTGATATCGTTTGGTAAGGAAACACAAAATTCCAGAGCTGGTGAGACCTTACAGAACTGCCAGTTATCACAACGTTTATAGTTCGATCTTACGATCCCTGATCGATAAATTTTCCCTAAAATTCCGTAACAATGGTCGATAATAGAAATTAGTATAGAAAATCGTGTGAATTGTTCTCTGAAAATTGCATTCGCTTGTGCAGTATTTCTGATTTTTTACAGATTGCGTTCAGGATTCAGTAAAAAAAAAACTTGTCAAATGGTTAGATTCAAGGGAAGTAACTCTGCAACAACTCATCCACCAAATGGTTAGGTTCAAAGGAAGTGACTCTGTCATCCGTAGGTAGAGGTTTATTAGGAGGTCATCAGAGGTCATAATACAGGTTAGGTTCATGGAAGTAACTCGATTCATCTGTAGGTAGATGATTATTATGAGATCATCAAGGGTCGTGATACAGGTTAGGTTCAAGGGAAGTAACTCGGTAACAACTCATTCCAAAGTAGAGGTTTATTATGTATATACCAGAGGTGATGATACAGGTTAGGTTCAAGGGAAGTAACTTTGTAACAACTCATCCGTCAAACGGTTATGTTCGAGGGAAGTAACTCTGTAACACCTTGTCCATAAGTAGAGGTTTATTATGGGGTCCTCAGGAGTCAAGATGCAGGTTAGGTTCATCAAATGATTAGGTTCGAGGGAAGTAACTATGTAACAACTCATTCATCCAAACAAAATTAATTAAAATTTGATGCACCATACTAAGAAGTGCTTGAAAAAAAAAATTAGGTTAGGTTCGAGGGAAATAACTCTAACAACTCATCCGTTCAAACAAAAAAAAAATTAAAATTCGATTCACCATATTAAGAAGTGTTTGAAAAAATTTCCAGGTTTTAGGTTATGTTCAAGGAAGTAACTCTGTAACAACTCATACGTTCAAATGGTTAGGTTCGAGAGAAGTAACTCTGTATAACAACTCATCCGAGGTTTATTATGAGGCCATCAGAGGTCATGATACGGGTTAGGTTCAAGGGAGGTAACTCTGTCATCCATAGGTTCAAGGAAGTAACACTATAACACCAAGGTTTATTATTAGGTCATCAGGAGTCATGATACAGGTGGGGTTTAAGGTAAGTAACGCTACCATCCGTAGATTCGGGGAAGTAACTCTCAACTCACCCGTGAAATCATTATTATCATGGGAAGTAATTCTGTAACAACTCATCCGTAGGTTCGAGAGAAGTAACTCTATCATTCATAGGTTCAAGGGAAGTAACACTGTAACACCTATGTTATTATTAGGTCATCAGGTGTCATGATACAGGTGAGGTTTAAGTGAAGTAACTCTATCATCCATAGGTTCGAGAGAAGTAGCTTTGTAGCACCAAGGTTTACTATGAAGTTGTCATGGTAGGTTCGAGGGAAGTAATAACTCATCCCAGGTTTATTATGAGGTCATCAGGGGTTACAATACGGGCTAGGTTCGAGGACAAAGTAACAGGTTCGTGGAAAGTAACCCTGTAACACCAAGGTTTATTATGAAGTCATCAGGGTAGAATCGAGGGAAGTAACTCTGTATAACAACCCATCCGAGGTTTATGATGAGATCATTCGGGATTACGATACGGGTTAGGTTCGAGGAAAAAGTAACTGTAGACAAAACAAATAAATATCATAAAGTATAATTCGTTGTAGTTTTTTGTTCCTTTTCTATAAAAAAATTATATATTAAAAAATTGATAATAGAAAAAATTAGTAAGACCATACAAAATTGATTGTCTGTTTCTCAAACCATTTTTTCCAAAAAAGCATGCGGGCGGGAGGTCTTTTTGTTTTTTTTTCTTTTTATTTTCTCCCCGAGAGGTTGTTGTTGGTAATTCGACCCCCGTCCTTTTTTTCAATTTTTTTTGTTCACGTTAAGAAATTTAAAAAATTGTTTAATTAAAAAAAAAAATTGTTTTTTTTTTTTTTAATTCCTTCAAAAAAAAAAAAAATTTTTTTTTTTTTTTTTAAAAGAATTAAAACATAAGGAACATAAAAAAATTGCACGTTAAGGAACACAAAAAAATTTGATTAATTTCATCGAAAAAAAAATTTTACACACGTGAAAAATTATGACACAGGACGAAACGCCTCGTGGGTGAAGCATCTCAGGATGAAACGTCTCTGAGAACAAATCAAATGTCGAAGTGCCAACTTTCACAGATTTATTTTACCAATAATAAAAGAAAAAAAATCCTTTCACAACCTACCTCATAAAATCGTGAATCATAATTTTTCCCTCATTATATTCAAATTTATCACAACCCATTTGAACGGGTAGTTCATCCATAAATCATATTTTTGGAAATCTGAAAAATGAAATACAAAACGAATGTTTTCGTGTTTTTTTTTTAACCAATTCGATCGCACATACCTACCTATATGCGATTTATTTTCGACTATGTCTGTTACTCTTATATCAAGCAACGGTTACTATTAGTTATTCAATTATCCTGCATCTCAAATGCATTTATTTAAATTAACTGGGAAACTCGTAACGGTTTCAAATAACAGGACACAAATTCCCAATGACAGTCATTTACAATACAAATGTTACTAAAATAAATGTCATGAGACTGTGTTCCATTCAACATAGAACCTGACTTTGCAGACTTTCTGAAGATTGGTGCGAATCAAACGTGGTGCGAATCGACCACTCCCCTTTGTGACTGTCTGTTGTCAGACTGAAAGACACCTTCCTTCTTGCTCTCATTATGACTTACCTTTTACAAAATAAAACACTTTCTGTCGTGAATATTGCTGAAACCCACCCACTTTATTAAAGTATGATGTAGAAAAAGCTTGAAGTGTTAATTTAAAAAAAAGAATTTGTCAACTCATCGATATCGATTTACTGAAATGAGCACGATATCTCATGTTTTTTTTTAAAGATTTTTTGATGACATAAAAAGGTTGCATGCGCAGCAAAAATAACCATGCGCGCGAGCCTGAAAAACAGACGTTCTTTTTTATGGTCTAATTTAATTAATAATACATCAATATTTTTTTTAAAAAATCAGTTTTTAACTGATAGTAGTGTTGTTGTTATTAGATATAGGTTAGGGTTTTATTACGAGTACATCAAGGTGGACAGCTCTATTCCATTCCCTCACTCGAGTCCCTTTGCGTGAAGTCTTCTTTTTTTTTAATTCAATTCAAGAGGTGTTAACCTCATCGAGATTTGGAAACGGTTTATAACTTCATGAAATATACATTTCTCTTGCTGTTTGCTTAATTTTTACATAAAAATAATGACTAAGAGTTTGTTGAACCTAGAAACGTCTTTTAGATTTTCTCCTTGATAAAACGCGAAATACGATATCAAACGCAGTTTATCTTTCTTGCTTCTCACGTTTTCGAGTTGTAAGAATCGTGTGCTTTTGACCAATCTGTCTTGAAAATCGAATATGTGTTTGGTAAACGGATCGAACGATTTTTTCATCTTTTTTCTTTTTACCCTCCATAGGAACTTCGAATTCTCCTCTTTCGCTCACGAAAACCCATTGATCATTTCCAGGTCCGATCCAGGCGAGCAATATACTGTAACACATCGCGCTATCGTAAGGACAATGCTGCTTTTTGTAAGGATTTTATAACCTACATTAGGTAGGGATACGAACCCTCTAGAATTTCAAATTCTCGACATTATCCCTATCTTTTTACACAGTAGAGTAATAAGACCTAATCTCTGACAGATTTTACCAGAGATAAAACGCTCGGGTTGAGATACTACCACTTCATGTTCTAATGATACTGAAACGGGAGTTCTCTCTCTGAATACTATGGAAAACTGTGATTATAACCTTCAACTAAATTGTCCAACACAAAAAATATATATATTTCCTGTACATCTCTCTAATCGCCGGCCCTCTCCCCTCCCTTCCATTCCCTAATCCCTTCCCCTCTCCTTCCCTAATTCCCCCTCCCTACCCTTCCCTACCCCCGTTAATTAAATTAGACCATAAAAAGAACGTCTGTTTTCCAGGCTCGCGCGCATGGTTATTTTTGCTGCGCATGCAACCTTTTTATGTCATCAAAACATCTTTAAAAAAAAACATGAGATATTGTGCTCATTTCGGTAAATCGATATCGATGAGTTGACGAATTCTTATTTTTTAAATTAACACTTCAAGCTTTTTCTACATCATACTTTAATAAAGTTGGTGGGTTTCAGCAATATTCACGACAGAAAGTGTTTTATTTTGTAAAAGGTAAGTCATAATGAGAGCAAGAAGGAAGGTGTCTTTCAGTCTGACAACAAACAGTCACAAAGGGGAGTGGTCGATTCGCACCACGTTTGATTCGCACCAATCTTCAGAAAGTCTGCAAAGTCAGGTTCTATGTTGAATGGAACACAGTCTCCTGACATTTATTTTAGTAACAGTTGTATTGTAAATGACTGCCATTGGGAATTTGTGTCCTGTTATTTGAAACCGTTACGAGTTTCCCAGTTAATTTAAATAAATGCATTTGAGATGCAGGATAATTGGATAACTAATAGTAACCATTGCTTGATATAAAAGTAACAGACATAGTTGAAAATAAATCGCATATAGGTAGGTATGTGCGGTCGAATTGGTTAATAAAAACACGCAAACATTCGTTTTGTATTTCATTTTCAGATTTCCAAAAATATGATTTATGGATGAACTACCCGTTCAAATGGGTTGTGATAATTTTGAATATAATGAGGGAAAAATTGTGAATCACGATTTTATTAGGTAGGTTGTGAAAGGATTTTTTTTTTTTATTATTGGTAAAATAAATCTGTGAAAGTTGGCACTTCGACATTTGATTTGTTCTCAGAGACGTTTCATCCTGAGATGCTTCACCCACGAGACGTTTCGTCCTGTGTCATAATTTTTCACACGTGTAAATTTTTTTTTTTGATGAAATTAATCAATTTTTTTATGTTCCTTAACGTGCAATTTTTTTATGTTCCTTATGTTTTAATTCTTTTAAAAAAAAAAAAAATTTTTTTTTTTTTTTTTTTTTTTGAAGGAATTAAAAAAAAAAAAATTTTTTTTTTTTTTAATTAAACAATTTTTTAAATTCCTTAACGTGAAAAAACAAATTGAATTAATAGGAGAAAAAAAGGACGGGGGTCGAATTACCACCAACAACCTCTCGAGGAGAAAATAAAAGGAAAAAAAAAACAAAAAGACCTCCGGCCCACATGCTTTTTTGGAAAAAATGGTTTGAGAAACAGACAATCAATTTTGTATGGTCTTACTAATTTTTTCTATTATCAATTTTTTAATATATAATTTTTTTTATAGAAAAGGAACAAAAAACTGCAACGAATTATACTTTATGATATTTATTTGTTTTGTCTACAGTTACTTTTTCTTCGAACCTAACCCGTATCGTAATCCCTGATGATCTCATCATAAATCTCGGATGGGTTGTTATACAGAGTTACTTCCCTCGATTCTACCCTGATGACTTCATAATAAACCTTGGTGTTACAGGGTTACTTCCCTCGAACCTGTTACTTTTTCCTCGAACCTAACCCGTATCGTAACCTCTGATGACCTCATAATAAACCTGGGATGAGTTATTACTTCCCTCGAACCTACCCTGACGACTTCATAGTAAACCTGGGTGCTACATAGCTACTTCTCTCGAACCTATGGATGATAGATTTACTTCACTTAAACCTCACCTGTATCATGACCCCTGACGACCTAATAATAACATAGGTGTTACAGTGTTACTTGCTTGAACCTATGAATGATAGGGTTACTTCTCTCGAACCTACGGATGAGTTGTTACAGAATTACTTCCCTTGAACCTAATCATTTGACGGGTGAGTTGAGAGTTAATTCCCCGAATCTACGGATGGTAGCGTTACTTCCCATAAAACCCCACCTGTATCATGACTCCTGATGACCTAATAATAAACCTTGGTGTTATAGTGTTACTTCCTTGAACCTATGGATGACAGAGTTACCTCCCTTGAACCTAACCCGTATCGTGACCTCTGATGACCTCATAATAAACCTCGGATGAGTTGTTATACAGAGTTACTTCTCTCGAACCTAACCATTTGAACGTATGAGTTGTTACAGAGTTACTTCCTTGAACATAACCTAAAACCTGGAGGTTTTTTCAAACACTTCTTAATATGGCGAATCGAATTTTAATTTTTTTTGTTTGAACGGATGAGTTGTTAGAGTTACTTCCCTCGAACCTAACCTAATTTTTTTTTTCAAGCACTTCTTAGTATGGTGCATCGAATTTTAATTTTGGTTGGATGAATGAGTTGTTACATAGTTACTTCCCTCGAACCTAATCATTTGATGAACCTAACCTGCATCATGACTCCTGAGGACCTCATAATAAACCTCTACTTATGGACGAGGTGTTACAGAGTTACTTCCCTCGAACATAACCGTTTGACGGATGAGTTGTTACAAAGTTACTTCCCTTGAACCTAACCTGTATCATCACCTCTGGTATACACATAATAAACCTCTACTTTGGAATGAGTTGTTACCGAGTTACTTCCCTTGAACCTAACCTTATCGCGACCCTTGATGATCTCATAATAAACCTCTACCTACAGATGAATGGAGTTACTTCCATGAACCTAATCTGTATTATGACCTCTGATGACCTAATAAACCTCTACCTACGGATGACAGAGTCACTTCCTTTGAACCTAACCATTTGGTGGATGAGTTGTTGCAGAGTTACTTCCCTTGAACCTAACCATTTGACAAGGTTTTTTTTTTACTGAACCCTGAACACAATCTGTAAAAAATCAGAAATACTGCACAAGCGAATGCAATTTTCAGAGAACAATTCACACGATTTTCTATACTAATTTCTATTATCGACCCTTGTTACGGAATGTTAGGGAAAATTTATCGATCAGAGATCGTAAGATCGAACTATAAACGTTGAGATTACTGGCAGTTCTGTGAGGTCTCACCAGCTTTGGAATTTTGTGTTTCCTTACCAAACGATATCAGGCTCATTGAATAATCATGAGTCCACTGAATCCTCAAAATAAAACCTCAAGAGCTCGAGCTCTTATCGAGCTTGCGAGCTTATGTAACCCCTATAGGCTCATTTCGCAATACCATTCGGATGACGAGTTCAAGTTTATCTAGCAAGGGGATGATGACGATGTCAAATTCGATGCGGTATAGTATAAGTGTGGTGATGAGGGAAGGAATTTACGATTTGTGTTGAAGACAATACAAATCGTAAATTTGTAATATTCAAGAGGTAGTGCAGTTCCAATATCGTATTATATGATTAGTGTGGTGACGTTAGAATACGGCGACAATCGTAGTTAGAAAATGAGTCGTTTTCGTTCGATGTATTTGATCAATTGTTTTGAACGACCCTCCAGTCAACTTTCCACCAACAACTGTGTCTGATCAAGACAAAAAGGAGTCGTTACCGAGATGTATTTCACCCGTTTAGGGTTAAAAGAGAATTGGTTTGGGCAAGTGGTATGTCGACGTAAAAAGCTTAATGTCTTGGCTGCTGTTGGATGACATCAAATATCGCGACAACTGATGTAATGCTTCGCTATCAAGTGGTTAGAAAAAAGAGCTTTTTCTCATTTTCATTCAGTCATACACTGACACATTGTAAACACTTTTTTTTGTTGTTGCTGTATTTATATAACGCCACCTATCTTAAAATATTTTAACTCCTGTTGTAAAAAACAAAACAAAACAACTTTTCCACACGTGCGTTTAGACTGTTTTCAAATCTTTTCTAACACGTGACAAATGTTTTTTTTATTTGAATTTAGTCAAGATTATACTGGTTCAGTTTGTAATGTCTTCTCGACGTGGCAGTGTTTCCTAAAAAAAAAATAGTTTGGATTGACACTTTTTTCGGAAATGGTGAAATAGGCTATCCTCAATATGCAGAAACGTTAGAAGATCAACTTATAATTTTTGTATTGACAAATCTATGGTTCAGTAAACAGAGTGATTATTGAAGGAAACATCTTAAGGCGTGACTTGTTAATAAGCGAGTGCATCTCTAATTTGCATAACAATCATATATATTTTTTTGAAAACATTCTTCACGTTTTTAGTACAGATATCAAAAATGAATGATGCATCAGATTCAACTTGTTGTGTTTTCAATTTATTATGTTCCATAACTACCTTTTCTTAATACTTTCGATTTCAAGATGGTCCCAACTCCACCGTTATAAGAAGGGAAAGATTATGATTTTCATAATATCCTTGTCGATAGCTTTAATTTGATAGGTCACACGACTATCTTCTCGAAACTTTTGATTTTCTGATCGGTGTTAACCCCATCCCCATGGCGATGGTGGAAATTGTCATCTTTGTAATGTATTCATCAAGCCCTTCATATCAGTACCTCACATGCTTGGATTTGTAAAAAAGGAAGACATTTTTCGTCTCTGGTCGTGACCCCACCCCCACATAAAATGAAAAATGTCATTTTCGTAATGTATTCATCGAGCCTTCATATCAGTACCTCACATGCCTGGCTTTGTATAAAGAACGACGTTTTTCGGTCTGGTCGTGACCCCACCCCACGACGAGGGTTAAAATTACAATCTTCTTAATCCACTCGTCGAGACCTTCAATTTGATAGGTCACGTGACCACCTTTTCGAAACTTCGATTTTTTTGATGGGCGTGACCCCTACCCCCACCCCCACATAAAATGAAAAACATCATTTTTGTAATGTATTCATCGAGCCCTTCAGATTAATACCTCACATGCTTGGATATGTAAAAAGGAAGTCGTTTTTCGGCTCTGGTCGTGACCCCACCCCACGACGAGGGTTAAAATTACGATCTTCTTAATCCACTCGTCGAGACCTTCAATTTGATAGGTCACGTGACCATCTTCTGGAAACTTCGATTTTTATGATGGGCGTGACCCCCACCCCCATATAAAATGAAAAACGTCATTTTTGTAATGTATTCATCGAGCCCTTCATATTAATACCTCACATGCCTGGATATGTAAAAAGGAAGTCGTTTTTCGGCTCTGGTCATGACCCCCACCCCACGACGAGGGTTAAAATTACGATCTTCTTAATCCACTCGTCGAGACCTTCAATTTGATAGGTCACGTGACCATCTTCTGGAAACTTCGATTTTTATGATGGGCGTGACCCCCACCCCCATATAAAATGAAAAACGTCATTTTTGTAATGTATTCATCGAGCCCTTCATATTAATACCTCACATGCCTGGATATGTAAAAAGGAAGTCGTTTTTCGGCTCTGGTCATGACCCCCCACCCCACGACGAGGGTTAAAATTACGATCTTCTTAATCCACTCGTCGAGACCTTCAATTTGATAGGTCACGTGTCCACCTTCTCGAAACTTCGATTTTTATGATGGGCGTGACCCCCACCCCACGACGAGGGGAGATAACTTTGTATCATTAAGTTTATGAGAATCAAGCAATCTGATTGGTTAATTAGCGTTAGGAACGTGAAGTGATTGGGTGATTACTTATTTCAAGCTATTCGAGCTTTTGGTTTTTGGTATACATTGCTCTAGCCATTATATCCACGTTATTAAACGCGATTCACCTTTTTATGACGGGCGTGACCCCCACCCCCACGACGAGGGGAGATAACTTTGTATGATTACGTTTATGAGAATCAAGCAATCTGATTGGCTAATTCGCGTCAGGAACGTGAAGTGATTGGCTGATTACTTATTTCAAGCTCTTCAAGCTTTTGGGCATCGTGGCAGTGGGTTTGCCGGTTCGGCACCACCTCTTTTCCATGTACCGTACATAAGTCGATTTCTGATGTAGAATTCGCAAATGGGTTCCCGTGTACGCCTCCATAGGGATTCAGTGTTAAATCGTGTACAGACACGGATGGTCCAGAATCGGCAAACCACTTTTCAACGCTGGTACAGAAACGGCAACACGTTTTTTGCTCCCGATTTTTAACATAGAAACCCCATTTGCCGATTCTGTACCAGACGGTACACCTTTTTTCCTTAAAAGTTCATACATTTTTTCACTCTTGAGCGATATGTATATAGAATCCAGTGATGTAGAATCGGCAAAGCCGATTCTGTACCACCATAAAAAACGACAAATCGTGTACCTGTACACGATTTTAACACTAAATCCTATGGAGGTGTACATCGATGTGCGTGTACGTGTACGAAATCGTGTACACGTTGTCCAGAATCGGCCTTTTATACCTACCCATGGAATTATTTAAGCGGTCATTTATTCCCTCTTGCATTTCCGAATGGAATGCACTACCTCTAGCAGTTAGATAGTCTGGTTCACTGAATAACTTTGTTAAATATTTCAATGCAGGCATGTGTAGACCACCTACGTACTTCAACAATGGCGATAGAGCGGTTAATATAATACACTGCAAGCTGCGAAATTCCTGCAGCGACCTAAATTTTGATAAATACTCTAACTATATTCAAAATACACCTAACTGTTCATGTGGCTATGAGACCGAAGACGCGAACCATTACTTCTTCAACTGCAGTAACTACTCAGACGAAAGACTTGTCCTACAGAGAAATCTTGTGCATCTGCCAATAAGAACGGCCAATGATCTTCTTTATGGTATTCCAAACTTACCGGATTCCGTCAATATTCACCTTTTTCGCAGTGCACAAAATTTCATAAAAACCACGAAGCGGTTTTAAGACTAGACCGCTAGATGAGCACAGGAGTCTAAACGCACCAGTTTCCTATTCTGTTGATCTTTAAAGTCAGTGGTCATCTCTGTTTACCTCACACATGGCTCATTTCTATTCGCTTGTTTGTCCTGTCTGTCCTGGCAAAAGTAGTGGTGTGGACTCCGTCGGAGTAGCGGTAGAGCCGAAATGTGGCCCATAGACTTGTTGACCCAAGCCAGCAGTGTTGTAGTGTGGAATTTCAATTTTCTTCTACCCCTCCCCCTCACTTCGTTGTTCTGTCTCTTGCAAAGTTGAGTACCCATCAGCTTTCTTTTCTAACTTTGTACATACACAAAATTGTTTCAATATATACATACGTTTTGTTTCGCCATTACATATAAATTCATGTAACTACTTGTAAACATGTCATAATTTATAATTCTAAACGTATTTCAAGGAAAGAATATAATCTAAGTCACTTGTTATCCAATCCTTTTTGTTGATTATAAACAAATAAAATATGTTTAATCGAAACCAACTATAGATCTGTCATTTTTGGGCGATGATAGCAAATATTTATTATGATTTAGAAGCCTCTAAGGCAATCAACCTACTGTATCACACACAAGGCCTCAAACTAGCTGAAAAAACAAAGATGAGTGCAAACTGGTTGTTGGTAATCAGCATACTAAAACGAATAGAGATAGGACGATTTGTATTTGAGTTATCGAGCCGACAAAGGGTGCATAGACTCTGTATCGGGGATAGTGCCATAAAAAATACTTAAAAGCTCCAAGAGCATGTTTAAAGGCCTACCCTTAAGAGCATCTAGTGCCCTAAACAAGGCATACATAAAATAAGATGGTGGAATCTTGGATCATGGCATTTGCGTAAAGACCGGCAATATGGCAGGAAGCGTGCAAAAGGTTCTACAGTCATAAGTTAAACTAGAGAAACAGAATTTACTGCATCCAGTAAATTTAAGTCTGCGTGAAAAGGGTTAAAGTATCAGGAATAAACTCTACAGAAAGAGAATTTATGGAGGCTTATCTTCTGGTGTAAACTATTTTTTAACAAATCAGAAATGGGTTTTCGTTAACAGTATTTACAGATATTCATACAGGAATCAGAACCATTTTTATAAGAAATCAGAAAAGGCATATATGTGACCAGCATTCAAAGGGTTCGATACACGAATCAGAAATGGACAATTTTGGCTCTGCCCACTAATTTGAGTGATGAAATACATTCATAAACTTTTGGAATACATTAAGGTGTAAATGCATTTCCCAGTCTTTCTGAATAATATGCACTTGATGACCTCATTCAGGTGGACCATATATTGAATCTCCAGCAATTTTTAACTCAGTCGGTGTAGTCCCATGTCCACATCTACACTGAAGAAAGAGCGCAACCCACTTTGAAATAATGGCTCCACCAACTTCAGATCTGTCATCTGTCATTCAGATCGAACGGGTGAAAAAAACGAAGATGAGTGCAAACTGGTTATTGTTAACCAGCATGCCAAAATGCATAGAGATAGGACGATCCGTATTTGAGTTGTCGTGCTGACAAAGAGTGCATAGACTCTATGTCGGAGATATTGTCATAAAAACCATAAAAAAACCAAGAGCTCATTTGAAGGCCTGCTCTTAAAAGAGCATCTACTGACCTAAACAAGGCATACATAAAACTAGAACTTCTCTAATAAAATAATTTTAAACAGGCATGCCACTAACACAGTTAACAGTACAGTCAACTATGTCAGTATTGCATCATTTACCGACATCCTGACAGTATTGTGATAGGTTTCAATAACAAATCTTCAGTGTAGTTTTACAATTACATGTACACCGGAATTCTTCATGATCAATTTGTTTGTTTTTATATTGACTTGGTTTGGGAATAAATTCTGTACAATGAGATTAAATAAAAAGACCATGTTATTGTATGTGACAGTCAAAGCTTACTCCCTACTGCTTTTTGTGAAATTCTTTCAAGAAGAAAATATTACATATATACAGGAATCAGAACAATGTTTCTAAGAAACCCGAAAAGGCATATATGTGCGCACCATTTATAGGGTTCGATCAAGGAATCAGAAATGGACATTACTGCCGCTGCCATTTATTTGAATGATAAGATACATGTATAATCTTCAGAACTGCATTAATTGGTATAAAATGAAATTCCTAATAGGACGAAAAAGTATGCATTTAATGACCTCTCTTGACCGCATAGAGGTGGACCACGTTTTGAACCTCCAGCAAGTTTCAACTCATTTGGAGTAGGTACCGTTACTATAGGTCATACCAAGCCTGAAGTATGAGCATAAACTACTTTATAAATATTGGCTTCACCAACTCCGGATCTGCCATAATTGTAAATGATGGCAAATGTTCATATTAGCTAGACAATGATGAAGTGCATGCATGGTACCTCTGGAAAATATATTGCAAGTAAAAAGGTTCAGTAATGTTGGAATGTAGACGATGAAAGGCCTTGATGACCCCCAAGAGCCTATCTGAAGACTTATTGGCATTGTCAAAATACCGAGGTCCCATCTATGTCCATGTTTGTTTAGCACAACATGGTGAGAATGGAAATGGTTTTCATTATTCTCAATTATTTTTTTTTAAGAGAGGTGCAACATCAAAGTGCAGTACGCTTTAATACACAGCGCCACCGTACCCCCATATTAAGCTCTTCAGAAGGTTAAAAGACTCTCTTTAAATATTCCATTTTCATCCTTTAACCCTTTACCTAACGAATTGGCCTCATCCGCCCTCGTAATGTGCAAATAGAGAAGTTGAAAAAATATTAGTTCCAACGAGGGGTTCCATGATATGTTTTTTTTAAATTGCTTGGAAAATTTGAAAAACTGATATTTGAAATAATAAATTTTGGTATCGTCTGCGTTGGGTAAAGGGTTAATGGGGGCGTAATGGCTGAGTTGGCAGAGGTGCAGGCTGCAAGTAGAGAGGTCCTCACCCTGTCCTTGGGCAAGACACTTCACCCCATTGCCCACGTGGGTGCATGGTGGCGATGTGTACTAAAGCGTACTGCACATCGATGGTGCACCTGTCTTCAACTAATGCTAACCCTGCTTGGGTGTAGTTAGTATGTGGGGGATCTGATAGTTGCTCGCTGTTGCCCGGATGTTCTCCCCAGGTAATCCGGCTTCCTCCACCCGTAAAACTGTCCTGGTCATGGTAAACCACTGTGCAGAAATATGTGACATTAAACACCAATAAAAAATAATCCTTTAAGAATGAGCTCATTCCAATGAGGGATATAAGCTATTTTTTTCAAACAAAAATGAAAAAGTAATTAAAACTGAATAGACATTTCTGTGTATGAAACTGACCGGTTTTCGCCGTTATGTTGGCTAAAGGGTTAAGAATCCCTTAGTTTGGAAAGCACACTGAAAAGGTGTCCCATTCTACATAGAATAAAATGTTGCAGAAAAGAAAGCGAAAAACATTCTGTAGCCATGAGTTATATTAAAGATATTTTTTTACTCACATCGAAGTGATAAAAGGGTTAAAATCTGACCATTCCAATATTCCATTTTATTACTTTGTAACTGTGATAGGTGTCTCGAGAAAGCCACACACCACTCCATCCCAAAACCTCTCAATCCTGAGTTATGATTGAGAATAAATAGATTTTTAAAAAAAATGCTTTGAAAAGTGAAGGATTCTCTCTCTCTTCAATGATTGAGACCGAAGTTTTGTAACATGATACAACATAAAAATACAGTGCTGTTCAATGTAACAAAGAATTCTATCTCAACTTTCTCTCTGGAGATTATGTTCTGTTTTAGATAATGGTTACTGCTTCAGCTAACTCATTTCCCCGTAAATGTTGTAAACATATTTTTAACCTGTAGAGCCCGAAAGCCCCACATGCTTCCAAATCATAGATGCTGAGTACCAATCAGTACACCAAAAACATTGAGATAGGATTGATTGTATTCGGGTTATCATGTTGACAAGCAGTGCATAGAAGACATTCTATGAATATTATTAATTTATTGGGGTTTAATGACACTTTTCAACAGCTAGGCCCGCCTCGTGTCGGACAGGTTTTACGGATGGAGGAAGCCTGAGAACCCAGAGAACCACCAAACAGCAACAAGCAACTGTCTGGCTCCTCAACATGCTAACTCCACTTAAGCAAGTGCAAGTGCATCATCGACATGCAGTATGTCTTAGTACACAACATCACCATACCCTTATGTGGACAATGGGGGTGAAGTGTTTTTGCCCAAAGACACAAGGCAGTTGCCGCAGATAGGATTCGAACTGAGAACCTCTCAGCATGCAGCCTTCACCTCTAACTGCTTAGCCACCGCGCCTCTCTATGAATGTCATGGGAATAATTTAGAGGCTTATTTTGGGGATAAATAGTTTTAAAGAAATAAGAAATAGGTTTTCAATGACAGTATTTATAGATATTCATTCAAAAATAAGAAATTTTTTTCCAAGAAACCAGGTAAGGAATATATCTTCACAGCATTCAAAGGGACCGATCAAGGGAATGCACGAGGAGGTTCAAAAATGCGATTTCTAGTAATTCTGGTAATGGCCCTCGTGACTCCTGTTCGACCTTGGCCCAAATTTTGAGCTTCCATCGATTGTCGACTCGTTTGGTATTGATCCAAGGTCCATACATCATACTATGCTTGAGATATGAGCATGACCCACTTTCACAAATTTTAGCCACACCAACTTTTTACGTAAAAATGGATGTATGGACTTCAGGAATGCTTTAGAGAGTAAAACAATGTGATTTCCAGCAATTCTGAAAAATGCACTCAATGACCCCAGGTGACCTCCGTGACCTTGACCCATATTTTTGAACCTCCATCAAGTGTCGACTTATTTAGTGTTGGCTCCAGGTCCATGCATCACACCATGCTTGAGATATGAGCGTGATCCACTTTCAAAAATTTTGGCCACGCCCACTTTTTTCATGAAAAAAAATGCATGTCTGAACTTTGGGGAAGCATTTGGAGGTCAAAAAATATTATTTCCATCCATTATGAAAAATGCACTCATTGACCCCTGGGTGACCTCGGTGACCTCGACCCATATTTTGAACCTCTATCGCGTGTTGACTCATTTGGTGTTAGCCTCAGGTCCATGCATCGCACCATGCTTGAGTTATGAGCGTGACCCACTTTCAAAAAAATTGGCCACGCCCACTTTTTTACGTCAAAATGCATGTATGGACATCAGGAATGCTTCAGGGGTAAAACAATGTGAGGGGGCGCGGTGGCTCAGTTGGTAGAGGTGCAGGCTGCAAGCCGAGAGGTCCTCGGTTCGAATCCCACCTGCGGCAACCACGTTGTGTCCTTGGGCAAGACACTTCCCCCCGATTGCCTACATGGGGGCACGATGCCGCTGTGTACTGAGGCGTACTGCACGTCGATGGTGCGCATGTCTTCAACCAATCTAACCCTGCCTGTGCTGTGGCGCAGAGTTCAGAGTTACGATGTTGGAGAGCTGACAGCTGCTCGTCGTTGCTCGGTGGTTCTCTCCGGGTACTCCGGCTTCCTCCACCCGTAAAACTGTCACGGTCACGATTAGCCATTGTGCATAAGTATGTGACCTTAAACACCAATAAATAGAAATAGAAAAAAATGTGATTTCCAGCAGTTATAAAAAAATGAATTTCCATCGAGTGTCGACTCATTTGGGGTTGGGCCCAGGTCCATTCATCATACCACGCTTGAGATATGAGCGTGACCCACTTTTAAAATTTTTGGCCACGCCCACTTTTTTAATGTTAAAAATGCATGTGTGAACATCAGGAATGCTTTAGGGGGTCAAAAAATGTGATTTCCAGCAATTATGAAAATGCACTCAATGACCCCTGGGTGACCCCCTTGAACTTGACCCATATTTTAAACCTCCATCGAGTGTCGTCTCATTTGGTGTTGGTCCCAGGTTCATATGTCATAACATTCCTGAGATATGGGCGTGACCCACTTTTAAAACACCCCTACAGACACCCCTGATACCCCCGGAATCTGAAAAACATAGGTGGCCGAGAACTTGTGGCTGTCTATCAGCATGCCAAAAATCAACGAATTAGGGCAATTCGTTTTCGAGCTATCTTGCGATCAAAAAAGTGATGAGAAGACAGAAGACAGGAGAAGAAGAAGAAGAAGAAGAAGAAGAAGAAGAAGAAGAAGAAGAAGAAGAAGAGAAGAAGAAGAAGAAGAACAAGAAGAAGAAGAAGAAGAAGAAGAAGAAGAAGGAGAAGAAGAAGAAGAAGAAGAAGAAGAAGAAGAAGAAGAAAATAAAGAAAGAAAATGAAACCGTGCAAAAACAATAGTCTGTGTGTTTCACACAGACTAATGATGTTGTTTGTTCTTCGCGGTGAAGTATGAAGAGGAGGTGAAGTATGAAGAGGGTTAAAGACGGGCCATTTAAATATTCCATTTCATTAATTCATTATTGTGATAAGTGTTTCGAGAGAGCCACTTACCACTCGACCCGAAACCTGTTGATCTTAAGTTATGATTGAGAGTGAAAAAAAAATTAAAAAATGCAATGAAAGGTGAAGGGTAATTTATTCAACTACAATTAATCAAGTGTTGTAAGATAGAGCTGTATAATAAACAATTTTCTTGCCACTCAAAGGGTTTCTATCAACTTGGTTTGGAGATGGAATTTAAATCTGATCTGACAGCTGATAAGAGTAAATGTGTGTCAGGCTGTCAGCATTAGCAACTTCTCTCTAATTTGATTGTTTACATTATTTTCTTGTGTATATAAATATAAAACAACTATTTCTTTATGATGCTCTTCTGTTACAAAGATATTAGGGCGTATAAACAACTATGTGGCCCAATGGACCACTCCCAAAGATTCCCTGATAACATAGCTGGGTCAGTACTAGTGACAGGCTACCAGTATGCCTAACAGCCCCAGTATAGATGATTTGTTTTTGAGTTATCGTCAAGACAAAAGGAAGGGGATAGAAATTTTATGTGTATGTGACATTATCACATACTGTGCTTGAGATATTTGCCTGACCATTTTTATTGGAGTTTAACAGCAATTGCAACATAGAGGTTAAAGTTCATCTCATATTGGACAGTTTTACGGGCGATGTAAGCCAGAGTACCTGAATAGATATGCCGAGCGCCGATCAGCAGCTATCAAAATTCACAACATACTAACTTCACTCAAGCAAGGTGAGCATTGATCGATCTAAGTGCAGTACGCCTTAGTACAAAATGTCGCTGTGCCCAACGGGTGTAATCAGGACTGGGTGCCTTACCCAAGGAGATATAGCAGTTGCATTGGGTGGGGCGTGTACCGTGAACCTTTCGATTTTAAAGTCAAACGCCGTAACCAGTGAGTATTTATTCTCCTGACTGAGCCATTGAACGGCATCTAGAGCCTTAAACGAGGCATACTGGAAATAATAAGTTGGTTGGATCTCAAGATTGGCTTTTGTGTACAGTGTGGCAATGTGACAGAAGCGTACAAAAGGTTTTACAGCTATGAGTTACATTAAATGAAAGCTAGATTTCGGACACACATTGAAGTATTAAGGGAGTTAAAATCACATCCCTTGAATATTCTATTTCCTTCATTCATAATTGTGATAGGTACTTCAAGGAGGACACTCGCCATTCCACACATGCACGTATCTACGGGGGGTGAGGTGAGGGTGGGGCGGGGGTGTAGGAGCGGTGTGTCACCTCCCAATATTTGACCAAAAATCAAGATAATTGGAAATTTGTCAGGCAAAAATTCCAACAGTTGCAAATTCGAAGCATTGTTGTAACAGATTTGTTTTTTTTTTTGTTTTTTTTGACTGCGGTTTTGCATTTCCGTTAAAATTCCAACCGACAACTCACACAGACAAAATTCTGATTGAACAACGTAAGATTTTTTCACTACCCAGTGGATTATAGGTTAATTCCACATCCGTGGTCATGCTACTCATTTTGTTCTCTGCTATGTCTTACTCATATTAGCGAACGCAGTTAAAATATTGTAATAATAAAAAAAGGTCCTAGCTTCAAAACTGGGGGAGGAGTTAACCGAGAAATCACGTATCATACAGGTGAAATTTTACAAAAATGGACTAAGTTTAACCCTTTACCCAACGTAACGGCCAAAACCGGCCAGCGCTATTCTCAAAAATCAACAATTAATTTTCAAAATATTTTTATTTTTTGTCTCAAAAACATAGGTTATGACCCCTCGTTGGAACGAGCTCGTTCCAACGAGGGGTCATAACCTATGTTTTTGAGACAAAAAATGAAAAAAATTAATTATTCAAGAATTTTTTTTGCAAGTGTCGTCTGCTTTTCATGTTAGGTAAAGGGTTAACAACCAGATGCTTTGTGAAATATTGAGGCAAGTCAAAATCCTGACAATATGCACACATCTGGAAAATGTAGAAACATCCTGTGAAATAAAAAAAAAAAGTAATAGCTTGAAAATTATAAGAGAGGTTAGACGGACAACAGTGTACCCTATATGCAGACAGACAGAAGGACAGACAGGGGTAAAACAATGTGCTACCCGATTATTCGTTGTGGGCATAACAAGTAAGATTATTTCAATAGTTGATCTATTTTCCGGTCCCTATGAAGTAACAGATTTCTTGGGGGCGGGGGAATAAACTGAATTGCATTGCTTATTTTATATCCGAAAACTCGTTCGCTTGTAGGTTGCACCTCTTTTCATATTGAAGTAACATAAAATGAACCGACAGGCTAATGAGAGTCAAATGACTGAGATCGAAGACAGTTTAACAGAACAGTATGCGTCATATGTCAGCAAACAAATGAAAGGAAGCCTCCAAATAATTACCTATGCAGAACGATGTCCCCTCCCCCCCCCCCCCCACAAGGGATGTACAATGATGTAATTAACACAATGCCCAATGAAGACATTTTTGGTCTACTTGTAGACTGCAGTACCACAAGAAATTGTCATTTTGCGCTGTCTTAAAACCTCAAATTATAAATATAGATATTCAGCTGCAGTCATTTTAACTGCTTGGGTGGAAACGGCCTTGTATAAGCTTATAGCTTCCTGCCGAATCCACATCAATGTATGTAACCATTTTTGTATTATATGACTTTGCACTCCTAAATAATGTTTAAACTAGATTGCTTGGAAATATTCTCAGGATGCCCTACTTTCAGAATTACTGGTCACACCTACTTTGTTACAGTGAAAATGCATGTATGGACCTTGGGAATGCAGTAAATTCAAAAATGTGATTTCCATCAATTCTGAAACTGCACCCAATGACCCACGACCATCGTTTTTGGCCACACCCACTTCCTCACATAAAAATGCATGTATGGACTTCGGGGATGCTTTAGGGTGTCAAAACATGTGATTTCCAGCAATTCTAAAAAATGCATTCAATGACTCCTAGGTGACCTACGTGACCTTGACCCATATTTTGAACCTCTATCGAGTGTCGACTCATTCGGTGTTGGTCCCAGGTCTATGCTTCATACCATGCTTGAGATATGAGTGTGACCCACTTTCAAAAATGTTGACCATGCCCACTTTTTTATGTAAAAAATGCATGTATGAACTTTGGGAATGCTTTAGGGGTAAAAAATGTGATTTCCTAAAATTCTGATAAAATGCACCCAATGACCCCCTGTGACCTACGTGACCTTGACCAATATTGTGAATCTCCATCAAGTGTTGACTCATTTGGTGTTAGTTCCAGGTCCATTCATCATACCATGCTTGAGATATGAGCGTGAACCACTTTCAAAAATTTTGGCCACGCCCACTTTTTTAACGTAAAAATGCATGTATGGACTCAGGAACGCTTTGGGGGGTCAAAAAATGTAATTTCCAGCAATTATGAAAAATGCACTCAATGACCCCTAGGTGACCTCCGTGCCCTTGACCCATATTTTGATCTCCACCAAGTGTCGACTCATTTGGTGTTAGTCCCAGGTCTATTTATCATACCATGCTTGAGATATGAGGGTGACCCACTTTCAAAGATTTTGGCCACGCCCACTGTTTTACGTCAAAATGCATGTAGGGACGTCAGGAACTTTATGGGGTCAAAAAGGTGATTTCCGGAAATTATGATAAAATGCAGTTAATGACCCCTAGGTGACCACAGTGACGACCCATATTTTTGAATCTCCATCGAGTCTCGACTCATTTGGTGTTGTTCCCAGGTCCATACGTCATACCACGCCTGAGATATGGGCGTGACCCACTTTCAAGCCCCCCCCCCCCTACAGACACCACTTATGCCCCAGGAATCTGAAAAACATAGGTGGCCGAGAACTTGTGACTGTCTATCAGCATGCCAAAAATCAACGAGATGGGGCAATTTGTTTTCGATATATCGTGCGGACAAAGAAGTGCATAGAAGACAGAAGACAGGAGAAGAAGAAGAAGAAGAAGAAGAAGAAGAAGAAGAAGAAGAAGAAGAAGAAGAAGAAGAAGAAGAAGAAGAAGAAGAAAAAAGAAAAAAAATAGTCTGTGTGTTTCACACAGACAAATAATGAAAACCCTTTCCATTCTCACAATGTTGTTCTGAACACACATGGCCATAGATGAGACCTCGGTATTTTGGCAATGCCAATAAGTCTTCAGATACGCTCTTGGGGGTCTTCAAGGTTTTTCAACTTCTACATTCCAACATTACTGAACTTATTTACTCGCAATATATTTTCCAGAGGTTCCATGCATGCACTTCATCATTGTCTTGCTAATATGAACATTTGCCATCATCTACAAATATAGCAGATCCGAAGTTGGTGGTGCCAATATTTATAAAGTAGTTTATGCTCATACTTCAGGCTTGGTATGACCCATAGAAATGGTACCTACACCAAATAATTTGAAACTTGCTGGAGGTTCAAAATGTGGTCCACCTCTACGCGGTCAAGACTGGTCATTAAATGCATATTTTTTCGACCTATTAAGAAATTCATTTTATACCAATTAATGCTATTCTGAAGATTATACATGCATCTCATCATTCAAATAAATGGCAGCGCCAGTAATGTCAATTTCTGATTCCTTGATCGAACCCTATAAATGGTGTGCACATATATGCCTTTTCGGGTTTCTTAGAAAAATTGTTCTGATTCCTGTACGAATATTTTCTTCATGAAAGAATTTCACAAAAAGCAGTTAAGGAGTAAGCTGTGACTGTCACATACAATAACATGATCTATTTATTTAATTCCATTGTACAGAAATAATTCCCAAACCAAGTTAATATAAAAACAAACAACTTGATCATGAAAAATTCCGGTGTACATGTAATTGTAAAACTATACTGAAGATTTGTTATTGAAACCTCTCACAATACTGTCAGGATGTCGGTAAAATATGCAATACTGACATAGCTGACTGTACTGTTAACTGTGTTAGTGCTATGACTGTTTAAAATTAATTTATTAGAGAAGTTCTAGTTTTATGTATGCCTTGTTTAGGTCACTAGATGCTCTTTTAAGAGTAGGCCTTCAAATGAGCTCTTGGGTTTTTAAGGTTTTTATGACAATATCTCCGATATAGAGCCTATGCACACTTTGTCAGGGCGACAACTCAAATCGTCGAATCTCTATGTATTTTGGCATGCTGGTCAACAATAACCAATTTGCACTCATCTATGTCTTTTTCACCTGTTCCATCTGAATGACAGATGACAGATCTGAAGTTGGTGGAGCCATTATTTCAAAGTGGGTTGCGCTCTTTCTTCAATGTAGATGTGGACATGGGACTACACCGACTGAGTTAAAATTGCTGGAGATTCAATATATGGTCCACCTGAATGAGGTCATCAAGTGCATATTATTCAGAAAGACTGGGAAATGCATTTACACCTTAATGCATTTCTAAAGTTTATGAATGTATTTCATGACTCAAATTAGTGGGCAGAGCCAAATTTGTCCATTTCTGGTTCGAGTATCGAACCCTTTGAATGCTGATCACATATATGCCATTTTGGCTTCTTATAAAAATTGTTCTGATTCCTGTATGAATATCTGTAAATACTCTTCACGAAAACCCATTTCTGATTTGTTCAAAAATATTTTATTCCAGAAAATAAGCCTCCATAAATTCTCTTTCTGTAGAGTTTATTCCTGATACTTTAACCCTTTTCACACAGCTTGAATTTACTGGATGCAGTAAATTCTGTTTCTCTAGTTTGTATGTATATTCTTAGCCCACTGGTCCGTCCCGACACGTTTCGTCGTGGTGTTAAACTGTCATTTTGTACTGCACGAGATCGATTTCGGCGGATGGATAATATTGAACAAGAAGCCGAAGGCTTCGAGTTCAATATTTTCCCTCCGCCAAAATCGATTAATAAATTTTTAGTTAACTGAAGGTGTACAATAAATGCAGAATAGTATACGCCGTCTCTTTGGGAGGAGGGATAATATTGAACTCGAAGCCTTCGGCTTCTCGTTCAAGGGTATCTCTCCGCCCAAATCGTTCTCGTCCTGTAAAAAATGACAGTTCGAACGCGAATGCCGTTCTGTCTATTTATTTCTGGGTTGCGCTATCGTAATCGCGCACACATGACACACCTTATTTGCAACTGATGTCCACTTTTTTCTCGCACTCCTAAATTATCGACAAGGATATATTTAATAGTTTCTTTGATTATGTGCTGGCCTGAGATGTGCCATAGAAAGCATTAGACATATCCCACTGCTTATATTTTATGATCCAGAGAGCAGTTAGGTCTGAAGTGAGGCTTAGTGTTTCAGGGACTATCAGTAAAATAGACACACTGATTTTAGAAACTTGATACTGCAACCAATACTATAAACCGTCAACTGTTATATTTTCCAGAATTGTATTTTCTACGTATTAATATAACTGACTAAAATAAATCATTAGCATTTAGAAAGGTATGGCAGTTTTTCAGCTGGCAACTTGCCACATCTTTGAAAATGCTGATGGTTCATTTCAGCCAATTTAAACTCATAATTAGAAAATACATTTCTAGGAAATACAATTGTAAACGTTTTATAGTATTAGCCCCTGGAGGCAATGTATTGTTCACATCCATTTAATTTAACTTCCTGGCTAAATTATTCTCATAATTACAAATAGTTCTATAGCAGCTGCAGTTGAAATTAGAAGTCCTGTCATGACATGCGCACAAATAGCACGCCGTTCTGCGCGTTAATCTACGCGTTATGAGCATAGTGAGGCTATCAAATTCTGTACATATGACCTGTGCACAAGCAATGTTTCAGCCAGTGTTGCCTGTGTTTTCTATGAGTAACTAGGAGAACCTGCCGTGCTTTGAATGTCATTCGACATAGCAATTGCGCGCAATGTCTACGCGCAATTAAGCCTAGATAAGCGCACAGTTCGTGACAGGACTTCTAGCTTTAACGGTAATGATGCAGAAGTTATTCACTCAGCATATTGGCATTAATGAATTACCACAACCCGGGTTATAGAGACCAGTTTGCCGCGTCTCAAATTGTGGACTTAAATATTTTACAATTTTAATATAAACAATATTCATTTCATAACTTAGTATTAATGAACTGATAAATATAATGTTTATTTAAACCCAAGCACTGTTTGATGATGTCGACATTCAGATTAAAAATGACCCAAGTTTATTTTGAAGTTGCATTGTTACAATGTTTGAGAGAGTGCCTGTGCCCTCCCATAAATTGTAACAAGGCAAAGACCTATGGATTAGAGATGACGTGCTAATGGAGGAAATAGGGGAACTTAAGGCTATTGTCTTTAAAGATTCTGCCTTCAAGAAAGCCTCGCCTAGTCCCCAATAGACCAACCCTCCAATCAAACGGCTATTCAAAACCACCGAAGAAAGTAACATTAATGACGAGATGAGTACCCCCGAGGAACACTGAAACCACATCTGACCCTAAAGAACTCAACTTTTCCTCCCATGTCGAAGAAAAGTAAGTATCCCAAATGTTATTGACACCCCTGACTCTGGCTTCTTCCCATATTGCGATTAAATATCTCAGGACAGTCGACACGATTATAACTCCCGCCGTTTACCCACAATAGGACAACCGAAAAGAGGAAAGCCGAATCAATTAAGTCAGACTGCGTATCTGACTCAGAAATCAAACGATCTAAGCCCGCCTCTAGCTCAGGGGCTTGCATCGGATCAACATAAAAGATCTAGAAAAACAACGACAAAGGAAAACAAATGAGATCAAAAAAATAATGCCAATGAGAAAAAGAATCCCAAATCCAAAGCGAAAAGAATACCCGACATAATTGTCTTCCACGACGACAGGTTGGTTAGCGGCACATGTCAAGGATCTCTGGCACAACCATCGCAGAGATCTCAGACACAGTCATCACAACAGACCTTAACAGGCCCCAATCCGACCCCTTCCCTAATGAACTTCGACTACTCATCTCAACTGGGACAACCAAATAAAACATCGAACTTGACTACGCCGACTAAGGCTGCACCCAGTGACCATAATAAACCAAGCTGTTCCTTCTCCAACCAAAATAGGTCACTGGACAGTGAACCTACCAATCCGCTTAAAAAAACCAGATGCCTACGCTTACATGAACCCAAATACTCCCAAAAATGCATTGTATTTGTGAACAAAACCCTTATAGCTAACACCGACAACGCCCCCTAGGGATGCCCGTGAACAGGGACAGCGGAATTTGGAAACATAAATTATCCTGGCCAAACAGGAATATAAAATAAAACAGAAAATGGTCAACAATGGAGTCATAAATATGCTACCGAAGGGAGCAAGTTCATTACTGTACCCATCCAATGCCACAAATGCCAAAGTTTGGGCATTCGGTCCCAAAATGCTGAGAGGGCAGCAAACTTGCATGAAGTGCGGAGATAACAATTTTACAAGCTCATGCAACACTGTCACCCTAACGTGCCTCAGCTGCAAGGGGCAACACCCAAGCAGTTATCGGGGCTGTTCCCATTACAATTTACAAAACGGTGAAAACCAATATCCAGCCCAAATCGCTCAAAATCGAATATTCAGAAATTGGCTCCTCCCTAACTCCATCTGTTCCCTCATAGCTGGAACATTCCACAGCGTCCTAAAAACATTATCGCCGCCAGCCTACCAGAAATTTGCAAAGACGTTAGTAAAACGGCATCCATTCTTTTCAAAACCCAAAATTTCAAAACCCATTCACTAACTGAGGCCGCAATAAATAAAGCCTAAATCCAGGAGCATTACACTAAAAAAAATCGCAAATATCCCACTATTTCGAGTACCCAGATTTAGTCGCCATTAGCGAGACCTGGTTACGTAAGACTAAGCACTTCGCAATTAGCGGGCTGAGTACCTAAGGATGGACCGCCCCACCAGGAAAAGTGGGGGCGTTGCTCTCCTAATCAAACATAATCTTAAATACAAGACTATACTCACCGACCACCTCCATGCCGAGGTGGTAGCAGCCGAAATCAAATTAGATAACAAGGGGGTCGATGTAGTTTCCTACAACAGCGATACAGGTAAGGTAGTAAATGAAAAGATGTTTCACTTCTTCAAGGAAAAGTACATGCATTGCATCTTTCTCGGGGATGTCAATGCCAAGCACTAATACTTCGGCTCTTACAAAACCGAAACAAACGGAGACGCTGTCTTTAACATTATCGAAAAATACGACCTCCACGTATTAAATGATGGCCAATCGGTGACTCACATATATGGCAACCTTCTCCTCCGCCCGGCATTCTAGATTTAATTATTATCAGCAACTTCCTAATCAAATGCATGACCGTCAGTGATGATGACTTAGGTGGCTATCATCTCCTAATACATTCCACATACACCTAGGACAACAGCCTAGCTAAGTACGACACCATTCAAAAAACGGAACCTAGCGCAAACTAATTGGGACGTGTTCAGACAAATAGTAGATGCTAAACGTCAGGATTCTGAAACCCCCAGCGCGAATGAACTCTAAGCGGCCTGCTCGAACACTCCAGCGCCGGCATTAATCAAGCGCTCGATGAAATCTGCCCCAAGAAAACACTCCACCCCCAAAAAACTGTTTCTAATGGCCTTCACGACGAAGTCAAACTGACAATCAAAAACGAAAACAGCGGACGATAGGAGTGGATCACTGGAAAACTGAACGGCCAACGTGTTCTCAAAAAGTTTTTGGATAGGTTCACATTACTTAGGGGACAAAAAAGCAAAAGATCAAATACCCCCCCCCCCCGCCCCCGCCCCCATCCGAACTTCACCTCGCACTTACCGATGACACGAAAGTCCTTGATGACAAGTCAAAGACCGACATATTTACCTTATGACTCAAAAACAATCACAAAAACACAGGAAGGTGTCAACTTTGATGACGACTTCAAAGAGATAGTCAACGAATCATTTAAACCGAACTTCCCCCCAGCATAGGAACCCGGCAAAGATGGGGGCCTCGCTGCCCCCATCCTGGCTACGGAAACCATGCATACATAACACCCGTGAATGCAATAATTCCTCTTCACCCAGTGAAGACGAAATCGCTTGCAAAATCATCAAACAGGCCTTGCCTTTATCGAGAGATTAACTGTAATCGTAACCGCTGCCTTTGCGTTGGCTATTTCCCAGAATGCTGGAAAGTAGTCGTGGGGGTGATGATCCCCAAACCGAATAAAGACACCAACAAACCATCAAGCTACGGACCCATCAGTCTTCTGAGCAAAATATTCGAACGCGCAGTTACCAACAAACTCAGAACACACCTTGAATCTTCTAACTTTTTTCAATAAATCGTCGCCCGAGTGCTTTAATGTTCTATATCCCAAATGAGACATAGAACATTCTAGCACTCAGGCGACGAAATGGCAAAGAGCCTTCTGAAACGACAAGGAGGTCATAGAGAATTATACCACCTGATTGATTACATTCAGACCTCCTTGTCCCGAAAAGAAATTAGGAAAGCGGTTCTAGTGGATGTCGAAGAAGACTTAGTGTGGCATAACGGAATGAGATACAAGAGTACGTAGTAAAGGCCGATTCAAGCATCAATGTACATGTACGTGTACGTGTACACGTACATCGATGTACACCTCCATAGGATTTAGTGTTAAAATCGTGTACAGGTACACGATTTTAACGTTTTTAGGGTGATGTTAGAACCGGCATTGCCGATTCAAACATCACTGGATTGTATACAAGAGTGAAAAAACCGCATGAAATTTTTATGTACACGTACATGTACCGTCTGACTTGAAATCGGCAAATGGGTTTCCCCCATAGGATTCAGTGTTAAATTGTGAGCAAAAAACGTGTTGTCGTTTCTAAATCATCATCTTGCTGATTCTAAATCATCCGCGTCTGTACACGATTTTAACACTGAATCCCTATGGAGGCGTACACGTAAATCCATTTGCGGATTTCACGTCGGAAATCGAATCGTGTACGGTACACGGAAAAGAGGTGGTTTTTGAACCGGCAAACCCACTGTCACGTTTCCTGAAGAAATAAAAAAAAAGTGATTGATATATAGGAGAGAAAAAAATATATTTAAATAGTTATTAAAAAATAAATATATCAAATCGAATAGATAATAAAAAAAATAAATCTGTAAATCATAGACGCTTCTCAGACTATTAGAGTAAGGTTTCTTTTAAAAATGCTGATGATAGCCTACGCATTCTGTGTGAACGAACAACTAGGTCGCCTCTTGTTAGAACGATGCGTCGGATGTCGGGATCACCTAGACTTCGATCACGAGAATCATTCGTGTCTGTGGATGGAAAGGGAAGATATGGTCGTCAAGTATTTCGAACCGGCGTTCGAACGCGTTCAAATCGACGAAGTGATCGCGTTTTGGAAGAGATTACTCTTCTGTAAGGATCAAAGCAAGCCCACATTTTCGGAAGAACTGAAATTGGCGCGTAAAAGTCTGACTTTAGAAGACAAGGGATGCGTCATGAAATTATTGTTCAATGAAGCATACGTCTAAGTTTTCTCGTTGATATAAAATAAGGGAGAATAGGAAATAAAATAAATACACACATAAATTTTTTATCTAATATTAGAAAGAAAAAGAAAACACAAAAATGAGAACCAGAAATAAATTGTATCCGACGTTAGTGAACGACGAGGATGAGAAGCCGAACGGTGTTTTGCCGACGGCACCGTCGCTAGAAGAAAAAGAAAGAGGAGAGAGGTATCGCATCGATCAAATCAGTAGAATCCAAGAGTATCTAACTCGAGAGAGAGATTCTCGTCATTCTCTCAAGAAGAAGTATTCGCGTTTCGTGAAATTCGTCAACGCGATCGACACGACACTCATCACGATTTCCATGGGTTTACACGCGGCCGGCATCGGATTGTTGTCGACCGCGGTCGGCATTCCGATCGTGTTGACCGTAGAAGGAGTGGCTCTCGCCGCCGGATTGTTTAGCACGCTCGGAAACTTTTTGAGTAGGAAATTATATCTGAAGGCGAGGAAACACGACAAGATTCGCGTCTTGGCCGAATCGAAGATTGACACGATATCCGAAATGATCTCTATGGCGTTGAAAGACGATAGGATATCGGATGGAGAATACTTCGCGATATTGAGCGAGAAAACGAAATACGATGCCATGAAAGAAGCCGTGAGAATCAAGACTCGTCAGAACATCAAGGAAGAGATGAAGGATTCTCTCGTGGAAAAGGGGAGGAAAGAGGCCAGGGAGGAATTCAGTAAGATGACAGTACTCAAGAGCAGCGATGGAAAAAAAATAATATATATAATAAGAACAGAATTAATTAATTATTAAATTTATATATAAAATAAAAAACGAAATTAATTTAAATAACTCTTACAAATGTATTGCGTAAAGTGTAAGAGAGTTACCGAGACGAGTAATTCTCGAGAAGTACGAACTAAAAACGACAGACAGATGCTTCACGGAATTTGCAACGTGTGTGGTTCTATCAAGACTCGATTCGTCAAAAAAAAAGAACGCGAGCAAAGGTAAAGGCATCGCGAATAAAATGATCAATAATCTACCTTTCGAAATGCATCTGCCCGGTCACGGTTTCACGGGACCCGGAACGAAATTGAACAAGAGACTCAACGCCGATCTGACACCCAAATCTTGGAGCAAACCTGTGAATAGGGTGGACGCGACCGCGTATGATCACGATCTGTGCTACGCCGGACATCCCAACACCAAGACTCGTAACGACGTCTGCGATAAAAACATGTTGGGGAAATTGAGAGGCATATCGAATCCGACCAGGAGAGAGAAGATAGAACGTTCGCTGGTCGGCAATCTGATCGGTGCGAAACGTCGATTCGGATGGGGCGTTCAAAAACAAGCGCATCGGAAAAGAAGAAGAAGAAACGATTATTGACGAGCGAATTGGCCGAGGAGTTACACAAACCCATAGTGCGTAAATTTCAAAAGAGAAGGGTGTTCGTGAAGGGTTTGGATGGTATTTGGTCTGCCAACTTGGTCGACATGAGATCGTTTTCGAGGTGGAACGAGGGCGTCAAATATCTATTGACGGTCATCGACGTGTTTTCCAAATACGGTTGGATCAGAGCTTTGAAGAATAAATCGGGACCTTGCGTCCCCGAGGATCTGAAGAGCATGTTCGACTCTTCTTCTCGAAAACCGAGTAAATTGTGGGTGGATAAGGGAAAGGAATTCTACAACAAGCACGTTCATCGATTGGTAGACCTCTACTCGATCGAAAACAAAGAGAAAGCCAGCGTGGTGGAACGTTGGAATCGAACGATGAAGGAACAGATGCACAGATACTTCACGGCGAATTCGACCAAGAAATACATATACGCTCTGAATGGTCTGGTAAAAGATTACAACGACACGCGACACAGATCGATCAAGATGACTCCCGTGGAAGCTAGCGATCCTCGAAATGAAAAACGGGTCTACGCGAATCTATATCCTGAAAGATCTAAGATCAGGAAGAAGTCTAGAACGCCTAAATTTGCGGTCGGTGATCGAGTGAGAATCTACGCTTATAAGAAGCACTTCGAAAAGGGTTATACTCCTCGATGGACCTCGGAAATCTTCGTGATAATCAAAATATTTCACACCGATCCGGTGACTTGCGAAATCGAAGCTTTGGATGGAGAAGAGATCATCGGAAAGTTTTACGAACAACAATTACAGAAGACAAAGTTTTGATAAAGAAAACAAATTTCTTTAATTTACTTTTTTTAATATTTTCTTGTTTACACACATATATATAAGAGAGAAAAATAATAATAAGAAAATAATTAAAAACTATTTTTAGATAAAGAAAGCAAGTTAATTAATAAACAAAAAACTAAAAAATCCTTTAAAATGACAAATATACTAGATATAGCACAAAGCATAGTGAAAGATGAAAGTATTCAAGAATATGAGGTTCACGAATATGAACCGGTAACCGGAACGAGTTTGAACAATGCGGGAGAGATAAGAATCAACGTCGAAACTCAAGATCTATTAATACATCCAAGCGAGAGTTACATAGTGGTGCAGGGACGTCTCACCAAGGAAGATGGGAGCGACTACGCCGACGACGACACGGTTACTCTAGCCAATAATGGCATCATGCATCTATTCAGTAATATAAAATACATGCTATCCGGACAAGAGATAGAATCTGTGTTTCATCCCGGTCAGGCCACCACGATGTTCAGACTCTTGACGTATCCTGATGATTTTTCGAAATCCAGAGGACTTAATCAGTTGTGAGTGAAAGACACCGTCGGCCCTGCTAGCGTCGGCGTCGCCTTGATATTCGACTACGTCGTCAAGACGTCCAGACCTAAAGGAACGTTTTCGTTCAGGATACCTTTGAAACACATCTTCGGATTTGTGGACGATTACAACAAGATCATGTACGGATTCAAACACAATCTGACGTTGATTCGAAAAGGAGACGACGACGCAATAGTGAGACTCACTGCGACCAATGCAGGTAAGATAACTCTACACAAGATATCGTGGTTCGTTCCGCACGTGGAGCCTTCGATTGTGGAAAAAGCGCGTCTCTACAAGCATTGCTAGCATTGCTCCCTCCACGAATCACTTCGATTGGAGATTGACGGTGAAATCCGCTTCTGAGAGACCGCGTTTTATCGTGGTTGGGTTTCAGACCGATAGGGACGGGTCTCAGGAAAAGAATGCATCGCTGTTCGATCACTGCCATTTGAGAAACATGCAAGTGTTTCTGAACGCCACGAGATATCCAGCAATCGATTACAACGCGTCGATCGACAAGAACGATTTCTGCAGACTGTGCAGCGACACCGCTGATTTTAGAAAGAAGTATCACGGTCTAGACGAATTGATGAGCAACCCTAACATATCTCCCAGCGAATACAAGTCGATGTATCCCATGTTCGTATTCGACGTCAGTAAACAGAGTGAATGACTCAAGAGTAGCATCTTAGACATTCAGATCAAGATGCAATTCGATAGGAACATGCCGTGAAAAACCGAAGCCTTCGCCCTGGTCCTGTCGGATAGAGAATTACAATTCGAATCGGATGGAAATAAGATGTCAATCATTTGATGAGAGATGAGTGTGAAAAAAAAAATATATATATAAATAAAATTAAAAAATTATTATAAAAATGTTTGATAAAGAAAGAGAATACTTAAAAAGAAACAGACATGTTTTGATTAAAAATATTTCGCAAGATTCGTTAGCAATAATTCTAGACACTTTAGTCGAAACAGAACCTTTGATATTGACTGATTATATGAGACGTGAAATCGAAAGTAAAATCTTGATAGAAGATAAGACCAGAAAACTTTTAGACACGTTGACATATAGAGGACCGACTGCGTTTCGAGAATTTATAAAAGCTCTTGGAAATGCTAAAATAGATGTCGACGCGTGTTTCGAGATAGGTGATCCAATTTCACGAGATGAAACATTATTAGAAATAACGTATTAAAACAAAACTAAAAAAAATAAAAATAAAGTAATGTGATCTAGAGAGACTGAACATCTTTCTAAATCTCATTATTTTTTTTTTTTTTTTTTTAATAAATCACACATTATTTTTTTTTTTTGTTAATTCATTATTTTCCATGCATTCACTGTTTGTTCAAAGGAACTAATTCGATCAGTAGACTCACCACGGAAGTGGCGGCTTCGGGATTATTGGTTTTTGTAACAAAATTAATCCTGTCTCCGGCGTTCGCTTTGAGAGGCGTGCCAAACGTGCTAACATTCGCGTGTTGATTCTCAGTCTTTTCGACACTGTATCTCTTATCACTCTCTACTCCATTCACCATGAGATTGACGACCACTCTGCTATTCAAATCCGAGGAAGCCAGACTCATTCAAAGGATTTCAGCTCCCAGCGGCATGGGATATCCCACCTGACCATGTTTCGATCCGCTACCTCCATTTCCGAAAGACCACTCAGCTTTTCCTTCATCTAAGGTGCCGGCCTCCTCGGACCACACAGTGATCAATTGTCTAGCATATTTGACTTTCTCCACCACCGAAATCAGGGTGCAGGCATCCGTCATGTTCACGGGATCCGGTAAATTCGTGCGCGTGTCCACCCATGTCTAGTTTACCTTCCATGATGTTACCCTTTCTCCAGACTGAGTTGTCATCCGCGTACTTTCTGCTGACTGCACTGGAATCGAATTCGGGATTGTGACTGAGTCCGAATAAATTCTCACCATTCATGTCGATACCACCCTCCATGGTTCCGCTAGATTGTTTGTTCAGGTAGAGATCGTCCACTTGCATTTCTAGGTATTCTTGTGATCGTATCACGGCAGAATCCACGTACCCCTTGTTGACCGCGGTTGAGTCTGCATCCGTGTCGTTGACCTTCGACAGATTCAATATCTTGTTGAATCCCCCATTCAGATCCGATTTCATTTCTCGTCTGTCAGACTTTCTCTGTTCCAGATCTATGTAGTGTTTGGTCGCCACGTCCCTGGGATTCGTGGGAGTGGCCACGTTCGTTATCTTGTTAGAATTGGCGTTCAATTCCGAGTGCATCGTTTTCTGAACGTATCTATTTCTCAGGTGTTCACTGAATCTTGCGTGTGAGTCGTCCGCGTATATCTTGGTCGCGGCATCGGTGGGATCTATGGGATTTGCGACTTTCAACAAACGTTTGGATTTCAGATCGAGATCGTCGGTCATTGTTTTATCCACGTAATTATCTAGCATGATTCGTTCGAAATCGCGTTCCCCCTGTCGACATATTTTTTAGTCGCAGCATCTGCGAGATCTATCGGCTCGGGAAGATTGTAGAGCTTCTTATCGTTCATGTTCAAAGGTTCTTCTCGAGGTTCGTATCTCCGAACGTAACGTTCGTCCAAGTTGGCAACATCGTAACCATCGTTGACTTCGAACGTCTTCCTCTTCTTTCTTAGGTTGACTTTTTCGTCGTCACTTCTACCAAATTTATCGACTGGCATGTTGTTGTGGGATTTTTTGTTTTATAGAAAAAATATATTCAAAATGAAGTTTATTAAAAATGAACTATTTTATTTTTATTTTTCGTTTTTATTCGATTAAAATTTTTTAAAATAATTTTTTATCATTATATATACTATAAAAAAAAAAAATCTCTCTCTAATGTAAATCATTGAGAATGTCTTGAAACCGATCTCCTTCAGACCATCTCTTGAGAACGTAGAGCCACAGGTGACCGCAAAACACTTGATCTGGTGATTGCACTTGTTCTGTATTGTAACGAACCATCGATTTGTTGAAATAGTTCTTTATTTCTTTTGGCGGTGAGATTCCGTAGCTGTCGAAATAATAATTTTTCTTCTTCCCGTTCTTGATCCATGCAGCCCAGTGAGTGCCTTCACCCGATGAATCATCTAAATTTAAAATTCCACATTCCGATTGTCGAAGTCTTCTCTTCCGCAAGGCATCTCTGGAAAACACGCCTAGAAAATCTTTGATTTTCAAATCTTTTGCCGCATTCAAAAGATCGATGTTGGATGGGGGTTCGTTAGGTAAGATGACACCTTCTATGGATATCTTTATTTTCTTATTCATAAATGCATATATATTTTTTTTTATTTTTTTTTTTTTATTTATTTTATTATAATTCACTAAAATGACGTTATTTTTTTTTTTTAATTTATTTTTTTCGTTTTCTTTTTAAACTAACTCTCTCGGTGTGTCTATCGATTTCTATAATTTCGAATCCATCTAATTCCTCTTGATTTTCTGGAATCCTATCATCCACAATCATATCTGGAATCCAATCATCCACATTCATATCATCTCTAATTAGATCCACAGTACAATGTCCGAGTGCCAAAGTGTTTATTTTATCATCTAACATGAATCTCTTATCGTCGTCGGCCGTCAGCGATATATTGTTGACTATCTTGGTATACAAGTCATGATTTTCGCTTCGAATCAATTTCATAGTCTTATACACCGGACCACTTCCTAACAGACAATCTTTATACTCTTGGAAAGAGATGTTTTTCTTCACCACGCACGCTTTAACCCCTTTGCACTTCTTGATCTCTTCATCTTCTAGACGATAAGCATACAGTTTGGGTCTCAAGCCCACAAATTCGACGATTTGTTTACCACCGCTCTCGTCTTTAAATTTACCCAACACCTTCTTGTTGGACGGGTGATTGACGGGATAATTGCTCGTATCGAACCACGCGGCCATGTCCGGAGATATATCTCGGAAGACATCTTTCATCTCTATCTCGTAAACTAAACTGTCCATTTTGGTGAACAGTAGTTTGGCTTTATCATCAAATTTTCGTTTGACATAATCGTAGTGAAACTCGTACATCAATCGCTTGCTGATATCTAAGATGATTGGTCCAAGATAATACGGTTTGTCGAACTTCAGGTGCGTCTTTTGCATGTGAACGGCCACTAGATTTTCGTCGAATATGGTTTGGTGTTTGTAATTGGGTTTCGCCACTAATTTTTTAGCTCTTTTCTCAGACGTGACGAGGCGAACGTCGGTTCTCTTCCTGATGTTTTCCATCGATTTACCGTACACGCAGTTGTTCATGAGTTTGAAGAAATCTTTTTCAAAATCGTTCTCTGCTCGAATTCTGAGATTCGTGTTGAGATCAATGTATTTTTCATCCAAGGCTCTTCATTGAGTCGAATGATGCGATGTATGTCGACTAATTTCATCCCGTAATCGACGTATTGTTCCAAATTCTCGCTGTAGACGACGTAGTTACGTTTGTTAAATAAATTGGGAATGTGTTTTTCCTTGTCTCCTTCGTTCAGTTCCATTCGTTCGGGAGCCAAGGATAATCGTTGTGTGGATTGTGTAATTCTTCCGGATAGTTCAAATCGACTTCTAAAATGCAAGGATAGTCTCTCCATTTTGGCATCTCTTCCGGTTCTGTTACCCATTCGAAATTTCCAATCGGTAAAGGATGACTCATAGCCCAACCATACAGATTATTAGCATCCCAATACTGTATGTATTTAATTGATCGTTTCGAATCGAAACCTTCTTTCATGTAGGGATTGTTAGCTTTAGAATATATGTGGGAGACCATCGAGACGCCACCTCTCGCAGCCCTTTCAAACATGAGCAACATGTTCACGTCAGATAATAATTCCAATTGAACTTCGGTGGTCTTCAACAGAGCGTCCCACGCCAGACCAGGTGTGGTGAAATACCAAGCGGGATCTAGATCGTAATTTCGACGACAGATGTCTCGAAAATTTTCGAACATGTCTGCCAGGAGCAGAACGTCGGTCTTCAGATAGAGATCATGATAATCTCTCATGGATTTCATATCGAATGATTTCCACACGTTTTTGGTGTGTTCGTAATTCTCGTCGGAAATGTCGGATTCGTATAATTTCGAATAAAAATCTTCTTTCGAAGGTAGTGTGGTGTCTTCGAATCTCTTTAGATCGTTCATGTAATCATAAGGATAGACTCCTTTCCTCAGCATGACGTCTACTCGTTCTCCGAAATGTTCACTCGTGATTTTAAATTTATCCTTGCTCATGTTATCGACTAATTTTTCCAAAGCGGTCGACATGAAACGATGAAACGTATGCCTCTACGAATGGATTTCGTTTTTTCTTCCAACGTATTTCCGTTGATTACTCTTTTCTTCTCCATGAGCTTCCATTTCGTGAAGGAAATGTATCTTTCTTTGCTGTTCGTGATGCAATTTAATTCTTCATGTGAGGTGCCAAGATTTTTCACGAACAGATGACTGTCGTAACCCAAGAGATTGAGAAACATCACCGGATAGAAAGCGGCATCTCGATATTTTAAATTACACTTGCTGTGAGCCGGACCGCGATACAGACCTGTGTAATGATCGTGGTCTCTGACCTTCTTATTTTCCTCCGAATTTTCGTCGAACGATTGTCTGCATATGTGACATTTGGTGGCTCTGTTATTTTCATCCTGCTGCTCTCACGTGATGATCATTTTCGCCGGAGTTTTGAATTTGTTGTATAACATTTGAATTTTCGATTCTAACTCTTCCACGAACCTTTGAGCCACGTCGTCGTCTTCATACTGTTTTGTGTGGGTGAAGGGACCCATGTCGTGTTGCGAGTCTAAAGCGCATTTCACGTAAATGCAATAGCCCAAAGGTATGTGTTTTTGATATCTTTCGACGTAACTTTGAAGAGTGTAGGGTTTGACAGGAACTCATTTTCGTGGTGAAACATTCGAAATCAGCGTACACGACGAATGGTACTTTTAACCTTCTATTGTGATTTTCAGACTTCACGATGGTGTTAGGTTTGGGCATTTCCACGGCGACACCTTGATTTTCGTTGCAATATTTCTGATGTTTCGCTAACGATTTTTCGCTCTTAAACATGTTCATGCAGTTGCAACATAAACATACCTTATGTTCATGTTTATTATTTTGTCTTGAGAACAGTAATCGGCTCGGATGTTTAACCCAACAATAATGACGATTGTCACCATTTGAAATCAATAATAAAATAATCGTCTTTTCTCTTTCAAGATATGAAGTCTGTCTGAGAGGACAGATCGTTCGTTTTTCGTCATCGTATCCCAAGACGTTCACCACTACGGTGGGATTTTGAACCTCGAAACGTTCGATGTGTTTTAACTGCATTGAAAAAGTCACTCTGGTCCAATTGAGATTTTTAGAAGTCACCTCGTAAGAAGAAACTCTTTCGGTGTTCATTTTGACAGGGTATAAAGCGGAGGTGACTGCCCATTTAAAACACTGATCATCTTTAGTTTTTACGTTGATCACATCGTGTTTTTCAGCTAGGAAATACTGTAATTTCATGTAGGAAGACCCTTTCAACAAATCGTTTTTAGTTATGTGAATTTCAAGTTTCAACACCTCATCGAACGTCCAATTACTACCTTCATGTTGATAATTCGCGAGAGACGTCAACATCTTGTCTTTCATCTTTTCGAAAACATCTGATAAATCTGAACCTCGAAATACGGGTTCAACATTAGATCTGAAATATGCATTTTTCACGATGCTCTCGCCGGACTTCACGTCAATTTTATTCATCACGCAATGGAGTATCATCTTAATTTTTAGTCCCACGTTCATGTATTTGTGAAACAAATCCAATACTTTTTTCTTCACCCATTCCATGAACAATTTCGGATCAATTTTCTTCAACGAGGGAACCACGTCGCAAAGTTTTAAAAATGCCTTTAATCCCACTCTCCCGTTCTACAGACTTCGATTGAAATAGTTCCATGGCTAGTCGTGCTAGATATTCTTTTCCTTTCCCTTCGTCTATTGCTTGTCGAATTTCGCTCAATATATCTCGTTTTCCTAGAATCTGAAGTGCATCACTCGTTTTCGTTTTAGTTTTTCTTTTCTTTTCTTTGGAAACTTGAAGTTCTACAACAGCTTTTCGTTTAGTCGTCTTCTTATTTTTCACAATCGAAACATTTTTGTTTTTTTTCAACGTCGGCATTTCGATTCCTTTTACTATCTTTTTCTTCTTCTTCTCATTTTTCACAACCGATGCATTTTTTGACGTCGTTGCTATCGGCATTTCATTTTCCTTTCCATCGTTTCACAAATATTTCTGTATGACTTCAATTTTTTTTGATTTAGTCCTATGATTTCTGAAATGTGGAATTTTTAATAGTTTACAAATCTCGTTTAACTGAGGTACGGTTTTCTCATTTACATTTTCCATTTTTTTTATCTGTTTGCTCCATTTGTAAGAATATTATTTTTTTTCAAATTTGTATTTAAATAATTTGTTTAAAAGTTTTGTTTTTTACTCTTTGTATAAAAAAAAAAGATTTTTTTTTAATTCAATTTTTTCTTTAATGTTTTTTTTATTCAAAACAATTTACGATCACTTTTATTTCTTGTTTGCAGAACGAACACGTTTTCTCGTCTCTAGAACAACATTCCTTACAATAACACAAATGTGCGCACGGTAAAAACAAAACGTTTGCGACATTTTTGCAAAGCAGACACGTGTTCGTGTTGTTCGACTTGTTTTCGACATGCGACAATAACTCGTCCGCTTGTGTCATGAATTTAATCAGATGTTCTAAAGTCAAAAATTGAGATAAGGTCTTGTTTGCATTATTTAACGCATTGTACAATTGTTCCTTAGTGTACACTAATTGTAACATATCCATCAATAATTTTTGTTTTTTATTTCTATCCCACTCTTCTTCTTCGATTTTAATGAATCCCAATGTTAGGATCTTGTTCAAATAATCACATTCGCCTTTTTTAACATTATTTATATGTCCTAGTAAAGGTCTGTCATGAGGTTCCCAATTCATCAAATGTATGTTGCAACAAAAACATTTAACTCTGTTGCTTTTACCCACATAAATGAAACCCACAGCAGCTAAATCTTTGGGTTTTTGAGCAAGATGCGAAGGCCAATTTTTAAACGTTTGAAGTCTTGCACGTTCTAAACTATAATTCGGTTGTTCGGACTTGATCATTGTTTTTACCTCAAAATTGGGTTTGTAAGAATATTTTTTTTCGAATTTTGTATTAATGATAATTTGTTAAAAAGTTTTAAAAATTGTTCATAATATGTTTTAATTCCTTCAAAAAGAATTAATCAATATTATGTTCTTAATGTGAAAAAAAAATGAATTAATATGAAAAAAAAAAAAAAGAAAAAAAAGATGTTAAAATTTAACTTTTTATTTATATATAAAGAGAAACTTTTTTAACAAATTGTTATTTAAATACAAAATTTAAAATATACATTATTTGCAAGAATTCATAAAAAACAAATAATCGATCATGACAACAACACTTAAAAGATGTGAATTGAAACAAGTTGAAATATATAAGCTATCAGATACTTATATCTGTACATTAGAACACCATCCCATTGAATTGAACGAGGTTGAGATGGTGGACTTAGAGCGATGTGACAACAAATATATGATGTGTTTGAAATTGGATGAAGCCATGCTCGATTTGTTTTACGAGTACCAAAGCAATCTGCTGAATAATATCATCACCAAATACAGAAAACCCGACAAGAACGATTTGACGATGTTCTATGGAAAAAAAATATTTCCAATAATCTCACTCGAACTCATGGATAAATCAGGTGGTGAGAGCGCGTTCACCAATGTAGAAAAACTCAAAAGAGTAAAGATAAACATTCAAGACATTGTGGTAAATGGAAAAATGATGCATGTCAACATGCTAATAACGGACTTGGAAATATAAACAATAGAGAGATTGATTTTTTGCGAAGAAGAAGGAAAAAAGTAATGAGATCTAAAGGTGATCTCATTACCTTTTACAAAAAAATTTTCACAATAAAGAAAATTAAAATTAAAAAACTTTTTTTTTTATATATATATAAAGAGCAAAAAAAAAAAATAAAAAACTTTTTAAACAAATTATTAAAATACAAAATTTAAAATATACATTATTTTCAAGAATTCATAAAACAAAAAAAACAAATAATTGATCATGACAGCAACACCTAAAAGATGCAAATTGAAATTGAAACGAGTCGAAACGTATAAGAAATTCGGTCATAAAATCTATAGATTACAACAACACGATCCCATCGAATTGAACGAGATCGAGATGAAGGACTTAGAGCATAAATACGACAGATATAAGATGACTTTGAAATTGGATGAAGCCATGCTCGATTTTTTTTACGACTACCAAAGCGATCTGCAGAAAATCGTCATCGCTAAAGATAAAGAATTCGACAAGGATGATTTGACGTTGTTCTATGGAAGTTACATATATCCAAAAATCTCAAGCGAACTCGTGGACAAATCAGGTGGTGAGAGCAAGTTCACCGATGTAAAAAAACTCAAAAGAGTAAAGATAAACATTCAACACATTTTCGAAAAAGGAGAATACACGAGTGTCAACATGCTAATAACAGTCTTGGAAATGTAAACAATAGAGAGATTGATTTTTCAGCGAAGAAGAAGGAAAAAAAAAAGTAATGAGATCATCGTTAGATCTCATTTGTTTTTGTTTTCCTTCTTCACTATTACCATATATTATAATAACGTTTCCTTTTTTCTTAAATTTCAGCGTCGATTCTTCTTTTCTTTTTTTCTTTTTTTTGTAATATGATACGTTTTTATAACAACACATTTGTTTATCCAAATCATAATTATGAACGAATGTTGTGCATCTCTTGGTAACACTCGCATCATTACCATTCTCTTCAGAAGGTAGTGGTGACGGTGGAAAGCATCTCATTCTTTTCATTTTCAACCATCTATCCCGCTGTTTATCTAACTCTTTCATCAGTTCTTTCCTTAGATATCCATCATTAGCGTCTAACCATTTTTCCACATCTTTTTTTTCACACTCTGTCTCGCGATATTCATCATTATCGTCTAATTGTTTCTCCACCTTTTTATCCATTTTATATATTATTTTATACTTTCTATGATTTATATTTTATATAATTATATAATTTTATATTATAATAACATATTCAAAATCGGTATATTCTTAAACGGCGAATTCTCACCGAGCAACAAACCCTTGCCGAGTCGCTTAACGTTCTGTCCACTCTTCAGATAGAGACCGTTTCCACTCAAAGAGTTGCCACCTCTAACGGGTTCTAGATACAATCCTTTACCACTGTCGTCTACGTGGACGCGACACACGGCTCCTCCCTTCTTCAAAAACAGTCCGCTGCCACCCATTAATTTCTCAACTGCCGAACTCGCGAGTCCCGTGAGAGCTCCCACGTCGAGAGTCTTTCCAAGAAAGGGTAGTGCCTTTGCGGCGAAGGGTAATGCTTTTGCGGCAATTCCTGCCAATAGCGGTAGGAAACCACCTTTCATTCTCAAATTGTATCTCAATTGAGCGGGACTCAATCTCACCGTCAACCCTCTTCCATCGCGAATCGCTTTCTCCATCCTTTTGATTTGACTTCTGGTCCAGGCAATCGAATCCTGACCGCCTCTCGTCAGATCTTCGTGAGTGAATTTGAATCTCACCGCCTCGCCTCGAGTTGTTAATGCTCTCTTAAGTTTCTTCCTCTGTCCTGCGGATATGTTCACGTTTTTAATCATGTATTCTGTCAGAATTCTTTTTTTTTAAATATATTTACTTCAATTGTTTCTTGTTTAATAATAATTATTTATATTAAAATAATTTTGTAAAATTAATATTGCGTTTATTTTATTTTTGTTATCTATATATATACACAATATTTTTTTTTGGCTTTTATATTTCTCTTATGTGAAATCGTATCGTCACCCTTTCTCCGCGAAGATTTAACAGTTCACCATTTTGATCCGTAAACGTGGTTTTGAGACTATACAACGTGTCTAAAATCTCTGGTAGATAAACTAAATTTCTAGGTCGCTCCACGATCTTATAACCCGGCGACACGTTTGGAAAGAAGGAATAGATCGTCGGTTGAGCGCTACCATTCACGTAGCTTCCAGCAATCACGTCCACGTTCACCAGAATGCTATTGACTGCGAGAATGTCGACCGTATTTTCAGATGCCGTGTGGCCTCGATACATCTTTCGATCGAATCCCAACATCTTGCCTATAGAATCGTCCATGTTGAAATCCACTCAAAAATTATCTTCCAAATCCAACATCGTCTGTAAGGTATTAGGATTGGGAGCGAGTCTGATCTTGTTGCTTCCCTTTCCATCCGTCTTCATTCGCGTCTGAATGTAATTGTTCAAATCGTCTATGTCGTAACTCCCTTTGGGAATTCGAATCTCCAACCAATCCATTCTGTCGGAATACTTGAACGAGTTATTCTTTTCGGTGACGTTGGGAAAGGAATAATAAGTCTCCAGATTCACCAACGCCATCTCGTATCTTTTCTCTCTATTCAATTCGATGGAAGGTTCGAATTTCGTAGCGAATCGAGTCGAATCGCCACTCACCACGATTTGAATGGATTGTTTTGCAGCCGCATTCTCGGCTATCCGTTCTAACAATTCTCCTTGTTCCAACATTATATTTTAATTTTATTTTTTTTTTATTTTTTTCAAAACTAATTATTTGAAGATTTATTATTTTCTAAATTTTTTTTTTATTTTCACGCTCTATCTTATTATGATCAGAAACATAAAACTTGTCGAATCCGCACCGATATTTTCCGCGATTAAATTCGCTTGTCAAATCGATCACGACGAAATTGTAAAGTCCTCCATCCCAAACCCTCTTGCAGAATCTCCTGAATTCCGCCACGCTCATGTCGTTTGCGACGTGGTCGCCGTAGATGTGATTGAGATTCTTGAGATCTTGGCGAAAGAGACATAGAAAATTAGCATTCTCCCTTATCGTCTGTCTGGGCAATCGAAAATAATTCTGCGACAGGTAGAAGCAGTCCACGTTGCTGTGTCGACTCCTAACGTAATACGATTCGCATCGGTTCTGTCTCTCCAAAAGCAGATCGTCGAAAATCATGAGATTCTTATCTTCCGATTTCAATTCTCTAGGATCCGGAACGTTGCTAGCGTTCTCATAAAATCGACACTTGACGTTCGAAGATGCATTTCTCTTCATCAGCTCCATCGCCGCACCGTCCAAAATGGTCGAAAGTGGAGCTTCACTCTTGTCAAATTCCCCCCTACTGTCAAAGATTCTGGCGATGACGTCCTTGGGCAATCTACGATCCATGCACTCTCGAAGCAATCTGTATTCGGGTTGAAACAAGCTCTTGCCAAACACGAACAATCTGTCGTAATCCAACCAGTCGGGTCGGGACAACAGATTCATCAACAGATTGGTCTTTCCACAATTCGATTTTCCCACTATCAAGCCTCTTATGCTTTTGGGAAAGAACTCATTATTCGACCTCTTAGTCGCGGCGTCGTTCCAAGACATATCTTTAATGTTCATCTTTATTTTATTTTTTTTTGTTTGTTATTTTAGATTCTTTTCAAACACAATTTTTATGTTTTTTTCAAACTCAGTTGTTTTAATATTATTATTTATTTATATCACACCGTCGCGAGTTCTCTTCAATCCTGATCCACTCGTCATTTTGGCTAAATCTTGTATGGGTACCACAGCATCCTTAAAATCTTTCCAACTTTTCGGCGTTCGCTCTAACGCAGCTCGCTTCGCCGGTGGGCTGATCAACTTGTCGATCAACGCGTCAGCTGCCCTCTTGCCAGCCACAGAAGCTATCCTACCACTGGCTTCGGAAGCGTGCTTTCTTACCAGCATCCAAATCCGTCTTCTTACCGACCTCAAACGCGGTCGATGCGAGTTTTCTACCCGCATCGCTCGTGAACGCTCGCATTATAGAATCGATGATGCCAGAACCGCCTTGAACGTAAGGTGTGACGTATCCCCTGTTCTTTATCACCAACATATTTTATTTTTATAATATATTTTTGTTTTTTCACTGGTAAATCGTTTTGTTGTTTAAATACTTTTATTATTCTAGTGTAAAAATTTACTGTTTTATTTTTGTTTGTTTGTTTGTTTCTCTCTACTTATTATATACACATCAATCCTTCAATTCGTTCATCAGCCATTTATAATGGTTTTTATTCAAAACCTTCTGTCTTAACAATTCGTCAGATATAGTAACTATCTGATTATCTAATCCTGTGTTACCAGCCCGTCTGCTCGCCATCAACAAACTCAATCTCTGAGACAGAGCATCAGAATCGCTCGGAAGAAAAGTGGTTTTCACCCCTTTGCCAATCACCGATTCGACGAACTTCTTCATATCCCATATGGATTTCACCACTTTCGTCCACTTGTAACCTCTGTTGGCTTTGGGTCTCGTCTCTCTGGCATCGTTATTTCTCTTCATGGCGTGGGTCTGAACCAGAATGTCGCCGTAATTGTCGAAATCCTGTTCCGTGTAATCACTAGGCTTGTCGTAAAGGAGCAATCTGCGCAGTCCATCAGTCAATTCGTATCTGTTCGAACCCACGATCAATTCATCATCGCCTATTTCTTCCTCTGTGTCTCCAATAAAAGTATTTTAGTCCGAATCCTTATAAAATCCATACAACAGATACCTCTTACCGCCATCCCCAGACGATGCGACGCTATCAGTGGTGATAGTCGAAGCTGTATCGTCGCTCAAGTCTGTTTGAATCCCCGTGGGAACGTAATCCGGTGTAGATTGAACAGAATGCCGATTTCCAAAACTACCGGGTAACGAACCCATTCTCAAAGAACTCTCTTTTATGGGTCTCATTTCTTCGACTATCACCTTCCTGCTTCGCTCTTGACCCTCCGTCACGGGTTTAAATATTTTTGTGGCTTCGCGTTTGAGTTCAATCTCACCAAGACGTCTGCTTCTGTCAGCCGATTGAATGCTCTTCTTAGCACGTTCATACTCGTCTAAAATTTGATTTCGGCGCCTAGAATCCATCTGTAAAAACATTTTTCGTTTTTTTTTTAATTGTTAATGTTCCTTTCAGTATGCTAATGCGAGTTATTTTATTATTTTCAAAATTAAATGTATAAATATATTTTTATGTTTTAAGTTAATAAAAATCTTTCTGTCTTAATATAATAATTAAAAATTCACATCTCAACTCAGTATTGATTGAATTGGGAAAGTTTAAAAACGTTTTAAGCACATGACAAACCGGTTTCTGATTTAATGCATTTGAGAGTAATTTACGTTTGTTAAAAGGAATTCCATTCACATATCAAAAAACCATTCACTCAGAGTCGAATTAAGAGAGAACTTTTGATGACAGTTAAAACATTCTAGCACATAAAAGAAACTGTTTTTTCTAATTTAACGTTAAAGGAATTCATTCATTCATTCATTCATTCATTTCATTCATTCAAATCTCTCTGATCGTTATCATGAATATATTAAAAATTTACCACTCAAACCTAATTGAGTGGAAAATGCGTTTTATTATAACATTATTAAAACGATCCATTAAAACGAAAAACCTTCACTCACGCCACAACAAAAAACATGAGCAACATTTTTCATTCAAACATTCCATTAAGTGTTTATTAAGATTACTTCACAAGAATTAATAGTGACAAACGCGAACAAACGATTTTTACCACTGATTCTTTTCTCTAATTGTCTCTAAACTCAATTTCTCTTCGTTACATCGAAACAAAACACGAATGTCTATTTTTACAGATCATATGTTATAGTCGACTCTTTTGAACGAATGCCTTTTCATTCACGCAACTCTATTTTAAAACTGACGCTCATATTTATAGTCTACTCTTTTGAACGAAAACTTCATTCAATCACAACAATAACATGTGTTAGTTTTACTTCAGGAAACGTGACAGTGGGTTTGCCGGTTCAAAAATCACCTCTTTTCCGTGTACCGTACACGATTCGATTTCCGACGTAAAATCCGCAAATGGATTTCCGTGTACACCTCCATAGGGATTCAGTGTTATAATCGTGTACAGACGCGGATGATTTAGAATCAGCAAGATGATGATTTAGAAACGACAACACGTTTTTTGCTCGCAATTTAACACTGAATCCTATGGGGGAAACCCATTTGCCGATTCCAAGTCAGACGGTACATGTACGTGTACATAAAAAATTCATGCGTTTTTTTCACTCTTGTATAAAATCCAGTGATGTTTGAATCGGCAATGCCGGTTCTAGCATCACCCTAAAAAGATTTTAAAACTAAATCCTATGGAGGTGTACATCGATGTACATGTACACGTGCATGTACATTGATGCTTGAATCGGCCTTTACTACCTACTTACAAGTTATCCAAAATGCCCCCTCCCCCCCCCCCCCCCCACAAAATCCCCCGAAGCATCTCATCCTTTCCTAACGGACTGGAAAATTCACATAAGTTTAAATCGTGAGATATCAAAAGTTGAACTTTAGACAGCCACGCCTTACAACTCGGTCATGTGCTCACTCCTGTTCATTATCTATGTTAACGACATCTACAAGGTGGGTAAAATCAGGTAGAAGCCTCCCAGTTCGCTGTTGACAAGGGACTGTATACTGCCAGTAGGTCCCGGAACATCACTGAACGCCGACTTCAAGACTCACTAGAGGACCAAGAAGATTGGTGTACATAATGACACAATAAGCGTAATCCAAATGAAACCCAAAAATGAATCATAACAAAAACAAACCGCCAAGATCTACCGATCAGTTTGTACCTCTATGACGCAAAACTTGAAACTTGCAATGAGACTAAGTTCCTAGGAATAACTATCGACAAAAAACTATCTCTAAACACGAACATATGCATCACTGTAACCCGAGCTAAATAAAAAACAAATTAAATGATAAGAGGCAAGGGATGGAGTGCAAACAAAAACACCCTACAAAAATCAAATCATTCATACGACCAGTCCTCGTATACGGGGCACTCTTCATTAAAAATCTCAGTAAAACAAAACTCTAAAGTAATCAAAAGCTCGCATAGCCCTTCCCCCGAACATCAACCGCTACCACCCACAAGTGGACGACATCAAGATGTTAGAAACACGATTTAAAAACATCGCGGATAAAATTCTTAACAGACTTAAAGACTGCGAGCTCATTTCCGAAGTAAATGAGTACGGAAACAATAATTTGAAGGTAATCCCCCCCCCCCCCCCTCCGCAACCACCCCATCCCCGACCAAAAAATAAATCAAACTCAGGCCTAACCAAGTAGCCTCATTCCGTCCCAAACAATACTAAGCCCTGTCGCGTACAATTCGACAACACCGACTCCAACACACCCACCAAACTCACGCACTCACTCAGACAGGCGAAAACTACCTGCTGCATAAATTCTGTCCACCACGCTTCCCCCGAATAGATGCCAGCAACATCGTTGCTCGGTGCCGCTCATAGTTTGACCCCGTTCCGTCCAGCTCCCCACTAATACCACCATTTTACGAAAAGTCGGTACAAATGGGCATCGAATCTACAACACTTTTACAGGCACAGTCATGCAAACACCCAGAGGAATACGAAGAGGCATAAACGACTGCTATAATAATTTAAAGTGCATTAATTCCGCGCTCCCCCAGAATTAGGTGCCAGCATCGTCGTTGCTTGGTGCAGCTCATGGTTAACCCTGCCCTGACCGACACATCATCTAAACTATCATATCAAAGCAACTCGCGTACGTATCGACAGCGCAACTACAGCACGATTCAGACACACTCATGTAAATCGCACAGAGTGGATACCGGCAAGCGAATATCAGCGAGCCGCATAACTATCTGCATCGCGGTCCCTCATAAGAGATACCAGAATAGACGTTGATGGGTGCCGCGCGCTGCTTGGCCCTAACCCTGCCAACTTAACAAATCACTAAAACCTTCACCAGCGAACTGAGGTACACTTAACCCACAAACACACTGATTACCTCAACTCTTTCTATTTATTTTTTTTTTGTCCCGCGGCCTTCCAAAATACTACAAGAGCTTTTTTCTAATCCTGTTTTTGTAAACGTTAGGGAATATCATATCAGGGCCACTCCCTAGGTAGCGTTACTGCTGGGTTTCTTCTTCTCTGCGGTCCAACCAGCCCCCTCCCAGCATCTGGTTTGGCCCGTCCTGTCGGATTAAAAATAACCCTCCGAATCTGGGCCTAAGCCAACAGAGCCTCCAAATATCCCTGAACCTTCGGCCCGTTTAGGGAGCGTCTAACATTTGGCACTTATGACCCTCTCGTGTGCTAGATATGTGTTTCGGTGGCAGCGGGTCTGACCGAGCCGGAGACAAACTACACTTGTCTAGGAAGACTCGTCCTGTGACACTACTACTACAACAAGTGGGAGACTATACTTGCCTGAAGAACAAGGACTACCCTAAGAATCATCACCGTCTTTTGCTTTCGCTGACTGAACATGTCAAGAAAGGAAGTGAATATTCTTCACAAACTATACTCTATAGGTCGCTGACTTTATTTGCGTGAATAACAGATAAATAACCATCCACTATGATCGGTGGGGTGGCTGACTGTGTCCTGGTGGCTTTTTCTAGCGCCTTTGTTCTCCTCCTATGCTGCTCATGGGTGTGTCAAGTACTGTTGTACTGCTAAAGGGAGTAGATTATCCCACACCGTCCCAGCGCGCCTTCGGCTTTGTCTATGAACCAATCTTGGTATACCCAATCAATATAGCGATCTATCTGTTAATATTAATATTGTTCAGATGTATAATACTACAATGTCTTGAAATATGTTTCTATGTCCTCAAAATATTCTTTAATGTCCGTAATGAAATTCTACATTATTATTTTATAGTTATAGTTTCAATATCAGTAATGTGTTGATGCCGATTAATAAAATATGAAATAATTTGAATGATGTTGTTTTTATTGGTGTAGGTAACGAGTCTTCCTCTGAAAGAACACGCCGATACGGTCGGTGGCCGCTTCGGGGTTTCAGCAATCTGCGATTCGGCAACTTATTCACGGCAATCTCGGATTTGGCAATTTGAGATACAACAATTTGGGGTGTTACCGTATTAATTGTATACATACCCCTTGAAGAAAACAGCATATACTTTGCAAACTCACCAGTCTTTAAACCCCGTCGAAACAATTTTAGCTCCTCTAAAAGCGCATCTTAATAATTTAAAGTGCATTATTTTGAACTCGCCTTTCTTCTTCTCCGTCATCGCTGATTTGACTCTCAATCGAGTTAATAATAGTTTCCAAAATAAATTTCTTTGGAGGTAACACTGGCTTGCCCGGATGTCTTTAAAATCTATGGATCGAATTGAATAAAATCAATCACTGCATAATACACTAGCGAACAGTCTTATTGCCAGAGTTCAATATGTGTTCTACAGGTAAAACCAGAAGTCCTGTCATGAAATGCGCACAAATGGCACGTCAATCTGTGCGTTAATCTGCGCGTTATGACCATAGTAAGGCTATCAAATTTTGTACATATGGCCTGTGCACAAGCAATGTTTCAGGCAATGTACCTCCGGGTAACCCGGAGGTTCATTGGCAGAAATATTGCCAGTGTTTGCTATGAGTAACCAGGAGAACCTGCCGTGCTTTAGATGCCATTCGATATGGCAATTGCGCACAAGAAGGGATACCGTTCAAAAGTTAAGCTGTAGTTCAGGGATAGCGGAGCTGGGGCACATGGGTCATGGACCATCAACACTTTTCCCCAAGCATAGGTAGATCGCATCGAAGGACCATTCCTCTGTTGCTCTCATGTTTACCTGCAGTGCGACTTTAAGCTTCAACAGACTGAAAGTTAACACCCGGCTTTACTCTGCATGTTCACAATTAAATAAAGCCAACCGAATCCTCAGGATAGACCTCAGTTCTGACACTGTTCTGTGAGAATTTTGATATACCCCAGAACCTGCTCCAGCTGCGTAATACACAAGTGAACAGTCTTATTGTCATAGTTCAATGTGTGTTCAATGTTCAACCAATGGGGTTCTTATAACCCAGTGACTGCCCCATCCCCAACATACACACACGTTCGCACTTATTTAAAATTGACTTGAGGGGACTAAGTTTTAAAAGTTACCCGACTCAGTCTATGGGAATCTTTCTTTTGTTTTATAGGTGACCCCACTTATTGTTATATTGGGTAACCCACACATGTTCTTACTTTGTGCTGCGCCTGCGATAGTCTGTGCTACGAAAAAAAGAGATGGAAGATTTTAACAAGAACACCTCTTCCGATATTCCACAAAATCACAAGTCTGGAATTGAATCAGGAGTGAACAAAATGTACCCGGTGAGTTCAAAGATGAAGCGGATGGGATACAAATCCTGGAATTTGTTAGTTTAAATTCTTCGCTTTACCCATGAGTGATGAGTGACGAAGAAGTAAGAAAATGTAAAAAGTTTCAAGAGTGTGATTGTCAAAAATCAGATCACTTTCAAAGATTACATAGAGAGTCGCTTCGGTGGAGTTGGGAACATTTACAGAATCATGAATCTGATCCGAAGTTATCTCCACGATATCAGATCGACGACAAGAGAATAATTTGGTGGGATAGAAACTACACGTTTGCGAAAGGATATTATAAAAATAACTCGAAATTTAAAAATAAAAAAAAACCGAGAAAGTATTTTTGGCAAAAACGCTGAGTAAGATATCCGCCGAAGGAGTGGTTCTATCCAACAGACCACTCTCTAACTTCAACGTTTTAGAAAGAGTCAAAGAATAAAAATAAAACATTTCCACGGTGTCGTAAAGGGAGCTGCCTTACTCGACGACGCCCGAAAGGAAAGAATGCATAATACTCAATCTAAACGACGTCTCCGATGACGGAATTTACTGGGTCCTCGGACACCTGTGTCTGTAAGTCCTGAAAAATCTATCACCGGGTGCTCGTGTTCAAGACTGAGTCTGTGACTTGTGCTGAATAAAAAATCGTATCTTTTTCTTAAAAGTTAAAATACATATAAATAATAAAAAAAAGAAAAAAAAAACACAAAAACAAATGCCAGTCGATATATTTGGAATAGACAACCCCCAAAACAACAAACGCGTTTAAATCTGGATCTATAAGGAATATCCATGTCCTACACCAACAGCATGTCGTGAAGAGATATCAATCTCACGAAGAATCTACAATCTGTCCAACCAAACACAACACTGGCATGGAGTCTAGCAATATCGCCAGTCTATCTGATCTCGTCGAACTGAAAGGCGCGGTCACGAAACACTCCACCGATAGCGCGCATCAGACTATTGGCAATCACCTGAGAGACAATTATGTGGACAGAAAAGTGAAGAGTGCTGTTGACATGAATTCCAAGAAAATCCGCAATCTGCCCGATCTCCCCGATTTGACCGACTGACTCACCAGACGCTACGCCGACTCGATCTCAGCCAAAAAGAAAACGAAAAAGAAAGACCATCTTGGACATGAATTTCAATAAGGTTGGCAATTTGAAGAAGATCGTGGAAGGCGAACACAAGTCGAGCGTTGTCAACAAATATTCTGTCGACTGGGCCCTGTCGAAATCGACAGCACATCTCGAAGAGCGAGCGAACAAATTCTATCTCAACAATGACACGAGAAGAACAATGAAGGCCTGTTCGGTCTCTTCAGTTAGAACTCTCTTTTTTCTTCTCTTGTCAACGTACTGGTGATTTCGTTATACGTTTGTAAATCCGGGGAATAAATCTAAAGTTTTAAAGAACAATCTCATGAATAGAAAGAGCATATCAAAACCCCTGATGTTTACGACAAATAACCTTAAACACCCCTTAAACATCGTAGCACAACGTCATTTTTAAGAAACCCAATACGCGGAGCTAAAGGATTTAAAATTTCATTAGTGAAAGTACTCCAGTCAATCAAATTTTTGCAAATCTTTTCTGCAGACGATAGAAAAAGTCCTTCTTATGTGCTAGTCTGGTTTTGAATACGAAAATACGGATGTTGATATGGTATGATATGGTTTCGAGTGCAACATTATTGCAACCTATAAGTGATGATTTGACTCTTGTGTACATTGTTTTGATATTTGTCTTATCAGTGTCAGCATTTATGACGTCGATACGCATTTGGTTGCAAAATAGTCGTATATCTTGACCCTGGGAAACTTCGAAATTAGAATCGAAATTGTCCCGAAAAGTTTATTCAAAACTATCTTATTCGGAAGCCTTCGAATCATCCATATGTTCTAAAAATTCTGCTAAGTATCTCCTCTTGATCTTTTCTATCATCACGCCTCGTGTAAAGCAAAGTTTAGAATTTGGAGTACACTCGGCCACTAGGCAAGGGGGAGGTTCGATTCAGCGAGAGTATTTTCATTAGCTTAGATTCGTCTTGAAAGCGCGATTTTCTAACCAGTAGTCGTACTACCTCCCTCAATTTTTCATGTGTTACTCCTCTATCGGACGCTTGTTCATAACTTTATGTGTATTACCATATTGTACTTTTTGTTTGAAATTATGTATCTGAACTTTCGTCTTGGCAAGAGAACTTGAAAATGGAAGACGATGTTTTTTTCCCCCGAAACGTCTTGTTCAACCCATCATCTGAATTCATTTATTTTAACACCATATGGGCTTTTGTTAGTCATGTAGCCGGTACCCTCAATCCACTTAACTAGCTTCACTCATCCCAAGTCGAGGAACCCTCTGATCCTAGAACTTCATGATAAATTGAATAATTTAATCCATCTGATCAATACCATGTCGTGTTTTGCTGGTTACCTGGGCATGTTGGTATCTCTACTAACACCAGGGCACACAAGGCAGCACAAAAGGCTTTAAACAAGCATACCGCAGGTTTTTGTATTCCTTTCAGTGCGTTTGAACCATATATCAGGAACTACATCAAATCTATGCGGTAGGCGAAATGAAATGGGGCGACAAATAATAAACTACATCAATTCCGTCCAAACTTTACTGACAATTGCACGTTTAGTAACCTTTGGAGAACTATCACGTGATTCTAACTGGATGCCATATTAGTCATGCTCTACTTACACATTCCTTTTTGTCAGAGAGTAATATTTTCCCAGAATATGTTCCTTGTCAGCATATCGTCCCTTGAGTTCCAATGTGTTATATGTGCCGGTAGGCACATATTTAAGGAATAATGCATGGCTTGGAGTTGACTACGCCCATATAGTGCCCAGTGTGAAGCGGAGGGAACTACACCACCTCACTGGGCACTATATGGGCGTAGTCAACGACAAGACATGCACTAATCCTTATATTATATCGAACACCCATCAAGAAAAACATCTGTCCGATTTGTTAATCTATTACCAAGGTAGCAGCCCTACCAACCAGCGTTATATAGAAAAAAATACCATGTAGTTTTTAAAAAAACATTTTCTTCTTCCAAAACACGGCTAACTTGGATTATTGATATGAGCAGAAGACAGATTTTGAATCGGTCGGCAAGGGTTAACAAAACATTTCCCCCCAAACGGAACTATGTATTCTAGAATCGCGCAACTCGCGAATGAAAACTAAAATTTTCGAAATTTGACAACTCAATTTGATAATTTCCACACATTTGTCACACATATACATTACCGAATGGGTCAGCACGGGATACAAACTCCGATGATTCAACTGAATTCCATTATTTATTCGTTTACTGCCCAAAACATACAATTAAATAGCGAAATAATATGAGCAGCGAAACAAACGATTTTTCATATCCGGACGCGTTCTCATGAAAGTTGGACCCAGGTATGGAGCATTCTCTTCGACACGAGATATGGATCATCTTCTCAAGGAATAAAATGAACGCCTCGAAAAATGTGACTTCAACAATAGAAAAGCGATACATTTTTCCACAAAGATTTCTTTCCGGATCGTTTTGTGGTTGTTGTGCCTCTGTGAATCGATTTTTGAATCGATTTTTAAATTTAGCCTGATTAGTTTTATTCGCCCAGTATGAAAAGAAAACTAATATAGTAGTGTGCTAAAAATAGAAAACGTGTAGTGCCTGGGTGTATTGCCTGGTCAGTTCTGTGAATGCAAACTACACGAAATAGGGTATCATCTTTCAGCCAATCAGAATGCAAGGAAGTCACGTGAGATATAATATAACACATTAGAACTCAGGCGACGATATGTTAATAGTGGAGCACATGATTTTACATTGTACAGATTTCAATCATATCAGAAGGCTGTCTTTCACTAAAAGGATCTCCAAGACATCTCCTTTGTCATACCGGCCCACTCAAAGTTTTATCATTTCATCCACTCAGAATCAACATAGTATTCAATAATTAAGCTGATTATGATATTTTTATTATTCTATTGTATTTTCTCTTTTTAAGCAATTATTTTACTTCATGACAAGACTTTTACTTGAAAGAAAATGGGCATTTAGTTAGTGTGTGTAGTTCTTCGCCTGTTCGGCCCTGCTGGCTGCCTCATTGTGTCTACCCACTGACTAATTTTGAATATCGCATTTTTTTGTTTTGTTTTTTTTTCTATATACTGAACTGATCAACCAAATTTCAAAACACCACTCATGTCGAACTATCATATGGCATGTCTATCCCGCTTCAGATCCCTTCATTGCACTCAGTTCCCTCCATCCTTTACTCACACTAAAGTGTGTGCCAGTAGGCTTTCACAGAAGAGGACCAACAGGATATCCTGTAAGAATTGGACAATCACTACTGTTTTTTGTTTCACTACTAGCCTACCGCAACTCCTAACTATGATAGCCACTGCATTCGAAGACTACTACCACTACTATTGGTTCTAACCACCGTGATCTTATTCTCTCACACACTACCGGGTGTTCCTACTTTCGTTGCCATCTGTTTCATCAACTGCGACTTCTAGCGATATGTACCGCTGAAATAAGCATTCATTACCAATGCATTCTTACAGTTTTACTATTGCACCCTACTACCACAGGCTTGTTCCGCCAACAGTGCTGCTAACCATCGACACAATTGTCAATGCTGCTGCAGGTTTTTATCTTTTTGGCCAAATCGCATTGCGACCGCTTCTGCATCCTGTCACTGCCGTACTGGTGCTGCCACTACCGTTCGGCCATATCGACAGGTTTACTTCTCACTTTCGGATCTGTGATAAGCCTCTAGTTCAGTCAACACTTGTAGCCTCTTGTACGGAAGCTCTGATCGAAACTCTAGCTACCAGACGAAATCTGACCGCCAATACCTCATCTCGGGAAAAGTATATGCATATAGTTATAGTTAGATCCCAGAAATGTGTGACCGGCCAATGCTCATATGAATATATAAGATCTCTGAAAAATGCACCCACAGGTCACTTTGTTACAGGACCTTGACCCCATACGACAGAGCAGGGACACATATATTATCAGTTACACAGTTTGGTGGTGGCCTAATACGGTATATATGGTGTCAGTTAATTTCATATTGGACGAGAGCGAATTAGGCTACCAACAAACTGTGTAACGAATATATCTTACCTACTGCTGCTACGATGCACAGAACTAATAACAACAGCGATCAAAATTAAATGAGAGAATTCTTACAATGTGTTCACGTGTCTTTGCCTTGTTACAATTTATGGGAGAGTGTCTACACTCTCCCATAAATGGTAACAAGGCAAATTCATACATACCAAACAGTTTCATTTCGAAGGTAACATGACACACATCCACAGAATATGAAGCCTTTTAAGTTGCCTAACCTGCACTTCAGACCAAATATGGGCTTCCTACACTCAATCTTTTAACTTGAAGCGTTTATAGGCTGCCGCAATTTTGAATAATCAATGAACAAAGGGGAGATTACCCATAGCTGTCAGCGTATATTGATGTTGACAGGCAGGCAGTATATGGTTTTATATGCAGTCTGCCTGTGACGTCTTTGAACCAATGAAATTCCCAGATACTTGTAGGAGGTAAGATATATATCGATGTTTGGGTGGTTCCTCGATAGTGGAGCCGAGAATTGTAAGCGAGCATTAAGGAATGCCGTCATTCAAATAACCAACTGCGACCTATGAGGGAATCACTCAATTGTGTCTAACCAGAAGTCTACCATTTCATCACCTGGGTAATGAACTGTCATGCTCCTGTGCGCTCACTGTGAAAGAATGCTTTGTGAACTAGTGAACACATCAGGACTGAACAAGTGAAATATGCGCACCATAACCCACCGGATAACCCCAATGGGTGTCCATGGGCAGCATATTTACTTGCTGGCCGAGTCTTTGTTCATGTTGATATTAGTCTAGTAAGTATGAGAAGGACCGATGTCTACCTGCGGGGTATACTATAACAAAATAAGCATGTGGCCAGTATATAACCTGTGCCATGTAATAAAAGATGATAGTCTTACCTTTTTCACCAAATTGGCGTGGACGGCATGATACTTCAAACTCGTTAGAGGGTCACGCAGATAAGAATGCACTTGTGTAATGCTGGATCTGCTCGTATTCAGTGACGGTATGTTGTTATTTCACTAAAACAAATTACCACTGTCATAAAAAAACAGTGCACTAAAATCGTCAAGGCCCGCACGGTGAGCAATTCGGGGCTATTTTCAGCTCATTTGTCTCTTCTTTAGGATGACGTTCTTCAAATCATGTTATCATTATGTGACATAAAGCTATGTGACATTGTTTCTCATGTTTTCCCAAAGCATTTCGCCTTGATAATTCGGAGCATTTCTTGATTTTTTTTATATCGAAAAAAGAACGCGTCAATAAAAGCCACCTAAATCCGTAAAAAAACTTAGATAGCTTCAGCGACGATCGCAATAGTAGTACATGTACTTTGTATCACTTTCTCCAGAAGAATTCCTTTCAATAAATGTATTCCGATACCCTCTGTGATTTTACTTGAATGGGCGACAATCAATTCCACATTGCCGCTTAAAAGCTGTGTTTAAAATACTGTCGCCGAGTCAGCGTGTTGATACTCTTTATTTCACAAAGAAATGCACAAGAACAAATAAACTGCCTAACTGAAACTCTGTCCAGAAAGTAGGGTGTATAGCTTTTAAAATAAAACAACAAAAGATAGTTATGAACTGGAAGTCATGCACATCGCTTGCTCTTTTTTATACCACACGATGTTACTCTAAGAAGTTCGTATTTAACCCCTCACCACAGCTCTCTCTTCAAAATTGTGTTTGTGTTGTGTACTATGGTGTGTACGTGAAGGTTAGGTAGATCATTCCTGTGACCACGTAACATTTTCTCTATTTTTGTTTTCACGGTAGGTGATACTACATGTACCCGTCTTTGTTGGTCGTCGAGTGATTTCTAAGATCCAGCTAGGGGCTGATTCTGGATTGGTAGATGGGGTGAGCGAACCGCTGAGGGATACACCATGGTATAGTTGGTCAATACCAAGCTCTCAGTCCACCAGTCACATTCTCAAACGAAGAACGCTGCAGTGGGCTGGAACCAGTCTATATCTTAAATAGTCCATCGCCTATTTTAGAATTAAATCGGGTGATGTATTAAAGTTGGATGAAAAAGCGAACCTGAACGGTTCTCTTTTCCGGCCAACTGAAAAAATTATTTAACTGTTTGATCCCTGGTGGTATCTTAAATGTCAGTTGAATGGCCGCGATTGGAAGAGTCCATATTTATTATTTGGGGGTAGACCGATCAATATTTTCAACGTGCAGCCTCAAGGCTGCAGGTTGAAAATATTGATTGGTTTACCTCTCACAATCTTTTGACAGCCATCTCACTAAATGACATTATGACGTATTAGGTTCATGGACCGGAAAAAGGGACCTTCGAGTTCAAAGGGGTAATTATTGATACATAACGGCACATCGTCCTCTAAGATTAGATCTGTAAATATTTATTTATTTACGTATTATTTATGTATTGGGTGGGGTTTAACTACACTTTCGACAGCCAGGGACACCTCGTGTGGGCAGTTTTACGGGTAGAGAAATCCGGAGTACCCGGTGAGAACCACCGTGCAACGGCGAGCAACTGTCAAACTCCCCAACGTACTATCTTCACACAAGCAGGGTTAACATTGGTTAAAAATCAAAGCGCCATCGACGTACACTAGGTCTTAGTACACATCGCTACCATACCCCCATGTGGGCAATCGGGATTAAGTGCCTTGCCCAAGGACACGATGCAGTTAGCCATGGCGGGGATCGAACCGTGGACCTTTCGGTTTGAAGTTCAATGCCGTAACCACTGAGCCACCGCGATCCCATATCTGTAAAAGAGGTCTATATTTCAGAGGTAACAAAAATATTCATCAACAATAGGATATAATTATTATACAAAGTTTTGAGAGCTGTAATGAGAAAATGGTACCAGTAGTTCGCAAAAGACCGTGTACATCAACCTGATGAAAAGACATGAAGATAAAATCTAGTTTAACTGGTAGAGTGCTGAATTATTTTTCGTTGTTAAAATTTGTTAATGTGTAATTGCCCTGTTACAATTTATGGGAGAGTGCCTGTTGGTACTCTCCCATAAATTGTAACAACGCAAATCCATACACACCTAATAATTTCACTTCAAACATACGGTAAAGCATATTTGCAGAATATGAAGCTTTTAACTTGCAGCACCTGCCCTTCAGCGGAAAGCCCAAATATGGGCTTCTAGCACTCTACCAGCTAAAAGAATAAAAACAATTTAAAATTTATTTAATTGAGAAACGACATAATTTTATTTGTGTTTGTATTATTGAGTAGATCTCGATGAGATCCGACAACATAATAGAGCCGCCTGTATATGATTAAAATCTGTTCAATATAAGAGAATGTACTCGACTCTCAATATATGCTGCCATGGGGCATTTTCTGGTCGCACATTGCAGTCTTACAAAAAGGAATGTGTAAGTCTTGTTTCATCAATATGACATCGTGCCAAAACTATATGATCCGTTTTACATTTTTTCTAAACTCATAAGTGCCAGTAATATTTGATCGAAAGCGATTGAGAGTGTCATTGCTCGCTTCATCTCATTCCGTCTGCCTCGAAGATTTGATTTTCTGACTTATATGTAGCATAAATAACTGAAAGGAGTTTCAACATCGGTGAAAGGCTTGGTTAGGATCTGTATTGCTGCACTGTTTGCCCTAGTGTTACCGGAGATACCATCATGTGATCATCTGACAGATACCACCCGATCCATTCAAAGAAATACCATAAACATTCAGTTTCTGTGAATCAAAGTAAGAAAGGTTTGCCATTCCAGTCTCGATTTGACCGAACAATTTCTGAAGCAACAACTGTTATATTGTAGGAACCCCAAGCGGGCCGTAGGCCCGCAAAGGGTTCCACATACCCAGTCAGATAAATGTGTTCCAGAACAGAATTCTCTATAGCCGTCAATGTGATTTTTGAAGTGGACAGTAAATTTCAGTGAAAAAACCACGTAACTTCCGGTGTCGAATTGCCCATGCAATTGCAATTGGCCTGTCCCCCTCTGGGAATCAAATGTCTTTTGTTTCGCCTCAAAGCTTTGCGTGATACATTGGCCTATATATCTACACTTCAGGGGTAACCAGGCCTTCTCAACCGAGAACCGCGACAAATCAGCGGCCGGCCAAAGTGTTACTATTATTACTCGAGTTCTGTCCTTCTGGAGGTTTGTCAATATGCTCAGCTGATGATCTCGTCATTTCAGATCGAACTCTCAGTCCTGATTTCGTTGCAGCTTGTCTGCCAGTGATAACCTCAATCGAAAAAAAACGTACATATAACCGATAATATAACTGATAATTGTTGTGATATTGGTGCGATTGTATACAGATATGCATTGACACGTATCTCGTGAAATATTATGATGAACAGAAACTCAGTTGTTGAATTATCCGAATGTTAAGGTGTTGTAAAAGTAAGGAAAAGTTTGCTTGAAAAAAGGGTATACGGACGTTTCGTCCGCAAGCCGAGACGTCCGCTTGTCAAGGAAAATATGTCTGCACATGTTCTACATTTCGAACAAGACACCCACCCCCTACTAACGTGTGACATTTCCCCAGATTAAGCCCAATATTCTCACATATAAAGCCTCCTGATGTTGTATTTATGTTAAGAGTGTGATGTACAACATCATCTTTAAGGTTTGAAACACAAATGATGTCATATATTGGCTGATATATTGATATGTTTTTAAAAAATTGCACAAGTTGGAAATGCACATTTTTGGTGCACTCAAGAGACTCACCCACCCCCACATCACGTCTTGCAAATTTTTGGTCCCCCCCCCCCCCCAGGACCCCCTCCCCCTGGAATAATTGCAAAATTATAAGATTATGTTATGGAACTTAATATAACAAGTTTTGATTCATTTCTTAATATAATTATATCACGTTTTGATGCGTTTCTTAATATTATTAATTCTTATAATACATTTGCTAATAATTTTGTGATTATTCATTGTAAAGCCCCGGTGATGCTCTTCCAAGAATAATTGCAAAATTATAAGATTATGTTGCAGAATTTAATAAACCATAAATTTTGATGCGTTTCTTATAATTAATTCTTATAATACATTTGCTAATAATTTTGCTACTATTCATTGTAAAGCGACGGTGCGCCTCGATGAATACTTGCAAAATTATAAGATTATGTTGCAGAACTTAATGTAACAAATTTTGTTGCATTTCTTAATATAATTAATTCTTATAATACTTATGCTAATAATTTTGAAATTATTCACTGTAAGGTGCCGGTGGAGCTCTTCAGTGAAAAATTGCAAAATTATAAGATTATGTTGTGGAACTTAATATAACGTACATATACTTTAAGAACTTTTACTGTAATAATATAATTTTTATTGGTAATCCATTGAATAAACAGTAATTAAAATTTATTAGATGGCTGGATAGTTTATTTTGTTCTGACATTTCTGTTTTCAGAATTTCATACACATATATGAAATTTAATGCAAGGAGGTACATTAAGATATATTACAATAGAGGTACATTAAGATATATTACAGTAGGTAATATACAATAAATTATACAATATAATTATTATATAAATAAAAAATGATTCAAAATGCAATACTTGAATACTTTCCTCCAGCGAACGAGTTTCAGACGTGTTGGGTATAATTGTAGAGGACGACTTGGGTAAAATTGCAGCGGACGATTTGGTTAGCAGACGAAATGGGTGTAATTCGAGAAAGTGATACTGATAGGTTGCTTTCAGTCCCGTTAGAAACCAAAACAAAGTAATAATGTGTTACTTTTTGGTGCATCTGTATTTCTGAACAGTGCTTCGAAGTTTCAAAAACTAAAAAATGGAAAATAATAACCCTTTTGGATATTTACCGCCATTGAAAATGGCATGTCATCTTTTTTCGGGAACTGGGGGAATCTTCAGCCTGGGGGGAACTAGGCCCGGGGAAGAATCATCCAAAAGAAAAGCAGTACACATCTGTTAGGATATTTTAGATACACTACGATATTCGTTTTAACTCCTGAAAATAATTCTTAAAAAAAATATTAATAGATTGTTCGATATTTATTGAAAAAATATTAATATAATATATCGTCGAGCAATTATCTCTGCAGTAAATTCACATTCAATGTGTTCTGTAATAGGGCCTAATTAACGTCTCTCATCTGTTAGAATGATATCCAATCACTTCGGCTCCAAGTCATTTCGTCCTCTGGTCAATTCGACCTCAAAGTCATCTCTGTCCTAGTCACTTTGGTCCCTTGGTCATTTCGGCACCATTTTAAGTGTAGAGATCTATAAAGATCAGTGCATAGTTCATGTTTAGAAATAATGGGTAGTTACCTTTATTAAGTAATGTTCAGTTATTTGTATTTACACAGTGTACAGAACAGTTATACATGACATTAAAAATTATCCATGTGTTCAATTTTACATACATTTAAGATGCTATCTGTATAAGTAAGAGAAATTATTTTACTTTGAAATTTTGCAAAGTACCGGAATATGCAGTCATTTATTCATATTGTTATGCACAATTCCTAGTCACCTTCCAGTTTGAGGTTCACAGGGTTTCTTTTTCTTTCTTTTTTTCTGAAACAACCACCAAACTGCGACTTTGATACTACCATAAATATGTCCACATTTTCTAAAACACAGAGCAGAATCCTTGTAGTTATGTGCAATTCCTAGTCCCCTTCCAGTTCGATGTCCACGGGGCTCTGATCCCAGTGCCCCACTTCCAAGGCGTACACTCAAACCAAATCACATTACTTACCCTCGCTTCCGGCTCTCATAGATTCATAAGTAAATAAAATTATTCAGATCACAAGTGATTTCAAATCCCACATAGTCCATGTGCATCTTCGACATGCTGAAACTTTTCTTTTATTTATTCATCATGAAAGAAAATCTACTAGACATATATCATGTATACCTGAATATCTAATTGAGAGATATATATGTTGAAAAAAAATTAAATAGAAAAATGTTAAAATTCAAACAATATTTGAAAATATTTAAAGAGGCCGAAATGACCTGGTATGTTGGGGCTGAATTGACCTGAGGCTGTAATGACTGGGGCCAAAATGACTTTGGGCCAAAGTGACTGGAATTCGTGAGAATTGCATCCAAACTGTCCTCCAACAATTTGACCCAAACTGGATACTAATCTAACCCAAACCATCCTTTGGCAATTTGCCCCAAACTGTTCTCCAGAATAGGGACACATGATTCTTATTGATTTATTTACTGGGGTTTAATGACACTTCGATAGCCATGGTCACTTCATGTCGGACAGTTTTACAGGTGGGAAAAGCCAGAGAGAACCACAGAGCAATTACAAACATCTAACGTACAAACAGCACACACGCTGGGTTAGCATTGGTTGAAGACAAGTGTACGATTGACATGCAGTATGCCTTGGTACGCAATGGCACTACGTGGGCAGTGGGAATGAAGTGTATTGCCCAAGGAAACAAAGTGGTTGCCACAGGTGGTATTTGAAAGAGGACTCTTTGGCTTACAGCCTTCACCTCTAAGTACCGAGCTCTTTAACCTTCAAAACTGTATAGTACCAGCTAAAACATTTTGTAGAATGACCACATGAAAATTTCACAAGAACATAGTTTCATTATTAGTTCGTGATATTTGTTTTTGCTGTACAGTGGAACCCTGTTAATTGAAGAGCCACTTTGCCAATAACATTATTCAATTAGCAGGAGTATTCATTTAACATGGATTGTGTCACTTTCCTGTGTTCCAGAGATAAACTTAGTATTTATTCTATTATATTTTGTTTGACAGAGCTCCATGAGCTCTGTCAAACAAGATATAATAGATTAAATGCCTGTATTGAATGTACTGAGGCCAAATTGGTCTATAACCAAAGGAAAACTGGGAAGAGTCAGGGCAATTTCTCAACATGTTACAAGATTTTTTATTCAATTAACAGGAGATTACTCTATAACCTATATTCAATTACCAGGTCAAATTTGTACTGGAGGTAAATGGTTTTGTGTTGGGAAATTATATTCTATTAACAGGGATACAGTTAAAACTAGAAGTCCTAACATAAAATGCGCACAAATAGCACGTCGATTTGCACGTTAATCTACACGTTATGACCATAGTAAGGCTATCATATTCTGTACATATGGCCTGTGCACAAGCAATGTTTCAGCCAATGGACCTCCGGGTTACCCGGAGGTCCATTGGCAGAAACATCGCCTGTGTTTACTATGAGTAATCAGGGGAACCTGCCATGCTTTGGATGCCATTCGATATGGCAATTGCGCGCAATTAAGCCTAGATAAGCGCACAATTCGGGACAGGACTTCTAGTTTCAACTGTATACAATTAAGATATATCCAATTAAGTGGGCACAACTGTATAACCCCCCCCCCCCCCCAACACACACACACACACCAATCAAAACCATCATTCAAAGGTCTTGGATTCAGCAAATTTGATTTCTTTATTTATTGGGTTTAACAACAATTTTTTACAGCCAGGGCCACCCAACAGTTTTACTGGGGGAGGAACCCAGCCAGAGCACCCAGAGAGAACTACCGAGCAACAATGACAAGCAACTGTCAGCTTCTCAACATTGTAACTCCAAGCAATCAGGGTTAGCATGGGTTGAAGACAAGTGCACCATCGATGTGCAGTACGCCTTATTTCAGTTGCCGCAATTGGGATTCGAGCTAAGAACCTCTCAAAGCTTGTTTTGGGAAGGTTTTTTTTGTTCCAGCTTCATTAAGGTTTGTTTCATATCGCACCTGTAATTTTGTCATAATTAGTAATCACAAATCCTTAACATAAAACAATAGAAAAAATGCATAGAATATTTAAAAAAAAAATTCTGTGAGGATTTGACCTCAAGAGGTGATGACATTCGACCACGACTGAAACCGAATATTCTAAGAAAAAGTATGAGGGCTGAATCTTTCTGTGACTGAATCTTCATGAACCCCTTTTTTCAAACTAAATTGCCCATTACTTATAAAGCACCATAACTAAGGCAAAAACAATACTATGAAATGTCCAAGTCTGAAATTCTATAAATTCCAAATAAATTTACACAAATTATATAGCAAAATGAAGGATGTGGTGTATAGTATGTGTACATCTCACACACTGACACACAGTCACCATCAGACATCAGCGGATCCTGAAAGTGTGCTATCGGTACCATATTTGTACCATAATTGATAATAATAAAATAATATTTCATAAGAACAACAAACACAGGAATTCAAAATGCAGCCTCAAGGCAGCATGGTGGTGAATGCCAATGCTGTCCAATTGTCCTTGAAAGGGGGAGTCCTTTACAAAATAGGTTTTTGTTTTGTGATACTCTGGATACTCCCCATTTTTAGCTCAGCTTTGAGAAAGTCATATTTAAGGTTGTGTCATAGCCCGTTGTCCGTCTGTTTGGGAACAACAATTCAATACGACTCGGGCTTCCGTCTGTTTGGGAACAGCAATTCAATACGACTCAGGCTAGAGGTTGTATTTATGAACCGATCTTTACGAAACTTCTTGAGTACCTTTGTTATCACGTGGGACGAGAACGAGTGTTTTTGGGTGCGGTCCAAAATGCAAGATGGCCTCCAGCAGCCATTTTGTACAGAAATTAGTGCAATCAGTTTTTTATACAGAACTTCTGTATGAAAGTTCTGATTTGAACAAATTTTTGTATGAATGTTTAGTAACATGGAGTACATCACATATGATGCAGGTTTTTTTCTCGTTGTGAAATTATGCAAATTAGATGAACTTTAATTTATTCAGTGCTACTTACATGTATACCCAGTAAGTGCACATGCCAATACGGCTCGGGCTAGGCTGTATTTATGAACTGATCTTCATGAAATTTCTTGGGTACCTTTGCTATCACCTTGGGATGAGAATGAGTGTTTTTGGGTGTGGTCCAAAATTCAATATGGCTACCAGTGGCCATTTTGTACCGAAATTAGGTACAATCAGTTTTTTGTACAGAACTTCTATACAACTTGGGCTAGAGGCCGTAATTATGAATCGATCTTTACAAAATTTCTTGGGTACCTTTGTTATCACCATGGGGGTTAGAATGAGTGTTTTTGGGGGGAGTCCAAAATTCTAGATGGCCGCTGGCAGCTATTTTGTACTGAAAATGAAATTACTGCAATCAGTTTTTTGTACAGAACTTCTGTATGAAAGTTCTGATTTGAATAAATTTGTGTATGCTTGTTTAGTAACATGGAATACATCACATAAAATACAGGTTTTTTTCTTGTACAGAAATTATGCAAATTAGACAAACTTTGATTTATTCAGTACTATACTTATACACAGTAAGTACACATATGTCAACACGGCTCGGGCTGGGGGCTGTATTTATGAAGCGATCTTCACCAAGCTTCTTGGGTACCTTTGTTATCACCTAGGGACGAGAATGAGTGTCTTGGGGTGCGATCCAAAATTCAAGATGGCTGCCAGAGGCCAGTTTGTACCAAAATTAGATACAATCAGTTTTTTGTACACAACTTCTATACGGCTCAGGCTAGAGCCCGTATTTATGAACCAATCTTTACGAAACGTCTTGGGTACCTTTGTTATCACCGTGGGATGAGAGCGAGTGTTTTTGGATGAGGTTCGAAATTAAAGATGGCCACTAGCAGCCATTTTGTACCAAAATTAGTGCAATCAGTTTTTTGTACAGAACTTCTGTATGAAAGTTCTGATTTGAATAAATTTTTGTATGAATGTTTAGTAACATGGAATACATCACAAAAATACTGTATAATACAGGTTTTTTTCTCTTGCAGAAATTATGCAAATTAGATGACCTTTGATTTATTCAGTGCTTCTTATACACTGTAAGTGCACATGTCAATACGCTAAGGCTGGAGGCTGTATTTATGAACCGATCTTCATGAAACTTCTTGGGTACCTTTGTTATCACCTTGGGATGAGAACAAGTGTTTTGGGGTGCGGCCCGAAATTAAAGATGGCTGCCGGCTTTCACACTGTTGCTTACTGAGGTGAAGTCACTTTACCATTACCAAGCTACCTACTAAATACCAAAGGGAAGATTTTTCAGTGCACTCTTATTACTTCAGTGCCCATAATTCTCAAATATGGCATTAAAACCAATCACATACTTATACTGCTTAAATCTATTCACATACTCAGAATACACCATCAGGGGTTCATTAGCTCAGTAGGTAGAGGTGCAGACTGCAAGCCGAGAGATCCTCGGTTCGAATCCACCTGCGGCACCAGCTTTGTGTCCTTCGGCAAGACACTTCACACCCACTACCCGTGTGGGGGCAAGGTATGCTGTGTACTAAGGCATACTGCATGTTCTTGGTGCACCTGTCTTCGAACAAGGCTAACCCAGCTTGTGTAGTATGTTGGGGAGCTCACAGTTGCTTGCCATTGCTCAGTGGTTCTCCTGGGGTACTCTAGTTTCCTCCATCCATAAAACTGCCATGGTCACAATAAGCTGTTGTGCAGATAAATGTGACCTTAAACACCAATAAATAAATAATAAAAAGAACACACCACCTCATACCCGTTTAGACTCTCCAGTTTTCATTCACCTTGGTATCTCTCGGTTTGCCTTGGTGTTTAGTATGCCCGCCAGAAAAGGAGTGATTTCTTTTTCTAAAAGTGCAAAACAAGAAACGGTAATTTTTAACAGGTAGTAACGAAATACTTTTCATGAAGCGCACAATTTTATCTTAATTAATAGCTGAAAAAACGCAGGGTGATATTTGCAAATCTTATTTTATTACTGGCACCAGGTACTGGTAATGAAAATTGCTGTTTGTCATCAATACTTGATCAAGTTTCTGACAAAGCACATTATACTATTCCAGTATGTTAGCGACTGGACATAGGCGCACAATTTGATGTTGGTTTACCACTATATACTGGTGCTTAGCCAGGAAATCTAAGTTACATGTAGGGGCAAGAGTAATATCTAGTGGGAGTGGGCCGGGTAATAAAGAATATGATGCACAGAATCACCTGAGCCACATAGCAGTGAGATAGGGGCGAGTACAAGAGGGTGTGTGACCCTCTCATCAGTGGAGGGGTCGGGTGCACCTCCCACCCACCCCCCAAAAAAAATTTGAAATTCAAGACAGTAAAACACAATTACCGTCACTCTGTGTCCATTTGTGTCCATAATAAGTTGCGAACAAGCATAAATATCTAGATATTAAAATGTCTCTTGGGATGTTCATTATATGGGATAACAGGAGAGAGGGGTGGGGGCATGAAAGAAATTGGGGACCGAATATTCTCAGAAAAATTATGAGGGCTGAATCTTCCTGTGACTGAATATTCATGAACCCCTTTTTTCAAACTAAATTGCCCATTACTTATAAAGCACCATAACTAAGGCAAAAACAATACTATGAAATTTACAAGTCTGAAATTCTATAAATTCCAAATAAATTTACACAAATTATATAGCAAAATGAAGGATGTGGTGTATAGAACCCCAAAAGTATGTGTGCACCTCACGCACTGACACACAGTCGACATCAGACATCAGCGGTTCCTGAAAGTGTGCTATCGGTACCATATTTGTACCATAACTGATAATAATAAAATAATATTTCATTAGAACAACAAACACAGGAATTCAAAATGCAGCCTCAAGGCAGCATGGTGGTGAATGCCAACACTGCCCCATTGTCCTTGAAAGGAGGAGTCCTTTACAAATAGGTTTTTTGTTTTGTGATACTCTGGATACTCTCCATCTTTAGCTCAACTTTGAGAAAGTCAAATTTAAGGTTATGTCATGGCCCATTGTCCGTCTGTTCGGGAACAGCAATTCAATACGGCTCGGGTTAGAGGCTGTATTTATGAACCGATCTTTACGAAACTTCTTGAGTACCTTTGTTATCACGTGGGACGAGAATGAGTGTTTTGGGGTGCGGTCCAAAATTCAAGATGGCCTCCAGCAGCCATTTTGTACAGAAATTAGTGCAATCAGCGTTTTTGTACAGAACTTCTGTATGAAAGGTCTGATTTGAATAAATTTTTTGTATGAATGTTTAGTAACATGGAGTACATCACATATAATACAGGTTTTTTTCTCGTTGTGAAATTATGCAAATTAGATGAACTTTAATTTATTCACTGCTACTGTCTTACATGTATACCCAGTAAGTGCACATGTCAATACGGCTCGGGCTAGGCTGTACAGTATTTATGAACTGATCTTCATGAAACTTCTTGGGTACCTTTGTTATCACCTTGGGATGAGAATGAATGTTTTTGGGTGCAGTCCAAAATTCAAGATGGCTACCAGTGGCCATTTTGTACTGAAATTAGGTACAATCAGTTTTTTGTACAGAACTTCTATACAACTTGGGCTAGAGGCCGTATTTATGAACCGATCTTTACGAAATTTCTTGGGTACCTTTGTTATCACCATGATGTTAGAATGAGTGTTTTTTTTTTTTTTTTTTTGGGGGGGGGGGGGGGGGAGTCCAAAATTCTAGATGGCCGCTGGCAGCTATTTTGTACTGAAATTACTGCAATCAGTTTTTTGTACGGAACTTCTGTATGAAAGTTCTGATTTGAATAAATTTTTATATGATTGTTTAGTAACATGGACTACATCACATAAAATACAGGTTTTTTTCTTGTACAAAAATTATGCAAATTAGATGAACTTTTATTTATTCAGTGCTACCTATACACAGTAAGTACACATGTCAATACGGATTGGGCTAGGGGCTGTGTTTATGAACGGATCTTCACCAAGCTTCTTGCATACCTTTGTTATCACCTAGGGACGAGAATGAGTGTTTTGGGTGCGATCCAAAATTCAAGATGGTTGCCAGTGGCCATTTTGTACCAAAATTAGGTCCAATCAGTTTTTTTAACACAACTTCTATACGGTTCAGGCTAGTGGCCGTATTTATGAACCGATCTTTACGAAACGTCTTGGGTACTTTTGTTATCACCGTGGGATGAGAGCGAGTGTTTTTGGGTGCAGTTCGAAATTCAAGATGGCCACTAGCAGCCAATTTGTACTAAAATTAGTGCGATCAGTTTTTTGTACAGAACTTCTGTATGAAAGTTCTGATTTGAATAAATATTTGTATGAATGTTTAGTAACATGGAATACAGTTAAAACTAAAAGTCCTGTCCTGAAATGCGCACAAATAGCACGTTGATATGCGTGTTAATCTACGCGATATGACCATAGTAAGGCAATCAAATTCTGTTAATATGGCCTGTGCACAAGCAATGTTTCAGCCAATGGACCTCCGGGTAACCCGGAGGTCCATTGGCAGAAACATTGCCCGTGTTTGCTATAAGTAACCAGGAGAACCTGCCGTGCTTTGGATGCCATTCGATATGACAATTGCGCGCAATTCATACGTGCAATTAAGCCTAGATAAGCGCACAGTTCGTGACAGGACTTCTAGTTTTACCTGTACATCACGAAAAATACTGTATAATACAGGTTTTTTTTTCTCTTGCAGAAATTATGCAAATTAGATGACCTTTAATTTATCAGTGCTACTTATACACTGTAAGTGCACATGTCAATACGCTAAGTCTGGAGGCTGTATTTATGAACCGATCTTCATGAAACTTCTTGGGTACCTTTGTTATCACCTTCGGATGAGAATGAATGTTTTTTGGGTGTGGCGGCCCGATATTAAAGATGGCTGCCAGCTTTCACACTGTTGCTTACTGAGGTGAAGTCACTTTACCATTACCAAGCTACCTACTAAATACCAAAGGGAAGATTTTTCAGCGCACTCTTATTACTTCAGCACCCATAATTCTCAAATATGGCATTAAAACCAATCACATACTAGTACTGCTTAAATCTATTTACATAATCAGAATACACCATCAGGGGTGCATTAGCTCAGTAGGTAGAGGTGCAGACTGGAAGCCGAGAGATCCTCGGTTCGAATCTCACCTGCAGCAACAGCTTTGTGTCCTTGGGCAAGACACTTCACCCCACTACCCATGTGCGGGCAAGGTATGCTGTGTACTAAGGCATACTGCATGTTCTTGGTGCACCTGTCTTCGAACAAGGCTAACCGTGCTTGTGTAGTATGTTGGGGAGCTCACAGTTGCTTGCCATTGCTCAGTGGTTCTCCTGGGTACTCTAGTTTCCTCCATCCATAAAACTGCCATGGTCACAATAAGCTGTTGTGCAGATAAATGTGACCTTAAACATCAATAAATAAATAATAAAAAGAACACACCACCTCATACCCGTTTCTCTCCTGTTTTCCTCCACCTTGGTATCCCTCGGTTGCCTCGGTGTTTAGTATGCCCGCCAGAAAAGGAGTGATTTCTTTTTCTAAAAGAGCAAAACAAGAAACGGTAATTTTTAACAGGTAGTTACGAAATAATTTTCATGAAGCGCACAATTTTATGTTAGTTAATAGCTGAAAAAAATGCAGGGTGATATTTGCAAATCTTATTTTATTACTGGCACCAGGTACTGGTAATGAAAATTGTTGTTTGTCATCAATACTTGATCAAGTTTCTGACAAAGCTCATTATACTTTTCCAATATGTTAGCTACTGTACATAAGCACACAATTTGATGTTAGTTTACCATTATACTGGTGCTAAGCCAGGATATCTAAGTTACATGTAGGGGCAAGAGTAATACATGTATCACCTGAGCCACATAGCAGTGAGATAGGGTGAGGACAAGAGGGTGTGTGACCCTCTCATCAATGGAGGGGTCTGGTGCGCCTCCCCCCCTCCCCCCCCCCCCCCCCCCAAAAAAAAACAACAAAATTTGAAATTCAAGACAGTAAAACACAATTACCTTGACTCTGTGCTGCTGTGTACTGGTCACTTTCTGTGGGTGGGCAATATTTCTGCAGATGCAATGATATTAGTTTTCAAACATTGTTTGTTTACAGCAATAATCATCAAAAATTTAATTAATGAACCACAGGATACAATTCGGTGCTTCATTAATTAAAATTTTATTGATGATGATTTTCTATTACCTGGAAAAAACATGCATGGACATCATGCACTGCCCATGCAAGGATTATGACCAGCAACTGTACTGTATGTCTGTGTCACTGCTATGAGCAGGGACTAATCTAAATTGGTGGGTGTGTTTACAAATATTCATATTTTTTAACACCTCATAACAAAGTAATATAAGTTTATAAACAACCACACAATTGACTTTTAATTACAATACTCCTAATTCCTATTAAACATATATGAATGTTTATTAATTTTGTGGAATTTTTACACTGTGTATGAAGCTTATTTGGGCCTGTATGTTTGTTAAAATTGCCATTCCACTACGGAGGACTTTTTGAAATCAGTCTACACTGGATTGTGTGGTATTCTTTTGTGTAAGACAGTGTATTCATTGTAATAATATTCATGCATAAGTTCGTGTTCTTGGTTTGTTTTAGGCCTCATAATCTACAGAATAGCTTGGATGGAGGTGTATTCCATCACTTGAGTGCAAGAAGGCTTTGCAATGCTACATGTATAGCATAAACCTTGTTGCACTCCAGGGACAAATTTATCAATTTTAATAACATGGGTAAAATATCGGACATGAACCGTTTAATTTTTTTTTTTTTTTTAGCTCACTTCGACAAAGTCAAGCAGGGCTTATCTCATCACTCTCCATCCATTGTCCATCCATCTGTCATCCATCAACACCATGTTTTGGTCGATTCAAGTTAAAGTTTGTGTGAGTAATGGTACCAAATGGGTATTACATTTTGTTTAACTCAACATGCCCAGCCCCATAGGGAGGGGGTGGGGTAAAATGCTCCCAAAATATTTTTAAAATCTTATGAACCAGTGGGTACAGTGACTTTCTATTCGTTATGGAACTACCTTTTGAGGTGTAGAATCACGCTTGTTCAAACGTACTTTGTGAAGCAATATTTGGCTTTGTAATGGGAGTGGTTAGATTTTTGGTACCACCCAAAATTTCTATTTTCCGAACCGATGGTCCGATTTGAATGAAATTCAGTATCGTGGTAATATTGGGTCATAAGTACTTACCTCATGCAAAAAAAACCCTGCATCCCCATGGGAACCCCAGGAGCAAAAAATAGAAATGTTTTCAAACTCCCATGTTTCCCAAACCACTTGGAACAGAGAACTGTTATGTGGTATGAAGCATCCTTAGAACCAATAGAATTGAATGGCAAAAAAAAAATGCCCTCTGTTTTTGTTAGAGAGTTCTGCAGAGGGCATCAGAATAATGTTGGTGCAGCATTTTTGCAAACATTTTAGAAAATCTTTTCTCAAGAACCAATGTTCAGAATCTTTTGATATTTGGTATACAGCATCCATAGAGGGGTCAGATACAAGGTTGTTAAAATGAAGCCCATTCTTTCATATTTGGACTCAATGCAGGAGCCCAAATTTTATGGGGAATTTTCTTTAAAAATCTTCTTCAGAACCACGAGTCAGAATTTTTTAATGTTTGGTACCCTCATTGTTATGATGGTCAGATTCAAGATTGTTCAAACCAAGTCCCTATGTTAATATTTGGGCTTCCTTTGGTAGCCCAAATTTAACTTAGGGCTGTATGGGGAAGTTTTTTTTTAAAATCTTCTTCTTCAGATCCACCAGTCAGAATGCTTTCGTATTTGGTATACAACATCTCTAAGGGGGGAGGGGTGGGGGTGGGGGTGAGATTCAAGTTTGTTCAAATCGGGTCTGTAGGTTAAAGTTTGGGCTCACTATGGTAGCCCAAATTTTAACTTTGTGCAATATGAGGAAATTTCTTTAAAATTTTGTTCTTCAGATCCACCAGTCAGAATGCTTTCATATTTGGTATACAACATCTCTAAGGAGATCAGATTCAACTTTGTTCAAATCGAGTGCCTGGGTTGATATTTGAGCTCCCTATGGGAGCTTTCAGTACCCTCAAGAGGTGAAGAGTAATCTACATAGGTTGTATCAAGGTGCTTGAGAGGGGAGCTCCACATTTTACATCATAATCAACTAAAGAAAAGGCATGATGCTTGGACTGTTTTTGTCACTCCTGAGGGGCTCAAAGATTTGCAGTGTATCCTATGGAGATGGATTGCTTAATGTAGATTCATTCTTGGACTCTTATATCGTGTTCTGTTCTCTGTTTATATTATGTTCTGTTCAAGGTGAGCACTTCAGGCCCTGTGGAGCCTCTTGTTTATTATTTATTTATAGGGTTTTAACAACACTTTCGAAAGCCAGCAGCTACAAGTTTCTTGTCTCCTTGAACCAAGCATCTCGCCCAACTGCAGCACTCATGGTCCACTGAGTTTTTAGCTCACCTGACTTTCAGTCAGGCTGAGGTGTAGTGATCACTTACCGTCTGTCGTCCGTCGTCCGTGAACATGGTGTTTGCGTCTTCTCCTCCAGAACTACGGAACTGATTAATCATTTAAGTGAAATGTGAGATGCTTGTTTGTTATGACATTGCATTTTGATTTTGCTTAAATCAAGTTGCCCTGCCCCCAGTAGGGCCATGCCCCAAAATTTTGCCTAAATCTTAAAAAAATCTTCTTGTGAACCAGGAGTAGCAGAGATTCGATATGTGGTGTGCTGCTTCCTTTTGAGGTGTAGACTCAGTTTTGTTCAAGAGAAGTTTGTGGGTCTTTATTTGCCTTCATTATTGGAGGGCATGTATTTTTGCCCCGCCCAAAATTTCTGTTTTTCGAACCAAGAGGCTGATTTGAACCAAATTTAATTTTTGGTTTTATTTGATCGTAAGTAATTAATTTATGCCCCAAAATATTTTCCCATCACCCCATGGGAACCGCAGGAGCTAAAAATAGAACAAAATTCAAAACGCACATATCTCCAAAACTACATGGCACTGAGAATTCTTATTTGGTGTGAAGCTTCCTTGGGACCAACAGAATGGAATGGTCTAAGCAAATTTCTGTCAGGTCAATCATGGGGTACTTTTTCGTGACTTTGAGAAAATGCTTAGTCAGCGTTCTGTAACACTGTGGGTAATGAAGAAAGTATTTAAGACTCTTCTTCACCCAATTCACTCCTCCAAAACCTTTCAGATTTCACATATACCATATTTGCAAGATTTTTTTACACGTTTATTGAAATCAAATCCCTGGGTCCATATTTGGCCTCTATGGGAGTCCAGCTGTTGAAATTAGTGCAGTATGAGGAATAGTCTTTAAAACTCTTTTTCTTCAGACCCACAAATCAGAATCTTTTGATATTTGCTATGCACCATCATTAGGCGGGTGAGATTTAAGTTTCTTCAAGCCAAGCCTATATTTTGGCTCACCAGGGTTTTGCAAATTGCGAGAACGGTGATTTCATTCCTCTGATGTTCTTGCAAATGCTTGTTAAGAAGATCCATATTTACCATTCCCCCAAAATTCTAAGCATTTTTTCATCAGATAAAATTTAATAAAATTAAATTAATTTTAGAGCTGAAACGATTAAAGGGTTTTCGTGATTGATTAATCGCATGGGTTAACCCTGGTTAACCGATTAATCACTTGCCCCAATAGGTAAGTGAATAATTGCTGTACCGTTGACCATTTATATAATTAAAACTTTACTCAGCATAATGGACAAAACCGGGCAGCGCCATATACAAACATGTCCACTACAATTTTATTATATTTTTAATTTTTGTCTCAAAACATAGCTTATGACCCCTCATTATAACAAGCTCATTGAGCTTGTTCCAATAGGGGGGGGGGGGGGGGCATAAGCTATGTTTTTGAGACAAACATTGAAAATCTTTAGAATTTCTTGTGCAAGTATCATCTGCTACCTGCATTTGGTGAAGGGTTGAGAATGACCGTTTTCAGCTACTGATACAGTATAATGATCATGCAAGTGAACAGGTATTTTGGCACGTAACTGGCATGCATTTCTCTGTCTCATGCAATTGATTTGAGCCAGTGTGACAATGTTTGCCTGTTTTGGAGCAAGTTTGTTCCATCGTTAACCCATACAGGGTAGTTTTTGTTTTTAAAAATTTGATTAACAGTTTCCATCTTGGTTTCAAAAAGCGATGATAAATAGTGAATATAAGCTTACCCAATATGAAAGAAAAATGGTTAGCAATTGGACATTTTTGTATAGCATTTTGCGATGTGAACCCAGCCATCAAATACCCTGCCATATAGTACCATTCTTCAAAATTAACGGTTAACCGATCAATTACTTGTTTTTATCAATCAAGACATTGATCATTGGTTAGTCGATTAATCGGTGTGAGCCAGTGTGAGATTCAAGTTTGTTTACGCCAAGTCCCTGGGTTCATATTTGGGCTCACTGTGGGAGATTCAAGTTTGTTTACGCCAAGTCCCTTAGGGAGGTGAGATATAAGTTTGTTAGAGCCAAGTCCCTGGGTTCATATTTGGTCTTCCTGTAGGAGCCCGAATTGTACCAAAATTTCTATTTTCCAAATTCAGAGGCTGATTTGAAGCAAATTTGATATGATGGGCTTATTGGGTCGTAAGTACCTAATTTATGCCAAAACATTTTCCTGTGGCCCTGTGGGAACTGCAGGATCTAAATATAGAAAAAAATTAAAACGCCCATATCTTCAAAACTACATGGCACTGAGAATTTTTATTTTGTGTGACGCTTCCTTACGAACAGCCGAAAAGAATGGTCAAAAAAAAATTGCCATCAGTTTTATCATAGGGAAGTTTTCCAGGACTTATGCGGAGTCATCATTTTAGTAATGGGAAAAACATTAAAGAATCTTCTTCTCCCATACCACTGCTCCAAAGGCTTTCATTTTTTGCATATAACATCTTTGGAAGATTTATTCACATGTTTGTTGAAATCAAATCCCTGGGTCCATATTTGGGCTCTCTATGATTAGATTAGTGCAATATGAGGAATATTTTTTAAAAATCTTCTTCTGATCCACTCTTCAAAATATTTTGATATTTTATTTAGGATGCTGCATCCTTAGAGGGGTGAGATTCAAGTTTGTTTGAGCCAAGTCCCCGGGTTCATATTTGGGCTCCCTGTGGGAGTCCAAATTACAACTTAGTTCAATAAGAGGAATATTCTTTAGAATCCAGTAGTCAGAATCTTTTGATATTAGTATATAGAAGCATCCTTAGGGATGTGAGATTCAAATTTGTTCAAGCCAAGTCCTTGGGTTCATATTTGGGCTCTCTGTGGGAGCCTGAATTATAACTTAGTTCAATATGAGGAATATTCTTTAAAAATCCTTTTTTTGAGATCCACCGGTCAGAATCTTTGGATATTTTGTATAAGCTTTTCTTATGAGGGGCAGATGCAACTAAATGTTCAAATAAATTCCCTGGGTTGATATTTAGGCTACCATGTCAGGTGAATGCCATCAGACCCTCTGGGGGCTCTTGTTTGTTTTCTGTTTGACAACATTGCCCTGGCTCTTCTATCTATATTTTTCATTTTAAGTTAGTCACTACTTTTATTTAGGCTTCCCAAATTTGTTACTGCATGTCTGTCTGTCTGTCCTTCGGATGAAATGTTTCTTTGCTTTTCATTTGCCTGGGTCAACATTTTAAATAATTTGCAGCTATCTTTCACCCTCCAACCTCCCCCCCCCCCCCCCCACACACACACACACAAACACACACACACACATACAAAAATCTGGGCTGGCAAGTATTGAGTATTTTATCAAAAAGTGGTACACGAGTACTACGAGTACTGAGTACTTTGGACCCAGCCTATCACAAATATATTAAACATAAAAGAGTATATTATATACTTGAAACAAATACAGTACAGTAGCAGTGTACTGCTCACTTTCCATGGATGGGCAATATTTCCACGGATACAAATTCATACAATAATATTTGATGCCAAACACTAACTATAGGTATAATCATCAAAAATTTAAATAATGAAGCACCAGGTACAAACCGATGCTTCATCAATTAAAATTTTGTAGATGATGATTTTTATTGACTGGTAAATGCATGAGTGGACATCACTGCCCACGCGTGTATTACAACCCGTCCACGGCGACTGTACTGTAACTTGTCCTCTTAGTGAACATATTTTCTACAATTTCACTCCTTTTGACAGAATGCATGTCTGTGGGGATTAAAACCAAAATAGTGAAAGTGCACTTGTGGATATTTGCAGCACAAGCACAGCACTAATGAATCAATATTTGATGATTTTAGGAATTTTAACAGTGTCATGAGACACCACAGTAGCAGGCACTGGTCATTATGTTGGAAAAAATCACTGTTTTATGACTCGAGGTGCCTTAACTGAGAAAACTTAGGCTTTTTCTTACAAAGATTGCAGAATATCAAACACAGTGTGAAATGTGTTCAGAAGCAAGAATGTGATTAAAAAATAATGGGAAATTCATGTCACCATCAATTTATTTATAAATTAATAAAGTTTTTAGCTCACCTGAGCAAAGCTCAGTGAGAGCTTTACTGATCACATTCTGTCCGCTGTCCGTCCGGCGTTAACTTTACATTATTCAAATGTTGGGTAAATGTTTATTACCTAATGCCAATTTAGATTTGTTCAAATGAAGTTGCCCTCTTCTCCTGGGTGGTGCCATGCCCCCAAGGGGCACCAAAATCTTCTCATCAACCAGCAGTACCAGAGACTTGATATATGGTATGCAGCTTCCTTTTAAGGTGTAGACTTGGATTTCTTTAAGCGAAGTTTGATGGGCTATATTTGGCGTCGTTATGGGAGGGGCAAAATTTTTAGCCCAAAATTTCTATTTTCCGAACCGAGAGGCTGATTTGAATCAAATTTTATGTGAGGGCTTATTGGGTCATAAGTACCTAATTTATGCCAAATTTTCTTTTTCTGTAGCCCCATGGAAACCACAGGAGCTCAAAATCGAAAAAAGCAAAACGCCATATCTCCGAAACTCCACTGCACTGAGATTTTTTATTTGCTGTGAAGCTTCCTTTTGACCAACAGAAAGGATTGGTCCAAAAAATTGCCATCGGTTTTATCATAGGGTACAGTTTCGGGACTTTGAAAACACTTTTTAACACTGTAGGCAATGGGAAAAACATTAAAAAATCTTCTTCTCTAGATCCAGCAGGCAGAATCTTTCGATATATAGTATGCAACATTGTGGGGTGGATCTGATTCAAGTTTGTTCAAATCGGCCCCCTGGATTCATATTTGGGCTCACTATAGAAGCATTTCAGGCAAATTTCTTAAAAAATCTTCTTCACCAGATTCAGCTGGCAGAATCTTCTGATATTTGGTGTGCAACATTGTGGGGTGGATCTGATTCAAGTTTGTTCAAATCGGCCCCCTGGATTCATATTTGGGCTCACTATAGAAGCATTTCAGGCAAATTTCTTTAAAAATATTCTTCTCCAGATCCAGCAGGCAGAATTTTTTGATATTTGGTATGCGACATTGTGGGGTGGATCTGATTCAAGTTTGTTCAAATCAGCCCCCTGGATTCATATTTGGGCTCACTATAGAAGCCCAAATTCAAACTTAGTACATTTCAGGCAAATTTCTTAAAAAATCATCTTCTCCAGATCCAGCAGGCAGAATCTTTTGATATTTGATATGCAACATTGTGGGGTGGATCTGATTCAAGTTTGTTCAAATCAGCCCCCTGGGTTCATATTTGGGCTCAGTATAGGAGCCCAAATTTGAACTTAGTGCATTTCAGGCTAATTTCTTTGAAAATCTTCTCAAGACCCAGCAGCAGAATCTTTTGATATTGGGTATGCAGCATGCTTAGGGGGTGAGATTCAAGTTGTTCAAGCCAAGTCCCTGGGTTCATATTTGGGCTCACTGTGGTAACCCGAATTATAACTTAATTCAAAATGAGGAATTTTCTTAAAAAATCTTCTTCAGATCCAGCAGTCGGAAAGTTTTGATATTTGGTATGCAGCATCCTTTGGGGGGGGGGGGGGGGTGAGATTCAAGTTTGTTCAAGCTATGTCCCTAGGTCCATATTTGGGCTCACTGTGGGAGCCCGAATGATAACTTACATGTAGTTCAAAATGAGGAATTTTCTTTAAAAATCTTCTTCTTCAGATCCAGCAGTCAGAATGTTTTAATATTTGGTATGCAGCATTCTTAGGGGGGTGAGATTCAAGTTTGTTCAAGCCATGTCCCTAGGTCCATATTTGGACTCACTGTGGGAGCTTGAATTGTAACTTAGTTCGAAATGAGGAATTTTCTTTAAAAATCTTCTTCTTCAGATCCAGCAGTTGAAATGTTTTGATATTTGGTGTGCGGCATCCTTAGGGGGGGGGGGGGGGTGAGATTCAAGTTTGTTAAAGCCAAGTCCCTGGGTTCATATATGGGCTCAAATTATAACTCTGTTCAATATGAGGAATATTCTTTAAAAATCATTTTTTTAGATCCACTTGTCAGAATCTTTGGATATTTGGAATAAGCTTTTCTTAGGAGGAGTAGATGCAACTTGTTGAAATCAATTCTCTGGGTTGATATTTAGGTTACCATGTACAGGTGGGCGCCCTCAGGCCCCCTGGGGTCTCTTGTTTTAGGAAAAAATGCATTCTGAGAGTTTGGGGGCGGGGGTGGGGGCGGGTGGCAGGGGTGGGGGGTGCTACATCCAGGGCTATAATTTACCTCATCACTAGGTAAAAGAATATTTGACATCATTTGTTGAGATAAAATGGCACTTTCTATTGATATTGGTGGATTATATAGCCTCAGCCAGGGCTTATAAGAATCTGAGAATCGATTCCCGTAGAGATCCGTGCAACAAAACCAGTGAGAAACCATGTAGCTTCTCGTAACATTGCTGCTAGGATTCACATGAAAAGAACTGAGTCCGTTTAACCCTTTACCTAACACAAAGGCAGCAAATTAACCAATACAACACTAACATGACCTGAAATATTGTGACACTGGCAATAAAATTTGTACAAATATGGCTGTCATTGGAACCGGCTCTCATCAGCCGGTTCTAGTAACATCCAAAATTATTACGCTTGATGAATATTGTTTATTTTTAACTCACCTGACTGTAAGTCAGGGGACGCTTAAATGATGACATTCTGTCTGTCCACCATCAGTCCATCCTGTCCGGCATGAACTTTACATTACTAACCTCTCCTCATAAACATCTGAGCCGAATTGAACCAAATTTGATATTCATGTTCCTTATCATATATGAATTCCAGTTTGTTCAAATAACGTTGCCACACCCACAAGGGGCCCCAAGCATTTCTCTGATAGCATGCATAAATTGTTTTCCAAAATTGAAAAAAAATCTTCTCCAGAACCATGTATAAGAATCTTTTGATACTTGGTGTACAGCATCTCTAGGGGTGGGAGGGATAGGTTCAGGTTTGTTCAAATCAAGTCCCTGAGTTGATATTCGGGCTCCCTATGGCACCCAAATATCAACAGTGCAACATGAGGAAATTTCTTTGAAAACCTCCTTCAGATCCACCAGTCAGAATGCTTTCATATTTGGAATGCAACATTTCTAGTGGGCAGGGGGGAGGGTAGATTGAAGTTTGTTTGAATCGGGTCTCTGGGTTAATATTTGGTCTATCTATTGAAGCCCAAAGTTTAACTGAGTGCAGTATGAGGAAATTTCTTTAAAACTCGTTTTTTTCAGATCCACAAGTCAGAATCCTTTCGTATTTGGCTTACAGCATCTCTAAGGGGGTCAGATTCATGTTGTTCAAGCCAAATCTATGGGTTAATATATGGGCTCATTATGGGAGTGCAACATGAGAAAATTTCTTTAAAAATCTTTTTCTTCAGACCCACTAGTTTAATGCTTTAATATTTGGTGTACAACATCTCTGGGGAGGTCAGATGTAAATTTGTTCCAGTTTCGTTCCTGCCAGTCAGAACCCTTTCATATTTGGTATCGCAGGAAGGGGGGGGGGGGCAGTTTTGAGTTTGTTCATTTCAGGTCTGTGGCTTAATATTTGGGCAGGGGTGGGTTAGGTTCGAGGTTGTTCATAAATGTTCAAATCCATTCCTTAGAGCTTTTCCATAAAATTTGCCTTTCAAAGTGCAGTGACCCAACAACCCTTGGAAGTTTGGCAGTACTTGTCTACAGCTGTCAGAATTGGAAGCAATCAGGAAGACCTATGCTAATAATCATCTAACATGGACAATAGAATTACGAATTATTTCATAACATTATTCCTATGTAGTGTCCATGAACCTTGACTAACTGAATCTGACCCAAAATACTTCTCTGAACCACCTCGTCGGGTGAGCGAATAAGGGCTCAGGGGGGGGGGGGGGTTAAAAATCAGTAGTTGGTGTTGTAAAAATTAAAAAAGCTGTATTGGGTAAAGGGTTAACATGTATTATCAGTATGCAACAGGGGTTCAATCATATTGACCTAATAGGATCCTGGCCCATAGCAGGTCTGAATTCTCGGAACGATTTCCGCAAGAATCCAAATGGATTCTCCCAGATTTAGAGGAAATATAAGCCCTGCACAACCCCAATTTTGAAACAAAATTGACATATTGTTTCATAGTGGTGGGGCCCTATTTATCTTGCTGAATGATTAATTAAAACAGATTTGTGAAAAGGTTTTGTGTGCTGATGCAGATTTTAGTTTTATTTTGGGATTTGGGTAGTTTCAAAGAAAGCTGTGAATTCTTATCCCCCTTATTGGGTAACAGAGTAGAAATTCTGTCGGAGGCAATAACAGTTTTTAAGCCTATTTGTCACAGATTGGACAGTTCTCTTCAAAAGAACAAATTTCCCATGCTTTGGACTAGACAGAAGCCAAAAGTTGAATTCTATTGCAGAAATGACTCTTTCATCACATGAAAGAGGTAACTGTATCTTAGGTAGGGTTGGGTTTTCTCATAGGTATAACTGTTGTAAATATTTTAATTAGATTTACATGCCTCGAAAAGTTGCGCTCGGAAATTATGTAATTCCCAAAACTAAGCAGTCTTGGGGAAATATATTGTTTCAGTAAACATTTGAAGAAGTCTACTGACATTTTGCATTACTTTTGAATGTTCCAGATGAATAAAGAGGATGATTTGAGGACTTTTAGAACCTAAAAATGTGTTTGACTATTGGTGTGTTTTGTTTGAGAATTCCCTGAGAAATATGAACATGTGACCAGCACTTCCCTTTCTGTTAGTTTTTCTTTTATTTGTTGCATGACCCCTGTTTAAAAGACATTAAAGGGTTGTCTGAAGGGCTATAGTTGACAAAAAATATTTGAATGCTAAATTTAAAATGATGCGACCATATTTTTTTTCGCCTGAACGTTATAATGGTCGCCTATGGGAAAATATTTAGTACTGTGAAACGTATTCTTGTTTGGCTGAAATTAAATAATTGCAGGAATTCGACTGAATAAACCAAAATGTTTTTGGAGTAATGGTTGCGGAATGAAATATTTCAATACGTTGGATACTTTGGGGTTCCTTCTTACGCCTTGCGTATTGTCATATTAGCGTATCATTCTAACTTTCTTTCATATCCATAACACACAATATCAATGAAATCAGGTAACGCAATGTAAAATGAAAAACATGAAAACCGTGATATATTTTCAAACCCTCTGTTCCCTTCATTGATTATAATCTCAACTTCAATCACTATTTATTATTATTTCCTTTCTTTGCTTATCTATACATTTTCGAAGGCCTATTCTGTATTTATTATTTATTTAAACATTTCTTTCTCTTTTAACATCATTGTTACATTCTAGGGGCATTGGTTACCAAATCCTATTTACCAGCAAAACAGAACTTGTTTACCTCAGTAAACAAGCACTGTTTTACTTCCGTGGTTTATTGTTTTTATGTGTGGAATTCGTATTAAGCCACCGTCCTGGCTTACAGAGCTTGTAGCTTTCAACGGGGTAAATAAATCTTTTCTCAAGCTTTAACTTGTTTTTTCATATTATTAAGCAAGCCGTGCAGAACGCTGACTTTAATCTTTCAATTCTAGCAAGTTGCTTTAACAATTTGTAAATCCGAGCTTTTTATAATACAGTGTTTGGTGGAGCTTGAGATAAATTAAGATGGAACGCTAGCGTTTTGCTTGACATTTCCAAGTTAGCTCTTTACAACAACTGGGTGTTGTATTTTAAACAGGTTTAATCCTTCGTTATACGCTAAATTATTCAGAATCGAAGCACACTAATTTTTAGTCAATCATACAAATTCAATAAACTAAATTACCTACAGGAAAAATATATTTACAAGAAGATATAGAAGATATTCACGAAAATTTGATGAATACCGAGAATATCTCGTGAGTGGCTACAAAGAAATATGAGGATCTTCACGAGCGACGCAGTCGCGAGTGAAGATCCTCATATTTCTTGTAGCCACGAACGAGATATTTTCGGTATTCATCAAATTTTCGTGAATTTTCTTTTTATTTAATGCTCTACGACTACAAACTCTCCAATTTGTGGCCTTTATTTGCCATTAAGGCGCAAAATTTATGTGCCGAACCGGCGTCCATACAAAAATTACAACAACCAAACTCCAACCATTGGAATGTGTGAATATCCGCACAAAAAGTAGTCCCGTCTTATTTCTCCCCTAACTTTGCGATTTACCAAGGCTGGCGAATTGAAATAATCGCAATGTGTTTCGAAGAAATAGAACAATAACAAAAAACACCACTTTCTTATTTTCAATAACAAGACACGTCATTTTATTTTTTTTGAACTCAATGCACTGAAAACGTGTGAAGTTGAACTGAAGAAATTTGAAAGTGATTTCGGCTTTTCGCTGGAAGGTGAATGAGAAAGTCAAACTTTGAAACCGCTGATTTAATGAATTGATTTAGTCACTGTCACTATCAATTATTCGAATTCGTTTGTATTTGGGACTCTGGAATTCATTACTGATGTGCTGACTCGTTTAAAGTACATGTGATTCGTCATCCGAACCTACGATGAAATATCGATTTCTAAATATCATTTTGATATTTCGTTTTGCCGACCGACAGGGGAATATGACTTAATTTTTCAGCGTGAATTGATGCCTGAGCATTAAATAAATACAAATGCTTACCTTGAATAGAATATGAAGTTCTTGTAGATGTTAACTCGTAGACTTTATTTTCGTAAGTGAGGACTCCATGGGCACACAGTATTTTATCCAGTTTCATTAGGTAATCGCCTTTCGTAATCTTCCTTAGAAGTTGATGTTACAAAATAATCTTAAGAAACTAGATTATGACTTATCTAGTTTCTTAATAATTTGAGGTTCGGCTATAAAATTGACGTTTATATGAAGACAGATAGCAGGTAAAATGGATGTACCCTGCTATCTGCACAATGGCTATAAAATAATTATTGAGTAACCAAGAATCAAGAGATAGTTATCTTGATATTATTAGGCAATACCTATATTGTCGGGTTTTATTTCTCAGTAAACTGTTGTTAGGATGATTAATACTGTACCCACAAACACGCGTTTGGAAACGTTAACCTTTCGCTGCCAATATCCTCTATGATAGAACCACAGGATCTACTGCAAACCGACCGCGTTCAGGTCGACCAAGTGTTACGACCCCTGCACAAAACCTACACACCAGGACGTCTCACTTGCAGGATCGCTTCCTTCCGGCGACGAGGACAGCAGCAATTACTCCTGATAGAACTAACAATATAATCAGAGCACAAATTGTCCGCAACAGACTCGCTGAACACGGCATACGAAGTAGGCGTCCATACCACTGGCCAATCCTTACCCAACGTCATCGTACCGTCAGAATGGAATGGGTACGTCAGCGTGTTCAATTGACTCAGCAGCGTTGGAGCACAGTTCTTTTTAGTGATGAATCACTATTTTGTCTACGGTGCACTGATGGTAGGGCAAGAGTGTATCTCCGAGAGGAGAACGGTTTTTTGATGTTTGCGTGCGGGAATGCGACCGTTTCGGCGGAGATAGTTAATGGTTTGGGCAGGAATTTCCTTGCACCGTTGAACGCAGTTGATCTTTATCGATGGTAATCTGAATGGACAACGCTAACGTCGGATTGCAGTTACTCAAGCAAGACAATGCCCGATGTCACGTGGCGGGTATCTGTCGTGACTTTCTTGAGGAGCAGAGTATCGAACTTCTTCCCTGGCCCCCACTTTCGCCAGATTTGTCGCCAATCCAGCATCTTTGGGATCAATTGTGCCGTCGGGTACGACTTGATGATTTTCAGACGTTAGGCGATTTACGTAATGTTCTAAGGCAGGAGTAGAACTCAATACCACAGGGTGACATCCCGAGACTTATGAGGTCCATGCGTCGTCGATGTCTTGCCATCCAAGAGGCAAACGGTGGACATACACGCTATTGACTGCATGTGTGAACTTTTAATTTCACCACATGTCTGAATTGCCACGTCCTGACGTGACGCTGGCAACAGTAGGAACATTCAATTATGCAAATTCAATCGGCGAGACTCGAAATTTGAATTTTCAATAATTTGTTTGGAATTAAAGTCGATAATACTAAAAAAAAATTCTCCTCAAAGTTTATTATACTTTCTTTTTTGACTCAGTATATATTGTTTGTCCGTGCTTTTCATCCCTACCCTGACCCCAACCGGGGATGGGGGGGGGGGGGGTGGTGGTGGTAGTGTATGTCGCTGATGACGATGAGCAATTGACCCAATTCTGTCGCACCATAGTGGAGTTTGCGATGAAGAGATCATATTAGATTTGGAATTAGAAATTGATATCCAACAGGAGAGAAATAGGATCAGATACTTCCGTATTTGGTAAGGAAAATTCCTATCGTCAAAATTTATACTTTAATGGATCAACACTTTACGTATATGAGTTAAGACCTTTTTGTATTGGAAGCCTGTTGGGTGTGAACAGTTTTAAAAACGTTGGGAAAAAATCAACCCGACACGTTTCCTAACGCTTTCAGACCGAAGTGACCCATGGTGAAGGACAGCTGGACGCATCTGTAAAATGGAAAGCGAATTGAGATTTTATTTTATTAAACTATTTTAATGTGAGTACCAGTTTTTCAGAAATTAATTTGATCAGCGCCAGATTCTTCCACTATACCTGTGCGAGTGAATTAGCAGACAAATATTTTAATTTATGTTATCAATATATCATCAACCGTTACTTAGCACTGTGGACACCATACTGTTTTCCAGTATCACACCAGGACAATACAAAGTCTGTACAAATACAACGTGTGTTTGGAAACTTGTAAGAGGTTTGAATGTTTACACGCTGTCGCTCATATATGTGCGGCCCATTTAGAGGCTGCCCACCCATTTGTGATTGGCCTGGAGTGGGTACGGAGGACTCCCCTCCCCCACCCCCCCCCCCCACCCACCCACCACCCCCAAAAAAGGAGGTGAAACGGTAAAATAAGTGAGAGAAGAAAAAGAAGAAGAAAGAAAGAAAGAAAGAAGACGGCCAGATATATTGTGAGTAATTAGCTGCAGTTCTGGTAGATGTTGGAAGGGGACTATCCAAAAGAGATGTCGAACTTAGAAGTACAGACAAACGCCGAGCTGGGTCATTTCGATGTCATTGCACTGACAGAAGCGTTACTCTCACCAGAGGTATGTATCGATGATGCAGGTTGCAATTCCAGTTTTCCATTTTACGCCTATTGGACAAGACCGTGGAAGCGGTCATGGAGACGGTATGGTTATTTATATTAAAAGTGATATAATCTTTAAAGCCAGTAGTGATTTACATGCTCCAGGGCTAGATGCCATATGGACAGAAATACGCTGTACTAACCAGAAATATTTGCTTGGGGTTTTCTATCGTCTCCCGTCAACAAACATTTTTTACTGAAAGCTCATCAATGACTTTTGGAGCAGCAAGAAGCGATCAGGCACGTAAGTGTGTAATTGTGAGAGACTTCAACAGTAACTGCTTACCCACAACTCATTCCAAAATAAGAAATTTAGAAAATATTCATGGAATGGTTCAAATCGTAAAATCCCCAACCAGAATCACAGAGCATCATAGTTTTACCCTCTGCACACTGATTTCAAATGGCAAAGTTTTCAGCAGCAAATATTTCCCACAATGCAGTTTGATATTTAACCAAATATACTTGTTTGACAGAACTTAGTGAGCTCTGTCAAATAAGATATAATTGGTTAAATTCATAGTTATACAAGAGAAAAACAGAGTGATTGGAGAAAATTCTGTTGCACTACCAGAGTGCTAGGGGTTAAACATGCTGTCCAAATTTGATTTCCAGATGTGAAAGCATACCCCATTCTGTAGTGACCATCATGCTGTCATGGTCCAAATGCGATGAAGCAAACGCATTCCAATACGTTTAACCGAATGATATGGGATTACGATAATATGGATGTTGTCGGAATGCGTTCGGCTTTGTTAACTTCTGACTGGGATTCTATGTTTGTTGACGAAAATGTAGACAACGGGACAGAACGCATCACCGCTTATATTACGAATGTAGCCCACCAGTGTATTCCTCACTGATTTATTCAATTGAGAAAAAAGATATATCTTGGATGACCTCCTCTATTTGATGGTTGGCGTGCTTTTAGACAGGCTAAAGATGAAACAATTTCCCGTTTCAAGCAGCAAACAAAATTCGATAATAGAATTGGCGCATCAGTTAGTACTTGTGATTTCTATTCGAAGAACTGGTGGAAAACTTTGAAACGTTTCATGAAACAACAGTATACCGACAGTCAAATATGAAGTTATAAGTGATTCCAAGGCCATAGCCGACACATAAAACAAATACTTTATTAGTCAAAGAAATACTGATAAGGAACGGCCAAGCATCCCCGTTGCTGAGCACAAGCTAAACGTTGGTGACGTTATCCAAGCCGAGATTGAAACTCTGTTTTCAAATTTTGATACCAAGAAGTCTTGTGGTCCAGATAGAATAAGTAACATTGTCTTTAAAAAAAATAGCAACACAGCGGCACGATTCAGAAGACTATTCAGTTTGTCGTTATCCCAAAGTAAATTTTCCTCTTTGTGGAAGCACGCCAATGCGATCCAAATTCATAAAAAGTCGTCTGTGAATTTAAAAGAGAATTATCGACCCGTTTCTTTGACAAGTAATGTAAGAGAAATGATTGAAAAAATACTTTTTAAACATGTCTCTCGATTTCTCGTGTATAATAAACTGTTGCCCGATTCGCAGTCCGGTTTTATACCAGGCGATAGAACAGTTTGTCAACTAATTGATCTAGATCACAATATAAGAGACATTAAGAGTGACTCTCGACGAAAATAAAGAAATTCGTTTTGTCTTTTGTGATATAAGTAACGTGTTTATCAGTGTTTGGCGTGCTGGACTTATTAACAAACTTAATGCAACAGGAATAAGGGGTTGTTTACTTTCCTGATTTGAGGATTACCTGAAAGGACGATGCCAAGTAATCGTTGGCAACGGCAAACCTAAACTTACGAAGTCACCCAAGCAGGTGCTCCGCAAGGGTCGGTCCTTGACCCCTTTTTGTTCAACATTTATATAAACGACATTGTTAATAACATTCAGTCAAACATTCGTTTATATGCTAAAGATACATCACTGTCTTTGATAGTGGAAGACCCTTATATGGAAAGTATGATGATGAACTCAGATTTTATTAAAATCGGAAAAAATGGCAGGTAAATTTTAGTCCCGAAAAAACAGTTGCCTTAAGTATTTCACCTAAACTGTTCCTAGTCCAAAACCTCCGTTATATTTACTGGATAAAGTTATTAAAGAAGTCACTTGTCATACGCATTTTGGAATTACCTTTCAAACTACAGGTTCTTGGGACATGCATATTGGTGGCACAGTAAGTAAGATAAGTCCAATGATAAATAGTTTTCGGAGCTTAAAATATAAATTTTCACGCTCAACTCTAATTACATTGTATATTCACTTTATTCTTCCATTGTTCGATTACGCCGATGTGATATGTGACAACTGTACAGGGGAGAAAGCATACACTATAGAGAATCTCCATTTGGACGCTTTTCGGACAATCTGGGGTGCACCTCGTGGAACCAGCCATGAACTTCTTTAGAGGGAAACTAGATTTGTCTCTCTGAAAACCCGACTAACACGACACAAACTAACAATCATTTACAAAATGATCAATGAACTTGCCCCAAATTATTTATGTAGAAGAACCCTTCGAACCGTTTCACGGAGATCTGCATATTCTTTCAGAAATGGTGAACAACTGTGTTCTATATTCTGTAAAACAAAAAGGTTTTGCAAATTCATTTTTGCCATCTGAAATTAGGCTGTGGAATGGGTTGGATTCTGGATAACTCAACTGTGTAACAGTACAAGCTTTCAGGCGTATATTAAAATATAATGACTGGGATGTCCCAAAGTATACCTCTCGGTTTGCAGAGTATATCAAGGTCTTCATGCCAAATTGCGCTTGGGATGCAACAATTTAAACACTCACAAATTTGATAGACTTCTTGTGGACCATCCAAAATGTGAACACTACTTCTTTAATTGTCAACTATATACATCCCAGAGAAGCATCCTTCTGAAAAGTGTGAATAATGTTAACGTAATAATAAATACTCTTTAATGTGGCAACCCCCTAGTCTTCGGATGAGTATAACAATGAACTATTTCTAGAATTTCAACAATGTATAATTAATACCGGAAGATTCGACGATCGGTGGTGGTGAGTGTGAGTGGAGGATGAATATTCAGATAACCTATCAGCGACTGCCAAGTCTCTTACGATATCGCTTCTCAACTGATACTTCTCGATTGTTCTCACCGACGCAGGCAGTATTATCCATGGCTGTCATCTGTTTGAAAGTCTTGTCAGATGTTACCTGAAGTGTCAGCGTTCCAAATCACAAAAAAAAAACACAGTCAGTTTCTACTCAAACGTACAATCTTCCCAGGAGTTTTGTTTCAAATATCCTTTATTGTGTGACCAATTTAATGATCATGTTGGAATAATATTTTTCAGTTTGTACTTCACTCCTTAATAGCACATGCACCGTTTCAATGTTCTGTTTTGTCTTTTTGTGTATTTTCCTTCTTTGTCAGAATGGAATATTTTTTTTTGTACGGAGAGGCGTTTATGTAGGCCGAGCCCTATTCGCCAAACCCTATTTCATTTTAAAGGAAATAAAATTACTGTCTAAAAATGTAGAGACAACCCAAGGTAAAAAAAATCCGCCAGAAAAAAAGTCGAGTGGGATTGTAACCGACATTGGCGAGAGGAGGTCAATGGAAAGAAAGCTTTGGTTGGCCTGCGTGACAAAGAGAAGCCAGGGTTTGAAGAGTACCTTGAAGCCACCTTTTGGAGGCCCAGTGTTGTTCAAGTTGAAGTCGTGGGAGATTAGAAGGAAATTGGGCGTAGTGGTGACCCTGGAACACTTTTTATTAAAACGCCCACAATCCCAGTCTACCAGTATAAGATTCCAGGGCGTAATAATAGTATAATGTGGAAGTGGGATGGGAGAATGAAGGACATGTGGTTTGTGGATGATAAAGTTAGTATGCTTTTCGGAGAGATTGTGAAGAACTGGGATAAAGAGTGTCGGCAAGCAGTTCGTTCCAGTGTTGGGAGGAAAGAGGCGTGGGAATAGGGAGGCAGTAGGGAGCACATGGGTAACCAAGAACTTCTCACCTGATAACCACGCCAAATCAGCGGCTTGCCAAAGTGTTATTAATATTTTATCGACCTTCGTATATAGTGTCAAAGGCTCATCCATCTATAGGGTTCGATCCCTTGATGCTATGGACACGCATGCCTAACATTACATGTATCTATTCCAACTGATTCCCGAGAATCTTGTTATATTGTTTAATTCCAGTTGATTGATTCCAGACGAGATTGTTCTAACACATTCTGCCGGGCACCTCTACAAAAGTGATCGACTTTTCTTTCAATTACAAGATCCGAAAGGTAACCTGGGTCTCTAGAATCCCTCCCAGAGGGTCAGAGTTTTTTAAATTTTCACGGGAAGGGTTCCCCTGGACCCGCACCAGTAGGAAGGGACACGCTCACCAACACCCATCCCAACATAGGGGTACGCACCTAGCTGATGCCCGTGGCATCATTTTTCGGACAAAATCTTCCACCCGCCCCCCCCCCCCTCCTCCCCAATAAAAAAGTTGGCCCGTTGGCCTACTCCTATGTTGGGTATAATTGATGATTAATATTATATAAATTTTCTTATCAACTTTGCCCAGTGATTTCTCCCTCAGTAGATTTATCAGGCGCTTGCTAAGGGGGGTGTGACAGCGTGGTCACATAGTGACTGACGTATTCGTGACGCCCCCCTCCCTACAATATTTTCCAATAAATTTTCCATTGGTTACGTATTCGTCATGACTTAATTCGAAGATGTCAATTCTCTTATGCTATTAATTGCATACTTTCTTAAAAGTAGATTTGATACTTTGACTTCTGTCACACAAACAAAGTCAAATATGGAGGTCTTTAGCACCTGATTAGGGTTGTTGTCGGCCGGGCATGACAAATATGGAATTCTGGTACGGCACGTATTAATCTAATAAATAAATAATTTGCGTCACAACTACTATACAGCACGTGGAGAGTGCATTATCACTAAATCACCCGCAGAGTGGAGATTCCACCCAAGACATAATTGCAAATTTGTTGCAAAGCATACCTAGCACAAGCAAAGTTTCAGCCAATGGATCTCCGGGTTTAACCCGGAGGTCCATTGGCTGAAACATTCCTTGTGTTTTTTGTCGATATGTACACAGTTTGAAAGTTATAGCTTCGGTGATAACTCCACTCCGCGGGTGATTTAGTTACAATCCACTCTCCACGTGCTGTACATGTATGTTTTATTTATTCACTAATTCACTAACGAATTTTGGATAAGTGTTGAGTTTTATTTTGTGCCATATAATTAATTTATATTCCAACGTCGTCAAGACACGCCTTCTGTAAAGACAAGCCCTGAATATTAGAATCTTACCTGCCCTCAAATGGACCGTCCCAATTACGTCACTTGTGCATTGTTGTAAAATGATGGATGCTGTTCCAAAAATATACACAAATTTCCATAGAGAAATAAAAACTCCGTTCATATTATTATTGAGTAAACTGCAATCACAACAAACCTGGTGACGGTGAAGAGAAATATAGTACAAGTAATCGGGATCTGAAAACTGAAAGATACTTTCTTGATTTTGTTTTCTTCCCGTGTTTATTTACCCGTGTGGGATTCGGAACAGACAGTAAGTCCAAAAGCCCTGCAATACATGCTCATTAGAGACTTCTCTCAAAAGTGAGTAAGTATGTCACGAGACGACACGTGGCTTTTTCGAGTCAGAAATGAGATGAAAATCGAATCGCCGATAGACATACTATAAGGATCTATCTCGTCTTATTGGTCAAATCTCGGAGATCGAGCAAAAATAATATTTTTGAAAACCTTAGAAAATTTCGAGCTCATCCAGTTCTGGCTCAGTCCGAGAATTCATTGCATTTTTTTCCCCATGACAGATGACATTGTGGACACCGCATATCCATGATGAATATGACGACAAAACCAAACCACGTATTTTTTACTTGGCTTTTTAGTGTTTCCTCGCTCGATTGCATCGATTTCGCCGAGATTTCTCTGATGCGAAATTACACATCGCGACACAAAATATCAAAACGTGTAATTTTTTGTCGGTATTCTCAAGTGTCTCGTCGAAGTATGTCATCGCTTTGGCTGTGATGTCTCGTATGCCGAACACTGGGAATCGTCACAAAATGCGAAAAACGGGCAATTTTCTGCCTGTGTTTTGCAGTGTTTTACATCTCGCGTGGTCGATTCGATAGAGAACTCTCGGATGAGAGAGAATATTTCCCCCTCATATTCGATCGATCGTGGTTCGGTCTGTTTTGAAGTGTATCATCAAATGATGTGGTCGATTCCACAGAGAACTCTCGGATGAGAGAGAATACCCCCCCCCCCCCCATACTCGATCTATCATGGTTATGTCTGTCTGTCTGTCTGTCTGTCTGTCTGTCTGTCTGTCTGTCTGTCTGTCTGTCTGTCTGTCTGTCTGTCTGTCTGTCTGTCTGTCTGTCTGTCTGTCTGTCTTTCTGTCTGTCTGTCTGTCTGTCTGTCTGTCTGTCTGTCTGTCTGTCTGTCTGTCTGTCTGTCTGTCTGTCTGTCTGTTTGTCTGTCAACGACGGAGGAATATATATGATGTATTAGATGTTGGTTTTGTCATATATATTATTAATTAGAAGGAAAAAAAACATAAAATAAAAAAAAAATATCAAAAAGCATCTCATTTTTAAAGATCAAAGATCCTAATTTGAGAGACGAGACGGTTTGTCGATGCCTAGAATTGAAGAGGAATATTCGAGAGAGCAACATGGCTTAACGAATGGGGAATATCGATGTGAAGCAAGATTCGACCAAGTTGTACAAACCTGTAACAGAAACTCAGGAAGAGATGAAAAAAGAGATCGTCAAAGAATTGAAACCCTTGAGAGAAAGCAGGACACCTAGTTACAGACCTTCTATTTACCACACTTACGGTCCGACGTACAGTTACAGACCTTTTGGTCAACCTCGTTATACACCATCGTCTCCTGCATACCAATATCCTCCTCCTGTTCAGTATCAGCACTTTCCGTCGACTTCTTCCGAAATATACAGACTGAGGCCGATTCGGAGAATGAAATATCAATGGTTACTACTGCGAGTCTATCAGCGCATTAGGGAAATAATTACACGAATTTATATAAAACGAATCCGTCGAGCGCAGACTTGGTGTTCCACTTGCGCGGGGGAGACGGTGGCAATCTCTACATAGGTGACAAGCGAGTGGAAATAACCGACGACTATAATCTGATAGTAGGTGTGTGGGGGGGGGGGGGGGGGGGGCTTCCGGGACACTTTTTTTCGAAAAGATGTACATGTTCACGTACACGTACATGTACCCATAGAGTTCAGTGTTAAAATGTACACAAAATGTACAAACGTTTTTTGTACATTTTGTCCTAGAGCCCCACAAGTAGCTTATCGTGTCCTAGACGGTTCAATCAGCCGTTGGCGAACGAGTGCGAATTCCAGCACCATTCACGCGGAAGGAAAATCTACGAAAATCGAAGAAATCGACCTAAAATTGTCTCAACGTTCGCCATCGTGGGTTAGACGTTTCGATCGATCGTTGGCAAACGCCGTCGAAACGCTTTGGGGCTTCTAGGACAGCATCAAAATGCGTTTTGGGGCTTCTGGGACACAAACGTTCGCGATCGCGTTCTAGACGGTGGTGGGTGCGATCCAGTCGGTAAAAAACGATTGGGGATTCTAGGACAGGAAAATCGATCCAAAAAGTTTTCCCCAACGTTCGCCAAAGATCGATCGAACCGTCTAGGACGCGATGACCAACTAGTGAGGATTCTGGGACAGCAAAATATAAAAATTAAGAAATGTCGAAAAATTAGAATGGAGGAAAATTTTCTCTCCGCGTTTGTAATCGTGGTCTAGACGGCGGTGCGATCGATCGCGGACGAACAAAAACGGTGAAGAGTGGAGGGAAAGAGACGAAAAATAAAATCGTTTTGAGTTTTGAGGTAAATTGTAATATATATATATATATAGGAGAAAAAAAATATAAATAAATAGTTATTAAAAAAAAATAAATAAATATCAAATCGAATAGATAATAAAATATACGTAAATCATAAACGATTCCCAGATTATGAGGGCATCGTTTCTTATAAAGGCGCTAATGAGGGCCTACGCATTCTGCGTGAACGAACAACTAGGTCGTCTCTTGTTAGAACGATGCGTCGGGTGTCGGGATCATCTAGACTTCGATCACGAGGATCATTCGTGTCTGACGATGGAAAAGGGAGATATGGTCGTCAAGTATTTCGAACCGGCGTTCGAATGCGTTCAAATCGACGACGTGATCAAGTTTTGGAGGAGATTAGTCTTCTGTAGCGGGCGAGACAAGCCCACCAGTTCGAAAGAAATGAAACTGGCGCGTAGAAATCTGACTTTAGAAGACAAAGGATACGTCTTGAAATTATTGCTGAAGGGAGCATAGGACATGACTAAGTTTTCTTTTTGATATAAATAAGGGAGAATAGAAAATAAAATAAATACACGCGTAAATAATATTAGATAAAAATTAGAAAGAAAAAAAACACACACAAAAAAATGAGAACCAGAAATAAACTGTATCCGCCGTTAGATGACGACGAGAATGAGAAGCCAAACAACGTGTTGCCAATGGCGCTGTCGCCAGAAGAAAAAGAAAGAGGAGAGAGGTATCGCATCGATCAAATCAGTAGAATCCAATTGTATCTGACCCGAGAGAGAGATTCTCGCCGTTCTCTCAAGAAGAAGTATTCGCGCCTCGTGAAATTCGTCAACGCGGTCGACACGACACTCATCACGATTTCCATGGGTTTACACGCGGCCGGCATCAGATTCTTGTCGACCGCAGCCGGCCTCCCGATCATGTTGACCATCGAAGGAATGGCTCTCGTCGCAGGATTGCTTAGCATGGTCGGAAACTTTTTGAGTAGGAAATTATATCTGAAGGCTAGGAAACATGAAAAGATTCGCGTCTTGGCCGAATCGAAGATTGACACGATATCTGAAATGATCTCGATGGCGTTGAAAGACGGTAGGATATTGGACGGAGAATACTTCACAATATTGGGCGAGAAAACGAAATACGAGGCCATGAAAGAAGCCGTGAGAATCAAGACTCGTCAGATCATCAGGGAAGAGATGAAGGATTCACTCGTGGAAAGGGGGAGGAAAGTGGCCAGGGAGGAATTCGGTAAGTTGATAGAACTCAAGAGAAATACGAATTATTTAAATCACCCTAAAAGATGTATTGCGTAAAGTGTAAAAGAGTTAGTGAGACGGGTAATTCTCGAGAAGTACGAACTAAAACGACAGACAGATAGACGCTTTGTGGAATTTGCAAGGTGTGTGGTTCGATCAAGACTCAATGCATCAAAAAAAAATGCCGAGAGGCGAAGGCTTCGCGAATAAAATGATCAATAATCTACCTTTCGAAATGCCTCTGTTAGGTCATAATTTCACGGGACCTGGAACGAAATTGAACAAGAGACTCAATGCCGATCTGACTCCTATAGTTCGTGAATAGGGTGGACGCGGCCGCATACAATCACGATCTGTGCTACGCCAGACATCTCGACACCAAGACTTGCAATGACATCTGCGATAAAAACATGTTGACGAAATTGAGAAACATATCGGATCCGACCAGGAGAGAGAAGTTTGAACGTTCGCTGGTCGGCAAAGTGATCGGTACAAAACGTCGAATCGACTCATCATCTCGAAAACCGAATAAATTGTAGGTGGACAAGGGGAAGAAATTCTACAACAAGGACGTGCGTCGGTTGGTCGATCTCTACCCGATCAAAAATGAAGATAAAACCAGCATCGTGGAACATTGGAATCGAACGATGAAGGAAAAGATGCACAGGTACTTCATGGCGAAGTCGACAAAGAGATACATATACGCTCTGAATGGTCTGGTCGAAGATTACAGCAACACGCGACACAGATCGATCAAGATGACCCCCACGGAAGCTAGCAATCCTCGAAACGAAAAACGAGTCTACGCGAATCTATATCCCGAGAGATCTAAGATCAGGAAGCAGTGTAGACCGCCGAAATTTGCGGTCGCCGATCGAGTGAGAATTTACGATTATAAGAAGCACTTCAAAAAGGGTTACACTCCTCGATGGACCATGGAAATCTTTATGATAATCAGAATATTTCACACCGATCCGGTGACTTACGAAAGCAAAGCGTTGGATGGCGAAGAGATCATCGGAAAGTTTTACGAACAACAATTGCAGAAGATGAAGTTTTAATAAAAAAAAAATATATATATATTTACTCTCTTTTAACATTTTCTTGTTTACACACATATATATAAAGGAAAAAAAAATAACAATAATAAAAAATAATTAAAAACTGTTTTTAGAAAAAAGCAAATGAATTAATAAAAAAACAAAACCTTCAAAAATGGTAAATATACTATATATCGCACAAGGCATACCGAAAGACGAAAGTATTGAGGAATACGAGGTTCACGAATACGAACCGATAACCGGAACGAGTTTGAAAATGCGGGAGAGATAAGAATCAACATCGAAACCCAAGATATATTTGTTCATCCTAGCGAGAGTTACATAGTGGTGCAGGGACGTCTCACCAAAGAAGATGGGGCCGAATATGCCAACGACGACACTGTAACTCTAGCCAATAATGGTATCATGCATCTATTCAGTAATATAAAATAATTGCTATCCGGACAAGAGACAAAATCCATGTTTTATCCCGGTCAGTCCACCACGATGTTCGGACTCTTGACGTATCCGGATGATTTTTCGAAATCCAGGGGACTTAATCAGTTGTGGGTGAAAGACACCGTCGGCCCTGTTAGCGCCGGCGATGCCGCGATATTCCACTACGTCGTCAAAACGTTCAAACCCAAAGGAACATTTTCATTCAGGATACCTTTGAAACACATCTTCAGATTCGCAGACGATTACAACAAGATCATGTACAGATTCAAACACAATCTGAAGTTGATTCGAAAGGGAAATGATGACGCGATAGTGAGACTCTCCGTGACCGATGTGGCTAAGTTAACTCTACACAAGCTATCGTGGTTCATTCCGCATGTGCAGCCTTCTACCATGGAAAAAATGTGTCTCTACAAGATCATAGAATCCAAGAGTAAATTATAAATTACCCGTGGGATTTAGAATGAGACAGTGCGACACGGCTAGCATTCCACCCTCCACGAATCACTCAGATTGGAGCTTGACAGTGGAATCTGCTTCTGAGAGACCACATTTCATCGTGATCACGTTTCAGACCGACAGGAACGTGTCTCAAGAAAAGAATTCGTCGCTGTTTGATCACTGCAATTTGAGAAACATGCAAGTGTTTCTGAACGCCACGAGATATCCAGCAGTAAATAAGAATGCGTTGTTCGAAAAGAACGATTTCTGCAGACTGTACGGCGACGCCGCGGATTTTAGAAAGAAGTATCATGGTCTGGACGAATTGATGGGCAACCCTAATATATCTTCCGGCGAACAGAAGTCGATGTATCCCATGCTCGTATTCGACGTCAGTAAACAGAGTGAACGACTCAAGAGTAGCGTCTTAGACATTCCGATCTAGATGCAGTTTGACAAGAACGTGCCGAGAAAATCCGAGGCCTTTGCCCTGCTCCTGTTGGATAGAGAATTACAATTCGAATCGGATGGAACGGCCACTAGATTTTCGTCGAATATGTCTGTAATTGCATTTCGCCAGAAATTCTTTAGCTCTTTTCTCGGACCTGACGAGTTTAATGTCGGTTCTCATGCTGATGTTTTCCATCGATTTACTGTACACGCAGTTGTTCATGAGTTTGAAGAAATCTTTTTTGAAATCTGAGATTCGTGTTGAGATCGATGTATTTTTTCATCTAAGGCTCTTCGTCGAATCGAATGACGCGATGTATGTCAACTAATTTCATCCCGTGATTGACGTATTGTTTCAAATTCTCACTGTAGACGATGTACTTACATTTGTTAAATAAATTGGGAATGAGTTTTTCGTCGTCTCCTTCGACCGGTTCCATTCGTTCGGGAGCCAGCAGATAATCATAGTACAGGTAGTGTAATTCTAGTTCAAATCGACTTCTAAAATGCAAGGAGAGTCTCTCCATTTTTGCATCTCTTCTGGTTCCGTCACCCATTTGAAATTTCAATCGGTAAAGGATGACTCATGGCCCAACCGTACAGATTATTAGCATCCCAACACTGTATGTATTTATTTGGTCATTCCAAATTGAAACCTTCTTTCATGTAAGGATTGTTGGCTTCAGAATGTCTGTGAGAGATCATCGAGACACCACCTCTCGTGGCCTTTTCGAACATGAACAACAAGTCCACGTCAGATAATAATTCCAATTGAACTTCGGTGGTGTGCAACAGAGCATGCCACGCCAGGCCATGTGCGGTGAAATACCAAGCCGGATCCAGATCGTAATTTCGTCTCGAAAAATTTTCGAACACATCTGCCAGGAGTAGAACGTCGGTCTTCAGATAGAGATCGTGATAATCTCTCATGGTTTTCATATCAAACGATTTCCACACGCTTTCGGCATGTTCGTAATCCTCATCGGAAATGATGGATCTGTGTAATTTCAAATAAAAATCTTCTTTCGAAGGTAGCGCGGTGTTGTTGAATCTCTTTAGATCATTCATGTAATCGTAAGGATAGACTCCTTTCCTCAACATGACGTCTACTCATTTTCTGAAGTGTTCGCTCGTGATATTAAATTTATCCTTGCTCATGTTATTGACTAATTTTTCCAGAGCGGTCGACATGGATATAAAACTGTTGATGAAGAGTATGGCTCTATGAATGGATTTTGTTTCTTCTTCCAACGTCTCTCCATCGATTACTCTTTTCCTCTCCACGACCTTCCATTTCGTGAAGGAAATGTATCTTTCTTCGCTGTTTGCGATGCAATTTAATTCTTCGTGGGAGGTGCTGAGATTTTTCACGAACAGATGGCTGTTGTAACCCAAGAGATTGTGAAACATCACCGGATAGAAAGTGGCATTTCGATATCTTAAATTACACTTGCTGTGGGCCGGACCGTGATACAGACACTTGTAATGATCATGGTCTCTGACCTTCTTATTTTCCTGCGAATTCTCGTCGAACATTTGTCTGCATATGTGACATTTGATGGATCTGTTATTTTCGTCCTGCTGCTCTCACGTGCTGATCATTTTCGCCGGCGTTTTGAATTTGTCGTATAAAATTTGAATTTTCGATTCTAACTCTTCCACGGACCTTTGAGCCACGTCGTCATCTTCGCACTGTTTCGTGTAGGTGAAGGGACCCATGTCATTTTGTGAGTAGAAAACGCATTTCAAGTAAATGCAATAGCCTGAAGGCATGTGTTTTGATATCTTTCGACGTAACTTCGAAGAGCGTCAGGTTGGCAGGAACTCATTTTCACGGTGAAGCATTCGAAATCGGCGTACACGACGAATGGTACTTTTAACCTTCTATTGTGATCGCGAAAGTTCACGATGGTGTTGGGTTTGGGCATTTCGATGGTGACGCCTTGATTTTTGTTGCAATATTCCTGATGTTTCGCTAATGATTTTTCATTGTGAAACGCATTCATACAGTTTCAACATAAACATATCTTTTTCTTTATGTTTACTATTTTGTCTCACCAGTAATCGACTCGGATTTGTAACCCAACAATAATGCCGATTGTCACCGTTTGAAATCAATAATAAAATAATCATCTTTTCTCTTCTGAGATACGAAGTCTGTCTGAGAGGATAGATCATTCGTTTTTCCTCGTCATATCCCAAGACGTTCACCCGCTACAGTGGGATTTTGAGCCTGGAAACGTCCGATGTCTTTTAACGACGTTAGAGAAGTCACTCCAGTCCAATCGAGATTTTTACAAGTCACCTCGTAATGAGAAACTCTCTCGGGTGGATTTTGATGGGGTATAAAGCGGAGGTGACTACCCATTTAAAACACTGATCATCTTTATTTCTCACATTGACCATGGAGTGTTTTTTAGCTAAGAAATACAGTAATTCCTCGTAGAAAGATGCTTTCAACGAATCGTTTTTGGTCACATGAATTTCGAGATTCAACACTTCTTCGAACGTCCAATTACTACCTCTATGTTGATAAGTCACGAGAGACGTCAACATCTTGTCTTTCATCGTTTCGAAAACGTCCGATAAATCTGAACCTCGAAATACAGGTTGGACACCAGATCTGAAATATGCATCTCTCATGATGCTCTCGCCAGAGTTCACGGCGATTTTATTCATTGTGCAATGGAGTATCATCGCAATTTTTAGCCCCAGGTCCATGGGTTCGCGAAACAAATCCAATACTTTTTTCTTCACCCGTTCCATTGAACATTTTCGGATCGACTCTCTTGAATGAGGGAACCACGTCGAAAGTTTTAAAAATGCCTTTGATCGCACTGTCGCGTTCTACAGGATTCGATTGGAATGTTTTCATGACGATATAAATATATACATTCTTCTCCTTTCCCTTTGTTGATTGCTCATTGAATTTCGTTCAATATATATCGTTCGTCTCGATTCTGAGCCGCATCACTCGTTTTCTTTTTTTTAATTTTTTTTTTTTAAACATGCAGTTCTTTGATGGCTTTTCGTTTGGTCGTCTTCTTATTTTTCGCAATAGGAACGTTCTTTTTTGACGTCGGCATTTTGCTTCCCTTTGCCACCTTTTTCTTCTCATTTTTGGCAACTGGAACGTTTTTTGACGTCGTTGCTATCGACATTTCGTTTGCCTTTTCGCCGAAGACAGAGAATTGGACAAGAGCGAATTGTCGTTACCCTACGAAAGTTACATTTATCCAAAAATCTCTCTTGAACTCGTGAACAAATCGGGTGGTGAGAGCGCGTTGACCAAAGTAAAAGAACTTGCAAAAATAAAGATAAACATTCAACACATATGCGAAAAAAGGAGAAGACACGACCGTTAACATGCTAATAACGGAGTTGGAAATATTAAAAAAACAATAGAGAAACCAATTAGTGAAGAAGAAAGGGAAAAAGATGTAATGAGATCTCGAGGTGTTCAATCTCTCTAGATCTCATTACTTCTTTTTTTATTTTTCCTCCTCCTTCTTCTTCTTCTTCTTCTTCTTCTTCACTATCGCTCATATATATTGCAATAACATTTCCTTTTTTCTCCACTTTCATTATTGATTCTTCTTTTCATTTTGTTGTTGATGTATTACGATTTTTTTATAATAACACATTTCATTCCCTCTATCATATTTATGAACGGATGTGGTGCATCTCTTGGCAACACTCACATCATTATTATTTTCTTCAGAAGGTGATGGTGGTGGTGGTGGAAAACAACTCTCTCTTCTTCCTCTATTTTTTTCAATTCTTTTTCCAGTTCTTTCCTGAAATATCCATCATTATCATTCAAAAAGGTCTTGTAATCCTTTTTATCCATTTTTTATATTATTTTTTGTATACTTTGTATAATTTATATTTTATACTTTAGATAATTATATAATTTTTTTTTACTTTATAATAACATACTCAAAAGTGGTATCTCCTTAAACGGCGAACCCTTACCGAGTCGCTTCACGTCCTGTCTCCTCTTCAGATAGAGACCATTTCCACTGAAAGAGTTATCACCTCTCACTGGTTCTAGATACAATCCTTCACCGTCGTCTGTGTCGACGAAAATCACGTCCACGTTCACCAGAATACTATTGACGGCGAGAATGTCGACCGTATTTTCGGACCCTGCATGGCCTCGATACATCTTTCGAGCGAATCCCAACATCTTGCCGATCGAATGGTCCGTGTTGAAATCCACTCAAAAATTATCTTCCAAATCCAACATCGTCGGTAGGGTATTAGAGTTGGGAGCGAGTCTGATCTTGTTGCTTCCCTTTCCATCCGTCTTCATTCGCATCTGAATGTAATTGTTCAAATCGTCTATGTGTAACTTCCTTTGCGAATTCGAATCTCCAACCAATCCACTCCGTCGGAATACTTGAATGAGTTATTTTTTTTTGGTGACATTGGAAAAGGAATAATAAGTCTCCAGATTCACCAACGCCATCTGTTATCTTTTCTCACTATTCAATTCGATGGAAGGTTCGAATTTCGTCACGAATCGAGTCGAATCGCCACTCACCACGATTTGAATGGACTGTTTTGCAGCTGTACTCTCGGCTATCCGTTCTAACAATTCTCCTTGTTCAAACATTATTTTTTATTTTTATTTTTTTATTATTTTTAAAACTAAATTATTGATGATTTATTATTATTTTTAATTTTTGTTTTCGCTCTCTATTTTATTATCATCCGAAACATAAAACTTGTCGAATTTGCTCCGATATTTTCCGAGATTAAATTTGCTAGTCAAATCGATCACAACGAAATTGTGAAGTCCTCCATCCCAAACAATCTTGCAGAATCTCCTGAATTCTTCTCTGCTAATGTCGTTTGCAACATGATCTCCGTAGATGTGATTGGGATTCTTGAGATCCTGGCAAACGAAACTCATTAAATTAGCGTTCTCCCTTATCGTCTGTCTGGGCACTCGAAAAATAATTCTGAGACAGGAAGAAACAGTCCACGTTGCTGTGACGACCCCTAACGTAATACGATTTGCATTGATTCTGTCTCTCCAGAAGCAGATCATCGAAAATCATGAGATTCTTATTTTCCGATTTCAATTCCTTGGGATCCGGAACGTCGCTCGCGTTCTCGTAACATTGACACTCGACTTTTGAAGACGAATTTCTCTTCATCAATTCCATCGCTGCACCGTCCAAAATGCTTGAAAAAGAAGCTTCGCTTTTGTCGAATTCCTCCCTGCTGTCGAAAATTCTGGCTATGACGTCCTTGGGCAATCTACGATCCATACACTCTTGAAGCAATCTGTATTCATGTTGAAACAGACTCTTGACAAATACGAATAATCTGTCGTAATCCAACCAGCCGGGTTGCAGCAACAGTTTCATTAACAGATTGGTCTTTCCACAAGTCGATTTCCCCACTATCAAGCCTCTTATGCTCTTGGGAAAGAACTCGTTATTTGGCCTCTTGATCGCGGCGTCGTTCCAGGACAAATCTTTTTTTTATTTTTTTAGATTTTCAAACTTAATTTTTTATGTTTTTTCAAACTCGGTTTATAAATATTATTATTATTTATTTATATTACACCATCGCGGGTTATCTTCAATCCAGATCCACTCGTCATTTTGGCTAAATCTTGTATGGGTACCACAGCATCCTTAAAATCTTTCCAACTTTTCGGCGATCTCTCTAACGTACCTCGCTTCACCGGTGGCAGATCAACTTATCAATCAACGCATCCTCCACCATCTTGCCAGCCACCGAAGCGATCCTACCATTAAGCTTCAGAATTGGCTCTCTTACCAGCATCGAAAGCCGTCTTCTTACCGACCTCAAATGCGGTTGATGCAAGTTTTCTACCTGCATCACTCGTGAACTCTCGCATTATAGAATCACCGATACCAGAACCGCCTTGAATGTAAGTTCTGACATATCCCCTGTTCTTTATCACCAACATATTTAATTTTATGTATATATTTTGTTTTTTTGCTCCTAAAACGTTTTTTTGTTTAAATACTTTTATTATTTTTAGTGTAGATTTACTTTTTTTATTTATCTTTTTTTTTGTTTTTTCTCTCTACTTATTACATATCAATCCTTCAATTCGTTCATCAACCATTTATAATCTCGTCTATCCAAGACCTTCTGCCTCAGCAATTTGTTGTAAATACTCACTATCTGATTATCCGCTGCAGTATTACCAGCGCGCCGACTAGCCATCAACTGTTACTGGTGATCATATCACCTCAATCAGAATACCGAATCAGAGTTCTATTTTCACAGCTGAAGTTAAAGCTATTCAACTCGCACTTGAGCACATCGAGAATGCACAGGAAAAAGAGTCGATCATCTCTGATTCTCTTTCCTCTTTACTTGCTTTACTCAACCCAAAGTTGAAGAACCCTCTCATTTTGGAACTTCGTGAGAAGTTAACAACTCTCATGTCTGACTAATACTATATCATGTTTTGCTGGTTACCCGGGCATGTAGGTATCGATGGTAACATCAAAGCAGACAGAGCAGCAAAACAGGCTCTAGCCAAGCCTCTCACCGATTTTAACATCCCTTTCAGTGATTTCAAACCACATATTAGTAACTACATCAAATGTATGTGGCAGACGGAATGGGATGGAGCAACAAATAACAAGCTTCATTGCTTTCGACCAACTATTTCAGATCACTACCCATCTAGTAACCTTTGTAGAAAGGATCTTGCAATTTTGACATGGTGTCATATTGGTCATGCACGACTAACACATTCTTTCTTGTTGGAGGGTACTTTGCGACCAGAATGTGTTCCCTGCCAGCAGGTGTTGTCAGTGTAGCACATTCTTTTACATTGTACTGATTTTAATCTTAGTAGACGACAGTATTTTATTGTAGTGTCTCTTCGAGACCGATTTTACAGAACAAATCCTCATAAAGTTCTGTCGTTCTTGAAGGAAATCAACCTTTTTAATAAATTTTTTAATTGTTTTTAATCTTTTAATCAAGACTCTTCAAGTCTCAATTCATCAGGTTGATTTAGAAGTTATTAACTTCTCTCCTTTCATTACCCTCTGTTGTTTTAATCACTTTTGTCTTTGACAGACTTCTTGTAGTTATTTTCTATTGTTATTTAATGTTTTTACTTGATAATTGAAAATGAGTTTTTACTTTCCACTGTTTTCTCGCCACGATATGGCCTTAGCTGCTGATGTGGCATTAAGCACCAATAAATTAAAAATTAAATAAATAACTAGCCATCAACAATTTCAATCTCTTGAACAGAGCGTCAGAATTGCGTGGATGAAAAGTGGTTGTCACTCACTTTCTCGTCACCAATTCGACGAATTTCTTATTCATATCTCATATGGGTTTCACCACCTTCGTCCACTTGTACCCTCCTGTTGGCCTTGGATCTCGTCTCTCTGGCGTCGTTATTCCTCTTCATGGCGTGAGTCTGAACCAGAATGTTGCCATAATTGTCGAAATCCTGATCCATGTAATCTCCAGGCTTGTCGAAAAGGAGCACATTTTGTAGTCCCGGAGTTAATTCATACCCATTTGAAGCGACGATGAAATGCTCATCATCCTCTCACACTTCAGTGTCGCCCACGAAAGTCTTACCGCTCGAATCCCTGTAAATTCCATACAACAGATATCTCTTACCACCATCGTTGGACGACGTGATGCTACTAGTGGTAATAGTTGAAGCTGTATCATCGCACTCGCTCACGACGGTTTCGATTATCATGGGAACGTAATCCGATGGTGATCTTTGAAAGGAAAACTGCCTTGTAAAACTACCAGGCAATGAACCCGTTCTCAAAAAAACTCTCTTTTATGGGTCTCAATTCATCGACAATCTCCTTCTTGCTTCGTTCCTGTACCTCCGTCATGGGTTTGAATAGTTTGGTAGTCTCTCATCCCAATCGTCAGCTTCTGTCGGCGGATCTAATGCTTTTCTTGACTCGTTCATATTCGTCGAGGAGTTCGTCCCTTCGCTTGGAATCTTTGATGTGTAAAAACATTTTTGTTCTCTCGATTATTAATATTTCTTTTTAGAGTGTGGTGACGTCGATTATTTTATTATTCTCAAAATTAAAGGTGATTATTTTTATGTTTTTAAATAAATAAAATTTTATGTCTTTAATATGTATAACTAAAACCAGTTGGAAAGAAAAAGAAAAACATTACAAATGAAACCTCGATAATGCATCGCCTCAAACGCGTTAAATCACATCAACAGTTATTTTCCGACAATGAGAAACTTAGAGTTAATCTCAAATAAACATTGATAAATACACTGCTTTCAAATGTGTTAAATCACATAGACAGTTATTTTCCCCACACTGAAAAAACAAACTTGAAGTCAATCTCAAAAATAAAAAAAAACATCAATAATGCGTTGCTTCAAACGTGTTAAATCACATCAACAGTTATTTCCGACAATAATAAACTTAGAGTTAATCTCAAATAAACATTGATAAATGCAGTGCTTTCAAATGCATTAAATCACATAGACAGTTATTTTCTCCACACTGAAAAACAAACTTGAAGTCAATCTCAAAATAAAAAAACATCAATAAAATGCATTGCTTCAAACGTGTTAAAAACCACATCAGCGGTTATTTTCCACAATGAGAAAAAACTTAAAAAGTTAAAATCTCAAATAAACATTGATAATACAACGCTTTCAAATGCATTTAAATCACATAGACAGTTATTTTCCTCACACTGAAAAACAAACTTGAAGTCAATCTCAAAATAAAAACCATCGATAAATGCGTTGCTCCAAACGTGTTAAAAATCATATCAATTTCACCATTTGATTTATTGAATGAAAAAACGTGCATTTACATATGCATCGTTAAACAACTAAGTGGAGATGAAAAGAAAAACTTGATAAAACTGATCTATTACAATTTAGCTCAAAACTCATAGCGATTTTATTTTTCGTCTGTTTCCCTCCACTCATCATCGTTTTTTCATCCGCGATCGAACGCACCGCCATCTAGACCACGATTACAAACGTGGAGAGAAAATTTTCCTCCATTCTAATTTTTTGACATTTCTTAATTTTTATATTTTGCTGTCCCAGAATCCCCACTAGTTGGTTATCGCGTCCTAGACGGTTCGATCGATCATTGGCGAACGTTGGGGAAAAATTTTATGATCGATTTTGCTGTCCTAGAACCCCTATAATTTTTACCGACTGGATCGCACCCACCACCGTCTAGAACGCGATCGCGAACGTTGGTGTCCTAGAAGCTCCAAAAACGCATTCTAATGCTGCCCTAGAAGCCCCAACGCGTTTCGCCGGCGTTCGCCAACGATCGATTGAAACGTCTAACCCACGATGGCAAACGTTTAGACAATTTTAGGTCGATTTCTTCGATTTTCATAGATTCTCCTTCCGTGTGAATTGTGCTGGAATTCGCACTCGTTCGCCAACGGCTTATTGAACCGTCTAGGACACGATAAGCTACTTGTGGGGCTTCTAGGACAAAAAATACAAAAAAACGTTTGTACATTTTGTGTACATTTTAACACTCAACTCTATTGGTACATGTATGTGTACGTGTACATGTACATTTTTTTCGAAAAAAGTGTCCCAGAAGCCCCCTCTTACACCTACTTCTGATCGTGGAAGATCGAGAATATGAAGCTACGAAAGGATTGTGGAATCTGCCTGTGCTAGCTAAACCTAATGATTGTGAGGAAGAAGATTACAAAACTAACGGCGATCTCCTGGTTCGGATGAATTTCATGAGAAAACACAATGATTCCATTGAGAAGAGACTGAAAGCGAGCAACTGTTCTGAGTGGAAGAATGTGGTGAAACCCATATGGGATGTCAATAAAGCATTTGTCAAATCAGTTACCAGACAGCGAATGACAGCCATGAATATTCATTGCGATCGTAATGTGCTGCCGGAGAGATAAGATATCTTGACGGCGAATCAAGAAGCCGGTAATACAAGAGTGAGAAACGAGTTGGTGAGCATATGCGACAAATTGTTGCAACAGAAGGTTTTGAATAGAGAAACATATAAATTGATCATGAACGTGTTGAAAGAAGGGGAAATAAATAATAGTACATAAAATAGGAAATAAAAAAAACTAAAATTAAATTAAAAAAAAAAATATTAAAAAAAATAGATGAAAGAAAAAAAATATGTTAGTGATAAAGAACAGAGGATTTTTGAAATCTTTTGGATCGGGTTTGCTGGATTCAACGATGGGAACTCTGTCGCATGAATTCAACAGTGGTGTGACGAATCTGATCACTTCAACCGCCGTGAAGGTTGGAAAGAAGCTGTGATGGACGTGGGTAAACACTCCCCGACGAAAGCGAGCACTAGAATCGCTTCAGATGCTGGCAAGTCAACTGTTGATTTAATTCAAAAATTGATGACAGCCACCGGCTAAACGATAGGAATTGTCGAAATTATAAGAGATTCTAGAGAACACGAACCTAGAATTTTCAAGATACAGGAACTTGCTAACACATTGAACAGCAGCAGATCGGGATAGAAAGCGGTTTAGCCCTTACCCAACGCAGAGAATATCAAAATTTATTATTTTAATTACTATTTTTTACATTTTTAAAAAAACGTTCAACAATACCATATCACGTGACCCCCTCATTGGAACGAGCTCACCGAGCCCGTTCCAACGAGGGGTCACATGATATGGTTTTGTTGAAATATTTTTAAAGATTTATATTTTTCAACTGCTCAGTTTGCAAATTACGCGGGCGGATGCGGGCGGATGCGGGCGATTCGTTAGGTAAAGGATTAAAGTCAGAAATAAATTGAAAAACAAATTTATTATATATAATAAATTAATAAATAAAATAAAAATATTTAAAAAAAAACATGACAAATAACTTAGTTGAAGGACTTGGAAAAAAACGAGAATGGAAATCAAAGATTTATCATGGAATGTACCAAAGCCTGAGAGATCGAATCACGAACTCTTTCCCCAAAGAATAAGAGGGTTGATAGTGGGAAAATCGAATTGTGGAAAGACGAATCTGTTGATGAATCCGGTATTGAGACCGGAGTGGTTGGATTACGATAGACTCTTCGTGTTTGGCAAGTCTCTTTCAACCTGAATACGAATTTTTGCGAAAAGCTCTGTGCGCAAACTTATCAAAGGCCGTAATAATGAGAATCTAAACAAACTCATTCATAATAGAATGAAGATTGCTGGTCACAATGGAACTGCCATCAACATAACTGCCAACGTCAACACTCTGCAAACGACACTAAACACGAGAGATGGTTATCGAGTAGATTTCAGGGGTGACAGCACTTTTGGAAAGATGTTGGAATTTTAAACGAAACATGTACGAAGGACATGTGATATCAGAAAATGTAGTGGACTTCTCTCTGTCAACAGCATTTTGGTGAACGTTGACTCTGCATGCTACGTGAATGGTGGCACACAACCCATGATCTTCTTTTTCTTTCTGGATGTTCCTCCAGGCTACAAAATCATAGAGAAACCATGAAATCTAGTCTATCTGCCTGTAATTACGCATACTTTATACCGTATTACCACTGAATTTACAGATCAAAATGGAGAGTTGTTAGTTCTTCGCGGTGAACGTGCGACGATGCGATTTCACATAAGAGAAATTTAAAAAACGAAATCTGTTACGGTTAGTAAACAAAACAAACAAAAAAATAATATTTTCATAACATAATTTTTTTCGCACTATCTGGCACAATAGGAAATTGAATAAAAAATGAACAATTATTTTTTTAAATTCAAATCAATTTCTCTCTATATTTGTATAACAGGGAATAAAAAAATAAACAAATTAATTAAAATTAAAAAAAAAATACATAAAAAAGAATAATAATGAGACACATAATACAAAATGTAAACATATCCGAAGGTCAGAAAGACAGCTTCGTAGAGCATTAGAAAATCGAGGCGAAGCTGTGAGATTGAAACTAAGCCAACAAGACTTGAGTAATTGACACGACAAAATCGCCTGGACCAAAACTCAATTAATAGAATAATTAAAGCGCATCATAATCGAAAAGGATTGATCGTGAGACTGAGTCCTGCACAATTGAGATATAATTTGATTTCTTAGGATTGTTGGTGGGATTGGCCACCAATGCAATACCCATCCTCATCAAAACCGAGTTGCTGGCTTTGGGTAAAGGAGCTCTGTCGGGATTGGCCAGTTCTGGTCCGCAGAAAATAATGGGAAACGGACTGTTTCTGAAGAAAGGGGGAGTTGTGGGTCGAATTGACACTGATCGTAAAGGAATGTTTTTAAAATGCGTAAAAGGTAGCGTTGTATTTCAAGGTCACAGAGACAGTCTCTATCTGAAGAGAGGAAAGAAATTGACCGACGGCCGAAGACTGTTACTAGGTCCAATTTCCTCATTTAAAACGTACCCATCCTGTTTGTTATTATGAGACATTGTTTTTTAAAAAAGGGAAATAACTTAGACACAATATTATAATTTGTTGTTTATATATTAAATAAGTATGAAGAAGAAAAAAATTTTAAAAAATGAATAAACAAAATGGAATTAAGAAGTGGCTGTAAAAAATTATCGTTGAAGGTCGAGAAACACGAAAAGATCAAAGTGTTGGTTGAATGGAAAATCAATTCCATAAGTTATTTTATGTCCGCTGTTCTGAAAGACGGAAGGATTTCCGATGGTGAATATCGCTATATTCTCGAGGAAAAGATAAATTCGATGTGTTGAAAGAAGGTATAAGAATGAAATCTTGTCAGATTCTCAAAGAGGAGATGAAACATAATCTGATAGAAAAAGATCCACTGACAGATTTAAAAAAAAAAATAATAATGATATTATATATATAAGAAAATAATAATTAAAAAATAAATAAAAAAAATTATCATCATTTTATTATAAGTATAATTATTTTTATTTTGGTTATCATTGGACATAATTTGAGTATTATTGGGTAACATTGGCAACTTGGGTGTCATTGTGTATCATTGGGATAAAACACATGCCGTAAGAAATAGAGGGCCCTAGGTAGCGCCGATCTGCGTGGGCCTGTCGATTCAAGTAATGCACAAGCTCAACCATGTTGTGGCTCCGCGGGAGAAAATTTGTTTAATCCAAAAGGAAAAGGAGCCATTTCCTGGCGCCTGAATCGCTCAAAAACATCATTTCACGCGATTCATGTTGCATATTTGAGAGAATGTTATCGTTTTGCACAATTCCGTGTGCAATGTGGGACCCCACAAATGAGTGATGCCGTGGGCGTTTGCCAGTCTGGCCATTCCTCAACAATTGGTGGAAAGGTTTTGTGTACGATTTTTGGTGATAATATAGAACATATATAGGGAGAAGGGCTTGCACAGTGGGCGGGGAGGTAGAGTCATAATTATACAAAGCTGAAAATGGTTGCTTTTAAAACAAAAAATTCAACATGTTCTGCCTTCAAGAAAATTAATAAAAAATTGCATAAATTGTTTGTTTAGCCCAGTGTGTCCCGTCCATGACTGCTGATCAAATGCAGATAGCTTGGTTTCGCCCGGGGCGTTCATGATTTCACATCTTTGTCACAAACATTACCGGTTTCTGGATTCGATCCGAGCTAAAGCACTCGGCGCCAAAATCTACTCCCATGATTTGAAATACCTTGTCTTTATTCTCTCAGCATGCAACCAGGGCATTCATAAAACAACTGCAAACCCCACAAGTGACGAGAAGGTTATTTTTGTTAGGCCTAATTAGTTATTGTGGTTTCCTGACACTTTCAACGACCAGTGTTGTGTTATGTCGGTGACAGGTTTACGGATGGAGGAAGCCAGAGTACCCAGAGAGATCCACCTAGTAACGATGAACACCTATCAGATACCCAACATCATAACTCCACCCTGCAGCATAGGCAGGGTTGGAGCGATTGACAACAGAAGTAAGTCGATAGCGGTTTATATACCTCAATACACAGAATCATCGTGCCCAATGTGTGCGCTGGGATGAAATGCCTTGTCCATTATACGATGAGGGTCGCTCTTGTGGCTTAACGAGCTTGAACTCAGAACCTTCGAGCACAAAATTCAAGCCTCTATCAGTGATTCACCATTACCCCTAAATTTATCATAACAGTATTCTCATGGAATTAACTCGAATTGAGGATGACCTCCATGCTATCATATTTTACCAATTGAGAATGTTGGTTTTCCTTGACAAATGTTCAAACATTTTGGAGCTAAGTGTGCTTCAAAGACAAATTTTTCCCGGTCGGGAAAACATCCCCAAAACGCTTACCCTCTTTGGGACGCATTTGTTCTCACTACCGGTACTATAGCATCCAAATCCTGCCGACCCGAGTGTTATGATAGTGAGCCAATTTTAAGCTACCTCCCAAAAATGCTACGGCTTCCGTGTTTCCTAGGCTACACATATTACATTCCCTTTCTATCTAACACTCTTTTTAATGCTCCCGCCAACCGCAGTTCTAGTGATTTCGATCTGACCCTGAACAACAGGAACCCCAAACGAACCACCAAGATAACGTCCAAGAGCGGGCGCCACTTTCTTCCTTAGCCCGTCAAATAAGCTTTTAGATTCAACACCCACCCTCTAATTCCCATTACAATCCTCTAAAATTCTATAAACAAAAACTCACATAAATTGTTTGTTTGAAAAAAGGCATTTGATCTATGTTTGAAAAATAGAATATCGAATAAATTTAACAGATTATATAGCTGGAGGTGTAATACACGTTCGTGTGTCAAGACGGAACCTTAAACACTTTCAGCTTAATCCTGGATTAACTCAAGAAAACGTTAAGTATACAAAGGATGACGTTCTGTACGTAAGACCCCTGACAGCGTCACAAACAAACAAATCAATAATACGCTGAAGGCTGAATGATCTTAAGGTTTCGGGTAGTTTGATGTGCATTTTCTGTAGGCAAAACGCAGAAAATTTAGCCGTTCAACCTACTAGGCCCAGTTTATCAAACTGCGCTATAAAACCTGACAATTTCATTGGATTTTCTTGTTTCTATTGTGATCTATGTCTTAGCGGTGATTTAGGAGGTGGTCGGATGGGTGAAATTACCTCAGTTTATTTCCTTGGTGACTGTTTTATCCAGGGACTTGGCGTGGGGTGAATGCATGCGTACTTGCGTGGAGAACATATCATTGATGGACTTATCAATTGACACTTTTCTCCAATCCTTCAAACGTTGTTAATAACATCATTCTGGTGGAATTTAGGTGTTCTATTGGTTTCTAGTTTCCGTTGTTGTTTCTCTTTTCATTTTCTTTATCTGACTCTGACCCACATTTTGTTGTCATGGCTTCTGTTTCTATACCGGTTTCAGTTAACCCTGTACATTTTTCTATTGCTTTTTGACATTATCCTTTGTTTTCTTTTCTGGATTAGGTTTAGTTTTGTGGAGTGTTTTTCTTGCACTTTAATTTTGTTGTGTTGAGATCGTTCGTGAATTATCGTTTCTTTACGGACAGTTGAGTATGTTTGCATAGTTTTATGTTCAACGTATTCTATTGTATTGCGGGAATGGTACGCTTGGACCATGTAAGATCTGCCAAGCATTTCCTGGATTATATTGTTGCATATGATGGAGCGGATATTTTCATGCCAGACATGAAGTTAGAAAAGTCTTTGGCCTCTGAAAGTTTATTTGTTTTTTGATATTTAATATTTTTACCTTTTGTATGAATTTCCCTCTCTTCTAAACAGGGCAATACTTTGAACATGACACGTGGTTGCCTTGACAATTTACGCATTTGGTAATATTGTTTGTTCTTCATGCTTTGCGCTGCATTTATGGTATATTATTTGTGCTCTGTCGGAATATTTACATCTCATTAAATTTGGTACATATATGCCCACTTCCACGTTCATATATCCTGTTTTAACGGATGTTAGTTGTTGAGGAGTATTGAAGCCAGATATATGTGTGTTTGTCATTATTTCATCTCCATTTTTCCTGACCATTTTTCGTTTTACACTGATTACTCCTTGCGATTTCAATTCTTCCAAAACTCATAATTCACTGGTATCTGCAAGTTCACGGGGTCGTACGACACCTGTGTAGATATTGAGCGGCTTGTGAGATTTGAACTTAATTTTGTTCACGCTTTTAATTGTAACGGCCGGGAGCGTGGTGGCTCAGTTTTAGACTGTTGGACTTCTATGGTAGAGGTCCCGAGTTTGATCCGCGTCCGGGACGACCCGCGTTGTGTCCTTGGGCAAAGCACTTTATTCCGTTTGCCTACATGCGGGCACGATGACGCCGTGTACCAAGGCGTACTGCACGTAGATGGTGCACATGTCTTTAACCGCTGTAACACTGCTTGAGCAGAGCTAGAACAGAGTTAGAATGTTGATGAGCTGACCGTTGCTCGTCGATGCTCGGTGGTTCTCTCCCGGTACTCCGGCTTCCTCCATCCGTAAAGCTGTCACGGTCGATTAGTCATTGTGCATAAGTATGTGACCTTAAGCACCACTACATAAATAAATAAATAACTATAACGGCTCTTTTTGGGTTACCTTTTCCGATGAAAACGGATTGATATTAGTCACTTTCTTTGTGTTCTCCTGCAGAATAAATTCCTGTAGATTTATATCCGTTTTTAAGCTTGTTCGTGATTTATGTTGTCGTTATCTGAGTCAAAATAAGATTTTGTGTATTTACATCTTTTGGTTTTGTTTTCGGTAGCTATTTATTTATTTATTTATTTATTTATTTATTTATTTATTTATTTATTTATTTATTTATTTATTTATATATTTATTTATTTATTTATTTATTTATTTATTTATTTATTTATTTAATGGTTTTCAATGGCACTTTCGACAGCCACGGTCACCTCGTGTTCGACAGTTTTACACGTGGACGAAGCCGGAGTACCCGGAGAGAACAGCTGTGTAACGGCGAGCAACTGTCAGACTCCTCATCTCCTCACAAGCAGGGTTAGTATTGGTTGAAGACAGGTGCACCATCGACGTAAAGTACGTCTTAACACACAGCGCCACCGTGCTCCCACGTAGGCAATCGGGATTAAGTGCCTTGCCCAAGGACACAACTTAGTTACCCCTGGTGGGATCGAGCCGTGCATCTCTCGGTTTGATGTTCAATGCTGTAACAATTGACCCACCGCGCTCCCTTTCGGTAACTGTAGCCTTGAATAGTTATGTACTGAGACAAAAAAGAAAGTATAATAGAAACAAATGTGAAAACATAGCATAAAGGATGAAATATAATAGTTCTAATGTTGCATGTTTGTGGACAAGAAGTCGTGCAAAGAGTTTAATGCCATGTTGCTGTAGTCCACCCATCCGTATACAATTTTGCTACGGATTTCAAAATAGTACGTGCTACCCGAGAACGCCAAATTGAATGGGTGACCGACGATTTTCTCTGTGTTATGTTGTGCCAGAGAGCCTGGGTTATTGAGAAAACACGCAAGTTTTTGTCTTCCGACATTTTATAAAATGCCGAGGTTATCCGAAAATCAGAGTTGCGTGCCATTGGTATGCATGAGGCTGTGATACCTCCAGATGAACTCGCTGCTGAGTTTGAAGTCACTTTGGCCACTATTTATCGTTTCATTGGAAGGTATAGAACTATAATAATTTAAATTTTCGTAGGCATGGGAATTCTGGTGTACCTTGAATAGAATATGAAGTTCTTGTAGATGTTAACTCGCAGACTTTATTTTCGTAAGTCACAACATAATTACATGAATATTTTTGTACATGGGGAATTATAACAAGACATGAGAGGTACTAAAACATTGTTGATATAATACAATGCACAGAATCTTGTGAGTGAATGCAACTAGGTACCTTATAATGCAAGCTCCACGGGCTCATAGATAAACCAGAGATTATGAATATACTGGATGTTACCCAGCCAAGAGAAGTACTGTCGGCCTTTCTCGCGGCGGGGGAACAAGTATATTTCACTATTTTACAGAAGTAGACGCAATAAGTTGTGAGCTCTACAGCTGTTGTACACGCCCAAGGAGCGTGTGTATAGCTCTCGTTGCTCAACCAAGGGAAATAGCTCATAAGCTCCTTCTCATGGTTGAGAAACGAGTGCTATAGTATATAACGATTACTATGATGTATTTGGGATTTTTACGAGCTCTGGGAGCTCGCCTCACTACAATAGTCAAGGGGTACAAATAACCGATGTTACTCGAACCAGAGAAGGGTTTATAAAATCCTTCTCTAGACCGAGCAACAACTGTTATATTGTAGCGTATCATTCTAACTTTCTTTCATATCCATAACACACAATATCAATGAAATCAGGTAACGCAATGTAAAATGACAAACATGAAAACCGTGATATATTTTCAAACCCTCTGTTCCCTTCATTGATTATAATCTCAACTTCAATCACTATTTATTATTATTTCCTTTCTTTGCTTATCTATACATTTTAGAAGGCCTATTCTGTATTTATTATTTATTTAAACATTTCTTTCTCTTTTAACATCATTGTTACATTCTAGGGGCATTGGTTACCAAATCCTATTTACCAGCAAAACAGAACTTGTTTACCTCAGTAAACAAGCACTGTTTTACTTCCGTGGTTTATTGTTTTTATGTGTGGAATTCGTAATAAGCCACCGTCCTGGCTTACAGAGCTTGTAGCTTTCAACGGGGTAAATAAATCTTTTCTCAAGCTTTAACTTGTTTTTTTTATATTATTAAGCAAGCCGTGCAGAACGCTGACTTTAATCTTTCAATTCTAGCAAGTTGCTTTAACAATTTGTCAATCCGAGCTTTTTATAATACAGTGTTTGGGGGAGCTTGAGATAAATTAAGATGGAACGCTAGCGTTTTGCTTGACATTTCCAAGTTAGCTCTTTACAACAATTGGGTGTTGTATTTTAAACAGGTTTAATCCTTCGTTATACGCTAAATTATTTAGAATCGAAGCACACTAATTTTAAGTCAATCATACAAATTCAATAAACTAAATTACCTACAGGAAAAATATATTTACAAGAAGATATACAATTTCTTACCTTGAATAGAATATGAAGTTCTTGTAGATGTTAACTCGTAGACTTTATTTTCGTAAGTGAGGACTCCATGGGCACACAGTATTTTATCCAGTTTCATTAGGTAATCGCCTTTCGTAATCTTCCTTAGAAGTTGATGTTACAAAATAGCCGCAGGAGCAACCTTTTGTTTGGTTTGATTATGACTTATCTAGTTTCTTAATAATTTGAGGTTCGGCTATAAAATTGACGCTTATAGGAAGACAGATAGCAGGTAAAATGGATGTACCCTGCTATCAGCACAATGGCTATAAAATAATTATTGAGTAACCAAGAATCAAGAGATAGTTATTTTGATATTATTAGGCAATACCTATATTGTCGGGATTTATTTCTCAGTAAACTGTTGTTAGGATGATTAACACTGTACCCTCAAATACGCGTTTGGAAACGTTAACCTTTCGCTGCCAATATCCTCTATGATAACCTCCCCGGGCTCTACAGAAGTCTTTGGTCCTCCAAAGAAATAAAGTCTACAAGGTAAGTCTACAAGATTCATTCAGGTAAGACAGGGTAAATGTTTGTACGAGTTTCATCCGATTTGACATCTGGGTATTTAGTTCCAAGAAGTTGGAAGTAGCCGCTATGGCAGATTAAAAGGTAACCATTATAGGGTTGCTTTAAGATACGGCGTAGTTTGTAGGCGGACCACCAGGATAAAGAGTAATGGCTTTTGAGTGAAATTGTTTCATGTGTAATGTTATTTGTACACTCAAGGTCTTCAATATTGGCAAAAAGTTGTGGCCAAAAAATACCCTTGATACATACATTTGAGATATTTGACGGCCCAACAATGTGCCAATAGAATGGACAAGAGTTAAGTTTTGCTATGGGAATACTAACGTAAGATGATCCAGATGTCAGTTCTAAGATGATCTTTGTGCCTTTGTACTTTTTATATTGTGTATATATAAAACACAATAATACAATAATAACAAAAATAGGGTGTATGTTACATAATGCAAATGCATGTATTCATTAGACAATAACGTAATATGAAAATACGTGACACGTAATGGTGCATACCCAATATTGTTAATATCGGTAAATATTGCAGGCCCCAAGCAAGATTTTTCAGGAAAGAGATGGTATATATCGCAGAAATAGCAGCGGTTGTGTGAAATATAACAATTTGCCAAAACGTGTTGTACAGCGACATGCAATAAACACAGAACCACACATGTATGTTCATATGTTAATGTGGCGACAAATATGGCAATCGAGAAATTTTGAAAGCGTGCGGAAGGATCAAACTTCAGACAAGCTATAGTAAACAAACCTTCATTTTTTAAACTGACAAAAGATCATAATTCAATGGCAAATAGATTCATTAGGGTTTAACAACACTTTCAAAAACCAAGGCTATACTATAAGCGGGAGTGTACGTCTATTTCAATAACTAAGGTTATTATATCACGTTGTTAGTTCCCAAGATCTTTCCCATCCTTCAATTCACAGACGATCAAAATAGTCGTACGTGGAGTCACTCGTTCAGGCAATTACTCTATGGCTCATTTGTTCGATGGGATTCTGGTCGTTCGAGCAATCTGAGAGGGTTAGCAAGCCTGTACTAGTGCTAGTAATGGTACAAGGCCGCAAGAGTGGAAGAAGACTGCGGGATTTGGTGACTACTGTACAACCTAATTATAGGACAGACGATGGCAATATTGGGAAAATCAGTAATAGTGGTGTTGGAGAGATGAAGATCATGGAGAGGTCTAGAACTGGGCAGATGCTAGGAGCTAAATTATCATCAGGTATATATAGTACTGCATCATCATGTCTCCTATACCCCGATGAGCATCAAGAGCCGTAAAAGAAATCGCTCCTTCGATACTCATCTGCTCAATGGGATTTGAGTCGTTCGAGTAGAGACTTTTCAGTAACTGCTCAAAAGCTTATTTGCTCGATAAGATTCGAGTCGTTCGAATAATACCTAACCCTGCTTAATTGTATTTTGGGTTTGAGGATCATAGAGAGCTTCGTTATACACAGGAAAGGCAAAAACAGAGACGGCCAAGACAAAACAGTCTGCTGGGATAGGCAGAAATGGGACCAGTAAAAGGCAAAACAGGCCAGCAAATAGGATAAACCACAGAAAATATCGGGATAGATAAAATACCGAGACTATGGTGCACATCCGAAACAATAAAGTTAATCCAAAACAAAGGAATGTGTCTATTGTTGGGCAAAAATAAGAATTCTAGGGGACAACAGATAGAAACCGAATATTTAGTGGGAAATCCGCACTAACAAAAGAACTGTTGGATTTATTTGGGTAATTTTACAAAGTATTCGAACAAATACAATTACTCATACCAGGAAACGCATCTTAAAGCACTGTATGCTACTCTTTTAAGCCCAGTATTGAGGAATCAGTGTCAAATAAAGTTGTTTTGATGGTTTAGAGAGATTGGCTGGATGTGAGACCTCTCTCATTCATTTAGCACTGCGTGCTACTATTATAAACACTAGGTGGGGTTTTTCTAAGTCCGTCTCGGTAGTTTTGGATTATTAAAAGTATTGTCGGGTTGTTTGCTGTAATTAAAATTACTCCTATTCAATCGAACACACCCTCCGAACCCACCCCTTTCCTACTAGAATGTTTTGGGTCACATAGCAACCATGTGCTACCATAGAAACCAAGATGGCGGCCTCAGATATACAAAATGGACGACGTACACTCGTCTCACCTCAACAAAACGCGCTGCGCATGCACACTAGGACCACGTATCACTATGGGGATGTTGTCACAAGATGGCGCTCACGCACGCTACCAAGACAACCAAAAATGAAGTAACTGGGCCATGTGCCTATGACGTCACATGAGATCCGGCCAATGTGGTCGATCGGGTACATGATCTACTACTAACATCAAACCGAGAGATCCACGGTTCGATCCCCAGCAGGGGTAACTGCGTTGTGTCATTGGGCAAGGCACTTAATCACGATTGCTCAAGTGGGGGCACGGTGGCACAGCCATGGGGACGTTCTGGGGGGGGGGGGGGGGGGCACATCCCATCCCCCCCCCCCCACAAAACAACAATAATTCCGATAGGATCACCAATCCAATATCGAGTTGTGACAGTACAAAAGTGGGTTTAATCATTATCATCTTACCATCCGGAAACTAATTGTTTACAATTTACTATGTGAAGGGTCACTGTGACCTTGACCTTTGACCTACTGATTCCAAAATAAATAGGGCTCTTTCTTGCACGATGGTGGAACCATTGTCAAATTATCATCTGAAAACCAATTGTTTACGATTTATTATGTTCAAGGTCACTGTGACCTTGACCTTTGACCTAGCGAGACCAAGATAAATAGGTGTCTTCCACTCACCTAGGCCAACCTACCTATGAGGTTTCATGAACGTGGCTTCAACCGTAGTCAAGTTAGCATCCGGAAACCAATTGTTTACAATTTACTATGCTGAAGGTCACTGTGACCTTGACCTTTCACCTAGCAAGTCCAAAATAAATACGATTCTTCATCTCACTGATGCCATCCTACCTATGAAGTGTTATGAGCGTTGGTCGAACCATTATCAAGTTATCATCCGGAAACCAATTGTTTTGATTTACTATGTTCAGGGTCATTGTGAGTCTGTGACCTTGACCTTTGACCTAGTGAGTCCAAAATAATAGGGTTTTTTCCTCTCATGAACGCCAACCATTACCTACGTATGAAGTTTCATGAATGTGAGTTTAACTATAGACAAGTTATCATCCGGAAACCAATTGTTTACAATTTTCTATGTTCCTGGTCACTGTGATCTTGACCTTCGACCAAGCAAATCCAAAATAAATAGGGTTCTTCCACTCACCGATGCCAACCTACCTATGGAGTTTCATGACGTGAGTCGAACCATTATCAAGTTATCATCCGGAAACCAACTGTTTACACCCGTCATTCACCAAACTATAAGTCGAGCTTTGACTTCGTCACAACTTGACTAAATAAGAGGCCCCAAGGGCCTGTAATCGCTCACCAGCCAAAGTGGTTTAAAGAAGTATTTGGGGTCACATTCAGTTATACATGGTTCATGAACTCTACAAAGGAATGAAGTCATGAAAGGCAAATTTATGGAAAAACACTAAGGAATCGATTTGAACAAACCTAACATGCTCCCCATGCCACCCCACCCCGCCCATAGAGAGCCCAAATAATAAGCCGGTGTCTCAAATTAAACAAACTTGAACCTGATCCCCCATGAGATGTTATATACCAAATACGAAAGCATTCTGGTCGGTGGATCTGATGAAAGGGGTTTTAAAAGAAATGTCCTCACATTGCGTCAAGTTAAACTTTGGGCTCAAACAGAGAGCCCAAATATTTACCCAGGTAACCAATTTGAACAAAACTGAAACTGACCCACCGCAAGATGCTGCATACCAAATATGAATGGATTCTGACTGGTGAATCTGAAGAAAAAGATTTTTGAAGAAATTCCCTCATATTGCACTAAGTTAAAATTCAGGCTGCCATAGGCAGCCCAAATATAAATCCAGGGACTCGATTTGAACAAACTTGAATCTGCCCCCCCCCCCCCCCTCCCCTATAGATGTTGTATACTAAACATGAAAGGATTCTGACTGGTGGATCAGAATCTGAAGAAGAAGATTTTTAAAAAAATTTCCTCAAATTGCACAAAGTTAAACTTTGGGCTCCAATACAGAGCCCAAATACTAACTGAGGGACCCGATTTGTACAAACTTGAATCCCCCCCCCCCCCCCTAGAAATGTTGTACACCAAATATGAAAGCATTCATACCAAATATGCAAGATTTTTAAAGAAATTTCCTCATATTTCACCAAGTTAAAATTCGGGCTCCTAGAGGGAGCTCAATGATGGTTCTGGAGAAGTAGATTTTTAAAAAAAAATTTAAACAATGTATGGGTGCTAGCAGAGTGATGCCCCTTGTGGTTCGGCGCGGCAAGGTTGTTTGTACAAACTTGAATTGACATATGATAAGGAACATGCACACCAAATTTGGTTTCATTTGGTCCAGTAGTTTGGGAGAGAAGTCAATAATGTAAAGTTCGCGACGGACGGCAAGTGATAAGTTAAGTTCCCTTCGGTGAGCTAAAATTCAGCCATATGCTCCCCCACCCCCTCCCTCCAAGTTACCCCATATAGGGAACATCAGGCAAGACATTTTAATATCGAGATATTTATACTTGCAGGATGTATAAGGGGGAGGGGTGTGTTATAGCAGATTTATGTGTGATATCCGACCTATCTCATTTTAATGACACCAATCTTGTCGATTATTCTCCAGACTCGAGAGAAAAAAACGTCGCCTGTGTTCCGCTGAGGATTTACGAAATAACGTCGCCGTTATTTGGTAATTTATCCATTTCTTCTGGTCCGGGTTCGCTATTTAAAAGAAGAATCTCTTGGGGCGGTAGGAAAATAGAAATCGTTAACAAAAGTGAGACAGTTATATAATTTGATAAGCAATTGCTGCCAGTTTTAAAAAGCATAAAGCTATTTCTCTTCATTTTGTGTGATATCATTAGACATACTCATTTAATTCTATTCATTTAGTTTCCTGTTTTCAGCCGAATGTTTCAACAAAAAAAAACCTTCACTATTGGTATGGCGAGGGCCGGTCACCGGGCAGGTGGCTCTTTTTGCAAAAAAACTTTTTCTGGACGGATTTTGATATTTGATTTGTGGCTTGATATTCGTGTGCAACACCCGATGACGCAAAAAAGGGCGTGTCCACGCTTTTTCGCAAAAGTTATGGCCCTTTGTGAAAATCTACTAATTTTGAGCTTGATAGCGCGATACTTCAACAAACGTCAACCGATTTGACAGATATTTGACACGTGGGTTTCAAGGACCGATGTCTTGGTCGAGTTCGAAAACGGGCTCGGTCCGATGTACGGCTGAAGAATTATTCCAATTTTGTGCTTGATACTATTCAAAGCGCTATAACTTGAACAACTGTTAACCGATTTGATTCTTTTTTTATTGTATGGGTTTCCAGGATAATTATCTCGATAATTAAGTTCGAAAATGTTCCGTCGGATATATGACCGCAGAATTATTGACGTAGTCATTTTGTTCAAATTAGTTATTTAGAAAAAGGTCCCCTCAAGCTTTTTGGATCATAGACATAGTTACTCACCGTTGTGTTTGCCACGAAAACACGACCTCACATCGGCGATGCGGATCATTTCTATAAATAGAGTCTATAAATAGAGTTGTTGAGTTGACGTTCATTTCGTGATTGATCATAATTCAATGATTGCACATAGATTATTACTGTCCTCACACAAGGTGAAGGGGAAATAAATTTGAAAAAAGAGTTTCAATGTGGCCTAATTATTGATGCCTTTCACACGTCCTTAAATAAACTGATTTTGCGTTCATTGCTCCAATAGATTAGAGAAAATGTGTCCCACTCCCCTTCCCACACCACGAAACAAACGTGAACGTCAATTTTGTTTCTAAAATTAGGGTTGCAGCTATATTATTCAGCAATACAGACACTGCCATTTATCCTAACAACTGATGTCAAATTTTCTTCCACATACTGATGTGGTAAAAAATAGGCCTCAATGAATGTGACCACCCCACCCCCACCCTTTTCATAACAAACTATGATATAATTCATAAATTAATTGATGTTGACACAAAACAAACATCTTGCGAAAACGGTCCTACTACTTAACGAACACAAACGAACATAAACGAACAGAAGAGAAAATAATTTGAAATACAAGTTAAAAATGGTTGAGGGTGCATATGCAGGTATATGTGGGTATATATTATTCGTTTGTAAAAAATTATTCACTTCTGATAGTATTTTGATGATTAATAAGGTTTATAAAATGTGCGACGACGCGAAATTCTTGTGTTCGTTAAGTAGTAGCCTGCTTGAAGCTGTCGACAAGATGCGACAAAGGTGTGAAATCAATTAGCTGTCTATCTGAGGAAGAATGTCGCTGAGGAAAACCACAGGTACTCGGCACAAGCTGAGAACTCGAAAAAATGACATTTAATAAGGATTTTTGGATCGACTCTCTTCACCCCCCCTTAATAGACTAATATATAGAACAAGGTAAACAACATTGAAATCCTCGACAAACCAACCGACCTTCGTTTCATTCGTCTCAAATCTTAACTACGTGGTGTTTTACCAAATACCCGGTGTCATTTGAAAGGTGAGACAATAAGCTTTACGCTGATGTATAACTTGGCCGTTGGGTGTTCTGGGCTTATTCATAATTACTTGGAATTTCGGGATAAAACACGAAAATCATCAGGTCGACATCGATTGCGTTCAAGAGAATAAGTAGGACTCACCTGAACTGCCTGATTTACGATCAAACCTGAAGGTTTCATGTTCCGATTGAAGCATATTCTTAAATGGCATGTTTCGTGGTGCTCAGTTTTGATCGTGAATTGAATTTAATTCACACACCATGGTCGCAAGTCTCAGATTTACATTATTCTGCGAATAACATTTGACAGAGATTTTTCCAGGCCAGCCATGAATAAAGCCTAGAACGCACTCATACATCAACGCTCTCCCATTGGCTACTATTTTAGGCAACACAAAAGCGTTGATAAACTAAGTATGCCTCTCACCAGAAATGTCGAACCATTTCATAACGTTTATCATAATGTTGAACACGGAACAACAACAGGCGCTTTCTTTAATAAGTAATGGACACAACGTTTTCATTTGTGGTCCAGCAGGTTCTGGAAAATCGTATCTTTTAGGAGAAGTTGTGAAAAAACTGAAACAGGAAGGAAACAAGGTTCATTTAACTTGTAGTACAGGTATTGCCTGTACAAATTATGACAGTTTTTTTAGGTGCAATCACCATACATCGCTGGGCTGGAATGGAAGATGGACGTTTTGATTCCAAGGAAGTGTGCAGTATATTGCAGAATAACGTTAAGTTTAAAGAAACATATGAAAGAATTATTTCCGCCGATACTTTAATAATTGACGAGATATCAATGCTCAGTTTAAGAATGTTTGATTTACTTTGTGATATATGTAGACTCAAAGATTCAAGCCAGGTGTTTGGAGGACTTCAGGTTGTTGTATGTGGAGACTTTTATCAGTTACCACCCGTCGCAAACACATTATACAATGATGAGGGTGATTACTGTTTTCAGAGTTGCAATTTCAAGAAGATGTTTGTTCACAGAATTGTTTTATCAACAATTATGAGACATTCTGACAGCCAACTGATTCAGTGCATTTCGGAAGTGTCGGAAAAGAGCAACCTTTCAGTAGATACGCTGAGCTTTATACAATCGCTGAACAGACATTTACCAGAGACAGCGAGAGCCACTAAATTATTCGCGACAAACTTTTTAGTGGATGCTTATAACCGCATGTGTCTGATGCAAGAGTCCACTGAGGTGTACGAGTATGAGGCAGTTGATTCTGGAGAACAGAAATATTTGGACAAAATGTTGGCACCAAAAAAAACTTTGGCTAAAGACAGGGTGCCCAGTGATTTTACTTAGAAATCTTTCTGATAGACTTGCCAATGGATTGAAGGGCTTTGTTGCAGGGTTTGACAAAGAAGGGCCGACAATTGATTTTCCCACAGTGAATATTTCAACGAAGATTTCAAGGCAAAAGCTATCAGGTAAGCACATAGAAATATAACTTTCAGATTTAGTGTTGTTTTTTTTTTTTTTTGTTCGTTTGTTGTTTTTTTTAGGGGGGGGGGGTGGAAGATTTTGCCCGAAACAGTGATTTCGCGAATATCATTGAGGTGCATAACCTCGAGTTGGCTGGAGGGTAATGTGTCTCACCTCCATCCATGGGACCTCCCTTAAAATAATGGATGGTCTGAGACCGATTCCAGACCCCCTCCACCAGCTGTCTTTTCGACCTTGTAATTCGCAGGGGGGGGGGGGGGGGGGGGGGGGTGTCAGCTGTGTCGATTTATCACATAGAACTGCATAGAAGCATGCTCATGGAACCACCTAAATAAAAATAAAATATGGCAGGGACGTAACAGCGTTAAAATATTGAGGGAGGGGGGGGGGGGGTATCGGGGCAGATCCAGCCATGCTGACAGTATGATGCGTAACATCATCCTAGCCGCGCATGGCGAGGTAAGGGGGAGGGCACGAGATGGGGTAACCCTTTCGGTAATAGGGGCCCGGGCGATCTCCCCATCCATGGAAAAGTTTGAGTTATATGCGTTTTTATGTAGTTCTATGTACTTATATGCAGTTTTATATGGTAAATCGACGCACCAAATAAGATAGAACAATTTGTTAAAATTCTAGTTGCAGAATGGGGAAGTTATCCTTAAAACTCGGTTATTTCGAAAGGTGAAATTCGTTTGGATATGAGGGTGGGTGGGGGGGGGGGGGGGTGCAATTATGGTAAAGGATTATATTGAAAATCAAATCATTTGTGATATAAAATATCACTCATTTTTTTTTTTGTCTTGGTTTTTATTGCTTTAATATTTTTTCAAGTTGTAGAACCGGGGGCGTCATGCAAGGGAACAATAGGGGGGGGGGGGGGGGGGGGTTGAACGAGGGAAAAATATTTTCCAGAGGCGTCATGCTAAATACATATTCCTTTCCGAAAATCAAACTAAATAGAATAATTAATAAAATGTTGATGATAAAAAATTTTCTCAATAACATTTTACCAATTATTTTCAGACAATTTAAATGTTTGTAAAAAATACATACAGTTTTCATTATATATATAATTTTAAACTAACATTATGGTGAATTCCAAGGTTATCTTACTTCATCGATAAGAAAAATAAATAAACAAATCTTTTACCATTATTATTATTGGTAAAAAAATTTGAAAATAAATATAGGGGGGGGGGGGGGGGCGGCACCATTTGGACACTTCGCCGAAAAAAGGAATGTTCGGCGGAAAATATAAGACAGTTCGCCGAAATGAGTATTTCGGCGAGATGTCTGATATTTTCCGGCGAATTGTCTTTTTATTCCTTATTCCGACGAAGATGGGGGAGGGGGGAGGCGGGGGGGGGGGGGGGGAGATGACTCACCTATGTAGATAGGACAAAGCTGTGGCAGGTTGTCACACTTTTATCATGGCATTGCCAAATGTGTGTGTGGGGTGGGTAATCTATGCTCCAAATGAGCACTTCGAGCACGATTTATTTATTTATTGGCGTTTAACATCATTATCAGCATCTAGGCTATAATTACACTTCAGTTGATTTCATGGAAAGCCAATAATTCCATTAAATATTACTCTAATTTGTCAAACAACTGTTATATGTAAATCAATTAGTATTGGTTAAGCTATCTTACATAAAATAAAAGACAACCGATAAGCTGACTTCATGTGCGACAGTTTTATTAGGGAACTAATGGACAATTACTCTATAGAGGTCACAAACATAGAAGTGGGAATGAAAGAAGGCAAAAGGTTTGTCAAAGAGAGAGTCATGGAAGATTGCAATCGAAACTGGCGAGCAGGGGTTAGCGTGAAAAGATCACTGCAGGGGTTACAATATAAAGAAAAGCCAGCTTTTGAGAAGTACCTAGATGGCACCTTTGGAGGGTCACTGCTGTTCAAACTGAGATCAAGGTCACTGGAGCTTCGGGGAAAAATTGGGAGAGATGGGGAAAAGGGATGCCAAATGTGCCACTCTGGAGTAGTGGAGACCCTGGAACATTTTCTCTTGGAATGCCCACAGTATATACCTCATAGAATAAAATTTACTGGAAGAATAATGCAGAAGTGGGGTGAAGAAACAAAGGATAGATGGCTGAAGGCGGACACGAGGGAGAGGGTAGGAATGCTTATTGAAGAAATTGAAAAAGAGGAAGTGAGGGACACTATTAAGCAGTTTATATCTGAATGCTGGGAGGAGAGGAGGGGAAGAGGGGGTGGGGTGCAGGGGGAATGATGGCCTTCTCTTATGAGGATCGCGACAAATCAGCGGCTGGCCAAAGAGTTATTATTATTATTATTATTACACGTGCTACTTTAGTTTATGGCTCAGGATATTATGTAACAATATATCGTTTGACTGCATAATTTGATAAAAGAACACTTGAATTGTGACAATACCCTGTATGTTCACACACACTGAAAGTTATGCTCATCCCTCCCGATCCGACAAGCTAAGACCTATCTTCGCCACTGAACTTGAATATCCTGCTATTTTCCCTACAATATACGGATGGGGGAGGGGGGGGGGGGGGAGGTGTTCATCCAAGAGAAAATGTTCCAGTGTCGCCACAACCCCAGACTGGCAAATTTGGCGCCCCTTTTCCCCATCTCAGTATATACCTCATAGAATAAAGTTTACTGAAAGTATAATGAAGAATTGGGGACAAAAACACAGGATAAATGGCTGAGGGAGACATGAGGGAGAGAGTAGGAATGCTTATTGAATAAATTGAAAACGAGCAGGTGAGGGGCACTATTAAACAGTTTATATCGTGCTGCTGGGAGGAGGGGTGGATGGCATGGGGAATGATGGCCTTCTCTCATGAGTACCGTGACAAATCAGCGGCTGGCCGAGGAGTTATTATTAATAATAACTCATCGGCCAGCCGCTGATTTGTCGCGGTTCTCAAAAGAGAAGGCCACCATTCGCCCTGCCCTCCAACCCCTCTCCCCCTCCTCTCCCCCCCAGCAGCACGATATAAACTGTTTGATAGTGCCCCTCACTTGCTCGTTTTCAATTTATTCAATAACCATTCCCACTCTCTCCCTCATGTCCCCCCTCAGCCATTTATCCTTTGTTTTTTCACCCCAATTCTTCATTATGCTTGCAGTAAACTTTATTCTATGAGGTATATACTGTTGGCATTCCAAGAGAAAATGTTCCAGTGTCTCCACTACCCCAGACTGGCACATCTGGCACCCCTTTTCCCCATCTCTCCCAATTTTTCCTCTGAGCTCCAGTGATCTAGATCTTAGTTTGAACAGCAGTGACCCCCCAAAGGTGCCATCTGATTATTTTTCAAAGGCTGGCTTATTATGGATTGAGATACGTAATTTATTTTTTTCGCCCTGGTATACCTTATGCGGCAAAGTAAAGAATTAGATAACAGAAGCTGCTGCTCTGAAGTAATAATGTGTGATAGAACAGCCGAGCTAAGGTCTACGGAAAGTCCGTGAAATACTTATTCACTTTGGTCCACGGAAGGTCCATGATATATTAATTTACTTTGGTACGTTTCCTCTAATGGTGAAGTGGTGCGCGACCCCCCCCCCCCCCCCCGACAACTGCCCACCGAGACATTTGCTACTGGACAATGAGCGCCCCCTCCCCCATATTATCGGCAATTCCGGACATCAGCTCGACAGAAAAGCCGGGCAGGGCCCAGACCCGTTTTTGTCTCATCGGACATCTGCAAATGGGGGGGGGGGGGGGGGGGGGGGCTCCTACACCCCCCAACCACCCACTTAGCTCAGGGATATGTAGATGCCTAAACATAACATCAAAGGTCGGGCCTTCTCTTGCCGTCCCGCGTTAGCTACCACTGTGTACAAACTTTCTCATACTTGTCAGCACGCCTCAACATCTTGTAAATATTTTTCTTCATACCCATTAAATAGATGTCTTATGTCTACAACAAGTGTTGTTTGTAAACGAGAGAGAGAGAGAGAGAGAGAGAGAGAGAGACAGACAGACAGACAGACAGACAGACAGACAGTCGATGTGGTACAAAATAGAGTGTTTACGTATGCTACTGTTTCGTTCTTATTACAATATTTTGAGACATACTGAAAAAGGTATGTTGGCCTAATTATATTTGTATCTGTCATTATTTTTCACACGACCAATTTATATATTTTCAGTTTTCGACCCAAAACAGGGCAGGTAAGTTGCAGTTCGCATCCAAGTACCTCTTAAACCTGCTTATGCAATCACAGTTTACAAGGCCCAAGGGATGACTCTGGACAGGTAAGATAGAAATTTAAATGTTACGCGACAAATGAGCGGCTGGCCAAAGTGTTATCATTACAAAAAACATCGGGGTAGCTTTTCGCTCAACCAATTTCGCTTGAACTCGGTTGAAATGACAAATGACACTTTTGCCAGGTACGGAGGGGGGGGGGGGGGGGGGGGCGCTCGAAGATACATGGCCTATCGATACTTTTCCCTGAATAGGATTCTCGAAATTCGTCGAAAAAGTTTATTTATTTTATTTATTGGTGTTTAAGGTCACATTTGTGCACAATGGCTAATCATGACCGCAACATGGATGGACATAAAGCCAAGTCTAGCCAATCCTTTATACCCATGTTGCCCATTATAGAGGACTTCCACCCCAGGCCTTGGTGACCGGGTCCGATTTTACTTGTAAAGCAAAATTCGTTTACTCGAGTAAACAAGCACTGTTTCACTTCCCGGTGTTCCCACGGGGAAAGGTTTTTGAAAAAAAAAAAAAAAAAAAAAAAAAAAAAAAAAAAAAAAAAAAAGGTTTAAAAATAGAAGGGGTAAGTTGAGAACAGCCAGCCAGATAATTGCTCATTGTTCTCTAAACCACACAGATGTAATCTTATTCTTTCAGGAGAATCAAAGCGGTGGTTCTCCACCAACATCGCTTTGATCTTACCGGTATGACGGTGTGATGATGTCAAGGTGATAAAAACCACACACTGCCGGCAATTTCTTTTATTTCTTTGTTTCGCCTTTGTTGTTACCCGAAAGAATACCACCACTAACATGAGCAATAACATGGATTATTAACACAATAATTCGTCATTGGTTTAAAGCCGACATTCTCAAAAATTTCATTGCTTTAATATTCCAGTTACAAGTTTAAACAATTTAAAGCCGACATTCTCAAAAATTTCATTGCTTGAATATTCCAGTTACAAGTTTAAACAATAAGAACATTTGTTTTTTTTATAGTGGCAAGCATCGTGCTAACAGAAGATGAGCTCAGAGATATTACAAAACCGAACATGACCCCCCCCCCTCCTCTCCCCCCCCTCCCCCCCCCCCCACCATTGCTCTTCCAAACACTAGGCCTATAGTGATAATACACTCGACACTGAGTAGGTCTATTCGGCCGGCCAAATACCCAGTACCTCGTGTATAAATATCTTTACTGCCAAGCGAACATATAGCGGTATATTTTGATGGTAACATGAGCAATGAATGGTCAGTTGTTTGGTACCTTCAGTCAATCATGGTTTACCACTATTCATTCATAATCATCTATTTGAAAACCGCGCCAAATCAGACCGATTTGTTACATTATGTTATTATAAATTATGGAGTTAGCATTTATCATTATTACTTACTGCCAATATCATCACATTTACTGTAGTATGTGTGTGTGTGGTGGGGGGGGGGGGGGTGGGGGTGTAAAGTGATGGAGCAGAATCACTTAAGTTATCCTCATGTTTCAACGTCCCCTTATCATAATATCAACTTTCTGAAGCTCTTTGGAAAAAGGAGTTTGCTTTTTCCTCAAACGATTCACCACTGCATGAAGCTTAGCAAGACATGTCCGAAAATTTATCAGTTAAGAGATGATGAATGAATAGTTTTAGCGTGCATTTATCATCTCTTAAAACTGATCACATTCGGACGTGTCTTGCTGCATGAGCTCCGGGGGTGAATCATTTGCGGACAAAGTCACAAAGCAAAAGCTCTTTGCAGAGTGTCCCAGAAAGCTAATAAGGTAACGTTGAGCATAGAAAAAAATTACATTTCATCACAAAGGTTCACCCAAAGATTGATGAAGGTCACATTGACTGACACAACCCTATGAGTATCGGAATGCCCGAGGGACACACTGCGACATCAAATCTTCTGTCTCTGAATAATCCGCCGCCAAATCGACTAAGCAAATGACATCACACCCCACCCCCATTCCACATATGTATGTGTGTGTGTTACCCCTCCGCTTCTTATTTTGGATGGCTGTTGTCTTTATATCATACCTATCTTTATATAATAACCCTTTGCCTATCTAACGTAAGGGCAAAAAGCGGCCAGCGCTATGCACGAAAATCACCATTCATAGTTGTTATTTTATTATTTTTTGATTAAAAAACGCAGCTTATTGCCCCTCATTGGACTGAATCCGACAACAGGCTATGTTTTTGAAGCAAAGAGAGAAAATTCTACTTCCACTAAAATGTTTTCTTCCAGGTCATCTTTTCCGGTTAGGTGTTGATCAGCGGCTGACCGAAGAGTTATTATTATTATGTAGGGTAACGCAAACTGAAAACGACAGTGTCAATTATTTTTCAAAAAACAATTTGTTTTATCTTCCAAACCATAAATTATGAACCTTCATCGAAACGAGCTTCTTGAGCTCGTTCCAGCGAGGGGTCACGAGGTATGGTTTGATAGAAAAAAACTGAAAGGCAATTTTTAGTTAATATATTGGAGGGATTTACAAATTTGTTAGGTAAAAGGTTAAAAGCTAATAACCAGGGAATGAAATGATTTTGAACTCCATTTATTCGACTGAACCAAAAGTATATGGTTCTAATTTGATATTCTGCCTGGCTGGTGTGGGGAGTGGGTCTTAAGGGGCGTGTTTAGTGGCATACTTTAGTGACTGACAGCTTGCTTGTTTTCATTTATATGACCAGAAGGAGGGGAAATTGGTCGTTTTTACCCCAGATTTACCTAAAATGGTATGTCTTTATCCCCCACCTACAAAGCCATGCAGCATTTCAATGTTATTAGGCATAAATTTACATAAGAATAGTCCCAATAATTTGACACCTGGAATTTTCGATAAAACTACTGGAAATGATGGTGGGTTTGGGGGGGGCCTAGCACCCTAGCACTAATACCATAGCACTCAGGCGACGATTTGTCACCTTGAGGTTAATTTGGCCAGGAAGGGGCACGAGGTCACGTGGTGGGTTGTGATTACATCCCATATCACGCTGACCCGTCAACTGAGCAAAGCCCAGTGCAGATCTTTATCGATGGAGACAAAATGTCGACACCTATAGGGATAATTTCTGGGATGTGGGGCGGTCCCTACCAAATGCTTTGTCACGTTTACCCTTCATATCGTAGAATTGCAACTCTATACAGTTTCACTCGGCACAGTACCTTGACGGACGGAGTAAAAATTTGTCGGCTAGGGATAATTTGAATAGGGAAAGGACATGGAATGTTTCCTTTACGCATCAACCCATCAAAATTCAGGACACACTTCCCACCATGCACCAAACGACAGAGATAGGATTTCGAACCTCAGAATATGTTGAACAGGAAAGGGACAAGTAATTGTTGTCAAAATCAGAAGTTGCATGAGCGGGGTACTTTTTTTCAAAAGAGCAACACTGGATACACTCCTTCACTTTCAGTGATCTGTATGAGGCTGATATTTTTGGCCCCTAAGGCACAGATGCTCGGCACAAGCGGAGAACTCGAAGAATGACATTTAATTGGATTTTTTGGATCGAATCTCTTCACCCCACTTAATAGTTATTAAAATATAGCTATATTTTAATAACTATTAAGAGGGGTGGAGAGAATCGATCAAAAAATCCAATTAAATGTCATTTTTTCGAGTTCCCAGCTTGTGCCGAGTACCTGTGCCTGGGGTCAGAAACTAGTGACGTGGTCAAGGGGAATAATTGTATGCCCATCCAACAGCGAGTTAACACTTTAACCACAGCAATGACAGTATGCAATTCTCCATTTTCAAACCTATCGAGTGGAAATTTGGCACCTGGTCTGATATCACGAGTAACAAAGATATGTGAATTTTATGCGTGACTTAGCATTAACCCCTCAATGTAAGCAATGCATTTGCAGGCAGCAGTAGTTAATACAATATTGAATTTTTAAAATAGATTCCAGTGGTTGGCATAACCAACAATCAACCTCCAAGTATTTAATTAACTAAGCAACATATTTTCTTCTTATTTTTTTTCCAGTGTGGAGATTGACTGCCAAGAGATTTCTAAACCTGGGAAGTTAGGCGTGGCCATGGGAAGAGTCCGCACATCAGCTGGCCTCCGAGTTATAAATTTTCATCCCCGTATTTGTATAAAACAGCCACAGAAAATACAAGATTTTATGGAAGAATCGTCAGTACCAACAGACGAAAATTTAACTTGTTGTAGAAATATTAGGTATGTACATATTATCAATAGTGATCGTTTACTCTGTTCAGGTGACTGCAACAACAACGAAGGTGTGTGTGTGTGGGAGGGGGGGGGGGGTTGCAGGATAATAATAATAATAATAATAATAATAATAATAATAATAAATTATTATTATTTATTTATTTATTTATTTATTTATTTTTTATATATATATTTGTGCCTGTTAAAAAAGTCTGACTACAAACTTTCTTATATCTCTATATGATTAAATGAAATTGTATCAATTGTCTTGATCGTGATTGCATTAGTACTGATTTTTTTATTTTTCATTTTTGGGACTTTTTGCTTCCTAAACATATTTCCTCCTAACCTGTATCCTTATTGTTCGAGAATTTTGTTTCACATTCTTATAAGTTTGATTTTTTTAGTTGGAATATTTAGATGAGTGGGGTTTTCTTTCACTTCATTAAGTTTTCCTTTTCTGCTGTTAAGAGATTTGGGAACAGAAAATGTGTAGGATGTAGCAGTCTCAACTGATGTTGTCTTTCCAGCATTAGCTTTTATGGATACTGTACTCTGTCCGAGAATTATATTGTTGAGAGTTCTTCGGTACTGTAATGTGTTGGGGTTTGTATTAGCACCATTATATGTTGAGCGTTGTTGATTGAATTCATTTTCAATTACATCAGAGTTGATCAATCCTGGGGTGATAAAAATGTTTAACCCCCTTTTACTGCTGTCCATTTTTTCACATAACTCTCTGAAACCAATTATGCAGGATTCAATATCTTCATGACACTGGTATGACATAAGCATTTTATTTTTTTCCTTGGTGGGGATTTCTGAATTGTTCATTATAGCAGACTTCCAGTTTGTGAAAAAATGAAACACCTCTTGTAATTCTTTCAGCCTATCATCTTCAGTGCTGCGAACTGGGCGCATATCTCTGAAGATCCTAATTTATTTAGAAGTTTGTTTTAAAAGATTAGTGCAACCAGTAAGCACATCACCTTTATTGCCTAACGATGACTGATACTGATGGAATAAGTTCAACATGTCTTCATTTAGCACTTCTTCTGCTAAATGATTTCTCATTTTGCTTTGCGAATTGGGGAAGATATGTTCTGTTGTAAGTTTTCTGTGAATTTGTAAGGGATTTTGCTGGTCCCATTTAAAGCAATCGACCCACATTTGCCACTGAACTGTTTGGTTATTAGAAAAAGTTAGTAGACGTGTACACCCTTTTCTGATACCGCTTTTGAGTATATTGTTTCTGATTTTCTTGACACAATGAGAGTAATCCATCATGAAAATAACAGATTTCTCTACACTACATGGGCTTACTGCACACATTGATGAATGCTTCACCTCATTGCCAATATTTATGTGCATAAATGTCCTGTTACATTGAGCCCCATCCATGCTAATGTATTCCACAGTGAACCCATACATTTGTAAGTGGTCAACAGCATTCCAAAAAAGGGTGTGTATTTCAGGAGCTTGAATTTGATTAGATACAAAGTGTGCAAACGGAAATCTGAATCCTGTTATGCCAAGAAATACAAACTGTAGTACATGTGTCCTCAGAATATTTTCCCTTTGACCTCTCCTCAGGACCTGGCACATATTTCCCTCATCCCCTACATCTAGGAATCCACAAAGCTCAACACATTCTTTATTTTTGGAAAGTTGTAGATCTTCTTGAATGGCCATTTCATCAATAATGATTCCCCCTATCCACCCTTCTGGTGGTATATTTAATCGCTTTGCCTCCTTGAACATCCATTTAAAAATTTCTGCTTGAAAGTCAGTTTTATGGGTTACATTGTTTTTGTAAAGTATCAGCAGAGAGGGGGATGGTAAAATTAAAAGATTACTGTTGCGAAGTGATCTATATCCTTGAGGGCTTCTAGTGTAAAGTTGAAGGCACACTGATAAAAATTTTTTTGTCCATCGTCGTCCCCGGGGGTCTCTGGAGCTATTTTCTGCCTGACTCATCAAAAGTTCTACCATATCATTAGATGCAAAAGGAAAGTATTTCTCAAATTCACATTTTGTTGGAATACAATGCCCTGAGCTATCTGCTTTATCATCACAGTTAATGTTTTCTTTATTCTGATTTGATTTGTATCCAATGGTCATTCTTTCGACAATTCCTACACATATATTTATTTGAAATAAAACAGATTACTTTTTTACATAATATTGACCGTAAATGTTTTTATGCACGCCCGTCCTTAATATAGAGAATGGTAAAAACATAACTAAAAGTGGCAAGTCCGATGCAACAACACCATGTGGTGTTACCATTTAATCTTATATTTAGAATTGTGCAATGATGATAGCACATTGCCTCATGATTATAAATACCACATGGTTTCAAAAGTCATAAATCTACATAACTATCAAAAATTGTGAAATGTACCCATCACAGTGGGTGTGGGCGTATGCCAGCATGGCTGATGTGCTCAGCGGGCACAGCAACTATGCTGGCATGGTGGCGGTTACACCCACTGTGATGGGTACATTTCACAATTTTTGATAGTTATGTAGATTTATGACTTTTGAAACCATGTGGTATTTATAATCATCAGGCAATGTGCTATCATCATTGCACAATTCTAAATATAAGATTAAATGGTAACACCACATGGTGTTGTTGCATCGGACTTGCCACTTTTAGTTATGTTTTTACCATTCTCTATATTAAGGACGGGCGTGCATAAATACATTTTACTGGTAAAAATATTTATGCTGGCAGTCCTTGTGTAAAGATTACGTTTGGGTTTTGATTGTAGCCTGGAAAGTAGAGGGCACCGGCATGGTGTAGTGAGTGCCAGTCTAATCAGGTTAAATTAGTAATTAATCCTGTTGATGCAGAGCAGATGGCGTTGAGTCATTCCAGGAACTAACTAGCCTATTGTTTTCAGCCAATCAGACGCGGAGGTCAATGAAGTGGTCAAGAGTTAGCGTCATCTCATCAAATCATTCCTTTGTTTCCAGCATCGCGAATAGACGTGAACTTCATCAGACATCTTTTCCCACCCTCCCACCCAAGTGATAATTCCTTCTGCTCTCAAAGTTAGCTTTCCTGTTCATCATTGCTCTGCTCCTTGCCAAACAGCACCGAAGATCCATCAGTCGTATGGTGTCATTTTCACCAACTAAGTAATTTTCCTCTCCTCGTCACGCCGTCATACTGTTGGGCATGGAGCAGTCATAGTTTTGTAAATTACTGTTTTATCTGTCTCTGTAATCCTCATTTAATATGGTGAATACCCGCACCTAAGCCGCCACGATTGCATTCTCCGGGTAACAGGTTTCCGCCACGATGCGGTTTTTCCTGGGACGCGACGTGGCGCATCATTCAACTTGCTTTTCACATGGTTTCACTACATTTTGTTATATTGCTTCATTTTTGTACATGTCATAGGTTTGTGGCGGCTATTAAGCTGTCGTTTTATGTATAGTCCTCCAATACCTGCAGTGTACGTGCAAAAACACAGATCACTGCAGGGCGTGATGTATCGGTGATCTTAGTAGTGGGTTTTTTGGAACCTACCGTTTCATTCTACCTGCCGTGTACAAGCTAACACAGATCACGGCGGTGTTTTCTATATCAAGTGACATTAGGGGGGGTAGTTGTTATTCTACAACTCTTTGCTTTACTCTCTACTAAATCACAAAGGTCAAGTGGGTGGTGTACTGAAAAAACGCAAATCACAAACCAACCTTTGCACGGAGAGAGGGCAACCAAATATAGCCAAAACCAAGGAGCCACAGTAGGTCCAGATGGACCAATCCCCCTCCCTGCTGAATTGTCAGGACCATAAATACCTGTGCACGGAGAGAGGGGGGTAATAAATAAACGGAGTGATCGAGGGCAGAGTAAGCCCCCACCTTGTATCACTACAGAAGCTCCCCCTGGTTCCACCGGCTTAAGAACTCCTCTCTACTATGGGTGGAAGTACCACAAGGGTTAACAGTAATATAATGGGGGTAATAACTAACGGAGTGATCGAGGGCAGAGCAAGCCCCCATCTTGTATCACTACTGAAGTAAGCTCCCAGTGGTTCCACCGGCACAAGAACTCCTCTCTACTACGGGTGGAAGTACCGCAAGGGTTAACAGTAATTTAATTATAATGTATAAGTAGTGTATCGGAGCTAGGAGCTTAATGCCGACATGGTATATCCACTTTGACTCATAATTAATTTCCCAGCACAGAATAATAAAATTAAATAAAATTAATACAAATTAGGCAGCCCAGCTTGAATTACAGCAAGGGTTAACGGGAAGATAATATATGAACAGTGTAATGAAGCTAAGTGCATGTTTGCATACAAAATAAATGGGCTTGCCCAGAATATAATTCAAAGTACGAAAAGTCATAACACATATCAAAGCGGACACCACTGCAAAAGAAAAATTGAGAAAATGAGAGTCCCGCCATGTTACCCGAAGTTGGCTACGGCCCTCACCGTGGAGCACTAGTACGAACCGGGATACAAATTATTTAGGACTGAATGAATCGATAAGGGAAATTCACCCATTTGGGCCGAGCCGAAGATACAATACATACGACTTCGTTTTAAATACCGCACTCCAAAACAATTTAACTCAAGCACACACAACATGGGAGACGGAATAACAGCAGAAAAATGTGTAGAAAGGGATGCACCTGAAGACTCAGCATCAACCCCGCAGCGACAAAACGTGCAAATGCGCGACGCAGCCCGTCAACAAAGGAAACCGGAAACACACGAGACCACCCGGAAGACGACGAAACCGAAGCTGAAAAACAAATAGCAATTGATGGAGACACACACGCACTATAATTCCTTATCAGGACAGCCAGACAAAGCCAAACACACCGCTCGTGAAGAGCGATCGAGAACCGACGAACTCGGCCCACGAAATGAAAGTGGGACGAGTTGACCGACGAAACTGGACTGTAACACAAGACCAATGTATGGATGCGCAAACGCGCCACAATTATACATGAGGGTGGCCAAACACGCACTCCAGTGTGCGGGACCCACGAACTCGACCCACGAAACAACAGTGGGCGAGTTTAACGAGGTGGAAAGTAAGGGACAACCAAACCATGAGAGGAAGAACCAAGAATTCTCCTAAAATCGAACGAGCGATTAATCCTCCAGAGCCAGGGAAGTGAGGGACTTAATACCACTCGTTATGGCGGACCGAATATTCCCCCAAAACGCACGCAAACCTTTCTGATTCAAATGGACTCCATCCGAGAGTTTGGGCCGAACAGAGGAGGCCAATCTTTTCTGTCGCCAAAAACGAGTTGTACCCGACGGATTATTAAAATGCGTAGCCACATCGGCGTTCAACTCATCAACTCTACAGTTAAAACGCTCGATCTCGCTGGCATCTGTCGAGAAGACTCTACTGGGTACAGGCAATTTGAGGCGAAATCTATGAAGAACCTCACAGACAAAGATTTTCTGAACCGAAACAGTCAGCTCCAAAAAGGAAACAAACGACTGAAGCTGCGAGCTGACTTCTGAGGGTAGCAACACTGACAAATCATTGCCTCCCAACACCAATATGAAAGTGTCAGTGACACTGTAGCTCAACTTGACAAACTTGAACTTGGTAAGTTATAAATGAAATGGCAAAATTGAAGATCATTGGGACCAATGCCAGTTTTTTTGCCAGTGGCAACATTTTTTGACAAACCGAAGAAAATCGATAGCTCCCATCTAGAGGTCACCGTAAATAAGCATACCAGGTTTCAAAGCAATCTAATCATAAATGGGCCCTGTAGGGTGTGCCAAAGGGAAATATTGTGGTCTGACTAAACTAAGTTCTAAGAATGTTGGCCGCGGCAAAATTTTTCGACAGAAATTGAAGAAAATCGATAGCTCCCATCTAGAGGTCACCCCAAACAAGCATGCCAGGTTTCAAAGCAATCCGATCATAAATGTACCCTGTAGGGTGTGCCAAAGGGAAATATCGAGTCTTCAGACTAAACCAAGTTCTAAGAACGTTGGCCGCGGCAACATTTTTTGATGGAAATTGAAGAAAAATGATAGGTCCCATCTAGAGGTCTCCCCAAACAAGCATACCAGGTTTCAAAGCAATCAAATCATAAATGTGCCCTGTAGGGTGTGCCAAAGGGAAATATTGTGGTCTGACTAAACTGAGTTCTAAAAACGTTGGCCGCGGCAACATTTTTTGATGGAAATTGAAGAAAATCGATAGCTCCCATCTAGATGTCATCCCAAACAAGCATGCCAGGTTTCAAAGCAATCCGATCATAAATGTACCCTGTAGGGTGTGCCAAAGGGAAAATATTGAGTCTTCTAACTAAACTAAGTTTTAAGAACGTTGGCCGCGGCAACATTTTTTGACAGAAATTGAAGAAAATCAATAGCTCCCATCTAGAGGTCTCCCCAAACAAGCATACCAGGTTTCAAAGCAATCTGATCATAAATGGGCCCTGTAGGGTGTGCCAAAGGGAAATATTGAGGTCTGACTGAACTAAGTTCTACAAACGTTGCCCGTGGCAACATTTTTTGCCGGAAATTGAAGACAATCGATAGCTCCCATCTAGAGGTCACACTAAATAAGCATACCAGGTTTCAAAGCAATCAAATCATAAATGTGTCCTGTAGGGTGTGCCAAACGGAAATATTGTGGTTTGACTAAACTAAGTTCTAAGAACGTTGGCCGCGGCAACATTTTTTGACAGAAATTGTGAAGAAAATCGATAACTCCCATCTAGAGGTCACCCCAAACTAGCATGCCAGGTTTCAAAGCAATCCGATCATAAATGTACCCTGTAGGGTGTGCCAAAGGGAAATATTGAGTCTTCTGACTAAACTGAGTTCTAAGAACGTTGGCCGCGGCAACATTTTTTGACAGAAATTGAAGAAAATCGATAGCTCCCATCTAGAGGTCTCCCCAAACAAGCATACCAGGTTTCAAAGCAATTTGACCGTAAATGTACCCTGTAGGGTGTGCCAAAGGGAAATATTGAGGTCTGACTGAACTAAGTTCTACGAACATTGGCCGTGGCAACATTTTTTGCCGGAAATTGAAGAAAATCGATAGCTCCCATCTAGAGGTCACCCTAAATAAGCGTATCAGGTTTCAAAGCAATAAAATCATAAATGTGCCCTGTAGGGTGTGCCAAAGGGAAATATTGTGGTTTGACTAAACTAAGTTCTAAGAACGTTGGCCGCGGCAACATTTTTTGCCGGAAATTGAAGAAAATCGATAGCTCCCATCTAGAGGTCACCCCAAACAAGCATAAGAAGTTTCAAAGTAATCTGATCATAAATGCGACCTGTGAGGTGTGCCAAAGGAAATTGTGGACGTACGTACTAACGTACTAACATACTAACGTACGTACGTACGTACGTACGTACGTACGTACGTACGCCGACGGACGAGAAGTGATGGCAATAGCTCAGCTTGACTTTGTCAAGTTGAGCTAATAACAATGTCCGGGGAAAAGCGTTGAATTTGCCGACGATGGGAAGCGAGAATTTTACTGAACGTCAAACCGGGAATTCCAAACAACCGCACGTCCACTTCTGCCACCTGAGCACTCAGCGTTAAGGGGTCTGAAAAACTGCAAGCAAATGGCTCCTTTGCACACGGGACGTGCGGTAACAAATATTCAGCAAACCTCACAACAAAACTACTGCCAAAAATTAAAACTTTTAACCCCACATTGAGCGGCAACTACGCAGCAACAGTGGAATTTGAAAATTGAGGAGGATAGTAAATAATATTAAAAATAAGAAGTACTGACCTGTAATGGAGAAAGGAATTACACAAAAAGATTTCTGATGAAGTTCACGTCTATTCGCGATGCTGGAAACAAAGGAATGATTTGATGAGATGACGCTAACTCTTGACCACTTCATTGACCTCCGCGTCTGATTGGCTGAAAACAATAGGCTAGTTAGTTCCTGGAATGACTCAACGCCATCTGCTCTGCATCAACAGGATTAATTACTAATTTAACCTGATTAGACTGGCACTCACTACACCATGCCGGTGCCCTCTACTTTCCAGGCTACAATCAAAACCCAAACGTAATCTTTACACAAGGACTGCCAGCATAAATATTTTTACCAGTAAAATGTATCTGCATACGGTTTTCACTCTTGGAGGTATCTGTCCATGATTCAAGTGTGTGATATCTGGAACATGTTACAGAAGCTCCAATTGGTATACCTTGACATAAGTCATAACGTTATTCCTTCAACTTCATGGCAAACAACATTAATGCTCTCCTTGTCCAACTCAAATGTGTTGTTAACACATAGACTAAATAGATCAATTTCTGTGCCTCCAATATGCAGATTCCACTGTCTATTTTTGTGGAAGGCAACTGTCTTTTCAACTGCATTGCCATTTGATGTATATCTTGTTTTATAAGTACAAATTATTTCAGTTTCAGATTCTTTTTGTACAACAAAATTAGGTGATAAAAAAGGAATGATGTTTTTCAGATTATTTGGGTTTCTCCCCTCACAATATAAAGGTCGCATAGGTTTTAAAACAACACCTTTGATGATTGTTAGCATTTTAGATTCAAAGCGCTGTCGAATTCGTTTCACTGAGGGATAAATGTTGGTGAGGAATAAGGAAAATGTATGTTGATTTTTAATATCATCATCTCCCGACTCAAGTGTCTCATAATAGTATTTGTCATAAATATTGTGGAACTCAAATTGGCCTGTATCATCCTCCTCCAACCTTGACAATAACCTGTACAAAATTGAAAAACCAGTTGTAAATACATGCTGGAAAATATACTGCATTAGAGTGAGGTGGATTATTACAGGAACACCAACCCAGTAGAGTTTCCAATCAATTTATTACCTAGAGAATCTTCAATCTCAAAAAATATTCATGCTCCATGTGATTTTTCAGAGAATCTAATCTGTTTTTACCTTGATGGAAACTCCACTATATTGGTCTTTTTATAGTTATCCACACTCCTTGGTACACAAAAATTTATTTTAGCAACATGCCTGACAACTTACTAGTATGTAATTGGTATATAGGAGCTGGAAAAGTGTTGATTTGAATACTGCCACATTATGGAATAAAACATGAATTTTTGTATAGGTATTTTGCTTTCTCAGGAGTAGAAAAAAAGTGTTTAAATAAAATTGTTCTTTCAATTTCTTGTAGACTGCCAGTGGGCAATTTTCAATATATTGTAACAAAACATTTGTTTGGGGACAAAGTTTCCAGTTAAAGTCTGAGACCCCATAAAATTCTTAAATATTCCCAAAAGGGAAAACTGGCAAGCATATTTACAATGTTGTTATATACCATACCATGTTCTTGTAAGGGAAAGATGTTAATATAGGCCATGATGTTAACACTGTCTGCCCCTATGTACTTTCAAAGTAAATAAAATGTGTTTAACCCTTTACCCAACGTCGATAACAGACGACACTTGCAAAAAAAATTCTTGAATAACTAAAAAGTGTAATTTTTGGTCTCAAAAACATAGCTTATGACCCCTCATTGGAACGAGTGCATTGCACTCGTCCCAACAAGGAGTCATAAGCAATGATTTTGAGACAAAAAATGAAAATTTAATAAAATTTGAATGGTGATTTTTGTGAATAGTGCTGGCCGGATTTGGCCGTTACATTGGGTAAAGGGTTAAACTAAAAATACCATACATAAATGCACTTGGATTTTTGGAGCAGTCATTTGTGAGAAGGGGATTTTTGAAGACCCACGCCCCCCCCCCACCCCCCCACCCCCACACTTTCCCCAATGTTACAATCTAATATTATAGTGTTCATCTTTCATTTTTAGGTATATCACAGGAATAGTTGACCCCAAACCATCTGACTCAGCTGTTGTTGATGCAAATGAAGACTTTTGTTCCACATATTTGGATGATGAAGATGAGTTTGATGAAAATTTCAATAGTGTTATTGCAAAAATACCAGACATAGATGATAGTGATGATTATTCACTACCAACATCATTTAATCCAGTGGAGATTCTAGAAAGTTTGAAAAGTGACCCTGTACTGACACCTTTGCAATAGAGATGGGCGGTATTGGAATTTTGAGTTCGGTATCGGTTTCGGTATTTTTGTGTGGGCATACCGCGGTATCGGTTCGGTATTCGGTATGTGACTTCAGATTCACTAATAGTACCAAAGGGGAATCCATGTCCGAAAAAATACTGAATAAGTTGTTCTTGTATCATTCTGTCACAGTGCTACACATGCCATTGTTGATGGGCTCAACATTGTCAATCTTTTGTCACCACAGATCATATCTACAGTAATTTGGTGACTTGTTCTAAATACGCCTTAACTTTTCAAGCTCACTTAAGGCGTCTGTAATCATAGAATGTGTGTCCTGAAGATGTCATCTTTAGGTGGGTCTGATGACAGTAGTAAAATGATCTGGTCAGTGATTTCTAGCCAAGTCTTGGCTGCCTGTTAAGGCAGCCAAGACTTGGCTAGAAATCACTGCTAAGCAACTGGACATGTACAGGTCATAGACTATTGATAATTTAGTACAACTGCCCTCGTCCTTAAGGCTTAACAAAACTGAAAAATAAAATCAGTCACTTCTTTCATGAAAATGAACACTTCAACTGCTATCAATCCTCACCAAGGCCTTATAAATAGTGAATGCACAGGGAAAATTGAAAATACCGTTGGTTTCGGTATTCAAAGATTGGGTCGGTTCGGTTTTTCGGTGTCCCCATGATATCGGTATCGGTTCGGTTTTTCGGTATATTGCCCATCTCTACTTTGCAAAAAGAAGTCAATGATATTCTGGTGGAATTAGTGAAACCAGAAAATCAAAACCAGGTAGAAAGATATTGTAAAAGAGAATTTATGGCGCTCACTTCAATCATAGAATTATTGAATATATCTGAACCTATTCCAGTAAAATCAGAAGACTTGACACTGTTTTATCAGAAGTGCCATAATTACCAAACAAGTGAAGAATACAAACTTAATTCATTGATTTTATTCTGTCACTCCAACTACTTCACTAATGCACATGCTCATATTTGTTACAATTTAACAGTTTCTGTAAGGAAACATCTTCTGAAGGAAAAAGTGAGCCTCTATCCTATCTCACAAAGAGAAATTAGCCAAAGGCAGACTGCATCAGGTAGTCTCAGTAAAGTTAGATATGTAGCAGGATACTGTGTAAGTAAGGTTAAATTCAAATATATGTAAGGTTGATGCATGCATCAGCCGGATTTATGCTGCGTGTCAGGGTGAAGAATTATCAAGGCTTTTGCCTTGCCTTCCTTCACATCGTCGGCTTATATTATCAATTAGTTTGCACTGGTGCGCAAGAATACAGTGATGAGGTCGGACTAATTAGCCACATGAGCCAACGTCTTTGTCTCTGCTCAGTTCGGCGGAAGATTTTAATTTGCACTTTGCACAGTATAGCAAGTCGGCTAATCAGTCCGTGGTCACAGGTCGCCCAGTGCAGATGTACATTAACAATTAAGCAGTTTACCAGGGCAACTTCAACCTCCACACCGGTCCAGCCGTCTTAACAAATTGAGTTTGCTATGTCATCACAACAGTGACGAGGTAAGTCTTTGACGTTGTATCAATATTGTTTGTCGTCATGGCCGAACCGGTTCGTGTTATGATTCTTGGTCATTCTTTTGTCTCCAGGGCCGGCTCTGAATTATATGGGGCAGGGTCGCGCTTTCCATCATCATTTAATTTCGCACACGCATTGCGAGTTCCTCGGTTCAACAACCGGCCGGTCGATGTTCGTTTCGTGGGTAAAGGCGGTGCCTGTATTGACGACATGCCCGTTTATTTTATCAAGGCAGTCAGCAGTTTTCGTCCCGATATCGTCTTGCTGCAAATAGGTGCCAATGACGCTTGTTGTACGCGTCCAGAACGTATTGCTTGTCAACTTGATGACCTCGCTACACGATTGCGAGTTGAATTAAAGATTCCTTTGGTTTGCATTCACAAGCTTTTTCATCGCACCAGCCTCTTATCGCGGCACAACAAGCTCGGTTTGTCAGTCGAGGAATACAACACTTCCATCGATTTAATCAACGTTATGGTGGAAAATTTCATGTCCGTCAATGCCGGTTGTTTCGTGTGGTCCAGTCCGAGGCTGCAGTCGGCCGCCAAATTCTTTCTCCAAGACGGAGTACACTTCAACGCGGCGGGTATGAAAAAGTATATCAAAGGTCTCCGTGGAGCTGTTCTTTTCTTTCTATCGCGGCATTTGGGTAATCAGTGATTACAAATCGTGTTTCATTTCCTTCCACTGCATGTACATATCTTACTTCTGATAACACAATTATGTTTTCAGATTTTAGCAAGAGCTATGAGATTCCGATTCAGCTAATGTTATTCCCATTTCTCCTATAATTTTGGTAATATTCCCCTGCCCCGCTTTATTCCATTACTCCTTCCAGTCTCCATTCAAGTCAGCTGTGGTCCAACTTATCATTCCCACAATGAATCAACACAGCAATCGGGATCTCATAGGCCTGGCGGGTGATACAACACCCTTGTTTCAGATTTCCCTCACCACTGCCCTCAAAGGCTCAGGCTTATCCTGTGTGAGTTCATGTGTGATTATTTCCCATGTGTGGCCGGTGGGTCATCAATCGACATTTTTTTTTTTTTTTTTTTTTTTTTACCACATGCCTTTGTGGCTCAGGGTTCTTTTTCCCTGTGTAAGTGTTCCCGCACCAGCACAACCAGCTGGGTATTCAATTTTACTTACCATGTGCCTTGACGGCTCAGGGTTCTTTTTCCCTGTGTAAGTGTTCCCACACCAGCACAACCAGCTGGGTATTCATTTTTACTTACCATGTGCCTTGACGGCTCAGGGTTCTTTCTTCCCTGTGTAAGCGTTCCCACACCTCCTCCTCCAGCTGGGAATATAATTTTTCTCTGTCTCCTTTAGTGAGGGGGGGTTTACACCCCACCCTGGTCATCGTCTTTTATCTTTTTGACTGCTCTTTTTTCTTATGTTTTTAGAATGCCTCCCCGGCGAAAACGCACTTCCATTCTGCGGGACGGTCTGTCTGACTCGTTCCAACCTGCTTCTCCAAAGAGATCTACCCGACGCCGAGCAACACAGCCTTCTGTGGCAAGCATGCCAGCTTCCACCATGGATCCACTGGACTTGACAATCTCAGCTACAGTACCAATAGACAATGTCTCTCATACAACTTCGTCTGCTGCTTCTACATCACCAGTTTTCTCATCTAGCAATGTGGTTCCTCCAGCTTGTCAGGCGGCAAGTATTTCAGTTCCATTTCCCGACATACCTCTGATAAATTTTTCAATCGGGACGGGTCAACCCGCAGTGTCGTTGCCTGATTCTACACTACCGCTTTACTCATCTTTGCACAGTTTGTCTACACCTTCAGAAATTCAACTCAGCAGAAATACCTCTTTTTCCACAGGACATTTGTCATTGCCTTCCACCATCACAGTGCCTTCTTCCGTGGTCATTCCTCATCACAATTCACAATCCACCGGATGGGCAGGGCCTCACAGCCTGGCCAGGTCTTCCATTACTGACACTGTACCATTGTACAATTTCATCGGGGACAACCCTTTTAGTGGGTTACCAGCTACGTATCTCACTTCCGTACCCACAACAGGAGAACGCTCCATACAGAGTTCTACTATTTCCTCGGCCGCTGCTCATCAAGATATCTCTCCACGTGTGACCTTCACCATGCCATGTGCCGACATCACCTGTGCTCAACACATTCCTTTCAGCGGATCTGCTCATGCAACAGAAATCTCTACTGTGCAATGTTTAACAAGACCAACAATGACTCCAGTTGCCAGTAGTGTTCAAGCTACGGATCACACTCACTCTGTGACATTACACCTGCCAATTGACATTTTGGACAGACCGGATGCAGAGCGTTCCATTGCACTTGCTATAGACGATGCCCGGCGACGGGCCCAAGGTAACAGGATTACTGGCGCATTGCCTCCAAACACTACTTTACCTGCATTAGCTTCATGGGGCAGGGGGGCACAAGCAGTATCAGGCAGCGCTTTCATTTCAGCTAGCACACCTCTTAATGCGGCAGTGCCACCTAAAATGAAAGCCCAAATTTGGGCAGATGAATATGTCAATCTTGCTAGTTTGCTACCTCAGTCCTCCCAACCCACTGCTTATACTATGACAGTCAACCAGACTGAGGGTGACCCTTCTATCCTCTGGATTCCCAAGTCCCCCAGAGATCTCACATCAATCCATCAATGGATTAGTGCTTTCGAGGTCTTCATGACCGTCTACTTGGAGCGATTTCCAATGCTGACATCGGAGCTGATTAAATATCAGTCCAACATTCGCCACTTAGCAGCCATTGGTCACGATTGGCACTTTTATGACCAACATTTCCGTACTTTGCGTCAGACTGATGTCCAACTGGCTTGGGGTTCTTGGCATTGGGAGTTGTACATGAAGTCCATGCCAGGTGGTCGTAACACGTATGGCTCAAGGGTCAACAATCCTAGCAGAGGTGGCCATAATCAGAATTGGCGTCAAGGTAGAAGGCAATACCCGAAGGGTTTTTGCCATAAGTTTCATTCAGGGGAACCATGTGCTGCAAATCCCTGCTCTTTTTCCCATAACTGTTTTCGGTGCCATCAGGCACACAGCTTTCAAAAATGCCCCAACAGGAATTCTAAACAGCCCTTTCGGGGATCCAGAGGAGGTTACTCCAATTTCAAACCCAGGTCAGGATAATCAGGCTATGAAGGTGAACATAACAACACCCATTCAAGTGGCAAAGTTTCAGGAAATGTTAGAAGGTTATGACCACCAGCTGAGTCAGTATTTGATTACAGGTTTTCGAGAGGGTTTTTCCTTAGGTATAACCCACGCGCCTTCTCATACTTCATCTAACCTGCAGTCAGCCCTCGAACTTCCACATATTGTATCCGTAAAACTCCAAAAAGAACTGGAGGCGAGGCGTGTAGCCGGGCCATTCCCCGCGTTACCTTTTCCGAATCTCGTCATTTCACCCATCGGGTTAGTACCAAAGAAAAACTGCCATGAGTATCGTCTCATTCACCACCTGTCCTTTCCCCAGGGTGCGTCCGTCAATGATAACATTCCGCAGGATATGTCCTCCGTCCACTACCAGACCATCCAGGATGCTATATCAATCATTTGCAACCTGGGACGAGGGGTTTTCCTCGCGAAAACTGATATCAAATCGGCCTTCCGCTTGATACCGGTCAATCCGCAGGATCACCATCTTCTGGGTTTCAAATGGCAAGACAAATTCTATTTTGATAAATGTTTACCCATGGGTTGTGCATCTTCTTGTCATATCTTTGAAACATTCAGCACTTCGCTCCAATGGATTGCCCAACGCAAATGTTGCATTCGCCACATTATTCATGTTTTGGACGACTTTCTTTTTCTGGCACCATCACACATCTTATGCCAAAACTACCTACGGAAATTCATCAAACTATGCTCGCATCTCGGTGTCCCAATCGCACAAGATAAAACGGTGGAGGCCTCGACATGTCTCACATTTCTAGGTATTGAACTGGATTCATTGGATATGTCTGCGCGTCTGCCACAAGACAAGCTAGACAAATGTAAAGAATCCATACAGGCTTTCCTCCTTGTTGCTAAAGTCACATTGCGGGAACTTCAATCTTTAATTGGCCTTCTTAATTTTACATGTTCTGTCATCGTGCCAGGGAGAATCTTTTTGAGACGTCTCATTAACCTCACATTGCACATCAAGCGCCCTCATCATCGCATTCGATTATCAGCTGAGGCCAAAGCTGATTTGAGAATCTGGCTCCTCTTTTTGGACAACTTCAATGGTAAATCCTTCTTTTTCACTCGAGACTGGGTTAATAGTGATAAATTAGTTTTGTATACCGATGCTGCCGCATCGTTAGGATTTGGGGGTATCTTCGGTAAGCATTGGTTTGTTGGGTCCTGGTCACCAGGGTCTGAATCGATGCACATCGCAGTGCTCGAACTGTATCCAGTTATTTTGTCTGTTCTTCTTTGGGGGCCCGCCCTTGCCAATCAGCGGGTCTTGTTCTTCACCGACAATCAAACAGTGGTATCAGTAGTCAACACACAAACTTCGCGCGATAAAGACCTTGCTCAACTCATACGTCATTTAGTACTTGCTTGTTTAACTCATAATATTCATTTCAAAGCCAAGCACATCCCAGGCAAATCTAACAAATTAGCTGATTGCCTTTCTCGTTTGCAGGTCACAGATTTCAAACGGCTGCATCCGCAGAGCGACTCGCAGCCCACTACAATTCCGCCAAAGTGGGAACTACAGAACTTGCTCAAACTGTGAATCACCTCCTTACTAGTGCCTTAACACCATCCACACATCAGTCTTATAATGGCTCCCTGCATAAATTTCATGATTTTTGTACCTATCTCAACGTGCCTTATGCCCTCCCGATTTCAGTTTCCGACCTCTGTTTATTTATAGCTTTTTTATTCCGCCAGCGATACGCTTATCGTTCGATACGGTCTATTTTGTCTGCATTATCATACCTGCATAAAATGCACAATTTACCCGACCCCACTCATTGCTTTCCGGTTCAAAAAATTATGACAGGCCTGCAGAAGTTGCGTCCCGCGGTGGATCTTCGACTTCCCATTACCCCTGCTATTTTGGTTCAGCTAATTGCTGCACTGCCTTCTTGCAGTACCGCTTCCTATGAGACCTTTTTATTCAGTGCCCTATTTTCTGTAGCATTCCATGCATTTGCGCGGGTAGGAGAACTGTGTCCTGCCAGCATTGAGCAACGATCTCAGGTGGTACAGCTGTCAGATCTCTGCTTTACCGCTGGCCGGAGCGCGGCAGCCACCCTGTCTTTCAGAAACTTTAAACACAATACTGCAGCTCGTCCACATCTTGTGGCGTTACCATTATTGGAGGAATCCAGCTGCTGCCCAGTGCGAGCTCTGCTGCGTTTTACACACTACCGAGGTCAGTCTCCGGGTCCCTTGTTCGCGTATCCCACTGGTTACCCTGTCTTGCGCAACAAATTCACGATTATGTTGCGAGCTTGCTTAGCACGATGTGGCTTGGATTCTACTCTCTTTAAGGGTCACAGTTTTCGCATCGGTGCGGCAACATGGGCCGCTCAACGGGGCTATTCGGATGCCCAAATTCGGCTGATGGGGCGTTGGAAGTCAGATGCCTTTCGTCAATATATTCGGTGTCCTGCGCTGTCATAGGTTATGGCACATTAAATAATTGTATGCCCTCTGGGGAGTTTTGCGTGTGTGCACTCTCGGGGCAACATAATGACCCATCGTAATTAGAGGGCGCTGTATGGGTGTAATCGGATTGTTCACTTCTCGTCTTTGCCACATGAATAGTTTCATCATCCTTGCTGGGACCCCTTTATAATTGAATGCCATCTGGGGAGTTTTGCGTGTGTGCACTCTCTGGGCGACATAATGCCCATCGTAATTAAGGCGGGGGGGGGGGGGGGGAGGGACGCTGTGCGGGTGTACTTGCATTATTAACTTCTCGTCATCTCTAGTGTCTCATCTTTGCCACATGAATAATTCCATCATCCTTGCTGGGACCCCGTTACGGATCCAGCAGCAGGAGTGCATGGGTTTTTACCGTAAGGCTATAATAGCATTCTTCCAAGTATTTTACATATAGTGGGTTATCTGCTTAGCGCTGAATTGTGTCATGGAGCTCGCGTGTGACGGCTTCAAACATTTGTGGGTTATTAAATGTTCATTATCATGTTAGCTCTGAATGCTTTGTCTTCCTTTTATGGAGCTCGCGTGTGACGACTCAGACATCCTGGTTATTTAAGTATCACATCATTCCCAAAGCGTGCTTGGGTGTTCAGTGTGCTGGGGAGCTCGTGTGTATCGGCTCACCCTGATTATCTCTTGCCAGGTCTGATTCAGGCATTATCTGGGGATGACTTTATTAAGTTTCAGATGCATCGCGTGTGTGGGCATCTGCTTTGGAACGCTGTTTCGCAGCCGCAAGGCATAATGCAGCAATCCAACCTAGGGCATAGCGAGTACATGCTCTACTCTAGCGGGCATGCGTCTGGTCGAGCATTTATCAGTTTACCGACCAGCCCCTTTTCCGCTACATCTTTGGCATGTTCTCGTCGCCCAGTAGCTGCATAAAAGAAAAAATTGGGGCAAGACGTTGACTTTTCTTCATGTAAATATTTCTGTAAATATCATGTAAATAATTTTTCATAGCATCGGCTACACTGTATATTAACTTTGAGTAGAAATTAGAGATTTTGAATAATAAAAGTGTAGCCCTTTTTCATCAAAAGGTTGTGTTTGAGTTGTTTGTCCTGACCCGCAGCATAAATGTAAGGTTGATGCATGCATCAGCCGGATTTATGCTGCGTGTCAGGGTGAAGAATTATCAAGGCTTTTGCCTTGCCTTCCTTCACATCGTCGGCTTATATTATCAATTAGTTTGCACTGGTGCGCAAGAACACAGTGATGAGGTCGGACTAATTAGCCACATGAGCCAACGTCTTTGTCTCTGCTCAGTTCGGCGGAAGATTTTAATTTGCACTTTGCGCAGTATAGCAAGTCGGCTAATCAGTCCGTGGTCACAGGTCGCCCAGTGCAGATGTACATTAACAATTAAGCAGTTTACCAGGGCAACTTCAACCCACCTCCACCCCTTTTTCATCCACCTGATTACCTTAGTCTTTGCGCTACTGGCATGTTCTCGTCGCCCAGTAGCTGCATAAAAGAAAAAATTGGGGCAAGACGTTGACTTTTCTTCATGTAAATATTTCTGTAAATATCAAAAAGAAAAAATTGGGGCAAGACGTTGACTTTTCTTCATGTAAATATTTCTGTAAATATCATGTAAATAATTTTTCATAGCATCGGCTACACTGTATATTAACTTTGAGTAGAAATTAGAGATTTTGAATAATAAAAGTGTAGCCCTTTTTCATCAAAAGGTTGTGTTTGAGTTGTTTGTCCTGACCCGCAGCATAAATGAAGTTTTGCAAATCTAATTACTTTAAAACTTCCACTGAAGACCAGGTGAAATATGACGATGCCTATGCAACAGTCACCATATTAAATTCTTTAAGGGAGAGTGAGTATTCTTTGGAACAATCAACAAATTACCCAGAATCTTTAGCTGATGTTTCAAGAAAGCAGAATGTCTCCAAAGGACTTACACATATTCCTGATAATCTTTTCACATTTTTTATGGAACTTTGCAAGTTATGTTTAGAACAGCTTAATGATGAAAACTTGAATAAATATGGTGAACATTTATACAAGCATTGTTATGAAACTATTGCAACAAATACTGATATATATGAAAGTTTTTTAAAAGTAGTGAAAGACAGATTGAATGTTGAACATTTTTCTTCATTTGATGTAAAAGATATCACACTTTCAGTCCAATGTGTCCTGAAAGAACTAGTTTTGAAAGTTAGTGCAGTGCACACCATCTTCATTGACATAATAAAGAAGTTTCTTTTAGTTATGATTAATCAGTTCAGAAAGGACTTTCTGCAAACAATGTCTGTACAAAAAAAATGGCTCACAGAAAACAAATTCAAGTGCAAACAAAAAACAAGAGGCCCCACGGGGCCTGAAGCGCTCATCTTGTACAGAACACAATTTAAACAGAGTCCAAGAATGAGTCTACATTAAGCAAGCCATCTCCATAGGCTACACTGTCAATCCTTGAGTCCCTCAGGAGTGACAAAAATAATCTAGGCATCATGCCTTTTCTTCAGTTGATCGTAAGTAAAATGTAGAGCTCCCCTATGAAGCCCCTTGATACAACCTATGTGGATTAATCTTAGTACCTCTAGAGGGTACTGAATACAAAATTTTTAATTCTTCAGCAAAATGGCCAATTCCGGCTCCCATAGAGAGCCCAAATATTAACCCAGGCTCTTGATTTGAACATAGTTAAATCTGACTTCCCTAGAGATGTTGTGTACCGAATATGAAAGCATTCTGACTGTTGGATCTGTAAAGAAATTTCTTCGAATTGCACTAAGTTCAAATTTGGGCTACCATAGCGAGCCCAAATATTGACCTATGGATCCGATTTGAACAAACTTGAATCTGAACCCCCTAGAGATGTTGTATACCAAATGTGAAAGCATTCTGACAAGTGAATCTGAAGAAGAAGATTTTTGAAGAAATTCCCTCATATTGTACTAAGTTAAATTTCATGTTCCCATATGGAGCCCAAATATTAACCTAGGCACTCGAATTGAACAACCTGGAATCTGACCCCCCTAGAGATGTTGTATACCAAATATAAAAGCATTCCGACTGGTGGATCTGAAGAAGAAGATTTTTAAAGAAATTTTCTCATATTGCACTAAGTAAAAATTTGGGCTACCATAGTGAGCCCAAATATACACCTAGGGATCTGATTTGAACAAACTTGAATCTGCCCGCCATAGAGATGTTGCATACCAAATATCAAAGCATTCTGACTGATGGATCTGAAGAAGAAGATTTTTTTAAATTACCCTCCATATTGAACAAAGATAAAATTTGGGCTTCCATAGGAAGCCCAAATATTAACCTAGGGACTTGGTTTGAACAATCTAGAATCTGACCCTCATAACAATGATGTATACCAAATATTAAAAGATTCTGACTGGTGGTTCTGAAGAAGAAGATTTTTAAAGAATATTCCCCATATTACCCTATGTTAAAACTTCGGGCTCCTGTAGAGAGCCCAAATATGAACCAATGAGCTTTATTTCAACAAACTTTTATCTGACCCCTCTATGAATGTTGTATACCAAATATCAAAAGATTCTGATGATTGGTTCTGGAGAAAAGATTTTTAAAAATTTTTGCAAATATGCTGACTCAGCATTTTTTCGATGTCCATTACAGAACACCCTAACATAACCGATGACAATTTTTTTTTACCATTCAATTCTACTGGTCATAAGGATACTTCATACCAAATAAAAGCTCTCTGTTCCGTGGGGTTTGGGAAATATGGGCGTTTGAAAATATTTCTATTTTTAGCTCCCAGGGTTCCCATGGGGATGCGGGAATTTTTTTTTTGCATGGGTCAAGTACTTATGACCCAATACTACCACAAACCAAATTTGGTTCATACCGGACCATCGGTTCAGAAAATAGAAATTTTGGGCGGGGCCAAAAATCTTACCCCTCCTATTACAAAGCCAAATATTACTTCACGAACTTCGTTTGAACAAACTTGATTCTACACCTCATATGGAAGCTCCATAGCAAATATCAAGTCATTGTACACACTGGTTCTTGAGAAGAAGATTTTAAAAATATTTTGGAGCATTTTCCCCCACTCCCTCCCTATGGGGCTGGCCATGCTGAGTTGAACAAAAATGAAATGCCCCTTTGGGACCATCACTCACACAAACTTTCACTTGAATTGGCCCAGTGGCTTTGGAGGAGAAGACCAAAACATGGTGTTGACGGACGACGGACGACAGACGACGGACGACGGACGGGAAGCGATGAGATTAGCTCAGCTTGACTTTGTCAAGATGAGCTAAAAAGTCTACAGGTAAAGCTGTTACTTTCCAGTCTATTGTAGAAGATAAGACAGATAGTAAAATCATGTCACATCATCTGATGAAGGGTCTTATCCTCCAAAAGACCAACTTTCTTGAACAAATGCAAAAAAAAAACAAATTATTACACTCTGCAAAGCTTACAATGTAACTTATAAAAGTAAGGACACTAAAGCAGTTTTAACTGAAAAATTAAGTGATGGAATTTCCAAAGCAAGTTGTGTTCTTCATCCAGAAAATCTAAATATTCTTACTCCTTCACAAGGTGAAGAGCAGTCACACATACAGTTAAAACTAGAAGTCCTGTCACGAATAGTGCGCTTATCTTGGCTTAATTGCGCGTTGGAATTGCGCGCAATTGCCATATCAAATGGCATCCAAATCACGGCAGGTCCTCTTGGTTACTCATAGCAAACACATGCAATGTTTCTGCCAATGGACCTCCGGGTTACCCGGAGGTCCATTGGCTGAAACATTGCTTGTGCACAGGCCATACGTACAGAATTTGATAGCTTTACTTGGGTCTTAACGCGTACATTAACGCGCATATCAACGTGCTATTTGTGCACATTTCATGACAGGACTTCTAGTTTTAACTGTAGTCAAGGAAATTATCGAACCTCAACCTGGCACTAGTTCTGCAAGTGAAAGTGATCAGCCTCATCAATCAATTATAGAGCCTCAACCTGGCACTAGTTCTGCAAGTGAAAGTGATCAGCCTCATCAATCAATTATAGAGCCTCAACCTGGCACCAGTACTGCAGGTGAAAGTGATCAGCCTTATTCATCAAGTGAAAAGTGTCAAGTGTGTAATAAACCCGAAGAAGGAGGAGAACAATGGATTCAGTGTGATAGTTGCTTGCAGTGGTTTCAAAGGTCATGTGCTGGTTTATTACCACAATCCAAATGGAGAAAATATTCAAGAAAAGGGGCTAGTTTTCTCTGCACAGAGTGCGAACAATAACCAAACATAGCTTGAGAAAAGATAGTAACAGCCAGTACAGGCAGAGTAAATAACTGGAAAATTTCACTCTCTTTTGTGAAAAAAGGTTTAAGAGGCACAGGCAACAAACTGGAGGGTTCAACCCAGAGGTCAGTTGACTGAAACTTTGTGCATTTTTGGGTCGCATTTCTACCCCAGTGTGTACTTCAAGTAATCAACTACAGGTCTTTAATTTCTCCTACTATCAAAGATGTCGCCCAAATTACCAAATGTGCCTAAATTTGAAACATCACTAAAAAATTGGTATAGTTTACCGTATTAAATTTCATCCCCCAAAAAGTTTTAACCTCTGTACCTACCAAATCCACCAAATCTACATGCGATAATAACTAACATACAAAAATTTGGCTACTTTTTTCCTTCTAGACCATACTTTATTATCCCTCATTGGAATAAGCACATTGAGCTCATTCTGGTGATGGGCTATAAGCTATTGTGTAGAATATACAATGAAAAATATGTGTTTTTAAGAAAAATATAATTGGTTCTGTTGTCTGCAACTTGATTATTTTAAGGGTTTGTTGCTATTTTGAGGCATGATAGAAAGTGGCATGCCTTAGGGGTCATTTTTCAGTCTTTCTCCAAAAAGGTTCAACCTCAGCTGTGGCAGTGTTTCTAGACCACTCTTTTGGCCAGAGCTCATTATTTCAGATGCATTTTTCAAATTCTTTTTTCAAGCTCTTTTCTTGATAATCAGAATTGATCAAACATTGAAGGATTTGGTATCTGACCACTGTATTGGTGTATAATCACCCATCCTTACTTATACAGGGCTCGATTTAACTGGATTATCATAGCACTTTGCTCTCCAATTTATGAATTTTGCTATTCAAGATTTATTAGTTTCAAGTGCTTTTGGATCAACTGCTAATCAATTTTCCAGGGTGAATAGTAAATTGCTATTCAAAATTTTCAGATTAAATCAAGCCCTGTTATACTTGCTAATTTTGGAGACTTGAGGACACAGGAATCAAATCTGATAGTTATTGACTACTGGATACTGGGTAAATTGTACTGTTAGGCCCATGACCAGTCGATTTACTTGCTGTATCCTCAAATACCTGCCACATAAGCAGTTTGGTGTAAAAAGAGTAGTGCACACAAAATGTATAATAGCCTTAGTATCAAATCACCTTGTATGTACTTACTAAACTGTATTTCCTTACCAATGATTCAAATATTGCCAGATATATAAAACATTATTTCTGACATTTCCATTCAAGAATTTGTTTTTATTTTTTCTATTTTATTGGTGTTTAGTAACCCTTTACCAACATGGATAGAAGATGACATTTGCCAAAAAAAAAAAAACACTGAGTAACTAAACATTTTCATTTTTTGTCTCAAAAACATAGCTTATGACCCCTCATTGGAATGGGCTCGCTGAGCTTGATCCAGTGAGAGGTCATAAGCTATGTTTTTGAGACAAAAATGAAATCATAATGGAGGAGAACATCAGAGGATATTCAATTAACAGTAATCACTTTCCCTTTTCTGGTCATAAACTGAGCAATCTATTGTAATCTTCTTTGACAGAGTTCTTGAAGATCTGTCAAATAAAATATAATAGACTGATTCAATTGTTGTATTGGATGTACTCAAAATGTTTTTGGACTTATGTGGGCATCTACTGACAAACTCGATAAAATAGAGACCTCTTAGTTGCAAAAAGTCTCAAAATGAAGAACTGAATTTTTTTAAATTGACCTATGCGCATGAAAGATGAGTTCATGTTTAGCATATCAGAGTATTTTTTCACATGGGCAGGGATTCCCCCAGGAGTAGGGGTGCTAGAGCACCCTGTTGGGGGTGTAGCCTATCTGCCCACCCACCCCCTCTGATATGGAAACTACCTCCTGCATTGTGGACAGACTTGTCAGGGAATACCAGTATCATTGCCCATCCTGGCACTACCAGTGTAAATGGGTTCCTATCTGAAGGGGAGAGTGAATATGACCTCAATTATCTGACATCCCCCAGATATCTTCTTCTCACTCATGCCACAGCCACATTAAAAAAAATCATCTTGATGATGAATTCAATTCCCATTTCACTCCCTGATCTATTTCCCACAAAGAGTAATTGTCTTTAAAAAAAAAAAAACAATTGAAAAAAAGAAAGCCATAGAGCACAATGTGGATTATAGGCTTAAACATTATTTATTATTATTTATTTATTATTAAGAAAGAAAAGGTAATCAGTTTAAGAATATATTTAAATCTTTTCCTCAAAATCAAAAACATTGTCAAGTACCAGTACTAGGGTGGCTGAACAAATTATAATTAGCCTTTTCTGAATTGCTTCATGTGTGCTCAATGGGTAGAATTATCACTCCTTACAGTCCTCGGCAATGAAGTATTAAATGATTGAACACCCACCCCCACCCCACCCCACAAACACACACATACCGGTACACACAATTATTCCTGCCAATGATCATTTTTTCCAGACGATCAGCTTTTCTGTTTAAAATAAGTCATTTGAACTATAATTTTTTTATGATACAAGTGAACAGTATTTAAAAGGCAGGACTCAGTGGGTGGGGTGAGGGACACATATGAGTAACCCCACACACACACACACACACACACTCAGACTCGCCACACATACTTCAAATGTCTGTAATGTGTCGACTCTACGGTCATTTCCAAATAAATACTGGGATAAGTACATTTCAATTGAAAATATAGCTGTTCCAAGTAGTTCATATTTTTGAACGTACATGTAGTGGCTGCCCCTCTAGAGGGACTGCCACTGCGTTTGGAAAGCTGAACTACTGTTCCAAAGTGTGTTGGATTCGGGTGGGGGTGGGGTGTCGACCTGATTACCATCGTATCAAAATCACATCGAAGAAACCCCCCCCCCCCCCCCCAATAAAACATGTCTTTAAATGTGGCCAATAAAATACTACATCATACCAAGTCACAATTTTCATTTTTTTAAACAATTATGGCATATTACGGTTAATGTCGAAGCAGCGTATATTTTCTCCTCCGTGCCATTTATATTTCAAATTTCCCGCAAGAAAAACGCACGTGCAATTATTCTAAATATAGTTTTTATAAATACAAGTTAATTTTTACCCTGGGCGAATAGTAGCCAATGGGAGAGCGTTGATGTATGAGTGCATTCTAGGCTTTATTCATGGCTGGCCTGGAAAAATCTCTGTCAATGTTATTCGGAGAATAATGTAAATCTGAGACTTGCGACCATGGTGTGTGAATTAAATTCAATTCACGATCAAAACTGAGCACCACGAAACATGCCATTTAAGAGTATGCTTCAATCGGAACATGAAACCTTCAGGTTTGATCGTAAATCAGGCAGTTCAGGTGATGTCCTACTTATTCACTTGAACGCAATCGATGTCAACCTGATGATTTTCGTGTTTTATCCCGAAATTCCAAGTAATTATGAATAAGCCCAGAACACCCAACGGCCAAGTGATACATCAACGTAAAGCTTATTGTCTCACCTTTCAAATAACACTGAGTATTTGGTAAAACACCACATAGTTAAGATTTGAGACGAATGAAACGAAGGTCGGTTGGTTTGTCGAGGATTTCAATGTTGTTTACCTTGTTCTATATATTAGTCTATTAAGGGGGGGTGAAGAGAGTCGATCCAAAAATCCTTATTAAATGTCATTTTTTCGAGTTCTCAGCTTGTGCCGAGTACCTGTGTAAATAACCGAAACCGAGACCGAAACCCGACTCTTTTTAAAAAACCGAAACCGAAAACCGAACCGAAACCAAAATTTGACAACCGCGATGCACTAAGTACATCATGACCGATTAAAGGCCTGCAGGGATCGCACGTTCCCTCCGTGGTTGGCCAAATGCTTGGAAAAGTTCAAAGAGACGGGAGAGGTATCCGTCTTAAAGCCCTCGGAGGTTTTTTGTCTGTGTAGAAAGACCTACCGGGGCCAGTTCATGATTCAGTGCGACTTCTGCAATGAATGGTACCACGGGCAGTGTATTGAATTAACCGCGAGAGATGCAGAACAGATGGAGATTTTTCGCTGTCCTAAGTGCTAGTTCTATGTTTCAGAAAATGGACAGACATAGCGATGCTGGCGAGTGCTGCGATGAAACTGGGGAGTGGACGGGTGCTGGTGAATCACCGGTACCCGTAAAGGAAGAGGATGTACTAGAACTAACCATTCCAGAGCCAGATTTAAGACAGCTGCTGGATCCAGACAACGCCACCGAGGTGTGGTGGCAGACAGGTAAGGTCGAGGCCTCCTCAGGAGAAGACTCTCCTGGGGAAAAAAGTGTGGGCCTCGACGATAGGGTAGAGGAGGTGTGGGAGGTGGAAGCAGCCGGTATTCCCCAGCTGCCAACACAACCCTCACCCTCCCAGTTAAAGACAGAACAACAGTTGGAGGGGCTGAATGCAGCAGGTAAGATTTGGCCATCTGCTCCAGATTTTATGGCCAAGTTGTTGTCAATGAGTTGGCCACAAGAGAGGCAGATGTCCTTTCTCTTGGACCAGTACGGACTGGCCAAGGAAAGGGGCAACAGGAAGTGGATGACTGCCATCACTTCCCTAGCATTGGAAAACTGGCAGTGCGAGGATTGGGCCTTGAAGAACGTCGGCCCAATGCCGCAGCGTCAAGCTAGGGTAAGGAAGGCGGCATCGACCAAGAGTTTCTCTAGGGAGTCCCTGGAGGAATCTTGTAATCGTGATGTGTGATTAAAGGATCCCGAGTTTGTGCATAGGGGTAACGTTGGACCCACCGGGAAATTCCCAGCAGGTGCGCCTACTCCTAGGTATGGGCAAACGGAGAAGCCAGAGGAGGTAGCCGCTGAGGCTGGACCGACTCCGGTCCCAGCGGAGAAATCAAAAGGGTCAGAGTCAGGCAGTAAGCGGTGCCCCTTTGAGGATTGCCAGGTAACAATCCTGTCAAAGTTAAGGACCCATTTGGAACATCACTTGCCGACCCATTTTTGGAACCCTGACGCAGGAAGGGGACCAATCTCGGCAGAGTTGCAGAGAAGGGCCCATCATGACTTGTTGGCTTTTGCGGGGGAATTATCCCCTGCAGAAGACCAGGGGGAGGTGTCCGAGCTGGACAGCCTGGAGAATCTCCGGGCAGTCCTGAACAGACACCCAAATCTACATACCATACCCCTGAAGGCAACGGTTTCGGAGGAGGCAGCAGTTACGGTATCTGCTTATGCTGAGGATCTGGGGATATCCCAGCCCTCAGGGGGATTTAGTATTGCCCCAATGAGCAACTTGATTGCAAGGTGGATCGCTGGCAGATCCAGATCATGAGATCCAGGATCCGGGAAGGTCAGATTCCGGAGGAGCAATTGCAGGAGGCAAGCTTGGAGATTTTTCCAGGCATGCGTCCTGAGGAGGCTGACCAGGCAATCACGGCAGCCTTAATTGTGGAGAAGGCATTTGCGGCTGGGGATATCTCGGGCATGAGTGATGCGGAACGGGTGGCGAGACAGGTGGAGAAGAAGAGGAAAAAAGAAAAACCTGTTCCAGCTGTCAAGGCATCAGTCCGGTCTAAGTCGTGGCGAGAACTGACAAAAGGGTCTGTTGTTGCCTCCATGCCAGTGAAATTCACTGGTAGCAGGGGACAACAGGGGAATAGCGAGGCTGGCAGGTCAGATGCAAAGCGGAAGTTGTCAGGAGTATTGGTGGAGCCACCCCCAAAGGCAAGAGCCACGTGGGAGCATTTTACTCCTATGGGCTCTCAAGTACGACCCATGGGTGGGGCCGGTCGGGGTCTGGTGGCAACCAAACCTATTTTGCCCCCTCCTGGGCTTGGCCACATTTGGCCGTCACTAGCACAGCTAGACCTGGCAGATGCCCTCCTGCATCTGGAGGCGCCCAGTGCAAGTCAAGGCCAGGAAAGGAGAGTGTTAGAGGGAATTGATTCCCACTTTCACTCAAACAGAATGTGGCATGTTGGTAGGGGGACTTGTGCCGACAGGGACCAACCCCAGGGAGCAAGGGGACCAGGGGCTTTTGATAGACCTCAGGAACCATGTGATCCGTACGGTGGGTGGAGTGGATGTGACCCAGAGGAGTATTCTTCTGAGGTCAACTATGACCCTTGCTGGAAAGTGGCCGTGGGGGTGCACCCAAGCAAGTACCACTTGCTGAGTCAACCCGGGGTTCTTCCCAGGTTCGAACAGCTGGTGAGAAGCCCAAGTGTGGTGGCGGTTGGGGAGATAGGTATTGACCGGACACTCACCCAAAATGCTGAGAAGGAGGCCAGACAGGATGACATTTTCTGTGACCTCCTGTCTCGAGTTAGGCACCTAAAAAAGCCAATTATCCTACATGTGCGTGGTCCACGGGGAGATCGTATGGACCTTGACGCAGGATATGCGGCATTGGCACATGTAATAGGAGGTACAGAGGTAGACCAACCCCTGCAGCTCAACTGTTTCAAGGGTCCACCACGCATGGTGAAAGCCTGGGAAGCTCACAGGCCAAACACCTACTTCAGTGTGAATGGGGGTTGTGTGAATTTTACAGAGGTGCAGAGGGAAGGTATCAGGTGTATTCCCAGGAATAGGCTCCTGCTGGAAACAGATGCCCCTTACTTTGGTATGGGGCATGGGCCGTCCACGCCGGCCCTTATTGGGGAGATAGCCAGGCTATTGGCGGCTATCCGTGGGGAACCGGTGGAGGACTTGTTGGCCTTTACAACTAGGAATGCCCGCTGGTTGTTTGGAATGTTGCCCCCATCACCCTAAACAGGAAATGGTGACTCACCATTTCCAGGGGGGTGCCAGGGGTGGAGGATAATCAAAAATTGTTAGGCTGGCGACCTGAGGATTAACCCTCAGGTCAATATTTATGAATTCCTCATCCATCCACTGTCAAGGGGCATAGACAAAAATTGGTTAGGACAGTATTCTTTGAGGGCTCCTCTCGTCCACCGGGGATTTCCCCAGTGGTAGAGAGGATGTCATGTTCTCTTCTAGGCATTTATTGGGATGTTTTATTGCTAAAGTTAAAACTAGAAGTCCTGTCATGAAATGCGCACAAATAGCACGTTGATATGCGCATTAATGTGCGCGTTATGGCCCAAGTAAAGCTATCAAATTCTGTACATATGGCCTATGCACAAGCAATGTTTCAGCCAATGGACCTCCGGGTAACCCGGAGGTCCATTGGCAGAAACATTGCATGTGTTTGCTATGAGTAACCAGGAGAACCTGCCGTGCTTTGGAAGCCATTCGATATGGCAATTGCGCGCAATTCCAACGTGCAATTAAGCCTACATAAGCGCACTTTCCGTGACAGGACTTCTAGTTTTAACTGTACATGTTTAGGTCACCCCATTTGGTATAGGGGATCAAAAGATCAAACTCTTAAAGTTTGAGCGCACTCTTCTTTCCTGACTTCCCGGAAGTACTCCAGAACAGTTGGGTTCCCGACAGTTTTTTCTTTGGCATGATAATCTTTGGCTTTTTAAATTAAACGGGGAAGAGTGTTGTAGAATTGCTATATAATCCCACTCGCGTGACGTCATCAGAGACAGTCTGCGAACCAGGAAAGACTTCCAGAACTCTCCGGAACCTCTTCCAGCTGTGAAGATGAATACCACCACTCTGATGCCTCATGTGACCGGGATTAACCAATTGGAATCAAAGAATCAGAGAAGAAGACCAGCCTCTGTCTCTTATCAACAGGACGGCAAATGCGTCGGTTGACAAATCACGATCATTAAGCATATTAAGCGTTTTCACCAGGAATCATTGGTAAGAACCCTAGTTGTTTACCCGCAACTATTTCCTAAAGTAGAGATTTACCTAAACACCAATTCTACTTTAGAAATAAAATGTTCTCGCTGCTGGAGTCAAGATTGAAGAAAATTAAGAGAAACAACCAGAGCTTTGGAGGTGTCAGCATTGAAGATTTTCAACACTAATTTATTTTTATAATTTTTATAAGTCCATTTCAATTTGTTAAAAAAAGATTTTCAACAGAAATTTATTTTTATTCCTATCTGTCACATTTCATGTATGTATGAAATTGTTTATTCAGCAATAATCCTAATCTTTTCACAGGGGTCTTATAAAAACATCTCAATCTTTAATGAGTTAGCAATTGAAACCCAATTAAGAGCTTTTAATACTTTTAATTATGTTAGTATAACCACAATGGATTTTCCAATTCCAGAACAGGTAAAAAGTTTTTGTCATGGTTTCAGTCTTCAAAGGAGCGGTCTCTCAAGACAGGTCTATTATGGCATAAAAATACAAGTTGGTACCAGGTCACAGTGGTCTCTCAAGACAGTGGTCTCTCAAGACAGGTTTTACTGTATACACATTTGTAGAGCAATAATATTGATAAAACTTGGACTCCAATATTTGACATAAAGAGATCATTTACATATATGTACAAGACATTCGAAAGAATTCAATTTCCACTCAGACTAACAGCTGCAAAAACTATTCACAAATCCCAAGGTGATACTTTGAATGAAGTTGTTGTTAGCTTGGAATCCAAGTGTAAAGCCAAAATACAACATTATTGGAATCCAAGTGTAAAGCCAAAATACAACATTATAAGTTATTGTGATGAATTGATGGTAACATGGTCCGAGGTTTTCAGCTTGGAGCTTATGTTGAACCGAGACGCGAAGCGTCGAGATTGAACATATGCTGTGAGGCGCAAACCTCAGACCATGTTACCGTCAATTTATCACAATAACCTATATGTTCCAACAGACACTACCCATAGCCCAAAACCTAGATTGTGAAAGAGAAACAGGAGAGGCTAATTACTAAACTTGTGATCATTAAAAGTTACCTTGTTCAAGGCAACTTTTAACGATCACAGGTTTAGTAAATAAACCTCTCATGTATCCATGACGGCACTGGATAGATAACCAATAAACCAGATAAACTCATTCCAACTTAGTTCAATTCGTAAATCGGTTTTGTAATGTAAACAACACTTCATTCAGAACACCCTCTACTACAGATGTGAAACATCCAGAAAAATGAAGCGGCTCGTTCGTCACTCCGTTGGAGGACCAAAATCGGAAAATTTTTTGGGGTTTTTTTTTGTGCGTTTCGGTCAATTTTAAGACAAAAAAAAAAAAAAAAAAATTTTTCCCCTGAAAATTTGGGGTGTGGGTGGGACTTAGAAAATTTTGGACCAAAATCGGAAAAATTTTTTTTGGGGTTTTTTCTGCGTTTCGGTCAATTTTAAGACAAAAAAAAAAAATTATTTTTTTTTTCCCCTGAAAATTTAGGGTCCAGGTGGGACTTGGAAAATTTTGGACCAAAATCGGAAATTTTTTTTTGTTGTTTTTTATGCATTTCTGTCAATTTTAAGACAAAAAAAAAAAAAATGTTCCCCTGAAAATTTGGGGTCCGGGTGGGACGAAAATCCAGAAATTTTTGTTTTTGTTTTTTATGCATTTCGGTCAGTTTTAAGACAAAAAGAAATTTTTTTTTTTACACCGAAAATTTTGGGTTTGGGTTCGGCTGGGACTTCGAAAATTTTGGACCAAAATCCGGAAATTTTTCGGTCAGTTTTAACACAAAAAAAAATTATTTTTTTTACCCTGAATATTTGGGGTCCGGGTGGGAAAATTTAGGCTGAAAGTATTTTGTTTGGGAAAAAAATCTGTTTTTTATGTGTTTATCTCAATTTTGGGACGTTAAAGTGCAGGAACTGAAAATAGAAGGAAAATCCTGTGTATTGTGTGGGCACAATCGCTTCATCTAGTTGGTATATGCTTTTCTTAGGAGGGGCGTATGCAGCTTATTCAAGTCAAGTCCCTGGTTTGATATTTAGACTACCATGTCAGGTGAGCGCCCTCAGGCCCCCTGGGGCCTCTTGTTCTCTGTTCTTTCTTCGTTTTTCGCTTATACGCGTTCGTTGCATGTTGCCCTTTATTTCCCATAGTTTATAATTAGCTTTCGTTTTGCCATATTCTTCATTTATTTTATTCTTTGTTTCTTCGTTTTTTTTTTTTTCTCGTTCGTTCATTGAGTTATTTTTAGCTGTTACCCATGGCTCATTCTCAGGATTCACCCCCTGTTCATGTCCTCATCTGGGGCCACAGCTTCAGTCATCATCTCGCGCCCTTCCTGGAAGCTGAGGCCGACTTCAACACCAATTTCGCCAGTACGTTCTGTCTGTCACCTGGGGTACATCAGGTGGACTTGCGCATACATGTTGTCAGTGGCAACACGCTTGGAAAAATGAAGGTACAGGATATGCACCTGGTGGATACTTTTCAGCCACACATAGTGATTCTTCAGGTAGGTGGTAATGATTTAAGTCACCCTAACTCTGACCCTCTTTCCATAGGTAATCATGTTGATGACTTCTGTACCTACCTCCGTGGATCTCTTGGGGGGGGGGGGGGGGTGCAACAGATTTTTGTGAGTCAGCCTTTTCACCGGACATGCCTTCGATCCGGTATATGCAGAAGGATTAATGGTAAGGATTCTTGGGTGTGGCTTCCTGAAGAAGCAGTGCACAGGTACAATCTCAAGGTCGATAGGTTTAATAATTTTTTAGACGTTGTCCTTGGCGACACTTCTTCGGGGGTAATGTTTTGGAAGCACCGCCGATTTTACCGTCACGTTACCTTGCTCAGGGATGGGGTGCATTTCAATGGGGAAGGGATGCGTCACTACTATAAAAGTTTCAAGGGGTCGTTCGTGGGGTCAAGGCACATCTGTGTCGCTAAGGGATTGGGTAGGAACATGTGTTAGGCTTCCAGTCGCCCAACTGACCAGTTCACTCAGCGCAGTTTCATTTTTGCGGTACCTTATTTTTACATATTTGTCCCACACTGCAGGCATTTTCATTCTTTCGGTATCTTTTTTCAGGTGGGGTGGGGAATGGGTGGGTAGGGTAGGGGCTCCCAGCTAGGCCCATTGCATCACATCCAGCCATCTTAACACGTGAACATTTTACACACCACACTTTCACACTTGCCACACACATCATGTTCATTATGCACTCGTCAACACTCGTTACACTCGTAAACATCGTCACATCAACACTCGCTCGTATTTGGGACG